>JASKUP010000056.1:8421225-10949951 GCA_030448955.1 Trichopoda pennipes | reverse complement strand
TGTATTCATTGCAGAAGCAAATTGCCAAATGGCTTCTAACACAGTAAAGTTATCCTGCCTCGTTTGTTTCCTTTCAGCAAAGGAATATTTGAACTTTTCTTTCATTATTTTTCCACATTCTTCTGCTTTCGTATCGAAAGTACCTGAGTTTGACCCAAAACAAGATTGCTTTTGATCACGATTTTTATAAGTAAACTTTGTTTAGCTAACATACGTATTTGGAATGATGATAATCCTCAAGGATATGTTGAAATACCGTTACTATTAACTACACGGCGACAATATTTGCCGCGTTATTGGCGATATGCGGCCACAAATGTTATCAAAAGTTATCGATAATTGCACCTCCGGATTAGACTGCATCCCAGCCAGCCCTGACTTTCATATGCCAGAAATCATATTTAAATTACAATGCATAAAAAAAATCATTTCAATTTTCTATACCTCTATAAAGTTCACCGTATATAAAGATTAGTAATTACTTTTATTTAAAGTGCTTTTCAGTTTTCTTTATACTATCGGAAATTTCCACCAAGAAATTTGTTTTTCAATTGTGGCAACACCAACTACACAATACTTTTGACATTTAGTTTTTTGAAATATGCGTAGTAAATCCATTAGCAATTGTTACAATGAATTCAATTTCGCACGAAAATCTGTTAAAGTTACATTTTGTAAATTTCGTGATATTTTCGGGCAACATAATCGTCCTACTGAAACCGCTACTAAGAATTTGGGTGTTAAATTTGTGTTGATAGGCTTGATACAAAGTGTGCGAACTGCAACGTATGTTCGACTGGGTTGTGAACCTAAAAGCATCGCAGCCGCGAGCTACAGTATTGAAGCAGATCCAAATTTGTTAATTCCTCGACTTTCTCTCTTATTTCGTGATAAGATTTACATCTGCACCTGGCCGTAAGCCTTAATCAGATGGTGGTCAAACCACTGGGAATGAAAAGCAACGTTATTCACGGCCTAGGAAGCCGAAGACTAATTCTAGCAACAGGACTTTCCTAATTGCAATTTCAGCGATTCCAAATCAGGGTTGTAAACCACTACTCCTTGCTGAAGAGCTGAAGATTATCCAACTCCTGGTCGAGGACACATGAGTAGCATGTTCACTGAATCCGAATCATTCACCCGTTGGTGTTATTAAAGGCTAGATGATCCTGGCCCCCATAATCAAATTCATGCGGGGGCCGCAAAACCACAACCACAACGATAATCCCGAAGAGTCAACCTCAATAATCAGTCAGAGAAACAACTAAAAGTCTAAGGAGACAATTAGAGGAACTCTGGGACTTACTGATTCCCGTGGAAATAACGTGGAGTTTCCAGTTGACCCCTCCTGCCTTCAGGGGACTGGGCTCCCTTATACCCCCAGCAACATCCCCCCGGGGGCACATAAATATGGTCTTTATAGAATTCCACTATCTAGACACAGTGCAACTGGGGAAAAAGGGAGCCCAGTCCCCTGAAGGCAGCAGGGGTTCAACTGGAATCTTCACTTTATTTCCACGGGTATCAGTGAGCTCGCAGAGTTCATTATTTGTCTCTTTAGACATTTAATAGTTCTCTGGCTGGTTATTGAGGTTGGCCCCAATATGGGAGTAACGTGGTTATAGTGGTTTCGCGGCCCCATAACAGACAGGTCAGTTTTTAATGGTGGCCGGGTTCATTTCACCTTTAATAACACCTACCTGGTGAAATGTTCCCAGATCTAGTGAGCATACTAGACATGTGTTCTGGACAAGAGTTGGAAAGTCTCCAACTATTAAGCAAGGAGTGATGATTTGCAGCTCTGCTCTGGAATCGTCGAAGTTGCAACTAGAAAGTTCTGTTGTATAGAATTATAGCTTCGGCTTCCTAGGACGAGCATGACGTTCCAAATTATGCAGTGGTTTGGTCCACCATCGGATTAAGGCTTCATGGCCAGGTGCGGATGTAAATCAAATCACACCAATACCCCCAAAAACACAGGTCTACATGGTTAAGTAATCAATAATGACCGATAAATGTGCCCCCGGGGGGGGGAGGGGCATTGAAGTTATCCAAAACTGACACATAACGAATTTTTCAAGGATTCGCTCAATTCATTCAGGAACAACCGGCTGGTTTCAAACGAAGCCCATTTTCACTTCACATTTAGTCGTCTGAAAATTCCAGAGCGATTACTAAGAAGCCTTTACATGCTCAACGCGTCACTGTATGGTGCAATACGGACGGCGCCACTTGTCACACAGCCAATGAAATGCTAAATTTATTGCAAACCAAATTTGCCGATCACATAATTTCACGACAATCAGCAGTTAAGGGGCCAGACAAATCGTGTGATTTAACACCACTGGATTATTTCTTGTGGGGCTGTGTTAAGGACGAGAGTCTATATGGAGCCAGTAGAAATGATTTAAGCCTTAAAACTCAAAATTCGTGATGTGAATAAGGATGGTGCCATTTTGCCATCAGTCAGCGTGCCAGTATTCATTCGTAGTTGCCGAACTTTTCTCTTCGTAATGCAATACAACTTTGAATCATTTTAATCGAAATTTTCTTTGGTTAATATTGTTTTAGAAAACAAACTTCTTTTTGAAAAGCCCTTATTATAAGTACTCACATTTTAATTTTTATATGACTCACGAATTTTTGTTTCTAACTCTGTTTTATATAAAAGTTTCTACTTTAAATGTTGGCTTCTAAACAAGGATTAAATGAGTAACCGATTTTGTGCCAACACTAATAAGCTCTTATTCAATTTCTCTGTTAATATTTAAAACACTAGTCACAAATTGTATTCTATAATATTAAGCGTCTAATAGGTTATTGGTGTATAAATAATTTGTTTGATACCTGTAAATTTTTAACTGGGTAACCGGTTACTTTAAATGTTGTTTTTATTGTTTTACTATTATTTAAGAATTTTTAAAGATTTTAGAACTTCAATAATTTTTTAAGGTTAACATTTTTACAAAATTATTAGAAATTATCCTTAAATTGTGAATATCCTCTAATTAATTTTTTTCGCCTTTTTTATAATCACTTTTTATCTTCGTTGTTGTAGGCAAAAAGAAAATAAAATTTACAACAAAAATGCAAAATGTACAGTTTTAGATTATGGCCTAAGAGTTTCTTTATTGATGCAGGCATATGTTTCGCATAAGAAATCGAAAATAAAGAAGAAGTAGAAAATAGTTTTGTTACATACTTAAGTAAAAATGTTATATATACAAAATATATATAAGTGTGTGTGTGTGTGTGTGCACTGCTTTTACATCATCACCTTGTGTTTTTGTCCGGGCATTGGCACAGTTTCTGCATATTTTGTTTTTGCTTTTTCTTTTTCATTAAATGCATAAAAGTGCATTTTTTTTACAAAATATAACTTTTGCTTGAATAAAAGTACGATTATTTTTATACCAGGTACTCGAGTATGTATATAAATATTTGTGTGTTTGTATGCATGTTATGCATTCCTAACAAGTTCTTTCCCAATAATGATTGTAACATGTTGTTAAGGTTGTAATTGTAAACATGTTTTTAGTTTTAATTTTTTTATTATTTGATTTTGTACTTTTTTTTTAAAAAAAAGTACTATTTTTTTGTTTTCAGTTTTTTCGTCGTCTTCTCGGGTGATTGTGGCTAAAAAATGATTTATGGCATATTAAGTATTTGAAGTGAGAAATAAAAAAACAAAAAGAAAAAAAAACAAGGACTTTCATGCCATGAATATAAAAATATGTTTGTCTTCTCTCTCTCTCTCTCTCTCTCCATTGGATTTAAGTTATAAATTAAAACCAAAAATTGTGTCATAATTCACATACAAAGTGCTTGAAATATTAAGTTTGCATGTCAAAGGAAAAGCTCTATTATTTTTTAAGGAAGTAATAATAAAGAAGAAGCAAGATGCAAGGTCTGTTCTCCTTAATATTGTGCAATTTGTACCTTTTTTTGGTGCTTTTTCAAGCAATCCTTTACTCGCAACAAACGAATGATTTTTTAGCCCTGCACAAGAATACCCAATATTCTGTAAATACAATGCTGTCTGCGTGATAAGATTTCCACTGATAAGAGTCTTTTGAACTATACAGTCTTCCAACTAGATCATTAACGCCCGTTCCATTTTAACCATATTCGAATTGCTCGTGTGCGAGCGACATATTTTGGGCCTCACAGACAGTCATCTGTCACAGTTTTCCTTATCTTATCTGCACTTTGCTTTAAGGTTCGAACTGTAAATTCATTCAAATTTGTTGACCTTACCTCAGATAATATTTTTTCCCCGAGTCCTAAACGATTTAAAATTTAAATTTTATCGCCTTTTTAATAAATTTCGCTGTTTCTTTTGTGTTTTATAGGATGTAAATTTAAGGTAATTAATTACTTTAGTAAAAAAAAGTCAAATTTAGTTAACAATTACATTACTGAGAATACCGCATTATAGGAGGGTTGACTGTATTTCAGTTTGTGGTGGAAATGAAAAAACCTAAAAATATTATTTTAATTTTACTTTTAATTTAAAAATATAATAAATCTGTTTTTATCACCCAAGTCTAAAGCTTAATCTTGTTATTTACTTTAAAATACTTAATATTATCAGCGGTTACTCGTGAGTCAATTTAAAGAAAAATTCCCAAAATTTATTTTCTTTTCTAGTTAAAAAGTAACTGCAGCTTAAGACCATTTAAATTAAATATGCAAATTTGTGTCGAATACTTTTAAATTTTTAGAAAAATTTAAAAAAATTTTAATATATATTTTGATTTGTAATTAAAAATACTATTAATTGAATTTAATTTAATTTAATTACTCATAAAAAGTTCCAGAAACCTAAAATGATTTATATCAAGAGTATTCGGTTACTTATTTTACTAAAAATTATTAATTAAGAAATTTTGCTTACAAATCTAGTTTGCAAAACCCATTACTTTAATTTTATTCAAAATTTATTAAAAAAAGGTTTACATGAGTAATCGGTTATGCGCCCTGAAAATTCAATAGCTCTTTTTAAAATTTATCTATGCTTGCTTTGCAATTTTACATATTTCACAAAATTTAATTAAAAATGAAAGATAACCGAGTACCCACGTTAGTTTTTTCTTTCTTTAAATTATAAAACTATTTAAATAAAATTTTTTTTTAAGGAAAAAACAGCTTAACAAAATCTCTTCTTATAAATAACGATTAACCGGGTAACCTTTAAACAAACTTAGTTATTTGCTGAAATTATTTAGCTGCTAAAAGTTTTAATACCCATTTAACTTATTGGGAAATTTTAACTTTTTAAGCAACTAATTAAAGGGTTATGAAAAACAAACATGAAAGCGAGTACTCGCTTAATATAATACAAAAAAAATTATGACATTAATATATAAAAATAAATACAACATCTTTGCTTTTATTTTTATTAAAGAATATTTAATATTTAAAAATTTTAATTTAATTCAAATAAAAAATTTCCTGTATTACTTTTTTCTGTTAATCTATTAATTATCTTTACTTTGGTTATTTTTGGAATTAACTAAAAAAAATTATATCGAACAAGGAGTAACCGGTTACCCGTTCAAGATATTTGTAAATACATAAACAAATAAAACATTTTTTGTATTTATCATTTCTTTTGTATTTATCAATTATATTATTAATTCTCTTTACTTTGGTTTATTGGAAATAGCTAAAAATTTTTTATTAAACAATGAGTGAACGGTTACCCGTTTAAGATTTTTGTAAATAAATAAATAAATAACACATTTTTTGTATTTCTCATTTCTTTTCTATTTAACAATTATATTTATAATTATCTTTACTTAGGTTTATTGGAAAAAACTGAAAAATTGTTACTAAGCGAGGCGTAACCGGTTACCCGTTCTAAATTTTTGTAAATAAATAAACAAATTGAAAAATTTTTTGTATGCATTACCTTTTTCTATTTATCAATTATAGTATTAATTATTTCTACTTTGGTTAACTTTGGAAATAATTGAAAAATGTTTATTAAGCAAGGAGTAACTGGTTATTCGTTCAAGATTCTTGTAAATAAATAAGCAAACAGAAAATTTTTGTATTTAGTAATTTTTTTTTCTATTTATCAATTATGTTATTAATTACCTTTATTTTGATTTCAGGGAAATAACTGGAAATTTGTATTAAGCAAGAAGTAACCGATTACCTGTTCAAAATTTTTATAATGTATTTTTAGTTATTTTTTTATTTCACTCATTTAAAACATTAATGGCTTTATTAAGCTTTTTCCATTTATTTTTAATTTCAAAAGCAATGGTAAAAAATTTGGTATAGATAAGTATCGGATACTTGAGTAACCACCTTTTTATTAAATAAATATTGGTATGCATTGCAAGGTCTCAAACAATTTGTAAACGTTGAGACCAGTAGTTGTGACTATAAATTTATTACTTTATATATGTAAATGGTTACTTCTAATATGAGTACTCATATTAAATGGTTACTTATAATATGAGTACTCATATTAATAATTTGTTTTGTTTTTTTTTTGTTGGTGTTTTTAATACAAGTTAAAACTTGAAAGCATATTTCCATTATATTTCTTTTTTGAGTTTGCTGTATAAAGCGGGCGCTAGTTACGAGTACCCACTAGGAAAAAGACCATCTAAAAATTTTTCTCTTACTAATGTCGTTTAAAATATATCATTTATCTTTCAAATGATGGCCGGCATATTTTTTTCATACTTTGGAATATTTGTGTTATTAAATAAAATGAAAATGTTACACCCATTTTCATAACAATCAAACAAACCAACAAATAACACAATAAAAATTCCTCATCCATCTATTGTTTATCAATTTCACTTTAATTTCCTACTTTCTTACTTTACGCTAGACTGCTTCTCTCATAAAAAAACGAAATTTTAAAAACTAAAATATTTCACAAATGTGATCTATTGCAAAGTCATCCACACGGTCATACCAAAAAAAGTAATAGACATTCTAATACAACCGTTATAGCTGAAAATAATATATTAAATAAAACAATAATAAAATCACTTTTGAAACCAACTGCTGCTTATTTATTCGTGGAATATTCGCTGCTGTCATTTTAGACAATCTTCTCTACCCACTTTCCGTTTGCACAAACGAGTCTTTAATTCTGCGCCTCACTGCTTCATTGGCAAGCATGGCTGTATGCTACAATAGCTCTTTCGTTGCTAATTATCGAGTAGTTGTATGCCAATGTAAAAATGTGTGTTTCAAATAGCGAAGAGGCAACAATTTATTCGATGGTATTTGTCAGTCAAAAGTTCATTGTTATTTTTATGTAACAAATTCATTATTTTATTTTTTATTTTTTATTATTATTTATTTTTATAATATAACGCAATTGTAGAAATTTCTATTGTTGTTATTGTTGTTAAAACGGTAGTAGTTATTTTCTAATGTTTTTTATTTATATTAAATATTTCATAACAATTTTATTGATATTTTGCCAAACTCTATAGCGAATAGATTTTGTTACCAAACA
Organism: Trichopoda pennipes; assembly: GCA_030448955.1. NCBI lineage: Eukaryota > Metazoa > Arthropoda > Insecta > Diptera > Tachinidae > Trichopoda > Trichopoda pennipes. The sequence continues at coordinate 10,942,459 of JASKUP010000056.1, read as the reverse complement.
ATTTTATAAATATAGTGAGAAGTGGGGAGAATATAGTAAATGGCCTTTTTATACTCTCTGTGCTTTTTCTTTTGCTTCAACTATAGATTCTTCTTCAACCAAACGTTTACCCTGATTGCTGGGATATGCCCAATGGCGACCAGGAATATGTTGTGCCAATTTTTAATTAAAAGGCGGCTGGTTGATTCTGTATAAATCTTCTGCCTTTGTTTGCCACTAAACCCCTTTAACAGCAGCTCATCTTCTTTGCTTGGTGTGCGGACTAGGGCTGGGCTAGGTACCACATATCAACAGTTACTGAACCAAAAAAAAGCGAGAACAGCGAAAATTTTGCAGAGTAAAAACCATTAGATCACAATTTAACGCTACTCTGGTCACTCCCGGTAGCTACGATAGGCTATAACCGGGCTGGATAAAAACCACCACATCAGTTTGTGACCTCACCGATGCTACTATGGCCAGAACAAAGGCATAGGAGTTAGTGTACGAGGGAAATACCCAGAACACCGGAAATTGTGTAGAACAAAAACCGCTACACCGCAATTGGGTCACTCCCAGTAGCGACTGTAGGCACAATCCCGGCTGAGTAAAATCCGCCACATCAGTTCGTAACCTCACGGGAAATACTATGACTAGCATCACGTCATATTAGTTAGTGTACGAGGGAAATACCCAGAACACTTCAAATTCTACAGAGTAAAAAGCGCTATACCATCATTTAACGCTGTTCTGGTCACTCTCAGGTATCGCCTGTAGGCATAAACCGGACTGAGTAAAAACTACCACATCAATTTGTGACCTCACAGTGTTTGGCGAAGATACTCAGAAATGGTTTTGGGCGATACGTTGTTATCTGTCAGCGGCAGGCTGTGCATCAACTCCTCTTTGTTTGTAAAGTTCTTATTTATATACGTTGGTTGCTTTCATTATCAGTCGCCATTTGTACCATCACGTAAGGATGGCGCTGCTCAGGGAGCTGCCGTTAAATTTAAAATATAAAATACAAAAGTATAAATTATAAAATTATACTTCATATGACTTAAAACTATAAATATAATTATAAATAAATATGTATTATTCTTTTTAACGGCCTTTTTAATAAAATTTATCATATATTTTTTCAATATTTCGCCTTCCTTTGGAAAGCTTCCTCAGGAAACTAATTTTTATAAAAACAAAAATAATAATTATAAAATAATAATTCATTTGACTTTGCCTGTTTCGCTGAAACGAGCATGTGGATGAAACGTAGCGTTATCCACGCCCTAGAAGGCCTTCAGATACGTATAACCTCCGGTCACTCCTAGTTGCCACTTCAAAAGCCCGAAACAGGCCGCAGCCTTCAACTCCTGGTCCAAAACACATGAAGTTTAATATAATTTAAGAACACGACGCGTCGGACAACTTTCAGAGGAAGCCCAAGAAGCTAGAAACAAGGACTTCTAATGCTATAGGGAGCACTTTTCACGTAAATGTAACCGTGAGAAATCAAATGAAGACATTTTAAACAGGTTGCTACTGAGCTCCGATCTGATCATTAGCAGCAAAATTAAGTTACCAAAAAAAAATTTCAAGCCCTACCAAAATCAGTAGTAGAATTGCTTATTCCGCCAACTATTTCAGTAAGTGCTGTTCGATCTGATGATAGTGATGATGAAACTGGAGATGCACTTGTTGAGGAACTAGAGGATTGTAGCTCCGATTACAGTGACTAAACTAAATAACACTTGAATGGAAAATCAGGTCATAATATTTTATATGGGTTTTAAAAATATATATAACAATGTCAATTTTTTTTCAGATGATACAACCATTTACTTTTGGTGAAATTGTTTATAAATATAAATGAAGAATCAAAATTTCAAAGTTTTATTTAAATTTTTTTATTGTTTTCATTAGGTAAATTTGTTTGTAACAAAGGGGGCGTGGCACCGCCCTAATCCACCTCGGCTGTAATTCATACAGTACGATCAACATATATACCAAATATCATCTTCCTACCTCTGATAGTTCATGAGATATAACCATTTTAATTTTTAGGTTATATGGGCGGTGCCACGCCCTTTATCCAGTCACAACCAAGTATAGCCAAGTACTATTACACGGTCAACAGTACCACATTGGGAATGTTTCATGACAATCGGTCTATTATTATGGCCTGCAGAGCGATTTTTAATAAGGGGGAGTGGCACCGCCCACTTTTCCAAAAAAATTTTATCATATGTCACTCAGGGATAACGTATCATTCTTATAGTGAAAGAATTTTTCAAATCGGATAAGTAGTTTAATTGATCTCCGTTTTGGGGGTCCAATACCCCAATGTGCGACGGCATTCATGCTCACTAGACCTGGACCATTCATTGTGTTCATTGTGAATGATCTGACCCACGATACTCCCGAAGGGCCAACATTAACAATCAGTCAGAGAACAGGTAAAAGGCTAAAGGGATTAAATGTGCAATATTGTAACACAGGCAGTAATGCATCTCGTGATTGTATCTTCCAATGTATTGGAGCGAACAGAAAAAGCATATCGCGTTGTAAGAGGTTGCCGATTTGCCGATTTTTCCCATCAAACTTTTTAATCACTTTTTGGCAAAATGGCTGTCGTATTTCATTAATTACATCGCGTATAGGCTCTATCTTTAACATAGCCCCACAAAAAAAATCCAGTGGTGTTAAATCAGGCGATCTGGCTTGCCACTACTGATTGTAGTGAAATTATGTGATCCAGAAATTTGGTTTGCAAGAAATTGATCATTTTATTGGCCGTGTGACATGTGGCACCGTCCTGTTGAAATAATATGTCAGTGATATCCACATCGTCAATAAAAGGCCAAAATTAAGTTGTTATCGCTTTTCAAAAAACGGCCCAATCAGGGCTCCAGACCACATACCGCATCATATATATATACTTTAAGCATGCAAAGGCTTCGCAATAATTCCTCTGGGATTTTTAGATGCCTCAATGCGGTAATTTTCTTACCGACATACCCTGACACAAGTGAAAATGGGCTTCGTCTGAAAAAATGATTTTTTCAAAAGAAACCAGCCAATTGTTCCTGAATGAATTGAGCGAATCTACGGCGATAAAAATAGTCGATCGGCTTCCATTCCTGCTCCAGTTGAACCTTGGGAGGCTTCAAATTGAAATCCTTATGCGAAATTCGCCATGTGATGTTTTTGGACAACCCCAATTCTTGATAACATCGAGGAATTGACAAATTTGGATCTGCTTCAACACTGCGGCTCACGGTTGCAATGTTTTGAGTTAAACTATCCGGTTGAACATGCGTTGGTGTTCGCACGTTTTGTATCCAGCAGGTCGACTCAAATTCACCGACCAAATTTTTTAAAGCGATCTCAGAATGAACGACTATGTTGTCCGAAAATATCACGAACTTAACTTTAACAGAAGCACCATTTTCACAGTCGATTTTAATTATTTTAATGCGAATTTCGTGCGAAATTGAATCCATTGTAACAATTGCCAATGCATCTACTACGAATTCGTCAAAAAACTAAATATCAAAATTGTTATGTTGTGGCTGTTGCCATAATTGAAAAACAAACTTCTTGTGAAAAACCCCAATAGTTTCAACAAGATGGCACAATATGGCACACAGCTCATGCCACAACTGATTTAGTGAAGAAGACTGTTGGTAACCGCATAGTTTTTCGTTTGGGACCCGTTAATTCGCCTCCAAGATCGTGTGCTTTAACGCCGCTGGACTGTGGAGATGTTTTATGCCACTATGCTATGCCGATAAATATGAAACGATTGGGCACTTGGAGGTCAACACTTGCCGCCTTAATGATGATACATGGCCACAAATATTGAAAAAGTTGAACTATAGATTAGAATGCGTCCAGCCGTGTCGGTCATATGCCGAAAGATTATCTTTCTAATAAAGCAGATTTAAAATATTTTTTGCTACTTATTTATCTTTAACGTAACTCAAGCGTCGCGATTTTGATGACCAACTAATTTCGGTTTTCGGAGTTGAACACATGACTCATAATCTTCTTTTTTACAATAAAATGATGGTCCTAACACGGCAATTTGAAGAATTCCTCTATGTTTTATTCCACTTCCTAACAAATACCCTGTAGAATAGCTTTAAGAAGCACAAAATAATTTCAACAAAGTTATCTTATGTTCGATGTTTTAGTTAAAACTTTTCTCTGCTACAGCCTTTTAACTGTCGCCACGCCGCAAACATATAGTTTTCGTCTAGTCGCTGTCGTTACAAGTTACTTAACGATATTTGCAGTTAACAGCTTTACAAAAAAGATTTCACAAAAAATATCCAACGAAGTCATTGAACTTTTTAACTGCAACGCCCTTTTCAAAAATTGTTGTTGTTGCTGCTGTTATTTGTTGTAAAATAATAATAAATTTTATTACAAATTTCTCATTTAAACGTCGAAAAAGCCACTTTCTTTTGAATGCTTTAAAGTTTTTAAGTTCAATTTTGAAGGTTTTACACTGTTTTCGCCACATCATGCTGCGTTACGCATAAACTTGGCTTAATTAACAATAAACAAAAATAACAAACAAAATTTTATTTTGTAAAACTGGGAGTATAATGTTGTAGTTTCACATAAAACTGGTTTTGAAAATAACAAACGAAATACTTCGAATTAAAGAAACCTTTTAAACATGTATACATTTGTTGTTCAAGGGTCAATATATTTTTGAATTTTCCTTTAGTGTGTTTTCTGATGTTAACTCTTGTTCACGTTTATCTGTTGTTGTTGTTGTTATTTTAAATTGTTTTTTTTTATGATATTTTTGTTAACCAAATAAACTTGAACTTGCCTTTGTTGGCTTTAATGATGGTGGTATATTTTTGAAAGCTCAGGTAATAACACACAAAATGCCGTTACGAAATTAGTACTGACACACTGTTGTAAATTTTAGGAGGTTTGTGCTTTCAAAACTTGGCTATTCCACTATCGAAAGAACTTATTTTTTTTTCGATAAAACACTGGAACTAAGATTGGGCCAAAAATTTTATAATCATTTATAATTTCGAGATCTATAAATTAAGTAATGATGCTGGCAACGTTAAGTTCGATCTGGCAACACTGGAGGTGCTAGTCTTGGAGTAGCAGCAGATTAACATGGGATTTGCCTTCAGTGCGAGTTTGACGTCGCTCGAGTCATTTGGTCGTCAGTAGCGATTTTTTTTGTGAAACAGTTTTTGCTAAAAATGAGTGACATCTATCGGAATTTGCTTCAGGCAACAGTGCAACAGAAACTTTTGCTAAACTTCAGCAGGCCTACGGAGACAGTGTTTTGTCAAGAGCCCAGGTTTTGTGGTGTTTAAGACTTTTTCAGAAGAAAAAGAATTGATTGAATATGAACCACGAAGCGGAAGTCCTTAATTTTCAAGAACCCATAAAAATGTGAACAGAAAATCGGGATCTTAAGTTTTGAGATTATCAGTGGGTAGTCAGAATGATCAGGAAAGAGTTAAATCTGACTCACACCTCCGCTTTTCAGATTTTGACCAATGAATTGGAGATGAGAAAAATCTGAGCAAAAATGTTTCCAAAACACCTTTCACAAGACCACAACGACATCAGGAAGGAAAAATGACCTCAATTATCTAAAATACGTCATTACCAGTGATGAGTCTTGGGTGTTTGAATACGACTCAGAAACCACGCGCCAGAGCATGGAGTGGCACATTTTAACCTTTCCAAGGCCCAAAAAAGCAAGGATGCAAAGTCAACGAACTTTTGCTTTTTTGATATCCACGGAATCGTTCACAAAGTGAGTGCACCTCAAGCCGAAACAATCAAAGTCAAACGAACTTTTGCTTTTTTGATATCCACGGAATCGTTCACAAAGTGAGTGCACCTCAAGCCGAAACAATCAATCACCACGTTTACCGGGAGGTTCTTGAAAGACTTCGGAAAAGATCAAACATCAAGAACAACTGAATTTTGCATCAAGATAATATTTCTTGCCATACAGTAATATCAATAAATGAATTTTTGGCCAGCAAAAACTTTCCACTTCCTCTTTCCGAAGATGAAAAATCTTCTCAAGGGAAGTCATGTTGGAGCCTCAGAAGGAATTTATTTTGAGGGTGACACTATAGAATCAGTTTCATTACTTAATTTACAGACCTTGTATACCAAACAAAGAATAATAGACTTGATGTCGTAAAGAGTACTTTATTCTACTTTACAACATTGTACCCATTGTAGCCAAATTGCGGAAAAACGCAAAAGTAGAAGAGATTTGAGAACAACCTTTTTTCAAGAACAATTTTAGAAGCAAAATTTTTAGCACTAACATTTCAGTTTCAATTTTTATAATACCTTAATATTACTAGCGAACTTTAGCACAACAATTTTATTATTAATTTCTAGCACAAAAATTTTAGTATTAATTTTTAGTACAAAAATTGTAGTACTAATTTTTTGTACTAAAGTTTTAGAACAAAACATTTATATAAAAAAAATATTATTAAAAGAATGTATCACTTAAAACAGTAGTAGCATTTTAGTACCAAAAACTTGACAGCAATAACTGATATAAAAGCTTATGCTTTCTACATAAGAATTTCTATAAAAAAATTAATACTACTAATACTAATATCTTAAAGTAATACTAACGTTTTTTTTGATATCCATATACATTAGTACCGTTTTTTGCAAAAACTTAGTTTTACAAATTTGTATTAAATTTTTTTTAGTACAAAAATTTTTAAATAAAATATTTAACGTTCTTAACGAAATTGTTTGCATTAAAAATTATATATTTGCCCAGAAGCAAATGCTTTTCTCTAGAAAATCCTGGTACTAATGTTATTTACACCAAATAACTTAAGTTCTAAAAAACTATTTTAGTATAAACAATTTTTCTACCGTAAAATTTTTGTTTAAATCAATCCACTGGTAAACTGTCTGGGTGCCAAGATTCTGGAAGATTTTCTACACATTTGAAGCAAAAAATTTATGCACCGCTAACCGACTAGCCGCAGAAAATTTTAGTACTAAATATTTTAAATAAAATTATAGCTATTTTTTTTATTTTTCTTACAAAAGGAATATGCGGAATTCAGATATTGCGGCAAAGAAAATTAATAAAAATAATTTCTCTGGAAATAGAGTTAGCGTTTAAATTAGTACTAAAATTTTTTTTTAAAAATGTATTAGTCAAAAAAATATGTTTTTAAACACTTTTACATTATTATTAAATATACTTTTATTTTAGGAATATTTATTATTCGATTGAAGCAATTTAGTACTTAATATTATTGTACAAAAATTTTTAGTACTACAAACCCATTTCAAATACTAATTTTTCTGGCTGCATAGTGTAATTAATGTTACTTCTATTTGTGTTTTTACTAAATATTAACCAAAAAAATTAAATGTTTTTGTACTAAAAGTTTTTCTTTGAAGAAAAAAATTGCAAAAATAACTATACACAATTTCCAACACCTTCGTCATTAGTGCTAAAATACAATAGGAAAAGTAACTATGGTTTTCTATTTCTTTCTGTAATTATTATTTTAGTACTAAAATTAGTACTAAAATTTTTTTAGTACTAATTTTGTAAGCTTTTATTGAAAGATTAACAGATAATAGCAATGGCATTTCCTATGCGTGTAACGGGTGTTATTTAAACAGTTATAGAATATTAAGCTTACAAAACTTTTTTATCTGGTGGCCATTTCAACAGCTGTCAAGTAATTTGTGTTTAGTTTGGTTTGACATTTTACCATCAATAGACTGATGCCTGAAAAACAGTTCTAAATTGTGCAAATATTTTTATAAATCATGCTGATCAAACGCATTGGTGACCGCCTTAGAGCCTTAGTTATTGACTCTTTCGTTTAACAATTGAACAACTATCAGTGGCAGAAACTATGATTTCAACGAAATAGTGTAAATTATCACATAACTCGTACAACAGCTGATTTATTGAAGGAAACGTTTGGTAGCCGCATAACTTTAATTTTCTGACACGCAATTTGGGCCCCGAGAATGTGCGTTTAACGCTACTAGGCTGTTTTCTTTGGGAATATGTGACGTCGCTAATCTACGCCGTCAAGCCCGAAATGATTGATCAATTAGAGAACAGCATGTTTTATTGCTGATGTACAGCCACAAATGTTAGAAGAAGTTATCTAAAAGTGGATTTCCAAAATAGACTACGTCCGAGCCAGCTGTGACAGCCATATGCCAGAAGTCATAAATTATAGTGCAGAATAAAGTAATTTAAAAAAAAATTCATCTTTGTGTTCTTTCATTTCACAACTCTATGAAAAACACTCTGTAGGTTTTTTTAGCTTACATTTATATTTCTTTTATAAAATCTCTACGGGGTCGTTGTTACTTTTACTTTAACAACCGGTTGTCGATCTTAACTTCTTTCTTTGTTTCTTAAAACGAAATTAACATTTCTTTTGACAAGTTGTTGTTAATGAAATTTCAAGTTTAAAAGAGAAATTCTGTCTTTATGCTTTTCATGCTTTTAAAACTCTTAAAAAATATTTTAGTTATACAAATTACAAAATGCAAATTATTACTAAAAAATAAAGAATTCCATTCCAGTATTAAAAAAATATAATTTCCAAGTATTATTTTAAAATAAATTATATATTTTATTGGCGTTTTACCAACTATTTCTTGAAATATTTTTTTATAAAATTACATAATTATTTAATTAAACAAAAATTATTGTAAAATTTGTTGTTGTTGCATTTTTGTTACATTTACAAGGAAAAACTTGCAGAGTATTGAAGACATTAAAAACAAGATAATTAACTGCATGCAAACTATTTTTGGTGTTAAAACAGCAATCAGTTTTCAACATGTTTTATGCAAGAAATCTAACAATTATTAAAGAGAAACAGTTGTCTGAAATGTACATGATTTTAGTACAAATAAATAATTATTAAATTAAAAAATTCCAAAACTTTGAAGTAAAAACACAAAAACAAAAATAAAAAAATAATTACTTATGTAAAAATGAATTTGTTACTTGTAAAATTAAAATCACGAAATAGTAAGTTGATGTACTAAAATTTTTATTAAGCACAAATTATAATTTTTATATTGATCTAAACTCTCCGCCCGTTTTACCTTTCCAAGATTGTACTTTCAGTCGATACAATCAGTTCAAAAGGAATGAAACTATGAACTCATGGTGCCTAGATGTGAGCAGACAGCCTTTAAAAAGGTCCAGGTTTTTTTTTAAATTTTTTTTTAATATTTTATTCATTTATTATTTTGTACTAAAATTCTTGCATTGAAAAGTAGTACTAAACCTTTTTATTTGCTTTTACCGTTTTAATAAACATTTGTGAAATTTACTTTTATATTTAATATTTTAAGTCTTAAACGCTTTTTAAACCATATTGCTGTGCTAAAATTTTTTAGTACTCAAATTTATTTTTTTGTAATTAATTTTTGTAAATTACTCTGTTTATATTGCGTATCAAAAATCTGTTTTCTGTGTTTTCTGAAACAAATTTTAGTACTAAAATTTATATATATACAATACTATGACTTCATGCGACCTTTATATGAACCAACCCCCTTAAAAAACACTTAGGTTTTTTTAAATATTTTTATTTAATTAAACTGTTTGGTATCAAAATTCTTGCATTGAAAATTAGTACCAAACTTTTTTATCTGCTTTTACTGTTGTAATTAATATTTGTAAATTTTTGTTTTTTATGTAAGATATTAAGTTTCAAACACTTTATGAAAAAACTTGCTGTGCTAAAATGTTTTTTTAGTACTAAAACTTATTTTTTAATAAATAGCTTTTGTAAATTACTGTGTTTATGTCGTCTATCGAAAATTTGTTTTTGTTTTCTTAAGCAATTTTTAGTGCTAAAAATTGTGTGTATACAATACTGTCACTTCATGTGACCTATATGTGAGCCTACAAACTTTAACCAGGGTTAATTTGGATGTGTATTTTTTAACGTAGTCTTTTTTAAATAGTTTTAATCAGTTTAGATGTTTAATACCTAAAATTATTTCCTTGATAATTAGTTCTAAAATTTTTTAACTTGTTATTACCGTTGCAATAAATAATTGTAAATTTTTTATATTTTTAAAGTAGTTAGTTGCAAAAGCATTGTGCTGTGCTAAAATATTTTTTTAGTACTAAAATTTATTTTTTTGTAATTAATTTTTGTAAATTACTCTGTTTATATTGCGTATCAAAAATCTGTTTTCTGTGTTTTCTGAAACAAATTTTAGTACTAAAATTTATATATATACAATACTATGACTTCATGCGACCTTTATATGAACCAACCCCCTTAAAAAACACTTAGGTTTTTTTAAATATTTTTATTTAATTAAACTGTTTGGTATCAAAATTCTTGCATTGAAAATTAGTACCAAACTTTTTTATCTGCTTTTACTGTTGTAATTAATATTTGTAAATTTTTGTTTTTTATGTAAGATATTAAGTTTCAAACACTTTATGAAAAAACTTGCTGTGCTAAAATGTTTTTTTAGTACTAAAACTTATTTTTTAATAAATAGCTTTTGTAAATTACTGTGTTTATGTCGTCTATCGAAAATTTGTTTTTGTTTTCTTAAGCAATTTTTAGTGCTAAAAATTGTGTGTATACAATACTGTCACTTCATGTGACCTATATGTGAGCCTACAAACTTTAACCAGGGTTAATTTGGATGTGTATTTTTTAACGTAGTCTTTTTTAAATAGTTTTAATCAGTTTAGATGTTTAATACCTAAAATTATTTCCTTGATAATTAGTTCTAAAATTTTTTAACTTGTTATTACCGTTGCAATAAATAATTGTAAATTTTTTATATTTTTAAAGTAGTTAGTTGCAAAAGCATTGTGCTGTGCTAAAATATTTTTTTAGTACTAAAATTTATTTTTTAGTAAATATTTATTTAAACTGCTGTGTTTACGTCACCAATCGAAATTTTGTTTGTGTTTTATTAAGCAATTTTTAGTACTAAAAATTCTATATACACCAATTTAAGTTCTAAAATTTGCTTAAAATAAATTTTTGGTTACTAAAATTATTTACAAGCACAAGTTGAAATTATTTTACAAAAAAAAAAATAAAAGTACTAAAATGTTACTAAGAGCAAAATCAAGTTGTTATATAACTTGATTTCGTTTCGTTTTTTTTTGTGATAATTTGCATATCGTTTCAAGTACCAAACTATTTTACTAAAAAGTATTTTATGACAAACAATTTTTTTTTTTGATTTTAGAAATGTCTGTTTAAATATTTTTCTACTAAAAAATTTTGGTACTAAACTTTTGCTTAAGCTACGAAATTTTTTATCGAAAATATTAAGCAACAAAATTAAAAGAATATTTTAGTAAATAAGTAAATTAAGTTCTAATTACATCTATGACAAATAATGAGAACTAGAATTTCATATTAAACAATTTCAATACTTAAATTTTGTTATGAAAAATTATTTAGTACTACAATTTTAGTAGTAAATATTTTTATTAAAACTTTTAAGTAACAAAACTGAAATAATTTTAATTTTAATATTTTCCATTACCTATATTACATATTTCTATGACATATAATGGGTGCTAAAAAATAGTAATATTTTATTATGATACAATTGTTTTAATGCTACAAGGTTTAGTACTTCAATATTTATTAAAACTGTCATGTAACAAAACTGAAATAATTTTAGCACTAAAGTTTTGTTATGAGTAATTTAATTTTAAATATTTCTATGACATATAATGGATACTAGAATTCCATAATAATTACAGTAATAAAATTTTATTATGAAAAATTTTTTAGTTCTAAAATTTTTAGTACTAAATGTTTATATTAAAGTTTTTAAGTAGCACTACTAAAAAAATTTAGTTTAAAAATTTTCCTTTCACAAAATTATAATATAAGTATTTCTATGACAAATAGTTGCAGCAAGTTTTTAGTACTAAAATGTTTTTATTAAAATATTTTGCTCTTAAAATTTGCTAATTAAAAGTCTTAACTCAAAAAAATTCTCCATAAGATAATATTTGATGTTAAATTTGACCAATAAAATAATTTTATTTCCTTAAGAACTTCAATATTTCCATGGAAATAATGTTCTGCTTTTTAAAAAGATGAATTTATTTCGGGTAAGAATATATTAAATACCCCATGTGTCAATATCTAAATTTATATATTAAGATTATGTTTAATACATAATAAAATAATCAGAGCTTAAGTTAAACACATTCTTTTGCATGTTGACACACTTCCTTCAATAAATCTTCCTTTTTTAAGCTGCAACCTGATTTTGTACAAAATGTCAGCAGAGAAAAGTCGTTGACAATTTAGTGGTGACAGGAAGAGGTTGTTTTTATTGTTGTTGCCTTGACAACTTTGTCTAAAACCTAAGGCGAGATATAAATCCCTTCGATATTCTATTGTTAAATGCTTTTGAATACAAGACAATAAAAAGAAGAAGAACAATAACAGCCACAGCCACAGCAAAATAAAAGAATAACATTTTAATAGTGTAAAGTTTATTGTCACATAACCCCAATAATAACAAACCAATACCTCCTCCAACGCCCACAATTTCATAAAAAAAATTTATGTTTTTTTGAGTGGCAGTCCAAGACAAGACATAAACATTGAATGCGTTTGACAAGGAAACATTTTGATATGAATCACTCATTCGCTAACAACCATTAACCGTTCACAGTTGTTTATTCACATCGTTGTTTTGCCTTCGAAAATGAAGGCAGCCATGCTGTTAAAGAAAAATGCAGGTGAATGACGAATGTTGCCAGTAGAATAAGGGGTTGAAAAAGTGACAGCTTAACAGTGACAATACATATTTTATTAAATTAAAAAATAACATGTTTTGAAAGATTCTTAAACAAAAGGTACTTTATTGCATTTTTAAAAATGAACTTCTATTTCAGCGTTATTTTAACAGCCGGCACATGAGAAAAGTAATTAATTATTTCATAAATAACCCTCTTTAAAGGCAATAACTAAATGGCGTCTTTTAAAGGTACTTTATAAAAAATTTTTTTTAAAGTACCTAATGCAAAAGTTTAGGCTGGTGTAGGCCTATTTTACTACTACGGTGTTTCGATTCCTCAATACAAAATCAATCACAGTATATATCAATATTTAATATATGCACTGCCACCACGATCAAAGTAACAACCGTTTAAAAAGTTACATTAAGAAAAGGTACTTTATTGAATTTTTAAAAATGAACTTCTATTTCAAAATTATTTTAACTGCCGATACTTGAGAAAAGTAATTAATTGTTTTTCAAAAATAACACTATTTAAAATCTATTTCGAAGGGATATTTTTGAGAGGTACTTTATAAATTTTTTTTAAGTACCTAAAAAAAAATTTTTATAAAGTACCTAGCGCAAAAGTTTAGGCTAATGTAGGCTGATTTGAAAACTATGGGACTTCGATTCCTTAATACAAAATCAATTACAGTATATAACAATATTTAATATGTGCACTAACACCACGATCAAAGTAACAGCCGCTTAGAAAGCTACATTAAAAAAAAGTACTTTATTGAATTTTAAAAAATGAACATGTGTTTCTGCATTATTTTTATAGACGATACTTTAGAAAAGTAATTAATTATTTTATAAATGACACTATTTAAAAGCAATGTTTTTGAAAGGTACTTTATAAATTTGTTTTTTTTTAAAGTACCTTATGCAAAAGCTTAGGCTGATATAGGCCGACTTTAATACGACGGGACTTCGATTATTTAATGCTAAACCAATCAAAGGTTATAACAATATTTAACATGTGCACTAACGTCACGATCAAAATGACATCCGTTTAGAAAACTGAAAGCAGGCCAGAGACACAGAAAGTACTGCACAGCTTCAGTACACAAATGCAAACTTTGCGTTTTCCGGTGTATCTTTAAGCACGTAATTTTTTTCCAGGGCAGGCAAACCTAGAGGTGACTATTTAAGTATAGATTTTATAGATAATTTTCGAGCTTCCGTCACTTGCGCCTTTTTCCTCTCTCTCTCTCTCTCTGTTTTAATGTTACGTTGATGATGAGGCTTGCTGCCTATAAAGACACTTAAAGCACTTTATGTTGGCAACATTCTTTTACCTGGCGGCTATTTTGTCAGCTGCGGAGAGATTTATTATTATTGTGGTTCGGCATTTCAACATTAACAAACTGACGCCTGAACAACGTTTTGTTTAGCGATAAAACTCAGTTTTTGTTAGTGGATACGACAATAAACAAAACTCCATATTTATAGTGATTGCAATTCACTAGTGTATGTTGAGCCACTGTCACATCAACAGCAACAGCTGACTATTTGATATGCTTTATGAGCTGATGGAATCACTGCTCCGTACTTCTTTAAAAACGATGGTGGTCAAAACCATACATTAAATAGTGACCGCTATAGAGACATTATTACTGATATTTTCGTTGTCCAATTGAGCAATCGTGATGCGTTGTGAGGAGGAGACGTTGCAACATGCCACGCACCTTGTGCCACGTTTGATATATTGAAGGAAACGTTTGATAACCGCATAGTTTGACATTTCGGACCCATGAATTTTCATTTAACTTTGTGCGATTTTACGCCGCTAGACTATTTTCTATGATGATAATATGTGAAGTCGCTAGTATACGCCGATAATCTCCAACCGATTGGTCACTTGGAGGACAACATTCACTGTATTATTGTCGTCATCAAAAATTTGATCTCCAGATAAGACTACCTCATATTTAAACATTAATAATGTCACAAGATTATCTTTCGAATTTATTTTTGTTTTATTCCATTTCAAAGTTTTATACCTCGATAAAAGCACCCTATACATTAGGGTTATCAGATATACTTCGCAGTTTAGAGAAGAGAAGCACAGGTTCCAGAACACAGTTCTGTAAAAGAGAAGGCAAGAATTTTTCCTGTGGTGCCCCCAATACACATTCTATACAAGATGGCTACCTCAAAAGGTACTTTTTGAAAGACACTTTCTAAAAAAGGTGAAAAGCATTTTTTTCAAGATGATAAAGGTAAGGAGATACTTTTGCTAAAGGTATTTTCTCAAATGCTCTTTTTTTAAGGTGGTCTTTTAAAAGGGTCTTTAATTAATAATTAATTACTTTTTGTTAAGGTACTTTTAAAACAACAATACTTTTTTGAAAAGCGTTACTATTTTTAAGGATACATTTTTTGAAAGTACCATTTATGTGTTATCGCTGTTTGCGGTACATTGGAGAAAGAATAAAAATGCTCAACTATAAAATCATTAGCCTATACAAAATCTGCTTTAAGACACTCATAGAAAAAAGTATACGTACACGGGTTGTTACACAAGACAATAATTAGAGTAATGATTGTAAGATTATTGGGTTTCGCTTTCAACCAGCTCTAGTCGATTTTCCACTTACATGGTCAATTATAGGAAGCCAGCAACACAAGCATTCAATTGGTTGTTAGTTATTGTGCCTTAAAATCGTTTGGTAAATTTTTGAGCAGACTGTGCTAATGTTGACGTTGTTAGTCAGATTCAATTTTTTTCATCTGTATAACGGAAAGTAGCCAGTGTTTGCCACGGAGGCTCACTTATTAAGTCTTGTGGTTGTTGTTTGCTTGTTACTTAAACGGGCAATAAAAATAACAACAACAATAATAATGATTATGATGATAAACAACATCAACTTCATCATGACGATGTGTGTGTGTGGGTTTGCTTTTTTATTTTTATTTTTTGTTGTTGTTGTTGTTGTTGTTTTATTTAACTTATTCTCTGGCTGCAGCAACAGGGTTCAATGGCTGACCTAAATTTCGTTGAAGTGGCAGTATGTTTGTGTAAGTACTTTTGGATCCGTGAGTGTTTGTGTGCTGTGTTGAGTTTATTTGTATTACGAGATGTTTAAAAATATATACACGTTTGTTGCAATAACACCAACAAAATATTTTATAAAAATCTAAAAAATAACAACAACACCAACAATATGATAAAGATACGGGAATAGTTGTGAAAGCACCCAGCAGGCATATACGCACTCCCCTACGAGCGCACAGACAAACGAGCAGAAATATTTACTTTGTTAGTTTTATGGCATGACGTTGACGCTGTGCTTCTCATAAAAAGGCGACAAAGACATACGGAAACTTCTAGAAAATTTCTTCTTGAATTTAAAAATAAAAAAAAAATTAATTGAAAAAAGAAGATTTATTTTTTTTAAATATAAAAAGTACTTTCTTAAAGTATTTTTATCAAATGGAATTTTTATGGGGTCATTTTTGCATTCTTTTTTTAAAGGTACTTTTTTGTAAAAAACAAAAAAAAATAAAATTAATAACAACATTTTTTGGAAGTACTTTTAAAAGTACTTTTAAAATTTGTATTTTTTTTAACAATTATGCAATTTCTTTTTGGAATACCAACTTTTTGTTTTAAAGTATCAATTTTAAAAGAAACTTCTAAATTGGCGTTTTAAATAACCGTATATTTTTAACAACCACTTTAGGTGGTGGTTCTTTTTACGGAAATTTTTGAAAACAAATTTCAGAGAGAAATTTTTTTAAATATTTGTTAAAAAGGGGCTTGAGGAATCTTTTTTTCGTTTTCTTTTAAAGGTACTTTTTAAATGCACCCATATTTACAGTCAAGACCTTAAAGTTCTTTTGTAAAGAAAACTTTTTACAGGGCTTTTAACTATTTTTTCAAAGACTTTTAAGATAATTTTTTATATTTGCAAATCAAAAAGATATTTGTGTAATTAGTAGTTTTAAAGTACTTTAGTAAAAAGTACTTTTTTAAGCTCTTTTATGAAAATTATTTTTTAAGTAATTTGATAAAAAGTACTTTTATAAATGGACTTCTTATAAAAAGTACTTATTTAAAAAGTTCTTTTATACACAGCAATTTTTTAAGCACTTTTGTAAAAAGTACTTTTTAAGTAACTTTTTATATTTGCAATTTTAAAAGATATTTGTGTATAAAGTAATTTCTAAAGTACTTTAGTAAAAAGTTCTTTTTAAGCTCTTTTATGAAAAGTATTGTTTAAGTACTTTGATAAAAAGTACTTTTATAAATGGAATTTTAATACAAAGTACTTTTTTAAAAAGTTTTTTTATACAAAGCAGTATAGTAATATAACTTTTTAAGGAGCTTTTTTATATTTATAATTCAAAAAGATATTTTTGTAATCGGTAACTTTTAAAGTACTTTAGTAAAAAGTACTTTTTTAATCTGCTTTATGAAAAGTATTTTTCTAGTACTTTTATAAAATTAACTTTTAACCAAGTACTTCTATAAAAAAGTGCTTTTGTACCAAGCACTTATTTAAGTACTTTTGTAAAAAGTACTTTTTAAATAACTCTTTGATTTGTAGTTTCTATTCCTTTTGTTCTAAAATATTATAGTATACTGTATAATAGTATAACAATAAATTTTAAATTTCATTTTTCAGTAATCTTCTATTCTTAAAACTTTTCAATTTCTGTAACAAAAATATATTTTTATTGCTTAAGAAAAACAGCAAATTTTCACTGAAGGTTTTATGACCCTAAATTTCGGAGGAGAAATTGAAATTGTTTGTCATTATGAACAAGTAATTTTTTCATTATTTACCAATTGGCAGTGAACCTAAACTTGGCTTAAATATGGCAAGGTAAAGTTTAAATATAATTACTACCAAAAACTACAAGGTACAAAACATATTAACCCGGAAAGTCAAAAATGTATTACGTACGCAAAAATAAAACACAAAATTTCATATAAAAACAAAAAATGAAATTAACCTAAAAATATGAACAAGTCATGATTAAAATAATTGCTGTTGTAAAGCAGACAACAAAATGTTGTTGTATACCCAAATTAACACAAATATAACGGATCAACGCTTCAAAGTTGATTACAGTCATCAGTTATACTTTTTTTTGCCAAAAAGACTTTATTCAATTCGTTTAAGTTTCAACTGTCAAAAACACAAAGAGTTAAAAAGAAAGGTGTGTGAATGTAATTTAAAGAAAAATACACTGAAACAAACATTTCAAAGAAAATTATCCCAGTATAAAATTGGAGATAGTTTTTTCGACTCATTGCTAAGTAAATGTTGATGTCAAAAAAAGATAACTTCGCAAAATCAAAAAAGGCCAGTTTAAGTACTTTTTCATGCTACCTTTCAAAGAGAACTATTTTAAAACTTCCTTCTTAAAGCATTTTCTTTTGAAATGACAAACTTTCAGAATGAACATTTCTACGAGTATATTTTTAATAAATCCCTTTTAGAAGAGATACTGCAAAATCTTATTTAAAACTTATTTCAAAAAGTATCTTCCAAAAAGGTACTTTTAAAAATATTATTTCGGTCAAAACAAAATTTTCAATAAATACCTTTCATAAAGTACGCACACTTAAAATAAAGTCTGTTGTGGCTTTGTGGAAAAACTGCCTGTTATCAAAAGGCTTTTTAAAAAAAAAGTACTTTTTAAAAGGAACCTTTAAAGAATGACATGTATATTTGCAAAACCTATCTCTTAAAAACATTTTAGAGCTCATTAAAAAATGCCCTTTCAAAATGTTGCCATTGATAAGAAACATAATTAAAATTTTAACTTTTGAAAAAGGTAAATATGAAAAAAGTACCTAAAAAGTAATAAAAACTGAGAACGTACGCTAAAAATATATTTTAAAAAACTTATGAATGGTAACAATAAAAGGATGTTGTTTCAAGCCTATTATTAAAAAAATATCTTTCCGGGAAAAAAAACCTTTTAAGAAAATAACAATTTATAAAAATTTACAAAAACAGTGTTAATAAAAATAAATTTTATTTAAAACAGACCTAACCAGGAGTTTGTTTTTCAAAAAGTATCCGATAAAATATAGTTTTTAAAAGGTACATCTGATGTAACTTTCTATATTTAAACTCTTAAAAAAGTTACTTCAAATAAAATGTACCTTTTGTAAAAAGTACTTTTTGAAAAATGATTATCTATTAGCAATATACTTTATCGAAAGTAGGTTTTTTACACAAGGGAATTTTAAATAGAAATTCTTAAAAAAACAGCTACTTAAAAAGGTACCTTTTACAAAATAATTAAAAAAAAAATTACCTGGTAAATAATTCTCTATAGAAAGTACGTCTTTTGTATAAGGCAGTTTAAAACAAGAACTTTTTACAAAAAAGTTACTCAAAAAGTACTTTTCGAAAAAAGTACTTTTTTCAACAATATTACCTGGTTAAAAATATTTTATAGAAAGTGCGTATTTTATATGAGGCAGCTTCAAATAGAAACTTTTAAGGAAAAAAAAATTACTTAAAAAGTACCTTTGGCAAAAAGTTGTATTTTGTAAGATATTAACTGTTACAAAAAAACTTTATAGGAAGAACGCCTTTTATATAAGTTAGTTTTAAATGGAAGCTCTTTAGAAAAAGTTACTTGAAACGTACCTCTTTTTAAACTATTACCTGTTAAAAATATTTTCTAGAAAGTGTGTCTTTTATATAAGGCAGATTTATATAAAAACTCTTTAAAAAAATTTATTTTAAAAGTACCTATTTTTAACAAGTACCTTTTAAAAAACATTACCTGTTAAAAATATACTTCATAGAAAGTACGCGTTTTATATAAGCTGATTTAAATAAAAAATGTTTAGAAAAAAGTTATATAAAAAGTGCCTTTTGCAAAAAATAACTTTTTAAAAAATATTACATAGTAAAAAATACTGTGTAGAAAGCACGTCTTTTAAATAAGGCAGTTATAAAAAGAAATTCTTAAAAAAAGTTACTTAAAAAATATAACAAAATACTGTATTAAGTATGTATTTTATGTATGACAGTTTAAAATAGAAACTCTTTAAAAAAGAAATTACTTAAAAAGTACTTTTTACAAAAAGTACCTTTTGCTAAAAGTACTTTTTAAAAATATTGTCTATCAAAAAAAAAAAATACTAAAAAGGTATTTTCTGCAAAAAGCACTTTTTTAAAATATATTGCGTTTTCTAAAAATTATTTTTAAAAGAAGGCTAATAAAACTTAGTACAAACAAAAACTTTTTGCATAAAAGATACTTAAAAAGTACCTTTTGCAAATGGTAGTTTTTAAAAGATATTATCACTTAGAAATATACTTTATAGAAAGAACTTCATTCATATAAGGTAGCTTTAAATAGAAATTGTTAAAAAAAAATTTTATATGTACCTTTTGCAAAAAGCAGTTTTTTGAAATCTATTACCTGTTAAAAAATAGTTTAAAGCTGGCAAATACTTTATAAAGTGTGTATTTTATGTAAGTTATTTTTAAATAAAAGATACTTAATATTACATTTTACTAAAAGTACTTTCTCCAAAAAGTACTTTTTTTTAAATATTACCTAGCAAAAAACCAAATAATAAAAAAAGTATCTTCTGCTAAAAGTGGTGCAGCCGCTGTAGGCTAGTAGGTAGTGAACTAGCTTGTAAATATGGGGGTTGTGGGTTCGATTCCCAACGAAGACCTTGGTTTTTTCACTACAAAAATAAAAATTGACTGTCAGTGGGGCTGCTCAGCAATGAAGGCATAGTTACTGGTCGCTGTGCTGTCTTATACGGCAGTTAATTTCCGACTATCCTTCTACTTTCACCACCCGTTTCATCTATTCTCTATCCCTTTCCTAAAGAATGTAGCACGGTACTTGACTAGATAGGCATTGTTGCCTAAAGTGCTACTTCTCTTTTTTACAAAAAAAAGAACTTTTTTTTACAAAAGATTACCTTTTCTTAAAGTTCTTTTTTAAGGAAGGCTAACAAATTTAGTACAAAAAGTACTTTTTAATAAAAAAGCCTTAAACTAAAATTCAAAAACATATCTTTAAAAGAATACAATTTGCAGAAAGCGTACTTTAGAAAGATGTGACTTTAAAAAAGCTATCTAACAAGAAATTGTTTTTGTAGAGAGAATATGCTGACATATTCATAATCCTTAGCATATGAATTTTTGTGAGTGTAGTAGTGTTGGTATATGTATGGATGAATGCGTAAATTGATGTATAAATGAAATATTTACCAAGTTTTGCTAACTTTTTGGTTTTGTAGGCGGTAATAAAGTTGCAAATAAATGAGAGCTTACGTGTTCATTTTGGTATTTCCAAAAATTGCAAAGACTCAAAGACTTTAAACAGCCGTTTATGTCAAATCTAATAAATGCTTTTGAGTCATGTTTCCAAGTTGATTTTAGTGGCTGAAATGCTCTTACTCAGGTCTTACGTTTAAAGTTCCTACCAACGAGAGATTTTTATACAGGTTTCTTTTCCTTTTTGTTTTTGTGTTTTTGCTCTGCTTTTATCTGATCGAAAGGTTTCAATTTCAAAATTGTGTTTTCGTTTTTTGTAAAATTCAAGTGTCAAATTCTTCAACATGCTTAAGTTGAGCTTTTTCTTGTCTTGAATAATTTCACTTGATTTTTGTTGTTATTTTTTATTGCAATTGTACTCTGTTTTTTGCAAATTATTGTTACACACGTGCCTTGTGTTATATTGCTGTTTTTGTGTTGTGTTAATTAAGTAAAAGTGAAATTATTTTTATTTATTTAATAATTATTATTTCATACACATTCAACTCATACTCATACTGCCATAGTGGCACTTAAATAAGTGGTAATTTACTACCTTTTTTATTGCTGTTTTCTTTCAATAAATTTTAACATTCATGTCAGTTTTTAAGCTTTTGTTTGTTTTTTTTTTACCTTAACTAAGCGTTCATAATATTTGTGGTACGATTATATGAACAGAGAGCGAGTGACCATAACCTCTAAATTAAGACAAAACAAAATGTTGCGTTGAAATGTCAATAAAATATTGCGCATAAATTTAATAACAATACGATCTTTCTTTCGGCGTACACAAGCCAAATAAACCGTTATACTAATTATGTGAAACATTTAGCTTCGAAGAAAATTTTTTCTGAGGCCACAAATTGGTGAGTCCTCCACCAAAAGAAGTAGTAATCTAAAGCAAAAATTATTTTTTCTATGAATTTCTCTTCTGCTTCTATGAATTGTTATCAGGCATGTGTCTTCTACTGGTGACCTAAACTCACCACTGCTTTTGAAGTGTTCCAAAAGCAAACTCTCAACGATCCTGCCCCATAAATTGTTATGGGCTGTCTTTGGTAAAATTTCATAATTTCCTGGAATCAAGTCAAATGATCACAAAGCAATTGAGGCATTTTTTGGCCTACTAAATCGGATACTTTTTAAACCCTTTTGTGGAGTTTATATTTTTAATACCTTTTCTTAATATTTAAGTAGCATAATGCACACGGTTATAACTACCATACTCTCCAAAGCCCTCAAAAGCGGTGTTGTCTATATTTATATGTATTAAAGTTCCATAGCCAGCGAAGAAATTAAAAATTCTAAGATTTTTAAAATCTTAAAATTTGATTATTCCCAATTTCGTATTCATTCGAATTTAAATTCGAAAAATGCACTTCTTTGAGGGTATCGCATCAATAAAAGTCGAGTGTTACTCCCCAACAACCCTATAGAATTTTTTCTCTAACGCGCTAGTAGCTTAGTAATGGCGGCGTTGCGTGTTCTAAAAGTTGTGAAGGAACCTTTGCAATAACTATCAAAATAATTTTATATTTTTAACGTCATTTTCCGCTTTCTAATACCTCTAAAGTCGAACATTCGGATTTCAACTTGAAGTCAGTTAACACCACAGCGAAAGCTTATTTTCGAGATCCGCCGAAAGATTACATTTCAGTTAAAGTCGAGTATGTCTTCTCATAGCCCCAGCAGAATGTTTTCTGGAACGCGCTAGTAGTTAAGAAATGTCGGCGTTGCCTGTTCTAAAAGTTGTCAATGAACTTTTGCAATGCCCACAAAGCCGAGCATCGCTAACTTCGCATTTCAACACGAAGACGGCTATCACCACAGCCAATCCTTTTTTCCGGGATCCGCCATAGGAATGCATTTTAGAAAGCTTAAAGACTTGTAGAGCCGTTGGGTAAAATGCATCGCCTTAACAATTTTTCCAAAAATTCATCCATTGCTCCCAGTACAAATAATACAAAGGGAACAAAGAATATGATGCCTCATTCTTTAAAGCTTTATATCAATTTACTTCCCATTTCTCCCATTAAGCTACCAGATTAAAAAAAAAGTTTTGAGTTATCATTCCTAATGCGCTTTATTTATTTTACTCATCCCACAAAAGTTCACTTGCGAATGTGACACTAACATAAATTTCCACTTTTTTTTGGGTACGGTTTTCCGTCGACCCTCGTCAAATTTGGTTTGTGAACAAACCGGTTTCGGCGGTTTGCTATCTTCAGTCTTCTTTTCGTACTCCTTCGTGTGTTCTTTTCGTACTCCTTCCTACGAAAAGAACACTGCAGATGGCAAACGGGCGAAACCGGTTTGTTCACAAACCAAATTTGACGAGGGTCGACGGAAAATCGTACCCAAATAAAAGTAAAAATAGTCCCGTCGAAAAATCTAAGCACATATAAATTTCCACCTTAGAAAAAGTTGAATTCTTCACTCCCTTGAGATTCATCTCTACGGCTGGACGGTTAACCTCTCTCTTCTTTCATATTTTAGTGCTTTCTCTTGGAGGAGTAAGATGTTTTAATTTGTTTAGCATGCAACATATAAAGCATATCTGAGACCAAAGAGCATTTTCTAGTCCCCAAAACTTCCGCTAGATAAGCATCGCGTGTTTAATAAGGTTCCACGGTCGGTTAAGAGTTTGATAAATAAAAAAATCCCATCCCAAAATCCATGACTTTTTAGGGGAAAAAAAAAGAAGAATGGACACTGAGATCCAAAATTGATTGCTTTCTTTTGACTGTAGCCAGTGCTTCTCATCTATACCTGCTCTTTCCAGGAGTCTGAGGATTGTTATGGATTTTAGTATTAACAGTAGTAAACACAAGTTGTTAAACTTATTGGATTCTTTAGGATATTGTTAAGCACCTTCCTAATTATATTCAGAAAGCATCTCAATTCCTAGTTTGTTAAGGTGCCTCCTCAGATCGCAATGGTTTGTGGAGAAGCCAATATGGATTCTTAGATATTTTTTATTTAGAGATTTCGAAATAAATTGTTCAGTGGGGTATCTTCTGCAACCCCTTCCCGGTTTCTCTCCGAATTTTATCTAATACAATTCTGCAATCTGAATCAACCATCATGGGCATACTTGCTCCTTTTTGTAGCTAGTTCGTCTGCCATTTCTTTGTCTAAATCTAATTCTAAAACTGGTCATTATCCCGAATGATATAGAACCAAGGACTTAATTTAAATGCCAGCTACTTCTAACTGGAACTTTTATCAAGGAAATCTACTGATTGTTCATGAATAACGAAATCCTTTTAATGTAAAAGAAAGAGAGTCCTTATGCATCTTTATAAAAAATCTTTGGCAACTCGCGTGTTTTAAGAGGGGAATAGCACTAGTTCAACCGTTCTTTTATACGATTAATTTGAACTAGAAAAAGAGCACTTTCTCTAAAGATCTTTCCATAAACTGAAGGAATCGCTTGTACAGGGTTTTTTTATAGAGCTTTAAAACTTTGAAATAAATGAAAACAAGATGAATATTTTAAATTGACATAAACTTTATATTATTCAAAGGTCAATCTTCTGGTATTTGTTATCTAAATATCAATACTGGCATATGATCACTATGGATGACTCGGACCTACTTTAAATTAGAGGTATAATTTTCGTTAACTGTTTCTAAATATTTGTGGCGATATAT
This sequence comes from Trichopoda pennipes, assembly GCA_030448955.1. Classification (NCBI taxonomy): domain Eukaryota; kingdom Metazoa; phylum Arthropoda; class Insecta; order Diptera; family Tachinidae; genus Trichopoda; species Trichopoda pennipes. Next base: position 10,917,743 of record JASKUP010000056.1, on the reverse strand, counting down.
GGGCAATAACGCCGAGAACATCTTCCTTTGAGCGCAATAACGCCGAGAATGTTTTTTCCAAAGTGGTCAAGCATTTTCACATAGACTAGCGTAGACTAGCGTTTTTATGTATCCCCACAGAAAATAGTCTAGCAACATTAAACTATACGATCTTGGAGAGTTCGAACTTATTCAGTTACCAAACATTTTGTTCAATAAATCAATTGTGACACGAGCAGCATAAGATGTTGCGCCAGAGCCCCTACACTTCATGGTTGTTCTATCGATGAGTGAAAAGGTCCATTATTATGGATATATAGGGGTCACCAATAACTGCAACGTTCTGATCAGCATCGTTTTTAAAGAAGTACGGACCAATGATTTCAACAGCCCATAAAGCACACTAAACAGTCAGTTCTCTAAATACGGCGGTTTTGTTTATTGACGTAACCATTCAAACAAAAGTTATCTCAGTCGATTAAGAAAATTGCTTATGCGAATTGGGATTAATCGCAATCTTGCTTTGGGCCCAATTTGGAGGCATTGTTCAGGCATTAATTTATTCACATTAAAATGCCAAAACAAGATAAACTTAAATTACCTGACAGCTGACTAAATGGCCGCTGGTTAAAAAGTGTTGCCAACTTAAAGTTCTTTACTGCATAAAAACATGCAATATAGAATCAATAATATCTGCTAGAGGATAATGCAAAGAATATTTTGTGAATAAAATGCTGTATTTTATGGATAGAAGATCATTTCCGCATGGAGAGGACAAGAAGAAGAAAAAGAAGAAGATTAAACCTTTCACCATCAACTGCTATTGCATTGACCAGGAATTCAATGCGCTCGCTACTTTTATCCAGAGAGCTATGACACATTAAAGATTCTACATTTTAGAAGTGCCTGCAGTTGGGGGTCAGGTGTATATATGTTTATCGCTCTACCTATTTACCTATAATGAAATAATTATTTGACAACTTTTGGATTTGAAAATATTTTAAAATTTCTGTTTTCTTTTCATCCAAAAACCAATAAAGAAAACCTTTGTAACGATTAATTCTTTTGACTTGGTTCCCCTTATTTAAATAGCGATTAAAAAGTGTCTATGTATTGGAGAATGTATTTATTTATTCTGTTCTTCTATTAATAAAACATTATAAAAGAATTAGAGCAAATACAAATCCATTTGTTACAAAAAGTCAAGTATAAATGGCAGTTAATACTAAAAGACCTCCAATGATAAGATTCTTAAAAAAACACAACAACAACACTAACAACGACAACGACAACAAAATTATTTTAACCCGCATAAAAAATACAACTCAACATGAAAAAGTATTGAAAGCACGTAAAACATGCATTTACCCTCACTCTCACACACACACACACACACACTCATTCACCCATTTTAACTGCATGTTCCATAGAAAAATGTGAGAAAGAGTGATTGCGAAAATGGGGGAGGAGGTATTTAAGTAAGTTGTACTCAAAGAACACTACTAACAACAACAAAAATCAATAAATAAGTAAATAATAAATCATGTGTGTGCTATAGTTTTTCTTATCGCCGCTACTTATTACAGTGGTTGTCTTTGTAGAAATTATAGTGAAGCAAACAGAATTAACACCAGCAGAAATAAAAATAAATAAACAGCAGGTCCCTTTTAGTATCAAATACAGAAAAAGAGAGTGAATTGGACTTACGCTTAAAGTATACCGTAACATGTATGGGATACCCTTTAATTTATAATTATCTAAATTTGTATTTTTATTAAAAATTTATTTTTAAGAATTTTATGTCGCACAGCTCGTGTCACAATTGATATTTGGTAATCGCATAGGGCCATGTTACAGACCCGTGAATTGGCTCTCAAGCGCATGCGATTTAACACCGGTAGACTATCTTCTGTTGGGATATGCGAACTAGCTACTCTAGCGGATCCGAAACGACTGACCACTTGAAAAACTGCTGTCCAGCGTTTATGCCAATACACGATCACAAATTTTGAAAAAAATGCATCGATAATTGAACCTGCAAACTAGGCTACATCTGGACCACCCTTGGCCGTCATATGCCAGAAATCCTAATTAAATTCTAATGCTAAAAGATTATCTTTCGAATAAAGCAAATTTCATGTCAATTCAAAAAATTCACCTTTGTTGACTACGTTTTTCGTAACGAAAAAATTTTCCCTTGCTTTTTTCGTAACACAAATAGTCGTCCTTGACTGACTACGTTTTTCGTAACGAAAATGGTCGTCCTTGACTGAGTACGTTTTTCATAACGAAAAAATTCACCTTTGTTGACTACGTTTTTCGTAACGAAAAAATTTTCGAAAAAAAAGTCGTCCTTGACTGACTACGTTTTTCCTAACGAAAAAAGTCGACGTTGACTGACTACGTTTTTCGTACCGAAAAAAGTCGTCCTTGACTGACTACGTTTTTCGTAACGAAAAAAATCGTCCTTGACTGACTACGTTTTTCGTAACGAAAAAATCGTCCTTGATTGACTACGTTTTTCGTACCGAAAAAAGTCGACGTTGACTGACTAATTTTTTCGTAACGAAAAAAGTCGTCCTTGACTGACTAATTTTTTCGTAACGAAAAAAGTCGTCCTTGACTGACTACGTTTTTCGTAACGAAAATAGTCGTCCTTGACTGACTACGTTTTTCGTAACGAAAAAATTCGTCCTTGACTGACTACGTTTTTCGTAACGAAAAAAGTCGTCCTTGACTGACTACGTTTTTCGTAACGAAAAAAGTCGTCGTTGACTACCAATGTTTATCGTAGCGAAAAAAGCCGTCGTTGACTACCAATGTTTATCGTAGCGAAAAAAGTCGTCCTTGACTGACTATGTTTTTCGTAACAAAAAACTTGTCCTGGACTGACTACGCTTTTCTTAACGAAGAAGATCGTCCGTGGCTGACTACGCACTTCTTTAATAGTTGACAATTTAGGCTGCGAGTGAACCGTAATTATTTCATCTTACTTCCAGTAAAGTTGCCAGACCCAACATAATTTAGGTTTTAGGTTAAAAACAGACTTAACAAAGTCACATTTCCCTATAAAGGTTCAAGAGAAAAAAATCTGAGATTTTTGAAATCTTAAAGGTAGATTATTCCCAGTTCCGAATTAATACGAAGTTAAATTTGGAAAAAAGGGAAACTTTAAAAGAGGCTTAATATTACGAGAATGTACTTTTTGAAGCATGCGCATTAAAACTCAAAGTCGTGCGTTTATCTTCATAGCCCCTGCAAAACTTTTTCTAGAACGGCTAGTAGTTCACAAATGTCGGTGTTGCGTGTTGTAGAAGTTGTATGGATTTTTAGTTTAGAAAATTATGACTTCTTCTCCCGCCACTGTTAGACGATTAGTCCCTCTATTCTTTTATAGTTTATTTCTTTCCTTAGAAGAAACAAGAAATAGTAAAATATTTCAGTTGATTTTGCATGCAACACTTATAGCATATGTGAGACCAGAAACTGGTTTCTAGTGCCCACACTTCTGTCAGGTAAGCATCTCGTGACTGATAATATTCCGTTGTCGGTTAAGAGTTCGATAAATAAAAAAATCCCTTCTCAAAATCCATGACTATTTAGGAGACAAGAAAAGGGAATAAGGGATACGGCGATCCAAATTTGATCGCTTTCTTTTGTCTGGTTCTTCTCATCTATATCTGTTCTTTCTGAGGATTGCTATTGATTTACTATTAACATTAGACGATTTTCCATATAAGGCTGTTCTAAAATTCGACGTTTGATGGGCTTAAGAGAAAAATTCACACTTATTTTATCAACTTAGGGCGATCTTTATGCAAAGCGCCATCAACCTCCCACAAAGAATAATAAGAAACGCTGCAGAGTTGTTAGCGATAAATATTAAAAAATCATTTTTTAATAAAAAGAATCTCTTGTATTTAAAAAATGTCTATTAACGTTTGTTATAATTAAATTCAAATAAACATGAGAACTGCCAATTAAAAATGCAATAACATAAAAGAGACAGCAACATTATAATCTTCAATAATTTATTGCTTAATGCTCTTAAAGCTACCGACTCACAGACACACAGCACACATTCTACGTGCAGTTACTTTGACAATCAAAGTAAATATTTATAAATTTCTAAATAGATGTGTAATTTTTCCACTATTTCACTTCCCTTTGCTTCTGCTTGCTGCTATAAATCTTTGTATGAGTTAAAGTGTTTAAAAAAAAATTTATGGCCTTCTCCCACTTTGCGCTGCACCGTGGCAGCAGCCTCGAAAGTTTTTCCTAAGAAAAATGTAGTGCAACAAGTCAAAAGTTTTTTAATTGGTTACAACAAATTGTGGAAATACTACAATAAAAATAAATAAAGTTGTTCACTAAAAAAGCAACTCACCTAAAAAATCACATTATAACAAAATATCTAACTGTTATATAGCAAATTAAGAGTAGTTTTGAATACTTCTGATTATATAACAAATTACATTGTAATTTTTTTTAAATTGTATAGAAACTGGAATAGTGTAAATTAAGTGTTATACGCAAATTTATAACTGTTATATATTACTCTAAAAGTAAAATTAATTTAAATAATTTTTTGATTGTAAATAAGAAAACCTTTCGATGTAACATTTGACTTTTAAAACTGTTATATAAAAAATATGTAACTGTTATACACATCTTTACCAACTTTATCAGGGTTTTTTAAACCATTCCTCAAAAATATAAAAAACTATCTTTCATAATTCCTTCGATTTTGTCTTATTGTAACTGTTATATTAAAAATATATTAATATTTCAGTTATTATTTTACAAAATTATTTTCTTTCTTAAAATGGTTAAAATAATAAAAATGTATTATTTCCAGAAAAAAGAAATGAATTGTTTTTTTTTAAGTATTGTAGTGGATCATAAGCAACTAAATAACTTAACACAGCTTAGGTTTGTTACTTTTACACTTTACTCAGAAACAATTTTAGTTAAAATTTTAAAAATAGAAAGAAACTCGTAAACTTAATATTTTACATGGTTTTAAATTTTTTAAATTATGTTATGCCTAGTTAAACCAAAAAAAGCTGTACTTTTTGAGAAATTGAAAATATAGCAAGAATGTTATACCCTTAATTTTTTCTTTTTCAATTAACTCTAACTCTAACTGTTATACATACAATTTTATATATTTATTATATAATTCTTAAATTACAAAATAAATTGTAATGATATGTAATGAAAATTTGAAAACTCTTAATATGTTTATTTAATACATTTTTATATGTTTATCGTACATTTATGGACAACATAAAAAATTTTTAGCTCAAAGAAATTATAATCTATATATTTTAAAACTGTTATACGAAACATTTTTGTATGACCTTGTTAATAAGTCATAAACTAAACAAATTATCCTCCAACGATATTTTGAAAAACTGTTATACAACTGTTATACAAGTGTTATATTCAGAAATTAAAAATTTAGAAATGCTAAAGGACTTCATACTTAATAAATCCTTTTTAATTATTACCAGAATTCAAATATTTTATAAGATTCTTTTAATAAAAAATGCTACTGTTATACGCCTGTTAATATGAGCTATTAAATTATTGATAAGCAACATCTTCAAAGATATAAAAAAATTATTTATAAATCTTTTACTAATTTTGTTTTTTTTTATTTTTTTTATTTTTTGCTTTGTGTATAAGAAATGTAAATAAAAAATTACGTTGCGTAGGGTGCACCTTCTTATACTGATAAGTAATATAAACGCGATTTTGTTTTATTTTATTTCTCGATATGAAACTCTAATTTTAACTAGACACTAAAAATAAACAGTCAGTTATTCAAACTGCTACTGAGTATAACAGTTTTAGCAGCGTACTTTAGGCATTTGTTGTAGTGGTTGTTACTTTTCATTTTATATTTGTTTTGTTTTTCTTTTATAAATAAACGCATGTGGTGTCTAATGCTCTGTCCGAAATATAGGTTAAAAGTTTAAATATGCACCCGTCCTCTCTACCCAACGAAATTCACAATAAACGTGTAATTGGTCGGCCGACAACAGTTTTTATTATTTCGATGCTTAAATATGATATTGCTTGAGCGTTAGCAGCTGCCGCCTCTGTTTGTTTGTTTGTTTGTTTGTATGTTTTTGTGGCTGGCTGATGATGATATTTGCTGTTGTCGTTGTTATATTTTTAATGTCAAATTAAAGAAAAATAGTTTTCGTTTCGTTTTTCTTCTTCTTTTAATTTTTATTATTTTAAAGTCAATGTAGTGATGATTATGAAATCAAATGTGAAACAGGGTATTGATATTGATGACTTAGAAAAATATTTTAAATGAATGTAGAATAATGAAGTCATACATTAACGAAGACAGTTTCAAAATTTATTTTATGTGTAAAACGAAAGTCCCAAAGAATTATATCTTCAAAATGGCTTTTAATCGTTCATTGCCTTTGCTTTCTGCTACGAAGTTTTAAAAGGGTGAAAGGGAAAGGGAAGGTGAAGTTGAAAGGGATGCTAATCTATGCTGCTAGAGACAGATATTTATATTTAACGAAATTAAAACGGTTATTGCGGAAACTTTGTGCGTTTTATTCAAGTACTTATTAGTTTTAACAAAGAAACTTTAATAGAGATTTGTAACTCTACAGAAAGTCCTTTTGTTATTTTTAATAGAAAGCAATAGCCGCTCATTGAAGAAGTAGGGAATTTTGAACTCGATTTTGAGTTCCATTCCGAATGATTTGCAATTTTGTTAATTTTTATTTTTAAATCATATTGCTAGACAGCTGATCTCTTGCCACAAGAGCTAACTAAATCCCTTTTTTCTTAAAGTGGATGTAGGCAAGACACCAATTTAAATTCAAGCTCTTTCTGCGAAGCAGTTTAAAATGCTAAGAAGGAGGTCCATTAGGACAAAATTAATTTTTTTTCTAAATATAAACAAGATTTAAGTGACCTAAGTTAATAGTTGAACTTTAAAGCTTTAGACTTTGCCCAAAGTGCCTCGGTAAAAATAAGAAAGCTGCATAATGCCCAGTATTCTGTTAGTCATGTGGGTAATACCCTGCTTACTTAAATACAATTCGAAAAATTTTAAATCAATTCCAAGAGCTTTTTGCAAGTTTGTCAACACCAAAAACAATTCAATAGCAATTACCTCTGTTATGAAATTTAAAAGCTTTTAAACTGATGATGAATCTGTTCTGTTACAAATTTTGATGCATCCAGCCCTTATCAACCTATCAGATGTGCCATATCAGGCTCTGTCTATAAATAAAAAAAGCTGTTTAAAAAAGCTTAAATTTACATATGATATTAAATCTGTTTGTGGAAATAATGTTGCCAACTATTCAGGTGTTGCTAAACTTAGCACTGCACCAAGACTTTTTGAGAAAATTATTACCGAAAATCTTTCCCATTAAATATCATCTATATTGGTTCCTGCTCAGTATGGTTTTAGAGAAGATTATTCAATCGTTAGTAACCTTTTGGACTTAACAGCGCTATTCAATCGGGAATTTGTTCAACATTAACAAACTGCTGTTACTTACACCGACTTTAGTAAGGCATTTGAGAAAGTTAACCACAAACTTCTTGATCTTTTGGGATTCACAAACAATTTACTTAAAGTGGATTAATTTTTATCTTTGAAACAGAATTCAAAAAATTCGTTTTAGCACTCTTCATTCCAAAGAAATTGTTGTTCCATCTGGTGTTATACAGCCATCTGGGTCCATTATTATTTTCGTTGGTTATGCGTGATAAGATTTACGTCTGTACCTAGCTGTGTAAGCCTTAACCAGTCAGTGGATCATACCACTGTAAATGACGCCCTAGAAGGCCTTCAGATACGTATATCCTCCAGTCACTCCTAGTTGCAACTTCAAGAGGTCGGAGCAGGCCAACGCCCCCACTCCTTAGAGAATATCCAACTCCTGGTTCACAACGCATGAAGCTTAATAAAATTTAACAACACAGCCGCAATCGTGCTTACTAGACCTGGACCATTCATTGTGTTCACTGTGAATGACCCGCCTACACAACTCAAACGCGGGCCTCGAAACCATAACCACCACGATACTCCAGAAGGGCCAACTGCAATATTGAATCAGAGAACAGCTAAAAGGCTAAAAAGACCCATAGCTGAACTCTGAAAGTGGAATTGTTTAGTTGGCTCCTGCTAGCCTTGAAGGGGACTGGGCTCCCTTTGACCCCCATTGACACATGTAATGACGGTGAGATTCCGTCAAAACATATCAATGTACCCCCGGGGAGCTATTAAATACTCAAACGTTCTATAATATGCAGACAACGTGAATATATTTCGAACATCTAAACGTTACGCTGATCATATTCCCCCGGAAAAAGGGCTTAAGTGCATTTAATTTCTGGTGTAATATATTTCTTATGTCCGCCGGGAATGGGTCTTATATTGATAAATATATTAGTAAATGTCGGCAAATATGTAAATGTCGCAGTAATTCCTTTGTAATTCCGGCTGTCTGCGATGTGGCACTGTCTTGTTGATACCACGTGTTAATCAAGTTCACAGCATGAAGTTGTGGCGTTAAAAAGTTTTCAATCATATCACGATATCGCTCCCCATCCCCAGTTATCGTTACGATATTTTAATTTTCGAAGAAGTAAGTTCCAATAATTACTCCTGACTAAATTGCACACCAGACTGTCACCTTTAATGAATGCAAAGAAGACTGTTGAATAATTTGAGGGCTTCCCATTACCCAAAACCGACCATTCTGTTTATTCATATATCCATTTCGAATGATATGAAAATCGAGTTTGTCATAGGCGAGCTGTAACGTCCTATTGGCGTATGTACGGCGACGTAGATTTTCTTGTGCAAAAAAGCTTTTGTGTCAACTGAATCTGAAAACTTAAACAAATGCAAACCCTTGTGCAAAGTTGTGGCCAAAGTTGTTTTTTGAAGACCAAGCTTCTGGCTACGGCACCGAATTGAGGTAGATAAACTGTTTTCAACACTTTCTTAAGCAGCAGTAATATTTTTAGCCGATTTTGCAGAACGTTGTGATCCATGCTTGGGCCTCTCACCTACAGACCCTCTTGCTTCGAAATCATTCACTACAGGATAAAGTGAGCGTCTTGTTGGCATGTTGTTTCTCCCTAAAATTTCACGTAACGTTTTCATCGTCACAGTAATCGATGATTGATTTTGATAAAACGTTATAACGATTAAAACACGTTGGCGTCTTCCATAATAAATTTGCCACGTGTCTACTTCACGACAACCAAATATGAACTATCAAGACTAATGTTTACGAAAACGGCGGCCTTTCATTATATCTAGTGTCCTTCCCGCGGACACCCTGTACATGTATTTCTTCCGGAGATGTCATACAGCGGGCAAAGTATTTAAAACGACTACCAACTTAAAAAACTGAATGTAGTTTAACATCCCCCTCCTAGGAGCACATTGATATTGTCTTAATGGAATCTCACCATTAAGATATGTGTCATTTGGGGTTAAAAAGGAGTCCAATCGAGGAGTAAACTGGGCAACATCGACTTTATTTCCACGGGAAGCAATAAGTCCCAGAATTCAGCTATTTCGGTTCTCTGACTAATTATTGAGGTTGGCCCTTCGGGGAGTATCGGAGTGGTTGTGGTTTTGCAGGCCCTTATGATATGATTAAGGGGCCAAGATCATCTCACTTTTGATTAACAACACATGGTGAATGATCTGAAACCAGTTACCATGCTATGTGATGTGCTGGACCAGGAGTTAGTAGTCTCCAATTTTTTTTAACAAGGAGTGGGGGTAGCGGCCCTGCTCCGTACTCTCGAAATTGCCACTAGGAAAGACCTGTTGGATAGTATTATGTTCTGGGTTCCTACGACGTGAGTGCACGCTACATATCACCTACATGGTTTGATGCACCATCTAGTTAGGGCTTACACAGCTCGGCACTGATGTAAATCCTATTACGGTCTGTAGTTTTAGATTTGGGTATTTTACTGGATGCTAAATTAAATCTTATACAGCATATTTCGTTATCCGCTGTCACACAGAAATATGGCTCGATAATTTGGCGTCATAGTAATAGCATGGAATCAGTGCAAAAGCAGTTCTTGTTATTTTGTCTTCGAAGCTTACAATAGAATCCCTTAATTCTATCACCCTACACTAGTAGACTTGTTCTTATAAAGCTGCCGACTCTAAAAAGCCGAAGAATAATGTTAAATGACGTCATCTTTATTTTAAATTTAATAAAACGGAATTTCTGTTTAGATAACATTCCCTTTCGTTATACGCGCTATTTTAATTCACCGGTAATTTAAGTATTAAGATCAAATTACGCCACTCTAACCCGTTTTTAAAAATTTGTACTGAATTTAATATAACTTATAATTGTAATGTATTGATTTTTCTTTATATCTTAAAGCTGTTAAATGTTATCTAAGGATCTGTAAGGATCTTGAATCCATAGACTAAATATAGAAATAAATATATAGTATTTGCTCTGGTAAGCACTTCTTAATTATCAGGTCGCCTGCTCTGCTAAAGTAATAAAGTGGGGTAACTGTAGGTTTGTGCTAGAAAAGAAACTCGTTCCAACAAACAAGGACCTCCTAGGACTATATAATCTGATTGTGTAGTCTTTTAACTATAAAAATCATTAAAGTGGACTTGTGTGGATCTAATAAAATCTTTTAATGAGTTAACGGGCCACTACAACTAACTGGGATGCCCCCAAAAATTATGTTTGTGCATGATGTCAGCTTCCTCAATTCAGAGATTCTTCTGTTCTCGCATGGCTACTAGTTTAAAGGATTCTCTGGACATAATTGGAAAGTAATAAATAAACAATTTGAGTCATATTCTTATCCCTTCAAGTTTTTCTGATGGTGAATAGAATAAAACATCTGGAGATCCAAAAGCTCTCCTAGTCTTTGGTTTAATTTTTCAGTTGAGTTTGTCATAGAATAAAGACCGAAGTAAAGGAGTCCAAAAAATTGTCGAGCATCCTCGATTTTAGTTATTATTTTTCGAATAGAGAATTGCAATATGTAAGGATTACTACGCATTTTTGTAGACAAGACACTGCAGTTTGACAATATGAAACCAAATTCCTTTTGGTGGCCTTCACAAGTTGGGCAATTAAAAGAGAAGGACGAAGATAGACAGGAACGGGTAAATGGCATCACTTATATGAGTACACAGATAAAGGAAGGTATTTTAATTGCAAGGATAAAACAAACAAACATTTCACAAGCAGGAGGAATTTTGGTGATAACAGGAAGAAGGGGATGTTAATTGATAAGTTTCAAGAAGGTAGAAACAAGGAAACGATCAAGGTAAAGGCAAGTTTGTATCTAACTTTAAATTAATTTATGTATATTTCTGCACTTAGTTTCTTCCCTGACCTCTGTACCTTCTCGATCTTTTTCTATTTTTGAAGCTGAAATTTCAAACAAACAGCAACTTCATTATTGCAAATGATGATGATAATGATGATGATGACATAATTCATACTTCCTATTTACTTCATTACAAAAACAAAAAGTAAAATCTGTGCTGTGTTTTAACATTTTTGTAAAATAAAACAATAATTAAATGCATTGAAGCAGCCAGCCAGTCAACCAGCCGAACAAACAAGGGATACCACGACTAAATCACTTTCATACAAAAATGCATCAAAAGCAACAACAACAACAACAAAAAGTAATTAAAAGCCAACAATAAAAAATATGAAAAACAAATTGTATAGAAATAGAAGAAAGAAGAGAAAATGTATAAAATAAAAATTAGGTCGGAAGAGCAGTGTGCTATGGAGACGTTCAATGTGCCTGCTACTTCATGCATAATGCCCTCTACAGAATAAAATCTATTCTATTTTTGTTGGCAGCCAACAAAATTCTACATTAGAAAAAACTTTAACAAACAAATTCTAACATGATGATGATGATGATAATAATGGTATTCGGAATACACTAAATAATTCTACTCAAACTGACAGGCAGATAGACAGACAAACAGATAGACAGATAGGCAAACAGCGAACTAAGTGGTCTACATATACATTCAGCTAAACGAAGAAGAAAGTTTGCAACATAATGAACACTTTTCATTTCTACTAGAACATTAACAAACAGGGGCCACAAAAAAGTGTGGGTAAAATTATCAAAGAGACGGACAAAGATAGACAGAAATGGGCAAATGGCATCACTAATATGAGTTTACGTATAAAGGAAGCTATTTCTATTGCAAGGATAAAACAAACAAACAAACAAACAAACATTCCACGAGCAGGAGGAATTTTGATGGTAACAGGAAGATGGTATTTTTAATTGATAAGTTTCAACAAGGTAGAAACAAAGAAAAGATCAAAGAAAAGGAAAGGAAATAAAAGTGTAAAAGCAGGCAACTAATGACGGCAGTGAGTTTGCCGTTGAGATGGGAAAATACAGGAAAACATAAAATAAAAGTTTTAGAAAAACCTAAAGTGCATAAAATACCAGGATTTAATGTCTCCTTCTTCTAAGAAAGGGAAACTAATTCATAATTTAATTCTCGTATACCGGCAAAAATGATTGAAGCCAACTTAAGGCTTTTAAGCTTTAATTAACTGAGAGTTATAATGAAAGTTTCGCAGTCATTTTTGGCAAATACCATTCAGATGAATGTACGATTGGACTTGTTATGCTTTACGTATATCTAAACTGCATAAAAGCTAATGGAACTGTCCTTACTTCAAATAGAATAAGAATTTCAAGCAATTCCTTTCAGTTGAGTAAGGTTAAGTAGAGGTCGTCTGTCTTTCTTGCAACTGTGGAATAGTATTTTAATTAAAAAAAAGGTTGACCAAAGCAACTATTTAAGTTCTTAATTTCTTTCTTATCTACCCTATATTTGCTGCCTTAAAAAAGTCCAGTTGGCCTCAGAAATACCAGTAAATTCATCCTTTCCTTGAAGAGGAAGTTTTTTGTAATTCTCATGTCGATGGAGTTTAAATTAGTTTGTCTGCGAGTAGTACCCAGCATTTCACTCAGTTTTTACGGTTTATAATGCACTCTTTGACTTGATTAGCTTTGTGATCTTCTAACTTTAATTGTCATATGTGGCGTCATATGTTGCTCGAAGGGGAGTTGTTTAAAATTTTCAATACCCAAAGAAGGAATATGTATCCAAAACACTTAAAAATCTTTCAAAATATAAGTCACATAGTTTAATTTCCAAGGATAAAAAGAAAACTACGAAAAAGCAGCAAAGGCTTAGCTAAGTCACGAAATCGAATAGTTAAAAAAAGTTTATATTGAAAAGAAGGTACTCACTAGCTCGGTCTAAAATAAGTTGTTTACCTAATAGCGTAATGTCCATCAGCTAGTTCTATCACTTTTAGTATAAAGATGTTAACTAGGCATCATTCTTCTCCATCATAGATGCAGCATTGATCGATTAAAACAAGACTGATGCGCGTGAGCAATTTCATTTTCACCACTAACTACCCTCTTCTCAATCATAGATTCAGCGTTAACCGATTAAAATAAGACCGATGCCCAAGGACTCAATAGAGCCGTCTTCTTACATTTGTTAGCAATTTCATTTTCATGGAATTGGAGTCATATTTACAATGTCTGGCAGATATTGCGACAACCAATAGCAAACCAGTTTTTTTTTCTAATCTAGATCAGTCTTCTGTCAGCAAACCTAGCTAGGGCAGACCAATAAAAGAATTTAAAGTTTGATCTTAACTTGTTAAAATATTGCTACACTCTATATCTATAAGGCTCCTGAACCAGCTGTTTCTGACCCAAGTCATTCTTTTAAGCACTTTACGCGATATTAAAAAAGTTGCCTTTCTTGGCAAGTCACAGAGGTTTCCAAAAATTATAGACAATAATTTAGAAAGTGAAGGAAAATATTCTCACAGTAGTCACCAAAGAGGCAGACAATCCTCTCAGATGATTTACTTTCAGATGATTTTTTTCTTAGAAATCCCTAAAAGGGGACAGAAATTTCCTAAGTGCAGGAAAATTTTTAAATTTTCATCTTGAAAAATATTTGGAGCCTATTTGCCAAACATAATGCCGTCTGTAGAGGACGCTCTGTTAAAGGCGTGATAGCCTTTCTTTTAAAAATAGGCATGCTGTTTGTACTTCGCATGGTTTCTTAATTGATCTTCTTTAAGTATTGCACCAATAGTGTTTTTATAGATGTCTTGATAAGGCACCACGAAGAAAAACTAAGGATGCCGTGCTTTCTCCCATCTTATTTTTTATCTGTCTATTCGTTTTTATTCGCATTCATTCAAAGAGGCCCTTTAGTGATAAAACGTGTTAGGATTAACGTCAGCACCTGGCCGAGAGGCTTTAATCTGAAGGTTGTCTTACCACTAGCGGCGGCCACCCGCGGCCTAAGACGCATACACATTAGGTGCTTATAAGCCTTAGTTGCAATTTTAGAGCATACGATAGCAAAGCCGTGCCCCCACTCCCACACATTTATCAGTCTTTATAGAATAGTTGACTATCTAGACCTGTGCAACTAAGGAAAAAAGGAAGTCCAGTCCCCTGAAGGCAGCAGAGGTCAACTGGGAACTTCACGTCATTTCCACGGGAATCAGTAAGCCCCAGAGTTCCGTTATCTGTCTCTTTAGACTTTTAACTGTTCTCTGGCTGATTATTGAGGTTGGCCCCTATATGGGAGTATCGTGGTGGTTTTGGTTTCGCGGCCCCGTATCAGGTTTGTTGTTTAATATGGTGGCCAGGATCATTTCGCCTGACACCCTAGGTGAATGATCTAGTCCAGTGAGCATGCTAGACATGTGTTCTGGACAGGAGTTTCAAAGTCTCCAACTCTTCAGCAAGGAGTGATGATTTGCAGCACTGCTCTAGAATCATTAAAATTGCAACTAAAAAACCTGTTGATAGAATTAGTCTTCGGCTTCCTAGGACGAGCATGATGTTCCTATTTAAGGCTCCATAGCCAGGCGCAGATGTAAATCATATCACGCCCACACTCCTTGATTAAGAGTTGGAGATCATTCAACTCCCAGTGCTGTTGCATGTGTTAGCACATTGGATTTAAATTTTTTGGTTAGCTTCTCTTCGAAACTTTCTTTAAAACTCCATTAAACACAACCATCACTTTGCTCCCTGGGGAGCCTCAACAACAACCAGGACAGCGGACAACTGGTTCAAAATGTGCCAATGTATGGGTCATAAAAACTGATCGGACTTCGGTAGTTCTACATCTCTTCCCGTTTCGAGCACTTGCTAGCCCAGGCGACTGATGCTGCCTTTTACCCCCGCAGGCACATAACAAGATGGAGAAGAGATCTATTAGGACTGCATACCCCCGAAGGGAAGCCCTCTAGTGACAGCTGAATATCCAGCTCTAAAGTATGAGTAATTTTTTTTAATAAATCTTATATCGAAATAAGAATTAAATACAGCTCCTATGTATAGGCCGATGCCCTAAAATCTTTTAAACAGCTATACATCCTCTGACAGGAGAGGAAAAACAAGCTAATTTCTGACAGCTAAATACCCATTTCTGAAATATGTGGTGTTTTTTTTTAACTTATATCTGCTTTCAGATGTTATAACACTCTTTTCTTGCTTGTAGTTGCTCGCTCTAGCACAGGAGACGACAAACAAGTTCTTTGGTCATACCTGAATACGTAACTGTGAAGTGTGAGGTTGCACGATCTCTACTCCACAAATCACATACGTTCCAGGCAGTCCCACCCTTTTCGGGATCTCTCCAGTTACAGCAACAGTTGCAAATGTCTCAGCAATATTCTGTCAATGAGGAGGCACCTCGCTTTTACCTGGACCGTGAGAACCCACAACCCATAGGGCTGGCAATTTAAGAACTGTGTAATACCAGTGCGTCTAAACTTCGTTGTTATGAGGAATACATATTCGTGTTAAAGTATACCTATTCGAAATCGAGTGCTAAATAGGTCTTACCTTCCATTTTTCCTGCAAGAAAGTTTAAGTCAAATTTCTTCGAGCATTTTATTTTTCTCTTCACAATCCTATTACCTAGTTACAAATCAAATGTGCGGCTTAGTCAGGAGCTACTACGCAGTGTGCGCTAGAAGTTACCTATTACTGTACTCTCCTTCCTACAGGCAGTTCAACTTTACCTCTACTATTCATCCTGACCACACACCCATTTTGATTGAATAACTAGTTGTCCAAAATGTTACACTTAAATTATAATTAGACTTGTCAGGCATCCATGTGCATCAGAATACGCTATCATAGTCAGTAGAGTTCCTGAAGTATTTTCTTTCTAAAATAATATTTTTTAACAAATTTTCAATTTTTCTAGCTTACAAATCTTTCAAAGAACTTTAACTACCACCTTAAAACTACATTTTCATATTTTTTTTTTTTGCCAAAAAAAAAGGTCAATATCCTAGAAAGTGTAGAAAGGATAGTTGGCAGACCAAATAAAAACCACTTAAAATAATGTAAAATAAAGGAAATGAAAAAATAAGGCAAACAGGAGCTGTAAAAATTAAAAGTAAAAACAAATTTTACCTATTTACATTCGAAAATGACATGAAAAACTTAAACGTAAAAAATATAAAAGCTTTCGGAGATTCTTAAAGAAAAGGACATGATTTTTTTATCTGAAATATGGATTGCAGGATTATGTGCAAGGACTGTAGAATTAACTACTGAAATTAGGTCTTTTACATTTAAAACAGAAATAAAAACGAAATTGAAAGCAGCCTTTTAAAGAAGATAATAAGTTAAAAGTATATTTTCAAATTAATGAAATATGTTCAGACAATATAAAAGAAATTCTGAAAATATAATCCTTTAAAATTTTATTAGTTTTAGTTGATATTTCCCTCATTTTTGTAATACTGACATTTTTTTTAGCTATTTTAATTTATACAAGGTGTTTTTATAGCGGTATAGAACTTTAAAATGGAATAAAACAAACATGTGTTGTGTTAATTGGCGTAAAATTTACTTTATATGACAGATAATCTTTTGGAATTATAATTTAAATACGACTTATGTTATATGACTGCCACGGCTAGCGCGGACGTAGTCTAAGGGGTCCATATATTGATAACTTTTTCCTATACAAGTAGCCAGATAATAATCTAGTCGTGTTAAATCGCATGATCTTGGTGCCCAATTGGGGGGTCTGAAACTTGAAACTATGCGGTTACCAAACTTTTCCTTCAATAAATCAATTGCAACATAAGCTGTGTGATCTGTTGCGTCATCTTATTAAAACCATAGCTCCCGTACATCATGCTTGTTAAATTGTTGAAAGAAAAGGTCAGCAATCACGGCTCTATTGCGTTCATCATTTATTGTAACGCTCTGATCAGCATCATTTTTAAAGATGTACAGCGCAATAATTCCACCAGCCAATTAGGCACACCAAACAGTCTGGATGTAATGATGTCTCTACACACACTTGAAGCTTGCCATCGCTTCTAACACGACAGTTTTGCTTTTCAAAAACCAACCGCTAATGAAAATTGAGATCAACAGCAATTTTGCTTGGACCCAAAATACCAAATTCGGAAAGGTAGTTCAAACTAAAGAACTAACAAAATGCCTGGCAGTTAAAAAAGAGCTGCCACATAGAAAATTAGGTGATTTTCGTAAAATTTTGCGTTTTTTCTTAGGTTACTCCATTTTTGGTATTTTATAGAGTTTTTTAACAAAAAGTTTTGTCAATTGATAGTTTCAATGTTTAGTTTTTTGACGTATTCGTAGTAGACGATGCATTGGCAATTGTAACAATGAATTCAGTTTCGCACGAAAATCGCATTAAAATAATTAATAACCCACTAGGAAAATAGTGGTTGGTTCTGTTAAAGTTTCTTAAAGTTCGTGATATTTTTGGACAACATAATCGTCCTTCTGAGATCGCTATTAAGAGTTTGGTCCTTAAGTTTGAGTCGACAGGCGCAATACAAAATGTGCGAACACCAACTCGTATTCTAACATTCACATCGATCTAACATTCACATCGCCGTAAATTTACTCAATTCAATCAGGAACATCTCGTTTTTCTGAAACAATCATTTCTTCAGGCGAAGCAGACTTTAAACTGATCAGGGTATGTCAACAAACAAAATTTCCGCATTTGGGCTTCTGAAAATCCTAGAGCGATTATTGAGAAGACTTTGCATGATCAAGGTGTCACTGTATGCTGCGCTATGTGCTCTAGAAGTATGATTAGGCCATTTTTGTTCGAAGATAAGATTGGAAATGCGGTAGCTGTCAATGGATCACGCTAAGATGTTAACAACTTACTTTTGGCCAATTATTGACGACATGTGACTTCAACACGACGGTACCGCATGTCACACAGCCAATGAAACGATCAATTCATTGCAAATCAAAATTTCCGGTCGCATAATTTCACGACAAGCAACAGTTGAGTGACCACCCAGATCATGTGATTTAACACTACTCGAAATTTTTTTGTGGGGTTATGTTAAGGTTAAAACCTATACGCGGCCAAACGAATCGATTTCAGCCTTAAAACTTAAAATCCATAATGTGATTAACAAAATAGGACCGCCATTTTTTTAAAAAGTTATAAAAAACTTTGATGAAAGAATCGACATTTGTCAGCGTGGTCGTGGTGGACATTTGCCAGATATTATTTTTCATTTATAATTTCCGAACTTTTCACTTTGATTTTGTGATTCTAAGATTTTTTAAATTTATTTCTTTTTAGAATATTTTGATTTAGATAATATTTTAGTGAATCGAATTAGAATTAGTTTTATTCCACGATTCCAGTAGCTTCTTTCAAAGCAGCGTTTCCGTACTTTTGAAAAACTCTTTTGGTTTTTAGTGTTTTCGCTTAGAAATCTTTTTAAAATCCCAAAAACTTTTTGGCGATTTTTCTTGAAATTGTACGTTTTCCCCAATTTTGGAAAATTATAATTTTTTTTTGCTCTTTATTGTAATTAGAAAATTTTGTGTAGCGACTTGTATCAGCTAAATTATTTTTATTGAGTTAAGACGATTTTTGGCTTAAATTAGACGTTTTTTATTTTGGTTCATATTTCAGTTTCGTAATTTTTATGATTTTTAAAATTTTGTTTAATTTTGCTAAATCTATTATTCTGGTACGAATTAGCTTTTTCGTTGCGTCGGCAGTTGAAATTCCTTTTTAGATTTCGGCTTATGTTTGGGTAAGTATATTAAGGACTATTTACGACATAATTTCAATCATTTTCTCAAAATAAGTGACTTTTGCATTTTTTAAGCGACTTTTGGATATTTGAGCGCTCTTGTTTAACATTTAAATATACGGCTACAAATGTGGTGAAAAGTCATCAAAAATTGGACCTCCATATAATGTCTCAGTCAGCTGTGGTGGTTATATATCAAAAGTCATATTTAACTTAAAAATGAATAAAGTAAATTTCACGTCAATGTAAAAAATTCATTTAGCTTTTTTACCTTTTGTAAAAATATTTCTACTTCCTTCTTTAATATCAGCAGAATGTAAAGGTGCCCCCGTGGGCTAGTAGGTAGTGTGCTAGCTTGTCAGTATGGGGGTTGTGGGTTTAATTCCCAACGAAGACTTTGATTTTATGCCATTTCAAATTCCATACCTCTATAAGACAATTTTATATGTCTTAACTTTTTCTCCATCCTATTTAAATAATTTAATTATCCGAATATTAAGAATCATAAATATTACTAAAACAAATAAAATATCGATTTCATAATTATTAATTTAATATTGTCATGCATAAATATCTTAATAACCATAATGTCTTCCTTGACAGGTTAGTTACGCCTAAAAGTTAAAAACATTCCAAAGTTAAAAGTGAATGCAATAATGTTGCCAAAGAAGACAGCCAAGGAGAAATACATATGTACATACATACATACAAACATACAAACAGCCATACATACATACATGTATATGCATAAATGTTTACATGTACAAATGTGTGTACAATTTTTATAAATAAAAATGACAAACAATTAGACAGACAGACAGACTAACAAAGAGTCAGACAGACAGACAATTGAACAGACAAAATAACAAAAGTAAGAACAACATTTGTTAAAGTCATAGACCAATAATACCAACTTCCACACAACAAACAAACAAACAAACAAACACACACACAAGCAAACAAACAACAATCAAATGATATGAACAGACACACAGCAAACATGCATTCAAACACTTGTGCAAAGAAAACATAACACTCACATACACACACACACATACATTCATACATAATTACATTTTTTACATCCAACAATATCACATCAAACCAACTACAAAAAAATGTTGAGAAAAAAGTAATAGACGGAAAGACCAAACTAACCCAGTTTTTCATTTCATGATGACACAACCAACCATGGAACCATCAGGAGTAACAAGAAAGAAGGATAGGAAAAAATATGGAAAATATTTTACTAGAAGGCAAAGAATGAAAACAGCAAAACCAAATTCATTACTTTAGCGGGCAAAAGTGCAATTACATTTACAGAGAAAGAGCACTGCCAACACACAAATACACACACACACACATACTTACTCACTTACTTATTCACCTCAACCAGTGTGGCCATCTAATTTATTTTCGAGTTAGATTTCACTTTATTTCGTCTGCGTGACTTAGTCTAAAGCTATTTACAACATTTAGCTTTTTTACCTTTTGTAAAAATATTTCTACTTCCTTCTTTAGTATCAGCAGAATGTAAAGATGCGCCCGTAGGCTGGTAGGTAGTGTACTAGCTTGTCAGTGTGGGGGTTGTAGGTTTGATTCCCAACGAAGACCTTGGTTTTTTGGGGCTGCTCAGTAATGAAGGCATGGTCACTGGTCGCTGTGCAGTCTTTATACGGCGGTTAATTTCCGATTATCCTTCTACTTTCACCAACTGTTTCATCTCTTCTCTATCCCCAATCAACCACAACTAAATGCGCTCTCAACGAAAATCAATTTAAACGCAAGAACGTACGAGTAATGGGACTAAGTTCCCTAATTTCTTTACTGCACCTGAGCCATTGTAGTAACGATAAAACAGCGAAATATAACCCACATTGCGTTGATGTTCTAGAAAATCAATAGAATTGGATACCCTTACGATTCATACATTTACGGTTTTATAGCTTTATAGTTTTGTAAGAGACTTCCACAAATACGGGTTGTAAACAACCAGGCCACAAGACGGGCAGGACCACCAGGTGCCGCTGAAGGCTAGTAGGTAGTGTGCTAGCTTATATGACTGGGGATTGTGGGTTCGATTCCCAACAAAGGCCTTGGTTTTTTTCACTACAAATAAAAATTGACTATCGGTGGAGCTGCTCAGTGATGAAGCCATAGTCACTGGTCACTGAGCTGTCTTATACGACAGTAAATTTCATAACTGTCCTTCTACTTTCACCACCTGTCGCATCTCACCTCTATTCCTTTCCTATGGAATGTAGCACGGTACTTGACTAAATAGACATTGTTTCCTGAAGTGCTACTTCCCTTAAAAAATAAAAAAAACGAATTGGATACCTTACTGTCCCCGATGAGGCTCTTAGCCCTCTGGTGTACAGGTTCGGAAAACTCCAAAATAGACTTTGGGGCGCCGACCCATACATAAGAGTTGTATTCTCTTTTTGGACGTATACAGGAGGTATAAATAGTACGAAGAAAGGATGGAGTGAAGTAACTCTTACACCGTTTTAGAGGTACTTGAAAGCTTCTTTAAGAACCTTAATATAAACCTAGTTCATCGAACATCACACAGAATTTTCATGCCGAGAACACCAAGAGTCCCTGATTGCTTAATGCCTATATCATCTACAGTAATAGATGCAACATCATTTCTGAACACAGATCTATGCATAAGCACGCAACATTGAGCCTTACGGTCTTTAAAATCGACTCTATTCACACGACCCCATTCGAAGATGGTGACAAGATCGTGATTGAGTGTATTATTCATGTTCTGGATTTTAGAACCCACCTGTAACTGACTCGGCCTAATTTAGAATGAATGAGCATGACAAATGGTGCTGTCATCTGCGAAAGACTATATGGGGTTAAAAGTCTGACAAAGAAGATCATTTAGAAATATAAGAAAGAGGGTAGGAGAAAGAAAATAGTCTAACGGCTGTAAAACGCATGATCTTGGAAGCGAATTCAAGAGTTAAAAATGTGAAACTATGCGATTACGAAACATTTAGTTAAAAAAATCAATTCTGATACGAGCTGGATGACAAGTTGTGCCATCATGTTGAAACTACAGCCTAAAATGAACCTAAAAGTGAGCAATGATGGCTCTTCAGGGGTCGCTCTAAGCTGTAATGCTCTAAGCAGCATCACTTTTAAGCAAGGTCGGACTAACGATTTCAACAGCACGGAAAGTAAGCCAAATAGACAGTTTTTATGGATGTAACTTTGCCCTAACATGCACTTGAGGATTTTCATTACTGAAAATAAGCTGGTTTTGTTTATTAATATCCCTCCATGCAAAAGTGAGCTTCAGCGCTAAACCAGATGAGTTTCTACGGCAATCTTGTTATTTGGGCCTTATTGTACAATTTTGAAGCGTTGCCCAGGCATCAGTCTATTCATGTTGAAATATCAAACAAAACTAAGCATAAATCCCTTAACAACTGCTAAAATGGCCACTAGTTGAAGTGTTGCCAACTTAAAATCTCTATCTCTTAAATCTCTATGAATACACTCAATACGTTGTAAGCATGATCTATTTAGCCAAAAGTGTTTGCAATTAAGAGTTCGAGGAATACTCGGCACAGCCGGACGTAGTACTCTTATTTATTTGTTTAATGTTATATAACCCGGTGTACCCGTTAACAAACAATCTTTTTATGTTTAGAAAACTACAAATAATAACACCTGAATTCTTAATCTTACAATATTTGTATTAATAAAATAAAATATTTTTATATTGGCGATATTTAGACTTAGATTTATGGCAGGTTAATATGCGAGAGATATAAAAGCACGCTGGCAACATTGTTCACGAATGTTAACGAATTCATAACATACGATTTATAAGTTACGAGCAGCCAGCCAGCAACACAATAAAATGTAACAAACTGCAAATGTAAATAGAAGTTTTCGTCATCATCATCATCATCGGCTTTGTGTGTCGTCGTCGGCTTTTTGCTATTGCTGTTGTTGTTTTGTTATTAGACATTCGTTTTTAAATGTAAAGTTCGGGTTCAAAGACCTTTGGGAGGTCGTTCGTTGTTGTTGTTTTTGTTACTGCTGCAACTCATAAAATGCATGCATGCCTGCATCAATACTACAGAAATATTACACACCAATACCAATGTAACTGAGAGCCAATTCAACGCGAACCATACAGTGACGTTAGTGCAACTCAGAAGGCGAATAGAAATGATTATTTAATGTTCGCGTGGATGGATGCCATATATAAAAATTGGTTCAACGATTTTTCGAAAACGATTTTATCAAGTTGTTGTTTTTGTTTTTTTTTTTTTTGGAATGTTTCATTAACTTAAATTTTGTACATTTTAGCCAAAAATAAAATAAATTATACACAAGTCTATTATTTTGTTCAAAATTCCGATAATAATCAGTCAGTCTTGAAAATGTGCATTTCGGTCCGTAATCGTATTAAGGCCAAAGCAAAGTATTACTGAACAGGTGCAATATCCAGCACTATAATTTATAAAACTGGATAATTTCTTCCCTTAACTGCTCAGAGTAAGGTGCTAAGCTTAGCTTTTTTATCAATAAGATGAAAACACTTAAAAGCAAGAAACCAGCAGAGCATCGATTATCAAATTCACCAGTGCTATTAAATAGCTCAAATATGGCCAAAGGAATGCCTCAAACTTATAATAATTTTTCGAGTTTTATAAATTTTTTTCCAGTTTTAACGGGTTAAAATGGTACAAAAGTAGCCAAGAAAATCAATATTTTATATCGATTGTTTTCGCTTGACTTGTTCATTAGCTATTTTCAGTAGAACATAAGAGTTGTCTTAAACATTTATGCTGGAGCAATTCGTTAAAAAACAAGGTTTCCCCACTTATTTTTGAGGTAAAAAATTAGAAGACGTACAAGTCTGTGCCATTAAATTAACCTTTTTTTCTATTTTTAAAAATTGTCAGGTGTCGGTAATTCTAAGCTATCGATAATTTTTTAGAGAAAATTCTTAGCAATCGATAATTTCCTTAGAAAATTACCAGCTGTCGATAATTTTCTTTAGGTAATTGTCAGCTATCGATATTTTTCCTTAGAAAATTAACAGCTATCAATAATTTTCTTCAAAAAATTCTCAACTATCGATAATTTTCTTTAGAAAATTCTCAACTATCGATTATTTTCTCTAGAAAATTCTCAGTTATCGATAATTTTCTTTAGAAAATTCTCAGTTATCGATAATTTTCTTTAGAAAATTCTCAGCTATCGATAGTTTTGTGTAGAAAAGTCTCAGCTATCGATAATTTTCTTTAGAAAATTAGCCGTCGATAATTTTCTAAGGGAAATTATTAGCTGTCGGCATTTTTCCATAGAAAACTGTAAGCTATCGATAAATTTTCTATAGAAAATTATTGGGTATCGATAAATTTTCTATAGAAACTTATTGGGTATCGATAAGTTCAATAAATTTTCTATAGAAAATCATTGGGTATCGATAAATTTTCTATAGAAAATTATTGGGTATCGATAAATTTTCTATAGAAAATTATTGGGTATCGATAAATTTTCTATAGAAAGTTATTGGGTATCGATAAATTTTCTATAGAAAGTTATTGGGTATCGATAAATTTTCTATAGAAAATTATTGGGTATCGATAAATTTTCTATAGAAAATTATTGGGTATCGATAAATTTTCTATAGAAAATTATTGGGTATCGATAAATTTTCTATAGAAAATTATTGGGTATCGATAAATTTTCTATAGAAAATTATTAGCCATCGATAAATTTTCTATAGAAAAATCTAAGCCATCGATAAATTTTCTATAGAAAATTATTGGGTATCGATAAATTTACTATACAAAATTATTAGCTATCGATAAATTTTCTATAGAAAATTATTGGGTATCGATAAATTTACTATACAAAATTATTAGCTATCGATAAATTTTCTATAGAAAGTATATTGATAGCAAATAATTTTCTATAGAAAATATATCGACAGCAAATAATTAATAAATTAAAATTATTACCTATCGATAAATTTTCTATAGCAAATTATTACCTATCGATAAATTTTCTATAAAAAATTATAATTTTTAATACATAATTTTTATCCATACTTTATTGCGGAAAATATTATCCTGGCAAAAAATTTAAATTTAAAATTTTAAAAGTTTTAGTTTCGGTAACACTTGAATCAAAATTAAATTCTATCGATAATTTACTTATAAAAATTTCCTTCTTTGGCCTATAATTTGCTAAAGAAATTATATGTTATTTAGTTATTTCGTTTTTTCCGCCAGTAAATGAAATACTGTTGTTATTTTTTGTGTCCGTTCTGGCTGCTGCGCTTTCGATGTGAAGACATCATATTCAAGGCGTGTTCTAATTTCTAAGCGCAAACATTTACTCACGAGTACTACGAATTAGAACACGGTTTTAAAATGATATCTTTAAATCGAGCGCGTTCGCCATTTACACCACACGAACAACAGCCAGAAAGGACAGAGCAAAATAACAACAAAATTATATGTTATTGATTATTTGCTCTAAATCTAGTATCGATAATTTGCGGTAGTACATTGGCCAACGATAACATTTTTAGTATAAAAATTTACTATTTAAATTTATTATTTCTTAATTGTTTTGTGGGTATGGATTATTTTGTATATATATTTTTTTTATTTTCGATGCCTGGTTATAGTCATGTATTTTTTTTTAAATTTAATGTGAATATTTTTATATCCTGTTGCTTGATAGTACCACCTAATGGTGTGGGGAAATATTGAAGAGTAAAATTTTTACACAAAAGCCATTTGTATACTTATCAAAAATCAAATTTTATATAAAAATATGAAAAAGAACAGTGTACTAAAATAATTATTAAAAATATTTCAATGTAACTGATCGGTCTAAGTTTAACATTCTTAATAGGTGCTACACTATATTTAGTCTGGCAGCACTGTTAGAAAGCTTGTTCTTTTTGCATGATTTAAAAAGAATTTACTAAGAATATACTGCATTGTTGTTGTTTGACAATTGGATTTCGTTTGAGTGTGTGTGTGTGCGTGTGCTAATGAAATTAAGAGTGAAGTTTACTGTTAGAAATAGCAACAACCACAGTAACACAATAATGCTTAAATCATCTGAACTTTAGCAATAACTGTAATAACAACGACAACATTTGAAGTCTACATGGCCACGTTAAAGTTAATTCGGCTCTGCAGTTGTTATTGTATTATAATAAATAAATGCAGATTAGATGTAGTTGTGTTAATGTTATTGCATATGAAATAAAGCTACAGAAAAAGCTTTCTTCTCAATTTATTTGTATTCCTTTGTTTTTCGATCAAATATAAATCAAATAATACTTGAAAAATGATGTATTTTAACAGCTGAAATTAATAACCCAACTAACACATTCATTAAACTGATTTAAACTTATTTCTTCTCTCTAAACATCATTCAGTTTCTCAACTGGAGGTTTTTTTTTATATTAAATAAATCCCAACGAAAAAAATACAACTCTAGTTTAAAAAGTGCGAAACGCCTCTATTTCAAAATATTTTCAATCTTTTGTTTCAGTGTACTTTTATAATTAATTTAAATTAAGAAGGAAATAAGAAAAAATGTACTGCAATGAATAACCAGTGCCTCTCAATAAAAGTGCTTAAAAAATAGCGAACTAGTTTTCTGTTACGGTCTAAAGAGAAGATAATAAAAAATGTTATTTAGGAGTGTCACTAGGGAGTGCTAATTCAATTGCAAACGCGTTCTTCCTTTTTTATTTGAGCGATTTCGTATAAGAGTTCTCATTTCACCTTGATGCTATTTGGTTGTCTTTATATTCCACCATTAAACGGATTTATAATTAGATTCATTATTTTTGATTTTGTAAACTCTCTGGTACGACCCTTAGCTTAGCTCCTATTTAAAGATTGGGTAGGAATTTTTCCACCTTGATCAAGCGGCTCTCAGTCGTGAGTACAATGATTCTATCCACCAGTTTAGGATTACCACCTTACATTACAAATCCGCCTGACCATTAGTCTTAATCAGATGGTGGACAAACCACTATTGTATAATTTGGAACGTCATACATGCGTCCTAGATAGCCGAAGCCATAATTCTATGCAACAGAACCACCTAGTTGCAACTTTAATGATTTCAGTGCAGGTCTGCAAATCATCACACCTTGCTAAAGAGTTGGAGACTTTCCAACTCCTGTCCAGAACACATGTCAAGCATGCTCACTGGACTGGATCATTAACTTTGCGTGTCATTATCAGTGAGATGATCCTGGCCACCATAGAAAACCATTGGATATGGGGCCGCAAAACCACAACCACCACGATGCTCCCATAAAGGGGCCAACCTCAATGATCAGCCAGAGAACTATTAAATGTCTAAAGAGACTCTGCGGGTCACTGATCCCCGTGGAAATAAAGTGGAGTTTCCAGTTGACTCCCTGTCTGCCTTCAGGGGACTGGGCTCCCTTTTTCCCTTAGTTGCACAGGTCCAGATAGTTGAGTACTCTATAAGAACCGATAAATGTGCCCCCGGGGGATCATTATCCAGAGCACACAGCCTTAAAGGGTCTAAGGAACCATCCATAGATGTACCGGCGATATTTTGCTACTTGTGCTTTCACTTTCGCACCGAAATTCGGCTTTACATCAGTCTTGCATCTTTCGTTTGGTTTTGTAGCCTCCTTGAATTTCACAATCTTTATAGGATTTCGAATAGGCTTCTTTTGAGAATACTTCTCCGGTCAGACCGTGTCTGAGACTTTGGGATAAGCACTCTCAAACTCCTTAACAGGTCTTTCAACTTTCGGAGTTGTTTCCTCACTTAAAAGACTATCAATCCGATTTGCCATCTTAGTAGCCTTTTTCCTCTTTTCTGCTTTGCGTCTGAACTTAAGTAATGAATTGCAGAGACGCTAACTTAACATTGAAGGGACGAGAGAACTGTCATGATGCATGTCATAAATCATGACAGCAAAACAAATATCGAAACTCTACATAAAAACTTTAAGCTCAGGAAAAATGTTTAAAAAATCGCTAAAATTAAAAAAATCGCTAAAATTAAAAAATCGCTAAAATTAAAAAATCGTTTAAAATCAACTAAATCAGTACTGAAATAAGATAAAACAAAGATGAATTTCTTAAAATGACAAGAAATTTAATGTCATAGATAATCTTCCAACATTATAATTTAAATACGACTTCTGGCATATCATCACCAGAGCAAGCGTGGACGTAATATAATCTAGAGGTGCAATTTTCGATAAGTTTTTGCAATATTTGTGGCCGTATATTGAGAATAATGCTGCGAATATTTTACTCCAGTGGTCAATCTTTTTACAATTATTGGGATAGATGAATGACTTTACATATCCCACAGAAAGTAGTTTAGTCTAGTGGCGTTTAATTACACGATTTTGGAGGCCAATTCTCGGATTTGAAATGTGCAACTATGCAGTTACCATACGAGCTATGTGACATATTGCACCGACTTGCCGAAAAGGAAAAAAAATTCAGGAAAAATTTTAAGAGACAAGCAGGAAAATAGGGGAAATCATTTTTCACATACAGCGCCATCTCTGATACGTAGCATGAACTACAACGGCACCAGTACGTTACGGTATGTGAATATCCCTCACGAAAATAATTACGATTCATTTTAAGTAAGTGGCGCCGTGCACTAGGTCGCATGTATACTGTTCATCCTAGAAATAATGAATGTTTTTATTTGCGACAGCTGCTGGTAAATGTACGTGGACCAACATCATTTGCGCATTTGAAAACTGTGAATGGCCAATATGCCAAACATATCGAGAAGCATTTCAACTATTGGGTTTACTGGAGAACGATTCTCATTGTGATTTAACACTTGCGGGCTAAGTTGTTTCATCAAATGCGTACCAAATACGAACGCTGTTCGCTATTATCATCACCACATGTTTCCCTTCACAACCAATTCAGTTATGGAGCAAATGCAAAGACGATATATGTGAAGATATATTGCATCGCTTGCGCATTCGAACGAATAATCCCAAAATGCAAATAACCGATGAAATGTATAATGAAGGATTGATTCTGATTGAGGTTCAATGCTTTACTATTGCAAACAAGCTACTGATTGAAGTAGGAATGATTGCGCCAAATCGATCGATGCACCGTGCACTCATCCAAGAATTAAATCGAGAGCTGCAATACAATGTTGATAAATTTTAGGAATTCGTTTGAAATAATGTGCCGTTGCTATATGAACAGCAAAAACAAATATACGAAACATTTATGCAAGTGGTGGTCTGTTCTTCCTGGATGCACCTGGAGGAACAGGAAAAACATTTGTCATTTCATTGATTTTGGCCACTATTCGATCAAGATGCGACATAGCTTTGGCGTTACCATCATCTGCGGCAACTCTTCTAGATGGCGGTCGTACAGCACATTCTGCGCTTAAGTTGTCACTCAATTTAAACACAATTGATACTTCAACATGCAATATTTCCCGATCCAGCGCAATTGGAAAATTGTTGATTGTTTGGGATAAGTGCACCATGACACATAAGAAATCACTTGAAGCACTTATCTTCACACCGTAGGATCTTCGGCAAAATAACAACATCTTTGGCGGCTTGATAATATTGTTGGCAGGAGATTTCAAGCATACGTTCCCAGCAATTCCCCATGCAACGCCTGCAGATGAATTGAATGCTTGCCTAAAGGCATCAGCTTTGTGGAATAACGTAAAAACATTACCGCAAACTACTAATATGAGACAAAATGTTCAAAGTGCTGCACAATTTTCCAAACAATTGTTAGCTGTTGGAAATGCTAAAGTCCCAGTTGATGCGACAACTGGATTAATTACTCTTACCAACGACATTTGACGATTTGTAGACTCTCAATTAGCTCTTTTTAAAAATGTTTTCCCAAACATTAGTGAGAATTATCAGAATTATGTTTGGTTAAGTCAACGAAAAATTTTCACCACAAATAATAATGATGTACATGCACTGAATTTCACCATTCAATCAAAATCTAGTGGCGAAACTTAAACCTTGGTTTTTTTCACTACAAAAATAAAAATTTACTATCGATGGGGCTGGTCAGTGATGAAAGCATGGTCACCGGTCACTGTGCTGTCTTATACGACAGTTAATTTCCTAAAAGAAAACATCAGTAATTATGGCCCTATAGCGGTCGCCATTGGCTTTAAAGTTCTGGTCAGCGCCAATGATTCCAGCAGTCCATAAAGCACACCAAACTATCATATAACTGGGTGTAGCGCTATCTAAATATACACTTGCAGTTTATCATCACTCCAAATACGCCAGTTTTGTTTATTGACGTATCCATTCTAAAAAAAATGTCGCTGAACTGAATTCGATTATGAAATCGGATATTTAGAAAAAAAATGTTTTTAAATGATTTTCAAAATAATTTTGTACAATTTGAAAGCTTTGTTCAGGCATCAGAGTGTTTATATTAAAATAGCAAAAAAAGCTTAACATAAATCACTTGACAGTTGACAACATTTTCACGAGTTAAAGAATCCTATACCTCTATTTAAAACTCCGGATATAATATTTCCACTTAATTACTTAATTAGATAATTTTGTCTTTATTTTTTCAATTTGAAAATCAATAAACACTTTAATAGGCGCACAAAACGTTTTTCTGTCATTGTGTTTGCAACACTCATGTCCCCCATTAAAACTTCAATTAAGTTTAAAATCATAAATTGTTTTTCCTTCCTGCAATTAATACTATATTGTTAATTAATGATTACGTTTTTATTATTTTAATTTTATATTTTTTTACTTTCGTTTCATGTCAGCGTCACCCTAATCTCTATGCAGCAGCAACACCTACGGATACCGCAACATTAGGTAAGTTTTTCTGCTTTTTTTTTCTCTTTTCACAAAAAGTTGCTATGCAGCATCTATGAATCAGTTGCATCTACCCAATAATATGTAGATTTATAATGCATTACAATTATCCATATGAAGCTTGTAAGCAAAGAGCCATAGTGCAATAATTTCCGCAATTAAGCTTTTAAGCCGTTGTTTAAAAAAAAAACTCAAGTGTTCAAGACCTCTAAAATATATAAATATATAAATGTTTTAATGATCATGTATGCAAACGTACGTACACTTTGTACATTTAACACACTGAACTGTTTTTTGCCGTACTCTCATTAGTACGAGTTTTTCGTTACAAACACTTCAAGTTGCAACATGCAGCGAAGACTAAGAGAATTTTCTTGTAGGATTTTCATTTACCATTTGTTTTATTTTTTGTGCATCAAAAAGAGTTTCCTACGCTTGCGAAATTGCAATGCAATTGGGTGTGGATTGTGTCTGCTTAAAAGAGATATTTTGCTTTAGAAGAGAAGAAATTTTACTTTAAGTAAAACTCGTAAAAATATATTTAAATGGCTTTAGTGATTGAATGAAATTTAGACTTTTCGTACACTTCCTTATTAGACCAGACAGAAAATTAGCACTAGTTGACACTATGACTTCTCTTTCCGAGTCAAGTATGAACGTTTGCTAAAATCATGTGATCAAGTTCAAATTGTTTAAGGATCGATAACTTGAGAGCGAATTTTTCTAGTTTTCTTTCTTTTTCTTCGCAATCAGAATACAGGCTTACGAATTAATCTATCAACTTAATCTAAATCTTCTTTATTTTACTTCAGAACTATTCAAAGCTTATTTTAAAATTTTGCCACCACTGATATTGAGCAAAGTTATTTTCTTTAAATTAATAAAATTATAGAGGTACGAAAATCTGTTTGAAAATCCAAGGAATGAAATTGTTTGACAGTCGAATTAAGACTGTGTTAGTTAGGGAACTCTTAATGATGAAACGAATTTAATTTAGTCAGAACCATATTCCATCTACCAAATAAAGTCATCAAAATAACGTTTACTAAATTTATTTTAGCAGACAACATACTAAATAAACAATAATAAATCTTCGGTAAACATTTTTCGACATCAAATATTCGGGAAAAAATATTTTCCAAATTTAGCCAAAACGATAGTCCATCTCGCAAATAAATTTTTATATATTTATTTTTTATCGAAAATACTAAAAAACAATAACAAAATTGTTGGGTAATTTGAGCTGCATCGATAATTTCATACAACTTATCCGCCAATTTTGTTTATATATTTTTTCTTTGCTTTAACAATATTCAAATTGCCCTCAAATTTTATATTTTAAACGTTATATTTCTACTAATACCGACATATTAAGTTATGTAAAGTCGTATATTCTATTTAGTAATCATATTATATGTATTTTCTTTGTTTTGTTATAAATTATCATGTATATGTCCGCCATTTTCTATATTTTTTTTAGTGTTCTTTGGTAATAATAACTATTATTCATTTAAAGAATCGTAGTTATATAATAATGGTATAGTTATTACCGCCGTATATAAATTATTCTTATTTTTTAGTAGAAAAACTATTTTGACAATATTAGCTTTAAGCTTAAAAAAATGGAACCACTAGCAGACATTCATATAAAATATATTTTTGATTGAAAATAAGCAAGGTTGTTTGTTGTTTTGAAATATTTTGCTGTGTTTGTGTAGAAGTGTTTTTGAGTCTGATTTTATGATTTTATGAAAATTCTCATTGAATCAGTTTGGCTTTGGATATAAGACAATTAGGTTTTCTAAACAATATTAAGGTAAAATTCACTACTTGAGCAATAGTGAAATTGCAATATAAATATGCTCTCCCTCGCAGTAATAAATTTCAAATATTTTTATTTGAATAATTGTTTTATGAGAATATCATGAAATATTTATTTGAAGGAATCAAGTACGGATTGAAATTGCTTAGATATATTTTTAATATTTTATTCAATTCTTGATATACAGACATTGTTATATAGCTTGATTCATCCATCCATTCTTTCAAATTTTCTTACAGGCAAAAAAGTTTATCATCAAAACAAAATGCTTCTCTGTAAACACAAAACATGATATTTTTTAACAGTATGGTATCATAGTTAAGCATAAAGAGAGAGAAGTAGAGAGTATTTCAAAATGAGAGAATAATATAACTCTCCCCTATACTGACTCATCAGACAGTTTAGAACACGGCTTGATAATGATGTTATCACATCCACGGCGCATGCTGATAATACCAAATAAACAGCCAGCAATGAGGGTTTACGTCGAAAGAAATGACAACAGTATAATATAAATTGCTCTCAAAATTAAATAGATTTTTTCTTAGGACTGTTCTCTAAATTTGTTTTAATATCAATTTGTTAAAAAAAAGGAGCTGTTACTTTTTCATTTTTATTCATTATTCACTATTATCTTAGCCTGGCTTGTTTGTCTTTAATGAGTTTAAGAGATTTATCACGAAGCAATCTTAAGTTCTAGTTTTGAAAATAAGCATCGTAGTTTTTTGTTCTTTTACGCGTGCGAATTTCTGTGCGCGCATCCTGTAAATTTGAGCGGTTCGATTTAAAATTTTATCAATAATAGCAACTACTTTTTAGGTTAAGCTAAACTGGCAAAATGTTGAACCAAAGGATACAGGAACTCTATTGTTTCCACTACAATATTTTTCCGCCTGTTTCTGTCTTCTTGTCACAGGTTTTTAACTCTTAAATCATAATAGATAGAGTCTTGATTCTTAAGTCGTTAAGTTGAATCTTATAGTCGTATTAAAGCCGTTTTAGCTTTCATCTTTCAATATAAGCATCTTATTATACTATTTTTTAGATTAAGCTTGATTGGTAAAATTTTGAACCAAACGATACAAAGGAAGTACTACTGTTTTCGCCATCTATCTGTCTGCTTCTGCCTTTCAGTTACAGACCTCTATTTCTAAAAACGTAATAGAAAGTGTAGCCACATAAACAAAAAAATCGAAAAATGAAAAGGTGTTCCAAAAGTGATGCAATCTCTAGAAACATATTTTTAATTTTCGAATTATGATAGGAACAACAACTGTTTGCTGTAGTAAAAAAAAGTAAATAAATATTTAAAGGGTGTATCAATAGTTTACAGGACAGGATTTATTTTCTAAACTTAATAAGCAGATATTTTATGTATAAATACTTTTAGATAAAAAAATAAAACTAAACTATAGAGGTGTGTCTATAGTAAAGTACAGGGTGTCGGGAGGGTCTTTTTTTATAACTTTTAATTAAATGAAAGAGAATGAATCTTATACTGATAAGTGTTTTATTTACTATCGGCAATTATGTATGGCGTACATACGTAATAAGATTTACATCTGTACTTATATGTGTATGCCATAACCAGAAGGTGGATCATACCACTCTAGATGAAATGTAGTGTCATCCTCGCCCTAGAAGACCTTCAGATACGTATATCCTCCGGCCACTCCTAGTTGCAACTTCTAAAGCCCAAAGCAGGCCACAGCCTTCACTTCTTGCTGAAGAGTTGGAGACTATCTAACCCCTGGTCTAGAACGCATGAATCTTAATATAATTTAAAAACATTGGACCATTCATTGTGTTCATTGTGAATGATCCAACGCACAAACATCGAAGGCCTCGAAACACACAACTACTACGATACCCCCGAAGGGCCGACCTCAATAATCAGTCAGAGAATAGTTAAAAGGCTAAAAAAGATAAATAGCTGAAATCTGGTGCTTTATTGATTTCCGTGGATTATATAGTGGATTGTACTGTTGGCTCCTACTAGCCTATTAGGGGACTGGGCTCCCTATTACACCCGAGACACATGTAATAATGGTGGGTTTCCGTCAAAACATATCAATGTGCCCCCGGGGGTATATATGGCATACAATATGAGATAACTGTCCCCCTCTGTTAGCCCCACAAATTCTCACACATTTCACGCGGTTGTTCATTAATTTCATCACAAATATTTTGTTTGAGTTACTCAAGCGTTCCTAATTTGTTTGCATAAGCCTCGCTTTTCACATATCCCTACAAAAAGAAGTTCGGAGCAGTCAAGTTAGGCAACCGTGGAGGCTAATCAACATCACTTTTTCTTGAATTAACTTGTTGTGGAAAGAGGTCTCGCAGTAATTTCATGGTAATTCTAACTGTCTGCGATGTGGCACCGTCTTATTAATACCACATGTTAATCGAGCCCAGAGCATGCAGTTGTGGCGTTAACAAGTTTTCAATCATATCACAATATCGCTCCCCATTCACAGTTACCGTTATGGTGTTTTCATTTTCAAAGAAGTAAGATCCAATGATTCCTTTTGAGCAAATTTTACACCAGACTGTTACTTTTAAAGGATGCATAGGTAGCTGTTGAACCGGCAATTCTGTTTATTAACATATCCAATATCCCGTAACCCATTTTGACTTTTTCATGAACGACGGGATTGTCATAGGCGAGTTGTAACATCTTATTAGCATATGTACGGTGACGTAAATGGTCTTGTGGTAGAAGCTTTTGTTGTCAACTGAATCTTATATGAAAACAAATGCAAATCCTTGTGCAAAATTATGGCCAAAGTTGTTCTTTGAAGACCGAGCTCCTAAGCGCGGCGTCGAATTGAGGTTGATTGATTGTTATGAACGCTTTCTTGAGCAGCAATAATGCTTTCAGCTAATCTTGTAGTACAGCTCATACTTAAGGCTACCACCTACAGACCCTTTTGCTTCGAAATCATTCACTACACGATAAATAGTACGATGTTTTTACTAAAAATTTCGCGTAACTTTCTCATCGTCACAGTAATCGATGATTGATTTTGATAAAATATTTTAACAATTAAAACACTTTGGCTTATCGAGCATTTTTCCATAGTAAATTTGACACGTGTCTACTTCACGACTGCTAAATATCAACTGCCACGACTAATGTTTACCAAAATGGCGGCAAAACAAAGTATACCTAACCGGCGTACGGTATATGGCTGTCGTAGGAAGACTGTTAGAAGTAAATTAAATTTATGTTTTAAAACGTTGTGGGGAGATACCTTTTAGTTTCTATAGCTAATAAGAAAAATATAAAGTAAAACTGGGCCCAAGTTATGGGCCACCCTTTAAGTTTTACAGTTGTACAATTAGCTGTCTACTGGGGGAGCATTAACTTCTCACCACTCCACCTGTTCCAAAAAAATTAAGGACCTTTCTACAAAAATCTTCCAGAAATTTTCTTAAAAAAATTTCGTACGAAAAATTTCGTACTTCTTAAGGGGTTACACAAAAGATTTTTTAAGATCTGCAAGGGTCATATAAGACTCTACTTACTTAGGAGATTTACTGATGCTGCATTTGTAGAAAGCTTTTTATTTAAAATCCCATTGCAACTTGATGCATTTGTACCTTAAAGTGGACTGACTGGCTGCTGACTGGCTGTCTGGCTACTCTATCAATTATCCCACCGCCAGTTTTTAAGTTAAACGTTCATTATTTTGTGTGTCATTCGTTCAATCATAATTTGCCGTTAAACTGGCAATTGTGCAATAGTTGTACACTCACACAGCGCAAACATTTATAATTGCATCTTGCAACAAAAATTTATCGAATTGCATTTATTAAGCTGAATGCTTGATTATCAAGTCGCCAGTCAGTTAGTCAAGTCGCCAGTCAGTTAGTAGCCGGCTTGTGTGTTTCAGCCTCCATGCGATCGTAATAGACAAAAAACAAGAAAAGCAAAAAAAAGGTAAAACAAACCAGATATTTTCCAATTTAGTTACGTAATTTTCAATTTCTATGCAACTGGTTACAGCTACAACTCTCTAATGTTGTAACTAGGCCCACAGTGGCATATAATTTTTCTTTATGGCTGAAATATCTGTTTCACTTTTAGTTTCTTTTTTTTTGCTTTTTGTTTTTTCTTACTTCTTCATTTCATTTGCTAAAAAAAAATATAATATTTCTCTGTCTAGAGTTCCTTGCCTTTATCTTTGAAATTGTCTTAGTTTTTCTTCGTGCTGATGTTGTTGTTGTTTTTTGTTGTTGAGTTTTGTGGGTCGCCAACGTAACTCTTTTGCTTTCTTATAATCGTCTTTTTTTTTTGTTTTTTCTTGTGTTAACCGCCATGTCTTGCTTAATCTCTGTCTCTGTAACAGTTGTTGTCAATAGTTTATAGTTGCAATTGCATATAAAAATTGTGTTATGCTATTGCTCCTGCTGTTGTTGTTGTCGTTGTTATTGCTGCCGCTGTATTGAGTTGTCTTGTGTAGTAAACTTTTCCGCTTTTCACGTTCAACGTTGATGATCGTCATGAAATCGAAGCTGTTTTTCATTTATAATTTTTTGCTAATAAAACTGCCTGTTGCTTCGTTGAAGTCCAACGTTGTTGTTCATGTTGCACAATTGTGCAACACAACAAAAAATAAATAAAATAAAATAAAAATAGCAACAACAAAAGCTTGTCAGTGTGTTGCTGGTTGGGTTGATGTTGATGTGGTTTTCTTTAATGTTGGAAAATTATATATAAAAAAAATATTGTAAGTGCAATGAAAAAGTGAATGGAAATTTCAACAACACTGAGAAAAATTTCGAACTATTTTTATAATTGGAAAATTTTTCGAGAATTTTGGTTTTTTATTTTCAAAAATAAATTTC
Organism: Trichopoda pennipes; assembly: GCA_030448955.1. NCBI lineage: Eukaryota > Metazoa > Arthropoda > Insecta > Diptera > Tachinidae > Trichopoda > Trichopoda pennipes. The sequence goes on along the minus strand of JASKUP010000056.1, from coordinate 10,880,041 downwards.
TGATTCTTAGTTCTAACTGTCCTTAGTTCTAACTGTTTAATTAATACAAGCGATTGCGTTTAGTCAATGTGGAGGGGAGATAGGACTTCAGGCTTGAAAAGTGAATTTTACACTGCAAGAAACAATGTTAATATTAATATGAGGAAGGCAGAAATTTAGTTTTATTCTAGACGCTTTGACTCTGTAAAAGGCCCCAAACAAACTTGGAGATACATTCGCGGGATTGAATTTGTAGAAAAGAGAGCTCAAACAGCTGCCAAATCGATGTTGAAGAGCTTAATATATCTCAACAACTAATGCATCATGCTTTTTAAAAATTTTCAGGTATTAACCCCAACGACAACGTGTACAATGAATACATTTGAAATTGTCTGTATAAGACAAGCTGAACTCTTTTCGGGCTTAAATTTAACCAAGTCAAATAACTTCCACCCGAAATTTGTAAAAATATTGTTGCTTGAAATTTTGCCATTTAAAGGGGTTTTCAACAAGAAGATTGTTTTCTAAAACAAAGGAGGAGAAAAGCTCGACAATTCTCAATGAAAAATAATATCCTGCAAATAACCACCATGACCACATCTGACAGCTGTCAATTCTTTCATCAAAGTTTTTAGTTACTTTTAAGCAAAATGGCGGTTTTATTTCGTTAAACACATAACGGATTTTGAGTTTTAAGGCTGAAATCGATTCGATTGGCTCCGTATAGACTCTGTCCTTAACATAGCCATACAACAAATAATCCAGTGGTGTTAAATTATACGATCCGACTGGCTAAGTAACTGCTGATTGTCATGAAATTATGCGATCGGGAAACTTGGTTTAAAAGAAATTGGCTGTGTGACATGTGGCACCGTCTTGTTGAAATTACATGTCAGTGATATGCACACCGCTAATAATAGACAAAAATTGAGTTGTTGGTATCTCCCGATAGCGTGATCTATTGACCGTTACCTTATTTCCAACCTTATCTTCGAAAAAAAAACAACGGCCTAATCACGCCTACAGACCACATAGCAGACTATACAGAAACATTGAACATGCAAAGGCTACTCAATAATCGCCCAAATGTGGGTACTTGGCTTGTTGACATACCTTGATCCGTGAAAATGTGCTTCGTCTAAAAATTGCTATTTAAAAGGAATTGAGCGAATTTACAGCGATGAAAATATTCGGTTGGCTTCGATTCCTGTATCAGTTAAACCTTGTAAGGCTTTAAACTCAAATCCTTATGCAAAATTCGCCGTGTGGTAGCTTTGGATAATCCCAGTTGTTGAGAACGTCGAAGAATTGACAAATTTGGATCTGCTTCAATACTGCGATTCACGGCTGCGATGTTTTCAGTTGAAAGGACCCGTTCGAGCACGCGTTGCTGTTCGCATATTTTGGTGTCGAGCCTGTCGACACAAATTTACCGACCAAATTCTTAATAGCGGTCTCAGAAGGATGATTATGTTGTCCGAAAATAGCACGAATATTACAAATTATGACTTTAACAGAACCAACCACCATTTCCATAGTTAATTTAATTATTTATTAGCGATTTCCGTGTGAAATTGTAACAATTGCCAACGCATCAACTACGAACACATCAAAAAACTAAATGTCAAAAATATTATGTTGTTGTTGTTGCCACAATTGAAAAGCAAACTTTTTGTTGAAAAGCCCGATATAACACTTTCACCTAACACTGTTATAATGACTAGCACTGTTTCGTCGAAATGGAAATGTGCCAATTCTCAAAAGTAACTTGAAATTCGGACCAATTGCCATCTTGTGCTTTTTCTCTAAGGCTTTTGAAAAAATTCTTTACATTCAAATTTCATGTTGTATTGGAAATAATGCATTGTTCTTTGACACGCAGTTGTGATTTCGTTAATATCAAGGCTGTGTCTCTGCTCTATTGGATGTAACTGAATACATTCGATGTAAACTTGATGAAGAAAAAATAAATCATCTGGTACTTCATGATCATTCTATGGGGAGATAGTTGATCATTTTTCTTTTTTCGTTTCGGAACAGCACACATGCAGTTAAACAGTTTAAACTTACCTACATTGAAAGTGACAGGAAAGAACTCTGAAGGAAGTTTATTTCACATTCGGACTGTTCTGCTAAATAACCAATTTTCCCTAAAATGCGTAATGCGATTCACTAGCCAATCAAACAGGAATGGATGTGGTCTCAACAAAAATTGAGTTAAGGGCAAAACCTGGGCGAATTTCGGGAACAAGTTTTTTAATTTCGTTAGAGCACTTACCATTGTAGTAACAATAAAACAGTGCAATACAACCCACATTGGGTTGATGCTCCAGAGAATCAATCGAGTTGGATACTCTACTGTCCCCAATAAGCCTTTTGTCCCTCTCCTGTAGACGGTTGAGCAACTCCAACATAGACTTTGGAACGCCGGCACATACATTACAGCTGTATTTCATCTTTGGCCGGATGTAGGTGGTATAAATAGTATGGAGATCGAATGTAGTGAAGTATCTCCTTCGTCGTTTTAAAAAACGGTGGCACTTGAAAGCTGTTTTAGAAACCTGAAAATGTGTTTAGTCCATCGAACATCCCACTGAATTTTCGTGCCAAGAATAGGAAGAGCGTTCAATTCCCTAATTTACTTTATTGTGTTAAAAAAGCATTTTTAATTTAATAACCAGGCAACATTATGATATTCCAGTTCTGCCGATGTAGGGTGCACTTATCAAAATCCCTTGAGCTCTCTTATATCTCCAATTATTATTAATCAAATCATTTGGGAAACGACTGCATTCCACTACCCTTAAATAACTATATATAATTAATTAGGCAGATTTTCTTTCAGTGTATATGTCAACTCATATATGATCATTTTCTAATATAATACATATTATGTAATCGCTAAGGCATACTATTATTTTATTACACTAAAAAAAATCTAAATAAAAAAAAAATCAAATTAATTCCATGCAGTCGGAATGCTTAGAAAAACGCGAAAGAAAAACTAAAAACAAAAAGAAACTAGACGAAATATTGATAGCAACCACAACCAACAACAGCAACAAGAAACAAGACAACCATTAAGCCAAAGAAAAGAAAAATACAATTAACTGAAATTCATTGAAAGTAAAATATAAAACTCCTCTTACAACAAGATAAATACGTGACGTTGCACGTTGTACGATCATGGTTTGAATTTTTCTTTTTGTTTTGTAACATCTGAAAAGTTAAAAAAAAAATTAAAATAAAAAATAATAGAAATATTGCCACTACTTGTTTGTTGTTAGATTTTATGCTGCTGCAATGGGTTTTGGTTGCTGTCTTTTAAGCAGACAGACAATCAACTCTGTTTTACATGCAGCGAAACAAAGGAAGAAGAATAGGTAAATATTTATGCCACAAAATATGCGCTACTGCACTGATTAAATAATCGTTGTTGTTGGTGTTGTTATTGTTGTTGCTATTTGAGTTTGAGTTTAAGATTTTGTTTGATTTTTTGTTTTGTTTTGTGGCTGCTCGTATTTATTGCAATGAAATTTTATGCCTGTTGGCTGCTTGCTGCCTGCCGCTTGTAGAAATTGCATTTGCGACATGTAGTTTTCCAAACAGATCCACACACAGGGGATTTAGCATGGCCTTTATGGTTCAATATAGTCTTTGTTACATTTATACAGTGCTGGCCAATATAAATGTCACAGATATATTATTGGGAGTAAACTTTTTGACAGACGTTATAAAGTCTTTATGATCATTAACTCTTCCGTTAAGCGGAGATTCATGTACTCTTGTACTTATCAAAGTTCCTAAAGGCAGAAGTTTTCATGCAGCCATTGCGAAATATTAAATATCTTACACAACAAAGCCGCTTGAAAAATTTTAAACGGCTGTGTTTAAGGCATCCAATTTGGATGATGATAATGAACCTGTGAAATCCGTTTCAATAATCGACAGGATTACCAGCTGGTTGGCTTTCTTAAATCATTTGACATCGGGCATCTCATCGGGTTATCGAATTATTTTAAAAATTTGCTTAAGTTGGCATAGTTAGCTTTTGGTAAATGACTACCGTGATATTGTATCATCTTTATCCAGTTCTTTGGAATTTTCTACTAAATATTCCATAAAGTGCTTCGGGCAGAATTCTTCACCATAAAGCAGAGAAGATTGGAGAGCATCATCTCTTTAATTGCAAAGTAATCTTTAAGAATGGAACGGCTTTCTTTGTGTCAGTCCCATGATGACAGATATCTCTTTAAAAGCACAAATTCAGTTAACCTTTTCAAAATAGTTCAACAGTAAGCTGAGGATTTCCTAAGATTTTCGAAAGTTCTCGTTTAGATGGTGGAACAGTTCTCTTGGCCACTGTAAATACTATCGCCAAGACTAAAACGAAAAAGCCGGGCTCTGCGTATTTTTGATACTTTATTGTAGGAGATTTTCAAATATTTCAATAATGCAACGGACCAGGTTAGATAGACAGCTGTGTCTTGTCAATTAGCTAGCTTGAATAAGAATAGCGTTGCTTTTTTTATTTCTTCATCCTGACTATTTGAAATTTTTGTTTTCCTAATCTTTGTTTCTTCTTGCACTTTTACTTTGACTTTATTGACGGAGAAAAGGTCTCCCTGCAAGTAGCAGCATAAAAGAGTTCAAATTTATCGGAGTAAAGTAAATTTAAAGATAATTTAGCGTTCTAGATCGGATTTACAGATAGATGGCTGGGCATATGACAAAACCGATCGGTTATAGATGAGTTCTGGAAGGAGCAGACGGGTCTGAGCACTGTTTTGCTAGAATCAACTTACTGCTGGATAATGTGGGATGTATTTCACTGTTTTATCGTTACTACAATAGTAAGAGCCCTAATCAAATTAGGGAACTCGTTCCCATTACTCGCACGTTTATGATTAATTGGCCAGTGAATCGCACTACGTATTATAGGAAAAATTCATTTTTTAGCAGAACAGTCCGTATGTGGAGTAAACACCCTCCACAGGTCTTTCCTGTCACTTTCAATGTAGGAAAGTTCAAATTGAATGTCCACAAACACCACTCGCTCTTTCCTCCTCTCCATAACCTAATTTCCTAGCTCTGGCGCAATGTATTGCATGTGTGGGGGTAATCCTTTGTTATAGGAATGTTAGTAGGTCAATCTCCTGAGTCTAAGACAGCGGGTTGTTCAAAAGCTCGTTAGATTTCCGCAAAGTTTTTGAGCTTGAAAAAAAATTTAAAACCATTGCTCTACCGAAGCCGCAAACGGACGTTGTAGAAACGAATTTCTCTACCATGTTAGACCGCTCTAAAACACTAGAAGTGGCATTTCCGAGGGAATCAGGCAGCTAAGTAAAAGGTAGTACAATATTAATGAGTAGGTTTCTGTGTTTTGAGTGCACATGCACCTTCTGGGTATCCGGCTGGATGTGTAAATCAGAGTTGGCATAATCTACTCTAACCTATACCTGCTCTATAGGAGATAGGAATAGGGATTTCAATAGTCATCAACACTTCCAGTTTCCAGCACTAATTGCAAAAAGAGTTCCAATTTATCGGAGCAAAGTAAATTTAAAAATAAATTAGCTTCCTTGATAAGGTTTGTAGATAGATGGCTGGGTAGATGGCAAAAGTGATCGGTTTTAGATAAGTTCTAACCAACGTACAGCTGGGTAAGAGTATAACAGCTTTAAGTGCGGTTATAAGAATGATAGCAGGCCCGTGTGCTGAGTTAGGATCACCGGGTCGTTCAAAAGCTCGTCAGATTTTCGAAGAATTTTCGAACTTGAAGAAAATTTGGAAGCATCGCTGTACCGAAGCTGTAAACTGACAAAGCTGAAATGAAATATTCTTCTATATTACACACCTCTGAAAGACTACAAGATTTCAGCGACATTCTCAAGGTTGTCAGGCGGCTAAATGAAAGGTAGCGCAATATTAATAAGTTTCTGTGTTGTGAATGCACATGAACCTGGGACACCCATTTAATGTGTAAGTAGGAGTTGGAATAACCCTTTTCAATCTACTTTAACCTTAACCTGCGCTACAGGAGATAGGAGTAAGGATTTGAATTGTCATCAACATCAACCAGCTTCCAGCGTGAATTGCATTACGAATTAAGGTTTCACTTAAGTTGGTTTATATTTCCTGGGCCTATTTGCTATCAATTTGTTGTTGTTTTTGTTGTTTTTGTTGTGCCAAATGGAAATGAAAATGAAAACAAGTTTGAATACACGATAAATTCAAAGTTTTGCCAAGTTTCATTACGTAAACACATTGCAATCAAACGTCAATGCTGGAGTATGAGGGGGGTACGTTCGTTACCCCCTGACACTCTTTTGAAAAGGTACTATTGAATGAATAAATGACTTTTCTTTTATTTTATTATTTGATATAAAAACTTCTCTTGCCGCCTCCTTGCTGATGAAATGCACACGATTTCGTAAGTGATCTTGTGTTTTGTTGGCGTGTTAACAACAAAACAAAACAAAACAAAAAAGAAACAGGGACAGAGACAGAGATAAAAACAATATATTTGTATTTTCTTTAGTAAAATATTGTTCGCCATCGCGGAAAAACTCTGGAAAACTTGTTGTTGAATGTATGGGTGTATTGATGTATGTGTGTGGCAAGTATTACGTGTTGTGTTTTGTGGCTGTTGCATTTTATTTTATTTTTTTTAACTTTTTTTTGCACACAATAAATTGTGTTTTACTTTCAGTTGCACTTAAACTCTATTTTGCCACATAGAAAAATCTTGCGATTATTAAACAATATTTTCTTGTTGCTTGTGCTTGTGCATGTGCATTTGTTATTGTTAGTGTATTTATATCGCTGGCTTGTTTCAGTTTCTTTATTTTTCTGTTTGGTTTCGATTTCGATGTCGTAATAATCATTAGTTTAAATATGTATGGCGGTGTATTATATAATCGTTAATTTTTTTGTTGTTGTTCCTTGTTGCAGCTTTTGTTGTTGGTATTTGTTTGTGTGTTTCGAGTTCATAAAAGGAAATTATTAATTTTAAAGTTTGTTGTATGACCGTGGGTCATTAGTTATGTTCATGTAACCTTTTATAATTTGTTTTTACTATTGTTGCCATTTTAAATGTTAGTCCTTGATCAAACGACGATAAATACAAGTTTAGCTTAGAAACGCTCTCATGGAAAAAAGGGAACTATTTAGATGTTTATTAATTATGAAACTTTTTCAATTTTAGCTTGAGCCATAAAATTATTATTATATTTTGTTGCTTGATCTATTGCGCATAATTTATTTTTCTTTGGAGCAAAGAAAAATTCCCAAATAACCCATTAGAATTAACATTTGATTAAAAAGGGAAATTTTTATGTAACATAAATATGGTAAAAGTATAACAGCTATTTGCAGTCTTTTGCATATGCATGATATTTCTTATTAAAATTATTTCAGTAATTTCCCCAAATATAAGCAAATTAGTGTAGTGGGAAATTTTTTATTTAATATACAGTTTTAAAATATATGTCATTTATTCCTCTCTTTGGCCTAGGCATAAACTTTTTAGTAAAATTTCATTAATTTCCCTAAGTCAAAAAAAAATCCCTGTGTGGGAAATTTTTATTTAATATAAATTTTTCGAAATATATCTCATTTAATTTTTTCTTTGGCATAGTCATACACATTATAGTAAAATATCATTAATTTCCCTAACTAAAAACAAATTCTCTGAGTGGGAAATTTTTATTTAATATAAATTTAGAAAAGCACCTATCAGCTATTCCATGTTTTGGCATAAACATAAAAATTTAGAAAAAATTTTTTAATATACCTAAATAGAAAAAATTTCTCTGAGTGGGAAATTTTTATTTAGTGTTAATTGGGAAAAATATATATCAGCTATTCTTTTCTTCGATATAGGCATCTAAATTTTATTAAAATTTCATTAGTTTCTCCAAGTAGCAAAATTTCCCTGAGTGGGAAATTTTTATTTAATATAAATTTTTCGAAATATATCACATTTATTCTTTTCTTTGGTATAGTCATAAAAGTAGTAGTAAAATTTTATTAATTTCCCTAAGTAAAAAAAAATTCCCTGAGTGGGAAATTTTTATTTAGTATAAATTTTTCGAAATATATCTCATTTATTTTTTTCTTTGGCATAGTCATACATATTATAGTAAAATTTCATTAATTTCCCTAACTAAAAACAAATTCTCTGAGTGGAAAATTTTTATTAAATATAAATTTAGAAAAGCACCTATCAGCTATTCCATGCTTTGGCATAGACATAAAAATTTAGAAAAACTTTTTTAATATACCTAAATAGAAAAAATTTCCATGGGTGGGAAGTTTTTATTTAGTATAAATTTGGAAAAATACATATCAACTTTTCTTTTCTTCGATATAGGCATCCAAGTTTTATTAAAATTTTATTAGTTTCACCAAGTAGCAAAATTTCCTGAATGGGAAATTTTTATTTAATATAAATTTTTCAAAAATATATAATTTATTCTTCTCTATAGCATAATCATAAAAATTGTAGTAAAATTTCATTAATTTCCCTAAGTAAAAAAAATTCCTTGAGTGGGAAATTTATTTAATATACATTTTTCGAAATATATCTCATTTATTCTTTTCTTTGGCATAGTCATACCAATTGTAGTAAAATTTCATTAATTTCTCTAACTAAAAACAAATTCCCTGAGTGGGAAATATTTATTTAATACAAATTTAGAAAAGCACCTATCAGCTCTTCTTTGCTTTGGCATATACATAAAAAATTTAGAAAAACTTTTTTAATGTACCTAAAAAGAAAAAATATTCCTGAATGGGAAATTTTAATTTAGTATAAATTTGGAAAAATACATATCAACTATTCTTTTCTTCGATATGCATGCAAATTTTATTAAAACTTCATAAGTTTCTCCAAGTAGCAAAATTTCCCTGAGTGGGAAATTTTTGCATAATACAAAGTATCAAATATATGTAATTTTTCCTTTTCTTTCGCATAGTCATAAAACTAAGTAAAAATATTCCCTGTGTGGGAAAGTTTTATGTAATATAAATTTAGAAAAGTACTTTGCTTTGGGTAGATAAAAAAAATTAAGGAAACTTTTTTAAAATAAAATTTCCCTAAGTGGGAAATTTTTGTTCTACAACGAGTTTTCATATAAACTTTACAGCATTAATATTTCTGACTTGATTGATATATATCTTTAAAATATCCTGAAAATCTCCAATGGGAAATTTTCATCTGATATAATTTTCCATGCAATTTAATTTTTTTTTTTTTGCAAAAATAATTATTATTTTATTAATTTGCTATAAAAGTTAAATGCCTGTTAAAACGTCTTAAAATATAAAATATGTCCTTTTTCAGTTTTTTTTAATAATGCAAATAATTTCCTCTGCACCGTTTCTACTCTGAGAAAGTATGATATGAGTATTAAAATTTGTTAAGTTTTCTTTAAGGAAAATTTGTTAAATTTTCTTAAGGAAAATTTCCTTAAAAAGTTTCACCTCCTTTGATTAACTGTATGACAACAAATGCTTAAGTAGTGCTTTTCAATGTTTAAATTAATTTCCCCATATGTCTGAAAAAATACACATAAAATCCCAAGGAAGCTTGAAATTAATAACACCAATTCTTGGCAGTTCTTCGGTTAGTATATTCAGCGAAACTTATCAGATTATCAAAATAATAGATTTGTTTAAGGTTACCTACCTCAAATAAAACGAGAAAAGAGTACAATCGACTTGTAATTTAACAGCTTGTCGGCCTTAAGAAGAACGATCATTAATAATTAATTAATTTTTTTTGAAGACTTTTGGCCTTTTTTGCTCAGAGGTCGATATTCAAAATTTTCTTAATTAGAAGACACCCGTGGAATTTGCACCAGCCTATATGAACCGTAAATGGAAATACTTTTAAGGAGAGGGCGCAAGTTTCCTTATTGCAGTACAGCACCTTTTTTAGCGGCTATAAGAGTTTAACACATCGGGAATGCTGTCCATATTCTAACGTGTTATTTGATTCAGATTGCGTTTATCATCAAAAAGCTTCTTCATAGCATAAAGTAAAGTATCTCCATCTCGAATTAAATTAAAAACGGATTTTAGTGCTTCTCTAATTAAAAGAAAATTAAATATCTGAAATTATATTGTCATAAACTTATTATTTAATGGTGTTATTTGAAATGTTTTCAATAAACAGCCGCATGGTATTGTCACTCCTTCATCATTAAAACAGAAAATGAAAAAGGCCGACGTAATAATTCTCTTTGATTTTATTCAACTTGTAAAACATTCTTCAAATATTACACACCATAAAAGACAGAGATAGAGAGCAAGAGATAGAACGAGATAGAGTAACAAATGGGAATGGAGAGCAGAAAAATAAAGTTCATTGACTTTATTTGGCCACAAAGCATGACTTTTTTCAACTCTTATGTGGTTGTTGCTTTTGGTTTTCGTTGTAATATTTACAAAACCAAGTCATAATTAGATAACAGAAACAACAAAAACAACAACATCAACAAAAATAATACAAAACAAGTTGCATATTATGTAACATTTACCTACTAAACGCCAAAAGACAGCAACAACAACAACAAAATTAAAACAAGAAAAATAAACGACGAACAAACAAGACAACGGGAAACCTAGAAAACAATAACAACATTTTGCACAAAAAAAAAATAACAAAAAAGAAAAAAAAACTGCAACCACAAATAGACAAGGAAAACAATTTTGTTATTGTAACCTCAACCATTTGTACAAGTCCATGTTTAGCTGTGTATGCTCTTGTGTATAAATGTGTATGTATGTGTGTGTGCATGTGTCTCTTTGCTGAAGACGAAGCCAAAACATTTATAAATTTACTGGCGCTTTGACGAGTAGGCTGTGTGCTGTCGGTCTATGAAAATGAAAGGAAACACAAAATAACTGTAAAATCAGAAACACAAGATTGTGTATAATTTCATACAAAATAAACTAACCTGCGCTCTCAAGTGATATAGTTACAACATATTTTATTTTTTTTAATTTTTGTATTTTTATAACAGAAGAGGCAAAAATTGGGATTCTCTCTCTCTTATCTAAATTTTCGTAGTTTTAAGTGTTGACCTTACTTTCATCACAAAAAAATTTCTCAAGTAAATAAATATACAGGAGATATTTTTGAAGCATATTACCACCATTTAAGAAACTTTTGTATAAAACCTACCCAAACTACACTGTCTTCCGTGCCACTCAAGTAGCTTTTTTCACGAACCAACACTCAGAGGAAGACCAATAAACAATGCATTGTGCCAGAACTAGGAAATGAGGTTGAGGGGAGAAGAAAACAGGGAGTAGTGTTTGTGGACATTCAATTTGAAATTTCCTATACGAAAGACCCCTGAAGGGAGTTTATTTCTCATATGGACCGTTGTGCTAAAAACGAATTTTTCCTGTAAGGCTTATTGCGATTCACCGGAAAATCAACCACAACTGCTTGTGTTCTAAATTAAAATCGAGTTAAACGCGAAAAAGTTCGAGCAACGGGAACAAGTTCCCTAATTCCATTAGAGCACTTATCATTGTAACAACGATAAAACAGTGAAATATACCCCACATTGCGTCGATGCTCTAGAGAATCAATAGAGTTGGATACTTCACTGTCCCCAATGAACCTCTTGGCCCTCTCCTGTACGTGGTCGAGCAACTCCGAAATAGACTTTGGGGCACCGGCCCATGCATGAGAGTTGTACTCCATTTTCGGACGGATATATATGTGATGTAAATAGTACGAATATCGGATGAAGTGAAGTATCTCTTACACCATCTTAGAAAACCGAGGCACTTGAAAGTTTATTTCGAAACTTGAAAAATGTGTTTAGTTAATCGAACATAACATTGAATTTTCATGTCAAGAACATCAAGAGCGTCTGATTTCGTAATATCTATATCAATCATAGTAACAGATGCAGCACCATTTTCGGATACAGATCTATGCGTAAGCATGCAACATTGCATCGTACGGGCATTAAAATCGACTCGTGATTGAGCGTATCATTCATGTTCTGCCTTTTGGAACTCACCTCCAACTGGTTCAGTTTATTACCAAATCAATACGAATGACAAATCTGCGAAAAAGTATAAAGGGTTGAAAGTGTGACAAATAAGGTCATTTAGAAAAATAAGAAAAAGGATAGGAGAGAAAACGAAACCTTGCTTTACCCCTGAATTATCCCCCCGGGGGCACATAAATATGGTCGTTATAGAACTTCGACTATCTAGACACAGTGCAACTGGAGAAAAAGGGAGCCCAGTCACCTGAAGTCAGCAGGGGTACAACTGGAAACTCTACTTTATTTCTACGGGAATCAGTAAGCCGCAGAGTTCGTTATTTGTCTATTTAGACATTTAACTATTCTCTGACTGATTACTGAGGTTGGCCCTTTATGGGAGTATCGTGGTGGTTGTGGTTTCGCGGCCCCATATCAAGTCTTTTGTTTTAATATGGTGGCCAGGATCATTTCGCCGTTAATGGCACGCTAGGTGAATGATCCAGTCCAGTGAGCGTGCTAGACATGTGTTCTGGACAGGAGTTGGAAAGTCTCCAACTCTTAAGCAAGGAGTGATGATTTGCAGCCCTGCTCTGGAATCATCGAAGTTGCAACTAGAAAGTTTTGTTGCATAGCATTATAGCTTCGGCTTCCTAGGACGAGCATGACGTTCCAAATTATGCAGTGGCTTCATGGCCAGGCCAGTGGCTTCATAGGTAAGCCAGCAAGTCGCCCACAGAGCGTCCCCTACGGAAACCATACCGTCGGTCGCTAAGTAAGCTGTTGGACTGCAGATACTTCACTTTATAAAATTGACTTTAAGTCTTCGACAATTTGTTTTCGATTTCCTATGCACACAGCCCCGCAGAATACTTACCCCAATTAACTTTAGACTGAGGTCCCTAATGCAACTCACATCTTAATATTCTACTGTCCATGGTTCCGATTTAAATGTCGCTTAATGCTGTATAATCACAAACAATTTCTGTTACAGCATTTTATACACACCCTGTGTCGGTGTTATCTTTATCTAATTTGATTTTAGCCAGATGATATCAAAAGTTTCTGTGTCCTCGTCACCAAGACAGTGATCTAGTTAAGGGTAATTCGGCTCTAGTTTTTAGAGGTTTCCTTATGCCAACAGCTCTATTAAGTTTATTTATTTCCTTTTTATAGAATCTCGATAAACACTGGCATTTGGCTAAGTTTGAGGTCTCCAAAAACATCTTTATTTTAATAGTTGTCTACCTTTTATATAAACAACGGCTTGATATCAGCAATTTTCCCTACAGATACAGTCTACCAGAGAACCACTTTCTTTACTCTTTAATTAGTTTAGAAAATATTTCAACTTGCAGTCCTTGATCATTTATTTAATTATTGGCATCACAATAACCCGTGAAACTGACTGTTTAACATTTGACATTTACAAAAATCAACTATGAAGGACAACTACATCACCTGGAACCACCCTACCCAACATAAGCTAGCAGCATTTCGACAGATGTATCATATACAGACTTAAGCCAATCCCACTTAACTACAACAGTGAACTCCAAACAACTTACACAATAACTAAAAAGAACGGCTACAAACCCACTATTAACGACAAACTTTTTAGACAATACAACACTGAAAACAGGAATAAAGAAGACAAAAAGACAACCGATACAACACGATGACACACTTTTACTTACACAGGACCAAAAGTATATACATTAACGAAGCTTTTTCACAAAGAAGCTGTACTCATAGCAATAAAAACCAGCAACACTCTTAGACTTAGACTAAGGATATCGACGGAAACAGCTGACAAATTTAGTTCCAGTGTAGTACACAGACTTATTTGTACCTGTAATCATATTTATATAGGATCAACTGACCAACAAGATTTACAGGAAACATACGCTCGTAGAAACGAACTTTTACACTACACCTTGATACTCACGGACATGCACCAAGGGAAATATATGAGTTTATGTCAATACAACATCCTGGCAAGACCAGACATTCTTGAAAATATGGAATTCTACAAAACAAAAACTTTTAACAGCGACATTATAAACGAACAGATAAACACGACCTTAGGCATAATTTTTACAACACTAAAACTATACACACACACAAACGAAAAACACCCTCAGACGGACACACTTACCTGGATAATAATAAAAGATGGAAATATTAGATTAGTCCCACATAAAATACCTGGTGGTGGGCATTAGGTTCATGCGTGATAGGATTTACCTGTGTACCCAGTTGTGTAAGCCATAACCAGACGGTGGATCATACCACTGTGGATGAAATGTAGCGTCATCCTCGCCCTAGAAAGCCTACAGATACGTATATCCTCCAGTCACTCCTAGTTGCAACTTCAAAAGCCCGGAGCAGACCGCAGCTTTTACTCCTTGCTGAAGAGTTGGAGACTACCCAAATCCTGGTGCAGAACCTATGAAGCTTGATAAAATCTAAGAACACAACCCCAATCAAGCTCACTAGACCTGGGCCATTCATTGTGTTCATTGTAAATGATCCAGCCCACACAATTCAAACGAGCGCCTCGAAACCACAACCACGACGATACTCCCGAAGGGCCAACCTCAATAATCAGTCAGAGAACAGCTAAAAGGCTAAAAAGACAAATAGCTGAACTCTGGTGGTTTACTGATTCCCGTGGAAATATAGTGGAATTGTCCAGTTGGCTCCCTTTTAACCCCATTGATACATGTAATGACGGTTAGATTCCGTCAAAACATATCAATGTGGCCCCGGGGGGGCCACTGACTCACCAGTACAGTCCAGCACATGATGTCATCACATCGAAAACGCTCTCCGATCACATCGAACAAACAGCCAGCAATGACGGTTTACACCGAAAAAAAAACTGACAACAGTAATTTATTTGAGCTTTCTAGTTTGGAAGTAATTTCTCTAACGAAGTGTGCTGCTGATTTAATTTCTTTTCCTCCGCCAGCGTAACTCTTTTAAAGAGGTCGTATTCAAGTTGGAATGAACGAATGAAGCTTTTGGCCTAATAGGTCTTCCATACATTTAAAATTTTCTATTACAAAACTAAAATACGGCCACAACTCAAATACGTAGTCCACTGCTGGTTGTCCTGGCTTTCTTATTTATCATTTAGTCCATTTATCTCAATCAGTCTTTGACTTATGGGTGATGAGACAAAGCTTCTTAAATATGATTGTAACTATGATATGACGTTGTCAAGGCTCATTTTGTAATCACTATTTGCTAATTCATTTCACTCGTTTGGGTATTCGTATTGGGTTGGTTGCAGCTTATTAATTATTATATACGCCAAAAATGGAGTTTATTTATATTTGTCGGATTAGTGATTTGGATTCAGTGAAAATCATCACTACTGACTGTTTGGTACGATCGGCTGGTGGAGTTTATTTTTTCTACAGAATTTATTTTGAAGTCATACACAAGCAATAATCATGTATTTAACATTAATCTGGTAACTCTCGATTAAGCGCGAAAAACAGCGCTTTTCAAAAACCATCTGAAACAAAATATAACTTCATGAAGTGTGCAAAAGCTTTAGGACACGTAAGATGTTCGTTCCCTTTACGATATTTAACTGATCTTTAGTTTGACTAATTAAAGCGAAGGCAGTATAGTGCAGACATTTTAATGCATTAACAAGCCCAGAAAAGGAAAATTAGGTAAATGCAACCTTGTGATATCTACTCAAATCAAATATTGTATCAATTTCAAATAAGTGCTCTTATCATATACACGCGCATAGTATAGTTTTTTTAATTGGCAACTCTTTAAGTTTGCATTTTAGCCATTAAACAATTAAAATGAGTGCGAACGAAAATATACAAACAAATCAAACAACAACATTTTATGTTTTTCTTGTATTAGAAATTTTTCTTGACACTGATATTTACATCAAGTGGCAACGTCACTTTAATTTTAATGATGGCAACATACATTTTCTGTGAACAAACAAAAAAAAAAGCCGCCAGAAAAACAAAACTTATTTGAAATTTATAAATTATAATTGTTTTGTTTTATAAATTGGCGTGACCGAAAACTTTAATAAAAATAAACATTCAACATTAAACATGATTTGTGCAACTAATGACAAAACGTAAATGGATTTGGGTGGGAAATATTTTTAACAGATTTGAGGGCACGGTTAAAAATATGTTTGATTAAATTAGAATAGATCAAATAAAATTGTACGACAACAGAATAGCAGTTGGCAACATGTTAAAGAAACAATTTAAAATAAGACAAATTTAATCTGGCAACTTTCATAAGCAAGAAAATGGCACATTAAAAATTTTTTTTCAAATTTTATAAAAATTGCAAACTTTAAATATTCAATATGTTTTAAAATTCAATATTCAAGATTTTTAAAATCATCATCTTATGCAGGTCCAATTTTCCATACAAAATATAAATTTATGGAAAAATTTCAATTTCAGAAAATTCAAAATTTGATTTTTATTTAATTAAAATTTTGAAATTTTCAATATTTAATTACATACATATTTTTATATTTTTAAATTCAATATAAACTCAAAATTTCTTAGAACTAAAATTTAAAAATGATAAACGAAAAATGCTATTATTAGTGTTCCCAGATTATTTTCTGGGCGAATTCACAAAAAAAGGAAAATTTGCCCCCAAAAAGTAGCACGTTTTATCTCTATAAATTTAAGAATTAACTGTAGCGGTTGTATAGTTAAGTTCATTAGTTAATATAGGAGATATCTTTCTTTTGAAATACAGGGTTTTTTGCTAAGAAGTTTGTGTTCTAAAACACAATAACCCAAAAAATTTAGAGGTGAATTGAAGATGCTTCAAATTTTTATTGAATTTCGAAAAGTTCGACAATTTTTAATGAAAAATGATATCTGGCAAATGTCCACCATGACCACGCCGACAGATGACGATGCTTTAATGTCAATATCGATTCGATTGGCTCCGTATACACCTAATTCTCTTTTTACACAATAGATACGTTCCCAAAGAATTCGTGTAAAAAAAAAATTCGTGTAAAAAAAGAATAAGGTGAAAACAATACTAAAAAATTCTTTTTAGAGTTCACTAAAGCATTTATTTCGTGTTTACACATTTTAATTCTTTAAATATATTGTAAGAAATAAATTATACTTTGAAAAAAAGAAAATAATATCTGAAATTCATTAATATAAAACAAGTAAAAATAATATAAACATAAAAAACTTTTATGCATTGTCACTTTCTGACAATAAACGCATACTTTTGCGTAAGACTAGAATATCACTGCCATCACTAGAATTATTTTGTTCACAATCTTGTGAAATTGTTTCTGGATTATCATCTCTAGTCTCCTGTGTTGATAATTCAGTAGTTTTTAGAAGGAAATCAGTCATTAAAGATTATGTTTGATTTCGTGATAAACCTTTATAAAGTTCCCTGTAAGATGCCATTAATGATTTCCGTTCACGTTGAAATTTTGCAGCTCGTTCCTCATCATGATCATGTTGTTGAAAATGGTTACCTAATTTTCTGGCAATTTTAAGACCTTCTTTAATTAGAGTTGCATTTAAAATGGGAGGATCTTCTTCGTCATTATCGCTATGTTCTCTGTCTTGATGAGTCTCAAGGGTGAGGTCTATAATTTCATTTTCGCTCAAGCTTTTATCAGCTAGTAATACCTCTATATCAGCAAATGATAGATCATCGAATCCATCTCCACCAATTGTATGTGCCAGCGTTGTGATGTCAGTAAAAACAGCGTTATTATGGATGACAGGATCAGGATCTTTGCTTTTGACACATTCTGGCCAAATATTTTTCCAACATGAGTTCAAGGTTGATGGCTTTAAGTCAGCTAACGCTAACCCAACTTGATTAATGCAGTCCATAATAGAAAATTTTTTCGACATATCAATGACTGTTAAATCCTCATTATGGTCTAGTTTGTCTACCACGTATTGGAATGAACGTTTTATGTAGTACGTTTTAAAAGTAGCAATGGTCTAGCGGTTGTATTAAGGATGTAGTGTTAGGCGGAAGATAGCAAAATTGCACATTTGGGTGCTCCAAGAGCGGATGGCAAGGTGCATTGTCTAGAATTAAAAGAACTTTAAATTCTAGACGTTTTGCATTCATGTAGCGTCTAAGTTCTGAAATGAAGTATTTCTGGAACCATTCTGTAAAGATTGCACTGGTCATCCATGCCTTTTTGTTTGCTGTCCAGTGAATTGACAGTTTATTGAAATCTACACTTTTCATCGACCGTGGTCCTAAAGCACGATTTACTAGCAGTGGTTTTAACATACGTTCTCCTGAAGCATTGGAACAAAACAACAATGTTACACGGTCCTTTGCTACTTTTAAACCACCGGCAGTTTTCTGCGATTTTGCAACATAAGTTCTGCTCGGCATTTTTTCCAAAAGAAGCCACTTTCATCTACATTCCAAACTTGATCTGGGGTGTATCCTCCATCTTCAATAATTTTTCTAAGTTTTTCAGGAAATTTTTTGGCAGCCAATTCATCTGCCGACGCAGTTTCTCCCTTAATTTTTTACATTATGGAGAGCATGTCGTTTAATAAAACCTATCATCCAACCTGTACTTGCAGAAAATTCGGGTTGTTTTGACTGAGAAGAACTGCCTGGCTCAATTTCTTTAATGCGTTTATAAATTTTTAATGAAGTTTGCTTGATAGCAATTCCATCTACTGGTATTCTTTTTTGTGATTTATCTTCAATCCACATTACCAAAGCTTTTTCCATCTTCTCTTAAACAACATCTCTTATGTATGACGATGATTTAGCACTTATTTTCGTTCCAAACCATACCGATTTTCTAATCGCAGTTTCATTTTTCTTGATCGTTCTTATGGTAGCTTCATGAATACCAAAATGCTTATCTACAGCCGTTGCTCCTTGTCCTGTTGTAAGTTGATCTAAAATTTTAATTTTAGTATCTAAACTGATCGCCTTCCTCTTGGCTTTTATTACAGGTGAATTATGTGACATTGTGTTAAGGCTACCAAAATATTTTTCATATTAATAATGCAAAGATTTGAAAATTATTTAAAGCTTACCTGTTATTGAGTTATTAAAGCTATACGAGCACTAACTTTATTTTACTTATAATGTTTTAAATACTCACAACTACTAAGCGTCTTTTCTTTTCAACTCTCAAAACCAAACTAAATTGCGTAAAAAGTACATTACGTCTTTACTCTATGCATAATTCAGAGAATCCCACTCATATACACATACATATTGTTATAGCAACAGCTGTACACGATAACAGCCCAAAGCCGCTCATCCTGTATAGATGTGATTACATGCTGATATTCTAAGATCCTAAACAAATAACCTAAACCGATATGCTAAAACAAAAATCCCAAACAATGAATCCGATTTGCTCTCTGAGATTCAAGAAAAATTCATAAAATATTGAAAATCGTGTTAAAACAAAACAATTGGTGTAAAAAAAAATTTTTTTTTTCTTTTTAACTCGTGTTAAATCTAATTCGTGTAAAAAAAATTCGTGTAAAAAGAGAATTAGGTGTAGACCCTGCCCTTAATCCAGTGGTGTTAAATCACACGATCTGGCTGGCCACTTAAGTGCTGATTGGCGTGAAATTATGTGATTGGGAAATTTGGTTTGCAATAAATTTATCATGATATGTGGCACCATCCTGTTGAAACCACATGTCAGTGATATTCACGTCGTCAATAATATGCTAAAATTGAGTTGTTAACATCTCGCGATAACGTGATACATTGAGCATTACCACACTACCATTCTTTTTTTCGAACAAAAATGGTCCAATCACGCCTTTAGAGCACACAGGATTTACAATTATACTTGTGTGAAAATGGGGTTCGAAAAAATGATTTTGTTTTAGAAAAATCAGCCGGTTGTTCCATGAATTGAGCAAATCTACGGCAATGTGAATGGTCGATCGGCTTCAATTCCTGCACTAGGTGAACCTTGTAAGGGTTTAAAGTCAAATCCTTATGGAAAATTTGCCATGTGGTGGTTGGTGGTGGCTGCAATGTTTTCAGTTGAACGACTGGGTCGAATGCGGTTTGGTGTTCGCATATTTTCTATTGAGCCTGTTGACTCAAATTTAACGACCAAATTCTTAATAGCGATCTCAGAAGGACGATTATGTTGTCCAAAAATATCACGAATTTTTATAGTGGATTTTAATTATTTCAAAGCGATTTTCTTGCGAAATTGAATTCCTTACAACAATTGTCAATGCATCTCTATTAGGAATACGTCAAAAAACTAAATATCTAAAATATTATGTTGTTGTAGTTGCCACAATTGAAAAACAAACTTTTTGTGGAAAAGCCCGATATAACACATTTACCTAACACAGTTATAATGACTAGCACTTTTTCGTCGAAGTGGGTTTTAGTTATTTTAGTGCGATTTGCGTACGAAACTGAATTCATTGTAACAATTGCCAATGCATTTACTACGAATATGTCAAAGAACTAAATGTCAAAACTATCATGTTGTTGAAAAACAAACTTCTTGTTGAAAAACCCGATATAATAAAACAAAGACAAATTTTTCAAATTGACATGAAATTCATTTTATTCAAAAGATATTCTTCGACCATTATAATTTAAGTATAACTTCTGGGATAACACGATCATGGCTGTCTCGGACATAGTTTAACCTAGAGGTACAATTTTCAATGCCTTTTTCGAACATTTGCATCAGTATAACGGCAAAAAAAGGGCGAATGTTGTCCTCCAAGTTTCAGGCTTATCGGCATGGGGTAACGACTTTACATATCCCTACAGAAAATAATCCAGCTGCGTTAAATCGTATGGTCTTGGAAGCCAAGTTACGGGACGGACACATGATACTAAGCAGCTACCAACTGTATTTAATTAATCAATGTGTGGTATGAGCTGCTGTGTGACATATTGCGCCCTCTTGTGGAATCCACAGCTCCTGCGCATTATGGTTGTTTAATTGGTGAACGAAAAAGTCAGTAATCATAGCTCTATAGCGGTCACCATTGACTGTAAGGGTACGACCAGTATCGTTTTTAAAAAAGTGCTGACAACTGATTCCACTAGCCCATAAAGCACACCAAACCATAAGTTTTTTGGGATGTAATATTGTCTCAACATACACTTAATGATTATCGTTATTTTGTTTATTGACGTATCCATTCAAATTCGAAATAAAGACAGCTTTAACGCTTAACGAAATTCACTTATGGAAACCGGACTCAACTGCCATCTTAAAATAATATGGAAGCGTTCTGAAGGCACCAGTTTATTCCTGTTGCAATGCTGCCAAACCAAAATAAACATAAATCACTTAACAGTTGACAAAATGGCTGCCAGTTATTCAGTCTATGGTTGCCAGATCCCTACAGATATTAAAACTGTAAAAGTAATAGAACATAGAACTTAAATTTAGTTATTCGTATATAAGATTAGATAACATTTAACAGGTTTTATTTGGGTACGGTTTTTCGTCGACCCTCGTCAAATTTGGTTTGTGAACGAAAAGAACACTGAAGATGGCAAACAGCCGAAACTGGTTTGTTCACAAACCAAATTTGACGAGGGTCGACGGAAAACCGTACCCAAATAAAAGTAATTTTAACCCCGTCGGAAAATCCAAGCACATATTGAACATTTAACAACATTAACATTTAAAGAAAAACCAATATGTTCAATTCCTCCTCTTAACATCCTTCCTGGTTATTTGTTCGCAAATAGCGAGCGCTTTTGATGTGAATACATCGTTATTAAGCCATTTGCGAAGAAATAGACGGGAAGGAGGTTAAGTATGAAAAATCAATATCCTTATAAAATTAATTAACATCAGTAAAATTCTCAAAAACAGGTCAGAGTTAGCATAATTTGTTCTAAATACTTTAATAACCGTTAGATAAAAATAGCGCTTAGGATGCTATGATACATAGCTTATGAAAGTATTACATAATAAAAACTCTGAACAGACATTTCCTTTTATTTAACTTAAAACAAAGGTGACATCATTTAACATTATTCTTCGGCTTATTAGAGTTGGCAGCTTTGTAAGAGCAACTCTACTAGTGTAGGAAGATAGAATTAAGGGATTCCATTGTAAGTCTAGAAGGCAAAATAACAAGAACTGCACTTTGCACTGAGTTCACTATGCTGCTATGGACATTAAAAAATGGCTCCCAAAATTATTGAGGCAAATTTCAGAATGGATCGAACAAAAAAAGTATAAAGATGTTTTGTGACATATGGGTCACTAAACTACTTCGCCCAGCATGTGCACTTCCTTTGTTATAGGCTAACGAAATATGCTGTATAAAATTTAATTTAGCTTCCACAAAAATAACAAGATTTCAATTTACATTCAGGACATGTGTGTACATGCACTTTTTTAAGGTTCAACTCCATAAGGTTAATGCGTGATAAGATTTATGTCAGTATCTAGCTGTGTAAGACATAACCTGATGATGGATCATACCACTGTGGATGAAATGTAGCGTTATCCATGCCCTAGGAAGCCTTCGGAAATGTCTATCCTCCAGTCGCACCTAGTTGCAACTTGAAGAGCTCGAAGCAGGCCAAATGCCCCCACTACTTGCTGAAGAGTTGGAGACTATCCAGCTCCTGGTCCAGAACTGTGTGATTAGATTTACATCTGCGCCTGGCCATGAAGCCTTAATTAGATGGTGGACCAAACCACTGCATAATTTGGAACGTCATGCTCGTCCTAGGAAGCCGAAGCTATAATTCTATGCAACAGAACTTTCTAGTTGTAACTTCGATATTTCCAGAGCAGGGCTGCAAATTATCACTCCTTGCTTAAGAGTCCAGAACGCTGGAAGCTTAATAAAATTTAAGAACACAACCGCAATCATGCTCACTGGACCGGGACCATTAATTGTAGATTAATATAGGGTCCGCCTTCTAACGTTTTTTTTTCGTGAATGGTAACACTTAGCTCATGTTTGATTCGACAGATAATTAGTTTTATCCTTCCGCTGAACGAATATGGTTGTGTATACGCTCGAACAATGCTGGGATATATTGCGACATTACTTCAAAAATCATGGTAATGTTGCAGAATGTGTGCGGATTTTGGAAGAACAGAAGCACCGTCAGCTCCGTATGTTCGTTGTCTTGTGAAAAAAGTGAAAAAAACTGGCATCCTCATCGATAAACCAAAGCGTGAAGAGCCAAAAGCAGTGCGTACACCCGAGAATATTGCTGCTGTGGCAGAAAGTGTGTGAGAAGCGCCATAAACATCAATTCACCGTCATTCTCAACATTGAACATTTCAGAGACAGCATTGAGACGAATTTTGCATAAAGACCTTGGTATGACGCCATACCAAGTCTAATTGCTTCAGGAGTTGAAACCAAGTAACCATCCAATGCGTTTGCGCTTCGCTAAGTGGGCTGGCGATTGACTTACAGAAGATGCTGATTTTGCGGTAAAAAGCGCATCTTTTCAGATGAAGCTCAATGATCTTGGCGGGTATGTTAACAAGCCAAATTCTCGCATTTGTGGCGCATTGAAAAGCCGACGTACCCAAAACGAGTCACTATTTGGTGCAGATTTTGGTCCGGAGGCTTAATTTTCCAGGAGTGGCTATTGCAGTCAATGGCGATCGATCATTATCGGGCCATGTTGAACTAATTTTTGTTCACAAAAATTGAAGAGGAGGATATTGGCAACATTTGGTTTCAACAGGACGGCGCTACGTGCCACACAGCCCAAGCTGTGTAGTTTTGTTTATAGCATTTAAAATAAATAAAAAAAGTTATTTAGCGGAGCCTATATTACATCAAAAATTAAATCAATCTAAGCCCTTTTGAAGCAGAATATGATCAGCGTGACAATAATATGTTCAAAATGTCTTCACGTCGTCTGCATATAATTAAACGTTTGAGTATTTAATGGTTTTGGGTAGATCATTAACACACAAGAAATATAATACAACGCCCAGATGAAACAAAAATTTCTTTGGTCTTTAGAAGCAAGCGTATTAAAACCAACGCTTTGAGTCCTGTTTGATAGAAATAAATAAGTAAATTGTTTGTGTATGCCATAAGGTCAAGCTTACTTATCCCTATTCCTTTGTAATTGGCCCTATCAAATGCCTTACTAAAGTCGCTGTAAATAACACCAGTTTGTTTATGTTAAACAAATCCCCAAATGACTAGTGATATTAATTCCAAAAGGTTAGTGTTGCCACGTCAAAATTCTAAACCTCTATAAAAACAAATTTAAATTTAAAGAGCATCATGATTGTGCTCTTCAAATTTAACCGCTCTTTACTTAAATAAAGGAATTTTATTTTTATTTATTTTAAATGGCCTAAAGTTCATTTATTTCTTTTCACTATTTTGTTCCATTATTTTTTAAACAATTGTTAATAACAAACAAATAAAACAGATATTGTTTTGCTATTATTAAAATGTTTGTGAAAGTTGATAACAGAAAAAAAGTTCAAACCAAAAATTCATAATTTACAAAGAGCAGCAGTCTATCATTATTGGTTGTTAGGCCATAATCGGTTAAAATATTGATGATAGTTATTTAGTGAAGTGGTTAGTAGAGGCTTTAAAAGCACTCTAGGGAAGCAACAGGGAAAAAAAATAGAAAGAGAGAGAATGACAGTTCTTACTGCAAGTTTTTGTAGCACAAGCTTGAAATAGCTGAATATCTTGACATGAAAATAGAAATAGACGTTGTTTTTGAAAGCTTAAGGTTGAGCTTTATAGAGGGAGGGTTACTTAAGTTGCATCCTCTTCGAAACTTCTTCTGTTGAATGTCTGCAGGATAACTGGTTTCTGTAACTGGCTGTAACACAGTTAAGGGACATCTTTCAGCATTTACTTGTATCAATAATTTAAGTGCACCTGGGTT
Source organism: Trichopoda pennipes (assembly GCA_030448955.1). Classification (NCBI taxonomy): domain Eukaryota; kingdom Metazoa; phylum Arthropoda; class Insecta; order Diptera; family Tachinidae; genus Trichopoda; species Trichopoda pennipes. The sequence goes on along the minus strand of JASKUP010000056.1, from coordinate 10,855,145 downwards.
CTTCTTTACGAAATGTGTTAAAAAGCTTCATAATAATTTCACCTGTAGTATTTTACGCAAATGAAATGAACACATTGTATACAGGGAAACGTAGGTTCTTCTATGCCACTTTTTCATGTGAGAAATTTAAAGAGGATTATTGTGTTGATCAATTGGTGATTCTAAGCAAGTGACAAGAATTCACACATAAGTATTTTGTGAAATCTAGCTGGCCATAATCAGTGACAGGAATACACACAGGAGCATTAAGCAATACCTTGACGACCTTGATAAGTAATTGGAATCCACACAGGGCTATTTATTTAATCTTTTATTGGTCTCAATAATTAATACATTCACATGGAGGTGTGTTTTTAAGCTTTGAAAGTCCAGAACACAATCGCTTTACGTTTATCCTGAGCATCAGAACTTCTGTATAATTGTTTAAGGATGTCGTTGGAAAATTTAAAATAATCACTCGACGATTCGTTTGCCTAGAATAAATTGGCGTTGAGTAGTTTCTGACTTGGTAATGAAAAGGATTTTTTTTAAAGAGAAGTAGCACTGCTACATTCTTTAGAAAAGGGATAGAGAAGAGATAAAACAGGTGGTGAAAGTAGAAGGATAGTCGGAAATTAACTGCCTATAATCTGCGCCTGGCCATGAAGCCTTAATCAGATGGTGGATCAAACCGCTGCATAATTTGGAACATCATGCTCGTCCTAGGAAGCCGAAGCTATAATTCTATGCAACAGAACTTTCTAGTTGCAACTTCGATGATTCCAAAGCAGGGCTGCAAATCATCACTCCTTGCTTAAGAGTTGAAGACTTTCCAACTCCTGTCCAGAACACATGTCTAGCATGCTCACTGGATCTGGGAACATTTCACTAGGTAGGTGTTATTAAAGGTGAATTTAACCCGGCCACCATAGAACCATAGACTGATATGGAGCCGCGAAACCACAACCACAACCACGATACTCCCATATAGGGGCAAACCTCAATAATCAGTCAGAGAACAGTTAAATGTCTAAAGAGACAAATAACGAAATCCGCGGCTTACTGATTCCCGTGGAAATAAAGTGGAGTTTCCAGTTGTACCCTTGCTGACTTCAGGGGACTGGGCTCCCTTTTTCCCCCAATTGCACAGGTCTAAGTTGTTGCTATCTCCAAAACCATATATATGTGCCCTTGGGGGGTTGACAAGCTAGTACACTACCTACTAGCCTACAGGAGCACCTATTTTGATATACCAAGTCAAATAATATTAAAAGTTTTTTTTGGAATTGCTCGATATTGGCTTACTGGAGACAGTAGGATATCAAAATCTATTGATTCTCTAGAGCATCGTTATCATTATTGCAAGGGCATGTGCTCTAATGGAATTAGGGAACTTGTTCCCGTTACTCGCTCGTTTTTGTGTTTAATACGCTTCCACGTCCTTCCATTTGTGGTTAATTGGCCAGCGAATGGACCTATGCATTACAGGGAAAATATGCTTTCTAACAGAACACTTCACATGTGGAATAAATTCCTTACAGAGTTCTTTTTTGGTTACTTTCAATGTAGGAAAATTTAAATCGAATGTCGACAAACACTACACCCTTTTACCTCTTCCCCGTATCTTAATTTCCTAGTTCTGGCACAATGCGTAGGGGTGCTCAGAGTGCTGATCTGAAAAAAAAGTTTGATAGAGCTTTTGCACCTCCATTTATTTTATCCTTTTTTTTTGTATTTTAAATGCTGTAGGGTATCGTGCCTTCAAGACCATTCATTCAATTGTTAAAAATAAAAAAATTGTAGAAATACTCAGTCAAAATTTTTGCAAACTCATTATTAAAATGTCAAAAGCTCACAGCTAGCAGTCAGTCAAATAATCATGGCCAAATTTAAATAAAATATAAGACACATATTTTTGGATCCAACAAAAGGAGAAAGTGTGGATTTTTTCTTACGCTTCGCACTTACGATTTTTTGTTTATTTTGTTACTAAACAATTGACTGAAAAAACTGTAATAATAAATTATTATTTTTAAGTTCAATGTGAAGCTTATGTAAACTTTATTATTTAAACAATTCGTTGAAAAAAATGAAACATAACAAAAACAATTTATGGCTTAAATTTGTTTAAATTATTGGCAAAAAGCCCAACAGTATTTATAACAGTTTTCATAGCGACAGCCGTGGCTTTTGATTTTGTAAACAAATTTTAAGTTGAATTTTCAAGTTTTGATTGTTGTAATTTTGAAATCATTTTTGCGTGACTTGTTTCCTTTTCTTTTTTTTTATTTACTATATTGACCTGCTTTTAATAGAACCGCAATTAAGATGTTTGCTTATTCAAGTATTAAACCTTAAATTTATATTCAAAAAATTTAAAAATAAATTTAATTTGTTTGTAAAAGGCCCAACTAAAATATGCATAAGCTGACTTAAGTTGACTTAAGCAAACTTAAGCAATTGTGCAATTTACATAAATAAATTTTACGTTAAGTTTCTTCAAATATCATGGGCTTAAATAAACTGCGATACTGACAAAAAATTCTTAACAAAAATAGATGCTTTGATAACATGAGCTGGCATAGACGGCTGCTTCGAAACGCGTAGCCATTCATGGTGACAAAACTCGCTTGCGAATTTGCCTCATGACATAACAATATTTCTAAGCACAATCCATCTAAAAGTTAGCAGTAATCCAAATCCAAATTTTAGCAGAAACATTCTTACTTAATCAGATATAAAATTTCACGAAACATAAACAGTTCTTTTCTGGATTATCATCGGGCTCTGAAATCAACGAAAACTGTTTTATATATAGTGTGAGCTATTTGGTTTTCCCTCCCAAGTTCTAGAATAATAATAATAAATAATAATAATAATAGAATAATCGAAATAAATTTTCAATACAATTCCAATCTGTTAGGCACAACCCTGATGGCCTGATAACCCACAGCTGTATTTAATATTAGACTACATTACGATTCTTTGTCGATGTGTAGTTTTGGCGACAGTTGTCATGTTCATATAATTTTCAAATGAAATGCGAATCGGAAAATATCATATTTAGTAATAGAGGGCGCTTTAATTGGGGTATTAAATATTGAAATGACATATAACGAAAATGAATTACTTTTTTTTGTTTTCTGTGTAAACTGTCATTGCTGGCTGTTTTTTGTGTATGATCGGCGAACGCTTTCGGTGTCATGATATCATAATCAAGACGTGTTCTAAGTTATACTGGCGAGTCAGTGTTCGGATTAAGTAGTTTTTTCTTTAAACTCGTATCCACTCAAGAACCGGCGGCACAAATCCGTATTAAGTTAATACCAAAGATACATTTTTTGATTCATTCCGAAAAATAATCTTTTGGCATTATAATTTAAATGTGGCATATGATCACCACGGCTGATGACTCGATCATAGTCTAATTTGGAGGCTCAACTTTCGATGTGTTTTTCCATTTGAGATCATATTGCGACAAAAAAGCGGTGAATGCTGTCCTTCAATTGCTTCTATTTTTTCGGCGTACAGTAGCGACTTTACATATCCACTCAAAAAATAGTCTAGTCACACTAGACAGACATCAAACGTTTCTTTTAATATAATCAATTGTGGTACGAGTTACCCCCCGGGGGCACATATATATGGTCTTTGGAGAAAGCAACAATTTAGACCTGTGCAACTGGAGGAAAAAGGGAGCCCAATCCCCTGAAGTCAGCAGGGGTACAACTGGAAACTCCACTTTATTTCCACGGGAATCAGTAAGCCGCAGAGTTCGTTATTTGTCTCTTTAGACATTTAACTGTTCTCTGACTGATTATTGAGGTTGGCCCCTATATGGGAGTATCGTGGTGGTTGTGATTTCGCGGCCTCATAACTGTATATTATGGTGGCCAGGATAATCTCACTGATAATGACACGCAAAGTGAATGATCCAGTCCAGTGAGCATGCTAGACATGTGTTCTGGACAGTAGTTGGATAGTCTCCAACTCTTTAGCAAGGAGTGATGATTTGCAGCCCTGCTCTGGAATCAATAAAGTTGCAACTAGGAAAGACCTGTTGCTAGAATTAGTCTTCGGCTTCCTAGGACGGGCATGACGTCTCAAATTATGCAGTGGTTGACCACCATCTGATTAAGACTACATAGTCAGGAGCAGATGTAAATCTAATCACACAGTTGTGGTACGAGTTGTGTGACATGCTGCGCCATCTAGTTCATTGACAGTCTGAGCGAAGTCCAAAGTGGAGTTGTACACAGCTTTATGTACAGTCAGTACAGCCGCCCGGGGGCATATTTATCGGTCTTTATAGAATACTTGACTATCTAGACCTGTGCTGCTGGGGGAATAAGGGAGCCCAGTCCCCTGAAGTCAGCAGGGGTACAACTGGAAGCTCCACGTTATTTCCACGGGAATCAGTAGTCCGCGGAGTTTCGGCTATTTGTCTCTTTAGGTATTTAGCTGTTTCTCTGACTGATTATTGAGGTTGGCCCTTCGGGAGTATCGTCGTGGTTGTGGGCGTGCCGCCCCATACAGGTTTGTTTTTATGGTGGCCAGGATCATCTTGCCTTTAATAACACCCACTGGTGAATGATCCAAATCCAGTGAGCATGCTAGTCGTGTGTTCTGGACAGGAGTTGGAAAGCCTCCAGCTCTTCAGCAAGGAGTAGTGGTTTGCAGCCCTGCTCTGGAGTCGCTGAAATTGCTACTAGAAAGGACCTGTTGCTAGAATTAGACTTCGGCCCCCAAGAGCGTGAGTGGCGCTGCTTTTCACTCACAGTGGTCCGACCACCATCTAATTAGGGCTTACTGCCAGGTGCAGATGTAAATCTAATCACGAAATATGGCACGAGTTATGTGATATGTTGCGCCATCTAGTTGAAGCAGCAGCTCCTATATTGACGTTTTCCCATTCACCGTCTAAGCGAAGTCCAAAGTGGAGTTGTACACAGCTTTATGTACAGACATTTGTTCATAATTGAAAATGGATTAAAAAGGGTATTTGTATTGAGGTATAGAACTTGGCAACAATTTTTTTTTAACTGGCGGCCATTTTGTCAGCTGTCAAGTGATTTGTATTTTATTTTAATAATAGACTGACTGGCTTGAACACTCTAAATTAGAAATCATAAAAAAGTAAAGCATAATGAAACATATTCAATCCTGGACATTACTAAGGTTTTCAAAACTACAAATTGTTTCTCTATTGTTCAAAATTATCGGGTTTTAAAGAGAAGTTTGTTTTTCAATTGCGGCAACACCAATAGCATGATAGTTTTGACATTTAGTTTTTTGACGTATTCGTTGTTGACGCATTAAAATAATTAAAATCTACTATGAAAATGGTGGTTGGTTCTATTATTTCGTAAAATTCGTGATATTTTCGGACAACATAATCGACCTTCTCAGACCGCTATTAAGAATTTGTTCGTTAAATTTAAGTCGACAGGCTTGATAGAAAATGTGCCAACACGAAGGCGTCTTCAACCGGGTCATTTAACTAAAAATATCGCAACCGTAAGTCGCAGTGTTGAGGCAGGTCCAAGTTTGTTAATTCCTCAACGTTTTTAACAATTGTGCATTAGGATGTGACGTTGAAGCCTTAGAAGGTCAGCTGGTGTAGATTCGCTCGATTTATTGAGAAACAACCTGTGGTTTTTCTAAAAAAAAAAGTTTTTTCAGACGAAGCCCTTTTTAACTTGCCAGGGTGTGTAAACAGGCAAAATTGCTTCATTTGGGCTTTTAAAAATCCTAGAACCATTTTTGAAAAGCCTTTGCATGCTCAATGAGTCACTGTATGGTGTGTATGGCGAGGTTTTTATTCGCAAATGAGACTGGAAACGCGGTAACAGTTAATGGATCACGCTATCGCGAGATGCTAACAACTCAATTTTGGCCTATTATTGACGGCGTGGATATCACTGACATGTGACATTGGCCACATGTCACACAGCCAATGAAACTATCAATTTATTGCAAAGCAAGTTATCCGATCGCATGATTTCACAAGAATCAGCAGTTAAACGGCCTGCCAGATCATGCGATTTAACACCACTGAATTATTGATTGTGGGGTTATGTTAAGGACAGAGTCTATACGGAGCCAATCGAAACGATTTTAGCCTTAAAACATAAAATCCGTGATGAAATTATCGAAATAGGACGACCATTTTGGCAAAACGTGATTAAAAACTTTGCTAAAAGAAACGACATCTGTTAACGTGGTCGTGTTAGACATTTGCTAGAAACCATTTTTCATTGATAATTGGCGAACTTTTAATCAAAGTAAACAAACTTCTTGTTGAAAAGCCCTTAATTTTATCTTTCATCATTTCAGGTCACGATATTTTTTTTTAATAAAATTTCGGAGAATTTACTTAACCTCAAATATAATGTCTACAGGTAAAAGCTATAAATGCAAACTTTAAAGCTTTATTTATTTAAACAGCAGCCTACTGCTGTTGTATCAACCTAGAAATGAAAATGATATCGTTCATACCTGCAGCATGACTTGTTTGAATGCTTTTGCTATTTTGATATTATCGGAGTTGATCTTTGCGTAGAGTTTCCTCTATCATATTTAATTGTAGGCTTCGCCTAAGAAAACTTAATATTTCTTTGAAAACATTTCCGGTTAAATATTTTCCAATATTTATATCTGTTAAGTTTATTTCCCTTAAGCTAAAGGCTAAATGTTTCTGAAATATAAATAATAGCAGCAAAAGTTATTATGTAACTATTTCTTTTTTTTATGTTGTTGTTGTTTTTGTTTTTACAACTTCTTTTTACAAGCGGCTTTGGGCTTTTGGTTTTTCTTTCATTTGACTTTTAAGAGCCATAAAATTGCATGGGAAATTTTATTTGATTTGAAATGCATGAAACAATAAACTAAACAAACCCTGTTTGCTAAACACAGTTTTCATAGTATTTGTTTCTCTATCTCTCTCTCTCACTCTCTCTCTTTCTCTCCGTCTTACTTTGCTTCATTGTTTGCTGACAAGCCAGCCGTTTGCGGAAGCTTTTGTGTTTGTTATGCTCAGCTACCAGCTTTTAGCTTTTGTAGGTTGGAACAGCAACTCAGGCAAATTTGAAGTGAAAGGAGGCTTTGAAAAAATGAAAACTAAACCACACCACAAAATAGCAGTTACCGCCCTGCCGCCTGCTTCGTTATATCTAACAAACATTTGGCATCAAATTCATCTATGGAAGTAAAGCAAAAGCAAACAAAAAATAAACAGACAAAAATAATGAATAAAGAAAATTTAAAAAAATTATGGCTTAAAAGTTACAAAATTTAACGTTAAACATCTCTAGTACTTGTAAACAATTCGATTCAAAGTTCTTTTGAATCGAATAAAATTATTCGAATAAAATTATTTAACTGAGAACTGCGCTTTTAAGAATTTTAATAGAACTTGATTGAATTGCACTGTCAAACATTCAAGAATTTTTAGGGCGCCCACGACTAGCTAGTCTAATTTACTGATTTAGACACGAAAGACACGAATAAAATATTGATTGAATGCATTACCTGAGATTTAGGCAGGGCCTTAGGAGTGTACCCCTGCTAATTATTCAGCCATTTTCACTATGCCGCTTCTATTCTTCCTGCTCGCAATGATGGTCTATACGATTCAATGGGTTACCTTTTCAAGAACAGACACTTTCGTTATTTGATTAGTGAGTTAGTAAACACTAGTCCAACGAATCCAAATTTTCTCAGAAAATATTTTTTTAATTTTTAACTCCAGAAGCTTCAATTTACACAACTTTAAGTTGAATAAGAAGAGCACTATGCGGACAGCGCAATAATATGTAAAACTCATCAATAGTTTCTTGCGACTCTAGGCGATTTAACAGCAGAAAAAAAAATTGTTAAGACGAAAGGCGAGCTTCGAATCCCTGATCGCCAAAGGGTCAAGAAAAGGTATTTTAAACTTTTTGAATACAAGCTTTCACTACTAGATTTTTGTGAATGCAATATTGTAAACCAACCGTTGGCAGCATTCAGCTCTAAAAATCGCGAAATAAAAGAAGAAAAAGAAGATAAAGAAGAAACAAAAGAGAATTTAGTGTAAACCTGAATAAACTCTCAGTTAGCCTGTCAAAATATATCAAGAAGTATGTCTTCCAAGAATATCAAGAATATATTTAAACTCCCAAATATTTCTTATACAAAAATCTGGCAACACTTTCTTTAAATAACAATTTCTAAACAAGTTACAAGACAGAACATCGCCTTAAATTCAATTGAATCTAATTATAAAATGAAAGGAAAAGGCAAAGCTTTAGCAATTTTTGAAACAATTTGTGTGGAACTGATATTAATTTTACACTAAAAATTTATTTTTTTTTTCACCACTTCACCACTAAATATCTAGCGATTTTTCTATCCAAAACAAACAAAAACAATAAACTTTAAACAAAAGACAGGTATTTTCTACGCCTAAACATGATCAATTTATGTATCGGGTGTTTTTTTGTTGAGGTATCTAAATTTATAGTGGCAACAGTTTTTTAGCCGGCTGTCATTTTGTTATTTGGCTTGGCAATTCAACATGAATAAAGATTCCAAATTGTACAAATTGAACCCAAAACAAGATTGCCGTTGATCCCGATTTATATCCCTTCCACCCCCTGGGGCACATTTATACGTCTTGATGGAATCTCACTGTCATTCCATGTGTCACCGGGTGAAAAACGTGAACCCAGTCCCCTGAAGGCTAGCAGGGAGTCAACTGGAAGTTATTTTCACGAGAATCAGTAAGCCCTAGAGTTCAGCTTTTTGTTTTTTTAGCCTTTAAGCTGTTCTCTGAGGTTAGCCCTTCGGGAGTATCGTGGTGGTTGTGGTTTCGCTGCCCTAATTAATTAGATTAAGGGGCCAGTATCATCTCACCTTTACTGAAAACAATGGGTAAATGATTCGGATCCAGTGAGCATGCTTGTCATGTGTTCTGGACCAGGAGTCGGATAGTCTCCAACTCTTCAATAAGGAGTGGGAGTTGGCGGCCCTGCTTCGAACCTCCGAAATTGCAATGGTCTGTTGCTAGAAATTAGTTCTCGGCTTCCTAGGGTGCGGGCGCATACATCATATCGCCCCAGCGGTTCGACCAGCGTCGAGTTATGATACATACACGCTAGGTACCGACTTAAATCTTCCACGCATCCCGATTTTCATAAGCGAGTTTTATTTGACGACGAAGCTCACTTTAATTTGAGTGGATACGTCAATAAACAGAAATGTGTTATTTGGAGTGATGATAATTCTCAAGTGTACGTTGAGACATAGTTATATCCCGGAAACTGATGTGCTTTATGGTGGAATCGTTAGTCCGTACTTCTTTAAAATCAATGTTAGTTACAAAGTTACCGTTAATGGTGGCCGCTATAGAAAAAACGGCTTAATATTTCGCACATATTAACTGCGTAGTTTGCGTGCGATTTAATGTTGCTACATTATTTTATGTGGGGATATATGAAGTCGCTAGTCCATGTAGATAAGCCCGAAACGATTGACCAATATACAGCCACAAATGTTGGAAAAGTCATCGAAAATTCGACCTCAATATAAGAGTACATCCTTGCGTCCTATGGTGATCATATGCCACAAGTTAAATTTTAATTATAATTCCACAATATTATCATTCATGTCAAATATACTTCTATAAAAAGCACCCTTTATAAAAAAAGGTGTGATAGAATGGTTTACGATATCGTTCATAGTTGATAGTGTGGGAATAGTTTTTAATTAAATAGCAAATGTGGAGGCACGATTCACTGTGGGCAAAAAATTGTTTTAAAGTCAAGTGAATAAAATTAAAAGAATAAAATTAACTTATGGAAATCTGAAATAATTAAGAATATATTCCTAAAATAAAATTTTCATTTACCTTTGAAACAGTGCTTGACCTCATAGTGTGGCACTGAGCACACCGATTGCAGCTAACCGGTTTGTGTCCATAGATGCATCAAACTATTGATTAACTTTAACTGTACTTCGACGTTGAAAATTAAACTTTTAAGATCTGCAGAGTTTAAAGTCCGATCTACTTTTGTTACAAACCATTTTAATATTTTAGAATGGGTTATGAACCTAGAACTTATATCTGTAATACGATTTTTTAAGCGAAATTTTATTAATTTTAACAAATTATATTAGGCAGCCTTATCGGCTCACTTAGGTCTGTCTGGGCGATCCCTATTTGACAACAAAGAAAGCAAAATAAGAACATAAAAGAAAAGAAGAAGAAAGAAAAGAAGATAAGTAAAGAAGAAAGGAAAATAGAGAAGACGAAGATGACAGTAATAACGTGTTAATATACGTAAGCTGCAAAGATACAGATGCTGATCGGATATGAATACCCAGCTGAAATTACGAACTGAATCGACATCGATTTGCTAAGAATCGCCAGCTCTGTTGCTTTCAGTTTAGGAGCAAAAAACATCATCATTATCTTCTTCAATTTCTCATCTTGTGAGCTCCTATAGTAATCGCTGTAACGAACTTCTAATTTTGTGGAATTAGTTTCGAGCAGTTGCTGTAACGATCTTAATATCGCCGATGGATTGGTGTTCGAAAGTCAAATTTTGTTGAATAGAGTTCGCTTCTTTAATCAATTTTTGCCTATTACTCAATTCCAATTAAATTTGTGCGCAAATCCAGTGTAAAACTAAACCGTCCTTCAAAATAGCAAGCATCCCTTAAAGGAAACTTAGCGACTTCTTTAGACCTGAACCGAATTTAAAACCATTGTGGTTGACAATTTTGAAATTAAAAGTTCGTACTGCGAAAATCTTTTTCTTCTGACTAACAAAAGATTTTCAAGTTTTTGCGGACTACAGTGTTCCGTAACTGAGGTGGCTCTTTAACCTAGTCAGCAAGTTTTTAAAAGGCTTCTTTTTGATAAGCTGATTCTTCAATCTGCTGAACTCAGATTGCCTTTGATGTGGATAATATTTTAATTTCGTTTTTCTAAAGGAGTTTTTCAACAAGAAGTTTATTTCCTAAAACAAAATAAAACCACAAATTTAAATTCGGATGAGTTACGTTTTTTTTATTGTATTACGAAATGAAAAGTTCGGCAAACATGAATGAAAAATGATATCTGGCAATTATGTCCGCCACGACCACGCTGATAGAAGTCAATCCTTTCATCAAAGTTTTTAATTACTTTTTGACAAAATGGCGGTCCTTTTTCGTTAATTACATCACGAATTTTGAGTTTTATGGCTGAAATCGATTCGATTGGCTCTGTATAGACTCTCCTCTCCTTAAAATAGCCGTATAGGTGCCCCTGTAGGCTAGTAGGTAGGGTACTAGCTTGTCAGTATAGGGGTTGTGGGTTCGAATCCCAACGAAGACCTTGTTTTTTTTCACTAAAAAATTAAAAATTGACTGTCGGTAGGGCTACGATGAAGGTATAGTCACTAGTAGCTGTGCTGCCTTTATACGGCAATTAATTTCCGACTATCCTTCTACTTTCACCGCCTGTTTCATCTCTTCTCTATCCCTTTTCTAAGGAATGTAGCACGGTACTTGACTAATGAGGCATTGTTGCCTGAAGTGCTACTTCTTTAAAAAAAAAATTAATCCAGTGGTGATAAATCACACGATTTGGCTGGCCACTTAACCGCTGATAGTCGTTAAATTATGCGATCGGGAAATTTAGTTTGCAATTAATTGTGGCACCGTTCTCTTGAAACCACATCTGAGTGATATTCACGTTGTCAATAATAGGCGAAAATTGAATTGTTATCATCTCGCTATAGTGTGATCCATTGACCGTTACCGGCCTACTCGCGCCTCCAGAATAGATAGCGCACCATACAGTGACACATTGAGCATGCAGAGGCTTCTCAATAATCGCTGTAGATTTTTGCTGACAAGTTAAAATGGGCTTTGTCTGAAAGAATATTTTTTTCGAAAAAACCAGCCGGTTGTTCCTGAATATTTTGAACGAATCTATGTTAATGTAAATAGTCGGTCGGCTTTACTTCCGGCACCAATTGAATGAAAGCTGCAAAGTCAAATCCATATGCAAAATTTGCCTTGTGGTGGTTTTGGATAACCCCAATTGTTGAGAACATCGAGAAATTAACAAATTTGGATCTGCTTCAACATTGTGGCTCACAGCTGCGATGTTTTCAGTTGAACGACCCGATCTACACACGTGTTGTTCTTCTCACATTTTGTATCGAGCCTGTTGACTCAAATTTAACGACCAAATTAAGTTGCCTGAAAACATCGCTAATCTTACGAAATTTGACTTTAACAGAACGAACCAACATTTTCATAGTGGATTTTAATTATTTTAATGCGATTTTCGTGCGAAATTGAATTCATTGTAACAATTGTCAATGCATCTACTACGAATACGTCAAAAAACTAAATATCAAAATTGTCATGTTATTGGTGTTGCCACCCACAATTGAGAAACAAACTTCTTGTTGAAAAACCCGTTACTCTTATCCACCAAGCATAGAAACAATATAGTTCTAAAGGCTGATGCCATGGCTCTCTTTACACTGATGTAAAGTTGCAGAGTTATACAAATTCCTTCCATAAAGTTGAAACATTTAAAATTTCCTTCAACTGGCACCACTGTTGTTCTTAAGATCACAAAAGTGTCAATTATTTTTATTGTTTTTGCATGAAGTCACTAAATTTTGATCTAATGGGCTGTGCTTGGCTGTTACTTGAAATAAATTAATTGAAGCACAAAGTGAAAGCTGTTTCTACACCGGGTATATTGTACGGGTTACCTGTCCGATTGTGAATCTACTAAAGTATTATTGTCATTTACAACCTTTTTCTTATTTTTTTTTGTAAATATAACTGTAAATTATTTATGGTAATTGAAATAGTGGTAGAAACTTACACTTATATACACACATGTCAAATAGACTATGGTTGTTTCTAACATCTAATAGATTGTTAGACAGCAGACAGTTTGGTTTTTCTAAAGGTTAATCTACAATCGACAGTCTTTTATATATTGACCATCAAGTTGGTGTCTCCCTCTCTCAGCGGAAACATTTAACATTAATTTCGCTTGATTTCCAAAAAGCGTTTGATAAGATTGGTATACATTCTATCATTGACCAATTAATAACCTGGAAAACTGGACCAAAAATAATTAATTACATAATTAATTTTATGAGAAATCGGAAACTCATCGTACGAGTTGGATCCCAGTTTTCAAAGGTATACCCTCTCCATAATGGTATACCGCAGGGATCACCGCTCTCCGTAGTTCTCTTTCTCATTGCCTACAACAAATTATGTAAAATCATCTCTTTTTATAAGGAAATCGATTTCACCTCATATGCCGACGACTTCAATTTAATTATTAAATCAAACAAAAACAAAAATCCCGTTATAAATTCAAACTTAATCTTTTCAAACATAATTGATTGGGCGAAATACTCTGGAGCAGTGCTATCTCCATATAAATGTAAATATATTCACATCTGTCGTAAGAAAAATTGTACCTGCCGAATCGTATGCGACCAAATTCAGATAGTTGAAGTTACGAGCCTACGCTTATTAGGACTACATTTTAATAATAGATATCGTTGGAATGAACATCTCAACAGATTAGTGGAATCCTTGAACAAGCAATTAAATATAATAAAATGCCTTTCATCTCCCAAGTTCAACTGTAACACAAACTCCCTGATTCGAATCACAAAGGCTCTCGTGCTGTCTAAAATAAATTATGCGTTGCCGATATATGGACATGCACCAAAATCAATCATTAGAAAACTTAACTCGCAAGTAAACGCTTCCTTAAGATATTGTCTAGGCGCTTTTTCCACGTCCCGCATACATTCCCTATATGCAGAAGCTAATATATTACCGTTAGAAATTCAAAGGGACATTCTTAGTGCAAAACTGTATAAGAATTTTCTGGATACTACATCACCTCTTAGTAAAACTATGTCTAAGATTTGGAAATCCAAAAAAGTGCCAAGAATACCATCCGCCATTAGTAGAATTAAAAGTAACTGCGAAGGTCTTAATGTACCAATTTCAATGCCATGCAACAAAAGGAAACTTTTTCCGCCATGGAGTGTTAACAAGGACAATATCGACTTGTCTCTGTACCAGCACTCAAAAAGCCTTGACCCTACTCTATTTCCTACTTTTTTTAAAGAAATAATGCGGAAACATCAAAACCACACCTTCATATATACCGACGGTTCGAAAAATGAAAATGCAATAGGATACAGTGTTACGACAGAAAATAAGGTCATTGAGGTAGGAAACCTACCACATTACAGTTCTATTTACTCAGCAGAGATAATAGCGATCACCAGAGCACTGCAATACATTGAAAACAAAAAGGGGAAGTTCGCTTTGTGTACTGATTCCCTTTCATCACTCAAGTCTATTTTAAATCCATCTAACAACAACATGTACACCGTTAAAATTCGAAATGCAATCATAATGAGACATCCGGACGTAAAACTAATCTGGGTACCCAGCCACTGCAATATTGCTGGAAACGAATATGCCGACATTGCAGCAAAGTTCTCTCTTAAGTCGCCTCTTATTACAATGAACAATTTTAACCCCACGGACTTATGCCGATATATTACTTCATATTACATAAGTAAAAACACCACTCTTCAAAAAACATCGGAATGGTACAAAAAAGTTAATAATAGCGCTGAATTAGGCCATATATTTGATAAAATTAAGAACACGAACCGAATTGATCTCATCAAATTCACCAGGCTTCGACTAGGTCACACAAAAATAACACATGGGTGCCTTCTTAATCTACCAATCACCCCACCGTGCAGTTGCTTCGTTTCCTACCCGACTGATCCAACACATCTATTAACAACTTGTCCTTTCTTCTCGACGCAAAGAGCCAACATATTCAAAAGCGAAGATCCGTTACAACTATTAGCCGATCCAACTGATAAGAACATATCTATAATAGTAAATTACTTAAAGTCTACTAATCTGTACCACCAGATTTGATTACTATAATTTATAATATAGAAACAGACCAATCCTATCCTATTTTAACTTGGTTGTAGAAGTAATAATTATTATTTGTTTGTGAGCTGAAGGCCTTAGTTGCTATTGCCTCTATTTTAAATTAGCTTAGAATTTGAATTGTAAGTTAATTTCTTTAATAACAATAATAATAATATATACACACATGCATGCATATATACAGTTTTACTGCACTTTTTTATATTTTTTAAGCCCACTGTACTTGTACTTATGTAATGTAAGGAGAAAGCAAATTGACACTTCAAAGAATGTGACATATTAAATAATTGTCACAAACTAACGGAATTAAATTGAAACGGGAACAATGAATGCAAATTGTGTGAGTTTGTGCGAGTTTGTGTGAGAAAATGTTAAAAACTGTTCTGCAAACCAAATTCTTTTTATGTTTTGTTTTGCATAAGAAATTTAAAGAAGAAGTACATTAAAAATGTTAAGCAATATTTTCTTGGCAGCTGTAGGCTATACCAGATCAATTGGATATCTTAGGCTTCACTATCTGCCGTTAATTTTTGCCTGTTTTGAAGATTTCTACTTCCTTGACGATGGATATGAACGAACTTACCTCCCAGACGGCAAACTTTGTAACCTTAAGCTTAACGAGAAAGAGAGAGAGAGAGAGAGAGAGAGTGAGAGAGAAAGCCCGACTTAACTCATCAGAAACATGATTCCTGGTAGCGTTTGAAACGAAACGATTTTAGGCTAAAACAGCCTTGCACATCCTCAAGATATTTTTTAGGTAGAAATTAAGTTTGCAAACTAATTGTTGGCTGACACACATATTTACCCGTTAGGAGCTAGTCGAAGTTCATAATATATCTGTACAGCTGTACAGAAAGATGTCATTATACCTATTAAAGGTGTTAATAGTTAGCAAACTGAAATTTAATTATATATTTAACTAAGCGAATTATATTTTATTTATGTTCAAACCTATCAGTTCCAGCTTTCCGTGTTAAGACAAATTAAGCAGCAGTCTCCACTCCCTTCGTCAATTCCTTTAAGTTTCAGCTTTGCAGCGGTATCTGATCGCCTTCGAACTTCTAACTTTCGCTCTTGATTAATGAAAATATTTTTGGCAAATGCTTTCGCTTAAGTTAGTCTTACGACGGTCCAAGAATTTCACCTCACGCGTCATATACTAATGCCTGCTTCTATTTATCATTACCTCTTGATCTAAACACCAATGAAAGTAGAACAGGGGTCTTATTTTATTATTCCATGCACAAAATATTCAGGCATTTGGAAAATGCTTTAAACACTCTCAATTTGTTTAAAATAATTGTACGGATCCACAACAACACTCGTTGAAGAGCACTGAAACAGGCTTAAATAGGAGGAATATGTAAAATATACGAGTATTTAACACACATAAGAACTCCACCGGTAATACGCTTACATACATAAGGTACAGAACGTGATAAGATTTACATCAGTACCTAGCTGTGGGAGCCGTAACCTGATGGTAGATCAAACTACTGTGGGTGATATGTAGCATGCACCCACAATCTAGGAAGCCGAAGCATAATACTATCCATCATTCCTAGTGGTAATTTCGGAAGTACGGAGCACGGCCAGCATCCCCATTCCATGCCTACGAGTTGGAGACTATCCAACTCCTGGTCCAGAACACATGACGTAGCTTGCTCACTGGATCCGGATCATTCACCCTGTGCTCTTAGTCAAAAGTAAGACAATCCTGGCCCCTTAATCATTTCATGAAGGTCTGCGAAACCACAACCACTACAATACTCACCGAAGGACCAGCCTCAATATTCAGCCAAACAATAGCAAAAATATAAACTCTGGCGCTTACTGATTTCCGTAGAAATAAAGTGGAAATTGCCCAGTTGGCTCCTGCTAGCCTTTAGGAAACTGGATTCCCTTTTACCGCCAGATGACACATGTCTTAATAGTGAGACGCTATTACGACATATCGATGTGCCCCTAGGGAGATACATAAGGTAGAGTACTAACTATAATTATAGTTGTACTACCCGCATGAAGCACAATTTCAACTATGAGCGTTGTAACTGCAACAACTTTAATATACGCTATTGGAGCTGGAGTTACCGCGGCTGGTGGCACCAGACTTGGATTTAAAGTGTACTCATGCCAATAACAGCGCCTCTAATATAAGTCCTGTATTGTTATTTTTTGTCACTACCTCCACAGGCTAAGAGTGGATTATTTACGAGCCAACATTAATTATTTATGTCTTTGATTTAGTCAACTGGTGTAATTTATATTGACTGGAAAGTTTACTGGGAATTTTTGATGGAGTTGAATTTAACAAATAAATTTCATTAAGAGCAGCGTTAAGATTTGAAATAGATTTGCGAAACTCTAAAGGACTAATTGAACCCTGGAATAAACAGTATTAATTGTTTCGTCTTACTTTATCATCTAACGGGAAACGATACTAATTATTCTCAGGCTTTTCTCAAAGGTTGTGGGATATTTTGTTTCCCAAAGGAAAGATAAAAAATGTAAATAATAAATTATTTAAAAATTCTATTACTTTAAATCAATTAAATATTTTTTTTCCTTTGATGAAAGAGTGAAATCCTACAAAGAAAAAATCCTACATCTCATCCTACAACTTTGCAATAAATAAATCTCAAAACTGTTTTTCAAACTCTCTGTGGAAAATGTTCTACTTGTCTCTCTCTCTCTCTCTCTCTGTCTCTTTAAATCACTCTTCCATTCATTTGTTATTTAACTTACTGCTGCACTTTGCAGAAAATGTTGCATTACATTGTTGTTGCTAGAAAATAATTTTAAACTGTATGTTGTTTTTTGTGCTCGTTAGTTGATGGCAGTTGAAGGACAATAGTCCTTTGACCAGCTCAGGGCCGCTTTATCACACATACATATACACAAATTGTCAGTAATTTTGGGTTTGCATTGTACGTGGTAATAAAATATATTTTTGTTACATATGTATGTAAACGGTATTTTCTGTGGAGGTATATAACCTTTAAATGAAATAAAACAAAAATTATTTTTTTATTAACATGAAATTAACTTTATTTAAAGGGTAATCTTTTGCATTATAATTTAAATATGACTCTATCTTATAACTACCACAGCTGGCACGGAAATAGTAAATCTGGAAGTCCAATTTTCGATGACTTTTTTTCCGTATAACACGACGAATATTGTCCGCTAAGTTTTCCATCTTTTCAGGCTTACTGGCGTGGACTAGCGTTTTGCAATATACCCACAGAAACATGACACTATGTGGCTACTAAACCTTTCCTTCAATAAATCAATTATGCCACGAGCTGTACGTTGCACGGTCTTTTTGAAACCACAGCTTTTTCAGATTATCAATTGACAAACGAAAAAGTCAGTAGCGATAGCTCTATAGTAATCATTAACTGGAACATTCTGTACCAGCAACGTTTTTAAACCACCACACTTTTTCGATGTAACGGTGTCTCCATATACACTTGAAGACTATCATCTTTATTGGTGTAACCATTCTACCAACATTGAACTTCATCTATAAATAAAATTCCTTTATGAAAAAGGAATCTCGTTTTGACGCCGATTTGCACAATTTGGAAGCGCTATTCGGTCTTCATTTATCCATATTCATAATATAAATGACTTGACAGCTGACAAAATGGCCACCAGTTAAAAAAAAGTGTTGCCATCTTAAGCTCATAAATCTATATAAAAAGCACCCGATACAATGTCCGTAATTCTCTTATTAAACAAATAATAATTATTAATATAAATTTGTGATTAAATTTGCAGGGGCGTTAAATGTTTAAGTTTGCTATTTTACCGTCTTTTTATTTAATCGTAAAAATATACATAAATCCAAGTCTTTTAAATTAAACGGATAATTACTTCATTAAACAGTGAAGCTAACTTAATCGTAATTAAAATCTATTGCATTTGAAAACTTATATTTTAATAGATTTTTAATAGAGTAAATGTTTGATTCGAATAGTTTTTTTATTCGAATAATTTTTTATTCGATTAATTAATTCATTTGTTAATTAATTCAAACCCGAATTATAATAATAAATTTTGCAATATTTCAACAAACTTGAATTCATCGATACAAGCAACGAAATATGTAACTGTAACACAAAAATATTAAATCAATATGCACTAAATAAGTTTTATTCGAATATTTTGATTGTTTATTTTTTTGTTTGTTTCAAAAGTAACTAATAAACATAGCAGTAAATTTGTTTTAGATTAAATTAAATGAATTTGAACTAGAAATTTATTCGAATAACATTTTTTTTTCGTTTTTATTCAAAAATTTTTACATTTCTAGATTTCAAAGCAGCAAATTTTTTTATATTAAGTTAAATCGATTTGAAACAGAAATTTATTCGAATAAAATTTTTATTCGTTTTAATTTTAATCGATTGGCATTTTTGGAATTTTTTTTAAATTATTTATTTTAAAACTTATGTTCTTACAAAATTAGGTAAAAAATTGTTAAGCGATTAAAAATAAAGTAATTTTCTTAAAATTTATTTAAAATAATAAATTTTTCAATTAAAATTCTTAATTCTTACACTGTTATTCAAGTAGACATTTAGTCGCAGACATTTGGTCCATTTATTAAAACCTCTTCCTAAAGTTTATCGATTTAAGCTGATTTCATTCAGGCGCTTAATTTATTTTAATTTTCTATAAATTATTAATTAATCGCTTTTGTTCGAATAATCGATAGGATATTTTTGAATATCTTTAAATTATAAATAATTGAGTATCATATTTAATTGTAAAATTTAATATTTTAGTGGATTATATTTTTTTATTCGATTACATTTTATTCGAATAAAATTTTATTCGCCCTAGTAGACATGCTATTTAAATAGAAATATTTTGGTTAAGGTGCAGACTTTCAAAATCATATTTTAGTTGTTTTAAATAAGCTTTGTATTATTCGAATAACTTTCCGTAAATTTGTGAAAAATGTTGTTCATATTTGTTAACTGTGGTGATAAGCTGAATAAAGGAATGAAAAAAATAAAAGATTCTAAAAGCCGTTAATTCAAATCATCCAGAAAATTGAGTATATTATTTGATATGAAAATGACATGCTTCAACTTGTTTTTTGAAAAATTCGTAGTATTTAAAAATTTTATTCGATCTTTTTAACTTAAGTTATTGACTATATGTTCATAAGTATATAATTATAATTAATAAAAAAAAATTATTGACTTTATAAATTCGAAGTTGATTTTTTTTTATTCGAATAAAATTTTATTCGTCAATCGAAAATGTTATCGGTTTCCGCAATTTTGAAAATTAAATTATTAATCTTTTCCCAAATACGAATTTTATATCTTTATTGTAGTAGACTTTTATGTAAACATTTCACTTTAAAATATTTTGTTTAATTCAGCAAACAAATAAATTTAATCTCATACTTATTCGAATTCCTTTGAAAATAACAAATTACAAAAAATAAGCGCCCTTTGTTAACGACAGTTCCTGCAAAGTTTAATACTGCATAAAGCCAAAACACATGAACATACGTACGCACACGCGCACACACACACTTACACCAGCGACTAAAGCTATGTAGTGCATTGGAGATTGAGTCGCCACAAAAACAAAAATAACATACAAAAACCCCACAGCCATCACTGATGCCGCAAATAAATGAAAAACACCATAAAAAATGTTGAAAGTAACAAATAGACAAACAACAAAATAAAAACGACGACAATCCACTGACGCCAAATATACGTACACACAAACACATGCAAACAAGTATACACACGTATTTCTTTAAGTATAAATAGCTTTTACATTACTGACCCAGTTTTACTCGCAACAACAGCAAATGCAACAACAACAACCACAGCAAACAAAAACCGGGGAGGTGTTATTTGATTATTTTTAACAAACTGTTTCCTTTTTGATGGAGTAGTACTGGAAGAAGAAAAAGAAGCAGCAGCAAATGTAACATTTAGTGTATCGGAAAATGTCAAAACAACAAATGATTGTATGTAAGTGTGTATTAAGAATGTGTGTATACCGTTAAGCAACAAGAACAATGGCATTTAAAAAGGATAATGCAACAACGTTTAAAGTAAGAACTATAAAAGACTGTATTCTTAAAGTGAATATGGAATCAAGTGATTAAACATATATTAAGAGCAAAACTCACATAAAACAATAAATAAAATGATAATATATTTTTTATTTTGAGATAACCACAATCGAATAAAACTGCAGTCATGTTCTTAAATAATTGTCATTTTCTTTCTGCATATCATCCATCGAAATAAAAATTTCGTACAAGTTTCACATTTTTGTTCTCTTAATATTAATCATACTCAAATAAACTTAGCCGCTTTTAATTTTCAATTTACTAAAATACAATAAATAAATAACCTTTATAATCGCTTAAAATTTAATACATTAGAATAAAACTTAATCTATTATGTTTCATTCTTTTCTATCTCCTAGAAATTGTTGTAAAATGTTGAAAATCTTTCAAATTTTTATAATCGATTAAAATTTATTCGAATAAAATTTAATCGATTGTTTTATTTATTTATAAATTTCCTAGAAATCGTTGAAAATATTTTAATTCTGTTAACTTAGATGATAGCAGTAGATTTTTATATAAAAATTTAATCAAATTTCGATTATGTTTCATTCCTATATACATTTCCTAGAAATCCTTGCAACTTTATTGAATTCTTTTATATTAATCGATTGTGTTTTATTCCTTTCTATCTCATAGAAAATTTTGTGAAATGTTGCAAATCTTTCAAACCTTAATAATCGTTTAAAGTTTAATCGAATAAAATTAAATCGATTATGTTTTACTCGTTCATAAATTTCTTAGAAATGTTAAAAAAGTTTTGAAGTCTTTTAAATTGGATAGATTTTTATATAAAAATTTACTCAAATTAAATTTAATCGATTACGTTTATTGAATTCTTTTATATTTTTATATTCGATTAAACTTTACTCGAACAAAATTTTATCGAATTGTTTTTTAAATTTTATATTTTATTAAAATTTAATCGAATAAAATTTAATTGAAAACACAATCAATAAATTATCTACTAGATAATAAACGGTTTTTGTTCTCTTGAAGCAATTTTTCTTTTAGCATAAATATCTTTTGAATTTTCTGTAAATAAATTTGCTTTGCAACAGCAATTAAAATTATATTCGAATAAAAAATCCGAATATTATTTTTACCATCGATTAAAAAAATCTAAAGTTTAGTTGGGAATGTAAAGAAAAATGTTCCCAAACAACTAAAAACCAATAATCACGTTTTTGTTACTTAAGCTTTAAGTAACTTCCATGAATTTCTAATTTCTACCGATTAACTTTTCATTAAATTTTATATTCGATTAAAATTTACTCAAGTAAAATTTAATCGATTGTATTTTATTTGTTGGGTATTCTACTAGTTAATAAGCAGTTGTTGCTTATATAAAAAATTATTCGAATAAATTTTATTTAAAGTTTTCTTGAAACAATTTTTCTTTTAGCATAAGCATTTTTTGAATTTTCGGTAATAAATCTACTTTGCAACAACAATTATAATTTTATTCGAATAAAATATCCGAATATTATTTTAACCGTTAAGTAAATAAATCTATAGTCTGAATTGGAATATCAAGAAAAATGTTCCCAAATCAGTAAAACCCAATAATCACGTTTTTTTACTTCAGCTGGTTTGTTTATTTCCTTTGAGATGCCTTTCATTCAAGTTCTGAAAATGTTCTCTCTTTCTTATATAATTTTTGTTTCATTTAATCGGAAAATGTCCTTGGTTTTACTAGCAGTGCATTGCATGAGGCTATTGAACTTCATGGGGCCAAATTACCTTGGCTGGCAAAATTTAACGCCTTTTATATTATTGAGTTTCTTGCAATACAACAAAATATAAAAAGAACAACAACAAAAATAAGCGATGGCTAAAATGCCATACAGAGGAAAATATGGAGATTGAGATTGGCGCGGTTTAAATGAAAGTGATTGTTGATTGTGTGCAAAAATGTTTGCAGTCAGAACATTTTTTAGAGGGTTTCAATACAATTCGCAGTGGCTCAGGTCAGTTATGAAATGTGTGTAGGAAAACAGAGAGCGCAGGACTGGTCTGCAATGAACTTAGGAAACACGGCAACACTTGTGAAAACTATTTGACACGTATAGACCGACCCAGAGAGCAGGAGAATGTGTTTGCAAAGAAAACTGCAAAATTTTGTGTAGAATCAGAAATGCATGCATGTGGTGTATGTGTGTACGCGCGTGTGTGTGCGTGAGTATGTAATAAAAGCTGTTTATGTGTAAGTAAATACATGCAATTTTTGGCAAGTGCAAGTTCAAGCCATTTAATAATTTTCATTTATATAAAATTTTATTTACTCAATAAAAGTTGAACTTTTATTTAAGCCAGTGACATATATACACCCAGTTTACATCACATACACACACATACACATATGCTGCATAATGGTATTTACAGATATGATGTCACTCAAATATATTTTAAACTGCTGCAGCAGTAGCAGCAGCAGCTTCCTGTTTTTTAGTTAATAAATATATTTTCTTAATTTATGTTATCTATCACATTATACTTCGTACTATAATAATACCTCTTGATCTTGGTCATTGTCAAAAGAGAAATAAATTGATTTTATAGGTTCCGAACTCAAAGGCTAAAAATGTAACTCTATTAGTTTTGCTACAATCTCTGCATCAGTCAGAATCCTCTGTTTCCTAAATCGTTATTGCCATATTCTTGAAATTTTCACAAAAAAAAAATTAAAGGGTATGTCAAACTTAATGTGATATTTATACAAATATTAATATCTTTTAAACTGTTCTAGACAGAGTCTTCAAATTTGCGTAGTACATCAAGTGCCTAAAAGCTAAACTTTAAATTAGAGGGTGTCTTCATAGCGACATTGTTTTAAAATTACAATGCACAGCCACATTAACTTTAAGTATTTTTATGTCCACTCTTAGAACGAGCCTACAAACAAATGCAAAATATAAAGGGTGTACCAATAGTGAAGTGAATTTTGCGTTTATACTTTTAAAATTTCAAAAGTAGAAGGCAAACATAGAATTTATATACAAATATATGTCCGCTCCAAAAACTAATGTGACCCACATATTTCAAGAGTACAGGGTATTTTTTTATAGCCACCGAGACTTTGAGAAACATGGCCTAAACTTTTAAAATGTTAAAGGCTCATGCACAGGGTATTAAAATTTGCACAGATGATTTACATATTTCTAAATAAAAAAAAACATTTTAAACATTTATTAAAAGTAAATAAAGGGTGTTTCAATTGTGGCAACACCAACAACATGAGAGTTTTGACATTTAGTTTTTTGACGTATTCGTAGTAGACGATGACTGAATTCAATTTGGCACGAAAATCACATTTAAATAACTGAAATCAACTATAAAAATGGTGGTTGGTTCCGTCAAAGTTACATTTCTTAAAATTTGTAATATTTTCGGACAACATAATCGTTCTTCTGAGACCGTTATTAAGAATTTGGTCATTAAGATTGAGTGGACAGGCTCGATGCCAAATACGCAAACACCAACGCATATTTGACCGGGTCGTTCAACTGAATACATCCCAGCTGTTAGTCACAGTGTTGAAGCAGATCCAAATTTATCAATTCCTCGATGTTCTCAAAAATTATCTAAAACTACCACATGGTGAATTCTACGTAAGGATTTGACTTTGGAGCCTAACAGGATTTAACTGGTACAGGAATTAAAGCAGACCGCCAACATTCACACCGCCATAGATTCCGTCAATTCATTCAGAAACAACCGGTTGGTTTTTCTAAAAAAAATCATTTTTTCAGACGAAGCCCTTTTTCACTTGTCAGCGAAAATCAATAAACAAATTTTTTTTTTTAAGAGAAGTGGCACTTCAGGCAACAACTCCTATTTAGTCGAGTACCGTGCTACATTCTTTAGGAAAGGGATAGAGAAAAGATGCAACAGGTGGTGCATGTAGAAGATAGTCGGAAATTAACTGCCGTATTTAAGACAGCACAGCGACCAGTGACTATGCCTTCATCGCTGAGCAGCCCCACCGACAGTCAATTGTAGTGAAAAAAACAAAGGTCTACCTTGGGAATCGAACCCACAACCCCCATACTGACAAGCTAGTACACCACCTACTAGCCTACAGGGACAGTAAGCAAAATTGCTTACTGGGCTTCTGAAATTTGTAGAGCGATTATTAAAAAGCCTTGGCATACTTCTATAGGTAGGTAGGTTATGTGCTCTGCAGACGTGATTGAGCCGTTTTTCTCGAAGGTGAGGTTGGAAATGCAGTAACGGTCAATGTATCATACTAGCGCGAGGTGTTAACAACTCAATTTTGGCCTATTATTGACGACGTGGATATCACTGAGAAGTAGTTTCAACAGGACGATGACAAATGTCACACAACCAATGATACAATCAGTTTATTGTAATCTAAATATCCCGATCGCATAGTTTCATGACTATAAGCAGTTAAGTAACCAACCATATCTTGTGGTTTAACACCACTGGATTAGTTTTAGTGGGGCTTTGTTAAGGACAGAGTCTGTACGGAGGCAATCGAATCGATTTCAGCCATAAAATTCAAAATACGTGATGTGATTAACGAAATAGAACCGCCAAAAAGTAATTAAAAACTGGGAGTTTTGTGAGCTCAAAGAATAGAAGCTGTAATCGAATAGAAAGAAGAGTTTTTTTAATTTTGATCTGCATTACCACTCTTCACTTCTTATAAAACATCATCACTTTTATATTCTTTGGGGGCTGGAATTGGAAAATCGTACATAAATTTAAGTGGCACGTTTGCAGCTGAATCATCATCACAATAGCGACGCGCACAAAAACTGTTTAACCCAATTTCTTTTTATGGATTTCAATAAAAGAAAAAAGTACAAAAACAAAAACAAGACAAAACAAAACAAAAAATACTAAATAAATTAACGTAAATATAAACAAAAGTAAAAAAACGACAATTAAAAAATATATAAAAAAGAGCACAGGCACATAAGAACACAAGATATGTACAATCACACACACAATCACATTTACCTAACCGAAAACAACAAACGCAATAATACTTTGAAAATATACAAAATTTATTGTTTAAATAATAATAAAAAAACACAACAGCAACAACAATAAGAATTTAAAAAAGTTTGACCTAGATTTTGAAATTGTTAATTCTTCTAATTTTTATTTTGGTCGGCACCTTAAGAAGAGCAGAGGGAAAACAGAATTTACCCTACAGTGAGTAAAGTTTGAAATAAATTGTTTCGATATAAATAATGTTATGTGGGCGGTAGGCGTGATTTTTTGCTTTTAATTTTAAGTAAGTTTAAGTTCCTTAGGTCCCTTAATTGTTTTAAGAATTTAACTCAGAAAATGCCCCTTTTTCGAATTGGGTACCAGATAATGTGTGATTTGTTTTACATCTGCACCGACCGCGAGGTCATAATCAGATGGTAGTTAAACCACTTAGTTGATTGGACACCAACTACGCCCTAGAAGGCCTTCAGATACGTATATCCTCCAGTCACTTCTAGTAGCAATTTAGAAAGTCCGGAGTAGGCCGTGCCCTCACTCCTTGCTGAGGAGTTGGAGACTTTCCAACTCCTGGTCCAGAACGCATGAAGCTCTTATTTATCAAGAACACGCCAGCATTCATACTCACTGGACCTGAACCATTCATTGTGTTAATTTGAATGGTCCGACCCACAAACTCTCACGAGGGTCCGAAACCACAACCACCACGATACTCCCATATAGGGGCCAACCTCAATAACCAGTCAGAGCACATTTTTTGTCTAAAGAGAGCAAATATTGTACTCTAGGGCAACTGATTTCCCGTGGAAATATGTGGATTGTCCAGGTGACTCCTACTAGCCTTTGAGGGGCCTGGGCTCCCTTTTACCCCGCAAGACACAAATCTAAATGGAATAGTAGGTTCCAAAAAGACTATAATGTGCCCCCGGGGGGAGGTACCAGATAATGAAATGAGTGACAATTTTTACGTCTGCACCTGACCATTTGGTCTTAAGCTGACGGTTGTCTTACCACTGGGTGTAGGAAATAGAGCCGTGCCTCAACTCCTCGCTGAATAGTTAGAGACTAGCCAACTCTTTGTTCTGTTGCATGCGCAAGTAAGGACATTGAATATTAATCCTGCGGAAGCTTTTTTAAAGCAACCGATTAACCCAACAGCCATCACGTAGCGCTAATCAATAATCAGAACAGGACCATAGCCGTGTGGCCAACTGGTTCCTATGATACCAGTGAAGGTATACAAAGTTACTGGCCACACTTCGAGAGTCCTATTTTTCTTCTTCTATTACAAGCTACTAGGCAACACTGCCTTTTAGCCTCGAGAGGACATGCCAAGATGGGGAAAAGATCCATCAAGACTGTATGCGCCCGGATGAAACTGATAATGAAGTTTCGGGTGCAGTCATTTTTTTTGTTCCAGTTATGGATTCATAAAATCCAAACTCAGTATTTGTGTTTAAGTCACAGCTGTTACTAATTAGTCCCCAAAGAGCCCAACCAACAACCGTAGTAGCTGCGATCGCCGTTTTCCATGGTACCAATATTTAGGTACTAAGCAGCCGTATACCCAGCAGCAATATAGTCTAAGAGACGGATTCTTCACGACCAACAAGACAACAGTCAAGCAAAAGGAATAAGTCACCTTTAAAGAAAAATAAAGTGGCCCATAGAGGGCTGTTTTAACTTCTGATAGCGATAAATTTACATTTTGCCTGGAAAAAATGCGCCTGGTATTTTGTCAAAACAAATTATGCCAATACGTGGCAAGTTGGCCAATTCCAGGATTTCAGTTGAAACTCCAAACAAGCCTTTGCACTAAATATAGACTAGATAATATCAAACGAAACATGTAAAATTAGTGTTTCTGTTTCTTGTTTTTAGTATAGACGAGGCAACCATACAAAAAATGTTGTTATCAATCAATAAATACATCAAAACAGGCATGGAAACATCGAGTTAGAAAACATGGAGCATGAAATAAACAAATTTTAATTTTAGGCAGACACGCTACATTGCTACACATGAACAAACATTAAGTGAAATATGCTCATGTTTTCTTTATAGTTCCCTTATGTTTATCTAACATTTTATTGCGCACACAATATAGCTCTTCCAGCATAACCTGTACTTAACAATATCTAAATATTTTTAGAAAAGCATCATCCATTAAGCTGAGGAGGTAGCCAAGTGGAAAAGCCATCTTCCGAACATTGTACAGCTGAACTTAGACCAAACTGTAATAATCAATAATGAGGGGATTATTTCTACAACAAAAACATATCCTCAATGCCGTGAAGGACTAGGCTGCTTCTTCAAAAGTCTTCTTTTTGCATTTAGGCCACAAAAAGCTCATTATTGGTAAAGGTTTTTCAACAAGAAGTTTGGTTTCTAAAACAAAATAAAACAAAAAATTTAGATTAGAACGAATTACGAAGAGAAAAGTTAGGCAATTCTGAATGAAAAATGATATCTGTTAAAGGTCTACCATGACCACACTGACAGATGTAGATTCTTCTTTCATCAAAGTTTTTAATCACTTCTTGGCAAAATAGCGGTCCTATTTCGCTAAACACATCACGGACTTTGAGTTTTAAGTATGAAATCGATTCAATTGCCTCCGTACAGAGTCTGTCCTAAACACAGCCCCACAAATAATTATCCAGCGGTGCTAAATCACATGATCTGGCAGGCTACTTAATCGCTGATTGTCGTAATATTATGCGATCGGTAAATTTGGTTTGCAAAAAGTTGATCTTTTCAATGTATGTGTGTCATTTTGTACCTGGTCCTGTTGAAACCACATGCCAGTGATATCCGCGTGGTCAATAATAGACCTAAATTAAATTGTTAGCATCTCGCGATAGACACTACCACATTTCCAGCCTCATCTTTGAAAAAAAGACCCAATCACACCTCCAGTGTGACACGTTGAGCATGTAAAGACATCTCAATAATCACTCTAGGATTTTCAAAAGTCCAAATGCGATAATTTCGCTTGTTAACATACCCGGAAAACTGAAGATGGGTTTCTTCTGAAAAACCAACCCGTTTTTCCTGAATGCATTGAGTGAATGGTCGGTCATCTTTAATTCCTGCTCAGTTTGAAACTTGTAAGGCTTCAAAATCAAATCCTTACACAAACTTCGCTGTGCTATGGTTTTGGATAACCCCAATTGTTGTGAACGGTGAGGAATTGACAAATTTGGATCTGCTCCAACAATGTGGCTCACAGCTGCGATAATTTCAGTTGAACGACCCGGTCGAACCCGCGTCGGTGTTTGCACATTTGCAACGAGCCTGTCGACTCAAATTTAACGACCAAATTCTTATTAGCGGTCTCAAAAGGACGATTATGTTATCCGAAAATAAATGGCCCCAAATGAGCCCAAAAGTTATTTTCGCTATTGCATACAAAAATGTTAGACATCGATGTTGGAAGTGAACTTAAATGAAAAATGCGTCAAAAAATGTCCGCTGTATCAGGGTGAACGACATTAAACAGAACACAAGGAATCCTCTGAGCGATTAACCCCATGTTTTAATGTACTTTTTTTTTTGTCAACTAAATAGGTTCTTCATTAATTCGGCTATTACCTTATCGAAGTCTCTTTTAAGAAAAAAAAGAAAAAGGAAAATAAAGTAATTGATATTTTATTATCTTCGTGGGCGATAAGATTATTTAAAGCGTTTTATGTGATGAGTGTATGCAAGCGTATGTCTCCCAGTGTAAAGTGTTGCATATAGAAACACAAAAATTTCAAAATATATTTTTAACATTTCTTTTTTTGTTTTCATTTTATTTAAATACAAAAATAACAATAATGAAAATAAAATAAAAATAAAAACAACAACAACAAAAAATATTCTAAACAAGTGAATGAATGAAAATACAACACTATTAATGTTAAATTAAAAAATAAACCTTCAACTTGATTAAAATCCAGGGATACATTTTATTTTATATAATTGTGTTTTAAATTCAAGCAGAAGAAGAAGAAGAAGAACAAATATAGAACAATTTCGTGTTGATAAGAAAAAAAATAAAACAAAAGCAAACAACATTTTAAGGTTGAATTTGAAATAAAATAAAGAAAAAATAAATTCTGAAAGTAGAACAAAAATGATAAGTTTTTTGTTTTTTTTTTTTCTGTTAAATTTTAGGACAAGAGAAAGGGACAAAATTTTGGATTTAAGATGAGAAGGGGAACTATAACACGTAAAGGTTTGTGACTATTCATTGTTAGCTAAGTTAAAGATCAGTTTGAATTTACGCCTTTCTAACATTTAATACCGTGACTCTTTAGATAAAACAGGTTTTTAGTTAATAAAGTGCTATTTGGCTTTTCAGCATAGCTATCTTTGAGTTCTAAGCACTTACTCCAAAAAGTCTCCAATTTATTTTTATCTCTTCCAAAAGATATGAATTTTCAAGGTCATCGAAAAACGCAATTTTTGTTAGATAATCTCGTCGTTGGTAAGCAGAAGAATTAGTTGAACAATATCGAATATTTATTCGAATAAATTTTTTATTTGGATTAAAATAAAGATTTCTATGACTTTGCAGTACTATTGAGTCAATTTGATAAATAAATTACTTAAAATAAAATAATAATTTTAAGTAATATATTCGAGTAATATTTATTCGAATAAATTTTTATTGTTATGGCACTTTCCGGAAAACAGTTTTGCTGGAATAATATTTATTCGAATAAAATTTTTATTCGAATATGATTTGTTTCTAAATACGCTGTAATTTATTCTCAACAGAAGAGTCGCTTAAACAACTTGTGTTGAAATTAATAAAATGTTCCAAAAAATATATTTTTAACTCGAATATTTATTGATTTATTAATAAATTTATTCCAATATTAATTTATTTATTCGAATATGTTTTTCTAATTTTTTATATTGTGGAAAGCAGAGTTATTATTTTAACAATATCAAGTAATATTTTTACACGAATAATATTAATTCAAATAAATTTTTTATTTGAATTCAAAAAAGATTTCTATGACCATAGATAACTTTGCACTAGTATCTAATCAATTTGGCTTGAGATATAAGACTCTTGAGTTTCTATAGAAAATTTGGGGTAAAAATGATCTAGTTTAATAATTTTATGTAATATTTTTTCTCGAATAATATTTATTCGAATAAATTTTTTATTTGGATTAAAATAAAGATTTCTATGACTTTGCAGTACTATTGAGTCAATTTGATAAATAAATTACTTAAAATAAAATAATAATTTTAAGTAATATATTCGAATAATATTTATTCGAATAAATTTTTATGGTTATGGCACTTTCCGGAAAACAGTTTTGCTGAAATAATATTTATTCGAATAAAATTTTTATTCAAATATGATTTGTTTCTAAATACGCTATAATTTATTCTCAACAGAAGAGTCGCTTAAACAACTTGTGTTGAAATTAATAAAATGTTCCAAAAAATATATTTTTAACTCGAATATTTATTGATTTATTAATAAATTTATTCTAATATTTACTTATTTATTCGAATGTGTTTTTCTAACTTTTTATATTGTAGAAAGCAGAGTTATTATTTTAACAATATCAAGTAAAATTTTTACTCGAATAATATTAATTCAAATACATTTTTTATTTGAATTCAAAAAAGATTTCTATGACCATAGATAACTTTGCACTAGTATCTAATCAATTTGGCTTGAGATATAAGACTCTTGAGTTTCTATAGAAAATTTGGGGTAAAAATGATCTAGTTTAATAATTTTATGTAATATTTTTTCTCGAATAATATTTATTGGAATAAATTTTTTATTCGGATTGGAATAAATATTTCTACAACGTATGGTTATGGCACTTTCCGAACAGTTTTACTGGAATAATATTTATTCAAATAAAATTTTTATTCGAATATGAATTTTTTCTAAACACATTGTAACTTATTCTTTGCAGAAGAGTTGCTTAAACAATGTCTGAATACGTGTGTTGGAATTGAAAGAATGCTTCAAAAAATATATTTTGAACTCGAAAATTTATTTATTTCTTTATTTATTCACTCGAATATTGTCTTACTTATTCGAATATATTTTTCTAACTTTTTCTATCATGAAAAGCAATAATAATAAGCAATTTAATAATATCAAGTAATATTTTTACTCGAATAATATTTATTCTAATAATTTTTTTTTATTCGGATTCAAAAAAGATTTCTATGACCATAAATAACTTTGCACTACTATGGAGTCAATTTTGCTTGAGATATAAGACTCCTGAGTTTTCTATACAAAATTTGGAGTAAAAATGATCAAGTTTAAAAATGTAAAGTAATTTTTTTTCACGAATAATATTTATTCGAACAAATATTTTATTCGGAGTGAAATAAATAAATTTTTTCTAAATACGTTGTAACTTCTTATTAATAGAAGAGTTGTTTAAATAATGCCAGAATACTTGTGTTAGAATTGAAAACATGTTTCAAAAAATATGCTTAGAACTCGAATATTTATTTATTCGAATATTTTTATCTAACTTTTTATGGTACGCAAAGGAATTAGCTTAGCAATATCAAGTAATATTTTTACTCGAATAATATTTATCCGAATAATTTTTTTATTTGGATTAAAATAAAGATTTGTATAACCATAGATAACTTTGAACTAGAATCTAATCAATTTGGCTTGAGATATAAGACTCTTGAGTTTCTATACAAAATTTGGAGTTAAAATGATCTATTTTAATAATTTTAAGTAATATTTTTTCTCGAATAATATTTATTCGAATAAATTTTTTATTTGGATTACAACAGATATTTCTGTACCCTATGGTTATAGAACTTTTCCAAAAACAGTTTTACTGGAATAATATTTATTAGAACACAATTTTAATTCGAATATGATTTTTTTCTAAATAAGTTGTAATATATTCTTACTTGTGTTGGAATTGAAAAAATGTTCCAAAAAATATATGTTAAGCTCGAATATTTATTTATTTATTCGAATATTTACTTATTTATTCATTTTTTTTTAACTTTTTGTATTATAGTAAGCAAAGGAATTAGTTTAACAATATAATATTTATTCGAATAAATAATATTTATTCGAATAAATAATATTTATTCGAATAAATTTTTTATTCGGATTAAAATAAAGATTTTATATGAAAATCGATAACTTTGCACTTCTTGAGATTTTTGATATTTTTTTGTCAACTTATAGATGTAACTTGTATAACTTACTTGTAACTTATTGTAATCGAATAGGAATTCTTCTTGACTTTTATCGGTTTTTTTTAGTATTTAAAGAAGAGTACATTATTTTATTCAGCAACAATTGTAGTAATTTTTCGCTTTGAAGCAACTTTCCCATTTTTTTTGTCCTTTTGTTTTTATTTTTGTTTGGCTTTGGCTTCTTTATTGTGTTAAATAATTTTATTTATTTTTAAGACAAATTTAAGCGTTTTTTCATTTAACTTCTTTACTGTTAATAGTTTTTTATTTACATTTTTCTTTTTTAAGTTTTCTTTTATTATTCTTTCGTCTTCTAGTTCTATTACCAAAAAGCATAAAATCAAGTTTTTTGTAACGAAGCCATAGAAATTCATTTGTCAGTCAGCGATTCAGTTAGTAAAACAAACAAAGGTTTAAAGTCATGGTCATTTTTGTTTTAAACGAAAAACTCAACGTCTTCATAAAATGTTTACTCTGCTTCTTTGTGTTGCTAAAAGTATTGAACTTTTTGTTGTTGTTAAATAAATTAATTTACGCCTGCGCAACGCTTTGAAAATTGAACACTTTATTCTAAAAATGCTGCAAGTAGTTTTAAAAAAACATCAAGAATGAGAGAAAGAGAGCACGAAAGAGAGCGAGAGACAGAACTAAGAGTAGTGATATGTATAATGAGTAACTTTAGTTACTATACGAACTTATAAAGGAAAAGTATTAAGCTTTCAGGTGCGTATCGATTTTATGCGTAAATGTAGAGAAAAATTCCTAATCAGCAGCCGGTCACGGGCACTACATAATGCGTAATTTTATTTTGAATTTGATGACTTATGAAATCATTGGCGTTTCTCTTGTCCTCTAAACCTTTTGCTATAACTTGATGTACTATTTTATTGAAGCCAAGTGTATAATTCAGGGATGGTAAAGTTAGTTAGTCTATTCCAGGCAATATGGATGCCAGTAAAAAAAAAAGTGTTGCCAAGTTAAAGTTTTATAGCTCTATTAAAAACCTACTATGTATTCCAAAGTAGACGATCCTAACGAATGTTAAAAATCTAACAAAAATATTAACCAGCTCTCAATTAAGTATATCTTTTATTATGAGTACTTTAAATAAATTGTACCTATTACAAGTATAAATTGTACCTATTTAATAAGTTTGCACCATTTTTGTGATCAGTAATTATATATTATTTTACTTAAAATTACAAATAAGAAAATTATGCAAATTTAGTCTAATCATTTCCAGAAATATTTTTTCAAAAAACGCTAAAAAAATAGATTTGTCGATTTACAGTTTTTTTTGGGCGAATTCATTTAAAAACTGTGTGGCAAACCTGCTACCCGTGTATAAAGTAAAAATGAGCGAATAACAAAGACTTTGCAACTGGCTCTCGATTATATTCTGATTTATTTGGTTAATTTTTCAATTTAATTAATCCAACAAAACATCTGAATTTAATAGACGCAAAACTGCTTAGCAAAGGCTAGCCGCCAATTTTTTAAACTCGATACCATATTTTAAAAATAAAAAGTTAAAAAAATTTTTGTTCCTGCTCATAAATTAATTGTAATTGGGCGGCAGTGTTGCCAGAGAACGGACGTGTAGTATACCTAAAGATATTCTGCTTCTATTTTCAGAAGATTGCCCTCTTCGGCATGTGCTGTTGAGGTATCTGTCTTTTGATAGCGATATGTTTAGCTACATAGCTTATAAAATAGCCATCACTGCATTTTTCAATATATCTAAAATCAGAGAGAATATCAGACATGATTTTTTTGGTCGACACTCCGTAGAAAGCTAAATATGAATTTTAAGTTACCACTTTAGCCTGCAAAAAAATTTAAATAATTTTTTTTTTATATTAACGTTTTGTTATTCTGTGTTCTTTTATTGGAAAATAATAACACAGCACTTTAGAGTTGTAAATTAAGTTAAACGATTTATTTACTTTCAATACACACAAAATAAACACGATGGTGTCTTTACTCACTGATGACTCAACTTGAATTGATTTATTTGCCAAGCAAGTGGTGCTTATATATGTGTTTTAAAATTTTCTACTTTAACATCACCCCATATTGTTGTTGTTGTTATCATTCAATTTAGGGACCTACTTGGCTGTGTGTTTTATGTAAATTGTTTTTATTTTCTGTAGTTTATTTTATTTGGTAGAATTTTATTGTTGTTGTGCTATGTGTGTAAGATCTCTTGGAAAACTAGGCAGCTTTTAAAATGCACACTGCGTCGTTTGGTTAATTTTTTTTTTTAAATAATTATGTTCTTTTAAAACTTAATAAATCATTTTCGTAACAATATGAACGTTTAAAATCTACTTTATATGCATAATTATTTTTATGAAAGCTTGCTTGTAGCTTTTTCCACTTTTACAAAGAGTGTAAAAGCAGGTGCGATAATCAAAATAAATCGGTGTCACATTTGCCAAAATTTCTGTTCCTTATATATTTCTTCTTCTTCTTACCGTCTCCGGACAACCATCTGTTATATTGTCAATATTGAAATTGAATTAAGTAGCTTTATCGGAACTTAACTAACTTCAGAGTGGGTAACAATAGCTCTGGTTATTTTCATATAAAGTTTATTTGACTCCCTCTTGCTTTGATCACGGTATTTTTTAATTTTACTCGAGGTGCTTGTGATCAAACGTCAGTATAATTAGTTTGTAAAACTTACCGCTCTTATAATGCGAGAATGGCAGTGCTGTCATATAATTTTCCATGATAATCATATATTTTTTACATCCCCCGCCTTCCCTCTTTCTTCTATCTAGCTCTCTCCTATTCCTTGACAAATTCAAACTCTAGACGCAAGTAAGCTTATTCTCAGTTTCTTCCTTTAATTGAACCGAAGTCAGAAATTCCTTTACAGCATTTTAGAAATTTGCACTCATCTTATCAGCTGCTTCTATGCCACCTCTCTCTATCTCCCTCTCTCTCTCTCTCTCTCTCTATTGCTCCTCCCAAAGTGTGTGAATACCAACGCGTGTTTGACCGGGTCGTTCAACTAACAACAGCGCAGCCGTGAGACACAATGTTGAAGCAGATCCAAATATGTCAATTACTCGACATTCTCAATAATTGGGGTTATACAAAACCACCACATGGCGAATTTTGCGTGCAGGATTTGAAGCCGACCGCTGTAAATTCGCTCAATTTATTCAGGAACAATCGGCTGGTTTTTTAGACGAAGGTCCTTTTCATTTGTCAGAGTATGTTAACAAGCAAAATTGACACATTTAGGCTTGTGAAAATCCTAGGGCAATTATTAAGATGAGAGTGGAATACGATAACGGTCAATGGATCATACTATCGGGAGATGCTAACAACTCAATTTTAACCTGTTATTGATGATGTGGATATCATCATGATTGAAATCTTTATTTTATTACGAAGAGAAAAGTTCGGCAATTATGAATGAAAACTGATATCTGGCAAATGTTCACCATTACCACGCTCACAGATCTCGATTCTTGAATCAAAGTTTTTAATTACTTTTTGGCAAAATGGTGGTCCTATTTCATTAAACACATCACGAATTTCAAGTTTTAAGGCTGAAATCGATTCGTTTGGCCCCGTACAGACTCTGTCCTTAACATAGCCCTACAAAAAATAAACCAGTGGTGTTAAATCCCATGATCTGACATATGACCGCTGAATGTCGTAAGATTATGCGATCGGGAAATTTGATTTGCAATAAATGTATCGTGTCATTGACTGTGTGACATGTGGCGCCGTCCCGTTGAAACCACATATGAGTGATATCCAAGTTGTCAATAATAGGCCAAAATTTAGTTGTTATCATCTCGCGATAGTGTGATCCATTGACCGTCACCGCATTCCCAGACCCATCTTTGAAAAAAAGGCATCCAGAGCAGATAGCGCACCATACAGTGACACATTGAGCATGCAAAAGTTTCTCAATAATCGCTGTAGAATTTTAAGAAGCCCAAATGCGGTAATTTTGCTTGTTGGCATACCCTGACAAGTGAAAATGGGCTTTGTCTGAAAAAATATTTTTTTCCACAAAACCAGTCGGTTGTTCCTAAATGTTTTGAGCGAATAATACGGAAATATGATTGGTCGAACGTTTTAGTATTTAATGGCTTTTTAGGTGGATCGTTAATGAACAAGGAAAATAAAAAAGGACCCAAAGAACACAGCACATGAAACAAAAATTACTTTTTACGTAAACATATTAAAACGAACGTTTTAAGTCCTAAATTACACATAGGTGCCGCTGTAGGCTAGTAGATAGTGTACTAGCTTGACAGTATGTGGGTTGTGGGTTCGATTCCCAACGAAGACCTTGGATTTTTTTCACTACAAAAATAAAAATTAACTGTCGGTGGGGCTGCTCAGCGATGAAGGCATAGTCACTGGCCGCTGTGCTGTCTTTATACGGCAGTTAATTTTCGAAGAGATGAACTCTTCTCTATCCCTTGCCTTAAGAATGTAGCACATTACTTGACTAAATAGGCATTGTTGCCTGAAGTGCTACTTCTCTTTAAAAAAAAAAATAAAAGCACTTAACTGTCTATGCCTGACTAATATCAGTAAAACGGTGTTGCCACCTATAATGTTTTTTAAGCGATAATAATGATTCCTCAAAACGATATTACGAATTTTAACTTTAATTGAAATTATTTTGCAGCAAAATTTTTACTGCTTTCAGAAAGCATTCGAATAAGTAATTTTAAGGGTGTCTCAATGAATTCATGATATTGTCCTGTAAAGCTATGTTAGCATGTTATTGCTATTATTATTATATTTATTCTGTTGTTTTTGCGATTGATTTGTTTTTCTATTACTCGATAACTAATAATTTAGTGAACATTTGCTATTGCTTTTGTTCATGCGCTGGCGATGACTTGGCAACACGAGTTCAGGGTTGCCAGCGCAAAAGTGCATTAAACGCACCTGGCATTGATCAAGATTAAATGCATATGGCAGCAGCAGCAGTAGTAGCGGCAGTGGCAGCAAAAGCAATTTAATACAACAACAATATTGCAAGTTAAATAAAAACTTGCATCAGCGTTATTGCTCATGAATTTATTACAATTCAAGCAAGAAAAAAAAAAATAGAAATAGAAAAAGCAAAAAGCAAAAACAAAAACAAAAGATACTTTAGATACTTTAGATACGTAATTCAAATGTTCTTAGCAAACAAGTTTAGTTTTTGTTGTTTGTTCTTTTCTCTTTTTTTTTTGTTAGCAAATTTTGTTAAATTTTATATTTATTATTCGATTATTGTTTGATTATTGCTTTTGCAGTTTTCCATATGACGTTTTTCTTAGAATTCTAAAGTAGTTTGGGGTTTTTTCCTCAACAACCAGTCTACCTTGAGGCATAGTTTTTGTAGAAAAACAATAATTTTTCTTTTATAATAAAATTGGCATTAAAACAAAAAATAATTGAACTTAAACCCAACTGAAAATAATATTTATTTATTTTTTGTTTTTGCAAACTGTGTAGTGTCTTTGTTTTTGTGATTAATAAAATATAATTTTAAAATTAGTTTTTTTGAAATTTATAATTAAAGTTATAAATTCCTAACTTGCTCTGCACATGAAAGCTTGAATTAATATTAATCATACGTTTCTAAAGAATACATGTTTATGTATTGGGTAAACTTTATAGAGGTATAGAAATTTAAGTTGGCAACACTTTTTGGCTGGCAATCATGTTATTAGCAGTCAAGTGATTTATATTTAGTTTTGTTTAGCATTTCGACATGAGTACACTGACATCTGGACAACGCTTCCAAATTGTGAAAATTGGGCCAAATAAAGATGATTGAAATTTTTATTTTATTACAAAGAGAAAAGTTCGGTGATTATTAATGAAAACTGATATCCGGTAAATGCCCACCACAACCACACTGACAGATGTCGATTTTTCATCAAAGTTTTTAATTACTTTTTGGCAAAATGGCGTTCCTATTTCGGTAATCACATCACGGATTTTGAGTTTTAAGCCGAAATCGATTCGCTTGGCACCGTACAGACTCTGTCCTTAAAATAGCCCCACATAAATCACACTATCTGGCTGGCCAATTAGTTACTGATTTGCAATAAATTAATCGGTTCATTGGTTGTGTGACATGTGGCAACCATTTGAAACCACATTTCAGTGATAATACGCACGTCGTCTATAATAGGCCAAAATTGAGTTGTTAGCATCTCGCAAAAGCGTGATGCATTGATCGTCACCGCATATCCAGCCTTATCTTCGAAAAAAACAAAAAAAAACCGCCCAATCACGGCACCAGACCACATAACGCACCATAAAGAGACACGTTGAGCATGTAAGACTTCTCAGTAATCGCTCTAAGATTTTCAGAAACCCACATGCGGCAATTTTGCTTGTTAACATAACATTCTTCGTCTTAAAACAATATTTTTTCAGAAAAATCAGCCGCTTGTTCCTGAATGAATTGAGCGGTTATACGGCGATGTGATTGGTCGATCAGCTTCAATTTCTGCACCAGTTGAACCCTGTAAGGCTTCAAAGTTAAATCCTTATGTAAAATTCGCCATCTAGTGGTTTTAGACAACTAAAATTGTTGAGAATGTCGAGGAATTAACAGATTCGGGTCTGCTTCAACACTGTAATGTATGGCTGCGATATTTTCAGTTGAACGACCCGGTCGATTACGCACATTTTATATCGAGTCTGTCGACTCAAATTTAACGACCAAATTTTTAATAGCGATCGTAGACTGACGATTATATTGTCCGAAAATATCACGAATTTTACGAAATGTAACTTTAACAGAATCAACCACCATTTTCCTAGTGGAGTTTAATTATTTTAATGCGATTTGCGTGCGAAATTAAATTCATTGTAACAATTGGTAATGCATCTACTGCGAATATCTCAAAAAACTAAATGTCAAAATTATCATGTTGTTGGTATTCACACAATTAAAAAACGAAGTTCTTGTTGAAAATCCGATTTAAGATTGTCGTTGATCCCGATTTTTAAAAGCGAATTTTGTTTAGCGATGAAAAACACTGCTGTGTGAGTGAATACCTGGTTCATACTTCATGGCTATAGAGCCATGATTACTGACATTTTCGTTCATCAATGGAACAACCATTATGTGTAGAAGCTATGGCTTCAACAAGACAGCGCAATATGTCACACAGTTCATACCGCAGTGGAATTGCCCACGAATTAGTCTCCAAGAGCGTGCATACAAAAGCTTGTAGAAAAAAGTCATCGAAAATTGCACCTTCATATTAGGTTATATCCGAGCCTGTCATGGCAACTATATGCCAGAAATCATTTTTAAATTATAATGCCGAAAGATTAATAAGCTTGCGCACAAAGGAATTTTCAACTTCCATTTTACACTTCTACACCTCTATTAAAAACACTCTTTACATTACGTATTTAGTATTAAAAGCGTGTTTTATATAAAGAACGGCTCGTATAAAATTTGGAGGTACATAGCTGTGCTGGCAATATTAATATGCTTAAATATTTTACGAAAATGAGTTATTAAGTTTTAAGAGAAAATAATTATCAGTAAAAAAGTAAACGAAACGACCTACTGTACATTTTACAAACTGTGTAGTTTTCTAAGAAATCTTATACACATAAGACAGCAACAACAATGTGCTTATAAGAAATTCTATCAGATAAGATAAATAACAGAAAACAACTAACAACAAGAGCAAAAAAAAAACACAGCCAAGCAGGCACCTAAACTGAATGATAATAACAACAACCATACAGGGTGATGTTAAAGTAGAATAATATTCTTGTATATACGAAAATCGCATAAAGTAATGTAAGAGACACTTGCTGGAGAAATGGAACAATTCAAGTTGAGTCATCAGTGAGTAAAGCGGCATTTATTATTAAAACTAAACCACAACTAACACGTGGAAACTTTACAAAAACGCTCCTACATGAGCAAATAATAAATTTAAGGGGGTCTCCATAGAAACACGTATAAATTCAAAACGTATGCGTTTTAAAAAGTTAAAGACAAACACCTAACAATTACATAGACTGTAAGTCTGCAAAAAAAACAAGAATAAAATTTAAAGCTTAACGGGTGATCCCATAGTGCATCTAAATTTTATGTACATTGTTAATATCTTTTCCAACTGTAACAGAAAGAGACTCCTTCAACATTCAACCATATTAATAAAAGGAAATAAAAGGAAATAAAATTTAAAACTAAAGGGTGGCCCTTACTTGGTACGGAATATTACGCTTCTGAGTCCACCTTGCACTTGTATAGCAAATCAGAATCTTCATATTGCAACAGAAAGTAAACATGCCTGCTTTAAAAACAAATATATTCACAATTAAAATTTAGCTCAAAGGGTGTCTCCATAGTACATCTAGTTTTGATATGTATTATTTTACCTTTCTCAAAATTATTTTATTTTTCAAGAACAAACAACAATAACAACAAAATAAAGTTAAAATCTAAAGGGTAACCCCTATAGATACCAAGTACTATTTTGTGAGTTCCATTAGCTCTAGTAGAGTTAATCAAACTTTTGCAAGTACAAAATCGTAAAAAGTATAAAAAAATTTAGTTTAAACACAAAAGGTATGCCCATAGCAAATATAGTTTTGGCAACAATTTATTGACCTTGAATTTTTTTCCAACAAATAATAAAAATATAAAATTAAAAAAAAAGAATGATCCAAATTTTAATTTAAAACCGAAGAGTGCCCCCATAGCAAACGCTATAGTAATAATAACATTGTCTAAGTTTTAACACCAAATTATTAATGAATGTTATATTCAACATTTTTAAAGACTTTTGCACCGATTTAAAATTTTCTAATTTTATATGAACCGCTTTCTGATGTACGAGTAACAAGTTGTTGTTGAACATTTGAAAAAATCATTTTTCTAGATTTTTATTTAGAAATGACATTAAAATTAAACAGTAGCAAAGTATAAAAATAACATCCGCGTTATTGTCTGGATTTTTTTTCCTTAAGTGTAGCTCTAGTCGTCTTAATCATTGATTTAAAAGTCAATATTTATAAAAGAAAATGTTGTTAAGTGGAGGAAAAAAATATTTTAAATTTTTTTCTTCGCTATTGCAAATATTTACTAACACACATACATATTCACATGCTTTGTAATTAAAATGTTGTGTTAAACAACAACTATTTGTTGCTTTTAGCCAAGTTAAGTTCAATGTTAATGCTAAATTTTTTTTTTGTTTTATTTTACATAAAATACCGTTAATTGCAATTACAAATGCATACTAAATGGTGGCTTTTCTATTCTAACTTAAGAGAAATAATAAATAAATTAATGGCCGGACAGCTATGACTGCATACTAAACACTTGAGTAAAGAGTTGCAGTCAAGACGACGTATTGCGCCATAAATTTTTAAGCCAGTGCTAAAGTATGAGGGTGGCACCAGAATTACCAAATAATTTTTTTTTTAGTAAAACCTTTTAAAGGCGTTTTTTAAAAGATGCAGCAAGTTTTAATTTTGAGACTGCGATATCTTGAAGGTGCCATTTGCCTCTTTGTACTGTTGAAATTAAGCAAACCGAGTTTTAAAATCTAAGATGTGTTTGGGTGCTGAAAATAGTAGTAGTAAAAACTTTGTTGTGGCTCTACAAACCTCAGGCAGAATTTGTTGCAATAAGAATTTTTAAAACTCAGTGGATTCCAGATGATATGGAATCTACTGTGTAGCCTGTGATGTTAAAATGTCCCGTTATGTATAGGATGGTACTCAAAAATGTTAATGATCCTATGCTGGCTCGTGACCATTGAGCCTGATGTTGTCAAAAATCTTAAATATATCTGCTGGAAATTCCATATAAACCGAGAGAAAAAAAACTACTAAAGAAGAGCTGCACCACTTTGTCATTTTCAAGTTTTAACTCCTTCCGGCTGATTTCTTTCAATTCTTTCTATAGCTAAACCAGGAAAATAGGAATTTTTAGGATCAGAATTATTGTTGGCGTTTAAAATTTTCCGATAAAACTGTGGTAAAAAGTGCAGGTGGTGTTTGTGTATTCTTAGGACGCTACATAAACATCAGAAGAAATATCAAATGGTCAGGGTATTAAAAATATTAAGGTCGTGAGGCCTTAAACTGTCAGTCGTCTTACCACTGGCTGCGGAAAAAAACGAGCACTCACGCTCTAAGACATATAAACACTAGATGCATATACGTCTAAGCAATTATCGAGTGCACGGTAGCAGAAATGTGACCCCAGTCCCCCCCTCCTTGCTGTAAAGTTTGAAACTTTTCAACTCCTAGTGCTATTGCATACCCAAGCTAGAACATTTTTCGATATAAACTTTTCCCTTCGTTAACATCTCTTCGGAACTTTCTTCAAAGTCCGATTAAACTACAGCCACAAAATTACTCTCCTAAGGGGCCTCAGCAGTAGCCAGAACAGAGCAGAACAGGCAACTGGTGACCGTGGCACCAGTGTGTATGTAATAAGTCACTGGCCGGACTACGGGAATCCTATGTCTCTTTCAGTTTCGAGCTGCTGCTAACTCAAGCGACAGGTGCCGCCTTTTACCGCCAAAGGCACATCTCAAGATAAGGAAGAGATCCATATAGAACGCATGCCCCCGGGAACGATTAAAAGGTACAGTAAGATCTTAACCCAGCTTGTTGATAAAGAAATGTAAGAGAGCCAAAAAAATTCAAATAAATTCCTTTTGCCAAATTTTACTGCTGCTCTAATATACAAACGCGTTGAACATCGGGCTATACAACCATTGACTTCTGTTTTTATCAAGACTTTACTTGCCTTGTAAACAACCGACTTACTGTGGCTAGTCAGCAACAATTTTGGTTTTATTATTACCAACTGATGATGGGATTTAAACTCATGATCTATTGTTTAACAAATAAGCAGATGCCACTATCCAATTTTATCCCAGTTGCATTTGTGCTGCATATGTAAGCTAACTTTTTTTCAGTTTTTTCGCACCATATTTATAGGTGGTGGACAAAAACTTATTTCTAAAACTGAATT
The DNA here is from genome assembly GCA_030448955.1 of Trichopoda pennipes. Classification (NCBI taxonomy): domain Eukaryota; kingdom Metazoa; phylum Arthropoda; class Insecta; order Diptera; family Tachinidae; genus Trichopoda; species Trichopoda pennipes. Next base: position 10,810,836 of record JASKUP010000056.1, on the reverse strand, counting down.
TTTCGCCGTTTCGATAGGGTGAAAGAAGAAACAGTGAAGTCACAAATTCCATTTGCCTGATGTAACATTACAAACGAACTCTGTTCGTGTGTAGTAACCATATTCAAATATATTTGCTATTAACTTTTATCTTGCTTCCATATTTTTTTTTCTTTTGCTTTTCAAACTAATCATTGATTAGAAAGAAGCCTTTAACTCTCTTATCAGAATAACGAAAACTAAAAATTTATATAAAAATTTCTGGGTCAATTTTTATGTATTTTCTAACTTATAATAAAAATATCAAGATAGTGTTAAGTTATAAAAAAAAATAGGGTTATAGATAAGTAACATTTATTAACGGTGGCGGTATAATCGATGCAGCTTTAATCATTCTCGCAGCAAAGAAAATTTTTTTTGTTTCTATTTTACAGTAGAAGTTTACAGTCCAGACTAAGAGTTGAGTTTCTGTCACTTAACCAATATATTTGGGATAATTTGATTATCATTTGAATTAGCCTTGCGTCAATGTCGTGTTTCCATGTCAGCCTACGATCAAGGAGTATGCCAAGATATTTAACGTGCAAATGGTGAGAAATAAGTTTCCTTTCTTAAATTAAAAGTTATGTGGACACACTTTTGCTCATTTACTTTTATTTTCCATAAATTTAACCACACTTTCAGATGCGTAATTTGTTCTTGAAGAACCTGAGATGTCACGCGGGTATCTTCATGAATACTAAGGTAGGCCTTCTCACCGGCAAAGGTTGAAGTATGGATACTAATACTCGCAGGCAACTCACAAGTATAAATCAGATATAAAACTGGATCAAGTATACTACCCTACGGCACACCGAAAGCAATCCATGCGGGTTTACTGAGGAAGTCTCCTTTGGCAACTGTAAACTTTCTTTCCACAATATAACTTTCTACAAGCTTCACCAAATTAATTGGAAGATATTTTTTTTTTTTTAACTCTCAAAATTATTTATTGTATCTTCTATAAAAAGAACTAGCAATAAGTTTTAAAATCTTAAATTCTAAAAAACAAGTTACATTAGTCCCGACCATGTCAGAACTAACCTTTTGGGTAAAAAAAAAATTGACATTAAAAAAAAAAAAAAAAAAAAAAAAAATTGGAAGATATGTCTTCAATTTATGTATTAGGCCTTTATGCCATACTTTGTCAAATGCTTGAGCAACATCTATAGAGAGGGCAGAACAAGATTTCCTTTCTCACTTCCTTAACCAATCTATGAGCTTGCACAATCGTGCTTTGTTGACTTCTAAAATTAAATTGATGATTTAAAATGCACGCACTAGCAGTGAAAATTGATGGCAGTTTAGTCAAGATTAACTTTTCGAGAAGTTTTGATGAGGTTGATAATAAGCTAGCGGCTTTGGTAAGATCATTGCTCGGCTTCGGAATCATTTTAGCTTTGGCTGTTTTGCAGCTGTTTGGATAATACTCCATACTTAAAAAGGCATTAAAAATAAAGAGCAAAATTCGAATTGAAATATGGGGCAACTCCATTAACATTATATTACTGATACCATCAATGCCTGGAACTTTCTTTGGGTTGTGATTGTCAATTTGTTTTTGAATTTTATGGGTCGATAAGGTAAAGCTACTGCATTTGGCAAATCAGCCACCCCAGTAAACATGTTCGAGGTGAAAATGGATTTCAAATGCTCGACCATTCTTTCTAAGATGTTCGAGAAAAGGCTTCTAGAAAATTTAGTTAGACACACGGAAGGTAACGTAATAATTCCTGATCATCAGTTTGGATTTCAAAGGAGACACAGCACCATTCAACAAGTGCACAGAATTACTAATTTAATTAGAAGTGCTTTCGAGAATAAACACTACTGCTCCTCGCTGTTTATCGACATATCTCAAGCCTTCGACAAGGTCTGGCACGAAGGTCTATTATTTAAGATGCCGCAGTTGCTACCACTGTATGTGCATAAATTGCTAAAAAGCTATTTGCACGACAGATATTTCCAAATAAAAGCCAAATCCACAATTTCTTCACGTAGAAAGATATCCGCTGGCGTACCGCAGGGAAGTATTCTGGGGCCGTTTCTTTACTTACTGTTCACAGCTGACATGCCTATGAGTGAAGTGACTCACTCACACGTCTACCTTCGCCGACGACACGGCATTTTAGAGTATCCACAAAGAGTCGACAGTTGCATCCCAAAGACTGCAAGCCCACATCAATGAGGTTGAAATTTGGCTACAAAAATGGAAAATAGGCGTTAATGCTTCTAAGTGCGTCCATATAACGTTCACACTGAGAAGGGAAAATTGCCCACACATCCTGAATAATGGTGTAACAGTGCCGGAACATAATAATGTAAGATATCTAGGCTTACACTTGGACCGTCGCCTTACGTGGTCCTATCATATAGCAGATAAAATAACCCATCTGAAACTCAGATCTGCACAACTTCACTGGCTTAGGCCTTAAGATACTTTTGTATAAGGTGGTACTAAAACCTATTTGGATGTATGGCGTACAGTTATGGGAAACAGCATCACCATCGAACGTAGAGAAGCTGCAGAGAAAGCAGTCTAAAATTCTCCGAATAATAGCAGGTGCACTGTTGTATATCAAGAACAACATCCATAGGGATCTTAACATACCATTCGTGAGGGAGGAAATTACGAAGGCAGCTACCAACTATTTGGGAAAGCTTGGAAGTCATCCTAATCGTCTTGCCAGAGACTTACTTTTAGTTGAGGGTAACAGACGCCTAAAGAGACTGCAAACCGCTGACCTACTGAACATGTTTTAGTTGTCTACCGCAGTGGCAGTAACAACTTTGTTTTTTTTTTTTGTTTAGGTTAAGCTTTGAATAATTATTGTTAATTCCTTAGGGAAAGATTCAATAAAAAGAAAAAAAATGCTCGACAATTATATCACCCTTTTCAAAATCACTTCACAATCTCCAGTTAAAGTACACAGAGATGGTTTAAACTCAATAGGTCTTTTAAGATTTTTGGCAGCTCGCCACAATGAGTAACAAGAGGTTGGTAAAACATCCAGATATTTTTTAAAAGAAGCAGTTTTTTTCATAATTTAGCAAATCTTTGAGTCATTTTGAGCATTCTGTGAGACGAATTTTATGTTGAGGTGATCTGCGCTGATGCGATTCTCTTCCAGCTCTACTTTCTTCCGCTACGAGAATATATACCGAATATATTTTTCAAAGACCAGTCTGCAGGAAGGTACTAGTTGCATGTTTTAGCGGCTTGCTTAATTATTTCATTCATTGTGACAAAGTTAGATTCAACATCTTCAAGAGTTCGTAATATAATGTTTTCAGTGCAATGACTACTGAGATACATTTTGATTTTCAACCACCTTCATCGCGTTTGGGTGATGTTAATCAGTTATTTTAGGGTTACAGAATGTAACAATAGTTGGAGAATGATCGGAGGATAGATCTAATGAGGTTTCAATATTTATCAAATCCAAAGAGAAATTTTTCATGATGCCAAAGTCCATGACAGATGGCGATTCTTCCATCAAAGTTTTTAATCACTTTCTGGCAAAATGGCGATTCTATTTCATTAATCACATCACGGATTTTAAATTTAAAGGCTGAAATCGATTCGACTGCTCTGTATAAACTCTGTTCGCTAACATTATTGCAACACAAAAAATAATCCAGTGGTGTTAAATCACATGATCTAGCTGGCTACTTAACTGCTGATAGTCGTGAAATTATGTAATCGAGAAATTTGGTTTGCAATAAATTGATCGTGAAACCACATGTCAGTAATATCTTCGTCCTCAGTAATAGGCCAAAATTGAGTTGTTAGCATCTTGAAATAGCGCGATTGACCGTTATCGCATTTCCAGCCTTTCGACAAAAAAAACCCCAATCACGCCTCCAGACCACATAGCGCACCATACAGTGTCTTGTCGGGCCAGCAAAGACTTTTCACCAATCGCTCTAGGATTTTCAGAGGCTCAAACACGGCAATTTTGCTTGTTCACATACTTACGCAAAATTCGCCGTGTGGTAGTTTTAACATCTTGCATTGCCGCTACTGTTCTCTTTTGCTTTATTTCTTATAAAGAGAAATACAACTCTTCCAAACGTTTCGTGTGTGGTCTAATTTTTTGTTATTGAATTATTTACCTACAATACGGCTTACATTTAGGATCCGTTACATTTTGGAGACAATTTCATTTTTCAGCCAATAAATTTATTGATGTAAATAAATAAAATTTAAGTAACTACTTCAGAAAGTTGCAATATTAAGTTGAATCGATATTAGGTGACTGCCTCAGCTAATGCGGCCTACAGATGAAACTTTATTTTTATATTCTGGCTTTTGATATTTTGGCTTTAAAACTGTAGGTTGAATAATAAAACTTGAGATATAAGAATTTGACCATAAAATACCTTTTCTTTTTCAATATTTTTATTAAATTAAAAAATAATCTTTCTACGTCGTTTTACTGTACATTAATTGTACAGAAACACTTATTTCCGTGCAGAATATGTGATCAGTTTCATACTTTGCTTAAGGAAATGATATTTCAAATTTGCGTCCTATCTAATGCAGCCTACAGATGAAAGCGTTTTTTTTTTATTTTCACTTTTTGGCAACTTAATTAATTGTACTTTGCAATGGCGAAATCACAGCTTGTACTGAATTAGTTTAGTATATTTTTTGTTAATTTTGGCGCTGCTACTATTATTTACAACATGTTTTTATTTTGTCCAAATCTGTCCCCCCCGGGGGCACATTTATCGGTCTTTATAGAATACTTGACTATCTAGAACTGTGCAACTGGGGGAAAAAGGGAGCCCAGTCCCCTGAAGTCAGACAGAGAGACAACTGGAAACTCCACTTTATTTCCACGGGGATCAGTGAGCTCGCAGAGTTCATTATTTGTCTCTTTAGACATTTAATAGTTCTCTGGCTGATCATTGAGGTTGGCCCCTATATGGGAGCATCGTAGTGGTTGTGGTTTTGCGGCCCCTTAACAGTATAATGGTTATTATGGTGGCCAGGATCATCTCACTGATAATGACACGCAAAGTGAATGATCCAGTCCAGTGAGCATGCTAGACATGTGTTCTGCACAGGAGTAGGAAAATCTCCAACTCTTTAGCAAGGTGTGATGGTTTGCAGCCCTGTCCTGGAATCATTAAATTTACAACTAGGTGGTTCTGTTGCTTAGAATTATGCCTTCGGCTATCTAGGACGAGCGTGACGTTCCAAATTATGTATAGTGGTTTGTCCACCATCTGATTAGGGCTACATAGCCAGGCGCGAATGTAAAACAAATCACACTCTGTCCAAATCTGTCTCGTCTTGTAATTATGTAGAGAAAAAAAAAATTTGGAATTTCATATCGTCACCTTAAATGTAAAAACTATATAAAAATTTAATATAGAATTTTTTATTGATTTTGTATGAACAAGTAAAAATTTTAAGATCCTGGCTATCAAAAAACGATAACAATAGATGACAATGATGAAAGTGGGCTAATACTTTACTATAATGTATTGATTTTATAGTAGAAATAAAACAATTTTATGTTTTTGTTTAAATAAAAAAGCTTTTTATCAAATGTAAAAAATCCTATATTTACTGAGTTCAAATCCCATACACTATTGTTTATTCCTTTACGAAAATCTATTTTTCTAATTTCTTAAAGTGCTGAGAGAAATACTTTTTCATTTTTTATTTATTTATTTATTTATTTATTTATCATTAATTGTCTACCGAATTTAACATCCTTGCAGACATTTTAATCAAAATACAATATAAATTATCTTAAATTAACACCCATACAATAATAAAAAATGTGCTCAAATTTAACATACCTACAATAAAAACAAATAATGTAAAAAAAAAATATACATAAATGCAAACATCTAGTTGTTCAGGTAAATTAATAAGTTATTTCTTGTTGCGCTTACTGACAAATTGTAATCTACGAAATTATAATATTTATTAAAATCTGCACAAATTCTCCTAAAAGGGTCCGCGTTAGCATAATTGGCTCGAGGCATAAAATGTCGTGTAGGGCGTTGCGGTACATTTAGAGTAATCCTGTTAATAAGTGAATGAGTAGAAACATCGCCAATTATCACACCAAAAATGAACGAAATATTAAGTGCTGTTCTGCGACTCCTTAAAGTTGGTAGCTTAATAAGAGAAAGTCTAGCTGAATAGGCAGGTAAGTGCAATGGGTTAAAGTTCAAACCACGGAGGCAAAAAAGCAGGATGGGGTCCCAAATGACGGATCCATACTTTAGAAAAGGCCTGACAAGGGACATATAAAGGCTTTTGGTAACGTATGGATCATCAAACTCTTTAGCCCAACGTTTCACAAATCCAAGTACACCTCTAGCTTTGTTTGCTGTCTAATTGATATGTGCAATAAAATTAAGTTTGGAGTCAAGTAACAATCTAAGATCTAGTATTTTGTCAACTTCCTCCAAATGATGGTCATCGATATAGTAGCACGCAGTTATCGGTTTCTTTCTAGCAAAGCACATATATTTACATTTCTTGAGATTTAGCTCCATACGATTTATTCTACACCAGTTGTGAAACGAGTCAAGGTCACCTTGGAGGCGTTGCTGGTCGGTTACTTGATAATAACTAAGAAAAACTTTTACATTGTCAGCATACATCAAAATATTGGATGATCGAATGACATCAGGCAAGTCATTAATAAATTGCAAAAAAAGAAGCGGCCCAAGGTGGCTTCTCTGTGTTACTCCAGATAGAACCTTTATGCATCTAGAGGAGTTTATTAAAACGGACCATTTGTTTCCTATTCGTTAGGTAAGAGTAAATCCATTTTACAGTTAAATCGGCAAAACCAATTAATTCCAATTTTTTCTTTAGGAGGATATGATTTATTTTATCAAATGCCCTGCTGAAATCAGTATATATAACGTCAGTTTGTTGTTTTTTTAAAAATCCACGATGTATAATTGTTGAAAAGTGTAAAAGATTTGTTATGCCAGAGCATCCCTTCCGAAATCCATGTTAATTATTGGTTATCAAACTTGATGTATGAAAGCATACTTAATTTTGCAATACCACGGTAATTTGAAATATCAGACCTGTTACCTGATTTAAAAAAAGGAATAATATAAGAATCCTTCCAGATTTCCGGAAAAGTACCATATTTTAAATGACATGTTGTATAAAATTCCCAAAGGGATGGAAATACTTTCAGCACAATTTATCAAAATATTACTGGGGATGTTGTCAGGTCCACAATTATATGAGAATGTAATCCTTTTCAATTCCTTGGAGATTGTCAAAATATCGATAAATGGTATATTAATCGTTTGAGATTTTGCAATATTAAATGGGTACAATGGGTTAAATGGGTCATTTGATCCATATCAGTGCAAGATAATATGTTATTCCAGTTAGTATCCATTAAGAGTTTATGTAATAAACTGTAATTTGTATTCTTAAAACAGAATGTCTTTGTATATGAAGACACAACAGATTTGTTTGGAATTGAACCCAATATTTCGATGGTAGGATGGTAGATATCCTCGGGTGTTATTATATTTCTGTAAAAGTTGAAGCCAAGTTCTTTTGGGATTGAAATCTTTTTGTGGTGCACGTTTGTGCGAAAACATTCACATTACTTTGACAGGCTTTGGGTCTGTGGTGCTTAATAATGGATTATTGTTTCATTCAGCATTAAAAAACAGCCTATAACTTCTTAAGCTTTCATTAAAGCATCGCTTTATTGTGAAGTGATCCAAAGGCTTCTTTCTTATAGAAGAGTGTATGCTATTACCAACCTCAAAACCTTGAACCTAAAGTGTTTACCCCGGCCTTAAATAAATAGAAGTTCTTAAGTTTATATGCTTATTTGCTAATCGGTTATAGGAAGTCGAAGTCAGAACCATTCTATTAATGAAAATCGAATGAAAGGAACTACTAATGAAAGTCGAATGTGGAAACAGCAGCAGCAAGATTCTTTTTTTAATTTTATAATGGCAAACATGGTAATAAAGGCTGTTTTCACAAAAAAAAAATAGAGGTATAGGAGGGTAGACATGGGCCCATTATCGCAAAGAAAATAATTCTTGATTATCATCTGGTTAGAAAAGTTATTCCGGGAAGCTTTCTAAATTAGATGCGCATATCGTGCAAATCAATTTTAATTTTATTAAGAGCCTGGAAGTTTGAAAGGGTGAAAGCCGGGTACTACCCCAACCCCCCCCCACCCCTCCCCAAATTATAGCTACAAAAATTGTAAAACTAAATATTCAAATTTAATACAAATTTAATTTTTTAATCGATTTATAAAATTAAAAGATTCCCTTTAAAAATGAAGTCTTTAGTTCAGAAGCTCTCAAAGAGCTTCATTGGAAACTTTTCTAGCTAACAGGAAATAGATAAAAACACTTTATTTTAATTTTATAATGGCCTAAAAGGAAGATGTTCGTGTGCTGCATGAATGAATTTATTTTTAGATTAAACTTCCCGTTCCCAACAGATTTTTTATGATTGATACCCGTATAATCTGAGAGTCTGCGAATTCCCTTAGTGATGCCCTAGAGTTCCTCTTAGTGATGGAAAAATTTAGACACTTGTTTTTCATAAACTTTAGTTTTCTATTTATTCTTAAAAAAAAAAAACAAAGAAAACACTCATTACTCATTTAATTTCCAAACAAGCCGACAGTCAACTAACAAGTCACCTCAATATTTGTGCAACGCCACCCAAAACTTAGAAAAACAAACAAAGAAAAACTTTATTTTCTGGGTCAAATTTATCATTTGTTTGACAACAACAAAAAATATAATTTTATCTTTAGACAAAAAGAAAGCAAAATTACTTGTGTTCAAATTTCAACATTTTCTTAAAAGAAATAATATTATGAAAGAGTATCATCACAAAATTGTTCCAACAAAGAGAACGGGGTATGGAAAAGTTAGTTGTTAGATTATTGCCAAGAACTTGATTTTATTTTTTAACAAAAATTTTAAGTACGATGCCAAGTAATTAAGTAATATTTTTTAGTTTTTATTTAAACATTTTAAAACAAAAACAAATTCGTCTTTTGTTTGTAATATTTCAGCTTTTAAAGTAATCAGGAAAACTGCGAATAATGAGAGACAGAGCTATAAATTAGAAACAGAATAGGCACAAATGTAAATTTTATGTTTTGCTTGTGGAACAAAAACATAATAAATTATACCCTGGATAAGCTAAATATACTTTTAATTTTTTTTAATTAATCATATATAAAATTTTTTGTAAATTAAAAGTTCAATATTTTTTGTTCCTTTTTCTAAGTTTTAGATTTAATTTGAAGATACAAAAAGCGTTATTAAATTTAATTTCATTAATATATTAAAGATAATATCGCTTTGGCGACAAAATACACTTGTTTTTAATTTTCGAAATTATGTTTGAATTTTCGAAATTATTTTCGAACATTAAAAAAAAAACTTTGTAAAAATAATTTATTCAATAATAGTTTTAAAATAATAAATAATAAAACTATAAATTATAATAGAAATTTCGAGCATAATAAAACTAATCAAAATTTGCAATATGTAAATATATAAGCGAAAATATATCACTAGATATGAAATAAAGTATATAAAATTAAGCACTTGATATTGTAATCTGCGAAGTTTCAAATATGTAAAATTTAAAATTTCTAAATTATTATTAAAAATTCGAATAACTGTCGCAAGAGCATAACAATAAAGAAACTGCATTTTTTACTTGGAATAAATATTTTAAAGTCCTTAAAAATGTCGTTTTGAAATTTCGAAATTCAAAAAAAATCCTTTAAAAAATCAAATCAAGTTTGATTTTTCACTTTTTGACTTTAAAATTTCAAAATAAAAAATATAAATAAAAGCAAAATATGTATGTACGAAATTTCGAACATAATAAAAATTAAACTTTTTATCTCAAAAAGGGTACCTATAAAGGAAGACCAGCAAACCAATTACCACTTCAAATATACTAATGCTTAATAATTTTTGTATTGAAATGGCTTATGATAACAAAAAGTACAAAAAATACAAAGTACCAGAGTACTACATTTGTTGCTTAAAATTTAATTTTGAAATATTTCCTTAAATAATTATTAATTGTCTCCTTATACATAACAGTAGCAATTTTACTGTTTTTCGCCTTAAATTTTCTTCAAAAAATTCTACGGATTAAAAAGCTACTATTTTGGTACTTTTCATAATAAGTTATTCTATTAATTCAAGTTACCAATTTTTTACTTAAATCATTTGTAAAATGTCATTCTTTAATTGTTTTCATGCTATTGCTGTGATTTTATTCATTTTGTCTTAACAGCTGTGACTGCAAAACAAAAGGTTCTCAGTTACACAACGCTTGTAATTTTATGTACTTTTTCAAATGTACTCGAATAAAGCATTGTTACGCTTTATTTTTTAAACATTCTCAGACGGTCATAAATTAAATATTAAGCTTTAAAAATATTATATTGTAAGGGAAGTTGACTAATAGAAATAAATCAAAAAAATCGACGCACATCCGTTAAAAAAAAGAAAGTACCAAACTCCTCATATCGACCCCATGAAATAAATTATTATGAATAAACTAATAGTTTCATTTTATTATAGCTGCAGCTATGAATTTTTATATTTCGAGAAGAAAGTATGAGAGTTTGAAATGGACCAAAAATTATTTTAAAAATAAATTACACTTGATAAATTTTCTGCTGTTTATTCTTATAAAAATTTTTATAAAAAAAAATAATTTAATTAAAAAATGTATATTTTTGACTAAGTTTACCATCTCCTTTTCAATAATACTATTTTTATAATTTTTTTATTAATAAATAATTTGCGATAAATTATGAGTGTGTGTAATTTTTTTTAACAATTTCAATGTCAAAGTTAAAGTGAAGAAAAATAAATGTTGTTATTGTTGTTGCTATAGTTTGTTTGTTGTTTTTTTTCATTTAGTCATTTCAGCTAAATATTTATCTTTCATTTAGTTAGTAGTGCTTAGAAAAAACGTCTTTGCATAACAAAACTGGAATTAACAAAGAAAGGACCAAAAAAAAGTACTAAAAGTACCAAAAAAAATATATTATTTTTTCATAAACCATTAAAAGTACCAAACAATTTTATTATAAAAAAACTAATCTTAAATTTTTATTTCCAAAACATAATTTTCTAAGAAAAAAGGATACATTATGTACTTTTTAAATTTTAAGTACCAAAAAATCTTCATTAAAAAATATAAATAATATTCACTTCCTGGGAAAAAAAATTATTTTTAGAAGTACACAGTTTATTTTTCTGAAAAAAGTAGCACGGTACAACTGTTTAATTATAATAGAAGTAAAAAAAAAAATAATTTAAAAATCCAAGGTCCTTTCTTATAAAGGCTCAGCAAAGTTTTTTTTTAAATTTTGAAACATTTGTACAATTTATGTCGTAAAAAAATTAAAAAGTAAAAAACAACTAAGGTCTTATCTTAAAAATTTCAGAAAAGTACTTTTTCGATTTTGGGGAAAAGTACCAAAATACCTTTTCCCATACAATATGTAGAATACATTTTTACAAATAAGAGAAACAGTTTCTTACCATTTTTAAGCAATTATACTTTAGTACTATAATTATCACAAAAAAGTACCAATTGCTATTTTATTAAAGTAAATTCTTTTCTAATGGAGCATGCCAAGATTCCCCTCTGAGACATAAAGATAAGATTGTCTATGCACTATAAAAAGGTAACAAATTTAAATTTTTTCATAAAGAATTATGGTACGTTTCAACTGATAAAAATACCAAGAAAGTTTTTTATTTAAATAGAAAGTGATTTTTTAAAAAATGTGTATTTCATATAAAAATATAACAAATATATTTTCTAAAAATAATTTCCTAAATTTACTGTATTTCAGCAATTTTCTTTTCAACAAAAAACAGTTTGTTTAGTATCTTGATACATTAAAATAAGGTCCTAATGATAACTAAAGTCATTAAGTACTAAGAAATTTTAATGAAACACAAAATTATTTGAAATCTTAAAGAATCGCTTTTTAAGTTCCACAGGTTCAGTTATTATCAAGAATTTATTTTTCTTAGAAATGTTAAAATGTTTAAGACAACAACACTACTTTGTAGCACGGCGAATTTCTCAGAGTTTATTTTTCATGCAGAAAGTACCAAACATATATTTTTTGGTGCTGTTACTGCTGTTCCCTTTAATATTGTTGGGCATTTATGTTAGGTACAAAAAATACAAAAATTCATTTCTTTGAATGGGATAAAAAAGAAAAAAAAAGTACCAAAAAACAAGTACCAAAAAAAAGTACCAAAATATATTACCACAAAACAAGTACCAAAAAAAGTACCAAAATATAGTAGCAAATTAAGGTTTATGCTTTTTCAAAAGGCCTTTTTTTTAATTCAAAACTAAGTTTATGCTTAAAAAATTCTAACAACAACAATAACCTAAATGAAACAAACTGCCATATTATTTTAATAAATTGGATTCGAGGGAACACGTGGTCAATAGTTTTTGCTGTATCGGCTTAAACTATTGCCTTCACATATCCTCACAGAAAATGATCTAGCGATTTTAAATCGTGCGGTGGCTAATTTACGAGTCCGAAGCGTAAAACTTTTCTTTTCTTTCAATAAATCAATTGTGCCACGAGTAGTATGACATGTTGCGTCTTATTGAAACGACAGCCTCTGGACATTGTGGTTGATTACTGACTTTGTGAATGAAAAAGTCAGTAATCATTGGTCTATAGCAGACACCATTGACTCTAGCGTTCCGGCCAGTCTCATTTTTAAAGAAGTACGGGCCAATGATTCCATCTGTCTCTAAAGCACATCAAAACGGTCAGTTTTTCAGTATACCAACATAAACATGACGATTATCATCACTCGCTGAATATATCAGTGAGCTTCAGCGCTAAATAAAATTCGCTTATAAAAATTTGGATCGACGGCAATTTTGTTGTTGGGGCCCAATTAGTACAGTTTGAAAGGGTTGTTTAGTCTTTTTATGTTGAAATGTTAAACCCAATCAAGCATAATTAACTTGATAGCTGATAAAACGGCCTCCCACTTAAAAAGTGTTGCCAACTTAAATTTAAGATAATTCTTTGAAACATAAGTTTTACTTTAGTAAAAATGTGTTTCCAGAAATGTATTTTAAGTTCTCGCTTCCGGACTTTCTTCAAACTCTCATATTGAAAATCTTTAAATGTTGTCTACTATACTTTCTACTATTTGCTTTTTTCTAATTTTTAATTATCTCACGTTAAACATGTTATTAGTTATTTGTACAAATTAATCTCACTTGAAATGTAGTCAATATTAAATTTACTCTCGGTTATTTATGGCCAGTTACTTGTGTTTTACCGTTATTGCCATAAATTATTGCAAATGTTAACGGGGCCACAAAAATGCAGCCATAATTAATTCACAAGAAATTCCAACACTACAAATATTCACATTGAATAAAAGATCAGGTTAATTAAACAGAGAGAGAACACCCAAGTCTCAACGGGGGAGAAAAGGGGAGGTTAACAGATAAATGCAATTGTAGTCTTAAGAATTTAAGTTTTCTTTGCTGCTTTAAATGATCGTAGCTGCCTCATGTAATTTTGTAGCAAATTTACATAACAAAACAGTGCTGTATAATAGGGTGAATCAGTTTTTAAAATTATTAATCTGGCAGCTTCGCTATGATATAGTTTGAAGGATGTACACTACAATCAGCTGATCTTGGCAAACTTAATACATAAGAAGCTGTCGCTTATAATATCTCTACAATTGTATGCTGTATATAATTTTACTTTATGAATGCCCCTAATAAAATTCCGATTTTATTTTCTAGTGAATTTTACATTATTTAAAATAATATGCCTTCAAAGCAGTTCAAGTCAAGTTCAATTCCACGGTTTAAAGCATTAATTGATATTTTAATTACTTAATTATAACAAATGAGCTGTTTAAACAAGGGAATAAACTCTTATTTGGATACGGTTTTCCGTCGACCCTCGTCAAATTTGGTTTGTGAACAAACCGGTTTCGGCCGTTTGCCATCTTCAGTGTTCTTTTCGTAAAAATCTAAGCACATAAGGGAATAAACCTTAAATCTGGTCCGGGAGAAAACTGCTTCCGATAACAAAAAAGCTTAAGAAAAATATTCACTGCCTTCAGAAGAAAACTATATTTCATTCAATAGTAAAGGGTTTTTCAAGAAGAAGTTTATTGTCTAAAACAAAATAAAACAAAAAAATTAGATTAAAATGATGAGAGAAAAGTTCAGCAATTTTTAAGGAAAAATGACAAAGGTCCATCACGACCATGCTGACAGATGTCGATTCTTTCAACAATGGGGGTCTTATTTCGTTAACCACATCACGGATTTTGAATTTTAAAGCTGAAATCGATTCGATTGGCTCCGTCCTTAACACAGCCCCACAAAAAATCAAACAAACAATAATCCAGCGATGTTATGTTGCACGATCTGGCTGGCCACATAACTGGTGATTGCCGTGAAATTATTCGTTCGGGAAATTTGGTTTGCAATAAATTGATCGTTTCATTGGCGATATCCACGACATCAATAATAGGCCAAAATTGAGTTTTTAGCTTCTCGCGATAGCATGATCCATTGATTATTACCGCATTTCCAGCCTCATCTTCGTAAAAAAACTCCACATCACACAGCGCACCATAAAATGACACATTAAACCTCAATAAACGCTCTAGGAAATTCAAAAGGCCAAATGCGGCAGTTTTGCTGGCTGGCATACCCAGACAAGTGAAAATCGACTTCACCTGCAAAAAGGATTTTTGAAGAAAAACTGGCCGATTGTTCGTGAATGCATTGAGCGATTCTACGGCAATATAAGTGTTCGGTTAGCTTCAATTCCTGCACCAGTTGAACCTTTTAAGGCTTAAAAGTCAAATTCTTACGCAAAATTCGCCATGTGGTGATTTTGGATAGCCCCAACTGTTCAGAATGTCGAGGAATTAACAACTTTGGTTTTGCTTCAACACTGTGGCTCATAACGGTGAGGTTTTTTTAGGTGAATGATCCGTTCGAACATGCGTAGGTGTTCGCAACTTTTGTATCGAGTCTATCGACTCAAATTTAACGACCAAATTCTTAATAGCGATTTCAAAAAGACGATTATGTTGTCCGAAAATATCACAAATTTTACGAAATGTTACTTTAACAGGACCAAGTATTTGACTTTGAAGCTTTACAATGTTTAACTGGTGCAGGAATTGAAACCAACCAACCATTCACATCGCCGTAGATTTGCTCAATTCAGTCAGGAACAACCGGTTGATTTTTCTGAAAAAATCGTTTTTTAAGACGAAGCCCATTTTTATTTGTCAGGGTATGTCAACAAGCAAAATTGCGCATTTGGGCTGCTGACATTTCTAGAGTTATTATTGAGAAGCCTTTGCATGCTCAATGTGTCACTTTTTGGTGTGCTATGTGATCTGGAGGTGTAATTGGGCCGTTTTTTTTCGCAGATGAGGCTGGAAACGCGGTAACGGCCAATGGATCACGCTATCGCGAGATGCTGACAACTCAATTTTAGCCCATTATTAACGATGTGGATATCACTAACATGGGCTTTCAACATAACGATGCCACACGTCACACAGCCAATTAAAGAATTACTTAATTGCAAACTAAATTTCCCGATAGCATAATTTTACGACAATCAACTGTTAAGTGTTTTTTTTTTTTTTGTTTTCGTACCAGCACTTAGGGAATGACTCCTACACATGCTGCGCATTGTGTCAGAAATAGGAAATTAGGTCACGGGAAGGAGGAAAGAGGGAGTAGTGTCTGTGGACATTCGATTTGGACTTTCCCAGATTGAAAGTTAGGAGGAAAGACCTCCGGAGGGATTTTATTCCACATACTAAGTTGTTATGCTGAAAAACGAATTTTCCCTGTAATGCGTAGTGCCGTTCACTGGCCACTCAACCACAAATGGATGCGCTCTCATGGAAAACCGAGTTAAACGCGAGTATGGGGAACAAGTTCTCTAATTTCATTAGAGAACTTAACATTGTAGTAACGATAGAACAGTGGAATGCATTCCACATTGTGCGATGCTCTAGAGAATCAATAGAGTTGGATACCCTACTGTCTCCAATGAGCCTCTTGGCGCGGTCTAGTAACCAAAAAAAAGACTTTGGAGCGCCGGCCCATACATTAGAGTTTTATTCCAATTTTAAACGCGTATAGGTGATATAGATAGTACGGAATTTGGATGGAGTAAATTATCTTCTACACCGCTTTAGATAATCGAGGCACTTGAAAGCTTCTTTAGAAACATGAAAAATGTATTTAGTCCATTGGACATCACACTGAATTTTTATGCCGAAAACATCAAGAGCTTCCGATTCCGTAATACCTTTTTCAGCCATAGTAACAGATGCAGCACCATTATTAAATGTAGATTTATGCGTAAGCATGCAACATTGCGTCTTACGATCATTAAAATCGACTCTATTCACACGAGCCCATTCCAAGATTGTCACGAGATCTTAACTAAACGTATCATTCATGGTTGGCCTTTTGGAACTAACCTCCAACTGGCCTGGTCTATTACCAAATGAATACGAATGACAAATGGGGCTGTCATCTGCATAAGAAGATTTAAAAAAATTAACTTCACTGGGTTATTTTTTGTGGGGTTCTGTGAAGGACGGAATCTAGACGGACCCAAGCAAATCGATTTCAGCCTTAAAACTCAAAATTCGTGATATGTTTAACGAAATAGGGCCGCTATTTTGCCAAAAGGTGATTAACAACTTTGATGTAAGAATCGACTTCTGTCAGCGTGGTCGTGGTGGACATTTGCCAGATATTATTTTTCATTCAAATTGGCCAACTTTTACAATAAAAATTTGAATAATCTTAACGGGAATTTTTGGTTTTAGAAAACAAGCTTCTGGCTGAATAACCCTTTATAAACATATTTCTAATCCTGTGTAAATAAAATTTAGTCTCTTCGTCTTCTTTATTCCTGTTTTTAGTGTTGTATTATGTAAGAAATTTGTCGTTAATAGTAGGTTTGTAGCTGTTATTTTTAGCTCTAGTGTAAATAGTACCGAGGTTTCTGTTATACTTATATGGGATTATCTTGAGTATGTGTATCATATTTGTAAATGCTGGTAGTTTATGTTGGGTACAGTGCTTCGAGATGATATGGGTGGTATTGTCCTTCATAGTGCTCTATATCATGTTAATCAGTTAGTTCCTCATGTTATCGAAAGCGCTCGCGCATTATACCAAACAAACAGCCAGTGGTGACGCTTTACACTGAAAGGACGGGCAACAGTATTTCATTTATTGGCAGAACAAATCCAAACAACTTAATTGCAGTAAAGGGAGCTCAATTACTTTGTGTTAAAAATAGAAATAATAAATAGTTCTGTTAGACAAAAAATAGTACTTAATTTTAAATGCACCATAGTACTTGTTTTTAAAAAAGTGGCTAATGGATTCTTTTTCTCAAATAAGCGATAATATTCTTAAAACATAAAACACCACACTAATTTGTAAATCAAAAATTAAATAAAACACAGCCATTTCGTTAAACCGTTATTTCGTAAAAAGAATTTATTTTTTTACTGTTTTTTTATTCTGAGTGTATGTAGTTCAGTTTTTGAATTTCTTGTAATAGAATTTTTAATAATGTGTCTTTTATAAACCACTATTTAATTCTATGGCTATTTTCAAAATCTCCTTGGACTTAACTTTTAATTCTAGAATATATTGTTCTTGTTTTTGTTGTTGTGTCTTGTTTTGTTTTTAATGTTTTTGATTTGTTTTTTGCGTTTTTCTGCGTTCTAGACATTTTTGTTTTCTTCAAAGTTGATAACCAAAGTTAGGCGCCATTCAAAACCATTTTTCTATATCAACTCGCTGCACTTCAAGCTACCGCTATTTCAATTCCAACTTTGTATTCTAGTGGCCTTTAAAACAAAACAAAATAAAAAACATTTCAACGCTTGCAAACGATTTGGAATGGAATAGAATAAAAGTGTGCAAGTTGCTCTTGTTTGACCTTCAAACCGAAGAAAAAGAGAATTCTCTGAAATTCTAACCACTTGCAATCAAGTTGTCTGTCTGTTTGTCTTTCGTTTTACAACAAAAGTTTCGTCAAGTATTTTTCATGTTTATATTTTTAACATTTGAAATAAATTTGTAGCGTTAATAAAATTAATTAATTCCACTTAATAAAAACTCTTGACTGAATGTTTTATGCACGAAAGGAAAAAAAATTAAAAAAAAAAATATTTTAAAAGCGGGAGGTAGAGCTGTTTACGCCAGCGTGCGCACCCTTTTTTCCTTTTACACTTCATACACTTTTACTTTGGCAAAATGTTATTAGAAGCGAGTTATAGGGCCCATACACGACACAATCATAATGTCGCAATCAGCTGATTGTACAAGCCGATTGACCGTGTGTGGGGTTGATGTATGATTGATCAAGCTGATTGTGTAAAATCAAAATGAGTTTGATATTTTCATGATTGTGACAGCGTGCTTGTGTCGTGTTTCGTGAAATTTGTTCAATCATTCATTTATTTATAATGACCTTATCCACACAATACTTGAAATCAAATGAATATTGAGCAATCGTGCTGGTGTGGTGTTTGGTTAAAGCGTGATTGATCAATCATGTGATTGCGACATTATGATTGTGTCGTGTATGGGCCCCTTTATACTCGCGTTCAACTATTTTTATAAAATAAAAGAAAAGCAATCGTCTGTTTGCTAGTGTGCACCGTTTATTTACGAGGTCGGTGTGTAAATTAACTAAAGATACCGATTATTTAAATTCTTTTTATTCAAATAAAATTACAAATTTATATTATCACCCTCAAAATAACTTCCTTGTGAAGCCACACAGTGCTGAAGACGGTTCTTCCACTCGTGATAGCAGTGCTGGAACTCCGATACTGGAACAGCCTTCAAGTGGTTGGTTACAGCCATTTAAATGTTTTCAAATGTCTCAAAATCAGTTCAGTTGAGATGATTTTTCAACTTTAGAAAAAAGAAAAAATCACATGGACTTAAGTCAAACGAATATGGAGGCTGAAGAGCCACTGGAATCCTTTTACTGACCAAAAACTCCTTTATTAAAATTATTGTGTGACAAGAAGCATTATCGTGGTGCAACATCCAGTTGTTCTTGATGTTTAGTCTTACACGAATGAGCCTTTTTCGAAGTCTTTCAAGAAACTCTCGATAAAAGTGTGGCCTTGTGATACCGATTCCGTGGATATCAATATGCATTTGATTTTAGACTTTGCCATTCTTGCTTTTTTGGGCCTTGGAGTGGTTGAAATATGCCACTCCATGCTCTGACGTTTGGTTTCTGAGACATATTCAAATACCCCAGACACGTCACCAGTAATGACACGTTCCGGAAAGTGGGGATCATTTTCAATAGAATCCAAAAAATAAAATCAAACCAGCTCAAGAACCTCCCGGTTAAAGTGTTGATTGACTGTTAGGCCGTAAGGTGCTTATGAAAATTCTTTGTGAACGATTCCGTGGATATCGAAAGAACAAGTCGGCACGCATTTAAACTTCTACTTTGCCATTCTTGCTTTTTGGTACCTCAGGAGTGTGTCACTCCCTGCTCTAACGCTTAGTTTCTGAATCGTATTTAAATACCTAAGACTCGTACCCAGTAATGGCACGTCCCACAATATTTTCAATAGAATGTAAAAAATCAAAGCAATTTTCTTTTCTTTCGTTCTTTTAATCCTGTAAAAGGTTTTTGGGAACCATTTGGGGTTTTCTCATCTCCAATTCGTTGGTCAAAATCTAATGAACGTCGGTGTGAGATATTTTTTTACTCTTCCCCGATTATTCTAACTGTCAACCGATGATCTGACAACACAAAATCCCGGATTCTATTGACATTTTCGTAGGTTCCTGAAGATGACGGTTTTCTGCTTCGTGTTTCATCTTCAATAAATGTTGTTCCTTCCGAAAATGCCTTAAACCACCGAAAAACCCAGGCTTTGACAAGCATTGTCTCCGTAGGCCTTCTGAAGTTTAGCAAGAGTTTCTGGTGCACTGTTCCCAAGCCTGAAGCAATACCTAAGAGTACACCGCTGTTCGAAACTAAAGTCACTAATTTTTAGAACACAACATAAAAAACTGTGTCACAAAAAAAAATCGCTACTGACAACCAGATGACTCGAACGGTTTCAAATTTGCACTAAAGGTAAAACACATATTCACATCCAAGCCCAGCGTCTCCAGTTTTGCCAGCTCGAAAATAGCGTTGCCAGTATCATTACTTAATTTACAAACCTCGTAAGGAAAAGAACAATTTTGTAATACACGATTAAATCCCTTTTTGCCCTGCTGTCTTTATTACCTTATTAGGAGGGTGAGAATTTATTTGCTCAGGCTTAAGACCCAGAGATTTTTTTAACCATCATCAGATGGAAGTTTATCTCCGAACACTGAAATAACAAAAAGTCATGCTTTCAGTGGACCTCCATGAATTTGAGATTGTTTTCGTAAGATTATCGCCTCTTATCTTTTTTAAAATGACCAAGGAAACGCAGTCGTTATGGATTCTCTGTGTTACCAAACCATGATAACCAATTTTTTGTAGCCACATCTGGCTAGTGTTGATATCGGTGAATTTAGGTTTTAACAAGACGACGTTGCAAGCCACACAGCTACCCAAACAGTTCAGTTTTTGCATGATAAATACACACTAGCATAATTTCTTGATTTGGCGAAAGAATTAGCATCGATGGATTATTTTCTCTGGGGCCATTTGAAAGACCGGTTTACGTAAACAAGGTACAAGCAACGCTGCATTGACGAGCAAAGCTTTGTTGCGAAACGGCAGACGTCCGCTTACGTGCAAGTGGTAGATATTTTAAACACATCGTATTTCATGGGTAATTTTCGTATTCTTTGCATTTGTATCTATAAAACTGAAGTTGTTCCGATTATGCAAGGAATAAAAACTCAGCCAAATGGCCTCCAGGTTCTAGTAAAAAGTCTTTTCATAAAATTATCTATGATTTTTTTTACACCGATGTAACTGGTCTCGTCGATTTTTTTATTTTTATTTATTTCTGGTTTATTCCCATAAATCTGGGTTTTGGCAGAGCCTATAGAAGTGAATTGTATGGCGTTAAATCGCCAAGCATTATTTAGCATGATCTTGATGGTCAGTAGGCACTCGAGTTGCTTGAGGAAATTTGTTCTGAAAATCGTTACAACAATAAATCTATTGTTTCATGTGAGCTGTAGTAGATGGCGCTGTCTTACTGGAACCTCGTGTTATGCTGATTCATGTTGCCATATTGTGGCCACATTTTCACTTCATTATCATGCACCTGTTATCAATTCAGTTCACAATCGCTGCAGTTTTAGCCTTATCTGTAGAAAAATAAGATCCAATTACGCCGCCTTATCAAAATCTTCACCAGACAGTTGCTTCTATATATAACCAGCCCAGTTTCTTCTAAGATTTTAATCACTCTTCGAATGTATGTCAAGATTCTCACAAGCGGTCTCAGCTCTTAATTTTTGGAATAAGTTTTCACAACTACAACACGTTGTCCTTTCGTAAGGCGCTCCATTTTTATTAAACGTAATAAATATTATATGACATCTACCAAATTTCAAAGTTGCCACTTCTATAAAAAAAAACCAGATGACAGAATTAAACACACTTTACAAGATGAGACAAATTATGGTTAAACCTTAAAGGGTACAAGATCCAACTAATGCAGTTTCATGTTATTCGTATCCAGAATTGACATACGAGTGGGTGTTAATAAAGCACCGAAAGAGTTGGCTCTTAAATAGTTGGGGAATTGTATTAAATTTTATTTACTGCTCTTAGCTCTCGATGGCTCTAAGACTTGTTTTAGTTTTGTTGGTGAGGCAATTTTGAGGTCGTTCTTTAACTTTTTTCGATCACTTTTAAAGGAGATGGATTGTTCTTGATGCTTTTAATTTTGTGCTTCATATCATTGTTGGCAAATGTATCCACAGTTCCAACCATGATTGCGAACATTGTGAACCATTCCTTCACAATATTTGCAACCATGTCCCATCCCTGAATGGTTATTACAACTATTTCGTTAACCAATTAGTTATATTTTGGACCATGATGTCTCTTGCTAATTAAAATATTTTGGTTGCAGGAGATTAAGGAATCAGATTGAATTTTTGAAAGAAAATCTCAGTGCTAATTGTTGTTTTAACCAAAGAATCAAAATGACCATAGTGCTCACAACTACAGTTGGGGCTCTATTTACAACTCCAACAAGGAGAGCTGTAACTGCAAGACCAGAAGTAAACAACTTTAAGAAAAAGAAGCGTGGTAATATCCACACACATAGACACTTCCACCCGATATTAGTAGACGGGTTTCCCGTATTGATCTTTGTTATTAAAACATCATCCCAAACCAAATTTGTCCCACATTTGAAGCAGAAGTTCGGATGTTTGAGTGCCGGCTTCGTAACAACTTTTATATGTTGCAGTAACAAATTCTAAAATTAGAACTGTTTTATCGAAATATAATAATTTTTCCAATTTTTTTGCATTACAGGCCATCTGGGTTATGACGCGAGCATTTCTTTTGCAGCGTTGGATTTTCTTTTTATAAGGTAAGCTATTTTTGCTAATCAGATATTTATAATTATTTGTAAAGTGTGTTCTTACAACTCTGAGATGCAAGAAACCAAAGATGAAGTTTTTTATTTTGACATGAAATTTTTATTATTCGAAAGATACCGCCACGACTGGCTCGGAAAGAGTCTAATTCTGACGTTCATTTTTGAATGAATTTTTCTAACATTTGCGACGGTATTTCAGCAATAAGTCGACGAATTTTGTCTTCCAGGTGGTCACAGTTTCGGGCTTACCTGCAGAAAATAGTCTAGCGACGAAAAATCGCACAATCTTGGGACCAATTTACGGACCAAAAACGTAAAACTATGTGGCTAGCAAACGTTTTCTTCAATAAATGAATTAAGGTACGGCTTGTGTAACATGTTATGCTATCTTGTTGGAGCCACAACTTCTGCACATCAAAATTGTTCAATTGATAAAGGAAAAACTCAGTAATCATGTCCCTATTGCGGTTACCATTGGCTGTAACGGTCTGCACCAGCTTCGTCTTTCAAGAAGTAGGTACCGATGATTCTACCAGGCCATAAAGCAAACCAAACAAGAATCTGAACATACACTACTTACAAACAGGATTCCATCACTCCAATTATGATAGTTTTGTATGTGTATGTGTTACAGATTATCGCAAGCACCTGGCCATTTCTCTCTAATCTCTAATGGTGGTCTTACCATTGGCTAAAATACTATACGTCTACCAACACCTTCAAGTTGCAACGTGCCCCGACTCTTTACTTCAGAGCTACATCCTATCTAAAACTTCCGTCGCCCCCAGCATAACAGTTATCTGTTGCATTGCAACAGCCCATCGCATACTAAAACAATCATATCTCCCTACAGTATTTGCATATTAACCACAGCCTCCACCGTATTCCCAAAAGGAGCTGAGCAACAACCAGTATAGGGCTACGGGTTCGTGTATTACCAGTTAGGTAAATCGCTAATCAGATATCGACTATTCAATTCATTCAGTTTTAGACTCCTTCTAGCCTAAGCGACTGTGCTAGCCCCTTTTATCCTTAAAAGTACGTGTTAAGATGGGAAGGGGATGACGTGATAAGATTTACATATGCACCTGGCCGTGGGATGGTATGTAGCGCCATCCTCGCTCTAGAAGGACTTCGGATACGTATATCCTCCGATCACTTCTAGTTGCAACTTCAAAAGCCCGGAGTAGCCTTCACTTCTTGCTGAAGAGTCAGAGACTATCAAACTCCTGGTTCAGAATGCATAAAGCTTAATATAATTAAGAACATGACGACCCACAAACTCAAACGAGGGCCCCGAAACACACAGCCACCTGGATGCTCCCGAAGGTCCTACCTCTATAACTAGTCTGAGAACAGCTAAATGCCTAAAGAGACAAATAGCGGAACTGTGGGGCTTTACTGATTCCCATGGAAATATAGTGGATTATCCAGTTGATTCCTACTCGCCTTGAAGGGGACTGGGTTCCCTTTTACCCAGCAAGACACAAGTCTAGATGGTTGAGTGATCCATAAAAACTTATAATATGCCCCCTGGGGGGAGATGGGAAGGAAATCTATCTTATGTGCATGTCCCTTGGGAAAAAGTCTTCAAGTAATTCTTTAACAATGCTGAACAGAGCATTACAGTCAATGGTGACCGCTGTAGAGCCATGATCTGTAGTCACTGTGACTTTAACAAAATTGTGTATCATGTCACACAGCTCGTGCCACAATTGATTTTTTAATGAAACATTTGGGAATCGCATTGTTTCATTTTTCGGGCCCATAAATAAGCCTCCAAGTTTTAGCAATTTAAAGCAGGCTATTTTCTGTGGGGATATGTGAAGTCGCTAGCCTGTGCCAATAAGCCCGAATCGATTAATCAATTACAGGACAACATTCGCTGTGTAATTGGTTATATATGGCCACAAATGTTGAAGAAAGTCATCGAAAATTGGACCTCCAGATTAGACTACGTCCGAGCCAGAAGTGCTGATCATATGCCGGAAGTCATGTTGAAATTATATCACGTATAATTCAGCTTAAAGTTGAAACTATGCGGTTTAGCAATCCCTTTAAATCGCTTGTATATCGGGTTTGTCTAGATCATTTCGTGCTGCCAGCAAAATTGTTTGTCTAAAACATCTGAAAAATATTTGCTTTTTCCTTTTAACCCTTTTCTTTTCGCATTTAGAGGGTTAATTTTTATTTCATATTTTTATTTTTATTTTATATTTTTATTAATTTTTTGTTTTTAACTTCCATCTGTTTTATTTTGTGATTTCGTTTCTTTTGTTTTTATTTTTGTTGTTCAGTATCAGTTTTCTTTTGCATCACAAGTGTGTCATTGTATGTGTGAGTGCATGAGGCTTTTCGTTCATATTTTGCACTTTAGTCAATTTTTCTGGGTCAAATTTTATATTTTAATATACAAAATAACAAAAAAATAATAACAACAACAGCAACAACAAGAATATAAGTTTAACAATATAAACAATTTGTGGTCATTGTACTCAAGCAATGCTGCTGGTGCAGCAAACAGCAAATTATTGCCGTGGCAACAATACAAGCAACAACAACAGCAACACGCTATTACATTTTTACGCTCAAAACTGCACTTTATATGACAAATAAACAGGCAAAAACAAATGGAGAAAAAAATGGTGGCATATAAAGCAGGGCTGGAAAGTTGAATTTTCAAACATTCGATTGAGTTTTAATCCGAAATTATTTATTATATTAATTTTCGGTTATAAAAAAAAGTTGTAGGGCCGGGAAAGTTATGCGTATACTAAAAATGATTTATTGCAGATTTTAGGCCAGATTGAATAGATTAATATTAATAATTGATAAGATTTCAATTACATTTTCAAAATTTGAAGTTATCATTTAAAACTAAAAACTATTTTGTAAATTCCTGCAAGAATAAGCAATTTTCAGATTTCAACTATTTCGGCGTAAATAAAAAAATCCCCAAAACTAAGGCAAACTTTCATATAAAATATGATCGGAATATTAAGTTGACTTTGTTAACTATAAAAACTGTATTAGAAATAATCAGAAAACTTAAATAAATGGGGAATCTTAAATATGTTGGCTGTCTAATAACAAGCCGTTGAATTAAGAATAACGAGGCAATGCGCCAGAAATTTAGTATAAAATAAAACGTTGGCGTATAAATAAAACTATCAAATCGAAAATGACAAAACTATAGTATACGGCATTTTCTAGTTGTATAATTTTTCGTTTTGATAAGCGCAAGATACTCTCTAGTTTATATTGCTTAAAGCCTATGACTTATCTGGCACTAACGCAGTGATCTCTTAAAGTATCCCTATTTGTAATAGTGTATTTGGAGTGTCGCCATAATTATCTCTTGAGCTTGAACTTTTGAGATTTTCTGCTACAGTTAATTTTAAGACCAGAATAAGTTCAATAGCTGTCCTGGAACTCCGATGCTGGAATAGCCTTCAGCTGGTGGTTACAGTCGTTTAAATGTTTTCAATTGTTCCAAAATGAGTTTTCTTGAGATTATTTGTCAGCTTCGGGAAGAGGAAAAAGAGCTTTTTTATTCTACATCAATATAATCACTAATGATGCGAATGAACAGTTTTCTTATTTTCCATCAAAATATTCATTGTCGAATAAAATTAATAACCATCAGAATTGTTGTGACCTGATAAAAATCACACAGCCAACAAACTACACTTTATTTGATTAAATTAATTAAAATCAGGAGCGATTTTAGGATGGAAATTGTGTATAAACGTGTTTACAATCACGCACCGATGTGAACGACTTCAGTGACTTCTTCAGGAAATCAGCGATAAGTATTGAATACACTTTCCGAATGGTTGACACGTCTATTTCCGTAGTCAACTAATCGCAAAATTTTAAATTTCACTCAGTAAATGCTTGCAGCTGCCGCACAGTGGCCCATTACACGAGAAGGCTGACAAAACTGCATAACTTGTAAATAGATTGACATGTGACTTTTTTTATTCAGTAGAGCAGTTATATTTTAGTTTTTGAGATACATGCATGATAAGAATTATGTCAGTATCCGGCTGTGTAACCATAACCTGACGGTGGATCATACCACTGTGGATGAAATGTGTCATCATTCTCGCCCTAGGAAGCCTTTAGATACGTATATCCTCCAGCCACTCCTAGTTGCAACTTCAAGAGCTCGGAACAGGCCGCAGCCACTCACTTCTTGCTGAAGAATTGGAGACTATCCAATTTCTGCTCCAGAACACATGCAAGCATAATAAAATTTTGGAACACAATCGCAATAATGCTCACTGGACTTGTATTCATTGTGAATGATCCGACCCACACAACTCAAACGAGGGCCACGAAATCACAACCACCACGATACTCCCAAAGCGCCAAACTCAATAATCTGTCACAGAACAGCTAAATGGCTAAAAAGACAAATAGTTTAAACCGGGGGCTTTACTGATTCCCGTGGAAATATAGTGGAATTGTTCAGTTGGCTCCTGCTAGCCTTGAAGGGGACTGGACTATCTCTTACCTCCTTTAACACATGTAATGACAGTGAGATTCCTTCAAAACCTATCAATGTGTTCCCAGGGGAGAAGTTTCTGAGATACTCCGGTAACATAGCTTTGAAATCAGAAACCATAACAAAAATATTTTTTGTCGCCTCCTGAAAATATAAGACAAAGCGCGCCGTATACCATGTATCTCTTTCCTCTTAAAACCATAACTCTATAGAGCGAAATGCAATTTCAAGGCTTATCTCTAAAGAAATGAGTTCCAATAAAGCAATCCAGTGTTTTAACCGTATTAACGGTGCGTTTTTCTGCATATCTGTAAAATCTACTATTGATCATTTTCACTCTATATGAGACAATTTTGCATCTTACCAAGCCCGTTAAGTCAAAAATGAGCTCCATCGCTGAAGAATTCATTGTTAACTAAATTGATGATCGATTTTTAGAACAAATCTGTCTAAATCGATAACATTGTAATGTTTACAATGTATTCATAATAATTTGTTGCAATCTATTGCTCATATTGTGAGGGTAGTAAAGGCGTAGTTTTATCGTTAGTTCTTATTTTGTTTCGTTCTTTATATTTAAAGTTACTTTCTATGACGTTCATATTGTTACGTTTACTTCTCTTTTAATAAACGTTTTGTTAATTGAGTTTCGTTATTGCAAAATAATAGCACAGCACTTTAAAGTTTTAAGTTAAATTAAACGATTTATTTACTTTGACTGCACACAAAATAAACACGATGGTAACTTCACCACTCTAACATCTTAAAAGATGTTTTATTATTATGTTATCTTTTCTCAACGATGTATCAATTTTAATTAAGTCATTTAATTTTATTAACTCAGCAAGTGGTGTTTATATAGTCGATTGAAGGGTTTCTTGCTTATACAAAAACATTTTACTTTAACATCAGCCCATATTATTGTTGTTATTATCATTCAGTGTAGGCGCCTGTTTGGATGTGAACTTTGTTGTTTTATGTTACTTAAGTTATGTCGTAGAATTTATAATAAACATATTGTTGTTCTCTTATGTATGAAATTTCTTAGGAAACTACACAGATTTTAAAATACACGATAGGTCATTTCGTTAACTTTTTTACTGTTACTGATAATTATATTCTTTTAAAACTTAAACAAATCATCTTCGTAAACAATAATAATTAATTTTCTAACACAAAATATTATTGTAACAAATTTTCCATCTCTGACATAAAGGCCTAAGTAGTGAGTAGCAAGTGAGAGTCTTGCTTGCTCTTGCTAAACGTATTATTTTATTAATATTTTTTTAATATTACAATAATATTAGGAACAAAAACATGGTATTTGCTAATAAGGCTTTGCTTGTTTGTAAATGTGTATGTGTGTATGTGTGTGTGTATGTCGGTTTTTTCCACCCTAGAAATGAGGCTGGTTAATCTTTTAATTAGTCAGAGGTGGATTTAATCATATTATTATTTCTGCCGCAGAGCGTTACAAAAAAGCAAATTTGGAAATTTTATATATTTGTGTTTTATTTTCAAATTTCAAATTTTGAAAATTTATGAAATATTTAATTCTTCCTTTAGGCAGAATAGTGTTTTCTAATGAGTCGCGAAAATTTTATGTGAGTAATTAAAATTGAATTGGTTAAGGGGAATTTTTGTAAAAATAATTAAAATTTACTTTGATTTTTAACAACATCAGCGCCATCTACAACGTTTTTACTCCCTTAAGCTAACGATTATAAACTCCCTTTTGGCTTTATTTGATATAGGTGGTATAAATAGTACGAAGATCAAATGGAGTAAAATATCTCTTATACCGTTATAGAAAACTGAGGCACTTGCAAGTTTCTTTAGTAACCTGAATAAAAGCTTAATCCTTTGAACATCACATTGAATTGTCATGCCAAGAACATCAAGAGCTTTCGATTCTTTATTACTTATATCACCCAGTAGTAACAGATGCAGCATAATTTCCGAATACAGATGTATGAGTAAGCTACATTGATTCTTACAGGCATTAAAGACGACTCTGTTTACAAGAACCAAGACCTACCTTCAACTGGTTCGGTTCATTACTGAATCCTCATGAATGACAAATATTGCTGTCATCTGCGAAAGAGTATATAGGGTTGAAAGTTTAACAAAGAAGGTCATTTAGAAAAAAGTGAAATAGGTTAGGAGAAAGAACGGAGTCTTGCGATACCTCTGAATTAATCTTGAACTCGTCTAATGAATTCCATCTATAACAACTCGTATACGTGATAAGAATTACATCTGCACATAGCTGTGTAAGCTATAATCAGATAGTGGATCATACCACTGTAGATAAAATGTAGCGTTATCCTCGCCCTAGAAGGCCTTCAGATAGGTATACCCTTCAGTCACTCCTAGTTCCCCCCGGGGGCACATAAATATGGTCTTTATAGAACTTCGACTATCTAGACACAGTGCAACTGGGAAAAAATGGAGCCCAGTCCCCTGAAGTCAGCAGGGGTACAACTGGAAACTCCACTTTATTTCCACGGGAATCAGTAAGCTCGCAGAATTCATAATATGTCTCTTTAGACATTTAATAGTTCTCTGGCTGATTATTGAGGTTGGCCCCTATATGGGAGTATCGTGGTGGTTGTGGTTTCGCGGCCCCATAACAGTATAATGGTTATTATGGTGGCCAGGATCATCTCACTGTTAAGTGAATGATCCAGTCCAGTGAGCATGCTAGATATGAGTTCTGGATAGGAGTTGGAAAGTCTCCAACTCTTAAGCAAGGAGTGATGATTTGCAGCCCTGCTGTGGAATCATCGAAGTTGCATCCAGAAGGTTCCGTTGCATAGAGTTATAGCTTCGGCTTCCTAGGACGAGCATGACGTTCCAAATTATGCAGTGGTTAGATCCACCATCTGATTAAGGCTTCATGGCCAGGCGCGGATGTAAATAGAATCACACAGTTGTCACGCCTAGTTGCACTTCAAAAACCCGAAGCAGGCCGCAGCCTTCACTCCTTGCTGAAGGGTTGGAGACTATCCAGCTCCTGGTCCCGAACGCATGAAACTTAATAGAATTTAAGAACACAACGGCATTCGTGCTCATTGGACCTAGACTATTTATTGTGTTCATTGTGAATGATCCGACCTACAAACTTAAACGAGGGCCTCGAAACACACAGCCACAAAAATACTCCCGAAGGGCCAACCTCAACAGTCAGTCAGAGAACAGCTAAAGGCTAAAAAGACAAAAATCGGAACTCTTGAGCTTTACTGATTCCCGTGAAAATATAATGGATTGTCCAGTTGGCTCCTGCTAGCCTTAAAGGGGATTGGGCTCTCCTTTACCCCCGAGGACACATATATTGACGGTAAATTTCTGTCAAAACATATAAATGTGCCCCCTGGGGAGATAACAACTCATATGGTGTGATGCCTGCTTGCTTATTTAATTTTTCATTTTCTGGGCAACAAGACTAAATCTTATTTTTATAGTACAGGAACGCATTGCGCTACACTCAAAATGATCATAAAATTTGTTTGAAAAAGTTTAAGAATTCAAAAGTAAAGTAAAATATTTTTAAAAGTAAATAAAAATTTTGTTGAAGCTATTAGCGTTGCCATTACGTTGTTGATGTGATTTAAAACTGTTTCAAATGCGAACTGCATACAAATAGAATTGCCAATCATACACTAGATATTGATGTCGAGGTATTATAACGTTTCGGTTTCTAGGCGATTCAGAAAAACGTTTGGGGTTTGTGTAAATATTGTTTTGTGTGGAAAAGCCAGAGTACGAATCTTTATACGACTTTCGACCTAAATCCCGTATAGGTTATTTAAAATAGATAAAAGAAACATAGTGAAATTTGCGCAAACCACTCCATTTTCTATTACTATTACATTACTATTACAGAGTTACCTAATAATTCACATCCATACATTAAAGTTGACATCAAGTATGGTTTGGCGAGCAAAATTTTAATTCTCAATGGAGTGAAATATTGTGTGATCTAGAGCGTCCGTAACTTCAGATACACCTGACCAACTAAAACGTTTACATTGTGCGACCACATCAACCAGTTGTTAAAAATGATGCTGAGATTTTTTGCCTTCTTAACAATTTCAATATTCTTTCCATTTAAAACAATATCCCCTTAAGAAGTTGTTGCTAGACCGTTTTTACCTTTTTTTACATTTTGATTAATAAGGGTTCAAGCAAAGTCCGTTTGTACAAGCCCAGTAATAAACTTTCCTTAGTTTATTTTTTAAATGGGCTAGAGCAGTGGCTGCATTTTCAGCTGGGGTACCTAGTGTAAGTTGGACATCGTATACCTCTAGGTGAATGCTATATCTTGAAAGTACTTCATTCACATATATTGAAAATAATAGTGGCCCTAGAATATACTCCTGTGGCACACCTCTGATAAGTGACAATTTGTCAGATCATAATTTATTCACATAAACCGACTATATACTATTCGTTATATATTGTTACACTTATTCCTTTTAATAAACGTTTTGTTATATTTAGTTATTGAAAAATAATAACACAGCACTTTAGATTTTTAAATTAAATTAAACGATTTATTTACTTTCAATACACACAAAATAAACACGATGGTAACTTTGTTAGTTTTACTCACTAATTACTCAATTTGAATTAATTTATTACCCCAGCAAGTAGTGCTTATATAGTTGTCATTGTTGTTATAATTCAGTTTAGGCGCCTGCTTGGCTAAGTGTTTTGTTTTTGTTCTTGTTGGTTGTTTTTATTTTCTGTTGCTTATCTCATTTTGTAGAATTTCTTATAGACATGTTTTTATTGTCTTGTATGTATAAGACTACGTAGTTTTTAAACTGTACGGTGGATTGTTTTGCTTACTTTTTTACTGATAATTATAAGCTTTTTACAACTTAAAAAATCATCTTCGAAACCATATGAATTAATAAGATTAACCGATGAGAATTTTAATTTTTTATGAAATATGTTATGATCTACCATATCAAATACTTTCGAGTGATCGAGAGGCTATGTTATGTTCCTACATTCCAATTCCTGTCGTATATTCTGAATTGCTTCTGCAAGAGCAGTAATACTGCTATGATTCTGAAGTACATCAGATTACATACTAGAAAGCAATTTGTTGCCGTTGATGTATGACAAGATTTGCTGATACAAAACCTTTGATAGAAAACAAAAAATTGTCAATTAGCCTGTATTCGCCATTTGCCTAGGGCAGAGGCATCATTTTCATCATGTTTCTGTATCAATGGGAACGTAGATGACATGATAATATTATTTAAAAGATATGTGACGCTAGGGAGAATCAGAGGCACTTTCGCCATGTTTGGGTGTATATTATTACGGTTCCTGAAACATTTGTTTTTATCGAAAATCCCGTTAACATCATAATACGTCGTAATTGCATTACACTGACTAAAAGAGTAAAACCGAAACTGACCACCAACAACACCATCACATCAAAGTTATCAGGTTTGTAAAAAAGTTGAAATACTTGGGATTTGATTCGATTATTGCAGCACTAGTAAAAGCTTTATTGACGGTATTTGCTTCAATATTGCAATCAAAATTTCCGCTCAAAAGCGTTTAAAATGCAGTGTTTGATAGCCCACTTTCTTTACAACAGACAGCCATTTAAACGCAAATCAGCTGTATTTCACCAATGGCTTCACGAATATTGTCCTTTAAAGCGTCAATTGTCTCTGGCTTGTCGGCGTTATACTTATCTTTGACGGCACCCCACAAATGATAGTCCAACGGTGTCAAATCGCAGCTCCGTGGTGGCCAAACGATATCAGCTCTGCGACTGATAATGCGATCTTCGAAAATAGGGCGCAAAACATCGAGTGTAGCACCGTCCTGTTGAAACCAAATGTTGCCAATATCCTCCTCTTCAATTTTTGTGAGCAAAAATTCGTTCAACATGGCCCGATAACGATCGCCATTGAGTGTAATGGCCTCTCCTTGCTCATTTTCGAAGAAAAAGGGGACAATTATGCCTCTGGACCAAAATCCGCACCAAACAGTGACTCGCTTTGGGTACGTCGGCTTTTCACTGTATGCGTGCGGGTTTTCTGTGCCCCAAATGCGACAATTTTGCTTGTTTGAGCTTCATCTGAAGATTTATTTTTTGCAAAATCGGCATGTTCTGTAAGTCGATCGCAGGCCCACTTAGCGAAGCGAAAACGCATTGGATCGTCACTTGGCTTCAACTCCTGAACCAACTGAACTTTGTATGGCGTCATGCCAAGGTCTTTATACAAAATTCGTCTCAATGATGTCTCTGAAATATTCAATTGTTGAGAACGCCGATAAATTCATGTTGATGGCGCTTCACGCACACTTTTTGCCACAGCAGCAATATTCTCGGGTGTTTGCACTGTTTTTGGCCTTTCACGCTTTGATTTCTCGATGAGGATGCCAGTTGCTTTCACTTTTTTTATAAGATAACGAACATACGGAGCTGACGGTTCTTCTCTTCTTCCAAAATCCGTACGCAATTTTCGCACACATTCTACATCATCACCCTGATTTTCAAAGTAATGTCGCAATATTTTCCAGCATTGTTCCAGGGTATACACAACCATATTCGTTCAGCGGAAGGATAAAACTAATTATCTGTCTAATCAAACATGAGCTAAGTGTTACCATTCACGAAATAAGCACTAGTTACAACAAAAAAAAACGTTAGATGGCGGACCCTAACAAGAAATTGCTTTTTCATTGTGGCAACACCAACAATATGATAGAATCGCATTAAAATAATAAAAATCCACGATGAAGATGGTGGTTGATTGTGTTAAAGTCACACTTCGTAAAATTAGTGATAGTTTCGGACAACATAATCGTTCTTCTGAGACCGC
This sequence comes from Trichopoda pennipes, assembly GCA_030448955.1. Classification (NCBI taxonomy): domain Eukaryota; kingdom Metazoa; phylum Arthropoda; class Insecta; order Diptera; family Tachinidae; genus Trichopoda; species Trichopoda pennipes. The sequence goes on along the minus strand of JASKUP010000056.1, from coordinate 10,776,792 downwards.
TATTAAGAATGTAGTGGTTAGGCTAGCACCCCTTAACCACAGTGCTGAAGCAGATCCAAATTTGTCAATTCCTCGACCGTCTCAGCAAATGAAGTTATCCAAAACCACCACACGCGAATTTTGCGTAAGGATTTGACTTTGAAGCCTTACAAGGTTCAACTGGTGCAGGAATTGAAGCCGACCGACTATTCGCATCGCCGCATATTCGCTAAATTCATTCAGTAAGAACCGGCTGGTTTTTCTGAAAAACAAACCGTATTTTTTTTTTTTTTAATTTCTAAACGAACGCAGCCTTTTAAATATTCGCTGGGTTTTATTTGATTCTGTGTCTGTGCATTAATTGAGAAAATTTTGATTTTTGTATTTTCGCTAATAGAATATAATAATTTTATTTTGAATACGTTCATTGCAATATTTTTTTTTATTTATTTATTTGCTTTTTTATTTTATTGTTTATTTTTTTTTTTTTGTTATTTGTTGTTGCTGTACTGTGTGGATTATTTTGTTTAGTATTTTCGTAGGTCATGATTTCATATTTCTTTGGATTTTGTTATTTTTGTTGTTGTTGTTCTTGTTGTTATTGTTGTTGGCTTTGTTGAGGTAGTCATACTACGTAAATTTATAAAGAATTTATTTTTGCTAAATTAAAAATACAGGCGCTCGCTCGTTTTTATATATTTTGTTTGAATAATTTAATTTTATTATTAAATCATTTATTCAAATGAGGGGGATGTTCGCCACTAAAATAAAACTTTGAGTAGGTTTGAGTATAGAAATAAGTATTTGCTTAACAATAAAATAATAATAAAAAAATATATTTTAAATCAAAAAAAAAATTATTTAAAAAAATTTTGTAGAAAATTATTGGTTAGTTTGGCCCAATGTGCAAACGCCGATGATTAATTTAAACAAAAGCGGGATAATGGTAGTCCAAATGTTTTTTTAAAAAACCTTTACGTTCACATAAATTACTGTTTAAAGCCAATTAAATAGCGGCGGCAGCAGTTTTCCACAGGGCGGCTTCATCTAACTTACTTATGGCAGCAGAATTATTTCGGAATGCATCAAATATTTAGTTTTATCAAAGAAATAGGATGGCATTGCAAAGGCCTCTCCCCGGGGGCACATTTAATGTCTTGAGGCAATCTCACCGTCATTACATGTGCCACTGGGGGTAAAAGGGAGCTCAGTCCTCTAAAGGCTAGCAGGGAGTCAACTAAACAACTCCAAGTGATTTCCATGGGAATCAGTAAGCCTCAGAGTTCAGGTTCCTGGCTTTCCTGACTGATTATTGAGGTTGGCCCTTCTGGAGCATCGTGGTGGAATGTGGTTTCGCCGCCTTCGTTTGTGTTGTTGTGGGCCGAATCATTCACTACGAACACATTGAATGATCCAGGTTCAGTGAGGATGCTTGCTGTTGTGTTCTGCAAATTTTATTATGCTTGCATGTATTCTGGACCAGGAGTTGGATAGTCTCCTATTCTTAAGCAAGGAGTCAGGTTTGACGGCCCTGCTCCGAGGCTTCCGAAATTGCAACTGGGAATGTCCTGTGGCATAGAATTATGCCTTCGGCTTCCTAGAGCGTGGGTGCACGCTACATATCACCTAAGTGGTTTGATCCACCGTTGGGTTATGGCTTATACATAAATCTTATCACGCATTACAAAGGCCCTCACAAAGCTACTGGGAATTGGAATAGTGCTGCTATGGCGAATTTTTGCAATTTAAGCAAAAATAGTTGAATTACGTCTTCTAAATCCTTCCATATTAAATTACATGTGTCTTGACACTACAGGTAGTCAACTTTGCCCTATTGTAGCTATTATTTTCTCTTGGAAAATTTCTTTCAAACTGTTTCAAACCTTGAAATGAATTTTTTTCTTTCAATAGGATATTGAACCATTCGAATTTAATTTCATTTCCACCACCACAACATTGTTTGCCTCACGACTGTTTAAACGTCAAGACACTTGTAAATTTACAAAAACAAAAAATATGTAACCAACACCAACTGCCTCACATGCAGTAGCAACCGCCCTCCCATCACCCAACAGATAATGCAAAAACTACGTCAACTATATACAGTTATTTTTAAGACATATTGTTTTTGTTGTTGTTATTGTTGTTATAGTTGTGGTTTGTGAAAAGTATAGTTGTACTTTCCTTCTGCAAACTCGTAATTCTTCGATTATATATAACATTTGTTCCAGTTATTCTATGCACTCAAGGACTCCAAACCTCCGACCTTCGAACGGTGATTGACTCTTTCATCACTGAATACCCTCTGCATTTGAAAGCATGTTAATACAAAATGCTACTATGGTTACACTGGGTTTATACAAACACTTTTCACTGCAAACTATGCAGCCGAAATATGTTTTGTTCTCACTCTCTTAAATTCTGCAGCAAGTACAATTGCACTTTTTGCATTGAAATTTCTTATCACATTATTTTATTTAAACAAACAACTGTTTATATATATATATATGTTTTACTACAATATTTTAAAACTGTTCTCACTTTTTATTTCATTAATTATTTTGTTTACGATACTTGTGAAAATATTTTTTTTTCAATACTAATTAAAAATTTTTTTATTCAAAAGGAAAAAACTGTTCCTACTTTTATTTTCTTGAGCTAATTAGCTTTCAAATACGTTATAAAACTCAATTTAATTTACTTATGTTTTAAAAAAAAATATGTTTTTACAAAATACTCTAATTTAAAACTGTTCCCAGTTTTTATATTTCACCTGTAATTTGAAGTATAATTTTTGTTATACGTTAATTTTGGGCATAATTTTTGCCAACATAAAATTGTTTTCTTTATTAGCCATATTTAGCAACAATTTAAGCGTTCCATTATTCTAAATTACATAACTCTTAAACACAAAACTGTACCTATTTTAATTTTTTTCTAGATATATAATTTGATAAAATACATTACACTTCACCAGGGTTTTGCTTTTCGTTTTATTAAAATTTTCTGTATGAATTTTTGTAATACAAAACTGTTCCTACTTTGTATTTTATTTAAATTTATTTATTAATTAATTATTTATTATATTATATGTTGTAGTTTAATTTAAGTTTTATACATTTCCATATTAAATGATGATTTTTAAATAGTATAAACTCTTCTCACTTTTCAAATTTTGCAAATTTTCGATAGCTACAATAATTATCATATCGTTTATGGTTTTTGAAATTACCTTAACTCAATATTAAGTAATAAAAATATATTACTTAATATTTAATTTATTAGAAACTATTCCTAGTTTAGACTTTTGTCAAATTCTTTTCTTTATTAAGTTAAAATATCTTAAAAAGGTTTTGTATATACTATTATTCATATTTGCAGTTAATTTTATTATTCTTTTGAAGCTTTTAAATCGCAGCATAAACTATTCTCATCATAATATACATATGTATACATAAACCTAGATAAGGACTTAAAAAAAGGAAAATTGTTCAACCTTCCAAGGTTGGAAATGGCAGATTGTTTTAAAATCATACTGCTGTTATATTTTTTTGAAGGGATCTTGCTTTTTCATACAATTCGAAACTGTTCCCACTTTTTCATTTCAACTCTTCCCAGTTTAAAAGAGTGTCTTTTCAACTGCTTTCAGCTTAAAACTGACAAAATACAACATTAATTTGTTTTTTTTTTTTTCTGAAATATTATTAACAAATAATAATTTTATAAAAATTAGTAAACTAGTTCCACTAGTTCCACTGAGAGGTAGTTAGTTGGTTATCTTTAATTCTTTTCAATTATTTATATGTAATACAAAACTGTTTCCACTTAAATATCTAAATTTCGTAACTCTTCCCAGTTATACAAATTATATAAAATTGTTCTTTCGTGGTGTAAGTGAGAATATTTGCGGGTATCGACATTAAAGTGATGTCATTTTGCTCTTTGGCGTTGCTGCGTTGGGTATCTCGCTACTTTAGCCTTGTTAGATTAAAATAAGTTGTGTCAGTTTGTTTTGATCATTCGATTGACGACGTCTCAGAAATTGTATGAAAGTAAACATTGTCGAGGATTGGTGATCACTGCTTTCACTAGTTCATTGTTGCTTATGATAAGTCTTTATGTGTTGCTGTTGTTGTTGTTGTTGGAAAAAAGGTATCTCTTCTTCTGAAAGATTTCTTTAAGTATGTAGACTTTGTAATATTTAAATCGGATAAGAATCGTAACTCTGGGAAGATGAATAGCTTTCAGCATGTTGTTTCTGAAGTTCAGCATCTATTTCTTGGGCCCAAGATAATATGGAATCACTGCCACATTTGCTAATGTCTCCAGTAAAACCATGCTTAACGGAATCATTATTTGATGATACTTTAGTTTTGTGTGAGAAGTAAATCCAATACATCGAGCTAATTGATTAGGGCCTGTAGGGCCTGCTGACTTAAGCGCATTTCCCCTTTCATTAGCATTTGCAAGGGCTTAAATTTACTTTCTAGAATTTTCTTAGGGATGCTTTTCATAGTTGCAAAAATAAAAGTTCATCTAACGAAATAAAAATTGTTTTATTGCACTTTAGTTGTTTGTACTCGAGCACAGCCAAACACACACGTTAATTTTTGTTTGTTCTATTTTTTATCTACAATCTATATTTTTTCTATTTTTTTTTCTATTTATTTTATTTGCAACTTTTTTTTTATTTTTCTATTTTTTTTTTTTTTGTGTAATTTTTTTGTTTTTGTTTTTTGTTGTTTCTACAATTTTTTCAATGACTCTCAAGGATTTTGTATGAAAATGTTGTTGAACTTATACTGTATTGACTTTGCTGCATTAGAATAGCGATAGTGATGGTGGTTGTACTGTGTTGCACTGCTGTTGCTGTTAACGTTGTTGTGTTGTTGTTGTTGCACTGACGTTTCAAATTTTTTTCATTTTCAATTTATATACGAGATGCTATTGAGTGAATAATTGTATTAGTGTGTTTGTTTAACTGTGCATGCAGGCACATTTTCAATCGCTTTCTGTGTGTTTGGGTATGTGTGTATGGATGTGTGTGTGTCGAGCTCTTTAACAACAACAAAAAAAAACAAAAACAAAATATTTAATTGTGTAAAGTGCATGGTTGACTTTTGTAGTTATCAGCATATATTTTGTGTTAGCTTGTTAGGTAGAACAGGGTTAAAACTACTTTATGGAGACGGAAAAATGAGAGGGAGAGTCGGAGAAAGAAAGACGGAACCATTAGGAATTTAAAGTTGTTTTAAATTAAAATAGAACTAAAACATTAATTAATTAATTAATTACATTCTGGCTTCAGTATTAAAACAAAAACTCCTGCACCTCCTGTCTCCTGCACCGGGTCTACCTCCTGATAATAGGCATTGCTGGTTATTTCGCCACATTTTACTTTTTGCATGACACTTGATTGTCGGTCTCTTTTGACTTTATTTTCTGCTTTATATCAAAGCACAATGAAAGTATTGTCAATAGCCTTCTTCTAAATCTTCTTACTAACGGCTATACTAAAATTGAAACAATAAACAAGTGCACACCTAATAATCGTTAAAAAATATCTTTAATCCGAATACTTTGAAAAAATTTAAAAAACTTTTATAATATTAAAATGTTACTGAAATCATTGATAACACAAAACGAGCAATCGAGTACTCAGTTAAAAATTACTACTGAAATAATAAATTCATTTTGAATAATTACAAGCATCAAAGTAAAATTATTTAATTTCGAATATTTTTTCAAAAATTTTACTTCAAGTTTAAATTAATACCGAGTACCCATTGAAGTCCTTAAAATCCTTTTATATTTCCAGAAAAAGCAATAAAAAGCTATTTTTGCATGTCGTTTAATTTTAAATTATTATCACTATTCAAGATGCATTTACTAAATTTTTATATATTTATTTTACAAAAGTACCGGTTACTTATTGGAACTAACATAATTATTTCAAATATTTTAAGATTTTTTTAAAGCGGTTTAGAAATAAATGAAACGGTTAACTGAAATATATATTTATAATTTCATTTAGCTAAAAGTTAGCAAAAAGTACAAAATATCACAAGTATTTCATTTAATATATTTTATTTAAAGGGTATTCATAAATTTTGTTGGCACCCTGTTTTAATTTTTTCTGTTTAATTTCTTTGTTTAATATTTTTATTAAAATTTTTTAAAGGTAAATTTTAGTTTCCATTATTCGAATAATTTAATCGGATAATCGGGTACTCTATGAGTACATATAAAATTAAGTAACCGGTAGTTAATTTTTGCATATTAGTACTTGATATTTATATTTACACCATTTTGATTAATGTTAAGCTATAGAAAACCGTTTTCGGGTAACCTTTGTTTATGATTTTTATTGTTAGATACCGGGTACTCATTTGCTTTTAGCTTTTCTAGCATGAGATTAGAAGTTTTTCTTTTAATTATTGAAATTATTTCCGCTGGATGTTTTGAATTCCAATTAAAAGTTATTCATTTCTAATCACATAAATGGTTACTCGTTGAAATATATCGTTCAATTTCAAAATATATAGTAAGTGAAGTATTCGAAAAAAAAATTATTGTTATTTTACAGAACTACAAAGCAATTATATCATATAAAAAAATAACGCTTATGGTTGTGGTGCCCATTTAAGTATTTTCACTACCGGTTACTTGTTTTGATTTTTTTTATATTAAATATTATTCATTCCTGCATGACATTTTTAATATTAAGTTTTTTAATATATGTTTAATCGATACCATTTATTGTAATGAATAGTAGACCCGATTACTCGTTGGGGTTTTTTAATTTAAATTAATAATTATTTTTTAAAAATTTCGAAAACAAATTTCACAAATAATATCCAATTGCTAAATAAAAAAAGAGCTAAAACTGTTGTCATTTCTTTCGGTGTAATCTGTCATGCCAGTCATACCAAAGAAACAGCCGGCAATGACGATTTATACCGAAAAGCGTAATAACAGTATTTCATTAATTGGCGAAACAAATCCCAATAACTTTACGCCAAAAAAAAGTCAATGCTTGATTATTTAAAGTACCGGTTACTTGCTATCAGTATTAAAACATTCAGTTTTGTTTTTGTTTTTTCTTTTTTTCACATCGCCGCAGATGGGCTCAATTCGTTCAGGAACAACCGGCTGGATTTTCTCAAAAATTCATTTTTTCAAACGAAACCCATTTTCACTTCCCAGGGTACGTCAACAAGCAAAATTACCGCATTTGGGCTTTTTAAAATCCTAAAACGATTATTGAGAAGCCTTTGCTCAAAGTGTTGCCGTATGGTGCGCTATGTGGTCTGGAGGCGTGATTGGGGCTTTTTTTTAAGATGAGGTTGGAAATGCGATAACGGTCAATGACTTACGCTATTGTGAAATGCTAATTCAATTTTGGCCTATAATTGAAGACGTGGATGTCACTGACAACGAAATTTCCCGATCACAGATCATGTGTTTTAAGGCCACTGGAATATTATTGGGGCTATGTTAGGGACAGAGTCTGTACGGAAAGGAATCGATTTGAAGCTTAAAACTCAAATTTCGATGATGGCATTAGGCAACTAGGAGAGCCATTTTGCCAAAAAGTGATAAAAAACTTTGATGAAAGAATCGACATCTGTCAGTGGGGTCGTGGTGGATATTTGTCAGATCTTATTTTGTATTCATAATTGCCGAACTTTTCTCTTCGTAAGACAATAAAAATTTTAATCATTTTAATCTAAATATTTTGTTTTATTATGTTTTAGAAAACAAAAGTCTTGTTGAAGAACCCTTTATAAAAAATGGACTATGCTGGTACCGGTTATTTTATATGCTTTAATATCTTTGATTGTTAGTGTCTGCGTTTTTGGTCATTTTATTTTCATTTCCAGCTTTTTTTCTGTTAAAAAAATTTTCTTTTACTTTCGCAAAAGTTTGTTGCATGTTGCATTAATTAGGTTTTTTTATTTATTTATTACCCGCTTCGTTAATACATGGTTAATATCACAACGTTTGTTATATTGTGTAAGGTCATGTTGTTTATGAGTGATACCATTCAATTGGTTTATATGTATTATATACTAGTTGTACAGTTAATACTGCGAATATCCTTTATACACATATACATACATATGTACGTGTATAAGTGATGTATAACTGAGTGTGTATGTGTAGTAAATGTTATTTGTTCTAGTTTGTTTTTGTTGTTTGTTTTTTTGTGTTCTAGCCATACCAAGGACTTGTGTGTTGTATAAACTACTGACCTTCGAACGGTGATTGACTCTTTCACTATGACATTCTCGTTTTACCCCTCTGAAAATATAACCCGCTGGCATGGCCCTTAAACGAAATTTTGTATAAAAGTTCTCACTTAAATATTGAGTTCTGGTAACCCCGGCTGGCTCATAGCAGAAAAACTGCAAATGGTTTTTGTTTTGTATAAAAAGTGAAATAAATTTTCTTTCTAAATTTAAAAATATTAAAAATTTTAAATTAGAATTATTTTTAAATAAATAATTATTAATTTCAAAATTTATTTTTATAATTTAATTTGCTTAAATGTATTTTGAAATCTATTCCTTTTGCATAAATAACTGTTTTCACCCTTTCTCTCTTTCTCAACGCTCTCCCTCTTTTCCTCTCTATCTCTTTCAAATACCAAGTTGTTCTCAAACTTTTACTCTAGCATGCACGTACATGTTCTATTTTACAGGTTTTTTTGTTGTTGTAATTGTTGTTCTTTTCTTTTACAGAGCTAAAAAGTGTTGGAGTAGCTATTGAATAAATTCGTTATATTAGGGCGTTAGTGTATGTGTGTGCATGGGTATGCGTGTGTGTTTTAAAGAACTCTCAGTTTGCTTATGCAGAATTTGTATGTGTTGCTGCTGTATTTTTCATATTTTTGTGCAAAGTTTACGGATTTTTGTTCATACATGTTGTTGATGACTGTCGTCGTCAGTTGCAATTTCCGTTTGTATTTTTACACATACGAGTGCATGCAGCATAGTCGAATGTTGTTAAATTTGGTTTATATCCATACGAGCGTGCGGTAAAACATTAAACAAAATACAACATTAATAACAATAAATCGTTTAATTAAAATTTCAAAATTTAAATAAATTTGTCGGTAAAGTGATCAAATAAATGAGGTGAATTTTATTTCAAATAAAAAATAAAATCAAACACAACAACAACTTTGAAAATTTGTTTTATAAAATTAACAAATTCAAAATAAAAATTAAAACAAACAAAAATTAGAATTTAATTTTATTTTTTAAATAAAATGTTTAATGTCAAGAGCAGAAAATTAATTCTATAGGCGAATAAAAAAATATATTTCCTTAAAATTAAAACTAAAAAATAAATAAGAAAACAAAAAAAAGCCACTACAAAATAGTTGGCAATTAAATTTCTTAAAACATTTAATCTTAAAACTAAAAGATTTCCAAAAAAAAATTTTTTTTAATAATAGGATTTAAATATAATTTTAAAAATAAAACAAAAATTATATGCTGTTAGTTATACAAAACTTTTAGTTTGTTAGAAAATTGTAACAATTGTTTATAAAAATTTTTTAAGAAGAAGTTTAAATTTAAATTTCTCAAACAATATTTTTTTTTAATAATTTAAAAAAAATAGTTTTTAATAAAATCAACAAATAATTCTTGAAACTAATTTAAAACAAATTATTTATACAGGCAAAGAAACAATCGAACTCAATAACTTTATTCAGGCGGCCATAAAAGTTTCAAAAAATACAATTTTGTTATAGTTTTTTATTTTTATTCAACTTCCCCGCCGATTTTTATCTTGAGGTGTAGTACCAGCAAAGAAACACGCCTGCCTTAAACGTCAACGAGGTTAGCATGTAATACCACCAACCAACATTCTAAAAGCTGTGTAATAAACTAATCAGCACACCAAGGGTCTCCCTAATCCATTTCCTAATATTGCAAAACACAAAATTTTAAATTTGTGACGCTAAACTCAACTATTTTCAATATCTTATCGGACGAATTCCACTGACAATTTTTTGTTTTTTAACCTTCACTACAACTCTGAGACTATTTTGTTTTTTATAACTTTGTCGAATGTCGGATAAGTCCGTACGGCTGCTATAACAATAGTATTTTAATATACATATTTTTTTTGCTAGACGTCGCCTTAGTTTGTATAACAGTATTCATTGTAAAGGGTTTTTTAACAAGAAGTTTGTTTTCAGGATCAAAATGAAACCAAAAATTTTGATTAAGATGATTAAAATTTTTATTGTATTACGAGGAGAAAAGTTCGGCAACTATGAATGACAGATGTCGCTTCTTTCGTCGAAGTTTTTAATAACTTTTTGACAAAATGGCGCTCCCATTTCACTAATTACCTTACGGATTTTGAGTTCTAAGGGTGAAATTGATACAATTGGCTCTGTGTAGACTCTCTTCTTAACACAGCCCCACAAAAAATAATCCGGTGGTGTTAATTAAATTGATCGTTCCATTGCCTGTGTAGCATGTGGCGCAGTCTGATCAAAGCTCATGTCAATGATATCCATGTCGTAAATAATAGGCCAAAATTGAGTTGTTAGCATCTCGCGACACCGTGATCAATTGACCTTTATTGCATTTCCAGTCTAATCTGCGAAAAAAAAACGACCCGGTTACAACTCCAAGCCACATATCACACCATACAGTAATGCGTTCTAGGCTTCTTAATAAACGCTCTAGGATTTTTAGAAGCACCAATATGGCAATTTTGCTTGTTGACACACCCTCACAAGTGAAAATGGGCTTCGTCTGAAAAAATGATTTTTTTCAGAAAAACACGCCGGTTATTTCTGAATGAATTGATCGAATCTACGGCGATGTGAATGGTCGGTTGGCTTCAATTCCTATACCAGGTGAACCTTGTAAGGCTTCAAAGTCGAGGAATTAAGAAATTTGAATGTGCTTCTACACTGTGGCTCATGGCTAAGATGTTTTCAGTGAAACGACCCAGTCACGCATTTTGTATCAAGCCTGTGACTCAAGTTGACGAATAAATTCTTAAAAGGACGTTTATGTTGTCCGAAAATACCACGAATTTTACGAAATGTAACTTTAACAGAACCACCATTTTCATAGTGGATTTTAATTATTTTAATGCGATTTTCGTGCGATATTTAATTCATTGTTACAATTGGCAATGCATCTGCTACGCAGACGTCAAAATATTAAATTTGAAAATTATCAGGTTGATTGTGTTGTCACAATTGAACAGAAAAACTTCTTGTTGAAAAACTATAAAAATTGTCATCTTTTTTTTCGTTTTGTCGGATGTCGGATAAATTTGTATGGCAGGTATAACAATAGTATTTTGATATTTTTTATTTTATTGGCCGTCAGATTAGTTTGTATGGCCGGTCTAACAGTAGTGTTTACCGAATGTCGGTTAAGTTTGTAAGACAGGCCTCACTTTACTGTTAAGAAAATTTTCTTGCTCTCTGTCAAAGTATTTTGTATATCAGACATAGCTATTATTTAAATAATTTTTATTTTGCCGAATAAATTTTGTATATTCGACCTAACTTTGATCACTAATTTTTTTTTTTTATATATTTTTTTAAAATAAATTTGTATGGCGAGTTTTAATAAAGTTTTGGTTTTCTTCAATTAGTTAGTTTTACTTGTTTTATGTTGTCGGATTATGGAGATGTTTTTTCTGTTTGTATTTATTTTCGGATGTTGTATAACTTCGTAATGCGGGTCTGATTGCAATATTTATATAATTTTGTTATTTTAAGTTTATCGGATGTCGGTTAAATTTGTATGGCCAACCAAGCTATAGTATTTAACATATTTAATTTGTGTTATTTAATTTTGCTATTTTTATATTGTTGAATATCGGATGTCGGATAAGTTTGTTGGCAAGTCTTTAGTTTTTAAAAAATTTTTTTCCTCCCTTAAGTTTGTATGGTACTTTTTTTTAACTTTTGTTGTATGTATGTCGGTCAGATTACTTTCTTTATTTTTTTAATAAATAGCATAAACTTTATGCCTTGAGTGTTAAGTTTTTCGCCGCGTAAGACTTCTGATTTAAACAGCTGGAAAAGTGACTGTTTTAAAATTAATTTTCGGTTTCCATAATGAAACGGAATAAATGAAATAAATTCTAAAGGGGTGTAAACCTGTGTAAATTTTCTGTTTGTCAGACAATTATTAATTGTCTGTTTGTCGGATAATTTTCTTTTGCTTTGTTATGAGTGTTTAAGATTTGAATATGAAATCTTTTTCTGAGTTATTAGTTTATCGTTATGTCTGTCAGATTTGACTATTTTACAATTTTTATTTAAGAAACATGGTAAAGAGATTTTAAAAATTTAGGGAAAATTTTAAAATTAATATTATTCGGCAAAATTAATATTTTAGATTTCTGACTTTTCATTCATCTCAACTGCTTGAGGGGTTTTTTTATATTATTATTTTTTTTTTGTTTTTTGAGATTAAATATTAATTTGTCTGTTTGTCTGCTGTTTATATTTGAGAATTTGTTTTCCATGAATTTTTGTATTATGAGGCCTACCTACAACAAATCTGTCACAGACATAATTTAACACTCTCTCATTGCAACAAACTGCCAATAAAATTTTAACCCAATTCTGTTAATGAGAAACCTGCCAACGTTCAGGAAAAAAGCAGTAAAACAACCTTTTTCTGGCACTTTGAGAACAAAATACAAAAGAGAACTTTTGATAGAGATAGAAAGAAAGAAAGACAGAGAGTGAGTGAGAGAAACTGCACTATAAAGTGCAGCACAAATGTCTGTAAACATGTTTATATACTTGGCTTTATAAACATATATACACACACATACACACACATAAATTACCTGTAACGCAACAACAAAATACGGCAATATGTTTGGGGATTGAGTATAAACGGTTTTTTTTTTTGGCGTGTGTGTGTGTTAGTGTGTTAAATATTTTAGCTGTAAGATATTCGCAAGAAACTGTAATCGTAATGAAACTAAAAGTTAGTTGAATTAATTTTTTTTTTGTTTATAATTTTGAGATTTTTTTTCTCCAATTTAGACAAAATACGAGCAGCAGAAAATAACAACAAAAAAATAACAAGTTGCAGTAGTAGTTATGCTCGCAAGCTCGCCCAGTGTTTAACTGCAGCGGTTGCTGCTGTGGCGATAAAACAGAAATCAATCAGAATTTTTAAATTCGTAAAATAAAATTAAAGAATTTTTTTTATTAAAAAAATAAACAAAATATTAGAAATATCAGAAAATCTTAAAACATTTAAAAAAAATTTGTGCTAAAAATTTAACACAAAATTATGAAAAAAAATAAATGTTACAAATGAAATTTATGAAAGAGAAAAAAGTGAAATGTGTTCCTTAGCAAGAAATTGTTAAAAGAAAAAACTTGGCTTTTCTTTATTAAGAAAAGTATGTGCTAAAGAAAAAGAGAGTTTCAAAGAGATAAATTCAAAGGAGAGCATTTGAAAGGCATCTAAGACATGGTGATGAAGTTAAGGAAATAAAACAAAACAAGCACTTTCGTAACACACTGTAAAATTAAAAATCACACATAATAAATTTTAACTGCCATATTAGTTTTAAAAATTTTAAGTAAAATTTAAAAATTTAAATAAAATTAAATTAAAGTATTTATAAATAATAACATTAAATCTGCAAGCGAAAAAAAAATATAAAACCAACAACAATTATTTAAAAACAACAACAGCATGTTGGCTCAAAAATTATTTGCACGAACAGCCGGGCAAACTGTGGCATTTAAAACAAAGTTGTAGAAAAAGGTTCCCAGCAAACACAGCCTCAAAGCGTTATTAAAAGAAAGCAAAAATTTAACAAAAAAACTTATTACAAAAATTACAAAAATAAATTTTAAAAAAACATTTAGAGAAAAGTTTAGAAAAATTTAACAAAATTGAAAATATATTGCAAAAATTGCGTCCAATAAAGTAACACAAGGAACACAAACCATGCCTGGCTCAGCTGTGTGGTCGGGTAAGTGTTTTTCTTGCTCCAAAAAAAAAAAACAATAAGAAGTTCAAAAAATTTAATTTATTAAAAATAAAAAGAAAATAATTTTAAATTAAATACTAATGTAACCCCATCTCTGAGCCCATAATTAAACTAAATAAAAATTAAAATTAAAATTGTGGTTTTTCTTGTCAACATCTGTCTGCCTTTAATCCTTCAAAGTAGAGTTTAAAAATAAAACCAAAATAATTTTAAAAGAAGTTCTAATGTAACCCCATCCCTGAGACAATAACCGAACTTAATACAAAATTAAAATTACAATTGTGGTTTTACTTGTCATCATCTGCCTGATTCTAATTGTTTAAAAGTTTGAAAAACACCGGAAATTTTATGGTTATCGGATCTATTTATTTAAGTGTCAAGAGTAACGAGAGGTAGCTGATAGCATTTCTAATTTTCCCATTTTTAAAAAATGTTCTTTGGAACAGGGTTAGAATAGAATTTTCAAAAATTTTATTAACAAATCAAAAGGAAATTTGATCAAAATCGTGAGTTCTGCTTCTAACTTAAATGATGGACTAACTTAGTGGTGGAAAAAAGTAAACTGATCATATCAACACTATTGTTGGCAGAGTTTACGGAAAGCTTTGCACCCTATGACCGTCACGTCTTTATGGCTGTGAAATTTATGCTAATTGCGACAATACGGACCGGCGCAAATTGATAGTGGTATACAGTTATATTGCTCACTATAATTTCCGAAGGGGACCGCCGCAATCATATCTCACCCTGCTCTAAACTTATTTTTCGAAATGCATCGCAGATCTCTTGAAATGAAGGTGTCGAATTTACCTAAAAAGAAAAATCAAAAAAATTTTATAAAAAATAATATCGTTTGGATTCGGTACACTGTGAGATTTCGTCGTTAAGTCTAGCGAAAAATCGCATGTGTGTACAAACATTAGGATAATGAGCTTTAAAAAAAACAAGTGACAGTCGTGTCAGATTTGCTTAGCTTTTCGGAAACATCATAAAATAATAATTTCTAAACGATCAGAGTTGTATTTGAAGTTATGTCTTCTTCTATGAAAGACAGAATTCTATCAAAATTACTTGTTAATGAATAATAATACGATTATTTAGGATAGTCAGACGTAGCCTTGAAAAAAACAAGAAAAAGTGTGTTTTAACATGTGTCACACTGTCACATAAGAAAGATCTAACACAGGGTTGGTCAAAATTGACAAAAAATTTTTATAAAATAATAGTTTCTAAACGAACAGAGTCTTATTTATTGTTCCATCTTTTTCCCCAGTTTACTTTATGTGAATGAATAACGGAGTACAGCATTTTTTAGCTAAATGATTTGGGACTCAACTCTGAGAATTGCACGTGAAAGTGGCCCGAAAAATATGAACTTCTGAATCATCATTCTTCGTTCATTCGTTCATGCTCTGAATCTGCGTCATCATCCTAGTTAGATACAACATTTAAGGGAATGTTGTCGTCAAAGTGTCCACCAATTGCAGTGGTGGCTTTTAATAATTAATGCAGCCAACTTGACAAAACAATTGATGCAGACTTTCTTAATTTTGGGAATGAAGCCGATCCAAACTTGTCTATTCCTTGACACTGTCAACAATTGGGATTATCCAAAACCACCACATGGGGAATTTTGTGTAAGGATTTGACTTTAAAGCCTTACAAATTTCAAATGGTGCAGGAATTGAAGCCGACCTACCATTTAAATCGCTGTAGATTCGCCTTATTCATTCAGGAACAACCGGCTGGTTTCTCCGAAAAAAAAAATTTTTTTCAGACGAAGTCCATTTTCACTTGTCAGGGTTTATCAAAAAGCTAAATTGCCGCATTAGGGCTTCTGAAAATCCTAGAGCGATTATTAAGAAGCCTTTACATGCTCAACGTGTCACTGTATGGTGAGCTATGTGGTCTGGAGGCATGATTGAGCCGTTTTTTTTTACGAATATGGAAATGCGGTAACGATCAATGAGCCACGCTCATGAGAGATGCTAATAACTCAATTTTATGTCGCCGTGCTGTCTTCTTTACTCCTGTTTTTCTATCATAAGTCTAAATTCTGCTATGTGATGTGGATGGTAGTGTCTATCATAGTTGGTTTTCTATAAATCTCAAAGACTAGAGAGTCTGTTTATCGTGTTATTGTAATGTCAAGATAATGTAAGTTTCTGTCGTGTTCTTTTTCCATTGTGTATGTTATGTTTTTGTGGATTGTGTTTAAGTCTGTTAGAATTCATTGGGTATTGTCTTCCTCGAGCATGCATATGAGGTCGTCTACATATACATACATATAAGATTTTATACACCACAATAAATTTTGTAATGATAAAAAAGAATTCAATCAAGCCATTTTTAAATAAAAAAACTCACCACTATCAAAATTCGAATCTTAAATTAATATTCGAGCATCGTAACTTAGTTTACTTAATTTGCCTGCACCCAAAACACTATTTTTGGGGTGTGGTGAATTTTCAAAAAAATCACCACGGCTTTGAATTTTTGTTAGGCAAAAAATAACAGTAAATATGATAAATAATAATGTTTTTTATTTTAAGGATTTTCTTTGTAGTAGTGCCAGACTTTTCAACAAACTTACCACTTGTTTGTTATAAATAATTTTTATTTGGAAAATTTTTAAAACTTAAGGAAAGGTTATTTCAAATTTTCTACGAAAAGTAAAAGTGCTTTTTACAAAGCCATATTAACGTACTAATTTTCAATTGTGGTGAGTTTTTCAATTTCATTAATTCAAAGTGGTAAATTAATTTTTGGCAGAAAATATTTTGAAATACTTTTATTATGTACATACGAATATAACTAACGATATCTTTTATAGTTTCTTTTTCTTCAAGAATATTGAATTTATAAAATTCACCACATCCGTATAAAGATTTAAAACATTAATAAATTAATGAAAATTAATTAGCGTGGCTGAGTATTGCATATTTGATCCTCCCTCATATATAATTCCTTAAGCATGACTTAGTTTTCCTTTTCTATTACTCTGCGTAGCCCCCACCAGAAAAATTTTCTTGTTACGCTTCTATTTACTTAACACTTTGAATTCTACTTTCTTTTCATACAAAATAGTTTTTCAAAGTGATTATGATTTAATAGATACAAGTGTTTGTTAATAACATTTAATTATTGTTTAAATTGTTTCAAATGTTTTTATTTTATCAAAAGCCTGACCACTGCTAACGCAAAATACTGTAATGTAATGCAAACGTGTTTTAAACAATTTACATTGTTATCTGTGGATATTCGCCAATGCAAAGCACGTTCACATATACCAATACACATATACTCTGCTATATTGCATACATGCACACACAGCCAATAAAGCTATACACGACATAAACAATATCAAATTATTTTTACCAGAGGTGGGAACATCTATTTATATGAATTTAAAATAAGAAGGTAACAAAATAACATTTGTTCAAATGAAATTTCTGGTTATTCTGATGATCCCCATAGTGAGTGTCCTTTCATAACACACTTCCATCGTTCCTAGTGACATAATATTAAATTTGAGATGAGCTCCTGGCTAGCAAAAATAGGTAATTATAAGGCCATATCATCAGATAAATTTATATTATTTAAATTAGGCCGCTCTCTCACCGAATCGTTCACTATGGTTAGCGTCCTTAAAAAAATATATCATTATGTAATCGTCTTTTTAAAACACATCCTCTTTTCGTTTATTATTGTGTTTATACTGATTTATACTGAAAATTAGCATGAATTTGTTATATGCGGTGAGATCTGTAGCCTGGTAGAGCTTTAAATAAAAAAAATACTAATTAAAAAAATTAAATTTTAATTCAAATTTTTCCGAAAGAATAAATGACTTTTAAAAATTATTTGGGGCGCGTGGCCTATATAGCTGTTTTTGATAAAGCGCATTCTAAACGTCCAAACGTTAAGACCTGCTGACCTTATGTCACGAATTTAAAAAACTATGGTTTCGCAGCATAAACCAGAGGAAATAATCGCGAGGTCTTATCTTGGAGGCAACATCTTCAGATGAATTTGTCGAAACCTATTTACCCTTAATTTTTATTCCAAAAGTCTTTAGCAACGAGCACTGTATGGCACTTAATACCATCTTAATAAAATGGCATCTCTCCGGAATCCATGGCTTTCATATTTTTAAACAAAATATAATTAACCGTTGCTCGTTTACGATTTCCATTGAACATAGTATGACCTCCAACTTAATTTTGAAGATATAAGTTTCAATAATGGCAGCAGCATACAAGTCACTGTAAACGGTCCAACTTTCTAGATTTAGTGGTCTCATAGGATCGGCTGTAGATTAGGTGAATGGGGCAATTTAGTTTATTAACAAATCCATAAAGCCATAAATGTGGCGCAGCTTTACACAACCTAGCGCGAATTGATTTTTGAGGATAATTTTTATTATTCGGTAGCGTTGTTCAAAATCTAACCAAAGTATATCGGATATAAATTTTAAAAACGGATATAAATTTTAACAGTTCATTATACAACTAACCCTATCATTAGTTATAATAAAAGAGGCAGACTGTGCTATCGTTGCCAGAGAGTCCCTCCAGATTATTCAAAAAAGAACTGAAATAATTGCAAAGGCTTCTCAATAATGGCTCTAGGATTTTCGGAACCTTAAATACGGCAATTTTGCTTGTTGACATACCCTGACAAGTGAAAATGGGCTTCGTCTGAAAAAATGATTTTTTCAAAAAAACTAGCCGGTTATTTCTGAATGAATTGAGCAATTGAATGGTCAGTCGACTTCAATTTCTGCATCAGTTGAACCCTGTAAGGCTTCAAAATCAAATCCTTACGCAATTCCTTAACGTCGATGAATTGAGAAATTGTATCTGGTTCAACAGTGTGGCTCATGGCTGCAATGTTTTCAGTTGAAGGGCCCGGTGGAATACACTTTGGTGTTTGCACATTTTGTATCGAGCCTGTCAACTCAAATTTAATGACCAAATTCCTAGTAGCGATCCCAGAAGGACGATTATGTTATCCGAAAATGTCACGAATTTTACGAAAATGGATTTTAATTATTTTAATTAGCTTTTCGCGCGAAACTGATTTCCTTGTAAAATTGCCAATGCATTTACCACAAATACGTCAAAATACTAAATGTCAATACTATCACATTGTTGGTGTTGCCACAATTAAAAAACATACTTCTTGTTGCCAAACCCGATGTGTGCGAAGAGAAGACGAGACAATGATAGCAATCAAAGTATTCAACGCACGTCAAAAGTTAAAAGTTGCCCTACTTTCGTACTTTGCGTTGATGGAGATGTGATGTACTGATTTTTACGACGCTCATAAGCAAATCTGCATTTCAATTCACTTTTCAGTAGAAAAAGACGATGTTTAACGTATGACGGATTCTATGTGCCGCGAACTTTAAACATCAAATAAAGCTATTGAAGCTTAAACCTGGGGCGAATTAATAACTAATTTTCAAGGTAATTTGGTAGCGATTTTCAAGCGTCAATCTATTTACAATCATTTCCCAGATTGTACTGGGAGCGCCGCATAATAGTTCCTTAGACAATTAACCCTTTCGCTAGTTATAATAAAATGTTAAATATTTTGTGCAATATGTTTTACTAGGCGGACGGTACTACCATTGATAGGTAGCCCCTTCAGATTAAGTAAAAAATTACTGAATAAATTGTTTCCGTTTTATCAAGAGTCATAATTAATTCTTAAAAACTTATCTCACCTTCTTTTCTATAGACTGGTTTATTAATACAGAATTTCCAACAACAACAACAAAATCTCGTTAAAAAAAACAACTACTAATGTTGCTTAAAATTACCAAATAATAATTAATATAAACTGCAATCGAAATCGTATTAATCGTCAGTCGCCAGCAATAAAAAATATTTATCATAAAATTTAAAATAACAACATTCCCATACCTGAGGATTTGTATTAATTTAATATTGGTAACATGTAAAATGCTTATAAATATTTGCACATACAACAACAACAACAGCAACAACATCACTCTCAAACAAATTAGTAATAGAAATGTTAAATGCTACTCTAGGCTTCGTTAAAATGAGTGTTATTACACGAGCCCATGAACAAACACGAGTACATGTAAATGTTCGCCATTGGCTTATTCGTTTATATGGGCAATAAAAGTGTAAGTGTAATAATAATGTATTAGTTGTATTTATTATTATTATTATTGCTTTACCTTAGTTGTTGCTGTTGTTGGTCATGTTGTTGTTGTTGCTATTACATGCGACAACAACGACGACGACGACACAACATTTCCAACGTTCAATGTACGTAATCGATGTCACGGACGTTCGTTCGTTTATATATTTTTTTTTTAATTCACAGTTTTTTGTTTTCGTTGTTGTTGTTGCTTTTGCTGTTATATTTTTCGTCAATGCACACAGAGAGCAAGTCAAAGTGTATAGAAAAATGTGAGTGCATGTGAATGCATGTGTGTAGATAAGTATGGATGTACAATAATGTTTTTGTTTTTATTAAAAAAACTGTTTGTACTAGTGCTTTTATTGTTGTTGTTGTTTAATATGTTTGTATATGTGCAGAACTTTCACTTGCCATGTAAATATATATGTACATATGTATGTGTATACATGTGTTTATATTCATATATTTTTGTTGCTTTTCGAGTGCACATACATACATACTTGCACATGTGTTTCACTTACAATTCAGAAGTACAAAAATCTTAATATACATTTTTCATCTGTTTTAATTAATGTTTCTGTTTTCGATATTTTGTTGTTGGTATTGGTAGGCAGGCTAACTGTAATTGCAGTATGTGATGTGGAAAATAGAGTGATGTAAGTATTGCTGCTAAATAAATAATGCACAGACTTTCCATTTTTTACGAATCAAACATATTGTCCTAAAGGTGTCGCGCCTCTTTAATAGCTGACTGACAAGAGTTTGTTAATCGTTGATTAATAATAATATTCGCGATAATAAAAAAATCAGAAATCATCGCGAAATCTCAGAGCGGGAAAAACACTAAAAATATTGAAAATCTAAAGTCCTAAAGAATAAAAAGGCAAAGGGTAAAAGGGCAATTCAACTGTCTACGCTCCTTTAAAATTTCAAGTGCACTGTTGCCACATCTCTTGACAGGGAGAAGGCTTTCGGCAATGAATGAAATTTGCATAATGAAATTTTGTCTAAACTGATCAAACAGGGTTTGAACCGACAATTATAAAACATTTCCAAAACACAGCACAGGACACAGGACTCTGAACAGTGTTAATAAATTGTGTAGTTACGGTGACGTTTCTTGCGGTGTTCCGCAGGGCTCAGTGTTACCATCACATTTATACAATCTTTATATAAACAACTTTCCTCTTGATGTTAATGGTTAACATGTTAAAGTCTATGCTGACGATTCACTGTTCTAGACACATGATGAGTGTCCTAAAGTGGTATACCAAAGCATTTCCTTGCACCTTGAAACGTTACGAATTTTAATCACATTGGAGAATATACATAAACACTGCTAAGAGCTATGCGCTATATATTTGCGTAATGCTTCCGGAAAATGTAAATACACCGCAGTGCCGGAAAGCAAAAATCTTAGATCGACATTAAACGTAAATGAAATACTTTTTAAGGACACCATCAAATACTTTGGAGTTCACTTTAGTAAACTAATAAAATTCAACAGCCATGCTATGTAAAGGGTTGTGCAACAACAACAAAAAATTAAGATTAAGATGATTTAGATTTTTATTGCATTACGAAGAAAAAAGGTTTGGCATTTATGAATGAGAAATGATATCTGAAAAATGTACACCACGATCACGCTGACAGATGTCGGTTTTTTCATCAAAAAGTTTGTAATCACTTTTTGGCAAAATGGCGGTCCTATTTCGTTAAACGTATCACGGATTTTGAGTTTCAAGGCTGAAATCGATTCATCGGGTCCGTATAGAATCTGTCTTTAAAATAGCTCCACCAAAAATTTTCCAGTGGCCACTTAGCTGCTGATTGTTGTGAAATTATGTGATCGGGAAATTTGGTTTGCAATAAATTGATCGTTTTATTGGCTGTGTGACATCTGGCACCGTCCGGTTGAAACCACATGTCAGTTGTATCCACGTCGTCAATAATACGTCAAAATTGAGTTTGTTAGCATATCGCGGTAACACCTTAGTATATCTTGATATATATATATATATATATATATATATATATATATCTTGATGGAATCTCACCATTATAACATGTGTCATCAGGGCTAAAAGGGAGTCTCCACGTTATTTCTACGGGAGTATGTAAGCCCCAGAGTTTAGCCTTTTAGCTGTTCTAAGATTGATTATTGAGGTTAGCCCTTCAAGAGCATCGTGGTGGTTATGGTTTCGCATTCCTCATGTAATTTTTAAGGGGCCAGGAATATCTCACTTCACAGCATGAATGATACCTGTCATATGTTCTCGACCAGGAGTTTTATAGTCTCCAACACTTTAGCAAGAAGTGGGAGTGGCAGCCTGCTCCAAGCACTTGAAGTTACAACTAGGATTGACTATAGTATAGAGATATCCGACGGCTTCCTAGAGCGAGGGTGGCGCTACATATCACCCAAGAAGTTTGATCCACTATCAGGTTATGGCTTACACAGCTAGGTATTGATGTAAATATTATAATGCCTATCGCGGTAGTGTGACCCATTGACCCTTACCGCATTTCTAGAGTCATCTTTGAAAAAAAAACGGCCCAATCTCACCTTCAGACCACAAAGCGCACCACACAGTGACACGTTGAGCATGCAAAGGTTTCTCAATAATCGCTCTAGAATTTTCAGAAACCCAACTCCGGCAATATTACTTGTTAACATACCCTGACAAGGCCTACGTCTGAAAAAATTATTTTTTCTACGGCCATTTTACAGCGATATGAATGGTGGGTCGGCTTTAATTCCTGCACCAGTTAAACCTTGTAAGGCTTCAAAGTGGAATAATAAAGTTGAATAAGCTAAATTCGCCATTTGGTGGTTTTGGATAACCTCAATTATTGAGAACGTCGAGGAATTGGCAAATTTGGATCTGCTTCAACATTGTGATTCACGGCTGTGATGTTTTCAGTTAAACGATCCTGTCGAACATTTTCTATCGGGCCTGTCGACTCAAATTTGACGGTCTCAGAAGAAGGATTGTGTTATCCGAAAATATCATGAATTTTACGAAATGTAACTTTAACAGAACCACCACCATTGTCACAATTGCCAATGCATCTGCTAAATATACGTAAAAAACTAAATACCAAAACTATCATGTTGTTAGTATTGCTACAATAGAAAAACAAACTTCTTGTTGAAAAATCCGATATAAATTAAATCGGTTTAATATGGCGAAGTTTACGTTCGTCATACCGTTTCTTTACTAGTGGCCATTTTGTTAGCTGTCGTTTTCATAAGCAAATTTCTTTTAGTGATGCAGCTGACTTTGCCTTAAGTAGATACGTCAATAAACAAAGTTGCCGTATTTGGAGTGGTGATAATTCTAAAGTGTAGATTAAGTCACCGTTAAATCCAGAAAAATGAACTGGTTAATGGGCTTTATGCGCTAGATTAACTATTCGTCCATACTTCGTTAAAAACGATGCTGGTCAGAACGTTACAGTCAATGGTGTCTGCTACAGAACCATTATTATTGACTTTTTCGTTTATCAATAACATGTTACATAGCTCAGGCCACAATTGATTGAAGGAAACGTTTGATCGCAGCAACCGTTAATTGGCCTCTATTTGCTGCGGAGATTAGTGATGTCGCTTGTCTATGCCGATAAGCCTGAAATGATTGACCACTAGGAGGACAACATTTGCCACCTTATAGCCGTTATAAGGCTACAAGTGTTGGGAAAATGCATCTAAAATGGTGGCCAGTTAAAAAAGTGTTGCCAACTAAAATTTCTTTTTCCTCTTTGCATTATTGGCGATTTTTAATTATTTCAATTAATTATAGTTTTTGTTTCATTAAAAAATTGTTTACAAAAACTAACAAAAAATTATTATGGTGATTTTCTACCATTGATTGTGGTGAATTTGTTGAAAAATAAAAATCTGGAAACTCAAATATACAATGATATTTAATGGGTTCCAAACAACAAACAAACAATTAAATAATAGTATTTAAAATTTGTTATTTCTTTAAAATCACATTTAAAAAAAATGTTAATAAAACTTCCTTTGAATTAGTAATGAAAGTCTAAGAAAGTACCACCAACTTTGTGCCACTTAAAGCTTAATTACACTTATTCAATAATTAAAACCAGAAATATAAAAACAATTGCTTTTCTTTTTTGTTTGTTTATTTAATTTCTTTTAACACAATTAATTTAAAACCTCGATTATTACTTAATAAAAAATAAAAGTGATCTGTTTAGTCATCAAGAAAGTAAAAACAGAAAAATATTGCAAACCTTATACATCAGGAAGTGAAAAGTATGCAACACAATACAATACAACACAATAAATTCAAATTGTGTTATTTAATACATTATAGAAGAAGAAGAAGAAGAAAAAGACAATAACAGCATACAAAAAAACTGCATTGAAAGTGGCAAAACAAGATAAAAGTACGAAAAAAAGCCGCACAACATTAGACAGCAAAAAATAAATGCAACAAAATTACGTCAATATGCAACACAAGCCACAAACTTTGAATTACAACGACACTGGGGCACAAGCACACAAGACAACATAACATGTTACAACTCATTTTTCATTTGTTTATTATTCAATTGAATAAAAATAAGAAAAATATATAAAAACTTGAATAAAGAGCTATTTGACTTGATAAGAAAACTTTAAAGCTTTTCCAGAAACATGAAAAGTCATAGAGAAGGAAAATTATATTTATTGTAGAAAAAATGTTTTATTTTATGTATGAGTAAAATGTAAACTGGACATAGGGAAATTAAAAAGTTTTCAAAGTTACTTAACTAGTCACTTGAAATTTCACATATTCTTTATTTGCTAAAATATCCTCGAAAGAAACGTATGCCTTCGGTTATACCTTAGCGATTAATAGCACAAACATTGCTTAATCGGAAAATATTTAGAAATGTAAGTTTAAATCACAGAGTTTGAACAACTGATCTTTTGAAGCCACTTTTCCATCCACACCATCAATTTCACCCAGAAAAAGAGAGTACAAATTGATACCTTCAGATCTTCGGGCCACCGAGTAATTTCTTTATTTATTTTTGTTTTTTTTTTTTGAAAAATTTCTTTGTCATCATAAAAATAAGTTTTCCAACGCCTGACTACATTTGAGGTGAATTTACGGAAAAATGTTTGTTAAAATTTAAATTATTTGGGAATTAAAATTCAATTAATTTTTTTATTGACTTAATTAAATATTTAATTTAAAAATAACCACAAAATTTTCTAAATAAATATTTAATTAAATCAATTAGATAAGACATTAAAAGAGTAAAAATAATAGTCTTAATTGAATTAATTATAAACTTCAATCAATTTTCAATCTAAAAACAAATAATAAACTAAAACCGGATTATTGGAGACTTTTCTTTTACACACAAATTCTAACTCAACATCATTTCATTAACCAGAAAAAAAAATACGATTATGTTAAGGTCACAACAACCATATTATGTTTACTGCAACAATACATAAATAATATACAAAGACGAGTTATTAACAAGTAACCAAAAAACTTCAAAACGACTTTGAAAGCACAAAGTGCCCATGTAGGCTAGTAGGTCGTGTACTAGCTAGTCAGTGTGGGGGTTGCGGGTTCGATTCCCAGCAAATATCTTGGTTTTTTTTTCGCTAAAAAAAGTGACTGTCAGTGCGGCTGCTCAGTGATGAAGGCATGGTCACTGGTTGCTGTGCTGTCTTATATGACAGTTTATTTCCGGCTATCCTTATACTTTCACCACCTGTTTCATCTCTTCTCTATCCCTTTCCTAAAGAACGTAGCACGGTACTTGACTGAATAAGCATTGTTGCCTGAAGTGCTACTTCTCTTGAAAAAAAAATTGCTTTAATTTTTTATTTTACTGCGAAAAAAGAAGCAACAACGAATATATGTGTGCTATACTGTTGTCGCTTGATTTCTAGAATATTTTCCTGAATTTTATTTCAATAGAACTACGAATAAACATTTTTTTACATTAATTCTTAATATTTTTCGTCAAATAAATCTTCTTGTTAATGCGTGATAAGATTTACGTCAGTACCTAGCTGTGTAAGCCATAATCAGACGATGGATCATACCACTGTGGATGAAATGTAGCGTCATCCTCGCCCTAGAAGGCCTTCAGATACATATATCCTGCGGTCACTCCTAAGTGCAACTTCAAGTGCTCGGAGCAGGCCGCAGTCGCTCACTCCTTGCTGAAGAGTTGGAGACTATCCAACTTCTGGTCCAGAACGCATAAAGCATAATGAAATATAAGAACACAACCGCAATCATGCTCACTGGACCTGGACCATTCATTGTATTCATTGTGAATGATCCGACCCACACAACTCTAACGAGGGCCTCGAAACCACAACAGGCCAGGCTTACAATTGATTTACTGCGAGACCTCTCTCCACAATAAGTTATTTCAATAAATGGTAATGTTGATTAGCCTCCACGATCGCCTGATATGACTGCTCCGGACCTGTTTTTATTGGAATATCTAAAAAGCAAATTTTATTCAAACGAACCAGAAACGCTTGAGCAACTCAAACAAAATATTTGTGATGAAATTAATGAAATACCACGTGAAATGTACGAGAATGTAAAGCAAAATGTGCTCAAAATGGCTCGCATCTGTGAGGCTAACATTGGCAGACATTTATGTGATATTGATATTCCACACATAATTGCTAATATTTGATAAAACAATATAAGATCTATTTTCTTTAATTTAATTAAAGTTTATATACAAACAAATTTGTATACCCTTTCGGCGGACACCCTGTATCCCTTATATGTTATTAACTTAAATCCCCTTCGCAATAGGCATATTCACACAAAAACTAAATATATTATAGCTTATTTTAGTATGTTTTAATATATTTCAGTATATTTTAGAATATTTTAATATATTTTAGCAGGTTTTAATGTATATTTTTTTGCATTATAATATACTTCAGTATATTTTAATACATTTTCTTTTTTTAATGTATTTTAGTATATTTGAAAATATTTTAATATATTTTGGAATATTCTAGTATATTTTAATATATATATTTTAGTATATTTCCATATATTTCAGAATATCTGAATTTATTTTAATATATTTTAGTATACTTTAGCATATTTTAGTATATTTTAGCTTTAATATATTTTTTATTTTTATATTTAGCATATTTTATTATATTAAACTTGGTACATATTTGAGTATATTTTAATATATATATTAGTATATTTTCATATATTTTATTATATTTTAATTTACTTCAGTATATCTGAATTTATTTTAATATGTTTTAGTATATTTTAATATATTTTAGTATATTTAATTATATATTTGCATACTTTAGTATATGTAAATATATTTTACTATATTTTAATATTTATTTAATATATCTAAGAATGTTTTAATATATAGTGCTCTATTTTAGTATATTTAACTTAGTATATACTGGAGTATATTTTAATATATTTCAGAATATTTTAATATATATATCTGAATTTATTTTAATATGTTTTAGTATATTTTAATATATTTTAGTATATTTAATTATATATTTGCATACTTTAGTATATGTAAATATATTTTACTATATTTTAATATTTGTTTGATATATTTTAGTATGATTAAATATATAGTTCTCTATTTTAGTATATTTAACTTAGTATATATGTGAGTATATTTTAATGTATATTTAAGTATATCTTCATATATTTTAGTATATGTATTTTAATATATGTTGGTATACTTTTTAGTATTAAATATATTTTACTGTATTTGGGTATATTTTAGGATATTTTATTATATTTTTTTGTATACTTAAGTATATTTGAAAATATTTTAATATATATATATTAGTATATTTTTATGCATTTTAGTATATTTTA
The DNA here is from genome assembly GCA_030448955.1 of Trichopoda pennipes. Classification (NCBI taxonomy): domain Eukaryota; kingdom Metazoa; phylum Arthropoda; class Insecta; order Diptera; family Tachinidae; genus Trichopoda; species Trichopoda pennipes. The sequence goes on along the minus strand of JASKUP010000056.1, from coordinate 10,748,734 downwards.
GTACATGTTAGTATATTTTAGTTACTTTTAATATATTAAAGATGTCTGGATTTATTTTAATATACTTTAGTATCATTTAATACATTTTATTTTACGTTTTTTATCTTTTAGTATATTTTGATATATTTTACTATATTTTAATATTTATTTAATATATCTTAGAATATTTTAATATATAGTGCTCTATTTTAGTATATTTAACTTAGTATATACTGGAGTATATTTTAATATATTCAAGAATATTTTCATATATTTCAGAATATTTTCATATATTTCAGAATATTTTAATATATTTTAGAATATTTTAATATATTTTAGTATATTTAATTATATATTGGTATACTTTTGTATATTTAAATATATTTTACTATATTTTAATATTTATTTAATATATCTTAGTATGATTTAGTATATAGTTCTCTACTTTAGTATATTTAACTTAGTATATATTTAAGTATATTTTAATATATTTTAGTATATTTTAGAATATTTTATTATATTTTTGGTATATTTTTAAATATTTAGTGTATAAGTGGAGGCGGTACAATTAAGTAGTTATTAATAAATATATTATTTTAGCTTACTATTGTTATTAATTGGATAACAATTAAAAGTTAGTAAACCTCAAGTCCATAAGTTTAAATCGCCTCTGTGCTTTTGGTGCATTAGGCAACAAATGCATTTTCGTAATAAGACAGACAATTCTGATCTCGTTTAAAAATAAAAGCATCTAACGATTATTCTTTTCCTTGCATTTCATGCAATTTTAATTAAAAGCAGGAAAAGTAATTTAATTTTGCTTTTTTTTTTAATGAAAAAGCTTTTTATAGATACAAATAATAAAAATCATAAAAAAATGTTATAAGAATAGTAAAATGCTCTTATTAATTCAATGAAAATAAGAGCAAAAAAGCTCTATTTGCACCGGTACCAAATAAGCATTCGAATATAATGAAAATAAATTTTTCCTTATAACAGTTGTAGAATGTAAACAAATGTTAGTTTTTAAGTAAAAGAGAAACTTGAAAAATGTTTAAATTTAGCGAGAATGGGAGTGAGTAGTTTAATAACATGCCGGCAACTTCATTTTTTCCATGTGTTTGCGATAAGCTTTCAGTGTATAACATGTATTACTGGTAGGAGCAGAGAATGACTTTTGAAAGAGAACCTTGTGTATAGAGAGTGGTTTAGTTTAGCAATTTACTGTATCTCGGAAAATTGAAAGCTTTTTTATGAGCATATGTTTTGCTGTATGCATGCATGTGTGTATGTGTGTGTGTTGATGCGTGTTTTTATAGAGAAACATAAGTGAGGAGTTTTCCTTATGACTGACTGACTAACTGTAAAATGTTAGTTTTTCTTTTTGTGTTATTGCAGCTGTAATTTGTAAAGCTTTCCTTTTCTACTCTCTTTTTTGTTGCTGTGGTAGTTGCTATTAAATAACAAGAAAGTGAGTGTGTTCCAATGTATTCTTTTAAGGGAGAGTGGAGAGTATAGCTGTTTTTATTTTGATTTCTTTTTTGTTTTTTTTTTTTGTTTTGTAAAGTGTAGGTGCATTTTGTTGTTGTTTAGTGTTAACTGGGTTGTGTGTGTGCTCTTTTAAAAGTGTGAGTATTTGTTATTAGTTGTTAAAGAAGCATTAGAAAATAGGATTTTTTATTTTTCTTAAACAGAAAAATGTTGTGAATTTGTAGGTTTCTGTTTGGGTTTCTGTTTGCTTTTTAAATATTGTACTCATATTTGTGATTATGTGTGGCTGGGTGTGTGTGTGTGTCAATTTACTGTTTTTTTATGTAGATTTTTCAAATGAAATAGTTTTTGGCGCTTGTTGGTGGCTTTCTTTCGTTGACTCCTTTCATTTCACTTTAAACCGTTCGCCTAAACGCACGTTTAACGCGGGAAGTTTATACACTTCTCTACTTACTTTTACTCTACATAACAAAAACAACAAAAGCTATAGAAACATTAACAACTTTACAATTAGTCAAAATAGAAAAAAGTTTTGTAACAAAAACAACAAAAAAGAATTTTTTTTCTTTAATTATTTTTTTTGCTGTTTTTATTTGTCGCTTGTTGTTTTTTTATTTTTATTTTATTTTTTTTTTCTTGTGACTCTTGCATTTCGGCTTGTAAACGTGTTTGTACGTGTGAGATAATGTGTACGTGTGTGTTAGTTTAAATGTTTATTTGATTTTCAAGTTGCTGTTTTATATTGTTGTATTTTACATAAAAACTCTTACTCTAACATAACATTTTCCATTTACTCTATACAAACTCTAACGGTAACAATACGTTAATACAAAAAAAAAATAATAAATAAAAATGCTGTAACTTTTGGCCTAAAATATTTTAACAACAGTCAGTGTGTTAAACTTTCTTCGGCTGTTAAGATGAATATCTAATGCTTTAATTCAAAGTGTTTAAAAATATTTTCATATCATAAAATGCATGAGTTTTTTATAATTTAATAAAAACAAAAATAAACGTGTATTCTTTGTTTTGAAACAACAACAATTAAAAATCAACTGCTTGAACGGAAACAGGAAATAAAATTTGTTTTCAAACTAACAACTTAAAAGGAATAATTGAAATAAAAAAATAATTTACAAATAAAGTGACACATTAAAAATGAAATAAAATAAAACGAATTTAATTAAAATATTTTCAAAATATTTTAAGAAAAAGGTTTTTTTTTGTAAATAATTCTAAAAGAAATTCTATAACACATAAATCCAGTTGTTGTTGGCGCGGATGTTGAAAGTTATTTATAAAAGTATTAGTTAAATTGCTGGCTGCATAAAACTTAAAAATAATTTTATAGTGTCAGCTATATTAAAAAAAAATAATAACAAAATATAATTAATAAAAAAAAAAACTTTGATAATTTATAATTTCTATAAAAAAGTTCTAAAAATGAAATAAAAAATTTATTTTAAAACAGCTTTAAAAAAATATAAAATGTTATTAATAAGTAAATATTTTAAAATTAAACATTAATTTCAGTTAAAAAAAAATAAGCAAATGATTTTAAATAAACGACACATTACAAATAAAAAACAAATGATAAAAAATGACTGCTTAAAAAAACCTAGGCCCCACGGAATTATAATCATTCACTAATGCCTTTTTAAAAAAAAAACAAAAATACAAACAGATAAATAATATTAAAAAAAAAATTAAAGCATTTCAAAGTTTGAAAAATCAAATGAAAGTAGTTTTCAAATTAACTAAAATAACAGCATTAATTCGGTTTTGAAATTAAAACTTAACAAGAAATTAAAAAGTAATAAATAAAAAAATAATTAATTTTTTGCTTAATTGTTTTTTATAAATTAATGATTAATTAAAAAGGTTTATAAATAAAAATAAAATATAATAATTAATAAATAATTAATTCATTATATAAATATTTAAAAATAATTAATTAACAACATTCAATTATTGAACTTTTTATTAATGGCTAATGGTAAAAATAAGAAATGAAAAGTAAAAAATAATTTTAAATTATTAGTTCAATTATTTTTCTTCAACTTTATGTTTTGACGACTTTATTATTTTTTATTTATTTAAAAAAAATAATAAATAAAAAACAGCAATAAAATTATATAAAAAAAATAATTAAAAAATTAATTTAAAAAAATTAATAAAAAAAATAAATAAATTGAAAAAAGAATTCTAGAATAAAAATACTATTTATTGCAATACATAACAAAAAAAGGTAAAATAATTCATTATTAACTATATGTTAAATATAAAAATAAATAGACAATTTATTCGTTTATTATTGTTTAAATAAAAAAAATGTTAAAATAAAATAATTAATTAATTTTTGGTTAAACAATAAATAATTTAATCTATTTTTAATTACGATTTATTTTAAAGATAATTAGTAATACAATAATTTACTAAATAATAATTAAATTAAAAAATTTGGCTTGATCAATAATAGCTACATTAAAAAATTAGTTAAACAAATTTAAAAATAATAAAATATTAAAAGTTATACAAAATTTTAGTTTTCATATTTTATTTATTATATTGTAAAGAGATTTTAAGAAATTAAGGAACAAAATATTTAATAAATTTAAAATAACAAATATCTTAAAAAACGTTTTTTTTTGTTTTTGTTTTTTTTTTGTACAATAAGGAAATATTTTTATTTACTAGAATATAAAAGTTTTAATTTCTTCATTTATAAAAAAAATTTAAATTTAAAAATAAAATTTTTAAAAGGCTTTACATACATGTCTTTCTTTTATAATATTTTTAATATTTTGTTGTTTAACATTTACAAAAGAGAAATTGAAATTTTATAAACAGAAAATTTTATTTGTATAATAAAAACATAAATTAATTTAGTTTTGAAAAATAGTTAAAAAATTTTAAACAAACGTTTTTTTTTTCAAAATAAAGTTGAAATATAAAAAAATAATTCAAAATAAATAATCATTAAAATAAAATAAATAATAATATGCCATATTTAATTATAAATATTCAAAAATAAAATTAATATAAACAATTAATAAAAATAATAATAAATAAAAAATAAAATAAATAAACTACGTAAATTAATTAATAAAATAAAGAACTTTTATATTATTCGTAACAATATTTTTTAATTCTCATAATAATGAAAAAAAAAGTTTTTTAATTTAATAAATTTAAATTTCTAAAAAATTGAAATTTTTAAATTAATAAATTATAAAGCCTTCCCATATTCCAGCGTGTAATAAATTATCGAACACTTTTATTGCAATAAATTCCAATGGAAAATCCGTGATAGATTCTTAGTATTCAAAAAAAAGTTTTTTACATAAAAACTAATTAAAAAAAGTTTTGCGAAATATATAAAAAAATTTGAAAATCAAAAAAACTAAAATTTAACATTTTTTGAATTGTTTTAAAAAATATAAAAGGCTGATAATCATAAATGAAATCAAAAATGATAATTTAACAAAATAAAAAATAAAAACATACTTTTTTTTTTAAATTGAGTTAAAAAAAAAGACTGAATATGATTAAATAAAAATTAAAAAACGCTCAAAGCAAACGAAAACAGCAAACAATAAGAGTTGAATTAAATAATTTTTAAAAACTCTTATACTACACTTCAAGACATAAAGGAATTTCTTTTCTAAATGATCTTTCTAAACCTCCACTCAAAAAAATCTTATTAATTAAAAAATAAATCAAAATTTATATTAATAATTTTCCAATAAAAGAAACAAAATATTATTTTGCAATATTTAAAAAAAAAGGTTTTAAAGAAAAAATTTTAGTACCAGCAAAACAACAACAACAATTTTTAATTGTAAATAACTTCAACATTATTTTGAAATTTTGAAATTCTTAAAAATGCATTTAAAAATTATAAATTTGATTAAAAAATTATCAAACTAAATAATAAAAATTAATGAAACCATTTTAATAAACAAAACAATTTCAAATTATGAATAATTTCTAATTATAAAAATATATAAAAAAAACCAGCATCGATTCTGTAATAAAAAAATACAATGGAAATTTTTAAGGACTCTCTACGGCAGGCCACAAAAGGACACTATCTCAAACTTCTTTGTAAAAAAATATAAAAAGTTAAAATTAAATCTATTCTGAACTTTTACCTTTTATGGTACTTTCTTTAGTACTTTTCTACAGTACTTTGTACAGCTTATAAAATCTTTACAAAAATTATATTAAAAAAACTTAAGATTTCAAAATGTTATTATTCTTTTATGAGCAACTTCAAGCCAGGGATGGAACACGGAATTCTTAGTTTACTTAAATTCATCAACTTTTCCTTTGGTAATTATTACAGTATCACTTGCTTTCAATGCTGTAGAATTTTAAAATAATCCCTGGGGTAACTCAGCAGGAATATTTCGTGAACTTTTGATTTGATCTTCAATATATGCCATGAGCTGTCTCGTAGGTGAATAGGATGTCAGCACTCTTTAAGGTTATTAATAAGGCCATGGTGCCAAATCCAGTCAAAAGCCTTTCCCATGTCAAGACATAATTCCAGTGCTCTTTCTATTGTTTCTTTTACCAGATATGAAATTTACAATACTGTTTTACTTGATAGACTTACTAAACTTTATTTAGTATTTCGTGTAAAAACGGGTTTTTCAACAAGAAATTTGCTTCTGAATTATGTCAACACCAACAACATAATAGTTTTGACATTTAGTTTTTTGACGTATTCGCATTAAAATAATTTAAATTCACCATCAATATGGTGAATTCCTTCCCTCTAAGACTGCTATTAAGAATTTGGTCATTAAATTTCAGTCGACAGGCTCGATACAAAATGTGCGAACACCAACTTCGTTCAAACCAAAACATCGCAGCCGTGCACAACACCGTTGAAGTAGAATTGCATAAGGATTTGACTTTAAAGCCTTACAAGGTTAAACTGGTGCAGGAATTGAAGTCGACCGAGCATTCACATCGCCATAGATTCGCTCAATTCAATCAGGAACAACCGGCGGGGTTTTCTGAAAAAATCACCAAAATTGCCGCATGTGGGCTTTTGAAAGTCCTTGAGCGGTTATTGAGAAAGCTTTGCATGCTCAACGTGTCACTGTATAGTGCGCTATATGGTCTGAAGGCGTTATTGGGCCTTTTTTTCAAGCTATCGCGAGGTGCTAACAACTCAATTTTGGCTTATCATTTACGACGTGGATATTACTGACATGTGGTTGCAATAGAACGGTGTCACACAGCCAATAAAACGATTTCGGCCTTAAAACTCAAAATCCGTAACGTTATTAACAAAGTAGGACCGCCATTTTGCCAAAAAGTGAATAAAAACTTTGATGACATAATCAACATTTGTCAGCGTGGTCTTGATGGACATTTGCCAGATATAATTTTTCATTCATAATTACCGAACTTTGCTTTTCGTAATACAATAAGAATTTGAATCGAAATTTTTTGTTTTATTTTGTTTTAGAAAACAAACTTCTTGTTGAAAAACCTTTTATAAAAAAGGAAAGTTAAATATTCATTGTATGGAAGGCTTCTTTCATTATTTTAATTAATTTAATTTTAATATTCTATTCAACCGACACGAAACTGAGTTGCCGCTAGTGACGAAATGGTAGACTCGATAGACGTTATTAGACCCAAAAGCTTACTAAACGCAAATTAAGAATGACAACAGAACGACGCGTTATATTTTTTTGTTCCCACAGTTTAAAATAAAAAAAAAATGTTCCAATGTTGCCATATTTCCACTAAATAATTGAGGGCGAAAGGAAGAATAAAATGAGAAGTGCAAATAACAATTGCTAAAATAAGAAATTGCTTATGCCGATTCAATTAAGGGTCTTATTTTCTTACCTAGGGCTTTGCTTGAAGTTGCCATATTTTTCTATTGAAATTTTTTTAAATTAAAATATCACAAACATTTTGTGAATTTATTTATAAAAACAAATTAATGATGTTAAAAATTGTAATTTTAATTTTCTATAAAAATATCTTCAAAATATTATTGTTGCCTTAGAAGTTTCCATTGTGTTGATGTCAACAATGATTGGAAATAAAAATAATTAAATATGCTTTCCATAGAAGGCAGTTTTTAAAATTATTTAAATATAAGTTTTAAAAAATTAATAACAACAACTAGTGATAAAAATAATTTGTTTAAAAACTGCATCAAAAAAACAACCAAAAAAATTATGAAGTGTTCATATAAAATTAGGACGTTTTAAACTTTTCAAAGGCATCTATATAAAAAAAAATATAAAAAATAATATTAAAATTTTTAGTAGTTGTAGTGGAACGTCATATTTATTGGCGATTTGCTTCCCACATTCTCCTCACTAAATTGCTTTTTGATTAACTAAAAACAAAAATTTTATTATACCACTCGTGACAGCAATTCTGTTTAAATGGATTTGCTTATAATATAATCGACAACATAAGGTTGCACATTGAACCAATTTTTCTTGATCAAATTACTCTGGAAGAAAATATTTGATCACTTGATATCTTAACTCGCTGCTGCAGCCTAAAGACGCAACGCAAAATAATATTTATATAGTCCTGATGTTTTATTTTATACACCTTTAACTATTATAACCTGTAAGCTGGCTCAATAATTTCCATAAAATGACCCCAAGAAATATTACCATCTTTTTTTGGCAATTTTTGCCTTTCCTCGATCGATGGGACATTTTAAACATCATTTATATTCTCTTGTTCTACGAGAGATAATATCATTTCTTTCGTATCGTTAAAATCCTTACTAGACTGTATTCATATTGCTAGCCTGTCTAATCGATCGCCTTAAAAATTTACAATATTTTGGTTCATCATTTCCTAAGATGATTGTTAATGCCAGATGGCCGCTGACCTTCTCTACGACCTTGAGATCTGCTTTACTATCCTTCATATTGTTATGTTTATTATGAGTTCTGTTATTGCAAAATAATTTTACAACTTTTAGAGTTTTAATTCATTTAAACGATTAATTTACTATTCGCTGTTATACACTAAAGTACACAATGGTAACTTTGCTTCTTTGACGGATTTGTATCGACTGTTGTGTTTTCATTTGACAATTAGACTGTTTGACTCAGACATGAGAGAGCTTCTGTGCACTGTTTTATAAGGGTACTAAAATTAACTAAAAAGCTCTAATTCTCCCCATTTCGAAAATTCTACAATCTCACTTGTGCATATGCTATCGATATCATTATTCAGTGCAGATGTTTGTGCGGCTGTATGTCTGTTTTTTTCTGATTGTTAATCTTAGTTCATGGAATTTAAATGTAGCATTTTATTTTTGTTTTGTGTTTATTTATATATTTTTTTTAGAAAATTATAGAGTTGTTAACTATTTGCCTAGTTATGTCGTCATTTTACTTTACTTTTCTTGGAGATAATTAACTTTTTACAACTTAAACCAAGCTTTTGTGTATTAATTCTCTGACAGATTATTAAGGTTGGCCCTTTGGGAGCATCGTGGTGGTTGTGGTTTCGCGGCCCTCGTTTAAGTTGTGCGGGTCATTATCCTTGCTTTCACTTTGCAATGTCTTAGCAGGAGTGAAATGAAAAGATCCCTCAAAAAATTAGGTTGCTGTCAAGTTCGTTCACAATTACTATTCTGGGTAAATCTATAACTACGGTGCTAAGAGAAGATATGGGTTCTAATATTTTCCCACCATTCTTATAAAGATATTGCCTATACATTCGTCTTAGATATGATCGCGAACATATTGATATACTTTCCATTTTCTATACGCTTCCTTTAAGATCTTTATAGTTTTAATCGCCATTTTTTTATGGACCTCAGCACATTCGATCATTAAATTACTAGGCGTAATTTCTTTTAGTACTTTAGGTCGAGAAAAATGTATTTACACAATCTTTCAGTCACAACTATATTTGTAAAGCGTCCTAATTTTAAATGAACCATTCATGTATATATATTTAGCGATTTTCTAATTTATTTAAACTCTCAATTTAATTTTTGCAGCTAAAATGTATTTTGTACAATTAAAAACAATTAACGCAATGAAAAAACAGAATTTCAATTTTAAACAAACACTCCGTCCCTTTAACAAAAGACTCCAACAAAATATGATCAAAAGCAACAAATGTTGCATAAATGTTTATATACATTTGAAGGCAATGTTTAAACATTAAGTCTGAAAAAAATTTTTTTTGAAAGAAAATCTACAAACACTCTTTTGGAAATACTTTAATAAAAAAGAAAAACAAAAAATAAAATCCCTGAGATACATAAGGAAATTATCTACAAAATAATAATACATTTATCATGTATTTAAAAGGAATCACAAATTTTAGAAACATGTTTTTATAAACGTTTTTATGTACAACAAATTTTGAATAAAGAAAAATTATTAATAAATAATAAAGTCATTATTTAAAACTGCCTTAAAAATAAGTCTTAATTAAAAAATTATACTTCGTAATACTCATGTTGATGTTAACATTTTTAACAAAAGATTTTTAAAAGGCCTTAAAATAGTGTGTGGCTTAGGTATGTTTGCTTACGTATATATTTAATACGTTTAAGCAACATGTTGCTAAAAACTTAAACAATACTACAACATTCAAGATAAGATTTTTAACTGAAAAAACGCCAAAATCTAAAATACAGTTTAATCGGCTATGCTGGCTAATCATGCTGATAAACAGTGTTGATAAAATTACACCGTAATCTCACACAAATAAAAAAAACTACAAAAAATAAAGAGAACTCGCACTGTCTTTGTATCTAAACAAATAAAAAATATAATAGTGATGCATATCTTGCAACCAAATAAGAAAAACCGAATAAAAATATTTTGTAGCATAAACAACTTTACAAGTTGCCCAAAAAAGTATATCAAAGACTCGGCGTTACTAATAGCTTGATAAGCAATATTGCTAACATCATGTTACCAAAAACACAAAAAACATTTTTGATATTTAAATAATAAAAATAGTTAAATATAAATCTTAAAAATATAATTGCAAAATATTAAACTAATTTTACTTGCAACATGTTGCCACATATGAAGTTATTCAACGTTTCAGCAAAAAAAATAAAAACAATTATTAACTTTTTTACCTTCGCTAAAATATTTAAAATAACGTAATAATATTTGCAACATGTTGACAAAAGACTTAAAACAATAACAAAAAGCAAAACGTTTTAAAATGCATTTAAACATTCGCTTAAAACCCTTTAAAATCATAAAAGTGATATACATTTCTTTATAGAAAATGTTGAAGACAGCAGAATATGTTGCTAAACATTATAAAGCAACAAAGCGATATAAAACAAAAATAAAAACTTTAAGAAAAAACTGTTATATTTTTAATTAAACACAAAAAAACATAAAAGGGCTATCTAACACATTTGCCGGCAGCAAGTTGCTATTTTGTTTTTCAACTTTCAAATAAAATCAATTAAGAAAAAAACGAACAAACCCTGTAAACATAATAGTTATTGAGTTGAGCAACATGAAACGAAATGTTAAAGCAACATGTTTAATGTAAACTTGGAAAGACAAAAGAGAGCGAATAGAGCTAAATATAAAGTCATTAAGAATATTTAAAATAAAACTCATTTAAAAGAAATTAATCGAAATAATTTAAAATGTATTTAACGAACTGTTTATAAACATAAAGAAAATATATATTTAAATATAAATAAACGTACTTAAGAAAAAATAAACCAAAATAAAAATCTAGCAACATGTTGCCAAACAAATTACTTTAATTATAATCAAATAAATATATTATTGTAACAAGTATAAAATAAAAAAAATGTATGTCACTCAATACAAGATATTTCAGTGCAACATGCTGCCAAATAAAAGTTGAGGAACATGTGGCTTTTAAACTAACTTTTAAAGAATAAAAGAAAAAGCTGTTTTTCAATAAATAAATAAAACATCCAAATGAGTGTGGAACAGCAGCAGCAACAATTAACGGCCATTGAATTAACAAAACCTTCGAATAAGAATAATAATAACAACAACAATAATACAATAAGCAACAACAACAATTCAAGCCTTAATCAACAGCATACTGTAAAAACCTCTAAAGAAACTGCCGGAAATTCTAGTGATTTGAAACACAATGATATTTTTCTTAAAACCAAAGACTCATCATCATCATCATCGTCACCAGCATCATTGTTGTCACCATTGGACAAATCAACAACAACAACATGTTCTCTCAAACAAAATGGTCAACTTTACGTACACGATATTAAAGAAACTAATGGCGATCATTTAAAGCATCAGCAACTGCAGCAACATGAAGATAATGAAAAAGAAAAAGAACAAAAGGAAGTTGTCAACGATAAACAACTAAACAACGATGAAGATGAACCAGATCCCGATGATGAGGAGGAAGACTGTAGATTAAATACGGCCTGTATTATTAAAACTCCTCTCAACAAAACACTCTTAAAGAAATGTACACCCAATGGCAATGGTAATTTTAATTTTTTACCCTTGACCTCTAATACGCAACTCTGTAGTTGTTCTTGTAAAACGGACTCAAATGAAAATGATCTTAATGAAAGCGAGAAAAATCTGAATTATTTTACAAATATTCCCATAATATCCACAACACAAATAACATCAGCGCCAACAACAACAACTACGTCGTTTAATACCCAATTAAAGTGTACAAAATGCAATAACAACAAAAATTTACATTACAACAATTACAATTGTTATTATCGTAAAAGGGCAACGCGTTTAAAACCATCAATATGTCGTTAGTATTTAAATCAAAATCCCTTTACAAAAAACAATCAACAGAAACAAAAACTCTAGCAAAAACAAAAACAAACTCCCCTAAAAATACCTTCACTATTTAATTTATAAAATTTTCTATTTTCTTTATACATTTTTAGAAAATTTTTTAAATAACAAATGCAATTTACCTTTAAATTTACCAAATATTAACTATATTTATACAACAACAACAACAAATCCAAATTGGCTACCCCTCACATTAATTGGTTAATAAAAATAAAATAATTTATATAACAAAATTATAACATAAAAATTTGACCTTTAACTCACATAATTGGCTCGCATCCTGCTCAACACAATGTCTTTTGGGCTTTTGATACGAAACTTTACTAAATTTTTAATCACAATTTGACAACAAAATTTTGCAACCGAACAACCTTTTCCCAACCACCTCAACACTTACATCAAAATTATGCCATCTATAGGTAAATTGTGTTTATTTACTTTACTTCTCATTAATTTTTCTATTTAGTTTTTAAGTTAGTTTTCCTTCTGCAACATGTTGCTAAACAAAACAAAAATTTCTATAAAAAAAATGTATTAAAATTAATTTTTAAAATTTATTTAAAAAAAAATAATAAAATTTAGTAATTAACAACAGGTTTTTGGTGTTACAATATTTTAAATTAAATTAACAAAAATCTTTTAAAGTGTAATGCAACATGTTTTTAGAGTCCTTAAACAAACTTTTGCAAGCAGCGTGTTTAAGGCCGGGGCAAATAGAATCCTTTATATGTTATGGGACGTCGTTTTCAACTGACCTATATTTCAAGCAAGTTGAAATACAGCATTTCTTATGAGCGTTGTCACAATCAGTACCTCACATCTCCGTCAACGCAAAAACTACAAAAGTTGGGCAACTTTTAAATTTTAACGGATGTTGAATACTTTGACGGGTTTTTCAACAAGAACTTTGTTTTCCAATTGTGGCAACACCAACAACATGATAGTTTTGACATTTAGTTTTTTGTCGTATTCGTAGTAGATCATGCATTGGCATTTGCTACAGCGAATTCAATTTCGCACGAAAATCGCATTAAAATTATTAAAATCCACTTTGAAAAAGAAGATTCTGTTAAAGTAATATTTCGTAAAATACGTGATATTTTCAGACAACGTAACTGTCTTTTTGAGACCGCTATTAAAAATTTAATCATTAAATCGAACACCAAAGCGTGTTCGACCTTGTCTTTTAAGTGGTTAATTATACACACTTGATAGCTAAACAACTGCATAATCTTATGTTTGTAATTACAGGTGAAAAAGTAAAACTACAGGGTGTCCTCATAGCTAACGTAATTTGTCTTATATGGCCGTTATTTGAACGTTTAAACTCAAATACTTCAAATTTCATTTCAAATATATAGATCTCTTTTAAAGCTGCTAAAACAACTTTAAATATTTAAAACCAACCAAAATTTAAAGGGTATTCCCATGTGTGATGTTCTGACAGATGTTATTGGCAGAAAATTAAAAATTACACAGAACGTGTATTGTTTAGGCTGTTTTAACAGCAAATATAAATTGAAACTTAAAGGGTGTCCCCATAAATAATATTATGTGTACTATTTATCGTAAAGTGAAAGATTTCGAAGCAAGAGGGTCTGTAGATGATAGGCCCTGGAGCACAACGCGCTGCAACTTCAGCTGAAAAAACATTACTGCTGTTCAAGAAAATGTTTAAAACAATCCTCATCAACCTCAATTCGACGCCGCAGCACCGTGCACAAGAATTTGCATTTGTTTCCATATAAGATTCAGTTGATACAATAGCTTCTTCCGCAAGACCATTTACGCCGCCGTACATATGCCAATAGGATGTTACAGCTCGCCCATGACAACCCCGATGAAAAAATCATAATGACGAGGCACATTTTCATATAAATGGGTATAATGGAATAAACAGAACAATCGGTTCTGGACCTCACTTCTTTGAAAATAAAAACGGCGTAACGGTAATTGTGAATGGAGAGCGATATCGTGATATGATTTAAAGCTTTTCAACACCACAACTGCATGCTTTGGGCCCGATTAACATGTGGTAACAACAAGATATCATAGCATACAGCCAGGATTACATTGGAATTACTGCAAGACGTCTTTCCACAACAAGTTATTTAAAGAAATGGTGTTGTTGATTGGCCTTTACGGTCGCCTAATTTAATTGTTCCGGACTTCTTTTTGAGTGGATATCTGAAAAGCAAAGGTTATGCAAACAAACCAGACACGCTTGAGCAACTCAAACATAATATTCGTGATGAGGGTGTAATGAAAAATGTGCTCAAACAGGCGGCCTCGCATTTGTGAGGCTATCAGAAGCGCACATCTTTCATATAAAGGGTCCTCAATCTAACGTTTTTTTTTCAACTAGTGCTTATTTCGTGAATGGTAACACTTAGCTCATGTTTGATTTGACAGATAATTAGTTTTATCCTTCCGCTGAACGAATATGGTTGTGTATACGCTTGAACAAGGCTGGGAAATATTGCGACATTACTTTGAAAATCATGGTAATGTTGCAGAATGTGTGCGAAAATTGCGTAGGCGTTTTGGACGAAGAGAAACACCTCAGCTCCGTATTTGCGTTATCTTATAAAAAAGTGAACGAAATTGGCATCCTCATCGATAAACCAAAACGTGAAAAGCCAAAAGCACTGCGTACGCTCGAGATTATTACTGCTGTGGCAGAAATTCACCATCGTTCTTAAAAATTGAACATTTCAGAGACATCATTGAGACGAATTTTGCATAAAGACCTTGGGTATGACGCCATACAAAGTCCAATTGGTTCAGGAGTTGAAGCCAAGTGACCATCCAATGCGTTTTCGCTTCGCTAAGTGGGCCTGCGATCGACTTCCAGAAGATGCCGATTTTGAAAAAAAAAATCATCTTTTCAGATGAACTCATTTTGATCTTGGCGGGTATGTAAACATGCAAACTCGTCGCATTTGGGGCACAGAAAACCCGCACGCATACATCGAAAAGTCGACGCACCCAAAACGGGTCACTGTTTGGTGCGGATTTTGGTCCAGAGGCATAATTGGGCCATTTTTCTTCGAAAATGAGCAAAGAGTGGCCGTTACAGTCAATGGTGATCATTATCGGGCCGTGTTGAAGGAATTTTTGTTCACAAAAATTGAAGAGGAGGATATTGGCAATATGTGGTTTCAGCAGGACGGGGCTGCGTACCACACAGCCGAAGCTACACTCAATGTTT
This sequence comes from Trichopoda pennipes, assembly GCA_030448955.1. Taxonomy (NCBI): domain Eukaryota; kingdom Metazoa; phylum Arthropoda; class Insecta; order Diptera; family Tachinidae; genus Trichopoda; species Trichopoda pennipes. Next base: position 10,733,227 of record JASKUP010000056.1, on the reverse strand, counting down.
TGCGCCCTATTTTTGAATCTCGCATTATCAGCCACAGAGCTGATGTCGTTTGGCCACCTCAGAGCTGCGATTTGACACCGTTGGACTATTGTTTGTGGGGTGGCGTCAAAGATAAGTGTTATGCCGACAAGCCAGAGACAATTGACGCTTTAAAGGACAATATTCGTGAAGCCATTGGTAAAATACAGCTGCACACAATCGATAATGTGCTTAAAAATTGGACCGATCGTGTAGGCTACTGCATGGCCAGCCGAGGCAGCCAACTGAATGAAATTATCCTCCATTATTAACCGGAATAATTGTACTTTTTAATAAAAAACGAAATTTGAGCAAATATTCAGTAGTTTTGTTTATAACATTTAAAACAAAAAAAATAGTTATTTGGCGGACTCTTTATAATTGCCGATATTAAATAAAACATTTATCAATATTTCATTTAATAAAAAATTATAAACAAACAAAGTATATAATAGTATACATTCCCGGCGGACACCCTGTAGTTATTTACATCTGCCATCACTGTTTAGTGGCAATAGAGCACGTGGTGAATAGAATTCTATTTTAAGTTGTTTAACTAAAAGTTATTTAATTATATTGACAAACAAAATGTGGGTAATAAAGCTGTAAACGTACATATATATGTATGTATGTATGTATGTATGTGTGTGTTTGTGTATGAAGTAAATGAATATACAAGAATTGTCACCAATTTTTATTAAATCTATTTTAAAGAAAAATTTTATTTTTACTCAAAATTTTTCACATCCACTCAAATGTAAAGTTTATTCACCTTTTAGTTGATAGCTTATAAATGTGTGTATGTGTGTGTATGTATGTATGTATGTGTGTTTGAATAGCTGAGTTTACACAGAAACTTTGAAATACTTATCGGTCGTATAATTATAACTGTTGTTTAGCCACTAAAGAATAGACAAAATGAAATTAACTAACGAACGCAACAAACTTATTTGTTTGTTAAAACAAACCAATAACAGTTATAACAGCGACAACAGCAACAAAAAATTATGCTAATATGTTGCAAGTACACAAATTGCAATGTTAGGAAGCAGATCAGGCACAACAAACCCTCAGCCAAAGTTGTAAATTTATGTATCTGAAAAATTATTATGTCTGAATTTACACACACGCATGCATTTAACAGGATGTAATTTCATTTCCATCTCAAGTTCTTTAAAAAGCTTTTCATAGATTTCTACAGATTAAATATATTGATATGTTTTCTTTAATACTCCCTGCCCTGCTCCCCTTTCTGTAAAATATTCTCTTTCATACTCATTTGTTATTACTTTTACTCATTAACAGTATTTTGCCTACAGAAAACAACTTAAATTTAAGTATGTAAAAGGTGTTTTTATAGAGGTAGAGAATTTGGAAATGGCATAAAACAGTGCTATTCGACACAAGCGTTCGTTCGTTTGCAATCCTTTGCGGCATGTTGTATCGTGCCGGTGAATTTTAAAAGTGTTGGAAGATTGCTAATGTAATGCCGATCCCCAAAAAGGGTGAGGCTAACAACCCTGAAAATTACCGCCCAATTGCAATTTGTTCTCCACTTTCTAAAGTGATGGAAATTATGATCAATTTTCATATTGTGAAGCACCCAGAGTCCAGAGGTCTACTTACGACCCACAGCATGAGCGCTCTATGGGTAATTTGTTGGCTCTCCTGTCCGAAAACTGGTGCAGCGCCATATATCATTACGAAGAAAATCCCCCCCCCCCAGGGGCACATTTATCGGTCGTTATGGAATACTGGGCCATCTAGACCTGTGCTGCTGGAGGTATAAGAAAGCCCAGTCCCCTGAAGGCAAGCAGGGAGTCAATTGGAAGCTCCACGTTATTTCCACGGGAATCAGTAAGCCCCAGAGTTCCACTAATTGTCTCTTTAGACTTTTAGCTGTTCTCTGACTGATTATTGAGGTTGGCCTTTCGGGAGCGTCGTGGTAGTTGTGGTTTTGCGGCCCTCGCATGAATTTGATTATGAGCGCCAGAATCATCTCGCCTTTAATAACACCAACGGGTGAATGATTCAGATCCAGTTAGCATGCTAGTCATATGTTCTGGACCAGGAGTTGGATAGTCTCCAGCTCTTCAGTAAGTAGTAGTGGTTTGCAACACTGCTTTGGAACCGCTGATACAGCAAGTAGGAAAGACCTGTTGCTAGAAGTAGTGTTCGGCTTGAATGACGTTGTTTTTCATTCCCAGTGGTTTGACCACCATCTCATTAAGGCTTAGGGCCAGGTGCAGATGTAAATCTTATCACGACATTTCGGAGAAAGTGGCTCTAGATATTTCCAAGGCGTTTGATAGAGTGTGGCATGATGCACTGCTATCAAAACTAGTTGCTTTTGGTGTCGGTGATAATTTCTGTGGATTTGTATCAAGTTTTCTCAGAAATCGCATTATACGTTATAGATGGGATTACATCCGATGAGTTCAAGATTAATTCAGAGGCATTGCAGGCTCCATTCTTTCTCCTACTCTATTTCTTCTTTTTCTAAATGACCTTCTTTGTCAAACTTTCAATAATATTTACTCTTTCGTAGATATTCGATGGACTAAACATATTTTTTACAGGATGTTTAAAGAAGCTTTCAAGTGCCTCGGTTTTCTAAAACAGTATAAGTGATACTTCACGCCATCCACGACATCCCCGCCATCGCACTATTTATACCACCTATATCCGTCCAAAGATGGAACACACCTCACATGTATGGACCGGCGCCCCAAAGTCTACTTTGGAGTTGCTCGATCGCATACAGGAGAGGCCCAAGAGGCTCATTGAGAACAGTAGGGTATCGAACTCTAGAGCATCCACGCAATGTCGAATGTATTTCACTGTTTTTTATCGATACTACAATGGTAAATACCCTAACAATATTAGGAAACTTGTTTCCGAAACTCGCACATTTTTGCGTTTGACTCGATTTTCGTTGAGAGCGCATCCATTTTTGGTCGCTTGGCCAGTGATAAATTTCGTTTTTTATGAAAACAGTTCGTATGTTGAAAATTCCCTACAGAGGCCTTTCTTGTCACTTTCAAAGTAGGGAAATTCAAATCAAATGTCATCAGCGGCAATCTTGTTTTAGTCCCAATTTCCACAATTTGGAAATTGAAATGTTGAAATGCCGAACCAAAGCAAACACAAATCACTTGACAGCTAATAAAATGGTCGCGAGTTAAAAAGGTGTAGCAAACGTACTATTTTATACCTCTTAAAAAACACCCTATACTTCTTATTTGTTTTGCACCAGTGCCTGCATATAAGAACGTCTGTGTTGAATTAAAAACAATCATTTGCCCTATTTTCCTTATCAAGCATTAGATTAATTCGAAAACAAACCAACAAAACAAACAAAGGTTTAATAAAAACAACAACAACAACAAGCCAAGTAAATATAACTAAATTTTATTGACTCGCTAAGAAGTAGAAAAGGAAACAGTGTGCTGTTTTATGACACATATCTCATATTTGAAAGGCAGCAAAATTATGACGTTGTTGTTGTTGTACATGAGCTGTAATCATTTTTTTTGTCAGGGAGATGCTATTGTTGCTGCATTTTATTATTGTAAAATGCGTGATTGTATGACTTATTTGGAATTTTTTTTAATCAAATTAGGGATTTATATAGGGTAAACTTTTTTAAGGTGGCATTTTTAGCATTAATATTTAAAAGTTATCTTGTGATAAAAGACATTCGCAAAATTTGAATGGCCTCGCGAATAATTGCATTTCACATTTAAGATGAGATTTTGAAAATTTTTTGCGATAGCACCAGTAGTGTAGCGAACATAGTCTTGACAGGCAGTTGAAAGCGAACCTCTAGCCAACTGCACAGCAGACAGAACTAACTAAAGTTTTCACATTGATTACATTAAGGGCATGCTGAGGTAAATATAGTGTAGTCTTTAGTAAAAGGTTCTTCAACAAGAAGTTTATTTTCTAAAACAAAATAAAACAAAAAATTTAGATTAGGATGATTCAAATTTTAATTGAATTACGAAGAGAAAAGTTCGGCAATTAGGAACGAAAAATTATATCTGGCAAATCTCCACTAGGACCACGCTGACAGATGTCGACTCTTTCCTCAATATTTCTAATCACTTCTTGGCAAAATAGCGGTTCTATTTCATTAATCACATCACGGATTTTGTGTTTAAAGGCTGAAATCGAAAATTAACTTAGTGATGTTAAATCATAGAATCTAGCTGGTCACTTAACTGCTGATTGTCGTGAAATTATGTGATCGGGAAATTGAGTTTGCAATAAATTGATCATTTCATTGCCTGTGTAACATGTGGCACTGTTCTGTTAAAACCACATGTCGGTGATATCTACGTCGCCAATGATAGGCCAAAATTAAGTTGTTAGCATATCGCGATAGCATAATCCGTTGACCGTTACCGCATTTCCAGGCTAATCTTTGAAAAAGAAAACGGCCTAATCACGTCTCCAGACCACATAGCACAGCATACAGTGGCACGTTGGGCATGCAAAGACCTCTCAATAATCGCTTTAGTATTCTTAGAAGACCAAATGTAAGAATTTTGCGTGTTGACATGCCCTGCCAAGTGAAAATGGAGTTCGTCTGAAAAAATTATTTTTTCCGAAAAACCAGTCGGCTGTTAATAAATGAAGTGAGCAAATCAACGGCGATGTGAATGATCGATCGGCTTCAATTTCTGTACCAGTTGAACCTTATAAGGCTTCAAACATAAATCCTTATGCAAAATTCGCCATGTGGTTGTTTTGTACAACCCCAATTGTTGAGAACGTGGAAGAATTTACAAATTTGGATCTGCTTCTGCACTGTGGCTTACGGCTGCGATGGTTTCAGTTGAACGAGCCGGTTGAATACGCATTGGTGTTCGCATGTTTTGTATCGAGCCTCTCGACTAAAATATAAATTATGGTGTCCAAAAATATCACGAAACTATCATATCAAAACTATCCCTTGTTGTTGGTGTTGCCGCAATTGAAAAACAAACTTCTTGTGGAAAAACCCAATATTAAATTCTTTAGCTTTATTTATTTAAAAAATATCTCTTGTCAGCATAAGCCAAATTATTACAGCAAAATTTAGAGCAGATAAGAGCTAAAATAGCTTGTTCAGGAAAGGTTACAGCTCTGCTGCTCTATAATTAAAATAAGAATATTGTGAGTAACGCCGAAACTTTAAAGGAAAGCAAAACTTAAAGAAATTATAAATTAATTAAAATAGACACATCATATAGCAAAACGAAAGTAATATTTTCCAAAAATTAAAATAACACAATCGCTAATTTTTCTTTAAAAAAGAACTTTCTGGCATCCCTGTTTTAGGCATTGTGGTTTTGTAAACATTGGCGTTCTTATACTCTTTGACTCGCTTTCTCTCTTGCTAAAACAAATAATTGTGTCTGTGCAAAAACAATATTTGCAAAATAAATAAAACAACAAAAAACAAATGTGTGACCTACGCCAAGCCATTGTGAATTGAGTAGGAATTTTCTTTTTAAGAAATGTTTTCAAATGTTTTACTTTTTTAAGAGGGCAAAGAAATTCAGATGAGAAATTCATTCTATTTGACATACCTACTTGAAAATATATGTTTATTTTTGTATGTATGTATGTTTTTTTGTACATAGGGATGACGACTAAGACACCCCCTCTAAAAAATTAGTTCCCAACAAAATCTCGGAAATTTTTTCCATTTCTCAATTTTCTAAAGCCTCCTCCAGAAAAAGGTATCGTGCTACGCGCATGTTATTTTTAAATAACACCTTCGTGCGTATGCAGGATGGGTGTATGAGACATCTAACATTTTGGTTGCGTGGCAGGCAACTTTTAGAAAGTTTAAAAATTTTTTTAATTTACAATTTTTTTAAACAAAACGAAAAAACGCAAGACAAGACAAAACAAATAAATAAAAAGGAAATATACAGTGTCAACAATTGTTCAAGAATTAATTCTTCTATGATAAAATAGAAGTTCTATAGCCTCGCTCCAGCCAAGGTCAGCAAGTTTAGCGGAAAAAGGAACTTAACCTTTTAAATAGTCTTCAGACTTAAAGGCCTAGAGAAACAACATAGCCTTGAGAGCCTTCCCGACCATAAATGAATCTATCCGTTCAAACTCTATTGCGCGGTATATAGAGCTACAAGAGGGCCTACAGTACACTATGTATGATCTCAACTTAAGGCAAGCAACTCAGATTCGTTTCTCCCATCTCCTAACCCTGGGCAGAAGAAGTTCCAAACCAAGACGAAAAACCATAGGAGATAAGAGGTGGTACGGTATGTTGGTACATTTCGTGATAAGATTTACACCTCCACCTGGCCGTGGGCCTTAATCAGATGGTGGTCAAACCACTGTGAATGAAAAGCAACGTCATTCACGTCCTATGAAGCCGAAGACTAATTCTAGCAACAGGTCTTTCCTAGTTGCAATTTCAGCGGTTCCAAAGCAGGGCTGCAAACCACTACTCCTTTCTGAAGAGCTGGAGACTATCCAACTCCTGTCCAGAACACATGACTAGCATGCTCACTGGATCTGGATCATTCACCAGGTAGGTGTGATTAAAGGTGAGATGATCCTGGCCACCATAACACAAATCGTGTATGGGGCTGCGAAAGCTTTCAGTTGACCCCTGCTGCCTTCAGGGGATTGGGTTCCCTTATACCCCCAGCAGCACAGGTCTAAATAGTCAAGTATTCTAATAAGACCGATAAATGTGCCCCCGGGGGGAAGATATGCTGGTACACCAAAAGGCGCACTTTTTTTAGTGAGTCCCCTTCTAAGCCGTTCAAACTCTATTGCACGGTATATAGAGCTACAAGAAGGCCTACGGAACTTTCAGTTGCGTACGCAACTAAGATCCGTCTCTCATATCTTCTAAGCCTCTCCATTACTGAAGAAGAAGTTCCAAACCAAGCCGGAAAAGCAGAGTAGATAAGAGGAAGTAGGATATGGCGGGGCAGCAAAAAGGCGTGTTAGTATGTCTTGATATGCGCAGTAGGTCATCTTAGTGCTCTCAAGCACATTGTCGAGGTACGGATACGACTCAAAGTTTTTATGGAAGGTGACGCTAAATAACTATATTTAGCATTTTTAATGTCCTAATAGTATCGACTACAACTCTCAACAACGACCTCAATGATCTGCAAGCTAGATATAAATATTTACGCCTTCCCGTAAACATCCTAGCGACAGTCTTATAAATATTCAGGATAAGGCTCCGACTTTTGAAATAGTCCGCTAGTGTTGATCGACTCGATCGTTAACAGTCCTTGCTGTAGCTTTTAAAAACGCAATAAGGATGTCATCAGCATAGATCAACAAGAGATCTCTCTGCGGGGAGGAGATATATCTGACATGAAGACATTGTATAAAATCGATTCCAGCAATGATCCTTGTGGTACTGGCGCAAAAATCAAATCTCCTTATGAGAGAGGAGATCTCCAGTACGAACTCTTTATGAGGTGGCCCCTTAGAAAGCTATCAATCTTACGGCAAATGCCCGTACCAAACCCCATATTCAACAGTTTATCGATGAGACCATCATGGCAAACAGGGTCAAAAGCACTCTCTCTCTCTCTCTCTCTCTCTTATTCAGACTTTTCGCATCATTTTCCATAAGTACAAGAAGTGCGTGTGTCGTCGAAAGTCTTCTTCTAAATTCAAATTGAAAATCTTTTAAAATGTCATTAGCAGTAATAACATTATTGGAAAAAGTTATTAGAGAAGTTACAATTTTTTTCTAGCTGCATGTTTATAGTCAGCAACATGTGTCTGGAGACAATTATTATAGGTGAGCAATTGTACAAACTAGCCAGCAATGTTGGATATCTTATGGCAATAAATCAATAAATACGCCAATTAGCTTTGAATTGTAAAGTTTTTTAACAATTTCGGTCAAATAGTAAATGCTTTCTCTTAAACATTTTCATGGTATGTTTCGAAACTTTGTTGATAAATGCTGATGCAACTTGTACATATTTTGTATAAAAACAAATTGTTTAATTAAATGTTTAACTTGTTTGATATCACATTGTTTTATCCAAAAATGACTGATATAAAATATAACACACCTCCGAAATAATTCATTATTTTGATTTTATTTGAAAACAATGTTGAATACTTCCCGGAAGTATAATTAAAAACATTTTTATTGCACACAAGTATTTCATTGTTGTTGAAAATTAAAACTCCAAGCAACCGGTTTTGCCAAAAGTAAAAAAAATATTCGTAATAATAAATATTAATTATGACTAATAAATTTGTGATATTTGAAAGACTGGTTCTGTTGTTTTAAAACTAAATTCATCACTTAACGCGTTTGATGTATTCGCAATTTTTCGAACCTTGAGATGTTAGAATTTTAAATCAAAAACGACTGTATTAGCTGTATTTTATAGAGTTACTGAAATTTAAGTTGACAACACTTTTTTTTTAGCTAGCAGCCATCTTGTCAGCTCTCAAATGATTTATGGCTAGTTGGGTTTAGCAATTCAACCTGAATAGACTAAGTAAGGCTTAAATAAATCCTTCCAAAGTGTGCAAATAGGATCTAAACGAGATTACCGTTAATCACGATTTTCATAGCCATCAAGTTCACTTTTGGAGTGATAATAAAATCGAGTGCATGTTGAGACACCGTTATAGCCAGAAAAAATGGCTGTTAGGTGTGCTTTATGGATTGGTGAAATCATTGGTCCGTGTTTCTTTAAAAACGATGCAGGTCAGCTTTATAGCTGCCCGCTATGATCACTGACAGTTTCGTTCATTAATTGAACAACCATGTTGTGCAGATACTGATGTTTCAACAAAATGGCGCAACATATCACACAGCTCGTGCCATCGTAGTGTTACGTTTTGGCATTTTAATTAACCTCCAAAATTCTGCGCTTCAACGACGCTAACTATTTTTTGTGGGGATAAGTGAAGTCTGTAGTTTACGCTGATAATCTTCACTTAGAGGACAACTATTGCTGCCTTATTACTGATATATGGCCATAAATATTGAAAAAAATCATCGAAAATTGTAATCACAGATTATACTACCTTCGAGCCAGTCGTGGTGATCACAATCCAGTAATCATATTTAAATTATAATTTTCAAACTTTTTACGAAATAAATGTCAACGAATGACAGCTCAATTCTTGACATTTATTCATTTGATAAACAATTTACTGCCTAACTTTAAATGTGCCCACTCAATATTAAATGTCCATTGGATTAATACAGAATTTTAATTTCACAAATAACCGAATTTTGACATCGGCTACAGGCGAAATGGAAAATTATACCATTTCTAATTACTGAAAACTATATTAGTTTAAAGGATGCCAATATTACAATAGGTTTTTAAATTGTGGCAACACCAACAACATAATAGTTTTGACATTTAGTTTTTTGGCGTATTCGTCGATTTCGCACGAAAATCGCATTAAAATAATTAAAATCACATTTCGTAAAATTCGTGATATTTTCGGACAACATAATCGTCCTTCTGAAACCGCTATTAATAATTTGGTTGTTAAATTCGACTCGACAGGGTCGATATTAAATCTATGAACAGTAACACATGTTTTACCGCATCATTCAGCTGAAAACATCGCAGCCGTAAGTTGCAGAGTTGAAGCAAATCCAAATTTGTCAATTCCAATTGCCTTACCAGCTTCAACTGGTGCAGGAATTGAAGCCGACCGACCATTCACATCATTTTTTCAGACAAAACCTATTTGCACTTGCCAGGGTATGTCAACAAGCAAAATTGCGGCATTTGGGTTTTTAAAAATCCTATAGTGATCATTGAGAAGCCCTTGCATGCTCAACATGTCACCGTATGGTGCGCTATGTGGCGTGCAGGCATGATTGGACCGTATTTTTTTGAAGATGAAGCTAGAAATGCGGTAACGGTCAATGGATCACGCTATCGCGAGATGCTAACAACTCAATTTTGACCTGCTATTGAGGACGTGGGTATCACTGACATGTAGTTTCAACAGTACAGTGTCACATGTCACGCAGCCAATGAAACGATCAATTTATTGGAAACCAAATTTCCCGATCGCATAATTTCACGACAATCAGCAGTTAAGTGATTAGTTAGATCATGTGATTTAACACCAGTGGAATATTTTTTGTGGGTCTATACGAAGCCAATCGAATCGATTTCTGTGTTAAAACTCAAAATCCGTGATGTGATTAACGAAATAAGACCGCCATTTCGCCAAAAAGTGATTGAAAACTTTAATGAAATTATCGACATTTGTCAGCGTGGCCGAAATTATCTCTTGGTAATAAAATAAAAATTTGATCCATTTTAATCAAAATTATATCAACTTCTTGTTGAAAAACCCTTTAGTAACAGCTGTTATTAAAGCCATTTACAGGGCTTTTAGTGCATCGACGATCATCTGTATCATAAAGTTCAGGACAATTTAAAAAATATCATATTTGCCTTGTTCTATTTTAAAGTTCTATACCTCTAAAAAAACACCCTTTACTTTTAAATTTTTTAAAGCATCTTTTTGTTTTTAACTCTTTTTGTTTTTGTTTCTTTGTAATATCTATGATTTTGTGAAATAAAAATTATTGCACTGCCCTCGTATATTATAGCATTAAAAAAAATATCTAAATATCTGTTTTAAATTCAAATCTTTTTTGTCTTGTTTTCAAATGAGTTTCTAACGATTAAAACTCTAATATGTGTTTTTCTTCTAAATGCGTTTTTTTATTGTTCATTTTATGTTCATTTTATTTTCTTATTATTTTAAAAAATGTATTTTTTTTTAACTTGAAACTAATTTATTATGCAAAAAATAACAACAACAACAACAAAAACGATATGTGGATATAATTCTCACTGTCAAGGTTTTCTCAAACATTATTTGTTGTGCGGTTTTTTGTTGTATTGTTATGTTGTTGGGTTCTTTTCTTAATTAATAATTTATTTGTCTTAATGATTGAATTCGTAGACATAAATATCATGAGAGATTTATATGTGTTGAAATCGCAACAAGTGAAGCAAATAAGAAAAAAAAAACGAGTATAATAAAATTTGATAAAATGGTTTAATTACACTGGGCAACAAGAAAAAATTGCATCATAACTTCTCGTGTGGAATAATAATTTGATACAAAAAGAAAAAAAAATACCGGCTGTCCGTAAATTAATGAAAGAATTTAGTTAATCACCAACTCTTAGCTATCTAGCTTTACCTTATGTTACCGTAAAAAGAAATAAGCTTTTTCGCCATAACCCCTATTGAGCTTAATAAGTATTTTTTTTAATTTTAATTCAAAGGGTTTTTCAACATGAAGTTAGTTTTCTAAAACAAAAAGAATTAGATTAAGATGATTAAAATTTTTATTGTATTACGAAGAGAAAAGTTCGGCAATTATAAATGAAAAATGATATCTGGCAAATGTCCACCACAACCACGCTGACAGATGTCGCTTCTTCCATCAAAGTTTTTAATCATTTTTGGCAAAATGGTGGTCCTATTTTGTTAATCACATCATGGATTTTGAGTTTTAAGGCTGAAATCGATTCGATTGGCTCGCCATTTACTCTGTCCTTAGCACTTAACTGCTTATTGTTGTGAAATTATGTGATCGGAAAATTTCATTGGCTGTGTGGCATGTGGCACCTTCCTGTTGAAACCATTTGTCAGTGAAATCCATGTCGACAATAATAGGCCAAAATGTAGTTGTTAGCACCTCACGATAGCATGATCCATTGACCGTTACCGTATTCCAGCCTCATCTTCGAAAAAAAAACGGCCTAGACCATATAGCGTACCAAATAGTGAATGAATTGAGTGAATCTGCAGCGATGTGAGTGGTCATTTGAACCTTGTAAGCTTTCAAAGTCAAATCCTTATGCAAAATTTGCCATGTGATGGTTTTGGATAAATCCAATTCTTGAAAATGTCGACCTGCTTTAACACTGAGACTCACGGCTGCGATTTTTTTAGTTGAATGAACCGATTCAACACGCGTTCATATTCACACATTTTGTATCAAAGATGTCTACTAAAATTTATAACCAAACTCTTAATAGCGGTCATAGAAGGACGATTATGTTGTCCGAAAATATCACGAATTTTACGAAATGTAACTTTAACAGAACCACCCATTTCCTAGAGGATTTTAATTATTTTCCTGCGAAATTGAAGTCACTATAGCAATTGCTAATGCATTTGCTACAAACACGGCTAAAAAAACACTTAATGTCAAAAACTATCACGTTGTTGGTGTTGCCTCATTTAAAAAACAAAATTCTTGTTAAAATACTCGTTATTAATTTACTTTCAACTAAAACAAAATAATGTCTATTTTTGGTTAGTTACTGACAACATTCTTCAGATATTTTGTTGCCTGGTGTTACTTATTATTAAAATTTGCATATAAAATTTGCCAGGTGTGTAATTAGTAGAAATAAGAAATAGGAAACAAATTGCAGAATTTAAAAATTTTATATCCAGCAGCTTTCTCTTTTACTCTTTCGAAAATGTGGCCATAATGAAATACATTGAATAATTTTAAAAACGCACTAATTGTCATATATTTTACTTCTCAACTGTTATATTGCCTTTTATAAAAACTAGTAGAAAGCTAAAAGATGATAATTAGAAGAGTTAAAGATTATTTTAAAATTTTTCCTATCATTTTTAAGGCGAAGTGGTTATAAGAAAGCGCTTATTAAAGCTGATTTCAGACGACATGTTAATTCCATTTGAGTTGTCCAATTTTATACTGACAAATTGAAACACTGCTTGAGTAATACTCTGCCATCTGTCATTAGCTGTTTTCAGCATAAAACAGGTTATGCCAAATGATGTTATACATGTAGGTTTAAAAGCAAAAATTTTAAGTTGTCTGTAAACTAATAATTTGACCGAAATTTAAAACGATGTTTATTTGTTTTCAAACTGATATGAATCTGAAAGAATCATTAGCCCAATACTTGAAACCGTAATTGATCAAGAGCTTTTACATACAACGCCAAAAAGTGATTTATATATAATTTTTTTAAGCAATTTATTGAATGCATGTCGAGTCATTTAATAAATTACTGCCAGATATATAACATTTACCAGTTTTATAACAGTAAATAAAACCTATATGCTCATTCAAAATCACTTAAAACAAACAATTTTTAAGTAAATTAATTGTGTATTTTAAATAAAAAATAGAATTATAACATTATAACAGTTTTATAACAGTAAATTGAAACTGTTATACTGGATCAAAATCACTCAAATATTAAAAGAAATAATCTTCTTGCTTGAATGATTCGATTTAAAACCGAATTCATCAATTTTATAACAGTTTTTTGGTAAAGTATACAGCATTAAGCATAACTTTCTTACAAAATAATAAAATTTTTAAAAGCTAATGGATTTCAAGGTTGTATAACAGTTTTATAACACTAAATTGTAACTGTTATACTGATTCAAAATTTAATTAAATTGATTGCTTATTATAATTCGATGTAAAACCGAATTCATTAATTTTTTAACAGTTTTTTTGGTAAAATATGCAATATAAAGAATAATTTTCTTGCAAAATAATAGAATTTTTAAAAATCAAAGGATTTTAAACTTGTATAACAGTTTTATAAAACTGCAGTAAGCTTTAACAAATTTAGAAACCATTTGAAAGCATTTTTTCGACTATTTTCTCCACTAGTTTCGAATATAATTTCTTAAACACTACACTTCGTCCAAAATAAGTTTATAATTTTCTGACTGCAAAGTTGTTCAGTGTTTTTATACTGATTTTAATAATGGAAGAGCGCTGCAAGTTATTGTTTAATGCCTTTTAAATAGGCAGAGATCATTTTGTGAAATATTTACTTTAAAAATTTAAATCATGAACTGAGAATATCGTTTATGAATTTAGCCACCTGCTGGTCTGTTAAAAACGCTAGAACTCAGTATTGAAATCGATAACACGAGCTGAAAACAATATCAATTAAAAAAATGTTTCCGCAAATACTTTAGAAAAATTCATATCAGAATGTGAGCTTTGTAGAATACATGCGCCTTAAAAATAGAATAGAAATAAATATATTTGGAACAAAAAACATTGAAATAAATTTAAATTTAATATTAATTTTCCTGTTGACCTCTAAAAATGTTGAGTGTTAAAGACAGTCAGCCAGACTTAAGCTAAACAAAAGCAAAATCTTAAAAAAAACTTCTTTTGAGAACTCAAAATTAATATTTTACAACAAAAAATATAACAGAATTTCATAAAAGATATTTTAAAAATACGTTTGCTTTTTGTATCAAAAATAAGATTTAGAGTGCAGGAGGAGGGAGAGAGAGAGAGAGAGAACGAAAGAGATAATGATTAACTATCGCTGTATACATACACTCTTAACTGATATAATAAAACTGTTTTTTAGAGATGGTAAAACTGTTCAAATATTAAAAGAAATAATTTTCTTGCTTGAATAATTCGATATAAAACCGAATTCATCAAATTTATAACAGTTTTTTGGTACAGGGGACTACTAAAAGTTACCTGTTTGCTACACTGTGTATTGCGAATTGCGTGCTTACTTTTGATACCTTGAGGAAATATTTAAGTTCAATAATTTTATCTGTTTTCATTGCAAATGGCTCAATTTGAACGGAATAGGCAGCGGCTAGGTGTTAATGGAGTTGTGGACTAAAAAGCAAGCAATTTAACGCATTAGGGTTCGTTATCGAAGAAAAGTGTGTCAAAGTTTATTACAAATTAGAAGACATTTTATGCATTTAGATTAAGCTTCGGTCTACTGTAGGCGTTCTGTAGTATAATGATAGATCTGTAATCATATTGACATTGCTGTAATAGTCACTTCTATGGTCGTATCATAACAAATCATGTTAGTATCGTGATAGATCAAGATAAACCTGCAGCCATGTTGACCTTGTTGTGGCAGTCACTTCTATGGTCTAAGTATGAGCCTAGACTTTTCTTACTTTTTTGACAAAAGTAACTAATGTGGATCAGGAGGACCTGCAATATGCTTTGCGCGAAGACAGACTTTGACAGCACCGCTCCATGATCTGTCTGCTCTGTCTGCCCTAAGCTCCGAACACCAATACAATGTGACTTTGAAATGTTGAAGGGATTAAAAGAGTTTGAAAACTAGCAGTGATAGTGACTGTTTATGGCAACTCCAAGGTCTATTTTGGAGTTGCTTAACCGCGTATAGGAGAGATCCAAGAGGCAAATTTGGGGACATGTAAGGTATTCAACTCTATGAAATTAGAGAACTTGTTCCTGTTACTCGCACGTTTTGGGGTTTAATTTTTCGTTGAGCGCGCATCCATTTGTGGTTGATTGGCCGGTGATTTGCACTACGCATTACAGGGAAAAAATTTTTTTTTAAGCAGAACAGTCCGTATATAAAAAAAATCCCTCCAGAGGTCTGTTCTGTCAGTTTCAATCCCCCCCGGGGGCACATTATAAGTCTTTATGGATCACACAATTATCTAGACTTGTGTATTGCGGGAGTAAAAGGGAGCCCAGTCCCTTTAGGCTAGTAGGAGCCAACTGGACAATCCACTATATTTCCACGGAAATCAGTCTAGCCCCAGAGTTCCGCTATTTGTCTCTTTAGGCATTTAGCTGAATGATTATTGAGGTAGACCCTTCGGGAGTATCGTGGTGACTGTGTGCTTCGAGGCCCTCTTTAGAATTTGTGTGTCGGATCATTTACATTGAACATAATGAATGATTCAGGTCCGGTGAGTATGAATGCCGTCGTGTTCTTAATTATATTAAGCTTCATGCTTTCTGGACCAGGAGCTGAATAGTTTCCAACTCCTCAGCAAGGCGTGAAGGCTGCGGCCTACTCCGGGCTTTTGTAGTTGCAATTAGGAGTGACCGGAAGATATACGTATCCGAAGGCCTTCTAGGTCGAGGATGACGCTACATATCATCCACAGTGGTAATGATCCACCATCAGATTAAGGCTTACGACCAGTTGCAAATGTAAATCTTATCACGTCATGTCAGTTTCAATGTAGGAAAGTTCAAATTGAATATCAATAAACACGACTCCCTCTTTCCTTCTCCCCATAACCGAATATCCTAATTCTGGCACAATGCACTGCATATGTAGGAGTCATCCCTTGAGTGCTGGTCCAAAAAAAAAAACCAGGACTGTCAAGCTAATTATAGATACTGATGAGGATGTCGGTGAGAAAATTCCAAAGATTAACTATCTGGCGATTTTCAAGGGCTTTTCTCAAGTGATTGGGTTTTTCTTACTTATTTGTTTGTTTGTTTGTTTAATTTTAACTAGTTCCAATCCGGCTCGAAGGACCAAAATGTTGGGGTAATAACCGTAAAAAATTAATAGAAAAAATAAATAGAAATAACAGCAGGATTTAATACGGGTTGATAATTTATTAATATCGGTAGTATACAGTACTAAGATTCAAGGTTTGGATTACAAGCGATGAGATGAGAATGAAAAAATTTAGGTTTAAGCGTTAAAGAAAGGCAAATAGAAATAAATACTGGTTTAGATCCAGGGTGACTTAAATACACGCACTCAGTTTATTTTTATACTTAGAAACAGATACATATATATTAAAGGGCTGCACAAGTATATTCGTTTTCATATCTTCAGTGAATGACATGCTTCAGTGTACAATGCAATGTTGTTCAAATTGTTCTTCTGTACTCAGCAGCAAATAAAAACTCAAGCAAAAACAAGTATTGTACTTGACAAGAATATAGCAAATGTGCGTAAATTTTGTGTTTACCAATACTTTCACATGTCCTATAGTTGATTTATATTTTCATGTCCAAGTGTTGTGTCAGCAATTGTAGTATCTGTTTCACTAATAACATGAATGACACTGATAACTCGTGCATTTTTAAATGAAAAGGTTGTTTTGTTTTATGAATGTTTTGATTATTTCTTGTTAATTTTTGGTGTTAGTTATTTGGAGATTTATTTCATTTTTATAAGTTAAATAAAAGAAATATAATTTATATTTCAATAAATAAAATCGATTAGAGTTCGTTTTTAGTATTTTATTAGATTAAATTAAATGTTTTAATATATAAAATATAAAAAATATTTAAAATGTATTTCATTTTCAGTTTTATTCGACCTTTTTTTATAATTTCTATTAAATTTTAATCTTTTTAAAATATAAAAAAATAATTTCCTGAAGAAGCTTTCCAAAGGAAAGCGAAATATTGAGAGAAAAAAAGAAAAATAAATCGTTATAATTTAAAGGACCGAGTAAAAAGATTAGAATTTAATAGAAATTAAAATGTATTTCCTTATTCAGAATTTAATTTTAAATGGCACATTCTTTTATAGATGAAATTATTTCCAAATTTTTGCTAATGTAATTTACCTATAAGGCAAAGCGGACTGTATTTAGATAATTTTTAATATTGGGTAATTTTCGCAATTAATAGTATAAGTTAATTACACTTTTCAAATAATGGGCTTAACAAAAGAATCAATTACAAAAAAGTAGAGCAAAAAACCAATTAATTAATAAAAAATTTTAAAAATAAACTTCCCAACCTAAAGATAAAAAAACCCCTTTCGCGTGGAAACAAGCTATGAAAAATTTTCCGCAGGTAATAAAATGTACATCATAAAGATGACAAACATTATTTAAATTAGCATTTTTCTGCGGACTTATAAATAATAAAAATTTATTTTTTAAGCTATTGTCTTCTATTTTAGTATTTTTTTGGTTGGGAAAATTATGTGTATGGACACATATAATATAATATAATATAATATAATATAATATAATATGTGTATGGACTCATAATTTTATATACATATACATACATATTTTTTAAACGGAATTTCCAAGCAAATGGATTATTACCTAGATTATTATTACCAGATTGTCATTTTTCAACAATTTTTTCAAAATTTGCTAAATAAAAAAACTAGCAAATAAAATTTACTGCTAATGCAGTTAAGCATCAGTTCATTATGTTTCATAAAATATTTATTTAATATATTTGAACATAAGGAAATACGCATAATAATAATTAAATTACAGCGAGTACACTGCTGAACTGCACACTGAAATCATATATTTTAACTTAGTTGTATTTTGACCGTCAGTGTCATGTATTGTCCATCACTCACCATTTATTAGTTATGTTTTCTCTTTTTGTTTTATTGCTGTTGACACACACTCACTCATCTCGCAACGCAAAAAGTATATGACCTGAAGTAACTGCTTGGTCATAAAATGTTTTGTTTGTAATTTAAATGGTTTTGTGCAGCCCTTTAATATATATGACAGTGGCTTATATAGTCTATTAGATCAACCGGATCAGCCAGGAGCCTTTAGCAAGCAACTGATGTTTCCAAGCTTCTTAATTTGAAGTATAATAGTATTTTAGTCACTTCTTTCACTGTCAATAAAGGTTTTTTGGCGTTTGAAAAATTCAATTTAATAGACAATTAAGAATCCCCAACTCGGGATGATTTTATTAATTTTATAGTAGCGAATACAAAATTTAAGGTCATTTACTAGACTTGTAATTTTAGTAGATTTTTAAGCTGTAAAACCAGCGGTATTCAAAAACTTTAATAAACTAAGATTTTGGGGTAAATTGTGATAATAAAAAAATTAACTTCTGGTAACTCTAAGTAAAAATAACAATCTTTCGTTATACCCAGAAGTAATTGTTTTAATTGAATTTAATCATAAACTTTTATTAGTAATTTACTAAATTTAAACAATTAATAAATTTAATTTAATTTAATTTAACTTTGTACCTACAACTACACCAATAAATGTTACCTTACCACATTTACGTGCATCTAATAATTCAATTATTTTTGTTAATGGATATAATTCGTGTTTAGAAATCTGATCCCTCATAAATACTTTCACTTTTTAAGTTTTGGTTTCATTAAAATTTCATTCGATTGTACTTAACCTCAAATAAATTTTAATTTTAATTCTTTTGACATTTTTCTTTTTATTTAATTTCTATTCTTTTCTAATAAATTTTCTTTGTTCTCGTGGTGAAGACACATATGTAGCTGTCAGTGTGATTTTGTTTTATAAAAATTATTTGAATAAAAGCAAAGAAACAAAAGAAAAGTTCAACAACCTTTAAAAGACCCAAATTTTAAAACTTCTTTCTAATTACTAATAATTTATAAAAGAGCGAGAGAGAGGGAGAGAGCGATAGAGAGAACGTATGTGTGTGTATGTGTAATGTAATGTATTTTTAAAAGAGGCTTGCTTGTGTAATAAGAGTGTAAGTTTAGCAAATTTATCTTTGTGTATATATGTATGTGTGTGTAATGTAAGCTCCGAATTTTTAAGAGAGATTTGCTTGTAATAAGAGTATAAGCTTGTCAAAAGAGCTTAAATTGTTGGCTTTATAGAATTGTAATCTCTGATCTTGTAATTTTTTCTGTGGCCGTGCTTAAATTTAAAACGGTCGAAATTATTACTGGCGCCAAGTTTTACACAACTTTTATGTAAAAATCAAATAATTTCTGTTATAATTAATAAATGTTTTACCAAAATTAATAAACTTTAATGTTTTCTTAAATAACGACTCTCTTTTCTATTACAAAAACCTCAAATTGTTAAGAGAATGTGTTCAGTTTGAAAAATGAAACACATTTAATTTTTTAATGATAAATATCCGTCTCTGTAAAAATAGAAAATCAAGTATACGAACTATTAATGACGTCAATTAAAAATAACGGGTGTATTTTGTAGAGATAAAGGCCTTTGAAATGGAATAAATTTACATAAATTATACTTTGGTAGAAAGAAAAACTTCTGGTATTAGAATTTAAATATGACTTTTGGCATATCACCGCCACGGCTGGCTCGGATGTAATCTAATCTGGAGGTCTAGTTTATTGGTGACTTTTTCCAACATACGGCCATAACAAAATGAATGTTGCCCTCTAATAGGTCAATCGTTTCCAGCATTGTGCAGTGTAGACTAGCAAATGCATATATTCCTACAGAAAATAGTCGCAAGGCATTAAATCGCACGATCTTGAAGGCCAATTCGCGGTTGCGAAACATGAAACCATGCTGTTACCGAATGTTTCCTTCAAGAAATCAGTTGTGCCACAAGCTGTAATATGTTGGGCATCTTGTTGAAAACACCGCTCCTGCATGTCATGGGGTTTTAATTGATAAACGAAAAAGTTCGTTATCATGGATCTATAGCATTTTGATCAGCATCGTTTTTAAAGAAGTGCGACCAATAATTCCACGACAGCCCATTAAGCACACCAAACAGTAAGTTTTGCTACACGTATGGGTGGCTTAACATATACTTGAATATTATCATTCCTCTAAATACGGCATCATCACTCCAATATTGACATATTTATTCAAGTAAAAGTCGCTAAGCAAAATTCGCTTTTGAAAATCGGGATCCACGGGAATCTTGTTTTGGGGCCAATATGGATCGTTATTAAGGCCGTCAGTAAATATGGCGTCAGAAAATATGGCGGAGTAGATATTTTTTGCAAGCTATAAATTAATGATTTATAACAGAAAAAAGATCTGTATAACAGTTTATAAAATTTGATTTACAATCTCAACATTGAGATAATTTAATATTTCGGATAAAAAACTAAAATTTACGAATAATAATTCACAGTGTTTAAGATTTTGTTAAAATGTTTTAATAGCAAAATCATATTCCTTAATATAACAGTTCCATAAACATTTTTGTTATAGATCATTCAATAAAAATTAAACCTTACATCTACAGTATTATTTTCTTATTGTTATAACAGTTGCAAATTGTCCTTAATATTAATGAACACACCGACTTTACTTAAGCATAACTTTTCTTTTCGTTACCGTTCTAGTGTTATTAAAAACTGTTATACTGCCAAAAGATTCACTTTTTCATATGATATTCTGACTATTTGATTTGAAAATAAAACCTGAAATATGTGAAACAATCTAGAAAATTCCCAAAAAAAAACTATTCAATTATAGCCCTCCCTTTAAAGTTATTTCATTTATAATTTTGAAAAGTTGTAGACGCCATTATGATTCAAATAAAACGAAATATGCACTTGGTTTATTTTCAAATGAAGTTGTTGCATCTTAATTTGTATGTGGCAAGTAGCAAAGCGAGTATATTTGAATAAGTTGCAAGGAATTAAAAACTAGTTTTACTCATTCATTTGGTATTTGTGTTTCTTTTCTTTGCAGGAATTATGACACTGAGCCGTGGCCCTTACAGCGAGCTCGATAAAATGAGCCTTTTTCAGGATCTAAAACTGAAACGACGTAAAATCGATTCAAGATGCAGCAGTGATGGTGAATCAGTAGCCGATACCTCAACCTCTTCGCCAGACCTCCTAGCGCCCATGTCGCCAAAAATGTGTGATACCGGGGGAGGAGGTGGAGGCGGTGGTGGTGGTGGTACAAATATGGCCAGTTCCCTACCTTTGGTAACACTGACAGCTACCACTGCTTTAACCACAACTGCAACACCTGCCACATGTTCGACCACTCAAGTGGACGCTGAAGTTGTGGTAGCCACTGCTAAAGCAGTAGCAGCCGCCGTGGCGGTTAAAAATGAGCAGTTGCAGCATTTGCAACAGCAACAAGAACAGACTGAAATACATTCATCATCATGTGGTGTGATGGCGTCGGCGACAACATCAACGATGATGACACCGCCTGCACCCGTAAGGACTTCGCCGCCTATGAACACCGAAATGGTAGCGGCCGATAGTAATGAGAGGCGGACACCCCTGAGTAATCGTGCCACTCCCACACCACCTCATAATAATGGCAATGCCAGTAGCAGCACTAGTAATGGCGGTGGCAGCAGTCGAGCTTCTCCCGATTCTATGGATGATAAGCCCTCAACTACCACTTCCTCACCCATAATGTCATCAAACGGTCTTTTGGGTATTGGAACGCAAAGCAGCAGCGTAAGCGGCGCATCAGGGGCAGTAGGTGGTAGCGGCAATAACAATAATTCCAGCGGTAATATGAGTGTAATACGCTCGGTAAAGGAGGAACGTGTTTTGGCTTCTCCAACACGTATGATGGCCTACCATCATCATCATCAACAGCAGCAACAACATCAGCAACAGCATCAGCAACATCTCATGCAGCAGCAGCAGCAGCAACAACAGGGTAGCAAAACACCCACACAGTCTCAACAACATGTTACAGTTTTAGTAACACCATCTCGAATTAAGTCTGAACCACATTTACCGACCCAAACACCACTTTCGCCATATTCCACAGCGGTAAGCACTTCTACTTCAACTTCAACATCCTCCCCTTTACACAGTACATCTACGACTAGCCATTATACCAGCTCAACGCAACATCAGCAGCAGCAACAGCTTCATCATCATCATCAACAACATCAGCAGCAACAGCAACAGCATTCGCATTCTAATCCTCCGCCAGTACCACCAATAGTCACAACACATCACTTACATCAACAGCTAACGCAACCTCAGTTGCGTAAGAATAGTCCTCCTCATGATCTACAATTACCAACCCAACATCACCACTTACTGACACAGTCAATGCAACATTTAACACAGCAACAGCAGTTGCAACTTCTACAGCAAGCAGCCGCCATGTCTAGACAAAATAATCCTGCTACAAGAGAATTGTCACCAAGTGCATCAATGTCTCCCAGTTCAAGACATTCTTCCTCGAAGTCACCGCAACAGCATATGATGCAGCCGCAACAAAATTTAGGCCAGCATGTGCGAATTAAGAAGGAACCTCCTGCGATGCAAAATCACAATCCGAATTTCGGAAATAGCGGCAATGGTCCTCAAAGGCATCATTCGCCACATCATTTTATGCAACAACAGTCGCCAAGCCAACAGCAGTCTCCTCAGGCACCTCAGCCGCCACAATTGCCACCCCAAGCTTTGGGTAACATGGCGCAAGCCTTAATGCATCCAGCTTCATTGCAGTCTCTAAGACATCCGAATCGGGATGCGACCTTATTATTCCGCGTTAAAAATGAAGTGCAACAACAGGTGGCGGCAGCAGCAGCTGCTGCTGGCTTACCTCAACTTATGCAGCCTAGTGCTGCTGCCGTAGCCGCTGCGGCTGCACAGCGTATGGTTTGGGTTTCTAATGCTCGCATTAATGGTGTAAAACCAGAAGTTATAGGTGGACCAATGGGTAGTATACGGCCGGGTGGACCAGGTCAATCGCCATCACCACACCACTCCTCTTCATCGGCTTCATCGACATCACAGCTATCGCCACAAACACCCTCACAAACACCACCCAGAGGTACACCGACCGTTATTATGGGAGAAAGTTGTGGAGTACGCACCATGGTTTGGGGTTATGAACCAGCGGCACCTCCTACTGCAACCAGCTCGGCCAGTCAGTCACCAAATTCACATCACCACCAGCAACAACATCATGTTTCACATCAACAAATGGGAGGTGGAGCGCCCTCCTCCTTACAATCTCAGCCACATCACTCGTCACAGTCTTCATTGAATACAACGTCGTCTTCGCCTTCAGCTGGATCTCTTACACCCACTCATACACCGGGACCATCGCCACAAAATAACGAAGAAGCCGCGCAACTACTATTGTCACTGGGGCAAACAAGGATCCAAGACAATCGACCAAGACCCCCACATGCTTTTCGTACACCTCATGCTCTCAATATGGAAAGATTATGGGCCGGCGACTATTCTCAATTACCGCCGGGACAATTACACGCTCTGAACTTAAGTGCAGCTCAACAAACTTGGGGTGCAGGTTCTTCGAATACCACTGGTTTGGGACGGGGTCTAGATAATCCTCATGAACCAACCGATGAAGATGAGCAGCCCTTAGTGTGCATGATTTGCGAAGATAAAGCCACCGGCTTACATTATGGCATTATAACGTGTGAAGGGTAAATTCAAAAGAGATTTAAACAAAAATAATTTTTTTTAATTCCAATTATATTTTCAGATGTAAAGGTTTCTTTAAGCGTACCGTACAAAATAGACGGGTATACACTTGCGTAGCAGATGGCACCTGTGAAATAACCAAAGCTCAACGTAATCGTTGTCAGTATTGTCGCTTCAAAAAATGCATTGAACAAGGCATGGTCTTGCAAGGTACGATAAAAACTTTTGATGATCAAATCAAGCATATTTTTTTATTTCACAACTTTTTTCTGCAGCTGTTCGTGAGGACCGTATGCCTGGCGGGCGAAATAGTGGCGCTGTATACAATCTTTATAAGGTCAAGTACAAGAAACATAAGAAGAGCAAGCAACAGCAACAACAGCAGCAGCAGCAGCAACAACAATCGCCACAGCAACATTCACCAATGCACCAGCAACATCATCAGCCTCAACTGTCACCGCACCATCATCAGACCCATCTCTTTATGCCGCAACAACAGCAGCAGCAACTGCAACAACAACAGTTTGCCGCTGCTGTGGCAGCAGCCGCTCATCAGCAACAAACCAAATTATTAGGTGAAATGAAGCCCATGTTCTTGAGTAAAGAGCAGCAGCAGTCTATGCATTCGCCACATCACCAACAAGCTGCACAATCGCAACCACCACTGGGGCCACCACAGCAACCACCGCCGCATTTAACCTCACCCCATCATCCGTTGCATGCATCGGCGGGAGGACCATTGCATAGTCCTGTGCCAGGCGGACCTCAGCAATCAACGTCACATCACCATGCCGCCTCAGTAGCGCCACAACAGCATGTGACCCACCAGCCGTCAGCAGCTTCACAAAGACCCACGACGCCTCAAGAGACTGCTATGAAAATACCCTCGCATTTGGTAAATGGTACCATACTTAAGACTGCTCTCACGAATCCTAGCGAGATTGTACACTTACGACACCGGCTCGATTCGGCGGTTAGTTCATCCAAAGATCGGCAGATCTCCTACGAGCATTCGCTATCCATGATACAAACTCTGATAGACTGTGATGCCATGGAGGACATAGCTACCTTGCCACATTTCTCTGAATTTCTCGAAGACAAATCGGAGATTAGTGAAAAGCTGTGCAACATTGGTGACTCAATTGTCCATAAATTGGTGTCGTGGACTAAAAAGCTGCCCTTCTATCTGGAAATACCCGTAGAAATTCATACGAAACTTTTAACTGATAAATGGCATGAAATTCTCATATTAACAACAGCAGCCTATCAAGCATTACACGGCAAACGGCATTCATCATCCACCCACTCGGCCACCTCAGCCAGCAGTTCTACTTCGTCGAACTCTTCGGCCTCCTCATCGTCCTCCTCACCCACGCAGCACAACCACAGCAACAATCATGCTTCATCTACATCACCTCCTCACTTAACAACACATCCTGCCTTAGTACACAAAGAAGATCCTGAATTTGTGGCTGAAGTTAACGCTCATCTGACGACATTGCAAACATGTTTAACCACGCTAATGGGACAGCCCATTGCTATGGAACAGCTAAAATTAGATGTGGGTCATATGGTGGATAAGATGACGCAAATAACCATCATGTTTCGACGTATTAAATTAAAAATGGAAGAATATGTTTGTTTAAAAGTCTACATACTGTTGAATAAAGGTGAGTTTTTATTGCGGCTACAACCGACTTGAACGATCAAGTTGTCACATATTAACGGTTGTCAACGCTTTCTTTTATTTCTTGATTTATTTTTCAGCAGAAGTGGAACTGGAAAGTATACAGGAACGTTATATTCAAGTGTTGCGTACATTCTTGCAACATTCATCGCCTCAAAATCCACAAGCCCGCCTTAATGAATTACTGTCCCATATACCAGAGGTGAGTAAGAAAGAGAAAACGGAATTTGCAAATGTTTATGAAATGTTTTGGGTTCTTTACAGATCCAAGCTGCTGCTAGTCTTTTATTGGAAAGTAAAATGTTCTACGTTCCCTTTGTCTTGAACTCTGCCAGTATAAGGTAGCAAATGCTTCAACGTGGTCTATTAACAATTGCCGAAAAACAACAACAACAACTGCAACAACCGCAACCGCCTTACGATACAACAAAAGCGATAACAACACGAGCAGCAAGTTTATTAAAGGAACAAGAACAGTTCAGCAGCAGTAGCTGCACCAGCAGCAGACAGGATTTAAATTTGGATAGCAAAGAGAGAGTAAATTGTTTGCCAATAATTGAAATGCCACAAATAAAAATTGAACAGGATGCCGATTATATGGAGGGTATAGAAGAAGAGCAAGAATTGCAACAAGAAGAAAGAGAAGAGGAGACGCAAGCGATGGAAGTGGATGAGAAAGATGCAAGCAAAATTAAGCCAGTGCCTCAGTTGTTAGAACCAACATCGATTTTGAAGACTTCTTTGCTAACAGGAGCAGCAAATACTTTGGCAACTTTGACAGCTGCTGCCGAACAAATAGCTAGAATGCCAAATGAAAGTTTAGCTAAAAATTATCCTTATTTTAGGGAAGAGAATAAAAGAACTTATGCAATAGAGGAAGAACATGAAAAGTCTGAGTTAGCAACTAAAGATAAGAAAATAGGTTCATCATCAACAACGACTACTTATACTTCTATTTTACAAACAGCATTGATGTCAAAACGTCCAGCAACATTAAATGTTGCAGCAAACTCTTTAACGCCACCAGCATCATTAACATCATCTAGTTTAGCTTCAACAAAATCTTTACATGTCCGAACACCAGATCAAGTTTTAAAGACTGCCGTTACATTGGCTACTTTAGGTGAAATAGCGGCTCAACAAGAGCAACAACAGCAACAGTTGCAACAACAACAACAACAGCAGCAGCTACAGCACCAGCAGCAACAACAGCCGCATATTTTAGTGGTGCCTCAGGTACAGCGTAAAATGTGTACACTGCCTTTTAAAAAATTAAATTTTGCCAACGTAACAAAATCTTCATCAACAACACTTACATCAACAAACTCAACAACCTCTTCAGCAGCATCAGCAGCAGCAGCAGCTGCAACTACCACTACCATTACAAATAATTATTTAGGTTCTAATCTTAAAGCAAACACTAATTTAATTAAAAGTAGTTGTATATTAAATACAAATAATTTGGCGGCTTCAACTAGCAACAACAAAAACAACAATAATAATAACAACAGCAATAGAGATAGAGATAAATTAGAAACAAACACAGCAACATATTTTGATACTAACAATATTATAAATAATGTCACTATATGTAGCAACAATAACAACAGTAACAATAATAATTCAAATTATAAATCCCAAACCATGGCCACACAAACCTTAAAAATTTCAACAATTAAGCCCCATTTGGTGACAACACAAACCCAAACCGAAGAAACAAGTACACAAACACAGACACAGACACAGACACCAACACCAATACCAGCAACACTAAACACTATACCTTTAACTTTAGCAACAACTTTAACAAATAGTAGTAGTTCATCTTCATTACAAACAGCCAACAGTGGACTGTTAAGGACTGCAGTGTCAGCAAATACAAAAATGTTGACACAAAACTCATCACTACACTCATTATCAAATAAATTAATAACGAAAACTAAATTACAGCCCGAAGAAGAAAATGTGGCCTCATATTCTGCAGCCACAAATGTTGCCGACAATGTGGTGTGTGGCAACATATATAAACATGTATCTGGCAATAGCAAAACATTAACAAAAATGAATGTTATACAAAATAAAGCTGTAGCCAATCCAATAAGTCCAACATCAGTGACTACGAATACGGATAATGGATCTAGTTCAACAAATACTACCACAAATGTTACTGTTGTTGTTTTTGAAACATTGTTACCTGAGGACTGAAAACTTTCTTTATAAACATTTTCTTTTTTTTTATAATTAATTACAATTTCTTTAAGCTAAATAATTTCTGGTTCTTATAAAATCCTCTTAAACTTTTTTAAGCCCATAAGGTTAAGGTGAATGTCAATGTGATAAGTGATTACTTGGGTTTGTGCAAAAGTGCTAAGGCAAAATTGTGATAACGCTACATAACATGCAGATTGCTTAATTTTCGTTTTAGGTGTCAAATTTCAGAGTGTGTTATTCTAACTGAACTCGATTTCTTTTATATATTCAATACACTGCAACCGAATGTTCCACATAATACAGTCCTATTAATATTCCCTTGCTGCTCCTTTTCATTATTGCCGAACACACCTGGCCCACTTCCACCTCCTTAAGGACTTCAATACGAAAAATTACATTAAGAAAAAAGAGAATATCTGCACTTCTTTCCTTTATTTGGGATCACATGGAGCAAAAATATTATTTCCTTCTCTTTACGCCACATCACATGACTCTAAATATATAAAAATTTTTATGACAGTGTCGTGCTTTTGCTAAGTTAGTGCTTTAGTATTTATGAAGGCTGTTGAAAATCTAAAGCGAACAAAAAATATCGCATTTTTGGCTCTCTTGTTTCGAATCCATTACATCTTCAAAGCCAAAACTGTGTGATTCGAATTACATCCGCGCCTGGCCATGAAGCCTTAATCAGATGGTGGACCATAATTTGGAACGTCATGCACGTTCTAGGAAGCCGAAGCCATAATTCTATACAACAGAACTTTCTAGTTGCAACTTCGATGATTCCAGAGCAGGGCTGCAAATCATCACTCCTTGCTTAAGAGTTAAAGACTTTCCAACTCCTGCCCAGAACACATGTCTAGCATGCTTACTGGACTGGATAATTCACTTAGGGTGTCATTAACAGTGACATGATCCTGGCCACCATAATAACCATTATACTGTTATGGGGCCGCGAAACCACAACCACCACGATACTCCCATATAGGGGCCAACCTCAATAATCAGTCAGAGAACTATTATACATATGTCTAAAGAGACAAATAATGAACTCTGCGGCTTACTGATTCCCGTGAAAATAAAGTGGAGTTTCCAGTTGAACCCCTGCTACCTTCAGGGGACTGGACTCCCTTTTTCCCCAGTTGCACTGTGTCTAGATAAAGACCATATTTATGTGCCCCCGGGGGATCTTCAAAGCCAAAAAGTAGCACTGAATAAGTGTGATCTTGGTTGCTAATGCCATCTTCTTATCATCTTCGCCTTCTTCTTTCTCTGTCTTGTAAATACCGCCATTATTCTCTGATCATTTTCTTCAATTATTTAATTATGGCATGAACTGTAAGTCTGTAATGCCGCACATTGCGCCACCAGTTCCAAACTATTTGGGGTTCAACTGATAGTAGTCTTTCATGACTGCGAAGCCTAACCAGAGGTTTTTTTCACGTACTAGGGGTGTCAGGAGTCTTCGGTTCCAGCTTGATAATGGTGCAGCCCTTCGAGGAACTTCGTGGTGGCTGTGGTTTCGGCTTAAATAGCGGGAAGGTGTAGAGTGTGGCTCGGTGTGGAGTTGCATTGCAACTAGGTGGCATGAATCGTAGAGCGACAAAAGTTTTAGATAGACTCTGCACCACATCAAGGGGGAAACTGTGTCCAAATGCATAGTTTTGAATTGCTTTCTATGCGTTTGCATGGAGCGTTGATGGACGCCTGTATTCAGTCGGTGTTTAGAGCACTGTGCTTTACATTCTGTAACGGCGCACAGTGGCTTGTTTCACTAGATGTTCGAAAAAAATGTTTTCACCTTAAATACTAAGGAGCTTCGATCATGAATATAGACTATGTGGCATCTCTTTGCTTCACGGGAAAACTCAATTTAATTTCTAAAATGTTTTTTATTTTAACAAATTTTGCAACCTTTTTCTAGAACAACATGAGAATTTCCAGAAACATATTTTTTTGTTCTCGGACCAGCAGTCAGGGAATGACCCCTATACCAGCAATGCATTGTGCCAGAACTAAGAAATTAGGTTATGGGGAGGAGGAAGGAGGGAGTAGTGTTTGTGGCCACACAATTTGAACTTTCCTACATTGAAAGTAAGATGAGGGAGTTTATTCCACTTACGGTCTGTTCTTCTGCTAAAAAACGAATTTTCCCTATAATGCGTAGTGCGACACTGGGCTATAAACGTGCGAGTAACGGGAAGTAGGGAGTTTTCTAATTTCATTAGAACACGGACCATTGTAGTAACGATAAAACAGTGAAATACATTTCACATTGCGTGGACGCTCTAGAGAATCAATAGAGTTGGATACCCTACTGTCCCCAATGAGCCTCTTGGCTCTTTCCTGTACGCGATCAAGCTACTTCAATTTGTGGCGCCGGCATTCATATTTTTGGATTTTAGAATAAGAATATATTGTGGCAGACCTTATAAACTTAAATTTTGTTATGCTGAAAATATTGAGTTTTATCTGGGAAAAACTTTAAGATAACAGTAGTTATCAAAAATGCCAAGGCTTTTGCACGAACACAATGAATGAAAAGTAAGCAAAATTTTCTCGCTTTGATTTGCAGCTTAAATGCCTTTAATTCCCTTTGTTACCCCCCACCTTTTTTTAAAGTATAAAAAATGCTTCGTTTGCTTATATTATTTTTAAGTTATAATTTTTTATACATTGATTTTTTTATTTTGTTTTAATATATATATATTTTTTGTCTGTATACAAATTGTGTTTTTATTCTAGATTTTAGATTTAAACGAAAATTTGTTTTTGTTTATTATTTTTTTTTTATTTTATAAATATATAAATAATAATTAAGTAACATTAACTAATTTTATAACTATGATTACTATGTGTGTATTTTTTGTTTCGTGTATAATTAATTAATAAATAATTTATTAGTTTTTAAGTAAAAATTCTTTTTATTAAGAAACAAAACCCGTATGCAACACTATACAAAATTATGGACTTTTTTTATGTAATTTAATCTTGTATTTGTTAAGCTTTTATTATTATAACTATTTTAATTATATAAAATATAAATATTTTTTAGTTGATTTAAAAAAAAATATTAAAACAAAAAATCCCAAATAACTTTTATCATAAAATAATATAATTTTTATAGCTTAAAGAATCGTTTTTTTTTTGTTTTCTTTTTTAAGTGTGTGTAATTTTTCTGTGTTTTTATTTTTTTTTTTTTTTGTCATTGTTAATTATTAATCATCTATAAATATATATATATATACTTTTTTTGTAAGATGTATACAAAAAAAAAAGAAAAAAAAATTCATTAAAAAAACATTTTTTTGCAAAGGCTTCTTTAAAACATATAAAAGCATACAAATCCTACAAAAAATCCTTTTAATAAAACAGAAATTTTCAAACAAATACTTTTTTTAAAGTTTTTTTTTTGCAAATAATTCAAAGCTGCAAAACAACATGTTGCCGAAACATGTTACCGAAACATGTTGCCGAGACATGTTGCCAACTAAATCCATGCTTAAAAAATTATATCTAATAAAATGATATTTTATTAGCAATTATCTTTACAGCAATCATAAGTCAGCTAAAACTCCACAAAGATTAATTGCTGAATTCTAAAGCAAATTAAAATTAAGTTTTCAAAGATTTATAAATTAAAACCATGTTACTGAAACATGTTGCCCCTAAAATACAAAGAAAGCAATAAATAAATATAATTTTAATTCAAATACATGTTGCTGAAATAAAGAGCAACATGATTTTCTTATACAAAAGTTAACAAATATTTTTTTAATAAATTTGATTTTTATAAAAAAGTTTAATTCACACAAAAAACAGAAAATTTCAAGCGTCAAGGAAAATTAAAAAAAAAATAAATAAATAAATAAAAAAACTCGTGTTAAAGCAACATGTTTCTGGCAACACAAAATCAAATTATTAGAATCAACAGCATTGAATTGCAGAATTACTTTTTCCAGCCTTAAACGAATTTCAAGTCAGATCTTACGGGGATTACAATTTATCAATGAGTATTATGACTTTTGTAAAAGTTTATATCTTTTGCTTACAGAAACTTATTATTTAATGGAAAATTATTGTCAGTTTTATGGGTAAAATTATGTTGAAAACCCTTTGGCTTTAAGGCGACCTGTAATAAAGCCAGTCTTCATGCTCTCTACATCATTGCAGTGATTTAATAAAATAAACTAATCTACTAACTTTTCAAACGTTTGTTGAACTAAAGTAAATTTACTGAAATTAACAACAACAACAATTTCTTTCATATAAAACATAAATTTCTATATATTACACTAAAATATACAACTCTGCTGGGAAAACAAAAACCTTCTTGTTAACAACTTTTAATTAAAATCAATATTAAACAGCGATTATATTAATTAAAAGAAAAACTATTGAAAATATCCTTTTATTTTATACCCACATTTCGTCAAAAGGAAGCCTATACTATTTAGCGAAATTTTTAATCTAAATTAATTAAATATTTTTTCTCTTTAACTAAAAAGCTTTTATAATTTATAATTTTGCATTCTTTTTTTGTTTTATACAAATTATTGCATTTAATATTGTTTGTAGCCCACCAAAACCACAATTTAAAAATTGATTTCCCAACCCTGTTTAATAATAAACTGTTAAATAAATTAAGTTAAAAAGTAAAGCATACTATAAGGCTGACTAAATTTAATTTCATGAAAGCAAACACGTCCACAATGGTAACAAATTTTCTTTTTTCTTTAATTTTTTATCTATATTAAACAAACAAACTGTTTAAATTATTATAAATTTATTAATAAAAAAAAAAGACTTGAAATGAAGCCTCCTAGACAAATTTCTGGCCGCCTCTATCCAAAAACAATTAACTGTTCCTCTAAATCTCTTATAACTTGTCGTTCTATTAAAATACATCATTCATTTGTGTCACAACTTTAAAATAAATATAAAGTTATCACTTAAATTTATAAATATAAAAAAAAGTTATACGAAACAAAATAAATTGAAATTAATTTTAAACATAAAAAATAAACACAAGGAAATATAAAAAATAATAAATCAAAAGATTCGATTTCAAATGAATTGAATTAAGCGAGTGTGTAGTAGGCCACCCTAAGGCAAAAAGGAATAACAGTGCTCCGCAGTTAACTATTTAAACAACAAAAATTATTTAAATTTAATAACATGTTAACTTGATATATTTGTTTAAATCTAAAGTGTTTAAGGGAAAATCATAATATTAAATTTATAAACTTTATTAATTAAACTATAAGCAAATGAACTTCATGAAATCGCTACTCGATATTCCATTACTTTTTATTCTGTTATCTTATTAAAGATATTGAATAATTTTTTGAAAATAATCGAAATAGCCTAAACAATATTTTTTACACTTTTTTTAAATTTTTCAAGCAATCGAAGTGAATAAAAATTTAAGTTAAAAATTAATTTAAAATATTCGCTTGTTACACACCATTTGTTTGTTTGTCGTTTAAAAAAGTTATAAACTTTTTAAAAAAGTAGCAAAATATATTTTCATTATTTATTTAAAAATAAGAGAAAATTCTAAAGACTAATGAAACTTTAAAATTTTATTCGGGTTTTGTTTTTATAAACCGATTATTCGATTTGTAATAATCGGGTATCCCTTACAATTCCACTTAAAACTTAAACGTATTATTCAAAAATATTATTTTTTTATGCATAATTGACCGGTAAGTAAAAACGAATTTAACTTAGCACTTTAATATTTTTTAATCGAATACTCGAATAAAAACCCGGATGCTTAGAACTAACTAAATAACTATTTCAACTGCATGACCTAAATAATTACAGTTTTATTTTCAAATTAAATTTTGCAATCTTAAAATGTCAGCCATACTCTTAATATGCCATAATTATTCGGTTACTTTAATTTAAATTCATCAAAATAATAAAAAACTATTTGCATTTATTGAAATAAACACAAAATATTTACATTTATAAAAATATATTTTCAATTTTACAAAAGGTTGCCTGTTACGAACCGGTTACTTAGCAAAATAACCTTTACTTTTTATTTAATATTAAGTTATATTCTCGTAAGTGAGATATTTTCTCGTACGAGAGATATATAAAATTTAAATCTAAAATTTTTATTTATTACATTTATATTTAACAATTCGATTATTAGCTTAAAGTAACCAAACAACGCAGCAAAATTAATACAACAAATTAATATTCAAAATATATAATATATAACAAGAAATTTATCGATAACTTGATGATATAGTTTTATTAAAGGCTACCAACAACTTTAAATTTAAATATTTTGTAAAAAGTTATCGATAACTTGACGTTTTTTTCATATAAATTTAAATAAATTTATCGATAACTATGCAATCTATCGATAACTACGGAAAACTTAGCGGTAGCTTAATATTTTCAAGAAACTCATTGATAACTTAAATTTATATTTCAATATTTTGTAGAAAGTTATCGATAGCTTGACTTTTTTTTAATAGAAAGTTATCGATAACTTGACGTTTCTTTCATAGAAAGTTATCGAGCCTATCAATAACTATATAAAACTGAGCGTTAGCTTAATATTTTTAAGAAAGTTATCAATAAATTACCGTTTTATTTTTTATTAAAAGCTTCCAAAAACTTTAAATTTAAATTTGTTAAATAGACGTATCGATAACTTTCAGCTTATGAGTTGATGTTTCATTATTATGAAAAGCTACTAATAACTTTAAATTTAAATATTTTGTAGAAATACATCGATAACTTGACGTTTCTTTCATAGAAAATTATCGATAACTATAGAATCCATCGATAACTATTGAAAACTTAGCAGTAGCGTGATATTTTCAAGAAAGTTATTGATAATTTAACGTTTTATTTTTGAGAGAAGCTTCCGATAACTTAAAATTTAAATTTATTAAATAAACTTATCGATATCTTTTAGTTCTTATCGATAACTTTACGTTATATTTTTATGAAAAGCTAGCACTAACTTTAAATTTAAATATTAAGTAGAAAGTTACGGATAACTGGAAGTTTTTTTCATAGAAAATTATCCACAACTATGGAATCTATCGATAACTATCGAAAACTCAGAGTTAGCTTGATATTTTCAAAAAATTTATTGATAACTTAACGCTTTATTTTTATTAAAAGCTACTGATAACTTTAAATTTCAATATTTTGTAGAAAGTTATCGAAGCTTGACGTTCTTTTTAATAGAAATTTATCGATAACTTAACGATTCTAAGGAAAACTTAGCGTTAGTTCGATATTTTCAAGAATGCTATTGATAAATTAACGTATTTTTATAAAAAGCTTGCGATCACTTAGAATTTAAATTTGTTAAATAAATTTATCGATAACTTTCAGATTTTTAGAAGAACGTTTCATCCGAAAGAGTATCAAGTACAATATAGGCATAGCATATGATTGATGATTCAAGCTCGATAGTTGCGACTAATTAAATACCAGACCTAAACCAAATTTTTCCATGGATACAAATTTTAGAACAACTTAAAAACGATACGACAGAATGATTTAAGACAAAGTGACCACTAATCGAACACAAGACGCACTTGATGCATAAGAAAGTTAGGCTCAGTTAAAACAACTCCTAATAGTTGGGTGTGGAGTAGAGCAATTTATACTCCTTAAAACTTAACAAAATCCAAGAGGGTGAATTCTGAACTGCCAGCTGGCCAATCACCCATTAATATGAAATGCGGAGGGTTATTTTTGATTCACAGTTTAGCCGTTTTAGCTTTGTATCTATAACTTATTGGTTAATAGCAATGGGTTAAGAGGCTTCACAATGGATTCCAGGACGGTCGATTGATATATAATAAATATAATTCAACTTCAATTATAGAATTAATGTTCCTTAAAGTATTTTTTAAGTTTAAGTTTTAAGTTTAATGAGTCCTGGGTTTAATAAGTCAGCGAAGTGTGGGGAATGGTTTTAACCTTCTCTTCGTTTTGTGAATTGTAATCTCTCTACTTTTCTTCATAGTTGAAGAATCGTTAAAAGAAAAGATTGAGTCAAAATTAAAATTCTTGAAAAAGAGAGCACTTCCTAATATTATTAAATGGCGTAGAGATTGTATAGCCTAAATAAAACTTTCAGGCTTCATATTATTACGTTGATTCCTTTTAATGAACGTTTTGTTATTTTGAGTTCTTTGATTGCCAAATAATAACGCAGCACTTTAGAGTTTAAAATTAATTTAAGCGATTTTTTACTTTCAACACACACAAAATAAACACGATGGTAACTTTGTTGTCTTTACTAAACGATAACTCAACTTGAATTAATTTAATTTGTCCAGCAAGTGGTGTTTATATAGTTGTTTTAAGTGGTTCTCGCATATTCAAAAATATTCTACTTTTGCATATTGTTGTTGTTATTATCATTTAAGCTAGGCGCCTGATTTTGTCAATTCCTTCTCCACGTGACGTCTTACCTGGGTATTTGTTTGCAAATGGGGAGTGCTTTCGATATGAATACATCATTATCTAGCCACGTTCTATCATGTACTTCTTGGCTGTGTTTTGTTTTGTTCTGTGTTTGTTGTTTTTATTTTCTATTGTTTAGCTTATTTGTTAGAATTTCTTATAAACATGTTGTTGTTGTCTTGTGTGTATAAAATTTCTGGGAAAACTAAACTAAGTTTGTAAAACGTACAGTGGGACGTTTCGTTTACTTTTTCTATTGATACTTATTTTCTTTTAATACTTAATAAATCATCTTCGTGTTATCACAGTTGTTTTTGGCGAAATCGGTGAAGGCAGCAAATTTTTATGTAAGCCTCTTCCTATCGGAATCACTTTTGCCTTGTTTTTTATTAAATTCTTTTACTTTACACTTCAAATTTCTTTACATTTAAAAATATTTAATTAAATTTGAAATAAATGCCACCCATCTTTGGCCAACCATCGCTATCTCCTATTAAAGAGCCGATGAAATTCAATTTTAATATTGTTTCCCTCTCAGCCTTGTTTGTAATTGTTAGGACATTTTGCAGCTCTGAAATCCTTTTACTAGATATGGGTTATTTTCAAGCCCCACAATTAATGTTCTAAACTGTTATCGAGCTTTTTTATTGCCAATTAATTACATGCAACTTTTAGAGTTTTAAATTAACTTATCCGATTAATTAAGACGATTATTTACTATTCGCGTTTATACACAAAATAACAGGAGGATAACGTTATCACTTGAAATGCTATATAAACTGTTGTACGTTAGCTTTCACAATTAGACTGATTTTTGCCCACAAGAATGGGAGGCTTTTATGCCGTTTTGAGCCGTTCTAGAATTAACCACAAAAAAAATCTCACACTTCGGTTTGTTGGAAGGCTACGTAATTAATAAGTAGCGAAATTAATACGTAGCGAAATCTTCAAAGCATTTCCAGAAGATAAAAAGTGAAAATATAACACATTTTGTTGTTACAAATTGAGAAAGTTGTCTCCTTTTTCAAGGTAACTGCTGCTTCCGTTTTTGTGTGATATCAATGAATCTCTTCATCCATAACAAAAATGAAACATGTTTTAGTACTTAGTCAAGGAATGGAATATTGCAAGGTGATAAGATTGTATAAAGGAGCGTTAAGTTTATTTCTTTTATTTGGGTACGGTTTTCCGTCGACCCTCGTCAAATTTGGTTTGTGAACAAACCGGTTTCGGCTGTTTGCCATCTTATTTCTTTAAACCATCCCTAAAGTAGTATTGTAATGGGATTAAAAAATTATTCATTCTTATTCTGTTTGGCGACGGCAACATCGTCGTCGATTTTGAGGCAACATCAATGCTAATTTGGTATTCTCTAACAGTTTAATGACAACGTTGCCAGTTTATTGATCATTTTAATAAAATATAACACACATATTTAATATTTGAGTCAGCTGATTTATTTGTATACTATTTTTGGTAAAATCGGTGTGGAGAAAATATAAATTGTGTGAAAAAAAATAAAATATGTATTTTTTTATTTATAAACGATCTTTTTTTAAATAAATAATTATTTAATTAATAAAATCTGTATTAAATTGAACCTAAAATAAATTAAGAATCAAAATAAATTAAAATCAAAATGTTCAGCAAATTTGCCACAGCTTCTTCCTAGGGGCTCAGTATAAGTTGATTAGTTTTGCATTCCATTTTTTTGTCTACCACCTTTTTTTTACTTTAAATTTTAAGTCGCGCCAAATCGGAAAAAAGATTTGTCAAAGATGTTTTGAACTACATCCGATAGCTTCTGCCATCCATCACTCGTTCTACTTGGTGGGCCAAGGTTGTTTAGAGCAGTCGCAACACTTTTCCATTATTCCTTAAAATTAGTAGGAACATTGCTTCTTCGAAATCCCGGGGCAAGTGATAAATTTTATCCCAATTCTTCCACTAATTTTTGAAATTGGTTGGCGTTGGTAATTTTAATTTTTTCCATTTTATTTTGTAATTTTAGTTTTTTCAATGTTTTTCAAATTTTTGTTTATAATAGCACGACACCAAAATCACAGACGACAATATCCACGGCAATTCAAGGCAACATCAACGTCAAATTGCCATACAGAATACCAATCATATATTGCCAGTCATCGATAAATGGCAATATTGCCATCAGGAATACGAATATACAACAAACAATAAAAAACAATGTCGTCTTGTCTTGCCGTCGCCACACAGAATAAGAGTGATTATTTAATATGTGCGTATATTCTCCGATGGGATTTAATTTATTTTTGTATGATTTTAGGTTAACCAGCGTCAAATTTGGTTTGTGAAGAAATCGATTTCGGCCATTTACTAAAAAGTGATTATTTAGTTCGCCAGTATTTCAGCTTAAAACTTTATTTATTTAACGAGTTTGAATTCCAGCT
The DNA here is from genome assembly GCA_030448955.1 of Trichopoda pennipes. Lineage (NCBI taxonomy): Eukaryota > Metazoa > Arthropoda > Insecta > Diptera > Tachinidae > Trichopoda > Trichopoda pennipes. The sequence continues at coordinate 10,694,535 of JASKUP010000056.1, read as the reverse complement.
CGCTTCTTTGTGTTATTGTGATTATTGCTAAGGATAATATTGCTCCTTATATTCTTACTCGTAATTTCTTTACCAAAAATCCTTTGAATTATTCTCAACAAATTTTCTTATGCAAAAATATGGGAAAATAATTTGACAATATTTTGGTAAATTATTTTCGCAGACAAACATAGCGAGTATTAGGGCGATTGTGTATACTCACATTTGCAATGTAACAAATTTGTAAGCTTACTCGTTCGTACTCACAACTAAATCGTTGTGCATTGTCTAGGTTTGAATGCTTGTGAGCATTCCCAGCTTTGTTTGAAAATGTATGTTTGCCTGTGCACCTCCACACTTGAAAAACAACACCCTGTATGTTCGATTGGATTGCAACAAATACATTGTTAGTAATCGTTGCTAGTGTAAATTATTTATTTTAATTTTTAATTAATGATTGCATAGACAATCACAGCAATCAACTCACACTACACTATACCGCTACAAGCGACTATGTATGCACGCTACAGTATTAATTTAAGGCTCGCATAAGCATGCTGGAAGGACCGTTTCTTTTTTAATGAATTCTAATTAAATTATTTCTTTTAAATTAGGCCCTTTTGAGATTAATGATTTTGCTTGAAACAATATTTAGAGTACCCTGCTTAACAGCATATTTCGTTCCTTTTGCCTTTTAGGTGGAAAAATGACACACAAAAAAATAAAGCAAAACACAACTTCATCATAATCATTAAATACACTTTTAAATTAATTATTAAATAATAAAATATAAACTCAAATAAAATTATTAAAAAAAATATATATAAAAAAGCAAGAGTCTGATATAAAAAATGCCTTTAAAGTGTTTTACGGTATGAAAAATTTAAAAAATAAATATAAAACAATATAAAAAAATACCAATTAACATTAAAAATAAATAACGAAAATTCAATTTAATAATAATTATTAAAAAAATTTTAACTATTTTAAGGAAGTTAAAAATATAAAAAAAAATAAATTTAAAAAATAAAAAATAAATTTAAAAAATAAAAATAATAAACATATTTAGATAATTAAGATTTACAATAAAACCAAAAAAAAATTATAGCAACAGCAAGAAATAAAAAACTTTAAAACATAGATAAAAAATAAAAAAAAAAATAATTAAGAAAAAAATAAAAGAAAATAAAACTTAAACAGCAGCACATTTGCATTTAATAAATTAGAATAATAAAAAAAATAAATAAAAAATAAGTTTAGAAAATAAATACAAAAAAAAATATTTTTGCACATAAAAACATTTAATATAAAATTAAGATAAAATTAAAAAAAAAAATAAAAATAGTTGTAATAAAATTGTAAAAATTGAAAAAAATAACTTTATTAAACCGCTCCAACTGCCATTATTTTAACAAATATATCTGGGGGGGACAATCCCTCTGTAGATGTTTAAGTTTATTTATTTAAAAAAAGTTATCTTTTAACACTGTTAAAATTAAATAACAAAATAAAATAACAAAGTCGTCCAGACTACTCTTCAGACAATATGGCTGCTTATTAAAAAATGGCGTTTTAAACTTCTTATTTTCTACTATTGTCATCTCTTTCCGTCTTTGTTTGTTTCCGCCCGTTTGTTCGTTATAAGCGGCGAGAGCTTTCGAAGACATCATTCTCAAGCCATGTTCTAAACTGTACTGTTGAGTCAGTGTTTGGGTAGGTAAAATGCCCACCACCTGGTAGGGCTAGTTTTCAATATTCCCGTTTTTTTTATTATTATCTTGGTACGTGTGTCCCTCTGCTGGTGTTTTCCATTTATTCGAGTTTACGAGTAGTTTTAGTGGTGTGCAAATTGTGTCTGAGGTTGTGTTTACCTGTTCGTTTACCTAGTGTCGCTGTTACAAGTTTTTGTTTTCTAAATTTCCATGTTATCAAGAATGTCTAGTCCTTGTCCTTTTTCGCTAGAATGTAGTAATGTCATACATTCACCTATTTCCTTTGGCGCGTGTCCGTGAATGTCAAGGTGTAATACGAAGTTAGAATCTTCTCTTTTTCGTTTGTATGAGTGTATGTGTTTTGTAAATCTTGTTTTTAGTGTTCCTCCAATTTTTCCTATATAAGTAAGTTTGCAGGTACACGTAAGTCTGTATACTCCGCTGGAAATATATTTGTCAGTTGTTGCTGTCGATGTCCTGAGATTATATATCAGAGTGTTGTTGTAGTTATTATCATTTGTTCCGCCAGTAAATGAAATATTGTTATCAATTCTTTCGGTGAAAACCGTCGTTACTGCCTGTTTCTTTTTTTTTTTGTACGATCGGCTATCGCTTTTAATGTCATCGTCATCAAGCCACGTTTTAGATTATACTATCATTACCAACAACAAACAGCCAGTAACGATGGGATAACAAAACGCATAATACTTGATTTGAGAAAATTTGGAAACCTACTATTATTATTTATTTATTTTAAATTATTTTTATTTATTCATCTTATTTATTTTCAGCTGGGATTAAAAGCATTTTTATGAGACCATTGCAAATCAAATTTAAAAAAGTCTTTCTAATTATTGAATATCAAAGAAAAAAATAGAAATTATTGTACAATATTATTGCACAATAACTGAAAATTTTAAATACTTATAGCTGTTGAAAATGATATTTTAGATAAATAGATTTCCGGTGAACGTTTGTTATCAAAAATTGTCTAAACTTTAAAGCCCACTAAAAGCTTAAAGATGCTTTACACATTTTAGGTAAATTTCGAAAGTCTACATGTTTTGTTATTTTTACATAACCTAAGATTTTGACATAATTTCTTCGCTGTGTTTTTAAACACTGGAGCATTGCTGGTTGTATCGCAAATTATTTAAGAAGTTTCAAAGTTATAGCTTTTTTAAAAGATACCACGCGTAGGATTTTTAAAATAATTTAAAGCCCCTCAAGTATTTAATGGCGATTCCGTAAAAATCTTTTATATGGTAACGGATAAAATCTGCCTTATCAGCTATTGTGTTTTCACTTGATCTCATTAGGCTGCTTGACCCATAATTGCTAATTTTTGCATACTGTATTGAACGTTTCGAGAATATGTCTGATTAACCATATTTGGAAGGTTCTACAATCACATTTACTATACAGGCTGTCGTTATCATTGTTTAGTGTTGCTGCTATTCTTCTTAATCTTCGTTCATGGAATTTTAATGTAGCATGTTGTTGTTGTTTTGTGTTTATAAAATTTTTAAAAACTTCTTAATTTAACAAACACTTTTACTTTTGCTTTAGTGATTATTTATATTTTTTTTTGTAATCTAAATTCAGCATCTTCATAGCAATATTTTTCCAACTTCTAGTTAACAAAAATATAAATTATTGTGCAATAATATTGTATAATAATTGAAAAGTTAAAACGCTTACAGCTGATAAAAATGATATTTTATATTGGTGATTTTTCTATAAACCTTTGTTTTTAAAGACAGTTTGAGATTTAAAGCTTTAAATTGTGGCACACATTTTGCGTCAATTTCGAAATTGCCTGGTTGGTGCTTTTCACATAATTTTATTGTTGTTTTTTTACCACTGAAATACCGAAAATTAATTTAATAATTTTTTTATTAGATACTTTTCGTGGGATTGTAAACAAATTTTAAAATGTCTCCTAAATATAAGGTTAATTTCGAAACTCTACACAACTGTGCAAAACTCTGTTACACTTTTGGCCTATTTCCAAAAAAATTATTCTTTATTCTCAAAACTTGGTATCTATTTGTAGCTTAAAGGTCAGCCCCATTTATATTTTTGGTGCACATTTTTAGAACCGCCAAAATCTTTATTTTTTTTAAGCTTAAAAAACCTTAACAACAGAATGAGAATTCTTGTTCTATAGAAGCTTGTAACTCTTGTTAATAAGAAGAATTTGTTTTAATAGTGTTAAATTCTTAGTTGAAATATAATTTGTAAAATTGTATATAATTCAATGTTGTATGTATAACTTAAATTTACTATTTAATTTAATTTTGTAAGATTATTGTAAAAATTATAAAAAATTTTTTTTAATTATAACTCATATAATTAATTGTGTTAATATTATGAGTATAACGAACACCATAAAGTGTGTCAATATTTGGTAAATAAACATTAAAAAAAACAAACACTTTCCATTAAAAGTTAAATGTAAATGTTTTTAATAAACATTTTAATTATAAATATAAATAAATAAATAAAATAGTTTTAATCATTTATTATTAAGAAATTATTGAAAACAAAATATTGTTGTAAATATTTTCAAATGCAAAAACCCCAAAATATGTGTTCATTCAAGATACTTTAATTAGAACTCACGAAAAATTCCCTTATTCAAAAAAAAAAAAAAAACAAATTAAAAATTAAAATAAAAATAAAAATGAAAAATAATAAAGGAACAGAAATGAGATACAAACAAAATATTAAACGAATTTAAATCATAAATTTTAGTTAGAAAAATTTTAGTTGACTTTTATATTAACTTTGAACAACAGAAATAATCTTTAACAACTTAGTATACAAAAATTTATAAGTATAAAACAAAATTCAATAAAATATCTTTTAAGAAAAAAAGTTAAAATGCACTTATATATTAAACATTAAAACAATAAAACAATAATTCATAAATATTAAATAAATTGTTCTGTAATTTCATTCATATAAACAAAAATAAAATAATAAATTTTTTATTGTATAAAAATTATAATTTAAAACTTGAAAAATTGGTGCTTCATTCATTAAATAAAAATCCCAAAACGCCACAACACCAAAAGCTGGCAACTTCACACTTAAACAATGTAAACAAACTTGAAAAAACGACGACGACTGAATGTAAGCGTCAAACTTACAAACCTCACTATATTCCCATTTTGTTTATATATAAATTTGTGTAAGTTTTTGTTAATTATTAAAATAAATAATTTTATTTTTTGGAATCAATTTTTTTAATTTAATTTGCGTTAATTTGTGCTCAATTGTTTTAATAAATATTTTATTTATTATTCAAAAAATATACTTGAAATACATTTTTGCGGGGCAAAGCATATCCATTTGGCCATTTTTGTTTTCAAAATGTTCGCCGTTTTTGCATAGAAGTATTTTTAGATTTTGTTGTCTTTTTGCCATGTTGTTTCAAAGAAAACTCTCATTTAATCAAAAAGGCTTGAGATATAAGACTCTTGAATTTTCTATACCAAATTTGGGATAAAATCCACTGAGAAGCAATAGGAGTAGTAGTGAAATAGCCATATGTATATGCTTTCCCACGCAGTAATACATTGCACATTTATTTTTTGAATAATCACTATTTTAAGAGATTATCAAAAAATATTTATTTAAAGAATCTAACACAAATTAACGTAAATTTAATTAATAATTAAATATTTCTAAATAGAATTATTTTATTTATTTGTATTTAAATAAAAAAAATAGAAAGCAATTTATAGCTCTTGAATTTAAGTTTATTTCTTAATTTCTTATAATATTAAGTTGAGTAGAGTTAATATATTGAGTTCTTTTATTGCAAAATAATTACACACAACATTGAGAGTTTGAATTTAATTACACGATTTATTAAGACGATTTGCGTTTTTACATTGAAAAAACATGATGGTAACTTTACCACTTTATGTGATGCAATCTTAGTTATCAAGGTAATATACCGTTGTTTTTTTTTTTTTTTTGTATTCATAATAATTCTTAGAAACTTTTTCGTTTGTTAACGGACACAATAAGTCATTTAACTTTATTTAGACTTTGCCACTTAATCCAGATGTAATTAATCTTAGTTTATGGAATTTCAAGGTAGCATTCTGGTCTTGTTTTGTATTCATAACACTTCTTATAAACTTTTTCATTTGTTAACTGACACAATAATTCATTTCAATTTATTTAGACTACTTGCGTTTATACATACAAAAACACGATGGTACCTTTACCACTTTATCCAGATGTAATTAATCTTAGTTCATGGAATTTCAAGGTAGCATGCTGTGGTTGTTTTTCATAATATTTCTTATAAACTTTTTGATTTATTTTTTTTTTTAATATTTATCTTTTTATAACTTAAACTCAGATCTTTGCAACATATGTATTTTAATTTATCGAACAAATCTGATAAATCAAGTATGATTCAGTTTGAAGTCATTAAACTTTAACATTAAACAATTTAAATCAAATTTCCTTATAAACTTTTAATAGAGCCGAGGTTTTTGTAGGTTAAGTTTCAGCTTTAGAAGGATAGATTAGTATTAGGCACCGGCATTAATTTCATTCAGATAATATGGCACACAAACTAAACTCCTTAAGATTAATAAGGATTCTGAAATTAGTTATAGCCCTTAGTCAAAGCGAAATTCTGGCAACTTGCTTTTACGGCTGGGCTTTATTTCGAAAAGCTTCTAGTTTGATTGTCATTCGGTTCGATCTCCATATTTTATTTATAGTTTTGTTACTTCACAGCAGTCTGCAAAATGAGGTTGTCCAACTCTTTTAGTCATTTGTTAGAACTTTGAATAGGTTTATACTTTTTGCAATCATTACCAAACACTCCAACGTTCTAGTATCTCTACATGAAAAAATGGGCAGCTTTCTTTTACTACAATAATTTAATTTAAACAACAAACTGTTCCGTTTGCTTTAGTTTATAGCCATTCAAGCAGAATCTAGTTGGCATACGAATAAGCGCTTTGTTGTCATCTTAAAACTAGTTTCTATAGCTTTTATTTTAGGATTTTCGTTAATCATTCAAGCATTTGTTCTTTAAACGACGATAAGCTCCTTCAGTATCTTCTAAAGAATTTTCTTGAGAAATTAAAAAATCGTGGCAGAAACAATTGCCCGTTTGGAATAAAGTTTAATTTTAAGTTTCTCCTGAAATGATTTTGCCAAGTCCAATATGATGAATATTTTACATCTTCCTTTTTTCCAAAATATTCCTCAAGATTATTCTTTAAATCATAAAATAATAGAATTTCAATATTTAACTTAGATTTAATTACAAAACAAACAATAACTTCATAAATGTTTTATTTATTTATTCAACACTACACATTTGGCAGCACTTTAAAAGAAACAAATATCGCTCATATATGAAAGATCAAGAGTGTGAAATTCTTTTACAGTTATTTGCATTCGATCAATATAAAAATTAAGTGTGCATTTTAGGCTAATTTTTTAACGAAAATATAAAAAGTTTAATTTAAGCAAATGATATTCTTATTTAAAAATTATATTTAAATTATATATTATTTTTTTAAATCAACAAAATTGTATAGTTATAAAAAGAAAACCTGTAGAAAAATCCTATATAATTATAAATAATTTTTAAGATTAATTTAATAATTAATATAAAATAAGTAGAAAAAATAAAGAATAAACATTTTTTGCAATTAATTGTTTAAATTTTTTTTAATTTTATAATAAAAAGAAAAATGATTGTTAAGCAAAAATATTATTATAAAAATTAAGAAAAAAAAATATATATATATACAAAAATTAAAAACAAGAAAAAAGTAAAAATAAATTCTGAATTAATGTAGAGAAAATTATTTATAAGTTTTATTCATTTATTTATTATTATTATTATTATTATAAAAAAAGACTATATTTAATTGTTATTGAGTTTTTCAACCAAAATAAGAAAGAAACCAAAAAGAAAAAAATAATATTTTAATTACATAACTAGAAATTATTAAAACCTAATTAAGTAAGTAAACACTTTTTGTTTAACAAAAAATATTAACTAAAAATTTAACAAAAAAAAATATTTACATAAAATTTTTCTTTAAAATTTTTTTAAGAAAAATATAAAAATAATACAAAAAAAACTTATTAATAATATATATTAAAAAAATGCTATATACACCTTGTATTAACTATAATATTTAAAATGAAAAAAAATTATTAAATAAAATAAATAATACAACACTGTAAAACATTTATTTACCATAATAAAAACATAAAATTTAAATAATAATCGTAACAATGGAAAATATAACACAAAATCAACAAAACCAAAATAATTAATTAATTAAAAGAAACTGTAATAAATATTTAATAAAAAAAAATAAAAAAGAATTATTAACTTTTACTGAAGCTTGGCCTACAAATCTTACTTGGGAATCACAATATTTGGCTTGGCCAAACTCTATGGTTCTTTTAATTGCGACTATCTGAAAAAGCATATCGGCATTTTGGATTGCTACTTTTAATAAAGTGGTAGCAGTCTTTCCGAAATTACTGTAAAGGGTTTTTAAACAAGAAGTTTGTTTTCTAAAACAAAATAAGACAAAAAATGTAGTTCCACATGAATAAAATTTTTATTGTATTACGAAGAGAAGGGTTCCGCATTTATAAATGACAAATGATTTGTTTTGTGTGACAATTGTGACAACACCAACAACATAATAGTTTTGACATTTAGGTTTTTGACGTATTCGTAGTAGATGTATTGGCAACTGTTGCAATGACTTTAATTTCGCACAAAAATCGCATTAAGATAATTAAAATCCAATATGAAAACGCAGGTTCTGTTAAAGTTACATTTCGTAAAATTCGTGATATTTTTGGAAAACTTAATCGTTCTTCTCAGACTGCTATTAAGAATTTGGATGTTCAATTTGAGTCGACAGGCTCGATGCAAAATGTGCGAATACCAATGCGTGTTCGACCGGGTCGGCCACAGTCCTGATGCAGATCCACATTTCTCAATTCCTCGAGAGGCTCAACAATTGGGATTATCCAAAACCGCCACATGGCGAATTTTGCGTAAAAATTTGATTTTAAAGCCTTAGAAGGTTCAATTTGAGCAGGAATTAAAACCGACCAACTATTCACTGCGCCGTATATTCGCTCAATTCATTCAGAAACAACCGGCTGGTTTTTCTAAAAAAATCATTTTTTCAGACGAAACCCATTTTCAATTGTCAGGGTATGTCAACTTGCCGCATTTGGGCTTCTGAAAATCCTAGACCGATTATTGAAAAGCCTTTGCATACTCAACGTATCACTGTATGCTGTGAAGTCTGGATTGGGCCGTTTGTTTTTTCGAAGATGAGGCTGGGAATACGGTAACGGTGATTGAATCACGCTATCACGAGATGCTAACAACTCAACTTAATTTTGGGTCTATTATTGACAATGTGGATATCACTAACATGCCCCCCCCCCCCCCGGGCGCACATTGATATGTTTTGACGGAATCTCTCAAGGGAGCCCCAGTCCTCTAATAGGCCAGCAGGAGTCGCCTGGACAATTCCACTTTATTTCCACGGGAATCAGTAAGGCCCCATAGTTCAGTTTTTTGTCTTTTAAGCCTTTTGGCTGTACTCTGACTGATTATTGAGGTTGGCCCTTCGGAGTATCGTGGTGGTTGTGGTTTCGAGACCCTCGTTTGAGTTGTGTGGATCGGATCATTCACAATGAACACAATGAATGGTCCAGGTTCAGTGAGCATGATGCGGTTGTGTTCTGAAATTTTATTAAGCTTCATGCGTTCTGGACGAAGAGTTGGATAATCTCCAACTCTTCAATAAGAAGTAAGGGCGTTGATCTGTTCCGAGCTCTTGAAGTTGCAACTAGGAGTAATTGGAGGATATACGTATCTGAAGGCTTCCTAGGGCGAGGATGAAGCTACATTTCATCCACAGTGGTATGATCCACCATCAGGTTCTGACTAACACAGCTAAGTACTGACGTAAGTCTTATCACGCATCGCTAGCATGTGGTTTTTCAACAGGACGGTGCCATATGACATAGAGCCAATGAAATGATCAATGTATTGCAAACCAAATTTCACAATCGCATAATTTCACGACAATCAGCAGTTAAGTGGTCAGCCAGATCGTGTGTTAAGAACAGATTCTACACAGAGCCAATCCAATCGATTTCAGCCGTAAAAATCAAACTCCGTGATGTGATTAACGAAATAGGGCCGCCATTTCAGGCTTAAAACTCAAAATCCGTGAAAGAACCCAGATTCGTCACTTATAATTGCGGAACTTTTCTCTTCGTAATACAATGAAAATTTCAATCATCTTAATCTAAATTGTTTGTTTTGTTTTGTTTTAGAAAACCAACTTCTTATTGAAAAACCCTTTCCTTGAGGATTATCAGTACTCCAAATATGGCTGTTTGTTTTATTAATGTGTGCAATCAAAACAGCTATCAACGGCAATCTCGTTTTGGACACAATTTCGCGCTAAGCTATTCACACTGAAATACCAAACCGAACTAAATGGCCGCCAATTAAAAAAATTTTGCCAAAATAAATTTCAACAGCTCTATAAAAAACATCCGATACAAGTTATTAAATTGAAAATTGCTTTGATTTTTGTTGTATTAGTCTTGATTTTAAGAAGAAAATTATTTTCAGAAAAATCTTTCACGTTCGCTTTTTAAAATTATAAGTCTCCTTAAATAATCATGCTCGGTCGCATAGACCAGGGACGTTACAAGTAATTTTGATCTTAATGCTGCTTTAGTTATTTTTATTATTACATGAATCCCCCTGTGAATTTAAAATGTTTGCAATCATTTACAAATTTTGTAATATTTTACTTAATTAATAATAAAATACTTCCCGTTTTAATAAAATAAAAATTAAAAATATTTTCAAATATTAATTGCAAATCACACAAAAAAAAAATTAACGTTAAATATAGACAAAAAAAAAAAAGAAATAAATTTTTAAATAACAAAACCAAAATGAACAATTAAAAATGTTATTTAATGCATAAATGAAAGTTAACGACTTTATTAACACTTGCATTTGGTTATTGTTGTTAATATTGATTATGAAGATTTTTTGTTCTTTTAAAGAAATATTAAACAAGTTTTGTTTATGACGATTGAAATATTAAAAAATTCTTCTAAACAAAATTATTAAAATAGGCGCCACTCCAATATAAATTGAAATCAACAAAAATTTATTTCAGATTAATTTATGTATTTGAAAAGGTGGTTTCATTTATTAAACAAACAATACTAAAATTATCCTTTTTGTTATTAAAATAATATTTTGATTTAATCAAATTTAAGGGCTGTAATTCCTTGAACAGGCTGGGAAAAGGTTTTAAAGAAGTTTTAACAAAAAATATATTCAGTATTTTTGCTTAAGGTTTAGATATGCCTGCCTGGAGTGGTCTTAATAGTATCACAGCTTCCTCTTCTTTGAAGGATTATAGCCTTCTCCATGTATGCACCTTTATCAACATCTGTTATTTTTGTCCACTCCAACTCAGAACCTAGCAGCCTTAAAATTTAGCAAATTGTGTGAATAGGTTAAACTGCCCATTCAAATAGAATAGCAGTTACGAGGAAATTAGGTTTACTGATCCGCGAACATAAGAAATGCAACCCTGAATCATAAATTCTATTATTGTGACCATTTTACAATTTAATATAATTTAAGCTTGTCGAAACTAGGTGAGCTCTTCGTCCACTAACTGCTAAATCTAGACTCTAAATACAGGGAATACAATGGATGAATTAGAGCTGCTATAAGGTTTAAATTGTTTCAAGATTTCAAATATTTTAAGCAGTAAGATTTGGGTATGGATAATTTGTGAAAAACCTTTATCGCAGCTGAAACGTCGAATGAGAAAATTATGTATCACCGATTAGAGTTTGCAGGACATTGGGCATTTCTAGATTCGCAAAGAAAACTGATGTCTGCTCAAATTAACACGGCGGCCTTTAGATAAAAACCTCCAGGCGAAATCAACCGCAATAAAATCTTTCTTAATTCCTACACTTTGTGAAACAATAAAAAGTAGCTGCCGTTCAAACAAAAATGCATACTAGCAGCCAAACATGAAGAAGACACCCCACCGTAGTGTAGCGTAAGAATTGATATACTAATGAGATCTTTTATTGTTTTCATGTTTGAATTCGAAGACAATGTAATTTCCTAGAAAAAATGGTTTTTATACAATGCGTAATAAGATTTACGTCACTACCTAGCTGTGTAAGCCACAACCTGATGGTGGATCACAGCACTGTGGATGAAATGTAGCGTCATCCTCTCCCTAGGAAGCCTTCAGATACGTCACTCCCAGTTGCAACTTCAAGCGGTCCAGAATGCATGAAGCTTAATAAAATTTAAAAACACAACCGCAATCATGCTCACTGGGCCTGGACCATTCATTGTCTTCACTGTGAATGATCCGACCCACACAACTGAAACGAAGGCCTCGAAACCACAACCACCACGATATTCCCGAAGGGCCAAATTCAATAATCAGTCAGAGAACAGGTAAAAGGCTAAAAAGACAAATAGCTGAACTCTGGGGCTTTACTGATTTCCGCGGAAATAAAGTGGAATTGTCCAGTTGGCTTTTGCTAGCCTTGTAGGGGACTGGGCTCCCTTTTACCGCCGTTGACACATGTAATGACGGTGTCCCCTTGGGGTAGGGGGTTTTATACAATAGTAGTTCAGCAGTAGTAGCAATCTATTCATATGAAATGTTAAAAAAAAAAAACTAAACATAAATCACTTGACAGCTGAGAAAATGGCCGCCAGTTAAGAAGTATTTCCAAATTAAAATTTTATGTGCCACCTACCTGAATAATAATAAAACAGGAAAATATTAAAAATTAGCACCGCATGAAATGCTAGGTAGTGTGCACTCTACCTGCATGAGTAGATACGACCGTAATTTCGCGATAAGATTTACATCTGCACCTGGCCGTGGGCCTTAATCAGATGGTGGTCAAACCACTGTGAATGGAAAGCAACGTCATTCACGTCCTAGGAAGCCGAAGACCAATTCTAGCAACAGGCCTTCCCTATTTACAATTTCAGCGGTTCACTGGATCTGGATCATTCACCAGTAGGTGTGATTAAAAGCGAGATGATCCTGGCCACCATAATCAGTTCATGCTTGGGGCAGTCAGAGAAGCAGCTAAAAGTCTAAAGAGACAATTAGCGGAATCTCTGGGGTTTGCTGATTCCCGTGAAAATAACGTGGAGCTTTCCAGTTGACCCCCGCTGCCTTCAGGGGACTGAGCTCCCTTATAGCCCCAGCGACACAGGTCTAGATAGTCAAGTATTCTATAAAGACCGATAAATGTGCCCTCGGGGGGATACGACCGCAATAAAAGAACTACCTAAAACCGAACACTGACTCACCAGTACAGTTTAGAACACTGCCTGAGAATGATGTCATCACATCAAAGACGCCCGCCGGTCACATCGAAAAAACATTAATCACATTGTTAAATTTGGTTTGCAATAAATTGATCGTTTCATTGGCTGCGTGATATATCGCACTGTCCTGTTGAAGCCACATGTAATTAGCAACTCGCGATATAACCCCCACTCCTGCAGGCACATTGATGTGTTTTATTAGAATCTCACCATTAAGATTTATGTTATCTGGGGGTAAAAGGCTAGAAGGAGCCAACTGGGTAACTTTCACTTTATTTCCACGGGAATCAGTAAGCCCCAGAGTTCACCTTTTGCTGTTCTCTGACTGATTATAAAGGTTGGACCTTTGGGAGTATCGTGGTGGTTGTGGTTTCCAGGGCCAGGATCATCTCACTTTTGACCAAGAACACATGATGAATAATCCGGATCCAGTGAACATGCTATGTCATGTGTGTTCTGCACCAAGAGTTGGTAATCTCCAATTCTTCTGCAAGGAGTGGGGATGGCGGCCATCGGCCATCGTGGGTGTACAGAGTGTGATTTGTTTTACATCCGCACCTGGCTATGTAGCCTTAATCAGATGGTGGACAAACCACTATAGTATCATTTGGAACGTCATACATGCGTCCTAGATAGCCGAAGGCATAATTCTAAGCAACAGAACCACCTAGTTGCCACTTTAATGATTCCAGGACAGGTCTGCAAACCATCACACCTTGCTAAAGAGTTGGAGACTTTCTAACTCCTGTCCAGAACACATATCAAGCATGCTCACTGGACTGGATCATTCACTTTGCGTGTCATTATCAGTGAAATGATCCTGGTCACCATAATTTTCATAAATCCCTTATGGGGCCGCAAAACCACAACCCCCACGATACTACCATATAGGGGCCAACCTCAATGATCCGTCAGAGAACTATTAAATGTTTAAAGAGACAAATAATGAGCTCTGCAGGTTCACTGATCCCCGTGGAAATAAAGTGGAGCTTCCAGTTGTCTCCCTGTCTGACTTCAGGGGACTGGGCTCCCTTTTTCCCCAGTTGCACTGAGTCTAGATAGTGGAATATTCTATAAAGACCATATTTATATGCCCCTGGGGGGAAAAGGGCGTGGGTGTACACTACATATCACCCAAAGTGGTTTGATCCACCATCAGATTATGGCCACATGACTCGGCACTGATGTAAATCTTATCACGAAATCTCGCGATAGTGAATTTCTAGCCTCATCTTAAAAAAAAAACGGCCCTAGCACGCCTCCATACCACATAGTGTACCCTATAGTGACACGTTGAGCATGCAAAAGTTTCTGAATAATCGCTCTAGGATTTTCGAAAGCTCCAATGCGGCAATTTTGCTTGTTGATAAATGAAAATGAGCTTCGTCTAAAAAATGAATTAAGTGATTATACGGCGATGTGAATGGTCTGTCGGCTTCAATTCCTGCCCTAGTTAAACCTTGTAAAGCTTCAAAGTGAAATCTTTACGCAAAATTCGTTTTGTGTTGGTTTTGGAAAACTTCAATTGTTGAGAACGTCGCAGAATTGTCGCTCACGGCTGTTGTGATGTTTTCAGATGAACGACCCGGTCGAACATGCGGTGGTGCTCGCCTGTCGACTAAATTCTTAATAGCGATCTTAGAAGGACGATTATGTTGTCCGAAAATATCACAATTGCCAATGTCAAAAATATCATGTTGTTGGCGTTGCCACAATAGAAAAACAAACTTCTTGTTGAAAAACCCGATACAAAAGTTCAAATCAAAAATAAATTCAAAAATTTTACTGATAAGAAAAATATAAATCAAAACTAGTCGCACTTGATTTAAAATGGGAATATTTATTTAAATGATAAAATTTTAATTTATTGCTGTTTAAATAATTTATAAAAAAATTTATAAATTAAAGCATCCCAGCATGATTCAAGTTCTGAGAAAGACAAAATGCAAAACTTTTTTTTTTGCAATTGTAAATCTTACAGATTCCACAGAATCGTCGGCAGTTTAATGCCGTTAAATTCCTTTCGAAATTGTCATCGTGTATCAATTGGAAACAGGATTTGTGCGAAAGTGCGTTGCACTCTTTAGGCATTCACGCATTTATATAAACGGAAAAAAGTCAAACTTCTTTTTTAATTAATTTTGTTTTTGGGCAAGTTTCTTCCTTAAGCTTCACATGCTATTCTCTCTGTTTTGTTGTTATTTTGCTGACAGATACATTTATTTTGTTTGCGATGAAACTGTTGCTTGAACTTGCAGAGGTTTTTATATTGAAAATGAAACCAAAAGTTAAAATTGTAATTTTTATATTTAAATAATTAATGAAAACATTTAATCACACAAACAATTGAACATTTACTTGTTGGGTAAGAATATCAGCAACTTTAGTTCATTTGTCGCTTGTATAAAATGTGCTGAATTATGGTTTTAATTTATCAGTTGTTTCAAAAGCATTGAAGTGTTTAAACGGTTTTCAAATTCCATTTAAATCTATATAATTTTTTATTGTTTCTAAAATAAATTAAAATAATTTTCTAAACAAAATGAAACTCGCTATAGTCATCTGCGTCTTGTGGCTCTTGATTGCTTCAAATGAAGCTGCCATAGCCAGAGCTAAGTTTTATGATGAAGGTGAGTGTTATAAATAGAAATTGAATTGAAAAATAATAAAATAATACTAAAACATAAAAGCGCTCCTCCTCTAAGGTGAAGTCAAAGCTTAAAGTAATTAATTAAGCCAATATTGGTGAACAAAAAATGTTTAAAACATTTCTCGGATCGATATCTAACAGTGCTATAATCTATAATGATTTTTGGGATTTTTTTTTGAGACTTCGAATTGATTTTGAATTTTCGAACATGCTCGAAAATGTATATTTTTTGTAATTTATCTTAAATACTAAAAGCATATTATGACATTTGTACTAAAACAACAAATTTGTTAACTTTTATATCTTTAATATGAATATTTAAACAAAATCTAATTTAAATCTAATTTAAATATAGCTTTAAATTCGAAAAAACCATTCAGTCATCTAGTCCTACCGATAAAAAACGATATTTTTTTGCAATCATGCTGTACAAATTGCTTCTATAAAAAAACTTTAATTTGAAATGAGTAGAAAACCCGGGGAAAGTTAGTGCTATAAACGTCTGTAATCTGTGGGTAATTTTAAGATTTTTTTTTAAACTTCGAATTTAATTTCGAATTTTCGAACATGCTCGAAAATGTATATTTTTCACAACTTTTGTTGAATATTAGACATTTGTTTATTCAGGTGATATTTTTTTGCAACCATGCTGTAAAAAGTGGTTCTACATGCATTATTCCATTAAGAAACAATAAAATTTTAATTTGAAATGAGTAGAAAAACCAGGGAAGGTTAGTGCTATAAACGTCTCTAATCTGTGGTTAATTTTGGGATTTTTTTTGAAACTTCGAATTTAATTTCGAATTTTCGAACATGCTAAAAATTGTATATTTTTCGAAATTTTTCTAGAATACTAAAAGTATATTAGATATTTGTACATTCAGGCGATATTTTTTTGCAACCACGCTGTAAAAAGTGGTTCTACATGCATTATTCCATTAAGAATCAATAAAACTTTAATACGAAATGAGTAGAAAAACCAGGGAAAGTTAGTGCTATAAACGTCTCTAATTTGTGGTTAATTTTACGATTTTTTTTTGGAAATTTCGAATTTAATTTCGAAAAAGTATATTTTTCGTAATTTTTCTTAAATACTAAAAGCATATTAGACATTTGTACATTCAGGCAATATTTTTTTGCAAGAAGTGGTTCTACATGCACTATTCCATTAAGAACAAATAAAACTTTAATTTGAAATGAGTAGAAAAACGAGGGAAAGTTATTGCTATAAACGTTTCTATCTGTGGTTAATTTTACGATATTTTTGAAATTTCGAATTTTCGAACATGCTTGTAAATGTATATTTTTCGTAATTTTTCTTCAATATTAGACATTTGTATATTCAGGTGATATTTTTTTGCAACCATGATGTGAAAAGTGGTTCTAAGAAATAAAAAGCTTTAATTCGAAATGAATAGAAAAACCAGGGAAAGTGAGTGCTAGAAGCGTTAAAGTAAAAACTACCTACTTCTCTTGCTGCATTGTAAATAATGTAGACAAACAGACCCTAAAGAAACTAATGCCTTTAATGAAAAGCTTAAGTTTGTCACGTGTCAAAAATCATAAATCGAAAACTCTTATTGCTTTTGATCCGTAAGAATTTCTTAAATAAAAACATTAATTTAATTATTAACTCTTTTAGAACATCCTGGAAGTTGCACCCTTAGTAAAAGTTATGTTTTGTCTATTGGGCAAAAAGGCAAAGCTCTCAATAATCCATGCGCTGGTGTTACCTGCCTGGAAAACAGTTATGTAGAATTTCAAACGTAAGTACTTTTAATAAATATTCTTTATAAATAGTAAGAAATTAAATATAATTCTTTTTAAATTTATAGTTGTCCTCCAATGGCGCCACCCAAAGGTTGCAAGTTACGTGACTTTGTTAATACTGATCGTAGTTTTCCTGAGTGCTGTGAACGTACTTTTGATTGTACTCCAAAAATTTAAACAACAAGATTCACAACACACAAATACTCAGACATCACACATATACACAGTTAAAAAAACACTAAAACCAGAAATCATGACGTATCTACTTTTAATTACTTAATTAATAAATTTATTAAGTTTATTAAAAGAGAAAAAAAATGAAACACAAGAAAGAGGTGTGCCTATGGCTGCTGTCTTAAAGACATGTTTTCGAAAAGTTCAAAAGAAAGAAACTAAGAACAATTATCATTATCACTATCATCATCATTACGTATTAAAGCCGGAAGCTGTGTGTGTGTTTTCTATTTATTTTGTTTAAATTGTTTATTAAGTTTATGTTAAATGAATTGTTTTATTTAAAGAAAAATTGTAATTTATTATATATTAATTAAAAATAAACAAAGAAAGCTATTTAGAAAAATATTTAATTTTTTTTTCAATTTAAATTAAAGCAAAAAGAAAACAAAAACAAAAGTGATAATAAAAATACTTATTTGGTTATTCACTTGTCCAACTATCTGTCTGTCTCTGCACAGCATGTGTTTATCAATAATAAAAACAAAAACTTATTTAAAAATTTCTTTGGGAAACTGTGATTCAAATTGTATATAAAAAGATTCTTTCTTGGCATTTGACTTTTCAGCAGCTAAAGCTGCTTCAATAAAATCTCTGAAATAGAATAAAGAACAATTATAAAAAGACAGTGAAATATATATTTTTTCTTAAATTTCATTTCTACTTACTCTTCTTCAGCTAATGTTACATTCACCCTGCCCTTGGTTATTTCGGTGGGTCTTATTGAACCAAAGAAATCAGTGATGGGTACCTTGTAGGGATCTCTCTTATATAAATCCTTACGCACACCCACTGTGGAAATACAAAGGTGTTTTGGACAGACCGTCAGCTTAATAACAAAAACATAAATCAAATTAAATTAAATTTAAATGAACTGAATTGAATTAATAATAGTATTTTGACTTACAAATTCTCCCATCGTTCTATCACTGTTGGGTTGCACTTTTTCCAAGAACTCTAAAGCGTAATAAGTATAACGGTCAATCATATAGACACCAATGGAAGAATCAACATGGTGCTAGGAAAATTAATATTTAATGTTTTTAATTCTATACTGTCGTTATTAATAAAAAAAATATTTACAAGTTGCAAATCCGATTTTAATTTCGAAATTTTAAAATGTGAAGGAAAACCTTAATGAAGTTTATATTTTTTTTTTATTTTTTGCCTGTTTTTTAATAAAGTTTTCGATTATTTGATCATTTGTAAACAAACTTTTTGTAATCTTCGAAAATTCAAATTATCAATTTTTTTTTTGGTTGTTATTACTTTCGAACAAAATTTTAACTTGGAAATTTTGAAAAAATATATCGAATTGAATATTATGTATTGTATATTATGTATTGTATTTAATTCCAGACAGCTAAAAATTGATAACTCAACTCAATAAAAACAAGTTATCACATACTATTGTCATGCCCTTCCGTCTTTGCTGGCTGTTTGTTTGCTATGAACGGCGAGCGCTTTCGATGTGATGTCATAATTAATGACATTTTTCCTTTGTGAAAATTTTAATTTGTTTTGTCATTCTTTTTTTTTTATTTTAAAATCGTTTCCGAAATATATGAAGTGATTGGTTAGGAAAACAAAGTTCTATAAATAATGTGTATTAACGACCGATGGCTGTTAACACCATTATTAGGAGAAATTGGTTCCAAATTAATTTAAAATATTCTGGACAAAATATAAGCTATTTAAACTGTTTGGGTAAGATTTTACGTCAACTCGCGTCAAATTTGGTTTATGACCAAACTATTTCGACTATTTCCCATCTTCAGTGCTCTCTCTATAGAGAAAATCAAATCCCGTCGGACAATATACGCACATATTTAAGCTGGATAATCTAGAGTGGATAGAGTCCACAATCTATTTGTTGAAATAAAATGTTTTGAAAATTGCCTCCAAAAATACTAACTATTAATATAACTTTCTTAATTATTCTAAAAAGTAAAATGAGTTTATTAAATAATTTAAAAAACAATTGGAAGAAACTACAAAAATTTCGTTAAACTGTTTGTTTATGGAGAAATTTAACATTAATTAAAGTTAACTTACCGATAATGAATCTTCTCCAACTAAACTACTAGCAACGGCTAAAATATTGGGAGAAGTAAACTTTTCATATAGGGAGGCAGCCTGACAAGTGTCAACCATTAAGAATAATTCGTTGTAACTAAAAAAAATTTTTTAAATAAAAATATTTATTAACTAAAATATTCATGACATGATTTGCCAACCAACCGTTTCTTTTCCCACATTTGTTCAACTGCATCGGCTAGTTCTTGGCTTGTTATTTCCTCTGAATCCTGAAATTTTAAGAAGCCATCACCACCATGACCGGTTAAATATATTAAAACGTTACTGCCGGCATCCGTTAACAATTTCTTTGAACGAGCAGTACCATTTTGTGTACGACCGGTTAAAAGACGTACAAAATTCTCTACCGTAACCTCATAGCCACGATAATCAACTTCTACATCATCACCATAAACGTTTATATGTTGATTTGCATTATTATAAACTTGGCCAGGACGGGGATTACGAGGATTGCAGGCCATATCATCTGCTATCATTAGAATTATTTGTGAGTCAGGAATACCCAGTCTTTTAACAGATCGATAAATGGATAAAACATTGGCCATATGACGGTAGTTGAACCAAAATCTTGAGGCATCTACTAGCACAGCCCAATTGTTAGTGTGTGTAGAACGTTGCACAGATTCCACATATTCAGCGGGCAATTGTTTACTGCTCTGTAATATAATTAAACATCTGAATGTGTGTTAATTGTATCAGTAATGACAAACTTACATCTTCGCAAAGACATATTGTACAGTAAAATACTATTATTAAATTAATTATTAATAAAATTTTCATTTTAAGAAATTTTTTCTTTTATTTTCAATGCCTTATTTTTGTATTTATTTTTTTACTGCTTTGCCGGCTGTGTAAAAAATGGCTGACAAACTTGGCATTACTTTTCATCATATGTTCTCATGGAATGACTCAAATAATGTTTATTTCAAGAAATAAAGTAAAATTGCCAGTTTTTTAAATAAATTCAAATATATTTTGCGAGAAAGACAATTTTAATCGAATTTTTTTTTAAAGAGAAGTAGCACTTCAGGCAACAATGCCTATTTAGTGAAGTACCGTTCTACATTCTTTAGGAAAGGGATAGAGAAGAGATGAAACAGGGGTGAAAGTAGAAGGATAGTCGGAAATTAACTGCCGTATAAGACAGCACAGCGTGCAGTGACTATGCCTTCATCGCTGAGCAGCCCCAGCGACAGTCAATTTTTATTTTTATAGTGACAAAAACCAAGGTGTTCGTTGGGAATCGAACCCACAACCCCCAGACTGACAAGCTAGTACACTACCTATTAGCCTAAAGGGGCACCTAATTTTAGTATCTAACGATTTTTGTCTATTTTATAGTTTGTTGCCTTTTCAAAAACATCATAGCTCATTCTACCGCCTGATGGATCTTCCATCCTCTTCGTTTCCTTGCAGAAACGCTCACGTAGTAACTTCCATCTATGGTTGCGCTCTGCGACTTTATATAATTCATACCAGTATGAAAATGAAAAACGCAAAAAAAATTCTTCAAGGTATTACTTACCACTTTTACTGCATTTTTCTTCTTTCCATGCTCGTTTCTTTGAATTGCCGTTATAATATAATAAATAATAAATGGCGTGTCTTTTGTCATATAAGCAATTTTTTTTTATTCAGATAAAATATCTTTTCGCTTTCGCCCTCCCTTGGAATTTGTTTACTAATGTATCTATAACACAATGCAAAATCAGCTGTTTCCGTACGGAATGTGCGATCAGTTTTGTACTTTGCTTAAGCAAAAAACATTTGATGAAACTTGACAAAAAGTTTTGTTAAGAACTTTATTATTATTAGGTATTTGCACCTTTGCTTAAGTTGCTTTAAGTAAGCATAAAATAGTTGAGCGGTAGAGAAGAACAGGGTACCATCTAATGGAAGGTTTTTTTTGCTGCGAAGGATATTATAAAATAATTTATTAATATTAATCAAAGTCTCAAAGAAGGCTGTGTTTAAAAATACTAAAAATCATTCATTTGGGAAATTCACTCATACTGAATGTCCATAGCTTGAGATCGCCCCCTACTTTAACTGCGTATGAACAAAATTTATAGGTCAATCTCTAATAACAAATAATAATACGATGACATGCATTTTTATTTTGTCTTTTTCTTTATGCCTAAATTTAATTGAAATTTATTTATAATGTAGCACGCGGCAATTGCTCCTGTTGCTCACACATTTTTAACAATTCGTACAGTGTCGGCCAAAACCTGAGCACCCTTTCAGTACATTTTTTTAATCATAATCTTTTCAAGAACACAAATTTATTAATGTTTTTTATTTATTTGTATCTTTATTATTGAAAAAAAACACAAACTTAAGGAATTCGGAATTTTATAAAAGAAAGTTAAAATTCAAAAAATATTTAAGTCTCAAATATAAGGGGACTAAACTAAAGTACCCCCAGTTTTAGGTACAAAAAAAAACTATTGAAAACAATACTTCGTTGCGAATCCTTTATTCTGGATGATATACTCACATCTTTTAGGTATAGAGGATATTAAATTATTAATTATATCAGGTGATATTGCTTCTCAGGCTATTTTTGCAGCTTCAAATAAATTTTCTTTGGTTTTTGCAATTTTCTCGATTGATTTTTAAGTTAACGATCTCCCCCAAGTTCTCTCTTGACGTCGTTATCTTGCTGGAATGTTCATTTAAGTGGTATCTCTTCTTCAGCATAAGGCAACTTCCCTTGCCCAAAGAAACAACCCCAGACCATTATATTGCCGCCTCCATGCTTTACAGTAGCTTTAAAATATTCAGAATTCAATCGTTGTCCATTTGGTTTGCCATCTGAATCCTTTTAATTAAACTTAGATTCGTCAGCAAACAGCACAGTCCTCCATTTTTATATACTCCAGTTGAGACGGAGCTTGGATAGTTCAAGTCTAGCTTTTTTTATTTTTCGACGACACGAAAGGTTTTTGTTTTGCTGCTCGTTGACAGAATAATGCGCCCCCCACCGCCCTTCTGCGAATCGTTCTTTCGCTAATTTTTCAATTTAAGCGGTTTCGTATGTGACTAGAAGATACTGTAGAATTATTATGAGTTTGCCCTTTTAATTCAGGAATCTTCATGTCGCGAAGCTTCACGTGGCCTTCCTCCAGAATGAGTAGGAGATGTAAGAAAAGTTTGCAAAAACTTGTTAATTTGCCCAGAAAGAATTGATCTGTTGATCGAAAATTTTCCACTCAATTGTTGTCTTGACAAGCCAGCTTTTTAATCATTAAGAATTCTAATTTTAAATTCACTTGAGTACATTTTTGCGTCCTATTACTCCTATCTCAATGAAAACTTTAAAACAATGATAATTTTCGCATAAATTCTAACAAGTTCTTCTTATTAATACTTCAGCTTAATAGCTGCTGCATTTTTGGAGTGTACCGCTAACTAATACAGTAATATCGCAGTTGCGTAGTAAAATTTCCAAACACAATATTAGGGGGCGCTTTAGTTTAGTCCGCTTATATTTACGACTTAAAATATTTTGTTTTAAATTTTAACTGTCTTTTATTAAATTCTGAATTCTTTAAGTTTCTCTCTTTCAATAATAAAGATATAAATAAAAAATTTATAAAGGGGTGCTTAGGTTTTGGCCGATACTGTATAAATACTGCTATCAGCGGTCTGACTGCTTTAATTGTGTTTGTAATTATTTTTTTATATTCATAGCAAATGAAAAACCTGTTATTTTACAGGTCATTTATAAAATAATAAATAATCGTCGCTTTTTAATTTTTTGTAATTTGTTTTCTGTGGTATTTTACATTTCTTCTTCTCATGTGATAATTTGTAACAATCAACAGCTAACGTCATTTTACACATCAATAAACTCGTCGGTGACAGTGATATTAACGGGTTGTAAATGATTTCCTGTGAACTTTGAACTTTGTAATGTAATTTATTTAGAATAAATTCTTGTCCATACAATTATTAATAATATAACAGTATTTTGATTGTCAATCTTTTTCAATTTACTTTTTTTACTTCGAGCAGTGCCTGTGGTGATTTTTAACGGCGGCAATAAACAGTTGTTAAACATGTTTAAATGTTAAGCATTTTAGGTTCAGTATTGTGATTAATATGAAATAACAAAATTGTCTAACTGATATGCGACACGTTCAGCAACAATCTCGGAATGAGTTCGTATAAAAAGAGTCAATTTTAATGCCCGTAAGATACAATGTTGCATGCTTACGCATAGATCTGTGGTGCGAAATACTGCTGCATCTGTTATTATGGGCGATATAGGTATTACGGAATCGGACGCTCTTGATGTTTTTGGCATGAAAATTCAGTGTGATGTTCGATTTACCGGACACATTTTTCAAGTTTCTAAAGAAGCTTTCAAGTGCCTCGGTTTTCTAAGACAGCGTTAACGATACCTTACTCCATCCGATCTTTGTACTGTGTGATTAGATTTACATAATTTGGGACGTCATGCTCGTCCTAGGAAGCCGAAGACTAATTCTAGCAACAGGTCTTTCCTTTCTTTAATGATTCCAGAGCAGGGCTGCAAATCATCACTCCTTGCTAAAGAGTTGGAGACTATCGAACTCCTGTCCAGAACACATGTCTAGCATGCTCACTAGATCTAGGAACATTTCACCAGGTAGGTGTTATTAAAGGTGAAATGAACCCGGCCACCATAGAACCATAAACTGTTATGGGACCGCAAAACCGCAACCACCACGATACTCCCATATAGGGGCCAACCTGAATAATCAGTCAGAGAACAGTTAAATATCTAAAGAGACAAATAACGAACGCTGCGGCTTACTGATTCCCGTGGAAATAAAGTGGAGTTTCCAGTTGTACCCCTGCTGACTTCAGGGGACTGGGCTCAATTTTTCTCCCAGTTAAACAGGTCTAAGTTGTTGCTTTCTCCAAAGACCATATATATGTGCCTCCGGGGGTACTGATCTTTGTACTATTTATACCATCTATATGCGTCCAAAATAGGAAACCAAATCTCATATAGTGACCGGCGCCCCAAAGTCTATTTTTGAGTTGCTCGTCCACGTACAGAAGAAGGTCAAGAGGCTCGTTGGAGACAGTAGAGTATCCAACTCAATTGATTCTCTAGAGCATCGACGCAATGTGGAATGTATTTCACTGTTTTATCGTTACTACACTGGTAAGCGCTCTAATGAAATTAGGGAACTTGTTCCCGTTACTCGGACGTTTTCGCGTTTAACTCGAGTTTTGTTGAGGCCGCATCCATTTGTGTTTGATTATCCAGTGAATCGCACTACGTATTACAGTGGTAAATCGTTTTTGGCAGAACAGTCAGTATTTGGAATAAACTCCCTCCAGTGGTCTTTTCTGTCACACTACTTCCTATCTCCTCCTCCCCATAACCTAATTTCCTAGTTCCTGAGTACTGGTCCGAGACAAAAAAAATTGTCCTTAAAGGGAATCAATGAAAATAACATTTGAACCACTTAATTATATCATTTTGTTATATCGTTACGTTAATACCTTTTATAAATGTTTTGTAGTCGTTGAGTTCTTTTTTGCAAAATAAATAACACCAGATTTTAGAGTTTTTAAATTAGTTACAAGGTTAATTACCTTAACTACACACAAAGTTGACACTACAGAACAGTTTACTTAAGATAACTAACTAACTCACTAACTAACTGACTATCTACTCAGATGCTGCCTTTTTATATTTGTCCACTGGAGGTCTAGCAAAATTAAGAATTTTCTACTCCCTTTGTATCACATTTTATTGTTGTCTATTGTCCATTCAATGTATAGGCGCCTGTATGTCTGTGTGTATTTTTGTTTTTGTTTTTATGCTGCTAAGCTTTCTTCTTGGGATTTATTTTTAAATATTTGTTGTTGTTTTGTGTCAATAGGTTTTCCAAGAAAACCACGCAGTTAGTAAATAGCATATCAAATTGTTGTTGTTTGCGTGTGTAAAATTTCTACGCAGTTTGTAACTAGAAATTTTGTTGTTGTGCATACGTTTTCTTAGCAAGCCACGCAGTTAGTAAACAAAATACCCAGTAGTTTACTTTATTGCTTAATTTTTTTTTTAGAACTTAAGCAAAACGCATCCGTAACAATATTTCAACAAGAAAAACGCATTGTTGCTGATTGTTGTGAAATTATGCGATAGGGAAATTTGGTCGTTTCATTGCATGTGTGACATGAGGCAGTGTCCTGTTAAAACCACATCCCCGTCGTCAATGTTAGGTCAAAATTGAGTTGTTAGCATCTCTCGATAGAGCGATCTATTGCCGTTACTGCATTTCCAGCCTTATCTTCGAAAACAAAATGGCTCAATCACGCCTCCTAAATGCATAGTGCACCTTACAGTGACACGTTGAATTTGCAAAAACTTCTCAATAATCGCTCTAAGATTTTCAGAAGCCCAAATGCGGCAATTTTGCTTGCTGACTTACCCTGAC
Source organism: Trichopoda pennipes (assembly GCA_030448955.1). Classification (NCBI taxonomy): domain Eukaryota; kingdom Metazoa; phylum Arthropoda; class Insecta; order Diptera; family Tachinidae; genus Trichopoda; species Trichopoda pennipes. The sequence continues at coordinate 10,668,195 of JASKUP010000056.1, read as the reverse complement.
AAACGAAAATGTGCTTCGTCTGAAAAAAGTTATTTCTTCAGAAAACCAACCGGTTGTTCCTGAATGAATTGAGTGAATCTACGGCAATGTGAATGGTCGGTCGGCTTCAATTCCTGCATCAAATGAACCTGGCAAGGCTTCAAAGTCAAATCCTTACGCAAAATTCGGCATGTGGTGGTTTTGGATTGTTGAGAACATAGAGGAATTAGCAAATTTCGATCTGTTTCTATACTGTGGCTCATGACTAAAATGTTTCTGTATCACATTTAACGACCAAATTCATAAAAGCGGTCTTAGAAGAACAATTATCTTGTTTGAATTTATCACGAACTTTACGAAATCTTACTTCAACAGAAGCAACCACCATTTTCATAGTCGATTTTAATTATTTTAAGGCGATTTTCGTACGAAATTAAATTCATTGTAACAATTGCCAATACATCAACTACGAATACGAGAAAAAAACTAAATGTAAAAAAAATGATTATTATGGGGTTGCCACAATTGAAAAACAAACTTCTTGTTGGTAAAATCCGATATTAAGCACTTTAGGTTTAGTAGTGTGATTAACATAAAATAAGAAAAATGTGTAACTCGTCCTTAAAGCAAATTAATGAAAATAATATTTGAACCATTAATTTTATTATAATTTAGTTAAATATATTTTTCTATTTATTGCAAATAAAAGAAAAATTTCTTAAGCCACTTAACGTTTTTTCCCTCTCATGAAACTAAAATAAAATGTAAGCATACTTTTAGGCTATTTCATTAAATAACCAAAACATTAAATGAAATGGTTAATGATACTCTGCATCTCTTTTCAATGTTCCTTCTTTCATTAGTGTATTGAGGTTCAACACTATCGCTTCATTAATTTTGAGTGAAAGTCCAGAAAATATAAGTTTTAATTAATTATTTTTCAAATGTTAAGTGAACATTTTTAATATTCTTTACATTTAATGAAATCGGAGTTATAAAACGCCAGAATTTGCTTAATGCTATAGAAGGGTATAGTATATGTCAAAATGTAAATTAAAAAAAGTATCCTAGAGCAATTTTGTCTATTGCATTGAATCCTTTTAAAACAAGAAACAGGATATAGAAAAAACTAAAAGTATACAAGTAGCGCGTAATTATAATAACAAACATAATTTAAGGTAGAAAATTACATAAAAATATTTTAGGAAATAATAGCCAACCTGTCAATATAATTTTCGAGTTTATTGAAGTGTAAAATGACTTTTATTTTCCATTTTGAAAAAACACTTAATTTTAGACTCAAGGTTATTTTAAAAATTCATGATGATTGTGATAAATGTTGTAGGGAAAAAAAAGTATTATATGGCCTTTGGTTTCTGTTATTTTCCAAAAACCAAGTAAAAATTATAATAATAATAATAAAACCAGAATTATTTTCTATTATGTCACTTTATTTACACAGCTAAGTTTGTTGATAACACACGGCAGTTTCTTGACTTCTGACAATTTGACATTTTGACATTTAAACGTAAGGTAAAAGCTGACCCAATTAGTTTAGGACAAAATAACATAAATTTATTCACCCCACAGGGGTGAGAGTCTTTTTTTTTTTTGATTCTGTTTCTATTTCTTTGATGTATTTAAATGCAGCAAATTATGTGTCAAAAATCCAGCAGTAAATGTAAACTATAATATGCTTGAGATAGATGAGTTCAGATTAAAGGAATATCAGCATGTTTCCTTTAATGTTCTCCAATAAGTAGCATTGTTATATGCTTTCCGAAATTTAATACATTTTTTATATATTTTATGTTTCACAGCATGAGGTTGCCTCGTCTGTATTGATGTGTATAATTTTTTTTTCTTTTTTTTTTATTATTTGCTTGAAAGCAGTAATGATGTAAATATTGTTTAGCTTTTATTACATCTATCTTTTCAACTTTCTATTCTTATAAAATTTCTGTAGCCATTAGTTATTGGGTTGTACTAACATCAACAGCCTTTTGTTAGAAAATGTATTTTTAAACTAATTTTTTATTTATATTAATTTTTTCCCTGTTCTCTTTTAAACAATATTTTGTCAATAAGAATAAATACCAGATTAAACTCTTTCCTGTATGTGTATAACGTAAAAAATACATAAAGGAATTGTTATTTTTAAAAATGTATCTTGCTTGCTCCGCAGCAGTAAGAAGAAGGCTGTATCAGTTAATTCTGTTTGATAAAATAGAGAAGACAAATCCATTTATATTTAATCTATTGCTGCAAGTATTGCATGAGCATGACAATAATAATTTCAGGTGGCTTTTGAAGCATTTTGAAATTTTTCCTTCTGTGTTTGCCGTATTTTTCATGAAGTGAAGTGTGTTCGACAGCATTTGTTATTTTATTTTTATTTTTTTTATTTTTTACTTTCTCTAAAAGAGAAGTAGCACTTCAGGCAACAATGCCTATTTAGTCAAGTACAGTGCTACATTCTTTAGGAAAGGGATAGAGAAACAGGTGGTGAAAGTAGAAGGATAGTCGGAAATTAACTGTCGTATATAAGACAGTACAGCGACCAGTGACTATGCCTTCATCGCTGAGCAGCCCCAACGACAGTCAATTTTTATTTTTGTAGTGGATTTTGTAAGAACTCAAACCAAGATCTGTTTGCAAAATCTGCCATAAAGTAGATGGACACGCATTCCTGTGCGCAATGGCGTATAGATTAAATCGGGCCTTCCTCAATGTTATGGTCTATGGATCTTAGGTTAGTCTATTATAAGAATAAAAGAAAGATGAGAAACTAAATAGCTGCTCGTTAGCATAACAAACAAATAAATTATAAAACATGATCAAATTAGCAGCGATATCTTCTGCTCCAGCCCACGTGTATACAACAACTTTTTCCAGTTACTAATGTTTCCAAAAACAAAAACCTAATGATCCAGTGATAAATCACTTTCGATAACCAAATTAATAAAAACTTTTCTTATTCTTGAGCAGCGTTACAGGCCAACCTAAACAATGGCGTAAAGCGTAAAGTTCTCTAGCGCATAGCGTTAACGCTGCAATGCAAACCTAAATAAAAGCGTAACGTTCTGTCATGCACAGTAATGTAAACTTATCAAGTTAATTAAAACTCAGTAATAGGATATGAAAAAATAGATAAAATCGCTAGATATACCGGAAAATAACAATATGGTATTACTGTTTTAAAATTCCATTTTTAATTTTAAAGTAAACAAACAAAAGTGAAGTGATGAAATATTGAAAATCAAAAGAAATGGAGTTTTTAGAAGATTTGCAAAGTCTATTAATGTTAAAAATGATGCAATGTAGAGGACGGGAAGGCAATAAGGAAATATTTAAAAGCCATGATTCATTGGGGTTTCGTTCTACAGGATTAAACATCTTAGTAGAAAAAACCCGGATCTATTTGTGAAATCTACCAGGGTCAATCATATTCAATTTAAAAACATTGTTGAATCTGCTTGAACCGTGGCTTAGAAAATGTTCCCACAGAAAGCCTATTGAGCCTGAAGAGAGGCTATACATTACCTTAAAGTTAGTAAGTAAATTTAGACAAATAATTGTGTACTCGTTTTTCTATAATCCCTAGCTTCTTGGCTCATGGATGTTCTCTCCATGTTATATCAATGAAGTTTAGAGTAGGCCTGAAGACAGCCAGATGCATAATTTTGAAAACATGTGAAATATTGTGGCGTGTACTTGCAAACAATTATGTAAGCTCGACTAATATCACAGAGGGGAATACAGTTTCTGAAGACTTTTTAAATGCCACTGGATTACCAAATTGTTTAGGAGCTGTAAATGTAAGATTATCTTGTCCGCCTAAATCTGGATCACAGTATTTTAATTACAAAAAATTTAATAGCATAGTAAGTAAAGCAATATTTTTGACATTACATATGTAATTTGTCAGGTAAATTAATTACATATATATATATATATATATATATATACATGTACATTAGGCCGGGTCGATTTAAAAATCGCCCACTGCTTAGTGAAATTTGTATTCTAGGGATCAAAATAAGAAACTTTGCCCGAGGAACCATACCTCTAAAACGAATTCTGATGTTCCAAGTTTTGAGTCAAACTTTTATTTTGAGTAAAGTTTTGAAAAATCCGTCTTTGACCCATTTAGAATGCCTCAATCGAGTCCAAATGTATGTCCGACCCTCACAAACTTTGGAGTGGCGATCAACTCATGCCAGTGGCACACCCCCTGGAGCTCCCCTGAGGGGGTTCACCATTCAAACATTTTAAAAAATCTTTAATAAATATCTTTTTTCTTTTATAAGATCTTTTTATATATTTTTTTTCTTCACGATATTTCGCTTCTTCAGGAAAAAATTTTTATATTTTTTCCTGAAGAAGCTTTCCAAAGGAAAGCGAAATATCGTGAAGAAAAAAAATATATAAAAAGATCTTATAAAAGAAAAAAGATATTTATTAAAGATAAATAAAAAAGATCGATTAAAAAAACAATAAAAATTTAAAAAAAATCAACATTTTTGGTACCTTACATGAAAAAATCAGCGAAATGGCAATGTTTTTTTCTTTATTTTTATTTATTTATTTATAATAATATTTATTTATATATGAACAAATGTAAATGAAAAAATTAATTTCACTTAGTTATAGAAAAGAAATTAAAAAAAAATTATTGTTTGAAGTCTTTTTTACTTTCAAGTCTGGGCAATTTCGCACGGCTCTCTAATGTCGTCGCCATAACAGCCTCTACATTTTCCGGTATCAGTCGTTTGGAAACGCTACTTAGCAATTGAACGTGTCGTTCCGTTCCTTGTATGTGTGATGGAATTTTTGGATCATTAAACGTTGGAGCATCTTTATTTAAATATTCTTTCAATGCATCGTACGGAATGCTTCGCGTGAATGGTGGTTCAAATACGTTATTTATGTTATTCATATTGATCGTTTCCGTGTAACTTGTGCAATTAAAGTTTATATCCGGTTGTTAAGGTATTTACCAGCATAAATAAACTTAAAATCTCAATCGTTATATCTGCTTTACTTTATTTGTGAAATTTCCCTTAGCTATTAATTTCTAAGGGGCTCACAATTTAACAAAAAAAGACAAACAGCATAAATCAAGCAGCTCAAAAATTTTATTCAGTTTCTTTAGGCTTAAATTTTCCTCAACTACACTGCACTTGCGTAGCTATTCAACTGCCGTCTATTCTATCAATAAGCTCAAGTGTGTCGATAAGAATAAATATTCTTTTCTGTCACTGCTCCCGTTTTTGGTAAGCTGACCAATCACAATCAAGCATAATGATGAGAAGAAATATTTATTTATTCACTGCTCCCGTTTTGGTTGGCTGACCAATCGCAGTCAATAAACAAATCAGCTGCCTCACTTATGCTGAATATATTTTCAGTATCGATATTTTAGGTAACACCGGTTTTTTATAAGCTCTAAGTTGCGTTGGATCGTCAACATCGGTTCGATAGCGTAGAATTATTTTGATAGCACAGTCGCGCTTTTCTTTGCTATCATCAAACAACATTGATAACAATATATTTTTCGAATGCGCATAATATGAGTTATCTGTAATAACTTGATTGACAATTTTGCGTAAACGAGGCTCTAGAAATCGTGACCAAGTAATGGACTTGAAAAATAATACACTACCGTACACGACAGAGCTGTAGTATTTGATACCGAAGTATATTGGCACATAATATTTTATTATAAATTCAACTAGAATTCTTAAATATGCGTCTGGATTTTCCGTTGTCACATATAATCGTAATAATCTAGCGGCCTTGGTGAGCCAGCGAGAATGTACAATTTTCCCTGGTTTGATGTTAGCCAGATCCAGCGAAACCACGCCGCTAGAAATTGCATGGGCCATATCGTATATCGTACTTCGAATCGGTGGAAAATTCAATTTTTCCTGCAGCAGGGGCATGTTTTTTAACTCAATTTTCTGGAAGCTGTCCACCACCTGAAAATATATAATAATGAAATAATTAAAAACGGTTGACAGTTATAATAAATGCTTGATAGCAATAACTTACCGGAAGGGTTTCACAAGTTTTGATTTGACGGCTCAGTTTTCCGGTTGCCGATCTTGGTCCAGTGCTGGTTGATTTAGCCAAAGCTTCAAACAAATGCCGCAACGGCAGTTCGTTGAAGTGTAGAAGGCAAACTCTGGAAATTGTTGGGTTAGGTTTTTTCTCTTGGTTTGGTCTTGATATTTGTCAAGTAATCTATTCAATTTGTTAAATACACTTTTTTTCTGCATTATTTCCATACCAAGTTTTTCCCAAATTCCAACCAACTTATTTTGTACTTGAGTAGTGAATGATGTATAGGAAAACTTTTTTTTAAGTAAAAATAATAAATAAATATCTCAAGATATCCAGATGGGTTGGTAAATTAAGATCAGTCAAATCACTAGACACACCAAAAACAGTAACATCATGCCTGGGTAAATGACTCATTGGGTTTTCGATAGTTCTTGATGTTGTTGTTGCTTCATCTTGCGTTGTAGAGGATGATGGATTCATTGTAAACTTTTTGATTTGGAATGATCACTTCACTTCTTCGAATTCTTCACAACGACTTAATCCATTCACAAAAACTGTTGCGTTATATGTATATGGTCTACAAGACGAGGTACTAATAATGAAATGGTTATTTCAATTCTACCTGTAACCGATTTTGTTGTCAAAACTGCATGTAAATTAAGGGAGGGTCGGTTGTACATTTGGGCTCGATTGAGGCACTCTAAATGGGTCAAAGACGGATTTTTTAAAATTTGACCTGAAATAAAAATTTGACTGAAAACTTGAAATATCAGAATTCGTTTTAGAGGTATGGTTCCTCGGGCAAACTTTCTTATTTTGATCCCTAGAACACGATTTTCACTGAGCAGTGGGCGATTTTTTTGCCTCCCCACAAATCGACCCGGCCTAATGTACATATAAACTTTCATAGGTTTTACTAGCAGCTTGTGATAGTAACTATAGATTTACATTAGTGGAAATTGGTGCATATGGCAGTGTATAAGCATGGGTTCCGATGAACTAGCTCTATAATATGTTCGTTTATATTCTAAATTAACAATGAAAAGTAAAACAAAAAATATATTATCTATATTTGATTGGAAATATTTACTTACCTTCATTCTCTAATTTCAATTATGTATATTTTTTTTCTAGTTGGTTGTTTACTTTTTTTTGTTTACAGCTGTTTTCTTCTGCAACTAACTTCATTAAAAAACGCGCTGTCCAAATCGGATTTTCCAGTTGCAAACAAACTCGGTATCGCGTTGCCGCTGCGTTATCTTGGTATGCTTCATACATAATGTATGGACATGAGAACTTTTGACAGCTAAAAAACGCTTTCTGCTTTTGTTTAGGGATGGCAGTTAGTCAAGTACATGCTCGCGAGTAAACAATTTATGTGAATCATTTAAACATGTCACCTAAAATGCACTTTAATATATGAAAATATATGCAACATGTCCTCATGTATGTTTGTTGTTTGTGATAAAGTCAAAAATCAGGTTCGTTTGTTGTAAACTATTTATTAGGATTATTCAGAAGCTGTACCCAGTGAGCTTGGCTACCCCTATCGTCTTGAAAATCATGTTTCTGTTTGCAACACGTATCGTCCTCTACGTCCATTTCACGGTCAACATAATCGTTCATCAGAGCTCTTAAGTCGATTAACTGTGAAACGTTTTCGCAGTACTTTTACACATCTACAGCGACCTCGTACAGTACGTACACAAGAATTCATTAACGATATGTGCGTATATTGTCCGACGGGGTTTGATTTAATTGGGTATGATTTTATGTCATCCCGTGTCAAATTTGGTTTGTAAACAGAACGGTTTCGGCTATGTGCCATCTTCAGTGTTCTTATTTCTCTATACTATTTGTATTTTATTGTCAGCTGTCTTTATATAGTTCGTGTTGTTCGTGTTGTTCGTGTCTCTCTTCGTGTTTGTGTTATTCTTATTTCCTTCGTATCTTTCTCTCTTTTTGGTCTGTCTCTCTCACTTTTCGTTTGTTTCTTTCTACCTAATTTGTCTCTCCCTCTCTGTCTGTGTCTATCTCTCTCGCTTTCTACCTAAATCGCTTAATGCTCACGCTTATTATTCGTTCGTGTTTATATGTGAGTCTACTGAGTTTTTTCCTATGACACAATAATCTGTAATTGTACGTTTTTGAGGTTCCTTATTGCCTTGGTTTTGTGCACCTGCGTAACGTGTTTGTGTTAGGATAATGCTTGTTTTCTTGTAAAAATGTTTTAATGGTTCAAATATTATATCTGAAGCGAGAACACTGAAGATGGCAAATAGCCGAAACCAGCTATCATACTTATTATTCGTCCGTCAAATGTTAATTAGAAAGAGAAACTCTTTCAGCCACATGCTTTTGTTAAATTCTTTCATATAAAAAACTAATTGATATGACGTCAATAGTTTATTGTCTAATGAAACTATTTCGTCACGTGGAATTTTTATCGATATTTAAGCCATTGAATCGATAAGAAACGTTTATGTGATGTTTTATTATAGATAGCTTACGCAAAAATCATAAATCTTAAATAAATGTGTTATAATAACAAAATAATAAATGTGTTATAATAACAAAATGCATCAGATTATACACAGCATATTGAAAATTTAAGAAAATATTGCACAGTGTTACGAGCGAAAAATTACAGTCATTTAAATCTTACATTTTTTTTATCTATTCCTAATCTTAATTTAAAAAAAACTGTAATAGCTAGTGCTAGAAGAACATAAATATGCGGTCAAAATATATTTTTCTTTGTTTTCTTTTAATGTCTCTTTGTTTCGGGTGTATTGGGTATTATTATAGAGGTATATAACTTTAAGATGCCCCTGTAGGCTAGTAGGTAGTGTACTAGCTTGTCAGTATGGGGTTTATGGGTTCAATTCCCAACGAAGAAGAACTTGGTTTTTTCACCACAAAAATAAAAATTGACTGTCGGTGGGGCTGCTCAACGATGAAGGCATAATCAGTGGTCGCTGTGCTGTCTTATACGGCAATTAATTTCCGAATATCCTTCTATTTTCATCACCTGTTTCATCTCTTCTCTATCCCTTTCCTAAATATTGTAGCACGGTACTTGACTAAGTAGGCATTGTTGCCAGAAGTGCTACTTCTCTTTGATAAAAACTAGTTCTGGCACAATGCATTCATAGGTAGGAGTCATCCCCTGAGTGCTGGTCCTAAAAACAAAAAACTTGGCAGCACTTTTTCAGCTGGTTTAATTTGATTGAACATTTCAATATGAAATTGAAATTCTAAACCAAATTGCAAATTGGTGTCAAAACAAGATTGACGTTGACTCCGATTTTTATGATAGAATGAATCTCACTTTTGTTGAAACGGATACGGCAATAAACAAAACTACCGTATTTACAAAGATGAGAATCCTTAAGTATGTGCTGAACCACCTTTACATTCAGAAAAGCTGCTTGTTTAGAATCCATGCTGCTCAGACCATTACAGTCAATGGTGAGCTGGCTTTTCCACCCATTAATGGATCAACCATGATGAGCAGGAGCTGTTGTTTCAACAAGACGTTGCAACATGTCACACAGCTCGTACCACAATTGATTTATTGAAGGAAAGGTTTTGGGGACCTTACAGCTTTCGTTTTGGATCCGCGCGATAAATTAATTTCTACGTGATGCCGATAGCCAGTAAGCCTGAAACCATTGACCACTTGGACAACAACATTGGAAGCGTTATCAAAAATCGGATCTCCAAATTAGAGTACGTCCGCGACATTCCTAGCGGTCATATTACCAGAAGTCATATTTAAATAATAATGCCAGAAAATAATCTTTCGAATGAAACAAATTTCATGTCAATTCGAAAAAGTTCATCTTTATTTTATTCCTTTTCAAAGTTATAGAACCTCTATAGAAATACCCTTTAAAATAAAGTGCTGCTTTAAATCTAGTGTTGCTAGGAATGAATAGCAGTTGCCAGCACAGATGCAGTGCCTTAAGTTTGCTTCAAAACATAAAAACAATTTTAGAGCTCATTTTATCTTGGCACTGTCTGCTCTAATCAGTTACCAAAATATGACTAAAAATATATTATTACGAAGATGATTTGGTAAGTTTTAAAAGAAAATAATTATCAGCAAAAAAGCTAGCGAAACGCATTTCACATACTGTGCAGTTTTCTAAGAAATCTTATACACACAAGACAACAACAACATGCTTATAAGAAATTCTACGAAACAAGATAAACAACAGAAAACAAAAACAAAACTGAATGATAATAACAACAATAGTATGGGATGGTGTTAAAGTAGAATATTCTTGTATGTGTGAGAACCACTTAAAACAGCTACGTAAGCATCACTTGCTAGGCAAATTTAATTTTTTTTTTTCTTTTAAAGAGAAGTAGCACTTCAGACAACAATGCCTATTTAGTCAAGTACTGTGCTACATTCTTTAGGAAAGAGATAGAGAATAGATGAAACGTGGTGAAAGTAGAAGGATAGTCGGAAAGTAACTGCCGTATATGAGACACAGCGACCACTGACTATGCCTTCATCGCTGAGCAGCCCCACCGAGAGTCAACTTTTATTTTTGTAGTAAAAAAAAACCAAGGTGACCGTTGGGAATCGAACCCACAACCCCCATACTGACAAGCTAGTACACTACCTACTAGCCTACAGGGGCACCTGAATTAATGCAGTAAGTAAAGACAACAAAGTTACCATCGTGTTTATTATGTGTGTTTTGAAAGTAAATAAACTGTTTAATTTAAAATTCTAAAGTTCTGTGATATTATTTTACCATAAAAGAGCTTGTTAAAAGGAATAAACGTAAACGCCAACAGTATGTTTGAAGGTTATGTTTTTATAGAGTATAGACTAGTGACAACATAAACAGAATCAGCTATTAGAGGGACCAAAATCGAAAAAACTAAATCGATAAGTACTAAATTCGTACAGTTAAACACAACAAAAGAATTTAATAAATTATAAAAAAACACATGTTTTGGAGTTTTAAAAATCGATCATTTTGCTGTTAAAATCGTTAAAATAATAAAAGTAATTACACAGCTAATTACAATAAAAATAATAATACTTTTTATTTGAAAACACTTAACTTTTAACAATTAAAGAAATAAAAATCACAATATTTTGTTACGCATTTAAATTTTTACAGCTCTGTGTCTTCAAAATAGCCAACATATTTCTCTTTAGCTCATAAATAATTGTCACATTTCGGCATAATACAACGCTGTACATCCTTTTGACTGCTACGCTTACGACCCGAACCGCTATATGGTTCAATACTGGTACTAATGGCTGATTCATAGCCCATTTGAGTGTTTTGTCTCTGTAGCAGAAGGTTTGAACAGGTCGGCAGGGCTTGACAGTAATGTAGTAAATGTTTTTTAAATACAGCCGTTGTCAGTGTATAAAGTATGGGATTTAGGGCAGAGTTTACGGGTAAAACTAATACTGCCAGCCAGGCATACAGGGATGGCGATATAGGTATGCCTAAAGGAGATGGAAAAAAATAGGAAGAAAAGTTAGTTTCATTCATAGTTTATTTATAGTTTTCTTGATTGAAAAACCTATTATTTTAGTTTATAATGGCAATTATTTATTCAGGCTCGAGATCGTTTTTAACTATTTTCTTTTTCTCGATATTTTTACATTTGAATAATTTTTTCGAACAATATTAGAAAAATCTAAAAGGTTAGATAATAGAAGAATTGAATATAATTGCTGAGTTGCTATATATCTCTCTCTTTCCCCCTCTGTCTGTCTCTCTCTATATATATCTCTCATTCTCTGGCGGCTAGTATCTAGCCTCCTTGATTAGTCAGCAGAGAAATGTAAATGCTTTGAAATGTTGCTGTTGTACTACTAATTTAGGCCAAATAGCACAAGAGGAGCGTTGTTGTAAAAACTGGAATATTAGTTGACCTCCAAATTTAAACCGGGCAGTATAAAATTGTGTACCTGTTCCGTAAATTCTAGTTAAACAATTTTTTTAAATTCAAAAGGAGTTGGATCTTTGGTGACTTCAGGAATCACTAAACAACAATGAAAACCCTCTTTAAAGCCTGCTTCTTAAGGAGTCAACTATGGAACGGGATGTGGTAGCGTGGTTTGGCCTTCTGCCAAGTATTTGAAGCACTCAAGTTTAACAATGATAAAGCAGCTCTATGATAAAGCCCTCTTTAAAGCCAGCTTAATAAGTAATCAACTATGGAAGGGGGTATAAAGTGAAACAACTCTCAAACCAATCATGAAAAGGAAATATGCTGCTAAAGCCATAGGTGTGCAGCTTTGAATTGTTCTTGGTAAGATTGTGTTCTATTGAGGTCAGTAATGGCGCCCGGGAAAAGATATTAGAAGGAAAGCGGAGATATTGGCGATTGCTTTTCTAGCGTGGCTTGGCCTTACTCGAAGGGTTCGAAAACACTCAAGCAACTCTTCAGTCAAAAAGCGATTGCTTTCTAAGTGATGAAGTAAAATTTAGAGTATAATTATAACTATTTGTACTGCTGGAATGGACAAAAAAAAATTCTTGGTTGTTTTAATCCCCGGCTGAATTTTTTACTTACCAGATAACGCCAATAATTTTACCACTATTACAGGTAACCAGCAGGCGCAGTCGGTAGCAATAATAATGGCAAATCTGTTATAAGTTAATAATAATTGAAATTAAAATAAAAAAATTTAATTTTAAATTAAATTAAGAAAGAAAAAAGGAAACGGTTTCATTAACCCATTAACAACGCACCTTGTAGCCACAATACTTTCACGACCTTTTATATTGCAACGTATGCCACCGCCCGAATCTTTAATGGCCTTTAACATTCGTATATAGGAAATTAAAATGAAAGCTAAAGAAAAAGTATTTATAAAAATAAATAACACGGCACTATATTCCCAACCCTGAAATAATAAATATAATAAAAATAAAAGAAGTTGTTATAAAAAAAATATTTGTAACGATTCCTATATACCTCGGCATAGGGATTGTGTATATGCACCGATAGGCAAACACCATTCGTACCATAAAAATGTTCGCCAAAATATTGAATGGGAAATAAAGGAGCTGCTGCCAAGCTTAATGAAATGCTCCATAAAATCACCAAACGTACAATAATTCTAAAAAAGAAGAAGAAGAATAATACGAAAAATTTAGTTTTTGTTTTACTCGAAAATATATTGTTATATTTATTTAATTTTACTAAACGTTTTGTTATATTGAGTTCCTTTATTGCAAAATAATAATACAGCACTTCAGAATTTTGTAGAAAATTAAACGATTTATTTACTTTTAATACACATAAAATAAACACGTTGGTAACTTTGTGGTCTTTACTCAACTCAATCATTCAACTTGAGTTCCTTTATTTCCCCAGCAAGTGGTGTTTATATTGTTGTTTTAAGCGGTTCTTGCACATACAGGTATACTCTACTCTAACATCACTCCATATTGTTGTTGTTATTACCATGCAGTGAAGGCGCTTGCTTGGCTATGTGTTTTGGTTTTTGTTCTATGTTAGTTGTTTTTGTTTTCTGTTATTTAGCTTGCTTTGTGGAATTTCTTACTCTTATGAGTATAAGATTTCTTAAAAATCATCACAGTTTGTAAATTACACAATAGAAAACATCGTTTACTTTTTTACCGATAATTATTTTTCTCTTAAAACTTAAACAAAACATCTTCGTAACAATATTGTATTTTTATTGAAAAATCGTTTACGTTTTATAGAATTTTACCTTTTCTTTGCTGGATCCTTGACATGTAAAGGTTTCATCACCGATATTAAGCGATCCCAGGTAACCAGCGTCAATAGCAAAGTCGAGGACTGGCAGCTAAAAGTACTCAGAAAACCTGCATTCGAATTTAATATATAAAAAAAAATTAGCTTTAAGAGTTTTAGTAAAAGAGCCTTTGAAAGGATATATATACAGGATATCCGCCGGGAAGGTATACTACTTTGCTTCTTTAAAAGTTTTGATTAAATGAGAGAGAATGGATCTTATGTTGATAAATGTTTTGATATGTGCGTATAGTCTCCGACGGGGTTTAATTTATTTGGGAATGATTTTACGTCAACCCGCGTTAAATTTGCTTTGTGAACAACCCGGTTTCGGCTTTTTGCCATCTTCCATGTTCTCTCTATAGCCGTAATTGTTTATTGATGTATCCATAGCTTCATCGCTAAACAAAATGCGCCTCTGAAAATCGGAATTACCAGTCATCTTGATTTAGGCCCAATTTGGAAAATTTCGAAGCGTCAGTCAAGCGTTGGTCTCTTCATGTTAAAATGCTTAACCAAATCAAACTAGACATAAATCACAGCTGACAGAATGACCGCCATTTAAATAAGTGTAGCCAACTTAAAGTTCTATATCTCTATAAAAAAATACCCCACCTAAAATATGAAAATAAAAGTTGAAGACTGTCTGACCCCACAGGTGATGTAGTGTGACTACATGATCTTGTTTTTGGGAGCATTGTGGGCAGGCATTTAAAATTTAATTAAAGACTGTCTGCTCGCGTGACTCTTTTGAAATCCTTCTTTCTATTCCTAGAATTTTTCTTTTTTCAAAAATTATTAATAATCCCTTAATGATTTTATAAAGACCTTTTAAATTGATCCACGTATTTTATAACAAAATAAACCAACCTGAAAATGCACACATGCTACTGTGACGCCAGGATTCTTCATGCACAATATATTCACCACGAAAACTTATATCAGCACAGGCTACGATGGTCAAATAAATTCCCATTAGAAAATCACTGGCAGCCAAATGACGCAAATACAACGAGTGTTCAACATTGCTGCGTGCTTTATAAAAATAACGACCCAATAGCACCAAAAGATTGCCAACGGTAGCAATAAATGCCATGACCCAGACACTGGAAATAAAATTTATGATTAGAAAATACAGATAAAAGAGAAATAAATGATAAAAAAGCATAGAATTATAAAAGCAAAAGATAAAAAATTAAATAGTTACAAGAAGGTGGTATGTCGTCGTCTGAACTGGGATTTGCCTTGTTTATTTTCTATGCATTTATAAGCAAATGCCCTTGTCCATATGTACTATTTTTTTACCAGTTTTATAAGGTCAAACGGAGCAACTGTGTGATTAGATTTACTTAATCAGATGGTGGTCAAACCATTGCATAATTTGGGACGTCATGCTCGTCCTAGGAAGCCGAAGCTATAATTCTATGCAACAGGTCTTTCCTAGTTGCAACTTTAATGATACCAGAGCAGGGCTGCAAATCATCACTCCTTGCTTAAGAGTTGGAGACTTTCCAACTCCTGTCCAGAATACATGTCTAGCATGCTCACTGGATCTGGGAATATTTCACCAGGTAGGTGTTATTAAAGGTGAAATGAACCCGGCCACCATAAAACCATAGACTGATATGGGTCCGCGAAACCACAATCATCACGATACTCCCATATAGGGCCAACCTCAGTAATCAGTCAGAGAACAGTTGAGTGTCTAAAGAGACAAATAACGGAACTCTGCGGGTCACTGATTCCCGTGGAAATAAAGTGGAGTTTCCAGTTGTACCCCTGCTGACTTCAGGGGACTGGGCTCTCTTTTTCCCCCAGTTGCACAGGTCTAAGTTGATGCTTTCTCCAAAGACCATATATATGTGCCCCCGGGGGGTCGGTCAAACGGAGCAATTGTGTAACAAAAAAGTATAAAGGACATTCTGAAATTTAAATAAGACCTTTCCGCCATTTGCGCAGTTTGTTAACCACCATTTTAACCGTTTTAAATTGTGAAACTATACAAAAGGTTTCGCTACTCGTCACTTTTCGATGAAAATCATTCACACACATACAAATAAATGCTTCATGCGAAATTGGCTACACTTTTTGTAAAATGTCAACGTGTGCCATAATAGCGTCGACAAAACAACGTCTATTTCGGGAATTAAAAAATGGTAAGTAAAGGGCTTTTCAACAAGAAGTTTGTTTTGTAAAATAAAGTAAAACAAAAAATTTAGATTAAGATGATTCAAATTTTTAGTATATTACGAAGAGAATATTTCCACCACGATCACACTGACAGATATCGATTCTTTAATCAAAGTTTGTAATCACTTTTTGGCAAAAGGGCGGTCTATTTTCATTAATCACATCATGGATTTTGAGTTTTAAGGCTAAAATCGATTCGCTTAGCTTCGTATTAACTCTGTCCTTAACATACCCCCCACAAAAATTAAATCACACGATCTGGCTGGCCACTTAACTGCTGATTGTCTAGAAATAATCCGATCGAGAAATTTGGTTTGCAATAAATTATTCTTTTCATTGGCTGTGTGACATGTCGCACCGTTCTAATGATATTACACGTCAGTGACACTCACGTCGTCAATAATAAGACGCATTTCCAGCCTCATGTTGGAAAAAAAAAAGAAACTCTCCATTCACGTCTCCAGACCACATAGCACACCATACAGTGACACGTTGAGCATGCAAAGGCTCCTCAATAATTGCTCTATGATTTTTAGAAGGCCAAAAGCAGTAATTTCGCTTGTTTAAAATGAGCTTCGTCTGAAAAAAATGATTTTTTCAGAAAAACCTAGCTGGTTTCTCCTCAATAACTTGAGCGCATCTATGGCCATGTAAATGGTCGGTCGGCTTCAATTCCGGCACCAGATGAACCCTATAAGGCTTCAAAGGCAAATCCGTACGCAAAATTCGCCATGTGCCCGTAAGACGCAATGTTGCATGCTTACGCATAGATCTGAAATCGGAAATGGTGCTGCAATGCTTACTATTGGTGATATAGATATTACGGAATCGGAAGTTCTTGATGTTCTTGGCTTAAAAATTCAGTGTTCAATGTTCGATGGACTAAACACATTTTTCAGATTTCTAAAGAAGCTTTCAAGTGCCTCGGTTTTCTAAAATGGTGTAAGAGATACTTCACTTCATCCGATATTCTTACTATTTACACCACCTGTATCCGTCCAAAAATGCAATACAACTCTCATGTATGGGCCGGCGCCTTAAAGTTTATTTTGGAGTTGCTCGACCGCGTACAGGAGGGGGCTAAGAAACTCATTGGCGACGGTAGGGTATCCAATTATATTGATTCCCTACAACATCGACACAATGTATTTCAATGTATTTCACTGTTTTATCGTTATTTAAATGGTAAGTGCCCTAACGAAATTAGGGAACTTGTTCCCGAAACGGGTACATTTTTGCGTTTGACTAGATTTTCATTATGGTCAGCTGACCAGTGAATCGCACTACGCATTACAGGAAAAATTCGTTTTTTAGCAGAACAGTTCGTATGGAAACTAAACTTCCTCCAGAGGTCTTTCCTGTAAATTTCAATGTGGGAAAATTCAAATCGAATCTCCATGAACACTACTCCCTCTTTCCTCCTCCCCATAAACTATTTTCCTAGTTCTGGTACAATGCACTGTATGAGTAGGGGTCTTTCCATGAATAGTGGTCCGAGTAAAAAAAATGTGGTGGATTTAGATAACCCCAACTGTTGAAAACGTCAAGGAATTGACAAATTTAAATCTGCTTCAACACTGTGGCTTACGGCTGTAATGTTTTCAATTGAACGACCGGTCGAACGGTCAAGCGTGTTGATTCTAATTTAAGTACCAAATTCTTAATAGCCTTCTCAGAAGAATGAGAATATCACGAATTTAACGAAATGTAACTTTAACAGATTTTAACAAGATTTTAATAATTTTAATGCGAATTTCGTGCGAAACTGAATTCATTGTAGCAATTGCCAGTGCATCTACTACGAATACGTCAAATAACTAAATGTCAAAACTATCATATTGTTAGTAGTGCTACATTTAAAAAACAAACTTCTTGTTTAAAACCCCAATGCATATAAATAACTGTTGCATGTAAATTTGGCTGCACTTTTGGTAAAATTTCAAGCAGTGTTTTGCCACATGATAACAACTCACGTGTGCCATAATAGCGTTGAAAATTAAAAAAACGGGAAATATATTTTTACCCCGAAATCGGGCATTTTGGGCTCGATTTTGATCATTAAATTTTATGAAGCTTTTTTTATTTTAAAATGAAATTTCTACAAATTTTAGAAGAGATCTGTGATCTTTACTTAAGCACAATTAGCAAGTGCCATGACAGCTTTGACAAAATAGCGTAAACATCGGGAATTAATAAAACGGGAAGTATATTTTTGTAACAAAGTCGGGCATTTTGGTGTCGATTTTCATAATTAAATTATTAAGCTTTAATTATTTGAAAAGTAAATCTTTAGAAATTTTAAAAGAGATCACAGACTTTCGTTACTTAAGCTCTTGGCGTGTTAATGAAGCGAGTTTTAGAATTTTTATTATGAAAATTAATTTTATGGGCTCAAAATTAAATTCTTATAATTCTTAAAAGTGATTACGCACAGAATTTTAATTTGTAAATCGCCAAGAGGTAGAAATCAAAATTTAAAATTCTTAATTATATGAAACACCCCGTCACTTAAGTCATTGGAATTGGAATAGGTCACCAAAATCGTATATTGAATATTATAGATTTTTCTTTATGGACTTACTTAACAAAGTTACCATAATCTGACAATGAAATGAGCCATTTTAATGCTTCATCAAATACATTTAAAGAGTTGAGTTGAGAGTGACAATCATTTGTGCGATGTGCTATTCCACACATATTCCCATTATCCATTTAAATAAAATCATGTATACAATTTGCAACATCCTCGGCAAATGTATTTCACTTTTTTTAATACCAAAAACAAATGTTTGTTTCCATTGCTGACAGCTTATAAGTTTAATGTCTTTTTCAATTGATCTGACAGCTGGCACAAATTGTAAAGAGGCCGTTAATAGCTGTGAGTGGGTCGACAACCCTTACAAAAGTTGTTTTTCTTTTTTGTTGTTATTGTGCATAAGAATGTATTTCTGATGAGACAGTTGGACGTCCCATAACTGAAAGAAAATAAATTACGTAAAGCCATGTTGATGTTTAATTAATCCGCTTGAATAGTGTATGGTAAAAATAGCTTAAGTATTTTCAAATTTAACAGCAATTTTGATTACAATTCATTACAAATTGTGATTATTTTACTATGTTTGTCTTCAAATCGATTTAATTATTATATTCAAACGCAACATCCCTTTCTTGTGATTTTTTTTAATGTTAATTTCACATAATCCTTTTTTATAATATACACTAGCAGACCCGGTAAATTCCTATTGCCTAACAGTCTATTCTTCGTTTTTGTTTTAATATTTATTCTGCTATGCGTTACACCGGGGCAGCTAGTAAGATAAAAAATGCATAAGTCAGCAATTCTACATTATGTCAAAAAATAAAAATTATAAATCAATTTTATTTTTATTCGACCTTATTTTTAAATTTAATTAAATATGAACTAATCTTTTAACGGTCTTTTAAATAATTTAACGATTTTATTTCCTGAAGAAGCTTTCCACTGGAAAGCGAAATATCGAGAAAAATAAAATCGTTAAATTATTTAAAAGACCGTTAAAAGATTAGTTCATATTTAATTAAATTATAAATCACTTTAAATACCAGAGTAGCGAAGTATTCACTCACTGTTCATACATGTATGAGTATGTACATTTCATTTTTTAGCCGCTTCTTCTCATACATGTGTGAGAGACTACAAAATTTTTTGTGTTTTCTCATTTGTGAATGCGACAACTTATTTTTTTTCTTTCTATCCATAAGTGAAAAAATGAGAAACACACAAGTGTTCATTTTTGAATATTTACAATTTTGATAATTTTTCATAAATGAAAAGGTCGTAAAAATATGTGCGTTAAGCATTCGCGTACATAAACGCACATATTTGATAATGCGCAATTGTCGACGTATGCAGGAAAAAAAAATGTTTTTTTTTTTTCTTTTAGAATATATTGCAATATTGCATTTTGAGTTAATATGTACCCATGTGTTTTTATTACATTTTACGGTAAACTGCGATCGTAGGTAGAAAATTTTTTCAAGTTCATTTATGAGAAATTTTATAAAATTACAACGTTCATAAATGAACATGTACATTTATGAAAAATCACATTAATGAGAAGTAGCTAATTTATCATTTATCACATATGAATAAGACTAATAATTCTTGTTGTTCGCATTCATGTATGAAAATAACCAGAACATTTTTTGTTGTTCGTTTATGAGTGTGAAAAATAAATATAAAATTTTAGATTTCTCATTTATGAAAAATATCATGAATGTTGATTTTTGAATGGTCATAAATTAAAAATTCTGAACCCTGTTAAATACGTTTAATATTCATTAAAAATCACAAAAAAAATTACAATTTCCGATATCTTGTTACGATACCTACTTATTATTATATTTTATTTTATTTTTACTTATTCTAAATTAAGGTCTCACCAGACCAGAACATAAAGAATTCCTTCGAACTAAAAAAATAAATTAAAACACATCACACTGGAAGATAACGACATACTAGTCTCCTTTGACGCAATTTCACTGTTCACCAGCATACCTACATACTTAAGGTACGGTCACATTTGTCAAACATTTGATTCAAAACGTCAAATAATTGTTTGCCGTAGTCTGACCACAAAATATTATTGACAGGCAAACAGCAAAACAGCTGATTGCTGGCAAATAAAATTATTTGCCGGCAAACAAAAATGTTTTTAATGTGAACATAATGTGACCATTCAATGTCAAATATTTGACTCATTTTTGGGCAAATAAATATTTGAACTTACAAATTTTTTGTAAGCGAAAACAGAGGCAAATAACAGCTGCTAAAAGTGTGTTGTTACTTAAATAAAAAAAAAACCCTCAATTGAACTGAAAATACTAAACCTAAAAATATTAGATATAAATGTTTATTAATAAATATCTCTTATTCTTTTTTAAGGTCTTTTTAAATTAAAATAACAGTTTATATTTTTTTCTTTTCGATATTTCGCTTTCCTATGGAAATCTTCTTCAATTTTTAAACCATCCTCGTACTTCAAGGAATTTTATAAAAAAAGAAATTCGAAATCGGTTTAGCTGTTCTCGAGATTTGCGCTTAGCAACAAATTTTAGTTTGTTTGTCCCAAAGTACGGGATGTTTTTTTATAAAGGTTAAGAATTTTAAGTTGGCAACACTTTATTAACTAATGGCCATTTTACCAGCTGTCAAGGTTTAGTTTGGTTTCGATTTTAACTGAATTGATTGACTCCTGAACAATGCTTCGAAGTAGTGCGAATTGGGGCCAAAACAAGATAAAACAAATAAGCCACTGATAGCGAATTTCATAAGCGAACTTACTTTAGAGATAAAGCTTACTTTTATTTTAATGCTAATGTTAATAAACAAAGCTGCCGTACATCCGCTAGATGATTTATTAATATTTAAAAGAAAATAATTATCAGTTAAAAAGTAAGCGAAACGACCCACTGTACATTTTACAAACTACGTGGTTTTCTAAGAAATTTTACACACACAAAACATCAACAACATGCTTATAAGAAATTCCATTAAATAAGATAAACAATGGAAATCGAAAACCACTAACACAGAACAAAACAAAACCACAGCCAAACAGGTGCCTAAACTAAATGATAATAACAACAACAACAATGTTGAGTGATGTTAAAGTAGAATATACTTGTATATGCAAAAACCGCTTAAAACAACTATATAAGCATCACTTCTGGGGCAAATTAATAAATTCAAATTGAGTTATCAATGAGCAAAGACAACAAAGTTACCATTGTGTGACTGATGTTAAAGTACAATATTCTTGTATATTTCAGAAACGCTTAAAACAACTATATAAGCACCACTTGCTAGGCAAATGAACCAATTCTAGTTGAGCCATCAACTAGTAAAGACAACAAAGTTACCATCGTGTTTATTTTGTGTGTATTGAAAGTAAAAAAATCGTTTAACTTAATTAAAAACTCTAAAGTGCTGTGTTTTTATTTTGGCATGAAAGAACTGAAAATAACCAAACGTTTATTAAAAGGAATAAATATAACAGTATGCTATGACACCGTTACATTCAGCAAAACTAACTGTTTGGTCTATTTTATGAGCTGTTGGAATCATTGGTCCGTACTTCTTTATAAGGAGCTGTAATTTCATACAGCTCATGTCGCAATTGATTTATTAAAGTCAACAATGCATTTCGGACCCTTGCAAAGTCTTCCAAAATCGTACGCTTTAATATCACTGGAATATTTTCTGTAGGGATAGGTAAAGTCGCTAGTCTACGACAATAAGTGCATAATGATTGACAACATTCACCTTGTTATTGCGGATAAACGGTCACAAATATAAAAAAAAAGTTATTGAAAGTTATAACTCCAAATTAGACCACATACGGGTAAGCCTTGGCGGTTATATGCCAGAAGTCATATTTAAATTATGTTGTATTTCATTTCAAAGTTTTAAACCTTTATAAAAATACCCTTTATAACCAAAAACAATATTCAATTTCCAATATAAATCAAAAAAGGTTATTCAAGAAAAACAATTAGAGTGCGTTAAAAAAGTTTATATACGAATAACGTAATAAATAAATTCACCTTTCTTACGTTTTTGTTGTGTTTGAGGATTATTGAAATGTTTTTTTAGTGATAGTGTGATTTGGAGTGATTTAGTAATCATAAAAACGGAATAATGTCTTTAGAAATGAAAAAAAATCATTTGGTAAAATAAAAGTGTTGCCAGCTTAAAGTTTTATACCTCTATAAAAAACATCTAATGTTAATGAAAATAAATTTGAAACAAAACGACATCGTAAGTTTTTTACTTTTGTACTCATGAACTCATAAAATGTCAAAAATTTTACGCATACGTAGACTCTTGTCGGTCACTGTATGTTAAAATTTGTTTATTGATGTAAAATTTCCTACAAGCGGGAATAAAGTTATTTTCACGTTATTTTTTTCTTTTAGTTTTTCTAATTGTTTTCAATTTTCCCTTTGCTGAATCAGAGCTGGTAAATGAAATTTTCGAAATGAATTTCTAAGATATCAAGTTACACTTAACGTAATTTTAAAGAATTTTTGCGCAAAAAAAGTGATCACGTTTTTTTTTAATTCTTTTCTTGTTGACCTTTTTCAATTGTTGATTTGATTTGAAATTTGATTTTGAAAGTTTAGACGACTTGGACCACAGTGAGAATTTGAACGTTTTAGACTTTCCTTTTCTTTGACACCAAATAGTTCACATCTCGGGTTGGTTGAGTGTACTTTGTACTTACCTGCCTCTTAAGATCTTGTTGTCCAATAAATGATATGTACTGCTGATGCCATCGCCATGTGGATCACATACTCTAACATGCAAGGCAGCACGACACAAATGGAACCAGGAAAAGTATCTATCGAATAGAAGGGGATTAAAAAAAATGCACTCAAAGAAATTTTTTCGTTCTTAAATTTAATGTAAAACTCAAATAACACTTATTAGATTATAGTTTTTGTTTAAAGAATATTCCCGATTTTAAATTCCTTTAAAGTTATCAAAGTATTCTACAAGTATTCTAAATTCCTTAAGACTAGATTTTCGAACATGACTTTTATGATTTTCAACAAACTATTTTTTCAATGTGTATATGCTGGCATTTTTCCCATTTCGCTGACATTTTATAACTTATTTCAAAATCCATTGACGCGAAGAAAAGGAAGAAGAATGTAAACGATATATTCAAAGTCTTTAATTATAAAATATTTCGAACATCAAAATTTTAAAATCTAATTTTTTAATATTTTATTATTTAAGCTTTAATTAACATCACGAGTCTATAAAAATTTTTATTATTTTTATATTTGAAGCTTAACGTTTTTTACTATTTTCGAAACTTCGAAGTTAATTTCGAAAATACATTCCAAAATTCGAAAGTAAAATCCCTTAAAATCTTATTGAAAAACGACTGTTTGTATTATGTAAATATTTTGAGTTTTCTACGATTTCTTGGTAAAAAAATATTCGTTCATATAGGGTTCGCCAAATAACTTTTTTTTTTAAATACTATAAACTCCTAAACCAATTGGACTTTATATGGCATCATACCAAAGTCTTTATGCAAAATTCTTCTCAATGATGTCGCTGAAATGTGCAATTGTTGAGAACGACGGTGAATTGATGTTGATGGCGCTTTACGCATACTTTCTGCCACAGCAGCAGTATTCTCGGGTGTACCTACTGTTTTTTGGCTTTTCACGCTTTGGTTTATCGATGAGGATGCCAGTTTCTTTCACTTTTTTCACAAGATAACAAACATACGGAGCTGACGGTGCTTCTCTTCCTCCAAAATCCGGACGCAATTTTCGCACACATTCTGCAAAATTATTTCAAAAATATTTTCCAGCGTTGTTCAAGCGTATACACAACTATATTCGTTCAGCGGAAGGATAAAACTAATTATCTGTCAAATAAAACATGAGCTAAGTGTTGCCATACACGAAATAAAAAATAGTTGAAAAAAAAACGTTAGATGGCGGACCCATTAATTAATTTTGCAAAAAAATTTATTATTTTACTCTGACTTATAAAGGGTGATTTTATAAAAGGTAGAGAACTTTGAAATACAATAAACAAAATGATTTCTTTCAATTGGTATAAAATGTACTTTCTTCGAAATAAAGATAATCTTGTGGCAGTATTATTTAAATATAACTTGAAGCATATAAACGCCACGGCTAACTCGAATGTAGTCTAATCTGAAGGTGTAACTAGTGGGCGTGTAATGTCAATAACGCGGCAAATGTTTTCCTTTGAGTGGTTAATCGTTACTGGCTT
The DNA here is from genome assembly GCA_030448955.1 of Trichopoda pennipes. NCBI lineage: Eukaryota > Metazoa > Arthropoda > Insecta > Diptera > Tachinidae > Trichopoda > Trichopoda pennipes. The sequence goes on along the minus strand of JASKUP010000056.1, from coordinate 10,643,384 downwards.
ATCGCTGTAGATTAGCGATTTCAAGTATTCCCACTGACAACAGTCTATCGGCGTTAAGTTAAACGATCTCGCAGGTTAATTCACAGGCCCACAATGCGAAAATATGCGGTATACTCTCTTCAATAAATCAATTGTGTCACGAGCTGTGTGACATGTTGCTCGGTCTTGTTGAAACCACTGATCCTGCATATCATGGTTGTTTAATTAATATATTTAATTAATAATCGAGGCTTCATAGCGATCACCATTGTCTGTAAATTGAGAACAGCATCGTTGTCAAAGAAGTAGAGATCAATGAAGCACATCAGCCTACAAAGTACACCAACCAGAGAGTATTCCTAGATGTAATGGTGTCTGAACATTTACCTGAGGATTATTATCACTCGAAATATGAAAGTTTTATTTATTGACGTATCAATTCGAATAAAAGTTGCTAAACAAAATTCGCTTATGAAAATCGGAATTAACGGCAATCTTCCTTTGGGCCCAATTACTGCAATTTGGAAGCGTATTTCAATTATCAGTCTATTCCATATTCTAAATGTAAATTACTTGACAGCTGACAAAAAATTGTTACCAACTTTAAATTTCATATTTATTGGGTTTTTCAATAAGAAAATTGTTTTTCAATTGTAACAACATCAACAGCATGATAGTTTTGACATTTAGTTTTTTGACGTATTCGCAGTACGATGGATTGGCATTTATTACAATGAATTCAATTTCGCATGAAAATCGCATTAAAATAATTAAAATCCACTATGAAAATGGTCGCTCTGTTAAAGTTACATTTCGTAAGATTTGTGATATTTTCGGACAGCCCTTCTGAGACTGCAATTAAGAATTCGGTTGTTAAATTTGAGTCGACAGGTTCGATCCATATTGTGCGAACACCCATGTATGTTCGGCCAGGTCGTTCAAAACACCAAAGTCGGGAGCCAAATTTGTCAATTCAACGTGCCACTGTATGGTGCGCTATGTGGTCTGGAAGCGTGATTGGGCGCTTTTTTCGAAGATGAGGCTGGAAATACAGTGATGGTTATAGCGAGATGTTAACAACTCAATTTTAGCCTATTTTTGATGACGTGGATATCACTGATATGTAGTTTTAACAGAACGGTGCGACATGTCACGCAGCCAATGAAATAATCAATTTATTGCAAACCAAATTTTCCGATTGCATAATTTCACGACAATTAGCAGTTAAGTGGCCAGTCGTTGTTTTTTTTTTTCGAAGATGAGGTTAGAATTGCGGTAACGGTCAATGGATTACGTTATCGCGAGATTGTAATAACTCAATTTTGACCTATTAATGACAACGTGTGTATCACTGACATGTGGTGTCACACAGCCCACGAAATGATTAATTAATTGCAAACAAAATTTTCCGATCGCATAACTGGCCAGCGAGATCATGTGATTTAACACCACTGGTTTATTTTTTATAGGACTACGTTAAACACAGAGTCTATACGGAGTCGGCCTTAAAACTTAAAACACGTGATGTGATTAACCAAATAGGATCGCCATTTTTGCAAAAAGTGGTTAAAAATCTTCATGAAAGAATCAGCATCTGTCAGCATAGTTGTGGTCGTGGTGGACATATGCCAAATATCATTATTCATTCATAACTGCCGAACTTTTCTCTCCGTAATTTAATTAAAATTTGAACCATCTTAATCAAAATTTTTATTTTATTTTGTTGTAGAAAACAAATATCTTGTTGAAAAACCCTTTATATGTTTAACTAGATTTTCATACTTTTTATAAGTTAGAATGTATAAGTGGGCAATTAGCACAAAATCAATTAAATGGCCTGTTTTTTATTAATTAAATGAACGTTAAAGCGAACAAATTTATCACGACAAATCATTTGAAACCGAAATCAAATTCGAATGAATGGCAATATTTTAATTTCGAAAGCTGTTTAACGCTTAAAATTTTTGTTAATTTATTTATAAATAATTACTTACATATAATTTAAATTAATTAAATTTTGTAAAACTCTGGGGTCGAGTGTTTTGAATTCATTGTCATTTAATAAAAGCGATGTCAGGTTTTCCAAGCAGCTGAAGGCATTTAAATCAAACTTGCGCAAAGAATTATTATTTAAATGTCTGTAATAAATTAAAGAGAAATAATAAAATTAAAAACCTAAATGGAGGAAATTTTATTATTTTATAATTGGGTAAATTTAAAATCCTTTAAGGACTTAGTATGAATATTATTATTAAGGTTTAATGTAGCTTATTAAAAAGATTAACTTTAACTAAATGCAGCTTAATAATTATTAAAGTGGAATAATCCAAAAATTATTTTTACAATATTTTGTTGTTATTTATGGTCTTTGATAACTGACCTCAAAGACTTTATGGACACACAAAAACATAACAACAATATTTATACCACTCCCTATTGCATATTCTATTTTGTAAAAAGGTATGCAACATATTATCTTTTAACAACCTTTGATGAAAAATATTAACCATTTGAGAATTATAAAAATGTTCATTCTTAAGTTTAGTTAATTTTCTATAGATTATATTAGTTTATTAATATAAATAACTTACAATCCTTGCAGCAGATATAGCTCACAAAATGTATGTTCCTTTAATTCTCTTAGCAAATTTCTAGACAAAAATCTGGAAAAAAACAAACAATAAAAATAAAGGAAATGAGTGAAAGGGTACAAATTGTGGAAAAAGGCAATTAGGCCACTCTACCAGCTTTCTTGACAAAAATAATATTTTTGAATTTTTTTTAAATTTTTTTTATGAGGTATTTTTTTCTTATTTGTGGTACTTTTTTGCGTACTCTTTTGTCGCTTAATTTTAATACCTTTTATTAAAATATTTTTTTTTCCAATTACTAAATATTAAAAATTTACAACCGAGTCTATGTCTATACAACTATTACATTTTGATATTTAACCATTTAAATGTTTTAACTGTATTTAAGCCAAAAAGTACTTTATTTGGTTTACATTGCATTCGTTGAATTGAGTTAAAAATTTGAAGCCGTATAAACATTTTTAGTTTTATTTGGATGCTTAAGCCTACTTTTCCTTATAAAAAGTATAAAAAGGTGACATTTTTCGGTCTGATGGAACTATTTATGAAAAAAAAAGAATTTTTAATTTAATTAAAAAGTACCTAAAATTGTTTAAATTATAATGTCTTCAGACGTTGCTTAATCCAATAAGCTTTTACCAAAATAAATTCTAACTGCTTCTAAAGTACCAGCTTTTTTATTTATAATATTAATAAAGGGTTTCTCAACAAGAAGTTTGTTTTCCCAAAAAAACAAAATAAAACATAAAATTTAGATTAAGATGATACAAATTTTTATTGTATTACGAAGAGAAAAGTTCGGTAAGTCTATTTTCGTGTTGCTCGACCGCGAGGAGCGAACCAAAAGGCTTACTGGCGACAGTAGGATATCCCACGCTATTGATTCCCTAGAGCATCAGCGCAATGTCGAATGTATTTTACTGTTTTATCATTACTAGAACGGTAAATTTTCTAACGAAATAAGGGATCTTGTTCCCGTTACTCGCTGGGTTTTGCGTTTAACTCGATTTTCGTTGAAAGCGCATCAATATGTGGTTGATTTACCAGTAAATCGCACTACGCACAATAGTTCGTTTGTGGAATAAACTTCCTCTAGAGGTCTTTCCTGTCACTTTCAATGCAGGAAAGTTCAAATTGAAGTCCACAAACACTACTCTATCTTTCCTCCTTCCCATAACCTAATTTCCTAGTTCTGGCACAGTACATTGCAAGTGTAGGCGTCATTTCCTGAGTGCTGGTCCGAAAAACAAAAATTATGAATGATAAATAATATCTGGCAAATGTCCACCATGACCGCGCTGCTAAATGTCGAGTTTTTAATCACTTTTTGGTAAAATGGCGGGCCTATTTCGCTAATCACTTGAGGGATTTTGAATTTTAAGACTGAAATTGATTAGATGGGCTGCGTATAGACTCTATTCTTACTGTAGGCCTACAAAAAATAATCCAGTTGGGTTAAATCCCACAATCTGACTGGCCACTTAACTGCTAATTGTCGTGAAATTATACGATCGCGAAATTTGGTTTGCAATAAATTTGCCGTTTCATTGGCTGTGTGTTTTAGTCCTGTTGAAACCACATGTCACTGATAGCCACGTCGTCAGTAACAGGCTAAAATTAAGTAGTTAACATCTCGCTAATGCATGATCCACTGATCGTTACCGTATTTCCAGCCTCATCTTCGAAAAAAACGACCCAATCACGCCTCCATATCACATAGCGCACTATATAGTGACAAGTTGAGCATGTAAAGGCTGCTCAATAATCGCTCTAGGATTTTCAAAAGCCCAAGTGCGGCAATTTTGCTTCTTGACATACCCTGACAAGTGAAAATGGGCTTCGTCTGAAAAAATGAGTTTTTGAGGAAAAGCAGCCGGTTGTTTCTGCATGAATTGAGCGAATATACGACGAAGTGAATAGTTAGCCTTAATTCCTGCTCAAGTAAAACCTTTAAAGGCTTCAAAATCAAATCCTTACGCAAAATTCGCCATGGGACGGTTTTGGATAATCCCGATTGTTGAGACTGTCGAGGAATTGACAAATTTGGATCTGCTTCAGGACTGTGACTCATGGCTGCAATGTTACCCTGACAAGTGAAAATCGGCTTCGTCTGAAAAAATGGGTTTTTGAGTAAAAACCAACCGGTTGTTCCTGAATCAATTGAGCGAATTTACGGTGACGTGAATGGTCGGTCAGTTTCAATTCCTGCACCAGTTGAACCTTGCTGAGAACGTTGAAAAATTGACAGATTTGGATCAACTGCAATGTTTTTAGTTGAACGACCCAGTCGAACACTCTTGGTATTCGCACATTCTGTATCGAGCCTGTCTGCTCAAATTTATAAATTTGCATCTGCTTCAATACTGTGGCGGTGATGTTTTTAATTGAACGATCCGGTCAAACACCCATTGGTATTCACACATTTTGTATCAACACTGTCGACTAGAAGAACGATTATGTTGTGCGAAAATATCACGAGTTTTATGAAATGTTACTTTAACAGAACCTGCGTTTTAATAGTGGATTTTAATGATTTCAATGCGATTTTCATGCGAAATTGAATTCATTGTTACAATTGGTAATGCATTTACGAGTACGTCAAAGAAATTAAATATCAAAACTATCATATTGTTGGTGTTGCCACCATTGAAAAACAAACTTCTTGTTGAAAAACCCGATATAAGGTTTTACAATTATAATATTAACTGGATTTAATTACTTTAACTTTCAGTACAAAAAGAGCCTTAATGGCCAGAGAAAATAAAAAGAATTTCTTTCTTTATATTTTTTTTTTGGATTAATTTTTGGAATTATGAATCACCCTATTTAATCTTGAATAACATATATTTTGAAGTTTTTTAAAATGTTATGTTTGCTGGGTTTTAATGACTTAAAGTCAAAATGTTTAGATTAACAATTTTTCAGTAAAATTCTTTTCTATGACAGTGATATATCACGCTTTATAATGAATATGAATTAGGACAAGTTCAGCAACATTTCGCATTTACTTCGGTAAATGAAATTATAAAATTGACTCCTTAAAAATGGCCCGTATTTTTTAGCTTCGTAATTAAGTTGAAAAAAGCTAAAGGGAATTTTTAATAATACATTTTATAATTTATCACTTTAAAAAAAATTGAATTTTCTCATACTTACAAATATTTTAAACGTGGAAATGTAAAAGTATACTTTTCTATACTTCGTATACTGTTGTCGGCCAAAGACAAAGTGTGAACATTTCTCATGATGGGAAACATGCCAGCTTTTAAATATTTTATATTGTTTCCATTCAGGTATCTGTAATAAAAGTACATCCCACAAATTCTTATACATTACAACCAGATAGTACAAGCAAGCATAAGTGTGCGTGTGTGTGTGTATATGTATACATACAATACAAACCCACACGCACTTGTTCATTTTGCGTATAATTTGAATTGTTTGAGAGATGATACAACAATAATTTATAATAAAAAAAGTTTTGTAACATGTGTTGGTAAATTTTATTGATATTAGGGCATGTTAAAAATGTTTCCCTATATCATTTATCTATTACAGTGGGATAGAAGTTGCATATTTCATTTCCGTTTTGATTTCACAAAATAATATTTAAAAAGTTTTCTTCAAGCAAAACTTAAGGAAATTTTTTTCGCCTAAAAAGGATTTTAGAAATTTAATATTTTAATGAAGATTTTCCTTTAGGGAAATTTATAAAATTTATTTAATGTGTTTGTTTGCTGTTTTATACAATTTCTATTAAAAGCAATAATATTTATGATGTTTTTAAAAATAATCCCACAATCGGAAATTTTATTCTTCTGGTAATTTTTTTTAACGTTTTATAAAATAAATTTTTTTGTTCCTTTAAGGAAATTACTAAAAATATCAGCTGCTGAACCGCAATGGGAAATTTTCTTCTTTCTTTAATTTTTTGTGTTAACTCCAGGGGATTTTGCAATATTTTTTTTATTCTATTAATTTTGTTTTTAGTTTTAGGGAAATTTATAAAATTCTGCGAAATAAATATTTATAAAGTCAATGTTTTTATAGCTTAAAGGAAATTTAAAATAATAAATAAAATAAAAATAATAATATTTAAAAGGTTTTTTTTTAAATATCACCAGAAATTTAAAATTTCCCATTTTTTTTTTTTTTGTTAATTTTTTTACTAAGAGGGGTACAAGTCTTTCGGGTAAATATTTTTTATGAAGTCTATTTTTTTAATTCAAATCTATTAAATTCCATATTTTTATTTAGAATAGCAAAAAAGTTGCTTTGTAAACCAAAATTTCGCTTTAAGGGAAATTATTTTAGCTTGCGGAAATTATAAAAATTTTACTAACAATTGTATACATTAATTGAAAATATTAAAATGAATAAAATTTTTTAAACAAAAATTTAGTAAAACAAAAAAATTCCCAAAGGAATTTATTTAATTGGTAAATTTTTTTCATATAAATAATGGCATTAAAAAAATAATTTTTAATAAAGATTATTTAAGGTATACACACTCTTTGCTTTATATTAAGGAAACATTACATAAAATTGCGAAATGTTATTAGAAAAAAGACTTATTAAACAAAAATACCCCAAAACGGGAGATTTTATTATTGCCGAAAAATTCGTTAAAAAAAATCCTTTTTTATTCTGACAAGCACATTAATGAATGGCAATATAAAATAGTTTGCATATTATTGCTTAAAAATTTTATACAAAACATAAGTTAAAAAAAAGGGAAATTTTTCAAACTTTAAAAAAATTTCATATTTTTATTAAGTATAACAATATGAAACAAGTTATTTGCAAAGAAGTTGCTTGGTAAAAATTTCCAAGTAGGGACATTTTTTTTAACTTGGGGAAATTACAAAAATTTTATTTAAAATTGTATATATTAATTAAAAATATTAAATTGAAGAAGTTTTTTTTTACAAAAGCTCTGTAAAACTTAAATTTCCTAAAAGGGATTTTTTGTAATTAAATTTTTTTAAATTTTATTCAAGGTATACAACAATTAGTTAAAATTTTAAAATTTTATAAACAAATGTATCAAACAAAAGTGCTCCTAAAATGGGAAATTTTCGTTATTGCCGAAAAATTAAAAAAAATCCTTTTTTATTGAATAGTAATATAAAATAATTTGCAAATTATTGCCTAAAAATTTTATACAAAACAAAAATTTTAAAAAAGGGAAATTTTTTATGCTAAGGAATTTTTTTTTTATTAAAACAAGAAAAACATTTAAAGAAATTAAAAGCAGATTAACTTAGTCTGAATAAATTATGTATTTTAATTTCTTTTTATTTTCTTTACTTCATACACCCACTGTTCACAATGTAAAACAATAGTTTAGAACTTTGTCATAGCATCTGTTAAATTAATTACATATTTTGTTTGTATACTTACAAAATTTCTAATTTTTGTAGGGGCTTGAAAATGTTGCTACTAAATGTATCCAGACGGTTGTTACGTAAATCTCTGCAAAAATCAAAGACATCAATCATTGCCAGCAAGAAAAAATAAAAATCCAAAAAATATTTTAATAAGAAAAAATATACTTACAACTCTAGTAATTCCTCTAAGTGAATGAAGTTATACTCATGTAGAACATTAATGCGATTACCGGATAAAATTCTATAAGTAAGAAAAAGAAAAAGAAAATCATATCTGTATAACCCCTTAAGTCTCAAGGCTTAAGTTCAATGAATTTTATTAAATTCTTTATTGAAGTTTTCTTACGACCCTTCTACACTATAACACACGTCTTAAGAGTTGTCTTCTAATTTTGATTGCGAAAAACTCTTAAGTTCGTACGAACACTATTACATTTCAACTAACATTAAAAAATAATATTTATGTTAGAATTATATAACACTAACGAAATAAAATAAAAAATTAAAGAGTTCCCTACCAGTTGACATTTAGTTAATATTTGCTCCCCCCGCTATACACTCTTCTCCCGGTACCATTTTGGTCAGCATTTAAAGACCCTGAGAATTTTAATGTCGCTGCGTATGATTGATATTTATTAAAGAGCAAAAAATATTAATGTGGAAATGAATTGTTGAATAAAATTATTTTTAAAGGGTGTCCCAATATTACCACAATATTTTTCTTTTAAGAGAAGTAGCAAGTACCGTGCTACATTCTTTAGGAAAGGGATAGAGAAAAGATGAAACAGCTGGTGAAAGTAGAAGGATAGTCGGAAATCAACTCTCGTATAAGACAGCACAGCGACCAGTGACTATGCCTTCATCGCTAAGCAGCCCCACCAAGACAGTCAATTTTTATCTTTGTAGTGAAAAAACCAAGGTCTTTGTTGGGAATCGAACCCACATCCCCATACTGACAAGCTAGTACACTAGCTACTAGCCTACAGGGGCATTTTTGTTTTGTCATTAGTGGGCAACTCTAAGCAAAAGGTTAAATAAAAATATTGAAAAATTTTGTAAATGGTTTTTCAACAAGAAGTTTGTTTTCTAAAACAAAAAATTTAGATGAAAATGATTAAAATTTCAATTTTATTACGAAGAGAAAAGTTCAGCAAATGTCCACCATCTTTCTGTCATCTTTTTGGCAAAATCTTTAATCACTTTTTGGCAAAATGGCGATTCTATTTCGCTAGTCACATCATGGATTTTGAGTTTTAAAGCTGAAACCGATTCGATTGGCTCCGTATAGAATCTGTCTTTAACATAGTCTCACAACACATAATCCAGTGGTGTTAAGTCACACGATCTGGCTGGTCACTTAACTGTTGTTTGTCGTGAAATTATGCGCATCACAGATTTTGAATCTTAAGGCTGGAATCGAATCGATTGGCTCCGTGTACAAAGCCTCACAAAAAACAATCCAGTGGTGTTAAATCACACGATGTGGCTGGCCACTTAACTACTGATTGTTGTGAACTTATGCAATCGGGAAATTTGGTTTGCAATAAGTTCATCGTTTCATTGGCTGTGTGACAAGTGGCACCACCGTTCTATTAAAACCACATATCAGTGATATCAATAATAGCACAAAATTGAGTTATTAGCATCTCGCCATAGTATGATCCATTCGCCGTTAACGTATTTCCACCCTTATTTTCAAAAAAACAAGAAAAAAATGGCCCAATCAAGCCGCCAGATCACAGTGACACATTGAACATCCAAACAGTAACAACCGGCTGGTTTTTCTGAAAAAATCAATTTTTTCAGACTAAGCCCATTTTCACTTATCGGCGTTTGTCAATAAGCAAAATTTTCGCATTTGGGCTTCTGAAAATCCTAGAGCGATTATTGAGAAGCCTTCGCATGCTCAACGTATAACTGTATGGTGCGCTATATGGTCTGGAATTGAGATGAGGCTGCAAATACGGTGATTCATGTTATAGCGTGATGACAATAATTCAATTTGAGCCTATTATTAACGACGTGAATATCACTGACATGTAGTTTCAACAGGGCAGTGCCACATGTCACGCAGCCTATGAAAATTGATCGTATTGCAAACCAAATTTCCCGATCGCATATTTTCACGACAATCAACTGTTAAGTAGCCAGCCAGATGGTGTGATTTAACACCACTGGATTATTTTTTGTGAGGCTATGTTAAGGACAGAGTCTATACGGAGCAAATCGAATTGATTTCAGTCCTAAAACTCAAAACCCGTGATGTGATTAACGAAATAGAATCGCTATTTTGCCAAAAAGTGATTAAAAACTTTGATGAAAGAATTGGCATCTGTCAGCATGGTGTGGTAGACATTTGCCAGATATCATTTTTCATTCATAATTGCCGAAATTTTCTCTTGGAAGCATGTGAAATAAAAACAAAGATCTACGAGCTGAAATTTCTGAATTAGTCTGTAGGAGGGCCGATATAATGCTAGCGAGCACAGGAATTTTGGATTATTTGAAAACTAGTTATCGTTGAAATATATATCGAAACCAAAACTAGTTTAATCTTAAGTAGATAATGAAGCGGACATTTACTAGTTGTGATGGCAAAGTCTAATGAATATCCACTCACTCACAAAATTTGATCAAGTTTCTCAAACTTCCTCGAACTCATCAATGAACTGATGACCATTTTGTTTTGTAAAATAAACTTCTTGTTCAAAAGCCCTTTAAATCGAATACGGGATTTTTGATTGCATTAGTACAGACAGAATCAGAATATTCAGATCGAAACTGTCAGCTTAATTCAGCTATACTCTCCTATTGTGCTTTCATTCATGTTATAATTATGGAAGATTCTTTTTAGAATGGGATCTGTTGATAAAATGGTAACAAAAATTGATTTTTAACTGATAATTTGTGAACTTATTTAAAGGTTGTGACAGTTGTTCAAATTCCCAGAAAATAGAGTGTTCCTGGCAGCTTTCTTATAAAGATTATTTTGTCCTTAGAGCTTTCATATATACAACTAAATTTCTGCGTTTGTTTTTTTTTCTTTTTGGAAATCAATATAAGAAAATTTTAATATACCAAAAAAAAAACGAAACTCAGAGCTTGCGTTAATTTTGGATTACTTTTAAACTAAGAAATAAATAAAACATTTGTTTTATTTAATTCATTTGTACGCTTTTGTGAATACATACAGAGTTTGTAATTGATTTCCTTTTGCAAATAGATTTTCCGGCAGCCACTCAATTTTATTTTCATCCAAATATCTGAAAAAAAAAACAAAAACAAAAAACTATTTGCGTAAAAGAATTAAAATGACTTAACGAAAAATCTTATGTGAAAGCTTTTAAGCTGAAGAATATTATAGATTCAAAGAAGAAGAAGAAGAGAAGTATTAAAACTTACAAGATTTTAACTGGCACTGTGGACAACTGCTTAAAGGCATGCGAATCCATGGTGGCAATTGAACAAAGTTTTAAAACTCTGAAAATTATTCATAAATAAAATTAATTTCTTAATTTTTTAATTTCAAACAAAATTTTTTTGAAAAGCAATGGAAATTTAATTCAAAATTTTATTTCATTTTCTAAAGCTTTTAAGAAATAGAATTTCTTCCCGCGAACTGGTTTACTTTTAAAATGATCTGGAAAGTTTCTTATTATTGTTGAAAATAGTATTAAAGAACTTCTTAATTTTAAAACGGTCTAATATAAAGCGGTTTATTTGACATAAACGGTTATTCAAAAACTGTTTTATTATTAATTATTATTTTTCCACTTCTTAGTTTTCGCGCTTTTTTAAATTAACCAAAGTTGTATTAAAGGACACTTTTAAAACCGTTACATTTCGAATAAAACAAAACCACTAAATAGGTTCTCTTAAAGTGACTGGTTAACTTAAATATATTATCATCTCTAGTAAGATTAAACGGTTATTTAATTAATTTACTTAAATTGAATCGGTTCATTAGATTTATTTGTTTTCTTTTTAGCGAACAGACTTGTTTTATAATTATCGCTAATAGTAAGTTAACGATAAAACTCATAAGCTTTATTTAACAAACCGTTTCCTTAAACTAACGATATAAGTTTTCATTAAAAGAAATATAAATTAAGCGATTCGATTAGATGCACTGCCAAGGGAACCGATTCAAAGTAGATACAATACTAAATGAAGCAGTTGATTTAAGATGAAATACTTAGCAAACTAATTTAAAGGAAATATATTAAAAAGTCTCCGATTAACTTCAGATTAACTGTCAAGTGAACCGATTCAAAGTAGATGCAATATTAAGTGAACCGATTGATTTACGATGAAATACTGAGCAAACTAATTTAAAAGAAATATATTAATAAGTATCCGATTCACTTTAGATTAACTGTCAAGTGAACCGATTCAAAGTAGACGCAATATTGAGTGAACTGCTTAATTAAAGATGAAATATTTAAGAAACTAATTTAAAGGAAATATGTTAATAAGAGTTTGACTCACTTCAGCTGCACTGCGAAGTGAACCGGTTCAAAGTAGATGCAATATTAAGTTAAACGGTTGATTTAAGATAAAATACTTAACAAACTAATTTAAAGGAAATATATTAAAAAGTGTCCGATTTACTTCAGATTAACTGTCAAGTGAACCGATTCAAAGTAGATGCAATATTAAGTGAACCGATTGATTTACGATGAAATACTGAGCAAACTAATTTAAAAGAAATATATTAATAAGTATCCGATTCACTTTAGATTAACTGTCAAGTGAACCGATTCAAAGTAGATGCAATATTAAGTGAACCGATTGATTTACGATGAAATACTGAGCAAACTAATTTAAAAGAAATATATTATTAATTGCACTACCAAGTGAACCGGTTCAAAGTAGATGCAACGGTTGATTTAAGATAAAATATTTAACAAATTAATTTAAAGGAAATATATTAAAAAGTGTCCCATTCACTTCAGATTAACTGCCAAGTGAACCGATTCAAAGTGGATGCAATATTAATGAACCGGTTTATTTAATGGATGGAAACTAAACGAAGCTGTTAACTGAAGAAGTAATAATAAAGAAATGAGTTTACACAATATAAAGTTTTAAGGCTAGCTGGATCGCTGGAAATATATATTTATATAAACCGATTCAATTTAGTTACAACAATTAATGGGCCGCTTTACATTATATGTGGTAGTTAGTGAACCGATCACTTAATTTTTAATACTACTAAACCAATGCATTTTTTTTTTTGTTTTTTTGTTTTTTTTTTTTGTTTTTAAGAGAAGTAGCGCTTCAGTCAACAATGCCTATTTAGTCAAGTACCGTGCTACATTCTTTAGGAAAGGGATAGAGAAGAGATGAGGCAGTTGGTGAAAGTAGAAGGATAGTTACGAAAATTAGCTGTCGAATAATTTAATATGTACTTAATGGTGTGGTGTAATATTTAATTGTAATGATTCGTTTAAAATGTAACAGAAAGTCAACCGATACATTTAACTGAAATACTAATCACCGATTGATTTTAAATGCAATATTTAGTGATCCGTTTCTTTTCAGACGCTATTCTCAGTCAAACTTTGAAAATTTTTTAGTAAACCGATTCACATAAGATGCGATACCAAGTTAACTGTTCCACTTTCGGATACAAAACTACTCAAACCGATTCATTTCATTTGCAATTTTCAATAAACCGCTTCTGTGAACTAATTCGCTGAGCGTTTCATTTCGTTATTTTCTACTTACAATTCCTCAGTCGTTGGCAGATTATTTAGAAAAGTCTCGCTCAAATGTGTAAAATTATTGCCCGTTAAGTCTCTGTAATGAAACGGTTAAAGGAAATATTGAAATTAATTTTAAAATGAAAATTAACACTGACAACACGTACAGCATGGCGACATCATTGTCAGGTAAATTGGGAGGCAATGCTGTCAACTGTTGATTACGGCATAAAATTATATTGCCCCGACACGGACAACTCAAATTATTGAAAGGCCAATCTAATAAAAAGTATTTAAAGTTACGAGGGTTACCATTAAATTTTATATACAGAACTTACAACATGTACCAATCGGAACATCGTCATGTCTGCCATATGGCTGTTTGCGAAACAAATGGTCCCAGAATTTCGTATCAGCATCATTTTCACAATACCATTCGTCTGAGGCATCATCACAATCTGCAGAACCATCACAATTCAAACGTTGTGATACACATTGCAGCGTTGTATTGCAGCGAAAATAACCCATGGGACAGGTATCATCCAACTCAATGGGTAAAAGAAGAATGTCATCCTGATTGGAAATTTCTGAAGAACATATTGCTGCCATGAATGAAATGAAGGTGACGAAAAAGGAATAGAGACCAAAGGGAGCTATTTTTGAGGAAACAAAATTAAATAGATTTTTAAATTACAAATTTCTAAATTAATTTCCGATTTTAAGTTCAACTTAAATTTATTTACAACATCAAATCGTTTATTTTTAAAATTAAAAAATGGATAATTCATCGATTATTTATTACAGTCGAATGAGCCAAGTCCGTGCCAGTTCTGAATTGATTGTTAATAACGATAATTGCCTAAAAATTTTAGCAAGATACGACAATATCTCTGTTTACGCAGAGCGAGTACATAAACTATGTTATTGACTCCCAAGCCCGACTATCTCAATCTTTAAAGCCAATCCTTATCCCGAAGTTACGAATCTAATTTACCGAGTTCCCTCTCTTACCTACATTATTCTATCGACTAGATACTCTTCGCTGGGGACATTGGTGCGACCTGTTGAGAAGTTTGCGTAACCCCGCCATTAATATTTTAAGGTCGGAAGAGAAAATATCGACACAACAGTAAATGTCATGCTCTTCTAATCCATCTATCACACTCTCTTCGAAAGACTTCCATGGTAGTATGATTATAAAATAGAAAAGGAAACCCTTTCGATATCTCTCGATGGCTTCTTTAAGGTCATTCTTGTTGCCGGGATGATCGCAAGGCCCATATTTAATAACAAACGGATACTCAACAGATTACGGAATTGGAACCGTATACCCTTTCGTTCCAAATTATTCAAGAGGTCGACTAATATCTAAAAAAAGAAATTTATACTTTTCATTATTATTTGAAAATTTTCGGCTTTCGTTTTGAACCTAAGACCGACTAACTCGTGATCAAGCACTGTTTATACGAGACCTTTCTCTACTTCAAAACACCAAGGTCTCATTCGATTATTCGCTACTACCACCAAAATCTGTACCATTAGCAGCTTCATGCTGGCATATGCCAAACACTTCTCTATGCACACCATTGCACCCTCCAACTCACTAAAGTTTCAAAGTTTATTAATTCAACCGAGACTGCACATAAACCATCTATAGAGCTTTTCAACAAGAAGTTTGTTTTTCAATTGTGGCAACACCAAGAACATGATAGTTTTGACATTTAGTTTTTTGACATATTCGTAGTAATAAATTCAATTTCGCATGAAAAAATGGTGGTTCTGTTAAAGTCACATTTCGTAAAATTTGGGATATTTTCGGACAACACAATCATCTTTCTGAGACCGTTATTAAGAACTTAGTTGTTAAATTTGAGTCGGCAGGCGCGATAGAAAATGTGCGAGCCCCAATATGTATTCGATCGGGTCATTCAACTGAAAATATCGCAGCCGTTAGCCACAGTATTGAAGCAGATCAAAAGTTGTCTATTTCGCAACGTTCTCAAAAATTGGGGTTATCCAAAAGTACCACATGGCGAACTTTGCATAAGGATTTGACTTTGACGCCTTACAACGTTCTACTGGTGCAGGAATTGAAGCCGATCGAACATTTACATCGCCGTAGATTCGCTAAATTCATTCAGGAACAACCGGTTGGTTTTTCAAAAGAAGCCTATTTTACCTTGTCAGGGTATGTCAACAAGCAAATATGCCGCATTTGGGCTTTTGAAAATGCTAGAGAAGCCTTTGTATACTTAACGTGTCAATGTATGGTGCGCTATGTTGTCTGGAGGCGTGATTGGACCATTTTTCCTTTCGAAGATGAGACTGGAAATGCGGTAATTGTCAATGGATCACGCTGTGATAAGATGTTAACAGCTCAATTTTGACCTATTATTGACGACGATGGCATGGGTATCAGTGACATGTGAATTCAACAGGACAGTGCCAATGAAACAACCAATTTATTGCAAACAAAATTTCCCGATCACATAATTTCGTAACAATCAGCAGTTCAGTGACCAGTCAGATCGTGTAATTTAGCTCTACCGGATTATTTTTTGTGGGGCTGTGCTAAGGACAAAGTCTATATGGAGCCAATTGAATTGATTTTAGACTTAAAACTCAAATTCCTTGATGTGATTAACGAAATAGGACCGCCATTTTGCCAGAAAGTGTTTTAAAACTTTAATGAAAGTATAGATATCTGTCAGCGTGGTCGTGCTGGATATTTGCCAGATATCATTTTTCACTCATAACTGTCAAACATTTCTCTTCGTAATATAATAAAAATTTTAATTATCTTAATCAAAATTTTTTTGTTTTAGAAAACAAACTTCTTGTTGAGAAACCTTTTATTCATATTATAAATGTAAAGGCTTCTACTTTAAAATGATTTAGATAAAATTAGGATCTCAGTTAGAGTTTATTTTAGTAAAAGGTTAATCTAAACAACGTCTAACGACATTATAATTTTAACAATTTTAGGTACTTTTTAATTAAATTAAAATTTCGTTTCAGACCGAAAAATTTCACGTTTTTATACTTTATATATAGAAAAGTACGCTTAAGCATTCAAATAAAACTAAAAATATTTATACGGCTTCAAGTTTTTAATTTATGAACACTTGTTTAAAGGAATCAATGAAAACTAAATAAAGTACTTTTTGGCTGAAATGCATTTAAAACATTTAAATGACCAAATATGAAAATATGATAGTTGTATAGATAAATAGAAGGTAAGTAGAACAAAAAATAATATAAAAAAATGTATTAAAATTAATTAAAAAAAAAAAAAGTACGCATAAAAGCACCACAAGTAAGAAAAAAAGTACCATAAAAAAAATAAATTTCAAAACCAAAATATTTTATGACACAAGACTTCAACTCTAAAATAAATAATTAATAAAGAAAATTTTAAACTCATTATTCCACTTACAGAGAGGCAGAGACTTAGAGAATGCACAAAGCGGCTTAGAGACTTACTAGCATTTGAAAAACTGCATCTTTTGAGAAATATTTGGAGGGCCTCGATACTACGCCAAACTCCAATTATTCTTTATGGCGTGCTACAAAAAACCTTAAAAGGCCCGTTGAGTATAAGCCACCTCTACGTAATATCAGCGGAGATTGGGCAAGAAGGGACGCTGAAAAAGGCGACTTATTTGCCGATTACTTGAAAGATGTATTCACCCCACACATATGTACTGATGATGTTAATTTGCCGAGCGTAGTTGGATTACCCCCTCGACCCTTAAAGTTTAGGTTGCGTGAGGTACAAAAGTTAATCTCTGAAGTAAATCCGAAAAAAGCTCCTGGTATGGACGGCATAAGTAACAAAATGTTGAAGGAGCTCCCCAGTATTTCAGTCAGAATCATGCTATTCATGTTTAATGCCATTTTACGGTTTCAATACTATCCTGACCACTGGAAGATTTCTAAAGTTAAAATGATTCCAAAACCGGGTAAAGACCTAACCAAAACCGAGTCATATAGGCCCATAAGTCTATTACCTACTATTTCAAAGGTCTTCGAAAAGTTGCTTATGGATAAATTGTCTCCAATGCTAAGGGATAGTGGGTGTATCCCAAACCATCAATTTGGTTTTAGAAGCAGACATAGCACAATTGAACAAACCCATAGATTGGTTCAGGTGATAAGAAGGACTTTTGAAGAGAGGAAGTATTGTTCAGCTATTTTTATTGATGTTTCTCAGGCTTTTGACAAAGTTTGGCATCAAGGTCTATTTCTGAAACTGACCGCTCACTTGCCTTGTAATATAAGCAACCTATTAAAAAGCTACATAATTGGACGAACATTTTCTGTTGTTAAAGGAGACTTCGTTAGTGTATCCAAACCAATTTCCTCAGGCGTACCACAAGGTAACTTTCTTGGACCAGTTTTATATCTGATATATACTTGCGATATGCCTGTAAGTGAAACTGTCCACACTTCTACGTTTGCTGATGATACAGCGTGTCTAAGTTCGCATGAAAACTCCCATCAAGCATCCATAAATCTTCAGCAACATATAACTCAGTTAGAGTTGTGGTTAAAATTATGGAGAATTAAAGTGAACGTTCAAAAGTGCATTCATGTGACCTTCACCCTGCAAAGAGATAATTCTTCACCCGTTCGAATCAATAATCACATTGTTCCTCACCATACTTATGTGAGATATCTTGGTATACATCTTGACCGTCGCCTTACATGGAAACATCATATTGACTCAAAGCTAACACAAATGAAACTTAAGCTAACACAACTACATTGGCTCATTGGCAGGAACTCAAAACTTAGCCTAGATTGTAAGCTTCTAATTTACAAGACTATTTTAAAACCGATATGGTCTTACGGAATCCAACTTTGGGGCACTGCCTCAGCTTCAAACGTGGATAGAATCCAACGTATGCAGAATAACATTTTTCGGTTGATAACTTCCGCCCCATGGTACATCAGAAATTCAAACATACATTGTGATTTAGACATACCGCCGGTGACTACAGAAATCATCAAATACGCAGGCAAATACTTGATGAAGCTTAAAGACCATCCTAACCCCCTTGCTTGCAATATCTTGGATTATAGTGGACATAGCCGATTAAAAAAGAAGGATACCGCAGCTTTAATCCTCAATGCTACAGACGATACATCTTAGAAATATTTGCGTTGTTTTTTTTTATGACAATTTTCTTTTTTACCCAAAAGGTTAGGTCTGACATGGTCAGGACTAATGTAACTTTTTTTAGAATTTAATATTTTAATACTTATTGTTAGTTCTTTTCGTGAAGATACAATAAATAATTATTGAGAGTTAAAAAAATAAAAAAAAAATTATTCCACTTACTGGAAAACTGGGCGAATTCCTTTTTTGAATATTGAAATATTGCCATTGCCATTGCTGTGCTCTGTTGTGTTGTGTTGCGTTGCGTTGCGTTTGTGTATTCAATTAAAACTATCTTTGAATTAATTAAATGTTTCGTTACCTTTAATTAAACTTTGTAGTTGCAATGACTTCCACAATAAATCGTTTTAAGTACTTCAGTCTTTTATTAGAAAATCTCTTAAAGAACGTTAGATTATGAAAATCATATGAGAGGTTGAGTCTGTGGGTGTGTGTGTGTTTTAAATATTCTTTATTTCAATATTAACATCACGCACACTTTCGATATTTGTTTTTGTTTTTCTTCCATTCAAGTGTTCAAACTAGTCATTGTTATTAACAAAACAAAAACAAAAAGAAAAACTTTTTGATCTGTTTTTATAGTTTTAGTAAAGAAAATAAGCAAAATAAATCTTCCACCATTAAAGTGTTTGTTTTTGTTTTTCTTGTTCCTTTTGTAGTTGTTGTACAGCTGCATTTAATTTAGCTGATGAAAATCTGTAATTATAAAAACAGAAGAAGAAGAAGAAAATTGTATTAACTATAGAATTCTATTGAAATATTTAGTTTAGAAAATTTGTTTATAAAATTCTATACTAAAAAAGAAAAATAATAAAATTTTAATTCAATTTTTTTACAGCCCCCAGATAAGATTCTGAAGACAAAAGAAACAAAAGAAAAACACAATTAAATTTTTGTGGCCGGTGTTAATAATAATTTTATTTTAAACATATTATTTTAGCACTGACAAAATATTTATTGCTGTTGATATTGTTTATGCTCAATTGAGAAAACAGACAACATGCAGATGGTCATCAGTTCAGTGATGAGTTTCAGCTACTTTGGATAACTTGGTCACATTTTGTCACACACTTGGGGAATATCAATTACAGTTTGTAATTAATTACACATTCAATTATTGAATTACATATAATTGCAATTACAATTACATTCAAATTTTGCAATTGCAATTCAGTTTTTTTCAATTACCCATTACATGTAATTTGTAATTAAAAAACTACTATTACAATTACTTGTAAGTTTTAAGTAGAATATTCCAATTAAAATAACTTGTAATTGTAATTGAAAAAATTTTTTAGTAATGAATGCCTTATTACAATTACAATTACAATTACTTGTAATTTGTAATTGTACTTTTACAATTTTATTTTGAGGAAAAAGAAAAATGTCAAATTTAGTTTTATTCATACAGTAATATACAAAAGTAATCAAAATAAAGCAAGTTAGACAAATGCAGATCGTCGCCTACAATGCAAAAAGCCATAACTAACAAAAAAATTTATATTATCCATTTTTAATTTATTATTTATTTTAAATATATTTTTAGTTTATTATTCTAAAAGAGCCTTAACTTCGTCGGTGCATAATATCTTCGTTTGTAGCAATTCGACGACTACATTTTTTGGAGTGTCTAAGGCAGTGATGGGCGAACTACGGAACTACGAAAGGTTTCAATCCGGCCCGCCGAGCGTTTTTCAAAAAAAAATTAATCACCTATTAAAAAATTATGCCCAAAAAATAAATTTACATTATGTTTTAAAAAAGATATAAATTGACAATTTTAACAAAAAAAAGTGCGCTGTTTTCATATTATATTGTGTACAAACTGCGTAGTTTTCTAGGAAATATTGTACACACAAGACAACAACAACTTTCTGATGCAATATTCCAAGAAGAAACATAAACATCATGAAACACTAAAAACTAATATAGAAAACAGAACGTATAACATAACAGCAACTATTATATGTGAGATCTAGAAGGTTCTTGAATATTCGAGACAACATGCGCAACAAATATAAAAGGGCCAGCGATGGATTAATCAGCAATCAGTAAAAGTGTAAATCTCGTGACGTAAAGAATAAATTGTGAAGTAAAATTATAAGGTTTTCAACGTACAGTTTTATTTGTAAAATTAAAATAATAAAGTGTATTGTAAATACGGCCATAAATGTCAATCGAAAATAGAAAGAGAAAACTTGATTCGGAATGTCGAGTATTTCAAGAAGAGTGGACATGAAAGTACTTCTTTATGGAATATAACCAAAAACCTATTTGTCTTATCTGTCAAGAACTGGTAGCTGTACTAAAAGATTATAATCTCGCTAGGCACTTCAATTCAAAACATCTTGGGTCGAAGAACTATAAAATGACAGATGAAGACAAGAAAGTTCATTTAGAGGAATTGAAAAGAAAAATATCTAGTCAGCAAATGTTTTTTAAAAATCAAAGAAGTATCCAGCGATCCTCCACGTTAGCTGGTCACATTGTTGCCTATAAAATAGCAATAATTAACAAACCGTTTTCTGAAGGAGAATTTATTAAGGATGTATTAATTAGCATTGGAAAAGTATTTTGACCAGAAAAGGTAAAAGATTTCGAATCTATACGGCTGTCACGTAGAACAGTCACAAAAAGAATTGAAGCGATTTCTTCTAATTTAACCAATCAACTCGATGGACGTCTTAAAAAGTTTAAGTATTTTTCAGTCACTATGGACGAGAGTGTTGACAGGAGTGATACAGTCCAACTTATAATTTTTATCAGAGGAGTCGATGAAAACTTTGTAATAACCGAAGAACTTGCTTGTTTGAGATCTTTGAAAGGAAAGACGACAGGAAAAATAATTTATGATGAATTTAGAGAGGGGATGGAATCTCTTAATGCCCCAAATTTCCAAACTAATTAATTTAACAACTGATGGAGCACCTAACATGGTGGGAAAAAATACGGGGTTTGCAGGAGTTTATAAAAGTCAGAATCCTGAAAGCGAAACAATTTTTTTACATTGTATAATCCACCAAGATGTTCTTTGCAAAGCTGCCTTGGATATTAACCACGTACTTAATATTATTTTAAAATTTATTAATACCATTCGAGCCCGTGGTTTGTTACATCGACAATTTCAAGAGTTTTTATCGGAAGTTGATGCAGAATTTTCAGATGTACTTTATTACACAAAGATCAGGTGGCTGAGTTGTGGGCATGTCTTCTCGAAGAAATTAAAGTTTTTCTAAAAACCAAAACTGAAATTTGGAATGAGTGAAAAATATTGGAGGATAAGAATTGGTGCATCGAGTTTGCTTTTTTCACGGTTTTACTCGAGCACTATAATAAACTGAACAAGAAGTTACAGGGAAGAAATCAATTTATAGATGAAACTTGGGGCAGTTTGAGGTCTTTTAAAACTCAATTTTTTTTATTTTCTAAATATTTGGGAAAAAATTATTTGACTCATTTTCCAAGACTTAATTTTTTGAGACCTGTGAGTGAAAAGAAGTTAAAAGTCTTTTCACAAGCTTTATTAAAACTGTATTCAGAATTTGAGGCCAGATTGGCTGACTTTAAAAAAATCCAACCATGTTTAGATATTTTTTCAATGCCTTTTAATGTCCTGAGAATGGGCTTTCCTGCCGGAAAGCAGTCAACCACCGCCAGATCTCGACAGAGTATCAGTTACTATGCCGAGGATATTTTTTCAAGCTCGAGCGGTTAAAAGGGTTCTTACAGATCTCAACATAAACAAGTCTCCTGGGCCTGATGGGATACCAGCACTGGTCTTGAAGCAGTGCTCGTCGACGCTAGCGCGTCCATTAGCAGCCCTTTTCAGCTCATTGTACCATGTCGGAGAATTTCCGAAGTGCTGGAAAGTTGCTAATGTAACGCCTATCCTCAAAAAGGGGGAGGCTAACAACCCTGATAATTACCGCCCAATCGCAATTTGTTCTGCACTTTCTAAGGTATTTGAAAGTATGATTAATTTCCATCTAGTGATATACCTGGAGTCCAACAGCTTGCTTAGTGACCGACAATATGGTTTTCGTAGGGGCGCTCTACGGGTGACTTGTTTGCATTCTTGTCGGAACAATGGTGTAACTCCATACATCATTTCGGAGAAAGCAAGGTGGTGGCTCTAGATATTTCGAAAGCATTTGATACAGTGTGGCATGATGCACTTCTGTCAAAACTTATTGCTTTTGGTGTCGGTGATAATTTTTCAAGATTTATATCGAGTTTTCTCAGAAATCGCACTATACGAGTTGTTATAGATGGGATTTCATCAGACGAGTTCATGATAAATTCAGGGGTACCGCAAGGCTCCGTTTTTTCTCCTACTTTATTCCTTATCTTTCTAAATGACCTTCTTTGTCGAAAGAAGCTTTCAAGTGCCTCGGTTTTCTAAAGCGGTGTAGAAGATACTTCACCCCATCCGATCTCCGTACTATCTATACCACCTACATCCGTCTGAAAATGGAATACAACTCTCATGTATGGGCCGGTGCTCCAAAGTCTATTTTGGGGTTACTCGACCGCGTACAGGAGAGGGCCAAGAGGCTCATTGCTGACAGTAGGGTATCCAACTCTATTGATTCTCTAGAGCATCGACGCAATGTGGGATGCATTTCACTGTTCTATCGTTACTACAATGGTAAGTGCTCTAATGAGATTAGGGAACTTGTTCCTGATACTCGCACGTTTTCACGTTTAACTCGATTTTCGATGAGAGCACATCCTCTTGTGATTTATTGGCCAATGAATCGCACTACGCATTACAGGGAAAATTCGTTTTTCAGCAGAACAGTCCGTATGTGGAATAAGATCCCTTCGGAGGTCTTTCCTGTCACTTTCAATCTGAGAAATTCAAATCGAATGTCCACAGACACTACTCCCTCTTTCCCCCTGCCCGTAACCTAATTTCCTAGTTCTGGCACAGTGCATTGCATACGTAGGGGTCATCCCCTGAGTGCTGGTCCTATTAAAAAAAAAATCTGATCTACAATTGGAAATTATGGAATTGCAATGTAATAATAATTTAAAACAGCTATTTTTAAATACAGATAAGCTTGATTTCTATAAATCCTTACCAAAAGATGAATTTCCAAAGCTAATTAATCATGCGCAGAAAAATATGGCAATGTTTGCTTCCTCATATTTATGTGAACAGGCCTTTTCAGTAATGAAATGCAGACAGAAAAAATTCAATAAGAAACCGATTGTCAGACGAGAGTCTATTTAATTTATTAAAAGTCGCATCCTCCCAGCTGGAACCAGATTTTGAGGAAATTATGTCAAGTCAGAAACAGATCCATGCTTCCCATACATCTGGAAAATCTTAAAATCATAATAAACCGTATCTTATAAAATTTTTATGTTATTTTCAAATATTACGTAATATAACTAATAAATATTTAGATTAAACCGAACTTTTAATTGAACAGCAACCCCATAATTTTTTAATGAATGACCCTCTATGTTTTTTTTTTGATTTAATGGCCCGCCGCAAGATTTTTTTTAATTTATTGGCCCGCCACCCAAAAAGTTCGCCCATCACTGGTCTAAGGTGATATTTTTTATAGTCTTTGTTACAACTTTCCTCAGCCTCTTCGAATAGTAAGCCTACAGGAAAAATACACTTTTCAATTATATCTTTTCCATGAATCAGAATTTTGTAAAGTGTAGGTGGCATATAATACCCCACTCGTACAGTGCAACAAACCTCTTATGCCGCCGTCTCCAAACAAAAATCAAAAAAATTTTTTTGTTAAACCTTCGAGAATTATTGAAAACCTTTTAATTATGTTTTCATCTGGACCCGTGATTTCGGAAATCAAAACAGGATTAGCAAAGAATCTTCGTGACGCATTTCCTGAATTTGTTGTCACACCAGAGCCCTGCTTAACAGTATCAACTTGTATTCCAATTTTCTCTTTAAATTGACACTTTATCAAACATTTTCGGGCTTCTTTTATCGAACGAGTATTTGAATCGACTCTCCCACATTTAAATTCAATGTTTTAAGCTCCATGCAAAAGACACTCACTCCATCAATGCAGTACTTGTTCATAGCATAGTTCGGGCATAGCTTGAACTTCTTCGATTGATTTTATTCATCTTGGATGCTGTGGCTCCACAAATAAAACAAGAAAATGCTGCTGGCGTTTCTGTTACTGATTGTGCTGTCTTGTCGTCAATCATTGTAAAATATAATTCACGTTTTACTTTAAAGTTACCCAAGTTAGTTAACTCAAATTCTTTTAGTTGAGACATCTCCTCATCGACTCTTCTCTTTTCTTCTCGTATAGCTTGAGCTGCCTCTTTTACGTATGCAAACTGTAGAGTTCTACAATATACTGCGTGGTAGAAGGTTTATTCTTGTTCCATACTAATTTATTTCTGTCATCACTTAATGATAAGTTGACCCTCCTACACTCTTATTCAGATTTTTCAGCTCATCGCGCTTTTATTCCAAATTCTTCCAAGAGAAAAGTTTGAAAACTATGAATAAAAAATGATATCTGGCAAATGTCCACCACAATCAAGCTGGCAGATGTCGATTCTTTCATCAAAGTTTTTATACACTTTTTGGCAAAATGGCGATCCTACTTCGTTAATCACATTACGGATTTTGAGTTTTAAGGCGGAAATCGATTAGATTGACTCTGTACACAAAGCCCCACAACAACGGCTCAATCACATCTCCAGACCATATAGCGCACCATACAGTGACATGTTGAGCATGCAAAAGCTTCTCAACAATCGCTTTAGGATTTTCAGAAGCCCAGATGCGGCAATTTTGGCAAAAAAAAAATAGCGGTCCTATTTCGTTAAGCACATCACGGATTTTGAATTTTAAGGCTGAAATCGTTTCGATTGGCTTTCTATACAAAGCCCCACAAAAAACAATCCAGTGGTGTTAGATCACACGATCTGGCTGGCCACTTAACTGCTGATTGTCGGGAAATTATGCGTTCGGGAAATTGATCGTTTCATTGGCTGTGTGACTTAAGACACCGTCCCCTGTTGAAACAACATGTCAGTGATATCCACATCGTAAATAATAGGCCAAAATTGAGTTGTTAGCAACTCGCGATAGCGTGATCCATTGACCGTTACCGCATTTCCTGCTTCATCGTCCAAACAAAAAAAAACGGCCCAATCACGCCTCCAGACTATATAGCACATCATACAGTGACACATTGAGCATGCAAAGGCTTCTCAATTATCGCTGTAGGATTTTCAGAACACCAAATGTAGCAATTCTGCATGAGAAGCGAAAATGGTCTTTGTTTGAAAAAATGATTTTTTTCAGAAACACCAGGCAGTTGGCCCTAAATGAATTGAGCGAGGTTACAGCAATGTGAATGGTCGGTCGACTACAATTCCTGAAAGTCAAATTCTTACGCAAAATTCTCCAAATTTGGAGCTGCTTCAATAATGTGGCTTACGACCTGGTCAAACACGCGTAGGTGTTCGCACATTTTGTATCGCACCTAACGTCTTAATAGCGTTCTCAGAAGGACCATTATGTTATCCGAAAATATCACGAATGTTACGAAATTTAACTTTAACAGAACCTGCATTTTTACAGTGGATTTTAATTATTTTACTGCGATTTTCGCGCGAAATTTAATTTAATGCGTCAATAAACTAAATGTCAAAACTAACAGCTTGTTGGTGTTGCCACAATTGAAAAACAAACTTCTTGTTGGAAGCTCTTGGGAGGCACAATCAAACATTCAATTACAAAAACAAACATAGTGCGACAACAAACATAAGTGCCCCTGTAGGCTAGTAGGTACTTTACTAGCTTGTAAATATGGGGGTTGTGGGTTCGATTCCCAACGAAGACCTTGGTTTTTTTCACTACAAAAATAAAAATAGACTGTCGGTGGGGCTGCTCTGCGATGAAGGCATTGTCACTGGTCGCTGTGCTGTCTTATATACGGCAGTTAATTTCCGACTATCCTTCTACTTTCACCACCTGTTTCATCTCTCCTCTATCCCTTTCCCAAAGAATGTGGCATGGTACTTGACTAAATAAGCATTGCTGCCTGAAATGCTACTTCTCTTAAAAAAAAGAAAAAACTATCACCCTTCCCCCGGGAATAGTCAAAGCCTTAAAAAAATTTTAGCTTTCAAGCATAGAGCGACATAAGAAAACCGGCAATTAATTACAGCAACAACAATTATACAGGGAAGCCGAAGAGGAATGAAAGTTAGTGGTGTTATTAAGAATCACTCTTATCTAATACCAGCCAGTCCCTAATTATGCCTCTTTTGCAAATAAAAAATATTATTTACGCAAACAATTGTATTTATTTTTCTGTGGAACATGTGAAGAAACTTAATGTCCTCGTTATACACAAATGTCTATTAATTGCCCTTTGTTTTCAAACAACGTATAACAATAGTTAGCAAAGCATAAGAAGTTAAATAATAGAGTCGTTGCTAGGTGAGCAAAATAATAATTTATATTAATAATTGTTTATTTGAGTTAGCTAATGTCATTGGCATCGCAATCCTAAGTGTTGTTTACAAGAAAGTCCCTCCATTTGTTATTTAACTTTCAAATATATTTTTAAAAGGTTGTCAAACAAACATTGTCAATCTATTGGAATAAAAGTCACTGCTAAGGAAAATAGCAATAATTAATTATGAATACAAATAAATATTTTTGCGTCTTATTAACTTTTACTATGAAAAGAAAAAGTCATTTGATATTAAGAGGGCTTCTTTTTGAGAAAAAGAATAAAATATTTAATCGGCACAGTTTTCTAAATAATTGTACGTTTAAAATCTGGTCACACTGTAGATTCAGTTTGTATTTTGATTTAAAACTAGTATTAATTATTTCATCTGGGTTAATAAAATGTTGTTAGGAAGATGATTTATTGAGTTTTTAAAGAAATTATTTATCAGTACAAGAAATTAACGACCCACTGTGCATATCATAAACTGCGAAGTTTTCTAAGAAATCTTTTACACACAAGAAAACACCAACATGCTTATAACAAATTCTAACAAATAAGTAAACAACAGAAAACAAAAACAAAACACACGCCTAAACTGAATGATAACAATAACAACAATATGGGCTGATGTCAAAGTGCAATATTCTTGTATATTCGAGAACCGCCTTATACAACTATATAAACACCACTTGCTAAACAAATTAATCAATTCATGTAGAGTCGTCAGACAGTAAAGACAACAAAGTTACCATCGTGTTTATTTTGTGTGTATTGAAAATATATAAATCGTTTAATTTTCTATAAAACTCTAAAGTGCTGTGTTATTATTTTGCAATAAAGAAACTCAAAATAACTAAACATTTATTAAAAGGAATAAACGTAACAATATGTTAAGATCACCATTCGTGTCATAGATTGCATTCGGTTTTATTTTGATTCCGTAATAGAGAAATTGACACAGTGCCAATGCACGACCCATTAAAAATACTTTTTTATTATTTAAAGCCACCATTATAATTTAGAAGCACTCCTGTTTTGTTATAGTAAAGGGTGTTTTTTTATAGAGGTATAGAACTTTGATTTGCAATAAAACAAACTTGAGTTTTTTTTAAATGACATAAAATTTACTTTATTCGAAAAATAATCTTCTGCGATTGTAATTAAAAAATGACTTCTGCGACGGCTTGCTCGAACATAGGCTAATCCAGAGAGTTAATTTTCGATGAATTTGTCCAACATTTGTGTCTATATATCGATAATAATACGGCGATCGTTTCAGGTTTATCGGCATATACTTTGCGACTTTGCATATCCCCACAGAAAATAATCTAGAGGAGTTAAGTCGCACGATTTACCGGCCATTTAATGGGTCCGAAACGTAAGCCTATTAGTTACCAAACATTTTCATCAGTAAATCAATTTTGACACGAGCTATATGGCATGTAGCATCGTCTTGTTGAAGCTATTGTTCCTGCACGTCATGGTGATTCAATTGATTTACGAAAAAGCCAGTAATCGTGGCTTTATAGCGGTCACTATTTACTGTAATATTCTGACCAGCATTGTTTTACAAGAAGTATGGACCAAAGAAGCACCCCAACTCATAAAGGACACCAAACAGTCAGTTTCTCTGAGTACAATAGTGTGTCGGCATGCACTTGTGGATTATCATCACTCCAAATACGAATATTTTCTTTATTGACTCCACTCAAGCAAAAG
This sequence comes from Trichopoda pennipes, assembly GCA_030448955.1. NCBI lineage: Eukaryota > Metazoa > Arthropoda > Insecta > Diptera > Tachinidae > Trichopoda > Trichopoda pennipes. The sequence goes on along the minus strand of JASKUP010000056.1, from coordinate 10,614,347 downwards.
TGAGCTTCATTGCAAAGCAAAATTCGTTTATAAAAATCGGATTCAACGGCATTCGTTTTATTGGATCGCCTTGCTATGCGACCGTGTGCCTTCAATTCGTGCACGAGTTGAATTTTGTAAGTGCTTAAAATCAGATGTTTTTGCCGAAACAACCACAAAGGGAATGGACATATGTCGAATTCCTATGTACGATGGCGGCTGGACATATTCGAGTCTTACCCTACGCTACGCTTAACAGCAGCAATAACTTCCTCCGTACACATTATGCGAGGTCTTTGCGGAAGCGGTTTCTATAGTTAATCGAATTAATTTCTCTGATGTTCGATTATGTTCACAGTAAAATGTACGTGGTACCCGATAAGTATTTCGAACAGAACGATGATTTTCAAAATTTCCACAATTTGGAAACATTGTTCAGGGGTCAGTGTATTCATGTTAAACTAGAAAACCAAACTAAACATAAATTAGTTTCGTCTTTGTTGGCTGTTTGTTTGGTATGAACGGCGAGGGCTTTCGATGTGAAGCTATCATCCACATCACCTCGAACTATCCTACCCACCAGAAACTGGCAGCATTTAGACATATGGGTTGTGGGTTCGATTCCCAACAAAGACCTTGGTTTTTTTCACTGCAAATAAAAATTGGCTGTCGGAGGGGCTGGTCACTGAGCTGTCTTATACGACATTTAATTTCCGTAACCATCCTTCTACTTTCACCACCTGTCGCATCTCTTCTCTATCGCTTTCCTAAAGAATGTAGCACGGTACTTGACTAAATAGACATTGTTGCCTGAAGTGCTACTTCTCTTGAAAAAAAAACACAGACTTAAGATAATCCCACACTCCAAATCAATACAAAAAACTGGACACAATTTACACCATAGCTAAAAATAAAGGCTACAATTTTCTTCGACACTACAACACTAAGAACAGGAATAAAGAAGACAAAGAGACAACCGATACAACAGATGGCACAGTTTTACTAACACGGTATTACGTGATAAGATTTACATCTGCACCTTGCAGTGAGCCTTAATCAGATGATGGTCATATCACTGGGAATGAAAAGCAACTTCATTCACCTCCTAGGAAGGCGAAGACTAATTCTAGCAACAGGTCTTTCCTAGTTGTAATTTTGGTGATTCTAAAGCAGGGCTGCATACCACCACTCTTTGTTGAAGAGCTGAAGACTTTCCAACTCCTGTCCAGAACACATGTCTAGCATGCTCACTGGATCTAGGATCATTCCACCAGGTAGGTGTTATTAAAAGTGAAATGATCCTGGCCACCATATAAAACTGACCTGTCTGTTATGGGGCCGCGAAACCACAACCACCACGATACTCCCGAAGAGTCAACCTCAATAGTCATTCAGAGAAACAGCTAAATGTCTGAAGAGACAAATAGTGGAAACTGTGCGGGCTACTGATTCCCGTGGAAATAACGTGGAGTTTCCAGTTGACCCCTGCTGCCTTCAGGGGACTGGGCTCCCTTATACCCCCAGTTGCACAGGTCTAGATAGTCGAGCGTTCTAAAAAGACCATAAATGTGCCCCCCGGGGGGAAATATAGATTAACTCACCTTTTTCACAAAGGAAATTTACTCACAGCATTCAAAACCAGAAGCACTCAGAGATATAATCACCGGACATCGACAGAAACAACTGACAAATTTAGTTCCAGCAAACTGGACGAACATCAAAAATAAGATTTACAAAACACAAGAAAAGACTGCAACCACGCATTACACCTTGAAAAACACACTCAGCCATACTTAGATAATTGTAAAAGGCGGAAATATTTTAAAATTTGCCCCACCAAAAAATATCAGGTGGCGGGCATTCCACCTACATGAGTTTGATATGACCTTAATAAAGGAACTACCTTAAACCGAACTCTGAGTCAGCAGTACAGTTTAGAATACGGCTTGAGAATGATGTCTTCACATCGAAAGCGCTCACCCTTCATTACCGAACAAACAGTCAGCAAAGACGGAAAGGAATGACAACGTTTTCATAAATACACTGCCAAAAATTTGATATCAAATTAGAGAAAAAAGCATATTTTAAACGAAAGGGAGTTGAGGTTTGCTAAACTACAGGGTGCCCGCCTGTTTGTTTATAATTTTTTATTATATGAAAGAGAATGGATCTTATATTCATTTTATTTAATGTCGGCAATTATGTATTGAATACAATATCAGATAAATGTGCGCCTTTGTTAGCCTCGTCAATGCGAGCCCTTTTGAGCACATTTTTTAATACATTTCATCACTAATATTTTATTTGAGTTGCTCAAGCGTTTCTAGTTTGTTCACGTAAGCTTTGCTTTTCGGATATCCCCACAAAAAGACCGTGGAGCCCAATCAAAATCACCATTTCTTGAAATAACTCGTTGTGGAAAGAGATGCCGCAGTACTTCTATTGCAATCCTGGCTATATACGATTTGGTACCGTCTTGTTAATACGACAAAGCATGCAGTTGTGGCGTTAAAAAATTTTCAATCATAAAACGATATTCGCACCCCATTAAAATTTGTCGTTACATCGTTTTCATTTTCAAAGAAGTAAGGTCCAATGATTCCTCCTGACCAAATTGTGCACCAGACTGTCACTTTTAATGGCGGCAAAGGTGACTTTTGAATAATTTGAGGGTTTCCCATTTCTCAGAACCCACTTTTCTGTTTATTAACATATCCATTCGAATGAACATGTGCCTCGTCACTCACTGTGATTTTTTTATGTGTATCGGAGTTGTCATGGGCGAGCTGTAACGTCCTATTGGCATATGTACGGCGCACAGTGGCTCAGAATCAATTTTCATTGGCCAAATTCTATATTTTTTCTTGAAATGGATTCTTAAAATTGTTATGCCATCAGAAAGGAAACAGATCTGAACTTAGGTAGCCAACAGATTTTGGCAAAATATTCACAGTAGTAGGCGTGGCATGCTGCTAAAAGCAAAGAATTTAAGTTAATTTAGAAATAAAAAAATTTTTAATATTTGATCTCATATTAATTACGATTTCTTGAAAACTGTTATTGATAATGGGCTGCGGTTTTTTTTGTTATGTTGGGTGGACTGTTGTTTTTCACAGATGGTATTTGAGCACCCTGTATAATTTGTAGTTAGGGTGTTATGCAATAAATTTGCAACCACTATATATTCGTAAAATTTTAAGTTTAATAGTGTATAACTTTTAAAGGACAAAAAAGGACGAGAAATCGAAACCACCCAAAGAAAGGCAAAAGTGTTTTCTTTAAGCCTATATATACTTTTGCAACCGCCCGGACCCGCCCGTAGAACATTTTTTTTTATTTTAATGAAAATAATTAAGATTTTTACAAACAAAATTGCTGGTAAATTTACTTTAGAAACTATTCACTGCCAAAAATACTAATTGGAGATAGCAAAACGTAGGGAGAAAGAAAGGAAAGTTATTAGTGGTGTAAATATTTCTTCAAATGGTTGAAAAACTTGCTAGAATTTTTCATGCTTTTTTGCACAGATGTTTTAATTACCTGCTAACAGTTATAGGAAAAAATGTTTAAAATTTATTTCAGTAAAGTACAGATATATAAAGTATAATTTATACCCATCATTTCATCACATAACTGCAGCTAAAAAAACGTTATCCTCCAAACGAATCTATCAAAATCACACCAATTTCGGCACAGTTACAACTGCAAGCTCTACTTGATCATATAGCCGAAAGGTTGCTACAATCACTTAAAGGAAGTGAGTTGAAAAAATCTAAATTGCAATTTGACTCTTTTTTGTAAATGGGGATGCGATGAATCTTTTGGCCAAAAACAATATAAAAAATTTTTATTTGAAGATATTTCTGACACAGATATGTTCATGCTGTCATTTGTGCCATTGCGATTAATAAAGAACTTAGAAGACTCGGAACCTTCGTCACAGCACAATGCAAAAAAATTATATTTAGAAAAACTATACTCCATCGTCTACGAAATACTGCAGACCAATAAAATTTGACAATAAAAAAGAAACTCGTGATACCACAAAGAAGGTAGTAAGTGACATTAGAGCTCAAATTTCAACACTAAAGCCATTAGAGTTAGAGATAGATAAACAGATTATTAAATTGAAATACCAATTAATACTTTCAATGATAGACGGAAAAACTGCCCAGGTTTTGACTGATACAAAAGCTTCATCCAGCTGTGTTACATATAAAGCCGGTTTAACCAAGAACCGACAAAGTCAGTAGATAGTATGATGCATTTGAATTTAGATTATCACCGCTACATACGGGGATAAGGTTTATGGAAAACGTACTCAAAATTAGCTATGATTTGGACTTTGGATCTTTAGGATCAGTAAGTAATAATGATACCAACAAAGAGAAAAGAAAATTGCAAAAGAAACAAGTTCAACGTGCATATCTCAAATATGGGTTAATTATAGATCAACCCAAAACAAGGATCAGGCAATACAAACGATGGCAATACCGCAAGAAGATACCTTTTGGATTCCGAAACTACATCTGGTATAACAGGTGTTGATATAGATGTTATTTCAAGATTTAAAACAATTTACTGAAGTACTTGCGTGCAATGAACAAATTAATGCTAGAAAATTTGATGATTATGCCAAGGAAACCGTTGCTATACTTATAAACATCCAAATACAATTGTAGAAATATGTCAGCAACAGTGCACAAAGTTCTTTACCATGGAGAATATGTCATTAAGCTCCATTTATTACCAATTGGAGATTTATCAATTGGAGATTTATCAGAGGTAGCCCAGGAAAAAAGAAATAAGGATTATAGATTTTACAGAGAACATAATACCAGAAAAATGTCACGAAGTTCTACAAATGAAGATATATTTTACATATATTATTGACAACGTCAGATCCCTTCATCTCTAGCATTCGAAGTCAATGGAAAGTAAATCATTCAGACCTACATGCCGAAGCTAAGGCATTGCTACAGGACACTAGTAATACTGCAATATTAAGTTTTTGTTTGTATGATTCTATCTGAAAAGCCTGGGACATATAACAAAGATTTATATATTTTATCCTGTTTTTCTACTAACGGTTTCTCTAAATCTTTTTTAACATTTTTTATAATATTTGTTGCCATCGTATAAGGGAAACTGTTAATTTGTAACATTTTCCTCAATTTTTTGAAGTTTTCTTTGTGATAATGTTTATCACTTAACTGAAATACTCTCTTTGCAATATTCCGTGCTGTGTTAATTTTAACATATTTTGGGTAGTTTGAATGAAAATTTATTTTCCGTCCTGAAGCAGTCGGTTTTTTATACCAATCTGTTAATAAATTGTTTCCTTGTCTTATAATTATTAAATCTAAATATGGCAATTTTCCGTCTTTTTCCAATTCAGCGGTGAATTTGATGTGGCTGTAAAATGTATTTAAGGCTTTAAGAGTGTTTTCCATGTCTTCCCTTTTTACTATGCAGAATAAGTCATCAACATATTTAGTCATAACTTTCGGCTTGCCTTCTAATTTTGTCCAGAAGTTCCTCCATTATTATATCCGCAATAACACTCCGCATGAAACACTCACCCGACTTAGAGAGAGCTAAAATATTACAACTGGAAAACAATTATAGGAAGAGATACATATTGGAAATGCTACATATAATAAATACTCCGGAGAACAAAAGAATGAATTTTAAGAGAGACACTGAAAAGTGCACGCATTCGTATAGACATATAATAACAAAATATAAACAAAAGACCAGAGTAGTGAAGTGTTCACTCACTGTTCATACATGTATGAATATGTACATTTCATTTTTTAGCCGCTTCTTCTCATACATGTGTGAGAGACTGAAAAATATTTTGCGTTTTCTCATTTATGAATGCGATGATTTATTTTTTTCTTTCTATTCATAAGTGAAAAAATGAGAAACACACAAGTGTTCATTTTTGAATATGTACAATTTTGATAATTTTTCATAAATGAAAAGATCGTAAAAATATGTGCGTTAAGCATTCGCGTACATAAACGCACATATGTATTTGATAATGCGCAATTGTCGGCGTATGTAGGAAAAAAAACGTTTTTTTTTGTTATTTCTTTTAGAATATATTGCAATATTGTATTTTGTGTTAATATGTACCCATGTGTTTTTATTACATTTTACGGTAAACTGCGATCGTAGGTAGAAAATTTTTTCACATTCATTTATGAGAAATTTTATAAAATTTCAACGTTCATAAATAAACATGTACATTTATGAAAAAGAACATTAATGAGAAGTAGCTGATTTATCATTTATCACATATGAATAAGACTAATAATTCTTGTTGTGCGCATTCATGTATGAACATAAGCAGAACATTTTTTCTTGTTCGTTTATGCGCGTGAAAAATATATATAAAATTTTAGATTTCTCATATATGAAAAATATCATGAATGTTGATTTTTGAATGTTCATAAATGAAAAATTCTGAGCCCTGCAAAAGACCCTTTAGTAAACATAAGACACCCTCAAAGGGATTGACAACTTTACTCAAAGTAATGCATTGTTTAGTGTTTAATATTTTTGTTTTTCTGTATAAATTTGTTTTTAACTTTATTTGTTTGTATATTTTTAGTTCCTGAAGAAGGACAACGAAGGTGTCCGAAATATTGAATAAAAGTAAAAACAATGTTTATGAATTATCATTTAATAAAACAGAAAAGAGTTTTATTTAAATAAACAATATTGACCTAGAGCCCAAATAAGAAAGAAAAGAGAAATATAAATATACATTCCTTAAAGGTCGAATAAAATAAATAAAAATAAAAATTAATATTAAATATTTATTTACAATCTATTTATGACTATATATAAATATATAATTATAAATAAATATATAATTGAAGAAAACTTAAGTTACACTGTTTTATTTTAAAATTGACCAAAAACTAGAAAATATGTAAGCATTGTTAAGCATAATTTTAAGTGCAGCGCACTGTAACGACCTTAATAAAAGCTAAACTAGATAAAAGCTTAAGATGTTATTTATTGACTAAAAAAAGAATTTCTAAAAAATCTTTGTTAATTAAAAAGTTACAGAGTTTTGGCCCATGAAATACGGTTCAGAGCCACTGTGCGGTGGTGTAAATGGTCTTGCGGAAGAAGCTCTTGCATCAACTGAATCTTATATTGGAAACAAATGCAATTCCTTTTGCAAAGTTGATCCTTGAAGATGAAGCTCCCGAACACGGCGTCGAATTAAGGTTGATGAGGATTATTTAAACAGTTTCTTGAGGAGCCGACAAACGTGTTTATCCAAAATTTTTCGGTAATAAATTTGCCACGTGTCTACTATTACACGACTGCCAAATATCAGCTGTCAAGATTAATGTTTACCAAAATGGCGGTAAAACAAAGTATTATATCTTCCTGGGAAACACCCTGTATATTGAATAATTCTCTTTTTATTATTGTGAATTAGAGCCCAACGACGTAAACCTGAAGAAAAATGAAACACACCCAATTTACAATTTGCAATATCTTCTGCATAGAAAAATCACGGTAGAAGAACCACGCAAACGTTCAGGGCCCGTACAATGTCACAACCGTCAAGAGTTTGGGCACACAAAAACATACTGCAAACTGCCATCTGTTTGCGTTATATGCAGAGAATTGCATGCTACTGCTAGTTGCAATAAACCTAAAGGGGAAACAAACCTTAAAAAATGCAGTAATTGTGGCGGTAATCACACTGCAAACTACAGAGGTTGCCCCTAAAACGAACTCGAACACTTCCTCACGGAAAATAACATTGACATCATGCTGGTCTCTGAAACGCATTTGACTACAAGAGGTATTTTTAAAATTAATGGATTCATATTTTATGATACAAAGGATCCGAGAGGAAGAGCATATGGCGGCTCAGTAATTTTAATAAAGTCAAGACTGAAACACCATTTTTTGGACAGCAAGCATGAAGACTATTTGCAAGCCACAACTATTTGTGTTGAAAATCTTTTTAATGATATAATAATATCATCAGTCTACTCTCCTCCCAAGTTTTCAATAAACGAGGAGCAGTATGAACAATTTTTTAAAAAGGTCTTGGACCATGTTTTCTGGCAGCTGGCGATTATAATGCGAAACACAATTACTGGGGTTCGCGCTTAATTACACCTAGGGGCCGAGCATTGTACAACGCTATTAGCAGTAATGATTTAGATGTTGCTTCGAGTGGTCTGCCTACATACTGGCCTACTGACAGGCAAAAAATTCCGGATGTAATAGATTTTGCTGTCACAAAAAATATTTCAAGAAATTTAGTCACAGTAGAATCTCCCATGGATTTATCTTCGGATCATTCTCCAACCATTGTAACTGTTTGCAGCCCTATTAGAAAACATTTGTTTTTTCCTGATACAAATATGATCAGTCGCATCAACTGGTTGAGTTTTAAAAAATATCTCAGCAGCCATTGTTCGGAGAATATTTTGCTAGAAACACAGACGTGGAGTATAGCCTTGCAACTTTAAGTGAAAATATTAAACAAGCAGCACAGCTTGCAACAACTAAACATCTGCAGACTACTTTAGGTCACATCTATTCTTCAGACATTGAACGTCTCGTAGCGGAAAAACGAAGAGCTAGGAGAGATTGGCAAAACACAGATCGCCCCTGCAGAGGCAGAGACTTAGAGAAGAAGGGACGCTGTAAAAGGCGACTTATTTGCCGATTACTTGAAAGATGTATTCACCCCACACATATGTACTGATGATGTTAATTTGCCGAGCGTAGTTGAATTACCCCCTCGACCCTTAAAGTTTAGGTTGCGTGAGGTACAAAAGTTAATCTCTGAAGTAAATCCGAAAAAAGCTCCTGGTATGGACGGCATAAGTAACAAAATGTTGAAGGAGCTCCCCAGTATTGCAGTCAGAATCATGCTATTCATTTTTAATGCCATTTTACGGCTTCAATACTAACCTGACCACTGGAAGATTTCTAAAGTTAAAATGATTCCAAAACCGGGTAAAGACCTAACCAAAACCGAGTCATATAGGCCCATAAGTCTATTACCTACTATTTCAAAGGTCTTCGAAAAGTTGCTTATGGATAAATTGTCTCCAATGCTAAGGGATAGTGGGTGTATCCCAAACCATCAATTTGGTTTTAAAAGTAGACATAGCACAATTGAACAAACCCATAGATTGATTCAGGTGATTAGAAGGACTTTTGAAGAGAAGAAGTATTGTTCAGCTACTTTTATTGATGTTTCTCAGGCTTTTGACAAAGTTTGGTATGAAGGTCTATTTTTAAAACTGACCGCTCACTTGCCTTGTAATATAAGCAACCTTTTAAAGGGCTACATAATTGGACGAACATTTTCTGTTGTTGAAGGAGGCTTTGTTAGTGTATCCAAACCAATTTCCTCAGGCGTACCACAAGGTAGCTTTCTTGGACCAGTTTTATATATGATATATACTTGCGATATGCCTGTAAGTGAAACTGTCCACATTTCTACGTTTGCTGATGATACAGCGTGTCTAAGTTCACATGAAAACTCCCATCAAGCATCCATAAATCTTCAGCAACATATAACTCAGTTAGAGTTGTGGTTAAAATTATGGAGAATTAAAGTGAACGTTCAAAAGTGCATTCATGTGACCTTCACCCTGCGAAGAGATAATTTTTCACCCGTTCGAATCAATAATCAGATTGTTCCACACCATACTTATGTGAGATATCTTGGTATACATCTTGACCGCCGCCTTACATGGAAACATCATATTGACTCAAAGCTAACACAAATAAAACTTAAGCTAACACAACTACATTGGCTCAATGGCAGGAACTCAAAACTTAGCCTAGATTGTAAGCTTCTAATTTACAAGACTATTTTAAAACCGATATGGTCTTACGGAATCCAACTTTGGGGCACTGCCTCAGCTTCAAACGTGGATAGAATCCAACGTATGCAGAATAAAATTTTTCGGTTGATAACTTCGGCCCCACGGTACATCAGAAATTCAAACATACATTGTGATTTAGACATACCGCTGGTGACTACAGAAATCATCAAATACGCAGGCAAATACTTGATGAAGCTTGAAGACCATCCTAACCCCCTTGCTCGCAATATCTTGGATTATAGTGGACATAGCCGATTAAAAAAGAGGGATACCGCAGCTTTAATCCTCAATGCTACAGACGATACATCTTAGAAATAGTTGCTTTGTTTTTTTTATGACAATTTTCTTTTTTACCCAAAAGATTAGGCCTGACATCGTCAGGACTAATGTAACTTTTTTTTTAGAATTTAAGATTTTAAAACTTATTGTTAGTTCAGTTTCTTGAAGATACAATAAATAATTATTGAGAGTTAAAAAAAAAAATTATTGTTGTAACTTCTAAGCGCATTATTGAAATAACTTAACTAGCGAAAAACTTTTAATTGCAGTTGACAATCGTTAGTCGAGTATAACTGGGGTTACTTTTAGATTATTCTACTACACCGAAAAAGAGATTCCTTTTTAAATTAACAATTTTTTGTTAAAGTGTATAACAAAAGTTATAAAAGTTAAAAACCAACAGCAACAAATTTTTTGGAATAATAATATTAAAAATTTTTAATAACTTTCAATGTCCAAAGTCATTCGGGAGATACTGTACTGTTAGATATTATTTATTTGTGTTACTCCACTCAAATTACATTGCGTAAAGTATTGAAATGAACACTTTTTAATTAAATATTTGTAAGAAATTATAATATGAAATTTAATATCCCTTCTCTAAGAGATATTAAATTTTATTACAAATTTAAAACAAAATTTTCAGGGATATTAAGTAGAAAGAAGAAAATAATAAAAAGAATTTATTGAAAAGAAACACCTCAAGGGGCAGAAACGATTTTGATTGTATGGATGTTGACAGATTCATTAATACTCGTTATCCGTATGCAATGAGTTTGTTAAATAATTCTTTCATGACCCAACTACTTCGTCGGCAGTCATGAAATTTCCCACACAGCCTGTCAGTTCTAGAAAAAATATCATAAACTCGGTTTTGTATAGAAAATTAAGTACAGATATCGAGACATAGACAAATTGCTGACTAACTGAAAGACTGTAAATATTTTAACAGAATAAAGGGTCTTTCAACAGGAGGTTTGTTACGAATAAAAAATGATATCTAGCAAATGTCCACGACGACCACGCTAATAGATTTTGATTCTTTCATCAAAGTTTTTTTATCACTTTTTGGTAAAATGGCGGTTCTATTTTGTTATTCACATCATGGATTCTGAGTCTTAAGGCTGATATCCATATGATTGGCTCCGTAACATAGCCTCACAACAAATAACCCAGTGATGTTATATCACACCAGCTGGCTGGCCACTAAACTACTGATTGTCGTGAAATTATGCGATCATTTGGTTTGTAATAAATTAATCGTTTCATTGGCTGTGTGATATATGGCACCGTCCTGTTGAAACCACATGTCAGTGTTATCTATGTCATCATGCCGCATTGTCAGTCTAATCTCCAAAAAACAAACCGTCCAATCACGTCTCGAGACCACATAGCACACCATACAATGACACGTTGAGTATGCAAAAAATTCTCAATAATCGCTCTAAGATTTTCAGAAGCCCAAATGCGACAATTTTGCTTGTTCACATACCCCGACAAGTGAAAATAAACTGAAAAAATTAAATTTTTCAGAAACACCAGCCGATTGATCCTGAATGAATTGAGAGAATCTACGGCTGATGTGAATGGTCGGTTGGCTTCAATTACTGCACCAGTTGAACCTTAAAAGGCTTCAAAGTCAAATCCTTATACACAATTCGCCATGTAGTGGTTTTGAATAACCCCAATTTTTGAGAACGTCAAAGAATTTTTTTTTTGTTCTCTTTATTTGCAATCTATTTTCTCCGGCAACATTAAGCAAATCTATTAAATTTTAAAAGGGACTTAGCATATTGAACTCCACTGAACCCAATAAAGCAAAAAATAATAGTTTATATAAATTTTCTAACGAATGCATTATGTCACAACTAGGCCATTAGGTTGAAACATAACCAGAAATGGCACTTTTAAGAAGCTTTCACTGGAAACCGCTAAGTAGCTTCTAACCAAAATGTTGCCTTAATACGATGTAAATTTCTTTTACGAGACGTTTAACGGGCCTTTTTATTTAAGCCACTAGGGTGTCAGATATGCCAATTGATTTCTTTCCTTTTTTATTCGTTTGGACCAGCACTGAGCAATGCATTGTACCAGAACTGGGAAATTAGGTAATGGGGAGGAGGAAAGTTTGTCGACATTCGATTTGAATTTTTGTACATTGAAAGTGAAAAACCTCTGGAGGAGATTTATTCCGCATTCGAACTTTTCTGCTAAAAAACGAATTTTCCCTGAAATCCGTAAAACGATTCACTGACCAAGTAATGAGAGCAAGTTCCCTAATTTCTCTACAGCACTTACCATTGTAATAACGATTAAACAGTGAAATACAATCTACATTGCGTCGATGCTTAAAGAATCAATGCATATCCCACTATTCCAAATGAGCTTCTCGGCTTTCTCCTCTACTCCGCAACTCCAAAATAAACCTTGGGAGCGCCAGACCATATATTGTAGTGAATTAATATGTGTGAGTAAGAGTTTGTTTGTTTGGGGTTGTAGTCGCCGACAAGGTGATCTAGGGATGGTTCTCTAATAATTTGTATGTGTGGCGGAAAGAACTGGAGAGTCAAGGCTGAGAAGAATCGAATTTCATCTTATTTATAGTGATGTTTTAATGTATTACTATTGATGTAGTTCGTTGCTATTGTACATATTTTTTTGGGTTAGGATTAGAGACTGGCGAAACCCCCTGAGAACACTCACCCCCCAGAGCTGGACAGAAATCTGGCTAGTTCAACTGTAACGTACTCCATGCCAAGTGGCGCCCAGAGCAGTAAAAATGTCTCCAACGGTAAAAAGTAATCTCTAACCGAGTTGTACTCCATTTTTGAGCGAATATAGGTGGTTTAAATAATACGAAAATCGAATGGAGCGAAATATCTCTTACATCGTTTAAGAAAAGCGATGTATTTGAAAGCTTCTTTGGAAACCTGAAAAATGTGTTTAGTCCATCGGATATCACACTAAATTTTCAATTAGGCTACTAGGTAGTGTACTAGCTTGTCAGTATGGAGGTTGTGGGTTCGATTCCCAACGAAAACCTTGGTTTTTCTCACTACAAATATAAAAATTGACTGTCGGTGGGGCTGCTCAGCGATGAAGGCATAGTCACTGGTCGCTGTGCTGTCTTATACGGCAGTTAATTTCCGACTATCCTTCTACTTTCACCACCTGTTTCATCTCTTCTCTATCCCTTTCGTAATACCTATATCACCCATAGTAACCGGTGCAGCACCATTTCCGAACACAGATTTATGCGAAAGCATGAAACATTGCGTCTTACGAGTATTAAAATCTACTCTATTCGCACAATCCCATTCTGAAATTGTTGCGTTATCGTGATTAAACGTATTATCCATGTTTCATGTTTTTGGAACACACCTCCAACCTGCTTCGGCTTTTTACTAAACGATTACGAATGGAAAATGGTGCTGCCATTTGCAAAAAAGTTTACTGGATTGAAACTTTGACAGCCAAGGTCATTTAGAAAATTGGGAAATACGATTTTTTGCGTTCGACTATTTATTTTACTTTGTTTAATTTTTTTTTTTTAATTAACCAAAATTAATTCATAAATAAATAAATCACTTTTAATAGTCTAAATGAAATTTAAAATAAACAAAAGTATATTTTTTTATTTATTTTTTTAGGTTTAAAAACAAAACTTTTTAACACTTCTGATTTATAAACAAATGGAACCAACCTTTTCGCTAAACCATTAAGGAAATTAAGAAGATTTTGAATTGTTAAATTAAAAATTATGATTTTGTTGTTTTTAGTTAAAAAAAGAAAGAACGAAAACAACTCAACGAGTTGTTTAATGAAATTGTGAAATTTTTTTTTTGTACAGAAAAATGCACTGCGAGAAAATGCACTTGTTGTTTAATTTAATACATTTGTATTTTTTAAACACTACAATTTTTTTTTAATCATTAGATTTAAAAATTTTTAATATTTTTAATTATTTTTTTTATTTTCTATTTACTCTCTTTTAATTTTTATTATTAAACTTATTTAATAAAATCACCTATTTAAAAAAAAAACAAATTAATTTATTTAAAATCGAAATTCATAAAAAAAATGCACAACCGAATAATCAAATAAATTTTGCTTTTTAATGTCCTTAAAGTCCTTTACACTTTAACCGATTTACAGACAAGAACTTTTCTTTTAAAATCATCCTTTTTTTTGTGCCGTCTAGAAACAACCGTACTCATCGAGTTAACAACAATAACTGAGGATATTTTCTTCAATTCGTAAACAAATGTAATTCAAATACAAAAATAAACATCATTATCACAAACATCATCGCCCTCCTCCTCCTCCTCTCTCTTGCGACTTTTAGTTATGGCCGTGTGTTTGAGTTATGTTTTATATGCTGCCGGCTTTTTCCGTCATAATTTCTTTCTCATTTTACTTTACCGGATGTTTACTGAAAAGAATTTATGAATGAAAAAAAGCTTAAAAGCTTTTTATTTTTTGTTTAGAGCACCACTGTAAAGCTCTAAACTTTATTTAAGATAAAAAGACTAGTAAGAGGTAAACAGTTTTCATTAATTAAAAGAAAAATTGAGGAAAAAATAATGGCCAGTGTGGCCATATCAAAAAATATTTTGCAGCGAAATCATACACTGCTAAAAAAAATAATGCTAAAATTTAATTTATATTAATTTGTATTTAAATATACTTTTATGGTGGCGAACTCCGTTTTGCCACCAGATGGCTTCGTTTTTTGTAACATTTCGTTTGGGGATTAAACTAAGATGAAGAAAATTTTTTTTTGTTTTATATTTGAAAAGGAAAAATTTTATTTCATTGCACAACAGTAATAAATTCATTTCCATTACAAAAATGAAGTGGAATTTAATTGAACTTGTCTAAGTAAAAAATTAAAGTGAATTCAAAGTAAATACCGAATCGAAGCGTTAAACGTGTCCGCAAATTATCCGTTTCATTGAAGTGCTCTTTGGTAAATAAAACACATTTTTTGTTTTTTGGTCTGACGTTGTATACAGTGTGAGTTCTGATCGTGTGATGGCGTAGTGTGCGGTGTGTGTGTAGTTGTTACGTGTGTTGGTGTGATGGATTGGTGTGAATGATTGGTTGAATAAATAAAATTGTTTACCTTGCAAGTCGCCATGAAGTCGCCTTTTCGAATGATATTAGCTGCGAAGGAAGTCATGCGAAAGCAGTTATTGTATCGGGATCAGTTCCATCGAACAATGATTTCAGTGGTTGTGGTGGTGTAAGTAATGGATCCAGTTTGACTTTTCCACTTGCGCAGCACAATCCAGCCGTTTCTCTTTCGAACTTTAACGCATTGCAATATTGTCATTGGTCCAATATCTAAATTGTCATCATCACTTTAGTTCGCAGTGGGATCATATTGGAATGCCAAGCGATTGTATGATGCCAATGATCTTCATGTGCTCACGCGTTGTCTCAATCGGATATTTTCTCTTATTATATTTTGTCTTTCTTCGCTTAAGTTATGTGAATGCACTTGTTGCTGTCTTGTATGTCTTGTGCAGCGGCCGATATTCGCACGTCGTCCTCTCGGCATTTTGGACTATGGACAGACTGGTGAATTTAACCTCAAATGCACGATTCACATAATTTACACAGCTCAACTTACCATCTTAAGGAGAAATGCCTGCTACTGAAGTTGAATAAAAATTTGCACAATACGCGTGATTGATTTGATGGTTTCCAATTGAACTGTTATGTAACGAATAACCTTAACCTCAATTTCATGTGCGCATGAGTAGCTGTCAAACAATGCATCACGCACCGGCGCCATCTACTTAAAATGAAACGTACTTATTTTCATGAGGGACACTCACACACCACGTGCTGGTGCCGTTGTAGTACATGCTATGTATCAGAGATGGCGTTGTATGTGTTTTCCTGCTTTTCTCTTGAAATTTTTCCTGAAATTTTTCTTTGCTCTAAACCTCATGGAGCCCGAGACCTTTCCAACTAATGCAACACCGTGGAAATTGATTCGTGCGTTCTGGAGTATAACTCAAGTTTGTTTTTCAATTGTGGCAAGACCAACAACATAATAGTTTTGACATTTAGTTTTTTGACGTATTCGTAGTAAGATGCATTGACAATTGTTACTATGAATTCAATTTCGCACGAAAATCACCTTAAAATAATTAAAAACTACGTTTCGTAAAATTCGTGATATTTTCGGACAACATATTCGACTTTCAGAGACCACTATTAAGAATTTGGTCGTTAAATTCAAGCTTATAGGCTTGACACAAGATATGCGAAAACCAAAGTATGTTCGACCGGATCGTTCAACTGAAACGTTGCAGCCCTTAGCCACAGTTTGGAAGTATATCCAAATTTGTCAACTTCTCTGCGTTCTCAACAATTTGGGTTATCTAAAACCACCACATGGCGAAATTGACCTTTGAAGCCTTACAAGGTTCAACTGGTGCAAGAACTAAAGCCGATTGATCGTTTACATCGCCGTAAATTCGCTTAAGTCATTCAGGAACAACCGGCTGGTTTTACTGAAAAAATCATTTCCTTAAACGAAGCCCATTTTTACTTGTCGGGGCATATCAACAAGCGCAAACTTGGCGAATTTGAGCTTTTGAAAATGCTATAGCGATTATTGAGAAGCGTTTACATGCTTAACGTGTCACTACATAATGCGCTATGTGGTCTGGAGGCGAGATTGGGCCGTTTTTTTCGAAGATGAGGCTGGAAATGTGGTAACGGTCTATAGATCGCGTGATGCTAAGAACTTAATTTAGACCTATTATTAAAGATGTGTATATCTCTGATATGTGGTTTTAACAGGACATTGCTACAAGTCACACAGCCAATGAAACGATCAATTTATTGCAAACCAATGATCCCAATCGTATAGTTTCACGACAATCTGTAGTTAAGTGACCAGCCAGATCGTGGGGTTTAACACCACTGGGGCTATGTTAAAGAAAGAATCTATACCGAGCCAATCGTATTAATTTCAACCTTAAAACTCAAAATCCATGATGGGATTAACGAAATAAAAGCACCATTTGGCCAAAAAGTAATTTAAAACTTTGATGACAGAATCGACATCGATCAGCGTTGTGTCTTCTTTGAATCATTTTAGTGAACATTTTTTTTGTTTTATTTTGTTTTAGAAAATTTCTTATTGAAAAACCCCTTATTTTAGGAGGTTTACTATTAAGTCAGTGTATGCAGCCATAATTTTATAATTTCAAATGGTGACACAAGATTTAGGAAAATATTAAATGGTTGCTAGCATTCTGCTGTCGCCTATCTAAGTCAAATGTCAGCACGATCATCTTTATCGTTGCGAGCTAGCAAGTTGGATTATATTGTTACGTTTACTCCGTTTTAATAAGTTCTTTTTTATTGAGTTCTTTTATTGCAAAATAATAACACAGCACTTTACAGTTTAAAATTAAATTAAACGATTTATTTACCCTCAATACATAACACACAAGATGGTAACTTTGTTGTCTTTACTCACTGATGATACAATTAATTCATTTTCCCAGCAAGTCGTACTCATATAGTTGTTTTAAGCCGTTCTCGGATATACTTTGACTTAACTCCATGTTGTTGGTTTTATTATTGTAATTTAGTTTAGGCGCCTGCTAGGCTGTGTGTTTTGTTATATGTTAATTATTTTTGTTTTCTGTTGTTTATCTTATTTAATAGAATTTCTAATAAGCTTATAATAAGATTTCTTAGAAAACTACGCAGTTTGTAAAATATACAGTGGGTCGTTTCGTTTACTTTTTAGCTGAAGTACAACAAATTCGCTTATGAAAATCGATATCAGTGGCTTGTGTGTTGTATCTTGTTTTGGCCCCAATACGCACTACTTGAAAGCGTTGTTCGGGCGCCAATCAATTCAAAGTAAACTAACCATAAATTACTTGATAGCTGACAAAATGGCTGTTAGTTAAAAAAGTGTTGGCATATTAAAATTCTTAACCTTTATAAAAAACATCCCGTACTTTGGAAGAAACTAAAGATGTGAAACTGTTTATCTATACTATTAAAATGAAACGCTAAATTTGTTGCTAAGCGCAAATCTCAAGAACGGTCTTATGTACATAAGATTTCTTAGAAAACTATGCAGTTTTTAAAATGTACAGACGGTCATTTCGTTTACTTTTTACAGATAATTATTTTCTTTTGAAACTTGACAATATTTAAAATTTTGCAAAATGCGTTACCACAAATTTTGTAAATTTTAGATTTGTTCGCATGCACGCACAACTTGACATTTTTTACGACAACTTGATATCAATGAGTTAGAAAATTTTTGAAGTCACTTGTAATAAATTATATATCAATGATGGTTCCAGAGCCAAATATTTGCCAAATTTTGAATTTCTAAACTATTTTTTATGTAATTCTATTATTTTTGCAGGAGACCTATGTACAACTACTGCCTAAAAACAGTAATTTCAATGATTCTGTACTCATAAAACCTGATTCTGTAGTTTTAATTTCGAAAGAGTTGTTTTTGCTGTCAGAATACAGTATAAAAACCGAAAAAGAAATTGTTTAACTCTAGCTCTGCCACTAGTTACGAGTAAATATTTAAATTTTAGAAATCTGAAAATTTCTATATATTTGTTTCTTTATGATTGGGATTTAGATTAGACTTTTTTTTCTAAAAATGTGGCAACCTAATTTTCTAATAAAGCATAATATGGCATGCTTTTAGGCGTTCTATTAATTCTGCTTTTTCTTTTTCTATTATCTCTTGTTTTTTATGCTGTAAAATTTTGGCAACCTGCATACCAAAAAAATATAGGGTGTTTTTATAGAAGTAAAGAACTTTGAAATGGTATAATGGTATAATCTTCTGCATATGACCGCCACAGCTGGTAATGGATGTAGTCTAGCCTGGCGTTCCAAAATTGGATGAATGTTGTTCTCCAAGTGGACGACTTTGTATACCCCCACCGAAAATGGTCTAGCGCCGTTAAATCGCGTGTCCTTAGGTGTCCATTTACGATTCCAAACGGTGAAACTATGCGGGTAACAAAATTTTCTTTCAATAATTTCTAATTTAAGCCGCGTGATGTCAATAACGCGGCGAATGTTTTTCTTAAAGTAGTCAATCATTCCCAGGTGATCGGTGTTGGCTAGCGATTCCAAATATCCCCACAGAAAACTGACTAGCGGCGTTAAGTTGGACGATCTCGCAGTATAATACAGGGACCGAGAATGTGGTAACCTTCCTTCAATAAATCAATTGCGGCACGAGCTGTGTGACATGTTGTGCCGTCTTGTTGAAACCACAGCTCCTGCACATCATGATTGTTTAGTCAATGAAGGAAAAAGTCAACAATCGTGGCTCTATACAGTGGTCACCATTTACTGTTACTTTCTCAACAGCATCGTTTTAAAAGAAATACAGACTAATGATTCACCAGCCCTAATAGTGTCTCAACATACACTTAAGGATTATCATCACTTCAAATACGCTAGCTTTATGTATTTCGTGATAAGATTTACATCTGCACCTGGCCGTAGGCTTTAATCAATGGTGGTTTAACCACTGGGAATGAAAAGCAACGTCATTCACGCCCTTGGAAGCCGAGGACTAATTCTTGCAACAAGCCTTTCATAGTTGCAATTTCAACGGTTCCAAAGCAGGGTTACAAACCACTACTCCTTGCTGAAGACTATCCAACTCCTGGTCCAGAACCCATGACTAGCATGCTCACTGGATCTGGGTCATTCACCCGTTGGTGTTATTAAAGACGAGATGATCCAGGCCCACTTAAATCAGTTCATGCTAGGGCCACAAAACCACAACCATCACGTTACTCCCGAAGGGCCAACCTCAATAATCAGTCAGAGAACAGCTAAAAGTCTAAAGAGACAATTAGCGGAACTCTGGGACTTACTGATTCCCTTGGAAATAACGTGGAGTTTCCAGTTGACTCCCTGCTTACCTTCAGGGGATTGGACTCCCTTATACCGCCAGCAGCACAGGTCCAGATAGTCAAGTATTCTATAAAGACCGATAAATGTGCCCCCGGGGGGGAGCTTTATATATTGACTTACCCATTTCAATAAAAGTGAACTTCAACGCTAAACGAAATTCGCTTATGAAAATCGGCAATCTTGTTTTGATACCAATTCGCGCAATTTAAAAACGTTCTTAAGGCCTCACTCTATACATTTTAAAATGCTTACTAAGCCAAGTATAAACCACTTGACAGCTTATAAAATTGCCGCCAGTTAAAAAAGTATTGCCACCTTGAAGTGCTACACCTCTATTAAGACACATTTTACTTTGCGTTTAAACAGGTTACTTGCAGATACGAGCAGAAATAGAAATTCGATGGCAAAAATATGCAATTTGACTTTTAAGTTCTTGCACAATTTATTTTGTTCTACAGACATTGAAGAACTTTATGAAAAATAGCATTGCCAGTTTCAAAAGTTCTAAGGGATAAAAGAGATTACGTTGGGAAAAAAGTAGTGCCATGTTTATTTTTTTTTCTCTCTATTTTCTTTTTATTCTTTTTCTTACAGTAAAGTAATGAAAAAAAACACATAATAAATAATATCTACATAAAATATAATATTCTAATTAATACCTTAAATGTAAGCCTTAAAGTATGCACTGCAAAATGAATGATTCCTGAATTTGTTACTTAAATCACTTTGTTTAGCCTTCACTCACTACAATTTCTAGAAATTTATCTTTCCTACTTAATTATAAAATCTTATAGAATCATTTAAAAACCCTCTGCTTTCTTTTCCACGATCCACGATCTCGTTGTCTTAAACTAATAATGAGTGTTATAGTTGTGCACTGTATGATGATGATGACGATTGTGATCACGTTGGGCAGCTAAATTGGCCTGGGCAAAGATTTGTTGTATATCGGCATCGGAAAGATTGTCAAACAAGCTGCTATCGATAGAATACTCCTGTTGAATTCCAGCGCCGTGTTGAGAAGGCGCTGGTGGTAAATAGCCTGCAAAAGAATAATTTTGAAAAAGAATTGAGGGAAGAAAGAGAAAAGAACATGTTAAAGACACGGTAATGCTATGAAAATATGAATTGATTCAATTAACAATATTAATTGATTTAATTAAACACGTTAATTTCTTAAAAGGTCTATGTGTAGACTGCTCGACGAGGCAAACCAAACAATCTTTCAAATTTTGTTTCAATATCATTTTAATATTCCTTAATTAGAAGCAGTATTCTAAATACGTTTACCTACACTTAGCGCTCATTCAGAGCAACCAACAAGCGCAACGAAGGTCTTATTTAGATTCTTTATTTTTGATTTCTTAACTTCCAATACCTCCTTAAGCTTCACCGGATAAAGAGAAAAATTTTGGCCACCGATAGGAAATGAAATCTGTTGCTATGACTCTTCGTAACGTAACTAAACGTAAATCGAAATGGATTTTCCTTTATATGAAACCCAAGCCTCAGGGACTAAATTTGTCTATTTGTGTATCACTAAAGATAAAGGGCTCTAGCATTAATTTTCTTCTTGTGTACTAAAAAAATCTTCTTCATTACTACAGGTTATAAAAACATCCTACAGGATATAGAAAAAGGACTGGAATCTCTGTCAGTATTGGCTGCTAAAATCAGGAGCATAAGAGAAGCTGACTGTGGATGAAGCTGGAGTTTGAGGAGTAATACTTTAGAAATTTCGTTAAGATACAACAGGAAAGAGAATCTTCTGGTGAACTAGAGAAAATTGAACTAAATAAAGAATTAAGTGATCAGGAAAAAAGTGGAACTTTAACTAAGCAATCTTTGTGTAGTGTGCCTGTAAAATTCCAGCTGTCATGTTGAGTTACCCTCCGGGGGCACATATATATGGTCTTTATCGAACTTCGACTATCTAGACACAGTGCAACTAGGGGGAAAAGGGAGCCCAGTCTTCTGAAGTCAGCAGGGGTACAACTGGAAACTCCACTTTATTTCCACGGGAATCAGTGACCCGCAGAGTTCCGTTATTTGTCTCTTTAGACAATTAACTGTTCTCTGGCTGATTATTGAGGTTGGCCCTATATGGGAGTAACGTGGTGGTTGTGGTTTCGCGGCCCCATATCAGGTCTATTGTTTAATATAGTGGCCAGGATCATTTCGCCGTATATGACACGCTAGGTGAATGATCCAGTCCAGTGAGCATGCTAGACATGTGTTCTGGACAGGAGTTGGAAAGTCTCCAACTCTTAAGCAAGGAGTGATGATTTGCAGCCCTGCTCTAGAATCATCGAAGTTGCAACTAGAAAGTTCTGTTGCATAGAATTATAGCTTCGGCTTCCTGGGACGAGCATGACGTTCCAAATTATGCAGTGGTTTGATCCACCATCTGATTAAGGCTTCATGGCCAGGCGCGGATGTAAGTTGATCCAAAGTGGTATGCTAAGGAGAACTTGAAATTCCCTTCAGTAGGCTGAAGCTATAATTAAAAATGTCTCAATGCAAACTGAGTGATAAATGAGTAATAGGAATAATTGGCAAATTTCAGAACATCGAAAAGAGTTTAGAATGGCTTCAACGCATTAGAGTTCTATTTTTACATTGTTTTAACACCGCTATTAAAGTCTCAACGGCGTCTTCATTAAACCAAACTGCTTTATCCGAATTTCCCCAACTAAATGATCTAAAATTTCGACTTTATGACCATGTGAAACTTTCAAACGAAACATTGGGAGTTCGCGCTTTAAAAATCCCATAAAAATGATTTCTTTCAATTTTCTGAGGAAAGTCTTTCTGAAAACTTAAAAATCGATTAAAATATATTAGGTAACCAAAGAATATTTCTGAAGGCTTATGGGCTGCCTGCCCTCAAACGACAAAAAAAAATATTATAAAACTTTTACAGCTCTTTACTGCTTCAAATCCTTCAAATAACATCATTTTAAACCCATTCAAACTAGTGTTTTGAAAATCTTTCTCTTACCTTCCGATGGAGTATTGCCATAAGGAGGCAGCAAAGTATTCGCTGGACGTCCCAGAGGACTTTCAGCTGTTGGAGGTTCATATAAAACTGGCCTCCAAGGCTGTTGCGTAGGTTCTGGCTGAGGAGATGGCAATTCAGGCTGGGGACTAGGTAAAGGTTGAACGGGAATTTGAGGAGCAGCATCGGCATTACCCCTTTCCGGATTATTGCTGGTAATTGGACGGAAACTAGGAAATTGGTTGTGAGGTGGAACCTTGTCAAATACAGGTGGTTTTTGATTTAATGGCGGTTGTACGTTAACGGGGAAAAACCCATTGCTCGGGACTTGAGGTTGAGGAAAATTGGGTATAGATGGGATGGTGGGTATATTAGGAATAGCAGGCACAGCAGGTACATTTGGCACTAAGGTTTCAGGGGATATGGCAGGCAGTGTAGGAAAGACAGGAGGATTGGGCAAAGCGGGAAAGTTGGATGGAGCGGGATTAAAGGAAACGGTGGGTGCTTGAGGAACGGCAGGAACTGGAGCAGGTGGTATGAATGAAGTCTGGAAAAATGAAGGAAACTGTTGAGTGACATCGTATTGTACAGGTGGTTTCAAATGTTGTACTTGAACAACAGTTTGAACAGGTTGCAGCGGATGCAAATGTTGTACTGGCTGTACTGGTTGCACGTGATGAACGGGTTGTACTGCAGCTACAGGTTGTATAGGTGCAACAGCAGCTACTGGCTGGACAGGTTGAATTGGCTGTACATGTTGTACAGTTTGAAAGGTGTGTATAGGTTGTATGGCTGGTTGGATAGCAGCTACAGGTTGTACTGGATGTAAATGTGATACAGGAGACACTGAAGCAAATGATTGAACCGGCTTTACAGCTAAAGCAGTCTTACGATGAGGATAGGTAACACTATATGATTGAACAACAGCATTACCGGGTCGTATAATGAATGGTTGAGCTGGTGTGTTAGTATGAACTTGCGATATTGCTGGATTAAAGCTGGCATAGGTGGGCAAGGCAGCACCAAATCCAGAAACACTGCCTAAATCAGCAACACTGCCTAAACCAGAAACTCCCGACAGCACTGTAGGTCCAGCCAAACTTTTGTAATGGAATCCAGAACTATACTTTAAGATTGAAGGCGAGTGCCAAGGTGCTGGTGCCAAGCTAGGGGCAGCTGGCAATTGTAAGCCATAGCCATAGTGAGAAGCATAAGTCTTGGGCCAAAGGCTGCTCGAGGAAGCAAAGGCTCCTCCTGCATGATACAAAATACCTCTTTTATGCACTTCTTTTTCTTTTTTATCTCCAGCAGCTGATGTTATTTCCACTGTTGCAGCATCTGCAGTTTTATTGGTTTTTGTATCCTCCAAAGCGAAACGTTTGTCGCCTCGCCTTATTTTATTAGCACTTGAGGTTCCTATTAGTAATCCGATCACAATCAAGGTAAACACTTTCATTTTCGTTTGATAGTTTTATTTAATTTATTTTTCTGTTTTTTTTTTCTTTTCTTCTTCTTTCTTCTTTTTTCTTTCGTAGCCAACTTATGTAATCGTGTACTTTTAAATAAACCGCAGTTGGCTAACAAATTTAGGTGGCGAGTGGCGAGTGGCGAATGTCAGCCAGTCAATTGTCGTTTGCACAATGAAATGGACTTCCTTGGTCGATGGTGTATTTATAAAGCGGATGTCTTTCGTAAGCGTTTAACTGACCAATACAAATGTCAACTGGAATGGTAATGAATTATTTAAAGTCCATTAAACAGTTCTTCTGCTCTTTTCAAAAAATGTGTCTTTCAATATACTACGCCCCCCCCCCCCCATCTCCCCCCTGTGTCATTCAAGACAAGCAGCCAACAAACTGTTTGTTTGATTCAATTGTGTTTTGCAATTCTTTTGATTTTAGTGTGCGCCTGAGCATATTAAATCACAAAATTGTTGTTTTAGTGCATCTTTCGCATAAATATTAATCACATTAAAAATAATTTTTCGGCTTCACTCTCTTTTTGGCTGTATAAACGCCAGAAATTTATTTATTTTTACTTAATTTCATTTTCATTCATTTCAAACTATTTAAAATTCTTAGCACGTCAATAGCAAACATATTTATTTAGTGGCAGCATGTTTTATTTGGACACTGTACTCTCTCAAAATTATTAATAGTTCTTTCTCGTTTTCTCTTTAAGAGAATTAAAATTTTCTTCATTTTCTGTCGCTTTAATTCAAATTTTGTTCAGCATTAAAATGCAGAATCAGTCTTTGATATTTTATGATTTTTAATTAAATTTATGTTTAATTGCAATTTAACAGAATTCTAAACAGTCTGATACCATTTTTGTATTTCTTATTTCTTTTTTAATTAATAATTCAATTAAATTAAAATTTAAAATTTGCGGTAGGTTGTGATGATGTTTTTTTCTCTGTTGGCCATCTGTCAAACACATATTTTTAACCGAAAAGTTGGCTGTAAATTGTGTGAGTCATTAAATGTCTTTGAGTAATATCGGGTTTTTCAACAAGAAAATCCCCTTTTTAATTGTGGCAACACCAACAACATGATAACTTTGACATTTGGATTTTTGACGTCTTCGTAGTAAATGCAGTGGCAATTGTTACAATGAATTTAATTTCGCACGAAAATCGCATTGAAATAATTAAAATTCACTATGAAAATGCAGGTTCTGTTAAAGTAACATTTCATAAAGCTCGTGATATTTTCGGACAACATGAACGGCGTTCTGAGACCGCTATTAAGAATTGGGTGTTAAACGTAGGCCGACAGGCTCGATACAAACTGTGCGAACACTTGTTCGACCGGGTCGTTCAACTGAAAACATCGCAGCCGTGTGCCACAGTGCTGAAGCAGATCCAAATTTGTCAATTCCTTAACGTTCTCAACAGTTGGGGTTATCCAAAACCACCACATGGCGAATTTTGTGTAAGTATTTGACTTAAAGCCTTACAAGGTTTAACTAGTGTAGAAATTGAAGCCGACCGACCATTCACGCCACCGTAGATTCGCTCAATTAATCAGGAACAACCGGCTGGTCCTCCTAAAAAAAAATGATTTTTTGTAAACGAAGCCCATTTTCACTTGTCCTAGCTGTGTAAGCCATAACTCGACGGTGGATCAGGCAGAACACTTGAGTAATATGTAGCGTGCACCCACGCCGTAAAAAGTCGAAGACATAATTCATTGCCAGTTGCAATTTTGAAAGTTTCGGAGCGGAGCGGCCAATCTCCACTTCTTGCTGAAGAGTTGGAGACTATCCAACTCCTGGTTCAGAACACATGAAAAGCATGCATGTACACTGAATCCGGATCATTCACCCGTTTGTTCTCAGTAGCGGTGAAATGATCCTGGCCCCTTACTTAAAATTCATGAGGGCCTGCGAAGCCACAACCACCACGATGCTCCCGAAGGGCCAACCTCAAGAATCACTCAGATAACAGCTAAAAGGCTTAAAAGCAAAAAATCTAAACTCTGGGGCTTACTGATTCCCGTGGAAATAACGTGGAGCTGTCCAAGTGGCTCCCTGCTAGCCTTTAGGGGCCTGGGCACACTTTTACCCCCGGTGACATATGTAATGGTAGTGAGATTCCGTCAAGACATATAAATGTGCCCTCGGGGGGAACTTGTCAATTTATTACGTGGTAAGATTTACATCTGCGCCTGGCAGTGAGCCTTAATCAGATGATGTTCATACCACTGTGAGTGAAAAGCAGCGTCACTCACGCCCTAGGAGGCCGAAGTCTAATTCTAGCAGCAGGTCCTTCCTAGTAGCAATTTCAATGATTCCAGAGCAGGGCTGCAAAGCACCACTCCTTGCTGAAGAGCTGGAGACTATCCAACTCCTGTCTAGAACACATGTCTAGAATGCTTACTGGATCTAGGATCATTCCACCAGGTAGGTGTTATTAAAAGTGAAATGATCCTGGCCAGCATATAAAAGTGACCTCTTATGGGGCCGCGAAACCACAATCACCACGATACTCCCGAAGGGCCAACCTTAATAATCAGTCAGAGAAACAGCTAAATGCCTAAAGAGACTGATTCCCGTGGAAATAACGTGGAGCTTCCAGTTGTACCCCTGCTGACTTCAGGAGACTGGGCTGCCTTATACACCCTTTTGCAAAGGTCTAGATAGTCGAAGTTCTATAAAGGGCGATAAATGTGCCCCCGTGGGGGAACTAGTCAGGTTATGGCAACTTGCCGCATTTGAGCTTCTGAAAATCGTAGAACGATTATTAAGAAGTCTTGGCTTGCTCAACGTGTCGTTGCATGGTGCGCTATAGGTCTGGAGGCAGGATTGGACCCTGTTTTTCGAAGATGAGGCTGGAAATGCCGTAAAGGTCAATGGATCACACTATCGCGAGATGTTAGTCACTCAATTTTGGCCTTTTATTGACGATGTGAATATCACTAACATGTGGTTTCAACAGGACGGTGTCACATGTCACACAGCCCATGAAACGATCAATTTATTGCATAAGTTCACAACAACTAGCCGTCAAGTGGCCAGCCATAACGCATGATTTAACACCACTGGATTATTTTTTGCGAGGCTATGTTAACGACGGAGGCTATACGGAGTCAATCAATTCGATGTCAGCCTTAAAACTTAAATTGTGTGATGTGAGTAACGAAAAAAGGTTTTAAACTTTATTGAACGAATCGACATCTGTCAGCGTGGTTGTAATCGTGCTAGACATTTGCCAGATATCATTTTTCATTCCTATTTGCCGAACTTGCCTCTTTGTAATAGAACAAAAATTTGATATCTATTAATCAAAATTTTTGTTTTATTTCGTTTTAGAAAACAAACTTCTTGTTGAAAAGCCCCTTTATTAGATGGAATATGAACACATTTTTCACAACACTTATAATCAAATTGTGATGATGTTACAAATCGCTGTTATGATTGGAATAAAATAAAACGGTGTTACCCAACACCTGTAACGATGTCATGATCATCATCAAGTTGTAAAGTGTTGGAATATCAGAAGCCAAAAGAATTGCAAGATAAAATAAGTTAAACATATTTTAATTAATATTTATAATCAAATATGGCGTTCTTTCATCACCGCAATGAATACTTGGACAATTTAACATATTCAAAGTTCGTTATAAAAATATTCCACATTTGTGCAATAAAGAAAAAGTGTCCGTGATAACCATATCGTCAATAATAGACTAAAATGGAGTTGTTAAAATCTCGCCTTAGCGTGATCCATTGACCGTTGCTGTGTTTTCAGCCTCATCTTCGAAAAAAAAGCGGCCACATCAGGCCTCCAGACCACATAGTACACCATACAGTGACACGTTTAGCATGCAAACGCTTTCCAATAATCGCTCTAGAATTTTCACAAGCCCAAATGCGGCAATTTTGCTTGTTGACTTACCCTTGTAAGTCTTCAAAGTCAAAGCTTTACGCAAACTTCGCTATGAGGTGGTTTTGAGAACGTCGAGGAATGGACAACTTTGGAGGTGCTTCAATACTGTGGCTCGCGGCTGCACTGATTTGCGGCCGACCAAATGTTGGTGTTCGTACAATTTGTATCGAGCCTGTCGACTCAAATTTAACGACCAATTTCTTAACGACGATCTCAGAAGGAAATCCGAAAATATCACGAATTTTACGAAATGTAACTTTAACGGAACCTTTATTTTCCTAGCGGACTTGAATTATTTCAATGCGATTTTTGTGCGAAATTAAATTCATTGTTACAATTGCCAATGCATCTTACTACGAATACGTCAAACAACTAAATGTCAAACCTATTATTAACGTTATTTTCGCTTCGTACTACAATAAAAATTTTATTTCATTTTAGAAAACAAACTTCTTGTTGCAAAACCCTTTATATAAGACTGTGTGTATAGGACATACACACAGTCTTATTTCAAAATTTAGTGCCTTTCACAGCTTTTTTTCTTTGAACAGATTATCTAAAACATTATTTATTATATCTTATTGTTAAAAATGTTAAGTCCTAGTTAGGCTTAAGTTCGAATTTACAAATTTTTCATACTTAACCAAAATACCTTTATAAATATATTCGTCTAAGCTTTTTAGCTGCGCTTAACAAAATTTTCAAATTGCTTTAATAATCAAAACATCAACAAATTAAATGAAAACATTTCTTTTATTTTATATACGCAGAGCTCAGGCCTAACTATCAAAGAAATAACATTCCTATTCAATATATCAATTGTATCACGTTTCTTAACTTTATTTATTTGTTTACTTATTTAACTAAAATTATATAACAATTATTTTCTTTCGATTTAGGTAAAAGCAAAAAAAAAAATAATTTATTAAATGTTCGTTTGTGTTTCTTTGTCCACACGTCTATTGGATGGCTATCAAATCCAAACAAACACTACAAGTCAAATGCAACAAAAACTCCAAATGAAAAATTCGAATTAATTAAAGACTTGAATTATAAAAAAAAGAAGACTTTCTCTCTGCCAACTTATTATAAATTCACTGCAATAACATTTTAAGCAAAATTTCAAATTGATAGCGAATGCAGACGATATTAGAAATAAATATTTAAAAAGTTAAGGAAATGTAAATGAGAGCTTCCCAACAACTTCTCTTAACACACTTATTTAAGGTTAAAACTACTTTTGCAATTCGCTCTGTAATTATTCACGCAGCGTGTGCTTCACCTATAAAAACTTAAAAGTGTTAACGCACTTTGCCTTTAAAATTTCTAAAGATATTCAACCTAACCTTAAAATTAATTTTTTTTAATAAACTTTTATATAAATGTTTCTCTTTTTTTTTAATTTTCAATAGCTTAACGATCCATAGACAGTTAAAATTTCTATTAAATAACAAATTTTTTCAACCTAACCTCAAAAATAAAAATAATAAGTATACAAGTTTATAATGTCGATTTTTTGTTTAAAAAATGCTTTTCTTATAACAACAAAATGAGTTGACACATTATTCAAAATATTGTCCATCGTGAGCCACATACTTTTTGCCATCTTTCTGACAGCATATGTTATTTTGCGCCAAAATAACTGCTCCGGTTTGGAAGTAAATAATGAATATTTGAAGTGAAGTGTATTCCAGCATGGGCGTTTTGCATAGATCGAAACAAATATTAAGTCAGAAGCAGCAAGGTTTTATCTATAAGACATGTGAGCGAAAACCTCCCATACACTGTAAAAATGTTGACCGGTCTCGCAACATGTGGCCGTGTGTTGTCGTGGTGACAGATAATAACCTCACGTCGAATAATCGGTTCGTGTTTCTTTCTTACAATAACAAAATGAGTTGCTACCATCTTTCTGTTAGCATATGGCTTCTGGGCCAAAAAATACTGCTCCGGTTTGGAAGTAAATAATGAATATTTGAAGTGAAGTGTATTTCAACAAGAGCGTTTTGCATAGATCGAAAAAAATGGTATTCAAAAACGGTAAGGTCTCGGCTATAAGGCGAGTTTGCCAAAACCTACCATCCACTGTTTTATAAATAATTTTTGACCGGCCTCACAACAAATGGTCGAGCGTTGTCATGATGGCAAATTATAGTTACGCGTCCAGTCGACTATTTGGGTCATTTTTTTAGTTGATTGATCCTCTCAAATGAATCAATTTCATTCGCTAAAGCTCCCCTGTGATCGTCTAACCCAATTTCGAACAAAGCATCATCCTTAATGCCGCCAACTAGTGGCGATAATCCTCAAGTGTATGCTGAGATACTGTCTGGTATGTTTTCTGAACTGGTGGAATTATTGGTCAGTACTTCTTAAAAACGTCGCTGGGCAAAATGCTACAGTGAATAGCAATCGCTATAGAGTCATGATTACTGAGTTTCTGGTTCATCAACTGAACAACCAGGATTTACAGCAGCTGCGGTTTGAACAAGACGGCGGAACATGTCACTCAGTTTGTGTCACAATTGATTTATGGATAAGAGCATTTTTTTGTCTTTGGACCAGAACTAGGAAATTAGGCTACAGGGAGGAGGAAAATGGGAGCAGTGTTTGTGGACATTCGATTTGAACTTGAACCTACATTGAAAGTGACAGGAACGACCTGCGGAGGGAGCGAATTTTCCTTGTAATGGATAGTGCGATTCACTGACCTATCAACCACGAATGAATGCGCTCTCAACAAAAATCAAGTTAAACGAAAACACGAGCGAGTAAAAGAGGCAAGTTCCCTAATTTCATAAGAGCACTTACCACTGTGGTAACGATAAAACAGTGTAATACATCGCACAATACGTCGATGCTCTAGAGAATCAACAGAGTTGCATACCGTACTGTCTCCAATTAGCCTCTTGGCTCTATCCTATACGTATTCGAAAGTAGACTTTGGGGCGCCGGTCCATACATGAGAGTTGCATTCCTTCTTTTGACGGATATAGATGGTATAAATAGTACGAATATCGAATGGAGTGAAGTATCTCCAACACCGTTTTAAACAACCAAGGCACTTGATAGCTTCTTTAGAAACCTAAAACAAGTTCATCGAACATCACAGTGAATTTTCATGCCAAGAACATTAAGAGGTTCCCATTTCGTAATACTTATATCACCCATAATAACAGATGCAGCATCATTTTCGAACACAGATCTGTGCGTAAGCATGCAGCATTGCATCTTACGGGCATTAAAATTGACTCTATTCGCACGACCCCATTCGGAGATCGCCGCAAGATCGTGTTATGGCCGTATATCGGCAATAACACGGCGAGTGTTATCCTCTAAGTGATCAACAATTTTTAGCTTATCGACGTAGACTAGCGACTTCATATGCCGCTACAGGAAAAAGGTCTAGCGGGATTAAATGAAGGCAAATTCACAAATCCGAAACGTAAAACTATGCGGCTACCAGACGTTTCCTTTAATAAATCAATTGTAAGCACATAGGACCCGTGAATTGTCTCCAAGATTGTACGATTTAATGCTGTTCAACAATTTTCTGTGGGATTATGTAAAGCCGGAAGGCGGATAACATTCGTCACGTTATTGCCAACATACGTCCAGAAATACTGGAAAAAGTAATCGAAAATTGGACCTGCAGTTTCGATTACGTCCACGCCAGTTTTGGTGGTCATATGCTAGAAATCATCTTTAAATCATAATAGACGAAAATCATATTTCGAATAAAGTAAATCTCACGTCAATTTCACAAATTTATTTGTTTTATAAACAATTTCAAAGTTATATACCTCCATAGAAACACCCTTTATAACAATTTAAGTTATGTTACACTTTGTTTTTTTTGTTTTTATTTTTACTCCCAATTGTGTGTAGTTGCCGCAGTCGTAAAACCTCAATGAGCGCGTAATTTAAAACGTTTTCGAAATTTAAATTAGAATTTTGCAAACGCGTAGATTTTAACGTAAATTTTAAAAGTCCATTTTAAAATGAATTTAATTGGGTACTTTTCAAAAACATGCAAACTTTTGGGTGTTTGTCTATGGAATCTTTAATAAGACCTGGCTCAGAAATGCCACATGTAGTCTGGCTTCCTTAATAAGTGCTTTTCATTTTCTCATTTTTGCCAGGGATGGCAAAGTTCCTTCTTTAGTTTTGTGGTATACGACTTGACCACTTTCGTTTAATACTGGAGTGCTATTTTTGGATACCAAATTGTATAGTGTCGGGTAGATACCAGCTCATGTACTTAGTTTTATAGGATCTAGTGTTGAGGTTTTCAATTATCGAAATTGGTTTTTCAAAAATGTAAAAATAGTTTTGAACTCGAATAACCGTATTTCAAAAATATATTTCAATTACGCAATAATTTAAAGAATTAAATCACCAGCTCAGCTGAAGAACACTTTAACTCCAATTTCATTAAAGTTCGCAAACCGGCTAATAGAAATGTTCCTTTTCCGGCCATTTAATTGAATTATGTGATGATGTTAAAAGAGATTTTAGTTGTCTGTGGAATCATTCTGCTAATCCGTTGCCTTGTGGATGATACGGAGAAATATGAATTTTATGCGATGCTGTTAGTGTAACTAGATGGTTGAACACCGATGACGTAACCTGTGTACCTTTATCTATAATAATTTTAAAAGGAACTGCGAAACGTGGAACATAATTAAAATGAAAGATTTAGCAACAGTTCGAGTAGTTATATCACATAAAGGATAAGCTTCTGGCCAACGTGAATACATATACTTGTTAACATATATCGATAACTATTAGAAAGTGTACCAACTAAATCCATATAAATACTGTAACGAAGATAATTTATTATATTTGAAAGGATAATAATTATCTGTAAAAAAAGTAAACAAAACGACCCATTGTCCATTTTATAAACTGCATAGTTTTTTAAGAAATCTTATACACACAAGACAATAAAAATATGCTTATAACAAATTCTTTGAAATAAGATAAACAACAGAAAACAAAAACAACTAGCACAGAACAAAAACATACAGCCTAGCAGGCTCATACACTGCATGATAATAACAACAGCAATATGGGGTGATGTTAAAGCAGAATATTCTTGTCTGTGTGAAAAGCGCTTCAAACAACTATTGGATTTTTTTCAACAAGAAGTTTGTTTTTCAATTGTGGCAAAACCCAAAAAACATAATCGTTTTAACATTTAGTTTTTTGACGTATTCGTAGTAGATGCATCTGCAATTGTTACAATGGATTCATTTTCGCCAGCAAATCGCAGTAAAATTATTAAAATGGTGATTAAAATTCGTGATATTTTCGGACAACATAATGGTCCTTCTGAGACCGCTATTAAGAATTTGGTGGTTAAATTTGAGTCGACACGCTCGACGCAAAATGTGCGAACAACAACTAGTGTTGGAATGGGTAGTTCAACTAAAAAAATTGCAGCTGTAAGTCACAGTGTTGAAGCAGTTTGAAATTTGTTAATTCTTCGGCATTCTCAATAATTGAGGTTATCCAAAATCACCACACGCGATAAGATTTACACCTGCACCTGGGCGTGGGCCTTAATCATTACCACTGTGGATCAAATGTAGCGTCATCCTCGCCCTAGAAGATCTTCGGATACGTATGTCCTCCAGTCACTTCTAGTTGCAACTTCAAAAGCCCTCAATCCTTGCTGAAGAGTTGGAGACTATCCAACTACTGGTTCAGAACGCATGAAACTTAATATAATTAAGTACGCAACGGCATTCATACTCACTAAACGAGGACCATTCATTGTGTTCATTGTGAATGGTACGACCCACACACTCAAACAAGGGCCTCGAAACACACAGCCACCACGATACTCTCGAAGGGCCAACCTCAATAATCAGTCAGAGAAGAGCTAAATGCCTAAAGAGATAAATAGCGGAACTTTGGGGCTTTACTGATACCCGTGGAAATATAGTGAATTTTCCAGTTGGCTGCTACTAGCCTAAGGGGACTGGGCTCCTTTTTACCCCGCAAGACACAAGTCTAAATAGTTGTGTGATCCATACTGACTTATAAAGTGCCCCCGGGGGCGAATTTTGCGTAAGCATTTGACTTTGAAGCCTTACAAAGTTCAGCCGGTACAGGAATCGAAGCCGACTGACTATTCACATCGCCGTAGATTCGCTTAATTCATTCAGGAACAACCAGCTGGTTTTTTCAGACGAAGCCCAATTTCACTTGTCAGATTATATGAATAAGCAAAATTGCCGCATTTGGGCATCTGAAAATCCTAGAACGATTATTGAGAAGCTTTGGCATGCTAAACGTTGACACGTGCATGGTGCGCTATGTAGTCTTTAGGCGTGATTGGTCCGTTCTTTTTTTTAAGGAGAGGCTTGAAATGCAGTAACAATTAATGGATCATGCAATTGCGAGAAATTTACAATTCAATTTTGGCCAATTATTGATGACGACGTGGGTA
The DNA here is from genome assembly GCA_030448955.1 of Trichopoda pennipes. NCBI lineage: Eukaryota > Metazoa > Arthropoda > Insecta > Diptera > Tachinidae > Trichopoda > Trichopoda pennipes. The sequence continues at coordinate 10,579,407 of JASKUP010000056.1, read as the reverse complement.
TCATTGACACGAGGTATCAACAGGACGGTGCCACCTATCACACAGCTATTGCTGTGCAAACCACTACTACTATTTATACCACCTATATCGTCACGTTATTGCAGACATACGTCCAGAAATACTGGAAAAAGTAATAGAAAATTGGACCTGCAGTTTCGATTACGTCCACGCCATTTTTGGTGGTCCTATGCCAGAAGTCATCTTTAAATTATAGACGAAAATCATATTTCGAATAAAGTAAATGTCACGTAAATTTTAAAAATTTATTTGTTTTATAAACAATTTCAAAGTTATATACCTCCATAAAAACACCCTTTATAACAATTTAAGTTATGTTACACTATTTTTTTTTTATTTTTATTCCCAATTGTGTGTAGTTGCCGCAGTCGTAAAACCTCAATAAGCGCGTAATTTAAACGTTTTCGGCCCATACAATTATCTTGTATGGGCCGGCGCTCCAAAGTCTATTTTGGAGTTGCTCGACCGCGTACAGGAGAGGGCCAAGAGGCTCATTGGGAACGGTAGGGTATCTTGTTTTATCGGTATCACTGTTTTATCGTTACAACAATGGTAAGTGCTCTAACGAAATTAGAGAACTTGTTCATGAAACTCGTACAATTTTGCGTCTTGGTCAATTGGCCAGTGTACGTGGTCGATTGGCCTGTGAATCGCACTATACGCTATACAGGGAAAATTCATTTTTAGCCACTTTCAATGTGGGTAAATTTAAATCAGCCAGATCGTGTGATTGATTAAAACTGGATTATGTGTTGTGGGGCTATGTTAAGGACAGAGTCTATACGCAGCCAATCGAATCGATTTCAGCCTTACGACTCAAAATCCGTGACGTGATTAACGAAATAGAAACGCCATTATAACAAGGAGTAATTCAAAAGTATGATGAAAGAATCGACATCTGTCAGCGTGGTCGTGGTGGACGTTCGCCAGTTATCAGTTTTCATTCATAATTGCTGAACTTTTCTCTTCGTAATACAATAAAAACTTTAATATTTTTGTTTGTTTTAGAAAACAAACTTCTTGTTGAAAACCATTTTATTTGCAAGAAACAAGTTTTGGTTAAATTGTTTCAATAACTTCCCAAAGGTGATTAGGTGAGCTGGCTCAGGACTGGAGAAATGAATATTTCAAATGCCATCGAGTTGCATGGTTTGGAATATTTAATTTAAAAACGTTTTATTTTAACACTTTTTATTTTTGTTGTTTCTTTTGGCCAAAAGAAAAATTGCTAAAGAAATAGAGAGCGATCATTTTAGCCATTATCAGACATGTTGTAAGTATTACGGTTAATTTAAAAATGAATAAACAAGGTCAGATTGTCATCTATCTCTATGATAAAGAGAGAAAAAGAAACAAACGGCGAGGCGACAAGGCGAATTGGCCGTTTTTCAAATCAATTGTGTAAATTAAAAACTGTTTTTACATATCGCTGTCCTAAAAACTAAATCTAAGGAAGTTGTGATAAATTCAAACTTTGTTGTTGTAATTTGATTTTCAAATAATCAAATATTAGTCATAACACTCAAAGGAGGTTTCTAAATTTGTGGGTGAAAATATCCAAAATTAATATTTGAATTGCATTTTAAATTTCAATAACAATTAACAAAACAAATTGTGCATGATGAATATCTAACTAAATGTTAATATGATTTAGCAATAATATGTGACATTATTTAAATTAAAACAAAAATTTAATGAATACTTAAACGCACACTGAAAGAAAACTTGTGCAACTTTCAGTGCAGGTATAAAAAACGCAGTTTTTTCTTAAGTTTTAAGTCACGTGGAAGAGAAAGTTTGTTTGAATAAAATGCTGCATAATCGCCCACATCACGAAGAAGAAGGTTCCTTTTGCTCCTCCTAATTCAACAGCTGTTCAAGGTAAATTGTATTATCATCGCATAATGAATAATAGGTTTATTCCTTTTAATAAAATAATGAGTTCTTTTATTGCAAAATAATAACTCAGCAACTTTAAATTAAATTAAACGATTTAATCACTCTCAATACACTTAAAATAAACAAGATGGTAACTTTGTTGTCTTTACTCACTGATGACCCAACTTGAATTAATCCACTTTCCCAGCAAGTGCTGCTTGTGTAGTTGTTTTAAGCGATTTTCGGACATACAAGAATATTCTAATTTAAATTCAGTCCATATTGTTGTTGTTATTATCATACACTCTAGGCCCCTGCTTTGCTGTGTATTTTATTGTTGTTCTGTGTTATTTGATTTTGTTTTCTGTTATTTATCTTATTTCGTGGAATTTTTTTAAAGTATCTTGTTGCTGTCTTGTGTGTATAAGATTTCTTAGAAAACTATGCAATTTGTAAAATGCACAGTGGGTTATTTCGTTTACCTTTTACTGATAATAATTTTCTTTTAAAACTTTACAAATCATCGTAACTCGTAACAATATAGAACAAATACAAAGAATAATTATAATTTTGAGAGAAAATGTATTCACAATCAGAGCAATACTTTTACTACGATTGCCGCAGCTTACAAAATGCAATCTTTAAGCAACAATGTTTTTGTATTCAACACTAGACTAAATAAATATGGCTCATTTGAGGGCAGGAATTGTGGGCGAATTTTGTTTAGCGAAGAAGCTCAACAAAACTGCTCAAGTGTATGTTGAGACACCGGTACATTTAGAAAATCTCACTATTTGATATGCTTTATAGGAATCGTTGGTCCGTCGTTCTTTAAAAATTATGCTGTCAATGAAGACTATAATGGTGACCACTACAGAACCATGATGACTAACCTTATCACTCATCATGTAAAAGCAATGATGTGCAGGTGCTGTGGTTTTAATAAAAAGGCGCAACACCTCACAATTGATTTATTCAAGGAAACCTCTGGTTTCACGTTTCAGCACCGTGAATTTACGTCCAAGATCGTTCTATTTAATGCCGCTAAACCTTTTTCTGTAGGGACATATGAAGTCGCTAGTCTACGCCGATAAACCAAAAACGATTGATCACTTAGAGGGCAACATTCGCCATATTATTGCCGACATACGACCATAACACGGTCTCGCATCGATCTCCGAATCGAATCGCGGGAATAAAATCAATTTTAATGCCCGTAAGTTACAATGTTCCATACTTATGCAAAGATCTGTGTTCGGAAATGGTGATGCATCTGTTACTATGAGTGATATAGGTATTACGGAATCGGAAGCTCTTAATGTTTTTGGTATGAAAATTCAGTATGATGATCGATGGATTAGGCACATCTTTCAGATTTCTAAAGAAGCTTTCAAATGCCTCGGTTTTCTAAAATGGTGTAAGAAATACTTCACTACATCCAATCTTCATACTATTTATACGGTAGGGTATTCAACTCTATTGATTCCCTAGAGCAGTGATGGGCGCGAACTACGGCCCGCCGAGCGTTTTTCAAAAAAAAAAATTAATCACCTATTAAAAAATTATGCCCACATATCAATTTAAATTATATTTTAAAAAAGATATAAATTGACAATTTTAGCAAAACAATGCGATGCTTTCATATTATATTGTGTTCAAACTGCGTAGTTTTCTGGGAAATATTGTACACACAAGACAACAACAACTTTCTGAAGCAATATTCCAAGCAGAAACATAAACATCATAAAACATTAGCAACTAATATAGAAAAGTGAACGTATAACATAACAACAACTATTATATGTGAGATCTAAAAGGTTCTTGAATATTCGAGACAACATGCGCAGCAACAAATATAAAAGGGCCAGCGATGGATTAATCAGCAATCAGTAAAAGTGTAAGTCTCGTGACGTAAAAAATAAATTGTGAAGTAAAATTATAAAGTTGCCAACGTACAGTTTTATTTGTGTAATTAAAATAATAAATGCCAATCGAAAATAGAAAGAGAAAAATTGATTCCGAATGTCGAGTATTTCAAGAAGAGTGGACATGAAAGAACTTCTTTATGGAATATAACCAAAAACCTATTTGTCTTATCTGTCAAGAACTGGTAGCTGTACCAAAAGATTATAATCTCGCTAGGCACTTTAATTCAAAACATCTTGGGTCGAAGTACTATAAAATGACAGATGAAGACAAGAAAGTTCATTCAGAGGAATTGAAAAGAAAAATATCTAGTCAGCAAATGTTTTTTTAAAAATCAAAGAAGTGTCCAGCGATCCTCCATCTTAGCTGGTCACATTGTTGCCTGTAAAATAGCAAAAATCAAAAAGTAACAAACCGTTTTCTGAAGGAGAACTTATTAAGGATGTGTTTATTAGCATTGGAAAAGTATTATGCCCAGAAAAGGTAAAAGATTTCGAATCTATAGGTCTGTCACGTAGAATGGTCACAAAAAGAATTGAAGCGATTTCTTCTAATTTAAACAATCAACTCGATGGACGTCTTAAAAAGTTTAAGTATTTTTCAGTCACTATGGACGAGAGTGTTGACAGGAGTGATACAGTCCAACTTCTAATTTTTATCAGAGGAGTCGATGAAAACTTTGTAATAACCGAAGAATTTGCTTGTTTGAGATCTTTGAAAGGAAAGACGACAGGAAAAATAATTTATGATGAATTTAGAGAGGGGATGGAATCTCTTAATGCCCCAAATTTCCAAACTAATTAATTTAACAACTGATGGAGCACCTAACATGGTGGGAAAAAATACGGGGTTTGCAGGAGTTTATAAAAGTCAGAATCCTGAAAGCGAAACAATTTTTTTACATTGTCTAATCCACCAAGATGTTCTTTGCAAGGCTGCCGTGGATATTAACCACGTACTTATATTATTTTAAAATTATTAATACCATTCGAGCCCGTGGTTTGTTACATCGACAATTTCAAGAGTTTTTATCGGAAGTTGATGCAGAATTTTCAGATGTACTTTATTACACAAAGATCAGGTGGCTGAGTTGTGGGCATACCTTCTCGAGAGTTTGGAGTCTTCTCGAAGAAATTAAAGTTTTTCTAAAAACTAAAACTGAAATTTGGGATGAGTGGGAAATATTGGAGGATAAGAATTGGTGCATCAAGTTTGCTTTTTTCGCGGATTTACTCGAGCACTATAATAAACTGAACAACAAGTTGCAGCGCAGAAATCAATTTATAGATGAATCTTGGGGCAGTTTGAGGTCTTTTAAAACTCAATTGTTTATATTTTCTAAATGTTTGGGAAAAATGATTTGACTTATTTTCCAAGACTTAATTCTTTAAAGCCTGTGAGTGAAGAGAAGTTAAAAGTCTTTTCACAATCTTCATTAAAACTGTATTCAGAATTTGAGGCCAGGTTTGCTGAATTTAAAAAAATCCAACCATGTTTAGATATTTTTTCAATGGTTTTTAATATTAATCCTGAGAATGTTTCATCTAATTTACAATTGGAAATTATGGAATTGCAATGTAATAATAATTTAAAACAGCTATTTTTACATACAGATAAGCTTAATTTCCATAAATCCTTACCAAAAGATGAATTTCCAAAGCTAATTAATCAAGCGCAGAAAATTATGGCAATGTTTGCTTCCTCATATTTATGTGAACAGGCCTTTTCAGTAATGAAATGCAGACAGAAAAAAATTCAATAAGAAACCGATTGTCAGACGAGAGTCTATTTAATTTATTAAAAGTCGCATCCTCCCAGCTGGAACCAGATTTTGAGGAAATTATGTCAAGTCAGAAACAGATCCATGCTTCCCATACATCTGGAAAATCTTAAAATCATAATAAACCGTATCTTATAAAATTTTTATGTTATTTTCAAATATTACGTAATATAACTAATAAATATTTAGATTAAACCGAACTTTTAATTGAACAGCAACCCCATAATTTTTTAATGAATGACCCTCCATGTTTTTTTTTTAATTTAATGGCCCGCCGCAAGATTTTTTTTAATATATTGGCCCGCCACCCAAAAAGTTCGCCCATCACTGCCCTAGAGCATCGAAGCAATGTAAGTTGTATTTCACTCTTTTACAACAATGGTAAGTGTTCTAACGAAATTAGGGAAACTCGCACGTTTTTCCGTTTGACACGATTTTCGTTAAGAGCGCATCCATTTGTGGTCGATTGCCCAATGAATCGCACTACACATTACAAGGAAAATTCGTTTTTTAGCAGAACCGTTCGTATGTGGAATAAACTCCCTCCAGAGGTCTTTCCTGTCACTTTAAATGTAGAAAAATTCAAATCGAATATCGGCAAACAGCACGCCCTCTTTCCTCCCCCGCTTAACCTAATTTTCTAGTTCTGGTAGAATGCATTGCATGAGTATAGGTCATTCTCTGAGTACTGGTTTGAACGAAAAAACAAAAATGAATAAATAAAATGTTGTAAAAAGTCATCGAAAATTGGATCCCCAGTTTAGCCGGCAGTGGCTGTCATATGCCAAAGGTCATATTTAAATTATACTGCCAGAAGATTATCTTTCGCATATAATAAAGTCCATGCCAATTTAAAAAATCCATCTTTGTTTTATTTTATTTCCAAGTTCTGTGCCTCTATAAAAAATGCTTTATATTAATGAGCCGACTATGTTAAGTACTGCATCCATAAAATATTGTTACAAAAATAATTTATTACATTTGAAAAGAAAATAATTATCAGTAAAGACCCAGTGCGCATTTTACAAACTGCATAGTTTTCCGAGAAATCATATGCACAAGACAACAACAACATGCTTATAAAAAATTCTATCAAATAAGATAAACAGCAGAAAACAGCCAAGCAGGCGCCTAAACTGAGAGATAACAACAACAATATGGGCTGATGTTAAAGTAGAATATTCTTGTATAAGCGAGAACCGCTTAAAACAACTATATAAGCACCACCTGCTGAGCAAATTAATCAATCAGTAAGTAAAGACAACAAAGTTACCATCGTGACCTGAAAATACAAACAGCTAAGCAGGCACCTAAACTGCATGATAATAACAACAATATGGGGTGATGTTTAGAATGTTGTTGTATGTGCCACAACTGCTCAAAATAACTATATAAGCACCACTTGCTGATTTAAGGAAATTAAATTAATTAATTAAAGTTGACACATCGTTGATAAAAGACAACAGAATAATAAAGCATCTTTTAAGACCAACAGCAACGGACACACAATAATACACAACTCATCAAATCATCCCCAGCAACACAAAAACGCAGCAATCAGGCAGTTAATAACAAGACTTGAGAGAACACCACTAACACGGCAAATGTATATGAAGGAAATGGAAACAATATACACCATAGCGGAAAACAATGGATACAAAAAGCGCCTCGTAGATAACATCAAGAAACAATTTATAACGAACAAAGAACAGGAGAAGGAAAGGAAAAAATGGGCTACATTAACATATATGGGAAAATCAACGTACAAACTGGCGAAATTCTTTGGAAAACACAACATCAATACCGCATTCAGAACAAGAAACAACCTAGGCAAAATACTACGGAATAAAACAACCGAGGCAAATATACTAGACAAACAAGGAGTGTACAAATTAACTTGTACATGCCATTATAGCTACATCGGGCAAACAGGACGAAAAATTAAAACCAGAATTAGGGAACACATTAGAGACTATAACGGAAAACTATGAGAACCAAAATCAACTCCAGAATCGAACTTTGCGAACCATATATTTAACAACAAATGTACACCAGGACATATAAAGACAACGGTTAAACTGCTTCATACCCAGCACAAAGGAAGGAGACTAAATGTACTAGAAAACATGGAAATATACAAACAAAAAACATTTGACGGACGAATAATAAATGAACAAATAAACACTGCTTCGGACACAATATTTGAACCGTTGAGACATTTTTACAGGAAAACAAACACTACACCAACACAAAAACGTTACGCAAGTGCACAAGACCAAAGCAATAAAGAACATCATAAACGTATAATTACAGATTATTATGTCACATAAAAAAAAAGAAAACAAAAAAAACCCCCAATACGTTCACACATAAAAGAAAAAACGGACAGCAAGCATGACTGTAAAAGGAAAAAAAAAAAGACGAATGAAAAAGGGATCGACAAATTAGGTAAAAAGAGACAAACGAAAAAGGAGAGATGCAGGCAAAAAAGACAGAAAGGGACGAACGCAATAACGAACTATATAAATACAACTGACAACAGAACGCAACTAGTACGAAAAGAACACTGAAGATGGCAAACAGCCGAAACCGGTTTGTTCACAAACCAAATTTGACGAGGGTTGACGGAAAACCGTACCCAAATAAAATTAATTATAACCCCGTCGGAAAAGCCAAGCACACATCTTTTAAGGCGTTAGAGTGAAGAAGTTGCCATCGTGTTTATTTTGTGTGTATTGAAAGTAAATAAATCGTTTAATTTAATTTAAAACTCTAAAGTGCTATATTATATTTTGCAATTAAAGAACTCAATATAATTAAACGTTTATTAAAAGGATTAAACGTAATAATATTATCAATTCGATATCAGGTTAATGTGGCTATACTACGGAACATTGTGCAATTGTAATGGTAATACGTGTTTTCTACGTCCATGTTGAATCGAAAGAATTGCTAAATTGGCATCACTTTATATGTTTGAGCTAATCGTCATTAATATGATTAAAGTGATTAATCTCTAAGAAGACCAGCGGTAGGGGATTTTGCAAATTAGAGCTTTTGTCTAGTAACGTAGTAGATATGATATCTAAAAAGAAACTCTTGGTCTATGGTCTTTGTAGTTTTATTCTTCTTGTGATAAATTAAATTCTCAATTAAAATTTTAAAACAATAATTTTTTTAATTTATTTTTTGTTTAATTTTTTTAAAACTAAATCCGTTAATTTGTTTTTCCTAATTTGTGTTTATTAATTTATTCAATTTAATTTTTATTTAATTAAAATATTTATTTGTGTTTAAATGTGCATTTGTTGTTTCTTTATTTTTTACAAACAATTGTGGTCAGCTTAAATCTAATAGATTTTTTACATTAACTCTTAATTTATATTTAATTCCTCATATTAAACATTGTTTTTTATAAAAAAAATATTTTTTTTTTTTATTAAACTAAAATCGTATGTTTGGGTATTGTATGTTTGGCTATTCACCCCTAATTACGCCTTAAAAAATCCCGGATTGTATTTACATCCAAGGCGAATTCACTCTCAGTCACTGTATGTATTAGCTTAAAAGTAGTTGACTTTAGAAGAAAACCTCTTAAGTTGTCAAACACAAAAAGCAATTTTGACATTTGTAAATTAAAGAAAAGTTTTTTTTTTAATTAAAGCGTTACAAAAACTGAAGTATACTTTCAAGCGTCAGACATAAATCTTTGTTTACACAAATCTGTAAATTGTTTAGTTTACCTAACCAGAAAATTAATAACCGAAACTAATGCATACACTGTTTTTAAGCACTTTCCCCATAACAACATTGCCGTTGTAGTGCTTTTGCTACAGTATTGGAATGTAATCTTATTTAATTTAACACACCTTTAATATAATTTTTGGCTTGTACTTTTGCTTTGTTAATAAGCCAATTCTAAATGTAATATAAAATGCTAATAACCTTTAGGGAATTTTGGTAGTTTTTCCCAAAAAAAAAATGTCAGTGGCAACGCTGTTTACTTCAGACATCACTTGCCTAGAAAAGTTTTGCTATTTACTATTTTCATGTGGCCTTAAAGAATGTGATAGAAACTTTGTCCTACTGAAGACGGATACTTCGTTTAATATAGACAGTGTCCGAAAGTCATATGACCGAAGCTGTTCTGACAGAGAACATTCCCCTGACTATATAAGCAAACGATAGGTATTGCTGTACTCTTTATTTCGTGATAAGATTTACATCTGCACCTGACCTGTAAGCCCTAATCAGATGGTGGTCAAACCACTGGGAATGAAAAGCACTGGGAATAGAAAGCCGAAGACTAATTCTAGCAACAGGTCTTTCCTAGTTGCAATTTCAGCGGTTCCAAAGCAGGGTTGCAAACCACTACTCCTTGCTGAAGAGCTGGAGACTATCCAACTCCTGATCCAGAACACATGACTAGCATGCTCACTGGATCCGGATCATTCACCCGTTGGTGTGATTAAAGGTGAGATGATCCTGGCCCTCAAATCAAAATCATGCGAGGGTCGAAAACTGCATTCATTCATCCAACATTTTGATGTATGCCGACGACGTAAAAGTTTTTCTTAGTTACAGTCAAATAACTGACCAGCAACGTCATCAAGGAGACCTTAACTCGCTTCACTAGTGATGTAAAATAAATCTTATGGAGCTAAATCTAAAGAAATGTAAATATATATGCTTTGCTAGAAAGAACCTGATAACTATGTGCTATTTCATCGACGGCCATCATTTGAAGGAAATTGATAAAATATTAGATCTTGGATTGCTACTTGACTTCAAACTCAATTTTATTGCACATATAAATTTGACAGCAAACAAGGCTAGAGGTGTACATGGATTTTTTTTCAGGCAACGATGCCTATTTGGCCATTACCGTGCTACATTCTTTAGAAAAGGTATAGAGAAAAAATAAGACAGGTGGTGAAAGTAGAAGCACAGTTACATAGCATTCAAGCTCTTATTTTTGTTGTGAAAACAACCACTCCTAGATTGGTAGGCTGAATACACACCTACCAACCTACCGGGGCAGCTTTCATTTCTGAAAGGCCCATGTTATCGAAAATTAACTGTCGTATAAGACGGCACAGCTACCGACCAGTAACTATGCCTTCATACCTGAGCAGCCCCACCGATAGTTAATTTTTTTTTATTTATTGTAATTAAAATAGCCAGGGTTTTAGCTGGGAATCGAACCCACAACCCCCAGACTGATAAGGTAGTACACTACCTACTAGCCTACAGGTCTAAAGAGTCTGATGATCCATACGTTACAAAAAGCCTTAATATTACGCTTGTCAGGCCTATTCTGCAGTATGGATCTATAATTTTCTCGAATCTATTCAAAAGCAATTTCTGCTTTTTTGTCTACGAGGTTTCAACTTTAACCCAACCAGCTATCAACTCTAAGGAGTCGTTCATTTTTGGCGTGATTAATAGTGATGTTTCTACTCATTTACTTATTAACACAATGACTTTAAAGGTACCACAACACCCTACACAACATTTCACCCCTTTAGCAGTAGAATTCAATCTATTTATAAAAAAAGCATAAATTCCCTATTTTATTGCAACACTTCTAAAGGGTCCGCCATCTAACGTTCTTTTCTTTAACTAGTGCTTATTTCGAGAATGGCAACACTTAGCTCATGTTTGATTTGACAGATAATTAGTTTTATTCTTCCGCTAAACGAATATGGTTGTGTATACGTTTGAACAACGCTGGAAAATATTGCGACATTACTTTGAAAATCATAATAATGTTGCAGAATGTGTGCGAAAATTGCGTACGGATTTTGGAAGAAGAGAAACACCGTCAGCTCCGTATGTTCGTTATCTTGTGAAAAAAGTGAAAGAAACTGGCATCCGCATCGATAAACCAAAGCGTGAAAAGCCCAAAACAGTGCGTACACCCTAAAATATTGCTGCTGTGGTAGAAAGTGTGCGTGAGGCGCCATCAACATCAATTCATCATCGTTCTCAACAATTAACCATTTCAGAGACATCATTGAGACGAATTTCGCATATAGACCTTACGCCATGCAAAGTCCAATTGGTTCAGGAGTTAAGGCAAAGTGATCATCCAATGCGTTCTCGCTTCGCTAAGTGGACCTGCGAAGATGCCGATTTTGCAAAAAAAAAAATGATCTCTTCAGATGAAGCTCATTTTGTAAACAAGCAAAATTGTCGCATTTGGGGCACAAAAAACCCGCACGCATACATTGAAAAGCCGACGCACCCAAAACGAGTCGCTGTTTGGTGCGGGCCATTTTTCTTCGAAAATGAGCAAGGAGTGGCCGTTACAGTCAATGATGATCGTTATCGGCCCATGTTGAACGAATTTTTGTTCACAAAAAATTGAAGAGGAGGATATTGGCAACATTTGGTTTAACAAGACGGCACTACGTGCCACACAGCCGAAGAAGCTACACTCGATGTTTTGCGTCCTATTTTTGAAGATCGCATTATCAGCCACAGAGCTGATGTCGTTTGGGCACCTCGGAGCTGCGATTTGACACCGTTGGACTATTATTTGTGGGGTGCTGTCAAGGATAAGAGTTACACCGACAAGCCAGAGACAATTGACGCTTTAAAGGACAATATTCGTGAAGCAATTGGTGAAATACAGCTACACGCAATCGATAATGTGCTTAAAAATTAAACCGATCGTGTAGGCTACTGCATGGTCAGCCGAGACAGCCATTTGAATGAAATTATTTTCCATTATTAACCGGAAGGATTGTACTTTCAAATAAAAAAAGAAATTTGAGAAAATGAAAAACTACTGAAAGTTTTGTTTATGGCATTTAAAACAAACAAAAAAAGTTATTTGGCGAACCTTTTAGTACAACGCACTGCTTTTACCGATTCACCTTAATCTTCAAGACTGGATACTGTATCCCTACAAGCCAAAACAATTTTTAGCAATCCGACCAATATGAATGATGCAGATTGGATAAACGATATTGAAAATAATGCACCCCAACCGGTAACAAACTACAAAAACATTTAGGTTTTTCATTTAATTCAATTGCAGTCATTTTATAACGATAAAAACTCACCGACAAAATGTCAGCTAACCGAATTATCAAAACTTTTATTCGGTTGGCAAAGCAAATACATTCACTTACTGCCACGATATCCCAGGTTTTGTGGAACATATTAATTAAGTCATCGATAACTGATTGTTTATATTTTTTAAAAATTTTAAGAATTATCTTTTATAGAAATTACAACAAATTAGCTTATATTATGCAAATATTAACTAAACTTAATTATACAATATTAACTAACACTAGAATTGCTTTTATCTCGTAATATTTTATCGTAATATTTTCTTTTGAAATTTTTAAAATGTAGAAATTTTCAAAAGAAATTTAAAAATTTTTGTGCTATAAATTTAACTTGATTTGTTTTTTGTTTTTTTTTTTTTTGTAAGTATGTATGTATGTGTGTAAATTTGTTTTTGATGTTTTAAAATAATTAAACAAAAACAAAACCGTGTGTGTGTATTGCAGGTAAAGATTTCAAAGCAAAAGCCTTTATGAGATTTCAGGACCTTAAAGAATTATTGTTATTTTAAATATATATTGCACTTAAAATCTATTTAAATTGTTATTTTTGTTTTTATTTTTTATGTATTTACATTAAATATTAATTTTATTATTTTGTGCTAAACAAAATATTAGAATCATTTAAGATTTATTTGGTTAAATTATATAAAACTTTGCTTCTACCAATTGAATGGCAATACTGTATATACACCCCTAATATGAATATCAATGTAAATAGTCTCATTACTTTCGTTGTCAATAGCATATTAAATCAACGTAAATCGGTATTAACTAAAAGTTTGTCGTTGTGATTTCAACACAAGGGCGCAACATGTCACCCAACCCGCAACGCAATTGATTTATTGAAGCAAACGTTTGGTAACCCCATAGCTTCACATTTTGGATCCGTGAATTGGCCTCCAAGATCGTGCTATTTAATAGTGTTAAACTATTTTCTGTGGGGACATATATGAAGTCGCTAGTCTACGCAGATAAGCCACAAACGATTGATCACTTAGAGGACAACATTTGGAAATGTTGGAAACAGTCATCGAAAATTATGCCCCCAGATAAGATAACGTCTGAGCCAGTCGTAGCGGTCATATGCTAAAAGTCATACTTAAATTATATTGGCAGATTTTATTTCGAATAAAATTAATTTCATGCCAATTTAAAAAATCTATTTTTATTTTATTCCATTTTCTCTATAAAAAACAATGACTTGACTCTATTAAGCACTGCACCCATAAAATATTGTTACACAGATGATTTATTAAGTTTTAACAGAAAATAATTATCAGTTAAAAAAACATAAGCCAAGCAGCAACATCGTTAGAAGTCATATAGTTCAATTTCGTTTTTTTTTTTTGTTTAAACTGGTAAAAATTAAAAAATTTAAAATTATACTAAAAACAGTAGAATTTTGTGCGGATTACGGTAGTGTAGATTTCGTTGAAATCGGTTCATGCGTTTAGAAGTTACGCGCGATTTAATATATTGTTATCTATTAAGCAATAATTGTATGCAGTGTTTGCGAAATACAATTGGGACTTAAATAATTGTTGTTGCGAATATCCCGTTTGTTAATGTAAACATTCCAACTTTGACAGTGGGACCGAACATAAAAAAAAATACACACATAAAATAAAAAAAAATAAACAAATAAATAAATAAGAAAGAAAGAAAAGGAAAAGGAGAAAAAGGAAAGAAAAAAAGAAAAAAAGAGAATAAATATAAATAAATATTTAAAAGGAAAAATAGGAGAACAAAAATATATATATATATCATAAATAATCATATCTTGTGATATATAGTGAATGACTACATCCAATACTCCCAATAAGGGGAGCGTGTCTAATGGCAGAAATGCCTACTTAGTTTTGAGTCACCAGTCGGTGAACAGTGAGAACATTAACGACCCGGCTTATAACAAAATTATTTATCTGCTAAGGCGAAAATTAATTTAAATCACAGTTCAAGTGCACCCAATCTTGATAAGTGTCTTGAGGACAACCCAACTTCTTCCACGGGCATTTACTTGGGTGATATTAGAAATTCTAGAGATATAATAGAATCTCGATCATCCGTTTTTAATACGGGAGCAACGAAAACGATAATTGGCAGAACAGCGGTAAGTTCCGAAAATCGTGACAAGTAAAGTAAACAGGTATGGACCGCTATATAACCGTAACTAAACGGAAGTTTAGACCTAGGACCTCAAATTTGGAACCGAATCCCAAACAGGCAAAAAATTTGACCACAAGTGAGAATCGCTTTGCCATACTTGCAAATAAGGAGACAGAAAACGCAAACCCTGTGACGAAGAGAGTCAAACCCCCTCCACTTTATCTTCGCGAGGCCACAACCAAAGATTTGGTGACGAAGTTAACTCAACTGGTAGACAAAGAAAACTTTTATGTTGTCTCAGTGAGAAAGGGAAACATTCAAGAGACTAAAATTCAGCTGAAGGATGAAAATTATTTCAGAATTGTTATTAATAGATTCGACACCGAGAAAAAAAATATTACACTTATCAGCTGAAGAGTGCCAGAGGTTTAAATGTCATCCTAAAAGGTATCGAAGGATTTGAGGTTAAATCGGTCCATAACATCCTAAACAGGAACAAAGTTCCCCAGCCTCTCTCTAGAGTTGAAGTTTCATTTAACCCCTCAAATATAAAGAAAAAGGGTGATAGTCATCCTATTTATGGCCTTAGGTATCTACTAAGTCATAGAATACACGTTGAGGAACCGATAAAACGTACAGGTCCTCCGCAGTGTCAGAACTGCCTGGAGTTCGGGCATACTAGGTCATTCTGCAAACTACCATCAGTTTGTGTCAGATGTGGTGACATACATAAGAGTACTGAATGTCCCCACCCTAAAACGGAAACTGCATGCAAAGGATGCAGTAATTGCGGAGAAAATCATACCGCAAATTACCGTCACTCACCAACATATCTAACGTCTTGCCAGAGACTTACTTTTATTTGAGGGTCACAGACGCCTAAAGAGACTGCAAGCCGCTGACCTACTGAGGTGAATGTACACGAGCATGTTTTAGTTGTCTACCGCAGTGGCAGTAACAACTTTGTTTTTTTTTTTTTGTTTAGGTTAAGCTTTGAATAATTATTGTTAATTCCTTAGGGAAAGATTCAATAAAAAGAAAAAGAAACAAAAAAAAACAGTAAACGAAACGACCCACTGTGCGTTGTACAAACGGCATAATTTTCTAAGAAATCTTATACACAAAAGACAACAACAATATGCTTTTGAAAAATTCCACAAAATAAGCTAAACAACAGAAAGCAAAACAAAACACAATACACAGCCAAACAGACGCCTAAACTGAATTGATAAAATCAACAACAATATGGCGTGATGTTTAGAATATTCTTGTGTCTGTGTGAGAACCGCTTTAAATATTAAATAATTACATAAGCACGACTGGGCTGGGTAAACGATTTAATTGAACTGTTATCATTTCTTTCCACTTTGCTGGCTGTTTTTTTGATAAGAACGGCAAAAGCTTTCGATGTGATAACATCATTCTCCGGCCGTAAAATTATTCAAGTTGAGTCATCGTTGAGTAAAGACCACAAAGTTGCCATAGTGTTTATTTTATTGGTATTAAAAGTAAATAAATCGTTTAATTTAATTTAAAACTCTAAAGTGCTGTGTTATTATTTTTACATAAAAGAGCCTAATATAACAAGACGTTTATTAAAAGAAATAAACGTAACAATATATCACAAAAGAAATTTTTTGTCATAACTATAGATCTTCTAACACAACAAAATTAAAAGAAATAAACGTAACAATATATCACAAAAGAAATATTTTGTCATAACTATAGATCTTCTAACACGGTGTGCAAAAAAATTGAAATCTCAACTTGCTAAATTTACATACGCTTTCAAAAGTCGAGTAACATGTACAGATTTTTTTGTTTATGGGCGTGGCTAATATTTTCCTTTAACCAAGCCTAACATGCTGACTGATTTCAATACATGTAACTCCTTACTTTTTAATTTGTCATTCTTCAATTTGGCTTGAGATAATAAGACTCTTGAGTTTCTGTATAAAATTTGGAATAAAATCCACTGATCTGAGCTGTTTGAATAATAAAAAATAAAAAAAAGTAGTGAAATAGTCATAAGGATATGTTTTCACCCCCAGTAATACATTCAGAAATATTTTGTGATGAGAATATCAATTGTGTTTATCCAGCGATGGTTCAGTTTTAAAATTACGCAGCTTGAAGAGGAAAGCATCGATATTATGTCTAACTCAGATGATGCAAAACCTCAGAACCACAAGCGTCTTCAACGAGAATGGATATTTGACAGTAATTAAGAAAATTTTGCTGCTAAATTTTCTTTCCATGCAGCGATAAATAAAAATCTCATATTTTCTGTGTAAGAATAGCTGTAAATGAATCGGAAAGTAAAATTAAGTTTATGAGGATTTTTAAACCAGTTATAAAGCAAAACATGTGATAGATTGGTAAAATGGAGATTTAGGCGATTTTTAAGCTATTGGCTACACCTTTTTTCGTGTAAGTTTGTTCTCCGTTTCTTTTACTACTCAATATCTAAAACTTGTCTTCAGACATAAAGAGAGATAATCTATATATTCTAGTGTACCGAGATATAACCGTATAAAAATATAGAAAAAGTGATAGAAAAAAAAATTCCTATGGCCATTAATACAGCCTACTTTCGAGAACGTATCATACAGAAGTTCTTATTTCTGGGGCTTCTTTAACGTGCAATTTCAGAAAGTCCCAAAATTATATGCCGCTTTTTCTAGCGGCAAAATATGTTGACACCGGCAGAAAAAATACTACAAATGTATTACAACCTTGGTACGCAACTAGACAGAACATTCTTTTTAAATTAACGGCAAAGAAAACACGCCAAAAATTTAATTAGTTACAACGCCATTTTGTATAAAACAATTTTTAAGACCTTTAATACTGAATTAATAAAATAAATATTTAATACAAAGTTTGTTCCTTTTTTGTAACTTAAGCCGTAACAATATGTATAAGCCTTCCTCCCTACTGTCGCCCCACCTCTGCCTTGGGGTTTTTATTAACTTGTTTTTCACTTTATACTTAAATTTGAAATAAATATCCAAATTCTAAAATTTTATTGGTGATACGATACAACTCAATTTCATCATTATTTCCCTTGCAATCCTTTTGCTGGATTTCAGTTACTTTGGGCAACTGTTAAGCACTTGTTGTTATTTTTTCTTTCAAATTCAATTCATTAACACAGAAATATAATGACGAGTCGTTAACAAAGAACAGGATCGCATCAACTGCATTGTGCCGTTGACGCAACTTTACGTCGGCGTTGACATTTTTAAAAGTGTCGACTTCCAACTTCTGTTAAATGCAATTCAAATTAGCGGAAATACAAGAAATTTTTAACCTAAAGACATGAGAATGATTTAGTGTTAACAGCAACATCAAGGGCGGCTAATTCTGTTATTCGCCTACGATTGAATTCTTACTCAAACGTGCGATTGTTTGTTTTTTTCTCATTCTCCGATTCGTTATTGAATAAACACTATAGTGTTTGAATATTTTTTAGAGCGTGGAATTTTTTTTTTGGGCTTTTTGCTTTTGGCATTCGTTATCAAATAAGCGATATCGATATCGCGAGATTTTACTCCCACACAATTTTTTCATAAAAAAAGAAAATTTAATTTTTGGAATGTGATAAATAATTTTTAGTATTTGAAGCCAAACTGTCAAGAAATAAATTTCACTCAAAAGATTAAATTGACTACGTCTGGCCCACCAGTTAAAAGAAAGCGCAAAGTAGCACAAAAAGGGAAATATGTCTAAGTGACAGGTGCGCAATTTTGAGGTTAGAAAGTAAATTTGATTAAATCACATACATTTTAGGCAATTTCAGTTTTATTGGTTGATACCTTGTGGAAAGTAGAAATATGGGAATATGAAGTCGGGCAAATATCCACATCAAGCTCATTAGTCAACGTTCGCTCTTATCACAAAATTTTTAAGCGTCTATGCAGCGCCAAATTTCATTTTTTAGAGCGTCAGTTGTGTATGAGTCTTTCAAATCATAAAAAATTGCGGGAATTTGGCATTCGTTATCGAATAAACGATATCGATATCGCGAGATTTTATTCCCACACAATTTTTTCATAAAAGAAGAAAATTTAATTTTTGGAATGTGATGAATAAATATAAAAATTTTTAGTATTTGAAGCCAAAAATGTCAAGAAATAAATTTCACTCAAAAGAAGATTCTTGAAAACTGTATAGACCAACATATAGATTTGGCAAAGAGCATACTGCCAACTCTTTTCTGCAAGCAAAAGCAAAGGCAAACTAACTTTAGCAACAACTAACGATTAAACTGAACGCGTCTGGCCCACCAGTTAAAGGAAACCCCAAAGTAGCACAAAACGAGAAATATATCTAAGTAACAGGTGCGCAATTTTGAGGTTAGAAAGTAATTTTGATTAAATCACATACATTTTAGGCAACTTCAGTTTTATTGATTGATATCTAGTGGAAAGTAGAAATATGGGAATTGAAAATGGAATATGATGTCATGCAAATATCCACCTCTAGCACATCGGTCAACGTTCGCTCTTATCATAAGCGTCTATGCAGCGCCGAATTTCATTTTTTAGAGCGTCACTTGTGTATGAGTCTTTCAAATCACAAGAAATTACGGGAATTGGAAATTTCTCATGCCATAACTGAATTACTTGGGTGACTAGGTGTGGCTTGTGGCGGAAACCAAAGGTGCGCAATTGTTCGCTTTTGTTATATTGACAGACAATTTACTTTCTAACCTCAAATCTGCCCAGCCAATAAATGCTGATAAAAAGCAAAGAAAATTTTAAATTTCAATTAAAATTTTTAATAAAAATAAGTAATTTATCCATCGGAATCATTTTCAATCTAAGCAGTTTTATTATTTGTGCTTGATTCCTTTAAATAAATATTTCATGATACTCTCAGGAAATATTTATTACAAAAATTTTTATTAAAATATAAACATTTTATGATATTCTCATAAAACATTTATTTCAATAAAAATAAAAAATATTTGAAACTGCGGGGGAGAGCATAACCATATTGCAATTTCACTATTGCAATATGGATATGCTCTCCTATTGCAATATGGATATGCTCTCCCCCGCAGTAATACATTTCAAATATTTTTTATTTTTATTGAAACTTTTATTTTTATTCGACCTTTTTTTTAAATTTATTTAAATATGAAATAATCTTTTAACGGTCTTTTAAATAATTTAACGATTTTATTTTTCTCGATGATATTTCGCTTTCCTGTGGAAAGCTTCTTCAGGAAATTATTTTTTATATTTAAATTTTTTGTTTTTGTTAAATATAAAAAATAATTTCCTGAAGAAGCTTTCCACAGGAAAGCGAAATATCATCGAGAAAAATAAAATCGTTAAATTATTTAAAAGACCGTTAAAAGATTATTTCATATTTAATTAAATTTTTATTGAAATAAATGTTTTATGAGAATATCATAAAATGTTTATTTTTTAATAAAAATTTTTGTAATAAATATTTCCTGAGAGTATCATGAAATATTTATTTAAAGGAATCAAGCACGAATAATAAAATTGCTTAGATTTAAAATTTTTAATTTAATTTTTTTTTTTAATTTTCTAATTTTATTTTTCAATTTACAGATTTTTCTTAACTTTATGTGTTGTTGTTGTATTTTGCAAGACTAAAGCATTAATTTAATAGAAAATTAGAAAATATTATGTTATCGAAATTATTCTTGAATCGACAACTCTGGGGGCTAGAGTTGTTAGCGAAAATGAATATCAAAAATATTAATTAACATTTTGTTCTATTTGAACAATGATAACAACTCAATTTAAAACATTAAACAGCTGGTACAAAAGACACAGATAATCATTTAGGTTATGTAAACTATAAAACTGATTGTATTAAGCAAAGTTTTATATAACTAAACAATAATTATTTTAAAAATCATTTACATAAAATAAGGACACGCTAATAGCAGCACTATTATTCATAATTTTATAAGAAATATTGTTTTTTAAAAACAAAAAACCGCCTTAAATTTTCTCATAAAAGGAAAATTTGCAAGAAAAATTTTTACATTTAAAATTTGTTAAAAAGAAAAAAGAAATAAATCTTAAATCTAATAGATAAGCAGTTATGTGGTCTATACATTTGGATACAAGGGCAGCTTAGCCGTTTCTACTTTATCAACTACCTTAAAAGACGGAAAAAGACCAACTTGATTGGTGCGTGTATTTTTACCCTTTGAGAATCCATCCCAATGGTTACCAGCAACTCCCACAAAATCGCCCGGCTGCATATGCATTTCATCGTGATTGCGTGCTTTGTGTGGTATAACCACCAAACGATTATGGGGATTTTGTCCGCCATAATAGTATATATCGTCCAGCGATTTAAAACGATGCGCTGCATCAGGATATAAAGTTTGCATAATTTCATATGCAACACGACAGACTTGTGAACTGAATGTGCAAACTAAATAATCTGACAAGGACAGTAAATGTATGTCTAAGATGATGCCATTTAAGGCGGTATCGGTATAACGAGTAGATACAGCAGCCATACGCGCAACCTCAGCATCACCGATAATGTCGTATTGTGGATATTTTTTGCGTGCTTCTACTAGGACGCGGGCATCATCGGAAGCCAGAAATATACGTCGCGGCACACTTGTACCATTGATTTCTAGTGTCAAAAAATAGTCTTCAACATGTGTCATATATTCCTCGATACTATGAAATGCGGCCTCGGTGCCAACTTTATCCGTTCGTCGCACATGAACCCTAGTAAAAGGCGGGTAAGTGAAAAGTTAGATAAAACACACAAGTTAAAAATAAAAAAAAAAATAAATCATCAACTGATGATCTGTACGAACCCCACAATTGGTTTTTTCCAGCCCATCTTTGACATGCCTGACTCTAAAAATTCCTTTGTGCCTTGCTGTGGCCGTAATAAGTACTTCAGAAACTGGCCCACCCACCAGACTATAGGATCACCATGTAAACGTTTCAGTCGAGGCGCTAAATCTTCTGGTATGGCCAAAGGCAAATAAGGCGGTCGTGGCATTAAGGAATCAATAATCGGCAAAACTAATACTTGGGATTCCGGTCTTCCGGGCCAGTTGTTGGCACGTGTGCCCTGCAATTCAAAACAGGAATCGGATATTGGTTGGAAAACCTCTTCCCAGCCACCTTTGTGATAGCGCCAGCCTCTCGATTTTAAAATCAAAGTACGTTCTGTAGCGTAGGCCACTATAAAACAGTAGACCGCATGATGCAGCTGACAGCCATAGCCACAGCCTTTATTCAGTTTACACACCAACTTACGGGCTTTTGCACAATCAGTAGGATTTTGCAAATGATGTATGCGTCTCTGTACCAAATCACTTAAATCTTTAGCCTCTTTGTGGCGCCACGCCTCATAGCCATCTAGTTGCCTTAAACGTTCCATATCACTTAGCAGCGAACGTTTATGTTCGGCTCCCAATATAAGAACACGATTAATTTCATCTGATATATCTTTGGCCGGCTCTCGTGTCACCTGCTTTCGTATTTTACCCAATTCATTGCTAAAAAAATTCCATATTTCGCCAATATTGTTTTGTAGACGCCTACGCATTAGCTCATATTCGAGACTGGGTTCGTTTGTGGCACTGCCATACGGCGTAGGAGATTCAATTTTATCTTCACTACCAAGCGGATGTTGTAAATTGTATTCTAACTTTTGGATGAGTTTAAGAGCAGATTGTTTGTCCACTTGATCACTGTAAAGGAGTAAAAATAAATATGAAATTTTAAGGCGAATTTAACTGGCAAAGACATAAACAATTTCTTTAACATAGATAATTTTTAAATTAACAGAGAACTGTTAACAGTGTCACTTAACGGTAGTTGGAATTTTGAACTTCGAGGAGATTACTGGTCATCATGGAATAATGGAAAATGTTCGGTTTGGGGACTCTGTTCAAACCCGGCTAGCTCGTAGAACCCTATCTCTTTCAGGAAGGAGTTCCTGTAGAGACACAAGTTTTATTTCATTTCATCAAAATTTTATTTTATTTCATCAAAATGATGCCCAACACCCATATAAAATTTCAAAGGATCTGGTATATGTTTATGAAAACTGGAGTTCGCGACAGGTATCCAGAGTTCCCTAGATTTTAGTCAAGCTTACAGGAGAAACCAAACCTTACAAGCAGCTTTTTAACTGGCGGCTCTGTGAGATTTTATAGATTGTAATAGTACACTCAAATCTGGCAAGGGGCTTTAAAGGAAAGTCTACAGTCTTTCAGACCTCTTCTTCCTGGCACTGAGCTTAAAACTTAATTTTTAAGAATCTCAAATAATCATACAACCATTCCCCCCGGGGGCACATTTATCGGTCTTTATTAAATACTTGACCATCTAGACCTGTGCTGCTGGGGGTATAAAGGAGCCCAGTCACCTAAAGGCAAGCAGGTAGTCAACTGGAAGCTCCACGTTATTTCTACGGGAATTAGTAAGCCCCAGAGTTCCGCTAATTGTGTCTTTAGACTTTTAACCGTTCTCTGACTGATTATTGAGGTTGGCCCTTCGGGAGTATCGTGGTGGTTGTGGTTTTGTGGCCCCAGCATGAACTGATTTAAGTGGGCCTGAATCATCTCGCCTTTAATAACACCAACGGGTGAATGATCTGGATCCAGTGAGCATGCTAGTCATGTGTTCTGGACCAGGACTTTGATAGTCACCAGCTCTTCAGCAAGGAGTAGTGATTTGCAACCCTGCTTTGGAACCGCTGAAATTGCAACTAGGAAAGACCTGTTGCTAGAATTAGTCCTCTGCTTCCTAGGGCGTGAAAGACGTTGCTTTTCATTCCCAGTGGTTTGACCACCATCTGATTTAGGCTTACGGCCAGGTGCAGATGTAAATCTTACGAAAACCATACAACCCTGAAAAGAAATTTGATAGATCTGGAACACTTTTGGATTAATGAAAGATAGAGTGGAAAATAGTCAGAATTACAGGTATCAAATTTAAAAGGATAAGATTCATATGCTAAAGGAGATTAAAATCTACGTATGACTCTTGCAGATTGTTTAAAAATGAAAAGAGAGAGATTAGAAGATGAATCAACAATCTAAAATCTATTAAGCTGCTGCTCGATCCAGTTTATCGGTGCCAGTAGGTTATCCAATCGTATTGCCGTTTTGGAACATCAAAGCCATATAGAATGACTTTAAATGTTTTTTCACTAATACAATGAAATGTATTCCCAGGAAATTATAAAGCTTACCGCCCTTTAAAATCAAAATCCAATTTATCTAGAATAATTTGCCTACAAAGAAGTTCCCAGAGAATTCCGACACGTTATAATTCAAATCACTAAACACTACTTCTGGCAACCTCTTCCTTCAACCAAACAAGTGAGTGAAATTTTATTGCAATTTATATAAAAATCGTTTCAGAAACGTTTTTAGCACCATCTCAGTTTTTAATTCGAATATCTTGTAAATATTTTTACTCTGCTAAATCCTTCTTAACTTCTGATATCTTCACACTTAGGTAGGTTACATTACGTTATAATGTTGCCAACTTCAGTCCGGCAATATTGGCAATAATGCCAAATATGTCAATTTCATATCAATATCAGCATTTTCATCTGGGTCTTTTTGAACAAAGTTCATGAGAAATGTGTTTCAAGAGTTAAGCACTCTTAACATGAATTTAATTTTCGTTTCGATTTCGCACCATAACTCGTTATAATGAAATGTTTTGTAAAGTAAAGACTCGAATTCAAATGGCCATAGAATTGCAAATATACCCCTGCAGGCTAGCAGGTAGTGTACTAGCTTATCAGTGTGGAGATTGTGGGTTCGATTCCCAACAAACCCCTTGGCTGTTTTCACTACAAAAAATAAAAATTGACTGGTCACTGTGCTGTCTTATACGACAGTTAATTTCCGATAACAAGGGCTTTCTAGAAATGTAAACTGCCCTGGTAGGCTAGTAGGTTGTGTACTTCACTACAAAAATAAGAGCTTGAATGCTATGTAACTATCCTTCTAATTTCACCACCTGTCTTATCTCTTCTCACCCCTTTCCTTAAGAATGTAGCACGGTTGTGACTAAATAGGCACTAAATATGCCAGTAAAGTGTCGAACGCATACTCCAAAACGAATTGAAGTTTGCCTTACAAGTTCTAAAATGCTCACAATAACAACAAAAAAAATTATTCCCGAAAGAGCAAAGGAGTTACTATGTCGACGAATCTCCCAACATTGTATTCTCTAATGGAAGAAAGTTTCCTATTGAACAGTTCTAATTTTCTCAAAATAGTGGGGGGGGGGGGGGGGGTTAATTTATTTTATTACCCGTAAATGGCCACCCGAATCAATTCTCTATTTCAAGCAAAGAAAAAGACAGCTGGGACGGACAGGTACATGATAGGATTAATGTCAGCACCTGGCCGCAAGGTTTCAATCTGAGAATGGTCTTACCACTGGGTGAAAAAGCGTTTACCCGCGCCCTAAGAGGCATACATGGTGAACATTATAAGTCTTTATGGATCACACAACCATCTAGACTTGTGTCTTGCGGGGGTAAAAGGGAGCCCAGTCCCATTCAAGGCTAGCAGGAGCCAACTGGACAATCCACTATATTTCCACGGGAATCAGTAAAGCCCCAGAGTTTCGCTATTTGTGTCTTTAGGCATTTAGCTGTTCTCTGACTGATTATTGAGGTAGGCTCTTCGGGAGTATCGTGGTGGCTGTGTATTTCGAGGCCCTCGTCTGAGTTTGTGGGTCGGATCATTCACAATGAACACAATGAATGGTCCAATGAGTTTGAATGCCGTCGTGTTCTTAATTATATTAAGCTTCATGCGTTCTGGACCAGTAGTTGGATAGTCTCCAACTCTTCAGCAATGAGTGAAGGCAGCGGCCTGCTTTGGGCTTTTGAAGTTGCAACTAGTAGTGACCGGAGGATATACGTATTCGAAGGCCTTCTAGGGCGAGGATGACGCTACATTTCATTCATAGTGATAATGATCCACTTTTTGATAATGGCCCACCCGACTAGGTACAGATGTAAATCTTATCACGCATGCCTTAGTAGTAAAGTCGTGTCCCCACTCCTTGCAGACAATAGGAAAATGAATCCACTGGTGTTTTTAAAAGCAAACATGAATTAGCCTACTGGCATAGTGGGAGCTTCCTAGAATTAGGAGACCGCACGGTATATAATCTACGTCTAGATTAAGCTCGTTGTTGGAGATTTAAATTAAAAATATGAAAATTAAAGATATTTTGAAGTGGACATTTACAGGAGATATTGTGTCACTAGCATGTAACTAGTAGATTCCAATGGCTTGAAATCTATGTCTGGGCTTAGCTCGATACAGGGGATAGTATTTGTTTAACTGATTTTGGAAAAAATATAATGTTAAAAATAAGGTACTTTGAAGTAAATTCATTGAGCTTTTAGAAAAAGACATAAATAGTGTCATCGACATAGTGGATGTAGCTTAGAACTAGTAGTTTCCAAAGCTTTTAAAAGCTATATCTGGCTTCGATCGATATCTGACAAAAGATTTTTTTGGTTAATTTTAGTTTTACAGAAAAACAATAATATAATAATAAATGGATCCAGAGATGACCCGAATTCTGTCATCGACATAATAAGCACTGTCTAGGTCTAGTAGTTTAAATTCTACGTCTAGATTCCGCCCGATATTGAAGATATCACATTTTGCTTTTCGAGAAAATTTAAAGTGAAGAATAGGATATTTCGAAGTGGATCCAGTGGGTATTTAGAGAAGAACGATTTGGGCCATTGGCATTATAGAAGTAGTCTAAAACTATTACACCTTAACATTGTATAATTTACGTCTGGATTTAGCCTGAGATCGGAGTTATAAATTATTGTAAATTTTGGCTGCTTCAACGATGCCGACAATCCATCCAACTCATGCATGGAAATCTGCTTTTTACATTTTTTATGTCTTTTTCATTTTATTAGTCTCTCGTCGCAATAATTAAACACTCGAATATATTAGTTGTGTTAAGTTAATCGAGCCACTTCTGCCCACCATAAATTAAATTGAATTCAATTAAATGAAAGGAAATTGCTTCACATGCAATCTGATGTCGTGTACTTGTTAATTGCATTATTTTTTATGAGTGCTCTTCCGACAATTGTTGTGATAAGTTGCGTGTTAGCTGCTGGAATGTGATGTTTTACATATTTTAATTTTACATTTTATTTAAATATTTAATTCGGTACGCAGTCTATAATTTTTTGAGTCCATTTAATTTTTTAAGCTAAATAAATAAATATTTGGGAGGCGCAGGGTAAGATAAGGAAGAGTCTTTTAATTAGGAAACGAGGCTTTAGCATATGGGAACTGAATCTTAGCAATGATGATAATCAGAAGTTCAAATTTGGAGAGAGTGATATCCACGTCAACAATAATAGGCCAAAATTGAGTCATTAGCCATTTTGACTATTGCGAAACCTTTGCATAGTTGTGCAAAAAAGTTTAATTTTTCCAACCAGCTGTGTCCCTCCTTCAGCCATATTTCACCTCAACCCATATTCCACTGTTTCCAGCAATAAAAAAATTAAAAAAAAGAACACACTACGAAATTCCCCAGAACCACAATCTATACTTTAACTCATAATATACTCCGCAAGATTTGATATTAAGCTGCACTCAATGTCATCGCTCAGCACGTTGCCCATCCCTGCCAATGCCGTTAAATCAGTTTCTCCTAACGGCGCCATAACAAAAGCAGCTTTATCATGCCTCTGGACCACACAGCGCACCATACAGTGACACGTTGAAAAAAGGCTGCTCAATAATCGCTCTAGAATTTTCAGAAGCCCAAATGCGGTAATTTTGCCTGCTGACATACCCTGACAAGTAAACATGGGCTTCGTGTACAAAAATGATTCTTTCAGAAAAACCAGCCGGTTGTTCCCGAATGAATTGAGCGAATCTATGGCGATGTAAACGATTGGTCGGCTTCAATTTCTGCAACAGCTGAACCTTGTAAGGCTTCAAAGTCAAATCCTTACGCAAAATTCACCATGTCGTGGTTTTGGATGACCCCAATTGTTGAAAACGTCGGGGTATTAAAAACTGGGCTCACGGCTGCCATGTTTTTAGTTGAACGACTGTTAGCGTTCGCACTTTTTCCATCCGGCCTGTCGACTCAAATTTAACGACCAAGTTCTTAATAGCGATCTGAGAAAGAGGATTATGTTGTCCGAAAATATCACGAATTTTACGAAATGTAACTTTAACAGAACCAGCCACCATTTTCATAATGGATTTGAATTATTTTAAGCCAATTTTCGTGCAAAATACGAAATACTACGAATACGTCAAAAACTAAATGTCAAAACTATCATGTTGCTGGTGTTGCCACAATAGAAAAACAAACTTCTTGTTGAAAAACCCGATAGAGACAATTTATCGTAGTCTCTTCCGAAAATTTTGCTTAATAATTAAAAAGGAAATTATTTTTTCTTTAATACTTCATGAAGACAATTCCATCTATTCCAGAAAAAAGCATTGCCATGTCATAACTTTAACAAAAAACATTGATGCCTATATACTCTTCGGCCTGGGCGATTTTTAATTTTTCCCTTACGAGTCTTATTTGAGTTTTAATAAAATAACTCTAATTCAGCTCGATTAACAATTGCACGGGAAATTCACATTCAGCCAATTCAGCTGGCCATTTTTATATTCGCTTATTAATTCATTCATTGAATCATTTAAATTTTGTCTTAAT
The DNA here is from genome assembly GCA_030448955.1 of Trichopoda pennipes. Taxonomy (NCBI): domain Eukaryota; kingdom Metazoa; phylum Arthropoda; class Insecta; order Diptera; family Tachinidae; genus Trichopoda; species Trichopoda pennipes. The sequence goes on along the minus strand of JASKUP010000056.1, from coordinate 10,550,887 downwards.
CGTTTCATATGGTTTCCCTTTCTTATAAAACTCTTACACAACACTTCCATAAATTCAATCAGTTGTTGTAGCAGACAATACGTACGCATACTTGCAACAAACAATATGATGTTTTGCTAAGCATAACTAAAACAAATTTACACACACATTTAGCACAAGATTCCAACAAAAGCAACAAAAGTGTGTAAGCGAAGCATTGCAGAAAGTTGGAGATTTGCCCAGAATTCATTGTGATGTTGGTGGTGTAGTGTGGTGTGGTATGGTGTAGCATGTTGTGTGGTTATTCATTCTATGTAACTTGGTTGCGTATTCGTTGCACTTCTATATGCCTCGTTAGTTGAATAGCGTTCACGCTGGTGTCATTTCCGGCGCTTATTTATTATGTTGTTGTGGATGGATTATTTATTGTAAAGTTTTGCTGTCATTTTATTGTGCGCTGAAAACTATTTAAATATTATTTTTTCAGAAAAAATTATTCCCATTACACAGGCACACACACGCACATACAATTTTATTCATAAGATTTAGGCAAAGTGTTGCCCACACCATTTTTTTTTCATGCTGTGATTCATATTAAAAATTGCGTGTAAGTTGCAGTACTTTGGTCAGTTATCAAACTGTCATCCATACCGGCATATTCTTACATTGTTTTCCAAAATGGTTCTAGAACTGATTGTTCTAAATTCCATAGTCATTTTATTGATGATTGAAGTGTGAAAAGTTATTCTTCCTTGGTATGAACTGGTTATGTATGTTGTTGGCCGAAACAAGGTGCTGTCTTGTCAGAGAGTGGCTATGCTCGCTTGCATGCTCCAGTTTGTTGGACAGTTTCAATAGATGCTCTTCAGGTCTTGCTGGCTGCAACAGCGCTTGACCTGGAATTGATACGTAGCGCTATCACTCTCAAGTTCAAACTGGAACTACCGCTTCTCGGACATGACTGCATTTCTGTTGGTGACTCCATGGATATGGGGTCCTTGACGGTCAGGAGTCTTCTAGATGCGCGTCTTGTCTCTATCTGGAGGAACAGGTGGGAGAACAGTGATGCGGGTAGAGTCGCGCATGAATTCATACGTAACACTACATTCGTGAGGGAACACTCAGGCTTTCGCTTCGACTTAAACTGTCCGGACATGGCTCTCTAAATGCACTTCTGCATCGTAGGGGCTTCTCTGATTTTTCCGCCTGAAGAAGCTATGTTGACCTTGAGGATTGGAGATACTTTCCTGTGGAGTGTCCCCTGTATGCTGACATTAGCAACTTGGATTCTTTTGGCGTTGACTTTTGACTTTTGTCTTCAGCCAACGCCAAAAGATTCTAAATTGCTAATGTCAGCATACAGGGGACACCCCACAGGAAAGTATCTTCAATCCTCAAGGTCAACACCGCTTCTACAGGCGGAAAAATCAGACAAGCCCCTACGATGTAGAAGTGCATTTAGAGAGCTATGTCCGGACAGTGCCAAAAGAGCGATTACGTTTTTGGGAGAAAACCGAGACTCCGCAAATTTTGCCCGTATGGCCTTCCGCAGGAGTTTAAGGCGTTTGTAGCTGGTAGTTCGCAGCGCGAGCATTCGACTTTTGTCTCTGCCTTGCAATGTTCTGTTCTGTTTTGGTTGTTGTCGTAGTGATTCTCTCCATGCTGGTGTGCGGGGTTGGCGGGAAAGTTGTAGGAAGGTCGATGTTCTGCGTTTGAAATGTTTACGTAGGCCAGGTTTGACAACAGTTACTAAACAAATTTTCCGATATTAAGTCGCATTGACTTTGGCACCAAACTAGATGAAAACTATTGTTCGTCCCAGTTCTCCCCGAGGGCATGCAGTTTTGATGAATCTCTTCCCCATCTTGAAATGTGCTTTCGAGGTAAAAGGCGACAGCAGCCGCCTGGACTACCATGAGCCCAAAACTGGAAGTGACTTAGGACTCTCGAAGTCGGATCACTGACTTATTATAAACACACTGGTAACATGAGAACCAGTTGCCCGTAGGGCAACGGAACTTTTCTGGTTGTTGGTGAGGCTTCTCGAGAATCAGCTTGGTGCCTGTGCTTTAATCTAACTTTGAAGAAACTTCCGAAGAGATGTTAACAAAACACCTGGCATCCAATGTTTTAGCTTGCGCATGCAACAGCACGAGGAGTTAAATAATGTCTTATTTTTCTGTAAAAAAAAAGTAATTAACGGGTTTTTTTATGTGCACTGGAGCAACTTTTGCGCAATTTAGTTCCAACAAGTTTCCGCGAGTTATCTCATATATTTGAGAAAAAGATGGTACGATAGTAATCCTATAGCAAAAGTTATTCGATGGTTTCACTTCATGACTTTAACAAGCATTTTATTGCATTCTGGATTTCTATATAAAAATGGCTTAAAATGGCTTTTCAAATGACCGTCTTACAATTGCTCTATGTAAAGGGTCTTAAACAGGAAGTTTGTTTTCTACAACAAAATAAAATTTAGATTAAGATGATTCCAATTTATATTGTATTACGAAGAGAAAAGTTCGGCAACTATGAATGAATGGCTAATATCCACCACGAACACGCTGACAGATGTCGCTTCTTTCATCTAAGTTTTGAATCACTTTTTGCAAAATGGCGGCCCTATTTCGTTAATCACATCATGGACTTTGAGTTTTGAGGCTGAAATCGAATCGATTGGCTCGGTATAGACTCCTTCCTTAACATAGCCCCACAAAAAATAATCCAATGGTGTTAAACCACATGATTTAGCTGGCCACTTAACTGCTGATTGTAGGAAAATTATGCGTTCGAAAAATTTGGTTTACAATAAATTGATGGTTTCACTGCGTGTGGCATATGGCATCGTCCTATTGAAACCACATGACAGTGATAAACACGTCGTCAATAATAGGCCAATAGCATCTTGCGACAGCCTAATCCATTGACCGTTAACGCATTTGCAGCCAAACCTTCGAAAAAAAAATGGTCCAATCACGCCTCCAGACCACATAGCGCACCATACAATGAGCATGTAAAGGCTTCTCAATAATCGCTATAGGATTTTCAGAAGTCCAAATGCGGCAATTTTGCTTGTTGACATACCCTGACAAGTGGAAATGGACTTCGTGTGAAAAAATGATTTTTTCAGCAAAATTAGCCGCTTGTTCCTGAATGAATTGAGCAAAACTACGACGATGTGAATGGTCGTTAGGCTGCAATTCCTGCACCAGTTGAACCTTGTAAGGCTTCAAAGTCAAATCAAAGGTGTATGCTAGTAGGTAGTGTGCTACCTTACATGACTGGGGGCTGTGGATTTGATTACCAACAAAGACCTTGGTTTTTTTCACTACAAATATAAATTTACTGTCGGTGGAGCTGCTCAGCGATGAAGGCATAGTCACTGGTCACTGAGCTGCTTAATACGACAGTTATTTTCCGTTACTTTCCTTCTATTTTCACCGCCTGTCGCATCTCTTCTCTATCCCTTTCCTAAAGAATGTAGCACGGTACTTGACTAAATAGGCATTGTTGCCTAAAGTGCTACTTCTCTTTAAAAAAAAAAAAAAGTAAAATCCTTACGGAAAATTCGTCATGGCTGGTGTTTTTGGAAGACCCCAATTGTTGAGAACGTCGAGGCACTGATAAATTTGAATCTGTGGCTAATGGCTGCGATGTTTTGAGTTAAACGACCCGGTCGAACACACACCAACGCGTGCACACATTTTGTATTGAGCCTACCGACTCTGAAAATATTACGAATTTTACGAAATACAATTTTAACCGAAGCGAATAACATTTTCATAGTGGATTTTAATTATTTTAATGCGATTTTCATGCGAAATTAAATTTATTGTAACAATTGCCAATGCATCTATTCAGAATATGTCAAAAGAAAAAGATTGCAAAAGATTCAGTAGCTGATCAGGAGCTCTGCCATTCCATACTCATGGCATAATTAAAGAACAGCCAGTTTAGACCAAAAGGAAACATTAATAAACAGAATGAATTTTAGGTGGCGAATCCTTCCTGAAGAAACCAAGGAGAACAAGGCCTCCACATAAACTTAATTTTTTGTAATTGTCTAAAATCAAAATTATAAAATTTGCGGAGAAACATTAAGTCGCAAAAATCAACTGTTTATTTCTCTCAGGAATTTTTTTACTTTCTTTTCTATTAAATAAAAAATATATTTTTATTTCGCTCTCTCTCTCTCGCTCCCTCTATTTATTTTAATACTCACTTTAATAACGCATCAATCATTTGTTGTAGTTCTTGATTGCGTTGTTTGGATGCTTCTAATAGCTGCAGCGCTTGATTAATACGCTTTGATGTGGCATCAGGTTCCACTGTATTCTGTGTATTCAGCTTGCTGACAAAAACATACACTAGAAATGCCCACGCCAGGCAGAAAATGATAAGAACACGTACCCATGAATTTGATGATGTACCAACGAACTGACGTAGCAATGACATTTGAAAAAAAGATGATTTTTCATAAAATACAAAAGACACGTTGATGGCGGGTTGTAGTGTTAATTCTTTCTTTTTGTTTTTATCAATTGATTTGGTTCACTTTGATGAAATTGTTACTGTGCTGGCAGCCTTCACCGGCTGCTGATGATTCAAAATGAGATGGGGGAGTTAATTGTAACAATTAGTTATTGTTATGGATTTTGTTTGATTTTTGTTATTTGATTATTGTGGTGGGGCGATATTTGAACATTTAATTTATTAAATGATTTTATTATTTAGGTATTTCTTATTTTATTTTGTTAAAATGTACATTTTATGCAGCAATTTTTTTTTTTATTTTATAATTCATTTGTTTACATTTGTCATTTAATTTTGACTTCTTTGTCAATTCACATGCAATATCACCTTTATTTTCTTGTTTTTTTTTTCTCGTTTTTAGAATTTTATTCTTTTTTACCTTGGGTAAAATAAAAATCTAACTATAAAAATAAAAATGTTTTATTCAATTCTTTAAAAATTCTAAAAGTTAAGTCGGCAAGCATTTGTATGTATTTCCACAATATCACGTCAAAATAGACAACAACAAAAACAATTTAATAAAACTATTAGAAAAAAATATCCGAATTAGTAACAAAAAGCAGTCAAATTTTATATGGAGTTATTCTGCTGATAACAATTTAACTAAACACCTACGCGTTTAAATTCTATTTGAACATCTTTTGTTGAGTTTAGCTTTTTGTTTACCACCAGTGTTACCATATGTTAAGTTTTATCTTAATTTTTTATCTAAAAAAAAATGTTAATCTTTCCCTCGTTGGCTCTACATATCGCTTTGTTTAACTGTAAAGTTGATAAGCTTTTTATAACCAAACCGTTCTATTCGCTTCCTCAAAACGCTCTAAATTATAGCCAAGTCTATTACGTTTTGCTTTCTAGAACAATTTTAAAAATTAAAAATCGTGAAAATCGTTTCAAGACTTTAAATGTAAAATTCAGGGCTCAAACACGCTGAATTATAAAGGGTTTTTCAACAAGAAGTTTGTTTTCTAAAACAAAATAAAACAAAAAATTTAGATTTAGATGATTCTCAAATATTGGTTGTATTACGAAGAGCAGATTACGGCAAATATGAATGAAAAATGATATCTGGCAAATGTCCAGCACGGCCATGCTGATAGATATCAATTCTATCATCAAAGTTTTTAAACATTTTTGGCAAAACGGTGGTGCTTTTTCGATAATCACATTACTGATTTTGAGTTTTAACGCCGAAATTGATTCGATTGGTTTCGTATAGACTCTGTCCTTAACATAGCCCCACAAAAAATAATCTGGCTGGCCACTTAAATGCTGTTTCTCGCGAAATTTTGTGATCGATAAATTTGGTTTGCAATAAATTCATCGTTTCCTTGCCTGTGTGGCATGTGGCATCGTCCTGTTTAAATCATATGTTAGTGATATACACGCCATTAATAATAGGCCAAAATTGAGTTGTTAGCATGCCGCGATAGCTTAACTCATTGACCGTTACCGCATTTCCAGCCTCATCTTCGAACAAAAATGGCTCAATCATACCTCCAGACCACACAGCGTACCATACAGTGACTTATTGAGCATGCAAAGCCTTCTCAATAATCGCGCTCTAGGATTTTCAAAAGCTCAAATGCCGCAATTTTGCTTGTTGACATGCCCTGAAAATGGGCTTCGTCTAAAAAACTGATTCTTTCAGAAAAACCAGCCGGTTGTTCTTTAATGAATTGAGCGCATCTACGGCGATGTGAATGGTCGGCCGGCTTTAATTCCTGCACCAGGTAAATCTTCAAAATCAAATCCTTACACAGTATTAGCCATGTGCTGGTTTTGGATAACCACGCTAGTTACCCCCCGGATGCAGATTGATATGTATTGCCGGAAATCAACCGTCATTTCATGTGTCGATGGGGGTAAAAGGGAGCCCAGCCCCCTTCAACACTAGCAGGAGCCAACTGGACAATTCAATTATTTTTCCACGGGAATCAATAAAGCCCCAGAGTCCAGCTATTTGTCTTTTTAGCCTTTTAGATGTTCTCTGACTGATTATTGAGGTTGGCCCTTCGGAAATATCGTGGTAGTTGTGGTTTCGAGGCCCACATTTGAGTTGTGTGGGTCGGATCATTTACAATGAACACAATTAATGGTCCAGATCCACTGAGCATGATTGCGGTTGTGTTCCTACATTTTATTAAGCTTAACGTGTTCTAGACCAGAAGTTGGATAGCCTCCAACTCTTTAGCAAGGAGTGATGGCTGCGGCCTCCTCCGGGCTTTTGATATTGCAACCAGAAGTGACTGGAGGATATACGTATTTGAAGGCCTTCTAGGGCGAGAATGACGATGGCGGATGGCTTACACAGCTAGGTACAGGCGTAAATCCTATCACGCAACCCCAATTGTTGAAAACATCGAGGAATTAACAAAAACACTGCTTCAACACTGTGGCTCATAGTTGCTATGTTTTCAGTTGAACAACGCGTTCGTTGGTATTCACACGTTTTGCATCGAGCCTGTCGACTCAAGTTTAATAACCAAATTCTTAATAGCGGTCTGAGACGGACCTTCATGTTGTCCGAAAATATCACGTACTTAACGAAATGTAACTTTAACAGAGCTACCATTTTCAAAGTGGATTTTAATTATTTTAATGCGATTTTCGTGTGAAATTTAATGCATTAGTCAAAAAACTAAATGACAAAACTATTATGTTGAACAACTATTATGTTGCCACAATTGAAAATCAAAATTCTTGTTGAAAAACCCGATATTATAAGCCTTAAAATAAAAACTCTGTGCTTAAAACGCGCTACGTTATAGCCAAGATTCTGCGTTCTTTTTAGAAAATTTTTCAAATAATCTTCAAAATCGGGCAATAAAATTCCAATATCTAAAATTAATTTCGAATTTTAGTTTAATTTGAATTCGCTTCACGTAAAATTCGTTCAAGGCTTCGTTTAGAATGCTCGGTTTGCTTTCTTAATAAATTAAATTAATTTCCGGTAAAAATCCTTTCAAATCTTCTATAGATATGCTTTCAAATGGCAAAACTTTCTTCTCGTAAAATCACACAAGAGTGACAACATTTTACTATAGATATATTAACAAGGAAAGTCTATTTTGTGGAAACACTTGCAAAATTGACCGCACTTTCTTAAAGAATGATTAACATATCGAATTTTTGTTGCAAGAGATATATCTTAAGAAACTCGAACTCAGAGAAGGCTTTTAAGGCATTTTATCTGCAGAATTAATAAGTGGGAAGGTGGTTTTCTTCTGATGTAGACTCAAAAATTAAAGATTTTGACTTATTTCTCTCTTGCTGTAAGGCTCAATATGGCAAAATTGCATGTCGTAGCACGACACATAATTCGAGTCAGCACCTGCCCGCGAGGATTTAATCTGACGGTGGTTTTATGACTGGATGTACACAAAGCATATACGCCTTAGTCACAATTTATGAGTGCACGGTAGCAGGGCCAAGCCTCCACTCCTTGCTGAAGTTTTGGAGACTTTCCAACTCTAAGGCCTGTTGCATGCACAAGCTAAAACCTTGAATGCAACTTTTTCTAAGTATCTCTGCGGTTCTTTCTTAGAACCTGAAGCATTTCTGCACTACTTTTGATGGACAATACATTTATTAAATAATCAGTTCTCTATAGTAAATCTTCCGTAGTGACTTCAAGAGTATATCACAATAAAGAAATATTTAAGCTAATTAAAATATTGAAAGTTTTATTCGAAATGATCTGCTATTGATTTGAAAAGATCTTTTTTGACCCTTTAGAAATATTTCTTTCCTTATTCGATTATACTTCTTTTGTGCTGTAATGGCAAAAAGCATTTAATAATTTGCAAAACTTTTATTAATTAAGAAATAACGAAGTTGTTTAATTTGACTGACGTGTTTATTTAAAACATATCGAAGCAATCAACATTTCAGCGATTTTATCTCACAAAATTTCCCAAATGAATAGCCATTTCATCTGGCAACTACAAAACCGGCTTTTATTACACAAACCCATAATCAAAATACATACAATAAAACAAGAGGCGTTTTGTTAGTGTACAAAATTCTCTCTCTATCTCTGTATGTGTTAAAAGAGCCACCTGCTTATAGAAGGGTTCGTATTTTTGTGTTGGTGGAATTCAAACATGAAAAGTAAAATTGTAGATCATTTCCTACAATTTAAAAATGTCAAATTTCATATGGAAGATAAATTATTATGCTATCGTTAACTATTGTATATTAAAAAAGAGGCATGTTACAATAAAATCATATAACGGTTAGAATAAAAACTGTTACACTGTGCGAAAAGTTTAAAAGTTTAAAGAAAAATTTATATACAGTGGCGCACAGCTTATTTTATGCAGTGAAAGATTTTGTTTTTAAATCTATATAAAAGCCGAACTAACTGTAACTTGGAAAAGAATTTGGTTTTATTTAAAAGAGAAAACGTTGTTGTTTAGCAAAGAAAAACCCTTTCTTGCGAAAACATTTATTTTTAACTCTTAAATGTATGAAAACAAGCAAATACACTTTTTTCATCTCACAGCTGCATATTTCATGCAGCAAACTTTTACTGTAACGGTACTTCAATGCAGCGTTATCTTTGGTTTCGTTTTTCATAGTTCTACTTCTGGCAATGCTTTTTGTTGAATTGTTAGTCTAGTTTCGTTGCGAACTACTGTAGAGCAACGAAAATTGATTTAAAACCATTTCAAAAGAGAAAAATTGCAGAAATGGTTAATGATAACTACGTGATAAGATTTACATCGGCGCCTGGCTATGGAGCCTTAATCAGATGGTGGTCGAACCACTATGCATAAATAGGGACGTCATGCTCGTCCTAGGAAGCCGAAGACTAATTCTAGCAACAGGTCTTTCCTAGTTGCAACTTTAATGATTCCAGAGCAGGGCTGCAAATCATCACTCCTTGCTGAAGAGTTGGAGACTATCCAACTCCTGTCCAGAATACATGTCTAGCATGCTCACTGGATCTGGGAACATTTCACCAGGTAGGTGTTATTAAAGGTGAAATAAACCCGGCCACCATATAAAAATTGACCTGTCTGTTATGGGGCCGTGAAACCACAACCAGCACGATACTCCCATATAGGGGCCAACCTCAATAATCAGCCAGAGAACAGTTAAATGTCTAAAGAGGCAAATAACGGAACTCTGGGGCTTACTGATTCCCGGGGAAATAACGTGGAGCTCCTAGTTTTACCCCCGCTGACTTCAGGGGACTGGGCTCCCTTTTTCCCCCAGTTGCACAGGTCTAAATATTTACTCTCCACAAAGACCGATTATGTGCCCCCGGGGGATACGGTTAATGATAATTCTTCTACAAATCATTGAGTGTTTCATCCATGACAATCGGATTCATAACAAAGGCAGGAAGGCACCAAATAAAATTAGGGTCCGCCAAATAACTTTTTTTTTAAATGCTATAATTTCCTGAACCAATGGGACTTTGTATGGCGTCATACCATCTTTATGCAAAATTCGTCTCAATGACGTCTTTGAAATGTTCAATTGTTGAGAACGACGGTGAATTGATGTTGATGTCGCTTCACGCATACTTTCTGCCACATCAGCAGTATTCTCGGGTGTACCTACTGTTTTTGGCTTTTCTCGCTTTGGTTTATCGATGAGGATGGCAGTTTCTTTCACTTTTTTCACAAGATAACTAACATACGGAGCTGACGGTGCTTCTCTTCTTCCAAAATCCGTACGCAATTTTCGCGCACATTCTGCATGCAAAATTACCGTGATTTTCAAAGTAATGTCGCAATATTTCCCAGCGTTACTAAAGCGTATACACAGCCATATTCGTTCAGCGGAAGGATAAAACTAATTATCTGTCAAATCAAACATGAGCTAAGTGTTACCATTCACGACATAAGCACTAGTTGAAAAAAAACGTTAGATTGTGAACCCTTTATTTAATGAGCAGGACGAACGACATATTTTTTAGGAAAATGTGGGGAAAGCCCAAAGATTTCAGCTCCAAAGCTGGCCTTTAAAATTAAAGCTGCTCTGGACAAATAATGTTGCGCCGCCGAAACTGTTCGCCGTGTCCTGCGCTAACATGATTTTCATGGCCGAGTTGCACGCAAAAACCTATTATAAGCCCGAAGAATAAACTAATTTCGCCAAAGAACATCTTTCCAGGAATCTGCATCTTCGCTGATGGATCCAATTTAACAAATTCGGCTTAGAAGGCATGTCGTATTTATGGCGAAATTCTCATAACGTTTTTTGTGACAATTTTTTTTCAAGCTACAATTTGGCTTCGACTTTAATGTTGGACTAAAATTTATCCATATTGGGCACAGTAAACAAAAGAAGAACATTTGCTCCTGCTGCTCCTGTGCTCTTATGTTCCAAAGAAAAATAGATCGTTAGTACTTGTCCCCACATCTCATTATAACATCGAGCTTGAAGGTCCAAGAAAAACAGCTAATAATGACTCCAGATTACAATAAATACAAGGGAGTGAATAATATGGACAAATGCCTAGGAAAATATACGATAAAGAAAAGAACCAAACGATGGCCTTTAGTGTTTTTTTATAATATCGATTTAGCCGCATTCGCACCATTTGTTGCACATATGGAAAATAATTTCCGTAACTATGCTTCTACTTTCACCATGTCTCATCTCTTCTCTATCCCTTTCCTAAAAGAATGTAGCACGGTACTTGACTAAATAGGCATTGTTGCTTGAAGTGCTACTTCTCTTTAGAAAAAAAAAATATGGAAAATAATACTTATCTAAAAGCAACAAAGCGTAGAAGATTATTTCTCCAAAACTTGAGTGAACAATTAGATGCGAAGGAAATTCAAAGTCGTTCACAACTTCCACAAATAATGCGGAATTTTTCTTTACGTAGTGGAATAGAAAGTATTTTGGATCAGCCAGTAGTATCAACTAATGAAAATCATCCAGTTCGTTCTCAGGAAGAACGAAACAGTTCCGGAAGAAAAAAGCATAAGCGAAATTGTTACATATGTATGCGACAAAAGGATATCAACCACTTTTCTTAACTGGCGGCTATTTTGTCAGCTATCAAGTTATTTATGTTTACTTTGGTTTGACATTTTAATATGAATAGACTGACGCCCAAACAACGCTATCAAATTGTGCAAATTGAGTCCAAAACAAGATTGCCGTTGATACCGATTTTCGTAAGCGAATTTTGTTTAAACGGAATAATGTATTTGGAATGATTATAATTCTTAAGTGTATGTTGGATGCCACTACAAGCTGACTATTTAGGGTGCTGATGAAATCATTAATACGTACTTTTTTAAAAACGATGCTGGTCAAAACGTTACAGTCAATGGCAACTTCTATACAGCCATGATTACTAACTTCTTCGTACTTTAACTAAACAAGAATGATTTGCAGAAGCTGGGGTTCCAACAAGATGGCAACAGATCACACATCTCGTGCCACACCCCCCCTCAGAAGAGCAAGATCGACTATCGACGCCATTAAGAAGGTAGTAGATCTGGCAACAGAGGCCATCCAGGGAAAAAGATGGAGGTGGGGAACCAAGGAATATTGCGCAGTAGTCACGCTGGACGTCAGAAACGCTTTTAATTCAGCGGACTGGATACACATACGGAGATGCCTTATCAACATGGGTACACCTTCCTACATTTTGAGGATAGTTATGGACTACTTGAACAATAGGAAGCTCCAGTATTACACAGAAAATGGCATGAGGGAGTACAACATCACGGCGGGAGTTCGCCAAGGATCGGTTCTCGGACCACTTCTGTGGAACATAATGTATGACGGGGTTCTACGACTGAACCAACCTGGTGGGGTGCATGTGATTGGATTCGCCGATGATATTGCAATCGTCACAGTTGCCAAACACATAACGGAGGTCGAGAATTCCACGAACATCGCTGTGGCTAACGTAAGAGCCTGGCTGGATGCCGCCGGCTTGGAGTTGGCCGATCATTAAACGGAGGCCGTCCTTATAACAAGTCGGAAGAAACTGGAGTATGCAACTTTCCGGATAGGAAACCAGCTGATAAGATCAACGGAAACGGTGAAGTATCTTGGTGTTGTGTTGGATAACAGGCTTTCTTTCAGGACGCACATCAAGTACGCGGTCAGGAAAGCATCAATGACACAAAGGGCATTGTCCCGGATGCTTCCGATTATCGGTGGTCCTGGTTATGGGCGCAGAATACCACTGTCTCGAGTGTTCAGCTCCATTCTGTTGTATGCTGCCCCGATTTGGGCAGGGACCTTGGACAGTGTAAGGAATAGGAGAATAATAGCATCGTTGCATAGGCTTTGCGCAATAAGGATCATTAGCGGCTTTAGGACGATGATGCCGCATGCGTCCTGGCCGGAATGATACCTGCTGATATAATGGCAGACGAACTCAAAAGGGTGTTCCTTAGGCGAACTATGGATCGCGAGCGGATGAGGAGTATAAAAGACGAGGAAAGAGCTACATCAGTGGCTCTATGGCAGACTAGGTGGGACAGTTCTATGAAAGGTAGATGGACATACAGGCTAATCCCTGACATCCTCTCGTGGATATCACGGCTGATAGGAGACTGTGGTTACCACGTTACGCAGTTACTATTGGCTCATGGAGGCTATCGTCAGTACCTCCACAAGCGACGGCACGGAAGCTCACCTCTTTGTCCGGTATGTCCAGGGGTGAACGAGGATGCGGAACACGCAGTTTTTCACTGTGGACGCTTCTCAGAAGAGAGACAGTCGGCGAATATACCAGGCCCAGATGACCTAATTTACCATATGACAGCTTCGGGGAGAAGATGGAATGAAATCGTCTCATTTGTGATAGCTGTTCAGGCAAACCCCCGAAGAGCAGAGGCACAGAGAAAGGCGCATAGGGCCGCTACCTGAATATAGCATAGTTATTGCTAACCAGCCCCGCGAAGTAATACCTGACGGCAGTCCCGCGGGGAGAGTGGTAGAAGAGTGCAGGGTGTGGGTTTACTACGTAGGCACTTCCCGGATTTGAGTATTTGGGTGCGAATCGTGCATGCTGTTATCCCTTGATAACAGTATCTTAGGAAGATTCCCACATCCTTGGCGCGACAAAAAAAAACCGGAAGGCCTTCTAGGGCGAGGATGACGCTACATATCATCCAACAGTGGAAATGATCCACCATCTGATTAGGGCCCACGGCCAGTTGCAGATGAAAATCTTATCACGTCATCTCGTGCCACAAATGATTCGTTAAAGAAAAAGTTTTCTAAACATAGCATAGTTTCATCGACCCGTGGCTTCCAAAGTCGTGCGATTTATTACCTTCATTGACGGTATAAATTTTGGAAAAAGTCATCTGAAAGTGTACCTCCATTTTAAACTACGTCCGAGCTAGCCCTGGAGATTATATGCCAGGAGTCATATTTAAATTCAAATACCAAAAGATTATCTTTCGAATAAAGTAAATTGTATGTCAATTTTGTTTTGCTCCACTTCAAAGTTCCATACCGCCATTAAAAAACAGCCGCTTACATAAAAATCGCATGCCCTTTAAATTAAATTTTTAGGTTTTTCGACATTGTGCTTAAGTTTTAAGTGTCACTATATATTACGATTTAAAACACAGCCCTGCCTGAACCGCTTTAAATCTTAAATATCCTCTCTTAAGGCAAATACAACTCAAATCTAACGGCAAATTCATGATATAAATCTACGAATGAGGGATTTTTTAAGTAATAAATCTCCCTTATTATTTTTTTGAAGTCTGTTTAAAAGAAACAACACCAAATACGTCTAGTGTACACACATCCATGCACATGCATGTTTCTAAACAAATTTTGACATTTAAAGAATAAACACATGGTGCCATACCTCGGCTGATGATTTTACTTTGTTTATTTTATTGTGATGGAAAACAGCAAAGTTAATAAGTTTGAAGAATTTGTTTTGTTTAGAAAAACGCTACAAAGAAAGAATAATAAATGAGTCTGTATGTAAGTATGTGGCTTTTTATTTAATTTATTTATTTTTTGTGCAAGTGCCAGTTTTCAGTAAACAATTATGCGCGTGTGTCGATAAAAAATTTTAGGATAAAAACACTGCAATAGAAGTTGATTTAACTGTTCTAAGCTTGTGTTTATTATAATTTTTCAGTTTATTTAGACTTATTTGTTTAATTCAGACTTATTTAAATAGAAACGTATTGTTATTAAAAGTGTACTCGTTATAGAAAGTGAGAGTGTTGACCAGAGCTGCCAGAAGGTTATTTAAGCATTAACATCATTTTAGCGGTAAAGTTTCTATGAAGGGGTTATCTTAATAATAACAATGCAAATTTTTCTGCACTTTCTTAAGTGATGTAAACAACAGCTTACTTAGAGACCAACACTATGGTTTTCGTAGGGGGGGCTCTACGGGCGACTTGCTGGCTTTCCTATAGGAACAATGGTGCAACTCTATACATCACTTCGGAGAGAGTAAGGTGGTGGCTCCAGATAGAGAAGTAGCACTTCAGGCAGCAACGCCTATTTAGTCAAATACCGTGCTACATTCTTTAGGAAAGGGATAGAGAGGAGATGAAAGTGCAAGTAGAAGGATAGTTACGGAAATTAACTGTCGTATAAGACAGCACAGTGACCAGTGACCATGCCTTCATCACTGAGCAGCCCCACCGACAGTCAATTTTTATTTGTAGTGAAAAAACCAAGGTCTTTGTTGGGAATCGAACCCACAACCCCCAGTCTTGTAAGCTAGTACAATACCTACTACCCTACAGGGACACCTTGCTGCTGCTTTTGGTGTCGAAGAAAATTTCTCCAGATTTATATCTAGTTTTCTCAGGAATCGCTCTTTACGAGTTGTTATAGTAGGGATTTCATCAGACGAGTTCAAGATTAATTTAAGAGTACCGCAAAACTCCGTTCCTTCTCCGACCCTATTCCTTTTTTTTCTAAATGACCTTCTTTTTCAAACTTCTAAACCTATATACTCTTTCGCAGATGACAACACTATTTATCATTCGCATTCATTTAGTAATAGACCGAACCAGATGGAGGTGAGTTCCAAAAGGCAATACATGAATGATACGGTCAATCACAATCTCACGGCGATCTCTAAATGGAGTCGTGCGAACAGAATTGATTTTAATGCCCGTAAGACGCAAGGTTGCATGCTTATGCATAGATCTGTGTTCGGAAGTGGTGCTGCACCTATTACTTAATGGGTGATATAGGTATTACAGAATCGTACGATCTTGATGTTCTTGGCATGAAAATTCAGTGTGATATTTGATGGACTAAACACATTTTTCAGGTTTCTAAAGAACCTTTCAAGTGCCTCGATTTTCGAAAACAGTGTAAGAGATATTTTACTCCATTCGATTTTCGAACTATTTATACCACCTAAAACCGCCCAAAGATGGAATACAGCTCTCACATATGTGGTGGCGTCCCAAAGTTTATTTTGGAATTGCTCGATCGTGTACAGGGGAGACGGTAGGGTATCCAACCTTATTGATTCTCTACAGCATCGATACAATGTGGGTTGTATTTCACTGTTTTTTCGTTACTTCAATGGTAAGTGCTCTAACGAAATTATGAAACTTGTTCCCAAAACTCGCACGTTTTTGCATTTGACTCGAGTTTCGCCGATAGGGCATCTATTTGTGGCCGATTGGCCAGTGAATCGCACTACGCATTACAGGGTAAGTTCGTTTTTTAGCAGAGCATTTCTTATGTGAAATAAACTCCCTCCAGAGGTCTTTCCTGTCGCTTTCAATGTAGGAAATTTCGAATCGAATGTCCACAAATACTACTCCCTCTTTCCTTCTCTCCATAACCTAATTTCCTAATTCTGGTACAATGCATTGCTTGAGTAGGGTTCAACCTCTAAGTAATGTATTCATAAAAAATAAAATTATATATTTTAAAATAAATTCTTAATACAAAATTACTTTTTAGACACCACCAATTTAAATGACCACCACAACCTTAATGAAAGATAGTCGATGTAGGCTGTGAAACCGTCTATTAATTAGTAAATGGGCAAGCCTTAAGGCCATAAAACCTAGTCAAATCTAATGCACTAATATAGGATGTTTTTTAGAGGTAAAGGATTTTAAAAAGGAATAAAATGATGAATTTAATTTGGCTTTATAACTTAAGTATGGTATAAGACCACCTTGGCTTGCTTGCACGTCTAAATCTACTTTGTAGGTCCAGTTTTCCATGAATTTTTCCAACACTTGTTGTCGCATATCGGTAATAATGCGACGAATGTTGTCAATCGCTTTGCGACTTACTAAAGCCGCGAACTGCTAACTTTCAATAAAATGTTAAAATCCTAAATTAAACCGTAAGAAATAATATCTTACTTTGTGTGTAGTTAAAGTAAATGAACTTGTAATTAATATTAAAACTCCAAAATCTGGTGTTATTTTTTTTTGCAATAAAGAACTCAGTAACAACAAAGGGTTTATAAAAGGTATAAACGTAACAATATAGACGATATCTCCCTTTTTCCCCTTTAATGTTTTAAATAAAAATCTTCAAAATTTGTGAAAAATACAAATCATTTCCGAGCCATCAAGAGAAAGTCCGAAAAACTTGTAATCAATTTGCAAATCACCGAATTGAGGAAATTTAAACGACCTGTAAATACATCTCCCACACAATTGGATCCTCAGTGCGAAACGAACTGAAAAGCACTCTTCCAGAGATTGTCAATCCGACACAGATTTGGTCTGGAAATGTTTTTTTTCAGGAATAAAACAAGACTTATAAACGGCATACAATTATAAAGAAGGTTGTGTTATAACTTTCAAACACACAACAAATAATAATTTGATGCAATAGATTCATCAAGTGATACTTATTTCTTGTTAGTGCAAAGTACAGGGTGGCTGATGAAATCTGCTATCAAAACGTAATAACTTATTTTCTGTGTAACCAACCAGTTCCATTTTTATTTTATTTTATAGATTGATCTTTAAATTTAACTAAAATGGAGAATTGGGACAATAAAAAAAGAATTTGGATAGTGCAACGTTTTCACGCTTTAGAGACCGTAGTTCCCATCCAAAGAGAATATAGGCGTACGTTTGATGGCACTCCTTCTAGCAGATAGACTATTCTGAGGCTCGTGAAAAATTTTGCTGAGGGTGGCACAATCGCAAAATGGCCTTATCATCGAGATCCCTCAGTTCGGACGCAGGAAACTATCGTTGGTGTAGCTGCTGCCATACAATCCAAACCTCGAGTTTCGACAAGGAGCTTATCTGCTTAAATGGGTGTCAGCAGACAGTCAATTGTCGCAAGCAGCTGGCGTTTAGTGATATCGATGTGTATGTGTACCTAGCAAAACGTACCTATAAAAACGGTATACTTGAGTATTTTAGAAGAGTTAGCCACCGGCAAGCAACCGGATAAGACTTCTTTTAAGTAAGTTAGAATTTTATTCAACTTAATTAAAATAGTCTTGGGAATAGGGTCAGCTCAGTTAATCAAAGTTAGAATTTTATTCGACTTCGAATTAATTGAGTATAACTAAGGTTTACGGCAAAGCAAGTTCTGTCGGTGCTTTACCTGGCCAGAATTTTATTCGCCTTGGTGACGGAGGAACAGAGCAAGGGCGCGCTTTGTTCAGCCATTCCAGAATTTTATTCGCTCTAGCTGAACAGGACGGACAAGGTCGTGAAAAAGGCTAACACCAATTTAGACGTGGAAATATTGTCTCAGAATATTATTCGTGACAACCGCAACTAGTCGAAAATTGGGGGACAGGCAAACTGTTCTGCTCAGACTGGACCAGATTTTTTTTTCGCTCCAGTGTGAGAAGCAGTAGGCTAGCCAGCGGAGAGTAGGTGCCGACCTGCGAGAACTCTTGAAGACCGCGAAACGGTGAATCGTCCTTAGCTAAATTTAAGAGTGGACTATAACAAAAATTATTAGTAAAAAGAAAAACAAGAGTCACTTGTGTTATTGGAAACTAAATTTTTTTTGCAACGATCCCTGGACGTCGCAAGCTCTATCGTTGTGTACCGCGAGAAGGTGTCGTTACAATAGCAGACAATTTGCACCAAGATTTAAACTTATTTCCATATAAGATTCAATTAACAAACAAACTGAACCCAACAGACTTCCCGATTCGCTTGGAATTTTGTGAGAAGAACATTCAAATGGCGTCAAAGAATGAAAACGTCTTGAACTGCATTTTTATGTCTAACGAGGTACATTTTGATTTAAATGGCAATGCTAACAAACAAAATTGTCGAATATGGAGTAATGCTTACCCACAGATACTCCATCAGATGCAATTACATTGACTTCGCGTCACAGTATGGTGTGCAGTTTCTTCAAGGTTCATTGGCGGACCATACTTTTTCGAAGAAAACGGTCTTACTGTAACGGTCAATGGAAACCGTTACTTAAAGATGTTGAAAGAATTTTTCTTTCCAGAATTACGCCGAAAGAGAAATTACGCCTTTCAACAAGATGGAGCAACTTGTCACATAGCCACGCCTGTTATGACAGAATTGCGGCTAAAAATCCCCAATAAACTGATTTTAAGAAACTCCACACTCCGTTGGCCTCCCAAATCTCCTGACCACACTGCCCCTGATTTGCTTCTGTGGGGTTATTGCAAAAAAAAAGTTTACAAAAGAAACCCAACAAATTTGGATGATTTAAGGCCATCCATTCGAACGGTAATCGAGGCAATTCCTACTGCAATACTCCAGGCACTAATGAATAACTTTCTCATAAGATGTCGCACATGTGTCACCGAGGATGGAGGTCATTTGAATTCAATTATTTTCAAAACTCCATGAATTACTTTAATAAAAATGTATTATTTTTCATATGAATCTCTAAAAAATAAATTACATAAACTTTATAAAAAAGTTAATTGAGTTTCTTAATGTAGCAAAATTGATCAGCAAAAGTTTTTACAAGTTTTCTTATTCAAAATTAATTACTTTTAACTGGCAGCGCTGCTGCCTAAATTTTTGAAGCTTTGCTTAAACAAGAGAACAAATCAAATTCACATTCAATATTAAAGAGCGAGAACGAAGAAAAGCTATTGAAACGCTGTGCGTGCGCGTGTGTTTGTTGAAATACCAAATTATTACAAATGCTGACAAAAAGCCGAAGAAGAAAAAAAACCTAAGTACAAGGCAATAAGAAAAGAAATACAACAACAAAAATATATATTTTTCATGTTTTTGCAATTTAGATGTTTTTTTTTGTGGTTTTTGTTATACACAACACATTTAATTTTTACAGTTTACAAATACACACCACCTTCGTTTAGCATTTATTTAGATGAGCGCATCGTTATCACACAAATTTAAATTAATTTCTTTAAAAAGTGTAAAGAAAAAATATATTTTTTTAATTCTTTCATCGTTATTTCTATTCAGCTTTTCATTTAGGCAACACTAACATTGTGGCTTTTTACAACATTTACACCACCCGAAAACACATTCTTAATCTGATGACAGAACAAATTCTACTAAAATTTGTTTTTACTTTTCTCCTTTTGCATGTTCTTCTGCATTAGAGCTCCACTTAATTGAAAAAAAAAAACAATTGTGTAAGGGCTGGGAGTTTTAATGCATTTGCATTTATTAAGGAAAATGTATTTGAAGTGTAGAACAGCAGTTTAAAGACATTTACATATGTATTCTAATTCATTAAATACACTGTAAAGAAAATACTCTTTGAATTTATTTTCAAATGAAATATGAAGTCTTAAGGCCCAACTATATTATGCATATACTGGCTTAAGGCAACTTAAGTAACAGTCCAAATACCTAATAATCATATGTGACAAACTATACTATACTTAACAAAACTTTGCGTCAAATGTCTTTTGCTTAAGCAAAATACGAAACTGAGCGCACATTCCGTACGGAAACAGCTGTTTTGCATTGTATTATAGATACATTAGTAAACACATTCCAATGGAGGACAAAAAATATTTTATCTGAATTAAATAGAAAATGTACAAAGAAAAAAATTGCTTATATGACAAAAGAGACGCGTTTTATTATAACGGCAATTCAAAGGGACGAGCATGGAAACAAAAATGCAGTAAAAGTGGTAAGTAATACCTTGAAGAATTTTTTTTTGCGTTTTTCATTTTCATACTGATATGAATTATATAAAGTCGCGGAGTGCAAACACAGCAGATGGAAGTTACTACGTAAACGTTTCTGCAAGGAAATGAAGAAAATGCAAGCTCCATCAGGCAGTGGAATTGGCTATATTGAGGAATGGGCACTACTGCAGCGTATGATGTTTTTGAAAAGTACTCTCGCACCCCGCCGGTATAAGCATTTATATCGAATATTTTCTACTTTTTTACAAGGTGAATCTTTATCATGTTGTACTCGTGATAACGTTGAAGAACTAAACTCAACCTTGGAATTTAATAAGGCCTTTAAACATTTTAATTTCTTTTCCATTTTTTTAACACACAATTTGCAACAAAATTTAATTTTCTATTGTTTATAAATTCAATGATGCCCACAGTTGCATTTTTTAGTACTTTTGGCCTAAATAATACAAACAGCGAAATATGTGTAATTTTTCTTTCGTAATTTTCTTAAAACTATAAAAAAAATATATAAATTTGTATAAGGATAGCATATGATTATTAAAAACCTTTTCTTTAAGAAATTTCATTAATTTAGAAAGAAATAATTTTTGCAAAGGTATGAGGTATCAAAACAAATTTACAACTGTGCATAATAATTTCTTTATTCATTGATTGATTTGCTTAAGCATTTGACAGAATTATGGGTTCAATTTTTGGCATTAGCTTAAGCTAGCTTATGCATATTATAGTTGGAATCTGAAGAAATGTGAGCATACACAACAATATATTAACTTAAATTTATTTGAAAGCAGAATTCAGTTGTTGAGGAAAAAGCATTGCGAAATAAACGCATTTGTATCAAAAGTTTGTCAAATTCGCACCCCATTAGTCCCAATTTACATTGTACGATTTTAGTTGCTGCAATTCTTAGTTTGTTGGTAAATAAGGGGTGTGGAATTCGTAATTTTAAATGTGAAGTTTGTGTGTATATGAATACAAAATCGTCAAATGTATACGCGAATGCAACTTTAAAGAAAGAACGACAAAAATTGCAACGACAAAAATCGTACATTGTAAATTGGACTTAGGAACTTACCTCGCAGCCAGCGAATACATAGGTATGTTAATGACTAAATATGTATGTCGCTTTCTATCTTAACATCAATTATAGCGAATCAACCTGCTTCGCCATACAAAATTTAGAGAACGAATCAAGGAAAAATCCTCTCTTCTCTAATTTTTATCGTAAGTTTATCTGCACTAGTTATCAAAATTAAACATTTTTGTAAACAAAGAAAAATTACAAACAAAACAAATTTTAAAGTGAAAATTTAAAAAATATAATTGTTTTGTGGGTGTGTTAATTAATTTTAATTTTATAAAATTAAAAAAAAAGGATAGGAAAAAAATTATACTTAATGCTATCGCGGCAAGAAGGATATATTCTGTTGTTTTTCAACTTATGTTTTTCTGTTTAATAACAACTGTCAAATCGGAGCAGACAAATGAGTCGTGTAAACAGCATGATTCATAAACTTGCTTCAGAGAGCGAAACACAAGATTCAAATTGTCGTGGAAACAGGCTATTATGGAAAACCCTCGCCACAATAACTAATCAGGTAGGTGCAGTTATTTATTTCTTAAATGTGAACTTTTTGGATTTAAATGTCAAAAACAACTACTGCACATATTGTGATATTCTATTAACTGTCTAGATATATTTGAGAATTTCAAAAGTTTAAGCCAAGGCCTACCAGAACAAGCCGATAAATTAATCTTAAAAGATTCGCATCGACAACATAATTTTATAGCAAGTGCCTTCACTTAGCTTTTTCAAATTTTAAAATTATAAATTTATCTGTTATCTGAAGAACAACGTAATTTGGTCTGGAGAAATCATTGAATCTTACTTCTTTGAAAATGAAAACGGCGTAACGGTAACTGTGAATAGGGAGCAATATCGTGATATGATTGAAAACTTTTTAGCGTCACAACTGATTGCTTTGGGCTTGATTAACATCTGGTATCAAAAAGACGGTGCTAATTACTGTGAGACCTCTTTCCACAACAAGTTATTTCAAGAAATGGTAATGTTGATTGGACTCCACGATCGCTAGATTTAACTGCTGCGGACTTCTTTTTGTGGGAATATCAGAATATCTAGGTTTATGCAAACTAACCGAAACGCTTGAGCAACTGAAACAAAACATTCATAATGAAATTAATTAAATACCGCGTGAAATGTTTGAGAATGTAATGAAAAATGTGCTCAAAAGGGCTCACATTTGTGAGACTAACAGAGGCGGATATATATTTGATATTCGATACATAATTGCCGACATTAAATTAATTAAGATCCATTCACTTTCATTCCATCAAAAGCTCTTGATGTTCGTTGCATGAAAATTCAGTATTCAGTATCATAGGCTAACCACATTTTTCAGGTTTCTAAAGAAGTTATCAAGTGCCTCTGTATTCTAAAGCGGTATGCGTGATAAGGTTTATATCAGCACCGAACGCGAGGTCATAACTGATGGTGAGCCGAACCACTTTGGGTGATTATAGAGCGTGCATCCACGCCCTAGGAAGCAGGCGAATATATCTATCCTCTAGTCACACCTAGTTGCAGTTCCAGGAGCTCGGTGCAGGACCGCCACTCCTTGCTGAAGAGATGGAGGGTTTCAAACTCCTGCTCCACAAAACATGACAAGCATACTAACTGAACCTGGATCATTCATTATGTGTTCTTGGTCAAAAGCGAATGATCATGGCCCCTTAATCATTTTATGAGACTAACAGAGGCGTACATTTATCTTTATATTGCATTCCATATATTTCCTCTTCACACCGACCTTTCCTCTAACACAAACAAACACAAGACTTGCGCAAGTAAAGTTGCCTGATCTGAAAGGGGCCTAATTGCCGATATTAAATAAAACATCTATCAATATAAGATCTATTCTCTTTCATATTATCAAAAATTATAAACAAACAAAGTAGCATCCCATCCCGACGGACAGACAGCCTGCATTTCAGACTTCTTATTAAGAGGTAAAAATGTTGTTTATTAAAAAAAAAACCTTGCGAAATATATGACTACAGTCACAGCGAATTGAAAATAATTTGGCAATATATTTCCCATTTTCCTGCGCTGAAATTCAAGTGTATCCAAGTTTTGTGCAATAAAATACAACGGTTATGTTTGCTGGCAGATTTTTCGGATTAAGTAAATTATATTCAAAAAGTGCTCGGTGGTTATTAAGTCTTTTTCAAATTTAATTGATTCAATATAGTTAAGAAAATTTACATATTAGAACGTATAATATACGAAATTCATTACTAATTCATTTAAGAATAGTTTCCATTCATATGAAAGTTTATGCACAATTGAACTTTGCTATTGGTCGCACTGTAAATGCAACTTTTATTTTATGGTAAAAATCCTATTGAAATTACAAAAAAAAAATTGTCTTTTACTGCATATTTTTAAATTTAAAAAAAGTTTAATTATTGTTTATTGATATTATTATTATTGATTCCAGTGAATAAAGGCTTTTTGTTGCTGCAATTTTGTTTAAATATGTATTTTCTACATTTTATTTATTTATGTTACGTTCCAGAAAATTCTGTTGCTGATAATATCAATAGAATTGGGTTACCTGCTGTTCTATGATATTTTTCATTTTGTGGTGTAAAAATATTTCTTATATATTTTAAACAAATTTAGTTTATTTTCTATTTATTTGTTGTTTTTGTTCTGCATTATGTAAAATTTTTCGTATACTAAGGGAGTGGGAGTAACAAAATTTGATAGATCAACTAACAGGTGGTCTAAATTTATAAAATTTTTTAAATTTTGACGGTAGTTACTGTAGAGTAAAACGAAAAATATTAATTATTTCATTTAAAATTAGCTTCTGGTTAGTTACTGCAAAGCGAACATAGATTTTGGAGTAAAAAATTAATTAGACTTATAGGTGGTTATGATAGAACATAATTTGTAATTTAGAAATAAAATTTGGGTTTAAAAATAACTAAAAAGCATGAAACAATGACAGTTAAAGGACAGAAGGCAGACTTTAAAAATAAAAATTCTAATAAATATTTCAATTTACTTATAAAAAACTGAAATTGTTTTAGACTCGTTCTGCTTGCAGAGAAACTTTAGATTATTAATGTAAACTTGAAGATACAGAAGTTAGATTCTTTTAAGGTATCAAACTGGATGCCAACTTTGAAGTTTAACATTTAAATTTTTGTTAAGAAAATTTATGGCTAATCACGATTCATAAAAAAATGCAAGTCTTCAAATTTGAAAATTTTGATTATAATTTTTTTTTTGTGTTTATATACAAAATTCTTAAGGTCGTCAGAATCCAGATTAAGAAGTAAGAATGATTTAAAAATTTCGATAATTAATTGATAGTTTGAGTGAAATGTTGTTTCAGTGGAGTAAGTAATAAAGATGATTTTATTTTATTTGTTTCAATACTCGTAAAACTCTAAAACTTAATTTATTAATTATATACGCTTAAGTAAATGGTTTTGTTTAATTATAATAATTATTTTGGAAAAGAATTTAAGTTTTGTAATGAGAACATAAAAAAAGATATTTGTTTTGATTTCCTTAATAATTTCAAATGCTTTTAATTTGTAATCAAATTAAAACCTTTTAACGTTTAAAGCTTGTACTCTATAAATTATGAAAAAAGGGAGGGAAAAACAAAAACATAAAAATAAAGAAATGACATTAAAAATAAAAAAAAATTAATTTTATTTAGCTTTTGTTAAGGGAACTACAATCTTTTGCTGCTTGATTTTGTTATTATTTGTTTTTTTTTTAATGGAGGGGGGATAGATGATTTTTTTTTTCTTTTTATTATTAAGTTTTTTGTTTTTGTTTTCATTATTTATTTAAATATAAATTTGCTTAAAGTTAAATGGTTTTTGAATGTGTGTTGCTTTTACATTTTATATTATTTTACTTTCATCAAACAACTGCCTCTCAACTCTTCTCTGCTTTCAACTTGTTGTAAAAACGCTTAATTGTTGTTGCCTTAAAACTCCTCACTAAAGAATTGTTGTCTTTTGGTGTACGTTTTTCTTGAAAGTTAAAAGGATAAAGAAGATTCTTGGACATCTAAATTTCCATTTTTTATTTATTTTGTTCAGTTTTAATCTTTTATGTTGTCGTGTAAAATTATTGTTTTATTTTATTCTAGGACTTTAGTCACTACGTATCTTTTTCATTTCTGGCTGTGAGGGTGGTGTCTCCAATGAGGCTTCATCCGCACAATTTAATGATCTCTTTTGGCCGACTAAGGAGGCAGCTGTGAGAGCGCCTACACTACTTAAAGTTGATGAATCATTATCTGTGGTGTTGTGATTTATTAAAGGCGTTTGAACGTCATCGTTTAAAGCACGACTATTACTACTCTCATCGTCATCTTCATCATATTCGGATTCTCGCAAGCAATTGCTATTGCTATTTTCACCTTCTTCTAGACCAGCTGTAGATGATGCCAAAATGGCGCCATTGCCATTCGAGGCCGCTACCGATGTTGATGTGGTATTTGCCTCTTTGCGTGAGCTGTTATTATTATTATTATTCACAGCTCTGACTGGTACTTCAAGATTGCTTTCCGAATCGGAGGCCATTGGTGTAGTGCCAACACCAATATCACCATCACCGTCGTCTGAAGTTTCGGTAGCTGTTGTCTGTGTGGTATTTTCATCGATAATGGGCTCTTGTGATGTTGAGTCGTTTGAAACGAAATTTGAGTCGCCATCTTGAGGTGTTGGGTTGGTGTTTTCATTTTCGGATTCTGTGGCAACATTATTAGCATCGATGCGCCCTAGAATTAAGAAAAAATTAAAATTTTTTGTAATAAAAATATTAAAAATTAAATTAAAGTTAAAGCAGCACTGTGAAAACTTTGATATTTGTGATACTAAGTGATAGTGATATTATTTTTGGTTTTTAGGGGACCGTACCAATTCTCACCACCCTCACACCCTGTTATTTTTGCTACAGTGTCTCTCTGGCACAGTCCTCTGATCTTCACGAAACCCTAACGGGAAGTCTTGGAATTTTGTCAGGTAGTATATTACTTAGACGCTATACCAACAAATCGTAAAAATTAAAGGACGATCCGAAAGTGATCATATATTAATTGTTTTTAATTTTGAACTGTAACTGGCAGAAACGTCGATAAAGCTATATGCACTACAGCAACAAATAGAGGAATTAAACTATTAATTAAGGGGGGTGTCCCAAAAGTGGGGTAATTTTTACATGCGTGCCAATATGTTCAAACCGCAATATTCAGTTAAAGGATTTTTATAGAAATAAATACATAAAATTAAAAACAAAACTAAAGCATAAACAGTGTTCTTCCTGTAATGGCGTGATTCAAACCTTTATCGTTTTAGTCTTTTTATCGTAGTACGCAGGCATTCTGAAAGTTACACAGAGCATGAAGAAATATGTCCCCTATAAATAAGAAGTCTCAATAAATTTAAAAATTAAAGGGCGTTGCATAGATGCCATGAGTTTGACAAATATGGCCTTATCTTTTAAACCATTGTGGTTTATGAAGTTTGAAATTGCTTACGGCAAGTGCTGCTATTATGTCTCCTATAAAGACGTATATAAAAAATAAAGGGTATTCCCATAACACTGGGCTTCAGTTTTTCACCTTTTTTTAAACGCTATTAGCAGAGACTATAAATTTAAGCAGAAAAGAAAGCATACAACTATAAAATAAAGCGGTGTTTCCCAAGTAACGCTATTTTAAGAAGGTTTTATTTTGAAATTGCACAAAGAATGTGTCTTGCTACTAGTATTAAAAAAAATTTAAAGGGTGGGTCAAATAAATGCTAAAACAAATTATGGTAAATAATAATAAAAGAAATTCTAATAAATTTATCCGTTTTTATTAAATTACAAGAATTGCGGAAAAATTCATAAAAGAGGGAATTGGAAACTAAAAAAATTCATTTAGAAGTTTTTGTTTGCCATCTCTGGTGCAACAATACGACAAATGTAAAAAAACTGTTTGCTAGGGACAACTTGAATGTGGAAGGGATTACTGTAATTCAGCATAATCTTCAGCGGGCGTATCCGGCGACTTGCGATTTTGGCCAAACGATGAGGCAATAGTGGGCTTCGTTGGCTCTTTTCCAGGAGCCATACTTTGCATGTGCTATTCTTAGGGGATTACCACAGTTGCGGTGGTCATGGATGTTCCTGATGTTACATGTACTGTGGTGGGTCGTGCTCATTTTTAAACTTTTTTTTAAATACTTTCGAGCTTTAGATATCTGAATAATCCAGCTCTGTGGAGCAACAAATAATAAATTTTAAAACTCTCATTTTTTAATTTGTTTGCGTTTTAAAAATTAATTTTTTTCAAAATTCGTTTTTATTGAAATAACCAGAGTTTTTCCTAATTTTCTATTTGCTACTTTTTTGCTTTTTTTCTAAGTTTTCGATATTTTTATAATTCTTTATTACGAGAAATGTTATGAAATATCCTTCCATAGGCAATATAAATAAAATATTATTTTCTTTTCGAAATAAATTGTAAAATTTTGGCTTGTTAATTTTTAATAAAAAATTTTCATTTTATGTGAAATCTTTTAACATTTAAATTATAGCCGATAGTCCTAGTTATTATTTATTATAATTTTAATTATAATAGATGATAAAATAAATAGTTAATTTTTAAACTTAAATTATTTTGTTTTTTTAATTAACAGCTTAAAGTTACTTTTGTGGATTTTAACTTTGCTATTCTATTCTTTACTGAAAAGGAAAATATTTCGTTAATTTTTCTGGGGCACCATAATTGAGGAATTCAATGTTTTTATTAAAATTTTCGGAGTTTTTTTAGAACCTGTTTTTTTTAAACTAATTTATTCAGGTAATTTGCTTTTAGCGAAATTTTTGTTTGCTGCTTTTTGGATTTCTAATATTTAAATCAGTGAAATTGTAATTCTATATCTGGAGAAGGTTTCTTCAGTATTTTATAAAAGCTTCGCTACAATCAAGACTCTATGCTAATAACGATTGTGTGTTAAGAATACTGACTATTAAGAAAAGAAAATGGCTTCTACATCGACACATTGCAACACAAATGTCGTTCGTCTGTTTGTTATAAAACCTACAAAAATAAAAATTAAAATTTTTAAATCCTAAAAAGAAGATTTATTTGTAGAGATGCCCTTCTAATTTAAATGGAATTTTCGATAATTTTTGAAATAGAAAAAACATAATGTTAAAGCAGCTATTTTCTGTTGAGGCATCTATATATTTATTTACAGAAAAGCTGCTAAAATTTGAAGTTGCTAATTACAATCATTCATGATCCTTTTCATTCTCTGTTTTTCAATCGATTTTATTAAAATCGATTTTAATATTTAAACAATAATGATTGATGATCCTGTTATTGAATTTTACCCATTCATAGTCTTGATAAAATAACACATATTAACCGTTGGCATGGGCTGTTGGTTCATTACAGGTATGCAGTAGTGACTCCTGCTTTTGCCAACAAAATATATATCAGTTATATTTTGTTATTTTTTAACGCACATTTTTTAAGCGACATGTAAGTCACTGAATAAAACAAGAAGTTTATTTCCTAAAATAAAAAATGTTAATTAAGATGATTCCAATTTTTTTTTGTATTCCGAACAGAAAAGTTCGATAGAAGAATTTTACAAAGTCAAATCTATATGTAAATTTTGCCATTTGGATAACCCCAATTATTAAGAACGTCGAGGAATTGACAAATTCGGATCTGCTTCAACACCATGGGCTCACGGCTGCAAAACCCGGTCGCACACTCTTTGCTGTTCGTTAATTTTGTATAGCGTCTGTGATTCAAATTTAACGACCAAATTCTTAATATCGGTCTCAGAAGGACGATTATGTTTGTCCGAAAATATTACGAACTTTACGAAATGTGACTTTAACAGAACCACCATTTTCGTAGTGGATTTTAATTGTTGTAATGCGATTTTCGTACGAAATTGAATTCTTTTTAACAACTGCCAATGCATTTACTAAGAATACGTCTGTTGAAAATCCCGATATCTTTCACTTCAATTATTTCACCCCATTTGATAAAATTTATTCTTATTTAAGGAACTTTCTTATTTAATGTCAGATTTCTATGCTATTTTCAAGTATTTTTGTACTTTCTTTTTGTAAAGTTTCTATTTTTTTAATTACACTTTGTTTTATGTACAGATAGTAGTCCACTTTCTACCATATCTGTTTAATGATCTTTGGTTGAAATTGAAATAATAGGTAGAACTTTAACGTCTAATGCTTCAAATTTCCTGGTTAAATAACAAGCTATATCTTTACATCTTAATTAAATATGGAGGAAAGGTTATAATGATCTTTTATAGTAAAATACAACAGGCCATTAATATCAGATTGATCTACAAGAAAGTCGCTCAAAAGAGACCAATTGAAAAAGAAGGAAACCCACATTAATATCAAAGAAATTGCAAAAGGAACGCTAATCTTCTCATATCTATCTCAAACAAATAAAATAAAAAAAATTCAAAAACATTTTGTAATAAAAAAATGCTTTAAGCCATCAACAAAACTTGAAATCATATTTAAATAAAATAATACGAGAGTTAATAAGAATTTAAACCCACCTGCACTTTCATCGTCACCGTCGTTAGTATCTTCACCGCCTGCACTGAGAGCATTGTCATTTGTTGTAGTACCATTGGCCTTGGTAATACCGCCACCACCCTTGCCACTGGGCATTTCATCCAATAGTTCCGGACTTAAATCATTGGCTACATAGTGAGCCCACAGTGCCAATTCAACACGATGTGGCGACCATGCAGATAGCTCACCACCAGCAGCCTGTGTATTTAGACGTGCTACAGTCGCTTGAATGTGTTGAACAAAATTGAGGTATTCTTTTGTCGTATAATCAATGCCTTCAATTTCTGGAATGGCCATAAGACACTCATCAGCCATAAAGGGAGCTGAATCTGGGCAAGCGGCAGCCAATAGTGCTGAAGCCATAGTTGTGCCTACACCCTTTAAATTCGATAGAGCCGTTATAGCTTGCTCCAAATTGGGCAGTTTGCGAAAAGCTTTTTTAGTTTCTGTCACTACCGCCCGTGGCGTATTGACTTTAACCAAATAATTGAGTTGCGGATAAAATTTACCTCTTGCCTGTTTCCATTTCATGGTTTGCACTAATTCATCATACACCAAATGGGCATCTTTCCCTCGCGCTTTAATGACTTTTGGCAATTCATTCTGATACCAATTATCGAGACGTATTAACTCCTGAGGTTTTTTATTACGTTTTTCGGCCTTAATTTTTAAAACTTGTGGATATAATTTGTAGCAAAAATCAAATTGTTCCGAGGTGCCATTTTCAAAAAATGAAGCCGTATCTTTGCCGGTATTGGCCATTTTTTCAGTTTTGTAATTTATGGTTTGTTTAAGTGGTGAGTGATGTTTTCCTTCTATTTTTTTTTTGTAAATTCAGTAAACTTTCTTACGTCTCCGCTAGAAAACGAAGATCGATTTGCGACACACAGAAAACAAAAACACACAAACACTCATGCACATGCACTCACAGCACAAAACCGAAGATAGGAATTGAAATAACGTAAAATAAAAGAGAAAATTTAAATTGATAAATGACAGATGGTATTGTAATGTTTTTTGTTTTTTTTTTTTTTCTTCTTGCTTCTTCTTTTTCTCCCTGTCTTCTTTTAGTTAACGTTGCTGTGTTGTTGCTTAATGGCGGCACATCGTACTGAGCTGAAAAGAAGAGAAGACAACAACGCTACCGATGACAACAACAAAAAACGTTCAGCACTTTTCACTGTTGTTTGTCGTTATTCTTATTATTATTGTTGTTGTTGCTGTTATTACTGCCTTTATTGCTGCTGATGATAAATGCGTTCGTATGTTGCTTGAATTGCCTGCTTCAGGCTTTAGTTGTTTTTGAGGATGATGTTGCTGCCTTTATTGCTAATGATGGTGATGATGATGATGGTGGTGTTATTTAAGCGGCAGCAATAGTAGTGGTAGCGATGGTGGTTGTTGTTGCTGATATCTGTATTTGTTGTTATATAGTTTAAGCAAACGAGTAAAATCGTGTTTTAATGGCAGCTGTATAAATTCTTCGTGGTGAGTTTTTATTTTTCTATACACTTTTTCCACTCTTTTTGTATGCGAATGTATGGTGAAAGTATATACTAACGCTGTTGGTAGATCACGGCCTCGAGCTTACAAATAAAAAAATCCTGTCCAGCGTTTTTTACTATATGACCATAACCTCCTTTGGGCCACCACTGTGTTTGCTTTATGCTTGACAAGTATCTACAATATTGATTCTCCAACTTGTTTTGTACGCGCTCCACAATCGCTTTTTGCTTTTTTTAACACTGTGCCACAAAAAACCTTCGTTTTTTTTATTTTAAAAACACAAAATAAAATGCAAAGATATTAATTCATTTAATTTAATTTTGTGTTTTTTTTTTTGTTTCTTAAATATTCATTATTATCTTGTTTGCAAAATAAAACACCATAATTGTTTAAAGCACTTTTTTTTAGAAATTGTAGTTTTTCGTATTACTCCTAGAATGTTTTTGAATAAAACTCACCTTTTTTGCTTAATTAGAATTTTGTTTCTAATTTTAAATATTAATTTATCGTTATAATTTTTAAACAAATTAAAACTGCAATATTTTCACCGTAATTCCTTCGCCAGTCAATAATATGAAATGAATTTTTATTTCTTTCTTCACTTCTTTTTAAAATTTCAGAGCGCACACACAACGCAACAAAACACAACAACAACCAGCTTTTTACAGAGTGTTCTTCTTTTTCTCACCAAGTCACACAATCAACAACCTCGTCGCGCTGTGTAGTCAATTTTAGTGCCTGTGTCGTTCGTTGTGCTTTTGTAGTAGTGTCTCGATTATTATATTTTTCTTTCATTTCTTATTCGGTTTTTTCGTACA
Source organism: Trichopoda pennipes (assembly GCA_030448955.1). Lineage (NCBI taxonomy): Eukaryota > Metazoa > Arthropoda > Insecta > Diptera > Tachinidae > Trichopoda > Trichopoda pennipes. Next base: position 10,518,312 of record JASKUP010000056.1, on the reverse strand, counting down.
TATTATGTACATCCCCGCTCGTTTCTACAGCTCTTCGTCTAAAAACACACCTTTTCTGAATTTTTATTCAATTCTTTTTTATGCTGGATATTTTATGTTGTAAACTTTTTGTTTTATTATAGATTTTCGTAAATTTGCCAATTTTTTCTTCGTCTTCTGTTTTTGTTGTTTATCTCAATATTCTAGAGGCGTTAAAATGCATACATATGTTTATGGCATTAGATATATAGTACATTGGTGCGTTTGTGTGTTTGCCCCAAAGTGTTTATTTATTTATTTTTTATTTTTTCATTTAATATTCTATTTTATTTTTGTTATTCTTCTGGTTTTTTAATTTTGCTTGATTGGAATGAAATGCATTTGACAGGGTTGCAATAAACTTGTTGTATTTATATTGCTCTTTGGATATGAAAAAAACGTAGAATTTTATATCGGAAATATGCAAAGTATCATATGTATGGACAACAGTGGGCCGACAAAAGTCATAAATGTTGCAAAATAATAATTAAGAAAATATTTTTAAATACACACATTACAATTCAGAATCAGATTGAGAGTTAACGTTATTGTAGAAACATGTTACATCTTGAAAGCACTTCAAGGGCTTTTAATGCTATGCTGCAATTGAAAGACTTTAAAGCGAGTTAGAAAAATGGTTGTGCGATTAAGCATAGCTCCAACATAACTATTATTGATTGATTTTCGATTCCGATTTGAACACTTATAAAAATTGTTTACAGAAAATTTATTACTATGAAATTTGCTAATGAAGTTTTCTATAGAAAAATCATGACTAGTGACATTTTTTTATAAAAATAACGTGAACGATATAATTTCATTTTGAAATGAAAAATTGTGATTAATGAAATTTTTTTGTGGAAAAATCATAACTGATGAATAGTTTTTTGTAGAAAAATTGGGATTGATTAAAATTTTCTACAGACAATTTATGTTTGCTGAAATCTTTTCTATCAAAATAAACATGACTGATGAATTTATCTGATTAAATTTGTTATAGAAAAAATTATGACTGGTCAACATTTTCTACAAAAATATTATGATTGAAGAAGTTTTTATTGAAAAATAATGACCGATGGAATTATTTTTATAGAAAAATTATGACTAACGAATATTTTTTTTATAAAAAAACATGAATGATACAGATTTTGTGCAGAAAACTATGACTGATGAATTTTTTTTGTAGAAGTTGTAGAGTTTTTCGTAGAAAAAATTATTATTGATGAAAATTTTCTACAAACAATTTATGTTTGTTGAAATCTTTTCTGTAAAAATAAACATGACTGATGAAATTATCTACAGATAAATTATTTCTGATAAAATTTGTTATACCTAGGTAGATAAAATTATGACTGGTGAACATTTTTTACAAAAATATTATGATTGAAGGAATTTTTATAGAAACATAATGACTGATGGATTTTTTTTTTTTTAAATTAAGACTATTTATTCTCTTTTATAAAAAAGCATGAATGATAAACTTTTTGTACAGACAAATTTTAAGTGAGAAAATTTCATCACTCAAAGTTTGTAGAAAATTATGACTGATGAATAGTTTTTTGTAAAAAAAATTAGGATTGATGAAAATTTTTTACAAAAATATTATGGTCGAAGAATATTTTTATAGAAAAATAATGACCGACGGCATTTTTTTTAATAGTAAATTCATGACGGATGACATTTTTATAGAAAAAATATGATTGATGTATAATTTCAACAGAGGTGAACTTTTTTGTATAGAAAAATCTTGATTGAAAAAAATTTCTTGATAAAAGTTATAACTGATGGAATTCTTTTCTGAAAAATGAAGACTTTCTACGAAAAAATCACTACTGAATAAATTTTTCAATTAACTTCCTTACTTAACCCCAGAAAAGTTCGTAAATTTAGTCTCTTTGTCTCTCTCAATACTACAGTTAGAAAATTCGCCAATTGCATTCGGGGGTATACAGCAGTACGCCATGCCTTTTCAGTTCCATTCAATCGATATGCCTATTTTTAGCACGTAACCATGACGATCAAGTTCTTGATCACTCGTGACTTGTTGGCATACGTTTAAGCGTTCTTTGAGTCCTTTTTATTTTAATAATAAAGTTTTAATAAGAATTTAGCTCATCCAATTTTAATTAAACAAAAATCGTCTGTGAAGTTATTATATGGCGCAATTTTTTTTACAAATAAATAATTTTTCTATATAAAAAGGAAGAATATTGTACTATAGCTAGCAGTAATAACCACCAGTAACTAAAATCAGTTACATCATGCTAAACGCCAGATAGTTTCAATTTTAATTCGATAAAGACTGATTTCGTTCTAAAAGCTTGACAAGAACTTTTTCAATTATTTTGTTTTTTTGTTTGTTGTTTTTCTATAAAATCTTTTAAATAATTTTAAAAAGGCTTTTTTTAAGGGAAATGCGGCATGTTTGGAACTCAAGAACTGGAAGACATTCGACTAATATCGGATGTTTCGTTGTTATTTTTATGGAATCATAAAACTTTAAGTTGGCAACATTTTTTAAACTGGTGGCCATATTGGCAAGTGATTTATGTTTAATTTATTTTGGCATTTCAACATATCAACTGGCCCTTAAACAAAGTTTAAAAATTATACAAATTGGGATCCCGATTTTCATGATTAAAGTTTGCTTAGCGTTGAGCTCACTTTTGTTTGAAGGTACCGTATTTGAAGTGAGACACCGATACATGCAGAAAAACTAAATGTTTCGTGTATTGCAAGGGCTGGTCCGAACTTCTTTAAGATCGATGCTAGTCAAAACGTTGCAGTCAATGGCGACTTTATAGTTCATCAATTGAACAACCATGATGTGCAGGAGCTGCGACTTTAACAAGACGGTGCAACATATAAAATAGCTCCTATCACAATTGATTTATTGCAGGAAATGTTTTGCAACCGCATAGTTGCAAAGATCGTAAGTTGGTAGTTTAGGCCGATAAGGCCAAAACGATTGATCACTTGGAGGACAATATTCGCCGCGTTATTGGTGATATACGACCACAAGTGTTGGAAAAAGTCATCGAAAAGTGAAACTCAATTTAGACTACGTCCAAAACAGTCATTTCGGACACATGCCAGAAGTCATATTTAAGTTATAATAATTTATATAAAATTAAGAAATCATTAGTTCAAACTAAAACGCAGTTATCTGAAGATATAGAAATTTTAATAATTATTAGTAATTACTTACAAATAGAATTAATTTGATGTTAACAATTTTTCATAACCTATTTTTCACTACCACTGTGCGTGTTTGATTACCGTACTTTGAGGTTTTAAATTTCTGTTATAGTCTACAATTTTAAATTTTATTTATTAACGGTCGTTTTGTTTCCAAAAAACTTTCTCGACAACAATTTCAATTGCAAAAATCATAAAGAAAAGAAAAATATAGAGAGAAAAATATATATAAAAAACACATTATTTAGATTTTAAATTTAAATTAAATATAAATAAATATATACATATATAAAATTTAAGGATAACATTTTCGCCTTTTTAAATTAGACTTTAATATTTACTTAAGCACTTTTGCAATAAATAACTATTTTATAATGTATTTTTCATTTCATTATTCACAATTTCAAATTCAGTTTAAAAAACTTGATTCATCATCATTAACAACAGCCCAAACAACAGAATAAATATGTAAGAGGGGTAGTCTGCAAAGTGATTTTATTATAACAGTCGTCAAGTTTTAGAGGTATTTTTTCTTTTAATATCATTTGTATAAATTTCTAAGTATAAAATTAAAATTGAAAAACTTTAAAAATATTTTTATTTGTTCACTATTTTTATTTAGGTTTAAGTTCATTAACTTTATGTTGAAGAAAAATAGAAATTTTTACTATTTTAAAACTAGAAATACAGGGTGGCTGTTGAAAGCTGCTACCAAAAAAAAAACGTAATAAATAATTTTCTGTGGAACCAACCTGTTCCATTTTATTTAATTTTATAAATTGATCTTTAAATTTATTTGGATAGAATATAGGCGCATGTTTAGTGGCACTCCTCCTAGCAGACGGACTATAATGAGGCTCGTGAATAATTTTGCCGAGCGTGGCACAATCGCAAGAAGGCCTTATCATCGAAATCCCTCAGTTCGGACGCAGGAAAATATCACTGCTGTAGCTGCTGCCATACAATCCAAACCTCGAGTTTCGACAAGGAGCTTGTCGGCTCAAATGGGTGTCAGCAGACAGTCACTGCAAACAATTTTGCACCAAGATTTAAACTTATTTCTATATAAGATTCAGCTAACAAATTAATTCATTCTAGTATTCTTGGGTCAATATCTTTACTTTCTAATTTAGGGAAAATGTTTGAAAGAGTGATTCAGAAAATTAAAACTGAATGACTGTAAAATTGTGTTATCGCCAAATGGTGAAATCGATTCCATGATTTTTAATATTTAACACCATGTTCAGTCGGCAAAATGAACCACTTATTTCGCTCTCTGAACCACAACAGCCAGCCATAGTGTTCATATGACTTATTTCTTTTTTCCTTTTGACGTTTAACTATTGTAACTATTAAAAATATATTTATTATGTGCTGTAAGTAGAAAAAGTGCCAGCACGTGCATCAGTGCGTATGTTTAGTTTGTCTTGACTCTCGCTTTATATACAATTTTTACCAATAATACATACAGGCAAACGATAACTTGTCATCAAAATTAGAGAAAAATGTATTTTACAACAAGAATTAAAACATGAACCTACAAGATTCGCTCTCATATTTTTGTATGGCGAACCAAGTTTTTTTCTCTGACCAGCACTCAGGGGATGACCCCTAAACATGCAATGCCAGAACTAGAAAGTCAGGTTAAGGGGCGGAGGAAAAAGGGAGTAGTGTTTGTGGACATTCAATTTAAACTTTCCTACATTACAAGTGACAGGAAAGACCTCTGGAGGAAGTTTATTCCACATATGGATGTTCTTCTAAAAAACAAATTTTCCCTGTAATGCGTAGTGCGAGTCACTGGAAAATCAACCATAAATGGATGCGCTCTCAGCGAAACTCAAGTTAAACGCGAAAACGTGGAAGTAACGGGAACAAGTTCCCTAATTTCATTAGAACACTTACCATTGTAGTAACGATAAAACATTGAAATACATCTCACATTGCGTCGATGTTCTAGAGAATCAATAGAGTTGGATACCCAATTGAGCCTCTTGGCGCTCTCTTGCACGCGGTAGAGCGACTCCAAAATAAACTTTGGGGTGTCGGTCCATACATGAGAGTTGTATTCCATCTTTGGACGGATATAGGTGGTATAAATAGTACAAAGTTCTAATGGAGTGAAATATCTGTTAAACCGTTTTAGAAAACCGAAGCACTTGAAAGCTTCTTTAGAAACTTGTAAAATGTGTTTAATCCATCGAACATCACACAGAATTTTTATATCATTTTGTCATGGCATGTTATTTTGTAATTTATTTTAAATCCAGTTCTCTAAACTAAAAGATATTAGTTACATATCGCTGATCTTATGTACGAGTAGAAAGATCTCTAAATTGATTTCAATAAATTGCGCATAATTGGAATTCAATAGTATCATGGACACACACCAAGCTAAAAAGATTAGTGTATGACGTTACTATATCCTAGCAAAAAAGAACGCAGATTAGACATTTTTGAAAACTTGGAAATCTACAAAACAAAAACTTTTAACCGCGACGTTATAAACTAATAGGTAAACACGACCTCAGAAACCACACAAAAACTACTCAAACACTTAACAAACGAAAAACACCCTTAGACGTTCACACTTACCTAAATAATAATCAAAGACGGAAATATTAGATTAACTCCGCACAAAAATGGTAGGTGGCGCTCAATCTACCTGCATGAGTAGACACGACTCTAATGTGTGATAAGATTTATATCAGTACCTAGCTGTGTAAGTTATAACTCGACGGTGGATTAAACCACTTGCAACAGGTCATTCCTAGTTGCAAGTTCGGAAGTCTTGAAGCAGGGCCGCCAACCCCCACTCCTTGCTGAAGAGTTGGAGACTATCCAACTCCTGGTCCAAAAATACATGACAAGCATGCTCACTGGATTCCGATCATTCACCTTGTGCTCTTCGTCAAAAGTGAAATGATCCTGGCCCCTTAATCATTCCATGAAGACCGCAAAACCACAATCACCACAATGCTCCCGAAGGGCCAACCTCAATTATCAGTCGGAGAACAGCTAAAAATCTGAACTCTGTGGCTTACTAATTCCCGTGGAAATAACGTGGAGTTGCCCAGTTGGCTTCTGCTAGCCTTTAGGGGACTGGACTCCCTTTTACCCCCGAGGACACATGTAATGATGGTGAGATTAAGTGAAGTCATATCAATGTGGCCTCGGGGAGGGATGCAATTCTAATTTCGTGATAAGATTTACATCTGCACCTGTCTGTAAGCCTTAATCAAATGAAAAGCAACGTCATTCACGCCCTAGGAAGCCGAGGACTTATTCTAGCAACAGGTCTTTGCTAGTTGCAAATTCAGCGGTTCCAAAGCAGGGTTGCAAACCACTACTCCGTGCTGAAGAGCTGGAGACTTTTCAACTCCTGGTCCAGAACACATGACTAGCATGCTCACTGGATCCGGATCATTCAAAGGCGAGATGATCCTAGCACTCATAATCAAATTCATGCGAGGGCCACAAAACCACAACCACCACGATACTCCCGAAGGACCAACCTCAATAATCAGTCAGGGAAACAGCTAAAAGTCTAAAGAGACAATTAGCGGACACTCTCGGAGCTTCCAGTTGACCCCTGCTGCCTTCGGGGGACTGGGCTCCCTTATACCCCCAGCAGCACGGGTCTAGATGGTCAAGTATTCCATAAAGATCGATAAATGTGCCACCGGGGTGGGGGGACACGATCCTAATGAAAGAACTACCTAAACGAACACTGACTCATCAGTACAGTCTAGAACATTGACAGTGACGTCATCACATCGAAAGCGTTCATCAGTCACACCGAAAAAACAGCTAGCAATAACGACTTACATCAAAAAAAAATGACAACAATCTGAGAATATTGCTTAACAACTGTTTAAATAACTGCTAATTTCCTTTTGCTAGGAAAGTTGCCAAGGTTTTTTCCAGTCATAAATGACGGTGTACACTGAAGAAAATGACAACAGTTTTACAAGCATTTACATTATAAACATTCTAGGTATTTAGATAATTACGGTTTCTCTAATGCATTTTCCTTTTCTAAAACTTGATTGGGGTTTATCGACAGGCACAAGCATGCTATGTTTAATTTTGCTTTTAGAAGAAGTTTTTGATTGCCCATGAGCTGTTGTGTCATTTGCTTATTTGCATTTATTCTTAAGATTAAAACACTTTAATTAATAATCTGAATTGTAAAGTAAATTCATCCCTAATTTAAATAATAAATCTAATTAATAGAAAGCCTTTTTAGTTTACCGTCGTATAAACGAACGCTTTAAACAACAATTGTAACGAATGCTAAAAAGCGAAATAACATGAGAAAATGGAACACAAAAATAGATAGCGACCCTCATGGAAAAACATTCAAACGAATACAGAACAATGAATGGGATTGGGGATTTTTCATCTGTTTTGTATGCGATACATATTAAGCAGTTTGTATACTCTATTCAACTATACATGCACACACACACAATATTGAAGTAGATATGTATGGATGAAACGAACAGATGGATGAACGAACAGACGGCCAACGAAAAAAATAATTGCTGTTGGCAGCTTTAACTATGCTTAGATATACAGTGGCTCTGTGGCTGGTTGGTTGACTGCCTTTCGTTAATGGAAAAAGAGAAACCAGCAAACAAATGAACGACGAATAATCAGGCAAACGTAAAAACTCAAATACACATGCAGCTACTTAACCAAATATAAATTTCAAAGTATACAGCAGAAAAATGAAAAAAACAAAAAAAAACACGAACAGCAGTCAGTCACACTGTTAGAGCGAACGAACCCAAAAGCAACTTTGTGCTGCTGGTTCATGTATGAAATAAAAAAAAAAATTCCGCACCGACACACGAACACACATAAATGCATATGAATACTTTATATACAGTTTAAGTATATTTTATATTGCCAGTGGTGCTAATCGGTAATACTGTTTTACTGTGTTCGTTCTTTCATTATCCGTCCCTTGTAATGTATATTTTTCATTGTTTGTTGGTATACTTATTTTGGTTTTTCGTTATTGTTCGTATTCGTATTCCATTCATTCTACTGTGTTTGCATTGAATTTGCTTCTTTCCCAATTCTGTTTTAACGTTTATGTTCGTTGTGTCACCTAAAACAAAAAAAAAAAATAATATTTCATTGGGTTAGTTACACTGTGTGTGCTTCTACTCATTCCTCTTCTTCTTATTGTTTTTCTGCTTTCTTAAACATTTCTGTATTCACTCACTTAAACTGCGTATACGTGCTGTCGATGTGAAAATATGATAAAATGAAAACATGTTCACAAATACGCTTCCATACACACAATGTAGCTGACAAAACAATCGACCAATAATGTGACACACTTATCATCATATAGCTATCTATATACAGAATGTAGAGTGTATTTAATTAAATGCTTTTTGTTTAAATTTCTCAGCAATGAACTACTTAAACAAATAATTTGTGGGTTGTAAGAAGAAAATGCATTTGTAAATGAAATCTATTTACATACATAAGTATGTATGCAATGTAAGTATGTGTGTATGTATGTATTTATGCGGGCGTACAAATACAACTTCTGTTTGTACAGATCATACAGATCTGTGCACAATATTGATATTGGACAAAATGGGTTTCGTTATATTTTGCTTAGCAAGAGGCCTGAAGCTTTTTACCTAAAAATTTGCAACAATTTTTAACAACTCTCTGACAAGCTATATTGTTCGTGCGTTACGTACCTATACGAATATTAATTTTATTTTTATAAATGCTAATGGCGAACACAACTAATAGCAGAACTCGTTCCAGGGACGGTCTGGAGAATATGGTAAGAGTTTTGTCTAAGCAGAGGGGTGGTATTAAAATCTGCCATATCAATGCACAAAGCTTGAGAAAAAAATTGACGAGTTTCGTTTTATTTTTGAAGGCTCTGGAATTGATGTGATTTGTGTAAGTGAAACGTGGTTTTCTGATTTATCTGTTTCATTATTGGGATATAATATACATAAATCGGGTTGACAGAAACGGCTATGGTGGTATAGCAATATATGTGAGGAAAGGAATTGCCTCTAGGATAATCAGTAAGTCTTCCAATTCTAACAGCATTACCAATATTGGTACACCGGCTAGCTTAATAGAGTGCTCGAGATTAGTTGTGGGGGTAGAAAACTTTTATTAGGCTGTATTTACAGATCGAGTAATCGTATTTGTATAGGACAATTTGTCGACATTCTCCAGACTTACGCTCTTGCTTACGAAGACGTCATTCTTACAGGTGATTTTCACTCTAATGTCTTAGTCGATTCCTACCTGACTGATAATCTATAATCTCTTGGCCTTGATTTACCCAATAGATCTAATGTTACTCATTTTACTATGACTAATAGTACACTTCTAGATCTTTTTTTTGTAAGTGATCTCTCCAAAGTCTTACCATATGATCAACTATCTGCCCCTTGTTTCTCCTGTCATGATCTTATGTTTATCAGGTTTGAATTTCATTTACATGTATCTCCTCAAATTATTATTTATCGAGACTTTAAAAACGTGAATTATAATATTTTAGAACAGGAATTTTGTAACATCGATTGGAGTATGATATATAACGTTGTTTCTGTTGACGACCAGCTTCAACTTATGCAACATAATGTAAACCATTTGTACAATCTTGCAGTACCTTTAAGGTCAAAAACCTTGGGTAAGCACAGTAAGCCATGGTTTTCTTAGGATATTAAGCGGGCAATTGGTCACAGGGACTTATTATATTCGCGCTGGAAGCGTTTTAGAACCCCAGAAATGCATGAATCATACCGCTTTGCACGGAAGTTGACGAACAGGTTAATTAAGAAGGCTAAATCTGATTATTACATAGCTAAATTTTCCACAGCAAGTGACTCTAGGAAGAAATGGAAAGCAGTTCGTGAAATCGGAATTGGCAAGTTTATTAATCAGGAGTTCTATGGCATTGACGCAAATACTTTGAACGAAAAATTTTTGAATATTAGTGCGGTTACACCTACCTCTAATTACCACTACTTTTCCAATGTTCCTTTAGACAATAACTTTTATTTCACTAATGTTGCTCGTAACGATGTGTTTTGTGGTGTGTTGTCAGTAAAGTCCAATGCAATTGGAGCTGATGGAATAGATCCGAAGTTTCTTAAGATTCTCTTACCACAACTTGCGCCAATAATAACGTTCATTTTTAACAAGATTTTGACTACCAACTGCTACCCAAAAATATGAAAGCTTGCAATAATCATCCCTATGAGAAAATCTAACTCTGATTACAGGCCGATAGCAAGGATCACAGCTGTATAACGGCGCTAGTGGATGTTTCGGAGGATATTAGGCAACAAGTTGATTGCGGTAATGTTACTTTTTTGGTACTTTTGGATCATTCGAAAGCTTTCGACACTGTTGATCATTACATTTTAAGAGACAAATTAAAATATTTTCATAGGTTTTCATCAACTTCTGCTGATCTGATTTTCTCTAACCTATCCGACAGACGTCAATTTGTTGAAACAGGTACCTCAAAATCAACAACTTTGCCTCTGAGTCGAGGTGTTCCACAGGGCTCAATCTTGGGTCCCCTACTGTTTGCGCTATACGTCAATGATCTACCAACAGCACTTAAACATTGTAAAGTTAGATTATATGCTGATGACGTGCAGCTTTATATAAGTTGTAACATTAGATCAGTTGAGGCTTGTGTAGGAGTTTTAAATGATGAACTTCATCGCATCTTTGAATGGGCTACTGCTAATGGCCTAGAGAGAAATCCAACTAAAATCAAATGTTTGATCATCAAGAAAAATTTATTGAAACTTGATTATATTCCTGTTTCAATCTTAAATAGCCAACCCATCGGGATTGTAAACGTTGCTAAAAATCTGGGAATTTACTTTAACAGCACCCTCACTTGGTCTGACCATATTAATTTGGCTTGTAGTCGTGTATCTGCTATGTTAAGAAATCTTTGGCAAAGTCATCGTTGCACTCCCTTAAATATTCGCATACTTCTCGCTAAGACATACTTGATGCCACTTTTACTATAACGAGTTGCGATAGTATTAGCAAAATCAGACCGAATGAAGTTTTGATCATGTTTCTTCTTATGTTAATAAACTTTATGGCATGTGTCTTGATGACTACTTGAAGATAAGAGTCTTAATCCTAATGCAGAAGATTATATACACGCGAAAACCGGAGCATTTATATGAGCGATTGAATTTTTTAACCCTTAATAGAGGCAAAAGACTACTCTGTTTTAGATACAGCTCTCTTGTATCGCAATTCCAATTCTGGAACGAATACCTAATTTTCTAGTGCTGGTACAATGCATTGCATGAGTAGGGGTCATCCTTTGAGTACTGCTCCAAACGAAAAGAAAGAAGAAGAAAGACGTTTGTTTTCTAAAACAAAAAAATTACATTAAGATGATTCTTAAATTTTGATTGTATTACGAAGAGAAAAGTACGGCCATTATGAATGAAAAATGATACCTGGCAAATGTTCACCACGACCACGCTGCCAGATGTCGATTCTTTAATCAAAGTTTTTAATCACTTTTGGGCGAAATGGCGGTTCCATTTCGTTAATCTCTATACGGATTTTGAGCTTTATGGCTGAAATCGATTTGATTGGCTGCGTATAGACGTATCGTGAAATTATGCGATCGGGAAATTTGCTTTGCAATAAATTGATCATTTCATTGGATGTGTGACATGTGACACCGTTCTGTTGAAACAAATGTCAGTGATATCCACGTTGTCGTTAATGAGCCAAAACTAAGTTGTTAGTATCTAGCGATAGCGTTACCGCATTCCCAGCCTCATCTTCGAAGGAAACGGCCCAATGACGCCTCCAGGCCACATACCGTACCACACAAAAACATGTTGAGCATGCAAACGATTCTAAATAATCGATCTAGGATTTTCAGAAACCCAAATGGGCCCATTTTGCTTGTTGACATACACTGACAAGTGAAAATGGGCTTCATCCGAAAGAATGGTAATTTCAGAAAAACCAAACCGGTTGTTTCTTAATGAAATGAGCGAATTTACGGCGACGTAAATGGTCGGTCGGCTTTAGTGCTTGCAGCAGTTGAATCTTGTAAGACTTCAAAGTCATATCCTTATGCAAACTTCGCCATATGGTGGTTTTGGATAATCCCAATTGCTGCAGTCATAACTAGAATAATATATTGCAAGTCCTTGGAAAATACATGTAAAAAAAAATTAGGTAATCAAAATTATTTTTAAAAAAACATGTAAATATTGATTTTTTTAATAGTAAATCAAATAAGTAAAGCAAATTAATTCAATTCAAATTGTAACAACGTTGAGTGAAGACGACAAAGTTACCATCGCGTTTATTTTGTGTGTAATGAAAATAAATAAATCGTTTAATTTAAAATTTTAAAATGATGTGTTATTATTTTGCAATAAAAGAAAATAAAACGTTTATTAAAAGGAATAAACGTTAACAATAGTAAACACGATTTTTGGCTAATTTAAGAAGACTTTTTTTTTATTCTTAACGATTTAAAAGTTTTTATTTATAATTAATAAATTTATTTAAAAAAAATTTTAGAATAAAATTTTATGATCAAATTTTCTGTTTTCGATACAATTTTTTGCAAAGTGTATAACTGTATGCAATTATTTAAATGCCATTCTCTGTTATTCAGAATGTTTGTAAAAAAACGGTGTAGTTATCTCGTGGGTTTTCTTATACGGCGTTTTTTTATTCTTAATGATTGAAAATTTTTCTATTTATAATTAAATAATTTATTTTAAAAAAATTTATAATAAAATTTTCTCTTTTCGACACAATTTTTTCCAAAGTGTATAGCTGAATAACGGTTATTTAAATGCAATTCTCTCTCAATCAGAATCTCTGCAAGTCCCAATTTATGTTATACGATTTTTGTCGTTCTTTCTTTAAAGTTGCATTCACGTATGCATTTGACGATTTTGTATTCACATACACACAAACTTCACATTTAAAATTACAAATTGTGCACAAAACGAATTGCAAGAGTACACTCGCATGTGTACTGTTTTCAGTTCCTCTCTTTCCCTATTCTTTCTACACCCCTTATTTAGCCACAAACTAAGAATTGCAGCGACAAGAATCGTACAATGTAAATTGGGTCTATGAGAATAGTAAGATTTTTGTCTCTAGATTATACCTCTTTCACTGAACATACCGTCGCACATTTTTCATTTTCTTCGGCAAATTGCTTCTGTAACGTATAAAACCATTTTCGAGAGCTCAACTCTTTGTGATGGAAATGAAAGTAAGTGCGGTTTTACACACATCAACTTTTGTTGCTCAACTTTTGTTGAGCAACATTAGAAAGAAAGAGAAGGCTTTATACCCCTTCTCTTTCCTTCTAATGGAAACAGCAAAAGTTGAGCAACAAAAGTTGATGTGTGTAAAACCGTACTAAGATTAAATTGTTTGTTAGACATATGAGAATCTGGTAGACTTTGTCGGATATTTTAATTTACCCAAATGCTTTAAGAATCCATAAATTTCCGCCTGATTTCAAGCAGAGTACATAACTAGTGGTAAAAAAAAGTGAAATTCAGACAAGTAAAAATTCAGATTTTTTGCGCAGCTGTTCTTTAAATGTGATATTTTTTTAAGAAACTTCACTGGAATTGCTAATGAATAGTGGAGAGTTTTATTAATTAACTAAATTAAAAATTCAATTTTGTATTTACTGTCAAAATTTTTTGGGGCATTACCTATGTAAGCTTTTTATTTGTAACTGTGTTATATAAACAAAAGAAACAACTCATACATACATACACACGTATTTATGTCTACAAAAGTCTACACTTTTATTTTGAAATGTAAAACTAAATGCCAAAATTAAGCTATAAAATTTAGTTTCAAATTCTAACATACTTATGCTCCTACATATATGCAAGTCTACATATATATAAAGGGTGTTCTTTATAGAGGTATAGAAATTTGAAATGGAATAAAATAAAAATAATTGTCATGAAATTTACTTTATTGGAGAGATAATTGGCTGTAATTATAAATTAAATATGACTTCCGGCAATAACCACCACGGCTGGCTCGGACGTAGTCTAATTTGTTGCTGTAATTTTTGAAGACTTTTTATAATATTTCTGGCCATATATAGGCAACAAAGCGGCGAAAGCGATCCTCCAAGTGATCAATCGTTTCGAACTTATGGACATCACATATCCCCACAGAAATTAGACTAGCGGCCTTAAATACGATCTTGAAGGCAAATTCATGGGTCCAAAGCGAGCAATTATGAGGTTACCGAACGTTTCCTTCAAAAAATCACATGTCATACGAGCTGTGTGTCATATTGCCCCGTCTTATTAAAACCACAGCTCTTGCATCATCATGTTTGTTTAATTGATGAACGAAAAAATCAGTAGTTATAGATCTGCAGCGGTCACCATTGACTATAACGGTGTGACTAGCAACGTCTTTAACGAAGAACGGACTAACGACTCGACCAACCCATATAACACACCAGATTTACGTCAATACCTAGCTGTGTAACTCATAACTCGACGGTGGATCGAACCACTGTGGATGATTTTAGCGTCACCCATGCGCCAAGAAGCCTTCGGATATGTATATCCTCCAGTCACTCCTGGTCGCAAATTCGAGAGCAGGCCAAAGCTCTCGCTCCTTGCTGGAGAGTTCGAGACTTTCCAACTCCCGGTTCAGAACACATGCAAGCTTAATAAAATTTCAGAACACAACCGCCAGCATGCTCACTGAACCAGGACCATTCATTGTGCTCATTGTGAATGATCCGACCCACACAATTCAAACGTGCTCGTGGAAATAAAGTGGAGTTGTCCAGTTGGCTCCTGCTAGCCTATTAGGGGACTGGACTCTCTTTTAGCACCGGTGTCACATGTAATAACGGTGAGATTTCATCAGGACATATATATGTGCCCCCGGGGGGAGATGTAACATTATACCAAATACGCCAGTTTTGTTTATAGATGTATTCACTCAAACAACAGTGAGATTGATCGCTAAACAAAATTCGCTTATAAAAATCGGAATCAACGGCAATTATGTTTTGGGGCCCATTCATGTTGAAATGCCATCTGGCTGAAAGCAAGGAGACTGGTGTCAACATTAACGAATTTTGGTCACAAAGAATTGGTTATCATGGTTTGGTAGGACAGAGAATTTATGGTGACAGTGTTTACTTGCTCAATTTCGAAGAAAATGCATATCAATGACGCCGCCTGACCCCAAGCCGCATCATACGGTCACTTGTTTGGATGTAAGGGTTTTTCGAGGACTGTTTGTGGATTTTGTGAGCGCCGCATGCGACAATTTTGTTTGTTTACATAACCGTCTGATGAGCCCCATCACAAAAGATGATTTTGTTTGAAAAATACGTTCAGTTCAGTTCAGTTTTTCAAACAGTCAATTCACAAACGTTCGATGCAAACAATGTTCGGTCGGCCTTAATTCTTGAACGAACTGAACTTTATAAGCATGAAGATAAAGATCTTTGTTGCACCAAGTGCTTCTACTGATGGCCAAATATTGCGAACATTGACGAGTTTATGTTCCAGACTTATTCTCAACACTTTGCTGTACAGTGGCTATGTTAACATCACTACGGACATTATTACGGAGTTTAAGTTTTAAGGCTAAAATCGATTTGATTGACTCCGTATAGACTCTCCTTAACATAGCCCCACAGAAAATAATCCAGTGGTGTTAAATCACATGATCTGGCTGGCGACTTAACTGCTGATTGTCTTAAAATTATGCGATTGGGAAATTTGGTTTGCAATAAATTGATCAAACGATTGGCTGTGTGATATGTGGCACCGTCCTATTGAAACCACATGTCACTGATATGCACGTCATCAATAATAGGCCAAAATTGAGTTGTTAGCATCTGATCTATTGATCTTTACCGCATTTCCAGCCTCATCTTCGAAAAAAAACGGCCCAATCACGCTTGCCGACCACATAGCACACCATACAGTGACACATTGAGCATGCAAAGGGTTCTTCGCTCTAGGATTTTTAAGAAACCCAAATGCGGCCCGTGTAGGCTAATTGGTAGTGTACTAGCTTATCAGTTTGGGGGTTGTGGGTTCGATTCCCAAAAAAGACCTTGGCTGTTTTTTTTTTGCACTACAAAAATTAAAATTGACTGTCGGCGGGGTTGCTCAGTGATGAAGGCATGGTCACTGATCGCTGTGCTGTCTTATACGACAGTTAATTTCCGTAGCTATGCTTCTACTTTCATCACCTGTCTCATCTCTTCTCTATCCCTTTCTTAAAGAACGTAGCACGGTATAGGCATTGTTGCCTGAAGTGCTACTTCTCTTTAAAAAAAAACAACAAAAAATTTTGCTTGTTGACATACCCTGACAAGTGAAAATGGCCTTGATTTTTTCAGTAACACCAACCGATTGTTCCTGCACAAGTTGAACTTTTTAAGGTTTCAAAGTCAAACCCTTACGCAAAATTCGCCATGTGGTGGTTTTGGAGAACGTTGAGGAATGGACAAATTTGGATCTGCGTCAACACTGTGCCTCACAGCTGCGTTCTCAGTTGAACGAACCGGTCGAACACTCGTTAATGTTCGCACATTTTGTGACGAGCCTGTCGTCTCAAATTTAAGAATCAAATTCTTAATAGAGATCTCAGAAGAGCGATATGTTGCCGGAAAATATCAGGAATTTTACGAAATTTAACTTTAACAGAATTTTTATAGCAGATTTTAATGCGATTCTCGTGCGAAATTGAATTCATTGTAACAGTTGCCACCAAGGCTTCTACTACGAATACGTCAAAAAATTAAATGTCAAAACCATCATGTTGTGTGGTGTTGCCAAATTTGAAAAACAAACTTCTTGCTGTACAACCCTATCCCCCCAGGGGCATATAAATATGGTCTTTATAGAATTCCACTATCTAGACACAGTACAACTGGGGAAAAAGGGAGCCCAGTCCCCTGAAGACAGGCAGGGAGTCAACTGGAAGCTCCACTTTATTTCCACGGGGATCAGTGAGCCGCAGAGTTCATTAATTGTCTTTTTAGACATTTAATAGTTCTCTAGCTGATCCCTATATGGGAGTAACGTGGTGGTTGTGGTTTCGCGGCCCCATAACAGTATAATGGTTATTATGGTGGCCAGGATCATCTCACCGATAATGAAACGCAAAGTGAATGAGCATGCTAGACATGTGTTCTGGACAGGAGTTGGAAAGCCTCCAACTCTTTAGCAAGGTGTGATGATTTGCAGCCCTGCTCTGAAATCATTAAAGTTGCAACTAGAAGGTTTCTGTTGCATAGAATTATAGCTTCGGCTTTCTAGGACGTGTATAACGTTCCAAATTATACATAGTGGCTTGACCACCATCTAATTATGTCTACCTAGTCGGTGCAGATGTAAATCAAATCACGCATTGTACAACCCTATATATCTATATAAAACAATTTTTTTTTGATGAACAACACTGTCCAAATATCTTTCCGGCAAAACTTGTTCATTGGAAAATTATTTTAAGTGTAAATGAATTTCTTTGAATAAGAAAAATCCCTCGTTTTATTCTGTTACAGAATTATGTTGCAAACAAATATACATACATATATGTAAATATATACATATATACAATACCAAACTGAACAGAAGTATGAACTTGTGTACATACGAGCATGTATGTTTGTATGTAATGAATAAGTTGTATGTATTCTTTCAAGCCATGGAACGATGTGTGTTCGCTGGTGTGGCTGGTTAGAGAGAACAGTTAAAGCAAATGTTTGGAAATGACTCCATATGGCTGTAAGAATTGAGTGAGTTCCAAGTGAATAATAAATCACTAAAAGCAAATATTCTATACTCTATTATTCTTTTGATTATTTGCTTTTTATCTATAACTTTTACATGAACATGCATAAGCAAGCAAGCAAGCACGTGTATGTGTGCATTCGTCTTTGGGCTAAAAGTTACGTTCCAAAAAGGTTTTCTTTTATTGTTTTCTTTTACTTTGTTTAGCTAAACAATAAACAGAGTCTTTTCTTAATTTTTATGTACAGGGTGTTCGCCGGGAAGGCGAATTTTTTATAATTTTCGATTATATGAACGAGAATGGATCCTATATCGATAAATGTTTTATTTAATGTCGACAATTATGTATGGAATGCAATATTAGATAAATGTCCGCCTCTGTTGGCCTCACAAATGCGAACCCTTTTGAGCAGATTTTTCATTACCTTCTCACACATTTCACGCGTTATTTCATCAGTTTCATCACGAATGTTATGTTTGAGTTGCTCAAGTGTTTCTGGTTTGTTTACATAAACCTTGTTTTCATATGTTCCCACAAAAAGAAGTCCGGAGCAGTCAAATCAGGGGACCGTGGAGGACAATGAATATCTCTATTTCTTGAAATAACTTGTTGTCCATTGTAATCCTGGCTGTATGCGATGTGGCACTGTCTTGTGTTGATACCACATGTTAATCAAGCTCAAAGTATGCAGTTGTGGCGTTAAAAAGTTTTCAATCACTGAAGATGGCTTATAGCCGAAACCGGTCTGTTTACAAATCATATTTGAGGCGGTATGACGTAAAATCAAACTTAATTAAATCAAACCTCATCGCACAATATACGCACATATCAATATCGCTTCCCCATTCACAATTACCGTTACACCGTTTTCATTTTTAAAGAAGTAAGGTCCAATGATTCCTCCTGACCGAATTGCATACCAGACTGTCCCTTTTAATGGATGCAAAGGTGACTGTTGAACAATTTGAGGGTTTCCCATTCCCCAAAACTGACTATTCTGTTTATTCACACATCCATTCAAATGAAAATGTGCCTCGACACTCATTATAATTTTTATATGAAAATAGGGGTTATCATGGACGAGCTATATTATCCTATTGGCATATGTACGGCGACGTAAATGATCTTGTGGAAGAAGTTCTTCTGGCAACTGAATCTTTTATGGAAACAAATGCAAATTCTTGTGCAAAATTGTGAACAAAGTTGTTCTTTGAAGAACAAGCTCTTGAGCACGGCGGCGAATTGCGGTTGATTGGGATTGTTTTAAACAACTTCTTAAGCAGCAGTAATGTTTTCAGCCGATCTTGTAGTAGGTCGTGGTCCATGCTTTGGCCTATCACCTACACAAACAAAGATAAATACCTTCCCGGTGGACACCCAGTGGAAGAAAAATAAAAATTAGTGGAAGTTTTAGATTTTGACATATGGGATCTTTGTTACCTTTTTTTTAACTATTTTCTGCTTCTCCTCCTTCTATCCGTCAGCGAAGTTCATCACTTAAGATGATACTTGCAATGTTCTGTTAGAGTCTTTGTAAAGCTGGCCAGTCCTTTGTTATGTGATCCATTAAATCATTTGTTTTGTATATTGCGGAAAAGGCTAAAGTTACGTAGGAAAGAAGATGTTGTTCGTGCTCTCAACGCGTATTTCGCAAAGATATTTCTTGGCTTTAGATTTTCCTAAAATCAAGGAATGATATGCTACTCCAAGCATCAAATATCTTTGGATTGCCATCAATCAGTGTAAATGAATCAGGAATCGCACTATACGAGTTGTTATATAGGGGATTTCATCAAATGCGTTCAAGATTAATTCAGGGATGCTACAAGGCTCCGTTTTATCTCCTATTCTATTTCTTATTTTTCTAAATGGCCTTCTTTGTCAAACTTTCAGAGTATATCTCTTTCGCAGATGACAGCACAATTTGTCATCCGTATTCATTAAGTAAAAGACCGAATCAGTTAGGGGTGAATAATACGCTCAATCACGATCTCGCAACAATATCGGAATAGGGTCGATTTTAATGCCCGTAAGACGCAATGTTGCATGCTTACGCATAAATCTGTTCGGAAATGATGTTGCATATGTTACTATGGCTGATATAAGTATAACGCAATTGGAAGCTCTTGATGTTCTTGGCATGAACACTCAGTGGGTGGACACAGTTTTTAGATTTCTAAAGAAGCTTTCAAGTGCCACGGTTTTCTAAAGCGGTGTAAGAATTACTTCGTACTATATCCGTCCAAAAATGGAATACAACTCTCATGTATGGGCTGGTGCCCTAAACTCTATTCTGCTCGACCCTCCCCAAGAGGTCAATTAGGGGCAGTAGCGTATCCAACTCTATTGATACTCTAGAGCATCGACACAATGTGGGATTTATTTCACTATTTTATCGCTCCTACAATGGTAAGTGCTTAAATTAAATTAGCAAATTTGTTCCCGTTACTCGCACGTTTTTGGGTTTAATTCGATTTTCATTGTGAGCACATTGCACTACGCATTGCAGGGAAAATTGTTTTCTTAGCAGAACAGTCCGTATGTGGAACAAATCCCACCACATCGAATGTCCACAAACACTACTCCCTCTTTCCTTCTCCCCATAACCTAATTTCCTAGTTCTGGTGCAATGCATTGCATGTGTAGGGGTCATCACCTAGCTGCTGGTCCAAGGAAAACAAGTCAGTGCAATTAATGTTTTGGATGTGCAAATCCTAATTTGGTGATTAAGTTCCATAGTAACTTGCAAACTCGTAGGGCTTCACTATTCACTAAGTAGTCAGTTTAACCATTTTCGAAGTGGAAAGACAGGCATAGCTAGGCCTGTCAAATTTAACCCCTCCACAATTAATCTCTATTAACGCAAATGAGTTTAACACTAACCAGTTTAATTACTCTTTAGTGAGTAATTCTTCCTTTTCAAAGTTAAACATAATTTCGATTTTTGACGAAATTGCTATATTTTGGTAAAACTAGGGACCAGGGAATGACGCCTGGTCATTTCACGTATTATACCAGAACTATGAGTGTAGATTGTGTAAAAGAGGATAGAGGCAGTATTATTTGTGGACATTACATTTTAATCTTTGTTAATTTAAAATGAGAGGAAAGATTTGTGTAGGGGGTTTGGTCCACTCTGAAAAGCTTATGTAGTGCGGTTTAGTGGCAAATCGACTATTGAGAAAAAACGTGTTCCGTAACGTGTTACGGTTTTTCGAAACGCGTACCCTTAAATTGTCAGTTCATATACCGTTATAGTAACAATAACACAGTGAAGTACAGGCCACATTATGCCGATGCTTTAGTGAATTAATAGAGACGTGATTTGATTTACATTCGCACCTGGCCATGAAGCCTTTATCAGATGATGGTCAAGCCACTATGCACAATTTGGAACGTCATGCTCGTCCTAGGAAGCCGAAGCCATAATTCTATGCAAAAGAACTTTCTAGTTGCAACTTCGATGATTCCAGAGAAGGGCTGCAAATCATCACTCCTTGCTTAAGAGTTGGAGACTTTCCAACTCCTGTCCAAAACACATGTCTAGCATACTCACTGGACTGGATCATTCACCTAGCGTGTCATTAACGGCGAAATGATCCTGGCCAACATAATAACCGCGAAACCACAACCACCACGATACTCCTATATAGGGGCCAACCTCAAGAGAACTGTTAAATATCTAAAGAGACAAATAGTGAACTCTGCGGGCTTACGGATCCCCGTGGAAATAAAGTAGAGTTTCCAGTTGTACCCCTGCTGACTTCAGGAGACTGGGCTGCCTTTTTCCCCCAGTTGCACTGTGTGTAGATAGTCGAAGTTCTATAAAGACCATATATATGTGCCCCCGGGGGTAGTGAATTAATAGAGTGTGATTTGCTTTACATCAGCGCCTGACTATGTAGTCTTAATCAGATGGTGGACAAACCACTATTGTATAATTTGGAACGTCATACATGCGTCCTAGATAGCCGAAGCCATAGTTCTATGCAACAGAACCACCTAGTTGCAACTTTAATGATTTCAGTATAGGTCTGCAAATCATCACTCCTTGCTTAAGAGTTGGAGACTTTCCAACTCCTGTCCAGAACACATGTCAAGCATGCTCACTGGACTGGATCATTCACTTTGCGTGTGATTATTAGTGAGATGATCCTGGTCACCACAGAACTATAGACTGTTATGGGGCCTCGAAACCACAACCACCACGATGCTCCCATATAGGGGCCAACCTCAATGATCAGCCAGAGAACTATTAAATGTCTAAAGAGACAAATAATGAACTCTGCGGGTCACTGATCCCCGTGGAAATAAAGTGGAGTTTCCAGTTGTCTCCCTGTCTGACTTCAGGGGACTGGACTCCCTTTTTCCCCAGTTGCACTGTGTCTGAATAGTGGAATATCTATAAAGACCATATTTATATGCCCCTGGGGGGAAGGGAATTAATAGAGCTGGATACTGTACTATAACCAGTTGAGAATCTCCAAAAAAGTGTTTGCAGCACTGCCGCATTAAAATCCACTATGAAAATGGTGGTTCTGTTAAAGTTTTTGTAAAATTCGGGATATTTTCGGACAAAATAATCATCCTTCTAAAAGCGTTTTTAAGAATTTAATGCTTATATTTGAGTCGACAGGCACGATACAAAATGTGCGAACGTCAACGCGTCTGCGACCGTGTCATTTAACTGAAAACATGGCAGTCGCGAGCCACAGTGTTTAAGCAGATTCAAATTTGTCAATTCCTCGATGTTCTCAACAACTGGGGTTCTCCAAAACCACCACATGGCAAATTTTGCATAAGGATTTGACTTTGAAGCCTTACAAGGTTCGACTGGAGCAAAAATGGAAGCTAACCTTCTATTCACATCGCCGTAGATTCGCTCAATTCATTCAAGAACAACCGGTTGGTTTTTCTGAAGAAATCATTTTTCCAGGCGAAGCCTATTTTTACCTGACAGGGTATGTCGACAAGCGAAATTGCTGCATTTGGGCTTTTGAAAAGTCTAGAGCGATTATTGAGAAGCTTTTGCATGCAACGTATCACTGTGTGGTGCACTTTGTGGGCTGGACGCGTGATTGGGTCGTTTTTTTTTTTTTTTTATTGGAGATGAGGCTGGAAATGCGGTAACGCCTTAGTGAGATGTTAATAACTCAATTTTGGTGTATTAAAGACAACGTGGATATTACTGACATGTGGCTTCAACAGGACGGTGTCACATGTCACACAGTCAATGAAACGATCAATTTATTGCAAAGCAAATTTCCGAATTGCATAACTTCACAATAAACAGCCGTTGGGTGGTCAACCAGATCCTGTGACTGGATTATTTTTTTATGGTGCTAGGTTAATGATAGAGTCTATACGAAGCCAATCGCATCGATTTCAGCCTTAAAACTTAAAATCCGAAATGTGATAAACGAAGTAGAACCGCCATTTTACCATAAAGTGTTTCAAAACTTTGATGAAAGAATCGACATCTGTCAGCGTGGTCGTGATGGACTTGTGCCAGATATCATTTTTCATTCATAATTGCCGAATTTTACTCTTCGTAATAAAAACAAAATTTTAATCATCTGAATCTAAATTTTTTGTTTTATTTTGTTTTAGAAAACAAATTTCTTGTTGAAAAACCCTTAAGATTGAAAGCCTTCCACGCGATTGATGATGAGATAAGTTATTTTGTACAGGAGAAGCAGCTGTAAAATAAAGTCATAATGACTTATAAAAGAGAGATCATCATGCTAACATTTCGATGATAATACTTTTATTGGAAAACGCTTATTTGTTGTTTTTTTTTTTGTATTGAATACGATTTTAGAAAACTTGCTTAATTCGTGTCACTGTGCAATATTATTCTCTTCTTTATTTATATTTTTTTATTTTATTTTCATACCTCTGCCTGTGTATTGGCTGTTTAAGTTTTGGCAGAATTTCCTTTTGGTGTGTTTTTCTTATACGGTTCTCATTTCGTATTTTGTTGTTCTTATACTCTCTCTCTCTCTCTACACACATCAAGTTTAGTTTTGTTTAGTCGTGTTGAATATTTATTTATACAAGTATAACAACACAGAACAAGGTACGAAGAATTAAAAAAAAAAAAGCAACAACAATCATGTTATAATCGCCCTATATCCACCACACCCTAACCTAACCGCAATTCACAAAAACTGGATTTACTTGCCAAACAGAATTTTTATGTATAAAACGAGCGAATGACGACTACAAACAAGTATTGAGTTCATCGTCAGCTATGTTGCTTTGTTTGAACAAAAAGCAATTTGACGAAAATTTCTGTATACAGAATTGTTGATGGACATGCAATTTTTATTTGAATACGACCCACTGTACCCTGGGTATTTCTTTTTTTTTTGTTACTGTTTTCTGTATAATCAACAATATAACTTTATTTTTGGATGTTTTCTTTTATAATAGAAATGTGGGGAGAACTAGTATACATATGAATGAATGTGAAGGGGTTTGTCTTTGCTAAAGACATGATGGACAAGAATTAAGTTATTAAGAAGTGCATTGATTGAACTTTAATTTTCTTTTAGTTAAAACTTATAGCTGTCGTCTGGTAGCCAAGCAATTAATAAATAAAAAAAGGAAAAATTATCTACAGTAGACTCAAGCGTAAAATTTGTTTAACACATTTTCTAATTCAATTTATAACAGTGATGGGCGAACTTTTTGGGTGGCTGGCCAATAATTAAAAAAAAATCTTGCGGCGGGCCATTAAATTAAAAAAAAAAACATAGAGGGTCATTCATTAAAAAATTATGGGATTGTTGTTCAATTAAAAGTGCGGTTTAAGCTATATATTTATTAGTTATTAAAATAACATAAAAATTTTATAAGATACGGTTTATTATGATTTTAAGACTTTCCAGATGTATGGGAAGCATGGATCTGTTTCTGAGCTGACATAATTTCCTCAAAATCTGGTTCCAGCTGGGAGGATGCAACTTTTAATAAATTAAATAGACTCTCGTCATACAATCGGTTTCTTATTGAATTTTTTCTGCATTTCATTACTGAAAAGGCCTGTTCACATAAATAAAGGGTGTTTTTTTAAGCCTGATAGAACTTGAAAATGTGAAAAATAACACAAAAAATTAAATTGTAATCAAAATTTCTTTTTTATTCGAAGGATCAATACGTGACATTAAAATTTGAAAATGATTTCGGGCATATGGGCACCGCGGCTGTTCTTGACGAAGCGCATTCTGGACGTCCAATTTTGGGCCACTTTTTCGAGCACTGCTGGGCGTATGTCACGAATAACACGAACAATGCTGTCCTCCAAGGCGTCAATTGTTGCTGGTTTATCAGCATAAACCAGTGACTTCACGTAGCCCCACAGGAAATAGGAGGCCAATTGACAGGTCCATTTCTCGAAATCAACTTATCGCCAAATTTTGATTTCAATAAGTCGATGGTTGCGTTCGCTGTATGGCACGTAGCGCCATCCTGTTGAAACCACATCTCGTCCGGATCAATGTCATCCACATTTTCAAACAAAAAATCATTGATCATGGTGCGGTAACGATCTCCATTGACCGTAACGCGAGCTCCGGCCTCATTTTTGAAGAAATAAGGTCCGATGATGCCACCAGCGTGAAAACCGCACCAAACGGTGCATTTTTCTGGATGTAATGGAGTCTCTAGGGTCTGTTGTGGATTGGTCTCACTCCATATGCGGCAATTTTACTTATTAACAAACCCGTTAAGCCAAAAATGCGCCTCATCGCTGAACACAATTTTGCGATAAGACAACGGGTCAGTTGCCAACTGCTCTAGAGCCCAATCGGCGAAAGAGCGACGCATATAATGGTCTCGTGGCTTCAATTCCTGCACCAGCTGGATCTTATACGGGTGTAGGCCGAGATCTTTGCGCAAAATTTTCCACGTAGTGGACGGACAGAGACCCAATTCCTGCGACCGACGACGAATTGATAAATTTGGATCTTCTTCCACACTTTCGTTTACAGCGGCGACATTCTCTTCAGTACGCACATTCCTTCGACGTGTTGGTGTTATTGCATCCTCTAGAGAGTATGTGGTACGAAATCTATCGACAGTTCGACGAATGACTTGTTCAGATGCACGATTATGTACGCCATAAAAATGACGAAGTCGTCTATAAGTTGCGCGAATCGACGACTGATTTTCAAAGTAAATTTGGATAATTTCGTAGCGTTGTTCAAGCGAGAGTCTATTCATGATGATTTGTCAGAGTATACTGAAACAAATAAAAAAAATGTTTCATCAAAATTTCATTTTTTGTGTTACTTTTTACAATTTAAAGTTCTATCTAGCTTAAAAAAACACCTTTTATGAGGAAGCAAACATTGCCATAATTTTCTACGCATGATTAATTAGCTTTGGAAATTCATCTTTTGATAAGGATTTATGGAAATCAAGCTTATCTGTATTTAAAATTAGCTGTTTTAAATTATTATTACATTGCAATTCCATAATTTCCAATTGTAGATCAGATGGAACATTCTCAGGATTAACATTAAAAGGCATTGAAAAAATATCTAAACATGGTTGGATTTTTTTTAAGTCAGCAAATCTGGCCTCAAAATCTGAATACAGTTTTAATAAAGAATAAAGATTCACTCACAGGCCTCAAAGAATTAAGTCTTGGAAAATGTATCAAATCATTTTTTCCCAAACATTCAGAAAATATAAACAATTGAGTTTTAAAAGACCTCAAACTGCCCCAAGTTTCATCTATAAATTGATTTCTTCCCTGTAACTTCTTGTTCAGTTTATTATAGTGCTCGAGTAAATCCGTGAAAAACGCAAACTCGATGCACCAATTCTTATCCTCCAATATTTCCCCCACTCATCCCAAATTTCAGTTTTGGTTTTTAGAAAAACTTTAATTTCTTCGAGAAGACATGCCCACAACTCAGCCACCTGATCTTTGTGTAATAAAGTACATCTGAAAATTCTGCATCAACTTCCGATTAAAACTCTTGAAATTGTCGATGTAACAACAAACCACGGGCTCGAATGGTATTAATAAATTTTAAAATAATATTAAGTACGTGGTTAATATCCAAGGCAGCCTTGCAAAGAACATCTTGGTGGATTATACAATGTAAAAAAATTGTTTCGCTTTCAGGATTCTGACTTTTATAAACTCCTGCAAACCCCGTATTTTTTCCCACCATGTTAGTTGCTCCATCAGTTGTTAAATTAATTAATTTGGAAATTAGGGCATTAAGAGATTCCATCCCCTCTCTAAATTCATTATAAATTATTTTTCCTGTCGTCTTTCCTTTCAAAGATCTCAAACAAGCTAGTTCTTCGGTTATTACAAAGTTTTTAACGACTCCTCTGATAAAAATTAGAAGTTGGGCTGTATCACTCCTGTCAACACTCTCGTCCATAGTGACTGAAAAATACTTAAACTTTTTAAGACGTCCATCGAGTTGATTGGTTAAATTAGAAGAAATCGCTTCAATTCTTTTTGTGACCGTTCTACGTGACAGCCGTATAGATTCGAAATCTTTTACCTTTTCTGGGCATAATACTTTTCCAATGCTAATTAACGCATCCTTAATAAATTCTCCTTCAGAAAACGGTTTGTTAATTTTTGCTATTTTATAGGCAACAATGTGACCAAATAACGTGGAGGATCGCTGGACACTTCTTTGATTTTTAAAAAAACATTTGCTGACTAGATATTTTTCTTTTCAATTCCTCTGAATGAACTTTCTTGTCTTCATCTGTCATTTTATAGTACTTCGACCCAAGATGTTTTGAATTAAAGTGCCTAGCGAGATTATAATCTATTTGTACAGCTACCGGTTATTGGCAGATAAGACAAATAGGTTTTTGGTTATATTCCATAAAGACATGGAAGTACTGCCATGTCCACTCTTCTTGAAATACTTGACATTCCGAATCAATTTTTCTCTTTCTATTTTCGATTGACATTTATGGGGCGTATTTACAATACACTTTATTATTTTAATTACACAAATAAAACTGTACGTTGGCAACTTTATAATTTTACTTCACAATTTATTCTTTACGTCACGAGATTTACACTTTTACTGATTGCTGATTAATCCATCGCTGGCCCTTTTATATTTGTTGCGCATGTTGTCTCTCGAATATTCAAGAATCTTTTAGATCTCACATATAATAGTTGTTATTATGTTATACGTTCAGTTTTCTATATTAGTTGTTAGTGTTTTATGATGTTTATGTTTCTTCTTGGAATATTGCATCAGAAAGTTGTTATTGTCTTGTGTGTACAATATTTCCCAGAAAACTACGCAGTTTGTACACAATATAATATGAAAGCATCGCATTGTTTTGCTAAAATTGTCAATTTATATCTTTTTTAAAACATAATAATAAATTTTTTTTTTGGACATAATTTTTTAATAGGTGATTAATTTTTTTTTTGAAAAACGCTCGGCGGGGCGGATTGAAACCTCTCGCGGGCCGTAGTTCTCCCATCACTGGCTTAAAATTTAAATTTATTTGTTTTATAACTAGAACTCCTGAGGCCAATTTGTCCTACTTTTACGAATTAAATTTTACGGTACAAAATAATTTTTCTATACAAATTCTTAATATTTTTTTTAAAATATCGTCAAAATCAACTTTTTCAACAAGAAGTTTGTTTTTTAATTGTGGCAACACCTCATTTAGTTTTTTGACATGTTCGTAGTAGATGCCTTGGCAATTGTTGCAATGATTTTAATTTCATACGAAAATCGTCTTAAACTTATTAAAATCCAATATGAAAATGCAAGTTCTGTTAAAGTCACATTGTAACGGTGAAAGTCGTGCCCTGATTTTCACCAATACGAGAGTATTACTTTATTATTACTTTTCTTTAATTTTAAAATGCATTATTATTATTACTATACTTATTATTTTTCTTATAACTATTACTAGCTGAACCCGGTGTGCTTCGCTATCCCCCACGTTATAACAAACGATAACAGCGGTTCTGGTGGTGGCAACAGTTCGGGTAAAGCAATTTTACCATTTGCGCAGCACATTCCAGGTGCTTTATTTTTATATTTCTTAGCATTGCAGTATTGACAAACCTTATTCATTGGTCCAATGGCAACTAACTCATCTTCACAGCAATCAATTTCTGATGTGTAGTGGAATGCAATCAGCTCATATGAAGCAGGGCTTCGACGATGCAGTGCTCTTCGACTACGATCTTGTAGACGGTGTGCCTCACGTTGCTCTGGTGTCTCGGCAGTTCTTGATGAAGAGGATCGGGATCGGTCACTTCGCATCCGTGTCTGACGTCGAGTAGAAGTCTCGGAAGCCCTTAATGTTAAGGCTCAAGATCGGTCGCTTCGTAACCGTGTTTCACGCTAAACAGATGTCTCCGAAGCCCTTGGTGTTGGGGTTCGAGATCGCTGAATTTCTAGGCGTGCTTAACGTTGCTGTAAATTCTCTGCAGTTCTAGACGTTGAGGCTCTAGACCGTTCAATTGCAAGGCGTGCTTTACGTTCTTCATGAGTTTCGTTTGCTCTATTGGATTTCATTTTCATTGATTTTGGAGTACGTGCCGAAAGGGATGATTTTTTTGGAGACAGTTTTTTATTTATAACTAAGTTTTTAACACAATCGTTTCTCACTTAATTTAAACTTTGATTATATTACTTTTTAAAGTTTTTTTTAAATTTTTTGGTTATAAATTTAATAAAAATTTAGTTAAAAAATAATGTAAAAAGAAAACTGAAAAAAATAATTTAAAAAGAAAACTGCAACTTCTGTCTAATTCACTATTGCAAATGCGTTAAGGCAAAAGTAAATATGCAGTAAGCTTAGTGCTTCCCTTTTTTGTTTTAAACCAATTAGAATTCAGTACTGATCCGCATGTAATTTGCTTCATGCTCCCCTTTTTTATTTTTAGACGAATCAAAAAGCAGCAATTACACAATCAGCTGTTTTCGCAGTCACTTGTAGGAGAATGAGAATGGGGTTACCCCACTCTCTGTTTTAATTAACATATATTACAAAATCAGCTGTTTTGTAGACAGTTGTGGGAGAAAGAGAATGGGGGCTACCCCACTATTTTAATTAATATGTATTTCAAATTTGAGGTAAAGCCGTTAATAAACGTAGTAAACAGTAGGTGCAGAAGTGTGTATGGTCGAAAAATATTATCATGTAATAAGTATTCCTGAGTCAAAGAATTTATTATTTCTTAAGAATATCCTATTGTGAAAATTTGATGACGATCGGTCCAGTAGTTAAGACTATATTACGATTTTTAATTATCCTAAAAAGGGGCGTGGTCCCACCCACTTTTCTCCTGGTACGTATTCCTTATTATGCCAATACCATATGTACCAAACATCATCGACGTAGGTCAAAAAATGCGCAAGATATGGCGATTTAAATTTTTGGGTTATATGGGCGGTGACACGCCCCTTTGTCCAATCAAAGCTTCATATAGCCTACTATTCCTTCCAGAGTCACAGTAACATGCTGTGAAAATTTCAGAAAAATCAGCCCAAGGGTTTGGCCTCCTATAAAGCACAAACAAACAAACAGACAGACATTCATATATATATATATATAGATTACACGATATTATTGAAGTCATTCTTTAATTTAAGACAAGTTACTAGTATTATCTTATTTATGTATTGTATTATATTATAATTATTCTATTTATTTATGAAGTACAAAATAAGATTTAAATTAACGGTCGGGAACGTCGGAGCGCCACCTGTGAGTCAGGAACAAACATATCATCAACGCAGTCAGCTGATAGTTGTCATTTAACTATGGCAAATTAGGTGTATGTGTGTGTGTGTGTGAATATGTGTAACCACGTACATTTTATGAAGCAGGACCAATTGGTAAGCAGATCACCTGCAGATAAGAAGTCTTTTGCAGGAGTTTCATACTCCGCAATAACTTCTTACCAGCAGAAAGCAAATAGATAGATCGCCTAGAGTTAAGAAGCCTCTTGGAGGAATTTTATATTCCACAATAACTTCTTGCTCGCAGACAACTGTGTGATTCGATTTTACATACGCGCCTGGCCATGAAGCCTTAATCAGATGGTGGACCAAACCACTGCATAATTTGGAACGTCATGCTCGTCCTAGGAAGCCGAAGCCATAATTCTATGCAACAGAACTTTCTAGTTGCAATTTCGATGATTCCAGAGCAGGGCTGCAAATCACCACTCCTTGCTTAAGAGTTGGAGACTTTCCAACTCCTGTCCAGAACACATGTCTAACATGCTCACTGGACTGGATCATTCACTTAGCGTGTCATAAGCAGTGAGATGATCCTGGCCACCATAATAACCATTATACTGTTATGGGGCCGCGAAACCACAACCACCACGATACTCCCATATAGGGGCGAACCTCAATAATCAGCCAGAGAACTATTAAATGTCTAAAGAGACAAATAATGAACTCTGCGGGCATTACTGATTCCCGTGGGAATAAAGTGGAGTTTCCAGTTGTACCCCTGCTGACTTCAGGGGACTGGGCACCCTTTTTCCCAGTTGCACTGTGTCTAGATAGTCGAAGTTCTATTAAGACTATATTTATATGCCCCCGGGGAGTACTTGCTCGCAGACAGCCCGCCTGCCGGCTGGAGGAATTTTATATTCCGCAATAATCTCTTATCGACAGTGCAGCTGCAATTGGTGGAATTTTATCTTCTGCCGGGGATTGGCTTGACCATGCTACTGATGCTGCTGTGCAATTTTATTTTCCCTTAATATTATTCAACACGGCCAAGAACTCCCCGCGATCGCTGCTGCTAGGTGTAGCACTTACTGCACCGCTGCCGCCAGTACCGCTACCAGATACTGCCGCCTGTACTACTGTTGAGGTTCCTACCGTTGCCAATCGCCTCAGCGAGTTGACTCCCCGTTCTTCGGCTACGATTTCCGACCGTCAACTATCAACCATCTACCTTGTAAGAGTTGACTAAATAAACTTGGTGATGAGTTTTTTATAACGTGTATAAAGCATTCTTTCCACGGACCAAGAAGGTAGGTAATAAACAAAAATTGCAACGACTCTTCCAGCAACCAGCGTAAACGTGTCGTTACATTATGTGAAATTCGTGATATTTTCGGACAATATAATCGTCCTTCTGAAACCGCTATATAGAATTTGATCGTTAAATTTGAGTCGATAGGCTCGAACACCTACGCGTGCTCGCTGAAAACATTGCAGCCGTGGGCCATAGTGTTGAAGCAGATCCAAATTTGTCAATTCCTCTCAACAATTGGCGTTATCAAAAACCACCACATGACGAATTTTGCTTAAGGATTTGACTTTGAAGCGTTACAAGTTTCAATTGGAGTAGGAATTAAAGCCGACCGACCATTAAATTTGAGTCGACAGGCTCTATAAAAAATGTGTGAACACTAACGCTTGTTCGACCGGGTCGTTCAGCTGAAAACATTGCAGCCGTCAACCAGTGTTGAAGCAGATCTACTTAAATTAATCAATTCCTCGACGTTCTCAACAATTTGAATTCTCCAAAACCACCGCATGGCAAATTTTGCGTTAGGATTTGATTTTACAGCCTTACAAGATTCAAGTGGTACAGGAATTCAAACCAACCGACCATTAACATCGCCGTAGATTCGCTTAATTCATTCAGGAACAACTGGCTGGTTTTTTTGAAAAAATCATTTTCTCAGACAAAGCGAATTTTCGCTTGTCAGAGTATGTCAACAAGCGAAATTGTCGCATTTGGGCTTCTGAAATACCTAAAGCGATTATTGAGAAGCCTTGGCATGCTCAACGTGTCACTGTATGGTGCGTTATGTGGTCTGGAGACGTGATCGGATCGTTTTTTTTTTTCGAATATGAGACTCAATTTTGGCCTATTATTGAGGTGTGGTTTCGACAGGACGGTGCCACATGTCAAACAGCCAATGAAACGATCAATTTATTGCAAACTAAATTTTCCGATCGCATAATTTCACGACAATCAGCAGTTAAGTGGTCAGCCAGATCATGTAATTTATCCACCACTGGATTATTCTTTGTGGGGCTATGTTAAGGAAAAAGTCTACGCGGAGCAATTCGAATCGATTTTAGCCTCAAAACTCAAAGTCCCTGATGTGATTAACGAAAAAAGACCGCCATTTTGCCAAACAGTGATTAAAAACTTTGATGAAAGAAACGACATCTGTCAGGGTGGTCGTGGTGGACAATTTTTCGTTCATAATTGCCAAAGTTTTCTCTTCGTGATGCAATCAGTTTGACAATCATCTTAATCAAAATTGTTTGTTTCATTTTGTTTTAGAAAACAAACTTCTTGTTGAAAAACCCTTTGCATTCAATACCGACTAAATTCTGTGAAAATATGCAAGTCCTTATGGAAGCAATTATTTTGAAAAGAGCACAGCTACATGGCTACACGAACATTGCTGTTGCTGCAAAATGCAACTCTGATTGTTTAGAAATGTTTTTCAGAAACCAGCAAATCGGACCCTGCTGCCGCAAGCTTTCTGCCACATCTAACGATTAAATTTGAAGATCTTCATCTTTTTCTATTTATAATTCCAGTTACTGTTTTTAATGAATTTAATTTTTTAAATAATAAATAATTGAAATAACATTTTTTAGAAAAAATAAAATTAAAATATATAAATATCAAGTGTTTCTAGGTCTAGATCGAAAGCTTGGTAAGGAAAAAGCATCTGAACTCTTTAAACGTAGTTGGTGTTCTGCATGTGATGACGTAGATCCGACTTCGAAAACTAAAATATAAAGGAAAAACTTTTACAAAATTAATTTAATAAACAATTTAATAGAAAACAAATTTTTTTAACAAGAAAAATTATTTTTTTTATAGAGTTTTTAAAAAAGTATTAAGAAATTTACAAAATTCGAAAAAGTTTTAATTTTTTAAAAATTGTGACAAATGAAAAAATTATTTCAAGTTATTAAAATTAATATAAAGTATTATTTACCTTTTTTAAAAAGAAAACATATTTTAAGTAGCAAAGACAGACAAAAAGATTATTTACTGGGGATGATCAAAAACAAACGTAACGTAAATGTAAAAAAATTTTAATTTCTAAGAGATTTCAGACATGAAAGACGAATTTTAAAATCGAAATTTAATAAAGGAATTATCAGTTAAATATTTTAGTTATTTTCTATTTAATTACTATAATTTTTTTTTAATAATGTTAAATAAAATACTTGTTTTATTATTTTATGTCGCTTTTGAAATTTTTGTGTCAATTGTGGACTGTAAATTCCTTTTAACTGAAAGTGAGAAGTTAAGATTTAAATAAGTGTTAGTAACAGTTTTATTTTTTAATATTAAAAAGGGGAATTTTGCATTTTTATTTGAAACGTTCTTTTTTGTTTAAAAAGACTGCAGGCAACAAAAAACAAAAAAAAAACAAAAGTATTAAAATCAAAAAGAGATAAATAGAGATAAACAAAGGACATTCAATATGTATGCATATCTAAATCTTCCGGTCGTACTGGCTGTGTATACGGTATAATTGATTTCTTTTCCACATCTCTCGACAAAGCTTTGCGCATATCTGCAATGAGCAATTAATTTATTTTCATTATTTTTTAATTAGAAAATAAATACAAAAATAAAATTAAAGCTATAAATTTTACCATAAGCATCCTCGTCTGTGTCTCCTGAATAATATTCGAGTATCGTTCGATAGATTATATAGCCAAGATTCTTATACATATTGATTGCAACTTTATTACTTTTACGCACAAACAAATCCACAAAATAAGCACGTTTTCTAAAAATAAATAAAGAGAAATTAATTGTACAGCAATTTGCAGCGAACCATTAAACATTTAATTTGAGACTGGACATTTGCGAAAACAGGCATATTTTATATTTATACAGTTTCCTGAAGAGTTTTTTCAGATTAAGGATAATTTAAGTTTTTAGTCATCCTTAAGTAAAACAAATGAAAATTTTTATAAAATATCACAGTATCCACAACTATTAAGAAAATCTGTCATTAAAAAATCTCTTCCATTATTAACCTCGGCAATATCAAAAAAAATTTCTGGTTTATCGTTTTGGTCATGTATATTTTTCTTAGTACTTCCCAAAACCCAACTGCATAGAGGTTGGCTGTAAAATCCTACCGAATCTAACCTAACCTAGGTCAGCTGGATAAAAAGAATTCACTTAAATTATATTAAAAATGCTTTAGCACACTTACTTTTCTGATATGTCTTCCAGGAATTGCATCAACAGAGCAGCCAAACCCAAACGTCTATAGTCGGGTGATACAGTCAAAGCTGTTACATGACCATGCCAATTTTCCATATGACCCTCAACTTTACCCATGACTAAAAAGATATTAAATACAACAAAAATATATAAAACATTAAAATAAATTTTAACTTACTATAACCCATTATTTGGCCACTGGGAGATTCGGCCAATTGGAAAAACTCTGGCCACCTTGCTAAATATTGAGTGTAAAATGACAGACCATATGTTTCTGTTAGCGGATCAAAGTTCCTGTTAAATTTAACGGAGCAAATAAAATAATCAAAAACTAATACTTAACCAACCATAATTCATATCATTTGCAATAACTTACACATTGTTAAATTTGAATAAATCATCACAAGTAAAGGGTCTTAAGGTGGTCATTTTTATTTATATTAATTTCTTTAACAATTATATGCGAGGGTAAAAATAGCACGCAAGTACTTGCACACATCCGTCGGGTACAAAAGAAACACAGCACTGCCGCTTAGAAATCAGGCGCAACGAAATGATTGTCAATAAATAATGACAAAAATAATTCTTCAAATATTCAAATAAACACCGTGTCCGTCAATTTTATATAAATTTTAATTGAAATATAATAATATTATTTCAACGATAAAGTTTTCAAAATAATAATTTTTTACAGTTTAATTTTATTTCTTTACAATTGATTTCGCCATATCTTAAAGCTGAATGCTATAAAATCATCTTAGTAATAATGCCAGTTTGATTTTTTCTTGTCTGTAATGCCAGCTTGATTTCTGTTTAAAAGCACTTCAACTTTAAGCCCTGTTAATAATTTTGTTGCTATTTTACTGAACCGGCTTTAACTGGATGACATCTTTCCTGAAGAAAATATTTTCAGTCTTTTATTTAAAAATAATCAACTGATGAAACAAGAATTTATTTTTTTAAATTTATTTTGATAAAATAACAAATGTTGAACAGGATTTGTGAAATTTGTTCGAAAAATTAAAAGAATAAATTTAAATTACAAAATCTGCGATATAAGATTATTATCATATCATATTTTAAATATATTTTTAAATATATATATAAAACGCTTAATAAAATAAATTTGTAGTATAAATATAATGGCAATGCCTTTCCACCACCATCATTAATTGTCCAAAAACAGAATCTGGCAATACTTGCAAAGTATTGTCACCACAGTGAATTTTTCTGCTGCTTTTTTATTCGTGTAGAAGAAAAAACGCGTCGTGTTGTACTAGATTGTGATTTTTTAAGCTAAGAAAAAAGTGTTTTAATTTATTGAAAAATAAATGAAATAAATGAAATCAAGGAATTATTTCTATACATGCTAAAGTTTCTTCGGGTAAAGAAATTACCACAATAAATACTTACTATATCAGAAAAATTATATTTAAAATCAACGAAAGTGGGACAAACAGCTACACACAATGTAGACGATTAAAAAAAATGAATAAAACATGAAATGAAAACCGTTTAGGAGTAGAAGAAAAAGTTATAAATTTGCATAGAATAACGTGTGATTGTGTTTAATATTTTAGTTAATGTACAATTAACAAATGTTTATAAAAAACATTTGCAATTAAGAAATGCAAATAGAATTGTGACATAAAACATTCACATTGTACAAAAAAAGAAAAAAACGTTAATCTCCCCTCATTCAGCCGCGTTCACTTGATTGTGTGCTTTCGTATTTTTCTTTTACCATACGGTCGTTGTGTTTCGTCGTTTTTAACGTCGTCTTTTACTTTTTTCTATGCCTATTAGTTTTATTAAAAGTGATTATTTTGTTTATATTCTTAAAAGAAGAATTGTATTTTTGTTTTTTTTTTTAATTGCACAAACATTAATCTGTGAAACATTTAATAATAAGTGTGGGTATTTATATTGCCAACAAAAGATGGTCTTATAATGGCTGATATTTTTTCATGTTTGCTGCTTTAGTGGTGAGTAATGTTGTTTTTATTTAATGTGTTTTTCATTGTTTTTGCTTGTATGAGATTACTACAAATACAAACAAACCGCGCATTTCTCCGCCTGTTACTATTGGGGTACTGCCAGGTTTGTTTTTCTTAAGAGAAATTTACTCTTGTATGAAATTCAAAGAGTTGCCATGCTAAATTTGTTTTTTTTTTTGGTGCCATTTAATTTGCTTTATTTAATTGACGTTAATTATACATGATTTCGTTTAAAGACAAAGATAATCTTATGAATACTAAAATATGAAATTTATTAATGTGAGAAAAATTATATTTATGTATATGGCGATTATTAACTATTGTTCATAGGGCTAATCTGTGAATTATACTAAAATTTTGCTTTGGAGAGATCCTAATTTTTTTAGTTCGAAATTTTTACTAAATTTTGTATCCGTAATAAAAAATGTAATTTTAAAAATATAATCCAATAAAATTTTAAGAAAGGCTTCTTTAAAAAAGGATACCCATCAAGTTTTTAGAAGAAGTTAAATTAAGATATGAAAAAAGTAATGAAATGACTTATTTGAGAGTTTTTATTTTTAGCAAGCACCGGTGTTAATTGTTAAATAACTTGCATCTCTGTTTTTAAATTAATCTGAACATATCTATTATTTCAAACTTAGACGAAAATAATCCTTAATCATCTAAAAAGAGACATTCCCAGGTACTGGCTGTAGGCCACGGCGACGGTGCATATTATTTTTTAAATTAATTAACCGTTTAATTATTAATGCCCCAAGTGCTTATTAATTTCTTTTCGAAACACATTCGCTACAAATAAAACACACACAAAAATTGTGTCGGGCTAACCAACACCAAAACATAATTACAGCAATGAATTCAAAAGATTAAAATACTTTAACTAACCATGAATCAATTTCCAAGGGAATTCCCTCTCAGCTTGTTCAATGAGCGCAAAACGATAAACACAAAACAAATAAATCGAGTAATATGCCAAAGAAATGCATAAGACAAATATTTAAAAATAAATTTGCAGAACAAAAAAAAATATTTTATAAAAAGTAATAATTTTTATTAAATTTTAATCTTTTCACTTGGTCCTTTAAATTAAAACGATTTATTTTTCTTTTTTTCTTTCAATATTTCGCTTTCCTTTGGAAAGCTTCTTCAGGAAATTATTTTTTATATTTTCAAAAACAAAAATTTATAACAATTTGAAAAGAAAAAAATTTTTGAAAAACATTTGACAAAACATATAAAATTATTTTCTTCATACATACAAACATACAAAAATTAAAATTTAAAATATTAAAACATACAAAAACAAGGAAACGGAAACTAAATAACAAATTCTTTCTTATGAAATAATTATAACAAATTATGTGTTTTTTGTATTAAGTACCTATAATTCTGCGCTAAATTGTCTGTGTCTGTTTTGAAATTTATTCTCCTTACATTTGGTACATTAACAATTTCTAACATTTCTAACATATAACGTCTCTTGTAGTTTTTTTCTATATCTAATACTGATGTTTCATCAAACTTTGGATAATGATTATATTTCTTACAATGTGAAGATAAGGATGTCTTCTGTGTTGAAATATTCCTATATTTTTGGTCACATCTATGACCAGCTAATCTTGTTTTAAGTTTATTCTTTGTTGTCCCAATATAAACTTTGTCACAGTTCACCTGGTCATTTCCTCCACATGGTATCTTGTATACTACATCAGATATTTCCATTTTTCCTATTTTATCCTTCATATTGCTAAATAATCTATTTAATGTGTTATATGTTTTGTGTGCAATTTTATATCTATCAGTGTCATATATTTTAGACTTTCTTAATTTATCTGATATTCCAGGAACATAAGTTAATGATTTATAAATTCTTGGTTCTGCCATGGTATTTCCTAAATTATGCCTATGATTATCATATTGTCTAATTAATCTGTTAGTTAATTCTACTGGAAAATCATTGTCATGAAGTATATTTTTTATTGTGTCCTTATTCTTCAACCGAAATTCTCTATCACTTATAGTTAATATTCTATCTATCATATTTTTCGCTGTGTTTATTATCATTTCTCTCGGATGTTTGGAATAAAAATTAATAAGTCTTCCAGAAGATGTTGGTTTCTTATACCAATCAAACACTAACCTATTTTCCTTTCTTATTATCAATATATCTAAATATGGAAGTTTAGATTCTAACTCTCTCTCAATCGTAAATTTTATATCAGGATGAAAACTATTCAATTCTGATAAAATATCATCCACTGCATCTTCTGATGTTATACAAAATAAATCATCCACATATTTTGTGATTATCTTTGGTTTAATATGCATTTTACTAATACATGTATTTAGTAATTCCTCCATCACAATATCAGCAATAATTGGAGATGCCGGAGAACCCATAGGGAGGCCCTCTTTCTGCTGATAT
The DNA here is from genome assembly GCA_030448955.1 of Trichopoda pennipes. Lineage (NCBI taxonomy): Eukaryota > Metazoa > Arthropoda > Insecta > Diptera > Tachinidae > Trichopoda > Trichopoda pennipes. The sequence continues at coordinate 10,478,616 of JASKUP010000056.1, read as the reverse complement.
ATCCTATTATCAAATTGAAAATACCTGTTGTCTTCAATGCAAAACTTTAGAATACGTAAAAATAATTCCTTCTCAATATTTGTATTTTGTTCTATTATCTGCCATTTTTCCTCTATAATTCTCAAAGCTAAACCTACAGGAATACTTGGAAAAAGTGAAACTACATCAAATGAAAACAATCTATCATTATCCTGTATATTTATTCCCTTGGCTTTATCTTTAAATTCCAATGAATTTCTAACATTATATATTGAATGTTCTGTTATTACCTTAAGAATATTCGTTATATACTTGCAAAGTCCGTAGGCCGGGGAATTAATGCAAGAACAAATAGGCCTCAGAGGAAAATCCTGTTTATGGATCTTAGGTAAAGCTATATGGAGTACCTAAGATCCATAAACAGGATTTTCCTCTGAGGCCTATTTGTTCTTGCATTAATTCCCCGGCCTACGGACTTTGCAAGTATATAACGAATATTCTTAAGGTAATAACAGAACATTCAATATATAATGTTAGAAATTCATTGGAATTTAAAGATAAAGCCAAGGGAATAAATATACAGGATAATGATAGATTGTTTTCATTTGATGTAGTTTCACTTTTTCCAAGTATTCCTGTAGGTTTAGCTTTGAGAATTATAGAGGAAAAATGGCAGATAATAGAACAAAATACAAATATTGAGAAGGAATTATTTTTACGTATTCTAAAGTTTTGCATTGAAGACAACAGGTATTTTCAATTTGATAATAGGATATATCAGCAGAAAGAGGGCCTCCCTATGGGTTCTCCGGCATCTCCAATTATTGCTGATATTGTGATGGAGGAATTACTAAATACATGTATTAGTAAAATGCATATTAAACCAAAGATAATCACAAAATATGTGGATGATTTATTTTGTATAACATCAGAAGATGCAGTGGATGATATTTTATCAGAATTGAATAGTTTTCATCCTGATATAAAATTTACGATTGAGAGAGAGTTAGAATCTAAACTTCCATATTTAGATATATTGATAATAAGAAAGGAAAATAGGTTAGTGTTTGATTGGTATAAGAAACCAACATCTTCTGGAAGACTTATTAATTTTTATTCCAAACATCCGAGAGAAATGATAATAAACACAGCGAAAAATATGATAGATAGAATATTAACTATAAGTGATAGAGAATTTCGGTTGAAGAATAAGGACACAATAAAAAATATACTTCATGACAATGATTTTCCAGTAGAATTAACTAACAGATTAATTAGACAATATGATAATCATAGGCATAATTTAGGAAATACCATGGCAGAACCAAGAATTTATAAATCATTAACTTATGTTCCTGGAATATCAGATAAATTAAGAAAGTCTAAAATATATGACACTGATAGATATAAAATTGCACACAAAACATATAACACATTAAATAGATTATTTAGCAATATGAAGGATAAAATAGGAAAAATGGAAATATCTGATGTAGTATACAAGATACCATGTGGAGGAAATGACCAGGTGAACTGTGACAAAGTTTATATTGGGACAACAAAGAATAAACTTAAAACAAGATTAGCTGGTCATAGATGTGACCAAAAATATAGGAATATTTCAACACAGAAGACATCCTTATCTTCACATTGTAAGAAATATAATCATTATCCAAAGTTTGATGAAACATCAGTATTAGATATAGAAAAAAACTACAAGAGACGTTATATGTTAGAAATGTTAGAAATTGTTAATGTACCAAATGTAAGGAGAATAAATTTCAAAACAGACACAGACAATTTAGCGCAGAATTATAGGTACTTAATACAAAAAACACATAATTTGTTATAATTATTTCATAAGAAAGAATTTGTTATTTAGTTTCCGTTTCCTTGTTTTTGTATGTTTTAATATTTTAAATTTTAATTTTTGTATGTTTGTATGTATGAAGAAAATAATTTTATATGTTTTGTCAAATGTTTTTCAAAAATTTTTTTCTTTTCAAATTGTTATAAATTTTTGTTTTTGAAAATATAAAAAATAATTTCCTGAAGAAGCTTTCCAAAGGAAAGCGAAATATTGAAAGAAAAAAAGAAAAATAAATCGTTTTAATTTAAAGGACCAAGTGAAAAGATTAAAATTTAATAAAAATTTAAAAAAAAGGTCGAATAAAACTGAAAATAAAAAGTAATAATTTTATATAAAAAATTAAGTGTGCCAAAGAAGAACAAAAATGCTTTAAATACAATTATTATTAAAATATAAAAGATTTGTTTGTTGACTTTATTGTTGTGTAGAATTTTTCTTTCACCTCTACGTTCGCATCTACTTTCTTGTGACGTTTGTTTCACCAAAGCAAATAACAATCGTTGCATTTTCTATTAAGATAAAAAACAAAAAAATGTAAAAATAGCAAAACAATAGATTTATTATTTCAAATTTTTTACTTTGTATTTTAATTTGTCTTTTGTAAATTTTTATTGTATTGTTTTTTTGTCAATTGCATGTCAAAAAGAACAAATTTAATAAAAGCCCAGTGATAACAGATAACACTTTTCTTAATTATACTCTTCTTTTAGCTAATCTTTAGTAGACTTAAAAAAAACTTCTAACTGTATATTTATAAAAAAAAAAATAAAAATAAAAAATTTCTTTGTTTAATTAATAAATTAATTTTTAATGTACTGAAATTTAAAATGAAACCCGATGCATTTAGTCAACTTTATTTTTTCATTTTTTACGAGAAGTTTCCCAAAACTATTTAAAACTATCTTTTTCTATTTACGTACGGTACCTTTCTATTATTAAAGAAGGCATAATGTCTGTCTATGCGGCGATGCACTGCGAAGGCTGTAGGGAAGTTCGTTATGGTAAAAAAATTTACAAACTGTTTTTATTAAAAATTACAAAAATTAAATTCCTAAAAGTCTATACTAAAAATAAAATGTTCTCCAGAATAATAAAGAACTGGAATGGAAGGCGCAAAAATCTTTATATACACGGGAATAGACTTTTTTTATAAGCAAGTCTAATTTCGAGAAAATTAGCAAAATACTTCTATCGTTCATGTTGGCGTGGCACATATATTCCATTTTCTATTTTCGTTATCGTTATCATTAGTGATTTAAGTCAGATGGTCTTTGGCTTCACACCCACCCTCTTACAATAATACAAATTCCTTCTCATTTTCGTTGTACGGCCCCATCAGGAAATTTTCCCTTCCATAACTTACATTTTATCCTACTTTAGGTCACGCATATGTTTAAACGTTATAAATATTAAAAAGATCGAAGGGAAAGAAGTGTCTCTAAAAAATCTTTAAAATACCGGGTGTCTACCGGGAAGGTATACTATTTTGTTTAGCCCCCATTTTGGTAAACATTACTCTTGACAGTTCATATTTGGCAAATGTGAAATAGACACGTGGAAAATTTATTATGGAAAAGTATTCGATAAACCAACATATTTTAATCGTTAATTAAAACATTTTATCAAAATCAATCATCCATGAATGATTTCGAAGAAAGAGGGTCGGCACGGACCACAACGTACTGCAAGATCGGCTGAAAACATTACTGCTGCTCAAGAAATGACTCAAAACAATCCATCAATGCCAAATCGACGCCGTGCTCAGGAGCTTGATCTTCAAAGAACAACTTTTGTCACAATTTTGCACAAGGATTAGCATTTGTTTCCATATAAGATTGAGTTGACAGCTTCTTCTGTAAAATCATTTACATCGCCGTACTTATGCCAATAGACTCGCCCATGACAATCCCGATTTTCATGAAAAAAAAAATGATATGTGAATAAACAGAATAGTCGGTTCTGGGGAATGAAAAAACCTTAAATTATTCAACAGTCACCTTTGCATCCGTGAAAAGTGACAATCATTGCACCTTAATTCTTAGAAAATAAAACGGCGTAACGGTAACTGTGAAGCGATATTGTTATTTGATTGAAAACTTTTTTAACGCCAGAGCTGCATGCTTTAGATTTGATTAACATGCGGAATCAACAAGACGGCGCCACATCGCATACAGCCATGATTACAATGGAATTATTGCGAAGCCTTTTTCCACAACTAACTGTTTCAAGAAATGGTAATGTTGATTGACCTGCACGGTCGCCTGATTTGAGTACTTCGGACTTCTTTTTGTAGGGATATCAGAAAAGCAAGCTTTATGCAAACAAACTAGAAAAGCTTAAGCAACTCAAACAAAAGTTTCGTGAAGAAATTAAAGAAATACCACGTGAAATGTGTGAGAAGGTAATGAAAAATGTGCTCAAAAGCGCCACTTCTAACACGTCGGCAAACGTAGGCTCTTTTCACAAAATTTTGAAGCACATTTTGCAACAAAGTTTCGCTTATCTCGTGAATACAGCTCCGTATTTCATACCTCGGAGCGTGATAAGATTTACATCTGTACCTACCTGTGTAAGTCATAACCAAATGGTGGATCACAACACTGTGGATGAAATGTAGCGTCATCCTCGCCCTAGAAGGCCTTTAGATACGTATATCCTCCAGTCACTCCTAGTTGCAACTTCAAAAGCCCGGAACAGGTCGCAGCCTTCGCTCCTTGCTGAAGAGTGGGAGGCTATCCAACTCCTGGTCCAGAACGCATGAAGTTTAATAAAATTTAGGAACGCAACGGGAGTTATGCTCACTGTACCTGGACCATTTATTGTGTTCATTGTGAATGATCCGACCCACACAACTCAAACAAGGGTCTCGAAACCACGATACCCTCGAAGGGCCAACCAACCTCAATACTTAGAGAATAGCTAAACGGCTAAACAGACAAATAGCTGAACTCTGGGGCTTTACTGATTCCCGTGGAAATATAGTGGAATTGTCCAGTTGGCTCCTGCTAGTCTTAAAGTGGACTGGGTTCCCTTTTACCCCCGAAGACACATGTAATGACTGAGAGATTTTTTCAAAACATATCAATGTGCCCTTGGGGGAAAGCGTCAGTTGTTTAAAGTAAAGCCGACATTTGAAATGCCCCTAAAAGGAATAATACAGCGGCGTTTAATCACAAAAACTAGTCTAAAATCTAGTAAAAAACTAGTCAATATCGCGCAAATCGTAAAATTACGCAACTGGGAAATTTCTCATGCAATAACCGAATTGTTTGTATGAGAAGTGGCTTGGTAGGACAGAATATTCGTGATGACATCGATTCCTTGCTTATGGTTGAAAATGTACAGGCCTACGATGTCACCTCATCACAAACCACACAATACGGTTACTCTCTTTGGATGAAATGGTTTTTTCAAGAATTCTTTGTGGATTTTGTAAGCTCCATGTGTGTCAACTTTGTTTGTTTACATAGCCGCCTAGTTGAAAATCTCTAAAGATGATTTTGTTGAAACTTGTTTCCGTGCAGTTTTTCAAACATCCATTTCACGTTCTACGCAAATAATGGTCGGCCGCCTAAGAGCATTTTGTTTTGGTTTATTGTCAGCAACAATACCGTGAGCCTTAAATTTAGCGATTATCTTTTAGAAGAAAACGTAAGCTCGTTTTTACGAAGTGATGCAGTAAAATTTTGACCATATTGGTAGTAAATTTTCACAATTAAAATTCTTCGCTCAAGTACACGTTCTATGCTTAAACTTTCCCAACATTTTACTAAATAAATGTCAAGAGATGACAGCCCAATTCTTGGCATTTAATCATTTAACTTCCTAACCTCAAATTTGCCTACTCTGATATTAATACCACTCATAATACCACTCATAATAATAATAATAATAACAGTTGAAGTGTCATGTTGAGTTGATTTGTTGATTCAAGATCAAGGTTAAAGCATTTGGTTTTGCCTAATGGACGTTTAAATTTTAAACGATTGGCGAAATGATTGGGGATTGCAAGTGACAAATATTGTTATCTGCAATAGAGTGGATAGCGTTGGCAGTTTTATATAAAAAGTTTCTTTAGAATAAGAATAGAAAGAACTTCATCTCTTGCTATCTTGGAACTAAATCGCTCCTCATAATAGTGTAGCTTTGTTTTTTTTTAACAAACCAGAAATCGGGAAATTAGAACAGATTATCTGATGGCAATTCGAAATTAAAGTTTTTTTGTTACTTTTAACCAGCTTTAATTCAAAAATCTAATTAAAACATCTTATTTATTTATTTAAGTTGTCCTTAACCTAAATGTCAAAATATTACTGCTCATGTCACAGACACCATGTGCTTGCTCTTGCGTTTTTTATACAAAACTTAAAAATTAAGTTATAATCTTATTATTGTTTAAATCAATACGACTATTTGAGTATTTAAAAAAAGTGGTATTCGAATAGAATGCTTAGTCAAGCTAATAAATAAAATAAATAAATTTTTATAAAATATTTGTTTCAATGACTTTGTTAGAAATAAAACTAAACAACAGTAATTTTATAATCACTCTCTTTTATTACTCTCCTAAATTAATTGCCTATTAGCAGTGCCTAGAAACAGTGTAGCCAGATTTGACGATTAGTCGAAATTTTAACGTTTTCAATAGTTAAAAATAATTTTAAATTCATATTTGAATATTTTACAACAAATTAATTGTTGTTTCAAACATTGAAAATGAAATAACTTAAGAAGAACAGGACGAAAAAGAGATGTGTGAAAGAGGTTTTTATGGAAAAGTTACTCGAAAAATTTAAAAATTTGGCTAAATTATAATTTTTTTCCTATGGGTTTTTTCATTTGTTTATTTTTCATAGATTTCTCGATTTAGTACGAATTACTTTATAAGTTTGTTTTAATTTAAAGTGTTATTTATTATATAGATATAGCGTAAATACAATTTTATAATATTTTATAATAATAAAGCTGTACTTAAGTAGTTAAAAAAAATTTTAAAAATAAAAGTTTGACTGTTGCCGTTCTAATTTTATTTATTTATTTTTATAATCTATAATAATTATAATTTTTAATATAATAATTATATAAGGTGCCCCTGTAGGCTAGTAGGTAGTGTACTAGCTTATCAGTCTGCGAATTGTGGGTTCGATTCCCAACAAAGACCTTGGCTGTTTTTTACACTACAAAAATAAAAATTTGCTGTCGGTGGGACTGCTCAGTGAAAAAGGCATGGTCACTGATCTTATAGACAGCCCAGCGACCAGTGGCAGTTAATTTCCGTAACTATCTTTCTACTTTCACCATCTGTCTCATCTCTTCTTCAATACATTCCTAAAAAATTAGCACGGTACTTGACTAAATAGGCATTGCTGCCTGAAATTTCAGTATTTGGATCATAATTTTAATTATGTTACTTACCATTCGTGCTTGTACACAAAAAATATTCGATGATAACTTTACTATTTCAACGGATGCTGGTGTTTGAACTAATGACCACGTTCACAATTAGACTGCCTTTTTGCTTGAGAGAAGCAGTTTATACACTGTTTTCAGCGGTTCTAGAATGTACTAGAAAATTCCTAATTCATCGGATTTACCACAGATCTCGCAGCTATCACAACTCATTGCAGGCCTTGGTCTGGCTGTTTGTCTTCCTTTTGTTTTTTTTTCCTAATTGTCAATTCTAGTTCCTGAAATCCAAATGCAGCTCATAATGCAGTTCATAATACATTTCAGGAGCCTCCCGGTCTTCACTTTGCTTAGTGATAACTGTCTCTTTACAACTTCAACTAAAAATCATCAGAAAAATGCTAAAAAGAAATGTTTCAACAAATTTGTTTATCATGAAGCATTGAAATTGTTTTTTGCACAATAAAATTGGTTTCTTTTCGGAAAACGAAATCATGAGCTAAAGTGGCGTAACGTGCATAACTAGTGTTTTAAAATCGAACATAAAACAGTTTAGCCAGCTTCTTATTTTTTTGGAGGTATATAAAACTGCAGGGCGTAAAACAAATCGTTGACCCTATAACACAGTAGTAGGACAAATAAAATTCTTCTACGCAATTATAGATAACGTAAGGTAATAGACTGATAGGAAAAATGTAATTAGACTCATAGGGAACATACAATAAAGTTGTTAGCGAGTGTGTAAAAATGTTCATAAGGATGTGTTGAAGTTTCTCAACGTGAGAGATTAGACTCCAAGTAATGGTTGCAGACTATAGCTAAGATCTCACACAAGGCATACAAGTATACTTAAAAGTGTACGGATTAGCAAAATGAAAATAGTTTATTTTCATGTAATTAAATATCTTAGAAGCATGAGATTAGGATGAGTAACGAGTGAGCGAGTTTAGACTTTGAGGTGTCCAATTTAGCAGCATCAATATCTATCTTTATTTAACTTTTCACTGCTAGCACACTTAACTTTTTTTTAAATAAAACCATTAAATTGAGTATTAGTAGTAAAGTTAGTTCGTATGGGCATTTCATTGAAGGCTCAACTCAAATCGCCAGGGAAGCTTTAGACACATTAAAAAAAAAAGCTAAAGCGAATTATCTGACGTTCACTAGAAGTTTTAGATTTTCGCTAGCAAAACCATGCTTAACGATTACTCTCGCTTTCAATCTTGTAGGTAAAACAGTGGCGTCCCAAATATTATTTTGTTGCTTTTCTTCAACTTAAGCAGACACAAAGTAAGAATTCGGACCTTCAAAAATATGCTATGAAGCTAAAATCATTAAAATCAATTCTTTTTTTTACTAAGCCATTTGGCACAAAGAGCAATTGCGAAAGCTTTTCGTAATTCTTGCGTAGTTGGTCCAATAATAATGAGTTTTTGTTATGTAATTTTTTACGCCAGTCGGTCGTTTTCTGCAAATACCAGTCACCATGGCCATAACTTTGTTAAATGGAAATAACTGAGCGATTTCTTCAAATTCAGAAAAGTTTCTGAAAGTCGTTTTAGTGGATAATGCGACTATTGGCTTTATTTTGCTATTTAAATTGTGGACTAGAGAATTATATTGCTCAAAGCATTCTTTCGGAAACTGTGAGTAGAACATTTTTAAGTTATTCTCGCTTATTTGACTTATTAATTAAGACATACGTTTTTAACTTTATATAATTTCTCTATCCAAGTTGGTTACTCTATAAAAATATCAACCATCTTCTTCTTTTCTCCTTTCCCGTGTTGGAATAATCTGCTAATATTTATTACGTTGGCCTTTGCAACAGCCAGAATTCCATTATACTCTGTTGTTAGCGATCGTCTTTTGGCTAAACTGATATTATTGATCAATTTAATATGTGCGATGTTGATCACACAAATAAATCTTTTTTGGAGATTTATTCAATGATTTCTATAGAAGCTGTTTTGAATGTAATTGAACGTTCAGAAAAAGTTTCATGTCTATAAAATAACAGTTAATGTTGTTGCATATTTGCTATGGGTTTTAACATGGCGCTTTATTTCAATTACCAGTTGTAAAGATTCTTTAATTGTATTTCCTTGTATGAAAAAATTTTAATTTAAAGTGATTTTTTTTACAAAATTTTCCATGCAATCTTGACGATTTTTATCAGCTTTAGTCTGGCAATAAAAGAAAGAAAGAAAACAGCCACTGCTATTTGTTAGTGTGATGAATGCTGTTGTTCATTGTGAATTTTTATAATTTATATGCAATACAAGTGAAATATACTAATAAAAATAATTAAAAATTAAATTATTGCCTGTGTTTTACAAAGTTGTTGTAAAAATTATGATATTTTTAATTTTCAATGCGTTTATTCGTTATTCCACAAATGCATGTGTATTTTGAAAAATCAAAAGAAAAAAACTATAAATAAAAAGCAGCGTAGAAGTAAAAAAAAAGTAAAATGAAAAACATTCGTGTAAACACGAAACATATTAATTGTATATTTTTTTTGTATTTCAAGAATAATACGAACAAATAGAAATGAAATAAATAAACGAAAAAGAGCATTAAACAACCAGACCAGTTGTTAAGTCGTCGTCGTTGTTGTCATTGCCGTTTTTACTGCTGTTCTTTTTACACAATACAAGCGTACGCTTAGAGTGGTGAAATTGTATTGACACCAACAACTATTGAACTAAACTAAAAAAGTATCTGGTGGATGTTTCCATGTGTATAAATTCGTTCTGTTAAGCGTTCGTATTCATATCTCTTGTTCGTTTTTTTTTCTCTCTTTATTGTATCTCTCTGCCTTTTTCGTTGTTAATACCTCATTTTGTATTTTGGTTTCCATTTCATTGCAATGTCGAAGAGCCCATATATACGAATGTACAGTGATTGAAAAAATTTCAACTACATCGTACTGAGAACAATTGTATTATTTTAAATGTTTTAAACATCACAACTGTTTGTTTGAAATATATACAACACGAAGATTTCGATAACACTCGTTTCAAGAAATTGTTGTTTCAAGTCCGAAACGAAGAATCTTAAAAGCTACCGAACGATATTGAATATTGACATCAAATCAATTAGACCCCTTTCACACAGACAAATTTTACTTTGACAAAGTTTTTTTAATTTTCTTTTAAACTTTCTTTGGTGTTCAAACACAAAAAGTTTTCTTTTACAAATTTTGGTTTAGTCACTTGGTGCTTTATGCAATCTGTGTATAAGTACAACTGTGTATAAACGACGAAAGAAAAACAAAGCAACTTTGCGAGTATATCAAAGTCTGTACACTCAATCATGCTTTCTCCCTCGCTCTCACATAAAATCAAAACTTTGCAAAGAAAAGTTTGTCCGTGTGAAAGGGGTCTTATCGAATATATTCTAAAAAGTTTCTGAAAATGCAACCGAAATTGTAAAATTGGTTAAGAAATGTACTAGCTTGGTGTAACCTGCCATATATTATACGGTTGGTTTAAAATCTATAAAAACGAACAAAAAGGTAGGGAGGCTGCCTGACTCCTTAATTTGTGTTAACAGGGTGACAAAGCTAGAAAATTTCTAAGACATAATCGAAAGTGAAATGGGTAATATATGCAACAGTAAAGCAACCATCTTAACTTTTATTTATCAGAAATGTTTAAGAGTTTTTAAAATATTAAGCGCGTCTTTGGCTTCGATTGCTGCCAGTGCGCCTATAGTTTCATGGGAAACCTTGGATAAATACAACTTCCACGTCGCTAGATTTGAATGTGAAAGTCGTATCGCCACCAAAAACAGCTGGCCTTGAAAATTGTGTGGAATGTATTATGCGAAATAGTTCTTCGGCAGTCGTTGTTAAGCAAATCCTTTCCATTCTTATTTAAGAGCTCTAAACTAGGTTTGAAATTTAGGTGTTTAAAACCTAATGCGAAGCTGATAGACTCAAGGGCAAAAAGTTCTATTTTTAGAAATATTAGTTATTTATTATTAAAAACACACATCCTTGTTTTTAATTTAAAATAAATTTGTAATATAAATAAATGTGAGTTCGTTATTTCTAAATTTTAAATGAAATAAAATAAAATATGGATAAAAACTTTTGTGAAATATTCTTAGGTTTTGTGAAAAATTAATCGAACTTGCCTTGAAAAAATCATGCATGACTAAGAACTCTAGAAGTAATATGTTGGTCAAGTACATTTTATTCAAACCGAGATTCGTGCTGGTTGTCGTCAGGGCCCGTGTATATCCTCATTTTATGTATGTAAATGGAAGTAAAATAATAGTTCAGGAATACAGCTGATACACTCGTAACTTGAAAATGAATATTTTACAGAATGGATTATCACATTCACTACACAAATGACTTAAGCGATCTACTTTTTCAGACACTGAAAACCCTAATCACCACAAAATTCTGAGAAAGGTATTTTTTTGAAAATATTTCCCTCTTAAATGTGAATAAATTATGAAATGTGAATCTATATATATAAAAACGGTGTAAAAAATGTATAGTAATTCATAATATCAGAACGGCTGGGCTGTCAGTTTCGAGGAGAAGGTTTTTACGGCAGAAAATTTGGAGAAATCCTCCGGAAAAGTCGGAAAATCATGTATGAAATTTTGGGTGAAATTATTCCTTAATGGCTTTCCAAATCAAAATAATAGAAAGTTCTTAGTGTAAATCATGGAAAATTGCGGAGAATGCGAAGTGCGGAAAATTGGAAAATCTCTCCGCAAAAGTTGGAAAATTGGAAAAATCGTTCTCTAATGATTCCCTTCAAATAAATAACATTAAAAAATTTTAGTATTTGTGTTGTATTATTACTCTAAAATTTATCTGAAGCCTAAAATTGGGACGAGACAAAGTTCGCAAGGTCCGCTAGTAAATTATAAAATGCGAATAAATTATAAAATATTGTTTTGTATAATTAAGTAGAAATTAAATTAATTCCTAAACTCTTTGCACATTGTTAAATTAAATTAATTTTGAATATTATACTCGGATGTAATTGTCGCGCACTTTCCCAATATATTTATTCTTAAAAATTAACAGCCTTAACTATAACTTGACAGAGGACATTTTTTGAGTTACCGGCACTTTCTATCAAATTTTATTTATTAAATCTTATGGTTGCGGACCATGTAATGACCGGTATTTAAATAAAAATTAAAAATACAAATATAATTTAATAAAATGGATTTTCCTTTTGAAAAATTAATAGAGAATAGATTAAAAATCTCCCAAGAAAACATTTGATCAGCTTAGCTTGCGAATAAATTTAAATATTTCATTTCTATACAAAAATAGTTTTATGTCATACTTACATTAATACTATAAACAGGTTTACTGAATGTAGCTTTCGTTCGAACAAAGCTGGGTTCGTTTTATTTTAAACAAGATTGGATATTTTTCGCAGAAGGCGAAAAAGGATTCCAAGGATCTGTTGGAATCGGTATTTGTATAGGTATGCTTAGAATAACAGTATCAAAATGGTTTTCAAATTTACTTCGTATTTTAAAACGAAAGGTCTCCCTGGGTAAAATCTCTGGCAATATTAGGATGGTTTTCATAAACTGAATTAACACACCTTCCTAGATATTATTCTTATGCTTTATCTTGCATAAAATTACTTTTCAATTTTTATTAAGTTTAACTTACATTTTTCTTATGCTGCTGCTCCTTTCGTTTAAGTAAAAAGTATTGATGTAAAAATGGATTTTAACCGACAGCTTCCAACGATCTGTTGCATACGATATTAATATAGCTATGCTTTGAACAATAGTTTAACAACAGGATAGGGTAAACCCATATCACATGGGCACGTTGATTTGTTTTGACGGAATATCACCGCCATTACATGTGCTTTCGGGGGTAAAATGGAGTCCAGTCCCCTTCAAGGATAGCAGGAGTCAAGTGGACAATTTCACTTTACGGGAATCAGTAAAGCCCCAGAGTTCAGAGAGTTATCTTTTTAGCCATTTAACTGTTCTCTGACTGGTTATTGAGGTCGGCCCTTCGGGAGTATCGTGGTGGTTGTGTGTTTCGAGCCCTCGTTTGAGTTGTGTTGGTCGGATCATTCACAATGAACAGGTCCAGCAAGCATGATTGCAGTTGTTTTCTTAAATTTTATTAGGCTTCATGCGTTCTGGATAGTCCCCAAACTCTTCAGCAAGGAGTGAGGGCGTTAGCCTGGTCCGAGCTATTGAAGTTGCAACTAGGAGTGACTGAATGATAGACATATCCGAAGATTCCTAGGGCGAGTGTGAAGCTACATTTCATCCACAGTGGTATGATCCACCGTCAGGTTATGGCTTACACAACTAGGTACTAAGGTAAATCTTATCACGCATCACATCACATGTTGTGTCGACTTCAAAAATTTTGGCGGCGATAACGACTTTTATCACACCTCTGATTCTATTGATTCTTAAACAAATATTTTTTAAAATAAATATTTGTACTTCTCATTTCCAAGAACATAAAAATTTAACAGGAAGTGGAAATTTAACAGTCACAACATGCACATGTTGTAACTGGTCACAAGTCACGTTATATGCTGTTGAAGAAATAATTTTTTAAGAAACTGTATCTTTCCTCTTTTAACCCAGTGTTTGCTTGCTTGCTTATTTGCTTTAGTTTTATTTTTCGCTCTCCCATTTTATGTACTGGTTTTCTTTGGAATACATCAATATACGAAGGCTTTTGTGATGTTTGTTGTTATTTTGCTTTATTCGCTACAAAAACAGTTTTTCACTGTCTCTTTCATTCGTATTCGTTCGTTCGGTTCGTTGGCATAGACATTTATGGTGTAATTTAAAATTTTTATAAAAATCACTAAAATTCGATTAACTAAAATTCCTGTTGATAACTCGGCAAAACGCTACACTCGAAATGAATTGAAAATTGCACATTTTGCCAATGTACGCGGAGGTATTTCGTTAAAACAAAAAAAAAACTGTGACAAATAAAAGAAGCAAAAATTCTCGTGCGTAAAATAGCCGATGTTGTGAAACAAGCAGCAGATCTTTAAAACAGCACGGGTGAGCTATTAAAAGCAAAAGAGAATAAATTAATAAAAAGAAAAAACGTAAGAAATAGTGTAACAAAATTAAGTGATTTGTGCATAATTGTAAAAATATTTAGTTTTTGCTTTAACCAGCCACAATGCAATCTTTTCTTATACTCTACTCTTTATTTATTTTTGAGTTTAGTACGAGTAGTTGTATTTGTTGTATGGCCTCATGTCTCGCTTATTAAATGGGGTCCCGTCTCGTATTGTTTCGTATGAAAAATATTTGTTGAGTGTATGCGTGTTTTTATGTATTTTTATGTATATTTTTTCTTTTAATGTATTTAGTAACCCGCACTGAAAAAAATTAAAATAAAACACAAACACAACAACACTGCAGCAATAATTATTTTTTTTCTTGTTAATTTGTTTTTTTTTTGAGTATGAATGATTGTTTATGTATGAAGATTTGTTTGTGTCAGAGAGTGTATTCAGTAATTATTTTATTTAATGAAATCCATATTGCCAGATTTTTAAAACATGTCAAAATTTTAACGGTAATTGAGCCCTCAAAAGTAACTTTTAACAATTTATTATCAATCGAAAATACTTGTAAACTGTAAATTTAAAATTCTTGCTGAAGCATATGGCCAGTTCCATGAGTATGTCAAAGACTCCCGAAAAATAAAATGTGTTAAAGAGGAAATAGTTACTCAAATTTCACCATGTAAAATTATTTATAGATTTTTCGATTATTAAATAGAAATTTTGGATATTTTTAAAATATCGTTGCAATAACAATGAATTGGATTTGGGGTACACAGAGTTCGTCTAGTGGTGTTTTGTTCATTTTTTTTTATACATTCTGCAATATTTGTCTACATTACATTAGTATTTTGACATGATCGTTTACTATTGTTTCGAAATTAAAGTTCACAGGAAATATAAATTAAATGCTATTTATTCACTATAAAATAATTCACATTGTTTTTATTTAAATCGGAAGACCGTAAAGGAAAAATATTGGATAGGTAAATTTGAGTTTAGAAAGTAAGTAAGTAAATTGTCTGTCAACTGATTGAATGTCAAGAATTGCCCTGACATTCTTTCGCATGTATTTAGTAAACAGTTAGAAATTTGCTAAGCATGGAACGTTATACTTTTGAGTAAAGAATTTTAATTGTGATAACTTCACTATCACTTCGTTAAGTTTGATCAGCTTTTCCACGTAATCTGAGACCGCTATGCGTAATTTAATCGCTAAATTCGAAGTTCACGGTGTTGTTGCTCACAAACCAATACGACACAGTCAAACGCGCTAATCAGATGTGTGGTTTATTAGTAATTTTATTTGAAAGAAAGCCATAATTGACAAAAGTAAAAAAAGATATTTGTATTTGCACCATCCAGTATAAATAATTATAGTTTTAATCGGTTTTGTGTAAAGCAAAAAATTGTACTTCTGAAAAAATTTATCTATACATAATTTTTAGAAACTTGATTTTAAAATGTTCTTATTACATTTGTGTTTTTTTTGTTGTACATGCAAAATTAGAATTAAATTTTGTCCGTAACTAAGAAAATGAAACAAAATTAGAATAAAATAAAGTAGTAACAATTTATTTTCTTTACGAAAAAATCCGCTATACCTATTAATTTTAAACACAAATAAAACTTGCACATTTGGCAAAACTGTTTACACTAGAATACCCCATTGATCTAATGGAAAACCGTCAAAAATAAAGTCGCTACCGTCTTGTTCATTTTCTGTACGTATCTACCCTTCCATCTCTCAATACAATGGCTGTAGCGATGCTAACATAGCCGCTGTACAGAAAAGTGTTGCGAATGAGTCTGGAACATCAAACTTGTCGACGTTCCCCACAAATGCACTTTGCACAACTAAGGAAAAAAGGAATAGTGAGAAACTAACGTAGTTCAATAAAGCACAAAGTTCGCTCGCTTTAATGATTATGGGTGATTATTAAACGTTCCTATACAAGAGTTTGTGCAAGGTTAAGAAATTGTTCGACTGTTATCGTTTAATTTTACAATTAACTTGGCCAACGTTTTACAATATTTTCCATTTCAGATTATCGTAATGGGATACACTCTTAAAACGTTTCGTTGACGCAATACTATGCAAAAGTATCTACTCAAAAATGAACGTTAGTCCTATCCGTTTACATTTGCACTAAAAAAAAGATTAAATAGAATTTAATTGATTCTTTGACTTTTATGAAGATAGAATTGGGTGGATATTTAATATGATACTGTATTTTGTTCATAGTTTTTGATTGAATGAAAGGTAAATGTTTTACTTAATTTCGACAATCATATATTGATTATAAAATCAGTTAAATGTCGCCCTTTTTAGCATATTTTTCATTACATTCTCAGACATTTTACGCAGTATTTTATTAATTTCATCACGAATATTTTGTTTGAGTTGCTCTGGTTTGTTTGCATAAACCTTGATTTTCTCATATCCCCACAAAAAGAAGGCTGGAGTAGTCAAATCGTGGTTGTGATTGGCGAGCTATAATATCCTTTTGGCATATCTATGGCAGCGTAAATAGTCTTGCTGAAGAAGCCCTTATCGTAACGGTCCCCCCGGGGGTACATAAATATGGTCTTTATAGAATTCCACTATCTAGACACAGTGCAACTAGGGAAAAAGGGATCCCAGTCCCCTGAAGACAGGCAGAGAGTCAAATGGAAACTCCAATTTATTTCTACGGGAATCAGTAAGCCGCAGAGTTCATTGTTTGTCTGTTTAGACATTCAATAGTTCTCTGACTGATTATTGAGGTTGGCCCTTTATGGAAGTATCGTGGTGGTTGTGGTTTCGCGGCCCCATAACAGTATAATGGTTATAATGGTGGCCAGGATCATCTCACTGATAATGACACGCAAAGTGAATGATCCAGTCCAGTGAGCATGCTAGACATGTGTTCTGGACAGGAGTTGGAAAGTCTCCAACTCTTTAGCAAGGTGTGATGATTTGCAGCCCTGCTCTGGAATCATTAAAGTTGCAACTAGAAGGTTTCTGTTGCATAGAATTATAGCTTCGACTTTCTAGGACGAGCATGACGTTCCAAGTTATGCAGTGGTTAGATCCACCATCTGATTAAGGCTTCATGGCCAGGTGCGGGTGTAAATCGAATCACACAGTTATCGTTACAGTAACCGATGATTGATTTTGATAAAATGTTTTAACGATTACAACACATTGGTATCGAATAGTTTTCCGTAATAAATTTGCCATTTGTCTACTTCACGACTGCCAAATGCGAACTGTCAAGATTAATGTCTACCAAAACGGCGGACACCCTATATTTCCAAATCGTTCTTTCGTGACACAAATAGCGTAAAACTTTCTATTGTTTAAATATATTGATATCTTATTTTTTAAATTTTGTTTTTAAATTATTTTTATTTGACCTTTTCACCATTGTTTTTGTATGTTTAAATATTTAAAATTTAAAATTTTGTATGTATGTAGTATGAAGAATATTATTTTATATGTTGTTAATTTTTTAATTATAAAAATTAATTTCCTAAAGAAGCGAAATATTAAATTTATATATATATATTAAATTTAATCAATAAGAGCTATATAAAGATATACTTATTAATTATTTTATTTTTTATTATTTCGAACGAAATCGACATAGTTGATTTTTAAAAGAAAGATTACATTTTCGTTGAGAAGATTTCTTAAAACATGATTTAGTTTTACATTTTCGATAACAATTTTCAGTTTCGTTCTTAGTTAAAAAAAACGTTAATTTTGTGTGTGTAATTATTTATCTGGCATCCCAATTAAAACAGTTCATTTTTTGTTGTTTGTGTTTCTCTGTTAAACTGCAAGTTGTAGTGTTTTTGCTTTGTATTGCTTAAATTGTTGTTTTCGTATTCTGTTTTTTATATTTTTTCCACTGAATTCATGTGCGTAACATTTACAATAATTAAAAATAAACTTTTACTATTTGTTGCAACAAAAATTGAAATTTCATATTGAAAACTAATCGTTCTCAGAGAAACACGTACAGTATACTAACATACATACATATATACATACACACTTGCATTTAGATATTTAGATTAGGTATTAATATAATTTTATAAATTAAAATTATATTAAATATTTTATTTTTTACCTGAACAATAGATGTTTGTTGCCACACAAGGTCACCGGTTAAAAATATGAAATTTATATTCGATACATACGAATCATGTTATACATTATTAGATTTTCAGCAAATTTTTTGTTTTTATTTTACTTGCATACATACATAAATATGTAAATAGTCGACAATATGTTAATATGTTTATACTTGAAAGGAAGCCAAGTGGCTAGATCGATCATTTTGAATAAATGCAGAGCTGCATTTGATAGGAAATAAGCCTCGAGAGGCAGATGAAACGTACCTCGAGGTATAGACGCAATCTTACATATATTTCTCTACACCCCCTTATATCTGGAGAACTATAATAATGATATGTACTCTAATTTGGATACAATTTACTCTAATAATAAAGTTCGTTTCGAAGAAAAATGATTGATAGATTTGGCAATAGATTAACATTTGTTTGCTTTAGAAAACAAACTTCTTATTGAAAAACCCTTTATACAGTCGAAACTCTCTATAACGAATTCCAAGGGACTGGATATTTACTTCGCTATAAAGAAAATTCGCTATGTAGAAAAGCAAAACAATTTTGTTCCTTTTAACATTTTTTATTTGTAGTAGTCAGTTATTTTGGTTTGAAGTACATTTTTCCACTTTTCTTCTTCTATATAATTTTCTAATACATTTAGAGAAGTAAACACAGTATCTGGTACGTTGGTTTTCATTTCCAAATAGGTACGGAAACCTTCAACTGATGAAGAAAGTTGTCTATATGTGGGTAATGGTTTCGCAATATCGGCCGATTCTTCTTCGTATTCATCTGAATCTGTTAAAAGAGAAATTATAATGTACATCAGAAAATTATTAGCCACGGATTTTCTTTATTATTGTTTCTTTACCTGAGATAGCTGGTGCTCCAAAACTTAATACATAATAATGAACAATTATTTGAATAAATTCGTTATATGGAGATTGAAAACGCTTCAATCTTGAAGTTACGGTCGCAAAAATGCTTCGTTATAAGGAAATATTCGCTATAGGGAAATTCGTTATATGGAGATTATAATACACTCAAAGTATACCCAAAATAAAGTGTTCTTATAATTGCTTCGCAATAAAGAAAACTTCGTTATATAGGAGTTCGTTATAGAGAGTTTCGACTGTATATATAAATATATATATATATATATATATATATATATATATATATATATATATATATATATATATATATATATATATATATATATATATATATATATATATATATGAAGCATTTGACAGATAATTTACTTCCAAACCTCAAATTTGCCCAACCATTAATTAATTAATATTTGAAGTATATGTACATATATATATATGTACATATACTTCAAATATTAATTAATTAATGGTTGGGCAAATTTGAGGTTTGGAAGTAAATTATCTGTCAAATGCTTAAATGTCAAGAATTGAGTTTTCATGCTTTGACATTTATTTAGTGAAAATGATGGGACATTTTAAGCATGGAATCTTACACTCTTGAGTAAAGAATTTTAATTGTGAAAATTTACTATCAAAATGCTAAAAATTTCACTGTCTCACTTCATAAACTTCGAACAGTTTTTTCTTGTAATCAGAGCTCCTTCTGGGACCGCTGTGGCTAATTTCATCAGTAAATTCGAGTCTTACGGTATTGTTGCTCTTATTAGCTGTAGTAATGCAAACATAGCCGCTGTACAGCAAAGTAGTGAGAATGAGCCTGGAAGATAAACTCGTCGACGTTCGCAACAATTAGGTATCACTTCAAGCACAAGAAACTAAGTTCAGTTTGTACAAAAATAAGAGCCAACCGAACATTGTTTGCGTCGAACGTTTGTGAATTGACTGCTTGAAAAACTGAACTAAACGCATTTTTCAAACAAATTCTTTTTTAGTGATGAAGCTCATAGTCAAGCAGACGTTTATGTAAACAACAAAATTGTCGCTTATGGCGCTTACAAATCCCACAAACAGTCCTCGAAAAACCATTACATCAGGTCAGGTGGCCCGTATTTTTTCGAAAATGGGCAAGGAAACGTTGTCATCGTGAGTTCTCTGGGCTACTATACCATGAAAGCTAATTTTTTGTGACCACCCTTTTTTTGTTTTATATTGATAAAGAGAAGTAGCACTACAGACAACAATGCCTATTTAGTCAAGTACCGTGCTACATTCTTTTAGGAAAGGAATAGAGAAGAGATGAGACAGGTGGTGAAAACTACTATAACAGTTTATTAACTAGCCTACTAGGTAATGTTGACATTAGTGACCACTAGACTATTTTCTCGGTGGCGAATCGAAAGACCAGATTTACATGAACAAGCCACGAACAACTGACTCTATAAAAGATGAAATTCGGCGCTATGTTGACGAGATAAGGGAAGCTTTATTAAAACTGTGTCTCAATATTTTGCGAAAAGAGCGGACGTCTGCCGACATGCTAGAGGTAGACATTTACCCGACATCATATTCCATTATCAATTTCTGCTTTACATTGGTATCAAAGTAAAAAAAAACTGTGTTTTAAGCAAATTTAATTCTTAGGTTCCAATAGAGAGAAGAAAAGATTTAGCAATATGGGAGAGTAGACACGTACAGCAAATTAACAAGTCGATGGCAACTTTTTTTGCAACGGTTTTCCATTAGATCAATGGGGGTATTATAATGTAAACAGTATTGTCAAATGTGCGAGTTTTATTTGTATTTAAAATCAATATAGCGAAATTTTTTGTAAACAAAATAAATTGTTACTCATTTCTAATTCTAATTTTCTTAATGTACAACAACAAAAAAAAATTAATTATAGTGCAAAATTACTTTTTTACTTTAAAAATATTTTAAAATGGAGTTTCTAAAAATTATATATTATATTATATTATATATAAATATATATTATATATATAATATATATAAATATATATTATATATATTGTATATATATATTATATATAAATATATTTTTTTAGAAATACAGTTTTTAGTTTTACACAAAAGCGATTAAAATTGTAATGATTTATACTGGGTGACTCAAATACAAGTATCTTTTCTTTCTTTTGACACGTATGGCTTTATTTTAACTGAAAATACTAATAAATCACTAATGTAACTAGCGCGTTTGACTGCGTCGTATCTTATAAATCGGATGATTTGTGTTTTAAGGCTGTTGTCTTTGGATTATATGAAAATACGATAGCTAAGTTAAGTGCGCAAAATATCAACTGTTTGATGAAAGGTGCACCGCCTTGCTGAAACTGTATATAGAGCTCGCCATTTACTCAAATGGCGTTCTCAGTACCATTTTCGGCAAAAACAAAGAGCAAAATCTGAATTGTCAATTTCTAAAGATACATTTATATTTTATTTGTCGACAATAAAAGAAAGTAAAGGTCATGCTAAGACTAGAAGAAAAGAATTTCCTTTTTGTAACTAACAGTTAAACTGTATAAATATATGAAAAACAAAAGAAAACTTTGGCTTGTGTATTGGCTGCATTTAACCAAATTAATATTGATGGATTTTTTATGTCTCTCGCATTATTAACTATAAAATTAGTTGGTTAAATAGATGATTTTTGCACGGCACATAATTTAAGGTAAATAGATAGATGCAAAGAATTCTAACGAAAAATCAAAATCAAAAAATTTGTGTTACATTCTCCTAAAAAAAAACACTCGCAAGAAGTTTTTTAAACAATTTTTAAATTTCTAAATAAAAATTAGAAAATAAGTAATTTATAATTATTCGGAATCTTTTTCAATATAAGCGCAAATTTTATTTCGTGCTTGATTCCTTTAAATAAATATTTCATGATATTCTCATAAAATATTTATTACAAAAATTTTTATTAAAAATAAACATTTTATGATATTCTCATAAAACATTTATCCAAATAAAAATAAAAAATAAATTTGAAATGTATTGTAATGGGGGAGAGCATATCCATATTGCAATTTCACTATTGCTCACATAGCTCATCAGTGAATTTTTGAAAAAACCTAAGAGTCTTATATCCAAAGCCAAACTGATTTTATGAGAATTTTTTCATAAAATCAACATAGCATAGACAGCAAGACTCAAAGACACTTTCATACAAACACTACAAAACATTTCAAAAACAACAAAAAACATTGTTTATTTTCAATCATTTCTACATAAGGGTTGCCATTGGAAACCATTCATATGCAATTTGAAAATTCAAGAAAAATAAAAAACATTTGTAAATAATTTTACAAAATTCCAGAAAAGCAACGAGCACATGCAATACAATATTGGGGTAAAATTCACTGATGAGCTATGTGAGCAATAGTGAAATCGTGTAGTAAATGATTTCGAAGAAAGAGGGTCTGTATAGGTTATAGGCCCAAGCATGGATCACAACGTACTGCAAGATCGGCTGAAAACATTACTGCTGCTCAAGAAAGTGTTCAAAACAATCCATCAATCCCAATTCGACGCCGTGCTCAGGAGCTTGGTCTTCAAAGAACAACTTTGGCCACAATTTCGCACAAGGATTTGCATTTGTTTCCACATAAGATTCAGTTGATAAAACAGCTTCTTCCCCAAGATCATTTACGCCCCCATACATATGCCAATAGAATGTTACAGTTCGCCCATGACAATTTTGATTTTGGTTGAGTGACGGGCACATTTTTATTTGAATGGATTTGTGAATAAACAGAATAGTCCGTTCTGGGAAATGGGAAACCGTCAAATTATTCAGCTGTCAAATTGGATCCATTTAAAGTGACACTCTGGTGTGCAATTTGGGTAAGAGGAATCATTAGAACTTACTTTTTTGAAAATAAAAACGGTGTAACCGTACCTGTGAATGGGGAGCGATATTGATATGTGCGAATATTGTGCGATGGGGTTTAATGTAATTGGGTATAATTTTATGTCATACCGCGTCAAAATTGGTTTGTAAACAGACCGGTTTTGATTATGAGCCATCTTCAGTGATTGAAAACTTTTTAACGCCACAACTGCATGCTTTGAGCTTGATTAACATGTGGTATCAACAAGACGGCGCCACATCGAATACAGCCATGATTACAATGAAATTACTGCGAGACCTCCTCCACAACAAGTTATTTCAAGAAATGGAGATTTATATTCGTCTCCACGGTCGCCTGTTTTGAGTGCTCCGGACTTCTTTTTGTGGGGATATCTAATAAGCAAGGTTTATGCAAACAAACCACGCAAAATATTCGCAATGAAATTAATGAAATACCGCGCGAAATGTGTGAAAATGTAATAAAAAATGTGCTCAAAGGGGCTCGCATTTGTGAAGCTAACAGAAGCGGACATTTATCTGATATTGTATTCCATAAATAATTGCCGACATTAAATAAAATATGCATCATTATAAGATCCATTTTCTTTCATTTAATCAAAAATGATAAACAAAACGGCGGTCACCCTCTACTTCGTGTTTGATTACATTATGTGTTTATGAACAATTTCTCTTAGATAATTCTCTCTCTCGCTCTTTATGGCTTCTTAGACAATCATACAATTTTCTTTGCGTATTAACTTTATGAAAAACGGATTGCAGTTTATAATCACATTTATGTGTTCCTTATCACTTTTTATGCTACCGAAATAAATTTTCACTTTTTTCTTCTTAACCTAAGATTGATAGCTTGTGTTACAAGAAGAAAAATATAAAATATTCGTTTTTTTTCTGTTCAATGTTGTCTCATTACGTTTTTTTGAAAAAACGCCAAGTTTAAAAAGTACATTAAAAACTTGCCATATATTAAAGTTGAAATGTTCTTTTGAACTTATATTTCTTTTTGGACAATTAATAATGTTAAACAAATGTGTAAATAACTCTTGGTTTATTTTACCTGTGTCCATAAAGTAGTCCCAGGAACATTGTGCTATGACCACTAATGACCACTTATCTTCTCGAAAGTAAAAATTCCAACAACTGCTAAGTGATTACCATTGCTCTGTTAACTGTTAAACACATACACATGTTTATCTATGACATGTGTAGAAAATTTGACGGGTGGAGATTGTTATTCGTAAAATGCTGAACTCCTCGCTCTTGTTAAAATTGTATATGTCTACTATTTTTTTTTTTTTTTTTTTTTTTTTTTTTTTAAAAAGAGAAGTAGCACTTCAGGCAACAATGCCTATTTAGTCAAGTACCGTGCTACCTTCTTTAGGAAAGGGATAGAGAAGAGATGAAACAGGTGGTGAAAGCAGAAGGATAGCCAGCAATTCAATTTCATTTAAAAGTCTCAGTGAACTAAAAAAATTGTCGGCAAAAACAGAAATGTATCAAAAAAGAGATCAAAAATCTAATGCAAGTTGGCTTGCTCTAAAAGCGTCGAAGGCACCACTTAGACCGGTTGCTCTTTACCGTTTACTTTTTCACTAACAATGGGCTCAAAGCTCACTTCTCTCTCTGCCCTATGTATTGAATCTAAAAAGGCTATTTTCGTTCACCTTTATGAGAAGGAAGAACACGTTAGTTTGCCAACTGATGGCCTTGGGGTTAACTTTATATAAAAGAAATAATATATTTCAGTCATTCATAGATCGAGGCAACAGCCAAATATTTTGGCATGCTCAACGATTACTTTAGAGCGAGGTTACAGGGTAAACGGTAAATAACAACTTTGCTTTTAAAAACATTGAAATGATGAGAAGGATCCAAAGATCCTGACAATCGTTTAAACAGATTGCCTTAAGTTTAAAACGTGACTTTATTGGGACCTTGCCATTCAAAAGTTTTCCAATCCTCAATATTTCATAGGTTTTTCCTAAAGTTTCGCTCCCCACACAGTAATATTAAACCTTTACAATATTCCGAAAAACAAACAACTGTTTGTTGCAAATCGAAATCGAAAGAAAAATCCAATTTAAACATGTTTTTCTCGCAAATAAGTGAGCAAATGAATGAAGACATGCTTTCGGCCATGTGCTCTGTTGATTAGTCGCACAGCTGACATAACAGAAGAGATGCAAATATACGTACATACATACGTACGGCCGTAGATACCAAATATTTTTATACTCATTTGTTTTACTTATACAAGTTAAAACACAATGCGAATGCCGGTCGCCACGTTTCCCAGTTAAAGAAGGTGTTTTTAGTCAAAGTACTAAACTTGACAGTGGCCTGTCGCTTGCTCTAGTGTATTTTTTTGTTGCTTTAGGTTTCGTTGTTGATGTTATTTTTGCTATTACTTCCTTTGCCGTTGTTTTTGTTGGTGTTGTTATTTTTGTTGACTTCGTAAATGAGGTGAACGACCAGAAACCAAAACAATGCGAATGAGAAATGCAACAATTGTTTGAGCTTAACGCGTCGCTATACACACACACACTCATACACACGCTCTTCTTGTTACGGTAAAACTCTCTTCATTAAAAAAAAGAAAACACACATAGGCACACACAAATATCTCTGGCAATGACAATAATGATGATGATTATGAGGATTTGTTGTTATTGGATGTTAATTATGACATTCTTTTTCTCTCATTTTATTTGGTTCGTTACGCCAATCGGTTAGTTAGTTAGTTGGCTGGTAGTGAACTATATAGAATACAAAATCTGACTTGATGGTTGGCTAATACATCCATACATATATATGAGCAAATGACACTACCTTCACCTTTCCTTTTCTTATTTTGGCCACAACAATTATAGTATTTGAATTTGACCTACCAACCGACAAACAACTTATTTTATCGAAAAAACTATTGTAGAATATTCTCCTATGGCGCATTTCGATCAAATCGGTGGATGAATTTCCTTTGTTCTTTAAACGAAAACCGAAATGGCATCTAGTTTTTATCATCTGCTTCGCAAATCATTTCAAGTCAATAATAATTAAGTGCTGACAAATTTGATAACTTTAAATTACTCGATGGTACTTAATACATTTTATTTGGGTACTCGGTACTACTCGATACTTTTAATGTACGGTAGTCGAATAAAGTCTACACCCACAGCGCGAATAAATAAAGTATTTAGTGAATAACTATATTTGTGCTCTTAATTTTGAAAGTGGTCCAAATAAAAGAAATTAGTATCAATTCTCTCACACGATATTATTTTAAATTTAATTAGTTCAACCTATGATTCGTCCTTTTTTTAACTTTAAATGTAATTCGTGTTAAATTTAAATACAAATAAGAATCAATATTACAGAAAGAAATAAGCTTAAAACTAATATTGCTATTGCACCTAGGTTATATGGACTGCCAAAAATTCACAAAGAGGAATTTCCTTTAAGGCCAATTTGTTCATTTGTTAATTCACCATCTTACGAATTATGTAAATATGTTACTAACATATTGAAAAAGATCACTGAGGTTTCTACGTACAATGTAAAAGATTCAATTGAATTTAAAGAAAAAATTAAAAACCTTCATATGCAGGATCATGAAAAACTAATTTCTTTTGATGTAACATGATTATTTTTTAGGTATTCCTGTTGATTTGGCGATCAACACAATAGAAGAGAAATGGAATGTTTTGAAAAATTTTACAAAGATAGAGAAAGGTTTATTTTTTCGTATTCTCAAGTTTTGTATAGAAGATAATAGATATTTTCAGTATAATGAAAAGATATATCCAGCAAAAAGGACTTCCGATGGGCTCTCCAGCTTCTCTAATTGTGGCAGATATTGTTATGGAGAAATTGTTAGATAATGTTATTGGAAAATTGAATGTTAAACCAAAAATTATGACGAAATATGTTGATGATTTGTTTTGTATTACATCTGAATCTGCCATCAACGAAATGTTAGAAAAATTAAGTGAATTTGACACTTCAATAAAATTTACAACTAAAACGGAATGTGATGCTAGACTTCCATATTTAGACACTTTAAAATAAAAAGAAATAAGTTATAGATTGGTATCAAAAACCAACTGCTTCAGGTAGAATTGTTAATTATTATTCTAAACAAAATAAAAGAATTATTATTACCACGGCCAATAATTTAAAAGAGAGGATTTTAACTATTAAGGCCGTGTCAGATAAAACTTTTGCTTTGCGTTGCGTTAGAGTTTCGCTTTGACATTTGAGTTAAAATGTACGTAAGTGTATGAAAGTTGCCACATAAAGCACTTTTGACGCAGCGCAAAGCGAAAAGTTAACCAACATTCAACTTTTTGCGCGCTTTGACAAACACCTGGCTTTTATTATTTGTGTTTGTGTATTTGTGTGTAGGCGTAAACAAAAAATTTATGAGTGTTTTCAATGTTTTTTGTGACATACACCACTTGATTTACGCTTTTGCTTTAAAGTTTCAAATGTCACACAAAGCAACAAAGTTTTATCTGACATCGCCTTTAGTGACAAAGAATTTCATAGAAAGAACAAAGAAAAGATTAGAAATATATTAACTGAGAACAATTTTCCAATACGATTAACTAATAGGTTAATTAACCAATTTAATAATAGGAGGAAAAGAGTTATAAGTAGTGGAACGGAACCCAAAATATATAAATCGATAACTTATATAGTTGTTTTGTCTGAAAGAATAGAGAATTCAAAAATTTTTGATACAAATAAATACAAAATGGCATACAAGATACGAACACATTAAATAGGTTGTTTAGTAAAACTAAGGATAAAATTCAAAAATTAAATATGTCCAATGTAGTGTACAGAATTCCATGCAACGGCAATGATAAGGAGGATTGTAATAAAGTTTATGTAGGCACAAAAAAAAAAAAATAAATTGAAAACTAGAATCGCAGGACATAGGTCAGACCAAAAATACAGGAAAAGAACACTGAAGATGGCAAACAGCCGAAACCGGTTTGTTCACAAACCAAATTTGACGAGGGTCGACGGAAAACCGTACCCAAATAAAAATGGAATAATATTAGTTTACAAAAAACAGCATTATCTTCGCATTGTTCTAAAGTTAATCACTATCCTAACTTTGAAAATGTTTCAATTTTAAATTTAGAAAATAATTATAAACGTCGTTATATGTTGGAAATGTTACAAATATTTAAAGTATCATTAACCAACAGAATAAATTTTAAGGCAGATACGGAGAATGTTGCACAAAATTATAGACATTTGGTGCATAAAACAATAAAACAAAACTCTATACCTGCATAATATTAAAAATTAATACTTTAATTTTTTGTAATGTTTGGTCATTAAATTTATGTTTTTGAATATATGTATAAAATAATATTGTTTTGTAAAATTGTTATTTTCAAAATTGCTTTTCATTTGAAAACATTTTTTAATATTGAAAATTTGTTTGTATGTATGTATAGTTATTAAAATTTTTTTCAATTTGTAGTTTTTATTGTTTTTTGTTTGTAATAGTTATAATTTTTTGACCTTTTTTTAATATTTTTTAGTAATTAATTTTTCAAAAAACAAAACAAACAAAAAACATTTTTTAGTAATTAATTTTAAGCACAAGGTCTTATTTAATAAAAAATTTTTTGAAAAACTTTATTTTTTTTTATTTTTTAAAAAATTTTTTATTAAATAAGACCTTGTGCTTAAAATTAATTACTAAAAAATGTTTTTTGTTTGTTTTGTTTTTTGAAAAAGTTTTTGATTATTTTTTGAATTTGTTAATAAAAAAAAATTGTTTTTTTTTTCATTTTTGAATAATTATTTATATATTCTTCTTTTTTGTTTTTCCCGATAATGCCAACCAATGGTTTGGCGAAATATTGAAAAAATAATAAAAAATAAATAATAAAATAAAAAAAAAAACAAATAAGAATCCATTGTGTCTTCAATGAGGACTAGATTTCATATTCCAACAACTACATGCAGCCTAAAAAGTACAATACATACACTCTCTCTCTCTCTCTCCTTCGTGTTTCACAATATTTTCACTTTTTATATTCTTTGCTTTAAATTGAAACTTAATATATTGTAAAGCGTGTTTTTATAAAGATATAGACGAATTTTTTGAATTAACATGATTGCCGCAGATGGCTCGGACGTAGTTTAATCTGGAGATCCAATTTTCGATGACTTTCCAACTTTTTTGACCGTATATCAGCAACGCGGTGAGTGCTGTCCTCCAAGTTGTCAATCGTTTCGGACTTATCTGTGTAAACTAGCAACTTCACATATGCCAATAGAAAATAGTCTAGCGACGTGAAATCGCACGATCATAAAGGCCAGTTCATGGATTCGAAACGTGAAACTATTCGGTTACGAAACGTTTCCTTTAATAAATCACTTGTGGCACAAGCTGTGTGACAAGGCGTGGCCACCGCTTCTACACATCATGGTTGTTCAATTGATGAACGGTACGTTATTATGGAATAGTAATCATGGCTCTCTGTATCCGCATAGTTTTTAAAGATATATAGACTAAACCAATGACTCCATCCATTAGCACACAAAACAGTCAGTTTTTCTGGATGTTACGGTATCTCAACATACATGTGGCGTGGCCTCTTGTTGAAACCACCGCTTCTACACATCATGGTTGTTCAATTGATGAACAGTACGTTATTATGGAATAGTAATCATGGCTCTCTGTATCAGCATAGTTTTTAAAGATGTACAGACTAAACCAATGACTCCATCCATCAGCACACAAAACAGTCAGTTTTTCTGGATGTTACGGTATCTCAACATACATGTGATCCATTCAAACAAAAGTGAGCTTCATTTCTTAACAATATTTACTTAGGAAAATTGGGATCGACGTTAATCTTGTTTTAGGTACAAAGCCTACAATTTGGAAGCGTTGTACAGGAGTCAGTGTATTCATGTTGAAATGCCAAGCCAAACTAAACATATGTACTTGACAGTTGACAATGTACCGCCAGTTAAAAAAGTATTGCCAACTTAAAGTTCTATACTTCTATAAAAAGCACTCTTCATTTTGATTTTTCCAAAAGCCTGTAGGTTAATTTTTATGAAGTTTTGCAAATTCAAGGAAGGTGTTTCTTTTTTACCTTAACATCACGGATCAAGGGATCTAGCTATTTATTATTTTTAGTGAGGTCACTAATTCTTAATTTTCATTATCATTAAACGATCACTTTTGGAGTTTTAATTAAATTACACTTATTATTATTTAGATTCGCTTTTTCGCGCGGTTATTCACAAAAATGCACGATGGTAACCGTGTATCGGATGAAATATTCATTTGATCACGCTCACCAATAAACTATTGCCCTAGCTCGTTTTACTATTTGTACTTTCCCATGGTCATCATCCACTTTTTTTCCAGTACGATTTTGTTAGTGGCCTTTCTACCGAAATTTCATTGTTTTCCCGCTTGGCCAATATAGTTTTTGCCAAAGTTGGGGAGAATTTGAGTAAGTCGCACATCAATAATGAACTTGTCTTTTGCTAATCTTAGCTGGTGAAATTTAACTGTATTTGTAAGATTTCTTAGACCAGGTTCAGACAGGGTAATTTTAGTTGCTTAACTCTTCATCAACTTTCTTTTAAAATTGCTGCAGTGTTTAGACACGAATAATTTGGCCCAGCAATTCTGGTTCTCTCTTTGTCTTTAAGTTTCTGGCTTTGTTCGTATAGATAGACACATATTTTGACTTGAAGAGAATTTGATTTTTTTAAGTTTTATATTTACTTTTCAGATTTTCTTAAACACATACAGCTTTTTTTTAAACCACAATCTCACAGTTTTACAAAATGATTTAAAATGTACTTTCCCGCAATATAATAAAACGCGAACAATAAATGAAAAGAAATGTCAGAAATTAATCTGCAGCAAAAAAAGAAATGAAAACTGTGCTAAAAACTCAAAAGCAACTAAAATTGCCCTGTGTGAACCTGGACTTGGTAAATTCTTAATGTATTAATCGACATAATAGGCCATTTCACTTTTTTCGTGATGATTATCCTTTTATAACTTAGACTATGCATCTACAAAACAATGTAAAATAAAACTACTTGAAATTGAATGGCAACATCCTTGTGAAAACAAATCCTGAATTGGAAAACCCATTAGTTTGTTTATTTGTCATAATTTTCTTATTTTATTTTTTTATTTTTAAATTATTTAGCGGTTTAAACTTTGAGCCATTAACTTTTACTGTTTATCGCTGTCACATAGATTTTCTCTTTATTCATTGTGTGCTCTCTTTTTCATC
Source organism: Trichopoda pennipes (assembly GCA_030448955.1). Classification (NCBI taxonomy): domain Eukaryota; kingdom Metazoa; phylum Arthropoda; class Insecta; order Diptera; family Tachinidae; genus Trichopoda; species Trichopoda pennipes. The sequence continues at coordinate 10,447,102 of JASKUP010000056.1, read as the reverse complement.
TCTTTCTAATTTCACTTCATTTTAATTTGTTAAGTCTAAATGAGCGGGAAAATTTCTTTGCTTTATTTTACGGCTGCTGATTTTTGCTGTTGTCTTTTATTTTTTGGTTTTTTGCTTTCACGTTTTTTCTTTTACTCTTTATATTTTCTGTGATTTGACTTTATTAGTTACTTTCGCTTTTATTTCTATTTATTATTCCTTTTTTTGCGAGAGTTTTTTATTTTCTATTTTTTTTGTGTGTGTTTTTGTCTTGTTCTTAAATTTCTTGATTTTGTGTTTTTTGTTTTGCTTTTGTTTTTGCACATCCTGTTGTGGCAGACAGCCTCTTTTTTACATTACAACAGTTGATCTTGGAAATTGTCAAGGATTTACCAAGTAATTTAAATAAATTTAATTAGTGTTTGTCAATTATAGAGGAACAGAGTCGAGTGCGTTCAAGTTTTGAATTTATATCTTCTAGTAAGGGTTTAAGAAGAAGTCCCTCGTGGCACCCTTGTCAAATTCTTATGTTTGTTCTGATTTTGAAAAGCCTTAAACAAGCGTATGGCTTATCGTTTGTAGTTTACGAAACAATTTATTTTTGGGCCATTTTTTTCTTACTTTTTGCGGAACCTTCTGATTTTTGTAAAATTTATTTACTTAAACTTTTTTTTTGGCCTGGCGAATTTTCTAATATTGAGGAAAACTGTTTAAATATTTTTTTTTAAATCAACAGTTGAACGAAAAAAATTTTGATTTTATTTTTTTTTTTTGGAAATTAACAGTTTTCTGGTAATTGTGGGATTTTTACATCAATCATCCGATCTCCGTATTATTTATACCACCTATATTCCTTCAAAGATGGAATACAACACTCATATATGGACCGGCGCTCCAAAGTCTATTTTGGAGTTAATCGATCGGGTAAAGGAGAGTAATAAGAGGCTCATTGGGGACAGTAGGGTATCCAACTCTATTGATTTTTCGGAGCATCGACGCAATGTGGGTTTTATTTTACTGTTTTACCGTTACCGTTTCTAACGAAATTAAAGAACTTGTCGTTTTCCCGTTGCACGCACGTTTTTGCGTTTAACTTGATTTTCGTTGAGAGTACATCCATTTGTGGTCAATAAATCGCACTACAGGGAAAATTCCATTTTTAGCAGAACAGCCCGTATGCGTAATAAACTCCCTCGAGAGGCTTTTCCTGTTACTTTCAATGTAGGAAAGTTCAAATTGAATGTCCACAAACACTACTCTCTCTTTCCATCTCTCTCTACCCTGATTTCCTAGTTCTGGCACAATGCATTGCATGTTTGGGAGTCATCCCCAGAGTGCTGGTCCGAAACGAAAAAAAAAAGAAAACAATAGAAAGGAAGTTAATATAAATGCTTAGTACACTGTCATATCCCATCTCTTATGGTGAATTAAAAACAGAAGTCAAAAATTAATACAAAATAATAGAGAAATTCATTCATTCTTGTCAAAAAAAATATTTTTCCGTTTTTTATCTGCCAGCATATCTTAAATCAGTCATTTCAAAATGTACCTGGCTTTGGCTTGTCATTTTGGGTAATTGTTAATGGTTGTATGATATTATTTATTATTTGTTTATTATTTCCAAATTAGTTTATATTACCAAAAAGAAGAATTTGTTATTGTCTTCTCCAATCAGACGTTAGTTAACAGAAGAACCAACAGCATTAAGTTCTGAGCAGACACTAACAATTTTTTTGTTATTCATGTAGAAGAAACATTTCTTCAAGCTTTTACAAAAACCACACACACACAAATGCACACAAGCATGCATAGATAATGAATCTATCTTTGTTGGGGATACTCAGAGTTGTCATATTTTTGGACACAGAAATTGCCAAAAATCGCCAAAATGGGAAAATATTTTTTTTTTGTTTTAGTAAAAAATACTTTTAAAGGTTATTTTTTATAGAGGTATAGAACTTTGAAATAAAATAAAGATGAATTTTTAAATTGACATGAAATTTAGTTTATTCTAAAGATAATCTTCGGGCATTATAATTCAAATTCTGGCATATGACCGCCGCGGCTGGCTGGGACTTAGTTATTACGGAGGTGCAATAACACATTTTAAAATTTGTGTATAAACATTTTGTATAAAATTGAAAGACGAAACATTGCATGAAAACTGTGTTTATACACATTTTTGATTTGTACTTGAAAAAAAAATAAAAATTTCATTACAAGACGAGGTTTGCGAAGCTCCTACAACTTAAGTATATGTATGCTCTTTATACAAGTAGATGCTATCAGCGATAGGCTGATGACTTCTAGATTAACAATTTATTAGCATTTTTTACGCATCAAATTTTTGAGGTGTCGTTTACCTTTAAAACTGTAAATTTCACATTAAAGTGAATGTTTGAAAAATAAAATATAGAATTTGAATTGTCACAGAATCTAAACGCATCGAGATATTCTTACACAATTTTGAAGCACTAAATGTATATAAAAGAGCCTTTAATAAAATGGTGAAATAAAATTTTATTTTAACGCATAATTTCCCTAAGCGGGGAAAAATTTTCCAAAAATTGTTTTTTAAACTGGCTTTGTTAACTACTGGACTGTCAAATCCTTTTGGAGTATGTAAACAAGAGATGAAACTTTAATACACAATTTAATTTTTTTGAATCGGTGCTTTCACCCCGAGGAATTTTGATGTAATTTATAAATTTTGTTTAACTGTGGCCAGGTTGGGATAGGAGTGAAAGGTAAGCCATTACAACTTTTGACGCAATTTTTCTTTCATTTATATTCGCTATAGGGTGTCTTTAAAAAAGCCTAAAAAAAATTTATTAGTGCCGAAGTAAGTTTCAATTATATAAGCAAAAAACTGTACCACCTTTTTTTTTGGGGAAAATCCTAAAAAAAAGGCAGTTTTTACATTTTTCCAATGTTTTATTATAAGTTTTATCAAGAGTACAGCCAATATCTGAAATTGAAAATCCGAACATTAATAAGTACAACACGTCAAAAAGTTAAGGTCGACCAAAAGTTAAAAAAAAAACTTCTAGCCCGATTTTCTTCCAAACTAAAAGCGATAACTTAGAGACATATAGACACATTTTTTGTAGATATTTTCAAGGGTTACTTAAGTTCAAAAACTCGAAGAATATAAGAGGTACCCAACTATAGGGGCATACCCAGAAAGACCCCGTTTATACTAGGTGGCCGAACGTCCGTAGATTCACTCAGAAATACCTCTGCTTGGCATTTGTTCATTATGATATCTTAAGTGGTTCACGAGCTACCGCATTATTTGTGAGTTTAGCAGAACTGCCGGACTTGACTTTGGTATATCTCATCGCAGATTGTAACTTATTGCTTTTATAACTTCTTCAATGTCCTTATAGAAAACTAAACACCTCTAGATTGCAATCTCTAATACTTATGCTTTTCGATAACGAATAATTTCTTAAGCTGCTTATGTTTATATAAGAAATAAGTTAAAATAAAAAACAGCATTAAATATCAGATAAATTTTTGGACTTAAACGTTTTTAGGCATGGGAATATTCCTTACCAAGATCTTTTTATGGCTTAAATTTATTCGTTTTTAGTGGCAATTTTTTAAATTTACTTTCAAACTAACGATCTAATGAATTTCTTATCAAAACTGATATTGCCCTCTAGCCAAGCCTTAAAAGTTCTTCAGGTCTTTAGCACCTCCATTGAGGTGGCATATGACCTTTTTTTATATCGGCCCGACTCCTTGATCACGAAACTTTCGGTATGCTTAACTGTTTTGCGATACTCATGCGTATAATTTTTTTTCTTTCGGTGTACAGACACACACGTCTTATTCAATTGGCACATTTTAAGTATAATTACTGTGTGGGCTGTGGTACATTATAATTTTAACTTGCAAGTTCCTTACTGTTGTCCATATTTCTTAATTTACTTAAGGAAGTGGCTGTTGATGACAGCTTCAAAACAACTTCAGTAATGTTTTTTAGAAATACATCGAAACAAGGGCAGAAACATTTATAAAAATTTTACAACTTCAATTTCTACAATTAAATGTATTCAAAAGTTAACAGGAGTATTTATGCCCTCATTATTTTTATTGAAAAATCGTCTCTTTTATATCGTTGGTCCAATAATTAACAATAATATTCTTCATTCATTGTTTTTCCTCGCCATTTAAAATTTGGGGCTTTTCCTATTTGTATGGTAGAGTATATTATTACAATTGTTGTTGTTATTTTCATAAAGATCTTAAATCATAAAATTTCTATATTCACATTTTTAATGTTAAACATTTTTTTGGTTTTTGCAGAATATTTGCCTTCTTCAAACATTTTGAAGCAGTACTAACAACAGCAACAACTAAAAAATAAGAAAAGGAAAAAAGAAAAGAAAACTACAAATATGGAAACTTCACGAAAATAGAACTTAGGTTTATGGTTTGGAATTTGGCCCACCTAACGGAACAACTTAAATAACAAATTACCAAATAAAAATAAGGCTTTTTTTTGTTTTTGCCGCAGATAAACCTTTCTGGAACGACCAACTACAAAGTAATAAACTATTTAAAAATAAAAATAAAATTCAATCATTATAAGCAATGAATGTAACAAATCGACGAAAATCAACGGATGCAGATACACCACAACCAACACAACCCACACAACAGCAACAGCAGCTTATATCTTATGTCAGTTGTCGTCAGGCGGCTACAGCTACAGCAAGCCGTATAAGACAAGAACAACTACAGTCTCATCAACACAGAGGGCACGAGGTGTTGGAAAATAACAACGAAGATCAAGAACAGGTTGTTACTTCAACATCTAGCGATTGTCTGTTACCCTTGGCTGCGGAGGGTGAAGGCGAAGAAGTAACTTTGGAATTAGAGACATTAGTAACGTCACCGGCGCGCATTACAAGTAGCACTAATAATTATGAAATATTAACATATAATTCCGATTCATTATCGCACGAAGAGATGGTTATGCCTTCAACATCGGATAATTCTAGGTTAGATAGAGACGGTAGTACAACAGCTCCTTCATTACCACATCATCACCATCATCATAGTATTAATACCAGAATTTTAAAGGCTAGCAGCGAAATGGTTGCTAGAGATACAACCCCAACCATAGTGGCAGAAGCAGAAGATGGTAGAGGTCACGCAGCAGTAGACGTTGGTCCTTCTACCAGCAGTAGTAATTCTTCTGATGTAGCAAATGAAAATCATAAAATTAAATTGAGATTGCCGAAGCCTTCACTGTCAGCATCTACAGAATCTCACAAGACGAACTCTCCTATCGAAGATGATTTGCGCAAAGTGGAACCCTTAAAAATCAATTTACACAACACCCATCACACCTCTTCTCACCATACACCCAAGATAACTATAAAACCAATTATGAAGGAATCACCCGCCGATATACTGATGTCATCAGAAGAATGTTCCTCATCGGCTGAAGATGAAATGGTTAGTAAATTGAATGCCTCAGAGCCGCACATTGTGCCGAAATTGACAATACGTGCTAAAAATGAAGAACTATCAACGGTGGTTCCGAAACTAACCATTAAGATAAATGATTCCACAAATGCCTCCTCAGAAGGTCATATTACACATCCGGCCGCTAATACCCCACCTTTACCAAAGTTAACAATCAAAACTGGACAAGATGGTCACAGCGAATCGATTATAACAAATATATCACCCGCTTCATCAACCACCTCATCATCGTCATCATCATTTTCTTCCTCTTCAACATCAGTAAACTCACTTGTGGCAACAAATTCCAGTGCGGCAAATATTATACCCAAATTGACCATAAAGCCTTTACAAAAATCTCACGAAAAAACGGATAGTGAACAACATCCCTCCATACCCAAATTGTGCATAAAAGGTAACATGATTTGTGGTGAAGTGCCGCTATTAGAAGATGCTACAACTTCAAAAATACCTAAACTAACAATTAAAACGGGTCAGGAGCATGCTGTCATTATAACACAACATAATGATCATGCCAATGCTTTGGGTGGGATTCCGAAATTAACCATTAAAACCAAATCCTTGGATTCTGTAGAAGATGCTGCCAATTCAAATGTTAGTAATGCAGAGAGTACACCAAATGAAAAAATACCCAAAATCACTATTAAAACCAACAACCTAGATTCGCCCAATATTGTTTTGCCCAAAAGAAGCATAGTAAAGTCACAATCAGAAGCCAGTCCCCTATCGCCCAAACAAGCAGTGCCTAAATTGACTATAACACGTCAACAAAACGATATGGTTGTTACCAATAAACATACAATAAATACCGAGGATGAATGTATTGGTTCCATACCGAAAATGACAATCAAAACTCAAAGTAAAACGGAAATTGTGCCTAAATTAACCATAAAAAATATTAGCAGCCAACAAAGACAGTCGTCGTCTTCAATAGTAGACAGTGGCACGGTGAGTGATAACGAAGATGATAGGACTGCCGTAGGTGGTGTAGTTGTAAAGAAAAGTGTTTTGTCCCAATGCTGTAAGACAGTGCCGAAACTGACCATAAAAAATTTGGGTTCACCTCAGCAAAAATTGACAGTGGTGCAAGAAGCAAAAGTGGATGTCAATAAGACAAATGTGTCTTTAAGTACTGCAGCCTCAAGTGAGTTAAATAATGCCAATGTGGTTGTTTCCTCACCCGCAAATATCGATGAATTTGCCGATTTGCTTAATGTAGGTAATGGTGGCGGTGAATCGAGTAATTCCCAAGAGTTTTGCGGTTTTAATGACACTGCTGCCGATTCAGCTGCAAAAGTTGTGGTCCTTGCGTCCAGTGGTTTGATAAGTCAGGACAATAAATCTGAAAAGCGACGCAATTCAGATGATATGGATATTGATGAAGATTCTCAAACGGAACATGTCCCAAAAGTCTTTCAAAACGATATCCACTTTACAACTCAAACAGTAGATATGCCCGAGTTATTAAATGGCAATCTACATCATTCGAAGATAACACAGATTATTGATACAGTGGATTTGACCTCCTCCCCGTCACGTAGTAGTTCACCGGCCATTTTCAATTACAATGACGACAACCATGTGGTTACAGCGAATGTCAATAATTTATCCACAAACTTAACTCTGCCCAGCACAAATATTCTATTGGAGAGACTGCAAAGAGAGACTACAGTTATTCAAAATACTCAACAGTTGAAGCAGCAGCAGCACCAGCAGCAGGAACTGGAACAACCACAAATGGAAAGTAATTCTCCTATACCACCACCTCTGCAGCCAAAACCTAACACTTTACAAGCTTCACCGCCAGCTTCTTTAAAATATCCACAGTTGGCTGAACGTTTAATGGCGAATGGTGCTATTCCAAATGCCAGTAGCAACAACAATAACAATACTACATATAATTTGTCTCCTAAAGCCCTACACACCAAGCAGGAAAATATCATAGATTCCATTGAGATTCTGGATACTCCAGAAGGCAGTCCCCGCAACTCTTTAGATGAATGTCCAGAAAATTTACAGCCATTAAATGATATAGTAACAGCGAATCTGCCCAATGGCTTACACTATCCCAAAGATAGCGAACTGTATTCCCTTAATAATAATAATTCCAATTTAAAGCGCCATGCTTTAAACACAAATTTGGCGGGCCAAATAAATCAAGCAAATCATATAACAGAGCAGCATAACTTTAGTGAGCTGGCAATACCTCCTTCCAAGCAAAGAAGGCTTAACAATGAAGTAATAAATGCCAAAAACCCTCATTTGATTGTGAATCAAAATGATTTTATAAGTCAACAAGTGTCACATTCTCTAGAGGAAGTGAATCAAATGACAGTTCCCGCTTCAGTTGTTAGCGGTGATACCGTGGCAACTGTTGCTTTACCGAAGGTCCTTAACTGTTTAAAACAAAGCACAACGACGCTAACAAGTCATCAGAGAGCGCGTAAACAGAAGCATGAAAATCTCTTACCCATCGCTATGGAAGAGGTAGTTGAACCGCCGTTGCGAACCAATTCCACTGATAAATATGAATTGCCAACCGAAACAAATAGCCAGGAACAATCGAATGAGAATGCTACACCCGTCCAAAGGAAACGAGGTCGCCCTAAGAAAATTGTAAATACAGTCACCCCGATCAGTAATGATGTAAACGCTGCAAAGTCTCAATTGACGACTCCCGCCCAAAAGGATGAAACATCACAACACAATACAGATTTATCGTCGAAATCTAGGCGAGTACAATTGCTGCGCAAACGTTTAGCTATTGATATGGTGGATGCTGATGAACCCTTAAGAGTATTAGATGAATTGGAATCATCTGTGACTGGTGCAGGAGAGGAGAGTAAAAATGAGATGCTAGAAATTGATTCACAAAAAAGGGAGAGAAACTTAAGAACTCCCCTGCGAACATCTAGACGCAGTAATACACCCACAGTGGTACAAATGGAAAGTAAAAACAAATTACGTGCTCCTTCGTCGTTGGCTGTGGATAATAGTCACAAGAAGTCACTGCTGCTGAAACAAAACAATGAAAATATACTCAATCATTTTCTAGAATCAAATTCCTCCATTTTATCTTCTGTTTGTTTAAATAATAGCAATGCAACTGCAACTGTAACAACGGCAGCAGTAGCTCCCATAAGTCATGCAACAACTCATCTATCAATGTCCACACAAATCGACTTAACCATGTCTTCGTCGTCGAGCAACAGCAATGGCAGTACCACTAACACTATAACGACCGTAGAGGCTACATTCGTAAAGCAACCGGCCATAATGAGCAATGCCTGTCCCGGCCTTATTATAGGCAGTGGTAGTGGTAATACAACCTGTGTTGGTATCAGCAGTGGGGGCAGCAGCAGTAACAATTCCATGTTACCACCAACGACTATATTGTCGTCTTCAGATCCCTTGCCAGATGTTATATTCAAACATAGTGATTTCTCTTCCATACTGGCGGCACAATTACGGACTCCCACAATGAATGCATCGAATAATGTTTTAAATCAGTCACAAGGCGAAGATGCAAATCAATATGTTAATGGTCCGGATAATTCGGGAGGTAAGTTGAAAGATTTTGATTTATTTTTTTTTACACTACCGTTTAAACTTCAGTAGGTTTGCATAAATATTTGTCTTTAGCGGTAACACTTTTTCCAAACAGACGAATGTCTAACGGAGTCATCTGCCTAAACTGAAAATCTTTCTGCCCCAAAATGATTGTAAAAGTACTTGTTGTGGAAATTCTCTATTAATAGGGCACTTCAGTGGACTAAATACGAATTTGCATAAACCTATAAATTCCCCTCAGGTATCACAAAGGTACACAATTGATCTTTGGAAGCCCAATCGGGATCGACCACACAAATCAAGTCTAAATATTTTTGGAAAATGGTTTGTACTCAACTATAGTACAGACGCCTGCAAACGCAAACAATACTATTCTTTGATCCAAAATCAAAATCACGCCATGAATACTTAAAACGATTTTTTTTTCTAAAACCGAAATGTTTGTTTTCGCCCGAAAATTTGGTTGCTGTGATGTGATGAGTTTCTGAAATTGTTGTAAGAGAAAAGTTGAGGAAATGCCTGCTCCAATTAAGATTCTTTTATATCGCATTTTTTATGTTATTTTTAATCTTAAGTAAGGAATTTAAATTTTCCAGCCACTCTATATTTAACACTTCAACTTTTTATGTGTTCGTTTTGTTTTATTTATCTATTTTTTTTCCTCCTGCAGATGATTCAGCAAGTTCTTCTTCAATGACACCTGTGCGAGGTCGTGGTCGCGGTAGAGGTTCTCGTGGTGGCCGTGGTCGTGGCTATAAAGCTCATCGCTTGGGACGCAATGCAAGCGCTGTGTCAAAAGCTATAGCAATGAGTCGACCACGTTGTGTAGGTGCTCTTAAGCATACACCAGATCCCGAAAGGATTAAAGGTCTTTATAGCCCCGTAAGTATTTAAATAAAATTCAAACCTTTCGAAAGCAGCAATCTTATTCAAAAATTAAATGCTCAACAACCACTCTAAATTTGAAAATGTAAAGTGAGTGAGTGCATTTCCTATTTTTCTTCTTCTTCTTTAATTGAAAATTTGCCTGTGCTTTTATTTTGATTACATAAATAAATTTGAATAGGAAGAACATCAAATGGTATACAAACACTAAGTAAACAAACAATTGCACTAACAAAACGACGAGAAAAAATGCAAAACACACAGAGAAAGAGAAAATTCACAACTTTTTTTTTAGTTTATTCTTTCAACAAACATCAACCGCAAAAACAATACAACGAAAGAAGAAAGTGTTGTAAATGTATGTCACACTAAAAAGCAATACACAAATTTAAAAAAAAATTTTTTTTTTTTGTTTTTCCTTTATTCCATTCATATGTATAAGAGAGCAAGAGCAACGTTCCAATGATACGTTTCACTAACTCCGTGTTACTGCAGTAACCAAATACTAGTTTTACTTGTTTTTGCAGGTGTAGTATTTTTGTTCAATTTGCTTTTATTTGCAAAAAAAAAGAAGAAGAAGAAAGAAAGGAAAAACAACAATCTCTTTGTTTTCATATTAATGTAGTGTTAACAAGCCATTTAGCCTTTTGTTGTTTAAACTCTGTCTCTGTCTCTATACTTCACTTAAATATTTCAATAAAGTTGCCAGTCTGAAAAATTTTCATAATTATTTTTTAATCAATTTTTCAAAAACGTCAACACTAATTTTTAAAATTGTCAATGTAATTTGTAATTATACATTATGGTTACACTACAATTTTGTATGTCTTCAAGATTTTTTAATTGATTTTTATTTAATTTTCGGAGTTTGATGCTGTAAGTTTGGATATTTACTAGCACTGGCTGCTCGCTGATGATATCAAAGGGTTTCCATAGTCTCTTTTCAAATATTCAGCCACAAATCTTAAATTATTACGACTGGTCGCAAATTTAAGATAATGAAACCTTACTACTTAATCAAAGATGAGACGTATTTTTAATAAATAACAAAATTTCCACATATAGGACAACTCTATTAACCTGAACGAAAAAGCTCAGGATAAATAAAACCATTTTCTTTTGGCTAAAATGGAATGTTGTAGCTGTGAAGATAAGCGATTTCTATAGAACGGTTTTACGTAACAAACAGAGAACGGTGACAGATTTCACTTTGCTGGACTTTTACGATTTTAAATTGCAATTGAGATATCGTTAAAATTCATCGGGATCTTTGACGCTAGGCGAAAGACATTATGAATGAAAATTACAGTGTAGTAGTGCACCTTACAGACAGGACAATTTAACATTGACTCGCTAAAGCTAAAGCTAAAAAAGGGTGTTTTTATAGAGGTATAGAACTTTGAAATGGAATAAAGCAAAGATATTTTTTTTAATTGACATGTAATTTACTTTATTCGAAATATAATCTACTGGCTTTATTAAATACCTGACCGCCTCGGCTGGCTTAACTGCGAAGATTCTTTCCAACATTTATATACATATCGTATATGGGCAATTATCCGACGAATATTCTCCTCTAAGTGTTTCGTACTTACAGACGTAAATTAGCGACTTCAAATATCTTTACAGAAAACAGTCTAGTGGCGTTAAATAGCATGGTCTTGGAGGCCAACTCACGGATCCAAACGTGAAATTAAGCGGTTACCAAACGCTTCCTTTAAAAGTAAATGATATAATCTATTGTATTTTTTTTTACAAATTTTAGGTAGTCTCTACGAAACCTTATGAACACAAGACAACAACAAATTAAAATTCCACGAACTAAATTTAGCAATGAGAAAATAAAAACAACTAACGACTTTTGTGCCGTATTAAAAGGGCATCAGTGTTATTCTTTTTCTGTCTTTGCGGCACGAATTGTGTGACATGTTGTGCCGTCTTGTTGAAACCATGATTGTTCAATTGATAAACAAATAATCTTAGGAATCTTGGCTCAATATTGGTGACTATTGACAAATAATCCCGCCAACCCATAAAGCACACCAAACAGTCAGTTTTACTAAATGCAATGTTGCTCAACATGCACTTGAGGATTAACATCAACCCAAATACTGCAGCTTTGTTTATTAACGTATCCATACAAATAAAAGTCAGCTTCATTGCTAAACAAAATTCGCGTACGAAAATTTGGAATAGTAACAATCTTGTTGGGCCTAATTTTCACAGTTTGTAAGCGTTCTTTAGGCGTCAAGCAATCCATGTTGAAATGCCACTTGACAGCTGACAAAATGGCCAGCATTTAAGAAAGTGTTGCCAACTTAAATTTCCATTAAACTTAGTGTGGACATTCATGGTTTTTCGTAAAGGTCTTAAGACCTTAATAACTTTTTTGTAAGATGTTGCTAAACTGAAATTTGTAAAAATAATTTATTAGAAAAATATATAATTATAATTGCAAAAGGAATAAATGTAACAGCTCAGACAGAAACTAGTATTGGGCACAGGAAAGGTAAAAACAAAATAATAATGATGCACTTTCAATACGGCCATGCAACGTAAAGTGCAAGCACCGCACAAAAGTCGTTAATTGTTTTTATTTTCTCATTGGTTAATTTAGTTTGTAGAATTTTAATGAAGCAAATTGTCGTTGTCTTGTGTTTATAAAATTTCTTAGAAACTAGGTGGTTTCTAAGCAATTTGTAAACATACAGAATAGATCATTTCATTTACTTTTAAAGGAAGCACTTGTTGTTTTGTGTTCATAAGATTTCTTAGAAAATACCTAATCTGTAAACAGACGCAATATGTAATTTAATTTACTTTTTTGGTAATAATTAATTTCTTTTTAAATTTAAACTAAGCAAGTATATTCGTAACAATATTTTAAAATCGCCAATAGTGTACATCTAAGCTTTACAAAACATTAAATTGTACAGTAATCGTCAAATCTGGCAACTGTGATTACTTGTAATTACTAGAGTACTATTTACTACTAATTGCTCTCTTTCATTTATTGTTCTCCCATAACTTAATTTCGCCTGGGGGGTCAGCTTTATTTTGTGTATGACAAATCTATATTGTACCCATTTACATATGTGTGTATGTATGTATAATGCATTTTTCATTATCTTTTAAAGTTTCATTTACTTATTTAAGTTCTTCATTGCATTATTAAAATAAATTTTTAAGATTTTTCTGATACATATTTTCCTTTGATAACAGATATGGAAATATGTATGTGTATATAAATACATACATACTTTAAATCTTCTGAGAAGGGAGAATTTTATAAGATAGAAGGGGAACACAACAAAAATATTATTTTTAAGAGTTTTGTTTATATTCGTGAGGTGAATTTATTAGATTTTTTTATCCATTATTATTATATTGGCGTTATTATTAATAATAACAACGGAACACACAAAATTTTAATAGTTGGGAATTTAATATTGGGTTATTTAGTATACAGTGGCTCACAGCTTATTTCGTGCAGATACAAAATTAATTTAAAATGTTTATAGCAAGCAAATGATTATATCAAAAAGACAATTTTTGTAAAAACATTGCTTTATTTAACTAAAAAATGTATATTCATGTGTTAAGTGTATACAAAAGTAATTTAATGAAAACTTAAAATATATAAAAATTCAGGTCATAGCTTATTTTGTGCGCTGCCAGCAGCTTGAAAAGAACTTTGTTGGAATACCGTTTAGTAGTTGATATGATTTCCCTTTTGCTTAATTACATCTTTAAGACGATTTTCCATCGAGCCAACAAGTTTTTGAGTAGTTTCGCTGAATATCTTCTGCCCCTTCTCGACCAGAGCAGTTTTTAGTTAGTCCAGATTACTAAACTGCCTTTTCCGTATCGCCAAATCCAAAATTGCCCACAAATTTTCTATAATATTTAAGTCTGGAGATTGTGGAGGCGGATTCATGACGTTTGAACAGTTCCATATCAGCCATGACTCCACAATTCCGGACTTATGCTTCGGATCATTACCTCGGTAATACCGAAAACGATCTTTAATATGCAGAGTATTGGTACTTTGTAACAAATTGTCTTTCCTTCTATAAAAACAATGTGAAACATTGTTAAACACCGTGTTTAACAGTGGGCTTTAAGTGTTTATGCTATAGCTATGTATTGGCCATCCGAACCAAAAATATTGAATTTTGACTCGTCAGCAAAAACAACGTTTTCCCAGAATGTAATTTGCTTTATAACAAGCTCATGGGCAAACTTAAGTCGACTTTGCATATTGTTTTTACATACATATACAAGGCTTTTTTCGAGCTACTTAATTTTCCGGACAATTTTCCTTTTGTCAGCATCTGTAAAAATTTTATTGTTTTATTTGACGCATTTCTCCTCTTGTCTGCCACTCGATTCTCGCGTACGTATCACTTTACTGGCAGTCAGTAGAATAAGAATAGTTATACTGAAATAAACGACAGAAGTGAATACTAAACAAAATAAAAAGTAACGGTATTCTATGGCGTAGTAGGTATGTATTTACACTGAACTAAAGAAACTGCACGAAATAAGCTGTGACCTATTTTTTCTAAAAAATTTTCTTTTTTGAAATTTTTAAAAGACCAACTTTCTCAAATTTTTTTAATTCGCATTTTCTTATATAAATATTTAGTTAATACTGTACGTTGAGTTTTTTTTATATCATCATTCTAAAAGATTAAAAAGTTTTATTTTGCGTCTGCACGAAATAATCTGTGAGCCACTGTATATTAGGATCTCAATTTATTTTTTTGATCTCGAAATTTTTTCTTTTTTGCTTTTATAGCATTTTAAAAATAGTTTTATTTTTGTTCTACAAACTGCTTCCACAATAGAATAGGAATAAAAGCTATTAATCTACAGTGGGTAACATAACAAACTTGCACTAACTAAACAAACTAAACTAAACCAAAATAAAACAAGAAATTTAGTTTAAGATGATTCAAACAAAGAGAGAACTTTTATCAAAGTTTCTAATCACTTTTTAGTAAAATTGCGGTCCCATTTCGTTAATCCTATCACGAATTTTTAGTTTTAAGGCTGAAATCGATTCGATTGGCTCCGTGTAGACTCAGCCCTTAACATAGCCCCATAAAAAATAATCCAATGGTGTTAAATTATATGATCTGGCTGGCCACTTAACTGCTGATTGTCTCGAAATTATGTGATCGGGAAATTTGGTTTGCAATAAATAGATCGTTTCATTAGCTGTGTGACATGTGGCACCTTCCTGTTGAAACCACATATCAGTTTTATCCACGCCGTCAATAATAGGTCAAATTGGATCTCGCGATGGGGTGATTAATTGACCGTTACCGCATTTCCAGCCAGATCACGCCTCCACACCACATAGACACATTGTTCATGCAAAGGCTTCTCAATAATCGCCCTAGGATTTTCAGAAGCCCAAATGCGGCAATTTTGCTTGTTGACATACCCTGACAACTGAAAATGGGCTTCGTCCGAAAAAAAATTTTTTTCAGAATCAGCCGGTTTTTCCTGAATGAATTGAACAATATATGGCGATGTGAATGGTCAGTCGACTTCAGTTTTTGTCCCAGTTGAACCTTGTAATTGTTGAGAATGTCGAGGAATTGACAAATTTGGGTCTGCTTCATACTGTCGTTTACGGCTGCTATGTTTTCAGTTAAACGACACGATCAAACACGCGTTGGTGTTCGCACATTTTGTATCGAGCCTATCGATTCAAATTTAACAACCAAATTCTTAGCGGTCTCAGAAGGACGATTATGTTGTCCGAAAATATCACGAATTTTACGAAATGTCACTTTAACATAAAAAACTAATTTAAGTTTTACATTTATGCCGAATCGCCTCTATTCTTCAGATTTGATTTGATTTTATCCTATTGTCAAATTTAAGGAAGAGTTTAAAAAGGTTTGAATACGAAAAACAACAGAACATGTTAAAAAAAAATAAAATAAAAACGAAAATGCTTTATTTCCTTTCTCTTTTAAATTAATTTAAAAAATATATATGAATTAAAAAAATTCTTCAAATTTCTTTTTCGACTAGTCGCCGTCGGTATTTGAGGAAGACACCCGCATGAGTGCAGACTTAACGCAAAATCTAACGCCATCAGAATCACCACAAATTCCAACCAAGTAAGAAATTGAATTGAAATAAAACAAATATTTTTAAATAAATTAAACGGATTAAATAAAAAAATAATTCGTGTTGCAGACAACCCGATTTTCTAAACAATGAAGAATCCCAGTCATCGGTTTTAAGCAACACAAGTATTTTAGATCCCAATAATGTGGCAGGACTACAAAATGGCTCGGCTATAAAAAAGCCCATGAAACGCAAAAAAATGGAAGTTTGTGTAACTGAAGAGTAAGTTTTTGTTTGAATAACTTCTCATAGAAAAAAATTTTCCAGTTATTATCATTTGTTTTTTATTCATTTAAGTGCTGAATTGACGGTATCTTCTATAGCCGAATATGACTGGCCACCGCCCAAAGGTTGTTGTCCTTCTAAAAATCGCGATACTTTTATGATACAAGAACAAGTGGCTCTTTATTTGGGCATTAAAAGTTTTAAACGCAAATATCCCGATCTGCCACGTAGACAAATCGACATGGAGGAGCGTAACTATTTACAAGAGAAAAATTTGGTTACGGAGAAAATGTGTGATTTGGGCATTACTGCCGTTTGGGCCTCGGATATTTTAGATATAATGTATACTGATTTCTATGATAAATACGAAGAGTATAAAGATTTTGTTAGACAAAAACATTTACGTGAAATAGAGGCTAAACAAAAGTCATTGGGCTTAAATGTGGCTGGTCGTGGTTTGCAGGCCAGAGAACGAGCCATGTTATCTACCAGTAAATGGAATGCTTATTTCAATAGAACGTAAGTTAAGCAGTCAAAATGAAATTAATTTTTTAATGTTAATGTTTATAAATATTTTGTTTTATTTTATTTTTGTTATAATAGCCGCAAAGAAGAACGTTTGTCGTGTTTGGATTTACAAAGTTTAATTGTTAACAAACCTTGTCCGGCCTCAGCTCCAATTGCTGCTATACCCAACCGTCCGTTAGCCGAAGTTGTGGCGCGAGTTGCCAAAGAGGGAAAACTACCAGAACCCCCCACATTTTTAAAAGAACGTGTTTGGGAACCTTTAAGATCCAGAGATTCTTATTATCCCTTGTCCTTAGTGCCTGGGCAATTTTGTGAGAAATATTATGACTATTCGGCCCAGGAATTAAGGTAAGTGCTTTTTCCTTGTTATTAATTAAATAAAAAAATAAATAAAACATTTAAAAAAAGGAAATAAAAAATTAAAAATAGAGAAAACAAATAATAAAAAATAGAGAAAACAAATAATTAAAAAAATAAATAAAAATAATAATTTAACAAAATAAATAAAAAAATAAATGAACAAATAAATAATTAAATCAAATGAAAAAAAGAAAAATTAATCTAAAATAATTAAAAAATTAAAAACTAAAAAATAAATCCAAAAATATATATTGAAAAAAATTAAGTTACTAACTAGAATTTTTATTTGAAATTAAGACAATTTCCCCTCAATACTGTGGTGGATGCAGCTAGTCACATTTTCCCACAAAAAGAAGAAACCACTGATACTGATTCAGCGGCTGAAACTGTTGATAATGGTGATGGTGATGTTGATGCTGATGGCGATAAATCTTCAAGTATCAGTTCAACTGAACGTCTAAGAAAACAGAGACGTATACGTAGAATACGAGCCAAACATGCACGTAAACTGAACAACGATGAATTTAAAGTTCCACCTTTACCGGGTTTGATTTCAAATAGTTCCACTGAATCTAGTTCATCATCATCAGATGATTCATCTTCTGATACGGTAAGTTTTTTTTTAGTTTCTAAAGGTTTAAATTTTTCTTTTTATCACTCACCTCTATTTATAATATAAAGGATTCCGATACATCATCCTGCTCTTCTTCAACGTCTGTTGTCACTAGCGAAGATGAGGAGTCACCTGCCACCTGTGGTGTTTGCCAGCATCCACAAAATCGTAATCTTAAAGAAATGCCTGAATTATTTGTTCAATGTTATACCTGCAGACGTAAAGGTACAATATTTTTCTTGTTTTTTTTAACTTTTTATTTTAAATCATTATTGTTGTTGCTGTAATTTCTGTTTTTTTTTAGTACATCCCAGTTGCATCGAAATGCCCCACCGTATGGTAAACAGAGTACGCAACTATAATTGGCAGTGTGCTGATTGTAAATGTTGCATTAAATGTAAACGAAAACAAGATCAAAATAAAATGCTTTTCTGTGAACAATGCGATCGAGGTTTTCACATTTATTGTCTTAGTATTAAGGCGGTGCCTGATGGTAAGTAGATTCTTATAAACTCCCTGTAAAATATATCGTGTTTCTTTAGAGGTATAGAACTTTGAAATGAAATAAAATAAGTATGATTTTTTTTTTTAATTCACATGAAACTTGTTTTAAATATGATTTCTTCTGGCATAAAACCGTCAAGATTGGCTCAGAGTAGTCTAATCTGAAATTCGAATTTTCGATTAGTTGAAAATAAACACCCACATAGATAATAATTAAAGACGTAAATAGTAGATTACCCTCACATAAAATCCCAGGTGACAGCCAATCTACCTATATCAATAGATAAGATCCTAACGAAAGAACTACCTAAACCCGAACACTGGCTCCCCGGAACAGTCTAGAGGAACACGGCTTTGATAATGATGTAATCACATCGAAAGCGCTCGCCGGTCATACCGAGCAAACAGCCTGCAAAGACGATGTAGACCGAAGGAAATGACAATAGTATTTTAGTTACAGGCGCAGCAAATCCAAACAATTTAATACAAGATTGTTTTCACATAGTTAATGCATAAAAATGACTTTCACAAAAAAAAGTCTCTTTTTTAAAATTTTACATAAAAAAGCACTTTTTTCAAATTCTGTTAGAAATTTTCTTATAAACATACCCTTTCCACAAAATAGTACTTTTTGCAAGATCTTTTTTTCACAAAACGAACCTTTTTTCATAAAAAGAAATTTTTTCTTACAAAAAGACATTTTTTTTTCTTAAAAAAGCACTTTTTTCACAAAACGAACCTTTTTTCATAAAAAGAAATTTTTTTCTTACAAAAAGACATTTTTTTTTTCTTAAAAAGGCACTTTTTTTTACAAAAACACAAAATGGATGGTGCATTTATACAAAAACGTATTTCTTTCACCAAAAGCTATTAAAAAAAACTTACTAAACAAAACCTTTTCTCTGACAATTTCAATTTAAGTTCAGAATTTATATTGTTATTTGTGTTATGGGAAAAAAATCGCTAAAAAAGTACTTTTTGTTAATTTATTATCCTGTCTTTTTTTATAACAATTTTCCACAGGCCGTTGGAGCTGTGAACGTTGTAGTATTTGTATGCGTTGTGGCGCCACTAAACCTGAGGGTTTACCCACTCTCCAGGCAAACAGTGAAAAACCCAAGGTTAAACACAGAAAACTTAAATGGATCAATGAATATCGTATTGATCATGTTACCAAACTAAGAGAACATTGTTCCATGTTGTGTGTGCCCTGTGGGCGTGCTAAAAATGTAAAACGTGTACAAATCAATACACATCATAATACAACAACTACGTATGCGGCAACATCACCGGGTTCCAGTTGCAGTGCTTTAAGTCCTAGCAGTCAGAATATGCAATCACCAATAGCAACTGCTTTTACAACAACAGCAACAACAACAACACTACCGCAAATATCACCAATTAACACTAGCGGCAGCACAACAACAATTTCAACAAATACAAATTTACTTAATGCTGCTACAACAACAAATACTTCGAATACTAATAATACAACATCAACAACCACCTCATCATCTCTTATAACAGTAACAACTGCTGCTACAAAATCGTTAGAAAGTAAAGATTCCATTAGTTTAAAAACAAATTCCTCATACAACACCACAACACCTCAAAATACGCCAAACACCACCGTAACAACCGCCAGCACCACCACCACTAGCAACAATGTATTATCTTCACCATCATCATCAACAACACCTGCTGGAACGAACGTAACAACAGCGACATCTGCAACCACACCATCAACAGCAACAGCAAGTGGTGGTGCTCCACCGGTGGTTGCCTGAGTAGGGGTTATACGCTATTGCCCCAAACAGCAGCCAACGCCTTCTTCAGCAAATCTAACGAATTTATAGCAGTTGTAAAATAGCAATAATAACACTTGTCATCAAAATAAATAATAACAACAACAACCACAACAAGAAAAAGAACTAAATTAACTTTTAAAAAAAAAAAATGGAAAAAGAGCATTAATTTAAAAAAATAAACAACGACCGGAATGGTAAGAGTTTAAAAAGTTTAATTTTCTTAAGCAGTAAAATAAAATTTAAAAAAAAAACAAAAAGAAAACAAAAACAAAATTTTGTTATATTTTATATATCCCTTTTACTACTTACTTATTTTCTCTCTCTTTATCCTTCCCCCCTTAAATTTTAAGAAGAATATTTTTGCATTTATAATTTATGTAAGAAAAAACACAAGAAGTAAAGATAAAAAAGTTAACAGAAATTATTCAACAGTTTTTTTTTTGTTTTTGTTAGAAATCCACTGTTGTAGAAAGTATTTTCTTATAATTTAGTTCTTTTTTAGTATTTTACCTTAATCATTGTAATTAAAATTTATTTTCTTTTAAGTAAAAATTAAGTTGCAAATAAAAACGTATGTAGCTTCTTACTACCCACAAATGGTTAATTAATTAAATGGTTTTCCGAATTGTTTAATAAGGAAAAGATTATTGAAAGGTTTTTGCTTTCCCTCTCACAAAATTGACACTTGATGAAGGGAGGAATGCGGGGTTTTCTGCCGCCTTCTTTTTGTTGTCTTATCAATTATCTTGCTAGCAGCAAACTTGTTGCAAAAAATCATGAAAAGAGTCAAATTTATTGAGGAGTAAAACTTGTTTTTAAGTTTTTTTTTTGGATCAAATTTGAGGTTAGGTAGCAGGTTGTTTGTTAAATAATAAAACGCCAAGAATTTAGCTGGCATCTTTTGGACATTTATTTAGTAAAAAGCTGCAAAATTGTAAACATGGAACGCTACACTCTAAAGTAAATAAATTTTAATTGTGAAAACTCTTTGTATCGCTTTTGTAAAATGCGAGCAGCTTTTCCTTGTAATCAGGCTCCTTCTGAAATCGCTATGCGTAATTTAGTCGCAAAATTCGAGGCTCACGGTATTGTTGCTGACAATAGACCAAAGTAATGCGCGTATAATGGCTATAGTGATATTAACATAGCCACTATACAGAAAAAGTATTGACAATGAGTTTGGAACATCAATTCGTCGACGTTTGCAACAATTGGGCGTCGCTAGAGGTCACTTTGATAAATTTGAGTAGTTTTTTCTCCTAATTAGGCATTATTTCTGAGACCGCGCATTTCAGTGCGTAATTTAATCGCTTAATTTGAGGCTCACAGTGCGGTTGCTGCAGAAATACGCTCTTTGTAGATATTGCACAGCAAATATTGAGAATGTGCCTGAAACATCAACTCTTTCACGATCGCAACAATTGAGCCGCACTAGGGGCTCTTTGTGCAATATTTTATCTTCAAGTTTATAAATTAAATTCAACTCTATACAAGAAATAAATGCTCGAACGTTTGCGAAAAACCGAACGAAAACAATGAATTTTTCAACAAAATCGTCTAGTGATAAGGTTCACAAACAAAATTGTCGCATATGGGGCTCACAAACAGTCCTCAAAAAACCATTATATCCAAAGAAACTAACCCAATGATATTGTTTGTGGTCAAATGGCAACATCGGCCCGAATTTTTCCGAAAATGGCTAAGAAAACGCTGTCACGGTGAATCCTCTGCTCTACCAAACCATGATAAACAATTTTTTGTGGCCACAAGTGACGAATGTTGACATCACTAACCTTTGATTTCAGCAACATGACCCCACAAGCCACACAGTCACACAAACAAATCAGTTATTGCATGAGACATTTCCTGGTCGCGTTATTTCTCAAATTGGTGATGTCAATAGTGCGCTTCGTTCTTGCAATTTAACGCCACTGGATTATTTTCTCTGGGGCCATTTGAGAGGCCAGATTTACATGAACAACCCCCTGCATTGCTTAAAAATGTTTTGAAAAGAGCGGACGTCTACCAACGTGGTAGAGGGGGGAATTTACTAGACATCATATACCATCATTAATTTCCACAACTCTACTTTTTATTGGTATCAAAAAGAAGCGTGTGTTCTTTTAGCCAATCCCTAACCTCAAATTTGCATAATTACTTTGACAGACGATCGCCAATGAGGTATTCTAATCTAGAGGATCCATTTTCGATAACTTTTTCCAACATTTGTGACAGTATATCGGCAATAACGTGGCGAATGATGCCCTCCAAATATATAATCTCTTCCGAGTTATCAGCGTAGACTATCAACTTCAAATATCACAGCAGAAAATAAATTGGCGGCGGTAATTTATGGGTCGGTCCGGTTATTAAAACGCTTCCATCCATAAATTAATTGCAGCAACAGCTGTATAAAATGTTGCGCCGTCGTGTTGAAATCACAGCCGTCGTATATCATGGTTGTTCAATTGATGAACGAAAATGTCAATAATCATGGCTCTATATCGGTTACCATTGACCACCATCGTTTTTTGAGAAGCACATGCCAATAAGCCCATAATGCACACTAAGCAGACACAATAGATCATTTCACTTTACTTTTTTTTTAGTGATAACTATCTTTTTATCACTTAATAATAACTATTTTGATGTGTTTAGTGTGCTCGCCCTTCAAGCACACAGAACTGCAGAGTATAGTGACTCCAATTTAAAAGATTAAAAATATGAAAGTGTATTGAAATGCTGCAAAAGGTAACATGCGATAGGAAAGGAAGGAAGCACGATACTAATTACGCAAAATAATAAAAGTAATACTTGACAGGCCATTCACACCAAAGCATCCAGCTCATTGCCACCATTTGATCGTACAACTGATTATTAAATATTAGAATTCTTATTAGGGAAAATCCCGCACCGAAAAATAATTTTTTAACAGCTTTGTCTAGATATACACGAAGCAACCACCCAAGAAATATCAGTTCTATATGTAATTTGTGCACTTAACACATACGGGAAAAAAATAAACAAAATAAAATAAGTGGCGCACAATATATCAATTAATTGCAACTATTCCTATTGGCAGAATGCTGTACAAAGAAAAGGAGATAATAACTAAACTAGGAAAAATGAAAGGATAAATAAAATGAGTCGAAGAATTAGCAAATTAAATTAGCAGCTCTTTCGTATTTTACGTCTCACATTTGCTCCTTTAGATTTTTATATTTCAATTTTCATTACTTTCAATTGCTGCCATTTTATTTAAAACCAGCTGATCCGACAGACATTGTCCTGTGTAAATTTAATTAATTTGTTTGTGAATGCTTTAAGAATATTTATTGAATTGAGATCACAGAGATTCGAAAGGTTTTTGCTTAACACTTCAAGTAACAAAACAAAAAATGTTTTATTTCGATTGGTGCACTTTCACCATGTCGTTCATTCGGAAGCTTTATGAATGCACATCATATTTTGTTTTATTGTCTGTCGTGTAAACAAACAAAGCTAATGGTTTTCCAACACGGGAATAGGCAGCACACAATTGACCAAACGAAAAGTATAGATTTTCCATTCTAATGCCGCAAACCCTCAATGAATGTCCTTGCGATTTGTTTATTGTTTGTCATTACAAATGCACGCCTCACCCAAAACTGCATGTGTTGAAATTCAAACCGCATGTGATTCAAAATCATTGTAATGTGTCAAAACGTTTTCTGCTCTACACTTTCCCTTGTTGCTTCGATGACATTGTTCATGGGCTTTTTCACGGCCAGCCGGGTGCCATTGCAAAGACATGCCAATCCGACTTTTATTTGGAGATTGTGTGGTGCAAAATCCGGGTAATTCAAGCGAGTTCAAAAACTCGATTGGGTAATTGATGACATCATCTTGATAAGTAATGGAAACCACTGATTGTTTGTGATTAATTCGTTAGATATTTATTCTCGAGCAACAAATAACAAAAATAAGTTTATTAGGCGTGTCAAAATAGTGGACGTCAAATACTTGTTACTTGTACATGCATATTTTCAGAACTTAAGAATAAATTTGAGCGGAATCTATTATATAAATATTTTATAAATTTTTAAAATTTTCCAATCAATTTTTCTTTCCATAAAAACTTTTTCAGACTATTAATTACACGTATTTCAAATAAAAATAAATAAGAGAAATCGGTTAAGCCGTTCTTAGCAACGGACGCAATTGCCTTTTAATTTAGATTTTTTTTAATTTCTCGAAGGAGAAAACAACCCTCTTACAGCAAGGAAAACTGAAAGCATCCAAACATACTGGAAACCAGTGTGTGTACAGAATCATGAAATATTAAAAATTGTAGGCAACATGAAAGAGAACATAAATTTCTATAAGTAATATTGCTACACACCAGGCAACATTAAGTAAAACATCCTTATGTTGCCCTCAGGTGTATCTAGTAATAAAATATCTCATAAAGATTATTAAAAACTAACTTTTACTTAAGTTCCCCCATTAGCGGCTTTAATTGTGCCTTGCCTTCGATTCTAACTTCAAATAAAGAATATAATTAATTATTTTATTTTGAGGTTGTAATATTTGTGCATTGCATAGTTAAGAAAGAAAAATGCACTAGCCTTACCATCCCTGCTTTTTATTTAAGAGAATTCATATGCTGCCAGATTGCTAATTTTTGATACGCCAAACAACTTGTAGCAAAAATATTTAAAATATTCAATTTTATTTTAGATTAAGGAACTCTAATTATTTCTATTACATTCACACAAACTTCAAACAAACGACAAAAAATATATTACAAAACTGTTTTCCCACGAGAATAAAAGTTTCTCGATAAACGCCGAGAATTGTAATATTTTTTTGACGTTTTATTAATAAAAATAATAATTATACCAGTTTAGTTTATCAGGTGATTATTGAAAGGGTAAATGCAACTGGAGAAAACCATCGTTGCCGTATTTAGTTTTTAACGGATTTTACCAATTACGGGAAGGCGTTTACAGCAGGGATTTTCTTCTTAGAAAAATTTATATACTTCAGCATAAAAGCAAACAAAATTCAAACAATTAATAAATAGAGCACAAAAAAATAAATTGTGTTTATTCTAACAAAAAACTTCTTTAAGTTGTGAAAACTTTTTTCCATTTGTGATGCCTTTGCCATTACCCTCGTCTCGACTCAGTAATTTTTAGCTAGTAATCTACAAATAATAATCCTTATTTTTAAACTTTATTTTCCAAAAATTTGACAGTATTCATGTGTAAATATCGATTTTGACAATTGTGAATATTAAAAAATTGCTACATGAACAGGGAAGGTTTAGGAAAATTTCCCAGAGCTATTAGACAAGCAATAAAGCAGCAATAACATTTTTGGTAAATGCAATGCGACAGTGGGTAAAATATTTTTAAATATTTTTTGGATTATTCTTTTTTTATATTTAAATTGATTTATTTCCATTTAAAATCTACGGCTACGGCTAAAATTGTAGCTCTTTTTTCTATATTTGTTAATTTTTGTTTTTTATAATTAAGCTATAATTTTATTAAATGTTTGCAGGAAAATATTTGTTTTAATATTAAATTATTAGTTACTGTTTAACACCAAAAGGATATAAGATTTTTTTATATTTTAATTAAGTTTTTTTTGAAAAAAAAAATTATGTCATCTTCAAACTGTATAAAAAACATAAAAATATAAAAACAAAAAATAAAAAAATACCAAGTATTAAGTCGAAAATAAAATAATTTAAAACAAAAAGTTTATTGTTAAAATGATAAGATGTTTATTTTCGATTCATATATAAATTTATTTTTTAAATTATTTTTTTTTGGTACTTTAACATATTCCTAAGTAGTTGAAAGTATTCCACTATTATATTTTAACGTAAATAAACTTTTTTAATCGCAATTTTTATGTGGTAACGCCGTGTCTTGTAAAAAAAAAAAAAACTCAACAAATAAAGTTTTGGCAAAATGCACCCTTATTATTGCTAAAATTGCATGGCAAGTGCAACAACACATTTTTGTTCGTTTATACCAGAGATGTAAAATTTAGTACTTTTTTAATTTTATTACTGATCATGATTAAATTAATAGGCGGCATAGTAATGGGCTTAATATGGTGTTTCCACGGCACCTGCTTCGCTCTCTATTCTTGCTTCACACCCCAATCATAAGCGAATCAACCTGCTTCGCCATACAAAATTTTGAGAGCGAAGCTGGTAGATTCATATTGAAGCTAGTTGCGAAGCAAGTAAAAATCCTCTCTTCCCTAATTTTTATCGTAAGTTTATCTGCACTAGTTATCAAAATTAAACGTTTTTGTAAACAAAGAAAATTTACAAACAAAATAAAGTTAAAACTTAATTAATTAATTTTAATTTTATAAAATTAAAAAAAATGGATAGGAAAAAAAATTATACTTAATGCTATCGCGGCAAGAAGGATGTCTTCTGTTGTTTTTCAACTGTTGTTGTTGTTTTTCAACTGTTGTTGTTGTTTTTCAACTTATGTTTTTCTGTTTAATAACAACTGCCAAATCGAAGCAGATAAATGAGTCGTGTAAACAGCATGATTCACAAACTTGCTTCAGAGAGCGAAGCAAGAGATTCAAACTGTCGTGGAAACAGGCTATAAGCTTTAGTTAACAAATTAAATTTTTTATTATTATTTTTTTTATTTATTTTTTTCGCGAAGAAACGTCATCAGTTTTCAGTTAGTTTTGAAAATTAAATTTTTGTTTAGAAATTAACAGTTCGTTTTCAAGTTTTATGTTTTACTTGAAAAGAAGGTTTAGAATTAGTAGTCTCTGTGACTATGGTTGTTGATAGTGGTTAATTGTTAAACAGTGAACAAATAAATAAATAAATGCTGGATTTACCACAATCAAGAAGAAATTGTTAAATTGTTTGCAAATCTTGTTTAACCGCTTTTAACCATACTTTTGAATGACGTTATAGGTTTTTTGATTTGAATTAATATTGGTGAAAGCAATCATTGCTTAAGTTTTAATATTGTTGTTAAAGCACATATATCAGTTCTTCTACATATTTAACAATATAACGGTATTAAAGTGTTTTAACGTTCTTGTTACAATTTCATTTTGTCTCCCAGCAAGATTGCACTGTATTTAGAAAAAGTGGGCTTTGGCAAATTTTGTTAAATTTTCTTAAAACTTCTTTGATCTTAAGACCTTACACATATTTTAACTTGTTGTAAGGTTTTAAAAATTTAATTTAAAATGCACATTTTTTTAACAATAAACTTTTTAAATCTTTTAACAACAAACTGGAAAAAAAATATTATTTTTGTATATTAAAAACAAAACGCCCTTGTATTATAAATAATTAAAGCACTTCAAATACTACTATTACTAATAACACAAATAATCTTAAAAAATAAAATGAAAAAATAAATAAATTAATTAAAAAAAAAATAGTTTTAAATAAAAGTCAAATTTCAAGCGACATAAAAATATGATGGAGAAATTTTAATTTCAATATATTTTAGTGCTGTATAATTTGCTTGATTTTTAAATATATAAAATAAATGCTTGAAATAATTCTTTTCATAAACTAAATAAGGCTTCAACTAAAACTAGGTTTTAAGAAAAAAAATATTTATTTAAAAAATAATAAAAAAAATCTAATTTAATATCTATAAAAACTAAAAATAAAAATATACATTTATTTATATAAAAATGAGAAGAAAAAAATCTTTAAAAAATAAAACACCATAAAAATCAACAACAAAACACTTACATTAATTAGTTATTAAGTATTTAGCTGTACAACAAAGACAAAAAACTTTCCTCCACCAAAAACAATTAATAAAAAAAAAATTAAACACCCTTTTCCAGCTTTCCATTTAAGAAAAATAATTTTTGGGAATAAATTAAAATGTAAAAATTATATTTTTTAAATTAATTTTGTTTTTTCTCATTATTTTTAAATGTAAAAAAAAAATCTAAAAATATTTGCACATTGCTCATTTGCCAGTAAAACGTCAGAAATAAAAAAAAAATTATTCGCCACAAGACTTAAGTCTTTTTTTGGAAAGTGCGTTTGTCGCTTTAAGGAAACAACGTTTCTATGGCAAATGAGTATTCATTGCTTTATTTTTATTTCACTTTTACTTCATTTAATTAAAATCTTAAATTTTATTTATTTATCCCCATCAATTTTTAAATATTTGCTTGAAAATTCTTAACATTAACATGCACTCCTATTTCAGACAGTGCAGGCGCTTCTTATTAAAAAAACGATTCTTGAGATCATTGGTGTAAACATCACTTTTCTATTAAGCATTAGTATACCCTGTTCATGATTTTGTGCGAAATGCCGTCAAAAATAAGACATAATGTTGCTGTACTCTGCTCATTTTGTTGAAAGTTACGAAATGTTTCAACTGAAAATTTTTCTGGCAACATTTTATTTTCAACTGTGAAACAAATAAGAGCGTAATTTTTGGCTTTTTTTCGTACAGAATTTTAACTTACAACTAATAATGAATACATTGTTTTGTAATTTTGTATTGTAAGTGAAAATTGAGAAACATGGAGAAGGTTGTAAATATTATTTCCCATTCCATAATTCTTGTTCGAAAACCTTCTAAAAGACAATTTTTCCATACGCTTATGTATGTATATTAGAAATAAATTTTGGTATTTTCACCGGTCCTATATTTCGATTCACCCCCCTCAAATGTGCCAATTGGCTTGAAAATGAGATTGGCAAAGTTTTAGCTCAATCTGATAATAATAACCCGTGCCTCATTAGAGTGGTTACAAGGTATATGTGATAAAAAAAGTGTTCCTACCTTTCGGCTCACCCTCCTCAAATGTGCCAATTAACTAGAAAATGAGATTAACAAAGTTTCAGTTCAATCTGACATTATTAACACGGGCCGCATTGCGGCAATGTTAATATTAATGCGGGACGTGTTAATATTATCTGATTTAACCGAAAGATAGAATCACTTGGCACATTTTAGGGAGGTGAGTCGTTGAAAAATGTGTATCAAGTCTATTTACCCAATTGCAACAATGTTGAATATTTAAAGACAGTAAAAAACGTTAGTCCACTTCTTATCCGCTGTATTGTCACCACTAACAAATTTTCAAATTTTTTAAGCAAAAAAATAAATGTTGGCCTGCCTAAACAAGCTCTCTTTTAGGAAACCTTAATTTACGTTGGGTTTGACTTAAGTTTTAGTAAAGCTAGCGGGACTGTGAACAACCTGGTGAACGATAAAATTTGAAAAATGACTTGAAATAAAATAGACACAATTTGCAAAATATGATTTTCATAAACTAAAAAATATTTTATTCTTAAGCAGAATATGTTGTGCATTTTATGAGAAATGTTGTAAAAAAAGACTATAAAGAAAATATTAGTGCAAAATAAGGTATAAATTTAATGTTGCCAAAGTTATTCTCTAAGAAAAGTTGGGGAAATGTTGCTGGCAGCATGTTTCAATTCTTTTAACTGCAAAATGTTTTCGACAACATTTTCTTTTAAATCTGCGAAATGAAATGAGCTGCATTTGCTGTGCATCGAATTGTTGCCAACAACAAACAATGTTACATTATTAAGGGCAATAAAAAAGCGAAATAAGTACAACTGCGAGTATAAAAGTAGCATTATGATAAACAAAAGTTTCTTTGTCAAGTTAATCTTCGTTATGGATTAATGTTTCCCATTTTTGAATCAATGTTTGAAATTTTTGAATAAGAAATATTTTATAAGAATATCATTTGTTTTCTCTTTTATTATAAATTTTAAGCTTAAAAAACACTCAAACAAAAAGTAGCGCCATAGTTCATTTTGTACTGAAACAAAAAAAAGTTCAAGATTTTAGATTAGTTATATTTTTTTTACATGACCCAGATTGGCCATAAAACTCTGCACTTTCAGGCTGCATGAAATTCAAAGGATTTGGTAATCTTTCTTTCGAACTTGAGTTTCAGATTGAATAGCCGTCCAAAGGGCTTCATTGCTAGTTGGAGGTGTTTAAGACACTTCATTGCCTCCAAATAAAACAGCTTTAAACTCAACTGTTCAAAAAACATTTTTTTTTCACTTTTCAAATAGCCATTCTAAATGTGTTTGGGCAAAGTTCAAACGATTTCCAACATTCTTACGGTAGGGGAGGGCACATTTCTGCAACTACACGCGAACAAGGTGGCTGACAAGCTCCAACGAATAGTTTAAATTCTTGCTGTATTGCTATATTAAGTTCCTTCTTAAGCTCTTTAGCTAGCATAGACCGCTTCTTCCAAACGCTTAACAATTAATGGTGTAATATAACGAAACAATAGTTTTTGTACTTTGCCAATATTGTTTAAGAAGCTAACAGTCCAGCGTGCTTCTTTGTATAATTATCATATCTGCCAAGGAAAATATTCTTCCTTATGTACTAATTCTTACCTCTAATTGGCTTGCAGAAAAAAGGCTTAGAATTATTCTTATGCTAAATGTGGGAGAACAAATTTGACAATATTTTGGTAAATTATTTTCCCAGACAGCGTTGCAAATATAGCAAATACATTTGCATTGTAGGCGCCCCTGTAGGCTACTAGGTAGTGTACTAGCTTATCATTCTGGGGGTTGTGGGTTCGATTCCCAACAAATACCCTGGCTGTTTTCACTACAAAAAAATGGACTTTCGGTTGGGCTGCTCAGTGATGAAGGCATGGTCACTAGTCGCTGTGCTGTCTTATACGACAGTTAATTGCCGATAACATGGGCCTTCTGGAAATGAAAGCTACCCCGGTAGGCTAGTAGGTAGTATACTTAGCCTACTAATCTAGGGGCGGTTGTTTTTACTACAAAAATTAAAGCTTAAAGGCTATGTGACTATCCTTCTACTTTCACCATCTGTCTCATCTTTTCTCTATCCCTTTTCTAAAGAATGTAGCAGGGACTGACTAAATGAGACAAACTGCCTAAAATGCTACTTAAAAAAAATACATTAGAAAACTTACTCGTACACACGACGAAATCGTTGAAATGTTTGTGAGCATTCCTGCCTGTGCTTACAATATATCACCCTGTATGTTTGGATGGTTTGCAGCAAATACATTTTTAGTGATCGCTGTTAGTGTGAATTATTTATAGTGACAATTTAATTAATGATTGCACAGATAATCACAACAATCAACACACGCTACACTGTACCTGTATAAATGACTATGTATGCATTTTTATTTGGGTACGGTTTTTCGTCGACCCTCGTTAAATTTGGTTTGTGTTCTCTTTGTACAAAGAGAACACTGAAGATGGCAAACAGCCGAAACCGGTTTGTTCATAAACCAAATTTGAAGAGGGTCGACGGAAAACCGTACGTAAATAAAAATAAATTAAACCCCGCCGGCAAATTTACGCACAAGCTCACTTTTATTGCATTTACAATCGCTTCATTTGAAAATCCAACAAATTTTCTTATTTCAGAATATAGTTTATGTAAACTGTAACCATATTTTTTACAATAGACAGTATTTGAGCGCCTCCCTTCTTGCAAAACAAACAATAAAATATTTGATCAATTTTATTGAAAACAATTAAAAATAATCTTCTTTAAAGTTTTTTCCCTTTTATTTAAGTTATTATATTTTAATGACTGCAGTGATGAAGCCCTTTTTTTAAATTGAAGTAGAACCCTTCAAAGAGAATATGCTTACTGTAACGATATCACTTATTGATGTGCAATTGATAAGCACACATTTTTTTTATTCGAATAAAAAATTTTGCCATTGATGCTGTATTTTTGATCAGCACTGTAAATTTGCACAATTATTTTCTGAAATTTGAACAGCGTATTTTAGCTTTATTTATTTCATTAAAAATAACTAATAGAGTCTAATATTTTAAATTATTTCTTGTCATGGGGATATTTATTTCTTGCTAAAGGAAGAAATTACAATAGAGCTGAGTTTTCCATCCCGGAACGATAAACGCTACACTTTTGAAAAGAATTGATTTTTGTTTGAGTTTGATTGAAGATATTTCAGGCAGGCTCCTGAAAAAGTAACAGAACAGAACAAAAGGATTTTTGCTATTTTTATCACATTTTCAAAAATGCTGAAGTGGAAACCATAACTGGTGTATTAATTAAGCAAATCATTTATGTCAGTAGAGAGTTATTATTTCTCTTCAAATCAGTTTGTGTGAGAGCTCAGCAGTTGTTGTAAATACAATTACAGCTATTCGCTGCCAATCTTTGATCTTCTATTAAAATGGTTGTTCTGCAGCGAAAATCAAAAAATAACGGTTTTGTTCCCGTTGTGTGCATTTTTATTTTACACGCAGAGCTAGAAAATGTGATTTTCTGTTTATATATTTAAATTTAAAAAATTTATTTAAAAGTAAAACGTTTTACTCATGTGTGCATTTATATTTTACACACAGAGCTGGGAAATGTGATTTTCTGTTTATATTTTTGAACTAAAAGCTTATAAAAAAGATATTTAACAATTTTCGAACCGTTTTCTCGAGCATGTGTTTTATAGTTTTCCTGTTTGTATTTAGGATTTAAATTCTGGTGTCTAACCTGAGTTTTTTTATTTGTTTGCTTAACGAAACTGTAATCTTAGTTTAATTAACTTAACTTTACTATTTATCTGGCGTATAATTATTATTTAATGTTTATTTTATAATTTCTTCTTTTATTTTTTTACATTCATTATTTAAAAACAATAAATATTTTAAATTCTAAGTAATTTAATATTAGTAATTAGGAATTAATTACAATTTAAAAATAATTTAAATTTATTTGAAGTGTTTTTATTAAAAAAATTATGTAAAATAGTGTTTTTTCTTTTTGTTCTTATTATTAAAATATTTAAAAGTTTTAAGTTTTTGTGTTTTAATATTTATTCTCTTAATCTTCTTAATCCTTAAGTCACACCGTTTCCAATTCCTACTTTAAATGATAAACATAAATTTAAAATAAAAATAAAATATATTATTTTTACTTTTTGTATTTCCCTCTTAATATTGTCTTAATTGCAAAATATACAAAAACAAAAAAAAAAAAACTCGGATGCAAATAAATTATAAATAAATAAAAAATTAAATTGATAAACAAAAACATTCAGTTGAGTTGAGTTTATTTAAACATTAATTTCTGTATGCAACTTTATTTTCGTTGTAAAAAATTATAAATTTTCAACAATTTCCAAAATATTGATTATGCAGCGCCATTTAATTTTAACTTTGATTCATGATATATATATTTATATATATATATATATATTTCTAAGGAGAAGAAACCTTAACAAAATTGTTGTGGCTTCTTAGGCGTAAAAACACATATAAAATTTCTACAAAGTATAAAAAAAACGGTTCTTTTCTGGATTACCGTCGGACTCTGGAATCAACGAAAGCTTTATATGTGTAATGTGATCTGCTTGGTTTTTCCTTTCAAGTTTTATTATAAATGCAAAAGTCTGGTCAGCGAGAGATTAGTAATCGAATTGTCCATATGGATTTTCAATATAATTGAAACGGTCTTGCACTTTTTTTTATAGAACTTGGTACCCACCATATTATCATATACAATAGATTATGATTCGTTACATTTGTTAGAATTGAAAATCACCAAATTTATTTCTAAAGGGTATTTTTTATAGAGGTATAGGCTTTTTTTTTAAGAGAAGCAGCACATCAGGCAACAATGCCTATTTAGTCAAGTACAGTGCTACATTCTTTAGGAAAGGGATAGAGAATAGATGAAACAGGTGGTGAAAGTAGAAGAATAGTCGGAAATTAACTGCCGTATATAAGACAGCACAGCGACCAGTGACTATGCCTTCATCGCCGAGCAGCCCCACCGAGAGTCAATTTTGATTTTTGTAGTGAAAAAAACCAAGGTCTTCGTTGGGAATCGAATCCACAACCCCCATATTTACCTACTAGCCTACAGGGGCACGTAAAAGCCTATAGAGGTATAGGCTTTTAAAATAAAAGAAAGTTGAATTTGTTTGAATTGGCATGAAATTTATTTTATTCGAACGGTAATTTTCTGTCATTTAATTATAACTTATTACCGCCACGGTTGGCTCAGACAGAACGAGATAG
The DNA here is from genome assembly GCA_030448955.1 of Trichopoda pennipes. Classification (NCBI taxonomy): domain Eukaryota; kingdom Metazoa; phylum Arthropoda; class Insecta; order Diptera; family Tachinidae; genus Trichopoda; species Trichopoda pennipes. Next base: position 10,412,910 of record JASKUP010000056.1, on the reverse strand, counting down.
AATTAGAATCAGCATCTGGCTGCGAGACCTTAATCTGACGATGGTCTTACCACTTGGTGTTAGAAAAATCGTCCATCCCCAAGCCCTAAGGTGCATAAACACGAGATGCATATACGCCTCAGTAAAAATTTTAGAGTGCACGGTAAAAGGACCATGCTCCCATAACTTAATAAAGAGTTGGAGACTATCCAACTCCTAGTCCTGTTGCATGCGAAAGCTAGGACTTTGAATGTTAACTTTTTTATTAACATTCTCTTCGGAACTTTCTTTAATCACGATTAAACCACAGCCCCCACGTTGCTTCCCGAGGGGCCTCATCAATAACTAGAAATGGCCGTAGCCCAGCGAGCAACTGGTTCCCGTGGTAACAGTGTGTGTTTTTATAGTTTTTTTTTCGGACATCAAGTGTCCCGTGTTCTTTGCAGTTTCGGTGATTGCTGGCGCCTTTTACATCCGAAGGCACATGCCAAGAAGGTCTGGCTCCGGCGTAATCTAATGTAGAGTTCAAAATTTTGATAACTTCTTTCAACATTTGTGACCGCACATCAGCAATAACGCAGCAAATATTTTCTGCCAAATGGTCAATCGTTTCCGGCTTGTCGGATTAGACTAGCGGCTGCACATATCCGCACAGAAAATAATCTTACGGTGTTAAATCACGCGATCTTGGAGATCAATACACGGACCCGAAACATGAAACTATACGGTTGTCGCACGTTTTCTTCCATTCCTAACCCTAGTTGTATAACAAGTTGCACCGTGTTATTGAAATTACAGCTCTTGTACACCATCGATATTCAATAGATGAACGAAAAAGTTGGTAATCACGGCTCTGTACCAGCATAGATTTTAAACAAGTACAGACTAGACCAATGACTCTATCAGCCCACAAAGCACACAAAACAGTCAGTTTTTTTTGGTTGTTACGGTGTCTCAACATATACGTGAACCATTCAAACAAATGGGTGACAGATTGAGCCCGTGTTATTGGCTCTATAGCGGTCACCATTGACAATAACGTTCTGACCCTTATCGTTTTTAACGAAGTACGGAACAATAATTCTATCAGCTTATAAAGCACACTCAAGAGCCAGTTTTTCTGAATGTAACGATTTTATCATTACTCTAAATATGGTGGTTTTGTTTGTTAACACAATATTCGTTTATGAAAATCGGCATTAACGGGAATCTAATTTTGGAACCAATTTACAAAATTTGCAACTTTGTTCAGGCCTTAGTCCATAGAACTTTAAGTTCGTAAAACTTTTTCAACTGGCGGGCATTTTGTTAGCTGTCAAGTGATTTATGTTTGGTTTGGCATTTCAACATGAATAGACAGACAGACAGACTGACGCCTGAAAAACGCTTCCGAATTCTGAAAATTGGGCTCAAAACAAGATTTCATTTGATCCCGATTTTTACGAGCGAAATAGGTATAGCGATGATACATGGAGTGCTGATAATCATTAAAGATTACATCCAGATAAAGTCACTTTTTGGTGTACTTTATGGAATTATTGGTCCGTACTTCTTTAAAATTGTTGCTGGTTGGAATGTTGTCAATGGTGACCGCTATGAAACCATGATAACTACTGTTTCGTTGAACAACTATAATGTGCAGAAGTTGTTGTATCGACAAAACGTCACTTGTAATTTAGCTTGTGATTTACGGAAGGATTTAACGTCGTTAGACTAATTTCTTTGCGAATATGTAGAGTCACTAGGCTGCGCCACTAAACCCGAAAAAATATCCACTGACATCTAGTTTTATTTGGGTTTTGGGTTGCCTAAGGTTATTTATAAATCTATTTTAAAATATATATAAATATATTGGTTAAAAACCTTAACAAGTAAATTAATTTGTTTTTTTAGCTAGAATCTTAAAATGATGCTCATATTAGTGAGTGAAATTCTGAAATTCGCAAAAGATAATTTGGTGCCGTGTAAGTCTTTTGTCTAACTTTACTAGATTTTATATTAAATGTCATATTGAGGAAAACTTTTAAGACGTTAAAAGTTTACTGGTGCTGTAGCATCAGTCAATATATGCCTCGGTTATCTGAATCCCACATTAAACTTAGCTTAACATTTAGCTTAAAAGAAAGTTGCTCGAGAGGGTTGAGAAACACTAAATTATTGCTTTAATTTCTAAGATTTAAATTGGATGATGGATCCCCCTACTTTTTAAATTTAAATTATAAAATTTATTCAAATTTTCTTTCTATCAATACGCAATAAAACAATTTCTAAAGGAGGTGAAATTCTTTCAACAAACAATTTCACCCCAACAACTAAATTTAAATTATATATTTCACTTTAATTTTAGCTAAGAGCAATCGTTACAAAACAAAATATTTACAAAAACATTTAAATATTTATTTATATATTATATTAACATTTATTTGAACAATTTGCAATAAAATTTCAATAAAAGCGATTAAAAGTAAAACAACATGCAGCTGCCCACACGAATAAGAGAACAAGATAAAATGGGAGCGTACAAACAAGGCTGGACACTAAACAGCACAGTACATTTAAAAGGATACAAGCAGACAAATAGCAAAAATGTTTTTTTGTTTTCTTTTTGAAACAAAATATTTATAAATTATTTATTCACATCAATTACTTCAACAGAAGAGAAATTATACATTTCAATACATTTGAAAGCCATTAAAAATATTCGGTGTGGTGGTAACTGCAACAAAATTGATTTGAAAGTCTGGGCATCTAATGAACTTTGGTACTTCCTGCATTAGGTGCTGCTGGAGCAATTTCTGCTGCATTTGTTTGTTGATGTTGCTGCTGTTTTTGTTGTTGCTGTCCCTTTTCCTGTTGCTTTAGCAATTTTTCCATATGCCTTTCTAGTTGATCTAACAGATCAAAACCACTTTTCCAAGTTAAATATTCGGCACGAACTTTAAGCTTCATGGGATTTTTGGCTAGAGTTTTTGACATGGCAAAACCTTCACGGGCACAAGCCACATCTCGACTACGCAATTTAGTTACTGGACAAATGTCATTATTGCCATCGCCCACATAAATGACACGTTCGTATGTGATGTTATGACGTAAATCTTGTTCAATTATAAAATGTTCCAACACCTTACCCTTGCACAAATTAACAGCACTTAGTCTACAGTCAGTTTGATGTTGGTAGGGTTTTATAGTCAATAGACCCACTTCATCAAATTTTGCTGGATTGGTAAATATCTTTGTGAAATTATCTTGCAGACCGTGGGACTTTATCCACTCTTCAATGAAAACACTGTTAGAATCACTTATGACAATCAAATCGCAACCATATTTTGTATTCAGTCTCTTAAGCATTCGAACAAAACCCGGCACTTCAGGTATACCGTCTATCGTTTCAAGTATCTTTTCCGGTTTAATGTGGCTGGCATGCAGACGTCGAAACACTTCGGCCATATACTCGGTCCAACCTTGTATCTCTATAATATCATGCACATCTTTTGTTAGTTTATCGGGTGGCAAAAGGTCACGTATAACTGTGTCTGTATTCTGAGCCACCACTGTGTAATCAAAATCAAACGCAGCCAAATATTTTTTAATAATTTTATCTTTTAATTTTATATTTTGATCACCAATTGTTGTTGTTGATGATGATAAGTTTCTACTTGTTGCAGCTGTAGGTGGCAATGTACAATCTTGTGATGACGTTGTTTTGCTATTCATCTTTTGTATGTTTTTATTAGCATACAATTGTTGAAGCCCTTTAAATGGTTTTGTTTTGGTTGCTAAATAGACACCTGTTTTAGATTTTGGATTAAATAATGCACTGCTGCCCTTCTGTTTGATTGTTGACACTGTCAATTGTTTGTTGCAACAACAGCGTCGTAATAACAAATTTACAAAAATCTCAAGGCCGTTCAACAGCTGTGAATTCAGCATTTAGTATAAATTGTTTTGCTTTTGTTGACTTTTTTATCATCAACGACAAACACTGCCAGATTGACGTGAACCTCCAAACAACGATGGCCAACAAAAGGCACGGAATCTAATAGAAATATATTTTTGTTTGAAATTTTGAGTTTGATAAGCGAATTTATAATTAAAAAAATTTTTATAAGAAATCTCGAGACTTTGTCTAAAACTTTACAATTCTTATCCAATTGACGACTGATTAAATCAAGAAAAATATACGTGTGAAGATTTTCTTCTTCTGCGGATCAATTTTACTTTCAACATTAATAAGCAATAAGATCTGAATTTTATTTAGCTGATTTTATTGAAAAATATGCCATAATTACGAAAAGTGCAAATAAAAAAAACGCTAGATTTATATAATTCCTTTTTTTTATATATATAAAGAGAAGTAGCACTTCAGGCAACAATGCCTATTTAGTCAAGTACCGTGCTACATTCTTTTAGGAAAGGGATAGAGATGAGATGAAACAGGTGGTGAAAGTAGATGGATAGTCGGAAATTAACTGCCGTATAAAGACAGCACAGCGACCAGTGACTATGCCTTCATCGCTGAGCAGCCGCACCGACAGTCAATTTTTAATTTTGTAGTGCAAAATACCAAGGTCTTCGTTGGGAATCGAACACACAACCCCTATACTGACAAGCTAGTACACTACCTACTAGCCTACAGGGGCACCTAAATTTATATAACTCCTGTTGACAACTAAAAAATTATTTGTCAAAAACAATTGGTGAATAAATTGCAACGTCTGAGGAGAACTACTCCCTGCTTTATTTAATTCAATTGTACAATCAGTAGCGATATAGTTTAACTTAATATAACCACCCGCAGAAATCTACGTACACATGAAAAAATCGTGAAATTTTTTTTAAGGATCTAAACCCTTAAATGAAGAGAAACATTATTATGGCAGTATTAAAAATTCTGTAAGGAAAAATCTAGCGATGCGATCTAAATTAAGTCTAGAGTTTACTTTACCATCCCAGATTTGCTATTGATGTCATGTTCATTAAAAATAAACTGGATAAACTGGACATTTTTTAATTCATTCAAACTGAAATGTATCATCTACCCGAACTAATACTATTGCAATAACGATTACAGCAAAAGCGGCGAAAATCTGCAATATGAATAAATCTTTTAAAGAAAATTTAAAATTTCATTTAACTTTTAGAGTAAAAGTACACATATATGAAATATTTAACTATAAATTACCTCAAGTGCAAGAAAAAAATTATGAATTCTTAAGTAGCAGAACTCTGTTCGTTAGAAAACTGAATGGTTACCTCAGAATATATGCTATTTTTAACTTTTAACGAAAGCGTAAATAATTGTTATATTAATTATCCATAGTTTTAATTCAGGTTTTATTATATCGGGAAGCCCTAACAATTCCAGTTAAATAGTTTTATAAGTAGGTAGTCTGGCATCTCTTTACGGCATGGAGCATTATAACAGCTGATTTATGTTTTGATTTTTTGTAAAAGTCTTTTTGTCTTTAAATGCACAGCGAAAAAAAGAAAAAAACAGGCAGAAAAAAGTTGTAAAACCAAAACGCATGTAGATACAACACAACGGTGTGGTTTTTCTTTAAATACGGACGTGCTCATTGCAATAAACGGCACGGAACATTTCTAATATATTGAAGTAAAGTTAATACATTTTAAAAATTATGTCTGCCTCCTCGAGTAGTGATACCATGACAAAATCACAAACTACAATTGTTGCTAAACAAAAGCTTCATGATAGTGGTATTTTAACACGTGAGGATTTTGATGGAGGTCCTGTGAGTTTAGATGAAATTGAAACGGGCTTATACTTAGGTATATCTCAATAACTAATCAAATTAATTTGTATTCATTAAATATTTAAGAAGTATATTTTTAATTTGATGGGTTTTTCTTTATTTTAAGGCAACCTGACAGCTGCTACTAATATGGAAACATTAAGAACCTGTAATATAACTTATTTACTTACATTGGATTCGGTACCACTGCCTAAACATATTACGGAGGCTTCCTTTTTAACAACAAAATATATTCAAGGTAAGTTGTCATATAAATAGTTTAATAACTTTTAGAAATGTAAAAAATAAATATCTTTTTTCTTTTCTAATATCTTTTTTATATATTTTTTCTTCACGATATTTCGCTTTCCTTTGGAAAGCTTCTTCAGGAAAAAATTTTTTAAATTTTTGAAAACAAAAACAAAACATTTTTCAAAACTTGTTTCAAAACATTTCTTTAATTTGTTAATAATTTTTTGTTTTCAAAAATATAAAAAATTTTTTCCTGAAGAAGCTTTCCAAAGGAAAGCGAAATATCGTGAAGAAAAAAATATATAAAAAAGATATTAGAAAAGAAAAAAAATATTTATTAAAGATAAATAAAAAAAGATCGGTTAAAACAATAAAAATTAATGTAAAAAATATTTAATTCTATTTAGAAAGATTTTTTATTTATATTATTTAGAATTTATACACAATTTTTTACGAACTTAAAAAAACTAGTCTAATTAAAAATTAACATTTGTTGCTGGTTTAGCACTTTTTTTCTTAAAACTCAATTATATTTCAGAATTTTTATTATTTTTTTTTTTTTTTTGCTTTTAAAATTAATGAATTTTTCTTTTCATTTACTTTTAAGAGTTGTCGTATTTACTTTAAATTTTTGAAATATAAATAGTTGGAAATTCTGTAATTTGTATAAACAAGATACAATTATTTTTTCACGACCTCAGTCTAGAAAAATTTTATAATATTAAAGTGATATCCAAGGTCTACTAATACTTCTAGAGTTTTCGACAAAATGTTTTTTATTTCAAAATATTTGATATTTAACCGTTACATACAGCCAGCCATTGACTTTTGTTTTTCTCTGAAAAGGTTTGGTAGCATTTGGTGTATTTCTTGTTCACTTACACATGTATTTTTGTTTCTACGCTTTCTCACTCTCTCTCCTGAATATGCCTTTACATGGAGAATCACAAAGCACAAATTAGAACGAATCTCAAGCTTTTGTTTAATTTAACTTCTACTCCTATTCATTGCATAGTGTAAACAGCAACTTTTGAAAATTATTTACCCTATTTGCAATTGGCAATCTTTAAATTCTGATTCGTGCATGGAAAGAAATATATTTTGTTTTTGATACTTAAAGAATATGTCGTTAATTGCCTATTGTAGGGAAAGTTATATGATTTATATTTCATTATGCGCTCCTTTTTTCTTCTCAACAAAAATCTCAATAAGTCGAAGTAAGTTAAGACTTTGTAATAATATATATTATATTCATTTTATTATTAAATTGCTCCTTTTTTCTTATAGTAAATGCCCACACACACAATTTCACACACAAACTCATACAAATTTATTTTTAGATGTTGATGTGTAAAAAAACGTAGTTATTTGTTTTTTATTTATTTAAGACTTGATTTTCTTTTATAAAGGGTGTTTTTTATAGAGATAACAAATTTTAAAATCGAATAATACAAAGATGAATTGACAAGAAGTTTACTTCATGCGAAATATGACTTCTAGCAAATGACCGTTACTGCGCGCTCGGGTGTAGTCTAACTGAATGCACAAGTTTTGTTGTTGATGTTGCATATCGGTGTCAATGAGGCGAATGTTTCGGGTTTGTCGGCGTAGACTAGCGACTTCACATTTCTCCACAGAAAATAGTCTGGAGGCCCATTTGTTGTTCGAAAATGTGGAACTATGCGGTTACCAAACGTTTTCTATAATAAAATCAATTGTGGTAACCAGCTGTGTGGCATGCTGAACTGTCTTGTTGAAACCACAGCTCTTGTACACCTGGGTTGTTCAATTGATGATCGAAAAAGTCAGAAATCATGGCTCTTCACGTACTGACCAATATGATTTTTAAATAAGTGCGGGACCAGTACTTCCAGCAGCCCGCAAAGCACACTAAACATTCAGTTTTTCTGGATGTAATGGTGTCCCAACATACACTTCATGTAAGTATTCAAAAAAAGTGAGCTTCATCGCTTGTGAAAATCAATCAATTTGGCATTGTTCAGGCGTCCATCTATCTATTCATATTGAAATACCAAAACCAAACTAAATATAAATCACTTGACAGTTAATAAAATGGCCACCAGTTAAAAGTTCTATACCTCTATTAAAAACATCCCACAGAATGTCAATCATATCAATTCATTGAATTTTCACTTAATGTTTAGATAATGTGCCATAATTTTCAGACAGTGATAAACATTACGCCTCACATAAAGAACACACGCCACGATAACAAATGTACAGACACATACACTTACACACGCAGTGTTGGGCAAAATATTTTTATTTCTTCAACTCAGCACTAAATTAAAGGGATAGAAAACGTCAAGTAGGAGAGCATATAAAGTTCATTAACCCAAATTTTAATAGAAGTATTTTTTCACTTACCTGGCAAGAAATGTGTAAAGTGTGGAAAAGGGGATGGGGCTTATGTTAGGACTTACCGCATAGATAATGCGTGTTTTATTAAATTTTTCATTACTCCTAATTAAAAAATTATTGTCAATCAAAAGGACTGAATTATTTGTTTTTATTAATTCTAAATTTACAGTTCTCGCAATGAGCAAGAAATTTATTTTGTTTTTTCTAGTATCCATGCTCAAGTGTTTTTGTTTTTCCAGTTAAGGCCAGAACAAATTAACTATCAGTTATATGTTGTCCGCAAACCGATCGAGAAATATTAATTTAAGAATGGCAGACCGAATTGAGAAGCATTATTTTTCCCATGCATAGATTATTAACTTTACATAAATGTTATACAGAAATACAGTTGCTATAAAAATGTAGCATATAGCATGCAATAGAAAAGTTTTTCTTCAATAAATGTTCTGCACTGACTTTTGGATTTTTTTAACAAATGCGGCCCTGGAAATCAAACCTTTTTATACTCTTTAACTTAGGACATAATTGAACAAATTGAGCTTTAGATTTTTGTTTTTAAAGTTTAAAAAGAGACCACGGAGAAATTATGGGATATTAGATGCATTTTCTCTATCTTTTATATCTCTCGGAAAAGATTTTTTGATTAAGTTGTCATATTTTCAAAAGTCGTATTTAACTTCTCTAATCCATTTTTATAAAACAAAGTCTAGAATTCTTATGAGAAGGAACTATTTCATCACATGCTATATAAAGGATTTTGTTTACCAAAATAAAATCCTTTTTGACAAAATGGCGGTCCTATTTCGTTAATCGCTGAAACCGATTTGATTAACACCGTATAGACTATGTCCTTAACATATCCTCACAAAATATAATCCAGATTATTATGAAATTATGCGATCGGCAAATTTCCCTGTTGAAACCACATGTCAGTGATATCCACGTCGTCGATATGTCCTGGTGTACATTTATTGTTGAATATATGGTTCGCAAAGTTGGATTCTGGAGTTGATCTTGGTCCTCGTAGTTTTCCGTTATAGTCTCTAATGTGTTTCCTAAATCTGATCTTAATTCTCAGTCCATTGGGAGAAAACCCAATGGGTTCACACATAAACACAAACGGACAACAAGCATGATCGTAAAAGGATTTAGTTAGAAAGAAAGACGAATGAAAAAGGGAGCGACAAATTAGGTAAAAAGAGACAAACGAAAAAAGAGGGAGATATACAGGCAAAAAGGAGAGAAAGTGACGAATGCAATAACACGAAGGGAAACACGAACAAAACGATCTATATAAACACAGTTGACAATAGAACGCAACTAGTACGAAGAGAACACTGATGATGGCAAACGGCCGAAACCGGTTTGTTCACAAACCAAATTTAACGAGGGTCGACGGAAAACCGTACCCAAATAAGAGCATATTAGATGCATTTTCTCTATCTTCTATATCTCTCGGAAAAGAGTTTTTTATTAAGTTGTCTCTAATCCATTTTTGTAAAACAAAGTCTACAGAAGGAAGTATTTCATGGCATGCTATATAATGGGTTTTTCAACAAGAATTTTAAATGAAAAATGATATCTGGTAATTGTCCACCACGACCACGCTGACAGATGTCGATTCTTTCACCAAAGTAACTTTTTGGCAAAATGGCGGTCCTATTTCGTTAATCGCATCACGGATTTTGAGTTTTAAGGCTGAAATCGATTCGACTGACTTCGTATAGAATCTGTCCTTAACATAGCCCCACGAAATATAATCCAATGGTGTTAAATCACACGATCTGGCTGTCCACTTAACTGTTGATTGTTGTGAAATTATGCGATCGGGAAATTTGGTTTGCAATAAATTGATCGTTTCAATGGCTGCATGACATGCGGCACCGTCCCCTGTTTAAACCACTGTAACGACCAAAAGTCCGGAGTCGTTTTTGGTCACACAGAGAACTGTCTGACAACAGTCACAGGTCAATCCCTATCTTTTATTTTATATGTATTTACTAAGACAAAGAATTTATATTTAAATTGATATATTTTTCTACAATGCATCTTTCTATACACGCACATATTTATTTAGTTATAGAATCATTTACCAAAAATATGAATTCATGTATTTACTTATATACGCATGTAGTTATAAGTATTTATGTTGACGTAAGATTTAGTTCTAGTTATTATTGTAATTAGCCACGAAGGCATACGAGTATTGTAATTAGTAACATTCATATTGTAAAACTGGCTGCAGCTCGGTGGTGAAAACAGCCGTCGGCTGTGGTGTACTTACTACCGAAGTAATGTAAGTATGTTTGTGCATTGGTGTGTGGTAGGAAAAAGAGTATAACAGCGCAAACATCAATCAGAAAGAATCAATTGGTGTGCGACCGGCAACAGGAGCAAAGGTAAATATCTTCTTCAACTTTTTTATTTATTTTTTGGACTGGTAGTCAGGGTATAGATAAGGCCGTGGTAATACCCAGCCAAAGCCATACCCTGAGGCAGGACAGAACTGCGACGTAGCGACCACAAACAGAGCCGTGGTAATACCCAGCCGAGTTTGTGTCCGCAGTCGCCACCGACAGTGACCAGGCAGTGAACGGTTGCGCCGTGGTAATACCCAGCCCAGCCTACAGTGCCCTGTCGCTTGCGGCGTACCGACCTATTTCGACAGAGCGAACACAAACAGAGCCGTGGTAATACCCAGCCGAGTTTGTGCCCGCAGTCGACTTAGAAAGTGACGTTCGCCGAATACGGATCGCATAAAGTAGAAGATGTTTACTGGAGCTGCCTGCATACACACCAGTTCACAAGATTTGAGCCCGAGCTGCAGTCAAGTTGCGAACTAGGAATAGGGCAACCCCTTTCCTCAATAAAGAGCAACACTATGAGTAAGGCTTCGTCTTTTTTTTTGGAATCGACACAACACGACCCTGGACGCCGCTGAGCATACCTCAGCTACCAGGAAAACGTGTCGTTACACCACATGTCAGTGATATTCACGTCGTCAATAATACGCCAAAATTGAGTTGTTAGCATCTTGCGATAGCATGATTAATTAACTGTTACCGCATTTCCAGCTTCATCTTCGAAAAAAAACGACCCAATCACGCCTCCAGACTACATAGCGCATAATACAGTAACACTTTGAGCATGCAAAGGCTTCTCAATAATCACTCTAAGATTTTCAGAAGCCCAAATGGGGTAATTTTGCTTGTTGACATACTTTGACAAGTGAAAATGTGCTTCGTCTGAAAAATGATTTTTTCACAAGTTAACCGTGTAAGGTTTCAAAGTCAAATTCTTACGCAAAATTCGCCATATGGTGGTTTTGGATAACCCCAGTTGTTGAATTGACAAATTTGGATCTGCTTCAACATTGGACTCACGACTGCGATGTTTTCAGTTGAACGACCCGGTCGAACTCTTGTTGGTGTTCGCACATTTTGTATCGAACCCGTCGACTCAAATTTAACGACCAAATTCTTAACAGCGGTCTCAGAAGAACGATTATGTTGTCCGAAAATGTCACGAATTTTACGAAACGTAACTTTTAAACAAAACCACCATTTTCATAGAGGATTTTTATTATTTCAATGCGATTTTCGCGCGAAATTGAATTGCCAATGCAACAACGACTACGTCAAAAAACTAAATGCAAAACTATCATATTGTTGCCACAATTGAAAAACAAACTTCTTGTTGAAAAATCCAATATATTCTTTTTTTTCACACATATTTTTTCCTCGAAAATGCTGAATCATCCATAATATTATTGGGACACTAGAAAGTTGAAACAATTAAGACTTTTGTATTTAACTGTTGAGAAATTAACTCAATTAATTTTTTGTATTGGATTTCGAGATTGAATCTGTTAAATCTGTAAATTTTAAATCTTCGCTTTTACGAAGGAGATTTAGTTTAGCTGCAGCAGCTTTCAAACTGCATCGCTCAATTAAAAAAAGCCGAATTGATAAACTTAAAGATTTATTTTAATATCTACTGTATTGATGTTTACAATATCTAAACTGTAAAAGAATGAAATCTTCGTTTCTTTAAATTTATTTGTGTCTTTTAAAAGAGTAAATTCTTAGCTGAAGACTTTTTTAACTACAAAGATGGTTAAGTTTTGCGAAACATTTTTGTAGATTTCTTAAAGCAAATAAAATAAAAAAGATTAGAAATGTCTGAATTTAAGAAGGTCAATAAATTAAGGCGAATCACAAGGCATCAAATAAATTCACAACAAAGCCTTAAATAAATCAAATCGTATAATCTTTATTATATTCGTTATTGTAGCGAAATAAATTCATACCCTGACGACGTTTAAGTATGATATCCATATTGTTATGCGTTTGCGTGTATTTTTGCTGTCACTTCACCCCTAATAACATGTACGTCTTGTATTTGAGTTAAATGAAGAAGAAATAAAAGTTCAGGTGGTGGTTACGTTAATTGTTGTTGTTTTCCTGAGAAAAATTTTCGACTAAACTTTGGCCAAGTTTGGCTTGCGTCGTACTGCGGCGAAGAAATTCAATTGCCGTGGTGTAAGTAGTTATTTGCTTGTTGACGACGAGAAGTTCAATTTTTAAAGATGGAGAAGAAATGATGAGTTCAAAATTTCCGTAGTCACAGCATATTTTGCTCTAGCTGGTTTCCCAGGTAAAGAACGGGTTTGCTAAACATGGCTGTTTAAGTTTATTAAACAAAAGATGGTGGAGACAAATCTAGTTGCAGCCAAAGAATAAAAAGATAAAAAAAAATTGAAAATAAATTGCCAGAATAGGATAAAATATAAAAATTGGAATATAAATGTTATACTTTAAAGAACACGCTTTGCGTTTAAAAACGAAAAGCGTAACAATAACCTTGAAAGTGCAACTTTATCTCTGAAAGCTGGAAAACGAGCAATTTTCCTACAAAAAATGAAAAAAAAAAATATTTATCTCAATAAATAAATAATTAAACAATGAAGCCCTTCTTTTACAAACTGACTCATTTTCATTAGCATCATGGTCTATTTAATATTTTGCATGAGTGATTCTATTATGATGTTTACAATACATTCGTTGTCAATGGTTGTTATTTTGCCAGATTTTGTTAACTCATAAAATTATAAGCAATAGATGATTGTGATATAGACATGCCTACACACAACTTTACATACACACACACAAGTTTACTACTGTACAGATAAACCGTATCTGTAAAAAGTCTGTATACAACTTTTTGTATTAAATTTTTGAAAGGAAAATTGTATATAAACTCGAGTCTTAATAAGTATAGGGTGTTTTTTTTATACAGATGTAGAACTTTGAAATGGAACAAACTAAGGATGAATTTTTTTAATCTGTATGTCCAATCGTGTCGGGCTTACAGGTGCAGCGACTTCATATATACCCCTGGAGAATAGTGTAGCGACGTCAAATCGCACGATCTTGGAGCCCAACTTACGTTTCCGAGATGTGAAACTGTACGGTTACCATGCGTAACGTTCTGGTCAGCGTCGTTTTTAAAGAAGTACGGATGAGATTTCGCCAGCTCATTAAGCACACCAGCAAGTTTTTCTCGATGTAACGGTGTCTCAACATACACTTGAGGATTATCATCACTCAAAATGTGAGCTTCATCGCCAAACAAAATTTACGTATAAAAATCACGATTAACTGCAATCTTTTTTTGGCCACAATTTAAACAATTTGGAAACGTTCTTCAGTCGTCATTCTATTTAACCAAACAAAACATAAATTATTTCATAGCTGGCAAAACGGACGCCAGTTAACTAAAGAACTGCAAGACTTGAAACAAACAAAACGGGCTAAATTGGAAGAATGGACTTGGTACTGTCCATACAAACGAAGCACTGGCTGGATTATAATAGTGATAATGGCAGCAAATGTTTCCACTGGTGTAGTAGAGCGTAGCAGGTATAGCTAGCTGTATATAAAAAAAAATTAAATAGTTTTGGATAATAATAGAAGGAAAGTGCCTGTTGTGGTTAAAGTTAATTTCATCTTATAAATTTTGGCAGTAAGCGAGTGAAAACTCCTTGGGCAAATGTGCGTTAAAGAATTTTGGTGATGATTTTGTGCATCAACAACTTTATGATGACAGTTTTCTCGAATGCAAGCGATTCAACTTTCTTGGAAAAGGAGAAACTCAATATTCACTTTTTCTTATATTCGTAGTAGATACATTGGCGATTGTTACAATGAATTCAATTTCGCACGAAAATCGCATTAAAATAATTAAAATCCACTAATGGTGGTTCTGTAAAAGTTACATAATCGTTATTAAGAATGTGGTCGTTAAATTCGAGTCGACAGACTCGATACAAAATGTGCGAATACAAACGCATGTTCAACTGAGTCGTTCAACTGAAAACATCGCAGCCGTGCGCCACAGTGTTAAGGCAGATCGTAGTTTGTCAATTTCTCGACGTTCTCAACAATTGGCGCTATCCAAAACCACCAAATGGCGAATGTTGCATAAGGATTTGACTTTGAAGTTATACAAGGATCAAGTACTGCAGGAATTGAAGCCGACCGACTATTCACATCGCCGTAGATTTGCTTAATACATTCTGGAACAACCGTCTGGTTTTTCTGAAAAAAATATTTTTTTCTGACGAAGCCCATTTGGAATTGTTAGGGTCAATAGGCAAAATCGCCGCATTTGGGCTTCTGAGAATCCCAGAGCGATTATCGAGGAGACTTTGCATGCTTAACGCGCTATGTAGTCTGGAGGCGTTGAGCCGTTTTTTTTTCGAAGATGAGGCTGGAAATGCGATAATAGTTAACGGATCACGCTATTCCGAGATGCTAATAACTTGATTTTGACGACGTGGATATCACTGAGATGTGGTTTCAACCAATGAAAGGATCAATTTATTGTAAAGCAAATTTCGCGATCGCATAATTTCACGACAAATCTGCAGTTAAGTGTTCAGCCAGATCGTGTGATTAAACAGCACTGGGTTATGTTAAGGAAAGATTCTATACGGAGCCAATCGAATCGATTTCTAGCCTTAAAATTCAATATCCGTGATGTTTTCAACGCAATAGGACTGCCATTTTGCCAAAAGATGATTAAAAACTTTGATGAAAGAATCGACATCTGTCAGCGATATCGTGATGGAAATTTTCCAGATATCACTTTTCATTAATAATTGCCGAACTTTTCTCTTCGTAACACAATAAAAATTTGAATCATCTTAATATAAGTTTGTTGTCTTATTTTGTTTTAGAAAACAAACTTCTTGTTTAAAATCCTTTTATTTGCCATTTTGACTTGGGAGTTTGATCTTCTCATAATGGAACATAATATTGTATCTCCATAAACTATATTATACATACGTAACGTTATAGGTCAAACTTTCATAAAAATATTACATTTATTGTTTGTTGAGCAAATACACTTTATAGAGCAAAATGCAGCAAATCCGTGAAGAGTGATTTCGACCGATTTACTCTTAAAGAAATATAGATTATTGCTGTAAGTTTTTCAGTGTAGTTAATTAATTTTTAGTCTCGAAATTAGTTATTAAATTCAATTCACAAGGAATATTTTATTTTTGTACACTCACTTTTCCAACCACCTGTATTAAATAAAACATCCAAAGATATCCCCGTTAACTTTTCTTTATGTTCATAGAAGATAAAATCACTTTCCTTTTCTCAACTGCACATAAAGAAAATGTGTAATTATTGTTACGTTTAAATCTTGAATGTCAAAGTACTTGTGTCATTCAGATCTGTCTATTCATTCATTTTTATAACAATAAAATTAATTGTATATAAAATGGATACGCTTGTTAATGAAGCGTTATTGTTATGAGGATAGTTAAAGTGTTATTATTAGATTATGACCTTTATGATATAAAATTTGTTTAAATAAATTGCAAATAAACGTAGTGATTAAGTAATGTATGACATTCTGGTATTATTTCGTGATGTCAAAGAGATATTTTTATAGAGGGGTAGAACTGTAAACTGCCAAAAATTTTTTAACTGGCGGCCATTTTCTTAGCTGTCATGTGAGATATATTTAGTTTTTCGTTCATCAATTGAACAAAAATAATGAGGAGCAGGAGTTGTGTGTACTACATGACCGCCCCCCCCCCCTGGGGGACACATTTATCGGTCTTTATAGAACTTCGACTCTCTACACCTGTGCAACTGGATGTATAAGGGAGCCCAGTCCCCTGAAGTCAGCAGGGGTACAACTGGAAGCTTCACGTTATTTCCACGGGAATCAGTAACCCGCAGAGTTTCCGCTATTTGTCTCTTTAGGCATTTAGCTGTTTCCCTGACTGATTATTGAGGTTAGCCTTTCGGGAGTATCGTGGTGGTTGTGGTTTCGCGGCCCCATATCAGGTCTGTTTTATATGGTGGCCAGGATCATTTCACTTTTAATAGCACCTACCTGGTGGAATGATCTCTTAGATCCAATGAGCATGCTAGATATGTGTTTTGGACAGGAGTTGGAGAGTCTCCAACTCTTCAGCAAGGAGTGGTGGTTTGCAGCCCTGTTCTGGAATCATCGAAATTGCTATTAGGAAGGACCTGTTGCTAGAATTAAACTTCGGCCTCCTAGGGCGTGAGTGGCGCTGCTTTTTACTCACAGTGGTCTGACCACCATCTGATTAAGGCTCACTGCCAGGCGCAGATGTAAATCATATCACGAAATATACAACATGTCACACAGTTCGTCTCAAAATTACCTTATTGAAGGAGACGTTTGGTAACTACATAGTTTCATGTAAAATTTAACGCCGCTAGACTATTTTCTTTGTGGATACGAAAAGTTGCTTATCTACGCCATTCGCCGCTTTACTACTGGCCAGAAAAGTCATCGCGATTTGGACCTCCAGATTAAATTATGTCTGAGCCAGCCGTTGTGGTCATATGCCAGAAATACATAATTTAAATTATGATGCTAGAAGATTATCATCTTTCGAATAAAGCAAATTTCATGTCAATTTAAAAATATCAAACATGGACTTTTTCTAACGGTGTCAAGTAGGAACTCTGACAAGATTTGTAACCACGATCCTTGCTTATTAAACAAGTGCTTTAATAAAGTTATGCGACTGTCCAAACCCCAGCACTCTTCAGCTGTGACAAGATTCATGCAATATTCTGGCTAGACCAAAATTTCGCTCTTTTAATATACAAAAGCAAGATTCGTCCGAAAATTCCCGGTTTTATTATACAACCAACCGCCTTAAGCATCTCAATTTAACACAATTGTTTTCATTTTTCCAGTTTAGATACGTACTTCGAGAGGTTTCCACTGTTGATTTCCATTCATTAGCCCATGTAGGCTAGTAAGTAATGTATTAGCTTGTCAGTCTGGGGGTTGTGGGTTCGATTCCCAACCTTGGTTTTTTTCCACTACAAAAATAAAAATTGACTGTCGGTGGGCCTGCTCAGTGATGAAGGCATGGTCATTGGTAGCTGTGCTGTCTTATACGACAGTTAATTTCCGACTATCCTTTAACTTTCACCACCTGATTCATCTATCTCTATCCCTTTCCCAAAGAATATAGCACGGTAATTGACAAAATAGGCATTGTTCCCTGAAGTTCTACTTCTCTTCAAAAGAAAAAAAAAAACTGATGAACCGCGACTTTAGAACAACAATTTTTTTTATTCTTTTCTTTGCAAAATTTTTTGGGTTCGAACTTAGACATTCAGCTTAGCGCAGCCAACATGTCTGTTCAGCATGTGTCACTCAAACTCTTTTAAGTGGTGAGAGTAGAATCTTATTCTCTGCTCTGTTCTTTAAGCTAAAACATAAAGGGTTGCCATATACAGTATAGAAGACTTCCTTCTTCCTTCCTTTAAGGTTTAAATCGAATGTCCATACCAACCACAACCACTTCCAGCTATGTCTATCCCCAAAAAAAGGGATCATTCTTTAACTTCTACTTCAAACATAACTAACTATAATTCTCTTTTTAAATTTTTTATAATTTTAGTTTCTGATATGCCGAAAGAAGATATTTTACATCATTTAAATACTTGTGTGGATTTTATAACATCAGCACTCATTAAGGGCAATAACATTTTAGTACACTGGTATGTGATTTATTTTCTTTTTAGCCATTATGCCTGTGCATGTATGTGTTTTTCTAGTTATTTTGGTGTTAGCCGCAGTTCCTCCGCCGTCATTGCTTATGTAATGAAACAGCACAATATCGATTACCAAGCTGCCTATGATTATGTTAAATCAAGAAGACGTTTTGTGCAGCCAAATATGGGTTTTATAGCTCAACTGAAATTATGGAGACGCATGGGCTGCACTATCAATCCACAATATCAAAAATATAAAATATATCGTTTACGTCTAGCTGGGGAGCAAGTGAGAAAAGGTATTAAAAACAAAAAAAATAATTATTATTAAAGTCCTGATTTCTCTTCCCTTAAAATATCCGTTTTATATTTCGCAGCTAAAATTCTTCCACAAAACTTTAACAATCTAATAAAAGCCGATCCAGCTATAACACAAGAAAATCCTGAACCCATAGTTTATCGCTGTCGTAAGTGTCGTCGCGTTTTAGCCTCAAAATCTCATGTGCTCTTACATCAACCCAAAAATCAAGCTCCTACAAATACTTCCAATGGTAGTGATAATGATGATGTCACAGCCATACAAAATACTACTACTACAGCAACACCACGTCTTCTAGAGCAAATTGCCTCTCAAATACGTAAAGCATCGATATCAACACTTACCGATGATCAGCAGCCGGTAATGTGTGATAATAAAAAAATATTTTGTGAGAGCATTTTATTTGTGGAGCCCATAGCTTGGATGCAACATATTTCGAATAATACTCAAGGTCGTCTAAATTGTCCAAAATGTGAACAAAAATTGGGAAACTATAGCTGGATTAATGGTGAGTAAATGATGTATTGATGAAATAAAAATTATTTATTATTATCATTGGATTTGTCGAAAAATAGATAGATGCCCACTTTGGAAGGCTAAGCCAACCAAAAGCAAATTTCACACACCGCCCCTTTCGATAAATTTTCTTCAAATAGAATTTATAATTATTGGCAAATTTTTGCTTTGTTATGCTAATGGATCCAGCAGTTAAAAATATAAAACGAAATTTTTGTTACCGGAAAACGTTTATTCTCTTTTAAGGAAAGTATATCCAAGGTTAAGCTTTCTTGGACTGCAACGATCCAGATGATTTCCAACCGGTTTTTGCAAAACTCATGTATGAATTTCTAATGTACAGTAGAGGAAGGTGGAAGGAAAGTTTGCACTCGAAACACTCTTTACATCCTTTTTGGTTCTCTGGTATAGTACTTGGAACTTTTTTAATGATACCAACAGATATCACTTCACTGACACGTTTCCAATATATTAAAAGATAGCTAATGTAATGTTAGTTTGCTAATTTGAAAAGGTTACGAGTGCTGGGATTTATCTACTATAAGCAATATTTTAATAGCCTTGCACGAAGTCACACTCCCCATAAAAATTTAAAACACCACCTTCTATTCGCACAACAAGTGTATGGAATGACACCATGTTTTCAAAAGGAAAAATAGCAAATCATGTGTGTGCAAAGCGTGCCAATGATGATGTCGCTTAGTAAAGTGTTGGAATGTCTACGTTTACAGGAAGTAAGTTGTCATTCCTAAAAAACTAATTGCAAATGGGGCGGTTATTACTTGGCATTTAAAAACTTTCACTGCCCATAGACAAAATGTTGTGAAGGATGCATTCATTCGCTACAAAATATATTTTATATAACATAATAATGCGACGAATGTTATCGATCGTTTCGGCCTTATCGGCGGAGACTAGCAACTTCACATATCCCCATTGAAAATATTCTAGCGCCGTTAAATGGCACGATCTTGGAGGCCAGTTCGAAACGTAAAACTATGCGGGTAACAAACTTTTTCTTCAATAAATAAATTGTTGCACGAGCCACATGTGTGGCATGTTGGAGCATCATACAATAGATCCTGCATGTCATACTTGCTTATTTACAATAATAAACGAAGTCAGTAATCATGGCTCTATAAAGGTCACCATTAACTGCAACATTCTGACCAGCATCGTTTATAAAGAAATGCGTACCAATAATTCCACCAGCTCATAATGTACATAAAACAGTCAGTTTTTCTCTATGTAACGGTGTCTCAACATACATTTGAGTATTGTCATCATTTCAAATATGGCAGCTTTGTTTATTGACGTAAAAATTCAATTAGAAGTAAGCTTGATCGCTAAGCACAATTTGCTTATGGAAATCAGAATCATCGGCCATCGTGTTTTGGACCCAATTTGCATAATATGTAAGCGTTGCTTAAGCGTCAGTTTATTCGCTATCGAACCAAACTAAAAATAAATCTCTGGAAAGCTGATCAAATGATGCGCTTTCGTCCACTGGCAGCATTTTAGGAAGCTAACCAATGTTTCACATGTAAAAGTTTCACTTTTATCTCAATTCATCTGCTGTCTGTATAGTCCAATCTGCCCACAAATGCATCAGGGAAGAACAGTTGCAGTGGGAATATTGAAAGATTTTCCTATTAATTATTGCTTTTCCTTAAATTTATTACTTCAGTCAGTTGTCAATGACGCCTAAGGCCATGATACACTTTGTGATTTTGTCATTAGGTCTGTCAAAATTCGCATGGGTTTCGATAAAATAGCACAGTATGTATTAACATAAGTATGACAGATTTTTTGACAGATCGATTCTATTGCTAGTCTTTAAAAAAATTTTACTAAGAAATAATTTTTATACGATCAGAGTTGCATCTATACTGTGCGAGAGATTGACACTGAAAAAATATTTTCTTGCGATTTTTTTAAGTAAAACAGAACTTCATCCCATTTTCTTCTGAAGGAGTGGTGTATGATGGTGTAGAACGCTTTCTTGATTGTTTATCTCATGTTGCTAAATTAAATTTGTCGCTTACTTACTTTAGTTTGCTGGTTACGTTGCTTTAGTTTTTATAATTTTGAAAAGTGTTAGAAATATCTAAATCCTTGTTATATCAGAAACTGATTTAAAAAAAAATTGTTTTTTTTTTGTTATTTTAACAGGTTGTCAATGTCCCTGCGGCGAAGAAGTTTCTCCAGCATTTTATTTAATACCTTCCAAAGTGGAACTTTCAAAAGCAGTACAAAATGTACAAACAACATTGTAGATTAAGAAACATGATTTGAAAAATTGTTATTTTCCGTACTTCTTAGGATTTAAGCTTTTTTGTTTTTGTTCTAAAAATAATCGAAACAATAATCCTTTGTAGTTCTTAAATAACATCCGCAGAATTAGTGCTTCTACAACTACTTTTAGCACAGATGATGTGAACCAGCGCGTATAGATTCACATCTCGTATATTCTGTTGATATACGTCTACTATACCGAAGTCACAGCACAATATGGTGATGATTAATCCAGATTTTGAAATAAAGTTCATCTGACCTTTCATATTATTGTTAAAGAGTTTTAGGAACAGGACCTTGAGAAAGTCGATAGTTCAACAGCTATCCCTAACCGTTAACTAAAACTTTTTGGTCCTATTTCGTTAATCACATCACGGATTTTGAGTTTTAAGACTGAAGTCGATTCAATTGGCTCTGCATAGAATCTGTCCTTAACATAACCCAATTAAAATATAATTAGTGGTGTTTAATCACACGATCTCGCTGACCACTTAACTGCTGATTGTCGTGGAATTATGCGATCTGGAAATTTGGTGTGCAATAATTGATCGTTTAATTGGCTGTGACATGTGGCACCTGTTGAAAAACCACATGTCAGTGATATCCACGTCGTCAATAATAGGTCGAAATCGAGTTGTAGCATCTCGCGATAGCGTGATCCGTTACTGCATTTCTCCTCATCTTCGAAAAACAAAAAACGGCCCAATCACGCCTCCCAACCACATTGCGCACCACACAATGGCGTTGAGCAGGCAAATGCTTCGGAAGTTCAACTGCGGCAGCAGGTTGTTCTTGAATGAATTGTGCGAATCTATAGCGATGTGAATGGTCGGCCAGCTTCAATTCTTGCACCAGTTGAACCTTGTAAGGCTTCAAAATCAAATCCTTACGCAAAATTACCCATGTGGTGGTTTTAAATAACCCCAATTGTTGAGAACGTCGAGAAAATGACAAATTTGTATCTGCTTCAATACTGTGGCTGACGGTGGCAATGTTTTCAGTTGAACGACCCGGTCTAACACGCGTTGGTGTTCACACACTTTGTATCGAGCCTGTCGACTCAAATTTAACAACCAAATTATGTTGTCTGAAAATATCGCGATTTTTACGAAATGCAACTTTAATGCGATTTTCCCGCGATATTGAATACGTTGTAACAATTCCCAATCTACTACGAATATGTCAAAAAACTGAATGTCAAAATTATCATGTTGTGGGTGTTGCCACAATTGAAAAAAACTTCTTGTTGAAAAACCCGATATATTCAGTTCATTAATTCACTGGAGTAACGATACAGATTGTAACGTATGTACTAGTATTACATTAGATACTAATGTATAATCTGATGCCTCTTTATCTTTTAACATTCTTCCCTTTTTGTAGAAAGGTTTCTCCAGGGATTAAGATTAAAGGCTCCTGCAAGGCTCTAGTCGACAATAAAGTAAAAAAAAGTCATCCTGCAGAGATACCAACAGAGGTTATTATGTAGTATGTTGCGCAATTTCGGCCAAGCTTCTTTTCTTATTGTAATCCATATTTCTATGTTGAATATTAGACCATAGACCTAAATACGATCCCACATCAAGAAAGGCAAAAGTAGTTATGGCAGCTTAAGTTTCGCGAATATTGTTAAAAAGAACTGAACCGTTTTTGCTTGCAGTAATTTTAGAACATGTTGTAAAAACTCTCCATAATATATATTTCCTTATAATTATTTATTAAGATATTAGCATACATACATACATGTATTACATTACGACTACATACATACAAATATATTTAAGTCAATGCTTCCATTTTTCGTAGTTTCTTAAGCGTAAAAAAATATTTAAGTTGTTATTTTTAAGAGCAATTAATTTGGGAAACAATTGAATTCCCTGTGGCAAAATTAATTTGAATTAATGGTGCTTCCGCAAGCGTTAAACTAAATGAGACTTAATTCACAGTGGCAGAATTGCAAAAGAAATAGCTACCACAGTAAAGCAGACTTTTAGCAATTCGGTGAGTCAAGTTCAGAATTTTTTTTTTTTTTTTTTTAATTTATTGGCATAGGAGAGGTATTAAAGGAAACATCTACATCTCATCGACCATATTGTAGCAATCTCACAATTGTATTTTTTTTTTCGAAATTGAAATTCGAAAAGACAAAACAAAAGCAAAAATATAGGAATATGACCATAAATGCTACTCGATGGTTCTATAGCTCGGTTTTTTATTGTTTCTTGGATGCTTTAATTTTTTTTGAAGCCTAGAAAGTTCTTTCGCTTAAGTGCTATCGGCAGAATTGTTAGCTATACGAACCCGAATGGCATTGAGAGAGGTTAAGTTTCGTTTAAAAATGTTATCTCGTTAACACACATCCACTTGTCTACCCATGATCCCCCCCCGGGGGCACATTTATCGGTCTTTATAGAATACTTGACTATCTAGACCTGTGCAACTGGGGGGAAAAGGGAGCCCAGTCCCCTGAAATCAGATAGGGAGACAACTGGAAACTCCACTTTATTTCCACGGGGATCAGTGAGCTCGCAGAGTTCATTATTTGTCTCTTTAGACATTTAATAGTTCTCTGGCTGATCAGTGAGGTTGGCCCCTATATGGGAGCATCGTGGTGGTTGTGGTTTTGCGGCCCCATAACAGTATAATGGTTATTATGGTGGCCAGGATCATATCACTGATAATGACACGCAAAGTGAATGATCCAGTCCAGTGAGCATGCTAGACATGTGTTCTGGACAGGAGTAGGAAAGTCTCCAACTCTTTAGCAAGGTGTTATGGGTTGCAACCCTGTCCTGGAATCATTAAAGTTGCAATTAGGTGGTTCTGTTGCTTAGAATTATGCCTTCGGCTATCTAGGACGAGCATGACGTTCCAAATTATGTATAGTGGTTTGTCCACCATCTGATTAAGGCTACATAGCCAGTAAAACAAATCACGCTCTGTCTACCCATGATAAAGCTGACAATATTCTACTGACCGTGAAATCTTTGTTTCAGCCATCTCAGCCTATGCCTTTGTCATACCAAACAAAGGCACATAATGCAGTCAATACTTTTTAATTCTTTCTTGTTTTCGCAGAAATCGAATGTGCTTTCTAGCCATTCACTGATCTTTGCCCTGATATAACAGTGGTGCCTTAAAATATCTTCGACCTTTATTGAGAAGTTGACTGACTCTATTTGACTATGAATGATAAGTTCTGTCTTAAATCCGGAATTTTATCGACCATACTCCTGAAAGAACTTCCGAAAAATATTAGTCTATGGATGCTAAACCGTTCAGTAACACAAAAAAAAACTCGATCAGGGAAAACAGCTTTCAGAATTGTGATGATTATTATTTTTTAGTAGTTAATTATTAAGCACTAGGTCATTATTTAATAAAAAATTTTTAAAAACTTTTTTTTATTATTTATTCAATATTTCGCCAAACCATTGGTTGACATCATCAGGATAAACCAAAAAGAATATATAAATAATTAATCAAAAATTGAAAAAATTTTTTTGATTAACAAATTCAAAAATAATCAAAATCTTTTTCAAAAAACAAAACAAACAAAAACAATAAAAACTACAAATTAAAAAAACTTAATAACTATACATACATACATACAAACAAATTTTCAATACTAAAAATTTTTTCAAATGAAAAACAATTTGGATGATTATTATTATTATTTTATGATTCGTACAAATTTATCTGCGCAAAGCTTTTATGCTTGTCTGCAGGATATTAAAACTAAAAAATAAATAAATGCATGCATAATAAAACTAGTTTTTAAAATCAAATTTCAGAGTTTTTGTAATTATAAATTTTGAATTATTGAATTATTATTCCTTTATCAGTTTATTTCGTTTTTATTCGTGCGCTGTGTTGATTATTTCAGTCAGTATTTTGTTTTAAAATGCTGGCATTGTTATGGGAAGCGAACTTTTTCGACACTCATTTGTGAATCGTTCCATTTTAAATCTTCCTTGAACTCGTCTGGTCTATCGGCTTTATTACTTTATCATTGTAGAATTCTTTGGTTAAGGTCGCATAGTAAATGTTTTTAACGTTAAGAACATGTAAGTTTTTGGCAAGGCTTGCCGACGCTCGCTCAGTTTCTATTCTTGCTTGTTGTACTTTGAAAGGTGTTGCTCGAAATATTCTCTTGTTATTTTGATTGTGATGTGGTTTCAACTATATTGGGCAGATTATTAAGGCTTGTCTTTCCTGATGATACTGTTTGTGTATGGTGTTTTTATATAAAATTTTTTATATTTTGCTCTACGAATATAAGACTCCGCTAATGCAAAGTATACTTGACACACAAGTTTATACGTGGAGCAGCTGCTCAAATGATACAGCATATACGACGCTTTTCTCAGTTTTTTCTTTTTTTGTAATTTTTTAATATGTGTTTACCATTTAAAATTACTGTCAATAAATACACCAAGTGTAGACTTTTTCAATGAAGCTTGTGCAGTTGTCAGCCTGATTGTTTATCATATTACTGTTGTGTGTCATGAAACTGCAGCGTAACAATTTTGTCGACCAGATGAGGTGGTTTTTAATGCATAAGTTTAGTCTTATTGACACTACTAAATAAGTCCCTTGTCATGACTTCATTTCGTGATATTTAATTGATTCGGCATTTTTTCAGTTCCAGTTTAGTTTGTATGTCTTTATGGGCCGTTATTATTGCTGCTTCGTCCGCATAAACAAAAGTTGTTCCCCTTTTCTAATCACCTCATGATTTTGTTTGCATATGTAATGTTCAAAAAAAGTGGTCCAAGCTTTGATCCTTGTGGTACTACCCATTCGCATGATACTTTTTCGCTGCGAGGGTGTCGCATGCCTTACTAAAAGCTATAAAAAGTACCAAAACATGCATGTGGTTGCTTAAGCATTCGTTTATATAAGTTGAGAACTTACCACTCGTTATAACTCCGTTTTTATCTATCGTGCTACAACTAAATGTACTTTATATTTAATCGATATAGGAAAGGATAATGCGTGATTTGATTTACATCTGCACAGACTAGGTAGTCATAATCAGATGGTGGTCAAACCACTTTGAATGATTTGCAAACGTCATTCACGCCCTAGGAGGCCATCGAATACGTATATCCTCCGGTCACTCCTAGTAACAATTTCGAAAGCTCGAAGTAGGCCGCAGCCTTCACTCCTTGCTAAAGAGTTGGAGACTTTCTGGTCCAGAACGCATGAAGCTTAATATAATTAAGAACATGACGGCATTCATACTCACTAAACCTGAACCATTCATTGTGTTCATTATGAATGATCCGACCCACAAACTATCACGAGGGTCTCGAAACCACAACCACCACGATACTCCCATATAGGGGCCAACCTCAATAACCAGTCGGAGAACAACTAAGAACAACTAATTGTCTAAAGAGACAAATAGTGAACTCTGCGAGCGTACTGATTCCCGTGGAAATATGTGGATTGTCCAGGTGACTCTTACTAGCCTTTGAGGGGCCTTGCGGGGTAAAAGAGAGTCCACTTTTACCCCGCAAGACACCAGTCTAAATGGAATAGTAGGTTCCAAAAGGACTATCATGTGCCCCCGGGGGGATAGGAAAGGATAAAGTCGTTAAGTTTAGTTATGGTTGATACAACGTAGATCTTTGTTACATATTTAAACCATGGCCACGATAAGCTTGGTATAACAGCTGCTAGATCTAGCAGTATCTGTTAATACTAACACACTATTTTAGATGAACTGCTAAACATCGAAATTTCCGTCTATCTAGTTTTTGGAAGACCATGAAAATTCCGACATTTTGCTAAAGTAACTGCTTTATTCTATTACAAAATCGAAAAAATGAGTAGCGAACCGATCTATATCTTTTGCTTTTAAAATTAAAACGAAAAGGCACCTTATTTGAATGCGAAAATATTTATAAAGAAATTTATTTAATCTGGTCTGCTGAATGCGATTGTGAATTAAGTTTTAAAATATGAAATAAAATCTATTTTTATAAAACAATAGTTATTACTAAAATCTTAATCAATTGATGTTATTATATATTATATTCCTATCTACAGTGTGATAAGATTTTTCGAAAATTCCACATGTGTAATCAAAATATATTAAATAAAACACATTTCGAAATTATTGAATAAAAAATTAAGAAATTATGAACTTAATACACCATATTCTCGACAATATTTCTACATATAACATACGAACAAAAATTAAAAAGTCTTGATAAGAACATGGACAAATCCTTAATAGTTTTAAGTTATTCTTCTCTACTATTTTTCAATGTACTTGCTTTGTTTTTGCTTTTTACACTCTTTAAAGAAAACTCTCGAAGGATGTTTAAAAAGACAAATTTTTTGTGAGAGAGAGAGATCAAAGAGATCAGTGATTGGCTCATTCGAATCAAAATTTGTTCACATCAAACCGTTTCTTGAAATTTGGAAACGTACGAAACTCATTTGAAGCGAAATCTAGAGAATATTAGGCAAAATATTGCGTTCGAAACCGCAGACGTCTACAGTATATTCTTGACATAACGATGACTCATTTTTTGTGAATTTCTTCGTATATTCTGCATTTGTTACCTTTCCTAAGTAGTTAACGTTAATAATACCTCACATATCCTAAAAACGTGTGATCTCTTTACTTTTGTTTTTATCTGGTTAAGTCAATTGTATTGACTGTTGCTTCGTTTCTGGTGCAGCATTCAGCTTCTGCAACATTCATTCAGGAACAGGCACTATTTAGTTAAAAAAGAGACAACGATCGCATCGGATAAACTTTTAACAAAACTACTAAATCATTGAAATGTTACATTTATCCTTGATTGAGCAAATAAATTACTTCTCCTTCATCATACTAAACCTTTCATGCAAATTTGATAAAATCTTTGACGTCTCAACTAAAAATAGAGTCTTGGATCAAATTTGAGGTTCGAAAGTAAATTATCTATCAAGTAATTAAATGTTAAAAATTTAACTGTCATTCTTTAAAATTTGTTTAGTAAAATGTTTAAAAATTACAAGCACGGAACGTTACATAACCTTGCTGAATAGTGTAACGTTGTTGCTGACAATAGACTAAAACAATACGATCGTAGTGGCTGTGAGATGCACACATAGCCGCCAATTTACTTCCTAACCTAAAATTTGCATATCCTTTATAACTGATCCTGTGCTTCCTGTATTTCTAAGCTTTTCTTTAAATCCCTACAACATTGCTGTTTGCTTTAAATAATGACTCCTTATTCGACCAAATCTTTGGGTTTAGTAAAATTAAACTTTCGCAATGGACTAGAAATTTAGAAAAAAAATGATACTAAGGTTTAATACATAGCCCAGTTTATACATTCCTTACAGTGAACTGCACGATACGCGACGTGGTAATAGAGCACCAATCTCAAATGCGTTCAGTTTTGATTTCAAACGGCATGAAATTGTTTTATACTTTATTTTAAACAAGTCGTGCATGAGGTTGGATTCATTTAATGGCTGTAAGTCCAGGTTCACACAGGGCAATTTTAGTTGCTCAACTCTTAGTTTTTAGAAGAGAGAGGTAACAGGAATGGAAAGGGGAACATAATTGCTCGTACTTGTTTATTTCTTCTTGTTTGCCATTCGCAGTTTTCGTTTCTTTTCATTTGTTGTTCGCGTTTTATTATATTGCGGGAAAGTACATTTTAAATCATTTTGTAAAACAGTGTGACAAAGAGGGAACAAGAATTGCTGGCCCAAATTATTCGTGTCTGAACACTGCAGTAATTTTAAAAGAAAATTGATGAAAAGTTGAGCAACTAAAATTGCCGTCTAAACCTGGTCTAAAGAGCAAAAATTTAATTCACTATTTAAATTTTTTGACAAGTGACAACTCTAATTTTTAAGAGCTGGCACCTAATTGCCGTTCAATACAAATAAATCAAAAGCAATTCCTATATTTAAGATCGAACACAAATGTGAAAACGGTCAGAAACAGTCCCACCTCTGTCTAAAAATTATTGTGTTCAACAAAAGAGCAATTCCCCTGTCACACGCTGAAGAAAATGATCATTATAATGCCACCGCTCTTTTATTTGGTAACGCTCAATAAGAGGTGGGACTTAGGTGAAAAATCGAGAAAAATTTCCAAAAGAACTTTAGTTAACACAATCAATAGTGCTTTTATTTTTTGTAAGTCATCAAGAAGTTGAAAAAATCACAGTCTTTAAACAATGACAGTCGTTTAGGGAATTGATTTAAAAGGTAATCAAATAAAGAAATGAAATTTGGCGATAAATAATAAAAATTTCGTTCTCGAATTTTTCAAATGTTATTTCAAAATCTTAATTTATCTTTAATGTGTAGATTTAAGAAAACCATTGTAAAATAATTTTACTTAATCGTAAAAACGCTGAGTCTCATTTATGTGATAATGACACAAATAATAAAACTGAAAAGTAAAATGCTTTTTTCTCCCGTAGTTATAAAATTTAAAAATAAATTTATATTTTGTTCTTTGCTTTTTTTTAATTATTCAAAAATAAAATAAATGCTTGAAAATTTTAAATTATCTTTTTTTAACATTTCTGGTTTGTTAAGGTAAGTTATTGGCTGTTAATTAAAAAATTCTAAATATTAAAAAAGTGTGATCATCAACTTTTTTCAAAGAATGAATGTTAATGTTTTTGGTAAGGAGTACGATTTAGAATTATAAACTCTATGAAGGGGCATTAACGCATCAATCCGAAATACTTATTCGCTTGATTTAATTTTCTTTTTAAATTATAGTATAGTTTTTTTATTTACTGATATCAAATTACCTCACCTGATTCTTACAGTGCTTCTTTTGACGTTGCATTCTATTTAGACGTTCTACATTCTAATGATTCTTCTTGTACAGCAGCAACTCCTCGACGCATAATCAGCACACATTGTTTTTTCTTAACATCGTTGCGTAGATTTTTAGCATCTTTTACAACTCTTGGCATACTAGTTAAATAGCATAATTAACTTGTTCGACATACATAATTTTCACACGTAACTCTTTTTGAATTCGATTAGCATCACCGCCAGATTCTAATTGACTTGATTTAACATTTTCACAATGTTATCTGGCAATATTCTTAATCCAAGCAACTTTATCAAATTTATCTTCAGATAAAGGGGATATATCCATGTTTTACACTAGCAAAATTAAAAACATTTACAATATATTTTCAATGATGATTTTTTGTTAACATATCTTCTAAACAAAAAACAGATGTGAAAAAGTGATGCCAGCTTGCATTTTGTTTAGTTTAACCTTTTTCAGCATACATCATGAAAAATGTTCCCTCGATAATCAGGCATGTTCTTGAAATCACTTAGTTTTAAATCACATGCAGTTTTAAAATCACACTTGTGTTTTTATGCTGTTCTGTAAATCACGCTGTTTTTGTAATTTTTGGTGTGATATTAGTTTCTTGAAAGCACTAGAAAACAGCTGATTTGCTTGACAATAGAATTGAAATCACAATAGAAAACACAAAAGCAAATAACAAATTTACAGTAAAAAAAATGCCCTTACAATTTTCTTAATTTTTAAGTATTTCTTTTGAATAAAAATTAGTTATGCAACAAAATTAATAAGAACGCAGATTGGTTGAACTATTTAAGTAATTTATTTTACAGTTTTCATTGTAACAGTAGCAAAATTACCTAAGTGATTTCAAATTGCAAGTGGCATACCTAAACGTTTTAAAATCACATAATTTTGTGCGCAGAACACATTTCTTGTGCTTTCAAATCACTCTCATAAAATGTGATTTGCAGAACAGGCCTGAATATTTCCCTTTTCCCTCAACTTACCGTAATCGTGAATAACTTTTCCCACCAATTTCTTTTTTTTCGCTTTTCTGACCATTTAATCTTAAATAATAGCCCAAACGATAAAATAGAAATTCTTTTTCCTGCTTTATTTTTACTTTTTCCGCAGATTTGTTCACATTATTTTTGCCGACGAACCAGACAAAAAATATGTAAGTTCTTATGCTTTCCACCTTAAAATTGAGTATTAAAATGTATCTTACCAGATCAAGACTTGTAAAGTTTAAAGCGAAATGATGCTTAATAAAATGCAGACAAACAAATCCATTGCCTGTGGCTTTGCTAAGCATTACATTACATTAGCTCCAATGTATTAGATGCGTCTCTAGATACTCTGCGCACAACTCTATTCTGTTAAATTTACTCTTCTTTAAACTTTATCAATCTTTCAATTAGGTGACGAAGTAACTAAAGTAACAAGCTGATTTGTCTGATACACCGAGTATACAGAATTAGAAAATATTCAAATGTTAATTGTTAAATGTGCTACCTTAAATGTAAATATTGTATTTACTTGTTCTCTTACAAACGTATTCATAAATATCTAATTATTTTTTTTTAATAATTTTATTATATCTACGAAAAGTCACTTTTATCTTTAATTTTTCTTACACAGAAGACACAACGCAATACGAAATTCGTGTCACAAAAAAGAGTTGCAATATAGAAGGACCGGCAGCAGCATCATAAACATCTGATACGTCTATTTCCTGTTTTATTATAAAGATTTTTATTTTTTTAAAATAATAATTGCGAAACAACTTTACTGAAATTTCACATGCAAACTGGCTCATTTCGCAAAATTTTAACTAAAGCATACAAGCAGTTCTAAACTACCGCTGGATAATTTCTATTATCGCTGTACCTGTAAGAATTGAAATATATATGTTTAAATAAAAGCGAAAAATAGATTAGTTTGAAACAGATTTTTCCTCCCTCTTAGTAAGATGAATTCAAACTTCCTTTTTAATGCATTATTATCCGTATGTATTGTATATTTTTTAAGGGATTTAAAAAATCACAATCGAAAAAAATTAAAATCATTTACCAAATAAGTTCGGCTATCAGTCAAAAAGCAATTTTGTGAAGAGTGAATTTTAATTAATTTTCATATAAATCATAAATCTAGCTGGCAGCACGATTATTTGCTCCCTTTAGTTAACAGCTGTTAAAAAAGGAGGGGACTATCATTGTTTGTTGAATATTAAATACTGGATTGTGTATATAAATGCAATGGAAAATTGATAATAACCGGACATATCCCCAATGATGAAAGGTTTGTGAAGGGTGCGATATTGTATTTCATTTTTCATGCATACTAGTTGAATGTGAAAATCCTATTGTCTAAGGAATAGCCTCCACAAAAATTTGTAGTGTATAAAATTATACAAAGAAAAAAAGCAGTCCAATAAATAAAATCCCCTTTTTAGATGTCAACGGAAAACAAAAAAGTAATGTACGATAGTCCAGTACAGCAGTGTAAACCAATCCGAAGAAGTATTTCATTTGAATCTATATTGAATTACCGGCCCGTAGCCAGAAATTACATATGAAAACGATAAGAGTTTTCAACTCATTTCGTTTTAAGTAAGTGATGCGAACAACAAACCCAGAGGTATCGCAATAATTCACACAAATTTCTCTTGGATTGCAGATGTATGGATCATATGCTGTTTTTAATTCTGTAACAATTATTAGGTTGGTAAAAA
Source organism: Trichopoda pennipes (assembly GCA_030448955.1). Taxonomy (NCBI): domain Eukaryota; kingdom Metazoa; phylum Arthropoda; class Insecta; order Diptera; family Tachinidae; genus Trichopoda; species Trichopoda pennipes. Next base: position 10,379,801 of record JASKUP010000056.1, on the reverse strand, counting down.
TATTTTTTTTTTATAAAATTGTTTTAGAAATTATTGGAAGGATGATTAGAGAATGAAAAGAAATTAAAATATAGTACTATGTACTTCGTGGGGATAGCAGAAATAGTTTTCGAAAATTAAAGATGTATTTAAGTTTACTATCTTAAAATCTAGGTATAATCTTCATTTTTTTATTTTAGATTAGAGATAATACCTAGCAGCAAACGCTTAAATCGTCGTCATTGCGTTTCTGGTTTTCTTTAAAACTTAGAAATTATTATATAATTTTTATTTGATAAATCACTTTTATTTATTTAATTTTGACTTAAAATAAATTTGTTAATGATCTTAAAACTATATTTACTATTTTTCAATTCGCTGCGTCCCCTTGTATTGTGTATCATGCATTAAAATATATTCCCTTATTTAACTGTGAATGCCCAGCCAGTATGTGTTTTGTATTATTTAAATTTAAAACGACTAAGAAAAGCAAAAACAAATAAAATCTATTTTTTTATTTATCATCAACTTTAAAAATGATTGTTTTTGCTCTTTTTATAAAAAAAAAAATTGAATATGTTTCTCTCTCTCTCTCTCTTGATAGAACTGTTTACTTCATTTAAAGTAGGCATTCACTATATTGACAACATGAAATTCAAATATTTTTAAAATCCTTAAACTGTTTTTTTTTATGAAAATTGCCATAGATCATTTATATTTCAATGCACAATATTACACCTGATACGACACAAGACGGTTGTAAATTAAATAATTTTGAAAATTATCTATATAATACCTTTGCATTATATGTATGTATTGTGAAGTTACGTACTGTGAGCTTTTATCTTATAGCTTGTTTCCACGGCACCTACTTCGCTCTCTATTCTTGCTTCACACCCCAATCATAAGCGAATCAACCTGCTTCGACATACATAATTTTTAGAGCGAAGCTGGTAGATTCATATTGAATCTAGCTGCGAATCAAGGAAAAATCCTCTCGTCTCTAATTTTTATCGTAAGTTTATCTGCACTAGTTGTCAAAATTAAACATTTTTGTAAACAAAGAAAAATTACAAACAAAGTGAAAAGTGTATGTTTTTCAAATTATGTTTTTCTGTTTAACTGTCAAATCGAAGCAGATAAATGAGTCGTGTAAACAGCATGATTCATAAACTTGCTTCAGAGAGCGAAGCACGAGATTCAAACTGTCGTGGAAACAGGCTATTAGTTGTGTTATTTTTTTATATTACAATTCTTTAAAAAGTTTTTGGCAATAAGAAAAAAAAATATTGTTCAAAAAGATATTGAAAGAAATTAAAACTAACTTTCAACAATATTTCCCCTTTTTTTTATTATTATTTATTATATTTAAAAAAAAAAAAATTATGAACAAAACAAAAAATAGACAGAGCATTACTCGAGGTTATTGAAACAAAAAATATTGAACGATATGATAAGCAATGATTTTTTTTTAAATAAAGCACGAGAAAAATCTGACTGAGTGCTTTTTTCTAGAGATATAGATTTTTAAATTGGCATCACTTTTTTAACTGTTGGCCATTTTGTCAGCTGCCAAATTTATTTAGAGTGATGACATTCCTCGAGGGTGGGCTGAGACACCGTTACATTTAGAAAAACTGTTTGATGAGCTTATGAGCTGGAGGGATTGGTCCGTACGTCTTAAAACCATGATTACTTTTTTTATTCATCAATTGAGCGATCATGATTTGCAGAAGTTGTGGTTTCAGTAAAACGGCGCAACACACAGCTAGTTACTTATTGAAAGAAACGTTTGGCAACTGCATAGTTTAATTTTCAGTGTAAGATGATGTAATTTACCGCCGCTAGACTATTTTCTGTGAGGATTGTAAAGTGGCTAGTTTACGCTAAAAAGATTTACCACTTGGAGACCAAATTTGCTGTATTATTACTAAATATGACTACGTCCTACGTGGAGGTCATATGCCAGAATAAAGGAAATTTCATGTTAATTAAAAAAAATAGTCTTTGTTTTATTTTATTTCTAGGTTCAATACCTCTATAAAAACCCTCTTTATTTGCGAGTTTTCTAGCATAAAAATAAAAAGCTAAATAAGTAATAGTATTACGTTAAAAATCGTCAGCAATATTATTATAGGCAAATCTGGCAGCATTGTATGCGACGCCATAACAAAATGTCTCAAGCAGATATTATTTACCACCTACGTACCGTTATCAGAGATATAATGCATATGTAAATCATAGTAGAATTATATTTAAGTCATTTAAAGCCCAACTATATTATGCATATACTGGCTTAAGGCAACTTAAGCAACTGTGCAAATACCTAATAATCATATGTGGCAAACTATAATGTACATAATAAAACTTTTAGTCAAGTTTCGTTAAATATCAATTGCTTAAGCAATGTACGAAACTGATCGCACATTCCGTGCGGAAACAGCTGATTTTGCATTGTGCTATAGATACATTAGGCAAACAAATTTCAATGGAGGGCAAAAAATATTTTATCTGAATTTAATAGAAAATGTACAAAGTAAAAATAGCTTATATGACAAAAGAGACGCGTTTTAGTATAACAGCAATTCAAAGGAGCGAGGGCCTTTAAACATTTTATTTTCTTTTCCATTTTTTAAGCACAATTTGCAATAAAATTTAATTTTGTATTCTTTATAATGTCAATGATGTACACAGTTGCATTTTTAGTACTTTTGGCCAAAATAATACATATAGCGATATATGTGCAATTTTTCTTTCGTAATATTCTTAAAACAATTAACAAAAAATTATAAATTTGTATAAGGATAGTATTAAGTATATAAAATATGATTATTAAACGCCTTTTTGCTAATAACTTGCATTTATTTAGAAAGAAATCATTTTTTTAGCAAAAGTACGAATAAAACAAATGTGCAACTGTACATAACAATTTCTATATTCATGTAAGTACAATATTAGCATTGATAGACTTTTCGTTTATTTTTTGACATTAGCTTAAGCCAGCTTATGCATATTATAGTTGGGCCTTTAGACTTGTAGCCATTACGCCGTTTGTGCTGGTTTTAAATACTTTTAACATAAATTATAATAAAAATCAATTATTTTTTTAATATAGAAAATTATTGTGTTTTATTTGTGTCTCTGCCAAAAAAAAAACGAAGCTAATTTAAGAAGACTATTTTGTGACACCATTCAAACAAAATAATTTATTTTAAAAATCTTTTTCCTATGTTAAATTTTTGGTAACTGTTGTAATAAATCAAATATTTGAGGTATATATATTTTTTATATTCAAAATCTAAAACAGGTGAAATATTAATTTTTAATTTTTTTTTGTTTGTTATTTTCTAAAACACAAATTTGAGTTTTAAAATGTAAGCAAAATTATATGAATTATTTAAAATTAACTCTTTTTATAAATTATTAATTATTTTAATAATTGCAAGGGACTTAAATTAATATTTTTTTTATAAAATACGAAATAATACGAATAAGATTAATAGTTGTATTTAATAATTAAAACATTGAAAATGCATATACAGTAAAAATGAAAATATTAATCACCTCTTTTAATGTGTTGTGATCAGATTTTAATCCATTCCTCAAATGTTTGCACGTCAATTTCTTCCACTTACAAGTGTAAATTTAACAATTCGTTGTTCAATTATTTTTTTTTTGTGTTATTTATTATAGTTTAGTATTAATTTGAGAGAGAGAAGAGAAAAAGTCTTCAGGTTTTTACAGTTTGTTGTTGAAAGTTACCTGTAAATGGCTGCCTCTTTATTGAATGCAAAGCTGAGTAGTTTTTCTCCAGTTTTTTCAAGAAGAGTTTGAGACTTGTTTATTTCCTGATGTTTCCCAACTAAAATTGTAATACATTTTTAGTAGATTTTTTGGGAATTAATTTAAATAAAAAATTTGTTATATTACAATAAATAAAGTATTTTAATTAAGCTTTTTTTCATATTTAATTTTTTTTATTTCATAACCACTGCCATAAATAAATTTTGAATACAAAGGTTCTGCATTTGGAGAGCGTAAAAAAGTATTTGTTTGGAAGTTCCTGTTATTTTTCAGAAGATTTTAAATGTGTTTAAAGAAAATTTGCACTTATTTACTAATTGTTTCTATGCTTTCAAAGCCGCCTCGAAGCTTTTTGGTTTCGAGTTAATAGAATGGCAAAAAGTAAATAATTATGGTAAATTAATCTCAGTGTTATAGAATTATAAGTCGTACATAAAGGTGGATGAGAGGGAGCCTTAAAATCATATAAAAGTGGAGAAAAGCCATTTATTTCAGGTAAAAATAGACTCGCCAGGATTAAATACGCAAAGGAAAACATTAGTTGGACCACCACGCGACGTTTTGTAAGCTTCATATGCGATAACTTTGTTTGACATAACCGCCTAATTAAAAATGATAATAGATTATTTACTGTAGGCAGACAAAAAATGGTGACCGTCCTTTTATCATTAGATTTAAAAAAAATATTCTTATTTAAAAACCACATTAACTAAATATATGTGAACTTAATTAGCATCATACATGTAGTCATGTAAAAGTTTTAGCATAAATAAGCCTTATCTGCAGTCTAGGTCTCTCACTTTTTCATTGCCCTTGTTCTATACTTCATCTTTAACTATTTCTTTAAAAGCTACAGAAGATGGTGATAGTTGTTATTGAACTGTGTATAACTGAACCTCGATTATAACTGTCTGTTTAATTATCGATATGGCAATCGGTTATGAAATCTGCAAGCATTATAATTATTATTATTTTTAAATATTTTAAACTCATTTAAAAACTTGTTAAAAAAATATAAATATAATTCTTATATGTTGTATTCGAATAATATTTTAGAAGTTTTGACTTCATTATAAATTATTATAAAATTATTTTTAAAATAATGTGTTACCTTTACAAAGCGCTGAAGTTAAGTACAGACAGTAGTAGTTCTAATATAAATTTCGAGAAATTTAAATTATTTATGGCATATTTATTTCTGTGTTTTTGTTATTTCTTTTTTTATGTTTGTTTCTTTTTAAGCCTTAAGAGCACAATAACAATTTTTACTTTTTTTTCAATACCTAAATAATTTTTCACACAAAATCTGTTGTTCTGTTAAGCTTGAAAATATTAAAAAAAAACAACGTTTGTTAGCAATCAATTACCTTCAAGTATGGCCGGAATGTATCTTTGTTTTCTTAGAAGTGTACATTTGGACTTTGTCTTTAATTAATGTGCAATAGAGGATAACGATGAGCAAGGTCATCTCTGTAAACTTTTCAACAACAATTTAACTGAAAATATTGCAGCTTACACATTTATATATACAAACATATATAGATATAGAAAAAGATCTATAACTAAAGATTTCTTAAGATTTATGACTAAAATACCTGGTTTATTGTGAGAAGTATCATTTTTTGATCAATGTCAAGATCGGTTCATTTCGACAGTGTATTGCTAGTTCTTATTGTATGTATAGTTTTTGTTTTTTTTTAATGAGGAAGGAAAAGGGTTATTTGAGTTAAGCACACCTTTAAAAATAAAATGTAATTTCAAAAGTAAAGAAATATTTAAACAAGTACCTGGTTTGTGGGTGAGCGAGTTCTACTGGAAACCAACCAAAACTTTTTTAGCCACATTTTCAATATTTTTTAGTATTTTCTGTATACTTTTTTTTGTTAACCCTAAAGTGTACTTTAAAATTTAAATTTTGGTATAAAATCTATCAATTTTATTTAATTATTTTTTTTTTTTTTTTTTTTTTTGTTTAAAAAGAAAAGAGTACCTGGTATGAAAAAGGACGTCAAATGCTTAAAATGTCCTCCTGTTAATGTAAACAGAAATATCCTCTGGCAACAATGCAACAACGTTTTTACTTATTGTACCAAGGAATAAGTGAACTTGTAAACTTGTGTACCGAACTCATAGTTTTTGGTTTTAATTTATATAAAGGCCAACTTCTTGTATATTCTAAGATCCAAAAGTTAACACTATAATTATTTCACAATAACTCTTAAAGTTCTCGTTTGCTAAAGTAGTATTTTATACATACAGTCTTTAGTCACACGTTTTTTTGTAAATCAAATAAAATTCAAATATTAAAATAATACACAAAGAAAAATATATCCTAACTATCACACCTAAAAACATGCACACTATTTTTTTACCCATTATTCAGTTTTTTTGTTTAGAATTTTTTAAAGCGAGAAAAAATTTTTTTTAAAAGAATTTTTACTCACCTTGTTTAATGTAGCAAGATCGTTACGACTTTTCTGTGGCTTAATTATTTAAAATGGTATTGTTAAGTTTGTTTTTTTAACGATTTTTTTGTTCAAATCATTTGGTTTTTTGTTTTAATTAAGAAAAGGGAAGTGTACCTCTTGTTGCTTTTGCATGTAAATATTTATAAAATGAAGGAGAAAAGATCAGCAATGATTGGTTCCTTTAGTAACGGCTGCGGCTACGACTGCGACTATAACGATCGCGATCATGACTGCTGTGATAACTGCGGCTGCGGGAGTGGGATCGGCGACGATGATGAGATTTATGATGATCTAAAAAATTTGTGAATATCGTTATTAAAGGTTTTAAATATTTTCTTAAATAATATTACTACTTACGCCGATGTCTTTCACTTGGATGATGGCGACTACTACCGTGTTCCCGAGAACGTTCTCGATAATCCCGTTCACGCTCACTAGAAATTGTACAATAATCTGTTTTACTTATTTTAACAAAATTTTTAAAATTAATTTTGTTTTGTATAACTATTAAAAACTAAATTTTATTTCAATTGTATAAACTCTTTTGCATATAATGAAAGTCAGTCTGTCTACATTTTGAGTGCACATATGTTTAAAAATTGAATGACAGTGTCATCGTTTCATGTTATTATTTACATGTGAAATAACTGTAATTCTAACGCCTGAAAGTATGCTTGAATAAGGTTTTAATTTATTTCATACACTTACGACTAGAAAAAAACGAAAAAACGTATATAAATCTGACTGAACAACATCTTATCAAGGTCAGTTTATTAATAAAGATATTAATAAAATATTTTTCACAATTTGAAAAAATCCTCGAATAAAAAAAATTTTCCCCCCCAGGATATTTTTATGACTTTTTATCCCCTTTAAAAGAGGTTAGTCTAGGAACTTCAACCGAATTTCTATCAAGAATTAATCAAAACAACGTCCTTTTTTAGTAACAGGTACTTATTATCACCAAAATAGAAAAGTTTTAAGAAACACGTTTAACTTAAACTTTAAAATTACTTACCGTCTTCTCTCTATTTCGAAAGTACGATGTGACGATGAACGATCATCACGTCTTCTATGATCATCGGTTTCGCGTTCCTTTAGACGTTGCTCGTGTATCTCCTCGACAGCTTTACGCAATTTAGAATAACCCAAATGCTGTTTACCCATCAAGTGATCCTCTATACGCTGTTGGGCGTCTCCTACAATGAGAAAAGCACCACAAACTTCGCATACCTCCATTTGTTTTTCCGGTATATGTCCCATATCTTGCATCCAAGCATTTAGTTTCTTATCACCCGCTAAACTGGAAGCCGTTTCATCATCACTATTTGGTAACTTTTCGTTATCCTCAGTATCTTCTTTCGGCGTAGAAGAACCTTCAACATTATTAGCCACTTTTAGGTTTGCTAGAGCTTTTTCCTCTTTACTTGTTATACTTTCATATTGTGCTACCAAGCTATCTCTCTCCTCCTTAAGTTGTTCACAAAGAATCATCAGATCCTGAGCTTGATCCACATCACCACGTGTACCAGCTTCTTCCGCTTCAGCTACTAATTTTTTAATCCGAGCATTTAAGTTATTTAATTGTTCGCGGTATTTTGAGAAATGAGATTGGCCTGGCTGGTCCCTTTGCATTAAGGCTAAACGTTGTCTGCCCTTCTGTATTTTGCGATCAACATCATTTAACATTGAATTACAAAAATATAAAAATTCATCTTCATATTGCCTTTTACGCGCTGTTTGCCTGGCTTCTGCATATTTTTGTTTGGCTTCATCGTCGTGTATACGACCACAAGGTCCTAAATCAGCTCGTGTATTGACAAATAATTCATGCGGACAAAATTTTACTAAATGATACTGACATAACTATGGTGTAAAAGAAAAATATAAGACAATTAGTGTTTTTCTTCACATTTATGAAATGACCTTGAACTTACATCTGGATCTTCCCAATTTACAGCCTTTTAAACAAAAGAAAACAAAATTAATTAATTAATTTTTTTTTAATGACAACTATAAATTACTTTAGGAGCTTCAGATGGATGTAAATTTCTATTTCTGCCCATCAATTCGTCTAGCATTTGTCGTGCGGCGTCCACCATTTTTTGTGAGTTTTAAATACAATTTGCGTACAGTTATCTATTTAAATTTATTTACTTTTATGTATAAACTAAATGAATATAAATTTATAGTTTATAGTTTTATTAATTCGTGAATTATTTCTTATTTTACACGTTTTTACTGCCGCTTGACCTAAAAAAATTGATTTAACAAAGAGTTAACATAGTTGTATAATTACGTAGTACAACTATGAATGGTAAAATGGTTGCATTGTGTTTGTATGCTTTTACAGTGGGTTGTAAAAAATTTTCTTCAAACTACACTTTTATGTCGATAAACTTTAATACTTCTTGTTTTAATGTTGCTTAAACAATTTATGATAAATGCCCCCTTCTTCCTTGACTAGGAAATGATCTACATAATAAGGTGACACGGCGTCAAAAATTGGACGCCGCAAAAGAGATTTCCCCAACTGCCGGCGTCGGACTTCCTCATTAAATTAATTTATTTTAAGAAATATTTGTATGACATAAAAAACTTTAATCATGGATCGTAACTGCTTTGCATTTGGCGTGGCCATGTAAGCGTTCAAAATAACAAACACTGCCTTTTTTTCTAAATAAAGTGGTCTAGGTTTGAGAATAAAAAATGCAAAGCTATTTGAGTTGGGTTATCAACAAATAAAAAACAATATATAATATATTTATTTAACTTTTAATTACAAGATTATTTGCCCTTTCTTCTAACAAATATAGTTTATATTATATAAAATTGCAATTCACTTTTTTTAGAAATTACTTTACTTGCCGACAACTGTAGTCTTTAAAGCTTTATTTTTAATCTTCCCTTATTATTAGGTTTGTTATTTCTTTTCTTATAAATTTTGTGTATATATTGGTTTTAGTTTTAAAGTAGTAAAAAATTTTTTAATAAATTTTACATAAAAAACATCCATAGATACTAGTAAATTTTTATTAAATTTTATTTGTAAGGTAAATAGTTTATATATTAGCCAAAATTAATTGAACGAATAATTAATTTTTAATTCGATTTAAGGAAATATATATTTTTTTAATTCTGATATCAATTTAAAACGTTGAGCGCTATTATAGCTCTCCTTTTAAAGTCGATGAAATCGTCTATAAAAGTGTGATATTAAAGGAGAAGTAAAGAGCAATATAAACAAATTATAAAATCTTTTTTGTTCTTAAAGTACTTGGGAAAAGTAAAGTACTTGGGTGAGAACTGTATGTTCATTTTTTGATTAAGACAGCATAACTGAAAAGAGAACAATCCAAAAGTAGTAAAACAATGAGGAGCTTCAATTGAAGCGACCCCCAAAAATATTCGCTTTGAAACGAAGCAAAACTTCATACATCTTTTAATGTTTAAGTTTAAATAATTTTTAGATAGTTATTCATCACAAAGTGCCCAGATTTGTGGGAGAGAACATACATTTTTCTTAGTGCGGTTTTACACACATCAACTTTTGTTGCTCAACTGTTGTTTTTTCCATTAGAAAGAAAGAGAAGGGGTATAAAGTTTTCTCTTTCTTTCTAATGGAAAAAACAACATTTGAGCAACAAAAGTTGATGTGTGTAAAACCGCACTTAGTCTCAGTATACATTGTGCGATTTTTGTCGCTACAATTGTTAGTTTGTGGAAATAAGGGTTGTAAAAATAATAGGGGAAGAGAGAAATAAAAATCTACATATCCGAATGTACTTTTGCAATACGTTTTTTTCACAATTCGTAATTTCAATTTGTTGTTGTTTTTTTGTTTACCGCACGAATATACTTAAAAAAGAAAATTTCAAAAATTTTATATTTGTAAATGTATATTAAAATTGTAAACGCGAATGCAATTTGAAAGAAAGACAAAAATCGCACAATGCATTTTGGGACTTATTACAAGCATCGTTATTTAGCTACCTTTAATATACACGTGGCATCTCGTTTCCTACAATAAGTAAAAAGTGTATACAAATTATGTGCGGCGAAAACTAAATCCTCATTTTTCGCCTAGTGAAAAAATTTAATAACAACTACATACTTATGTTAAAAATGTTGACGATGATGAATTAAACAATTGATTTTCGAGATTTTGTGAGAAAGACTGTAACAATTTAACAAAAACTGCAAAAACAACAAGCAGTTTTTTTCAAATTATGTGTTGGTTTTGTTATAGATTTATTACTACCTTTTCGATATTTTTAAAATAAATCATTTAATTTGTAACTTATTTTACCTTCCAATTAATTGCTTTATTTAAACAAAATGCTGAATATGAAAAATGAAATAAAATCAAGTATTTGGGAAGCTCAGAGAAATTTTAATGGCTTCCAGAAAATTTGGTTCATCTTTTTCTGCTACAATGATTTAAAAACTAAGCCAAATCTACAGGTAATGACAAAGATGAATTCATTTATTTTCTACGTTGCCGTTGAAACAACTCCAGGGTGTCCACCGGGAAGGTATGCTACTTTGTTTTGCCGCCATTTTGGTAAACGTTAGTCTTGGCAGTCGTAAAGTAGACACGTGGCAAGTTTATTAGGGAAACATATTCGATAAACCAACATAACATTTTGTCAAAATCAATCATCGATTACTGTGACGATGAGAACGTTACATGAAATTATTGGGAGAAACAACATGCCAACAAAACGTAATATTTATCGTGTAGTAAATTATTTTGAAGAAAGAGGGTCTGTAGGTGATAGACTCAAGCATGGTCTATAACGTTCTTCAATATCCGCTAAAAACATTAGTAATGCTCAAGAAAGTGTTCAAAACAATCCATCAACCTTAATTCGATGCCGTGCTCGGGAGCTTCATCTTTAACAACATTTTTGGCCAAAATTTTGCACAAAGATTTGCATTTGTTTCCATATAAGATTTAGTTGACACAAGAGCTTCCACAGAGCTATTTACATCGTCGTGCATATGCCAATAGGATGTTACAGCTCGCCCATGATAACCTTCATTTTCATGAATAAATCATATTGGGTGACGAGGTTCAATTTCATTTGAACGGTTATGTGAATAAACAGAATATGCAGTCGGTTCTGGGGAATAGGAAACCCTAAAATTATTCAACAGTCACCTTTGTGTCCATTAAAAGTAACAGTCTGGTACACAATTTGGTCAGGATGAACCTGTGGACCTTACTTCTTTGAAAATAAAAACGGCATAACGGTAACTGCGAATGGGGGCATTATCGTGATATGATTAAAAACTTTTTAATGTCGCAACTGCACGCTTTGGGCTTGATTGACATGTGGTATCAACAAGGCGGATTACAGTGGAGCTGCTGCGAGACCTCTTTTCACAACAAGTTATTTAAAGAAATGGTGATTGGCCTCCACGGTCGCCTGATTTGACTGCTCCGAACTTCTTTTTGTGGGGTTATCTGAAAAGTAGGGATTATGCTAACAAACCAAAAGCGCTTGAGTAACTCAAACAAAATATTCGTGATAAAATTAATGAAATACCGTGTGAAATGTGAGAATGTAATGAAAAAAGTGCTCAAAAGGGCACGCATGTTTGAGGCTAACAGAGGCAGACACATATCTGTTATTGTATTCCATACATTTATCAATATAAGATCAATTCTCTTTAATTTATTTAAAAGTTATAAAAAAAGTAGGATGCCGTAAATAATCCCGCCGGACACCCTTTATAAACATATGGATTTTTTAACATAAGGGTGCTTATAGCCCCCTTATAATTATGCCAATGATGTTATTATATGTGCATGTATATGGAATTTAACAATTAGAGCAACAACAAAAATAAATGAATCCTCCACTGATATTAATTGTACACCTTATTAAAAATCTAGCTTGCTACTGTATGTGCATAAATTATTGTTGTTAGTTAAATATGGTCGCTACATAAGGCCTTTAACCTTAATGTTAAATTTTTTTTTTTTTTAAATAAAATCCTGTTCAATTAGTTTTGGCTGTTATTGTGTATTTCAAATTTATAAAAATCTTTTTTTTTTTTTTTTTGTAAAAATACTTTACACTGTTTTTAGTTTTATTTATAAGAAGCATTTTACTTAATAACTAAATTGAATATATGAGTTCTTATGTTTTTGTTTTATTTTTTACATTTAAAATATTTTATCATTTTAATAAAAGTTGTATTTTTTATTTTAATTTTTAACTATAGTCAATAAATTTAATTTCTTTTCATATAATATTTTTTACAAATTCACAGTTGTTTATATCATAAAAATATCTTAAACTTAGTCTTAAGAGAATTTTAATATTTCGACAATTTGAGCAATTAGCACCGATGTTACCACAACCATTAATTCTTATTATTGGACTCGAAGGAACACTAACAATTGAGATAATATAAGTTTTGTTAGTACAATAATTAGAAGTTATGCTGTTGTTGGATTTCATTTGTTCTCCAATAGTTGTGGTCATATTATCGATTTTATTAAAAGCATTATTAACATTCTTATATTTGCAATTATTATCATTAGCATTGGTTTCATTATTATATTTTTGTAATTTCAATTTATGATAACTATCATACAGTTGTGGTTGTTGTTGTTGTCTATTATATAGCAACTGCTGTTGTATTTGTTGTTGTTGCTTAAAACTTTTACAGGTGTTTGTATTTTTATGAAACATTCTTAAGTTATTATCCTCCGCTATTGGTTCTATCATCGACATTTCCCTTTCTATTGTGGTAGACATTGATGCCATTTCTGCTGTTGCTGTTGACATGACCATCGTTGATGACAAATGTCTGTTGATCAATGCAGTATATCAGACACATATTGCACATTGCTAGTGACAATGTTCAGTGACATCAACAATCACTGATTTCTTCCAACAGAATAGAAAATAACCGACACCAGCACCCAAAACGACCGCTATACACAGCCATACATTGTAGGTCATAAAAATCAACATTAACAGGAATGATATAGTGACTTGCACTATATGTAGAAATGTTTGGAAGAAATGATGCAGCGAAAACATTGTAGGACTGGAAAATTTTGATGGTTAAAAAACAAAAGAAAAAAGAAATCATGAAATTACAAACAGGCAAAAAAAATTATAATTATTTTTTGTTTTCATACACTTTATCAAAAATGAAATTTTCTATCGAATATAATTTAATATTTTTATTATTGCTTTTTATAATTTTAATTTCCTACCGCATAAATATCGGGTGTTTTTTTTTAAAGAAGCAAAAAACTTTAAGTTCACAATACTTTTTTAACTGACGGCCATTTTGTTAGCTGTCAACTGTATACATATGTATATGTTCAGTTTGTTTGGCATGAGTAGACTGACGCCTAAACTACGTTTTCAAATTGTTTACATTGGGCCTAAAACAAGATTGCCGTGCATCCCGATTTTCATACGTCAATAAACAAAACTGTCGTATTTGGAGTGATGATAATTTTCAAGTGTATGTTGAGACACTGTTACCTTCAGAAAAACCTGACTGATTGATTTGCTTTATTGGCTTGTGGCATTATTGGTCCGCACTTCTCTAAAAAAAGATGCTGGTTAGAACGTCAAGGTCATTCTTGGCTGCCATAGAGCCATGTTTACTGACTTTTTCATTTATCAACCATGATGTGCAGAAACTGTTACTTTGAATAAAATTATACAACATGTGCAATAATTTTAAACAAGAAATTTGTTTTTCAATTGTGGTAACACCAACAACATGATGAACTATGAAAATGGTGGTTCTGTTAAAGTTATATTTCGTAAAATTCGTGATATTTTCGGACAACATAGTCGTCCTTCTGAGACCGCTATTAAGAATTTGCTCGTTAAATTTCCATCGACTGGCTCGATACAAAATGTGCAAACATCAACGCGTTTTCGACCGCTTCGTTCAACTGAAAACATCGCAACCGTAAGCCACAATGTTGAAGCACATCCAGTTTTGTCAATTCCTGAACGTTCTGAACGATTGCAGTTATCGAAAACCACCACATGGTGAATTTAACGTAAGGATTTGACTTTGAAGCCTTACAAGGTTCAACTGGTGCAGGCGTTGAAGCCGACTGAACATTCACATCGCCGTAGATTCGCTCATTTCCGGCAAAATTGCCGGATTTGCAATTATGAAAATCCTAGAGCGATTATTGAGAAGCCTTTGCATACTTAATGTGTCACTGTATGGTGCACTATGTGTACTGGAGGCGTGATTGGGCGGCTTTGATTTGGTTTTTCAGATGAGGCTGGAAATGCGGTAACGGTCAATGGATCACGCTATTGTGAGATGCTAACAAACAGCTCAATTTTGGCCTCTTATTGACAACGTGAATATCACTGAGATGTGGTTTCAACAGAACTGTGCCCCATGTCACACATTAAATGAAAGGATCAATTTCAGGAACTTTCTGGGTTTGACTCGATATTCGTTGTGAAAATATCTATTTGTGAATCGCACTACGAATTACAGGAAAAATTCGTTTTGTAGCAGAACAGTTCGTATGTGGAATAAACTCCTTTAAGAGGTCTTTCCTGTCACTTTTAATATTAATTTAATAATATAATCGAATGTCCACAAAACACTACTTCCTCTTTCCTCCTCCCCATAATCTAATTTTCTAGTTCTGCTACAATACATTGCATGAGTAGGGGTCATCCCCTAAGTGCTGGTCCGAACGAAAAAAAAAAATTACGAAATAAAAATATTAAAAAGTATTCCTTACACCAGCGTAAGTATTGAAGTATTGTATTGAAGTATTGCAGGTATTAAAGGTCTATTGGAGTTCTTTGTAAGATCTCTTTTTACATTCTTACAATTTTCTTAAATTGTTCAGGATAAATATTAATAAATCTTTTATAATTAACTGGAAAAAAAATCCACTTTTGGCTCAGTCTTGGTAAGCCGGCCTGACTTACAATCTTTGACCACCATTCCTTATAATAACAATCCCGAGCTTGATAAAGTAAAATTAAAAGAAACTCCAAAATATCGTTTAGAATTAAATTAAATGCAAATAAAATTTTATTACAAAAACATGCGGTAAAAACAGCTGATTTATTATCCGGCAACAAAGTGCTCATTGTATCAAGTAGCGATGGATACTTTGATTTGGGTTGAATAGATCAAAGTATAAAGTAAGACGGAAACTATGTGCTCCGGCCTTAAATCGTGACCTAAATAACTAAGGTTATCGAAAAAATATATTTTTTCTATTTAACATTAAACTCTTTAATTACAATCTATTTTTTAGCTTTCTATTTAATAAGAAGGGCAAGATATATGTACGTACATACATACATACATACATACTTTGCTTTATGTTGAAATGCCACTAAAATACCTTAAAAATATTTCTGAAATTGATTGCTCATAATCTACTTGTATTTATAGAGCAAAATTAAAAATTACAGTTAGACAGTCATAAATATGTAAGCGAGCATTGTTAAAATATTCCAATAAACTTTGTGCATACTTTTAGGGGTGTAAAGAATATGACGCTGCTAGGAATAATAAAAAGGAAGTAAATAAAACATACAAATGAAAATAGTTTTTTCTTACTGAGGCGTTATTAAGAAATAAAGGGACTTTAATGATTCAAATAAAAAGAAATATGCACATTGGGGTGGTTATAAGTTATATGAGATTAAAAAAAAATGATTCCCTATTGTATTGTGCTAGAGAGCAATTATTAGAAAATAATCTTCTTTTTATTTAGTATATCGCCACTTTATTTTAGAAACTTTACGAAAATTCCAGACTGGGGTGGTATAAGTTAGACAAAAACAAATACAAAACAGTTGTGAAAGATACAAATTTTAAAAATATATTAAATAACCCGCAACAAATTATGTTATTGAACAATTAAAAATTCGCTAGAGCAGGGATGACTATAAAGAATTCATCCAACTTTGCTTAATTTATTTAGAATGTCTACCACCGGGAAAAATTACTTTTAGAGTAGCTGGAGCTATTCATCACGCCAGATGGATGACAAAGGATATTTATTGCCTTAAAATATATCTTTTCAGCGATCAATTTTCATTAACTGATTCAGAGAGAAAGGCTATTGAAGATATTTTCTTATTTATAATTAATTACTTAAGACCTGCTATTATTAAAATCTTTAGTCCAATATAGAATAATTGTCAAAGAAGTTGTCTAAAATAATTAACCCTTTATGGTGTTTTAATTCGGAGCAAGTTGCCAAGATACTTTGGAAAAATGTGAAATTATGGGCCAAAGATGATGGTCTAAAACCAAAACTTAATTTCGAAGAAATTGATCATTTGTTGGACTAAGAGGCTCTAAATTTTTTGAAGAGATTCAGTGAAGGGCGAAAATCAACATTATTTAAAAGCTAAAAAAATAGTGGACGGTTTAAGACGCAGCTGAGAGAAGATTTTTTTTTTTTTAAGAGAAGTAGCACTTCAGGCAACAATTCCTATTTAGTCACAACCGTGCAACATTTTTTTAGGAAAGGGATAGAATGGAGAGGAGACAGGTGGTGAAAGTAGAAGAATAGTTAAATAGCCTTCAAGCCCTTATTTGTTTTTGACAAAAGAAGACAAACAAAGAGAGTTTTCATTACAAGTGGTATCTGAATGGAGGAAGGCATCTTTTTGCGGACTCTACAGAAGCTACCGTATGTAAGGCATTACAGAAATTTAGCAAATTGCTCAGAAAAAAATTTCCAAATATCATTTTCAAATTTTCGTGAGTCACCTAATATTTGTAATCTATGAGGAATCGAATTCCAGAGAGATATTGCATTAGCTTATGTACCCAAGTGTCTTAATTCTCCTACCTCTACAACCATCTGCAAAAGTTAATCTGCCATAAAAATAATCCGGCTGGCATGTGTATATTGTTTAGTGCAAAAAAAACCAATACTCTTCTTGACAATTAAGCAGTAGCCAAAAGAGACGCCATACAATTCTATCGAAAGCATTGAAATTCTAGAACGTCTGTCCAAACAGTTCACATTGTTACAGATGGCCATTAACTTCCTGGCAAAGAGTTCACATCCGTAAAATAATACAGGGTTTCCGATCGGGGTGTAATTTTGTGTTGACCATATTGTCCTCAGCATGGATGGGGAACGACCATCCATAATTGTTATAGTAACGGATTTATTAAAGTAAATACCTAGATAGATTCTTAGCCTATGAAACTACCCCAATTTTCTGACTGTTAATATAAATGTCAGGTCTAATTCTGAGCCGTGGAAGTTTCTTCTGCATAACGATACATTTAGATTTTAGGGGATTTATAGTCAAACCATTTGCAGAAGCCCATATATTTAATACCATGTAATTGTCGATTCAGCGAAGTTGTGCATGGCTCTGCTATATCAATATTACAACATGTATATAGTTGGATATCCTCCGAGTATCTTCTGATTCTACAATCCGTCAATATGCCTGGAAGATCATTGGGATATATAGAAATCAATAAACGGTCCAACAATTGATCCTTATGGAACATTTGTGGACACAGGCTTAGGGCTTGATTTTCTATCAAGTGTTTGTGTATATTGGGATCTGTTGGATAGAAACGTTGATATTAACCTAACAGCGGACTAGGGAAGCAGGCAATGGAACAAGTTATGGAGTTTGTAGTCGAGAAGGTTATGCTCGACGGTGTCAAAAGCCTTAGAGTGGTCCAGAAGATCCAAAAACACGACATTAACTTTGTCAATTTCCATCCTGATATCCTCGGTGACATCCAATAATGCAGAAACAGGCCCGTGATTCCTTCTAAAACAAGAATTTCTGTCTGTGATAAATTCGAGGTAACTGGTTATGCATAATTCTCTCAAAGACTTTTGAAAGAAATGACAATATGGCGATCGGTCTATATTCAAAACCTAACTTTGGTGCCGGAATAATCTTAGCAATTTTCCAATTTTAGGGAAAGAAAATAAAAGTAATCAAGGACAATAGCAGTTAGGCTGGCAAGTATATCACACTCTTAAATAACCTCAAAGGAGAAAAAATAAGAAACGGTTCTGCATCTCCTCCTAACAGTGCTGGAAATGCGTTACTGGAATAGCCTTCAGCTGATCGTTGAGATGATTTTTTAACTTCGGAAAGAGGAAAAGTCACATGGACTTAAGTCAGGCGAATATGTAGACTAAGTAGCCACAGGAATATTTCATTTACTGGCCAAAAACTCGTTTATTTAAACTACTGTGTGACAAGGAGCATTATCGTGATTTAACGCCTACTTTTTCGAAGTCTTTCAAGAATCTCCCGATAGAAGTGTAGATTGATTGTTTGGCCAAGAGGTACATACTCTTTGTGTACGATACCGTGGATATTCAAGCATGTATTTGATCTTTGATTTTGCCATCCTTGCTTTTCTGGGCTTTGGAAAGGTTGAAGTGTGCCACTCCATGCTTTGGCACTTATTTTTTGGGTTGTATTCCAAAGCCCAAGACTCGTCACCGGTAATGACACGTTCCAGAAAATGGAAGTCATTTTCAATCGAATGCTTAAGATCAAGGCACCTTTTCTTCCTGACGCCCGTTTGGTTTTGCGAAATATTGTTTGAAACCATTTTTGCACAAATTTTTTTTCATCCCCAATTCATTAGTCAATATCTGATGAACGATGGGGTAAGTCAAATTTTATTCTTTCCGTATCGTTCTGACTGTCAAGCGACGATCTGAACGCACAGGATGGCGGTTTGTATCGACATTTCCATGGATTCTTGAAAATAAATGATTTCCGTTTCGTGGTTCATCTTCAATCAATTCTCTTCTTTCTGAAAATGTCTTAAACCATTGAAAAGCATGGGCTCTTGACAAAACACTATTATCTCCGTAGGCCTGCTGAAATTTAGAAAAAGTTACCGTTGGACTGTACCCAAGCCTGGAACCTGCACACCGTTGTTCAAAACTGATGTCAATCATTTTTGGAACCCAACAGAGAAAACTGTTTCACCAATAAAATCGCTGCTGTTGAAATTTTATATAAAACAACAATTAGATAAGCTGTTTACTAACTGCGTAGTTTTCTAAGAAAACCTTTCTACACAAGACAACAACAACTATCTCAAAATAAATTCCAGGAAGCAACTTTATCAGTATAAAAATAAAAACAAAAATACACACAGATACACAGTCGCCTATACATTGAATGAATAACATAACAACAACAAAATGTGATACAATGAGAGTAGAATATTCTTAATTTTTCTATACCTCTAGTGGACAAATATAAAAGGCAGCCTTTGAGTATATAGTTAATTAGTTGAAAAATAAACCTTGTGGAATAAAGACGTGCATCTTAAGTAAATTGTTCTGTAGTGTAAACTTTGTGTGTAGTTAAAATAAATAAATTTGTAATTAATTTAAAAACTCTAAAATCTGCTATTATTTATTTTACAATTAAGAACTCACATCAAAACGTTTATAAAAGGTGATATCTGCTTTTTGTGCAATTGGATTTTTTAATTTGCTGGCAGTTTTCTGTTATTATTTTTGTTTGGCGATTTTGCAGTTTTTGTCTGCATGTCACGCAAAAAACAAGAACAACTAGAAGACAGTCACCTCATGGTCCAAACTCTAGATTCATGCTTATTAGAGGTCTGTAAATTATTTTGGGGTTTTTAAAAGACTATTACAATAAAACACATAGACAGACAGTCATGATCATTACTATATTGGCTGTTGTATGTCCTTCAAAAAACTAGGACAGTGTTGTGTATTAAAATTAAAACATGCGAAAGAATGTTTAACAGTTCTGATTTATTTTTGTTAATTTTTTAAAAAATTTTATAAAATAATTGTTTCTACGCAGAGTTGCATCTGTCTGGTGTGCCAGTGTAGCATCTCAGCTAAACATACTTTTTCTAAAGAGTTTGTTTAAGGACGAAAAAATTTGCTCACATTTTCATATGAACGAATTGTATGATTGTGGAGAATAATTAGATGTGGATTTATCGAAAATTAATATTTTCCACAAAAAAAAAAAAAGAAAATGATCAAAATTATTGTTATAAGATGTTATGTTAATAATAATAAGTTAAATATAAAACTCTAGTCTACTTTTAATAAATTTACCTGGCTGTTTTTGTTAACTATTTTAGTTTTCGATAACTATTTTAATTAAAATAAACATGGAAGTGGAACATAAATATCGGATGTTTTTATAGAGGTACAGAATTTATAGTTGACCACACTTTTTTAGCTGACGGCCATATTGTCAATTGACAAGTGATTTATATCAGGATTTTCAGCACAAAGTTTGTTTTTCAATTGTGGTAACACTAACAACATGACAGTTTTAGTATTTAGTCTTTTGACTAACTCACCTCCAACTAGATCGGTCTATTACTAAATGAATGCGAATGATAAATGGTGTTGTTATCTGCGAAAGAGTCGAAAGGGTTGAAAGTTTGATAAAGAAAGTCATTAAGTAAAATAAGAAATAGAGTAGGAGAAAAAATGAATCCTTGCGGTACTGCTAAATTAATTTTGGACTTGTCGTATGAAATCCCATCTATAACAGCTTGTATAGTGTGATTCGTTTTACATCCGCACCTGGCTATATAGCCTTAATCAGTTGGTGGACAAACCACAATTGTATAATTTGGAACGTCATACATGCGTCCTAGGAAGCCGAAGAGATAATTCTAAGCAAAAGAACCACCTAGTTGCAACTTTGATGATTCCAGGGCAGGGCTGCAAACCATTACACCTTGCTAAAGAGATGGAGACTTTCAACTCCTGTCCAGAACACATGTCTAGCATACTCACTGGACTGGATCATTCACTTTGCGTGTCATTATCAGTGAGATGATCCTGGCCACCATAATAACCATTATACTGTTATGGGGACGCGAAACCACAACCACTACGTCACTCCCATATAGGGGCCAACCTCAATTATCAGCCAGAGAACTATTAAATGTCTAAAGAGACAAATAATGAACTCTGCGGCTCACTGATCCCCGTGGAAATAAAGTGGAGCTTCCAGTTGACTTCCTGCCTGTCTTCAGGGGACTGTGCTCCATTTTCCCCCAGTTGCACAGATCTAGATAGCTGTTACGTACTATAAAGACCATAAATGTGCCCCCGGGGGAGAACAGCTCGTATAGTACGACTCCTGGGTAAACTCGATATAAATCTGGAGAAATTATCACTGACACCAAAAGCAAGTGTCTTGACAAAAGTGCATTCTGCCGCACCCTATAAAGCGGCTTAGAAATATATAGAACCAGCACCTTACTTTCTCCGAAATGATGTATGGAGTTGCACAATTTTTCCAACAGGAAAGACAGCAATTCACCAGTAGAGCGCTCCCTATGGAAACCATACAGTCCGTTGTTAAGTAAGCCGTTCGACTCCAGGTGCCTCAAAAAATAAAAATTAATCATATTTTTCATCACTTTAGAAAATACAGAACAAATTGCAATTGGGCGCTACTGACTGTTGCGTTCATCAATTGAATAACCATGATGTGCAGCAGTTATCGGCGCAATAATTGATTTATTGAAAAAAAAACCTTTGGTAGTCGCATAGTTTTACGTTTCGAACTGTTGTATTGGCCTCCAAGATCGTGTCACTTAACACTAATAGACTATTTTCTGTGGGGACATTTGAAGTTGCTATTCTACGGCGATAAGCCGGAAACGATTGATCACTTGGAGGACAAATTTCGACGCGTTATTGCCGATATATGGCCACATATGTTGGAAAAAGTCATCTCAAATTGTACCTCCAGATTAGACTACGTCAGAACCAGCCGTAGCGATCATATGCTAGATGTCATATTTAAATTATAATGCCATGTCTTTGTTTTATTTCATTTCAAAGTTCTATACCTCTATAAAAAACATCCTTTATAAAGCAACGATAAATAAAACACAATTTAAAAAATGAGGCAAATTCACTTAAACGTATATCGTATTCGTATCGTATGTCGTACAAATCAAAATACTACACAATTTTAGGAGGTGTTTTCATGAGTCGGTACTTACGGTTGTTTATGGATGACTTCTCCCACGTATCTAAAGTTGTTAAATTACAGATGAGAAGTTTTTACGCGCGCACACACGCAAACACGCACACATACACACACACATAAAATTATAATGCATGTATATATGATTAGAAATAAGCGATGAAAAGAGAAATGGCAACATTTTCAAAGAGAATAATTGTTTAGAAAAAAAAAAAAATAAATAAATAAAAGAAACAAAAGAGAAAGAGAAACATAAAAATACATGAACGAAATTTAAATATTAAAATTTAATTAAAAAATATATAAAACTACGTTTTAATCAAAAATAATTGTGGCAGAAAGAACTACTAAATATAAAAACTTACTGCACTGGAGAAGCACTGGGTTGTGGTGGAGGACGTTGGCCAACTTCTGGATTGGCTTGAGGACCAGTAACGGGACGATATTCTAATAAATTGTAGGTTTTCCAAAACAAAAATTCTCGATAGTATTTAAGACCTTCATACAAAACAGCCATTATGAAAATAGCCAACATTGAAGCCAACAAACCGCCTAAACTGTTAATATGCCACCAATCAAACAGAATTGTTTCGGAATAGCCAAAATGGAACTAAAAAAACAGTGTTGCATATTATTTCATTAATTGCTCTTAATAGAAAAACAATTTATACAAAAATATGCAAAAAAAGAAAATACTTACAGACATTGACATGGCATGATGCAGCATGCTTTCACCATTTTTAGCATCTGGTGCATGAAAATGAAGAACATTATTTGCATCGTGATGAATATGTAAATCGGCGGGCATTTCTGTAGTTGTTGTTGCTGACATTATAGCTGAATGATCCATTGTGGCATGATCATTGCCATGCATTGAATGCTGATGCATTGAATGATCGGCTACAATTATTGTTAATTTTTGAAAACAAATAAAAATTATTGAAATAAAAATATAAAACCTAAAACAAGTCTGCAATGGAATGAGAGAATTATATTTCCTTTTTTAAAAAAACATTTAACAATGATTTATAGGGTGGTTAAATTTGAGGTTTGAAAGTAAATTTGCTTAAAAAAAAACACACACACACACGTTTTTTTGACAATTTCTGTTTTATTATTGAGGGTATACCTTCCGCCGGTAAAGTATAGTACTTTATTTTGCCGCCATTTTGGTAAACATTAGTCTTGACAGTTCGTTTACATTTGGGAGACGTGAAGTAGACACGTGACAAATTTATTATGGAAAAATATTCGAAAAACCAACGTGTTTTAATCGTTAAAAGATTTTATCAAAATCAATCGTCGATTATTGGGACGATGAGAAAGTTACATGAAATTTTTGGGAGAAACAGTGTGCCAACAAAACGAACTATTTATCGTGTAGTGAATGATTTCGCAGATGGCCCAAGCATGAACCGCATCATACAGCAAGATCGGCTAAGAACATTGCTGCTGCTCAAGAAAGTATTCAAAACAATCCATCAACCTCAATTCGAAGCCGTGCTCAGGTGCTTGGTCTTCAAGGAACAACTCTGACTACAATGTTGCTCAAGGACTTGCATATGCTTCCATATAAGATTCACTTGACACAAGAGTTTCTTCGACAAACCATTTACGCCGCTGTACATATGCCCATAGGATGTTACAGCTCGCCCATGGCAACCCCGATTTTCATGAAAAAATCATAATGACGAAACACATTTTCATTTGAGTGGTTTGAATAAACTGAATAGTCGGTTCTGGGGGGAATTGGAAAGCCTCAAATTATTCAACAGTCACCTTTGCATCCATAAAAGTGACAGTTTGGTGTGCAATTTGCTCAGGAGGAATCATTACACCTTAATTCTTTGAAAATGAAAACGGCGGAAAGGTAGCTGTGAATGGGGAGCGATATCGTGGTATCATTGAAAACTTGTTAACGCCACAATTGCATGGTTTGGGCTTAATTAACATGCAAGTATTACAATGGAATTACTGTGGGACCTCATTCCACAACAAGTTATTTTATTTGGTGAGGTTGATCGCCTGTTTTGACTGCGGCGGACTGCTTTTTATGGGGATATCTCAAACAAAATATTCGTGATGAAATTGATTGAAATACCGCGTGAAATAAGTGAGAATGTAATGAGAAATGTGCTCAATAGGGCTCTCATTTATGGGACTAACAGAGGCGGGCATTTATCTGATATTGTATGCTATACATAATTGCCGACATTAAATAAAACATTTATCAAGATAAGATCCATTCTATTTCATTTAATCAAAAATTATAAGCAAAGAAAGTAGTATACCTTCCCGGCGAACACCCTGTACAAATATAAAGCAAAAAATATAGGAATTAATAACGTTGGTAGACGTCTGCTCTTTTCACAAAATTTTGAAGCACATCAAGCAACAAAGCCTCGCCTCTTGTCAATGGCACACCGAATTTAATATTTCAGAGCGTCCGTTGTTTTTGAGTTGTTCGCATATAGACGGTTTTTCAAATGACCCCAGCGATATTGAAGGTCACTGATATTAACTAGTAGTGCAGCGAATTTACAGTGACGGCATTGAAACTTTTTGAAAAAGTATGGGCCTGACCACAAACCGCACCGTATGGGCACTCTCACGGAAATGTGAAAATTTAGTTTGTTTACGTAGCCACCTAATTGAAATTGAGCATCAGCATTGTTCTGTTTTTCAAACAGCTAATTCACAAATGTTCGAGGTAAAAAATGGTCCATCGGTTTTAATTTTTGAACGAGTTCAACTTTATAAGCGTTCAGATGAAGATCTTTATGCAAAATGTTGCGCAAAGTAATTCTAGTGATGCCCAATTGATGCAAATATTGACGAGATAATGTTCCAAGCTTATTCTCAGCAATTTGCTGTACAATTATGGCTATGTTTGCATCACTGCGGCCACTACGAGCATATTGCTTTGATCTATTGTCAGCAACAATGCTTTGAGCCTTGAATTTAGCTATTAAATTCCACACAGCAGTTTCAGTAGGAAAGGTTGTTTGAATTTTAAGAAGTGGCACAGTGAAATTTCATTTTCACAATAACAATTCTTTGCTCAAGAGTATAACGTTCAATGCTTAAAATTTCCCAACTTTTTACTAAAGAAATGTTAAAGGATGACTGCTCAGTTCGTGACAATTAATCATTTGACTAATAATTTAATTCCTAACTTCAAATTTGCCCATCGTTATAATGAATTAAATATTTGTGTTAAGTTTCTAATTCGGAAGTAAATTATGTTACTCTGTTTATCATTTAAGCAAATTTTGATAAAACTTCATATAAAAGAGAATAAAAATAATGTTAAACTTTGTATTCTGTAAATGAATACAAACAATACTTAAAACTGCGATATAACATAACAAAAGTGTCTGGCAACACTCCGAATATGAAATTTTCGACAACAATTTTCGTATTTCTTTTTATTTGACGCTTAAATTTTTTTTGTTTCGGACCAGCACTCCGGAAATGCCCCCTACACATGCAATGCATTGTGGCAGAACTACAAAATCAGGTTATGGGGAGGAGGAAAGAGGGAGTAGTGTTTGTAAACATTCAATTTGAACTTTCCTATATTAAAAGTGACAGAAAAGACCTCTGGAGGGAGTTTATTTCACATACGGAATGTTCTGCTGAAAAACGTAATGCTTAGAGCGATGCACCGGTCAATAAACTACAAATGAATGTGCTCTCAACGAAAATCGAGTTAAACGCAAAAACTAACATTGTGCAGTGAAATACAACCCACATTGCATTGATGCTCCAGAGAATCAATAGAGTTCCCCAGGACAGTGAGGTATCCAACCTGTACCGGTCGAACCACTCCAAAATAGACTTTGGATCGCCGGCCCATACATGAGAGTTGTATTCCAGCTTTAGGCGGACATAGGTGGTATAAATAGTACGGAGTTCGGATGGAGTGAAGTATCTCTTACACCGTTTTAGAAAACTCAAGCACTTGAAAGCTTTTTTTAGGAAACTGAAAAATGTGTTTAGTCCATCGAACATCACACTGAACTTTCATGCCAAAAACATCAAGAGCTTCTATTATCACCCATAGTACAGTTGCAGCACCATTTCCGAACACAGATCTATGCGTAAGCATGCAACATTGTGTCTTACGTGTGAACAGATCACACGACGTCATTCCGAGATTGTTGCTAGATCGTTATTGAGCGTATCATTCATATTTTGCCTTTTGGAACCCAACTGGATAGAGCAATATACAGTAACAGACAAAAATAAAGCACGAGTTGTTTTCAATAAATTGTTAAAAATCTAAGGTAAATGACAATCAATAATAAGGCATTAGTTTTAGGCGACCGACAAAACTGAAGCGCATAATCAATACTGGGTAAGTAAGTGGTAAAAATCAGAGTAGCGAAGTGTTCACTCACTGTTCATACATGTATGAATATGTACATTTCATTTTTTAGCCGCTTCTTCTCATACATGTGTGAGAGACTGAAAAATATTTTGCGTTTTCTCATTTAAGAATGCGACGATTTATTTTTTTCTTTCTATTCATAAGTGAAAAAATGAGAAACACACAAGTGTTCATTTTTGAATATGTACAATTTTGATAATTTTTCATAAATGAAAAGATCGTAAAAATATGTGCGTTAAGCATTCGCGTACATAAACGCACATATTTGATAATGCGCAATTGTCGGCGTATGTAGGAAAAAAAATGTTTTTTTTTTATTTCTTTTAGAATATATTGCATTATTGTATTTTGTGTTAATATGTACCCATGTGTTTTTACTACATTTTACGGTAAACTGCGATCGTAGGTAGAAATTTTTTTCACGTTCATTTATGAGAAATTTTATAAAATTTCAATGTTCATAAATGAACATGTACATTTATGAAAAAGAACATTAATGAGAAGTAGCTGATTTATCATTTATCACATATGAATAAGACTAATAATTCTTGTTGTGCGCATTCATGTATGAACATAAGTAGAACATTTTTTCTTGTTCGTTTATGCGCGTGAAAAATAAATATAAAATTTTAGATTTCTCATTTATGAAAAATATCATGAATGTTGATTTTTGAATGTTCATAAATGAAAAATTCTGAACCCTGGTAAAAATACTTAATATTTTGAGGTGTATTCATTATTTTTAAAAACTGCCGCACATCTTCAATGCATTGTATCACTTAAATTGGATAAGATAGCTCTGAAGAAATTCCATTCCAGGTAGTTTCTGCATTTTTCAAGAGCTCGTCCATATTTTTATGCTCATCGTGGCCTATTTTTCGATCTACATAAATTTTCTATTGAATTGAGATCCGGTGATTGTGTGCCGGCCAGTTTAAATCATGACAAACACGACAAGGAAACACCCTTGTCTCTAAGATCATTATCGTGCTGGTCACTCCATTTAAAATACACATTATCCTCTGGACATGGAAGGATGGCATTTTTAAGGTTGTTTTTATAAACGAAAAAATTCATTGTTCTATTTATTCTATCGGATTAAGCCTATGTCATAGCCTGAAAAGTATCCGCAGACCAAAACACTACCGACGTCATGTTTCACAATAACTTTTGTATAATATGGCTTGCGTTCTTTGGACTTTTAACTAGCCCTAATCCATCGGAACCTACAAATTAAATTTCTACTCATTGGAGAAAAGTACGGTTTTCAATTGTGTGGTGCTGCAATTAATGTATTCCTTTGCGAATTCAATTCTGGCAAGTCTAGTTTTACATGAAATCAACAGATTAAGCCACCTTATACATCCAACTCTTTCTTCAACTGTAAAATATCTCTGGCAGCTTGTTTCTGGCAAACGATGTTGCCTACTTTGGAGCAATAAAATGAATTTTGCCGTTAATAGTCTTTAAGAATGTTGTTGGTTGCAGTTGAAGAGCAATGGCTTCCAGAAACCGTTTTGTCAGAGATATTTAGCAGCTTTCCACAAAATTCTATTAAAAGTATCTTAAAAACATATTTTTTTTTAATAACGAAAAGAACACTGAAGATGGCAAACAGCCGAAACCGGTTTGTTCACAAACCAAATTTGACGAGGGTCGACGGAAAACCGTACCCAAATAGAATATTTTTTTTTCTTCAGAATACACTAGGCTTGACTGGTGAACTGCTATATGGGTGTAGGGTGAAACAATAAGCGCTATTTATTCTAGGTAAAAATTTATATTTTTTAAAAAAGTTTTAAGCAGAATCGTCTAGTTTTTCTTGGAGAAACCACTCCTTTCCTTTATCCTAAATAATCTTTAAGCTATTTAGCATTGAGCTACCCAATTCTCACAATATCATAAAGTTAAAATTTTGCATTATTGGTTTAGCCACTGTTGAATTGTTATTTAACTAAGTAAAAGTTCTTCACAGCTCGCAGTTTCCTGAATCTTCTTTTCCTTACAAATCCCTCAAAAATTATTATTATTATTTTCCATAAACTAACATTAACTCTAGCCGAACGACTGAGCCCTAATGGCACCTTTAAGACCTTCCCCCCTAAATTTCAATACTCGTTTATGTGACCTTTGAAACTCTACTGTTCTTTTCACTTCTTCCAGTTTAATTAGATCTTCTTGGTTTAGGAGTTTGTAGCGAAACCAACTTGGCTAGTTTCTCAGCAATCTTGATGCCCGTGGAGTTGCAATAACTCACAACCTATCTTAAATTTTACTTGCCCATCCATTAACTCTTTCTTGCACATTTTATGATGGCGTTACTCTACAATTTATAACGCTGCCTAACTACCGATAGAAATAGTCATCTTGTCACCTCTAGTTCTGTACTTAGAAATAATACTTCTTTCATTTAAAAACCAACATAACAACAGCATGTCCGTGCCTTCCAAGTAGTAGTAGCTCCTATCAACGACCCGTCCGTAACAGCTATATAACTCTCATATAGTCCATACTAATTCGCCGCTCATATCATGATTAAGCATTTATCCCTGAAAAAACCCGGCTAAAAATGGTTGCCGTGATTGTTCGATTTTCTTTGCTTTAATAGATGATAATAGGTGAAATATGCACCAAAATCTCTAACATAAACTGGCAGAGTTATTTTTATTTGGGCATGGCAATTTGTTTACCAAGTACCTTGAAAAAGTTTTATTATTTAATCGTGAATATAAAACGGCATTAATAAAAGTATTTGATTGCATGGGTGATATAAGTATTAAGAAACGGAAGCTCTTGATGTTCTTGGCATAAAAATTTCGTATAATGTTCGATAATCCAAGCACGTTTTTTAAGGAAGCTTTTTAGTACCTTGGTTTTCTAAAACGGTGTAAGAGTACTTCACTCCATCTGATCTCCGTACTACTTATAATGTATGGGCCGACGTCTCAAAGTTTATTTTGGAGTTAAGATATCCATTTCATTGTTTTAGGATTACTACAATGGTAAGTGCTTTAGAGAAATTATACGCACGTTTTTGCATTTAACTACATTTTCCTTGAGAGCACATCCATTTGTGGTTGACTTTCCACAATGCATTACAGGGAACGGTTCGTATGAGGAATGAACTCCCTTCAGAGGTGTTTGGTATCACTTTCAAAAACAAGTAAAAAACTGGGATGCATTCACAAAAGAAAAAAATGGTAACGCATTGTGTTTTCCAGATCTGACTTTGGGCGACTACTATCGCTGTCAATTAGATGTTTAAAGCAAGCGATTTGCCTGTATCGTTCCATAAGAGCGTCTTAATGAATTCTGCCTGTCTGGGGGTTACTGCTTTGAACCTACAATTTATCAAAGAAGATCACAAATAAGTTAGATACATTGGCAATATTGCAATGAATTGAAGTTCGCAGGATATTTTCGGAAATCAGAATCGTCCTTCTGAGATCGCTATTAAAAATTTGGTCGTTAAATTTGAGTCGACAGGCTCGAGCCCACAAGTGTTCGATCAGCTCATTCAACTGAACACATTGCAGCCGTGAGCCACAGTGTTGAAGTAGATCCAAATTTGTCAATTCCACGACGTTCTTAACAATTGGGGTTATCCAAAACCACCATATGGCGAATTTTGTGTAAGGATTTAACTTTGAAGCCTTACAAGATTCAACTGGTGTAGGAATTGAAGTCGACCGACCATTCACAACGCCGTATCGGCTAGTTTTTTTTTAAAAATCAGACGAAGCTCATTTTCACTTCTGAGGGTATACCAATAATCAAAATTGCCGCATTAGGCCGCAAAACATAATTTCACGACACTGCTGACTGCCGCGGCCAACGTGTGATTAGATTTACATCCACGCCTGGCCATGAAGGCTTAATCAGATGGTGGATCAAACCACTGCATAATTTGGAACGTCATGCTCGTCGTAGGAAGCCGAAGCTATAATTCTATGCAACAGAACTTTCTAGCATGCTCATTGGATCTGGGAACATTTCACCAGGTAGGTGTTATTAAAGGTGAAATGAATCCGGCCACCATAGAACCATAGACTGATATGGGGCCGCGAAACCACAACCACCACGATACTCCCATATAGGGGCCAACCGCATTAATCAGTCAGAGAACAGTTAAATGTCTAAAGAGACAAATAACGGAACTTTGCGAGCATTACTGATTCCTGCTAACTTCAGGGGACTGGGCTCCCTTTTTCGCCCAGTTGCACAGGTCTAAGTTGTTGCTAACTCCAAAGACCATATATATGTGCCCCCGGGGGGTACTGCCGCGACCAGTGCGTGATTTGATTTACATCTGCACCGACTATATAGTCATATTCAGATGGTGGTCAAACCACTTGGATAATCGGACATCACCCACGCCCTAGGAGGCCATCGAATACGTATATCCTCCGGTCATTCCTAGTAGCAATTTCGAAAGCCCGAAGTAGGCCGCAGCCTTCACTCCTTGCTAAAGAGTTGGAGACTTTCTAACTCCTGGTCCAGAACCCATGAAGCTTTTTTTTTTAAGAACACGACAGCCTTCATACTCACTGAACCTGAAACATTCATTGCGTTAATTTGAATGATCCGACCCACAAACTCTCACGAGGGTCCGAAACCCCAACCACCATGATACTCCCATATAGGGGCAAACCTCAATAACCAGTCAGAGAACAGCTAATTGTCTCAAAAGACAAATAGTGAACTCTAGGGCAACTGATTCCCGTGGAAATAAAGTGGATTGTCCAGGTGACTCCTACTAGCCTTTAAGGAGCCTGGGCTCCCTTTTACCACGCAAGACACCAGTCTAAATGGAATAGTAGGTTCAAAAAAGACTATCATGTGCCCCCGGGGGGAACTGCCGCGGCCAGATAGATCGTGTAATTTAACCCCAGTGGATTATTTTTTGTGGGGTTCTGGACAGAGTCTATTCGTAGCCAATTGAATTGATTTCAGCCTTAAAACTCAAAATCCATGATGTGATTAACGAAATAGGACCGCCATTTTGAAAAAAAAGTGATTAAGTACTTTGATGAAAGAATCGACATCTGCGTGGTCGTGGTGGTCATTTTCCAGATATAATTTTTCATTTATAATTGCCGAACTTTTCTCTTTGCGATACAATAAAAATTTGAAACATTTTAATCTAAATTTTTTGTTTTATTTTGTTTTAGAAAACAAAGTTCTGATTGAAAAACCCTTTATTTAAGCACGTTATCTTTGATCATAAATCAAGCCTTCATTGAAATTATAATTAAATTTTTAAAAGAATTTAAGTTTTAAAAGCAAAAAAATAAAAAATAAAATGATGGATAGTTCGATGGCTTTGTTTGACTTACCATGATTCTCTAATGTGTGCTGTGAATGATCCATAATTAATTAAAAAGGTGAACGTTAAAATATTTCTGCTTTTGTTATATTTTGCTTTTAAATTAAATGTCCTGCAAATATAAAGAAATAAAACGAAAAATAATTAATTTGATTCAATGATTTAAGTTCCGTTTTGTTTTAAAATTTTTTCAATTTTTTCATTGTTTGCATTTTCACAAGAAAAAAAATGATGGTAAATTAAAAAATAATCATAAAAAAAAATGTGTAAGCAAAATGCATAAATTAAAATAATTAATTGGTTATTTTCTGTTGAAAGCAAAAACAAAGTAGCATCCAATTTATTTATAGTAACAAATTTATAATTATCAATCAATTAAATACAGGGTGTCCGCCGGGAAGGTAGATTAATTTGTTCTGTCTTGACTGTTCATATTTGGCAGACGTGAAGTAGACACATGGCAAATTTATTATGGAAAAATATTCTATAAACCAAGGTATTTTAATCGTTAAAACATTTTATCAAACTCAATCATCGATTACGGTGACGATGAGAAAGTTACGTTAAATTTTTGGGAGAAACAACGTGCCAACAAAAAGCACTACTCATCGTGTAGTGCATGATTTCGAAGAACGAGGGTCTGTAGATGATAGGCCCAAGCGTACTGCAAGATCGGCTGAAAAAATTACTGCTGCTCAAAACAAGCCATCAAACTCAATTCGACGCTGTGCTCAGGAGCTTGGTGTTCAAAGAACAACTTTGGCCACAATTTTGCACAAGGAGTTGCATTTGTTTCCATATAAGTTTCAGTTGACGCAAGCGTTTCTTTCACAAGACCATTTACGGAGCCAATAGGATGTTACAGCTCTTCCATGACAACCCCGATTTTAATGAAAAACTCCTAACGAATGATGAGGCACATTTTCATTAGAATGGATATGTGAATAAACAGAATAATCGTTTCGGGGGAATGGGAAACCCTCAAATTATTCAACAGTCCCCTTTGCATCCATTAAAAGTAGCAGTCTGGTGCGCAATTTGGTCAGCAGGAATCATTGGACCTTACTAGTTATTTGATCTTTTCTTTATTTGTTATACATAAGTTATTCTCATTGGAGTTCCAACATAACATGTTAAATATTTCCTATTTTATCAAATTTACTTATTATCCTTGAACGGATGGATTATAAATAAAATGTTAAAAAAACAAAATTTATATATAAAATAGCTCAAATAGAAGGCAATCTGTAAAATTAGATATTAATAATTATAGTTTAATTAAAATTTTAAAGTTTCCTCTTTTTCTTTTTTAACAAATTTTAATTGTCGGTGTTAATTTACATTGAAAAAGTTTAACAGGAAATCGTTTTTTTTTAGAATTTTCTTTAATTTACCTGTGTGTGTGCGTGTGTGTGTTAAGGCAGATAATTTTTTAATTATGAAGTCTCTATCTAAAATAAAGTTGTTTGTCTTTTTTTCATGTTTAGTATTTCATATTTAATAAACATGCTCAGTTTATATTTCAAACTCATATTTAATTAACCCTTTGACGACCAAACATTTTTAGCTGAAGCGATTTACTTTTGTTTTATATTTTCGCGATCTATGGTCTAATAGTAGTTATGAAAAAAAAAATTGCCCTCCTTGGAACCCTCTAAGTCCCCCATTTTGCTTGGCAAATATAGTTGCCTATAGGTTGAAACGAAATTTTTCATCCCAAATTATTTAATTGCAGAAACAATACAAGAAAAGAAAAAGTAAAGATCACAAAAATTTATTATAATTATTGTTGTTCGTGAAAGATTCCAAAGCAATCACGGGATGTAGAGAAGCAAAGGAACACATTACATTGAACGCAAAAAACATTTGTGCGACTATACTTATTATTGGAAGCACAATGAGAGCACCGTTTCCAACCTTCACGTTTTTCCATTTTATGGAGAGATTTAGGTTTGCTTATAGAATGGGTCCGCATTTGACTGCGGCTGAAAAGGCACGCTTCCTTGAAATGAAGCTACTTATCAACTCTTTGGCTAAAGCTGCCCGAAATTTAATGGAGGTCAAATTGATTGAGCAACTGTTGGCTAATATGAGTTTTTTATATATTATATTGCTATTGTGAACACATAACTCGAAAAGGTCGAAGATCAAACGTAAATAAAAACGCCATTTACTTCTACAATCGTTCTCATAATATACTTTTTTTTGATCCATTAGATCGACCACTCCCATTCCTTTGTTATAGTGCTGTATAATCAGTGGGCAATCAATTTACGATTGATAAAAACTTACCTTCAAAATTACAAACGCTGTTGAACACACCGTACACTGAAGGGAACTCTTCATGCGTATGCACAACGGGCTTTAAAATTTGGGAATGTTTGTATGCGCAATCCTCTTTAAAACGGGTAAAAACGGGATTCTTATAAGCAAGAGTCTGTCTAAAGCGGAAGATCTTTTCGGGTGGTATGAATAACGTTGGTATTATTGGCGCTTGTACAACATTTAAATTCGATGTAATTAGCTCATCTACTGCGCCAGCTGGGTTATGGTCAACGTGCATACTACCCTCAATGATAACTTCTATGGGCTCATCATCTTGCATTCCCAAAGCGTCATTTTCAAGAAATAAAAGATCTTCTGTGTCCAAGTTTGTAACAGCTTCTTAGTCGTCATCACTAAAATCTCAAAGTAAAAGTTGTTCGATTTGCTCTGGTCGAAGGAAAAAGAAACGATCTCGGTCTGTTCCACTCATTTTAAATTTTAAATAAAGTCAAAATATTTACATGTGTTCATATGTATGTATTGCAACTTGGTGATTCCCCTTTTTCGTTTCAATATATGAATGCAAAATACTAAACACACGCATGCTGTTTCAGTGTTTAACATTAGCTAAGAAAAAGCGCTCAAAACTTCGAATTTAGAGGTTATAATTGTAAAGTTTTTTAGAAACGTTTATTTTCGTTTCAACCCATAGGCAAACATAATTGCCAAACATAATTTGATTAGTTGTAGACAGCTTGGAATTAACGCAAACTTATCCATTATATTTTTTGATAGCTTAAGGTTGAATCCAAAACATAATTGACTCTTATCCCCTTGCGCCCTATTTTCACCCCTTGGCAGCCCTCGTCATAAATACGTTTTTTGGCCAAATTTGGAGCCTCGTAGGGAACAAGTAGGGCCCGATGGGGACTCGTACTCAACCACATTCTTGTTGCCCCAATCCTTTTCTATAAAACAGTCTTTGACAAATTTGCTGTATCTGTTACCTGGACAAATATATAATCTAAGGAACCCCGGGCAAGCATATTTGCCTATGGTCTTCAAAGGGTTAAAGTAACCTTAACATTTAAATACCGCCATTTTGTACAGTGTAGTTGAAAGAACGACAAGCACAGATCATAATTAAAAGCATATTAACAAGCTCGAGAGTAAACGCCATCGTAAAGCTTAAGAACTTTCTTTTTGTTTTCAATCTAAAACAGAAAAGATTCTAGGCTTTTCAGGAGGCCATCTTTACAACAAAAACCTTTCGAAGCTTTCTCTAGAGAAGGCTTGGAGAAGGTAGAGAATTCTTGTTAAATGTAGTGTATTGAGCCAAAAGAAGACGGTCTTTTTGCCATCTTTTTTTTTTTTTTATTTTCTTTCTCGGAACAGCACTCAGGGGATGACCCCTACCCTACTCAGGAAAGACCTCTGGAGGGAGTTTATTCAACATATGGACTGTTCTGCTAAAAAACGAATTTTTCCTGTAATGCGTAGAGCGATTCACTGGAAAATCAACTACAAATGAATGTGCTCTCAACGATAATCGAGTTAAATGCGAAAACATGCGAGTAACGGGAGTAAGTTCCCCAATGTCAAAGCACTTACCATTGTAGTAACAATAAAACAGTGAAATACATCCCACATTGCGTCGATGCTCTAGAGAATCAATATAGTTGGATGCCCTACTGTCCCCAATAAGCCTCTTGTTCCTCTACTGTACGTTGTCGAGCAACACCAAAATATACTTTGGGGCGCCGACCCATACATATGAGTTGTAAACCATTTTTGGACAGATATAGGTGGTATAGAGTGAAGTATCGCTTAAACCGTTTTTAGAAAACCGGAGCACTTGAAAGCTTCTTTAGAAATTTGAAAAATGTGTTTAGTCCATCGAACATCACACTGAATTTCCATGTCAAGAACATCAAGAGCGTAAGATTCTGTAATACATATATCACCCATAGTAACAGATGCAGCACCATTTCCGAACACAGATCTATGCGTAAGCATGCAACGTTGCGTCTTATGGTTATTAAAATCGACTCTATTCACACGACCCCATTCCGAGATTCTTACACGGTCGTGATTGAACGTGCGGTCTATTGCCAACTGAATACGAATAACAAATGGTGCTGTCATCTGCGAAAGAGTATATTGGGTTGAAAGTTGGACAAGGAAGGTCATTAAAAAAAAATAAGAAATAGGGTAGGAGAAAGAAAGGTACCCCTGAATTAATTTTTTAACCCGTCAGATGAAATACCATCTATAATAACTCTTATAGTGCGATTCCTTAGAAAAATCAATATAAATCTAGAGGAATTATCACAATACTAAAAGCAGCAAGTTTTAACAGAAGTTCATCATGCCACACTCTATCAAATGTGTTGGAAACATCCACAGCCACCACCTTACTCTCTCCGAAATGATATAGGGAGTTGCACCATTGTTCAGATAGGAGTAACGAGGCACATTTTCATTTGAATGGTTATGTGAATAAACAGAATAATCAGTTCTGGGAAATAGGAAACTCTAAAATTATTCAACAGTCACCTTTGCATCTATTAAAAGTGACAGTCTGGTGTGCAATTTGGTCAGAAGGAATTATTGGATTTTATTTCGTTTTGAAAATGAAAACGGCGTAATGGTAACTGTGTATCGGGAGCGTTATCCTGATATTATTGAAAACTTTTGAACGCCGGAACTGCATGCTTTGGGCTTGATTAACCTGTGCTATCGTAATGTCTCTTCCCTAATGACTTTGATTTTACATTTATTGAACAATGTTTGCAATCCAT
This sequence comes from Trichopoda pennipes, assembly GCA_030448955.1. NCBI lineage: Eukaryota > Metazoa > Arthropoda > Insecta > Diptera > Tachinidae > Trichopoda > Trichopoda pennipes. The sequence continues at coordinate 10,342,758 of JASKUP010000056.1, read as the reverse complement.
TCAGTTGAGTCTGCAGCATATCTGATGCAAAATTGGGTCAATTACAAGATAATAAGTATCATCTGTGTATGTGGCGATTAAAATATTATTATTAACTGGCATATCTGACGTACAATGCCTTGTGAAACCCCTGAATTTATATTATATATATCAGAAATCTCTGTTAGTTATAATTTTAAAAGTAAGTAAAACGGTGGTGAAAGAATTTTTTAAAGCATAAACCAACATCTTTCATACACTTTCAAAGACTTGTTGTATATCGAGAAATACTTCTGAACGATATTTTTTATTTTCTAATGTATCTCGTATGTAGGCAACGATATAATTGCATTGCTCGGGCATTCCGTGTTTTTCCGATAACTAAATTGATATTTTGGAATAATAATGTTTAGTCTGTCTAAAACTGGCCTTAATCTCTCTAAAAATTTTAACGAAAATAACCAAATAACTAATCGTTCTATACGAAGATACAATATTTTCTGGATTGTTTGGTTTGTTTTAATCATTAAAATTTCTGCACATTTCCATTATGTAGGAAAATAGTTTAAATGGAGTTATAAACAGCTTATTTTGGAGTGCTTAGACAACTTCTCCAGCAACACTATCATAGCCAGGAGACTTGACTTCTTAAAATTATTTTTTTTTTTGATTTGGCTTTAGACTGATATCATTAATAGATATATGTTTTATCGGCCAGTCAACAAGACACGGACAGTTGAGAAAATTAAGTACTTCATTATCAAAGTTGCTGGTGTGTTCATGTATTTTATTTTCAGTTTTAGCATAAGTTTGTTATTAATGGTGATAAATTGTAAACATAAATGATTTAAATTTTTATATTCTTTATATTTTCGCGAAATAGTTGTATAAATAGTAAAATTTATAATTGATAACCACCTTGTTGTAGAGAATTAGAAAGTACAGTTTATGCTGTTGGCATTTAAATTTTACTGTTATTTTTACAATTTGTCACAAAGAATAACAAACTGAGGGCAAAACTGAAAATTATAATTCATTAATAAAGAAATAATATAATCTACAGTTTAAATTTTCGTAAATAAAATATAAAAGAAAGTAGTTTTTTGTAAAAAGTTTGTATTAACTTTTAAATGCGATTACAACTAATTTGTAGCAACATGGCTATTTGTTGCCACCTTAAAAAAGGGAAAAAATTGCGTCCCAACTATTTTTTTTTTGGATTTTCATTTTTAATGCGAAATAATTTAAATTTAAAAATGCTATCGTACTTGTTATCCTTTTAACAATGCTCTTAAAAAACTTTTATCTTTTTCTCTTTCAAACGTAACAATGCCATTAAAATCCAAGTTCAATGCAGTGGCATTGTCTTGTCTGTGTTTGTGGTTAAGCATCCTTGTATATTATTCGTATGTACACGTACATTCACGCTGAAATGATGTAAAAAACATTGAAACAAACAGCTTTCATATTTGATGTTGCCAGATTGAATAGATAAAAAAATAAACAAAAAATTAATTAAAGGATGATATAGAGCTTTGTTTTATTCAAGCGTCAATATATATCGGCTTTTTCAATAAAAAGTTTGTTTTTTAATTGTGGCAAAACCAACAACATGATAGTTTTGACATTTAGATTTTCCACGTATTCGTAGTAGATGTAATGGCGATTGTTACAAAGAATACAATTTCGTACGAAAATCGCATTAAAATAATTAAAATCGACTATGAAAAAGGTAATTCTGTTAAAGTTAAAATTCGTGATATTTTTGGAAGACATAATCGTCCTTTTCAGAACTTTATTAAGAATTTGGTTGTTAAATTTCAGTTGACAGGCTCGATATAGAATGTGCAAACAACCACACGTGTTCGAACGGGTCTTTTAACTGTGAGCCACAGTGTTAAAGCACATCCAAATTTGTCAATCATTGACGTTTTCAAGAATTTGGGTTATCTAAAACCACCACATGGGGATTTTTGTGTAGGGATTTGAGGTTGAAGCCTTACAAGGTTTAACTAGTGCAGGAATTAAAGCCGACCGACCATTCAGGCTGGTTTTTCTGTGTCAATAAGCAAAATTTCCGCATTTGGGCTAATGAAAATCCTAAAGCGATTATTGAGAAGCCTTTGCTCAACCTGTCACTGTATGGTACGCTATGTATGAGCTGTGACTGGGTCGTTTTTTTAAAGAGGATGCTGGTAATGCAGTAACGGTCAATGGGGCACGCTGTCGTGAGATGCTTACAACTCAATTTTGGGCTATTATTGACGGCATGAATATCACTGACATGTGGTTTGAACAGCACGGTGTCAAATGTCACACAGCCACTGTAACGATCAATTTATTGCAAACCAAATTACCCAAACGCATAATTTCACGACAATCAGCAGTTGGATTATTTTTTGTGGGGATATGTACATACATATGGATAAGAGCCAATCGATTCATGGTGTGATTAACGAAATAGGACCGCCATTTTGCCAAAAGGTGATTAAAAACTTTAACGAAAAATCGACATGTGCCAGCGTGGTAGTGGTGGACATTTGCCAGATATTATTTTACATTTTACAATTGCAGAACTTTTCTCTTCGTGATACAATAAAAATAAAATTAATCTAAATTTTTTTGTTTTATTTTGTTTTAGAAAACAAATTTCACGCTGAAATGGCAAACTAAACTTAACATAAATCACGACATTTGACCAAAAGGCCATCAGTTCAAAAAGTGTGGGCGATTTAAGATTCTATACATCTATAAGAGACAGCCGATATTTATACTGTAACATTTTCGACACCCCTCTGGTAATTGTAAAAAAATACAATAATAGTTCTCATACAGTTTCATTATATGAAATTGAAATATCAGCAAAAGTAAGTAATCGCAATGCTTAATAAAAGTGAATTTCACATTTAAATAAAAATATTTCATATAATTTTCTTGGGCACTGCCAAAATAGCAAAAACTGCTGCATAAATATTTGAAAAATTGTCAAATCTTTATTAAATTTGAACCTCTTATAAAAAAAAAAAGACGTTACATCTGGCAACTATTTTTCTTTTGCTTCTAAATAAAAATAAACATTTGTTTAACGGTAAATGTTTTCGCTGCAAGTTGTTACAGCAAAATTTGGTAATCAACAAAACAAAACGTCACAGGGGTTAATTGAGGTGATTTTGTAATTGTCAGTTCCACGAAAATATTTTAATTAGTGAGACCAAAATGATAATAAATGGCAAATATCAATCAAACAAAACGTAAAAATGGCGAACTTAATTGATTTGGAAATCGAAACGCAGAAGTTTTCTCTTTTTTTTGTTCATTATTGTTTTTATACCAATAACATCACCATGGCAATTTTATAGTGTCAAGCAGCAAATGCAAACGTTAAACATTATAATTAAAGAACACTGCGTCTGATGTATCCATGCGTATTGCGTAGCCTCCCATCTCAATCAATTAATTAAGGTTTGTTCTATCAATGCGTACTGTAACTACTAATATTTAGCTAGTTGTGAAATATGTATCTACAGCAAACAGCGCCGCTAGTGCAAAAATAGGTAAACAAAAAAAAAAAAACAAGAAGAAACTATTTTGGACATTTAACTAACAAACGATTTATAAATTACTGCCTCTAAAAATGGGTAAGCAATGCCTATACGAGTGGGTGGAAATTTATTGTTTCTCATTTTTAAAACTGATATGAAGTTAAGGCTACTTAGTAAACAAAGGCATACTTATCTAAAGAGCGCTTAATAAATTAAAGTTTCACATAATTTAAGGCGAAAAAAATACGACTGGAAGTCTATATTTTAATCAAGACAAATTCATTTAGCTATCGGAAATGATAAACTTGTGAATGTCATTATAAACAAAGTCGCAGTCTGTGGAGTGCGCCATGGGAAACAAATTTTTAATTTTTTATGCAAAGAACTTGCTGGATGCCTAATATGGAATCAGGATAACATGTACTAACTGGCAGTTATGCATATTGACGTATATTAAATGATTGACAGATATACAAAAAAAATCAAAACCAAAAAGGCTATCGGCACACCCTTTCACTATGTATATCCTTTTTCTGAGTCATCAATTTTGAATATATCTATTGCAGTTGTGGCTGCAGTATCTATATTTAATTATGTAGCTAGACTAAAATTGTCATATAAATCCGGATAACATCAGGTATCCCAAATTATCTTCTCATCAATTGTGCTGCTGCTTTAACTTCTCCCATAACATACGCTTTTAACATATCAATGAAATATGGTTACTTTTCTACATTCTGGAAAGATTCCTTTATAATTCCATTGTTCAAATCTGGCTGTAAAAGTAATATCGCAAATTATAGGGGCATTGCTAAGCTTAGTACTCTGCCTAAACTTTTGGAAAAAATTAATACGCATCAAATTTGTCCTCAAGTGTCATCAATTGTATCGCCTGCTCTACATGGTTTTCGAAAACATTGCTCAACAATTGCAAATTTCTTACATTTTATAGCAGTTATTATTCGTGGATTTGTTAAAAAAAAGGCTGATGTTATATACATCGATTTTAGTAAAGCCTTGGAGAAGATCAATCATAAGCTTTTATAAACTGAATAAGCGTAATTGTATGGGAATTATACTAGACTCTTTAGTATGGATTTCCCCTTATTTGTTGAACAGAATACAATACAGAAAGTTTTTTTTAAGAATCTGACATTTAAGCCGATGCATTTTTTTTTTTTCTAAAAAGAGAAGTAGCACTTCAGGCAACAATGCCTATTTAGTCAAGTACCGTGCTACATTCCTTAGCAAAGGGATAGAGAAGAGATGAAACAGGTGGTGAAAGTAGAAGGATAGTCGTATAAAAAAAAAACTGTCGTATAAAGATAGCACAGCGACCAGTGACTATGCCTTCATCGCTGAGCAGCCCAAGCCAACCAAGGTCTTCGTTGGGAATCGAACCCACAACCCCCCTACTGACAAGCTAGTGCACTACTTACTAGCCACAGGGGCACCTGTTAAATCCAGTATACCACAAAGTAGCCATTTTGGACCCTTGTTGTTATTTCTTTGTCCATTAATGATTTACCAACAGTAATAAAGTTTTCAAATATCCTCATGTATGCCGGATGATGTCAAATAATTTTTTTTAACTTATAATTATTATCGGGATCATATCTTCTTCATATCTTCATATGCGATTAGTTCCAGGTGCTAAATGAATCTTATGCAGCTCAATTATAAAAAGTGCAGCAGTATGTGTTTCGTTCGGAGAACACATTTTAATGTTGAATATGTCTTGAATGATGGAATATTAAACAAAGTTTGTAATGACACGCTTTTCCTGGCTACTGGGGTATACTCAGCGGCGTCTAGGGTCGTGTAGTGTCGCTGAGACAAATAAAAGGCTTCGGTTGATTTGGTTATAACTTAGCCTTTATTTGCCACTAATCCTCCGCTTGACGACAGCTCGCTCAACTGTTCACTGCATTGTTCACCCACTATGGTGACGGTAGACATAAAATCCGCTTCGTTTCTGGCCCAACCACGGTTCAGTTAGTAGGCCGTGTGGCCAAGGGAAATAACCTAAACACCGTAATCCGGGTTGGGTTAAGACCTCCACTCAACTGTCCAATGCTTTAGTCACCCACTATGGTGACGGTAGACACAAATTCCGCTGGGTTAAGACCTCCGCTTCGTTTGTAGCCGAACCACAGTTAGTAAAACGTACAAAGCTATCTATGCTAACTGGGATCCGTTATTAAAGATTTTTTCTGAATTTAATAAATATTATAAATTTATTGATTTTTATCCGAACATAATACGGTTAATAATTTTTGTATAATTAAAAAAAATGTATTAAATATTGTTAAAGTCTGTAAGGATATTGAATCTATAGACTAAAATAAATAAATAAAAAAAATCATATTTTCAAATGATCCTTGAACAGGATAGAAATATAATGAATAAACTGGAAATCTAGTAAGAGAATATAGTATAAGGATAACTGGCTAAAAACGATGTCATTGCTGGGTAACAATGACGAGCTACAAGAATTAGAAGTACAGGGTGTCCGCCGGGTAGGTAAGCTATTTTGTTTTCCCGCCATATTGGTAAACAATAGTCTTGACAGTTCATATTTAGTAGTCGTGAAGTAGACACGTGGCAAATATTCGGTAAACCAACGTGTTTTAATCGTTAAAACATTTTTTCAAAACCAATTATCGATTACAGTGACGATGAGAAAGTTACGTGAAGTTTTTGGGAGAAACAACGTGTCAACAAAACGCACTAGATGATAGGCCCAAGCATGGACAACATCGTACTGCAAGAACGGCTAAAAACATTATTGCTGCTCAAGAAAGTGTTCAAAATAATCCATCAACCGCAATTCGATGCCGTGTTCAGAAGCTTGATTATCAAAGAACAACTTTGGCCATAATTTTGCACAAGGATTTGCATTTCTTTCCATATAATATTTAATTGACACAAGAGTTTCTTCCACAAGACCATTTACGCTGCCGTACAATAGAAAGTTACAGCACGTCCATGACAACCCCGATTTTCATGAAAAAATCATAATGAGTGACGAGGCACATTTTCATTTGAATAGAAATGTGAATAAACAGAGTAGTCGGTTCTGGGGAATGGGAAACCCTCTAATTATTCAACAGTCACCTTTGCATCCATTAAAAGTTACAGTCGGGTGTGCAATTTGGTCAGCAGGAGTCATTAGGACTTACTTCTTTTTTAAAATGAAAACGGCGTAACGGTAACTGTGAATGGGGAGCAATACCGTGATATGATAGAAAAATTTTTAAACGCCACAACTGCACGCTTTCGGCTTGATTACCAGATGGTATCAACGAGACGGTGCCACATCTTATACAGCCAGGATTTCGATGTGATTACTACAAGATCTCGTTCCACAACAAGTTATTTCAAGAAATTGTGATGTTAATATTGGCCTCCTCGTTCACCTGATTTGACTGCTGCGGACTCTTTTTTGTGGGGATATCTGAAAAGCAAGGTCTATGCAAACAAGCCAGCAACTCTTGAACAACTCGAGTAGAATATTTGTGATGAAATTAATGAAGTATCGCGTGAAATGTGTGAGAATGTAATGAAAAATGTGCTCAACAGGGTTTGTGTTTGTGAGGCTAACAGAGGCGGACATTTATCTGACATTCCATACATAATTGCCGACATTAAATAAAACATTTATCAATATAAGATCCATTCTCTTTAATTAATTAAGAAAGTTATTTAACATGTTTTATATTATTTTACTTTACTTTATTTAACACGGCATTATTTGAGACTAAAACGACACCCTTTCTTAAACCCCCTTTCATAATTTAAAAGACTGAGAATGTCTATGAGTTGAATCGAATTAAACATCTTAATAAATTAATTAGCATACAAAATAGTGTATAATCAGTTATTTAAGATAGTTAAGTATATATTTATCATAAATTAAGTCTAATCAAGTTGCATAAATGATTGTTTAACATTTTAAATAGTCAATACAAGTTCACATGCAACTAAACGTGATAATGGAGGTGTGTTTATTCAACTTGACCTTTAATTTTGTTATCATTTTTTTAAGAATAAAGCTTTTTTGATTTAAATTTTAATTTTTCGTAAATTTAATTTTCAATAAAATTTTCTCTTTACATCAACAAACAAAAGCCTTTTTTTAGGGTTACGTGAAACGGCAGGTAAACTGTCACAGAGAGAAATGTATAAAATTTGTAAAATTTTTAATTTAAAATATCGGGTTTCTCAACAAGAAGTTTGTGGCAACACCAACAAAATAATAGTTTTGACATTTAGTTTTTTGATGTATTCGCAGTAGATGCATTGGCAATTGCTACAATGAATTCAATTTCGCACGAAAATCGCATTAAAATAATTGAAATCCACTTTCATAGTAAAGGTGGTTCTGTTAAAGTTTCATTTTATAAAATTCGTGATTTTTTCGCACAACATAATTGCCCTTCTGCGACCGCTATTAAAAATTTGGTCGTTAAATTTGAGTCGACAGGCTCGATACAAAATGTGCAAGCACTCAAGCGTGTTCGAACATGTCGTTCAACTGAAAACATTGCAGCCGTGAACCACAGTATTGAAGTACATTTAAATTTATCAATTCCTCGACGTTCTCAAACTACCACATGGCAAATTTTGCCTAAAAGTTTGCCTTTTAAACCTTACAAGGTTCAACTGGTGCAAGAATTACACCCGACCGACCATTCACATTCCCACAGATTCGCTCAATTCATGCAGATCATTTGTTAAGACGAAGCCCATTTTCACTTCTGCAAATCCTAAAGCAATTATTGAGAAGTCTTTGCATGCTCAACGTGTCACTGTATGGTGCGCTATGTGGTCTAAAGGAGTGATTAGGCTGTTATTCTTTTTTCAAATATGAGGCTGAAAATACGGTAACGGCCAATGGATCACGCTATTGCAAGATGCTATCAACTTAATTTTGGCCTACTATCGACGATGTGGACTGACCACTGACACGTGGTTTCAACAGGTCGGTGCTACCCCCACATGGAGAATTTTGGGTAAGCATTTGACTTTGAAGCCTTACAAGGTTCAAGTGTTGCAGAAATTGAAGCCTATCGACCATTCACATCGCCGCAGATTAGCTTAACTCATTCAGGTTGGTTTTTCTGAAGAAATAACTTTTTCCGACGAAGCCCATTTTCACTTATCAGGGTATCTCAACAAGCAAAATTGCCGCATTTGGGCTTCCGAATATCCTAGAACGATTATTGAGAAGCATTTGGAGACATGATTAGGTCGTTTCTTCAAATCACTGACATGTGGTTTCAACAGGACGGTGCCAACGATCAATTTATAGCAAACCAAATTTCCCGATCGCATAATTTCACGACAATCAGCAGTTAAGTGGTCAGCCAGATCATGCGATTTAACCCCACTGGATTATTTTTTTGTAGATCTATGTCAAGGACAGAGTCTATACGGAGGCAATTGAATTGATCTCAGTCTTAAGATTCAAAATCCATGATGTAATTAACGAAATAGGACCGCCAGTTTGCCAAGAAGTGATTTAAAACTTTAATGAAAGCAACTATATCTGTCAGCGTGTTTCTGGTGGATAGTTGCCAGATACCATTTTTCATTCATAAATGCCGAACTTTTCTTTTCGGAATGCAATAAGAATTTGAATCATCTTAATCTAAATTTTTTGTTTTATTTTGTTTTAGAAAACAAACTTCTTGTTGAAAAACCCTTTATTATACGTATTTCATTTCTATTATTTTTTTTTTGTTTATTCAAATTTTATCTATCTTTTTGTTTTAAAAATATTGTTATTATTATTATTTTTTGCTTAAAGGATTTTCGTTATTGTATTTAAGATAAATTACGTGCATACGTGCTTACATGTATGTTTCAAATATATTAAATCTCCTTTTGTATTAATATTCCTTTTGTTACGACACTTTTGCCATTATTTGGTATTTAATTGTATTTACATAATCGCTTGCAACAATTTGTTGCACAATTGTTTATTCATATTGGTTGGCTGTGATGTGTTTCTTTTATTTTGTATCTAATCCATGCAATTAATAGGAATTTAATCTTCATATCTTTTTCATGTTAAGGATTAATGAAAACAGAATTTAAAATGTAGAAAGTTCTTATTCTTAAAATAAAAATGGAGTTGAAAAGCCGTCACAATTTATACGTGCCATCAAACTTGCTCCCTTACAGTTGCCTTGCTTATCAATATTTAACGATTTTAAATTGCAGTGGCATCACTTTATATATTGTTTTTCTGCATTTACTGCAGGAATGGAAAATTTAGTTCTTTTTATTTCAGGGATGGATAATTGAATTTTTTGAATGATAAAAAAAAAGCGAATATTGTTTTATGACTTAAAATTAAAGTCAATATTAAACGTTTAAACATGAAAAATGTTTAAGACTGTTTTAATTACTTGGCGATTGAAACACATATTCTGGAATTCAAAGCTTTATTAACTGTGATTTGTATTATCTTACACAAACAAACAAAAAATTCAAAGAATATAAGGGATACTATTCATTGTTGTCAAAATTTCTTCAGACATTATTATTATTATAATAAAAGATTTAAACATTTAAAGCTAATATCTGACAAAATGTACACATTAATTTACGGAATTAATGAAAAGTTAGTTAACGCCTGCATGGAAACAACCTCGTTAAGTACTTTGAAAGTTTTCACTATTTTTTTGTACGAAACTCCATTGGCAGTTAGATTTATACAATATTTCCGAAAACATGGATATTTTCCTAAATTTTGAAGAGAATTTTATAGTATTCCACTTTTTAAATCCGTTATTTCAAATTACAGAAGAAATACAAAGCTGAGCACAATGCCAAATCGTTTAGAAGGACATTAATTATCTATTTACCTCAATACCAACACATGAAACCTTACATATCCTGTGCGACACACTACACAATTTATACGACAACTAATACCGTCATTTTAGACGATAATAAAACAGAACTACTTTAGATTTAATAATCACTTTTACCAATTACCTGACGGATTGGGTTTGAGAAACCCAACTTTCGCAATCTTCATGGAAGTTTTCATGCAACACCTCGAATCACTATATGTAAAAAAACACTAATCGAAAAACAGAAAATTTCTCATTACTATATACGTAGACTATTTAACATCCTCGAACCAGAAAATGTCGAACAAATTCTAGCAGACTTATGCACAATCCATAATAACATTACATACACAATGAAAAAAGTATAAGACAGAAATGTGCATTATCTTAATACAACAATAACACTTGATATCTATAGAAAACCAACTACGGCGGACACACACCACCATCTACATCACCTCGAACCACCCTACCCAAAATAGGCAAGCAGCATTTAGACATATGATACACTGACTTCACTTACTCCAGATAAGTGCAACAAAGAACTCTGCACAATTAACACTGTAACTAAAAATAATGGCAACAACTACCATCAACAAACTTCTTAAACCATTCAACACTAAAAACAGGAATAAAGAAGACAAGGAGGCAACTGCTACAACACGACGGTACAATTTTACTTACACAGGACCAGAAATATGTAGATAAACGAACCTTTTTCACAAAGAACGAACACTCACAGCATTAAAAACCGACAACACTCTGAGACATAATCTTAGGACAACGACAGAAACAACTGAAAAGTATACTTCCAACGGAGTATGCAGACTTACTTGTACCTGTACTAAAAGTACTTATACACTCAAACAAACAAAAAACACCCTCAGACGGATACACGTACCTAGATAATAATAAAGGGCGGATATAGTGAAAATAAGCCTTACATAAAGTGCCAGGTGGCTGGCATTCAGAAATAATCGGTTGGTTTTTCTGAAAATATCCTTTTTTTCAGATGAAGCCCTTATTCACTTGTTAGGGTAAGTCAACAAGAAAAATTGCCGCATTTGTGCTTCTGAAAAGCGTTTGCATGCTCAACTTGTCACTGTATGGTGCGCTTTGTACTCTGGAGCCGTAATTAGACTGTTTTTTGCCAAAGATGACGCTGGAAATGCAGAGTCAATGGATCATGCTATCGCAAGATGTCAACAACTCAATTTTAGCCTGCTATTGACGACGTGGATATCACTGACATTTGACATTCTAAGGTCTTTTTTAAGCCACATTTTAGTTAATACATGAAATTAATCAGTAAATGATTTGAACTTAAGAAAAATGAGCAAAATTTTTACCTCTAAAGACGACGACTGCTTATTATTTCCTATCGTAGGATTCATTCAAAAGAAAATCGAATGGAATTCTACAAGGAAAAGTGTGTTTGGAAAGATGCAGCTCATAATGCTATTCTGCTCGTATAGAAGCAATTATTTTATCATTTTTAATTAAAGACTATAAAGATTTTAATCGCCTAAACAAATTAAAAAATCTCTCACAGTCTTTATTTTATACGGAAAATTCTACGTTTAGCATACTTATGCGATTTTTGACAGATCTAACAGAACAAAAACTAAGTTCGAATTCCGCGGGCTGTTCATAAAACAACTTTAAAGCTTTTGTAATACTTAATAGAGTTTGTGATTATTAAACTATATTAAAGTTGTTATACTCGTTAAAATCACAGCATTCTCTTTTGCATTAATCACTAAATTATCGCTAAAGTGATCTCCCACATTTTTTTTAATCTGCAGTCAAGCAAGAAAAGCTGTGAAGTGAATCTATGAAATACACTAGCAACAACAACAACATGGCAACAACTCCTTACTAACGAGATCGCATTTGCATATAAGCAAGTAGCAAAAATATAAAAATAAAATTAAAAAAGAAATAAAAAAACTCATTAAAAACGATTGATCAATAACGGAATTATGTGAAAAGAATGAGTTAATAAAAGCCGGCTATAAGCTTTGAAAGATTTGTTTCAAAAAATCACAATTAACCCAAATAAAAAGCAAATAAAAGCTTCAAGCTGTTTTGTTAATAATAATTAATTTTGGAAACTGATGTCGATGTTGCTCTAAATAACAAATAGTGTTGTTTTTGTAATAGCACCGAATGCGTACAAAGTCCAATTTAAATTGCTTTCCTGCTCACCCAGTAAACTTTCAAAGATTTTGCCAGCAACAAGCTACTAGTGACAGCTTTGCAGGTGAAGGCAAAGCAAAAAGTAAATCAACTTCATAAATTTGTTGTTTGAATTCGTTTTCAACTTCGACTTAAGAGCTCAAAAGATAAGCCTGTGTTTTTTAAAGGACTTCTGACATCAATTAAATAACCTACTTAAGTAAAGTAAAAAGTGGTTCGAAGGCGATCAGATATCGTCCTAGTTCTAACCTTAAACGAAGCTAACTAGCAATTGGGTGTAGCTACTATCATGGCTCTTTCAGGCGCTTCCCGGGAAACCATAGCTTTTCGGCTCCGGGGGAAGAATATGGGCCAAGCTGAAACTTAAATTGACGAAAAGGCACCACCAGGAGTGGCTTAATTTGATTCAATACGAGAAAACTTACCAGGTCCGAACATAAATGTAAGGTACCTGGAGTCTAACCGCTTACTTAGCAACCGACAGTATGGTTTCCGTAGGGGGCGCTCTACGGGTGACTTGCTGGCTTTCCTGTCGGAACAATTTTGCAACTCCATACATCATTTCGCGGAGAGTTCCCCTCGGGGGCATATTTATAGATCTTTATGGAATACTCGACCATCTAGACTTGTGCTGCTGGGGATATAAGGGAGCCCAGTTCCCTGAAGGCAAGCAGAGTATCAACTGGAAGCTCCACGTTATTTCCACGGGAATCAGTAAGCCCCAGAGTTCCGCTAATTGTCTCTTTAGACTTTTAGCTGTGCTCTGACTGATTATTGAGGTTGGCCCTTCGGGAGTATCGTGGTGGTTGTGGTTTTGCGGCCCTCGCATAAATTTGATTATGAGGGCCAGGATCATCTCGCCTTTAATAACACCATCCGGTGAATGATCCGGATCCAGTGAGCATGCTAGTCATGTGTTGTGAACCGGGAGTTGGATAGTCTCCAGCTCTTCAGCAAGGAGTAGTAGTTTGCAACCCTGCTTTGGAACCGCTGAAATCGCAACTAGGAAAGTCCTGTTGCTACAATTAGTCCTCGGCTTCCTACGGCGTGAATGACGTTGCTTTTCATTCCCATTGGTTTGACCACCATCTGATTTAGGCTTACGGTCAGGTGCAGATGTAAATCTTATCACGAAATTTTGCAGGGAGTAAGGTGATGGCTCTAGATATTTCTAAGGCGTTTTATAGAGTGTGGCATAATGCTCTTCTATCTAACCATGTTGTATTTGGTGTCGAGTTTTCTCAGGAATCGCCCAATACGAGTTGTTATAGACGGGATTTCATCAGACGAGTTCAAGATTAATTAAGGGGTACCGCAAGGCCCTATTTCTTATTTTTCTAAATGACCTCTGTCAAACTTTCAGTCCTATATACTCTTTCGTAAATGACAGCATTAGTATTCGTCATTAGTATTCGTTTAATAATAGACCAGACCAGTTTGAGGTGGGTTCTAAAAGGCCGAACATAAATGATACGCTGTATCACGATCTCGCAACAATCTCGAAATGGGGTCGTGTGAATAGAGTGGATCTGTATTCAGAAATGGTAGCGTATCTCTACTATCTGTGATACAGGATAACGGATTCAGAAGCTCTTGATGTTCTTGGCATAAAAAATTCAGTGTGATGTTCGATGGACTAAAGAAGCTTCGGTTTTCTAAAACAGTGTAAGAGATACTTTGATTTTCGTACTATTTATACCACCTATATCCATCCAAAGACGGAATAACACCCTCATGTACAGCCCGCTGCCCCAAAGTCTATTTCGGAGTTGCTCGACCGCGTACAGGAGAGGGTCAATAGGCTTATTGGGGACAGTAGGGTATCCAACTCTATTGATTCTGTAGAGCATTGACGTGATGTGGGTTGCATTTTATTGTTGTTTTATCGTTACTACAATGGTAAATACTCTAACGAAATCAGGGAACTTGTTCTTGTTACTCACACGTTTTGCATTAAACTAGATTTTCGTTGAGAGCACATCCATTTGTAGTTGATTGGCCAGTGAATCGCACTACGCACTAGAGGCAGAATTCGTTTTTTAGCAGAGCAGTCTGTATGTTAAATAATCCCCCTCCAGAGGTCTTTCCTGTCACTTTCAATGTAGGAAAGTTCAAATTGAATGTCCAGAAACACTACTCCCTCTTTCCTCCTCCCCGTAACCTGATTTCCAGTTCTAGCAGAGTGCGTTCTAGCAAGTAAAGCCGAAAGAAATTGAAAATTTGTTCAAATCTGCATTTTTATTCCAGTTAACAATTATCAAACATCATTTTAATTATCGGTAGGAAACTCGCATAAAGTTTTCAACGATATTTCAGATTTATAGAAAATTGAGTTTTATTAAATAAGAAGAAAAAAATGGAATAAGTTTACTTTTTTTCACTTACATACGTATTTCAACACGATATTCGATCACAAAATAACTGTTTAATTTATAAAAATTCCTTTTTTAATAAAACGAGCCTAATTAAATACAAATTTATTTATTTTGAAAAACAAAATATAATTTCAATAATTGTTTTTGTTTAATTTGAAGGTCATGATATAATCTTTGTCTTTTGTCTCCCCTTTTCTTATTGCGGTTTTTACTTCATGTTTATTATCATTTTGTATTGTTTTCCAAGCTCTTTAACACATACTAATGAAAGGAAGGGTAAATATATACATACACAAGCCGTTATTTATATACCCTATATCAAGCATATATTTTGGAAAAATTCATATAAAAATAAAAACAAGCAATAAATTTGCAAAAAAAAAACGCTTTATAAAATAAAATCGCAAATATCATGTCATATTTAACGCCGCTAAAAACAAAGCATCGGCATGGGAAAAAATATTGTCAACAGTATAAAAATATTTTTAAACGAAATAAAATAAGAAAAACAAAATAATTGAAAAACCAAATTTTTGTTGAAAAACCCGATATTAAAAAAGTGATTTATTCGCATTTGATATAAAATGAAAATGTAGAGAGAAAACTTTTGTTTCACTTAAAAAGAAAAACCTTTTTCCACAATCAATTTCAAAATCATATTTATTTTTTTTTAATATTTAGTGTAGGGTGTTTAAGACTCAGTATAGACTCTCTTAATATTTATTAGTCGTTAACCTTAACTGTATCAACGAGTCCGTTGTTAACCACATTGTTTAATAAATTGGAATGTTTCTGCAGGTTTTTATCAACAGTTTTGTTTTTGTTTTTGCGGTTTAAATTTAACCAGAACTGTGAAATAAATATAAAGAAATTAACTTTGAAGTCTTAACAAAGAACAACGATAGAAAAGAAATCAAACAATATTTAATTACTGCTGATATCTTATCTCGCCATTTCGCTTTCACAGTTTTCAACTGCAAAAAAGTTGTGGTTGTTTTAGAATGAATTCGAAGAAACTAATTAAAATAACAAATATTTGTTTTTTAAATTCAATTAAATTGAAATGGAGATGTTGTTAAAAACAAAAATGAATGGCATTCAAGTGTAAACATTTTAGTGGACTGGGCTACTTTCTAAAGAACAGAAGTTTCCGGAGTTTTATAAAGGATTATCATTAAAGTAAATCAATATGGCAACTTTAAATTAAGAGAAATCATTGTTGAACAAGTGATTGTTTTTCGAAAATGAGGCGTTCATTTACTTTCATTTTGTGCACATCGTTCCCATGTAACTTTTTATGTTCAGTGAACAGTAAGCATTACATTTCGTAAATGTTGCCACTGTAATTGAATCTTCACAGTAGTGTTCAAGGAGATTAATTTGCCTTCCAGGACGCAGTTTTTCTAAACATAAAATTTCTTTGATATGGAAGTGAACACAATATGTTATTTACCTTGCAACTAATGAACAACTTCATCCTACAATGCTATCAAAAATGTATTTTTCTTAAATAAAAAGCGAAGCGAAGCTATGCTTTTGGTTATTTTTTTTTAACTTGCGCCGCCTGTAAATTAAATTCGAGTATTTATATCAATTCGCCTAAACTTCAGATAATAGTGCTTACTGTAATTGGTCAAAAGAATTAATCAGCGCACAAGAACTTTGTTTTTACCAAGCATAATATTTAGATGATGAAAATGTGACACTTATATTAGTACCAGACCCTGAAGATCAATCCTATAACGGATGGACAAATTTGTTGTTAGGAAGTAAGTTAGAAAAACACTTTCTTTAACTGCATCAGTTTGAATGATACGATGTGTAATGGAATATGTCTACTTCTAGCAGAAGACGTCGACAGACTTTCGCTGTATTCACAAAATTTTGAAGCACATTTTGTTACAAAGCTTTGCTTAGTTCGTCAATTCAGTGGCGAATGTCAGTTGTTTGTAGGTTTTTCGCATAAACCCGATTTTTCAAATGTCTCAAGATAAATAAATAATTCAGCGGCGTTAAGTCACAAGAACGAGGCAGCCAATTGATGTCATTTAATAACTAAATTGTTTAGATGGCTTTTAGCCTACGGCGTTGTCTTGCTGAAACCAAACGTCATTTATGTCAACATTAGCAAATCGTGGCCACAAAAATTTGCTTATCATGGTTTAATCACACAGAGAATTCCCGGTGACGGCTTTTCTTTGCTTATTTTCGGAAAAAAAAGCTGGCCGGCCGATGATGTCCTCTTACCATAAAACACACCATACGGTCCACTTTCTTTAGTTGCAATGATTTTTCGAGGAATGTTTGTTAATTTTGTAAACCTCATCTGCCTCCATTTTATTTGTTTACATAACCGCCTCATTGAGCCGCATCACTTAAGATAATTTTGTTGAAAAATGTTGCATTGTTTTCGTTCAGTTTTCAAACAGTCAGGTCATGACATTTCAACACAAACAATGTTTGATCGGCTGATCTGAAGATACAAATCTTTATGCAAAATGTTGCGTCAAGTACCTTTAGTGATGCCCAATTGTTGCGAACATCGACAAGTTGCAGACTTATTCTCAACACTTTGCTGTACAGCGACTATGTTTACATCAATGGCGGTTTCAGAAGAGGCCTGATTGCGAGAAAAAGCTGCTCGAATTTTACTTAGTGATACAGTGATATTTGTATATTAAATTTACACAATTCACATTCTTTGATTAAGAGTGTAACGTTTCATGCTTAAAATTCCTCGGCTAAATTCTTGATATTCCTAACCTCAAATAATAATTGTTATTAGGGTTAATTTTAATTACTTTTAAATATGGGGAAACTCCCTGCGTTTTTCTTTTTCTTAATAGTTTACTTTACATTTGATTATGTTAGAGTTTTTCAGTCATTGACATTTAAATTATAAAATTTCAAGGGTTACGTCATTCAAATTTCCGTTTTGTTGTTGTGCTTGAACCTACATTTTGCTTTTTCATCTTGTTTTTGACATTGATTTCTCCGATTTCTGTGTTCTGTTAAACAAATTCAAATTTTTGATTTTTCTCTTGTTAGATTATTTTAGACACCAACAAAAGTTTGACGTGTTTTAGTATATTTGGCGATTTTTTGGCTAACAGAAAAATCCATCAAAATGTGCATTAAAAATTTAATTTTGACTTTTATTTGAAAAATAAGTATTTCTACGTTTATTTTATAAAATTTTAACACTCAGATTTTCTCATGTCATATTATAAGAAGCAAATGGAATAAAAAATGTGACAATTAAAATTTTAATATTTAACATTAAATCCACTTAAAAAACTATTATTCTTTATAATTAAAATAAATATTATAAATATAAAAACTGCTTAAGAGGATAATACAACATATTTAGAAAAGTGCCATAAATTAATAAAATAAACTAGCTAATTGCTTACAAAGGCAAAGTGGCAACAGCAATGTGACTAATATTTCACAATTAAAATGAGAATACAAAATATGTAGAAAATTCGTGCGGAAAATGAAATAAAACTAATTATCTCGTTGTCATTTGAGTTTCTAAATACGTTTTTAACAGGATCTATAAGTAACGACTTTAATCTTATTTAGTTTTTATAAATATTAAATTATTGTTTTAAATAATTAAAACTAAATAAATAATTAGAATTAAAGAGAAAAAACTGGGTATAAAATGTAAAAAAATTGTAGAAACAGACGCTTGACTAAAAAAATCGTAAATATGATGTTACATTAACGCCGCCAAAATGAAAAATGGTGGACATTTAAAAAGTGTTGTTCAAGTGAAGAAAAGCTTTGAAAAAAAAAATCACTTAAACAGATAAGATTCAAGATGTATGAAAAAAAAATATGTTATTTTAATTAAATAAACGAAAATTTCACTTAAAAAAGATACAAAAATTTTATAATACAAAATTCGGCAATAAATTCTAATCTTGTCTTAATTTTTGTTTCATTTATAGAAGAGATCTTATTCCACAGTCTGGCAGTATCATTATTTAAGGGGGCATTACCATCAGCATCAATCAAGAATGTTATCAATTAAAATATTAGCCGTTGTAAAATAAACGGTAAATTTCCCGAACTGGACCATTATATTCAAATCACAAAATTATGTAATTTGTAACATTAAGCGGAAAAAGCAACACACTGTTGTTGCCATACTTTTTGCAAAATTTCATTTGAATGTGCTTTTTTTTTAACTTTCTAATCTAATCTCATTTAATTCTTACGCGTATTTAATATTAAAATTATTTATGATTCTTATTATTATTTATTTAATTATTATGATTAATTATTAAAATGTTGTGTGTCTAGCCATTCTCCGTTTAAAACCCTGCAAATAAATCAATCACAAAAAAATCAAATATAACAACAACAGAAAAATATCCATCTATCAAATTTTAATTTGACATTCGAATATCATTTTTCGCTAATAACTGAAAGTATTTAATTAAAATAAAATATTAAATATTTATTTCATTTATTTTACTTTATGTACTTTTGTTTTAATAAGAATTAGATTTTTAGGGCAACAAGTTTAATTTCGTTGAAAAAGAAGATGGTCGACCAACCATATGAACAAATTTCAGGAACTTAAATTTTTTGCAAAATTGTGTTGTTTATTTTTTGCAATAATGCAAATTTTTGAATATTTAAGCCTTTTTTTCGATTTTGTTTTATTTTTTAATTTTAAGTTATTTTCTTTTTACAGTTTGTTTAGCGATTTCTTACAGCTTTTACTCTTTTAAGGATTATGTGACTCTAAGGGGTAAGAAAATAGCTGAATACTTTTTTAACAACAACAACAACTAAAATAAAGTAAAGTATATACAGAGTATGTAGGGGTCAAGTAAAGTATGTTTTCATAGAAGTGATTTCCACGTTTGTAGTCTCATCTTTTAAGCAGCAAGAATACATTTACACAGAACGAGTATCCCCACGAATACTCCCACAAGCCTGTACAGGGTTTCCGCCGGGATAATATATTTCGTTGTGTTGCCGCCATTTTGGCAAACATTCTTGGCAGTTCATATTTGGCAGACACGAACTAGACACGTGGCAAATTTATTATGGAAAATTATTCCATAAACCGACGTGTTTCAAGC
Organism: Trichopoda pennipes; assembly: GCA_030448955.1. Lineage (NCBI taxonomy): Eukaryota > Metazoa > Arthropoda > Insecta > Diptera > Tachinidae > Trichopoda > Trichopoda pennipes. Next base: position 10,322,695 of record JASKUP010000056.1, on the reverse strand, counting down.
GTTAAAAAATTTTATCAAAATCAATCATCGATCACTGTCACGATGAGAAAGTTACGTGATATTTTTGGGAGAAACAACGAGCCAACAAAACGCACTATTTATCGTGTAGTGAATGATTTCGAAGAAAGAGGTTCTGTAGGTGATAGACCCTAGCATGGACCGCAACGTACTGCAAGATCGGTTGAAAACATTAATGTTGCTCAAAAAAGTGTTCAATACAACCCATCAACCTTAACTCGATGGTGTGCTCAGGAGCTTGGTCTTCAAAGAACAACTTTGGCCACAATTTTGCACAAGGATTTGCATTTGTTTCCATATAAGATTCAGTTGATGCAAGACTTCTACCACAAGACCATTTACGCCGCCATACACATGCCAATAGGATGTTACAGCTCGCCCATGACAACCCCGAATTTTATTAAAAAAACATAATGAGTGAAGACAGAATGACAGAATGGGAACCCTCAAAATATTCAACGGTCATCTTTGCATCTATTAAAAATGACACTCTGGTCTGCAATTAGGTCAGGAGGAGTCATTGGACCTTACTTCTTTGAAAATGAAAACGGCGTAACGGGAGCGATAAAGTGATATGATTGAAAACTTTTTAACGCCACAACTGCTTTAAAAAAAAAATTTCTTTAATTTTTATATTTTAGTATTTTTTATTTTCTAACATTTTGTTTTATTTTTTTTTTATTTTCTTATTAAATGTAATTTCAAATCTTTAAGTATTTAGATTTATAAATGTTTCTCAATTAAAAAGTTGTGAATTATCCCGAGAGAGAGTATTTCAGTTCCGTTTAAAATTATTTTAGTCAGTCCCGGTTTACATTGTACGATTTTTGTCGCTGTAGGAAATTAGTTTGTAGGAAATAAGGGGTGTAGAAAGTATTGGGGAAGAGAGTAACTAAAAAAAGTACACATGCGAATGTACTCTTGCAATTCGTTTTGTCCACAATTCGCAATTTTAAATTTGAAGTTTGTGTGTATATGAATACAAAATCGTCAAATGTATACGCGAATGCAACTTTAAAGACAGAACGACAAAAATTGCAACGACAAAAATCGTACAATGTAAATTGGGACTTACAGCCAGGAATGAGACACAGATCTGGCCTCTTAGGGTTTTTTGTCATTCACAATAACAAAATTTTTGCTAACTGTACAACGTAACAGTATGTTGTTATAACACACAATGGTTTTTTTTTGCATTTTTTTTGTAAATAGTGGGAGTACCGTTTTAATTTTATGCAGGTGGTGGAGACCTTCAAGATTTGGAGGTTGATTGTAAAAGTCCTTCGTGCCTATTAAATAATTTATAATTTTCATTTTATTTTAAAAGTGTTTGCAAACGCAGGAGCAGGAATTGTACTCCTTTTAAATAATTAACTTGAATCCTTGATTTAACATAATTAACAAGAAAATTTATTTAAAGGAAAATGCTTAACTTTCATTTCAAATATTTCTTATGGTTTTACAAGATCAAATGCTAAACTTTTAATTGCTCTTTAAATGGATTTTCTTCAAAAAGTTTTGTGCTACAATTATTTGAATGGCTTTAAATAATAAAAAAGAAGAAAACAAGTAAGTGTTGTATACATATTTGGCTGTATCGAATTTTATATACCCTTCACTATAGCGATCTGTGAATTAAAAAAAAAAATATACACATATAAAAACATGTTTGCAGCTTTTCATTTTGAAGATGAAAGTGTTTTCCGTTTATTCGAGTGTATGAGTAGTTTTAGTGGTAGGAAAGTTGTGTCTGAGGTCGTTTTTACGTTTTCGTTTGTAATGTCTCTGTTGAAAGATTTCCTTTTGCAGATTTCCATATTTTCGAGAATGTCTAGTCGTTGTCCTTTTTAGCTAGGATGTAGCAATGACATACATTCATCTACATTCCTTGGTGAGTGTCAAGGTGTAATGCAAAGTTGGAGTCTTCTCTTTTCTGTTTGTATGAGTGTATATGTTCTGTAAATCTTATCTTTAGTGTTCGTCCAGTTTGCCTTTTATGAGTATGTTTGCAGGTACAAGTAAGTCTATACACTCCGCTGGAACTAAATTTGTCAGTATTTTTCTGTCGTTATGCCGAGATTATGTCTCAGAGTGTTGCCTATTTTTAACGCTGTGAGTATTCCTTCTTTGTGAAAAAGATTAGTTAGTTTGTATATTCCTGGTCCTGTATAAATAAAAGTGTGCCATCGTGTTGTATCGGTTGTCTCCTTGTCTTCCTTATTCTTATTTTTCGTGTTGTATTGTCTAAAAAGTTTGTTGTTAGTAGTGAGTTTGTAGCCGTTATTTTTGGTTATGGTGTAAATTGTGTCGAGTTCTTTGTTGTACGCGTCTGGAGTAAGTGAAATTGTCTTAAGTCTGTGTATCATATGTCTAAATGCTGCTAGCTTATGTTGGGTAGGACGGTTCGAGGTCATGTTTAGGTAACATTTAGAATTTTTAAACATTTTTGGACAAGTTAGTAGTGGCCTTCATAGTTTGTTTGCTTCTGGTTATGGATTTTTAATAACAAAATTAGAAAACGTTTTTTTGTTTTTGGAAATAACTCGGTAACTTGTGATAAGTGGTTCACGATATCCTACTGAAGCCAAGCAAAGGTATTTCTGAGTAAAGTTACGGACATGACTATGCCCGCAAAGTTGTGTACCTCGGACATACATTTTTGAAAACGTCATAAAAGGTTTATTTATAACTTAAATGTTAAAAGTTTTGAACTTGAGTAGACTTTTTAAACCCTTTAGTTTGGAAGAAAATCGGGCTAGAAAAATATTTTTTTTTTTTTAATTTTTGGCCGATCTTCACTTAGTATTACTTATTATGTTCAGATTGTTATTCTTAGAGATTGGCTGTATTCTTGATATAATTAATAATAAAACAGTGATACGTTTAATTCTGATAACATGTTTCGTTAAAAAGTTACAGGGCTATGAATTAGAAAAATGTAAAAACGACCGTTTTTAAGGATTTTCTCCAGAAAGGTGGCAAGGTTTTTTTGCTTAATTTTTTTGCCTAATTGAAACCTACTTCTGTACGAGTACATTCATTAGGACTATTTTAAAGATAACCTATAGCAAATGCGAATAAAAGAAAATTTGCGTTAAATATTGTAACGGTTCACCCTCCAGCCCCATTCCAAAAAATTTTGAAACAAAATTTATGAATTATGTACATAAAAATTTCTCGGAGTACAAAGGATCGATTCAATAACAGTAAACAGTTTATTAAAGCTTCATCTCTTGTTTACACACTCCAAAAAGGATTTGATAGCTCCACAGTTAACAAAGCCAGGGTGGTTGGTTTTATAAAAAAAAAACAATTTGTGGAATATATTTTCCCTTTTAAAGGAATTTATGTAATAAAATAAAAAAATAAAATTTTATTTTACCATTTCATTAAGGACTCTTTTATATAGATTGTTTCAACATTTTTTAAGAATATCTCGATCCGTTTGGATTTTGTGTCAAATCAAATTCTATATTTTATTTTTCAAGCAACCACTTTCACGTGAAATTTACAGCTTTAATAGTAAATGGCATTTAAACAATTCGACGCGTAAAGAAATTTTAATAAATTATCAATCTTGAATACCATCTACTTGTATAAAGAGCATATTCTTCAGGTATAGCAGCTTCGCAAACCTCGCCTTCTACTGAAGTTTTTCTCTTAATTCTGTGTAAACATGAAACTGAAAAACGGAACATGGCATGAATACCTCTGCTTGGCCTCCGATCCGGTTAACGAGCTATCGAATTTTTTCCAAAAAACAAAAAAAATAAACTTTTTCAAACCCTTGTGAGGCGTTAAATCAACTGCGCGTCCTGCAAGGACAAAGAAAATGGTGGTTCTGTTAAAGTTACATTTCGTAAAATTCGTGATATTTTCGAATAACATAATCGTCCTTTTGTTGAGACCGCTTTTAAAAATTTGGTCATTAAATTTGAGTCAACAGGCTCAATACAAAATGTGTAAATACCAACGCATGTTCGACCGGGTCGATCAAGTGAAAACATCACAGCCGTGAGCCACAGTGTTGGAGCAGATCTAAAGTTCTCAATATTGGCGCTATTAAAACTCCAATTGGATTTGACTTTGAAGCCTTACAAGGATATACTGCTGCAAGAATTAAAGTCGACCAACCGTTCATATCGCCCTACATTTGTTCGATTTATTCTGGAACAACCAGCTCATTTTTCTGAAAAAAATTATTTTTTCAGACGAAGCCCATTTCCACTTGTCAGGGTAGTAGTGTCCACAAACACTACTCCCTCTTTCTTCCTCCCGGTAACCTAATTTCCTAGTTCTGGTGCAATGCATTGCATGAGCAGGGGTCATTCCCTGAGTACTGGTCCGAACGTATGAAGGGCCACAAACTCAGCTGTAAAGTTGGAGCAGCAGTTGCCTTAAAGTGCAGTGTTCTTTATATTTCCATTTTCCTCGACAAAAACAAAAGATTTGCTATTGTTAGCCTTAGAGCCATCAGTAAATAGGAGCCTATATTTCGATTTATATAGTTTTGAAAAATCTGTTGGTAAACACCAGGCGATGTTGACTTTTGGTAATTCTGCTAAGTTTAAAATAAATGCAGACCTCTTTAATCGCCACGGATTTTATTAGGATTCCTTGAGTTATTTTGGGTGCACATTTACGCGGACTTTTTTTTAAGATCTAGGGAATGATTTTAAATATTGCAGATTTGGGGACTAGGTAATGCCTATTTTGACTTAAATGTAAAAGATTTTGTTTAGGCCGAGTAATAGTTAAGGTACGACTTCAAGAGTTAAATAAGTTATACGGTTTTTGATTAATGCCATATCAGCCTCAACTAAGATGCTTATAATCGGGGCTAGTTCTAAATGTGCCTTCTATTAACTTCAAATTAAACGTAGCACACCATCCAAAAATTTGGAAGAGCCTAATCAATTTTTCGAAGCATAATTGAAGGAGAAGGGTGAACTATCGATTTGTCTCTTAAAGAATCTTGGCTCTTTAATTTCTTTTAAGCCTAAATAAACAATTAGTTACCTACGCGAATTTTCTTACTCACCCTACCGTCGCTCATTTTTATTCTACAATTTAAAAATGTAGAACTTTTGACGAATTTTAATTTTGTTTTTGATGCAAGAGAAATATTTAAACATTGCGATCAAATTTGATTTTCTTTGGCTTTTTTTTTGAAAAATTTAAGCAGACTTAAACGCAATCCATAATAACATTACCTGCACAGTGGAGAAGGAAGAAGACAGAAAATTGCATTATCACGACGCACTGACTGTTTGACATCTATAGAAAACCAACTACGACGGACACTACCATCTACATCACCTCGAACCCAACATAAACTAGCAGCATTTAGGCATATGATATACAGACTTAAGATTATTCCACTTACTCCAGATAAGTAGAACAAAGAACTCAATACAATTTACACCGTAACTAAAAATAACGGCTACAAACCCAACTTTTTAGACAATATAACACTAAAAACAGGGATAAAGAGAAAACCGATACAACACAAAGGCATACAGGACCAGATATATATAGATTAATTAACCTTTTTCACAAGAAAGGAATATTGAAAACATTAGAAAGCGGCAACACTCTGAGACATAAACTCAGGACAACGCTAGAAGCAACTGAAAAATTTAGTTCCAACGGAGTATACATATTCCCTTGTGCCTGCAAACATACTTATATAGGACAAACTGGACGAAAGTCTAAAAACGAGATTTACAGAATACATACGATCGTACAAACGAAAGAGAGAAGACTACAATTTTGCATTACACTACACCTTGATGCTCACGGACACATACCAGAGGAAATAGATGATTGTATGGCATTACTACACCCTAGCAAAAAACGACGAAGACTACACATTCTTGAAAACATGGAAATCTACAAAACAAAAACTTTTAACAGTGACATTATAAACGAACAGGTAAACACGACCTCAGACACAATTTTTACACCATTCAAACTACTCATACACTCGAACAAACGGAAAACACCCTCAGACGGACAACACTTACCTAAATAATAATAAAAGACGGAGATAGTGAAAATTAGTCTTACCTAAAATGCCAGGTGGCTGGCATTCTACCTAAACCCTAACACTGGCTCACCAGTACAAATTGGATCTTTACATCGTAAGCGCTCACCGTTTACACCGAACGAAAAACAGCCAAAAGGGACTACGAAAAATAACAACAGTATTTCAAAAAAATAGATTCGATTTAATTTTTTTTTAATATTTTCTATCTAACTTTGCATCTAGATTGTCGTTTTAACTCGTCTATTTATAGATATCGCAGTTGCGAGCGGTATAACAGTTTTTAGCAAAACCTTAAGGAAAGAAGTCCCGTGTGAAGAATATAAATAAAGAACATCATACTGCAAATTGGATTTTTCTAGAAATCCAAATGTGTTGAGTTAAATTAACTGTCTGGCGCAGTGAATGTTTTTTGAAATGCAAGCATAACTGGAATGCAAGCATAACTGGAATCTTTGGAATGTATGGTATCATCTCCTTTCACTTAATAATTATTGCTTCGATGACTTTGTAACTTTGCTGTAGTTTGGTTTTTTCAATTTTTTTTATTTTTCACTAATTATTTTTAAACCTTATTTAAATTAAAATTTCAATTACATTAATAAAACTTCGAACTGTGAACAAACAAAAATATTTAAAAACGATTTTCTTATTGAAATATAATTTGATCAAAAAATCCCAAATCTGGCAACACGATTAAAAACTTTTGATTTGTTTTGGAGCAAATTATGCAACTACACATTCAGCCATTTAAATTAATGTTAAGCACCCAATAAAGAAAAACTTATTCGTAAGTCCTAAAATATTTTATGTATTTAAAAATTTTTAAATTATTTAAACCTTTTTAACAACAACAAAAACGTATAAACTTTTTTTGGAAATACATTGACACACGATTAACATTTTTAACAATCAAAACTACAAACAAAATGGCCACAGATTTAAATAAATAATAACAATTATTAATAAATATTAAGTCAAGCGCTGAAGCGTTAAGCTAGTTTATTCTACTGAAATAGAAAGAATGTAATAAATGCTAAATACACGTAAAAATTACAACAATAAAATTAGTTTAAAATAATTATTTATTTAAAAATTACAAAAAAAAAAATACCCAGACTAAAATTCACAATAAAAATGTTAAATGTAAAATGTAATTTAAAACCTAAACAGAATTATAAAAAAAAATAAATAAATATATATATAAAATACAAAGCAAATAAATTGGAAAACACATTTTTTTTATCGAATTACAATTCCCTGTAAATACGTTATCAGAATTTACTTACACTTAGATAAGCGTTAAATACTCCAATATCTTGAACTTATTTTTCTTTTCTTTATTTCAAAATTGTTTATTAAACTGTTTATGCAGACAGACAGTTCCGATGACCGCTTTAAGGCACATGCGACAAGTTAGACTTTCAAATAGCAACTTAAAAACATGAATCAAAATCTACGATTACAGATTCTACAAGAAAACAACAAAATTACTAAAAATAAAAGTATTCAAGATAAAATATAAAAATAAATAATTAAAGATCTAACATGAATGAACTAAAATCCCCAATAGAGGCAGCCACCATTATTTGATGGTGGTAACAGTCATTTCTTACTTTTTGGTAAACAGAAAAACTCCAACACTTTAGCCAAAACTAACATTTGTATGCGCAAATCTATTTCAGCAACTGATGTTTGGAGTGGTTTATTTATTCATTATTTCAGGAAACTAAACGCAACGCCGATGACTGAAGGAAGAGTTTTTTACATTTATATTAAAAAAAAGTTATCGCCTAATATTTTTTAGGTAGTGACTGTTTTTTATAGAGATACAGAACTTTAAGTTAGCAACACTCTTTAAGTTTGCGGTAAATTTATCAGTGTTAAGTGATTTATATTTAGTTTGGCAATTCAACATAAATAGACAGACCAACGCCAGCACAACGCTTTCACATTTTGCAAATTAGGCCCAAAACCACAGTGCCGTTGACGCCTGAATAACGCGTCCAAACTGTACAAATCAAGCCCAAAACAAGATTACCATTGATTTTCATAAACGAATATTTTTGTTTGAATGGATACGTCAATACACAAAATTGCCGTAATTGGAGTGATAGTAATACTCTAGTGTATGTTGAGACACCGTTACATCCAAAAAACTTACTGTTTGGTGTGCTTTAGGGGCTCGTGGAATCATTGACCCGTACGTCATTAAAAACGTTGCTATTCAGAACGTTACACAATAGAGCTATGATTACTGGCTATTTCCTTTGTGATGTGCAGGAGTTGTGCTTTCAACAAGACGGAGCAACATGTCACACACCTCGTGCCACAATTGATTTATCGAAGAAAACGTTTGGTAACCGTGAATTGGCCCCTAAGATCATGCGATTTAATGCCCCTGGACTATTTTTGTGGGGGCTATGTGAAGTTGCTAGTCTTTTTTGCTTTTTTGCCGCGTTATTGATGATATGCGGCCACATATGTTGGAAATAAGTCATCATAAATTGGACTACGTGCGAGCCGGCCGTCAATAAAATTAATATCATGTCAATTTAAGAAATAAATCTTTGCTTTATTCCATTTCAAAGTTCTGTACCTCTATACCCTACATTTATTTTTTCTCGGTCCAGCATTCAGGGGATGACCCCTATACATGCAATGCATTTAACCAGAACTAGGAAATTAGGTTATGGGGAGAAGGAAAGAGGGAGTAGTGTTTGCACTACACTGAAAGTGACAGAAAAGACTTCTGGAGGGAGGTAGTGCGATTCGCTGGCCAATCAACCACAAATGGATGCATTCTAGAGAATCAGTAGAGTTGGATATCCTACCGAGCGCAATGAGACTCTTGGCCTACTACTGTACGCGATCCAGCAACCCCAAAATAGACTTTGGGTCGCCGGCCAATACATGAAAGTTCTGTTCCAGCTTTAAGCTGATATGGTGGTATAAATAGAACGGAGATCGAATGGAGTGAACTATCTCTTACACCGTTTTAGAAAACCAAAGCACTTGAAAGCTTCTCTAGAAACCGGAAAAATGTGTTAAGTCTATCGAACATCACACTGAATTTTCATGCCAAGAACATCAAAAGCGTCCGATTTCGTGTTATCTATATCACCCATAGTAACAGATGCAATACCATTTTCGAACACAGATCTATGCGTAAGTATGCAATGTTGCGTCTTACAGGCATTAAAATCGACCGTATTCACTCTCTTCATTCGACCCCATTCCGGGATTTTTGCGAGATCGATCCCATTCCGATATTATTGCGAGATCGGGATTGAGCGTATAATTCCTGTTATGTCTTCTGAAACTTACCTCCAACTGTTTCGGTCTATTACCAAATGAATACGAATGATAAATGGTGCTGTCATCTGCGAAAGAGCATAGGGTTTAGGCTAAAGGGGTAGCCTTGCGGTACCCCTGAGTTAATCTTAAACTCGTCTGATGAAGTCCTATCTATAACAACTCGTATAGTGCGATTCCTGAGACAACTGGATATAAATCTGCAGAAATTACCACCGACACCAAAAGCATCAAAGTAGAAATAAAGCATAGATGCAGTTGTTCAATGTTAAAAATAGCCACACAGCCAAACCAATCAGGCGGCTGTAACAACAATTAGAACTTTAGTAAGTGAGGCTGAAATCTCTAAAACACTTCTTTCAATAGTCCCCAGTGATATTGAGACCGACATTGTCTTAGATATATTCAAGCCAAAAAACCGTTTCCAGCTAACTTTTATAGCTCACTTTTAGATCCCATTCCCGTTACGAACTTAAGTAATGAAAAGAAAAAACGGACCCAGCCTTAACAACTTTCTTCTCACATGAGCTGATAAACTTGCACCTAGGAGTATAAAAGCATAGTAAAAGAGGTGCTGCTTGTTTGTCTACAGGTTTTGAATAAAATGGGCCAATGGACATATATATGAGTAAAGTTTTTGAACTATATCTTCCTACGCCATAGCCTTACTTCTTGTTTTTAAATGAAAGACCACCTAAGCTCTGCTGCCGTATGCTAAAGTCCAGCTGTCACTTATATGACCTGATTACTGATTCAGTAAACAAATTGTTTCAAGGAGTGGTTGTTCCATATCCCACGGACAAAAAATATTAAGGTAGCGAAATTTTGATCACGATTCTGATTTTTATAAGCGAATTTTATTTAGCGCTGAATCTCACTTTTATTTGAATGGTTACGTATTCAAACAAAACCGTCGCATTTGGAGTGGTGAGGAACTGTTACGTCCAGAAAAACTGACTGTTTTGGTATACTTTATGGGCTGGTGGAATCATTGGCCCGCACTTATTTAAAAGCAATGCTGATCAGAACGTTATAGTCAATAGTGAGCGCTATAGAACCATGATTACTGACTTCTACGTTCATCAATAAAACAACCATGATTTGCAGGAGCTGTGCCACCAACAAGGCGGCGCAACATGTCACACAGCTCAAGACACAATTGATTTATTGAAGGAAACGTTTGGTACACGAATAGTTCCACGTTTCGGAATTTCAATTAGTCTTCAAGGTCGTGCGCTTTAACACCGCTGGACTTTTTTCTGTGGAGATATTTAAGGCCGCTAGCCTACGTCGCTAAACCCGTAAGGATTGACCATTTGAAAAACTAGAAAATTAAATTACGGATGAGACAGCTTTAGCGGTCATATGCCAGAAGTGATATTTAAATTATAATGCCAGAATTTTTTTTTTTTCGTATTAACTGAAAACATGCATCTGTATTTTATTTCAAGATTATATACCTTTGAAAAAGGACTTTATTTTTAACTAAATTTTTAAGCCAAGAGCTACAAAAATAAAAATCAAACCTAACTTTCCACAATTTAACATATTCAATTCTACATATTCGACCGTAAGTTCCGTATATCATACGGTATCTCAGCTAACTAACCATTCCTTTGATAACTGAAATCTTAGCTGGAACAACGAAACACAGATTTAGTAGCCAGATTTCATAAATCAAGGAATACAGTTGCCATCCTGCAACTCTTGTTGCTGACCTAGATTCATGCGTGAATACTTCAAGGAATTGAATTACGGTGATTAGAATCTACTCTCTTTACCTTTCAAATATTTTGTCAGCTAAAAGTAAGGCAGAGCATTTAACAGCATGAAAGGCTCTCTTGATAAGTGAAAATCGGTTATCACAACCGTTATAAGCGATATCAACTTAGTGCTTTTGCGTTTTATTCATTTTTTCTGTTAATGCCTTTAGAAAAAAGCGCTTAATGGTCGCTTTTCGTTTTTCTTTAGCTTTAGTGCCCCCTTTTTAACATGGCGTGTTAAGCAAGGAAGGATAGCTCTCTCAATTAATTCTAAATTAAGCTTCAGCACTAAGTTTTCCAACAATTATCAGCTGTCAAAAGAGTACGCAAATTTTTATTTATTCGATTTCAATTTATTATTTTTTATCATTTCTCCCTAACCTAATAAACGTTAAAGCTTTATTTGCATTGCATATTGTAAAGCTTTTGAAAGGTTTTTTAATTGTTAATACAACAATATAAAGCAACAACAACTAAAAAAAATTAAAGCTTAAACCTGCAAAAGTTTTATTTGGGTTTATTTTTAGTGTTTGTTGTTTTAAGCATTTAAACACGCTTTTTGTGTTGTTGTATACAACAAAAAACATACAAAATTACATTTTTTAGCATTTTAAACAGAAACAGAAGCAAAAACAAAAACGTTACCAAAGTTATTGCAAAACTATTAGATAATTTTTATTGTAGTGTTCGCCATTGTTGCTAACAATGCTGCTGCTACCCAACAAGCATATGGACGACGAATGTATGTTGGAAAAGTAGAGTTTTAATTATTCAACATTTAAAATCCAAATATTTAAATTATTTTCGAATCTACATTTAATTTTTAAAATCATATAAGAAGCAGTTAAAATCGAAAACAAACACCTGATAAATATGACCGTCAGTCACATTAATATATTTTACTACAACTCAAGTGAGATTTTTGTGATTTGAATAATTAAAATAACAGCAGGTGCGGAATAAAATTATCTTTTTAGAAAAAATAATCTCCATCTGCTCAACAGTAACTCGTGCTAATTTATTTACAAATGAATGATGAATACATTGAGTTTTATTTTAAATTATACTAAGAATACAACAGAGGATAATAACGGAACGATTTGACGTAACTGATAATTAGTGAACAAAATAATGATGGCATTTTCAAAAATTATTTCTGTTTTATTTTTCATCTTTTTAAATATTTTTATTTTAAACTGCTATTATATTTAACTGTATATTTAACATAGAAGGTGTTCGCCGGAAAGGTATACTAGTTTGTTTTGCCGCCGTTAGCATTGACAGTTCCTATTTGGCATTCGTGAAGTAGACACGCGGCAAATTTATTATGGAAAAATATTCGACAAACCAACGTGTTTTAATCGTTAAAACATTTTATCACAATCAATCATCGATTACTGTAGTAATGAAAAAGTTATGTGAATTTTTTGGGAGAAACAACGTGCCAACAAAACGCACTATTTATCGTGTAGTGAATGATTTCGAAGAAAGAGGTTCTGTAGGTGATAGACCCTAGCATGGACCGCAACGTACTGCAAGATCGGTTGAAAACATTAATGTTGCTCAAAAAAGTGTTCAAAACAACCCATCAACCTCAACTCGATGGTGTGCTCAGGAGCTTGGTCTTCAAAGAACAACTTTGGCCACAATTTTGCACAAGGATTTGCATTTGTTTCCATATAAGATTCAGTTGATGCAAGACTTCTACCACAAGACCATTTACGCCGCCATACACATGCCAATAGGATGTTACAGCTCGCCCATGACAACCCCGAATTTTATTAAAAAAACATAATGAGTGAATATAGATTCTAGCATGTACCACAACGTTGTGACGACCAAAAGTCGGCAGGCTCGTTTTTGGATCACGTAGCAATTAAATCACTCTATTTATATGTTTTTCAAATTTTTTTTTACTGAATTTCATAAATTTTTACATTTTTAACATTTCTGAATATTTATTGTTTAATGAATTTTATAATTTTTTTAAAAAGAGAACATTATTATTATTAAACACTTTTCATTTTATATAATTCATAGTTATATTTTATAAGTACATTTATTATTTGTTAATAAAATATTTGATATTATAATAGCCGTTAAGAAGCAACACTTATTAACATGAAGATACATCCGTAAGGAAAACATACCATTAAACACAACCCTGAACAATCGCTAGCAGCTGTCGTTTGGTGGTGTGGGTGTGTATGTGTGCCTGGCAGAAATATATAAAAGCGAGATAATTACGTATTTAAGAAGAGTTGGCCCCGGGCAAGCAACCGGGGAAGACTTCTTTTAAGTGAGTTAGAATTTTATTCAACTTAATTAAAATAGTCTTGCGAATAGGTTCAGCTCAGTTAATCAGAGTCAGAATTTTATTCGGCTTTGAATTAATTGAGTATAGCTCAGGTCTACGGCCAAGCAAGTTCTGTCGCTGCTTCACCTGGCCAGAATTTTATTCGCCCTATCTGAACAAGACGGACAAGATCGTAAAAAGGCTAACACCAATTTAGACGTGAAAAGGTTGTCTCAGAATCTTATTCGTAACAACCGCAACAAGTCTAAAATTGGTGAACAGGCAAACTGTTCTGCTCAGACTGGACCAGAATCTTATTCGCTCCAGTGTGAGAAGCAGTAGGCTAGCCGGCGGAGAGAACTCTTGAGGGCCACGAAGCGGTGGATCATCGTTGGCGTGCCCAGTAGTGCTGTAGTATAATTTTAACTTAGTTTAAGAGTGGATTAGAATAAAAAATTTTATTAGTAAAACAAAAGTGTCTCTTGTGTTATTACTGAAGAATACTTTTTTTGTAACGAACTCTGAATGCCGCGAGCTCTATCCAAGCATAACGCGAGAACGTGTCGTTACAACGTGCTACAAGATCTGCTGAAAACATGACTGCTGCTCTAGAAAGTATTCAAAACAATCCATCAACCTCAACTCGACGGCGTACTCAGGAGCTTGGTCTTCAAAGAACAACTTTGGCCATAATTTTGCACAAGGATTTGCATTTGTTTCAATATAAGATTTAATTGACACAAAAGCTTCTTCCACAAGACCATTTATGCCGCCGTACATAACATATACCAATAGGATGTTACAGTTCGCACATAACAACACCGATTTCAATGAAAAATTCATAATCAACATCACCATTTTTTGAAATATCTTGTTGTGGAAAGAATTCTCGCAGTAGTTTCATTGCAATTCTGGCTGTATATGATGTGGCATTGTCTTGTTGAAGCCCAAAGCATGCAGTTGTCGCGTTAAAAAGTTTACAATCATATCACGATATCGCTGCCCATTTACAGTTACCGGAATGCCGTTTTCATTTCCAAAGAAGTAAGGTCCAATGATTCTTCCTGACCAAACTGCACACCAAGCTGTCAATTTTAATGGATGCAAAGGTGACCGTTGATCAATTTGAGGGCTTCCCATTCCACACAACCGATTATTCTGTTTATTTATATTATCCATTCAAATGAAAATGTGCCTCGTCACAGTAATCGATAATTGATTGTGATAAAATGTTTTAACGATTAAAACACGTTGGCTTATCGAATATTTTTCCATAACAAATTTGCCACGTGTCTACTTCACGACTGCCAAATGTGAACTATCAAGACTAATGTTTACCAAAACGGTTGCAAAACAAAATAGTATACCATCCCGGCGGACACCCTATGTATATTTAATATTTGATGGAAAGTAGAGAAAAGCTTAATGTCATATAAAGGTTTTACTGAGTATAACTAAATCAATACCACTGTTTTCGCCCCCCCCCTCCCCCTCCGGGGGTACATCTATATGTTTTGACGGAATCACATGTGCTACCGGGAAAAAAGGGAGCCCAGTCACCTAAAGGCTAGCAGGAAGCCAGAGTTGAGCTTTTTAGTCTCTTAGCTGTTTTCTGACTAATTATTAAGGTTAGCCCTTCGGAAGCATCATGGTGATTTCGCGACCCTCACGAATTTGATTAAAGGGATCATCATCATCCAGAATCATCTGACCTCTACTCAGAACAAAGGGTGAATGATCCGGATCCAGTAAGCATGCTTGTCATGTGTTCTGCACCAACTCTTCAGCAAGGCGGCCCTGCTCCGAAACTTCCGAAATTGCAGCTGGGAATGACCTGTTGCTATAATTATGTCTTCGGCTTCCTGGGGCGTGGATGCACGCATTATATCACCCAAGTGGTTCGCTAGAAACCGACATAAATTTTATCATCACTGGTTTCGCTTCAAGCGTGTTTCATTAATTGTAAACACAGTCTATAAACAAAAACTATTGCCAACATGCATTTGATAAGCGAACTATAACTGAAGAAAATTAAAAATGTACAATTATTTTAAATACCAAATAATTTCAACTATTAAATTTGAATGATTGATTTATTGATATTCTTTCAAGGTAATTTGAAAAATCATTGATCAAGTTTTTTTAAAGATATTTCGGACGTCGGCTTTTTTTTTGTTTTGTTTTTGAAGCGTTGCTTTATGACACAAAATTATATTTATTTTGATAAAAGCAGCAATAAGTGAGTTACTCTCTGCTAGGTATCCAGGAGCAATTTCATCCGTGGTTGGAATAGCACAATTTTGTAGACTTGTATCAAACAGAAACCGAAGGGAAATCTGGAAAGCGGCTAAGAACACCAGGGAGTATTACTGGTAGAAACTCTCCGGATTAAAACAAGCAAACCAAGCAAATGAAACGTATAATTAAAAACGCCTTAAAGTTTTTCTGTCTTCAGATAAAAATAAGTGAAGAATAATCACCGGCTTCTTTGCCATTTTACCATTGCAGTTTGAGAAAGCAACAGGACAGACTTGGCATTAAGAACAATAATCGGTGTAGATTCTTTGATTGTGGTGAGAAAGCTCTAGAGTAAATTCTGAAACAAATTTAGTGCTTTATGTCACAGCAGTCAGTTATAATCAGGTGGTTAAAGACCTACTGGAAGTTGAACACCAACTTCAATTTCGCAGGAAATAAATGTAGATAAGTTCCCTTTATTTGGGTACGGTTTTTCGTCGACCCTCGTCAAATTTGGTTTGTGAACAAACCGGTTTCGGCTGCTTGCCACCTTCAGTGTTCTTTTCGTACTAGTTGCGTTCTATTGTCAGCAGTGTTTATATAGTTCGTCTTGTTCGTGCCTCCCTTCGTGTTATTGCGTTCGTCACTTTCTCTCTTTTTTGCCTGTATCTCTCTCACCTTTTTCGTTTATCTCTTTTTACCTAATTTGTCGCTCCCTTTTTCATTCGTCTGTCTTCCTAACTAAATCCTTTTACGATCATGCTTGTTGTCCGTTTGTGTTTATGTGTGAACCTATTGGGTTTTTTTTATGTGACATAATAATCTGTAATTGTAGGTCTATGATGTTCTTTATTGCTTTGGTCTTGTGCACCTGCGTAACGTGTTTGTGTTGGTGTAATGTTTGTTTTTTTTTGTAAAAATGTTTCAATGGTCCAAATATTGTGTTTATTTGTTCATTTATTATTCTTCCGTCAAATATTTTCTGTTTGTATGTATATTTCCATGTTTTCTTATAAGTACATTTAGTCTCCTTCCTTTGTGCTGTGTATGAAGCAGTCTAACCGTTGTCTTCATATGTCCTGATGTACATTTGTTGTTGAATATATGGTTCGCAAAATTTGATTCTGGAGTTGATTTTGGTTCTCGTAGTTTTATGTTATAGTCTCTAATGTGTTCCCTAAATTTGGTCTTAATTTCCCGTCCTGTTTGCCCGATATAGCTATAATGGCATGTACAAGTTAATTTGTACACTCCTTGTTTGTCTAGTATATTTGTCTCGGTTGTTTTATTCGGTAGTATTCTGCCGAGATTGTTTCTTGTTCTGAATTTTTTCCTTTCATTCTCCTGTTCTTTGTTCGTTCTAACTTGTTTCTTGATGTTATCTACGAGGCGCTTTTTGTATCCGTTGTTTTCCGCTATGGTGTATATTGTTTCCATTTCCTTCATATACATTTGCGGTGTTAGTGGTGTTCTCTCGAGTCTTGTTATTAACTGCCTGATTGCTGCGTTTTTGTGTTGCTGGGAATGATTTGATGAGTTGTGTGTTATTGTGTCCGTTGCTGTTGGTTTCCTGTATATTTCATATTCGATTCTGTTCGAGATTATGTTCCTCTTGATCGTTAGGTTTAGATAATTAATTCTCCCCTCCTCTTCTTTTTCCATTGTAAATTTTATGTTCCTGTGTCTTCCATTCAAGTATTCTAGAATTTGCTCATCGTTATTTCCTTCTAGTATACATATGATGTCGTCGACATATCTTGCATAGAATATTACTCCGAAGTTGGTTTTTAATTCCTTTACGTATTCCATGAGGGTGGCAGATGTTGGATTTCCCATCCCTAGTCCTGTTATTTGTCTATATACATATTATTGTTAAATTTAAAGTAATTCTGTTTTAGTGTCGCTTTCAGTGTGCCTGTAAGTTATATTGCCAGTTCCTTGTTTTCCGTTTTGTTTTTTACTGTCTTATGAACAATGTTTAATATATCCATTACCGGAATTGATGGATACAATTCCTTTACGTCAAAAGACACCAGTTTTGTGTTCTCCGTTTTTTTTTACATTCTCCAGTTTATCAATCAGTTCTGTAGTGTTGGCTATTGTATGCCTATATTCCAGGTCTAAGGTGTCTTTTAGTATTGTTTGTATATATTGTTACGTTTATACCTTTTATAAACGTTTTGTTGTGAGTTCTTTATTGCAAAATAATTAACACCAGTTTTTAGAGTTTTTAAAGTTGTAACAATTTTTTTTATTTACTTTTAACTACACAAAGTTGACACAGAACAATTTACTTAAAATGCACGTCTTCACTGTAGAGGTTTAATTTACTGATTGATTCTGGAGCTTTCTTGAATGACACCTAGAAGTTTGTCATTCGTGGCATCAATTTTCGCACCGTTGGCTCTAGTGCTTTCTTGAATAGCATCAATTTTCGCACTGCTGATTCTAGAGCTTTCTTGAATGACACCTAGAAGTTTGTCATTCGTGGCATCAATTTTCGTACTGTTGGTTCTAGTGCTTTCTTGAATAGCATAAATTTTCGCACTGCTGATTCTAGAGCTTTCTTGAATTGCCGCAAGTATTGCATCCAAGCTTACATTGGTGTTTGCTGATGGATTACATACCTCAACCGCATCTTTGTCTTCGAATTCGTATGCACCAATATCGATGTTTCGCTGCTTCAATTCATCAATCAACCTCCGTTGCAATTCCGCTTTACTTTCCGTTGTTGGCAGATTCAACTTATTCAGCTCCTTTTTTAGCTGCTCAACTTTCAGCTCTTCCAACTTCATTGTAGTTGATTTATTTCATTTTTTATCAATTTCACTTCTGACCGCAGTTTGTAACCAGTAGTTTTCCATATTGCTTAATTGTTTTATTTTAAACTTAAGCAAGACATTTTCGTAACAATATCTTGAAAGTTTGTAGCCTGGTGCAGATTTGTAATTAATTATGGGTCTCATCGATGCGTTTGGTTTGTGTATTTTTGGTAGTGCTATCAGAGAAGGTGCGGATGGATTTATCATTCTTAATGTGTGCGAGATGTCTGGTTTTATTATCCTTGTTGCCTTTTTTATAATCTCCTTAATTTTCGTTTGGTATTCTTCCGTAGGATCTTTACCAATTCTCTTGCACTTAGAGTTTTTTATTAACTGTCCTGTCTTTTCGATGTAGTCATGTTTGCCGATGAGCACCGTTTTGTTTCCCTTGTCTGCTTTTGTGACTAAGATGTTGTTCGCTTCCAGTTTACGTTTTAGTTTCCTAATTGTATTGTCCTCTCCGTTTAAGTGTTTTGTAGACTTGGCCTCCTTCTCTATTATTTGTTTGCAGATGTGCCTGGCTTGCTCCTGTTCTTCGTTTGGGATCATCGCTATTGCGACTTCTGTGTCCACAATGGTTTGTTCTATTTCCTGTTTCTTGTTGTTTTCTGTGATGTTGTGTTTTAATACCTTTTTCAATAATTGAGCCTCTTGCCTGCTGATGGTGACCTCTGTTAGATTCAAAAATCTAGGGTGGAAATTGTTGTTTTTGCGCGTTTTGTTATTTGTTAAATGTGTTAGTGTCTGGAGTTTCCTGTTTAAAGTTGCGTATTTTTGTTTTATTGTTTTCGCGTTTTCTGCTCGTATTTGGTCTAATGTGTTCATGAGTACGTCGGTTGGGAGTCGTTCTGCTAGTTTAAGATGAATATCTAGTATTTCCGAGTTCGTAATTTCTTTTTTGGCGTAATGATTTCTGATTTCGAATTTCACAGTCTCTTTGTGCTCTTTGTATTGTCTTCCTGCTTGCTGTGGTGTTGATTCTAATCTGTATTTTGGCATATTTTGGTGTAACAATAGTTTCACACATAAACACAAGCGGACAACAAGCATGATCGTAAAAGGATTTAGTTAGGAAGACAGACGAATGAAAAAGGAAGCGACAAATTAGGTAAAATGAGACAAACGAAAAAGGAGAGAGAGATACAGGCAAAAAAGAGAGAAAGTGACGAACGCAATAACACGAAGGGAAACACGAACAAGACGAACTATATAAACACAGCTGACAATAGAACGCACCTAGTACGAAAAGAATGGCCGGTTTGTTCACAAACCAAACTTGACGAGGGTCGACGGAAAACCCTATCCAAATAAAAGTAATTTTAGCCCGGTCGGAAAATCTAAGCACATATCGTAGATAAGTTCCTTTAACACCTGGCAGGTTTCAGTTTCTCGCTCATATCCCCGTATTATTATTCTCTTCTAATGTAAACTGGCATTTAAAATTAAAAATATTTGCAAAAGTGTATCGTTTCCTTTTGTCCATATACGTGATTCATATTCCATCACTAAATCAACGACGCATGCAGGCATGCAATAATGAGAAAGAGAATGCTTTTGAGCAGTGAAATAGGGCCACTAGGTTAATAGCTCTTTTGTGATCAAAAACTCTAATATAACGGACACCATAAATAAAACTTGCACGTTCACATTCACAATGAATTGCGTTAAATGCCATTCAATACAAAAACTTTGTCTCCATTCATTTTTTTATATTAAATTTATATTTATCATTAAGTTATAATGAAAAAAATATATTAAAAAAAATGAGTGCTGTGCGTATTTTGCATGCAAATAAATAATGATTGAATTGCAAATCAGAGCACATAACAAAATAAACTATCAAATTAATGAACAGGCGCACATAAATGAGTACAGTAATTTAAATGTGTTAATTCTTAAGGGAGCAGCGTCCGTTAAAGTGTAATATATTGTTAAATCTGTTTAAAGAATCATTTTCTGCTTTCGCCTATGGCTTTTCACCACTATTGTTTAACACATGTCATTAAGAGTCTCTATAGAGAAAGAGAAAAGAAGCCATGTGTGTGTTTGTAGGAGTGATTGTGAATAAGCTTATTTGGCCGACGTGAGTAGACTATTTGCTAGCTGAGTTACTAACCGTAAAGTCATTGAATTTTATTTTTCTATCCGATTCAGGCTCGAATCTTTATCCACTCGGATTATTACCTCGATTGTTACCTCAGAAACAGTTGCGCCATTCGGTAGTTTTTTCCCAACACAGTTCTTTTGATTCCTGTTGCAAAAACATCATATGGTGCGGGTCATTTTAAAGGAAACAAACTAGAGAAGTTGTGCAACCAAAATTAATCTATCCATAAGTCGACGAATTGCCGTCCACGAGGGCAAATAAAAAACACTTTAAAATGACAGAACCAGTTTGCCTGAGAAGCAGAAGCAAATAGGAATTTCCAAATTGCAGCCCCCTTAGACCTCCAATCGACATTTGGTATTAAGATATTCGCTGATGTCACTAACACAAACAACGGTTAAAGTAAAGGGAGACAAAGCTTTGTGTCCTATCTACCCATTAGCCAATAAAACTCGACTAAACATGCACGTTGTAATAAATCTGAAAGGAGACGGCGATTTAAAAACTGCTTTCGACATGACAATAAGATAAGATATAATAAGATTGATTGAGAAAGCACACAACAATGGGTTTGCCGACCGTTAATTTATTAAGCAAAAACCCATTCGGAGATATCCAAAGATCGTAGTTGATTGTGTTATACCTCGCGTAACCTCACTTTCTAAAAGGCTTGGCCTATAGCGAAATGAGAGAAGGTAGAACACTCCCTACGTAAGCCGTGCTACCGTTCACTAAATAAGCTGTTTGACTTCTGATACCTCACAAGATAAAAATTTATCATACATTCCGTCACTTTGAAAGGGCAGAGCAAACTACAACTGAACAGTAGTTTCCAGACCAACTAGCCTCTCTCTTTTCTATGATTAGCAAGCAACCGTCTAGCTTGATGAGAGCATTTTGTATCACTAACATGATACAAAATGCTAAAAAGTTTTGCAAATGAACGCGTTAACGTCGACGAGCATTGTTTCTATATCAAAGCTTTATTTTCATCCGAATCAGGGGGCTTATTTCCATTTTTATTTACTTTAAAACGTTTTTAAGTGCATACTCTCGAAAGACAATATTTTATGTAGTTGCGGGCATTGTTTGATTGCTTTCCAATATATGGGGTAACTTGCAAAAATTTTGAACTAAAGGCTTAACTTTATCAACCGGACTATCTCTTAAGCGGCGAAATTGAGTATATAACATTATCCTTCACCCTCTTAACGAATAACCCAAAGCTCTTGCTGTCCCAAGAGGTGCCACTACTTTGTTTCTCGGCTGCTTGATTAAATCATGAAGAACAGAGAAATCGCGGTTTGGTCCAGAAGGAATGAGATTTTTCATTTCCAGTAAAATATTATTTACAAAACTTTTTTAACATGGCATCAACGACAAAAAAATGTGATAAAACAAAACAAACGAATAAGCAGCCACATCACTGCTGAATGCGTTGTCAAAATTGGACTAATTGTTAAACGTTGCTGCTGTTAACATTTTTCCATATATACGAAACTATACCCGCTAATTTACGTTTGACTATAAGAAAGTAAAATTAGAAAACATTTTTTATAAATCAGTTGGGAAATTTTTTATGGCAGACAATATGGCAAGACGCGTAACAAATATTGATATCAGTTTCATTTACTTTTCTTAAATCATTTTTGGCAACCATCTTTTTTAAATAAAAACTTTAAACTAAACAAACTCGTATATATTTTTGAATATTAAATAAATAATTTTTATTATCCTATTCCTTTTCGGCTTGAGGTCATTTTTTTTTCTTTTTTATTGACTTCTCCCAAATTTCGATCAACTTCGTTGATTGATCATCTTCAGGGGATCATTTAAAAAATTTTTTAACTAATATTAAAAATAATAAGATTATCTATATATTAAATAAATAGTTACGTTAAAAACAAAAAGTTGTCACTTATTTATTCAAAGACACAAGAAACTTTCCTTTTAAAAAATTCAAATTTAAAATTTTTGATTACTCTAAATAGAAATATAATATTAAGCTGTGTACAGTGCACGACAAAAGCTTCTACTTGATAATAAATGATTAAATTGCTTAAGCAAATCCAATTTAATTTAAATAAAATTATATTTTGTTTGCAACAAAACAAATGCATGAAATAACAGTTATTTACATTATTTATTATTTTAAAAACTAGCAAAAACAAGTACCGTTAAATAATTAATAACTGTCTTTTGAACATTGCAAGAATATTTGTAGTCGTTTCTCTGACCTTTCAAAGTCATCACTTATTTCATTTTCATGCAGATTTTTAATGAGAATATGAAAAATAGTAAGTGCTTAGTGCAAGCGAAAGAAAAGATATGTATATTAAAGATTATAAAATAATGAATCTGTGACATCAATTGCAAAGAAATTTGGAATTTCACAAATCGCTGCAGACGGTTCCTCGAGAGACGAGCTGTTGAAGGCGAATTAAAATCATATCAGAATGCCAAAAAACCCTACCTTCCAATAAAATTGTTTTAAAGGTAGAATTTAATTCACAAAGGAACACTTTATTTGGAGTGCAAACCTGTAGAATACCTTCTCTTTTCTGATAAGTCGAAGTTTAGCTTAATATATTCAGATGGATTTTGGCTGGTACTTCGCCTTAAACACGGCAGAGCAAATCTTTTGGTATGAAGTTGCTTTACCAGATATAGAAACGGACAAATCCACCAACTCAATTGTATAATGTAAATTTTTGTATACAGAGATATACTAGATAATGTTCCGGTGCCGCATGCAGAGAAAAACATGTCATTTGTGGTGGTATCAACAAGACAATGATCCAAAATAATAAAAAATAAACGTTTTAAAATGGCCAGCGTAATCACCGCTAGATCTTAATCTTATAGAAAATCTATGGGAGATTGCGAATCGTGATATTAATCGCGAATGCTAAAAACTGCGGATTACCTTTTGCGAAATTGAATCGATTGAAATTTTGCATGTAATTTAATTGAACCCTATAAAGTACACGCAGATGAAAAAGAGGAAAATGAGCGATACAAAATTGAGGTTTTTTGTTGTCGCCGAAAGCAAATCTTGTCAATCACTAATCAATCATAAAAATCATAAAAAATTTTGTACTTATTTTGTCTTGCTTTGATAAATTTATTTCATATAATCTGTATATAAGTAATATATTTTTAAAAAGTAATGTGTTTTAAATGCCAGATTTTAACATCAATAAGAACGTGCTTTTTTTGCACACTGTATACATTTTTATTAAATAACATTCTTTTACAGATCGATTGGCACAGATGTATAATTTAACAAATGTTTGTAATACGATGTGATGTGATGAGATATTTCTATTAAGATGTTCTTCTCGTTAATGGGAGGAGTTGACATTAAATTGATATAAACAGACAAAACAAAACGCACAGAAGATTCAGTGAATGGACTTAAAATAAAACAACAACCTGTTACAACTTCAAAATAAATGAAAATTTCTATTTAAAATGCAAAAAGAAAACTACTGGAAAATTAATAGAAAAAAAAATAAAAAACAAATCTTTTATTTTTAAGACTTTAACCGAACAATGAGTTGATAAATAAAATAAGTGACTGAAATACGGAAACCAAAAGATAATATTTGCAATTTCATAAATGGGCAGGCATGCAGGCGGTTATACAATCTTGTAAATTAATTAGCAAGAAGGGAGAAGAGTGTTTTTTTGCTACTGCTAGCAGTAACAAGTCAAAGATTTAATAAACATTTTTTAGTAACAATCGTCTACATGATAAACGTCTCATTGTGTCAAGCTGTGAGGCACTTATGGAAGTGTCTTATGTTTTCCGCGAAATCTACAGAAAACAAAATAAACATTAAATGCAAAAACTGATAAATACCAATAGGATTAAAATTCTTGTTTAAACGCTATTAATAATTTTGATAAAGTAGACACACACAAACATGTGAAACTGTGTTATCAATTTTTGTTGTTGTCACTTTGGCTTGATAAGCCTTATAACAATAATACCACACTATCGAGTACAAAAAAATAAAATATAAAAACATATAACCGAAAAGACCACAATATTTAATATTTTTTTTAACCCACAGCAATTTTATTTCTCTTAGATCAGCAAAAATTTTATAGCAAAATAACACAAAGAATTGCAAACTTACTAAATAAACAGCAGCCTTTAGAGTTACGGCCCTTTGATACATTGATATGTAAATAATTTCCTCGTTAAGCAATTAACCTTTGCAAAATCTATAGGAATGTTTTATTTAATTATAACAACCATTTTATATATATTTGTTTCTTTTTCACTTACTTTTTATTTAACATTCACTTTCTTTTTACCACACACATACACAACTATTTTGGCTTTTTACAAATTTTATTATTTCATTTAATAGTTAACATTGCTATTCAATATCCAAAATTTTAATGTTTTAAATTATTTTATCATATTCATTTTATAACAATACACCCGACGAATTTCTTGCGTAAAACCAACTCCTTACGTGCAGATTTTATTTGAGAATGACACATGATAAGAAAAGGCAATCATATGTTTTTGTTATTCTTTCAAAGCTGTGCTTCATTCACAATAGACCTTATAAAATAGTTGCTAAACTATGTAGTAGAATATTATTTCAATCATTCACGGTTGCCCCACTACATTTTTAAAATGCATCGTTAATATGTTTATTTGTGGTTAATGCTCATTTTAAATCACAAGCATTGTTTGACCTTTTTAAGAAAAAAAAACATATACGCATTTCGGGAAATTTGTTGCTATAGTCAAATTGTAAAAAATATCACAATTCGATATGGCCCGTCTGGAGGTAATGGTAAAGAAGACTTTCAAGTCCACTTTGGAAATTAAATAAATAATTTACTATAGCTTATAATTTTTTATCCTGATAGAAATTAAACTCTGTTTAACCACTATAAGGTATCTCTAATTAAAATATTTCGCCACATCTTAAGTTGGCATCTCTATAAAAAAAAAAAAAAATCATTCCATTTTGTTGTGCTTAAAGATATTATTTATAAATAATTAAAATGGCTAATAACCTATAATTATTGTCTGAACTAAATTTATGGCCTAAACCTTTTAAACTTCAAAAATTAATTGCCATATCCTCTTTCATTGATTTAAAATGTTTTTAACATAACATATATGAAATAAACCAAAAGGCAAATTGTGTCAGGCAGGAAACTTCATCGCCCCTTCACATAAAGAATTGTTGCTATGCTGCATAACATATGGCAAAACGCTGGCAAAAAAACAAGACCAGGCCTTTTAAATTACTATTAATTTTGATATTTCTCTATTTTTTAAACCATTTTTTGAGTTTTTTTTACACCGATTAGTAAAAATTCTTTCATTTCCTTAATTTAAAAAAAGTTAACGGCGATAATTATTGCAGCTCTTTTTATCAGTGGCTGTTTTATTAAGGTCTCGTCCGCATTGTATGTATAAAGGCTTTATAATTACAACATTTTGAGGTCTATATAAAAATATAATCCGTGGGATTAAATTTTTTATTTCTTCGGATTATATTCAATTTTATATCAAGTGTAGACGCTATGTTAATAAAGTAACATTTTTACTCACGCAAGGTTGCTTGAAAACGTATCATTTACACATTTTGACTTGTATGTCAATATTTAATTATTTGTAAATAAATGCAAGGTACCAAAAAACATGAAAATATAATTTAATAAAATCGTTGTTTATAAAGAATGTCATTTTAATACATTTCAGCTAAGTAAGAAATCTGAAAACACAGCTTTGCTTTATTGGAAAGTAATAGTTCTTTGTACATCAGAGTAGAGAAGCGTAGTCTGCAGAAAAGCACGTGTTTAAAATAATATTTTTTGTTAAAATCTATATTAAACTGCTTCAATATGGGTATGGTACAAAGGCGCAAGAAGATGCACTCTGGGGATACACATCTTCAAAGGCGTTGGCGTGTACGCAATCGAACACGGGATCTTGATCTTATTGATAATGACATACGCACACAATCCGCCGAGTTGATAAATCAGCCAGTGGATTTGGAGAAGCCTGGATTTGCTCAGTTCTATTGTGTGCATTGTGCTAAGTATTTTATAGATGATACTGCAATGCAGGCTCATTTCCGTACTAAAGTTCACAAACGTCGCCTTAAGGCTTTGGAAACAGAACCCTATACAATTGAAGAGTCTGAACGGGCTGCCGGACATGGCAGCTATCAGAAAGCTAAGAAACGTGCCATGGAAACACAGCCCTCTAAAGAGGAAGTTAAAGCTGGCAAACGTATAAATATTGAGGTTATTAATGAAACTTCACCGAAAAAATCAAAAGTTCAAAAAATGGAATCGTAGTTATGGCTGGGTTATATATTAAATAAAATATTGTTTGAAATCTTAATTTCTTTTTATTAAAATGTTAACTTTTCTTTAACATTTATTTTAACACTCTCTGCCAACGGAAACGATTAACTTTTGTTTTAAGCAGCAGTAGCTTTTAATATGTAAAAAATATTAAATAAAAATAATTTGTTAATTTTTAATATTGATAAAATAAGAATTTCATTTTTTTTATTTTTATTCGATCTTTTTTTTTCTTCTTCAATAAATAAGTATTTGAATAGTTTTCATCTGGGTATTAAATTTACGATTGAAAGGGAGAAAATTATTAATTTTTACTCCAAACATCCAAGAAAAATTATTATTATAAGCACGGCGAAAAATATGATAGAATATTGACTAGTAAGTGATAGAGAATATCACTTAAAAAATAAGGATATAATCTTTTTGGCAATGATTTTCCAGTAGAATTAACTAACTGATAAATTAGACAATATGGTAATCATAGACATAATCCAGGAAATACTATGGCAGAATCAAAAATTTATAAATCATTAACTTATGTTCCTGGAATATCAGAAAGATTAAGTCTAAAATATTTGAAACTGATAGATATATAATTGCACACAAAACATGTAACACATTAAATTATAAATTATTTAGCAGTATGGAGGATAAAATAAGGAAAATGGAAATATCTGATGTAGTATGCAGGATACCATGTGGAGGAAATGACCAGGTGAACTATGACAAAGCTTATATTAGGACAACAGAAGAATTAAGCTTAAAACAAGATTAGCTGGTCATAAATGGGACCAATAATATAGGAATATTTCAACACAGAAGACATAATAAATATAATCATTATCCAAAGTTTGAGGAAGCATCAATATTAGATATAGAAAAAAAATATAAAAGACGTTATATGTTAGAAATTGTTAATGTACCAAATGTAAGGGGAATAACTATCAAAACAGACACAGACAATTTAACGCAGACTTGTAGGTACTTTATTGAAAAGACGCATAATTTGTTATAATTATTTCATAATTTCCGTTTCCTTATTTTTGTATGTTTAAATATGTATGAAGAAAATTATTTTTTACTAGCTGTACGACCCGGCTTCGCTCGGAAACTATTTCCTAATGATTAATATTTCATATGGAGTTAGAAAAAAATTTTCAGTACAAAGAAGAAACGACACAAATTTTTTTTCAATTTATTGTTTCAATAGTTCTTAAGATATATAAAAAATAAACAAACAAAAAAGGTAAGCGTATAATTTATGTTTTGCGTATATAAAATTGCCATGCAGTTTGCAACTAGAAAGTTGTTGTCTTGCGTGCATAAGACTTCTTAGCAAGCCACACAGTAAGTAAACAGCATACCCAGTTGTTTACTTTATTACTTAATTATTTTAAAACTTAAGCAAGACGCATTTGTAACAATATTATTGTCGATCCGAATTTAAAGTGAGGTTTTATCATCGTATTGTAAATATGTATCGCTGTCATTGTAAACATTTTATTCCTAATTTTCCTAAAAAAAAAACAATTTATCTGCATATGTATTCACTGTAATCCTTGAACTTTATTTCTCGATCTAAAGAGTCCGCAATCTAACGTTTTTTTTCAACTAGTGCTTACTTCGTGAATGGTAACACTTAGCTTATGTTTGATTTGACAGATAATTAGTTTTATCCTTCCGCTGAACGAATATGATTATTTATACGCTTGAATAACGCTGGGAAATATTGCGGCATTACTTTGAAAATCATGGTAATGTTGCGAAAATTGCGTACAGACCGTCGTTCTCAGCAATTGAACATTTCAGAGACACCATTGAGTCGAATTTTGCATAATGACCTTGGTATGACGCCATATAAAGTCCAATTAGTTCAGGAGTTTATAGCATTTAAAAAAAAAAAATTACAAATCCCAGATATTTTATACTTTCAAATTCATCAATCATTTTAAACGTTATTCCATTATTCGTATTCATTCATCTTTAGCATTTTAGTCTTTTTCTCATTTAATTTTAATTTGTTCATTTTCAACCACGTGTTATATTGTTCTAACACTGTTCTCCTGAAGATCCTTCTATATACATATATGAGTGTATCATCCGCATAGAATAAAACCTCACATTTATCCAGTATAATTGGCATGTCGTTGTTGTATATGATAAACAGTAGCGCACCCAATATTGAGTCTTGCGGAAGTCCGAAATCGTCAATTATTATATCATATTGTATTCTGTTGACCTTAGTGATCGATCTGCCGTCTATTTTCCATTCGAGCTCTACCTCTTTGGCACCACACATGTATAATTTACTAATTAACATTTTTTTCCTGTCAATAGTGTCAAAAGCTCTATTAAAGTCCAAAAATTTAGCCATGATTTTTCAATTTTTCTCAATGTTCTTCCAACGATTTATAACAAAATTTGCATCCATTTCGCATGAAGATATTCTCCTAAAACCCGATTGATATTTTAAAAAAAAAATTATTATCCTTATAATAGTTATAGTTTTTTGACCTTTTTAATATAAGTTAATTATAAAGCACTAGGTCAATTTAATAAAAAAAATTTTAAAAAACTTTTATTTTTTATTGGCATCATCAGGAAAACAAAAATAATGAACAAACAAATTAAAAAAATTTTTTGATTAACGAATTCAAAATAATCAAAAATTTTTTTCAAAAAAACAAAACAAACAAAAACAATAAAAAACGACAAATTAAAAAAAAATTTTTGTTTTACATACATACAAACAAATTTTCAATATTAAAAAATTTTTAAATGAAAAACAATTTTGAAAATACATAACAAATTTACAAAACATTAGTATTTTACACATATATTCTAAAACATAAATTTAATGACCAAACGTTACAAAAAATTAAAGTATTAATTATTAATATTATGTAGATACAGAGTTTTGTTTTATAATTTTATGCACTAAATGTCTATAATTTTGTGCAACATTCTCCGTATCTGCTTTAAAAATTTTTCTTTTGGTTAATGGTACTTTAATTATTTGTAACATTTTTAACATATAACGACGTTTATAATTATTTTCTTAATTTAAAATTGAAACATTTTCAAAATTAGGATTAGTGATTAACTTTTTTTGCATTCGACTAGTTTATCGCACAGTCATAATTGAGTCCGTTATCAAACGAATGCTCTCCGCAAAATATTTGTTAAAATTATTAACTATTTCAATATTCTCATTTAATTCTCCGTTATTACACATTTTAACACAGATTTTCATTCTTACTTCTTTTTCATCACTGTTTTAATTTCCCTCCACATTTGTTTTGATTAAAACCAGATGGGAATCTTTGTTTAATCAAGCGTGCAAAAATGCAGTCAGATCAAGAGAGGTAGTATTCAGTACCTGGCATAAAAACAAAAACGCAGATACTGATTCGCTACGCAAAACGGCAAGATCTTCATGTGCCAATGTACTAAGGCGTGAGAAAAATCTGTACGATGAGTGCCTTCGTGCTAAAGTTCTTGCTACTCCTCGGGGAGTAGGAGATCAACCACCTCCTGCACTCGTCAGAGTATCCGTTACTATGCCGAAGATATTCTTTCGAGCTCGAGCGATTAAAAAGGTTTTAGCAGATCTCAACATCAACAAGTCTCCTGGGCCAGATGGGATTCCAGTACTGGTCTTGAAACCGTGCTCTTCGACGTTAGCAGCCCTTTTTCAACACGTATCAGGCCGGTGAATTTCCAATACATTGGAAGGTTGCCGATCCCCAAAAAACGTGAGGCTAACAACCCTGAAAATTACCGCCGAATTGCAATTTGTTCTGCACTTTCTAAAGTAATGGAAAGTATGATTAATTTCCAGGATTCCAACAGCTTACTTAGCGGCCGACGGTATGGTTTCCGTAAGGGGCGCTCTACGGCCGACTTGTTAGCTTTCCTATCGGAACAATGGTGCAACTCCATACACATCATTTCGTAGAGGGTAGGGTGGTGACTCCAGACATTTCCAAGGCGTTTGATAATTTCTCTAGATTTATATTCAGCCCAATCATGAATAAAAATTCCGCGTGAGTTTTTTCCCTTTTCTCCTACTATGAATAAATATTTTCCCTTTTTTTCAACTGTGGGAAGAGAAAAAAATTCGATAAATGCAGCATTTGCTTACCGTGATGGAAGTCAACGCAGATACAGCGTGCGGGTTTTTTAAAGGCAACAAAGAGGCACTCCAAAAATTTTGGAAAAAAAGGAATTTTTTTATATTTTCCTTTATTTAATTAACGTTGTAAATAAATAAAAAATCTTAAGTTACAAACAAAAAAAGGAAGAATAAATGTAAATAAACAAAACAGTTGGTTATAAAATTCAATGATGCCACTTTTTAATTATTTTTGTTCCCGCGGAATTTGTGATTGGAGGAATTTTTTCACGAGAAAAGTAAATTCCATGAGAAAGAAATTCCTAGGGAATATTCGTGATTGGGCTGATTGAGTTTTCTAACGAATCGCACTATACGAATTGTTATAGATGTGATTTCATCAGACGAGTTTAAGATTAATTCGGGGGTACCGCAAAGCTCAGTTCTTTTTTCTACCCTATTTCTTATTTTTCTAAATGACCTTCTTTGTCAGACTTTCAACCCTATTTACTCTTTCGCAGATGACAGCACCATTTGTCATTCGTATTCATTTAGTAGTAGTTGGTCTAGTCAACCAGTTAAATGTGAATTCCAAAAGGAGCATGCATAATGGGGTCGTGTGAATAGTCTATTTTAATGCCCGTAAGATGTAATTTCTTACGCATCGATCTGTTTTCGAAATTGGCGCTGCATCTGCTACTATGGGTGAAATAGGTATTATGGAATCGAACGTTCTTGATGTTCTTAGCATGAACATTCACTATGATGTTCGATGAACTAAACACGTTTATCAAGTTTCTAAAGAAGCTTTCAAGTACCTTCGTTTTCTAAAACAGTGTAAGAGACACTTCACTCCATTCGATTTTCGTACTCCTCCAAAAATGGAATACAACTCTTATGTACGGGCCGGCGGTCCAAAGTCTATTTTGAAGTTGCTCGATCGCGTACAGGAGATGGCCAAAAGGCTCATTGGGGACAACTCTATTGATTCTCTGGAGCATTGGGGCAATGTGGGACGTATTTCACTGTTTTATCGATACTGCAGTGGTATATATATATATATATATATATATATATATATATATATATATATATATATATATAACAACAACAAAAAACCGCACAATTGTAACATCATATTTTAAGAGAAGAAAATCGCCATTATTTTTAATAATTTGTTTGATTATTCCACTAAATAATCTTAATAATTATTTAATGGCTTGACGTTATTCGCATCAGTTCAAAATGATACACTTTTTCAAGTTTTCTCAGAATGCCTCGAAAACTGATAAAACATTAAAAGAAATAAAAAAATGCAAGAAGACACAACATTGTAAAACTGAACTGAACTTGAAAACTACAAAAAGTACTTCGATTTTAGAAAATGTTCCCAAATCTAAAAGCCCAAGAGACTAAATGTGACGGAGTTTAGCTTCATCGTTTATAGTGTGAGACGAAATTTTAATGTAATTGCTGTCAAACTAGGACGAGTTTCCAAAATAAAACAAAATTTTAAATGTTGATTCACCTCTAAAAAAAGTACCAAAAATGGCCAATACGTTTTGGATCAATGTGACGAGAAAAATGCAGTTGAAATTTAAGGAAGTACAAATGCAGGACTTGCGAAACAAAATTTTATATTCCCAAAAAAAAGCATTGTACGGATTTCTCCACAGTGTGACGATATATGACAGCCAGTGGAGCAGTTACATGAAGAAAACAGTTTATTTACCCATCTTAAAGAATAACGAAAACTTTTCTATACAGCAAATAAAAATGTTTTATAGAATTATATAAATAAAAATGAAAAGGTATCCGTTGTTATGCTAAGCACACAATTTCAGTATGACTGGATCGATTTCGCTAATTTTTTTAATCTAAAATAGGTTTCATGGAAGGGAAAAATTGGAAAAGTGCTTAATAATTTTAAATTTCGGAAAAACCCTAAAATGGTATTTTTCTATTTTTTCTATATTTTTTATTTGTTATAGATTCCGCTCAAACTAAGTACGAATGACATCTTAAGATTGGACAATATGCATGTACAAGTTTAATTGACCTTGACCACTTTTTTTGGCATATCTAATATCCGTATTTTTTGTTGTTGGCCATTCTTCAACTCGACATGCATGTTGGTATTTAGTTTGAATTTCTTGATGTGTTTCCATAATAAAAGGACTTCAAAAGGACATGCAGCACAAGGTCTGTCGGATCAGCTAGTTTAAAATCAAATCTATTTTAAAAAAATTGCGACTGATGAAATTTATTTTCGAAAAATTATGGCAGATTAATTTTTTATAAACGGTGTTTTTTATAAAGGTATAGAAATTTAAAATGGAATAAAACAAGCACGAAATTTTTGGCAAAATATCCCTTTAATAAATTAATTGTGGTACAAACTATGCGCCATGTTGTGCCGTCTTCTTGAAACTACAGCACCTGCACATGACTGCTCAATTGATGAACGTAAAAATCAAAAATTATGGCTCTATGACCGCTAGTCATCGTTTATCATATTATCATTACTGCAAATACGACAGTTTTCAGTTTCATCGCTTAACAAAATTCACTTATGAAAATCGGGATCACGTCAACTTTGTTTTCGGCATAATTTAGAAGCGTTAATTAGACGTCAGTCTATTCATATTGAAATGCTAAACCAAACTCAAGACCAATCAGTTGACAGCAAACAAAATAGCCGCCAGTAGTTAAAATATTGCCAATTTTAAGTTCTATGCCTCTATAAAAACACTCAATAGAAAAAATTTTACTTTTTGTTTTTAATTACGACAAAAAAATTTATGACTGATAAACATTTTTTAGAAAAATTATCACTAATCAAAATTTTTCTGATGAAATTTTTTTACAGAAAAATTATGACTAGTTAAAATGTTCTTTCTATTCAAAAATTATGAATATTTCTTTGTTTTTAGAAAAATTATGACTAAAGATATTTTCTAAAGAAAAATTATGACTGATCAAATTTTTTTACAGAAGATTTTTAACTGAAAAAAATTTTCTACGGATAAATTATTAAATAATTAAAAAGATAAAAATTAAAGGGTGGTCGAATTTACACTTGTGCTATTTAAGGTTAAAGAAATAATTTAGCTGATTTTGCAGTTATATCGAAATTTTACTGCAAAGAGGACTCCATAAAAAACAAAGTAAAAAAAAACTATGTTGTTGTTCTCGGTTTTATAGACGTCTCCTTTGAAATTGAAAGAAGTGTCACTTAAAACAAAACTCTAAATATATATTTTTTGCTTTAGATGTATATATGTATGTATAAAATATTTAAAGATATATCTACAAAAAATTTTAATAGCAAATTCAACAAGGGATACGTTTTTTGTGTCATAACATACAAAATAGTTTAAATCTATTTTTATATTTAATAAAATTGTTACAAAGGAAAATTTAATTACATTTTTAAGGAATATAAATGTTTGTATGTGTATACGTGCTAAGTAAATAAACACAGGGTTTTTAATAATTCTATATAAGAATAGGCAAAATTAAAAAACTAATAACAAAATCTAAAAAGGAAAAAAAATATTTCATTAAATAAATTTGACTTTGGCAAAAAAGAGAAAATGAATAAACAACAGCGCAGAAGCAAAACAAGTTTGTTTTTCTTTTTCTTTCTATAAATAAAATATTTTAACATTTGTTTTTTTGGAGTGATTTTCTAAGCTTTAATTGCGGGGTGTTTTCTTAACGGAATCACCCACTGCTTCTAAACTAAGCGTAGGGGCATTGAGCACAGCTGTTGTCGTTGTTACACAATTAGAGGTTGCATTTGAGGTAGTGAGATTATTATTTTTATTATTATTATCATTGTTGTTGTTGCTGGTAATGTTTTTATGAGATTCTAAGAAAAATGGGTGCTGCAAAGCCTCATCGGCCGTTATACGTTTATGAGGATTTATTTCTAACAAACGAAAAAGTAAATCATAGGCACTGGGAGGATATGCATCATCATCATCTAGCGGTTCTGTTGTATACGTTGTATCCAGGCACAAACAATTAAAGAAAAATTGATCACAATTTTTACAAACCTCACAGGTACCATCTAGACGTTGATGTTTCTTCAATAGTTCAGGTGAACTAAATTTGGCTCGATTTTTAAAACGTACACACAGTTTACGTAAATCCAAAGGTTTTGTTTTCTGGGACAAGGTTACCAAACGATCTAAAACGTATGCGGTTTTACGTATAGTTTTATCACCAAATATCGTTATCATTTCGGCTAAGGCTACATAATCATTGGGTGCCTTAAAGAATGGATAAACCGAGGAGAGCATTGAAAGAAATATAACACCGGCTGCCCAAACATCTACTGCTGTTGTTTGATCGGGATATTTTAGTAGCACCTCGGGCGGCCTATAGCCCGGGGTGCCGGCACGTGATGCATGAATTTCCTTTTTTACCAGACAGGTATTGCAAACTTGAGGATTTCCATAACAGTAACACTTTGAACTATTTGAGGCTGATAAATTACGATTTGTATTATATTTGGCATCGTTATTGTTGTTATTGTTAATCGCTAATAATTGTGTTGTATTTTTGCCAACGCCATCTGCACCACCTTGAGCACGTGACTTTTGCTGCAAACGATGGGTTGCAGTAGATTTACGTTCATTAATACTTGCATTACTGCTGGTAGTGGCTACTATAGTTCCTATGGGGGGAGTGTTAGGAATCTCATTAATTTGTTTTAAAGGCATTTTAAAAGGTGTTAAAGTACCAGTATTGGCGGCATTTGTTGCTCGAGTAGTGGGACCTCCTGTTTTCACAGACGCTGGTGTTTGTTGCTGTTGTTGTTCTTGCACAATTGTCGCACAACGTATACGTTTTGCTGTACCACTAACAATTTCACCGCCACCCGTTATTGCCACTGCACCTTCACCAAACTTTTTAGCATTCACATCATCAAACTCTCTCGATCTTTTGCCTTCGCATCCGCTGCCAACAGCTTTTTTAGGTGCTGCGGTAAGTGCAAGATTTTCTAATTTCCCCGTCACACTTTTGTTGTTGCTATTGTTAATCGAATTCAAATTAGTTTGTGATGCTGGCACCTGTTGGGCCAAACCAAAATCGACCAATAGAAATTGTCTTTTGCGGCGATTGTATAAGAAATTACTTGGCTTAACATCGCGATGTATAACATTAAAACGGTGAACATGACGTAAAGCGATTAAGAGATTTTTCATATAGAACTGTACCTCCTCCACATCCATTTTACTGTAGAAGTCATGAAAGCGATCATGTGCCAAAAAGGGCATAATAAAAGCTACAGATTCATTGCAACGTATGCAGCAATTAATGCCCACCACATTATCGGTACCACTACAAAGAGACGAAAGAGAGAGAGAGAGAGAGAGAGAGAGAGAGTGTGAATGATAATACTCTGTTCAAAAATAACATTATAAAATAATATCTAAATTAAATATAATTTTATTAGTTTTCTTTGTCCTTTACTTCATAAAAAACTTCGAAAAATATTTAATAATTTCTAAATGAACAATGGGGCAAATTAAAGATTTTTTAATTCTGGTTTGAATTTTGAAAATATTTTAAATATCTGTGGTGTATTCTGTGGTGAATATTCAAAAAATGTTATTCTAAAATAGAAGTAAAAAAGCAGCAAAAAACAAAGCTTAAAAAGACTTTTGAGTATTTTCACATTCTGTGAACACCACTTTTTATTTTTATTTATTTATTTTACTTTTTGTGCAACTTTAGTCGAGTTTAAAACAAACAAAAAAAAATTATATATTTGGCAAATTTTTGGCATCTTTTTGAATTATTGAGAAATAGTTAAATAAATGAAATAAACTTAATGTGAATTTTTTAGATTTTTTTGTTGCAAAATTTCAAATACAGTAGACCCGCGATGACAAAAACACCGTCTTACGTGAACACTGGCTAGCATGAACATAATATTTTTTACACTGACTACTCCGTAGCGTGAACACAGTAATGTAGTGTGTGCGGGCTCACGCTTTGTCACGTACCCATCACACATTATGTTATGATTATGTTCCTCTTGATCGTTAGGTCCAGATAATTAATTATCCCCTCCTCTTCTTTTTCCATTGTACAAAAACGGACAACAAGCATGATCGTAAAAGGATTTAGTTAGAAAAAAAAAGACGAATGAAAAAGGGAGCGACAAATTAGGTAAAAAGAGACAAACGAAAAAGGAGAGAGAGATGCAGGCAAACAAAGACAGAAAGTGACGAACGCAATAACACGAAGGGAGACACGAACTATATAAACACAACTGAGAATAGAACGCAACTAGTACGAAAAGAACACTGAAGATGGCAAACAGCCGAAACCGGTTTGTACACAAACCAAATTTGACAAGGGTCGACGGAAAACCGTACCCAAATAAAAGTAATTTTAACGCCGTCGGAAAATCCAACCACATATCGTGTTAACAATACTTATTCTGGTCCTGGAATGCGAAAGACTTTGAAGTGCTCTGAGCTTCCTAAAATGGAAATAGCACTTTACCGATGTTTCTTAAAACAGAGACACAAAAATTATCCTCTTAATGGACTAATAATTAAAGAAAAAGCTAAATTTTTTCATTCAAAAATTAAAGAAAATCAAAGTGATTTTAATGCGAGCAACGGATGGTTGCAACGATTCAAGAAGCGGTATGGTGTGCATTTTATTAAAATAACTGGAGAAAAGTTGTCTTCCAGATCTGAACTTCTGGACTCTTTCAAGAACAAGTTGCAAGCCAAAATTAAAGAGCTAGGTCTGTCTCGCGTTAAAATTTATAATGCAGACCAATTGGGATTATTTTGGAAGCTGCTACCTGACCAAACATATGTATCATCCTAAGAAAAAAATGCTCCTGGAAAAAAACTATCACTTTTCTTCCTTGTAAAAACGCAACGGGGGCGCATAAAGTAAAACTTCTTGTGATTGGAAAGGCAAAAAAATCTCTCTCTTTCAGAAATTTTGAATCTGCTGTTGACTACAACTACTCCAAATCGCCATGGACGACAGCTTCAATTTTTAAAAATTGGTTTGTACCACAGGTAAAAAACCTTTTTATTATTTCAAAGTTTTACAATTGTAATGTCCATGCGCATGTATTTATTATTTTTCTAGGTTAGGAAATTTTAAAAAATGCAAAGATTACCCAATAAAGCTTTGCTCTTGATAGGTAACTCTTCATCTCATCCTCCAGAAAATGAATTGAGATCAGACAACGGGTTCATAAATGTAATGTTCATGCCACCCAGCGTCACGCCACTCATACAGTCAATGGATCAAAATGCCATAAGACTTACAAAGCTTTTCTATAGAAACAGCCTCTTGGCATCAATTGTAGTTACAGGAAATGATATTATTGAAGCTTTAAAAAAATTAACGTTAAGGGACAGGACGTTGTTGGGTATTTAGATTCAGCTTGGCAACGTTGAAGAGGATATCACATTAGCTATTTTGAGAGAAAGAATTTGTGCACCAATTAACACACAACAAGAACGCGCAATACAACTTCTTAATGCAAATAATCCAGATGTTTGAACATTTTCACATATCTAGTAATTCGCTTAACTTAAATTGTGTCATTGCAGGTTAGTTTTTCATATTCTGATATCAGTGAATGGACTGAAGATCTTCAAAACGTAACTGAAGATGAAAACATGAGTCCAGCAGATATCAGCGTACTTACATGTCTCCGAGAAAAGGTGGTGTTCAGCTTTTTGCAAAAAAGAAAATCCAAAAAAAAAAGATAAACCATTTTTTAAAATAATTTTAATATAATTTGTTTTTCTTAATTTAAGTTTTTTGAAGTATTCGCAGTATACGCAATTGGCAATTATTACAATGAAGTCAATTTCGCATGAAAATCGCATTCAAATAATTAAAATCCATTATGAAAATGGCGGTTCTGTTCAAGTTGAATTTCGTAAAATTAGTGATATTTTTGGACATGTCCAAATTTGTCAATTCCTCGACGTTCTCAACAATTGGAATTATCAAAAACAACCACGCGGTGAATTTTGGGTAAAACATACAAAATTTCCCGCATAAAATTCCAAGCAAAATTTTAAATCGCTATTTTTATACAAAAATCCTCTTTTAATATCGACTTATACGGCGACGAAGAACATCACGAGATTTTAATTTTGGAAAAAATTAATTTAAATTTAACCTTAATTTAAAGTGAATAAAAAAAAATTAGCCAAAAAAACACATTTTCACATAAAATAGACCAGATAATTTTAATAAACTTGCGAAAAAATATTTATTAAATTTCTAAATAAAAAAAAAAGAAAAACTAAATAATTTTATCTTAAATTAACACACATTTCACATTTCTCTTTTGTCATTTACTATAAACAAATCGTGCATGTGTCTCGTGACGCAAAAGCCAACAAGGAGAATGACGTCATTGGCAATTCATTTTGTCGGCCTGACGTACATATACAATATTATTGTACATTATGTATAAGTGGTGTTTATTTTCAAAATTTGATATGATACCTACGTAAAAGATTTTTACATAAAACCAGACAAGGAATAAATAACGAAATTCAAACGTATTAATTTTGTTGCACCGAAAACCTACGCTTAATGGAAATGTTTCCAATGTTTGGGGGTGTTCTTTTTTGTATTTTTTTGTTCGTGTTAAAAATTAATAATATAAATAATAAAAAAAGCCTTAAAGTCACGCAAAAATAACGTATTCGCTTAGCTGCCACACAATTAAATTTAAACTGTAACAAAGGGGAGCTTAACAGAATTTTTGTTAATAGAATTTTTAAATTTTTATTTTAAATGTCTCTATATACAGAGTGTCCGCCGGGAAGGTTTGTTTATAATTTTTAATTAAATGAACGATATTGGATCTTATATTCATTTTATTTACTGTCGCAATTATATGTGAAATACAATATCAAATAAATGTCCGCCTCTGTTAGACTCACAAATGCGAGCCTTTTTCAGCACTTTTTTTATTACATTTTCACTTATTTCACACGGTATTTCATTAATTTTATCACGAATATTTTGTTTGAGATGCTTTTTGCAATAACCTTGCATTTTAGATATCGCCACAAGAAAAAGTTCGTAGCTCGTCAAATTAGGCGACCGTGGAGGCCAATCAACATCACCGTTTCCTGAAATAACGTGTTGTGGAAAGAGGTCTCGCAGTAATTCCACTGTAATCTTGGCTACATGCAATGTGGCACCGTCTTGTTGATGTCATATGTTAATCAAACCCAAAGCATGCAGTTGTGGCGCTAAAAAGATTTTAATCATAACACCATATCGCTTCCCATTCACAGTTACCGTTGCGCTTTTTTTATTTTCAAAGAAGTAAGGTCGGTCCAATCATTTCTCCTGACCAAATTGCACATCAGACCGTCACTTTAAACGGATGCAAATATTCAATAATTTAAAGATTACCCCATTCCCCAGAACCGACTATTCTGTTTATTCATATTATCCATTCAAATGAAAATGTGCCTTGCTCGTCATTCATTTCTCTTCGTCACAGTAATCGATGATTGATTTTGATAAAATGTTTTATCGATTAAAACACGTTGGCTTATCGAATATTTTTCCCTAATAAATTTGCCACGTGTCAGCTCCTCTTTCGATTTTTGTAGCGAAACGCTTTCCTTATCGGTTTCTTTACTTTTGGGCAGAGGAAAATGTCAGTGGGGGCCAAGTCCGCTGAAGTGGTTAAGGCAGGATACGATTTTTTTTTTACCAAAAACTCACGCACAAGCATTGATGTGTTAGCTGGAGCGTTATCATGGTGCATAATTGGTTTTTCCACAATTCTCTGCGTTTCGGACGAACTGCTTCGCGCATACGGCGCATTACTTCAAGGTAGTATTCCTTATTAACCGTACGACCTTGTGGCAAGAATTCATGATGCACCACGTCATTGCAATCGATGAGCACAGTGAGTAAAACCGTCACATTTGACCGAACTTGATGTGCTTTTTTCGGTCTTGGCTCTGATGGATGCTTCCATTGAGATGATTAGGCTTTGGTTTCATAAACCCATAATTCGTCACCAGTTATGACCTTTTTGAGCAAGTCTGGATCGTCGTTGACCAACACGTTCAACAACTGAGCTGAGCGATGTCCATACGACGTTGTTTTTGCTCAAACTTTAGCAATTTTAGAACAATCTTCGAGCCGAACGATATGCCAACATCATCACCAACCTATCTAATAGTGATTCGACGATTATCCCAAATCATTTTCTTCACTGCTTCAATGTTTTCATAGGTTGTTGACGTGCTCGGGCGGCTAAGTCTTCTCGACCTTCCTTAAACCGGGTTATACCACAATTGAACTTGTGTTCTGCTGATAGTAGACTCGCCAAGCGCCACAGTCAACATTTCAAATATCTTTGCGCATTTAATTTCATTTTTTACACAAAACTTAATACAGTTTCTTTGATCCATTTTTTCGAATAGTAAAAAATCAAAGAGCACGCCAAAATACGACTAACCTTTTTATCTATAAAAAACAAACTGACAATCCAAAATGGCTAATATTTTCAATATATATAACAGACATGTGTGCCAACATAACAGAAAAAAAATGGGAAAATCGAACATATTCAACTCACGAAATTTGAAAAATAGCGGCTATTTTTGATCATAACTCGTATATATGTTTGTATGTATTAATGTGTGTTGCTTTTGATCTCTCCAAGAAAGTGTGGATTATTGGCTTGATGTTGAGAATTCATACACTCATAAACGAATGTGTTTCCTTGAGATAAGAAAAACAAGTTTGCTGAGAATAATAATCACAGTGGATGTAGGTGTAAATCCATCCACAAATTTTGCACTTGCAGCACAATATATGGAAGTGTAATATCCTTATACATGTATAGTCTTTCATTTATAGTCTTTGCTAGAGTTGTCTTCAGCATTTTTCGCATCTATATGTCAAAAGTTGTTAACATTGTAAATATTCACAATCTAATTTTGTAAAAAAAAATAATGCGAGGAATATTAATTTTTAATCAATAATAAAGTCGGCACACAACCCAAAACTTTCTTCTTTTTATAAAGCGTCTCATACATAGATATATGTATGTATATGTATGTATTTGTTCTTGCTTTCTCTGTTAGTCGTCGATTTGATAAATTTTTTTTCATATTTTTTTCTTCACAATATAGTAGCAGGCAGGGTTGTTGTTGTATTTGATGATTTTACGTCATTTTGGCGAATTTTCCCCATTAACGTAAGTTTTTGACGATTAGCACGATTTTTATTTTAAAATCCCTACGTAGGCAAAAAACGAACGGTTTTCCGGCATCATTCATATTTTTCTATACACAGACAATGGTGGATATTAAAAATAAAAATAACTATAAAAAATGCGATATGATTACACTGCGGAAAGAGCTATTAACGCCCCACAAATTACTTCAACTAAAAATTTGCAAGTCAATAATTATTTTTATTTAACCTCTTAAGCGAAGGTTAAGGTCAACGTATTACTCAAAAACATTTTATAGGCCGCCTACAATCTAGTGCAAACGAAATTGAGAGTGAATGAACAATACAGCGTATGCATGTATAAATATTTCTCTTATGCATATTTACCAGGGATGGTTAAGTTGATACTATTCTACTTTCATAATGCCAATTTAATTTTTTTTTGTGCATATAGCAACTGAAACGTAAAACCGTTAGAATTTTATGCCTGACATGATTTTATAAACTAAGCCAGTTGGTCTTTTTTTTACGGACAGTGAAGTACATCCCACATTGCGTCGATGCTCTATAGAATCAATAGATTTGGATACCCTGCTGTCCCTAATGAACCTCTTGGCCCTCTCCTAAGAATGGCATCAGTTGCTCGCAACTAATGAAGCACGAGCTGTGCGATATGTTTTGCCGTCTTGTTGAAACCACATCGCCTGCACATCGTGATTGCTCAGTTGATCAACGAAGAAGTCAGTAATAATGTATCTATAGCAGGCTCCATTGACTATAACGCTCAATAATTCCACTAGTGCATAAAGCACACCAAAGGCCAATTTTTTCTGGATTTAACGCCGTCTACATACACTTAAAATACGTCAGTTTTGTTTTTCATAAACTGAACTTCGTCGCTACACAAATTTCGCTTATGAAAATGGGGATCAAAGCCAATCTTGTTTTGGAGCAAATTTACACTCTTTGGAAGCGGTGTTCAGATGTCAGTCTATTCATATTGAAATGCTAAACCAAACTCAACATATATCACTCGACAGCTGACTGAAAATGGTAGCTGATCTGAAAATGTTAACGAAAATCCGCTCTTTTTGAAGCAGTTGTAAACTGTTGTAGAAATGACATTTTTCCAGGCTTTTTCAATCATAATTATAGTTGTTAAAATTGTTATGGTTACTTTCTCACTCTTTTCAATGCTATCCAACATTTTGGAAACAATTTCTCTGCGGTTGAGCGTTTAAAAATGTTGGATAGTGCCTTGGTCTAAAGGCTGCAACTTAGGTGTTATATTAGGTGGAAAATAAAATAATTTCATGTTGTCTAATACTGATGGATTATTTTTCACCTAGTTGTCCAAAAACAATTCAAATTATGGAGCGTAGAGCTAAAAAAATTCAAATTATAGAGAGTCGGCGATCAAAATTCCATTGAAATAATTTCAAATTATTGAGGGGTCCAAATTACATAGATTTTTTTTTCAATACATTGAGTGTTTTTAAAGCGACCTGGAAAACAGTTTAAATTATCGCGAGATTCAAATTATCACAAGTCGACTGTATCAAAATTTAACATTAAAGTAATTTTTTGTATTTTTGCATTAAATTCAACTACAACTACAAACTATATTAGAGTCATGAAAACAATCAATTTCATAAAACTTCGAGTTAGGGCTTTCCCTGTTATTTACAGATAAAACTTTCACAATTAATTAATTAGCTTTTTACAATTACTGTAAGAATGACTTCTCATGGCTTGTTCAAAATTTAATCATTTTCACTTTTTTTATTGGCAATACATGTTTTTTTCTTCTCTGCTATA
Source organism: Trichopoda pennipes (assembly GCA_030448955.1). Lineage (NCBI taxonomy): Eukaryota > Metazoa > Arthropoda > Insecta > Diptera > Tachinidae > Trichopoda > Trichopoda pennipes. The sequence goes on along the minus strand of JASKUP010000056.1, from coordinate 10,278,581 downwards.
ACACAACACTTCATATTTATGCTTCGTCATAGCCCTAATATCTTATCAGTCAGCTTATATACTTCGAGTATTAAATTAACAGAAGCTGTATCATGAATTTATGTTAAAAGTATTAAACTTAATAAGTTTACGTCATATTATTGGTGTACTTTAGCTAAAACATGCCTTTATCTCAGTGGAGTTGTTAAGCAACAACAAAAAGTTCATCTAATTTTTCCTATTGGAAATTTTAAAATATGGCATCATTTATCTCTTCGTATGAAATTACAAAATTTTCACTTTTTTTTAACTCCAATTAATTTTTTTTTTCTCTAATAACTTTTTTTCTGATATACAGAACGTAAATTTTTCCGTCTTTGGAAATCTTAAGATTTTGAAATCTAATAGATTTAGTCCTGAGTTTTGTAAAAATTTGATAAATAAAATTTGTACCTGTAATTCAATAATAAAATTTCTTATTGAAATGCTCAATTTAAAGCAGATGGTTGGCGCAATTAATAAAACCCATTTACCATACCTGATGCATGTATACAAAACACACAAAAAAATGCCAGTCCATGTAACGGCACATAAAAACACAATTAATTTGCCCGGTTTTCCTTTGCATGTAAATATGAATGCAGTTAAACATGTACATGTACAGTCGCTCACAGCTTATTTCGTGCAGATGCAGAATACAGCTTAAAATGCTTATAGTAAAAAAAACTGATAATTATATTAAGAAAGAAAATTTTTAATGTTTAATGTTCATGTTTTTAAGTGTATACAAAAGCAATTTGAAGAAAACTTAAAATATATAAAAAATTCAAGTCACAGCTTATTTCGTGCGCTGCCAGTAGCTTAAAAAATACTTTGTTGATATACCGTTTAGTATTTGGTATGGCCTCCCTTTTGCTTAATTACATCTTTAAGACGATTTTGAGTAGTTTCGTTGGATATCTTCTGCACTCCTCGACCACAGCGATGTCTTTTCCGTATAGCCAACTCTAACATAGCCTATAAATTTTCTATCACATTTAGGTCTGGAGATTGTGGAGGCGGCTTCATGACGTATGGACAGTTCCATATCAGCCATGACTGCATAATTCCAGATTTATGCTAAGGATCATTGTCTTGGTAATACCGAAAACGGTCTCTTATACATTGGCACTTTGCAAGAAATTGTCTTTCAATATATCTAAATACATAATTTTTGTCCGTTATTCCTTCTTAAACAATAAAACAATATTACCAACTCCAGAGGCAGCCGTACAAGCCCAAACCCTCACACTTCCGCCACCGTGTTTAACAGTTGGCTTTAAGTATTTATTCTGGAGCTCTGTATTAACCTTGCGCCACATGTAATTTATGCCATCCGAACCCAAAATATTTAATTTTGACTCGTCACCAAAAAACGCGTTTTCTTAGAATGTAATTGGCTTTGTTACGTGCTCATGAGCAAACTTAAGCCGACTTTGCATATTCCTTTTTTATATAAACGGCTTTTTTCGACCTAATTAACCGTAACCATGTTCCCACAGAACACGGTACACTGCTTAAGCACAGCATACGTTACCCACTTTCCTCTCTACCATCAATTTTGGAGCCGATATGCGTGATAAGATTGAAGTCGGTACCTAGCTGTGTAAGTCATAACCCGACGGTGGATGAAACAAGTTGTGTGATATATAGAGTGCACCCACGCCCTAGGAAGCCGAAGATATAATTCTATGCAACAGACATTCCTAGTTGCAATTTCGGAAGCCTCGGAGCAGGGCCGTCAACCCCACTCTTTGCTGAAAAGTTAGAGACTATCCAACTCCTGGTCCAGAACACATGCAAGCATAATAAAATTTCAGAACATTCAGTAAGTATGCTTACTGAACCTGGATCTTTCAATGTGTTCATAGTGAATATGACATATAAATATGGCCCCGGAGGGGTTTGGAGCCTACATATCGCTGCATAATATATTGCACTGTATTGGCACGCAGTCTACTATTTCAGCTATTTTTTCGCCATCTTCCAAAACACACGTGCTGCTCTTTTTTTAATGCAGTTAAGGATTATATTATATATTATACTCAAACAACAGAAGTAAATACTAAACAAAAAAAAAGTAACGGTATTCACGGCGTAGGTACACAACTAAAAGAAACTGCACGAAATAGACTGTGACCTTTTTTTCTAAAACTAATCTTTTTTGAAATTTTTAAAAAGGATAAATTTTCAAATTTTCTTTATTATGCATTTTTTTTATATAATTATTTAGTTAATACTGTACATTAAGTTTTTTTAATATCATCATTAGTTTTAATTCTGTAAAGTTAAAAAGTTTTATTTTGCATCTACACGAAATAAACTGTGAGCCACTGTATATTCGTGTTTTAAAAAACTTGTACAATAAAAATAAATACATACATATGTAAAGGAATTTTTTTTATATACATACATACATAAATATTGAAAAGAAATATGTACACTTTCAACAGTATCAATGCAACTAATATGTAATAATTATTCAGTCGAAACTACGTCAATGAATTCTGAGTGAAAAATACAAGTAAAAATCAATTATTATTTGATTTATTTAATTATTTTTTTTTTCAATAACGAATTCCATGTAAAGACTGAAAACACGTGGTATTCCACTTTTTAAAAAGGTTTAAAAAACCCTTAAACATGTCCACGTACAACAACATATACATATGTAGGTATATGTGCCGGCAAAGTAACGGTATTCTAATAATTCTAATAATTTTCTGACGTATTTTTTTTCTATCAAAAACATTTAATTTATTTCCAAATGATAAAAAGACGACAAAAGTAAATAAAAATTATGTTTTAATATAAAATGCTATTTTAAAATATAAAAATTCCCTTTTTAAAAAATAAATGTTTCTTTTTAGGTCACTGAATCCTCTGTAAATCCAGATTTTGCTTAATTTGTTGATAGTTTTCAACTGTCTACTTCTGAAACCAGCTCTTTACAAAGCGAGCAGTATGGATGTGTGTGTTGTCATGTTGAAAAATAAAAGGAGGAAGGCAAAAAAAATGTCCGCAAATTTCACAAACCCAGTTTCAAGAAGGTTTTTGTAACCACTACCCGTCATTCGCTCATTTAAAAAAACTAAACGACATAGCACGTGATAGCGCCTTAGGCCATTACATTTCCTCTGACGGCTCAACAATTTTTCCTCCTTCCTTATATCGTGAATATAATAACTATATTCATCTGGGACATAGATGTTAAAGCGCTATCCATTTCCACGACCACATGGTCCTTTCTAAATTTTAACCTCTGCTGTTAATGTAAAGCTTTCAATGGTGGCTTCAGAGCTTTTTATAATATTAAAATTGGTTTACTCACTTTGAGTCCGGCAGCAGCTCCAATTTTACTTTACTTTGAAACTCTATGAATAATTTTGTTTCTATATCGAGGTGAAACCTTTTAATGTCTTTTCTTTGTTCTTTTTTTACTTCAACCAAGTTTTCTAACTTTAGCGCGGTTCATAATCGTACGTGTTAGTTTTTGCGATTTCTGTGGAACGAAACGAAGGATTTTTTCCATACTTTTTTTTATAGGAAAAAACACATTTCTCTATCACAATTAAACGTAAATTGATTCAAATTGACGTACACGAAAATTTTCTTTAGGTTAGAGAGTAAATCGGCTTAATACAAACACCCTTTTTTCACACCAACGTAAAGTAGAAATACGGAAATTGATAATGGAATTATTGCCGCCTCCAGCATGTCGAAGGACGTCCACTGCTCACAAAATTTTGAATCACATTTTGCAACAAAGCTTCGCATTTATTGTCCATGCGGCACCGAATTTCATCTTTCAGAGCGTCAGTTGCTTTAGGGCTGTTCACGATCTTAATTGAAAGTTAGCCTCATCACTAAAGATGATTTGTTGAAAAATTTGTTGTTTTCGTTTAGTTTTTTAAACAGACATTTCACAAATGTTTGACGCAAACAATGGTCGAACGGCTTTAATTCTTGAACGAGTTAAACTTTATAAAATTTATGCAAAATATTTTCCGAAGTGCCTCCAGTGATGCCCAATTGTAGCGAACGACGGCTACGGGCGTATTTTTAGCAACAATACCATGAACCTCGTATTAAGCTATTAAATAACGCTGCTCCAATTTTGCGAAGTATAACAGTGAAATGATTACCATTTGAATAGTAAATTTTCATAATTAAGTTTTTCTTCAGGATAGCTCAATCCTTTTTATTAATTCATTTACTTCCTAACCTCAAATTTGCCCACCCTTAGTTAGAGTTTTTTAAAGTTATTAAGTGTTTAAACATAAGCAAAAATATTAGACTTCATAATCGCTTTAATCAAGTAATAGAAACTCTGCAATGGCAACGTCGCTTAACATAAAATGGTTAAAAATGGTAAATAAACTCAAACTAATAAATTTTAAGCTAAATAAATAAAATAATTAAAAGTGAAACGCAGTTAAAATTTTAAATACCACCTTAATATTGCCAACAAGCATATTAGCTCTAAATATTTATAAAAGAGTAATAGGAAAATAACAATAGATTCTTGTTCTTTAACACAATTCACTAGAGCTTACTGCAAAAGTGAAATATCTCACAAAACATCGAAAGAAAAGTTTTATATCCAACACTGCAGAGCAAAATTTCAAAATTTTGAGTTATTAGTTTCTGGCAGCAAAGGATCTCTCTAATATGTTTAGCTTGAATGTTAATATATTCTTAAAATGTCATTGACACCCCCTGTGTGACGTCAATAATTTTGTATAAAAACGTAAAAATATAACAACAGAAATTATAGTCTGTCATAAATTTCCAAAAATAAACGATATTTTTGTTGTACTTAAGTCTTTTTAAAACAGAATTATAAATTTATTAACATACGCAGCATATACATTTACGTACGTACGTATGCATGCGATATTATTTTCAATTTATTATCTGGTGAATGAGAAGAAATTATAAAGTGGAATCAACGTATGTATAGAGTGTTTTCATAGAGGTATAGAGCTTTAATTTTATCTCAGCCATTAACTGACTTGTATTAGTTTTACATTTAAAATGCTGCACATACTCCAAACTGCCAGTATTTGGAGTGATGAATATTCTTAAGTATATGTTGATACACTGTTACATCTGCTTGGTGTGCTTTACGGACTGGCGAAATCATTGGTCCGTACTTCTTCAAAATTTATGCTAGTCGATACTAACCCCTATAGACTAAGAACCATCAATGCAAGAACTGTGGGTTCGACAAGACGACTCCACTTGTCACACAGCTAGTAACACAATAGATTTATTAAAGAAAACGTTTGGTAACCACAAAGGTTCCCGATGCGGACCCATTATTGACCTTAAAAATCGAACGACTTTGCACCGCTAGACTATTTTCTGTGAGGATATGTGAAGTCGCTAGTCTACGCCAATGAGCTCGAACCGATTGACTACTTGAAGGATAACATTTTGCGCGTTACTGTCTATATACATCCACAAATAAGGGAAAAATTCACTGAAATTTTAATCTCCAGATTAGAATATGTACGAGTCAGCCGGTGCGGTCATAAGCCAGAAGTCATATTTAGGTTCTAATGCCAGAAGATTACCTTTCGAATAAAGTAAATTTCATGTCAGTTTAAAAAATTCATCTCTGTTTTTTAAATTTAAAAGTCCTATACCTCTACACAAAAATACCCTTTATTTTTTGTAACGTAAATAAAAACTGTGAATAAGATTTCGTATAAATTAAAAAATTGGAAATATAATCCCTATGGAACTGAAATTTTTTCAAAATCATTTTAACGAAATAAAAAATGTTCATGGTTTAACTTTCTTTTTCAATGCACCGAAAGCTGTAGGGCTTATTGGCATAAAGCAAGCAAATCATTGGGAAATAACTTATGTATTTGTAAAATTGTCTCCCGAGATAAATTTTATTGTTAAGGGAGAATATTTTGTGTCATTTGGGTACCAGAGATTCTTTCTAGACTTTTTCTGTCCTCCTTAAATGAAGTGTTACTAACAGTATCCCACTAAATCTGTTTTCTGTACAATATTGAACTCTTTAATTTATCAATGCGATATTGCAGTCCTTTAAAAGGTGTGCCAAAGAAACTCTGCCTGTTTTTTGCAACAAGTACAGAAGATGTCCTATTGTGTCTTCATTCTCTTCTTTCTCCTCGCCATGAAATCTTGAACAAAATATGATTGCGCGGAAGTTTCAGTCTATTGATATTTGCACCAAGAACACAATGTTTCGCTGTTCCGAGTAATATACTAAACTACCCTTGAATAAACCTCACTGTATTTGCAGTAACTCTGCAATCAAATCGGGTTGAGATAAATCTTAAAAGTTAGACAGTTGACATAGCGGGGTTACCCATATTTACTGAATCACCCCTTAAATAACTAGACGATCTATCTTCCTATTTGACAGATGGGTTTATATTTTAGGAAGTTGCTTCACAATTCTACTTTCATGTACATTTTTTCATGCTCCAGGCATAAAGCAGTCGCTCTAAAATTATTTCTAAAGACTTTTATTTCAGACTTCCTTCCTTCCTTCCCCTCATATTTAAAGCTTTAAATTCTCAATAATAAAAAGGAGTGCTTACCCAATCTTTGCCATACATTGCAGTTCCTTCATTATTCTATCAGGATGACTAGTTGGTATATGATGTTTAATAGCGAACTTACGCTTAAGATTTTCAGGTAAATTACGTTGCTTTTTCAAAGTACCTAATAGTACCGTACTAAAAGTACCGTTACCAATTCGACTGTGAATATCGAATATGTTTTCTATTTCTGGAATACGAGTTTTTAAGTCAGATATGGCTTCTGAAAATATAAAAATTTAATAAAAAAAATTACTAAAAAGTATTGAAAAAATTTTGGCAAATAAGAATTATTATGTCAGAAAGTAAAAAGTAAACTGTGTTAAAAAATCATTTTATTCATCACAAACATTTCTTGAAAACACACTCCTACACCATAGTACTTAACTCTTGAAGCTTTGCACATTCCCAAAATGGTGGATAATTTAACAAAAAAAAATGAAATATTGGGTGGGCAAATTTGATGTTAGGAAGTAAATTATCAGTCAAATGATTCAATATTACAACTTTACTTGTTATCCTTAGACATTTAATTGGTAAAAAGCATGGGTAAACGTTGCACCCTTGAGCAAGGAATTTTAGTTGGAAAAATTTACTATCAAAATGGTGTATCACTTTGTAAAATTCGAACAGCTTTTCTTCGTAATAAGGTCCTTCTGACTTGTGCGTAATAAAATCGATAAATTCGCGCCTTAATTACACTCATGAGGTGATTATGTAAACAAACAAAATTGTTACATATGGGAACACAAAATCCACAAACTGTCCTTAAAAAAACATTAAAAAAAGTGACGGTATCGTCGACCCTTATTTTTTCAAAAATGGGCAAGGAATCACCTTCACTGCTAATTCTCTGCGCTACCAACCCATTATAACCTACTTTTTGTGACCGCAATTGTTTAATGTTGACATTAGTACCCTTTGGTTTCATTAAGACGGTACCACTATCGACCCAGGTATTGCATGAGAAATTTTCTGGTCGCGTAATTTCCGGATTTGACGATGACAACTAACACCTCTAGATTATTTTCCCTGAAACCATTTGAAAGGCCGCGTTTACGTGAACAAGACACAATCAACTGACGCCCTGAAAGATGAAATTCGGTGCTGCAATGGCGAGATAAGCGAAGCTTTATTATTATTATTTTTTTTTTTTATTATTATTATTATTAAGTAGTATTTTAAATACTTTAGAAATTTACATATAAATAAGTTTAAATACATTTTAAGGTTAATCGCTCTGAACTAAATTATTCTTAATATAATGTACAGCTTTGCTCCTAAATACTTTTACATTCCGTTCAATTTTAGTTTTATTCGGCATCATATTGTACATTCTCAATCCCTTGTAAAACAAAGTTTTCTGCATCGCATTGGTGTGTGCTCTTTGCAACCTAAAATCAATAGCATTCCTTAGATAATATGGCTGGACATCTCCTACATATCTCATCTGCTCTAACAAATATTCTGGTGCTTCACCCATTTTTAGCTTCCGTATGAAAACTATAGTATTAAGTTGTAGTCTTTGCTTAATATTTAACCATTTCAACGTGTTGAGCATGTAATTATTTGAAGTAAAACGATTACATTTTAATATTGCACGCATCGCCTTATTTTGTAGTTTTTGTAGTCTAGCAATTTGTTGTTCGGTACAGCTGGAGTATAATATTGTTGATCCGTATTCGAAATAAGGTTTAATCATTGTATTATATATATTTATGGATGTTGAAATTGATACTTTATTTCTTAAACGTTTGAAAAAACCAATTTTTTTCCCGATTTTCTTACAAATATATTCAATATGTTCATTACATTTTAAGTCTTTGTCTATCACAAAACCGAGATATTTTATATTGTCTACTTTCTCTATCGTGATATTATTTATTTCGAGTGTTTTATTAGTGTCCATATTAATTTCTATCAGTTTAGTTTTTGCTTCATTTAGTTTTAGTTTATTCATATTTATCCAATTATTTATTTTTTTAAAATTTTTTCTGATGTTGTCGTAACATTCTTCTTCTGTTTCTGCTTCCGTGAATATCAATGTATCATCCGCGTATAGTATTATTTCACATTTATCAAGTATTTGTTTAATGTCATTTATATATATTATGAATAGGAGAGCTCCTAAAATTGAGCCTTGTGGAACACCATAGTTGTTTATTACTCTACCTGATTCTATGTTATTAACTTTTGTTATTTGTTTTCTATCTTCTAGATATGTTTTGAACCAATTTAATTCATTATTACGTAAACCATATTTTTGAAGTTTTTGAACTAATATATTACGATCTATTGTCTCGAAGGCTCTCTTAAAATCTAGGAACACACATAGGATTTTGTTACTTTTCTTTACTATTTTTATTCTGTTTATTAAGTAGTTCACTGTTGTTTCACAGGAATGGTTTTTTCTAAATCCTGACTGATGTTTAGACAGCAAATAATGATTTTCGACATATTTCTCCAGTTGATTTTTCACAACCTTCCCAATAGCTTTTTCACATATTTTTTGGCCCATTTATTGGACGGAACTCCTCGCATCTATTTGTGTTTTTGATTTTCTCTATCGGCGTAATCATTGATTCTTTCCATTTTGTGGGAAAAACTCCTGTTTCCATAGATTTATTAATTATATTCAATAAAATGGGGCCAGTTGTGTTCCATGTATCGAGAATAATGTTTTTTGTAGTTTTCTTGTAGTCAGGTTTGTTTTTCATGTTTTTAAATATGGTTTTTAGGTCTAATAAAGATATTGCATGAAACTTAAAAATAGAATTTATCACAGGTATTTCATTTATGTATTGCACGTGTTCAATTGTATTTCTAATTTGTTGTATACTATCGACAAAATAAGTGTTAAAATTTTCAGCAATTTCAAAGTTTTCCTTATACTCTACTTGATTAAAAATCACAGTTGTTATCACATTTCTGGGTTTTCTCAAAACAAGGTCTTTTATTACAGCCCACATTTCTTTGTGATCATTTGAATGTTCAATTTTATTACTTATATATTCGCATTTTTCTTTTTCAATCATGGTTTTATATTTATTTCTAATTATTTTATAGTTTCTCCATGACTCATTTGTATTCTCAAATATAGCTCTTTGGTATGATCTTACTTTTTGTAATTTTAGGTTCCTAAGTCTATTATTAAACCATATATTGTTACTTTTTCCATTCATCACCTTTGTCGTTGTAAATTTCAATATTGTGTCCTGTAAACATTTATCGAAATTATCTACCATTTTATTAACATTCAATATTGTGTTAAACTTTAAAATTGCACTTAATTCCGTTTTAAAATTGTTTTTATTATACTTAAAGATCTCTATATGTTTTCTTTCCTCTTCTGAATTATTGTTCTCACACTCGATAAATACGTCTATTGCTTCGTGGTCGGATATTTTATTATTAATATTGGTATTAGCTGATATTACTTTGCTATTTGTAATAATATAATCAATTATTGTTTTTGAATTTTGGGTAATACGGGTGTCTTCATTTACTATCTGCTTCATTCCATTATCGTTTAGGATACTTTTGATTCTCTGCCTATAAAAATCTGTTTTCCAATCAATATTAAAATCACCAGCAATTAGTACATCACAATTTCTCTCGCATACTTCTTCCATTAGGTCCTGCATAGTATTACAAAATTCTGCCTTCGAGTAACTAGGCGATCTATATATCGCAATTAACATAAATGATAACTTTTGTCTTTTAACCCAGTATGCACTAATCCAAAAAGCATTATCTTTAACGATGGTTTTTACTTTCGGTACATTCCATTCTTCTCTTATGTACAAAATAACTCCTCCTGTCTTTGCTGAATTTGAAAATGTGGTAGGTATATTGATTATATTTTTCAATTTTAATCTCTTCTTCGTCTATTTGTTCAGTCATATGAGTTTCAGATAGTATTATAAAGTCTGGTTCGTTATTTTCAATTATTATTTTAAGTTCAGTGAAATTATTGACTAGCCCTTAAATGTTTGTGTATATGCCATGTATTATCTTTGGTTGTTATATATCGGAAAAAACAAAAAATTTACAAAATTTTTAAAAAAAGCTACCGTCTGCTGATGTGCTAGAGGTGGATATTTTCCCGGCATTATATTCCATTAATAATTCCCCTATTCTTACTTTACATTGGTATAAAAAAACTAAAGTTATCAAAAGAGGCTGTGTTTCAAGCCAATTTACTTCCTAACCGTAAATTTTCCCACCCGTTATTATCACATGACATCTTATGAAATTAATATGAGCTAAGCATTTTTCTATGTTTAAGGAAAAAGGAGCTCTCAGATGTACGATAAACGCCGACTTTTTATAATATTAAAATATAGCATACAACTCTTACTTGTTTTACAAATATTGGAAACACTTTAATAAAAAAAATCAGAAATATCTAATTTTTACGTGTTACATAGACCCCTTTCACACAGGCAAATTTTACTTTGACAAAGTTTTTTTAATTTTCTTTTAAACTTTCTTTGGTGTTCAAACACAAAAAGTTTTCTTTTACAAATTTTGTTTTAGTCACTTGGTGCTTTATGCAATCTGTGTATAAGTACAACTGTGTATAAGCGACGAAAGAAAAACAAAGCAACTTTGCGAGTATATCAAAGTCTGTACACTCAATCATGCTTTCTCCCTCGCTCTCACATAAAATCAAAACTTGGCAAAGAAAAGTTTGCCTGTGTGAAAGGGGTCATATAAACAAATTTCGATGTGCAAAAACATTAAAATACGACACTTATTTCATTTCTAACAATAAATTGTAGGTCATTTACATTATGACATGATGTGACGTTGTTTTTGCACATGTGTATGTGTGTTTAAATGTTAATGTGCTTTAATAACATTTTGATGATTAAACTTGCTGCAGCCATTTATTTAAAAACGTTTTTACTTTGATTTGCTTTTCATCGGTTTAACTTGTTAGCATGTGAAATAATTAGTATTCATTTTATTTTAATTTGCAATTCTTTACAAAAAATAATAGCACAAATTTAGTTTTCTAAAAGTTTTTGCTTAAATAACTTTCTCTTATTCTTACTACGGTTTAAAACTATTCTACAATGCAATAATTGAAATAATAAAAAAGTTCTAGCTAAAAAGAAAAATGAAATTATAAAATGTCAAATAAAGGACAATTTTTTGTCTTGATCAACAAATACTAGCATGTGCCAGTTAATAACCCTAATATTGGCATAAGCAAAAATTTTTTCTTACCTTCGTTTTTATTACGACTTGAAGTAGCTTTCGCATGTACGGCTGCCAGCTGTTCCATGGGGGTTGCTATACAGGCAGCTGCCTTAGCATTCATTAAAGATTGATTATTTGTAGCTACTGTTGTTACTTTTATATTATTAGCACGTTGTCTTGTGCTACGGCACTGAGAAGGTTGAAGCGCTTTTTGGCCGGCATTGTCTTTGGGTATAATTGCGCCCGTTAGTAAACTGACTGGAGGCATTGAGGTATTAATTGTAGGAATCACATATGAATTTTTCCCTTCAGGAATTGTGTTTGTATTTAATAAACTGTATGGTTTTATATTTGCACTCTTTTTAGCTTTTTTGTCCATAATACTATTCTAATCAAAGGATTTTAGTACACTTTGAAACTTTGGTGAATTTTAAACGTTGTTTATTTTAAAAATCTAATTTTTTCGTATCTGTTTATGGTTGCTTATGTATGTTCTGCAACGCACATATTGCCGAAATATCCAACGTTTAAATATAAGGTATGTATGTACATACACTTGTAGATGCTAGTTTATCCCTTAATTATTTTTTTATAGTTTGTGCTCTAAAACTCTAGTGAGTTTCACAGGTTTATGAACTTAACCTCAAATTAATATATCCTTTTTAAATCAATGACAAATTTTATGGATGTAATGACAACTGTTGTATAAATGTTGGCGCAGCAGACTTCCTGATTCCACTCTTTAGTTTGTTTCCTATATTTCTGTTCTCTCTTTAGAATTAATAAAATTTATGATCAGCGTACCGAATTTTTTTATTTCATGCACTTTTAATGTTGTTTTCCTTTCCTATTGTAATTGCAAAAAATTTTAATTTCCTCTAAGATGTGCAAAATTATCATATAATTTTGTTTAAATTTCAACGGTAATAATTTAACTTATTTAACTTTTTGTCTAATTTTATATTGGTTTAGTTTTTTTTCATATGACAGGCGGCTTGTCAAATATACACATATAAAAATTTTTTTGTACCTCCTTGTATTTACAGCACTTGAATTTATCACAAGTTTTAATTTATTACAAATAATTATTTCTTCCTTTTAATTTATATATTTTAAAAGCACAAATTATATATTATTTTGTACTTGCAGTTTTTTGCAAACAAAAACAAATGAAAAAAAAATAAAGCAATTATCCGAACCAACCTTTACAAATGAATAAAACGTAATGAGAAAATAATTGAAATACCACTGAAAACAAAAACAAAAGTGCTGTCAACATTTTAACATAAAACAGCTCGATTTTAATCTATGGATTATGAAATATCCACACACAAAATTTAATGCAAGGCACATGGCCATATGAAAACGACATCTATATAATTAGTAGGAAAAAATGATATTTTGTTCCACCATTTACACTTAGATTATACAACCGATTTCTTAAAAAAAATACTATTTTGAAATCGAGGAGAAGATAACAAACTTTTTAGCAAACTTTTTCTTTGCTTTTTACAAATATGCCCAATATAAATTTTTTATATAGTAATTATAGTTATTTTTAAAAACTATATTTTTTATTATTATCCAATATTTGCCAACCAATCATCATCCTGATGATGATGCCAACCAATGTTTTGGCGAAATATTGAATAATAATAAAAAATGTTTTTAAAAAATTTTTTTTATAAAATAATGTCCTAGTGCTTAATAATAAACTACTAAAAAATATAAATTTTATTTAAATCGGTTAAATATTTTGGAAGTTATAAACTGTTTAAAATTCATGGTAATAAACTGCTTAACAGTACATAGTTCAACAAACAATTGAACTAAGATAGTTTTAACGTTTTGGAAAATCATCTGTAATTTGACACTCACTCTAGTCACGTAAATAACAACCGTATGCCAAAAATATTGCTGGAATTAATATCTGATGTTTTTTTGTCAAATTGCCATCTGTATCCTCTAATCTACCGTTTATATGACACAGAATTGTTCATGCTATTATTTTGCACCCTCTGATGTACTGCTTTGAATTTTACAGTGGGCTAAACTTGGGAATACAAGTAAATTTTTTGTAAAAATAAATGTTATTTATTATTGTACAATTGTTACTTTACAACTAAGGCGCGATAAGAAAAAAGGTCCTTATTTATAACAACATTATTTTCAAGAGCAATTGCTGGACTTACTGGTAATGCAACTTGAATTTTTTATTTTCAGTAATCATTAAGAATTTATTGTCCGATATTGCAGCATGAGTAAATACACAGTAAATACTGCTAGTGCAGTTCAAATATATTATGTATAGAGCGAAAAAAATGTGCCCTTAAATGTATTATATAACAGATCAAATAATTCGTTTTGCCTTTAAAGAAAATTTCATGGATCGTTCATTCTTAAAAAGATTGCTTTTACCTCTTTTATTGTTTAACAAAATTCGGTAATCCCATATAAAGTGTACAAAAAATCACGCTTCTGAATTCAAACTGAAATTCTAGTATCCGACAATTTTTTTTTATTTTGCTGTTCAAGAAATCTCTATTCAAATGCGACGAATCGCTTACTTTCCCCTTAATTACTGTCATTATTCAATTTAATAGATAAGTAGGAATTTCATATAATGGTAAATGATTAAAAATTGTTAGTTAAGGTATAACTTCGCTTGATTTAGTCCCAGTTTGCAACAGCTGCATTTTACACTCAACAGACAACCTTTAATTAAATTTTTTAGTATACCACTAAACGTAGATTTGTTTGAAATTTTGTTGTAATGCGTTCAACATTTAGAATAATTCGTTTAAATAAATGAATAATAACTTTAACAAATTGTTCGCTTGGAATAAACAAGTAGAACTTTCCTTTTCTTAACAAAAAATTATTATTTTTTTTTAATTTGATGACTTTTTGTGTCGCTGTATTGTTCTAAACTGCTTTAAGTCATTAGTTTTTGTTCTTACAAATATTTAATTTTGATCTTGGTTTTCTTTGACTTCTAAAACATAGTCGAAAAATTTGCGCAAGCGGGCCAATACACTTCTTAAATCTTGTGAACTCTGTAAAAATTGTTTTATGCTAGAAAAATTACAATGCTCTGGATAGACCTCAATTAAATCAAACATCTGGCCAATTTCGCTGTAAGTAACATGACAAGTATCCCGATAAAGAAGCTGGAATGGCAAAAATATATATAATATAAAATAATTAAAACAAAATCATTTTGTAGGAAACACATACCGTCACTTGTATTCCACGATTTTCCAACACTTTATATTTTGAAATGTGAAAACCCAATATTAGACAAATACTTTGTAGCTCATCATTTTCCTTGTTTACAAGATATTTATTAACTAAAGAAGTAATTTGTATAATAGCTTTTTATTTATTTAGATATATAGGCAATTGTTCACCTGTATCCAGTTTTTCTTGCCACTTTAATTCTTCGTTTCGAGCTGTTTTAATATCTTCCTGCAGCGCAGCTAAGCTTTCCGTTAACAATTTACGTTTACTCAAACACTCTACTCTTGTAGTTTTTAGTTTTTCTAGTTCTTCTTTAAAATCTTCACATTCTGCTTGCAGTTTATTTAACTTAACCATATCTTTTAATTGTTCTAAAAGATTAATTTGTTTGCTTGTAAACTCCATTTTTCTATTTCTTATTTGCGCACAGCAGTATTAAAATCAGTTTTGAAAAATGAAAGCCATAGATAAATTAGATGTCTTAGAATTGAGTTATAAAATTTGCACTTAACATTTGCTGTTGACCGCTTTATTGAAAAGAGCGGATATAGAGTGGCATCCTAAAAAACAATGAGAAAAAGCAAGCAGCTATACATACAATACATACCCACCCCTAAACAAAAATATATTTGACAACCACAAAATACATAAACAAACACAAAATAAATGAGAAGTAAACTTTAAAAATTTGCAAAATTCTATTTAAAACTTTAAAATAATTAATTTAATTGTATTATTTGAAGGCAAACTGGGTGCATCGGTTGCAGGAAAATAAGCAGAACTCAAAACAAGTTGGTAAGTATTAGCTGCAATTGAAATGTTTATTACTTTGTTAATAATAAAACTTGCTTTTTTACAGGCACTTACATAGATGTGGAAATCACTTCTGCGGCTGTGGGAAAACAACAAGAATTACTTTAAATGGTAAGTGTTCCTGAAAATAAAAAGTGAATTACATTCCTATAAAGAAATCTGTTTTTGTTTACGTAGATGTGTAATTTATTTGTGTGGCTTGTGGAAAACGACAATAGTACTCTGAATGGTGAGTGTTCCTGAAAATAAAAAGTAAATTACTGGCTGGTGATAAATTATAAGAATTTCCAAAACTATACTAGTCAAACACAGATGGTACTGGATACAAGTTTTGGCTGGAAAAAACAAATCAAAGAACAGCTCTTTTAAGAGCTAACAAATATTTTTAAAAAGAGTTAAATTAGAACTTAAAAGTCCTTTTGAGGGCTATAAACTAACTAGGGTTTGCAATACCGGGATACCGAATACCGGGATCCCGGGATACCGGACATTTTCAATACCGGGCAATACCGGTATTACACGAAACTTAAATACCGGTTTCCGGTATTACAATAAAATTAAATTTTAACAAAGTTACACATTTCTAAATGATTCAATAATATAAAACTTATAATAACTTAAATAAAACTTCAAATGATGCCAACAGATGGGGTTAAGATACCTTATATTTTAGTTCGCAGCACTACAGATAGCTGTCAGCTGTTATTGCATACAAGTTGTTTGTGATTCCCCATAGTTATTGTGAAATTGTGTTATTTGTTTTTTGGATATTTAAAACTTAAAATAAATCGTAGTCAAAAAAACAGATTTTAATTTTAATAAGTAAGTATTAAAATTAAATATTGTTATGTTTTTATTTTATGGATAATTTTATCATCGCTGGTTTTCTTTAGACTATGGAAAATTATGACTTTGAATAGAAATCGGCTGATGAAAATTCAGTGTGGTTTTATTTCCTTCGTGAAAAAAAAGGACAAATTGGAAAGTGTAAGAAATGCAATAAAATAATTAAAGCTCAGGGAGGTAGTACAAGTGGTCTACATACCCATCTGAAGACATTGCATCAAATTAATTTAAAAAAAAAGGGATGTTCCTAGCTCCAATACTTTGAGTATTAGAAGTGGGCCAGAACCATCAACCTCTAAACTAAAAAAGAGTTCAAGTGCAAAAATATCATCATTTTCTGTTTCTGATATGGAAAATTCTTTGGCTGCAGTTTTACCTCGAATGACGGCATGTGATGGTTTATCCTTTAACAGTTTTCGCTCATCGATTGATATCAGGAAATGTTTAGCTGCCAGAGGATACGAAAATATACCAAAATCGATAAAAAAATTAGTTATGGAGTATAGTGGAAAAATTTGTGACCATATAGTTAAAGAATTAGCGTCACAAATGCTTTCGGATCAGAGATTTAGTCTGACATTTGATGAATGGACATCGATAAGGAATCGACGTTACTTAAATGTAAATGTTCATTCAAGTAACTTAGGATTAATTCGTGTGCATGGATCCTTGCCTGCAGAAAAGTGCGTCGAGCTGATTGAAGAAAAACTTAAAATGTTTGGACTTTCTTTAAATAAACACTTTGTGTTATGGTCAAAGTTGGAAAATTGATTTCTCCAAGTCAACAACTTTGCTTAGTTCACGGTTCTTTATACGATTCGCCAAAATTTAGAAAATGAAGATGAGGTCACAGATGAATCTGATTCCGAGAAGTCTGATCCTGAGGAAGACTATAACATGGACACAAGAAATGAAATTGAGAATAATATTGATGACATTGACAATGGTTTAACTTTAATTCAAGATAACAATAAAGGTAATTCTTTGCTTAGTCATGAAGAGATAGGTCCATTGATTCAAAAAGTTAGAAAAATTGTAAAGTTATTTAGACGTTTGCCAACTAAAAATGATAGAGCTTTACAGAAACATGTTAAAGAACAGTTTAGAAAAGAAATGAATTTAGTTCTAGATTCTAGAACGCGCTGGAATAGCTTAGTTGTTATGCTAGAACGCTTTGTCCTATTAAAGACTTGCGTTCAAAAGGCTCTAATTGATTTGAATTTAAATGCCGGCGAAATGTCGTTTTCGGAAAATGAATTTATTTTGACATCAACAGTTATTTCAGTACTTCTTCCAATTGAATTAACTGTGGAGGCTCTTTGTCGTCAAGATGCCACCTCTTATAACTGCAGATGCCGCGTTACAATTCATGTTTAATCAATTGACAGAACAGAATACTTCCTTGAGTAATGAATTCAAGGAAGAACTCATTATTCGTGTACAACAAAGACGTACTGATTTATCAAGTCTCTTGCAATACCTGCATAATTCAAGCGAATTTGAAGTTAACCAAAGCAGCGACATTTTTTCCCGAATTAATAAGACAACAATCATTAGGAAAATTTTATACTTATTGCAACGCTTGTATTACACCTCTATTCAAGATGAAATAAATGAAGATATGTCTTCCGATTCAGAGCCAGAAATATTAATGACAATGAAGGAAAAACGAGATATGGCTATTTCTAAGAAAGTCAACATTAAAATAAAGAAAACTACAAGTGGTGTTGGTGTATCAACAAAGGAAAATTCGGAAACATTAAATAAAATTATTAAACAGGAAATAGCCTATTTCGAAGCTGAAAATATAAGGGGAAAATATCTCCAACTTGCATATGAATACCTTATGTGTATACCACCAACCAGCGTCGAGTCTGAGCGAGCCTTTTCAGCAGCAGGGCTGCTATGTACCAAAATTCGTTCTAGACTAAACGATACAACTCTGGACAAATTAACATTTTTGCGGGCATATTTTCTTTCAAAAAAATAACAAATTATTATTTATTAACTTATATATATTATATTTATGTTTAATTTTTAATCAATCCAAAAATTTATGTTATTTTTTTTATAATTGAATTGTTTTTGTGAATTAAACAATTTTTATTTGTTTTTTAATTGAATTTATTTTTATATTAACAGCCTTTTTTGTCCTCGATTAATTTCTTTAACTATGCCGGTATTAATACCGGGATCCCGGTATCAATAAAATCAAATACCGAAATACCGGTTTTAGAAATTCGGTCCGGTATTGCAAACCCTAAAACTAACTAAAAAAGAGATAAATTCACAAACTTTTTTTACTGATGCAAAGTGAGGTGCAAAAGTCATGAAGTGACTAGTGATATGAAGTTAGTGATATGATGATAAATAATAATTATTGAATTGGTAAATAAATGAAAGTACTGAACTAATTTGCTTTTTTTATTTACTTACCACGCATAAAAACTTTTGCTTAAAATTCGGCTCCTTCAGTTTAGCATTAAAAAATCGAAGGATAAAATAAATTCTTATTCTAATGTAAAGATTCAAAATAGTCTCATGAGTAATATTACTGCAGCACTGAATAACATCTTTCCATGAAACAAGTTTATTATTAAAAAAAACTTTGTGTTCTAAATTCAATAAGCTATTTCTTGCACTTTTTAATAAATGCGGCGAATCGTGCATAAAGTAAATTTTTTGATTATTTATCTCAAAATACGGCCTTTGTTCACTAACTCCTATAACTTTGGAAAAATTTACAAAATTAACACCTTGATCGCAAACGAAGTGGCAAGGTTTTTAACCTATTGATTGCAATTTAGAGATCGCCTCAAAAACATATTTTTTTAGAACATTTCCTTTGCAGCTGCCGTGAACAAAAAAATAAGACACTGCTTGCGACCAATTATTGCCATTATAACCACAGCGCTAGTAGCTATATTTCGTAAACGGTTTTCATCCCCGAAATCCTGCAGGCCTGTTATTTTGTCTTTAAATCTATCATACTCAAGAAAACTTTTCAAGGACATTTCGTCACAAGAAACACTTACATACTTTTCTTTCTCCGTAAAATCTTTTGCACGTACTTTTAGTGCTTCGAATGTTCCGTTTAAATTACCCGGACTTTTTGGCCAATCTTTTACAAAACGTTGTAAAGTTTTTACGTCAGGCCAATCTAATAATACTCTTAAGTAACGATAAACTAAAGGAGAAAGAAAATATACCGCTAAAGCAATTAATTTTAAGCCAACTTCATAGCGTCGGTTTTTAGCTTCACGTGAATGATTCGTTAAACTATTTGCTAGACACACAGACATTGAATTCGATATTTTTGTGGTCAGGTCATTTTTTTTCTTTAATTCAAAATTTTCGGCTTTATTCTTATACTTTTCTAATTGTTTAGATAATTTTTTATTTTCTGCTTTTAAATTTGTATTTAAACGTCTTTCTGTTAGGAAACGTGACCTATATCTATCTAACGCAATTTGCAATATTTTTATTTTGGACCGAAAGCCCTTTTCACTTTCGGTTTCTAAATCACTCATGTCCATTTTTTCATCCTTACTATTTAAACTTACATTATCTAAAGCACAATCTAAAATGTTTGTCACATTACTATTAACATTGGCTACATTTGCGTTTAGCTCAGTATTTTCACTTTTCGGTAAAGCAAATTTAGAAATTGTGTTGCCAAAGATATATTGGTCCGAAAAATGCCGACTGCATGCATGTAAACGCTTCGTACTTGAATTGACACCTAAAATGCGAAGCCACTCGGCACGTCTAAAAATTAAATAAAGTTATCTGTTTAAAGAAAGTTTTGTTAACTTGTTGTGTTAGTAAAAAGGTAATAAATCAATCGCGATTGCTGCATATTTGTGAAAATAAAAGTAGATGAATAAATAAAGCTTGACCCAGAATAGTCACAAAGAAAAAATGTGCAACGTGAGAAAAAGAACAATGTAAAATAGACTTAAGCCCCAAAATAGATGAAATTTACAACTTATAACTATTGCAAATAAAAAATACGACTTGCTTAAATACATTTTATTACAAACACCAATTACACAAAATAATCATAAAATCTTCAAATATTGAAAAAAATGCAGTAGTTAGTAAATTTTTAATGTTTCTGCAGCATAATACGTTTTTAATTGTAATTATAAATAAAGTAATTTAGTTTTAAATTTTATATAAATATTTGTATTTTATTGAACGGACAAAAAAATCTTACATTTTTGAATTTATAATTAAAAACAAAGACATAAAAGTATTTTTAACGTAGGCATTAAACATATAGTCAATTTTGTAATATTTAAAAAATTGCTAATGATGAGGAACGATTATCTGTAGCCCCTGTTGCATTACCTTGTATTTGTTGCTGAGTATGTTTCGTGCTCCTGTAGGTAGTTTCTAAAGACTTTTAATGACTAGTACACTAAAGCTTTAGTTAGCTTATTGGATGCTTCAATTGCTTCTTTGTGTTTGACATCTTCATTTGAAAAATAAAAGATGAATTTTTGTAAAAAAACTCCTTAATTGAATTTTAATTTTCCGTATAAATTATTTCATATTCTGCACTGAAGGGTCCACAACATATCACCTTTGTATTCCTGTTCAATTCTTTTTATATTCATTTCTTTCACTTTTAAACACATAACAAATTAATTGTGCCCACATGTCAATTGGACAAATGAAAACAGAGGCATTTTTAATTTCTTAAAAGCACATTCTACATTTTGGACAAAATATATTCTGCAATTGTTCACAATTGTTTTCTGTTTCTCACAACGATAGCAAACCAATTGGACATTATTTACCTGCCAAATGGAACCACGCACGGAAATACACTTATTTTTTTATAAACGAACGATCACAAACCAATTGGACATTATTTGATTGCCAAATGGAACCACGCACGGAAATACACTTGTTTTTTTATAAACGAACGTTCGTCACAAACCAAATGGACATTATTTAATTGCCAAATGGAACCACGCACGGAAATACACTTATTTTTTATAAACGAACGATTACAAACCAATTGGACATTATTTGATTGCCAAATGGAACCACGCACGGAAATACACTTGTTTTTTTATAAAACATAAAAAAACTTACCTTGTACGATTGTTCGGGAACCGGTGGAGTTTGCCTACGTCTGGACATTTCATTATACATTTGCGGCTCCTATAAATAATATAAAATGTTTTGATAAGTAATTAAAACTTGTTCCTTAAAAAGAAAAATTTTTCCTTAGGAAGAAAAATACTCACATTTTGTAACCTTCTTCTTAATCCTTTGCTACACAAATAAATGTTTTGCTGTTAAATAACCCTCTGCTGTAAAATTGGCAAGTAAATTGGCGCAAAAATTACAAAATTATAGCTAAAAACGAACATTTTCTAAATATTTGCGCCAACTTGCATAAAATTGTAAAATAAAAATGTAAACAACTCAAATTCATTAACTCCTTTATATAAAAGAGACAGATGCATACAAATTAAATAGCATGCTGTCTTGTAAAAACAAAGCGGTTAACTGTGGCGGGCCACTTGCCGAGAGAGATTTTTTCCTCGTGTCCTATCTAACTAATTATCTATGATAGCTACGAGATCTTTTAGAGATAATACATTTATCTATGGATAATACCGTCACAATTTTGGGGAAAAATCTTACTTCAGTTCAAATTCGCAATAAAATCACATGTACGTATGTATGTAAATAGATTGCATGTTTTTCAATAAAGTTCAAATTCTTTGGTGAATTTGTTTTCAATTTAGTAAAATATGCATTTTAAGTTTCATTTTTAAAATTTTTTTCCTAAAAGTATATAAATTTATACCATAAAAATATATTTATATAAAAAATTTACTTACATATGTAAATATACATACATACGTTTTAATAAACATCAGCAAGCTTTGCTTATGTTACAGAATTTGCCAGGAGAGCCCAACGAACATGATACATACGTTTTCAATAACTAGACTTTATTTCGAAATAATTTTTCTTCGCATGAGAAAATTTAAAGAGCAACTCGAAGAACACATTTTTAAGAAAAAGTATTTGTTAGGTCACCGTATAATAGTATAACGTACATTTAATAATTTTGTTTAATTTGGATTGTTGTTTGATGTATTTTGCCCACTGTACGTTTGTTTGTGAACCGTTGGTTTTTGCTTGTAATATTTGTTTCTCATTTGAATACTTCTTACATGCAGTTAATTTGTTGTTCTTTTTTTTATTATTCTTTGATTTCGTTTGTTCTAAAGTTATTTTTATTGGAAGTGAGAAGCAAATATTACAACAACAACGGTGAGACCTTATGGGCATACATGTTTACATGTACAGCATTTTAGGCTTAAGGATAAAACTGTTGAATAAAGTGGAGTATTGTAAAATTGAAATTCAAGCGGGCAACATCGGTTATTTTGTTCATTCGAAAGTCAAAAAAATCACTGCCTAGGAACTCTTCAGTGACAATATAGACAATAATTAAATAAACCTAATTACTCTATATTGTTACCGGTGAAGAAAACTCTCTTCACCGTACATTTTTGGCGCCCAACGTGGGGCACGTGATTTTCCGAGACTTTTCCAATTTTGTCGGTTTCTTTCGTTGATGTACCTGGAAAAAATCGGTACGGTCGTTAAGTGACAGAGTTGTTTGAATTAAAACTTAAAAAAAAACGTGTTTGAAAAACTCAGAGGACAGTGTAGTTACGCAGAAATTCGTGTGGTATTAAAAAAAAAACGTTTTTAAAAAACTCAGAGGACAGTGTAGTTACGCAGAAATTCGTGTGGTATTATAAGAACTTAAAGAAAAAATTTTTAAATGTCGACTTTGGAGGAATTTAAACAGCAGCGAGCAAATACAAAAAAAAGTATTTCTCGCATCAGGAATCAGATTGAAGCCAATGGAAAAGGGGAAGGTAAGCCACTGTCTGCTGCGGAACTCAAATGTCGCTTGGGGATTTTGGAGTCATATTTCAAGCAAATCCTTTCATTTCAAACCCAAATTGAAAAACTCGAGCCAGATGACAATGCACGACCCGACATTGAAGATTTGTACATTTCAGCTAAACTTAATATCCAGTCGCAGCTTGGTGAAGATGTACACAACACAACTATATCTGACTCCACAATTTGTTTCCCGGCTCCTAGCCATAAATTACCACAACTCAAATTGCCCACATTTAGTGGTAAATACAGTGAGTACAAAAATTTTGTAACATCTTTTAACCAAGTTATTGATCGAGAATTTGGCCTGTCAAATATTGAGAAATTTAATCATTTGCTGAATTGTCTTGAGGGTCAAGCCTTGGAAACAGTCAGGGCGTTTCAAATCACAAACGAAAATTACCCGAAGGCTCTGAAAAGGCTAAAGACGCGTTATGATAACACTTCGTTGATTTTTATGGAAAATATAACCACACTTTTTGAATTGCCCGCCATGTCTAAATATAACTGCGCACAACTGCGCAGCCTCGTTGATAATGTTTCCGCTCTTTATGGCTCCCTACTCTCCCTTGGTTCTGAAAGAGACATAGCTAACTCTTTGATAATACATCTAGTTATGGAAAAAGTGGATGATGACACTAAAAGAAAGTGGAAAGATTCTCTGGACTTTACCAAACTGCCCTCGTGGGATGATTGCTCAAAGGTTCTGGAAAGACGTTGCCAGTTTTTGGAATCGGTTGACACTAGCCGTGCTCAGCCCACATCTCGTAAGCTTGAGAGTCATCACTCCGGTAAGTCCAAGAATAAGAATTTTAATTCTGGCCATACATTTTCGTTGTCCAAACAAGCCTGCTCGCTATGTTCCAACTCCGACCATGCAATTAGTCGTTGTTCCCGTTTTAAAGATATGGATATAAGCCAACGTTTTGAAAATGTCAAACGTCTAGGACTTTGCCTAAATTGCTTGTCGAAAGGACATCAAGTTAAAAACTGTTCCTCCTCATTCAAGTGCAAATTTTGTTTTCGCTTGCACCATAGTCTGCTTCATCGGGTTCAGACAGCTTCCAGGCCCTCGTCCCCTGCTGCTGAACCAACCACTTCTCGTTTTACTACGAATGTACCTCCTGCTTCAGTCCACACACATTTGGAAAAATCCTCGCAGGAACAAGTTTTGCTTGCCACTGCCATGGTTCTCGTTCGCGATGCTACTGGTTCTTATCAATTGGGACGCGCCTTGTTGGATTCTTGCTCTCAGTTGAATTTTATCACCGATGAATTTTCCAAAAAATTACATCTTCCTCGCATCTCACAAACAACTGAAGTTGCAAGCATTGGAAATACTTTCAGCAGAAGCAAATATAGATCTTGTACTTTTGTCAAATCTCGCTTTACTGATTTTAAAACCTCGCTCACGTTTTGCGTCATACCTCAAATTTCGTACCAACCTGATGCAGAGTTAAATGTCTCGTCGTGGAACTTGCCTCAGAATACACAACTCGCCGACGAAAACTTTTTTAGATCAAAACGAATTGACTTGCTCATTGGTACTGAAACATTTTTTGATATTTTGTCGGTTGGTCAAATTAAACTTGGTTCAAATTTGCCAACTTTACAAAAAACACTTTTTGGATGGATTGTCGCAGGTCGTTATTCCTCACATTCATATCTCGTGTCAAGTCCGTCTTGTCTGCTAACAACAGAAGCGGAAGTTGATAAAAAATTACAACGCTTATGGGAAATCGAAGAAGTTGCAACTAGTTCAAATGGATTAACTCCGGAACAATCTGATTGTGAATCATTTTTTAGTGATACAGTTTATCGTGAGTCTACTGGTAGAATCGTAGTAACTTTACCGTTTAAAGAAACTGCTGGCAACTTAGGTCTTTCTCGAAATATAGCCTTGAAAAGGTTTGTGGCCCAGGAAAGACGGTTTGCTCGTGATAGTAGTCTTAGAACACAATATGTAACTTTTATGAAGGAGTATGAGGATCTTGGACACATGAGCCTAGTTCGCAACCCCATTTTGAGTAAACCACATTATTTTATTCCCCACCATTGCGTTTTCAAACTAAATAGTACCTCAACAAAATTAAGAGTAGTGTTTGACGCGTCTTGTCCTACTACTTCTCAAAAGTCGCTCAATGACATTCTCATGGTTGGTCCTACGATTCAAGATGAACTATATAAAATCTTACTTCGTTTTCGTCTTCATCGCTTTGCCATTACAGCGGATATAGTCAAAATGTATCGACAGGTTCTAGTTGATCCCCGTGATCGTAAATTTCAGTACATTTTGTGGAGAAATTCAGAAGAAGAGGAAATTCGTACTTACCAGCTAAATACTGTCACATATGGAATGTCAGCTGCACCGTACCTCGCGATTAAAAGTCTTCACTATCTTGCGGATCAATATGTGGATGAATTCGAGCTTGGCGCAAGAACTATAAAATCTTCATTTTACGTGGATGATTTTCTCTGTGGCGCAAATGCGATCGAAGATTTGGCTCGAATTAAAACGGAGGTAACCGAAATTCTTGCTCGCGGTTATTTTCAACTGGACAAATGGCATTCAAACCACAAAATTTTCCAAGACGATGAAACCGTTAAAGTTTTGGATATTGATGACTCTGCTATAACCAGCGCTCTCGGAATAGCATGGGATCAGGAAAAGGATGTTTTTCTATTTTCATATAAATCTAAGGTTCAATATTGTGAAAATATCACAAAAAGGACCATTTTGTCGCTTTCGTCATCCCTCTTCGATCCCCTTGGACTTTTAGCTCCGCTAATCATAAGATCGAAAATAATCATGCAGGAGTTATGGATTCTCAAAATTGGCTGGGATGAATCTATTCCTCAGGAACTACATATGGCTTGGGAAAATTTTGTCTCAGATCTCAAAAACCTTACTTCAATTCAGACACCTCGCTTTTGTCTCGCTCCTGAATATAAAACTATTCAACTACATGGTTTTTGTGACTCTTCAATTCGCGCTTATGGATGCTGCTTTTATTTTCGGGTGCAGTCTTCATCTGGAAATTTATCGACTAAATTATTTACCGCCAAATCCAGAGTTGCTCCCACAAAACGAAAATCTTTGCCTAAGCTTGAGCTATGTGGTGCAAACTTATTAGCAAGACTGTACTCAAAAATCAAGGATGTTTTTTCGTTTCCAAATCAACAAGTATTTCTTTGGACAGATTCTCAAATAGTTCTACATTGGCTTAAACAACATTCTGCAACTTTATCTGTGTTCGTGGGGAACAGGGTCTCAGAAATTCAGGATCTAACTAGTAGTTGTATGTGGCGATATGTGCCAACACGCTTGAACCCTGCTGACATCGTCTCTCGTGGTGCAAATGTTAAAGAGCTTGCCTCATCCATCTGGTTTAACGGACCACCATTTCTTGCTCTTGATGTTCCTAAATGGCCAACGATTAATATCGATACACTCCCTGAAGATTATAAAAGGGAAATTGACAATGAAAGACGAAAGGCAGTATTTCACGTGGAGCAAAACTCTAACTATATATTGGATTCCATTGGGAAATATAGCTCATATCTGAAAATAGTTCGTATTGTCGCCTGGATGCTGCGTTGTAATCAAAGGCCAAAACTCTGCAGGTGTGATACTTTGCAGCCTCAGGAATTAGAAAATTCAATATTACGAATAGTTTTTAACATACAAAAACAACATTTCCAAGATGACATTGACCGTGCTCTAACGAAACAGAATCCTCAAGGTCCTCTTAAATACTTGAACCCCTTCGTTGATTCATCATATGGCTTCAATCTGCTTAAAGTCGGTGGACGTTTAGAATTTGCTGCCATTTCTGAAGGCCAGAAACATCCAATGATTTTGCCTGGCAAAAATCATTTCGTCGATTGTTATATTCGGCATTTGCACATTAAAAATTTCCATGCTGGGCCTAAGGCTCTTATGTCGCTAATACGCCAGAGATTCTGGATCGTCAATTCAAGAAGATTATGTCGTCGCATTGTCAACTCATGCCCACAATGCATTCGCTATCGTCCAAAGCTGTTACAACAAATGATGGGAAATTTGCCTGTTGAACGCCTTAATCCTGGAAGGCCTTTCGCTAGATGTGCTGTTGATTTTTGTGGTCCATTCAACACTTATCTACGAATTAAGGGGAAAATTCCATATAAAACTTACGTAGCAATATTCGTTTGTCTAGCAACTAAAGCAGTCCACATAGAAGTCGTGTCAGATTTATCCACCGACGCATTTATTGCTGCACTTTAAAGAATGATTGGTCGAAGAGGTCTACCCACGGATATATTTTGTGATAATGCCACAAATTTTGTTGGTGCTAATTCTAAGTTGGCTGAACTAAAATCATTCCTGTTTGATCCAAAAACCTCTAATTATATTATAAATTATTGCTCAAACCAATTTGTAAATTTCCGGTTTATTCCCCCTAGGGCACCACATTTTGGCGGATTATGGGAGGCGGCCGTCAAGTCTACCAAGAGTCATCTGACCAAAACACTTTTTAACGCAAGGCTTACTTTCGAGGAGCTTGGAACAGCTATGATCGAGATAGAGGCAATCTTAAACTCAAGACCAATCTCGCCGTTGTCGTCCGATCCCAGTGACTTTAAGGCCCTGACTCCGGGCCATTTCCTGATTGGCGCCCCCCTCCGTGGTTTGCCAGAACGTGATGTCGCTTCTAAGGATATCAGCAATCTTCAATATTGGTCTCATATTAGCGCAATCAAACAAAACTTTTGGAACAAGTGGTCTCACGACTACCTAAATGAGCTTCAGTCCCGAAACAAATGGACCGCCTCCAACCCAAATATTACGAATGGTTCTCTGGTTATTGTAAAAAATGAAAATCTACCCCCACAGCGATGGCTTATGGGTAGAATCGTTAATGTTATTCATGGAAGAGATGATCGAGTTAGAGTAGTTGACATCAAAACAACCAAAGGAATTATACGTCGACCTATCCACAGACTGGCGTTGCTTCCATCATCTTGAAAGTGTCCTTTCAATGGGGCCGGCATGTTAGGTCACCGTATAATAGTATAACGTACATTTAATAATTTTGTTTAATTTGGATTGTTGTTTGATGTATTTTGCCCACTGTACGTTTGTTTGTGAACCGTTGGTTTTTGCTTGTAATATTTGTTTCTCATTTAAATACTTCTTACATGCAGTTAATTTGTTGTTCTTTTTTTTATTATTCTTTGATTTCGTTTGTTCTAAAGTTATTTTTATTGGAAGTGAGAAGCAAATATTACAACAACAACGGTGAGACCTTATGGGCATACATGTTTACATGTACAGCATTTTAGGCTTAAGGATAAAACTGTTGAATAAAGTGGAGTATTGTAAAATTGAAATTCAAGCGGGCAACATCGTTTATTTTGTTCATTCGAAAGTCAAAGAAATCACTGCCTAGGAACTCTTCAGTGAAAATATAGACAATAATTAAATAAACCTAATTACTCTATATTGTTACCGGTGAAGAAAACTCTCTTCACCGTACAGTATTAATAATTTTTATATGCACATGTTTTTATTTTCACTTTTCAATATACTATGTATTAAATCATGTTAGTGAAAACATAAATAAATCGTCTTCACTTCTCAAATTTTTTAATTAGCCTTAAAATTTATAAAATTGCTAAATAGTGCTCAGTGATTTAATTTCGACGTGTTGGATAACACTAAAAGTGAAAATTTGAATACATGTACATATATTCTAATTACATATGGACATATGTATGTATGCACATTATTCGTGCCTTGAAATTTTTCGTGCGATTTGGTTCACATAATTTTAAAATTAATAGTTTTTATAAGAGAAAAAAAACCTTGATATATTGGATAGTGAGGGCAAAAAAATATTAAGTCACTGACAATTACACTTCACTTTGAAGTTAAAAAATAATTTTCAACTCCATGCAATTTTAACGATACATACATATGTAAATCGCTTATATGCTAAAAAATCGAATATCAAAATTCTTTTGTTCTAAGATTTTATTGCTAAATTAAAAAGTAAAGGCTAAGCTTCGAACGATTTTGTTAGCAGTCAACATTTCTTAAAATTTGAATTATTATCTACGTCTAGGTTTATCTATCTATTTTTATACTTATATTGTTAGACATTGGCAGTGGGAAAAACCGACTGAATCTACAACAGGCAAGATTTCTTTTCCAATGGGCTCTTGCCAATTCACAATGTCTAAAGACGAACTAATTGCAAAACTGTTCACATACATTGCTCAAAATTATAGCGATTAATTTTGGTTAAGTGAAAGAGCCATTTTGGCTGCAAAAAAAAGCTTAATTAATGACGAACGGTATTCGTATAAACCGATTGGTTCCGTTACCGATCCCGAAAATATTGTTAACTACCCCGTAGAGTTCCTGAATTCATTAAACTTACCGGGAATGCCACCACATAACTTCCAGCTTAACATTGGAGCGGCAATAGTCATGTTACGTAACCTGAATCAGCCAATACTATGCGCTGGTACTAGATAAGTTACTAAAACGCTGATGGAAAAAACTTAGCAATAATAATTATAGGAAAGTTTGTAGCTGAAGAGCTGCTTACTCCAAGAATACCTATCATACCAAGTGATTTACCATTTAAGTTTAAACGTATCCAATTTCCCGTTCGCCGTGCATTCGCAATGATGATTAATATATCCCAAGGACAATCGCTAAACGTGTGTGGGTCAAACCTAGAATCCCAATGTTTTTCCCACGAGCAATTGTATGTTGCATGCTCAATTGTTGGGACACCGTTCAGCACTGTTTATTTTCTCTCCCAACAGAAAAACAAAAATTATTTCTTCCTATCAAGCTTTAAAATAAATTATATGCTTACCTTTTTTGTTTGTTTATTTTGTAATGAATTACCTTAAGAACTATTGAAACAATAAATTGAAAAAAATTTGTGTCGTTTCTTCTTTGTACTGAACATTTTTTTCTAACTCCATATGACGTATTAAACATTAGCAAATAGTTTCCGAGCGAAGCCGGGTCGTACAGCTAGTAATGAATAAAATTTGTTGTTATTACAATTAAAAAAACTACTTTTCCATCTAGTCCTTTACTTTGCAAACATCGTTTTAATTTAATAAATATAATCACTGTTAAATTGATTTATTTATTCTTTTACAAACTTTTTCATATTTCAACAGTTTTTCAACAATTGTTTTTTAAAATGTACAAATTTCGCAATTTAAATTTAAGTGAAATTATCAATTAAGTTATTCAAAGTTTGTATAAATTCAAAGAAAATCAATACAGACGAATTAAACAAAATGTATTTGTATACAAAAACAACAACAACAACAAAATAAAACACGGAGTCTATAATTTTTCATTTTCCTTTTAATGCAGGTATAGCATTTCCCAAGCTTTTTCATTAAAAAACTTTTATTGTTCTTTTTTGAAATTATCTTTAAAAGAACACGCCCCTTTCTGTGAATGCAAATAAATATATTTCAGTAGAAAAAGTTTTAGCAGAAAAATAATAAAACAGTTTTACAATGGAACAGAAAGTGAATCACTTAAATCTAAAATCATGTTCGCTAGTGTCTCGGTTCGTGGTAACAATTTTCATGCTTCTCGGGAGGCTCTTTCTTATATATTAAAAACTTTCTTTTGTCTGGGTTTAATGAAACCAAAGAAGTGGACGCCTTTATATTACCTGTACGCAGTGGCCATGAATCTAATTGTGTGCTTTCTTTTACCAATTTTGTACATGTTGAGTTACTTCTTCGAACACACTAAAATGAACACTTCGCAATTGTTGACTTCTGTTCAAGTGGCCATAAATGTTTTTGGTTTGCCAATCAAATTTATAACAGTATTTACATCACTTAAACGGCAAGCCCAATGCATGGATTTAATGGACATTTTAGATTCGAGATGCCAGCGTCCTGAGGAAAACGAGAAAATCGACCACTGCGTTATTATTTGCAAACGCTTAACATTATTTTATGTAATTACTTATTTTGTGTATTCGTCCAGTACCTTTCTCACCTCGGTGATTTCCGGACAACCACCGTATTCAATATTTATGCCCATCATAGATTGGCATAATTCTACGCTGGAGTTAGTGGCACAGTCATTGATTGAATTTACCTTAATGAATTTTGCATGTATTCATCAGTTCAGTTATGATGTGTATGGCGCCATATATATCTACGTCTTACGTACACATATGAAAATTTTAGTGGAACGCGCAAGAAGTTTAGGTAGAGATAGCGAGGTCAGTAATGATGAACACTACAAACAATTGGTAGAGTGTATCAAAGATCATAAAAATTGGTTAAGGTGAAGAAAGTTTAATTTTATTTTTAAATAAAAAATATTATTTTGATTTCTATTATTTGTCTTGATTCCAGCTTGCTAGAGACAATCAGTCCTGTAATTTCGAAAACCATGTTTGTTCAACTTTCTGTTACCGCCATCATTCTGGGCATTACTTTATTGAATATTTTAATTTTTGGTGATACCAATGCCCAGATTGCTTCGGTTATATATTTCTTGGCTGTGTTGGTTCAAACAACTCCCTGCTGCTATCAAGCCACTTGTCTATTGTATGACGCTGAAGAGTTATCACTTGCCATATTTCACTGTGACTGGGTTAACAGAGATAAACGTTTTCGAAAAATGCTTATATTTTTTATGATGCGTTCGCAAACGCCCGTTAATATGACCGCTTTGAAATTATTTCCAATAAATGTCAGTACCACTTTGGGCGTAAGTTGAAAACAGTAAATTTGTCATCTGGTGATTTTATTAATTTTTTTTAATATTCAATATTTCAGATTGGAAAATTTGCCTTTTCACTCTACACTCTAATTGAACAAATGGGTATCGGTCAAAATTTTAAACAATAAAAAGTTACACTTTTCACATGTAACACAAATAACACATATAGCACAAAACTTAATAATTGCCACAAGTTATTTTTTCTAATGCACGAATTAGTATTTAATGGTTTTATTATGCAATTTCTAAAGATTTCTCATTAATAAAAGAAAGCACGTCTTAACAGTCCAAAGTTTTTAAAATCAATTGTAAAGAGTCCTTAATGATAGGCTTGGAATAGTAATATTTCTTTTTTCAATTAAAGAATTAGCAAAGAATATTGTTTCGAAGATGATTTGTTAAGTTTTAACACAAAATAATTATCAGTTAAAAAATAAAATAAAATGTCCAATTGTGCATTTTACAAACTGCATAGTTTTCTAAGGTGCTCCAGTAGGCTAGTAGGTAGTGTACTGGCTTATCAGTCTGGGGGTTGTGGGTTCGATTGCCAACAAAGACCCAAAGACCTTGGCTGTTTTCACTACAAAAGAATAAAAATTAACTGTCGGTGGGGCTGCTCAATGATGGATGCGTAGTCACTGGTCGCTGTGCAGTCTTATACGACAGTTAATTTCCGATAACATTGACCTTCTAGAAATGAAAGCTGTCCCGGTAGGCTAGTAGGTAGTGTACTTAGCCTACAAGTCTAGGGATGGTTGTTTTTACTACAAATTTAAGAGCTTGAAGGCTATGTGTCTATCCTTCTACCTGTATTATTTATCTCTCTTTCCAAAAAAAAATGTAGCACGGTTGTGACTAAATAGGCATTGTTTCCTGAAGTACTACTACTCTTTATTAAAAAAAAAATCTTATACACACAAGACAACAACAACATGCCTATAAGAAACTCTACCAAATAAGATAAACAACAATAAGCAAAAACAATCAACACACAACAAAACAAAATACCCAACAATACGAGTAATATGTGATAATGTTAAAGTAGAATATATACAAGAATATGCGAGAACCGTTTAAAACAACTTTATAAGCATCCCTTGGTGGCAAATGAATTAATTGAAGTTAAGCTATCAGTGAGTAATGACAACAAAGTTACCACCGTGTTTATTTAGTGTGTATCGAAAGTAAATAAATCGTTTAACTTAATTTAAAGCTCTAAAATACTGTGTTATTATTCTGCAATAAAAGAACTCAAAATAATAAAACATTTATTAAAAGGAATAAGCGAAAGCCATAATGGCTTAGACCTGAAAAGTTTTCTATATAAAGCATATGGCAACAATAACTGGAGAATATTTACACAATAAGTTTAAAAGCTTGTCGCAACTAATCAAGATAAAAATGACAAATAAACAAGTTTTTTATCCCCATGACCCTTTATTCCGCCAGTTTACATTGAAATAATTAATGCAGTTTCTCTATGACAGGGTATCGATAAATTTTCAAAGAAAATAGCTTATTTTAATCTCTTATATATGAAATGTTTTTTAACAAAAGTTATCGATAATTAACAACAAACCAAATTATTAAGACCTCCAAGTCAATATTTTATTAGTTGCTATTGCGGACATAGTTCAACACACTCTATATAAATTTTACGTGTTTTCCCATCATAATTAAAAAAAATATTAATATTTTTTGAATGTCACGTAACTTTCGTGAATACTTTCAGCTTTTGTTATAGTGATACAACTTCACTAAAAAGTTCAAGAGTTTACCTATTGCAATTCTAGAGATAGAGGTATGTGACAGGAGGGCAAACAAATATAGGGAAAATAAAAAGTTTGGGTTTCGATATGAAACTCTAATAAATTTCAACAAAAACGCAATTAATACTTATTAAAATTCATAAATCGTTAACTTTAGTTTTCTGGTAGCGATATGTTTTTAATATAAGAAAATTTATTAAAACTTTGATATTTCATTTCTATAGAACTTTTTAAAAGAAAATGATTAAATAATAAAGTAAACAACTGGGTATGTTCTCTACTAACTGTGTAGTTTTCTAAGAAAACTTATGCACACAAGACAACAACAACTTTCTAGTTAAAAACTGCGTAGAAATTGTGTACACGCAAAACAGCAACAATTGGGTATGCTGTTTACAAACTGCGTAGTTTTCTTAACTTATGAACACAAGACAACAACAACATTCTTAAAATAAATTCCAACAAGAAACTTTATCAGCATAAAAACAAAAATGCACACAGACCAGCAGGCGCGTACACATTGAGAATGAATAACATAACAACAAAATGTGATACAAAGGTAGTTGAAAATTCTTAATTTTTCTGGACCTCTAGTGGACAAATATAAAACACAGGTTGTGAGTGGACAGTAAATTAGTTAAAACATAAACCTCGTGAAGTAATGACTTGCATCTTTAGTAAATGGTTCTGTAGTATCAACGTACAAATTTTACTTTGTGTGAAGTTAAAGTAAATAAACTTGAAACTAATTTAAAAACTCTAAAATCTGGTGTTATTTATAATGCAATAAAAAACTCAGCAACAACAAAACCTTTATAAAAGGTATAAACGTAAGAATATATTTCCTTTCTATGGAAAAGTTATCGATAGCTTTTCTTCTCTAGAGCAAAGATATCGAGAACCAATTTTTCCATTAATATAAATCAAGCAATACTTTTTTATATATAGAAGTTATCGAAAGCTGCACTTTTACATAAAAAATTTATGGTGTTTTCTTTACTGTCCAAAATTTAACTATAGTTCTTCTTTTCTAAGAAAAGTCATCGAGAACTAAGATTTGCCATAGGATCCGTACTAGACAGACGGACGACGAGAAGTGGAAACACTTACTAAAGACAACGCTGTTGCTTTTTGAGGAAGCAAACGAAAAACGGACAAACAAAAAAAAGACAAAGCAGGCAGTCAACAAACTACTGGCAAAGAGACAATATCGAAACGTGATATTTAAATCTAAACAAAAAACACACACACATTAAAATAAATATGTTATATTCTCTTTTATACGTATTAATAAATACTTTTAAATATATGTGGCAGCCCTTTTGTGTCATTAATAAGTAACCGGTATTTATTATCATTGCTGACCTAGAACAACTTGCACATGCATTCTGTATTCTCTTCCGTTTTGTGCTGTTAACTATGATAGACGTGTTGGCCACGTCTTAAATAATAAATTTTTTTAATTTATTTCATTCATTCTGTAAAATAAAGCCAACCACAGCCTAAATGATAACATTATATAGGAATTAAGCCTGGGAAAATAAATCAATACTTAAAAAATAATTTTAATAACCTTAAAAATTTATTTAAATCACAATTTTTACACTTTAAAAAACAAAATAAATAAATTAATGTCATATCTGCAATTGCATGCGTTTACTTGACAGCTCATGAAACTATTTCTCTTTGCAAGAGAAGACCGTTTTCGTGACAAACCTAAAAAACAATTTCAAAAATTGTAACACATATATACATATTTTTGAAATTTCACCGCAGCAGAAATTTGGGATAAGTTGTGGTTGTTATTCGACATAAAGATTAAATTCTCTAACTTATTTTCCCAAAGTTTATTCCAGTTGTAGATATTAGGTATAATGGCACTGCAATAAGGTTATTTTAAAATGCACACGTTAAAAATATATCTTGGATTGAATTAGAATTTTTGTTAAAATAAATTTTACACATTTCATAACTGTAGGCCTTAGGTGAAAAGACAGACTTCTCAATAATACTCAAAATAAATTTCAGATATGTGCTATATGGACACAATTTCAAATAAACGGCATTATAAATTTATGAGTTTGTTTCCAAATAGAAAAAATGGATAAAATAAAATGATTATGAAAATTGTTGATATAAAATCAAAAGAGAATTAATATTTACATTCTATTATAGCACAGTTGTCAAATAATTTGGAGATTACGTGTTCTACTTGTTTAGACACTATATCACAAATAAACACTATATTATGCGATTTATGCACTTTGCGATTCCATGTATGTATAATTGAACTAAACTATCCAATAGCTTAAGGTATTTAAGTGCAGACTGATCAACAATTATTGGACAAATAAAAAAAATATTTCTTCCAA
Source organism: Trichopoda pennipes (assembly GCA_030448955.1). Taxonomy (NCBI): domain Eukaryota; kingdom Metazoa; phylum Arthropoda; class Insecta; order Diptera; family Tachinidae; genus Trichopoda; species Trichopoda pennipes. The sequence goes on along the minus strand of JASKUP010000056.1, from coordinate 10,242,010 downwards.
ATTTTGCTACTCTAATTTTACCAATCGAACATTCTCGACACATTGGAAACCCTTGATTTATGGCTCTATTGACAGAAACGTTTAGTGCAACGTATCGTAATCAGCTGTGAAATTATACAAGTTATATTTCTTTATGATCTTATTGTGATTGATTGTTACTAAAAACAAAAACAACTTTTTAATATTTCTTTATTAAATTTTAATAAGCAGTTAATTTTCGGGTTGCACTTTAGTTAATAATGTGTTGAAATCATTTTAAACTATTTTATAATTTGCATGCCCAACAATTTCTTAAGAAAAGGTGTCCACAATGTCAAAAGTTATACGGAAAGCTCAACCAGATTGTTTACGCTACTTTCTAAAAATTCTGCGCAGCCCGAATAACAGTCAAGAGGAAAACATCAACAGTGGTGGCAGAGAAGAAGCATGTTCCGTCGATAGTTTGGTAGATGTTTTGATACAGAAAGGCAATTATTCCATAAGTATGTAAATGTAGAAATTACTTGCATTTTGATTTTGTTAATTGAACACAAATTTTTCAGCTGCTGCTAAGGAAACTGTAGCCAATGCTTTACGCGATGGTTTACTTATACCAGTGTCAACATTCGTGTCTTCATCTCGTTCCCCCAGATCAACAGTACCGGTAATGAAACGCTTACGTTTACCCACACTGAAAGAGATTAACGAAGCCACCACTCACGATTTATATTGTTACGAGTGCCACTTACCTGGCGTGTTAGAAGAATGTCGTCAATGTTGGCGCTCATTTCATCGTTTGTGTTATCGCAAGAATCCGGAACGTCCCAACTATACTGTTCCTTCGTCACGTATACAAAAGAATCGTTTGCCAGCATTTAGTTCAGATACAGATTCTGAAGCAGATGATACTACGGTGCGCTGTTCTACGGCTTTGGATTATGAAAGTGATATACGAGCCAATTCGTCTGTGATGCAGCTAGATCAAAATTCCGTATCCAGCATGACCCCACAGCATCAACCTACGACAACCGATGAAATACCTAAGGAAACCTTAGTAACTTCAGTTGATAACGATACAGCAAATATGGCACAGGCAGAAGGAAAACCTTTACTTGACGATCTTGACAGTAAGACCAAAGTTGAAGTAGTGTGTCTGGGAGAAATAAGACCACCCAATCGTCAAAGACCAAATACTACAGCCTCTAGTATATCGTGTAAAAGTGAAATATCACCCAATGATGAAGATGAACTTGACTTTGAATTGTGTACAAGTTGTCGGCTTCTTAAACGTGCCGATTTGCGCAATCCACCCAATTTAGAGGCAGACGAACTATGTCATTTAGTTAAATTTACCTTTTCCCATAATCGTGAGTGGTTAACACAAGATATACGCACGTATTTAGATGTAAAGCGTGCAAGTGCTAATGAAATAAATATCGTAACACGTTTATTGTTATACTCAAAGTTAATGGGATTAAATGATGTGGCCGTAAAACTTGAAAGAAAAGAATATAAATTTCTTATGGAATTTTTAGTGGATTTATTGGATATTCAGCATAGCATTGGTGTGTTTTTCGGACGTAAGTTCATTCATCATTTATCATAAATTACATTTTTTATGAACACAAATTTTAAGACAAAGGAAAGCATTGATTTCACATAAAGTCTTAAATTTTTTTTTATTTCTAGTCTACAGCACAGAAATGGAATCTACCAAATGGTTGTTACGCGATATCACCCACGACCTTTCGGAAATTCGACGATGTCCGGATTGTTTTCGTTATTCTCATGAGAAACAATCGGCTATTTGGTTTGCCAAGCCCTGTGTACAACGTCATGAGCTGGTTTATGCAAAGCATAGTGGTTTTCCCTATTGGCCAGCCAAAGTTATTCGAGTTTTACCCAACAATAAATTTGATGTACGTTTTTTTGGTGGCAATCATTCGAGAGCTCTTATCGATGTACGTTTTATTAAACCCATCGATGCTGACACAAAATCCCTTAAGTTAGGAAGTAGTCCAGCGATAAAGAAAGCAATGGAAGAGTTACGTTACCATCAAATGCTATCAAGCTATCCACCAAGTGCATTTAGCTTTCACGCAAATCCTCAACATACGGAGGAAATTATACGTACCGTTTTGGGTACATCAACAATGGATAATAATGGTTTAAGCAAAGGAAAGCCAGGCAAACGAAAACGTAAAACTTCACTAGCGGCTGGTGAAGTAAACAACGGACAACAACAACAACTTTGTATGGATCTGTCACAAGTAAGCAATCAAGACAACAGTCATATTATATCGAACAATCAAACGTCTTTGTGTACTGAAGTGTCAGTATCATTAAAACGTTTAAAAATTAATAATTTAAACGATCAAACAATTGAAGAAAATAACAACAGCATTGCAAGTAAAAGAGCTACACGTAAAATTACAACACCCATGGCAAATAATGATCGTTTAAAAATGGTATTAATAATATTATTATTAACATATTTTGTTGAAGTTTTAATCGTTGATAATTGTATTTTAATTTTAGTTAAAAGAACTGGATTATGCTCACAAGCTCATCAAAGATTATAAACAAAAAAATGAAGAACTAAAGGCCCAAAAGCGAAAATTAAAGGAATCTTTGAAAAAACAAGAATTAGAACATAAAATATTAAAGCGAAAGCAATGGGTAAATAATAATTGTTTTATCTTCTATTTTCTGCAATTAATTTCTATTTAAAATTTAAATTAAAAGGCCATGAATGATTATGTATTTTATATAAAATAGTAATTCCATAATAGTATAATGTACCATATCTCTAACATGTAAATATTGGACATCAATATACTTGCTTCTGCCATGTAAAACTGGATTCGTAGCCATACACTGAGTACCTACCATAAACTAATATTGGTTTTCTTTCGTCATAGCCAATGACTTTACTAAGCAAGCTTTTCAAATGAACAGCTTCTCGCGCCGCAGAAGATAAAGCTGCAAATTCCGCTCCCGTGCTACGAAGAGTAATGTTTGGTTGTTTTTTGCTCTCCCAACTAATCGCAGTTCCTGCCAAAATAAATACTATAGCCGTATAGAACTTTCGATCTTTCAAACAACTTGTCTAAGCAGCATTCACAAGGCACTTTAACAAATGTCTTGATTCTTTTAAGTATTTATTATGTAGTTATATATTTTTCTGCTCTAAATTGCCACGGAATGAAGTTTGTCTGGTCGAGTCGGTATTGCCAGATATATAAGCGCCCCTATTAATGATTGGTATTATTGTACCTCAACCTTTTCGCAGTCTGGTTTACTGTAATGTATTTGAAATTGAATTTATTACAAAGACGTGACAAAGACACAAGGTACAAAGCCCATTTCGCGAAAAGCCACATCAAGAGTATCGATCGATGCACGTTCAGATTGTTTTAGGCCGTAAATTGCACGATTTAATCTTAGATTTAATGTTGTTCCCAAAACCATCAGTTGTTCCCAAAACTAACGTACAACTGGTGAACCAAATACCCTGAAATATTAAACGTTTATTTTCCTAGGGTGCCATACTTCATATGGTGTTTTACCTTCTAAAACCTTTGTTATTGTTCTATTTCTTATATAGACAGTTATATTTACAGGTTCAGCCCAAAGCGATTCATTTACGTTTGCATGTGTAACATTATACTTCACGGCATTTCAATTGTCCTATTTACACTTTCAGCGACACCATTTTGTTGCGATCCATATGAAAAAGAAAGAATACATCATCTTCAGGTAACGTTGTATCACGTACACTTCTAGTCTCTGAGTGGCAATTTTATTTGTATGCTGCTCGCATTCATCGGGTTTTTCAACAAGAAGTTTGTTATTCACTTATGGCAGCACCAACAACATGTTAGTTGTGACATTTAGTGTTTTGACGTATTCGTAGTAAATGCATTGGCACTTGTTACAATGAATTCAATTTCGCACGAAAATCGCGTTAAAATAATTAAAATTCACTATGAAAATAGTGGTTCTGTTAAAGTTACATTTCGTAAAATCATCCCTCTGAGACCGCTATTAAAAATTTGAGCACTAAGAGTGGGTCGACAGGCTCAATGCAAAATATCAATGCGTATTCGACCGCGGCTTTCAACTGAAAACATCGCAGACGTGAGCCGCAGTGTTGAAGCACAAATTTATCAATTCCTCGACGTTCTCAACAATTGGGTTTATACAAAACCACCACATGGCGAATTTTGTGTAGGGATTTGATTTTGAAGCCTTACAAGGTTCAACTGGTGCAGGAATTGAAGCCATAGATTCCGTCAATTCATTCATGAACAACCGGCTGGTTTTTCTAAAAAAACATTTTTTTCTGAATAAGCCGGGGTATATCAACAAGTAAAATTGCTTAATTTGGTCTTCTGGGTATCCTAGAGCGATCATTGAGAAGCCTTTGGATCCTCAACGTGTCATTACATGGTATCTGACCTGGAGGCATGATTGATCCGTTTTTTTTTTCTTTCGAAGATGAGGCTGGAAATGCGGTAGCGATTAATGGACCACGCTATCGCGGGATACTAACCACTCAATTTTAGCCTATTATTAATGAAGTGGATATCACTGACATGTGGTTTCAACATAGCCAATGAAAAGATAAATTTATTGCAAACCAAATTTCCCGATTGCATAATTTTACGACAATTACCAGTTAAGTGGCCAGCCAGATCGTGCGATTAAACACCACTGGATTGTATCTTGTGGGGCTATGTTAAGGACAGAATTTATACGGAGCCTTAAAACTCAAAATCCATGATGTGATTCACGAAATAGAACCGCCATTTTGCCAGAAAGTGATTAAAAACTTTGATGAAAGAATCGACATCTGTCAGCGTGGTCGTGGTGGACATTTGCCAGACATCATTTTTCATTGTGTTTTTGTTGCTTTATAAAAGGTGTTTTCTATAGATGTATATCGGCAATAACCCGGCAAATGTTGACCTCCGAATGGTCAATCGTTTTGGGCTTATCGGCGTAGGCTAGCGACTTCGCATATCTTCACGGAATATAGCCACTAGACTATAAATCGCACGATTTTGTAGGCCAATTCACAGCTCCGAAATAAATCAATAACGGCACGAGCTGTGTGACATGTTGCCGCTCTTGTTAAAACAACAACTTCTGCACATCATGGTTGTTCAATTGATGAGGAAAAATGTTAGTAATTCTTTAGTTTATATACTTGTGAAACTTCTCTCCCCAACTCAGAGTTAGTTTTTTTTTGCGTTACCTTGTTAAGCAGCTACCACCTACTACGTTTCAATGATTTCTAATTCAACATAACCTTAAATTATAATTGTTCATTAGTGTTTTTAGACCCCAATTACACTTTCTTAAGAAAACGGAAAAAAAAGCTTAAAGTTAAAACAACATGATCGCCATGAAATGTTAAAATCTATTAGGCTCTCTGGAAAATTGCTTTAGTATTAATGCTACCTCGCTTTTTAAGGCACTCAGGGGATAACCCCTACTCATGCAATACATTGTACCAGAATTAGGAAATTAGGTTATGAGGAGGAGGAAAGAGGAAGTAGTGTTTGTTTTGAAAGTGACAGTGAAGACCTCTGGCGGGAGTTTAGTATACAAACTGTTTTGTTAAAACGAATTCTCCCTGTAGTGAGCAGTACAATACACTGGCCAATCGATTACAAATGGATGCGCTCTCAACGAAAATAGAGCAAACGCACATTGCGTCAATGCTCCAGAGAAGTAATAGAGTTGGATACTCTACCGTCCCCAATGACGCGTTTGGTCCTCTCCTGTACGAAGGTCGGATGGAGTGAAGTATCTCTGACACCGTTTTAGAAAACCGAGGCACTTGAAAGCTTTTTTAGAGAACTGAAAAATATGTTTAGTTCATCGAACGTCACACTGAATTTTCTTGCAAAGAACATCAAGAGCTTCCGACTGTAAATACTTATATCACTCCTATTAACAGATGCAGCACCATTTCCGAACACAAATCTGAGCGTAAGCATTTGTGTCTTACGGGCATTAAAATTGACTCTATTCTCACAACCCCATCCGGAGATTGTTGCGAGATCGTGATTGAGCGTATCATTCTTGTTCCGCCTTTTGGAACTCACCTCCAACTGGTTCGGTCTATTACTAAATGAATACGAATGACGAACGGTGCTGTCATCTCCGAAAGAGTAAATAGGGTTGAAAGTTTGGCAAGAGAAGGTCATTTAGAAAAATAAGAAATAGAGTAGAAGAAAGAACTTAGGAAATTTTTTAGTAATTAATTTTAAGCACAAGGTCTTATTTAATAAAAAATTTTTTAAAAAACTTTATTTTTTATTATATTTTCGATATTTCGCCACACCGTTGATTGGTTTTTTATTAAATAAGACCTTGTGCTTAAAATTAATTACTAAAAAATATTAAAAAAAAGGTCAAAAAATTATAACTATTATAGAACTTAGGAAATATTAAACCAATCGAATATTTTTGAAATTTATTTTTAGTGTTACTGGTGTCTCGAAGAAGCAATATATTTATGCTGCTTTCGCGCTGCTTATTGTTCTGAAATATGCCAAGCACGTCACTGGAAAGATGGACATAGTAAAGTTTGTAAAAATCAAACTGAAAGCAAACAAACATCATAATATTATTTTATTGTCTTTCTAAAACATTTACTATAAAATATGATTTTTATTTTAATTCATATTTTTTGCAATCAAGTTTGTCTCGATGTATTTTTTAGCAAACTTTTTTTTCTTGTCGACCAGAAGTATGCAGCAAGTTTAAATATTAAGAGAGATAGAGGGAGGCAAGAAAAATTTCTTGTTTGTAATCTAATATTTTGTTTTTAAAACTATAATTTTTATTATTATTATTTTTTTTAAATCTAAAGTAACTGAAAAAACAATAAATGTTGTGCAAATATTTAAGAATAAAAAAACATTAGTATGAGTGAGGAACACATTTTTGTATTTGAAGATTTTTTTAGTCTTAATTAATTTCTGTTTCTTTGTTATTACGATTGATTTCAATTTCGCCTTTTATAACTTTTATAATCCTAAAGTAAAAGTGCATATTTTTAATTTTAAGAAAATATTAACACATTTACTTTGTTACATTTCCTTAAATAAAATATGAATTTTAAATATTGAAGTTGTGTTTAAGGATTTTATTAACGTATTAAATATTTTTATTATTAAAAGAATATCAGAAAATATTGTTACGAAGATGATTTATTAAGTTTTAAAAGAAAATAATTAAAAGTAAAAAAAAGTAAACGGCCCACTGTGCATTTTTCAAAATCGCGTAGTTTTCTAGGAAATCCTGTACCAATAAGACAACAACAGCATGCTTATGAGAAATTCTACCAAAAGAAGCAAACAAGAGAAAATAACAACAACTAACACACAACAAACTAAAACACACAGCCAAGCAGGCGCCCAAACTGAATAATAACATCAACAATGTTAAACTAGAATACTGTTGTATATGCGAGAATCGCAAATTGAGTCATCTATAGTGTGCCTACATATCCACTTGTACCGGTACAGTCCCCGCCGGGGGCACATTTATAAGTCTTTATGGATCACACAACACAAGACTTGTGTCTTGCGGGGGTAAAAGGGAGCCCAGTCCCCTAACAGGCTAGGTAGGAGCCAACTGGAAAATCCACTATATTTCTACGGGAATCTGCAAAGCCCCACAGTTCCGCTAATTGTCTTTTTAGCCTTTTAGCTGCTCTCTGACTGATTATTGAGGTAGGCCCTTCGGAAGTATAGTGTGTGCTTCGAGGCCCTCGTTTGAGTTTGTGGGTCGGATAATTCACAATGAACGCAATGAATGATCCAGGTCCAGTGAGTATAAATGCCGTCGTGGTCTTAATTATATTAAGCTTCATGTGTTCTAGACCAGGAGTTGGATAGTCACCAGCTCTTCAGCAAGGAATAGTGGTTTGCAACCCTGCTTCGGAACTACTGAAATTGTAAATAAGAATGACCTGTTGTTAGTCCTCGGTTTTCAAGGGCGTGAATGACGTTGGTTTTCATTCCCAGTAGTTTGACCACCATCTGAGTAAGGCTTACGGCCAGGAGAAAATGTAAATCTTATCACAAAAAAATGTACCAGACCAGTATAGTATTGTTTTCTACGCAATCATTAATTAAATTGTTTATGAGGCAATATATGTCATATTGAATGATTCACAATAGTAGCGATCAACTAACAATATATTTGTTGCTAGTATGGATACACTCAAGCAAACATACATATGTAAATAAAGCCAGGAATGCTCATAAGCATACCAACGTGGATAATGCACAACGATTTTGTTGTGAATACGAGTAAGCTTACAATTACACTGCAAATGTAGATACGCATAACCGCAATAATACTCGCTATGTTTGCCACGCTTCATGTTCTGACTGGGAAAATGATTTGCCAAAATATCGTCAAATTAATTTCCTCCATTTAGAATAATTCTAAGCATTATTTGCAAATAAATTAAAAGAACGAATTAGTATATTAGCAGAAAAATTGTACAGAAAAAATATTCAATAAACAAAAATCTTAGGAGTTTCAATCGCGATGGTCTTAGCTCAACAGTAATATTATTACATGGCGATCCTACTAGCCTGGCAGTAAAGAGTGGTACAAAATTTCAAAAAGCACCTTTCCAGTACTTCAGGGGGGATGCTAAAATTTAAAAAGCATCCCTAAAGGAAGAGAAAATATTATTAAAGCAAAGGGGACGCCTAGCCAAAAGGCAGCCCAACAAAAAACCGAAAAATCCACCAGACAAAAGGGATGAGGAGAATTAATTATTAAACAAAAATTTTTTTTTTATTATTCGGAAGTGCGCCTAACTAAAACGCCTGTAACTGCTCCACGTAAATATTTTTTTATTGTCTATATTAGTCTAAAAATGGTCCACAATCGTTGAGCATAGAGGAATATAAAAAAGGCAGCGCAAGGGGAGAGCCGCCGATGAGACGAGAATACTAAAGATATTCATAACCAAACTAAGAGAGGGCCACACCAACAAGTGACTATATATGCACGCTAAACATTAGTGTCTAAAGACAACAAAGTTACCATCGTGTTTATTTTAATTTAAAAACTCTAAAAACCTGCGCTATTATTTTGCAATAAAAGAACTCAAAATAACAAAACGTTTATTAAAAGGAATAAACCTAACAATTATTTATTTTTAAAGGAATCGAGCACAAATTAACGCGATTAAATTAAAAAATGATTTGAAACAATAAAATTGTTCATTTCCATTGCATGTGCACGTTGTGTTTTTGTATAGAAGTGTTTTTGAGTTTTGTTGTCTTTTTGCTGTGATGGTTCAAAAAAAACTCTCATTTAATCAATTTGGCTTATGATATAAGACTTTTGAATTTTCTATACAAAATTTCGGGTAAAATCCACTGAAATGGTCATATGGATTTTATTTCCCCCACATTTCGAATACATTAATTTTTTGCATATTAAATATATTTTAAGGCGAAACCACAAAACATTTCTGTTTAAAAGAATCTAGCACAAATTAACATAAATTATTTTTATTATTGATAATTTTTAAATAATAATAAAAATAATATTTTTTAGTAGTTAATTAGAAAGCACTAGGTCAATTTTAATAAAATTTTTTTAAAAAACTTTTATTTTTTATTATTTTTTCGATATTTCGCCACACCGTTGGTTGGCATCATCAGGAAAAACAAAAATAATTATGAACAAACAAATTGAAAAAATTTTATGATTAACAAATTCAAAATAATCAAAAATTTTTTTCAAAATTCAAAACAATAAAAAACAACAAATTGAAAAAAATTTTTGTTTTACATACATACAAACAAATTTTCAACTGCTTCAGGTAGAGTTATTAATTATTATTCTAAACAAAATAAAAGAATTATTATTAACACGGCCAATAATTTAACAGAGAGAATTTTAACAATTAGTGACAAAGATCAAAGAAAAGATTAGAAATATTTTAACTGAGAACAATTTTCCAATACGATTAACTAATATGTTAATTAATCAATTTAATAATAAGAGGAAAAGAGTTATAAGTAGTGGAATGGAACCCAAAATATATAAATCGTTAACTTGTATACCAGTCTTGTCTGAAAGAATAGAGAATTCAAAAATTTATGATACAAATAAATACAAAATGGCATATAAGAATACAAACACATTAAATAGGTTGTTTAGTAAAACTAAGGATAAAAATCAAAAATTAAATATGTCCAATGTAGTGTACAAAATTCCTTGTAACGGTAATGATAAGGAGGATTGTAATAAGGTTTATGTAGGCACAACAAAAAATAAATTGAAAACTAGAATCGCAGGACATAGGTCAGACCAGAAATACAGGAATAATATTAGTTTACAAAAAACAACATTATCTTGGAATTGCTCTAAAGTTAATCACAATCCTAATTTTGAAAATGTTTCAATTTTAAATTTAGAAAATAATTATAAGCGTCGTTATATGTTAGAAATGTTACAAATAATTAAAGTACCATTAACCAAAAGAATAAATTTTAAAGCAGACACGGAGAATGTTTCACAAAATTATAGACATTTAGTGCATAAAATTATAAAACAAAACTCTGTATCTGCATAATATTAATAATTAATACTTTAATTTTTTGTAACGTTTGGTCATTAAATTTATGTTTTAGAATATATGTGTAAAATACTATTATTTTGTAAATGTGTTATGTATTTTCAAAATTGTTTTTCATTTAAAAATTTTTAATATTGAAAATTTGTTTGTATGTATGTAAAACAAAAATTTTTTTCAATTTGTCGTTTTTTATTGTTTTTGTTTGTTTTGTTTTTTGAAAAAATTTTTTGATTATTTTGAATTTGTTAATCATAAAATTTTTTCAATTTGTTTGTTCATTATTATTTTTGTTTTTCCTGATGATGCCAACCAACGGTATGGCGAAATATCGAAAAAATAATAAAAAATAAAAGTTTTTTAAAATTTTTTTTATTAAAATTGACCTAGTGCTTTTTAATTAACTACTAAAAAATATTAAAAAGGTCAAAAAACTATAACTATTATAAATAAAAATAATAAATAACAAAACTTCATGAGGTACATACATACATACATGAGGTACATATATACATACCCCAGCAGTAAATAATAATACGGACTTGAATTTAATGATTGCCGTTATGATGGCAAAAATGAAAGGAAACAACTAGAAACTTCAAGAAATCTCTAGAGCCAAGAGTAATAAGATTGATGACACAAACTCAAATTTTCTAGAGAAAATTGATACAATATAAGAGAAAACTAGAACTATCTGGTAAAGGCTTGTATGTAAAGTAAATATCAGAAGTGCTCGGCAAACGAGTGGGTGCTGTGGAACAGAGAGCCAGTTAGTGTGACGCAAGGAAAATGGAGGGAGAATTCCATATAAGTGACCAAGTGATCAAGAAATTGAATGATGTGGTTTACCGAAAGCAGAGATATCATAGTATGAGGTCCAAAATGAAATTGGTTCACCTGGCCGAGGTGATATTAAGCCTTTTCGGGACGAAAAGCATGAGTTGGCGGCAGTGTTACGAAGATGATTTGCTTAAGTTTTCAAAGAAAATAATTATCAGTAAAAAAGTAAACAAAATGATCTATTATATTGTTACGAATGTGTCTGTAACTACTGGTTACAAATTGCGTAGAAGTTTGTACACACACACAATTACAATTTGAAATGCTGTTTACTAACTACTAATTTTACAACAACATATATACAAAGTTGTTTACCATCTGGGTAGTTTTCTAAGTGCGGTTTTACACACATCAACTTTTGTTGCTCAACTTTTGTTGTTTCCATTAGAAAGAAAGAGAAGGCTTTATACCCCCTCTCTTTCTTTCTAATGGAAACAACAAAACTTGAGCAACAAAAGTTGATGTGTGTAAAACACACACAGCCATACAGGCGCCTATAAAACGAATAAACAATCTACAACAACAAAATGCGCACAAAGGGAGTAGAAGATTCTTAAATCTTCTAGATTCTAATTAGACAAGTATAAATAGGGGAAGGGTCTGAGTGGATAATCAATTAGTGTAAATTAAACCTCATCGTGTGAAGACGTACATTTTAAGCAAATTGTTCTGTGTCAACTTTGTGTGGTTAAAGTAAATAAAATTTAAAAACTCTAAAAACGGGTGTTACTTATTTTTCAATAAAGAACTCACAACAAAACGTTTATAAAAGGTGTAAACGTAACAATATGTTTTACAAACTGCCTAGCTTTCTAAGAAATCTAACACAGAACAAAAACAAAACACACAGTTAGGCAGACGTCTAACAACAATATGGTGTTATATTTTAGTAGTATTTTAAACCCCGGAAAATAAAACAATCCACACACGTCAAATGCCGGTAAATAATTGTCTTTATTGATTTAAAAATTATTAAATATAGTTATTTTTTACAATCATAAAACTTAACAATAAGCGAATACGAAGGTGAGAGAGAATATACAATTACTTGAATGTTATTGAACTACCTGAGTCATTGTACATAAATTGTGTCATTTATTGTTCGAATGAACTTTAGAACGATCATTGATAATTCAAATTCAAGTTTCAATTTTAAATGCAAGTGTCAATGGCTTTTTACAGTTATGATTCACCTGTTGTGTATTTTTACTACAATGGGGTAATATCAAAGTAGAATATTATTGTATATTCGAAAACCACTCACAACATTTATATAAGCGCCGCTTGCTGGGCAAATTAATTATTTTAAGTTAAGTCATCGTAGAGTAAAGACAACAAAGTTACCATCATGTTTATTTTGTATGTATTGAAAGTAAATAAATCGTTTAATTCAATTTAAAACTCTAAAATGCTAAACTAGTATTTTGCAATAAAGGAACTCAATATAATAAAACGTTTATTAAAAGGAATAAACGTAACAAAAAAGAAAAAACAATTGTAATAAAAATCATATAAAATTATTCAAAAAATTTTCTAGTTCTGTTACCGCAACAGGTCTGGTTTTTAATTAGTTGCGAAAAAAGAGCTTGCACTGTAATAACGGTCATTCCTTAAAAAACATTAGAAACGAAAGCTAGTTTTAAATAAATTTCAAATTGAATCGACCACCCTATAGATGTATCTATGTGTAGCAGGCGATCAACAGGTATGTAGGTTTCTCAAACTTGATGTCAAATTTACTGCCGGTTATGCCTTCCTGGTGTATGGTGTAAATGCTTTTATTTATATTTCTTCCCCTGCCTCTTTAGTCAGCATTTCTGTTTTTGTTTGTTTCCAATTAAATTTTAATACTCGTAATTTGAGGACAAATAGAAATAAACAACAATTATTTGAAACAAATTAGAAAGTTTTCTAATTAAGGCAATTGTTTGCAATAACAACTTAAAACTTAAATATTCTTATATAAAGTTACAAAAAAGAAGCTTTTTAACAATTTTAAAGACGTTTCACAAAAGTAATTTTCGTAGCTGAAAAACACTTTTCGTTTGTATCGGAAATAGTTTGGAAGAAAAAAATTCTCTAAATAAAACTAAAATGAAATTGGCATTACTGAATAAACTTGATACGAATTTGGCATTTTATTACCACTGGAAAGTGTGGCAATGGATGGGAATTAAAGCTCCAAAACATAAAAATCTTCAACTCTATCGTATTAAAACTGTGACTATCAATTTTCTAGTTACATTTCTATTTCCTTTGACATTAATTGTGAATGTATTTTTTGCGAAAAATACACAACAATTATGTGAAAATTTAACGATCACGATAACCGATACAATTGCCAATTTAAAATTTGTTAACGTTTATTTGGTACGTGATGAATTGGAAAAAATTAATAATATACTGGGCAAACTGGATGAGAGAGCTAAAAATTTGGATGAACAAAAAGTTCTTAAAAGGGCGATTAATATTTCCCAAAAATCATTTCTTATATTTTTACGCCTGTATACGTTTGGAACATGTTTAAGTATATTTAATGTAATTTTAGCCGATGAACGCAGTTTATTTTATCCTGCCTGGTTTGGTGTAGCCTGGTTTGATAATTTATTTTTCTATACAATTGTGATGACATATCAATTGTTTGGTCTCATTGTCCAAGCTTTACAAAATTGTGCTAACGATTCCTATCCAGCTGCATTTTTAATTATATTAACGGCCCAAATGAAAGCTTTGGAAATGCGCATCAGATCTATAGGTCGTCGAGAAAATGGAGAAATACATTTTTATTTAAGTGAAGAGGAGCGTCAGCGAAATTTACACGAATTTAATGAGTGCATCAAGGATTACAAAACTATTTTAGAGTAAGTTATTGGTTTCTTAAACCTTTTTCTTTATTTATTTTTTATTAATTAAACTAAATTTAACTATAACGTGTGAACAAATTAGAACAATTAATGTTTTTCATAATTATTCTTTTTTAAGTTTTTCGACCATTTGTTTTCAATTGGAATTCAATTTTTTATTTTTGTTAGTCACTTCTTGACATTTTAATGAATCTTTTTGTTGTCTATTAACTATTAAAATTATGATAAAATTTTTAGAAAATATTCGAACTTTGAAAAATACTTTTTATTCTTTTCTGTTGTATTTTTTCTGATCCTGAAGAAGAAAAGATTTCTAACAGAAATTTTAAATTGTCTTTTTTCATAATCGTAGTTTGCCTAAAGTTTGTTTTTCAATTGTGGCAACACCAACAACATGGTATTTTTGACATTTAGTATTTTGACTAAATTTAATTCAATTTTTTTTTTAAGAGAAGTAGCACTTCAGGCAGCAATGCCTATTTAGTCAAGTACCGTGCTACATTCTTTAGGAAAGGGATAGAGAAGAAAGTAGAAGGATAGTCGGAAATTAACTGCCGTATAAAAGACAGCACAGCGACCAGTGACTATGCCTTCATCGCTGAGCAGCCCCACCAACAGTCAATTTTTATTTTTGTAGTGAAAAAAAGCAAGGTCTTCGTTGGGAATCGAACCCACAACACCCACACTGAAAAGCTAGTACACTACCTACTAGCTTACAGGGGCACCAATTTCGCCCGAAAATCGCATTAAAATAATTAAAATCCACTGTGAAAAGGGTAGTTCTGTTAAAGTTTGAAATCGCTATAAAGAATTTGGTTCCTTAAATTTGAGTCGTCAGGCTCAATGCAAAATGTGCAAACACCAACGCCGCTACGTTCAACTGAAAACATCGCAGTCTTGAGCCAGAGTGTTGAAGTACATTCAAATTTATCAATTCCTCGACGTTCTTAACAATTTGGGTTATCCAAAACCACCACATGCCGAATTTTGCGTAAGGATTTGTCTTTGAAGCCTTGCAAGGTTCAACTGGTGCAGGAATTGAAACCGACCAACCATTTACATCGCCATAGATTCGCTCAATATATTCAGTCACAACCGGCTGGTGTTTCTGAAAAAAAATCCTCTTTTCGAAGAAAGTCCATTTGGCCTTCTGAAAATCCTAGAGCAATTGTCGAGAAGCCTTTGCATGCTCAGCGTGTCACAGTGTGGTGCGCTATGTAACCTAGAGCCATGATTGGACCGTTTTTTTTCTTTTTTCGAAGGTTGAGCTGGAAATGCGGTAACGATCAATGGATCACGCTATCGCCAGATCGTGTAATTTAACACCACTGGATTATTTTTGTTGGGCTATGTTAAGGACAGAATTTATACGGACCTAATCGAATAAATTTGAGCTTTAAAACTCAAAATCCGTAATGTGATTAATATGCAATAGAACCGCCATTTTGGCAAAAAGTGATTAAAAATGTTGATGAAAAAATCGTCACCTGTCAGATATCATTTCTCATTCATAATGCCGCAACTTTTCTCTCTGTAATACAATAAAAAATTTGAATCATCCTGATCTACTTTTTTTATTTTAGAAAACAAACTTCTTGTTGAAAAACCCTGTATTTAAAGATATATTAAAATTTTTTTTTGGGAACTTTGCGTTTTTAATATTAATTTTGTTTAAATTAGTTTTACTTTGTGAGTTGTTTATTACTTTTCGTTCAGTTTGTATCCTTTTTTTGAAATATTGGAACTGAGGGATTTTGCAGGTTTTTGTTTTTGATTAAACGATCGAAAAACATAATTATTGCAAAAAATTTTCGTTATTCAGATTATTTACCATCATTGAAAATATCATTTCGAAAGCTTGTCTGGCACAATTTATTTGTTCTGCTCTGGTTCAATGTACGGTTGGCTTACATTTTCTTTATGTGGTGGACGCGGCCGATTATGGTGCCCAGATTTTGTCTATTATATTTTTTGTTGCTGTTACTTTGGAAGTATTTATTATATGCTATTTTGGACATTGCATGAGTATACAAAGCTGGAATTTAACATATGCCTTTTATTCGTGTGGCTGGTTAGCACAGAATCAGAGTTTTAAAAAGAATTTAATATTCACATTATTGCGAACCCACAGACATCTGATAATTTATGCCGGATCCTATATACCAGTGGGTTTGCCAACATTCATGCAAGTAAGTTTTGCTTTTTTAACCGGAAGTTAATTTTTTTTAATTTGTAATTATTTTTTATTGCAGCTTATGAAGTACGCCTATTCTACGTTTACGCTTTTGATACGTTTTAAATAGTCTTTTAAAGCGTATTTATCTTTTTTTGCTTTTAGAAATTTGCTTCAATATCTCGTTCGTTTTTTTTTTTTTTAATTTAAAAGCATTTTATTTTAAGATATACGCATCGCATCATAATATTAATGGGAAATACGGTTGCATAAATAATGCAAATATTTTTCAGCTGTCCCTTTTCTTTATTGAGTGCAAAAATTAATTGCTTTATAAAAAATCAATAAATAAAATATAACACATTTTAGCGCACACTGTAATTATTAAATAAAGAAACACTGATACAGAGCCACAAAATAAAACTACTCATTTTTTTTACTTTTTTGCTGGTTTGAAACTAAATAAAAATATATTTTTATATAATTTAACCGCCATTAGGAGAATTGTCATTTCTATCTTTGCTACTTTGTCTGGAGGAATTACTTTCGTTATCGTTATTATCTCCCTTATTAAATGGTGAAATATTTCTATTATTTTCAGGACTTTTAGACGCATCTTCATAACCTGTTTTGGAATTTCCGTCGCTATCATCCTTGGCATTTGTTTGGGTTTCAGCAAGATTATCATTGTTTTCTTTAAGTTTCTTCCACATTTTAGCAGCTGCCAATAGTTTAAGATTAGGTCTAGCCATTTCATCTTCGGGAAATATGTAATCAAATACTTCTTCCCAGCCCTCTTCCACCCCAGATTCTGAAACAATCTTTTGTCTCTTTTTGACACGCCTGGGCATTTTTTCTATAACCTTTTCTAGGCTTTCCTGGTCCCCAGATTCTCTTTCAAAATCGCGCCAAGCTTCTAGAAGTAATACTCGAGATTCTTTATCGCCTAACTGGCGTAAAGTATCATTGGCTCTTTCATAAATTCTACGCGCTAAGCACACATTCATGTCAGTATCATCTTCACTTAGTTGTGATGTTAGTTCAAACTTTGCATATGACATCCATACTTTAACATGTTGCGTTCTTTCCAAGAGTCTTTCATACAGTTGACGTGCAAGTTCTGATTCCCCTTGTGCCACTTCAAAATCTATATAGGCCTTCCACAATAGCTCAGGCATATCTAAACGTGGTTGCTGTATTGCCAAATCATATATGGCTCTTGCCCGTTCAATATCACCTAAAAGGTTTTCCAATTCAGCAAATTTCATCCAAGTCACACAATTTTCTGGACCAAATTCTAAGAATTTTTCATAAAGCAAACGACAACGATCAAATTCACGTAACTGTATTTCTAATTCAATATAACCTCTGAATAGTTTATCTCTGGGGCACATGCCAATAGCCATACCTAAAAATTTGCGAGCCTTTTGCAAGTCTTTACATCTTATTTCGAACTGAGCATACATCAGCCATATTTTACTAAATGTAAACTTTTTATGCGGTATTAACTCTAAGCATGTTTTGTATATTTGGCGAGTACGATCCAAATCCTCGGTTTCGATTTCTTCGTATAAAGCATAATTTATCCAAAGATAAATATAGCGACGCCAATAATTTTTTTCATTAGCAGGCGGAACATTAGAAATTGCGCGTTCATAAGTTTCTCTAATAACATCGACATTTCCTTCACCTGTAGTGAAATAAAATGAAATTTTATTGTAATAAATCAGTTATTACTATTTAATTTATTTTCTTACCCTCTATCAAACGTAGGTAGTCAAACCAAGCGTCATAGTTTTGTGGGTTGCTTACTACTTCTTGTTCGTATTGGAACTTTCTTTTCGATACAATTACATCTTCGATACCAGCGCGATCGCCATATTTTTTCTCATGTATTGTATAGGCTTTATATAATTCTTGTGTGCGATCCTTGGGCAAATGATCTAGAGCATATTTATATATAACTCTAGCACGATCGTGTTCTTTTTGGCCTTCTTCAAACCGTGCAAATGCTATGAATAAACGTTCATCTATGTAATCGTCTCCAAAGAATTCAACAGCTCTTTCAAATACTCTGCGAGCACCATGTATAAAGCCATGCGACTCTTCAAAACGAGCAAATTTTACCCAATTCTTAACATCAGGATGTACGTATACAAAGCGTTCATATATAGCACGTGCACGATCTATTTCCTTATAACGTAGTTCAAAGTTTACGTAAGTTTGCCAGGCTTGTTCTTCTGGCTGCCATTCCATCCATCTTTCAAATACTTGCCTGGCACCGGCAATATTTTCCAACATTTCCTCCATGTAAGTATACTTATACCAGAATTGATTAACGCGTGGCATAATAGTAACAGCTCTGTCCCAAAGATTTCGAGCATGATTCACTTGCTTATTTTTCATTTCCATTTCGGCATATTTCAGCCAAATTGTAATATTGCGATGATCATTATCTAAAGCACGTTCCCATATAGAGCGAGCACGTTGTATTTCTTTTTGCGATTCTTCCCATTGTGCATACTTTATCCAATGGCTAACAACCATCCGATTTTTACGTAAATTGTCTTCAAAAACTTTACGTTTACGCTGCTGGTAATCAGCTAATTCCGCTGGATCGGAGATTTTTTGCTTGGGCGGAGGTGGCAAAATTTCCAAATCACGTTCTTTGGCTTCACGCAATAGTTGTTCTGCAGTGATTTGAACCTCCGCAGGGGCTTTATTTTTAACCTTTTGAAAAAGAAGTAATTGAAATGGTATATAAAAGTTAATGTATTATTGTGTGTACTTACCTTGGCCACTTTAGGCATTTTTTGTGGTCGCTCCATGTTGGTATATGTATAATTAAAGGTTTGAATGAATTTACTTTTTTAAGTGTTTGTTTTTTTTATTTATCACAATTTTTGAAGATGTAGCAAAATCAAAACAAATGTATTGCTTGTAAAAATTAGTATTAAGTACAAATAATTTACAGGATGTCTCATATACTAATAAAAATAAAAAAGGTACTATCGGCATTTGAAATTAGAATGGTTTCTAGCAGTATAAGCATTTAAGAAAAATAAAAAAGAGACCCGAATGGAATCATTGGACTTGCCTTTAGATAAAGTGGACTTAGATTATTATTATTAGGAAGTAGTTTCGGTTTTGACATTATAAGTATACAAGATGTAATTTTTAGGCTTAAAAAGTTCATTGCAATTAATGTTAAATTTTCATTTTTTCAATGTTGTCCCAATTAATGATTTCATCCAAACATTTTGAACAAATCTCTTTAAGAGCTATTTGTACATATTAAGATGCTACTTAATAAAATACATTTGAATTGATGTTAACACTATTTTGGGAACGAGAAATTAGAGTGTAAAATGTGTTTTCTTCAACAATAAATGCAAATAAACAATAAATGAAAATTATTTCAGACTCCCCAAAATTATAAAATAATAGAACTATTTTCTAGAGGATATATGGGGATAAAATAAACTTCTTTCTGAGACTATTAGGCATAAACACTTTTGATTAGGACATTCCACTTGAATAAAGTCGAAGACTTTTAAGTCTTATTTTAATTACTTTAAGGTAAGTACAAAAAATACAATGGTACTATATTTTCCATCTCTGATTGAAATCGTTTGCAAATTTTTACTTGCAAGAACTTCCTCTGCAGCAGCGTTTAACAAGAACACAAATATATCGGAAAATTAGTGATTAAAACAAGCCAAAATATGTTTTTCCAAAATTTACACCGTTCTTCGCTGCGTGGCATTCAACAATTAAACAAACCACGTTGGATCAATACGTCTGTAATGGTAAGATCTCCGGTATGAAATATTCCTACTTTGCTACAAAGATTATGTAATTGACAACTTTTTGCAGCCAAAAAAATATGTTGCAAGTCAGTAATTAAAAAGTGCGTATACAACTTTGAATTAATAGTTCTTTCAATTATAACTTAAAATGGTTTAAATAGTTTTTAGATTGCAAAATTGCATTTAGAAAAATTCGTTTAAAATGGTTATCTTAAGATATGCTGTATGCTACCGGCTTTTAAATCTGACAGCAAATGTGATTATTTATAAATGTAAAAAATGATGTATTAAACCAACCTTGTATTGGAATGCTAACATGTTTGTAGAGTTGCCTGTTTTGAGCGCGCCGTATTCAGTTATAGCATATTTTCTAGAAATCTAACAATACAATTGTGAAAAATCTCCACAGATGAATGCATAGGTATATTAACAATTACATTATTATTAGGCTTTGAATGAAAACGGCAGTTCTTTTCGTAGGCTTTTAATAAATTATCAAGTATTGTTTACATTAAAACTTACCGAAAAATTAATTATAATTCTCAAAGCAATTCAATTTAATAATAATTTTAAGTCTAATTTATGTATTTATTTTTTCTTAAATACTCTTAGCAGTGTTAAAATAATTGATACTAGCAACAATTTTCAATAAATTTTTAGTCTTAAAGTCGAAGAACTGTTCTTAAGAAAGTTTCGAAAATTGCTGCAGTATAAAAATATCACAAATTTAAAGTTTACTCCTATAAATAAGCAATCATTGCGTATAAAAAATTGCCAAATAAATGTAAAATCTTTATAAACAGCAAACAAAAAATCTACGTTTTAGCAGTGGTAAACGTTTTCACACGATATTCCTTAAACTTTTCGTTTGATTTCCGATAAGATTTCATCATTTAATTTATTGTTATTTTAGCCTATTTTTAATTTGATCTTATAGCCACATTTTTGTAGGGTTTTTGTGTCTTTTGCAAAATTAAAGCACTATTATAGGGTGCCGTATGACTAATTATAATTTTTCAAAAATTAATTTCAACAAATTGGTCACATTGGCAGGTTATTCCATAAATAAGAACCAACCTCAAGAACTGCCTGTCTAAAGGTAAATAGTCTCTATTAGTATTTCACCAGTCACTCAACTAAAGATTTTATAATTACCTTACTTAATTTATTGTGCAGACTAAAAAGTTATAAAAAGTGTGTCAAGTTTTTTTAATAAAAATCAAACTTAACTAAAAGTTCATATATATGCTTCACAAAGGCCATTCCTTCTCGATTTGTCTTAATCAATAAAAATGAAGTAATAAACAATATAGTCTCTGTCGGAAACGTCAGAAGATAGATCACTGGCAGCAAATCAATATACAATAAAATCCACAAATTCATACAATTCAGTAATTAGAATTGTATATTTTAATGTACTGCATTTGGATTTTCAGTATAAATTATTTTTGTTTTCGTTCGTTAAAGTATAAATAAAATAGGAAACCATCGAGCTGTTCGCTTATATGCGTGAGTAATTTGATAGCTTGTACAAAAATTACGACAACGATGATGATTTGCCATTGACACAATAGGCGAAAATAACGAGATTAGGATTACAATGAAGTTCTTTAAATAAATCTTGGTATTTTGAATGAAGTTATACCAAACAATTACCAATTGAAGTGTTTAGATAGCGACATTTAAAACTTTTTGAATGCATCAATAATGTTATAAAATAGTACAAAACTAGTAACATATTTTCGGCAAGCACATGTTTAACCGTTTGGACGTCCGTAGTGATATCGTTGCATCGAGTTTAATTAAATAAAAGAAAAACTAGTATTACTGATTTTATATTGAAAACCAATTAAATAGCTAAAAAATAAAAAATACTAATAATTAAATATGAAAATAAAGCCTACATAATTAGTTTTATTAAAATTTTATCATTTTTTGTAAAAAAAAATATCCAGAAATGCAAAATTTTTAGAAATTCTAACTGACCAGCGCACAAAGTGTTTCTAATTTGTGAGATTTTACTGTATTTTCTAATTAGTTTTAATTTATAATACCTACCTATCGGTTAATTTTTTTTCAATATTATTTTTACTAAGCGGATGTCTTTTTACGTTAATAACGTGTGATTTATTTTCAATAAATTTTTTATATTTCAATAACTTGAACACACATGTTCAAAAATATTGGGGATCGCGTAATACTGTATAAAAATATATGTATCTCGATTGATGGCTTTGTATCGCAATATGTGAAATCGATGTGTACATTAGAGCCATTTTTTTAAATAGTTGTAGTTTCAAGACTTAACTGAGATAAGTGTGAACATCGTGTAGTTAAAAAAGGATATCACTTTTTGTTTCAATGCCACAAATTAATAAGAACCGGTGCCTGCTAGACAAATATAATCGTGTCAAACTGACATAAATACATACAATAGTATCACTAAAAATAAGATCTCTGGAATAGCCCACAGTTAATGTCATCCACGGTGACCTTAGTATAGTAAACAATCAACCTTTTAATTAGTTTTTAAACATTTTTTTCCATTGAACACATTTGTACTTAAAAAAAATGTTTGGTTATTTATTTACATATTTAATAATAAACAAAATAATTAATAACTACTTGATTTAAAAAGTAAAACGCTACTTTCATTAATAAAAAAACAACAACTTATGCCTCCAGCCCAAAAATAAATTCATAAGTATAACATGTGAAAAACCAACAAACAAATATTAACTGAAACTGAATTTAATTAACCGGTTTTATTATTTAAAAAAATTCCAATAAACTATTATTCTCCTATACCTATAATTCGCAAAAGATAACAAATTCTACATGATAATTTACTACAACAACAAATACATATATTTATGAACAATAAGACACTAATAAACGAGCTTATCTCTTGAGTTGAAAATTTTATTTACTCGATTTCATTGGCCTTAAACACAGTAACCAAACAATTCACTCGCTTTGATTTAGAAAACAACTTTATCAGTCTTAAACAAAACAACCTCAAGAAATGGTGTGTGTGATAAGAAAGCAATAAAATTATTTTAGTTTAAGGATTTTATACTTCTATACAATTAATTTTAAAGCTATTGAATGTCTTATAATTTTCAGGCTTCAGCAGATTATCGTATTGAAACTGATACTTTTGGCGAATTAAAAGTACCAGCCGATAAATATTATGGCGCCCAAACTATGCGTTCGCAAATAAATTTTCCCATTGGTGGTCCTACTGAACGCATGCCAAAACCTGTCGTCCAAGCTATGGGTATATTAAAAAAGGCTGCCGCTGAAGTCAACAAAGAATTTGGTTTAGAACCTAAAATAAGTGAAGCCATTTCAAAGGCTGCTGATGATGTTATATCAGGAAAGCTTTATGATGATCACTTTCCCTTGGTTATTTGGCAAACTGGCTCTGGCACTCAGAGTAATATGAATGTTAATGAGGTAAGTGTTTATTAAAACAATAAAAGTATTTTGTTTTTGTTCATATATACATAGATACATACATATAACATGTATTAATCACAATATGATGTTTTTTATATAGAATATAAATAAAAGATTTTTATTTCATATTGTTTGCTAACGTTTCGCCCGGCAGTTTTTTGCTACATATTCAATTAAATTTTATTCATGACTGACATTTTTCCTGCCTTCAAAAAATTTATTGCAGTTGCAAAAAAGGAAATAAAAAACATTGTGTTTTGGTTACACTTTGTTGTATTATTATAAATACACACAAATTTTGTTGTAAAATATAATTATTTTTCTTCATAAACAATCTTATTTTTTGGAATAATTTGTAATTTAATCTTCGTTAATTTCTGATTTTTTCATAAAATATTTATTGTTCAAAAAATGTATTACTGCGGGTGGAAAGCATATGCATATGGCAATTTCACTACTGCAAATTCAAATTTTGTATAGAAAATTCAAGAGTATATAGGATTTGATTTCCCCCGCAGTAATACATTTCAAATATATTTTCTGTATAATAAATAATCTTTTCCTGAAGACACCAATCAATGCTTGGCGAAATATTGAGAACTAAAATAAAGATTAAATAAATTTTTTATATAAAGACATAGCGCTTAATTAATTTATTTTTAAAGGAATGTAAAGTAGCGCAAATTAACGTAGATTAAATTTTTCTTTATTTTTAAGCGGGTGATATTTATTATTATTATTTTTAATTAACCTCGGCAATAGTTGATCTAATTTTATGGGCAAATGTTTGCTTGCTATATTGAAAAGTTTCAGCACAAAATTATGGTTTTATTTATGAAAAAAGAAAATCAAAAATTTAAATCGTAATTTTTAAATAATTTTTGTGAAACTACCATGAAAATGTTGTTATAAAATTGTGGAAATAATTTTTTATTAAAAAGCTGAATGACCCAAAACAAAATTTTTGTTAAAGAGACAAAATTTGAATAACTGTAAATATTCTAAGTCAAATTATCGAGTAATGCCAAGTTAATTTATATACCTTTTAAACTAGTCATCATTGCCAGAGCATTTTCCCTATTATTAAATGTTTTTTTAAATTTGTTGATTTCCTTTTCAAAGAACATTCTTTGTTGTTGCTTTCGAAAATTTAAAAAACCTTAATAACCATAATTGTGCAAAAACCAAAACAAAAATTGATTATTGTTCCTGATAGCAACGTTAAAAAACATTTGTGGTTAAATAATTTAAAGGTTTTGTTTGTATCATTAATTTCCCGTTAAAAACAAAACCCTGAGTTTAATTTTAAAGATAACAAATACTTCGACTTTACACAATTTTTCATATTTGGTTTAAGTTAATAATTTTTTTATTTATTTTTATGTATGTGTATCATTTATATATAGCAAATGCTTAAAAAATTACATGCCAATTTTAAAATAAAATTATATTTTATTGAAGAAATAAAAAGAAGCGATTTCTCTCTTTAAACGTAATGAATGCACTTAAAAATATGCTTGATAGTCGAAAGATAAAATAAAAATTGAGAAAAGTTGCCAAATTGTAAATCAAAATATTTTTAAGGTATAATTAAAAATTCACCTAATATTTTTTAATTTATCAAATTTTTTTTTTAATCCGGAACATTAAAGTTAACAAAATAATTAAATATTAATATGTATTCAAATCTAACAATAATATACAATACCGTACAATACAAGATTGGCGCTTTCAAAACTATTATAGGTTTTGATAGAATTAATATTTTTTAGGCAAAGCCGAAATGTTGAGTTTGATAAATAAAAATATTAATTTCACTTTTCAGCGTGCTAATAGTCCAAAATATTTTTTTACATAACAACACTAAAATTAATTATGGGCGATAAGGCTACTTCCTTGATTGCTCAAATCAACTAAGCTCTTTTTTATATTATATTTAAAAATTTTTTTGACCAACAGACAAAAAAATTCATCATCAATGTGTAAAAAGTGACTATTTTTGTTTACATTTCTTTATGCACATGTTTAATTTTTTTAAATAGCAACAACTACACATACATGAGTGTTTAAAATAAACACAAAAATATAGTGAGTTGTCAGAGGCACTTGCAATTTATACTTATTTGCATTGTATTTTTTGAGAATAACTATATTCAACCACTGATCAATTTTAATGATTTTATTTAAAAATCATATTTAATAACCCAGCACGCCTAGAAGAGAACTAATATAAAATTAAGAAACAATAATATTATATAATAATTACATTTATTTGACCTTTTTAATATTTTTTAGTAGTTTATTATTAAGCACTAAGGTCATTATTTAATAAAAAAATTTTAAAACTTTATTTTTATTATTCAATGCTTCGCCAAACCATTGGTTGGCATCATCAGGATAAACAAAAAGAATGTATAAATAATTAATCAAAATTGAAAAAATTTTTGATTAACAAATTCAAAATAATCAAAAACTTTTTCAAAAAACAAAACAAACAAAAACAATAAAAATTGCAATAAAAATTTTTTATTAAATAATGACCTAGTGCTTAATAACTTAATAACTACTAAAAAACAATAATAATATAATTAATAAGTACACGTACATCAAAATAAAAATAAAATATAAGCTTAGTTAACATGGAGTCTTAGTCTCCCTCAAAAGGTTCTGGGCAAAGATTTTTAATAACTAAGATTTTTTTATTTTGTCGTAACATTTGTACTCATATTATTATTTAATGTTTTTTCGTTTAACCAATTTCAGGTAATTAGCAATCGTGCGATTGAATTACTTGGTGGGAAATTAGGTTCTAAAAGCCCTGTGCACCCTAACGATCATGTTAACAAATCTCAAAGTTCCAACGATACCTTTCCTACTGCCATACACATCTCTGTGGCCTTAGAATTAAATAACAATCTTAAGCCCGCCATAAAGATTTTACATGATGCCTTAAAAGCTAAATCAGAGGAATTTAAAAATATTATTAAAATTGGTCGCACACACACCATGGACGCTGTACCTTTGACTTTGGGTCAAGAATTTAGTGGTTATACACAGCAAATGGCCTATGCTTTGGATCGTATTGATGCCTGTTTGCCACGTGTTTATGAATTAGCCTTGGGCGGTACCGCTGTGGGTACTGGTCTTAATACTCGTATTGGCTTTGCCGAAAAGTGTGCTGCTAAAATTGCTCAACTAACTGGTTTGCCATTTGTGACTGCTCCCAACAAGTTCGAAGCTTTGGCAGGTCGTGATGCTATGGTGGAGGTTCATGGTATTTTAAATACAATTGCTGTGAGTTTAATGAAGATTGCCAACGATATTCGTTTCTTGGGTTCGGGTCCTAGATGTGGTTTGGGTGAACTTATGTTGCCGGAAAATGAGCCTGGTAGCTCTATTATGCCGGGTAAAGTAAATCCGACACAATGTGAATCTATGACTATGGTTGCTGCTCAAGTTATGGGCAATCAAGTTGCTGTAACCATTGGCGGCTCTAATGGTCATTTCGAATTAAACGTTTTCAAGCCGCTGGTAGTTTCAAATGTATTGCGTTCCATTCGTTTGCTATGTAAGTGTGATTCACCATACCTAGCAGGAATGCTGCTGATTGGGAAGCAGTTGGATTTAATTGATAGTATGGCCTCCGGCTATACTTTGTTCACAGAAATAGCTGTAAAAAGCAACGAAATAATATATATAATTGACAAATTACAGTTACTTTTTTTAGAAGCTCTACTACCGTGAGTAGGCAATTAAAAACTTGCGATCATAATTTCCTTGCTTCATTTAGCTATTTTTTTGTAAACTTAAATGCAATTGCTTTCAATTTTTCTAAATATGTACCTATAAAAATTATAAATGTTTCCTTTTTTAATTTTCAGCGGATGGCAGTCGCACTTTTACTGCCAATTGTGTAAAAGGCATTCAAGCCAATACCGAACGTATAAACAAAATCATGAATGAATCCCTAATGTTGGTCACCGCCTTAAATCCCCATATTGGCTACGATAAAGCCGCTAAAATTGCCAAGACTGCTCACAAGAATGGTACCACCTTAAAGGAGGAAGCCATTAAATTGGGTTATCTGACTGAAGAACAATTCAGCCAATGGGTCAGACCACAAGATATGTTAGGACCCAAGTAAATTAAGCTTAATATTTGTTAACATTTATATTATTTATTTTTTATCACGCCTATGTTGGCATTTTTATTTTTTCAAAATACAACAACTCAATGAAAAAAAGCATGTACGATCGAAGGTCATTAAGAATGATTATTGGTAGCAAAACTAGTTCCTACTGTAAGCAATAATAAGCTCACTATTGCTTGTGTTGTTTGATTTTTTGTCCATTTCTCAGTTGGTAATAAAAATATAATAAATGCACAGCTTTAGCTTTTCTAAAATTTGGTTAAACATTCCCTGGCGAATTGAGCTACATATATTGTTAATAATTTCCACAGAATGAAATCAATTCTAGATTGAACTGATTATAAATAGATTGCCATTACCTAAAAAAACAATAATGAACAAAAGAAACAATGGAGCGCCAACTTCAACCTAACCTATATAACGCGTTATCAAAATCGGCAACTTCAATGGTAAACCGTTAACACCATGCTCTTTACGTTTGCTTTATACATGTTATTTGATCAAAAAATTTCATTTTGAAAGCGCACAATAAAATATCCTGCTATTTACAATTTGTTTAAAAAGTTTAGTAATCTGAGCACAAGCGTTTACACTGCAATTGCAATTATAGTCTTTTAATTGAACATTTTGTCACATTCGAGTTTCGATTGGACTGCACTATTCTATAGTATATGTATATACATGCATATATATGTATGTACGTAAAAGAATTTTAAAGAATTTATTTTGTTAATTTTAGGAGATCAGGGAGTAGAGTGGCGATCTTACTTTGTTAGAAGTATGGGCTGAAGAGATGCCCCAGTTATTTTTGGAAATCCTCTGGGGCCTCGTAGCACATCTGTGCCTCCTCAAAAAAATTTCATTTTTGGTGTCTTTTATTATTATTTTTTATTATTTTTATAGTTTTTAAATGATCTTTTTAATCTTGAATAAATATATTTTTTCTTTTTTAAGATCTTTTTTTTAAATATTTTTTTCTCTTTTCAATATTTCGCTTTCCTTTGGAAAGCTTCTTCTTTCCTGAAAAAAGATCTTAAAAAAGAAAAAACATATTTATTTTTTATTATTATCATCTTTATTAGTATTTAAAATACTTTTAATTACATTTCAATTTGGTTACATTTACAATTTATTAACTCAAGAAAACAACATTCTATGAATTGTTTCTAACAAATCTAACAACATTCTTCTTAAATAATTTAAAATTTGTCTCCAATTTTACATCATCTGGTAACGAGTTGTATAGCTGAAGACCCTTATAAAACAGCGATCGCTGCATTGCGCTTGTAGATACCCTTTCTATTCTAAAGTGTTCAGAGTTTCGTAGATGATACGGTTGAACTTCTCCCACATACATTATCTGCTCAGTTAAGTACTCAGGTGCCATTTCTCTTTTAATCTTCTGAATAAAATTAAAAGTATTAAGCTCAAGTCTTTATCTTATATTAAGCCACCTTAGTGAATTTAACATAAAGTTTATTGAGGTATATCTGTTGCATTTTAATATCACTCTCATTGCCCTGTTCTGTAGTTTCTGAAGTCTTTCAATTTGATTCTCTGTGCAGCATGAGTATAAAATAGTCGAGCCATATTCAAAATGAGGTTTAACTATAGTATTATAAATGTTAATTGCTGTCATGATAGGTATTTGTCTTCTAATTCGTTTAAAGAAGCTAACTTTTTGCCGATCTTTTTAGATATATAATCAACATGAGTGCTAAATTTCAAATCTTTATCTATAACGATGCCCAAATATTTCATTTTGCTCACTTTCTCTATTACTTCATTGTTAATTCTAAAAATTACATTACTATCAGCGTTAATTTCCATTATTTTTGTTTTACCTCCATTTAACTTAAGTTTGTTCATATTTAGCCATAAGTTCACTGAATTTATATCCCGGTCTATATTGAGGTAACATTGTTGCAATGTATCTGCCTCTGTGAAAATTAGTGTGTCATCAGCATAAAGGTTAATTTCACATTCATCCAGAATATTTGGCATGTCATTAATATATATAATAAAAAGCAAAGCGCCCAATATTGATCCCTGTGGAATTCCATAATCATTGCCCACTGTATCGGACGTTATATTATTTACTCTTGTTATCTGCTTTCTGTTTGTTAAGTAAGATTCAAACCACTTTAATTCCGTATTCTTGATGCCATATTTATATAACTTTTGAAGAAGTATCTCTCTGTCTATAGTTTCGAACGCTCTCTTAAAGTCCAAAAATATTGCCACAATTTTTTTGGTTTTGTCAATTTTCTTCCATCTGTTCAGTATGTAATTAATTGCAGTTTCACATGAAAAATTTTTCCTAAAACCAGACTGGTGTTTCGTCAAGAGGTTGTTAACCTCTATATATTCCTCAAGTTGTTCTATAACAGCTTTTTCCAATATTATTTTACACGTTTTCAGTGTATTGATCGGCCGAAATTCTTCACAATTTTTTCTATTGGGATTATTCTTAGCGATTCATTTATTATACCCATATTCCTTGACATATTAAATTTTTCTTAAAGTGTTCTTTCTCATTTTCCATTTTCAAGTACGGCGCATGGAAATTAATTTGTTTATATTTTTAATAACTAGTTCCGAGGGACTGTCGATGAATATTAGTTCTTTGTGTTTCGTGAGGTATTTAGAAAAAAAATGTTAAATAGAGATATTTCGCTGTCAATATTTTGTATGATAAAACATGTTGTTTGTGCTACTAATTATAAATAGAGAGCGAAGCAAGTTTTTCATATCGTCGTGGTATAAATTTCGTTGAGAGTGGTCGTGGAAATGTAAGAGAATACGAATTTGCGTAACGTTTTAGCCAGAGAACAACCACGGAGTAAATTAGTTGGTGAACCGAGCCAGTTTCTCTTATTACTTAAAGTTGTTCAATTATAAAAAAAGAACAAAACCAAATCACTTTCGATAAAATTAAAATTTAAAAACAAGTAAAATTTTTTAATCTTTATTTAATAAAAAATAAATAATTCAACACACACATTTAAGTTGCATTTACTTCATTTCTTTTATTATTTTACTAAACTTTTTCCAAACGACAAATTGGATTCTCTTCTACCATTTTCAAATCCACTTTGGGCCCCACTAGATCCCTTATATTATTAATGCCATATTTAACCATCGTAGGCCTTTCTAATGATAAGCCCCATGCGATTACATTAACATTTTCCGGCACACCCATAGGTAACAACATTTCTGGGCGAAAAACACCTGAATTCCCAACTTCAATCCATTTATCTAGGCCAGGATGGAAACAAAATATTTCCATACTGGGTTCGGTGTAAGGATTATAGGCTGGCTTAAACTCCAGTTGTGTAATACCCAACTTTCGGAAAAATTCATATAGGGTACCTATCAAATCACCCAGGGTCAAACCTACATCGGCTATAACACCTTCAACTTGATGAAATTCGGCTAAATGGGTAGCATCCAAAGTTTCATTACGAAATACTTTGTCGATACTAAAATATTTAGCGGGTTTAAAGCCCTCTGTTTGATTGGCCAGCTTGTACAGCATGCGAGCACTGACAGCTGTAGTATGAGTTCGTAGAAGATTTTTTTGAGCTTCCTCCATTTTCCAGTCATAACCGTACCCTTGAGATCCAAAACCTCCCTTGGAATGTACCTCCTTCACACGTTGTAAATAATTTTGTGGAAATTTATAACTTTTACTTGGATGACTGATAAAGAAGGTGTCGTGAGCATCACGAGCCGGATGCTGCTGAGGTTGAAATAAGGCATCAAAGTTCCAAAATGATGATTCTACATAATTGTTGGTCGGCATTTCTGAGAAACCCATTTCTAAAAATATTTGTCTAAACTCCGAGCGGACTTTAAGCAAAGGATGCAAATGACCTCTGGTTGGAGGAGCCCCTAAAGCATCAAAGTTGTATGCCTTGAACTTTAAATCCTTCCATAAACCAGACGCTAGCATATCCATAGTCAAATCTGCTTCCAATTTTGTTAACGTAGTTGTAAATTCAGGCCCCTTAGAGAGGATAAAACTTTTTGTTGTGATTTCCTGTAAAAGTTTACGTTTTTTGTATTCCGTCAATAAATTGGCTGGCAAATCCGTTTTACCATTTACAATAGCCACCAAATTTTGCTGCACTGAATCCTCTATTTTGCTTATCTTGCGCTTTACTAATGGAGGATTTACCGTTTTGTCTACTATAATCCAACCGTGCGACATTGCTTTACTAAATCCAACTTTGGCATTCGGACCGTTTTTCAAAAGTTCAACTTGTGCAATGCCTTCAGAGGGAATAGCGTTATATATAACTGCTTCATGACTGCCATTATTTACCACTGAATGTCCTTCTTCGGTTACTTCGAGAGTTTTGCGTGATGTTGTGTCCGCCTTAACTAACTCACCATGAGCTTGTATCGATTTTAGTGCACCCACAATCTTCTGATGTTCAACACCAAACACGTTTACCAAATCCAATGTGTCCACTTTATCCACATTTTCTAAATATTGTAGAATTCTTTCTGTAAGATCTGGATGCATTTTAAAAGCAAAGCTTTTTCACCAAATACAGTTTTATTCTCTGAAAAACAATACACAAATCCTTATTTCATACAAATGTCACGTTTGCTAAATGAAAAAGTGCTGCCACGTTTTATTAAATATTTGATATATACTTGCAACTATTATAACAGTTCATATATGACCGCACCGCACTAATAATCCATATTTTTTAGGCAATTTATACTTACAAATATTGTCAAAAAAAAAAAATACAATTAAAATCATAAACTTTGCTTAAACTCATCGATCGAAATTTTAATTACTGATGCTTTCTAGAATATACTTTAAAAATTTAAACTTAACTTCAAGAAAGGAAAAGTTCAGTTAAAAACTTTTCGAAGTAATATTTGTTGAACTATGAAATTTGACTGTTTAAATATTTATTTAAAAAAAGTAATTATTTTTATTATTAAATACTTAGTCTTTGTGTGAATGTGTTGAAATTGAAAAATCTAAACGCTTGAAAATAATCGTGAAAATAAAAATTACAAAAACAAATGCTATAAGTAATAGCGGCTCTTGTAAAAGCAACACTTTCGAGAATTTATAATGCAATTCAAAGTTCAAAATATGATTCTCAACTAAATTTCTTTTAGAAAATGTTATTGTTGGGCGGCCGAGAGTGTCCAAATAAGTGTAAGTCAAATCATCTGGTCCTCTTTGCACCTTATAGGGAGTTTGTAATTTGATGTTTGTACAACCTTCTGGTAAAATAATAGTAACAACAGCTTCATCAATGTACATGTCATCAAAAATGTGATCAATCAGGCGCATTTTAAGCAAATAATCCCCACCATTATTAAACAGATATTCAAATGAAGGTATGTTATATCCTATAGTGTATTGAGTTTTCCAGCCACCAAACAATGGAAAACGAGGTCTTAACTCAACCTCAACGTATTCACGCAATATATTCATATTTGAAGTAGAAATGTTACCATTGCTGTCTCTATAGTAGACACCAAATGATGAAGATGGCAACATGGTTTTGTAAGACTTAACAGCAGCTTGACCGGAGCGACCATCTTTTTGAAATTCATAGCGAGAGAATGAACCCTTTAATTTGGCGCCAGAGTGTGTTAAATGTATATTTTCTTCGACGGCAATATTGCCCCAATGTGAAATTTGTATGGTCCTTTCCAAACGATTTACAGTCATAAAGGGATTCTGGTTTTCATAATGCAAGTAAAGATTTTCCTTGGTAAAACCTAAAATAAGATAAATCGAACATATATAATCCCGCACAACTTTTAGAATTTATTTTATTATTTATAAAAAAAAAAAAGTTAGTCAAGCCTAACTACAATATACATATAATAAAATATGAATATGCATCAACTCACCTTCAATGTTTTCATAAGGGCCATACTTAATTTTATTTCCGGATAACGTGTACGGTTTTGTTTGATTGTAAGACAACACGTTCGGTGAACTTAAAATGACTTGAGTCTTTTGTTCCAAAGTTTTGTAGGGTGTATAAAAATACAAAAGACCATTGTACTTGACCAATTGTTTTTCCGATTGTTTTATTTTCTCAGGATATGGATTAATAAATTGACTGTATACTAATTCCACAAAAAAGTCTTGACTTACAACAGTATTTTGCAGTTCAATGTTAAAATATGTCAAATCATTTTTTAACTCTTTTCGAATATTCAACTCTTTCTTCTTGTTGTCTTTAACAGAGATGTACGATAAAAATGCTTCAAATTCTGTAGGAATAACTAATGAATACTTGCTAAATTTCTTGCCGGCATCCTCAGTGGCCGTGATTTTAAGAGACTCTTTAGACAACTGAGTCGATAAATCCAACACGCGATCGACACTTTTGTTGATAATTTCGGGCGTAATCTCTTTAATATGTAAAAGGAATAAGATTATACAAAAATGCCAAGTTAAAGGCTTCAAAAATTGTAGCACCAATTTTGCCATTTCGACACGTAAGAAAATTATGTCTCAAGCGGTTACAATACAGAAATATTTGTTGCGGCATATGAAACGGGACGGAATAAAACAACCGTAAATGTGTTGCCAACACATTTTCTATTAAAAATAACATATAAATTAGAGTTTTTATATTTTTACACCAATCGTTAAGCCTGTTTCCACAACAATTTGAATCTCGTGTTTCGCTCTGAAGCAAGTTTATAAATCATTAGTTTCATTATTCTGTAGTTTTTGCAATCTTCCTATTTGTGTTGCTGAACAACATGTGTATAAAATTGTGGAGCCAAATTCAAAGTGTGGTTTTATACATATGTATCACCGCCATCCGAGATATTTTATTTCTAATTCGTTTAAAAAAGGCAATTTTCCCCCCAATCTTCTTACATTTATAATCGATGTGTTCCTTTAGTTTTAAGTCCTTATCGATTATAAAACCGAGGTATTTAATTTTAGTTACTTTTCCTATTTCTTTATCATTAATTTTAATTATTGTTTCAGTTTCCATATTCATTTCCAATAATTTAGTTTTACTTTCATTAAGTTTTAATCTATTTATTTTAAGCCATTTATTTATTTTATTTATGTCGTGCATCAGATTCTCCTTATATTTTTCATCTGTGTCTCCTTCCGAATAGATTAATGTGTCATAAGCGTATAAAATTATTTCGCACTTCTCCAGTATATTCGGCATATCATTTATATATATTATGAATAATAATGCGCCCAGAATAGAACCCTGCGGTACTCCAAATTCATTTCCTATTTTGTTTGATCTTATACCATTAACTTTTGTGATTTGCACCCTATTTGTAAGATATGACCGAAACCATCTTCATTCATTTTCCCTGATGCCATACATATATAATTTCCTAATAAATATTTCTCTATCAATGGTCTCAAATGCTCTTTTGAGATCCAAAAATATTGCCATTATTTTTTTTCTTTTTATCCATATATTTCCATCTGTTTATCACATAATTTACTGTTGTTTCGCATGAAAATGTCTTCCTGAATCCCTATTGATATTTTGAAAACAGGTTGTGTTGCTCCATATACGTTTCTAATTGTTCCTTAACAATTTTTATTGGGCGGAATTCTTCACATTTATTTGTTTTTGCAATTTTTTCTATTGGTGTTACCATTGTATATTTCCAACTATCCGGAAAAACTCCTGTTTCAAGCGACTCATTTATTATTTCACACATTGATTTTCCAATAATCATCCAGTTGTCCGTAATGAGCTTAATCGTAACGTTTTTGAAATCTTGTTTATTTTTCATATTCTTACAAATATTCTGAAATTCCTGTATTGTTATTGCACGAAATCTAAATCTATCCGTTATCAGAGGTATGCTGTTCATATATTGCACATTTTCTATTGTATCATTTATTTACTTAATACTATTCACAATACTCATTAAATTGGGTTGCTATTTGGTAGTTGTCCTTATATTCTATATCATTAAATATCACACCTTTATCACATCTTTATTCTTCTTAAGAACTAAGTCTTTGATTTCTCTCCACATTTGTTTTTGGTCTTTGGCATTATTTATCTTTCTATTTATGTAACGGGTTTTCTCGGTTTCAATTTTGGTTTTATACGTATTTCTAATTATTTTATAATTATTCCCTGCTGTATATGTATTTTCTGTTTTAGCTGCTTGATATTTAATAACTTTTTCTTTCTTTAATAATTTAAGTTCTCTATTAAACCATTTGCTTACGTTACTTTTCGTATCTATAACTTTTTTCTTCGTAAACTTCTTAATAGTATTTTCCATGGCTGAATCAAAATTATTAATTGTCTTATTTAAATCATCATTTTCATTATTTCCTAATATTGTGCTAATTTCTTGACTAAAAATTGTCCTGTTATACTTAAATATTTCCACTTCTCTTGTGATTATTTCATTTTGATTTTTGGTCATGATTTCGATTTTGATGTCTATGGCTTCGTAATCTGCTATTTTATTTGTACTGTTAGTTGCAGCTGATATATTTTCATTATTTGTGATGACGTAGTCTATAATCGTTTCTGTGTTTTCTGTTATTCTCGTATAATCTGTTACTATTTGTTTTAGTCCATTATCATTAAAAATGCATTCTAGTCGTTTTTTATACGTTTCTTCTTTACACCAGTCTATGTTAAAATCGCCTGCTATTATTACATCGTACTGTGCTTCGCATATTTCTTCCATTAGTGGTTCAAATACTTGACAAAACTCTATTTCACTGCTGCTTGGTGATCTATAAACCGCTACTATTACAAATTGTTTGTCCTTGATAGTTGCCTTGTATGCACTTATCCAATACCACTGCTTTTCCATCACTTTCCACTGCTTTTTCCAGTAAATCATAACTCCACCCGTTCTGGTCGAATTTGACCTTGCAATATACTGATCATAGTTTCCTAGTTGTATTTCATGTTCCCCTACCTCCTCTGTTAGGTGCGTTTCTGTAAGAATTATAAAATCTGGTTTTTGTTCATCTGCAATAATTTCCAGTTGACTGTAATTGTTGATAAGTCCACACACATTCGTATAAATACCATATATTTGCTGTGATTGTTAAACAGAATAAAAGAAAATCCAGTTAAAAAATTCACCATAGTCAACAATTTTAAAGGAGAGAAGTGGAATAAAATGAGAAAAGAATCTGGTTAACTTAAAAATCTCTCCATCGTGGTGAAAACACTAAAACGTTTGAAAGTCTTACACGGTTTCATCATGAATTAAAAAGATGAAAAGGTTATATAAACAGATTTACTTTTACGTTGGTGATTAGAAGATTGAATCATCAATAGTTCAATTTTACTTTTCAGTTCTAACGCAAGTTAAACATCTGAAAAAAAAAATTTATCTCAAAATGCGTCCATATTTATTTCTTCCCGAATGTATAACCACAAAAAATGTTTATAGGAAACAATAAAAAAAAGTCAAGCTAAAAAATTCACCATAACCAAAAATTGGAAAATACAGAAAAGGAATAAAATGAGAAAAAATCCAGTTAGCTTAAAAATCTCTCATCATAGTAAAAATATGAAAAAGTTTCGAAGTCTTACACGGTTATCTCATTGTACTAACTTATAAAATTAATACAATTTTAATTTGAAATAAATTTGTTCCAATTCAGAATTTTAAAAGTTCTGCTGCAATAAAATGATTAATAAGAGCACAAAAAAAATCTTCGGGTAAACATTTCGTTTCGGAGTCACACATTTCCAAAAAAATAACCCAATTTTTTTAACCAATACCGTTTTCGTTTCATATGGATTTACATACCCTTGCTCAAGGTTTTTCGACGCTATTTTATGACCGATACCTAGCTGCACAAAACCGAAAAAAAAACAATTAATTCAAGTGTTTCTACAAAAAAACACTGTGGTCCTCAATAGATTACAATTACTTCAACACATTTATGACATCACCTTTTCAATAATACCTATTTTATCTCATTCCATCATAAAACACTATATTGTAGAGTTTTCGTTGAAAATTCCATTTTCAAAAGTTAGGTTTTAATATTTATGGAGCATTGCCACTAAACTTGATTTAAGCTCATTGTCGTTTAAACGTCATAATCTATGGTTTAAACCACAGATTATAATTATAGTTTAAACCAAAGTAATCCATGTTTAAACTTAACGTATTTTGTGTTATATGGCATCACCAAAAAAGTTTGCAGCCATATGAAACTAGTTTATTTGCATTTGTAGAATTCTTAACTTTAAGTTCATTTTTTTTTGTTAATTTAAATGCTTTAAATACTTACTTTAACTTAATATTTGGAGATAAGATCGAAAACAAAAAACTATGTTAAATTTTGCAATTTTACCTGGGGATAAATATGATGGTCGATGTGCTGAAATATACATAACGGAAAAAGAATTTTTAATCTATCATTGTTCCGTTTGTGAAGAAATCTATTTAACATTCAATGAACTTTTAAGCCACATAACCAAAGCCCATTATAAAAAAGCCAAAGAATATAATGAAATGGGAACTAGAAGTGAAGAAACTATTATTGCACAAGAAAACGAGTTAGCAATAAAAAAATCATTTATAAAGACAATAAATAGAAATGAAGTTTTAAATGGGAGTTTAGCTGTTGAAAGTACGAAAAAGGGGAGAGAAAGCGAACAATTTCTTCTAGAAACTGTAAATGAAACCGCCGAATTAAAAATGCCCTTAGAAATAGAGGTATGAAGCAATATTTTTTATTGTTCATTTGTTATGTATTTATAATTCGTCATGCATTTATGATTTATGAATTATGTAGGAAATATCACCACTTTCGAAGAGTTTTCCTCAGCATAAGAAAATACGGAATATAACAGGTGTACTGAAATTCCCTAATAATGGAAGAACTAAAATAAATAACCGTTATCAAATAAATCCTAGTGAGGAGCGGAAATACATATGTGATATATGTGGGTTTGCCTTTAACGATAAATATAATTTACGTGGACATATTTTAAGGCATTCTAATAAAAAAAAGTATTCCTGTTCTATATGTCCGAAAAGGTTTTTTACTAAAATTGATCTACGTTTGCATGAATATCGTCATAAAGAAGATAGGCCTTTTTTATGTAATCACTGTGGTATGGGCTTTCTCGGCTCGGGATCTCTTATGCTGCATATAAGGAAACGTCATACTTCACGTCGTCCTTTTAAATGTGAACAGTGTAATAGGCCATCTCATTTCTATAAAGACCAACACCCTATTTATTTGGAGAATCGTTATTTTCGATGCAACGAATGTCCGTTAACTTTTAAATGCAGAAAGACTTGTAATAATCACATGAAATTACATGAAAATAAGCGTAAATATCGTTGTGAAAACTGTGATTTAGATTTATGTGATACCACTGATTTTAATAATAGCCAAAACAAGCACCGCTTTATTATCAATAAATCTGCTAAGGAAATTGTAAGAGAAAACCATATTATGGAGAATAACGATAAGGAAGAAGATAATAAAAATTTTGTATATGCCAGTTTAAAGAAGAAGGCAATAAAAGAACAACAAAGTTTTGATGAATATGAACTTGTGCAAACATTAAGTGATTGTAATAAAACTATTTAACCTTCTTTTATAAAACTTAAAAAATTTGAATTCTATTTATAAAACCAACAAAAATTTTTAGACAAATGTAACAGATGCTTTTTCTGAAACAATAAAGCTATATATATATATATATATATATATATATATTCATATTTAATTTTAAGTATTTTTAATTTTTTTTTATCCATTACTTTCAACATAACTTATAAAAGGTCTTTTTAGTAACTTAAAACTATTCCTAGACGAATTTTATGTACCCGTCATAGAAGTTTGTAGAAAGTAAAAGAATATACAGAAGATAGCAAGACAAAATATTTGAAAAAATTCTATTAAAAATTTTAATTGTGTGAATTAGATTTTGTTTATGTCAAATTTTTCAAATAAATATTCGAGAATATTTCATAGTATTGGTGATTTGTAAAACTAAGGAGATTATAAATAAATTGTTTTCACAAATAAAGGAGTTTTAAATAGTTCATAAAATAAACTTTAATTAAGTAAACATCACCAATCGTTCAGGTATTAAGGAACGAGTATAATTTTATCTTTTCGAAAGCACAAAAAAAATAGCTGACGTTCGATTTAGATTTAATGACACTTTTTATGTTTTGGAAATGATGTTCAAATATGTTTTGGGAAAATGTTCAAAATATCAAAAAAAAGTAAACAAAAATGATTGTTTTTATACATATATCTATATTAAAAAGAAATTGAAATACATGAACAGCAATTGTCAATAATAGATTAAAAAAGTAAACAATTAAGAGATCAATTATTTAAGAAAAGATATTTGGGAGATTTATCGAAACCATTAAATAAAACATTGTAAGTAAACAATAATATTATATTTAAATGTTACAATCTAAAGGCCGTCCTTTTGCGGCTTTTCAGATGACATTAGTTGATTTAGCACCACAGAAAAATGTCCCACATCCCCCATGTCCCGGTATTTGGAGAATCTGAGGTTGGTGTTATGGCAATAGAAACTGTGTGTTCATTACAATTACAATGGGGACTGTGAGAGCAGGTTCTGGCAGTGTGCAAAGAGTTGCTATTTAACTAAGCGGACCATGGATCGTTATTGAATCTTTTTAGCTATAGTGGGTTTTTCGTTACGTGACACACCAAAACTTTTCGCGTCTTTTATTTCTTCCACTGAAGCTTAAAAACCGCATAGTACTTTCACCTGCATATCTGTTGGGGACAGTATTTAATTATTGAAACGTCCACCACCAACACCACCAAAAAAATAATTAATATTTGTAGAAATTGTTATGCCGATTTTTAAAGAATATAGTATCAGAATTTTTGCATCTGTCTACTTTGGGTTATGTTCGCTGCAAACGTCATTGAACTTGTAGTATACTGAGCACACTTCGGCATTTGCTGAAGATACAAAGTTTTTAAGTCCCCAAATAGCTTTACGACATTACCAAGACCACCCACACACACATTAAAATTTCAGAATGGATGAAGAAATTAAAAATTAGTATGATTGAATAAATATGCACTTACATTATGTTTACACTGCGTAAAGGCTCATGATAGCTTTTCGCATACCACAACTATCGCAGATTAAATACCTTGGTAATTATCTTGATCGGCATATTAACACGACGAAATTAAATCTCCTTTAGTGGGAGGTATAATTTTTTGGCTAAAAAATCTGCCAAAAGGTGAGATATATGTTTGTGCAGAAGCGATTCAGACTTGCTTCGGGCTCTATATCTCTTATAGTTCCGTAGGAAAGAGTGACATAATTATGTTAATTTTTTATATTAAATACATATTTTTTTAATATTTGGCAGTTTTTTTTTTCAATATTCTTATTTACATAAGCAATTTTAATTTCGTGCTTGATTCCTTTAAATAAATATTTCATGATATTCTCACAAAATATTTATTCATTTACTTTATAATTAATTTCTGTTCAAACATGTCTTTTTGTTAAATTAATTTTTATATTCAATATTTGCCAAAAAATTGTGTGGCATCTTTAGGAAAAATTATTAATAAAATTTAAAAAATGTCAAATAATTATAATTATTGTTATTACTCACCCTTTTAAATCCTTAGCACTGTTTGTCCCCTACAAGTAGTCATATACACATGCTTTTAGCTTATTGTCAGCACATAATTGAGGTAATTTTCATATGGCAGCATCCTGTTAAAAATAACGGTCTTCAAACTTAACGTTTAAATATGCAAAATGCTGCCAGGTGGTATTTTTTACAAAGAATGGCAGCATTTTCTTAGATATGTATACAAAGTAATTCTGTTTTCGTATACTACATTTTTTTTATTAAATCCTGGTGTTTTCTAAAGTATTGATTTGTAATTGAAAAAAATTTCATCTGCATCTTTTATCATCCAAAAAATTAAGAAAAAAGGTTAACAATGACAGAAATTCATTTGAATATGAATACTAATGATAAAATGGCCAGTTTAATTAAAGAAGCGGAAAACTTAAAGGCTAAGCTAGAAGAAGAACGCCAAAAACTTAATGATGTCAGTTTATCGTCAATAGCGGAACGTTTGGAACCAATTTCATATGTTAATATTAAGCCCCGTAAAGTACTGAAGGGACATCAGGCCAAGGTTTTATGCACAGATTGGAGTCCAGATAAACGTCATATAATCTCATCATCCCAAGACGGCAGATTAATTATATGGGATGCATTTACCACTAATAAGGAGCATGCCTTAACTATGCCGACTACATGGATAATGGCCTGTGCCTATGCACCTTCTGGCAACTATGTAGCATGCGGAGGTTTAGATAATAAGGTTACGGTCTACCCTGTAACATCGGATGAGGAAATGGCAGCTAAGAAGCGCACTGTAGGTACACACACCTCTTACATGTCATGCTGCATTTATCCAAATTCAGATCAGCAAATATTGACGGGCAGTGGAGATTCTACCTGTGCTTTGTGGGATGTTGAGTCGGGGCAGCTTTTACAAAGCTTTCATGGTCATTCTGGTGATGTTATGGCTATTGATTTGGCCCCTAACGAAACCGGTAATACGTTTGTTTCAGGCAGTTGCGATCGTATGGCATTTATATGGGATATGCGCTCAGGCCAAGTGGTACAGTCTTTTGAAGGTCATCAGTCGGATGTGAATAGTGTAAAATTTCACCCAAGTGGTGATGCCATTGCTACTGGTTCAGATGATAGCAGTTGTCGGTTATTTGATATGCGAGCGGATCGTGAAGTTGCAGTTTTCTCCAAGGAGAGTATCATTTTTGGAGTTAATTCAGTTGATTTTTCTGTTAGTGGCCGTTTACTTTTTGCCGGATATAATGATTATACTGTTAATTTATGGGACACTCTGAAGTCTGAACGTATTTGCTTGCTGTACGGTCATGAGAATAAGGTTTCTTGTGTACAGGTATCACCAGATGGCACTGCTTTATCCACCGGCAGTTGGGATTATACAATACGTGTGTGGGCTTAATTTGATATGACTGATTTAAATTGGAAAAATAATACCAAATTTAAATTTACCAACTATCTTTACGGCATAGATAACATGCACAGCGAGATTTTAATTAAGTAAAACTATTGACTTTGATGTATTAAAGCAGAATTTTTTAAAGTTGAAAAATGTTATGACCTTTACGCTTGGAATAATACCTCTAATTCTCATATCCCTATCCAATTTAAATTCAAATCTTTGTGCGTTAATGTTTTTCCAAAATTTGTGTATTGTAGTTTGTTGCAAATTGTTTTATTAGAAACAATTACTATATAATAAATAAAATTGTTATGTAAAAAATTATCTAGTAATCAACGATTTTATATTAAAATTAAGATAATCACTTGCTAGTAAACGTTTCTTC
Source organism: Trichopoda pennipes (assembly GCA_030448955.1). Classification (NCBI taxonomy): domain Eukaryota; kingdom Metazoa; phylum Arthropoda; class Insecta; order Diptera; family Tachinidae; genus Trichopoda; species Trichopoda pennipes. The sequence goes on along the minus strand of JASKUP010000056.1, from coordinate 10,198,693 downwards.
TAAATCCATTAAACCGCAATCCTGTTTATGTTTACGCATATGAGCTGACAAGCCCGCCGATTGTGAGTATGCACTATTACAAATTTTACACACATATTTCTTCACTCCCGTATGAAGATGGCGATGATGATACAAGGATTTACTGCTGGCAAACGCCTTGCCGCAAACTGTGCAAACATGAGAACGTTCAGTGGCATGAACAGATTGATGATCTTGTAAAAAATGCTTAGATGCAAAACGACGATCACACTGCTTACAAGCATATGGTTTTTCGCCGGTATGTGTGCGTATATGAACATTTAAAAACTCTTTGCTACGTTGACGAGAACCACAAATTTCGCATACAAACGCTGGCTGAGCAAAATGGCTGCGTTTGTGAGCACTGAGACGTCGGTTGTTAGCAAAAGTTTTACCACAATTTTCATAATCGCATAGAAAATTTCTCGTTTCTATATGACTTTCGCAATGATAACGAAGTGCTTCATATTTATCAAAAACTTTAAGACAAATTTGACAAGTGTAACCAGTATGTGAGCGTTGGTGTAAAGTTAAATAACGTTTTTCTACAAAGGATTTGTTACATTTCTCGCATTTAAAGTTTTTCGGCTCATGTTGTTGTCGGATATGAAAACGTAAATAAAATTTTGTAGTAAACTTACGTTTGCATTCAATACATTCAAAACGTTTAACTTTGCTGTCTTCTAAAGTTTTGTTTGCTGGCTTGAAAAAATATAAGACAATTTAATATTTCCCGCTTAAGTATTTATTTACATTTTAATATACCTTTTTCAATATCGCCAAAGGTTCTGACATGTCTGAGTCACTGCTCCTGTCGACAATTGCAGTACAACAAATTGTCTCTTCCACATCACTTTCATTTCCTTTTTCAGACTCTTTCGTTTGAATTTTAGTTTCTAAGTTTCTGCCCTCTAAATTTTTATTGCATTTATTTTTAATTTGCTCTTTGTTTATAGGTTTATCGTTACAATCACGGCATAACTCCAGCCAATGTGTTAAGCGAAAATGTTTAATAAATTCACTGTAGTCAAATATTTTAATATCACATAACTTACAGATTATAAAGAAAGTCGTTTCAGTTTCACAAATTATTTCGCCACACGTTTTATTAGAGTAGTTTGGATAAAGTGTGGGTAATAAAGAAGTTTTAAGCATATTTTAGAAAATAAATTAAAAACAATCTTTGTTTGGCTTGTTTACATCAGTTGTAGTGCTGCCAGGTTTTAACTAATCCAATCCACAGATGTTACATCATACAGTTAATTACGCGGACGATATAGTTTGTGGCGGGCGTTCAACCTTTTGCATTCTTGGAAAAAAAATTCTACATTTTTTATGTTCAAATGTAGAGGTTTATAATGACATAAGTAGGGCTTTTTGGACAACGCCTTTGTTAAAAAACTTTCTTACAGTTACTACAGTATAACGCTGCGGCAGTATCCGTTATTTATTTTAAGATGTTTAAAATTTAGTTTCTTTATCGTTCTGCAAACATGAAAAACACTAAATTTTTTAAAATTAATTAAATAGACACAGTCTATCTATGTTTCAGAGTATGCTAATTGTTTACATTATGAAATAAATATTAATAATAACTAATGACAAGTTTTATTAAATATTCTTGGAAGTGCAGCTAAACTCTTTTTTAAACAATATGGTTGAAGGAACAATTCTAAAAAAATTGTGCTGGTGTCATTATTAATCGTTTTCAATTAGGTCGATGTTAAAATAATAAATTAAATCGCATTGCTAATTTTGAAAATATAGAAAATTTAGTCATGGCAAGGCAAAATAATAAGTTTTATAACATTAATTACAAATTTAATAACTCAAAAGGTATAAAGTACATTGCTAGGATGCGAAGGATTATCAGCGGTGAATGAGGCTCCATCGTCTCTATGTTTACGCATATGAGCCGACAGACCTGCTGCTTGAGCATATGCTTGTCCACAAGTTTTACAAACAAACTTTTTTATACCCAAATGTAAATGTTTATGATGGTAAAGTGCTTTAGGTCGATTAAAACTTTTACCGCAAACATCACAAATATGTTTTCGTTCCGTTTCGTGCGTAGCCATGTGTTCATTAAGTAAAGGTTTAGATCCAAACCGGCGATCACAAAGTTTACAGGCAAATGGTTTCTCTCCAGTATGATGGCGTCTATGTACAATCAGTGATTCTCTCTGTCGACATTTGTAGCCGCATTCTTCACAAATAAACATTTCACTATTATGATAACGTTGATGGTCCTTAAGTTGTCCCTTAGTGGCGAAAGCCTTGCCGCAATTATCCTCTGTACATACAAACTCCTTTTTATCCAAGTGTATTAACATATGCCGTTTCAGATTGCGATTTGTGGTAAAGTTTTTTTGACACTCTGGACATTTATATCCGGTATGTTTGCGGTCAACATGACTTTTTAGTGTTCGTTCTTCCGGAAAGCACTGATCGCACATGGAACATTTAAAAGGTTTTTCGCGTAAATGTACTATTTTTATATGCAGCTGCAAACGTCTTGAGTCGGCATACTTTTTACTACAAATTTCACATGCCAATTCTTTAGGTTTTCTGGTCTAGGTTTTAGTTAAAGAAATATTTACTTATCAAATATCATTTAAAACCAAAAATGAAAATATTTTACAATACCTTTCTCATTATACTTGGACTTTGCTCTTCATCACCCTCTTGTAGCTCATCATCTTCTGTGTTTGGCTCATCTTCTTTGTTATCATCGGAATATGTGCTATTATCCACTTCCCAAAGAAATTCTTCGTTTTCTCCGGTGCTATCATAACTTTCGCTTTTAATTGCTTCTGACTTTTTGTGCTCAACCGCTTCACTTATTTCAAACTTAATAATGCGTTCATAGTTTTGGGCATTCTCCTGACCATTTATTAAAAGCTTACCCGATTGGTTTTCATTAGTTTCATCCAAGTGGGCATTTTTGAAATGCTGTATAAATTCTTCAAACTCAAATATTTTAATTTTGCATAATTTACAATTAATAATAAATTCTTCAAGGTTCTCGCAAGTAATTTCTCCACATGTTTGTGAAGTAGGTTTATTGTAATTTACAGGCAAAAAACAATTTTTTAACATTTTGTTCTAATAAACAATTAGAGTATCTATTAGGCGATTGTTTACCTTTTCGTATTCTTTTTGCTTGTTTTTCGCAAAAATGTCAAATACTGTGCTGCCAAGTAGCTTAAAGAGTGGCCAGAAATATAAGCTTAATAAATTTAGATTTTCTAACCTGAGGTTTTACATGAGTTAACCCCAGGCGAATTCATTGTTTACCGTTTTCATATTTTGAATTGCAACATATATCTTATCAGATGTCCTGTAACGAATGATTTTATGAAAATAGTTTTATTTACATAAACAAAACATATTTTATAACTCTGAATCTAGGTATAACTTTTTAAAAATTTCGTACCCTGTCTTTGTTGCATTTTTATTTTTTAAATTTAGTTCCAAAATGATTTTATTTTGGCCTTGGCGGCCAAAGAAATATATTATGCTACTATAGGTGAAACTCTGGCATCGGCTCTTAACGGTCATTACATGGGGCGACTAGTTGCAAAAAACCTTCTAACACGTAATAAAAAAATTAAATCAATTAAATTGTTATGATTTATTCAGTATAGGCGAATTCACCTTAGTTCACTTTGATATTCCATTAATCGGTTTTATATAAAAATTTTCAAAGAAACACCGAGCTCATAAGACAATTTACTTTTATTAACCTTAAATAAGAAATAATGAATAAGGAATTGAATACATATGCAAAAAAACAGAACCCACTGCGAAGCAGTTTAAAAGTGGCAGAAACTGTTACTGTCAACGATCTGGAGAAATATCAGCAATTAAGAAGACCACATCCTACGACACTACTTAAACTTCAAGATCAATTGGAAAATGGAGAAATGACAAATGTAAGCCTATATTTTATTTTAACTTTGATAAATCTTATTTTAATGTGAATCACAGACAAAATTGGTTAAAAGTACAAGAGCCGAAAAAAATTTAGAAATTCCATCAAGCCAAGAATTGTTAACTGAAACAACTAACACAACTTTAATTCAAAATGAAGTTAAAAAAATTCAAGAGATTTTGTTAAATGATAATATATACAATTTGGATTCTAATGAAGCCCAACCCTTAAATTTGCCTACAGAAGTAAATTTATTACAAATAAATAAAAACGCAGCATCCGAACAAAACAATCAAAATGCGCTACCTTCTAGAAAAAAATCATTCAATTATATTGAAGATCTTCTGGTTGGCATATTTTATACAAAAGTTCGATGCCATCCAAATGGATTTTTTGCAGAAAATCTACCAAATTGGTATAAAGAAACGTTTGATAAAGATCCAAGTGCAGATTGGCTAGAGTTAATAGAAGCTTCAAATAAATTTATCATTGAAAAAGTAGAAAATAAAATAATCCTGTACGCAAAAAGTAAAGAAGATCTTAACGAAAATATTAATTTGAATGCTATAGATGAAGAAAAGGTTCAAAAACCATCTGCACAAAAAGAGCAGTTGTCTTTTCAAACAAAAGAAAGCAAAGCGTCATCAGAGTCATCAGTTAACTTTACACCTTGCAAACATTTAAAAAATTCTTTAAAGGAATATTCTAAATATGTTGGTAGTGATAAAACAAAGGCTGGTAAAAACAAAGAAAAGCAAAATAAATCAAAAATTAGATCAACATGAGGTCAGTATTTAATATGAAATGTATTCTGTTAATAGTAAAATATATTTTAATAAACATTTTTTTAAGAACTGAATTTATTATGCATTTTCTTACGACCTTATCTTATCATAATACTTATTATATTTTATATTTGTTTTACCTTTTTTTTTCTTCTTCAAAGGGCTATATCTCTGCACACTTCAGAATATGTACTTATTTAGTTATGCTTACGATTATTATATGATATTACTATTTTTTTTTTTAAAAAGAAAATGTCATCTTTAATTTTTAAATTCAATTCGCAACGCCGTGTCCTTGCTTACGCCATTTTGTTTTTAAAATAATTTTAATACTTAATTTTTTATTTTAGCGGCCAGTCGTACAGACATTGAAACAATAATTATGGGGTTACATCTTAACTCTTTTGATTCTTAGCACACAAACAATTTTGTGTGCTTAAATATAGCTGAAGGAAATTTAATAAATTCTATTAGAGCTTTTGCTAAATTTGTGCGAATTACTTCTTCAGTATAGGAAGTAAAAACAAAAGTTACAAAAAAAAGTAACCGAAGATACGCTCAACACGGGGTGATGAGGGATTTTTTAAACATGTGGGCGGCAACTGAAGGCTAAAGACAAGAATTACTTTTTCAAAGCAAAAAGGATGTCAGTAGCCAAGTTCAATTTATGGCTTAACGGAATGGTTTAAGTTCAAAAAAGAAGAAAGCCAAATGTAAAATGTTCATGCTTCCAACAATTCTTAGAACTCAAGAAAAAAGTTTTCATTTGGTGTTTTAACAAACATAAAATTTTCTTCTTTTGTGCTTACGCGTAAGCACAGCTACTGTAGCTGAAGCCAGCTTACATTAATACGTTAAGCACTGTCAAATAACTGAAAATCAGAAAATGTTCAATAAGGGATTTTTATACTTTAAAACATGAAATAAGTGTAATTACTTAAGACTGAATTGATAAATTCCTTATGTAAATTCTGTTTGAGAAAAGAAGAAAATTTTATGTTTGTTAAAACACCAAATGAAAGCTTTTTTCTTGAGTTCTAAGAATTGTTGGAAGCATGAACATTTTACATTTGCATTACTCTTCCAATTCATAAGTACAATAAAAGTAGCTTTTGCTCTCACTTCTTTGCATAAGCAATGACAAATGTGTGTATATACATACATATATATGACAGTTGCTTGACTTTTGCGCTTGTGTAATGAGGTTTTCAAACGCTATATAGCTCCGAAAATTCCCAATGTTGTACAAATTTGTGAAAATGTCGCTTTAAAAAAATTTATTAAAATCGGCCGTTAGATTGTAGTTCAATGAAATTTTAAAACTTTTGTACACTATGAATGCTAAAATAAAAAAAAAACCGAACAATATTTCTCATTTAGAATAAAAATATTTACAAAAAAAAAAACAATGTTCGCTATCCTAAAGCATATTCAATTAAATCAGACTTGGGGGAAATCAATTACAGTTTGTAATTAATTACATAATTGGAATTTTCTCCTCTTGGTCAGAGTACTAGCTTTAATCCGTCACAAAGGGTTTATTAAATTTTAATTCGTTAGATAAGGACACAATTTTGCATTAAGCAGTAGTCCATTTTACATTTTCTTTGCAAAATCAAACCCGGCTTGTTTACTCTTTTAAGGAAGAAACGTTTTATTTTTTTTAATTTTTAATTTCAAGTTTATTTAGTCAATATTTGACTATTTGAATACAATAATTTGGTATTAAAATTTATCTATAACATAAGCTGTAGTTAATTGTTTAAATCGATTAAAATTCAGTTCTCTTTTTATATTATTTGGTAATTCATTAAATAAAGCAAATCCCTTGTAAATTGTTGAGGGTGGCGAGATGATCCATGTTAGAGGAGACGGACCTGGCTGTGGTTGGGATGATATTAATCTGGTGGCTGTGTTGTTTATTAGTTTTTTTTTTGTTTTTACATGTGTTTTTAATATTAGTTTGTGTCCGCAGTTGTTTCTTTGTGGACGTGTATAATAACATTGTGGCGTAGTTGCTTAAACTAGTATTTTTTTGGTGAAGAGATTTTATTTACCAGTATTTAAAGAGTTGCTTTTGCCTGTTATGATCTGTTTATGTGTTGAAGTGTTTTTTTTGTTGGTACATGTTCCTAGAGACATGATTGCGAGCAGAGGGATGATCATATGTATTGCATGTTTACAACATGTTATTGGAAGTAAAAGCATTGCAATACATTTCTTGCAAGAGAGAGTGGAAGTAGAGAATGTAAGTCAAGGACATGATAGGGCATTGACCTTTGTATTTACGATGGTATGTTAGATTAGATGTGTTGGTTGTTTATCTGGAAAATAGCGGGCGGTATTTTTTTTTTTGAGATGAACGGTTTTGTTTAACATAGCTGTTGTTAATAAGGAAAATTGTAGTTTGAATGAATATGGAAGTGGATGCCAATGAAAAAGGTTCTAAATATAAAAGTGTCTGCCAAGGAAGAAAAGTTTAAAAGTTTATCAGTAAATAAAGAAAAAAGTTAAAAATATAGAAGTGGCTGCCAATAAGAAAAAAGTTTAAAATATGGAAGTGGCTGCCAATAAGAAAAAAGTTTAAAATATAAAAGTGGCTGCCAATAAGAAAAAAGTTTAAAATATAGAAGTGACTGCCAGTGAAGAAACACTTGAAAGGAAGAAGTGGCTGCCAGTAAAGAAACGCTTGAAAGGAAGAAGTGGCTGCCAGTGACGAAACGTTTGAAAGGAAGGTGATTTTATTAAACTAGAGAATTGCGACCACCAGGAGTTATTGAAAGGTAAAAGAAAAGTAGCAATAAGAGAGTGGATAGTAAGCTGGACAAAGTTCCGAAGACCGCTGCAAGGAAAAGAGAAAAAGGTCAGCTATAAATTCCGGGCGTATTAGTCGAAGCACCAAAATAAAAAGAAAAGAAGAACTTTGATAGAGAGATTAGAAAAAGATCCTTGTAGTATCCTGTGGGACAATGGTCATTGATCGTCAATAGAAGTTGATTTGGAAAACGTTTGTTCAAAGTGTTGTCTAATTTTTTTATGTTCGTACAACTATTAGTTTTTTTATTTTTTTATATTTCTTATTGTATCTGCTCATTTGTATAATTTAATTTTTTTTAATTAGTTTATTTATGATTTTATGCAAATACTTTACAAACATTAATTTAAATTGTGATTTTAGAACATACTAAAATAAATATTGATTAAAACAAAAGGAAAAATTAAATGGAGAAAAAAAATATATTATTTTTTGTAAGATTATTCAAAAGAAAAAAAAATAAATTTTTTTATTGAATTAATATAGTAAGATAAGAGTATTGATGTTGAAGAGTGAAGTCAGTAAAGGATCGGACTAATTTTGTGTTTGTCCACGTTGAAAACTTTGTAGATATTTTAGTTTGGAAAGGAAAAGAAGAAAATCAGCCCCTCAGAGAGCTCTTTTAGGGTAGAACGAATCGCGTAAGTTAATAAACCGGTAAAAGACATTTTGTTTTTCTATTGTTGGCCAAATTGAGTAGTGCGATCCTTATCTGTTGTTAAATTTTTTCTGTCTGTTCCTAATGCTTTTTTTATATTTATAGAGTTAAAATTTTTTTAAAATAAATTTTAAGGAACATTTGCTTTATTTTAAAATTATATATATATATATATATATATTTTTAATTTTACAATGAATATATATTGATAAGAATATTTTTTTTGTGTAATTGTTTAGCATTAAGGTTGATTAACTGTAAAACGAAAAGGAAAGAAATATATGTATAAAATGTCTGAATAGAAAGTGTTTATATAAAGGTTTTCAGGTATCAAAGGTTTGGATGCAGCATGTGTTGTGAAGATGGAGGAATTTCGTTATTTTTGTTAAAATTTTTTTATTGTTAGAAACCGTGCAATACGGGTTGAGAAGTCACCCCTGGAGAAGAGGCTGAGCTAGCCGAGGAAATGGTTTTTTTTGCACAACTATAGAAGAGGTTTCGTAACAAAATTAAACTATTCTGTGTTGCTGCGCTTCTAAATGAGGCTAATCTCAAGTCCTCATTGTTCCTTAAATTATAAGGCTAAACATCTCTTATTATCCTTATATATCTAGACAAATACGAGGGTAATACATTATTTTTAATTTTGAATATAAATACTAATAGATTAAAATATAGTCTTTGTTTTATACTCAGCCACATCAACAAATTTAACATTTCTCTAACAGGTGTCAAAATATTGCATTTCAAAATAATTCTCATCGCTCTATTTTGTATTTTTTGTAAGATCCCTATGGGTCTTTGACTAGCTAAAAATAAAATTGTCGAACAATATTCAAAATGTGGCTTTATCATTACATTATAAACTTTTATCGCTGTATCATAACTAATAAACTTCCTAGTTCTTTTAAAAAATCCCATTTTTCTTGCAACCTTTTTTTCTACATATTGCACATGTTTATCAAAACTAAATTTATTATCTATTACCACACCCAAATATTTTATTTCACATACACTGCCTATTTCCTCATCTTCAGTAATTATGCTATCACTAGTAATGCCATTTATAAACATACATTTTGTTTTGTAAACATTTAATTTTAATTTATTTTCTTTAAGCCATCTATCTACTCTTTCTAAGTCACTCTGCATCAGTCTTCTGCAATCATTAGCTGTGCCAGCTTCCACAAACAGCAACGCATCGTCAGCAAATAGAGCCAGCTTTCCATTCCTAACTACTTTACACATATCATTAATGTATACTGCAAAAAGTAAAGGTCCCAAAATTGAACCCTGAGGAACACCAAGATCAATTGTCTTCAACGGTGAAAAAACATTTTGTATTCTTGTTTTTTTTTGTGTCCTTCCGCAAAGGTAGCTCTTAAGCTAGTTTCCAGCATTCTGCCCAACGCCATATTGTTGTAGCTTCATAATCAATATATTCCTATCTATAGTTTCCAAGGCACGTTTCAAATCCAAGAAAACGCACAATACAACTTTTTTTTCCGCCACTGGTTCTTTCCACGATGTTATGACCATATTGAGCGCAGACTCATGAGTGTCCTTTTCTAAACCCCGATTGATTCTTATACAGTAAATTGTTTTCTTCAAAGTATGCTTGTATTTGATTGTGCGCCATCGCCTCTAACAATTTCTCATGTAACGGCAACGTGTTGATTGGCCTAAAATCTTCACATTTTTTTGAATTTTTCACTTTTGGAATGACTTGTTTGTTATTGTCAATAAACTGTTACCTATTACATTGAAGCAGTTCATTATCAAGTTCGGACTGATGAAGTTAAAAAGTCTTGTTTATTTTTCAGTTTACACAGCGCTATTTTTAAATCATTTAGGGTTATATGCTCAAACTCAAAATTAAGTGCAGTTTCAGTTATTATATTTGCAATTGTATTATGTATTAACTGGACACTATCTATAAAAAACATGTTAAATCTGTTTGCTATTATCACAGTGTCCATTTCATGTCTGTTGTTAAATATTACATCTTTAATATCTTCTTTGCCTTTTTTAGTACAACATTTTAATTTCCTTCCACATTTCTATTTGATCATTACACCGTAATATTCTATTCTGAATGTATGTTCTTTTAGCTTTTCGTATCGCGTTTTTATATTCGTTTCTAGCCACCTTGTACAGGTACCAATCCACTATACTTGTGGTTAGCTGCGCTTTCTTTCTTAGATTGTCTTTTACAACCTTTTTGCCATTAATGTCACTATTATACCATCTTTTATCTTATTATAGGGATATACTTGTTTTTCTTCCACATATTTATTCACAGCCTTTAATAATTTATTTGTAAACTCATTTCCTTGATCATTTAAATTCAAGCTGTTGTTAATATCACATAAACCCTCAAGAATCATTGCCGTACATAACTGATTTTTATTATATTTTAAAAATTTTACTGTTCTTTTTACATTTTTATTTTCGTTTTTAAGCCCCTCAGGTCTTTTAATAAGAGATTCATGATCACTTATTGCTGTTTTTGTATCAATTTTATATTTAATATTTGTCACATTTGAAAAAAACCAATAATCAATAATCGTTTGTGATGTTGGAGTTATTCTTGTTGGGTTTTCTATTATTTGTTTATAACCATTTTGATTGATATTATCATTAATTCTTTTGTATATACATCATTGCTGCTCCTCCAGTTAATATTAAAGTCACCCATTACACAAGATTCATATTCAAATTTATTTAAGTAGTCCATTAATTCTAAAAAATTTTCACAAAACATTCGCTTTGATGAACTCGGTGATCTATATAATCCCACTATTATAATAGCTTTGTTTATGTGCCACACTTTCATTGCCATCCACCAAATATCTTTGTCTACTTTATTCACCGATAATATTTCAAATTGATAATTCTTTTTATAAATTACAACACCACCAGTATATCTAGATTCACTGTCACATCTTATTGTTTTATACTCAATTACTTATTTCAATTTCATTTAAATTTCTTGCGCCTCCTTCCACAGCTAATCTTTAGACGGATGGATGGACGTAATGTTTAACTGCATTTGAATTTCAATAGACCTTACTGATAGAAAAGTGGTCTTTTTTATAATTCTAATTCTGATCACGCAAGATGTGAACAATAGAGCGAAAATTGCTTATAACTCAAGAAACTATGCTATGTTGCCAAATTTTTTTTGCAACACTCGTCACTGATTCTCTTGCATTGTAATCACTAATTATTCTTTTTTTACTTGCGTTAAAAACTTATTACTACCCATTTTGACTATTCAATTTTAAGATGCGCGCTTGCTTGATGTTAAGAGACTCGTGCAGATTTTCTCCATACACTGTTAACATGTCCTCTAAATAAAGTTTTTTATGTATAACGATATTTGTTGTTAGTATTTTTTGTAATGTTATGAGTATGATAGTTGGAATTTTTTAAGTAAATCTATTCAAATAATTATCTAACACAATCAGATCCGTTCTTCATGGTTAAGGCAAGGCCTTTACACAGCTCAATGGAATAGATATATGTTGATGTAAAAAAAGAGCTATAACTAACTAAAATCGGGTCAGTACTTTGTCCACTACAACCAAATGGGTGAATAATTTCGGAAGTGTGCTCTAAAAGGCACTAGGACACGTCTTTTACTATAAAAGCGCAAATATTTCAGTTGGACTTAAAGTAACTGTAATATTGTCCATACATAAAATTGGAGAGGAACACTACGATTTATTTTAATAGATGGTATGATAGGTATATTGGTCGTTTAGGTGATACGGCCAAAAGCCGCCGCCAAACAGGTAAAAAATCGTACTTTTCGAAATTTTGACCGTCCAGTGGCACGGGTTTCTAATTTTCTGTATAGATTGAAAAATTTAAAGGCTTCGGAGCGACAAAATTTCAACATCAACATGTTGTGGCCACCCTAATATGCATACATCAAACGTGACTTTTTTTATTTTACTGTATCATTTGTTAATCTTCAAATGTTTGCCCTATAGTGTTGTTGCAAATAACAACTAGCAAAAATCAGCAGCAATAACTGATTTTCCAAAATTTAATTTATTTTATTTATTTATTTATTTATTAACAGTAAATAAATTTTCAAATCAATAATTACAATTATAGAAACTGGCTATAGTGGCCTTCGTCCGTACATACATATGTACTTATAAATATATATTTTAGTGTTTTTTACAAATGGAACAAAATTTAATTAAAAAATGTTTGTGTTGTACATCTACCAGATTGGCCTACATTAGAGCTTAATAAGTTTACTGGCTATATATCTTTCATAGATTCCCCAGAATATATAAGCTGTATAAATAGTTTATATATTCTGAAATTCTAATTTTAATTCCTGAAATTCTAAATTTGATGTCTGACAAGGTTAGATTTAGCGGTATAATATTTACGTGTGTGTCTTTTTAGTTTTTTATCGCAATTTTTTTTTGCAGGAAATTGCAACAAACACAATAAAGTACTTATCTTATTGTAAAACCTAAAACAATTTGATAAATATCATTGCCCTCAAATCAAATTCTGCAAAAAAAAAACAAAGCAAAAAATAAATGAAGCAAAACAACAAAAAACGAAAAAATAATCTTAAAAAAACCAAATAAAATACATTTAATGTTATATTTAGAATCTTACAATTAATTAGTCGTTAAACAATGATTAAATGTTTGGTCCAATGTACCTGTGAAAATAGAAATCAATTTAGTTTAGTAAGTACTTTTAAAAGAACGAACAAACAGACCATTTTGAAAGAAACGAGTTGTTGTTAGAAATTCAAAAAATTACAAATGAAAATTGCAAACAAGGTTTAATTTTTTGTTAATAAAAAATATAAAATATAACAATTAATTTGTTTCTTTATTTGTTAAATAAACTTTAGTCAGCAGAAGCTCAACAATACATGTGCGATGTTTGCAGCAAGTCGTTTAAAACAAAATGTACTCTACGTTATCATTTATATTCTCACAATTCAGGTTCTGGTACATTTAATTGTACTATGAATGATTGTAAACGTACTTTTAAAAATCCCAAACGGTTAAGTGATCACAAGAGACGTTACCATTTAAATATTGAGGATTATATCTGCGAATATTGTGGTTATCACACACGCATTAAATGTAATCTAACGGTACATAGGCGAAAACATACTGGTGAGAAACCGTATTGTTGTGAGTATTGTGCTAATGGCTTCGCCTCATCTTATCAGTTGAACATACATCGAGAGATGCATAAGGGCGAGCGCAAATATTTCTGTATTATTTGTGGCGAAAGTTTTATTGATTCAAAGGCATTGTATCATCATGAGGCCCTGCACGCTAATGAAAATAAATATATATGTAAATTGTGCAATAAAAGTTATAAACAATCAGCTGGCTTATCGCAGCATATTCGTTGGCATCGAAAGCAGCAAGAGCGCTTTACAGCACAAATTCAAATTGTCGAATAGGTACAATACATACATACGTACATACATATTAGGAATGAAATTTGTACAACTCTCTCAATAACATTAAATCAATTTGTAAACTTTACGAAAAATCGGTTAACAGCATGTTGAAAATAAAATTCTATTTTTAAGTTATTGAATTCTTGTGAATACTTTTTTTATTTATCCGAATAATTGATGTACATAGAATTTCAAATTCGAAAACCCAGCTTATCAGGTGAGTGTAGTTTGAGGCAGTTGATTACTTTTATATTTAAGTTAGAAAGAAAATTGGCGCAGGAAATAATAATAATAATAATAATAAGGGGAAAATCTTTTTTATTTCTAGCTGGTTACAACTACTGTGTTTATTATTGTTATTGCCAAGTAAAACAAATTTTTTGATATTGAGTTAAATACATACATACATAAGTATGTATATAAATAAAAAGAATTTTGCACAGAAATGAAATATAATGCAGATCTTTTAAAAGTAAAAATTTTGGATATAGAAGTGAAAATTTAAGAATCCAGTAAAGAACAATAGTGAATAATATTTGTTTTACTGTGTAAAGCTGATTTTTAAAATAAATGTATTAATTGACGAGAAAGCTATATGTAAGTAAAATAGTATAATGTTATTGTAGTTTTTACTGGATTATTGTTGGAAAATACCAGGGAAAAGGATAAAAATATGCGAGAAAAAGTATAACTTTAAATCGAAATAAACTTTATTTCATTGGTGTTTTTTTTATTATTTTATTATCTATGGTTTATCTTTTCTATATCTTTGCCAGATTCATTAAAACTTATCCCTAATGAAGTTGGAAAATACCAGGGAAAAGGATAAAAATATGCGAGAAAAAGTATTACTTTAAATCGAAATACTCTTTATTTCATTGGTGTTTTTTTTTATTATATTTTTCATTAATAAATATGTATTTATCTTTATATAGGTCTTTTTTAATTAAATTTAAAACATATAAATTCAATATTTCGCTTTAGCTTCTTCAGGAAATTAATTTTTATAAAACAAAAATTATTAAGAATTAAGAAAAAAATGTAAAACAATTGACAAAAACATATAAAATAATTTTCTTCATACATACATACAAAATTTAAATTTCAAATTTTTAAACATACAAAAACAAGGAAACGGAAATTAGATAACAAATTCTTTGTTATAAAATAATTAGAACAAATTATGTGTCTTTTTAATTAAATACCTGTAATTCTGCGCTAATCAAGAAGAAGAAAACAAATCAAAAAAATGTGAATATTTTGCAATAATAAATTTGGATCAGAAGACGAAGAAAAATCAAAATTCAAAACCAATTATGTGCTATAAGCAGTTTAAGAAGAATAATTCCATTAAGGCAATTATCAATAGATACAAGGATACCATGGACAAAATTTTTATTTCTGATAAGATGTAGGAAAGCTGGAATTACACCAAAATTTATTAAAAATTCAACAAATAATTTAGTGAATATTTTTAATATTAAAGTAATTCCAAAATATCAATACACTTTTGAGAGTTACACAAAAGATTTAAAGAATGTTAAATTTCGCAATTAGGGAACAACACGACATACTTAAAATTTTAAATAGGAACATAGAGATGTTAGTATATAATATGGAAGGACATTTGACATTAGATGATATAACAGAATTATTCGAATATATAGATAGATTAACTCTTATTTTTGAAAAAAAAGATTAAGGAAATTTAAGATTCTTTCTGATATTCAAAGTAAGGAATTGGGAATTAAGGTTAATGAAGATTGGTTTGTCAACAAAACTGTCATTGATATTCCAGGGGATGTAAAGTGGATCCTTTGTCTGGGACAGAAATATGCATTACCAGCTAAAAAGAAAAATTTTCCTATGATGAAGGTAATTTCAGAAGGAGATGATTTGCTTCAGACTATAAAAGAAAAAGAGGATCAGGAAGTAGCGCGGACAATACTAACAATGATCATTGATAGGCACATTAGCAACATTAGACATACAGCAAGGGGTATTTTTATATTAGATAAAGTAAAAAATGCTAAAAAATTTTTGTATACTAATAGAAACATATTAATTGTTAATGCTGACAAGGGTAATGTTACTGTTGCTATGAGCAGAGACGATTATTAATCTAAAATAAATGAAATTCTTAACGATTTTGCAAAATACTTAATATTGAGTAAGGATCCTACTACTAAATTGCAGAAAACAAACAATGTTTTAGTTGATGAACTTTTTAAAAAGGGTATCATTTCAATAATGGAGAGGAGTAGACTTAAAACTAATGTATTAAATTCTCCAAAGCTATCCAAAGAGTACCTAAGATCCATAAGCAGAATTTTCCTTTAAGACCTGTTTAATTTTGCATTAAATCCCCGGCCCACACGGACTGTGCAAGTATATAACGAATATTCTTAAAGTAATAACAGGACAATCAATATATAATATTAGAAATTCATTGGAATTTAAAGATAGAGCTAGGAGAATAGATATACAAGATAATAATAGATTGTTTTCATTTGATGCAGTTTCACTTTTTCCAAGTATTCCTGTAGGTTTAGCTTTGAAGATTATAGAGGGAAAATGGCAGATAATAGAACAAAATACGAATATTGAAAAGGAATTATTTTTACGTATTCTTAAGTTTTGTATTGAAGACAACATGTATTTTCAATTTGATAATATGATATATCTGCAGAAGGAATGCCACCCTATGGGCTCTCCAGCATTATCTATTATAGCTGATATTGTGATGGAGGAACTACTAGATTTATGTATTATTAAAATGCATATAAAACCGAAAATTATCACAAAATATGTATATGATTTATTTTATATAACTTCGGAAGATATAGATGATATTTTGTCAAAATTTAATAGTTTTCATCCGGATATTAAATTTACGATTGAAAGAGAGTTGGAATCTAAACTTCCATATTTAGATATATTGATAATAGGAAGTTAGTGTTTGATTGGTACAAGAAGCCAACATCTTCTCCAAGAGTTATTAATTTTTATTCCAAACATCCGAGAAAAATGATTATAAACACGGCGAAAAATATGACCATAAGTGATAGAGAATTTCATTTGAAAAATAAGGACACAATTAGAGATATACTTAATGACAATGATTTTCTAGTAGAATTGACTAACCGATTATCTAGACAATATGGTAATCATAGACATAATTTAGGAAATACTATGGCAGAATCAAAAATGTATAAATCATTAACTTATGTTCCTGGAATATCAGAAAGATTAAGAAAGTTTCAAATATTTGACACTGATATATATATATATATATAATTGCGCACAAAACTTATAACATATTAAATAAATTATTTAGCAGTATGAAAGATAAAATAGGGAAAATGGAAATATCTGATGTAGTATACAGGATACCATGTGGAACTCATGAACTGTGACAAAGTTTGTATTGGACAATAAAAAATAAGCTTAAAACAAGATTAGCTGGTAATAAATGTAACCAAAAATATAGGGATATTTCAACACAGAAGACATCCTTATCTTTATATTGTAAGAAATATTCACATTATCCACAATTTAAGGAAGCATCAATACTAGATATACAAAAAAAAAAGTATAAGAGACGTTATATGTAAGAAATGTTTGAAATTGTTAATGTACCAAATGTAAGGAGAATAAATTGTAGGTACTTAATTAAAAAGACACATAATTTGTTATAATTATTTCATAAAAGAGAATTTGTTATATCATTTCCGTTTTTATATGTTTAAATATTTGAAATTTTAATTTTGTATGTATGTATGTTAGAAAAAAATTATTTTATATGTTTTTATCAATTGTTTTGAAAAATTTTTGTGAAATTGTAAATAATTTTTGTTTTATAAAAATTAATTTACTGAAGAAGCTTTCCAGGGGAAAGCAAAATATTGGATTTATATGTGTTCAATTATTTATAATTATTCGGAATCATTTTTAATATAAGCAATTTTATTTCTTGCTTGATTCCTTTAAATAAATATTTCACGATATTCTCACAAAATATTTATTACAAAAATTTTTATTAAAAAATAAACATCTTATGATATTCTCATAAAACATTTATTCAAATAAAAATTAAAATAAAATAAACGAACCAGCACAATTAACATAAGGTTCTGAAAGTCTTTGAACAATTTATTTCTGTTTTTACTATAACTCGTTAATTGTACTGGCTCTTTACACCAAAATCCGAACTCAATAAATAAAGAATCTGTGAAGCTATCCTGAAACCGACTTGGTAATATGGTGTTCAACTTAAGGGAGTACATCAACCAAATCAAATATTAATATTTTAAAGAAATACCAGTCCAAAACATTTAGACTAATGACGAAGACTCTATGGTTGGTGGCAAAGAAAATAATTAAAAACGATATCAATATGTTTAAAATTACTGAAAAAATACAAGGGTTTAGCGAATACTACCTTCAAAAATTAACCGACCATACAAATCACCTGGCAACATCACTTCTTGATGACAGCTGAACATAAGCCTATACATGTGCTACATTTGCTTTCTAGAGGCTAATCTAATATTTTTAAATATGCAAATATTTGATAACTAAAATCTTAGTATTACTTTTATATAATTATGTAGTTACTGTAACCACTTAATCCCTGTTATGTAATAATTAAGCTATCAAATTTGCTTATTGGCCAAGATTTAAATTGCAAATAAAGAACACTTACAAAAACTAAAAACCTTCACTAAAGCTACTTTAACTAGACTTAAAAATATACTTATATTTTTAATTTATATTTTGTTTAATAGCATTCAAAGAAATTTGCAACGTCTCTACAATCATTTATTGAGCAAATATTCCACTATTTATGTTCTATCAACTCAATGACTTAGCTAACTAAATTTAATATTTATATATTTTCTTTTTGTTTATTGCTCAGCATGTTTAAAAATTTACTCACTACACTATAAAGTATATTTATAACTACAAAATATTAAAACTAAATTAGAATTTGTGTGAATTTATATAAAAAAATAATTAAAATTAAAATGACATAAATGGATACGAAGGTTGTATTCCGACGGATGGCGCAGATGCGATAGGAGCTGAAGGTATAGTTGGTCGGTCGGGTAACATGGACATCATGCCTTCTTCACGATGTTTTCGCATGTGACCGGCCAAACCAGAAGCCTGCTTATAGGCACTACCACATATTTTACAACGAAACTTCTTAACATCCGAATGAAGAAAACTATGATGGTATAATGCTTTTTGCCGTGCAAACGATGCATTACAAACTTTGCATACATGAGGTCGAGTATTGGAATGAGAAGCCATATGTTCGCCCAAAGCAGAACTGGATATAAAACGTTTATTACATACTTCGCAGGCATAAGGTTTCTCACCCGTATGAACACGTTGATGAACACGTAAAGTTTCATTTTCACGGCAAGTGTAACCGCAGGCATCACAAACCAAATTTTTCGGTTTCGTGTGGATTTTTTTGTGGGCCGATAGACGTCGTTGTGTATGAAACGCCTTTCCACAGTTATCATAATCACAAATAAAATTACGTTCGGTTGTGTGAATATCAACATGCCGTTTAAGGTAGTATTTTTCGGTAAAACTTTTGCCGCAACCTTGAAAATTACATACAAATACTCTTTCGGCCGTATGGCATTGTTCATGTCTCTTACGTTGATGACGCTGTTTAAAACGTTTTTCACAATGTGAACATTTGTAGCCGCCATGTTCTTCATAAACGTGGCGATCTAGATACTTTTTATTAGAAAAAATTTGTTCACATTCGGGACACAACTGTTCTTTGTCTTCTTTTTTCTCTAAATTTTCTCCGTCTTTTTCGTCATGTTTACGTGTTATGTGTATTTTCAAAATGCCAACATTTTTAAAGGCTTTACTGCATTCTGGACATTGAAAAGATTTTACCTCTTCAGAAGCCATTGATGTTTTATCATTGATCTGTGTACAACAAATAAATCGATTAAAGAAAGGAAGACCCTAATAACTATGTATTCTTACCAAGGGTTTAAAGTCTTCATCTGAACTATGATCATTATCTTCTTCATCGCCACTTTCAACGTCACTTTTCGGCCTTATAAATTTTTCTCTTTTGGCTTTAATTTGTTTATTAGGTTTCTTCAATACCGTTACAATTTCTTCTTCATAGCTGCCATCATGATCATCATCATTTTCATAATCATTTTGGTCCAAATCATCAGCATCATCATAAGATTGTTCTAAATTATCCCACAACACATCGTACGCCTTATCACCAGCCAGCATATCTGTTGTTGCTTCTGCTTTAACATTTACTTCTAAATACTGATTACAATCATTTAAAAAGGTTTCCGTTTTTAAAATGTTATTTTCAAAATGAACATTTTGGATGTGCAACAGAAAATCCTCGAATGCAAAGGCCTTCATATCACAAAATGTACAATAGATGGTAAAGTCGCTGGAACTGTGGCAAAAAATTTCGCCGCATTTTGCTTTGGCCTGATTACCCAAATTTGCTAATGGCAAAACTTTCAACATTATATTTTTGAGTAACTATTATTTTGTTATTTTTTAATATTGTTTTATTCTTAATTAACCCTTTACGTGGGTTATGGTAGAAAAGAGCATTTAAGACTAGTTGAAAACCATTCACAATATTCTTTCACATATTTGACACATGATTGCCACACTTAGCAATATGTTCTGTTAATAACAGCAACTACATAAAGAAGACTCATTTTGTAACGATTAAAAATAATTTTCCCTTTTTTAATTTCAAATTTTATCGACTTTTTGACTTGCTTCGAGCATATTCCGCTTGTATATTCAATAACTCAATAGTTTGAATATTTATTTGAATAATCATATTGTTTGTATAGGATATTGGAAAAAGATTACTGAGAAAACATTTTTTGTTGCGAATGGGTTTGATTAATTATTAGAATTTTTAGTTTAACACAAGTCGCTAAACGGTAGCGGATGTAGCATATACTTATTTTTTATGATTTTTTTAATACTAATATTGTAAAAAAGGCATTTAAGAAACAATTAAACTCTTCGATTGCTAAATCGACTTACAACTCTTTCTTTTTGCTTGAAAGTGCTAATTTTCAAACACTTCTTAAATTCTTAATGTATTTGGAATGGCAATACCGTTCAATTAGTATCAACATTTAAATAATTGTTAAAAAGCAATTTAATAAAAAATTTTAAATGGTGAAATCAAATGAATGCGCAAGTCAGGACAGCAAAAATATTAGAATTTTATCAGTTACAAGTAAAATTTTCCCGATTAAGTTAGCACAAAATTAAAATTTTAAAAATAAAGTACGCCAGAGAGAGGAGGAACCTTAAGAGTAGAGTTTTAATAGTATTATAGTTCTCTTCTATCCCTACTGCCGCTATTTTGTAAAAAAATGTTAGATCTTTTACTGTTAAAAATTATTTCGGATATTTTAGGAACGTTTTTGCTTTGCTCGTCTTTTATATTTTATTTATTTTCAATTTATAACTGGAGCATGTTTGCTTTATGAATATAAAATCAACTAACGACAATACAGTATATGAATTGACTCTGAGGAATCCATCCTTGAATTAAATCTGTAGTAACATTTTGTTAGCAGTATATTTCTTGAGACATTTTTTTTAACTTAAAAGTCCTGTCAAAGGCATCTCTTAATATATGCGACTTATTCAGCAAAGATTTTTTATTTTACTGCCAAAACAACGCCACGTGTCGGCTTAAATAGCTTCTTCAGGTAGAGCAATTAGCAATTATTTTGATAATAACTGCATCTTTCTCGCAGAGAAAAGTATGTTTATTATGGAAATTCTCTACAAAACATTTGGCTCTGAACGTTACCAACAAGCATTACAGATCGGTGGTTCAATTCATTGCGGTAGAAATTTGTTAACAATAAATTTATAAGTTTTCAAAACAACACTTTAATTTTTCATTAATTTGTTGAATCAGCTTGCAAATATGTCTTTTATCATTCAGATTATTCTTAATTATTATTCTTTTTAAGTCGATTCCACAGTTGTATTTTTACATTTCAGTCGATGCTGGTATAAAGATTTTTGGCGTGTAAATGAGGTGTTGCAATTAACACAAACATGTGACCGAATACCAGTATGGGAAACCGAATGCTCTAATAGAGCTGCATTACTGGTAAAACGTTTTCCACACTCCTGGCAGCCATACGGCTTTTCGCCTGTATGAACGCGTTGATGTATGCGTAGTCTATCATATTCTCGGCATTTGTAGCCACAGGTATCACATATAAGATTTTTTGGTTTAGTGTGTCGATTTTTATGGGCCTTCAAACAACGTTGGGTATGAAATGCTTTAGTACAATTTCCAAAATCACATACAAATTTGCGCTCTTTATTGTGGCTATCTATGTGTCGCTGTAGGTAATATTTATGAGTAAAACTTTTATCGCAACCCTCGACATCGCAGAAAAAAACTCTCTCGGCGGTGTGGCAAAATTCGTGCCTATCTCGTTGCTGCAACTGTTTGAAACGTTTATCGCACATTGAACATTTGAAACCCAAATGATATTCAACAATGTGACTATAGAGAGACTTTTTATATGGAAATATTTGATCACATTCATTGCAAGGGATTTGTTTGCCAGACTTTTCTTTTTTATTTGAAGATTCGGAGGATTTATCATCATGTATGGTATTAAAATGGATTTTAAGTAGGTTAAGTGTTTTAAATGTTTCTCCACATTTGTGGCAGCTGTGATCACTTTCATGTAACTGTGTGTATAAAAATAGTTGATTTTAAGATAAAATTTGTTTTGCGATTTCTTTCATTCATGAACTTACCAAAGACTCCTGATCCGATTCAAAATTATTGAAATCCTCCTCGCTTTTGTCATTCTTAGAGAACTTAAACCTTTTAGACTTTTGCTTTTTCTTCAGTATAGCCAGCGGCACATCATAGCTATCATTATCATAAAATTCAGCATCATCGTCAAAATCGTTAGCAATAATTGGCACATTCTGAAAATCATCATTGTCAGCATCATCATCATAAGACTGTATTAGACTATCGTATATTTTATCCTCCTCTGCTTCGAATTTGCAAGGCCCCTTGGAAAAATCAGCATAACACTTGGCATCTTGATTCGGTGTTTCAGATATGCACAAATCTTTGGCAAAATGCAAACTTTTTAAATGATGCAAAAAGTCTTCGAATGAAAAGGACTTCATTTCGCAAAAAGTACAGTAGACAGTAAAATCTGTAGTATTGTGGCAAAATATTTCGCCACATTTGGTTTTTGCTTGTATGTTAAAATTAAATGTTGGCAATAATTTTAACATGTTTTACACTTTACAATTACTTTTTATCCTTTTACCAAGCGTATCAAAATAGCAAATAGTGTCTTCTTGTATTTGTGTTTATAAAAAATTAACCCTTGTGTATATATCAAAAAACAAATCTTTATAAATCACTCACAATAGCTAGAAAAATGAAAGTAACTAACTTTATGTTTTGTTGGTAAACAAAAAACAGCTGTCACGGGAATGTATCTGAGAAATACTTTAAACATATGCAAACACAGTAACAAAGTAGTACATACTCCATGTGCCCAGTATTCATTGTACCTTGTATTTTGGATAGACGTACTAAAATGTTTAATTCATTTACATTTTGCCCCAATTGTAATTAAAACTTGTGTACGGTTGAAATTAAAAGGTATTGCTAGGTGGAACTCAATCTAATAAGTTAAAGCCGTGAAGAAGCATCTCGGATATTTGAAACGGATGTTTTACTGTACTTTAAAATAAAAGAACTTTTGGTCCTCTGTTATAATTCTCTTGGGATACACGTTAGTAAGTCACAAAACACATCACACTTAAGAGCGACATAGCACGCCAAACAGAAACAAGCTTGCCAATTTTATTTTTTTGCGTTAAGCACACACAAAAAAGTGTACAAAATGTGCGAGTACCTGTTTAAGTTATATTAAAATCTTTTAAAATAAAACCAAATCAATAGATAGAAATTTTACGAAATTTTTATTTAACTAAGGAAAACATGTATTTTTACAATAATTCATATTACTCACGCTGACTTTAGTTTAGGTTCACGATGTACGTGACGCATATGACCTTGTAAAGAATTTGGATGCTTAAATGCACTTTCACACAATTTACATTTAAATGTTTTCTCATCGGAATGTATGTAACTATGACGCACCAATACTCGTCGATTAGCGAAGGCCCTATTACAAATCGGACATACATGGGGTCGTGTTTCTAAATGCGAAATCATATGTTCCTGCAAGGCCATTTTTGATATAAAAGGTTTACTACACACTTCACAAGGAAAAGGCTTTTCACCAGTATGCACTCGCAGATGTGTAATTAGCTGCGGATTGGAGCGACAACCATAACCACACACATCGCATACAAATTTTTTTGGTATTCTGTGAGTATATTCATGAGAGGCTAATCGTCGTGATGTCTGAAAAGCTTTTCCACAATTCTCATATTTACATATAAAGTTACGCTCCATTGTATGAACTTCAAGGTGTCGCTTAAGGTACTCTTCGTCGATAAAACCTCTGCCGCAGTTTTCCATTGGACATATAAACTTTTTTTCGGTGGTGTGTGTTTTTAAATGGCACTCCACATGGGAAGTACGCGTAAAACGCTTATCACAGAGTGAACATTTATAACCATTATGCAGTTCTCGAACATGTTGGTCAAGATATTTTTTCTGCAAAAATATATCGTAGCATTCCGTGCAAGTATATTCAACGACTTTGGATTTTCTTGTGAAATTCGACAAAGATTTGTTAACATCTTTGACAGATTTATTTTGCTAAAGAAAAGATTAAATTAATTAAAATTACGCACGAAGGACTTTTATTTACAAAATAATTTCAATTAAACTAAAATACTCACTTCATTATCTGACTTATCCGTCTGGCTATTATTAGTGTCTTGGCGTTTTTTTAAACCCAGCTTTCGTTTAGGTTTCTTTAAAATTTTTAAGCTTTCTTCTTCCCAACTTTCATCACTGCTATCCGATGGTGGCTGCTCAATATTATTCCACAATAAGTCATCTTCTTTGTCATCAGAAACATTTTCATTTTTTACATTTACTCCCCCATTATTTGATGCAGGTTGATCAATATTGTGCCATATTATAGCTTCCTCTTTTTGATGTGCAGTTTCATTTTTTACATTTAGCTCCAGATAATCTTTTAACTCTTCATTTTGGCAAGGGTTTCGTTTGTTTAATTCATTTTTTAAATGTACATTTTGTATGTGAAGAAGAAAGTCATCAAATTGAAACGATTTCATTTGGCAAAAGGTACAAAAGATGGTAAAATCTTTAGAAGTGTGGCAAAATATTTCTCCACACTTAGTTTTATTCTGCGGTATTAAGTTAAGTGTAGGCTGAAGTTTAAGCATTATGTTTTTAACTTTATATTATATGTTTTGCTTATTAAATTAAAGAATTTGCTATTCGTAGTAAACTTCACTTCAAAGTTTCTAAGTAAATACCTTGTACTTTTGTACCACAAATGGGCAATCACAATAGTTAAAAACCTTAGAGTTACCAAGTCTAAAAAATTATAATTTTCAATGAACATTATTTTAAAAAAGCAGATTTAAAGGGTATAAATAAAAAAAAATTAATAAAGGAACAAAAATTTTGGTACCTGTTAATCCCATGTATTTTAATAAAAAAATTAAATTAATTTCTTTTTTGATATTTTAATAATTATTTGCAGAATTTAGTTTTTTTCTTTTTTAATATTTTAGCGACAAAATCATGATAGCTGCACGGTGCTTCCTTTAAACCTACCTATGTCCAAATTCATAATCTTTTAATATGGAAAATACATTTTTTTAATTAAGCATGTTGAATTGTTTATTATTTGCATTATATAAAAAAATAAATAAATAACAATTACTAACAATAATTATTAAATACTTAACAGTCGCGTACAATGCTATTTACAGCAGAAATAGTTTCCTCTCTTGCTATAGGGGGTGTTACCTCTAAAACACTAGAAAAATTATCGGGAAAGAATGAAGTATAGGTTGCGTTTTGTATTAATTCCACAATAACTCTTTTCGCTTCTTCTTCTTTATGATTAATAACATCGTCCTGTTGAACATTTTGTAACACTGTTTGATTGTGCCCTCGAGAATTCAATATATACGTATGACTAGAGTTCAAAAGATTTGTTTTTTGTTGTTCTATACAATGATTTTCTTGGCTTTCTAATTTTGATACTGATGTGTGTGCTGCAGCTTCTAATGCTTCATGATGAATTTCGATTTGTTCTTCAATAATTTGATCTGGAAAGTTATCATTTTCAATTACAAACGCAGAATCGGTTGCACTTGAATTTAACAGTGGTTTTCTTCTCGTCATACAACGTTCATTATTGCGAGATCGACGTTTGCGTTTAAATGAGTTGGTGTGCGATTCCTTTTTGGTTTTTGGTGGTGGTCTTGGGAGTTTATGCATTATTTTAAAATGATGACTCAGGCCTGAACTAAAATTAAACACTTTGCCACATTCTGAACAGCTAAGTAAACGTTTCGGGCGAGGTGTATGAATTTTCATATGCTGCGTAATACGTAAAGTTATCTTACCACACACAACACAAGTTTGAGGCACTTGTTCCTTGTGATTCCGCATATGTTCTAACAAAAAGTATTCTGTGGAATACTTACGCCCACAGGTGGTGCACTTAAACACTTCACCTGAATTATGAGATGCTAAATGTTCTTCGAAAGTAATCGGATCGGAAAAGTTTTTATTGCATTTTTTACAGTTAAAAGGTCTGTCTAAATGAACTTTAACCATATGTCTTTCTAGTAGAGAGAGACTGCTTAGTTGGCGATTACATATTTGGCATATGAAACCTTCCGGATAGTGCACAGATTCTACATGATGCTTAAGTTGACTTAATTTGTTAAAAAGTTGGTCGCAATCTGAGCATTTATGAGCTAGTTTTACACTACTGTCCGATTCGAGATAATGTATTCGCTTATGTATAGTTAAGCTAAAATGGCTGCGAAAAGTTTTTCCACACGCTGGACAGACTGCCATCTTTTCCTTTTTTTCCTCTGTTTTGTAGTGTTTATAACTGGGAGTATTTGAAATATGTAATTGTTCATTGTTTAACAATTCGTTAGTTATAGGAATATTAAGAGACGAGGGCATTTTGTTGGGTATTTTGGTTCCTTCTGGTATAAGTGTTATAAGAGTTTCTCCAATTATTTTTCGCGAAACTTCTGTCGTCTGATTTGCTTTATTATCTGTATCTGTTCGGTTTTTATTGAAAAGTTCCATTGTGTTATCTGCTTCCACTTTATCTTTTACTAAACTTTCTATGGCATCTTGTGTTTCCTGTTCTTGATGCCCATTCTCAAAGTCGTCCGAAAAAAAATTTTGGGATTTTTGCTGTTCATTTTGTATTCTCTCATACAGTTCCGCAATACGATTTTTCACAGCTATTACTTTAACTGTTGTAACCTTCTTGCGCCGACGTTTAAGGCGCAATAAATCCTGTATGTTGGACTAAGAAAGAAAATATTTAAATTA
This sequence comes from Trichopoda pennipes, assembly GCA_030448955.1. Taxonomy (NCBI): domain Eukaryota; kingdom Metazoa; phylum Arthropoda; class Insecta; order Diptera; family Tachinidae; genus Trichopoda; species Trichopoda pennipes. The sequence goes on along the minus strand of JASKUP010000056.1, from coordinate 10,171,437 downwards.
TTATAATTGTCCAATAACACTGTACATAAAAGTATTTAATCAATATCAGATATAAATATTAATACTTAATTGCAAAATAAGTGATGAAAGATGATTTTTGTGTTAAATTACATTTTTTTATAAAATTCTTATAATTAAAATTTTTGTATTTCTCCTTACTCGTTTTCTTTGTATTGGCTTGCGATCTTTATTATTTTTCTCTTTTAATACACACACACCTTCCGATCGAATCTTATCTATATTAGTCTCTTTAATAAAACATTCTTCAAAACTGCTACCACTATTCGGGTTATCAATTGGTGTAATAGTTTTTGCAGCTGCGGATTTAAACTTTTCCTCATAATTTATTATTATTTCGTTTGGAGATCTTCTTTCTGATATAAGTAAATCATTCGTTTCCTCTTCCATTTGTGCAAACATAGTTTGTTCAACTCCGGCAGGTATTTCTTCAGTATCAATTTCCTCTATTAACATATCTTCGTTATTTACATTGTCAACAATTTGGTCATTGACAGTATTTTCAGTTCTTAATGACACTTTTTCAAGTTGATGTTCATATTGAAATGTCTCTTCGGTATTTTCATCACTTCTATGTGGGGAAGAATATGAATTTATCACCAGCTCATTATTATCTTTAATTACAATTAAAGATAAATCCTCATAATCCTCTATCTCTGAAACTGACTCTTCCTCTATTCCTTCCTTTTTAAAAACTTGTGGTTCTATTTCGTTATAAATATTCTGATTTGATTCGTTGATATGATCGCTTAAGTGCTCGCAAAAATATTCAATATTATCAAAAGTTTCTCGGCAATATGTGCAATAGAATTTCAGAAGACGTGTGAATTCATTGTAAAAGACATAACCACATTGCGTATCACTTTCCTCTAAAAGGCAAGTTTGTTTATCACCAAAGTGATCACCGCTTGAGTTATGAGTGCTTTCCTCAATTTTACTCTGTTCCATTTTTGTTTTTTGTTATTATAAAAGTTTTTTGAATAACATTTCTTTTACTTAGCTTGTCTAAATTCCAAACTTATAATTGTTTTTGTTAATATGTCAATTTACTTCATACAGAGTTACCAGATGATACGAAATTTATAATTGTAATCTTTCACTTGTTTTACAAGTGTATCTTTGCAAATCTGTGTGATTTAATATATACGAAATTTGGTTTGACTACAAAATTTAACAAGTTAAACAGCTTCATTGTTATTTAACATTAGCTTCAAACTCCAGTTGTCTGCAAATAAACCACTACTTTTAATAAGAGTTTTATTACTGTAAACGATTATATTTTCTTCTTTGTAATATATTTTTCTATAAAAAAAATAAAGCCGCTTATAAATATATTCCATAAACAAGCATAAAACCGATTGTTTTAACGATATTTCACTGAGTTATTTGGCAATACTGGTCACATGATAGGCGAACATACATAAAGTGTTTACATCAATCAAGCAAATGTATAATATATTTCATAAAGTTCATTCATACAAGTTATTATTGCCACCTTTTTTCAATTTACCACATAAAAGTAAAATTAGCCATAATTCGAAAATGTATGGATTAGTTTTTTGATAAATTAAAATTGTTTTATAATTGGTTATGTAATAATCTTTAATGTTATATATTCACGAGGCAATATAAAAAAGAAAAAAGTTTTAAGTCATGATTTTTTAGTCACAAAGAAGCAATCACACTTAAAACATTTGTAGAAACATCAGTTCTGTAAAAAATTTTGTTTTCTTCAAAGAATCCTCGAGTGCATAAAGCATAGAACTAAACGCAAACTAATATATTTTAATTTCCGTACCTGTTGATATATTATTATTTTATCAATATTTGTTGGCAAAGACATCTGGCAACATTCAAATTTAAAGTCTGTTTCTTACCAAGGTATTCTTATTATGTTGGTCAAGTCAATTATGAACAAAAGTGATTCAGTGTACACAAAATAATTGTAGTTCCATCATATATATTTTAATGTTAAGAAAAAATAATATAAATTGATTTTAAATTCATTAAAACAGAACTGTTTCTAAAACTAAACTCTGAAATGCAATGAATTAAGCAAATAAACTTTATAACTAACAATAGTAAATGCATAAATTCGTCAAAAAATCGCCGACAAATTTCTCGCACTACTTGTGCTTTTTTTTAGACAAGTGAAAAAAGAAAAAGTTATAGTGGACAAAATCTAATAAAATAAAAAGTAATATCGCTTCTAAATGAGTGACCAGTACATACGAGAATTGTTGCGTGTTGCGGTGGCACAAATTTGCCAAACAATTGGATACAATGCTACACAAACGGCACCGCTAGAACTTTTACAAGATGTTTTGGATAAGTTTATGAAAGAATTCACTAGAGATTTAAGGCGACAAGTCGAACACTGTAAGTGAAAAGAAATTTTTATGGTGTTCGCTTTTACGTGCTAATTTTTTCTTTTTGATTTAGACAATAGAACAGAGGCAAATTTAAATGATGTGACCTTGACCCTAAATAGCATAAACGTTAATTTAAACGAATTGCTTGATTACATTAATAATGTCGAGCCGGTTCCATTTGCCCTGGAAGTACCAAAATTTCCGGTACGTAAAGATTCCTCGCTAAATTTCTTAAAACCGGGCAGCAAAGAAGTTTTAACTAGACCTGTACATGTACATGATCATTTGCCTCCTATGTTGCCACCAGAAATTACACAACCTTCGGAATTGCCTTTGGCAGGTACCTCGAACCTCTTAACGGATATTAAATCATTTCAAGACAACTTTATAAATATCAATAATGCAAATAGTGAATTAAATAACGGTGGGTTAATGAAATAAAATATGTTTAGCTGATATATAAGTAGTATTGTTTTTGTTAGATGCAACAAACAAATCCTCTAATGCTGCAACTGTTTTGGACAAATCTACGTTGCAGTCACTTTTCAAGTCTTCAAATAACTTTGAAGACAGTGAAAGACCAACACGGGAGGTCAGTAGTGTAGTTATGACCACAGGTGGTTATATTTCTCCAGCCGTAGAGGGTAAAATGCCAGAGGCAATCGTGCCAGATATTATAGGTAAATTATATAAATTGGATTTATAAGTGTTATTCCTTAGTAGAAGAATTTATTTTGTAGATAAGCTGATGGGTTTAGATGCACCTCCACCTCCAACGCCGCCACCGCCACCACCACCTCCTCAATCTAGACAAGTATCTCGTCCAGTTATTTCTACACCTGGTCCGATTGCTAGTGAAGTCTTAACATCCGCCGTTGAAAAAGATGCACCAGAACGTGAAGGTATACCAACTACTATCAAAGACACAAAAAAATTATTGTCCCGAAATCTTGAACCACAACCGATATTAAATAAAAAACTAGAATTACTTAATGATTTACAAGCCAAAAAAAAATTATTTATCCCTGGATCTGGTAAAGGCTATCAGCAAGATTCTCATGCACAGTCGGCGGCTGGAAGTTTTAATAAAAAATCATTTATGATGCATCAAAATGCAGCCAATATGTTGTTGAAAAAGGCCAAAAAGCAAAAGGCGCCTATTTTGCCGGGACAGCCTGGAATTAATGAAAAAAATAAGAAGCCTCTTACTGATAAAATGGGCAAAGGTGATGCTGCCGATAAGGCCCACAGGAAATACATGAAAATGTTACAAAAAATGGCTAAACAAGGAAAAATACCATCCGAATTATTAAGCAACATAATGGGTCCGGATAAAAAATCAAAAATAATTAATCCCGCTATAGTAGCTGGTATGCCACCAGGTCCAGAAAAAGTACAATTAGAAAAACTATTACGGAAGCAAGCTAAACAAAGGCAAAAACTGCTGAAACAACAAATGATGCTTGATGTGCAGAAACAATCAAAAAAACCTTTACAACAACTTCCACCTTTAGTGCCCATCTTTCCGCCAAGAACGGTAGACGCGTTAAGCAAGCCCTTGCCCTTGGAAATAGAAGAGCATAAAATTAAAATTGAAAACAAAGACTCAGCTAATATTTCGCCAATAAAGTCGGCCTTAATACCTAACGTGGTAACAACAACTTCATCAGCGGCAAATCACTTTCCAGAAGCTTTATTGTCTAAAATGATTAAAACGCCAGTAATAAACGAGTCTCAAGCAGTTGATATTATGGATGCTAAACCTTTAACTACACAGGATGGTAAAGAACTTAAGCTGTCTAATGAGCCAGATCGCTCTAAATTGAATATCTTCAAAAAGATATCAAAGCAAAAAACACCAAAATCATCATCTCCAACACCCATGCGTTTGCCCGCTCTCAGCGACACTCCAATGATAACCTTACCTTCAGGCACTACTATAACACCAACTCCAGGACCATCTAATCTCTCAAGCAATTCTTCAACCTTAAGCGCACCTCCACATGGTAGAAATTTGTTTCCTTCTACAACGGATAACAGTAACGTTGGCGTTAGTAGCAACATAATCGGTGTTGTAGATGGCATTAAAGACAAACCCATAGTGCCAGCTGTAAATTCCAATCAACCTACTGATTTAAGCATGCTTAATCGTGTTTTCGGCGAAAAGCCACCCGAAGTTGAATTGGTTAATAAACCTAAAAAACGAGGACGCAAGCCGGGCAGTAAAAATTCTCCCAAAATACCAGGAGTATTTCCCAATAATCTTTTAAAGAAAAATAACAAAAAAATCAAATTAGATAATAGCAATATATTCAGTCCGCAAATACCCCCTCAGTTACCACCCGAGTTTGCGGCTGCCGGTATGGGCAATTTTTCATTTGATAATGTGGCTCAAATGTTTGGTAATCCTCTCAATCCCATGGAATGGGCTCAAAGTAAGCATTTGCAACAACAAATGATGATAATGGCAGGCGCCAAAGAACGCAAGGAACATAAAAAAAAGAATAAAAATGCGCCAAACATGAGCAGCTTGGCAAATGTCCACATGGGCTTGCCCACTAATGAAGAAGTTCAATCTATAAATAAAAAGTTAATGCGTATGGATACAATACTTAAAGCAGCGCCACTTACAGCACCACCGACGACTGATTTGACAATCGATACAAGTTTAATAACAGGCAAAAAGTTACCCTCTCCGTCTATGTTTCCCTCTTCTGCGGGGTCCTTGAAATCACCGGGTAATACAAAGCGTTTGTTAACTGCAGGAGCAGAAGCTATAGCAACAAGTTTAGTTCAACCATTTATGTTACCAAATCGTCCGGCATTTCCCAATTTGCCTAGCAACATGTTGTCTATGCTACAATTTCCTTTTCCAACACGTCCCGGCTTAATACCCACACCGGGATTGTTCCCTACGCCTGGTTTGGGAGCGTTTACTAATAACCCTAAAAATCCTCTGTTACCTGGACTATTTCCTTTTCCCAATCTCAAACAGACATTGGTGGATAATTCATCAATAAATCAAGGTAAGTTTTAATATTTTTGCTTTAAAAAATAAAATATTATTTCTGTGGAATTTTTGCTTATAAAACTTTGAAAGTTTGCGATTTTCTTAAACTTGTCTAAACAAAATAAAAATATCTTTTCCATAATTCTCAATTTTTCTAATATCTTCTTCTAGAGTCGGAAGACCTAACAACTGACAAAAAGAAATTCGAAACGAACTTACAAATCGGTGAACGCGGTTATTGTAATGTAGCTCCATTGGTACCAGATTTTCTGACAAACCTTAATGATCAAAGTCTCAACACAAGCAGCAACAATAAATATACTCATGATCCGCCAAATGCCCACGAAACAGATTTACCAAAAACGCCCAAACCCAGAAATTCACATTCAAATACTTTGTCACAGGACAATTTGCTTAAGAAATTAGTCGATGTCCATACACCGGAAAGTGCTGCCGGTAGTTTGAGTGGCAAATCAATACCCTCAACACCTGGCGGCATGTCACTTAACACCTTTGAGCAGCTTATGAAAAAGAATGACAGTCCCATAGATTCAGTGTCTCTTAACAAGCAAACAAAATCGTTATCTGGTTCCCAGGAATCGGGACTAGACTTTTCCATGACTAAAAAACAAAATCAGTATCCACACGTTGGTGGCATGGCTAGTACCTTGGCTAGTGGGGGTATAGGGATTAAAACACCCATTACTTTAAATAATGAACCCATTGAAGTATCTGATGATTCAGATGAAACACATCAACCACAGCCTCCGCCGCCTGACAAAAGACAAGCAGCTGTAGCTCATTTAGCTAGTCATCAATTACAGCAACAATCAACACACAATAACATTAGCTTTAATATGGACGATATGTTTGTAGCTAATGCCGGCACACATTTGATTCCTAAATCCATGGCAACTGACTTATCGCCCAAAGAACTCAAAAAACTTAAAAAACAAGTAAAAAAATCATCATCTAGCATTAGTGCCAACCTAATGAATACAGCTAAAAATGAAAGTCTAACAGCAGGCCCTGGAACATCAGGAGGTGTGGGAAAACTGGCAGGAGGTGCAGATTTAATACCATTGACTTCAACTGGTATGGCTTATTCAGCCAAAAATATACCCTACAATAGTTTGACGGCCAATGCAAATCCTTCATTTCATGCCCATAAAACAGATTTTTCTAACTCGGCTACTGCTTGCTCGGTTTCCTCGGCTGCCGCAACAACAACGTCATCCTCCGTTTTTGATAATTTAACAATTACTGCCGCCATTCCATTGTCTTCAGGCACGCCTTTGAACACGGTATTTGATTTACAAAAGAAACGAAAAGAGCATAAAAAACTTAAAAAGCTTAAAGAAATCAAGGAGGGTAAAATCAAGAAGAAAAAGGATAAAAAGGATAAAAATAAAAGTAAAGAAAAGGCCGAGAAATATTTACTAAGCCAGACCTCACCATCTAAAGAAAAAGAAAAGGAGCCTTTAGCTGTAATAGAACCTCTAGGAAACATGGCACCTGCGCCAGTGGCTTCCAGCGGTAGCAGTGGTTCGGAAAAGCTTAAAGATAAAGATTTATTAAAAAAGTTAAGAAAAGAAAAGAAAAAAGAAAAACAAAGAACGGTTTTGGAAGAAATGACGCCTCATAATCCCAATGTATTGCAGCAGGCATCAGTTTCAAATTCGTTAGCTCTTAAAGAGAGTATAACAACAACTTCCATTACAAGCATAAACTCATTGGAAGGTGAACAACCCAAAAAGCAAAAGTTATCTCCAGCTTCAAATTATTCAACTTCAACTAATTTTGAACCAAATGAAGCTTCTACAACAAATATAACAACTGCTGCACCACCAACAACCCCAGCCTCAGTAATACCAAAATTAACTTTAAAATTAGGTTCAACACACTCACCCACTCCGCCACGAGAAGATTGTCATAAAAATAGCACTACATTAGGTATGGTGCCAACTTCGGCACCTATTGCTGGTGCAGTTCAACCGACACCTCAACCGCTACCATCTTCACCATCGCCTTCGCCACGTGAACGAGAGCCCTCACCCGAACTAGCCAGAATATCTCCATTAGTGACGAGACCTCCGAAACATAAATTAAACACGAGTAAGTATTTTTTATATAAAAATTAATTTTATTATTTAAACTTCAGTGTCAAAAATAAATATTTACTACTTTTTTGTTTAACAAATTTCTATTTTTTAAATGTCTGGCATCAGTTTCAAAATACTTTTTTAACTTAAAATTATGTTGATATCGAGTGGCTATACTCATAAGTACCCAATTAATTAAACAAAATAAACTTCAAAATCTTCCATAATTTAACAAACAATGTATATGTACATGTTTTATGAATTAAATTATTAAACATCAATTTCGTTGTTTAGGTGGTGAATTAGCAACAAATTCTTCTGCTGTAACCAACAGTATTTCAGCTGCAAATGCTAGTTCTTTAGAAATTGGTGAGAATAATAAAACAAGTTCTGCATCCAATTCGAATATTGTAGTACCGCCTCCAAGCCCTTGGCTTTCCGGTGGCACCATATCAGCCAGTTCGGTTCTATTGCCAAACCAACTTTTGCAAACAACAAAACAACACGATATGACAACCCCACCTATGAGTGCTGCACATAATACTGAAACTACCCCTAAGACCGTCAATACAGAAAGACAAAATAGCCCTTTGACCCTTACAACGGAAACAAGCCGACCGTCATCCTATATCGTAAGAAATGCTTTTTTTTAATTCAGCACAAAATATGCACACAATTTTTTTAATTTTATTTATTTCTTTGTTATTTTCAATGAAGGATGCTGAGGGCAATCGGGTTTGGATTTGTCCAGCCTGCGGAAAAGTTGATGATGGTTCGCCTATGATTGGCTGCGATGGATGTGACGCCTGGTATCATTGGTTTGTATATAATTTCAAGATACATAAACAATTAGAAAATATCTGTTTTTATTTAAAGGGTTTGTGTGGGCATATTTGTGGCTCCCAAAGACAATGAGGACTGGTTTTGTCGTGTGTGTATTACACGTAAAAAAGGCTTACATGTTTCTGATAAAAAACGTAAGCGCAATAAGAAAAAGTAGTGATAAGAAAAGTTTACAATAGATTTGAACATATTTTGAAAATTATTTTTCAATTTAAAAAAATCTTTAATATACCATGTCATATATAAAAGAATTGTATTATAAACAAAGAACAATGAATAAAAATGTTTGTATTTATTTCAAAAGTCGCAATATAAAAATTAACAAAAAAAAATTTGAATTTTATCAATTAAGACTGCATATGCATGCCATAAATGTAAGTGCTGCTAGTACATCTCGTTAACATATTACAGATGATGATATACAAGGATTTACTCAGCTGGCAACATTTTATTGATAACAACAAACTATAATTTGGTATCACTTTTTAAATATAATTGACATCTGAATTTATTTTTGACTGCAGTTTATTTATGTACATAAACTAAACAAATGCAAAGTTATAATAAATCGTTATAAACGATTCGAGAATATGTTAAAAATAGCCCAGCCTGCTAGTAATGCTTTTCACAACTTCAAATGTGGTGAAATATTTTGCATTTCACCGTTGGTTTATAATGTAACTTGCTGTTTATGTGCCACCAAAATGCATTTGGACCAGTTTCCAAGTCATTTTCAGATTCAGCATCTAACCTTGGCCGAAGAGAGCATTAATCTAGAGAAGGTGGAACGAAAGCGTAATGCGAAATTCGGAAAAGATATCAATCTTCTAGATAATATGTCCATTAAGGCAGAAGACCCTGAGGTTGATCCTATTAAACAAGAGGAATTAGAGGAACAAATTGATGAAGATGATAAAAGTTTGCAACAACTTTTGAGAGATACAGAAAAGTCTAGAAGCAAAGCAGAAAACAAGCATTCTTTAAATACAGACTCCGAACCGGAAGAATTAAGTATTGCAGAGAAATTGGAAGTACAGATTGTTGTGAAAAAACCAAATACCAGAAATTCTAGGAAGAGTATAATCAAGGCAAATGGTTTAGAAGACAAAACGTTAAATGAGGAAATTAAGCGTGGATTAAGTCCGAAGAACCTCAAAGAAAATAAAAAGGAAATGGAATTAAATTTGCAATTAAGTAAAGATTGTGAGTTGAAAGAGGAATATGATAATGATGATATCGATATGGATAGAGACTGGTCGCTGGAAGATAAAATATCAGATACAGATGTAAGTCCTTTACACATCATATAAATCCTTTAGGAATTTATTATGTTCTAAGTTCTGCTTACAAATTAATTGTAATCATTCACATGCTTATAAACTATTATTTTATTACATTAGAAACTCTCTGGCAAGTTAGTGATAAAAATTTTTAATTTAAATGTTTACTTAAGTCCGATCCTGATGGTAACAGTAGCTCCAAAGATGAATTGCCATTTCCTTGTCACACATGCAAGCGATCGTATCGTTCGAAACACAGTTTGCAGAAACACAACTACAGTGTCCACAACCCCAATAAACCACCCAAAAAACAAAAAGAACCCAAAGCCGAACATAAATGTGATCAATGCAGTGAAACATTTCGTTCCGCTAGGGATCTGCGTGGTCATAAATGGAAGCACACTGGCATATTTTGCGATATATGTGGTAAGCCGTTCACGCAGACTGGTAATATGATGAGACACAAAATACGTCATACGGGCATAAAAGCTCATAAATGCAAAGAATGTCATAAAGAATTTTTCACGGATAAGGAACTAAAATCCCATATGATTTGTCATACAGGTCTCATGCCTGTAATATGCGAAATATGTGGCAAGCGGTGTAGAGATCGTGGCGTTCTAACGGCTCATATGAGAAGACACACAGGCGAGAGACCAGCCAAATGTGATGTTTGTGGTAAAAGTTTCTTTTCATTTCATGATCTTAATGTTCATGCTGTAACACACAGTAGTGAACGGCCATTTAAGTGTGACATTTGTGGCTCGACATTCCAGCGCAAAAAAGCATTACGAGTCCATAAACTTATACATTCTAAGGATCGCAAACATGTGTGTAAAATTTGTGGCAAAGGATTTGCTCAATCTGGTGGTCTAAACTCTCATATGCGTACTCATGATGCTGCCTTGGATAAATCAACAAATGAAGGACCTCAGCAGCAAGCGCTTGCACCAGTAATGCTGGATAGTTCGAGTTCAAATACGGAAAATCACAGTATATTGAATACATCTAAAACAGGAAACAGTTCTGAGGCTAGTATGCCGCCAGATAGTAATATGTTGGGACAATATATATCTTAAGCAGTCGTAGCAAAGAAAAAAGTGTAACCGTTGTATTTTTAGTTTACGTTACTTTTAAGTAATATTTTTATAATAAAGTAGTTATAGTTAAGTTAAAAAAACTTGTAAATAAATGCAATAAATAAAAATTAAAAAATCATACAAATTAGCAAAAAAAAATATTTCTTTCAGAATCGGAAAAAAATATTCTAAGGAAAATATATGAAAAATATTGAAATATTTCGTCAAAAAAATATTTTCGGAATCTTGAATCTTTTCTAAAGAATAGTATCAGAATCTGGAAAATTTTTTAAAGCAAATAAGTAAATAATCTGGAAAAATTTCCTAAAGAAAAGATTTTCAGAATTTGAAAATTTTCTTAAGAATATTATTTCTTCAGAATTTAGCAAAAAATTGCTTAAGCAAATGTTTTCAAAATCTAAAAAATTAAAAAAAAATCTTTGAGAAAATATTTTCAGAGTTTGGATTTTTTCCAGAAGAAAAACATTTCATGATCAGAAAAAAATTTTGAAAACATATTCCTGAATCTGGAAAGATCTTCTAAAAAAATAACTCCAGAATTTGGAAAAATTTTTAAAGAATTTGGAATAATATTTTCAGGATGTGGAAAAATTTATTGAAAAATATTTCCAAAATCATATATTCCCAGAATCTGGAAAAATGCCTTTAAAAAATATTTTCAATATTTAAGAAAATTAAATGCGATATATTTTCAGAATCTTAAAAAATTTCCTGAAAAAACATCAGGATCCGGAAACATTTCCTAAAAAATTTTGCAAGATATCGAAAAATAAGATTTCCATAATCTTCATAAAATTTAATAATCCGGTTTCTCTCCACAACGGTTCAAGAGATATAACAAATAAATAACATTTTCTATAGGTTGACCCATTAATTTCCACATTTAGTTACTTCTACCTGTAATAATACATATAAATCATGTTACGTCACCTTGTTATTAAGAGCTATAATGATAACAACTTAGTTAAAGTTTTCCGTTGCGGATCAATAGACATGTATAAGCATCGCCTTTCAATTAAATAATTTTTCCATATCGGTACAGAAATTACTACTTCTCTGGGCACATATATAGAAAAATGTCACAATATGGCAACCCCGCTTGTACAGATAGACAAAGTAGTTCTTTGACCGTTTTTTATTTTCTTTATTATTATTTCCCCAGATGTGCTTTTCCCCCCAATATTACATTTATGTTTGAATAATACATATTTTATGAGAATGCCATGAAATATTTATGCTTAAGAAATCAAGCATAAATTAACGTAAATTAACATAAAAGTAATTCCAAATAATAAAATTGTTTATTATAATTAAAATTATAATAAATCTTATGGACTAAAGCACTAGTAACTAAAACTATCGGCTAAATTATGAAAATATCATAAAATATTTACATTTAAAGGAATCTAACATAAGTAATTTATAATTAGTCGGAATCATTTTTAATATAAGCAATATTATTTCGTGCTTGATTCCTTTATTTAAAGGAATCAAGCACGAAATAAAATTGCTAATGGAATCTAACATATTTAACGTAGATTAACTTAAAATAATAAACAAAATTTTTTTATAAAATATAACAAATTATTAATATTATAGATACAAAATATTACCGTGGTATAAAATATAAAACACAGTATCAGCACAGACATAATAATTTAACAGTTACCTAATAGGAATTTTTGACGTTAGACTTAGTATGATTTTTCAGCTGGTAGCATTTTGTTTATAACAAACTAAAGCTTGGCAGCACTATTAAAATATACTTGACATTCGGACGTATTTTTGATAACTCTTTTTGTACCTTAAGTAAACAAATACATTTTTGTAGACGGTTTAAAAATATCACAAAGCACAGAAAATATGTTAAAAGTAGCCCAACCTGCTAGTAATGCTTTCCACAACTTTAAATGTGGTGAAATATTTTGCACTTCACCGGTGGTTTATAATGTAACTTGTTGTTTATGTTCGACCAAAATGCATCTGGATCAATTTCCCAGTCATTTTCAAATGCAGCATCTTACCTTGGCCGAAGAGAGCATTAATCTACAGGAGTTGGAACAAAAGCGTAATGCACAATTGGCAAATTATGCCCATCTTCTCGATAATATGACCATCAAAGAAAAAGATCCTGAAGATGATCCTATTAAACAAGAATCTGAGAAGGTAACTGATGAAGAAGATACGAGTTTGCAACAATATTTAAGAAACAGGGAAGAAAACGTGCACAGTTTTCACACAAAGCTAGAAACTTACTTAAATATTGGAGACAAATTTAAAGTACGGAGTGTTTCCAAAAATACTGCAAATTTTACGAAGAGTTTTATCAAAGCAATCGATTTAGGAGGCAAAAAGTCACAAGAAGAGAAATTGCATGAATTAAGTAAGGAAAATACAAAAGGAAAAGAATTAAAAGTGAAAATATATAAAGATGAAGAATTGAAGGAATATAATAATGATGATGTCGATATGGATAGACACTGCCCATCGGATAATAAAATATGGGATACAGATAAAGTAAGTCGCTTTCCTTTGACTAAATGTCCTTTAAAGATTTAGAATATTTTGAGTTTAGGTGAAAGTTAATTATATTAGAAATTCATATATATTTTTTTGTTTCTTTGGCAAGTACATTCAGTATACGTATCCCTATACATATGGAAGTTTGTTTAGAAATTAGAAAAATTGCTTGATAAAAAGCGTTTTATATTTATGACACTTTTCGTATATAAAGTTAATTATAATTGAATAAAATACTTTTTTTATAAATTTTTTGTTTTAGTGCGATTCTGATAGTAACAATAACCCCCAAGATGAATGTGATAATGATGCTGTAGATGTGGGCAGAGACTGGTTGCTGGAAGATAAAAAGTCGGATACAGATGTAATTGATGTTAAATTTTTTTACAGATTTGGGAAGCGATAAATATTTTATAATTATTTTTTTCCTTAAGTCTGATCATGATGATAATAACAGCCTTAAAAATGAACTGGCATTTCCTTGTCACACCTGCAAGCGCTCGTATCGTTCAAAACGCAGTTTACAAAAACACAACTACAATGTCCATAGTCCTAGGAAACAGCCCAAGAAACCAAAAGAACCCAAAAACATACATAAATGTGATGAATGCGATGAGATCTTTCGCTCCGTAAGGGATCTCCGTGGTCATAAATCAAAGCATAAAGGCATTTTTTGCGATGTATGTGGTAAGACTTTCACACAGACTGGTAATATGATGAGACACAAAATACGTCATACGGGCATAAAAGATTATAAATGTAAAGAATGTGACAACGATTTTTTTACGGATAAAGAATTAAAAGCGCATATGATTCGCCATACAGGTCACATGCCTTTTATGTGCGAAATATGTGGTAAACGGTGTAGAGATCGGGGAGTCCTTAAAGCTCATATGAGAAGACATACTGGCGAAAGACCAGCCAAATGTGATGTTTGTGGTAAAAGTTTCTTTTCATTTCATGATTTAAATGTTCATGCTGTGACTCATAGTAGTGAACGACCATTTAAGTGTGACATCTGTGGTTCGACATTTCAACGTAAAAAATCGTTACGTATCCATAAACTTATACATTCAAATGATCGCAAACATGTGTGTAAAATTTGTGGCAAACGTTTTGCTCAATCTAGTGGTCTTAACTCTCATATGCGCACTCATGATGCTGCCTTACAGCCATCAACAAATGAGTTAGCTGAGCAAGCACTTGCACCACTATTCTTGGATAGGACATATATAAACACATAAAATAAATGTATTGAACACATTTTCGTGTAAAACAGAAAACATTGATTTAGAAATTTGTATGCCACGAGACAGTGATAATGTAAATAGTGAAAATGTAAATAGAACTTAAAGAAACAAACGAACAATACGTATACATATATGTACTATAATTTAAAAGTCAAACTTTTAAAATAAAAATGGGGCAAGTTAATAAACTAAATGAATAACTTAATAAACTAAATAAAAGCATTTTTAAAATTCTATCTGTATTTTTCAAGAAAGAAAGCACACCGATCACAATTGCGGTTAAGTTCGTGCGGGTATGTTGGTGTGTTGAACAAACGAATTATGCAGCAGCAGGAATCAACAGCCTTGTTTTATTATGCAGTTCCCTAACAGTATTAATTCATTGTGGCGGAGAGTTTATGAGATTCACCTCAATCAAATACACCCAAACCTCGTTTTATGCGACTAGTACGTTCCGCAAGAAATTGCACGAACCAAATTCTATTAAAACGATATACTGGCGTCATAAAAATATATGGATGCGTTTTTCAATTTAGAAATAACGAAATAATTTGAATTAACGTATGAAAAGTGCATTAAAAATGCATAAAAGACAACATAACATATGAACAAAGACAGTAAAATGGTAAATTTTTTAAGAAGAGTTTAATAGTTAGTCTCGCTAAAGTATTCCAAGTTGCTTCCATTACTATAATTTTCATTATAACTAACTGCCATTAAAATTATCCTTTCTTAGGAAGTAATTTGTGGCGCGGTTCAGGATTGTCATACTCTTTCCATACCTGGGTCCTTAATTTTACCAATACTTTTTTAGTAAGGGTTTCAATATTTTCCTCACAGTCATTCTTGCAATTCTTTTTCCTGTCATACCTGTAATGTGTCGTTAGATAATGGTTCTCCTCCAAAATATCACATAATGGGAATATTTCAGCTTCCGTATTGCTACGAATTCGCACAAAATTAAGTCGCTTTTTTTGTAAATAAACCTTTCATCGAATATCGAAGAATTATGTTTGCTGGAAGGGGAAACGCAGTAGTTGCTGCCTTCTTTTCAGTAGCGGGCTTTTTTGCTTTTGGTTATTTTAAGGCATAAGCTGATAGCTTAAAGGAACCAGAAGCACCCTTGTCTTTAGTTTGAATTAAATTTCCACTTGCTTCAGAACTCTTCAAATATTTTGTGGTTGTAAGATATTTCTTAATGACTGGTAATGATGAACCAGCACGTTCTTTTAATATTTTGATGGCAGCATTAACCATTTGTTTGGTTGGTGGATGAGTAGCTAGTTGCACATGAATCTTGACGAAAATTTTGTTTACCTTTTTTTTGTAAAATAAATTCAATTAAAATGGAATGTTTAGTTTTTTTATAATATAAATTCTATTGTTTTTAAATAATAAAATTAAATAAGAAATAATAATGGGCATTTAAATAATATACATAAAATTCTTATTGAAACAATGAAAATTATTAGTAAAATTATTTAATTTCTGAAGAATAAAATTTTTACAAACTAGTTTTAATAAAAATAGCAAAACAAAAAGGGAATGCTTTGATCTATAGAAAGGTTAAAGAAATTCAGGGTTTTGCTCTTTATAATGAATTGTAGGATTCACTAGCTAATCAGAGAAGATTTTAAGAAGGACACTGATGAAGAATATAAGAATTTGCAACAACAAACTTTAAGAAGCACAAAAATGTCTTCGGGCAGGTAAGAAAAGGAGTACAATTTTCAAATAAATTAGACATATTGTACATTGACAAAAAACAAATAATAAAAATTTCACAAAGGGTTTGTTAAGTTTATTAAGGTGATCACTTTAGAAGACAAAAAAAAATCACAGTAAAACAAAATAAACATTCGAGTCTCATGAACAAACTTTTTAATTTCATAAGCGAAACATAACATTGCGTAATGTCCCCCCGAGGCGACATATGTTTTGACCAAATCTCACCGTCATTACATGTGTCACCGGGGGTAAAAGGGAGCCCAGTCCCCTAAAAGGCTAGCAGGAGCCAACTGGACAACAATACTTTATTTCCACGGGAATTAGTAAGCTCCAGAGTTCAGCTTTTTGGATTTTTAGCCTTTTAACTGTTCTCTGACTGATTATTGAGGTTGGCCCATCGAGAGCATCGTGGTGGTTGTGCTTTGAGTTGTGTGAGTCGGATTATCCACAAAATAAAATCGACAGATTTTGTTGTATTTTGAAAATAGTTTAATAAAATAAATTAATAATTTAATACAACATATATCGTAAGTGGCTGTCTTTATTCCTTAGCATTTTAGAAGTATTTATTGATAAAACTTTAAAAAGTTATATTCAGACATTATCTTCTATAACTTCCCTTTTTTCTAATACTCATTCTAGCGATTATTATAGATAAACATTAATGGGTTTTTTCTTGATGCTAAATACTAAACATTTTTGGAGTTTCTTAGATTTGTTTCAGTGTAAAATTAAAATGTAATCGAGTGAATATTTTTAGTGTTAGTTGTAGGAATGTTATTTTTTGAATAGAAATTAGTGGCTTTAGCTTTTTATTACTCAATAATAAAATATTTTTATGATTTTTCACAATTTCTTAATATTTAAAATTATGAAAATGTATGTTGCAAAAAATATTTATTTATTTGTTATTATGTTTTATATAAATTCCTGTAAATTTGGCTCATTATTAAGTCTATGTAGTTTATATTAAGTTAATTTGTACTCTACTGCATTTTATAAATTATTTAATAGCAGCTGAGTATCATTTTGTTAATACAAAAAGGGTATTTCAATGGGAGAAATCTGTAACAAATAAGAATTTAATTATATTTTATCTTGTTTTAAAACTGATTTCTCCCTGAGTGTGTTTTAATTAATAATATTGTATAATTTTCTTAATTACTTGCATTCTTGGGAAGACTCCAATATATTGTGTTCATGAATTTAGAGGTTCGAAATCAAATTGCTTATGTTGGGTTGGGTTTTGCACCAAGGAGATGCAAGACAAGTAAATTTTCTGAATCTTAGAATGAATAAAAAATAATTTTGCCAAATTGTTTGTTATACAATTTTTTTTCGCCTTCCGTCGTCTTTATATGATTTTTAGGATATTTTTAAGAATGAATTTGTCAACATCCATTCCTTATTCGATATAATCTTTCTTCTTATATTAAAAAAAAAATAGTTTGATTAAATCATACCATGATAATCTTTATACTAAATTAATTTGTATTTTTATTAATAAACGATCATTGTCACAGAATCCTCTTTTGATAATATCCGTTATATTGGCGTATTCAACAAAACCAAAACCCCTTGTACTTATACGTTCTTTTGGCTGATGAAATGCTAAAATTTCTGGTTTCGTCATGATTGTATCATGTTGTGATAATTTCATATCTCTCGGATGTACCATACACAATTTTATACGTCCTATAAATGGCCAATCCAAATGTATATCATTTTCCGATTGCATTAAATGTACGTGTAAACTAAGAAGGTGGGGATTTTTAGGTTGGATATTGAGGCGAGCACAGAATTTATAGCCGTAGGGAGAGGTATAGCTTTCTCGGGAATATATCAAATTATTAGTGTTTGAACGCAAGTAATCAATTAAGTTGTGAAAATTTTTTATTTCCCATACTATAGTGCCATTGCTGTAACGGGCATCAACTTGCTTGTTTGTATTTGCCAGTTGTTTATTAAGATTTTCTATTTTGACATCTTGTTCGCAGGCTCGCTGCTCTAAGACCACAATACGTTGATACATGGCCTGTATTAATTGTTCTTCATCACCATTAGCATATTGAGGTGGAGGCGGCAGTGCTTCTCCTCCTACACCTGCATCACGTCCATTGTGGCCGTTTGCCTGAGCCTGACCCTTTGGCTGTTTTTGTGGATTCCAGGTAGAAATGGCGGTATTTTGAAAAGCCCTTAGCATTAATTGTAAATGATGTGGCATATCTTCCTTTAAATGCATTTCTAAAGCATTTGTCTCGGGTCTGCCAATGAAGTCACATTTAATACTGGCAAAGGGACACCTTTCTTCGGTTTTTTCTCCATCGCTGCGATAAGGGCACTCTTGTTTATGCCGTTCCATATCCAAGGGTGAAGCTATATAATTGCAACCTTGCTTAACATTTTCACACTTTAATTTGATCTGTTCGATTTCTCTACGCGTATAGTTATCTGGAAATATATCCTTATCGGCCACTATTTTTTTGTTATCCATGGGGCACCAATGTCTTTGGTTGCGCAACCAAGAATTAAGACATGATTTGCAAAAACGATGACCACAGGAGGTTATTACTGGTTCGTTCAACCAATTCATACAAATGGCACATTCATACCTGGCATCGGGCTCTGTCTCCTCGGTACTGCTACTTCTGTTGGCTGATAACGGGCGTGTAAGATTGAGCCTTTGTGGTGGTTGGGGTCTCGGATTTAGTTCCATTTCAGCCAATCGTTCTGGCAAATGTTCTTGATACTGTGTGGATTGACGTCCATCTTGCATGTTTTTGGTTTCTCTTTATTTTCAGTACAAATTTATGTTTTTGCCTAAAAATATTTTATAAAACTATGTAAAAATTCTACAAAAAAACTCAGTTTTAAACAAAAGTGTTTTCTTAATGCTTCTTTTGTGCACTTGAGAATAAAAATGTATTGCAAATTGTAAAAAAAGAGAATATTGATTTCTTTTGTTTTGTTGATTAATTTTGACATTTATTGACAGCGATATTAAATAGATGCGTCATATGTTCAGTGTAAGGTGGTCTCTCTAAGTTAACAAGCAGCTGGTGAAACGTAATACAACAGGGCGTGTAAGAATAAAAAAATTTTAGTAATTAAAATATTTACTATGTTAAAGGCACACAAACACAAAAAATGTCATTAAAATTGGTTAAGCAATTCTGAATAATTGTATGTCCAATACACTAATGCATACTTGCCATTTTGGCTTTTAAGTAGTAGCTTTTAATTTTTTTTGTAGTATTTTCAACTTTATAGTATTTTAAATGTCCCTAAATATCTCATTATAAAGAGAAACATCCAAATTTGAAAACAAATTATATATTCGCCCTTAAATAATTTTACATACTCTTCACAAAAGCTTTGTTAGATGTTTAAGTTGGAAATAGTTTCGGTTTCTCGAGACATTTTTGTGTATGAATTTTTTGGAGATTTTTTATTTTTTGTGTGCATTTTGATTATCGATAGTTTTTATTTTTATCTATGGTTTTTAGTTTTTTGTACAATTTCGGTTTTTAATAATTAAAAGATTTTGTTCATATTAAAGTTTTTGTGAAAATATGATATTATGCTAAATTTTCCGGTAAGAAAATATCTGATTTCTAAGTAGTTTTATTTTTTCAATTTTTTTTCTTTTTTTGCGTATATGTGAACTGTTAATGGACCGACAGTAATACATATATGTATGTATGTTTTCTCTTCCGCTTGTTTAATTTTTAGCGATTTCCGTAAAATCCCTTGAAACATAATAGACTGATTAATAATCTAATTTTGCAGCAAACTTAAGCTAATATAAAAAATCGCGTTTATCAAAACCGACAGTGTAAAAATTGTATGACTAATGATTAAAATATTAATGTAACGTATTTAATTACCATTCTGTGTTAAAGAATTATATTCTATAGCAAGAATGGCAATCAGAATTTTAGACTGATTTCCTAAATCTTAATTTCGGAACTAAACTTCATTCAATTTTAATTTAAAACGCATTAAAACTAAACTTAAATTTCAGTATCAATAACTAATTAAATAGTAAATATAATTATTAATATAAAATTTTAAAATTTGTTATAATATTTTACTATAATTTTGTGATGAAAAAAAATTGAAAGGAAAGAGTTTTCATTTTCTACATTGCCTCATCCAAAAAAGAGAAGAAAAAACTCTATTAGCGAAATTTGTCTATCAGGAGTTATACAATGTTCAGACGGCAAAATAAACCACTTGTTTCGCTATCTGAACCACAATAGCAAACTGTGGTGCTTATACGACTTGTTTCTTGTTTCGCTTTGACGTTTAACCGTTGTAACTATTACATGTAAATATTTTGTGCGAATTTTGATTGTTCAAAACAAACGATTACTTCTTTTTAATTTTAGGGAATACAGTATTTTATCGTGGTTCACAACAAGATTCAAAATGAACCTAAGAGATTTGCAAATGGAACAGCGACCTCGATATTTGCTGCCCGTGTGAACATAGTATTATTCATCATAGCCTCTTATTCTACTGTATTTTACTACATCTCTTAACTATGCAAGTTACTATTTGTTGACCTTTGTACTTTTACTTACTAATAAGTAAGTATTGGGATTATTCGTTTAGGAATTCGAGTATTTGTGAAATCTATAGGAAAAATAAGAATTACAATAAGTAAAAAAGTAATTTAAATACACCGAACGAGTTTCGGTTTCTAGATGTAAAACGAAATTGCCACCTCTGCTTTAAAATGCAATAATTATTTCTGCTCAGATTATCTGTATTTATACAAACAGTTGCATGAAAGAACAAAAAGTTTAAAATTAATCTCATCAGCATGTCCAATTAAATACATATCACCGGCTTTTTGGTCGGTAAAAACAAACTAGAGAGAGGGAAAAGAGAAAATAAATGTAAGTAACAAATACAACAATACTAATCTCACCATAAAATCAGCAAACATTTTAAACAGTCAAGTAGTGCTGTGTTTTGTATTGGGCCAATATTTATTGTCATACATATAAAGTGAGCATTCGAATGATAACCAGGGTCAGTCAGTTATTGTTTGTGAATGTGGTGACTAGAGCACATAAAACGAAGTCGGAAGAACATTTGTCTTTCTGTAAAAAATTAAATAATTATCAAGAGTAGGAAGTGTATTATGTTAATTAAGGAACAATTGAGTGGTGTTTATACGCAGCATTATAAAAACAAAATAACGGACTAAAATTTGAATTTACCATTAGCCAAAAATACGAATTTTTGATAAAGTGTTTTAAAATAAAATTAAAGATGAATAACAATTTTAAAGTTTCCACAATTATTTGGATTTTGATACCCTTAACTTGGGCAATTTATGTTCCAGAACCTACTAGAAACAATATTAAGCTAAATAGCACAGAAAAACAAGCTTTAATAGATAACAAACAATTAAAGAATGATTTGCAGCAAAATGCGAATAAATATCTACCTAATTTAAGTAATAATGATGATGAACATAATGATGGTCAAAAAAGATTATTTACAACACACCAAACAAAAACAAATGCACATCAACTATTACCCATACCAACACAACAAAAATCATACGATATTGATGATGACGTCGATTTTATTGCAAAAAAAATTACAGAAAATACACAAGAGAGTTTGGAGGCACAACCAACTGGTTTAGCAGAACAGCAACAACACAAGGTGTACGATAATGACGTATTGGCAGAAATTGATGAAGACAACGAACACCATAATACCCTAAAGCATTCACGCCAACGCCGTCAATTGTCGGATTTTTTAATTGCACCCAATACACGCTGGTGTGGACGCGGTAATACCGCCAATGGCACCTACAACCATTTGGGTGGTGCCTCTATGGCCGATAAATGCTGTCGAACTCATGACCATTGCAAGTTCTTTATATCTGCTATGAGCAATCGCTTCGATTTGTTTAATTACCGGCCCTATACGCTGTCTCACTGTAATTGTGATCGCCGCTTCCGAACGTGTCTAAAAATGGCCAATGATGATGATGCCAATACTATAGGCAAACTTTTTTTCAATCTAGTACAGACCCAATGTTTCGTATTGACCAAAGAAGTTATATGCCAGCAGCGCGCTAACGATGGCACTTGTCTCAAACAGCACATAAAGCAAAAAGCTTATTTAAGGAACAATAAAAAGTATTAAAATAAAAAAGAATACCAAACATAAACATCAGTCGAGAAAAAGAAACAACGAAAAAATAAATAAAGAAAATATAAACGAGCGCTTCCATGAAGTGTCTCTTTATAAACTAAATCTCTCATGCACCTTTTAACCTCATTTTTTTAAATAAAATTTTTAATATTAATTAAAAAACAATACAAAAAGTTTCCTAAATACAAGTACTTAAACACGTAACACTTTAGATAGATAATATTCGCAATTACAACGAACTTTTTATTAAGCCGGCGTCAGAGTAGTAAATGCTCTGGCAAAGTTATAATGCTCGTTAAGTCTGCTACAAATAGTTTTCATCCAAATTGCATTAAATATTGTTGCATCTAATTAAGGCTAATTAAATTATTTTTGAAAAGGTAAATATTTACTCAAACATATTTAATTTACAAAATCAATTCTTTAAAAATGATTTAACAGGAATTTGGCAAACTGGCACTTTTAAATACGAAAGGTGCCGTTAGAAAAAGTAATATAAGAAAAATGTGCTGCTAACTAACACAAATTTAAAAATGTCTCCTTCAATCTGACGTTTTTCTCTTTATATTTAAAGATTTGATTTTTATTTTAAAGTTTTTGTTATTGAGTGGGAAATATTGATGGAAATCGCATTTGATGTTTTTTAAAGATATAAAAAGTAAAGAAACAATTTTATATGGTTAATTAAATTCAATATAAAGTTTTTCTTCTGAACAAAGCAGACAAATTGTGTCCTAGCATAACATATGACATAAATGTTATCGGCTAAAAAGTCAAACAGTTTTTATATTGTAAATTAAAAAAATCGTAAGATTTTATAATTATTTAAAGGAAGGCGGAACCTAAAGCTACGAGGTTATATGTAAATTAAAGATTATAATTATTATTCTTGATATTCGTTAATTTGTAAGATGCGTTAAATGATGCATATAACTGCTTTTTGATAAGGATATTAATTTGTTCTGACAGTTTGTTTACAATGCAGTCCATTCAGAGTGCATTCTATGAATCCTCTCTCAAACCAAACAGGAGACCTTTGTATCCACACCACTAGCAAAATAAAAATAATGTGGGTTCAGGCGCATTTGGATGTAATCGGTAATGAACTTTGCTGATCTCGCAGCAAATGAAGCAAAAATGAGACCGCTTCTCAAATATCCACGATATCGTGAATTTTGTGATTCAACACATACAAAGAAAAACCAATTTATTACAATGGGTTCATTACCCACGCTAATACAAAAGCTTTAATCCACTAGGTAAAAGGCCATCATACCCCAAAACTGTAACAAGAAGAGAAATCACATATTAGCCCGTTTTAGAATAGGTTATGGAAAATTATTTGGGTATGATTTTACGTCAACACGTGTCAAATTTGGTTTGTGAACATACAGGTTTCGGCTATGTGCCATCTTCAGTGTTCTTTTCTCTCTATACTTATGGAAAATTCTCAAATAATATATATTTCCGAAAGCTGCTTTACTTTCGTGCACAACGTGCAATATGCCACTAAATGTATTGCATATTCTCTACTTGACTGCATTTTTTACAACTTCATGAGGTCTTGTATATTTGGATAAACTATACCATCCGATCTCCTGAGAAACCTTGAGATATTAATTAAAACCCATCTCAATGGCAAATTGTGTTCTTTCCTATTTACTTAAATTGAAATCGCTGCAAGTGCTGCCAATGTTTTGAATTAAATATTGCATTGCTAATAAATATCTTTTTTCTTTTTTTAGGAAGAAGCTTTCCAAAGGAAAGCGAAATATTGAAAAGAAAAAATATATAAAAAAAGATCTAAAAAAAGAAAAAAGATATTTATTAAAGATAAAAAAGATCGTTTAAAAAACTATAAAAATATTGCATTGCTAAAATTCAACGAAAATATTTTATTTCCTTAAATTAAATTTGTATTAATTTGTATGTTTTTTTTATCATTTCAGTTGTCGATAAAAATATTTCAATTTAATACTGATATTTGTGGGTGTTGACAATTTATGTCTTAGCAATCAGATTAATTTTTAATTATTAATACATAAAAATTATTTTTATTATTATTATATTTGCTAAAAAAACATACTTTGGTATTTTTAATATAATTTTTTACTTTGAGCTATGAAAAGAAATATATACACTCAATATACTTAACTGATAAGCTATTTTACTTTAAATCTATTTAATATTTTTTAATATGTATTTATTAAAAATTATATTTAAATGTTAATAAAACAAACGAATTTAATATCAAAATATTGATTTATTTAAGTCATTAATACATTTATTAAAATAATAGAAATTGTTCTTTATAAAATAGTTGTTATAAATACAATTGTTGTCTTGTAAGTAATAAAGCAATATGAATTATTAATAGTAAAAAAAAATTTGTTTTATTTATATAATAAAATAGAATTTTATGCCTTTATCGCGACCTTTGACAACCAAAATTCTCGTAATATTTTTTTTATTTAATAATATATATGTTGATGCTTTTTAGCGACATGTTTATTTTTTGGACTTTGTTCTAAAAGAATTTATATATATGTTTATATATATATATATATATATAAATTTATATATATATATATATATATATATATAAATTTCATTCTGATTAAAATAGAAATTCCTTAAACCCAAAAGGCTGAGCTTGAATTTATTTAAAAAATTTTTTTTATTCTTTCTTAATGTACAATACATATAAAACATATATGCATATGAATTTAACAGGTCATTAGTGTGAACGTAGAGTTTATCAAATATTTTATAGATATTTTTATACTAAGAATATCATTTATAATATTATGATGATTCATCATTATTTTCGCGGAGCAAAATTTAAAATGAATTTCTTTAAACGTTTTTTTAATAATAAATATATAAAGCTATATCATTAGTTTTGATTTCGAAGGAACTTGTTCGAAGTATTGTGATGTTTTTGGTCAAACTATTGTGTCTTATTGTGGTAGATGAATTGCTAAACAACATACACCGTTTTATTAAATTAACTCTTTCTTCCTTTTTATTAACAAATTAGCACTCCAAATTATTACTGAATGTTCAATGTAATTTAACGTTCAACAAATTTTCAAATCTTAAATATAATAATCGAAGTAAGTGTAACTAGTACAGTGGGTCTTAATTGCATCCACTACGATAACTAATATGAAAAGAGTATGGCTTTTCAACCAAAGCAAATTTCGCATCTTTCGTTTAAAATTTTGCACACTAGAGAATTGGGATATGCTTCAAGATTCTCTAGAAACGTTTGTAGAATTTTATTAAGTTTGAAACTGAGTCCCATAAACGCAAGAGCTTTAGAATTGCATTATAAGTTAGATGTTTGCAGTCTATGCTGAGTGCAGAGTCTTTTGCCTATGAACCGCTTTATTTCTTACTGCTGCTTTTAATTTTATTTTGTGACTTCAAGATAAAACTGAGGTATTTAATCAAATTAGTAAAAAAAAATAATTTTCTACTGAACACTTTTGCACAAAAATCTATTTTATTAAAATTTTTTAAATACATTTTTCTAACGTTGGCTAGAATGATTAGAAAAATAAAAATTTTCTTAAAAAAGGACAAAATAATTCATGAAGTAAGGAAACATCAGGCGATAAATTGATTTTATAAATTTGACGTAAATAAAAGTGGGACTTTTTTTAAATATATTTTCCTAGAAAGAAAATACTTTGAAACAGATTAGGAAAAGAAATTAAAAACTATTTTTGTTCATAATATTGTTGAAACAAAAACTATAAATTCTCGTAATTATAATTGTTGTTTTCAATGTAAATGACGCATGTAATTAAGCATTTCATTATTATCATTTTATTATTAACAATTGAAAGTGAGCGTGATTGCTGTTTACATTTCATATATAGAAGAAAAAGGGGCCGGTCTGATTGTTGTGATTAATAATAACATTATATTATATTAAATTATTGAGAAATTCATGTTGTAAGTAAACACTTATGAATCATTGTATAAACAGAAAATACTATTTAGAATGCAGTTTTATTTTTATTTGTTTGTTCATAACATTTTAATTTTGTTGTTTTGTAATAAACTAACAAGAATTTTTTAATTTCCTGCTTTAAAAAAGTGTATTTGTTTGTTTTCAATTAAAATTTATGAAAATGGCATTTTAATTTACATTTAAGCTCTACCTACTAAGTATCAAAGAGGTCAACAATGCAATTTGTGACTTTTAAAATTACTTTCTTAGTCGTGTGTGTGTGCGTGTATGGTTGTCAAACATAATCTTTTAATTTGTAAATTTTACATTGTTATTTGTTAAATTTTATGATCAAATTATTTAAGTTTAGCACAAAAAGCAGTTAATATCAGCACACATTTGTTGATATACGAAGCTTTTATTGAGAAACACAGTAATCATATAGATATATTTTTTATGGCAACATGGATATGCTTTCCTACCAGAAAACAGTTCAAATTTTAATTTTAATAAATACAAATTTTAATAATAAAAAATAACGTGAAATGTTTAGAAATCATAGAAAATTGCAGAATAAACATTTTAGATATCGAAGCATACTTTCAGGCGCAAGAATTTAATTTACAAATATAATAATTATAAAAACCGAAACTTGTGTCCATTTTAAGACTAAATAAATTATAAATAATATTTTTAAGTACAAGGTATTTATATAAAAATTAAATGAAATTTATTTTTGTTTTTAGTATTTCACCACACTTTTTCTTGCTTCAGGAAAAATTTTAAAAAATTGTTCATATAATTTTCTCTTCTTGAAAATGTCGCCCAATGATGTTGCTAAATAAAGAAAAATATATATATGTATATATATATATATATATAATTTTTATATAAAAACCTTGTGCTTAAAAAATTATTGATAAAATATTGAAAAGGTTAATAAACTATAATTATTATTTGACTAAATAAATTAAAAAGAAAACTGTGTTTTCCAGATATTTGGTAATATAAATTTACCTTAAAAGCGGTAGATAAGTAGCGAGTAACAAATGCCAGTCTGTCTTGGATAGCAGACAAGTATTCGAAAATTGGCTTTGAAAAGAATTGTGTGAAAGAGTGTTCTTAGAATCGGAACAACATAAAACGACAATTTTAATGTTAACTGAACGGTGTTTGGCAATGGCTAAATAAATATTTAAAGCTGATTCAGAGCATCTGGAATATAATGTATGAGGGATAAAACATATCATAAATTTTTAATCTAATCGGATACACAAAGTTAGTTCTTGAATAAATCGCCTGTACAAATAATTTCAAATGATCAGGTAGCTGCATAAATTCATAATCCCATCAGGCAGTTTTCTTATTTGCACTGAAAAAACAGAATTTATTTTGTCTGTTAATTTAATTGTTTTAGAAAATTACATTATTTTATTTTAATACATTTCACTTTCAAATAAAAGAAACTTCCATAAGATTCGTTTAGTTTAATAAAGTTTTGATATATCCTCATATTGTACATTATCAACAATACGATCCTTAAGAGGCCCTCTTGAAATTTCCACAGAAACGCAAAAGTTTTTCTCATCTAGTTTTCTTAGAATAGCTTCACAACCGCGATAAGCACCATTAACTACTAAAACTAATTTATCTAGGGCAGGTATAACTGTTTCCAAATGAGCCTAAAAAAAATTAAAAAATATGGAATTTGTAAAGTTTTACTTTATTTAATTTTTTTACCTGATCCACTTTCACCTTCTCTCCTGATTCCAAAAACTTCACTTTAGCCTTATATTTGTCTATAACTTCTTGTACCACAGCTTTTTGTTTATAGTATTTATTTCCTAAAGATTCACTTATAAACTTCACCACTATACCCTCATGTAGCCAATAGTCTTTACGATTCACTCTTTCTTTTTTCTCCTCTTCCATTTTAATTATTTCTTCTAGGACTGAACTGGAGGAGGGCATGTCTTTATCTTTACGCTTTGTTTCTAATTTTATTGTTTTAGGCTTTTTGAAACCATCTATATTCTCTTCCTGATTAAACTCATCTGTGGACTCTGCTTTTATTCGCTTTTTCACCAAGGCTGAGGTACCCAATTTTTTTTCAGGTTGAAATTTCTTCTCTAAACGTATATCTAATTTTAAAGGTTGATCTTCTTCTCTTTTAAGTTCAGTGTACTTATTGTTATCATCTGTTTCTTCTTCATGTTTGTTTTTTGTTTTTTCAATTTGTTTTTCTATAAACTCCATCATTCGCTCCTCGTCGTCTTTTTCCATTTTCTCCTTTTTCTCCGCTTTCGACTGACGCTCCAACGCCTCCGGACTGCGATCTATGTAGGTAACAAACCAACCCTTTTCGGTTTCATCAGCAATGGCCTGACCAGTTCTTCCTAGCCATTTAACATAGTCAGAAAGTGTTAACCAACGTGTAGAGTTCATGTGTACATGATCTTTGTCTGCTATATATTCTTGGTATACTTTATTAGCATTTACTCGTTTGGTGCCGAAACGTCTTCTTAATAGTTCCATATAACCATCAGAAAATTCTTTTGAAAAATTATGCAAAAATTTTCCAGGACAATCAGCAAAGAGTAGCAATTGTCTTTGATGGCTTTCGCTCATGGTATGACACTTGAAGCCATTTTCATCTCTGCATTGTTTTTCACACATTTGACAATACCAGCGCAATTTCTGCAAGCCTTTGGCTTTCATTTTATTAGCCAAATATTTGGGAGTACCTACTTCGGCGCGACCCATTTTTATGCTATTTTATTTTATAATCTTTGAAATCTGTGAACTTCTAGGGGCGACAAACGTTTTGGTTTTCTATAAACAAAAGATAAACACAACAAATTTATGTCCTGAAGACAGTAGTGTTATACTGATAAGTCAGCTGTTGTGACTGCAGTGTTGCAATTGTTTGAATTTTAGAAAGTGTGCGAAAGCAGGGTTTGGAAATATTAAAAATTAAGTTTTTTTTACTGTCTGCTAATTTCTAAAAATCTTTTAAAATTTATTTTGATAAGGCCAAAATATTGTCTTTATTATTCTTTGTTAATCATTCAATTAATAAGCAAATGAACATTTTCAAAAAGTTCTGATATAATGAGTGGGCAAATTTGAGGTTAGGAAGTAAATTGTCTGCCAAATAATTGAATACCAAAACTTGAACTATCATCCTCAAGAATTTATTTAGTAAAAAGTTGAAAAATTTTAAGTATGAAACATGACCCTATTGAGTAAGAATTTTAATTGTAAAAATTACCTATCAAAATGGTGAAAATTTCACTTTGCAAGATTCAAGTTTCT
The DNA here is from genome assembly GCA_030448955.1 of Trichopoda pennipes. NCBI lineage: Eukaryota > Metazoa > Arthropoda > Insecta > Diptera > Tachinidae > Trichopoda > Trichopoda pennipes. The sequence continues at coordinate 10,141,755 of JASKUP010000056.1, read as the reverse complement.
TCTGCTCGTAACTGATCTCTTCTGTGACCACAGCACGTAATTTAATCGTCAAATTTGAGGCTCACGGTGTAGCCGCTCAACTGCAAAGTATTTTAAATAAGCTTGGATCGGCGATCACAACAAGTAGGCAACTCTAGAAAATTGACTGTTTTAAAAACAAGGCATTTTTCAACACAATCATTTTTAGTGATGTTTGTTATGCAACAAAGAAAGTTATCGCATATCACTACATCCACAAACAGTCCCCGAAAAACCATTATCATGAAAGATAAAATTCGGCACTGTGTTGAGGAGATAAGCAAAGTTTTGTTGCAATATGTGATTCAAAAGTTTGTTAATAAAAGCGGACGTCTGCTGATGTGGTAGAGATAAAGATTTATCCAGCATCATATTCCATCGCTAATTCCTACTTAAATTCTACTTAACTGAAGTTGTCAAAAAAGGGAGGGTTTTAAGCCATTTTACTTTCTAGCGTCAAATTTAGCCACCCTCTATAATATAGGTAAAAATTTTCATGTAATGTTGGCATTTGAGGCTTTCTGGACAAGTGAAGGATTAAAAATTTATAAGATCGTCCAAAAGACTACAAAAGCACTTTTTATTCAACTATTTGTACTTTAAATATAATATTGTTGCGAAGATGATTTGTTTAAGTTTCCAAAGAAAATAATTACAAACTGGACAGTTGTCTAAGAAATCTTATAGGCACAAGATAATAACAACATGCTTTTAAGAAATTTTATCAAATAAGATAAACAACAGAAATCAAAAACAACTAACACAGAACAAAAACAAAATATACAGCCAAGCACGCGCTTACGCTGAATGATAATAACAGCAACAATATGGCGTGATGCTAAAGTAGAATATTCTTGCATATGCGAGAATCATTTAAAACAAGCATCGCTTGCTGAGAAAATGAAATTGTTTATTTTGTGTGTACTGAAAGTATATAAATCATAAAATTTAAAACTCTAAAGTGTTGCGTTATTATTTTGCATGAAAGAACTCAATATGACAAAACGTTTATAAAAAGGAATAAACGTGTTAACTGGTGTGAGAAGTGGGGTTGAAAAATCAACAAATTAATTTAAAATGCAGTTCGAAGAACTAAAGGGAGTTGAATAAGTTGGATCTACCGAATACGTGGAATAAGGCATAATCGCAAAAGAGATCGATTGATGAATTCCAGTGTGGTGATATCAACATTGCGACATACGAATTTGAAGGAAAAAAGAGATTGAGGTATGTACCCTTCCAGCAAACAATAATGATTTAAATTCGATGCTTGTCGCTATAATGGCAAAAATGGAAGAAATATCTAGAACCAACAGTGATAATATTGATGCCATAAATGCAAAACTTCTACATAGAATTGACGCAATTTAAGAAAGTTCTAGAGCTGACAGTAATAAAATTGATAGGAAACTTCTAGAAAAAATTGGCACAATACAAGCTCTAGAGCCAACGGGGAAATGCTTCATGAAATATCAGAAGTTTTCGGTAAACCAGGTGATGGCCAGAAACGGAGAGTTAGCTAGTTTTTCGAAAAATTATCCGGCCTAGAGAGTGAAATAAAAAATCCTTAAGTGATCACATATTCTCGAAATATAAATCGGAATTAAATCACTAAAACAATAATATTTTACCAAAAAACCTAACAGTTTGTTTTATTCGCATTTAATAAGGATTTAACCCAAAAGATTATTGTATTTTTACTAACATTTTATTGCAACTAAGAAGAAAATCGCATAGCTGGACGATACAAAAGTGAAGAAAAATTGAAAACAACATTTTAATTATTTGTGCTGTAGAATTTAGAATTTTCCTTTTGTAAACTTCCAAATAAAACACTTGTACTTTCCCTTTATATATATTCTTTTATTTTTTTATTTCTCTTTAAATACGTCTTGTCACCTTTAGTTCAAGTAAAAGAATGAAAGAAACAAAAGACAAAAAATACACACATGTCATGCGTGTGCGTGTGCATGATGTGCTTTTGCCTACAACACAAATCAAGTAGGCTTTGTAAAAACGCCTACTTTGCTTTTCCAATACACCTCCTCAAAAGCACATCCTGCACGCACCAATACCAAAAATGATAAGCCACGGCCCTCTGGGGTGTAAAAATCGTGGTTCAACATTTGTTGCTTGGATTGGGAAAACCCAATCAGACCAATAGCCGATAAAATAATACAAACCATTAAACTAAAACCATACAAAATTGATTCAAATGAAATTACATTAATCAATCAACAAAAAAATTCAATAATTCAATAAAATCCATCGTCCTCCCTTTGATCATTTAGACCCATTTGACATCTAAGTTCAGTAAATCGTGGTGCAGGTAAAGCCTTTGTCAAGATATCCGCTACTTGTTTATCTGTAGGAATATACTCAATTTTTATTAGTCTATTTTCTACTTGTTCTCTTGAAAAATGATATTTTATATTTATGTGTTTTGAACGTTTGTGACAAGAGGGATTATTTGCAATACTTATACAACCTTGATTATTCTCGTATAACTTAATTGGTTCCCTTAATTTATCTCCTAAGCTCTCCAGCAATGATTTTAGCCAAATGGCCTCCCTAACTGCATCAAACAATGCCATATACTCTGCCTCCGTCGAGGAAGCAGCTACAGAGTTCTGTTTCCTTGTGTTCCAACAAATAACGTTGGTGTCAAACATTTTGAATAAATACTCTGTTGTACTTCTCCTATCGCTCTCACTTCCTCCCTAGTCTGAATCCACGTATCCTACAAAAGGTCATCATATTCTAAATTCTTCCGAAATGTTAATTTCAGGTCAATGGTTCCCTTAAGGTATCTTAAAATTCGTTTCAGACACTGCCAGAGCTCATAGCTATTCTTATTACTATACCGACTCAACAGATTAACAGATGCACTTAGACCTGGTCTTGTACATAGCATTATGTACATTCAATATCCAATCAAACTGTGAGATGGTGCATCACATCCATCATCTGAATTCAAAGCCTCATGATTAAGTTTACTTGGAAGTGGCGAATTCACAGGATTACAATCTTCCATTTTAAATTTTAATAGGACATTCCCAATATAAGCAGATTGGCTTAAATTCAAGTGACCGTCAGTTCTTTTAATTTTTACACCTATAAAGAACTTAATATCTAATAAATCAGTCATTCTAAACTTGCCCATCAAATAGGATTTGAAACTGTTCAACGTTTGAACATTTTTAGTTGATATAACTAAATCGTCTACATATAATAAGACATATATGTTCTTAGAATTGTCCCCCTTATCAAGAATGTAAATACAACGATCTACAGGTGAATTACTAAAACCAATTGCCTTCAGTGTCTGATCAAACATCTCAAACCGACATCGAGCAGCCTGCTTGAGGCCATAAATTGCCCTATTCAATTTGCAAACTAGATTTTCATTACAGGCTAGACCTTGAGGAACTTTCATATATATTTCCTCTTTCAATATACCATTCAAAAATGCGGTTTTTACGTCCATATGATGAACCTTCAGATTGTATTTGTTAGAAATTGACATAATAAGTCTAAAACTACTAATTCTAGCAACTGGGGCAAAAGTTTCATCATAATTAATTAAATACCTCTGAGTAAACCCCCGTGCAATAAGTCTTGCTTTATATTTAACTGCTCTTCCACTTTCATTATGTTCAATTATAAACATCCATTTACAATCAATTACATTCTTATACTTTGGCCTTTCAGTGAGTCACCATGTTTCGTTAAATGCATGTGAAACCAACTCCTCTTTAATAGCCTTCTCCCACTGTATTCTATCATTCCTATATTTGATCTCATCAAATGATATAGTAGTACTATCTATTGAACACTGAGCATTCATCACACAATTATCCAATAATTCCCTATATGAAGTTTTCGGTCTATCCCTTAGTCTTTCACTCTTTCTAATATTTATCTGCGGCTCAATTCTCTCAGTTTGCTCATCCATATCACTAGATATAATTTCACCAGATATATCTGGACCGGCATTTTCCACTACCACCCCACTAGGCTGTTTCTCTGGTAACTGTTCAGATTTTCTTTTATCCTTTTCATTCAAACACACTTCACGAACATTTTCCATATCTAACTGATCACCATTTCCTCCGGTTTCAGGAAAGCTTTTCTTAAATTAATTTCTCTCTTTTCAACTCAGCTCTAGTATTAGTCATGTTCTTCTCATCCACTACAATATCCCTTGCAATTGCAAATCTTCCAGTTTGCCCATTCCATACTTTATAACCATTCGGTTCATATCCGAGCAGTATACCCTTCCATGATTTCTCATCAAATTTTCTCTTTCTAATCTTTATATGAACATATAATGTCAAACCGAAAACTTTCAAATACTTTAAATATGGCCGCTTATTATGCCACATTTCGTATGGTGTTTTCTTGCATTTCTTTAAGGCATTAGTTGGGCTTCTGTTAATAAGATATGTGGCTGTTAATACAGCTTCACCCTAGAAATAGTTTTGCAATTTTGCGCCTATAACCAAAGCGTGAGCTTTTTCCGTAATGGTTCTTATCATCCTTTCGGATACTCCATTCAATTCTGGGGTGTGTGGAACTATTAAGTGGTAGCTAATGCCTTTTTCAACACAGAATTGTTGCATTTCATTCGATAAATATTCCCTACCGTTATCAATGTATAAATAAGCGACTTTCAAATTAAAAACTGACTTACTTTTCGCAATGAAGTCCTTAAAAGCTGTAAAAACTTCAGATTTGTAAGTCAGTAAATATGTTACACAGTAATGAGTATATTTATCTATGAAAACAACAAAATAGTTCCACATATATCTGAATGTACAACAAATAATGGCCTATCAATATGATCTTTATTCGTAAATTTTCCAAAAGTAAGTTTAGTTCGTTTTTCCTTCACGCAAGCTTCACATATCCCATCGTCCGGTTGTACATATTAATATCGTCAAACATGTTGTCTCTCCTAATTTCCAAAAATTTACCTTTACTAATATGGTCTAACCTCTCATGCCATAAACTATATTCATTGATCCTATTTGCATTTGATTTTTTTTTTTTTTTTTTGTAGTTTTGTTTATTTATTTACATCTTTTAAACTATTTATACTATAATAAACACTAGTATTCAATAATATATACATTTATATACAAAGTCCCAGAAACGAGCTCTCGAGTACAATCAATATAATATAACACATTTTAATTGTAAATATATATATATGTATTACTTAGTAAATAAGAAAGTTATATATATTTAATGTAATGAAAATTTAATAAAAACATTACTTGTATAAGGCAAGGATAAAAATCAGAAAGTATTAAAAATATTTTTTGTAATAAGTGAAATCAGAACTCTAAAAGTAAAAAAAAAAAACACAAAATAAACAAAAAAAAAAAACAGAATTTTATATATAACTATTTCTCTAACCACCAAAATTTTTTGTTTTTATAGTTTCGCATTGTGCGAAGTTCTTTATCAGAAATAGTTTTGTCATGTCTACTTGAGATAATGGATACATTGCAGTTAACCGCTTTAACATTAGCCCGTCTAAAGTTATGATAAAATACTGGTAAACCATTTTCATCTTGAATAAGATTTAATTTATCTAAATATACAAATGACTCAGGAGGTCCAAAGCCCTTTTGTACAGCACTTGCTATATAACTTAAATTCGTATAATACGGTGCCAATATTAAATTGTTTTCTTTACAGGATGTACATCTCAAAATATAATTTCTTATCAACCTAATAATAAAATTGTCTATTCTTATAATATTTGATGTATTGTATAATTTTTTATTTGATACATATTTTAGATAGTTGCTGTGTGATGATCTGAATAACGATGTACAAGACCTTAAGCATTTTCTTTCAAATATCCGAATTTTTTCCATGTAAGAAGGTGCAATATTAAACCAAATCGGACTTCCATATGTAAGAATTGGTCTAATAAGAGACTGGTACATAATTACTTTTACTCTAGGCTTTACATATTTTGAGTAAAACAATGATTTATAAGCAAAAAATGCTTTCTGTGCTTTCCTGATTATCTCATTCACGTGGTTATTATAATATAAGAATTTATCTAGATAAACTCCTAAATATCTGACAAGTTGTTTGTTGGATAGACAGACATTATATAAATTAGATTTAATTCCAAAGGATTTCCAGTTTTTTTTAATATTATTATTACAATTATTGATGGGGGGTCTAAACAAAATTGTTTCGCATTTCTGTATATTTAACTTCATAAACCAATCCACAGAATACTGCTCTACAATATTAAAAGAATCTTGTAGCCTCTCGTTTATTTTTTCAATTGTAGTGTCAGCATGATATATAATGATATCGTCAGCAAACGCAATTATATTCTCTATTTTGCTCAACAAATCCAAAATAAATATATTAAATAGAGTTGGGGAGTTAACAGTGCCTTGTTGCAAGCCGTTAATAATCTTGAACGTTTTACTGCTTTTGTAATTTTGGTAGAATATTCTAAAGGATCTATTACTTATCATATTAAATATGAGTACTAACAAACTAGAAGGAAACTCGAGGTCTATTAATTTAAATATTAATCCCGGAATCCATATGCTATCAAATGCTTTTTCCATATCTACTAAACAAGCTCCTGTACATAGTTTTTTGTTCCAATTCCAATTAATACTAGAAGTGAGGCAATGTATTGCGTTAATTGTCGAATGTTTATATTTAAAACCAAATTGTTTGTCGTTGATATGTCCTTTCTCATTGCAAAACTTGATTATATTATTGTTAATACAAATTTCAAATATTTTACTAATATTAGGTAGTAAACTTATAGCACGTAGATTTCTTGGATCAGTAACGTCTTTATCTTTTTTTGGTAAAAGCACCACTCTTGCAGTTTTCCACCTGTCCGGAAAATATGAATTATTAAGCATATTATTGAAAAGACAACAGTATTCAAGAATCAATTTATCAGGTATGTTTTTTAATACTCTATTTGGAATTCCATCGTTACCCGTGGATAACTTGCCTCTCAATTTAGAAAAGATATAAACCAATTTGTCCTTTGTTATGAAATAATTGTCGGCTTGTAAATCACTTAAATTATTTGACATTTTTTCCGTACTAAAATGCGTTATTGTTGTTTGGTTATTGTCGAATACGTTTTTTCTTTCTAGGAATATATTAAATTTTTCATGTACTTCTAAATGATTATTATTGTTATTGTTTATTTCTTTATGAGAATGCACTGACTCCAAGAAAGAACCAATGGCATCTAACATTTGATCCGGATCACGTATTATAAAATTATTTAACGCATCCCTTTCAAAATTCCTGTTATCTATCGTTATGTTATTAAGTAAATGTTCAAGATGTTGTGGAAATTTAATACTGTCTAGCTGCAACGGTTTAAATTTCCTAAATTTTTTTTTAATTTCTTCAAACATTATTTTGGAATCTTTAGGGTCAATTTGGGATAATTTTTTCTCTAAGGTTTTGTTTAAGGTGTTAATGATGTTGTCTTTTAAGAGTTTCTTTATTAATTTCAATTTCGTTTTTAATAAATTTAATAATGTTTCAGTTAGTGTAATTTCTAATCTATTGTGTTTTTTGATTATCGTTAAAATTTTACTTTTTTCTTGGTGTAGCTTTTTTATGATTGGACTTCTTATTTTGTTGAAATAGTCAAGTTTTCTAAACTTAGGTGTTACCTTATCAATAGCGTTTAGAATTATATCATTTAGCTTATCGATATGTAGGTCTATTTCGGAGTTTAAAAGATTTCTAATTTTTGGTATAAGAGTGTTATCTTCCAGTTTTTGTTCAATACTATTTCTGAATTTTTTCCAATCTGTTTTCTTATAGTCATATTTAACAGTTTCGATTTCTTCCACAAAAGAAAAAAGATCTAGTTCATTATTCATATAAACACATATTTGTAAAGCTTGATGATCACTATCATAATCTAAAGTCTCTAGACAGTTCAACGTGTTGTTTTTCGTAACAATATATAGTCTGCAGTCTGCAATACATACATCTATATAAGATTGTGACCTCGGATACGAAGGCGAACTCGATGCATAGAGCTTGCACCTAAAATTGATTTCATTATCCACTAACCATTCCTTAAGTTTCCTTCCTTTAGTATTATCAGTAGAGTTTCCCCAATCACTATGCCTTCCATTTAAATCTCCAGCCAATAGGTAGTAATTGTTACTATTTTGTAAGTCTAAAGAATGAAACAGATTATACAATTCAGAAGAAAAATTTGCATCGTTATTTCCAGAAGGATAATAAGCAGATATAATAAACAAATTTTTATTTCCGGCCATATGAATACGCACAATGCAAGTTTCCAAAAAGTGAAAGGAATTAACAGTTTTATTAGAGAATATATTATATTTAAGATTACTTCTAATTAAAATGGCAGTACCCCCACCTCTTACCTCACCCGTTCTATCTTTCCTAATCATGGTGTAATTATTAAAGTTAAGTTTATATCTCGAGTTGAGTTTTGTTTCATTCAAAAGCACAATATCCGGATTGTGTTTATCCAGAAATTGTTGAAGATCCAACCTCCTACTTATCAGTATTAGTGAATTTACATTAATATGTGTGATACTAAGATTTTTTGATATGAAACTTCTGTAATTATTAGCCATTTTTACACACCTACCATGGAAAAAATAGCATCGACACGCGATGCTTGTAAATTTAGTTGCTTTTGAAGGCTTGCCATTTGGTTATTTAGATTTATCATCATATTTTTTAATTCTAACATAAAAGGGTTATTATCGTAGTTCAAATTTGTGTTCGTGTCATTATTAGATTTTAGCACATTAGCAAAGCTTGTTTCTGGGTTAAAAGAGTAATTTACAGTATTATTTACATTCCTTCTATTTTCTAGTACTAATTTCTTCTTAGATTTAAGTCTTTGTTGAAGTTGTTTGTACTTTTCACAACCTTTATACGAAGCTGGATGACCGAATTTGTTGCATAGAACGCAGTACAATCTATCCTTTTCGTTTTCTGCAACGTTTGTTAATTTACATTCTCCTCTTTTGTGATCATTATTGCATTTAACACATTTTGTTGGTAAGTAGCAGTTTGCTGCACTGTGGAAAAAACCTTGGCAGTTTTGGCATTGGGGAATCTCCGCTCGTTTTACTTGTTCCCATTTAATCATTCGATAAAAAAGTGTTTTTATATTTTTTAACTGACTTACGTTACTTTCTGGGCCCACTTGTACTAGAAAAAATGGTAAATCATATCCGCGCTTGATGGAATTTTTTGTTGCAAATTGGGTGACTTTTATAAACTTTAAGTCCTCACTCTGAAACTGGCATAGCTCGTTCAAAATATCTTCTGCTTTTATGTTTAAGTCTAGACCTTTTAACAAATATGTTTTAGTTTTCAACGCTTTTGGTGTAAAGGTGAAAAAATTAGAGTTTGTTTTAACTAGATAAGTCTTGACTTTTATAAAATCCTCTAACGAATTCATAAATAGCGTTTTTTTATTTCTTAATTCTTTAATTTTAAAGTCTTTTATTTTTAAGCCATTTTTTATAAATTCTATCAATTCTTTTGTGTCTATATCAATTATGTTTATTGGAGGTATTTTTTTGTTTTTATTTATTTCAGTATTCACTACTATATTTTTATTATTTATTGATTCTGATACATTTTTTTCATTTGTTTTTTGCACTCCGTTGATTGCTGCAATATCTGAATTTAGTTGTGTTTTCTTCTTGTTATTTTTAACATGGTTTTCAAATTTTTCATACAAATCTTGATCACACTGAATATCACTGTCAGTATCAAGCACTGCATAATAATTGTTTTTATATTGTTTGGATGCTGATTGATCCATTTTTTCGTTTTTCCTTTTTCTCACATTGTTGTTGTCTTTTATATTTATATTAGTATTGTTTAATGAGTTTGGAGCATTACGCTCACTCATTGTACACTAGCTTTAAAACTTTTAAATTATTATTTTTTATTTCGCACTATTGCAAAAACAAAACAAAAGTTTATAAGATTGACTTTACAAATAAGTATTAAATAAGATGCCGTTTTATGTTTATCGAGTCGTTTTTTTTTATTTAATTTATTATTTTTCAAAAAAAATACGTCTATACTTGACAACAAACTCAAACGCACTCCCTATTTGCATTTGATGCGTATGCCCCTTTCTGTATATTAAACTTAACGACAGGAACATTATCAATGCCCTTCAATTATAATTTTATCATTCATATTTACAGCAACACCTTCTGGATGAAACACGACTGTAAAACCAGCATCCAGCATCTTCTTAACGGAGATCAAATTCTGCGGAACATCAGGGCAAAACAACACATCCTTTAACAAAATTGGTACCTTTTTTGTTGCATAAATAAATTCGCTACACTTTGCCACGGCAATTTTAATAGGAGAATCTAAAATGGCAGCATTGTCAAAAAGATTTTCATCATTTATTAAATGATCAGATGCTCCAGAGTCCAGAAGAAAACAAATTCTCTTTTCGTTGTAGATAACACGTTTCAACATAAAAGCAAAACCCGACTGCACTATTTCCGATTGCCCTGTTGCCATTTGTGCTCGTTTATTATTTTCTTGATTGATATCGTTCTCTCCTTCCTTCTTTCTTTTATATATATAACAGTCTTTTTTCATATGACCGATCTTGCCGCAATGAAAACATTTTAATCTATTGTTTAATTTTCCTCCTGATTTGAATTTAATTTTGTTTTGACATCTGTAATTTCTATACGGAATATTTGGCGCTTTCTTTCTTTCATTTACTGCTTGCAACACTTTTAAGCTGGTATCTTTGCTGGCATGCTTTCATTTTATTTCATGGTCCAAAAATCTATTTTTAACAAACGCTAGAGTCAAATTATCTTCTGACAAAGTCTCAATTGCCGTTATTACTCTATCGTATGATGGCGGCAAAGTCAAAAGTAAATGAGACACCCTGTCCATTTCTTGTACCTACCCGCTAGACGCAAGCAATTCGGTGATCAAATCGTCGAATATATTAAAATAGCTTAGCAACGAAGTACCACCTTTCAGTTTCAACGACAGCAATTGCTTACGAACCGACAGTTGTGTAGCTAGACTTTTCCTTTCATAAATGGCGTCTAAATTTCCGAGAATTTGTTTTGCAGTGCACTAATTAGTAACAAAACCCAGAAAAAAAATCACTCATATATTCAATTATTACACCCTTTGCACTTTTTTCCAATTTTAAGTTTTCTTCCGCATCATTGCCAGTATTATTATCAATTACTCCAAGCAAACCCATTTCGTTCAATAAAGCCCTTACTCTGAATTTCCATATGGAATAATTTTCACCATCAAAGGGCCTTATGTTCCTTTTTCCTTTATCCATTATTTATATTATAAAACGTTTTCCTTTCTCTCAGCAGCAATGGTCACGTTTAGTCTGGGCCCATAACCTGTAGAATTATCCTTTTATAAACTTCCAAATAAAACACTTGTACTTTCCCTTTATATATATATATTCTTTTATTTTCTTATTTCTCTTTAAACACGTCTTGTCACCTTTAGTTCAAGTAAAAGAATGAAAGAAACAAAAGAAAAAAAATACACACAGTCATACATGTGTGCGTGTGCATGATGTGCTTTTGAATACAACACAAATAAAGTAGGCTTTGTAAAAACGCCTACTTTGATTTTCCAACATGTGCTAAATTAACATTACGTGATTATTTTAATTTTATTTTAAAATCTTTCGTTTTTTTGTAAAATAAATTTCAAATCTCTTAAATCTTTTACTGCAGACCAAGTTTCTCTTTTAAGTTCATTTTTTTGATGAGCGTATACAAAGAAACAGAAAACTTGGCAATCTTTGAATAAAAAGAAAACAATTTGAATTAAATAGAAGAGCGGAGAATAGTTTACAGATATACTTACACTTATAAAGCTATTTAAATTGATTAAGAAAATTTTACCCGCCAAAAACTCTATAGTCTGTTGAGTGCGTTGCATAAAGAATATCATCATTTTGCGATATTTAAAACTCTGTTCTATCCACGATGAATGAAAGATTTCTTCACTTAAACGGTCACTGTCATACATTAAACAATTCGCATAATAGCATAAAGGAAATATCTCCACTACCACGGCCAAGACATAAAAACAAGAAGCAACTTTTGATGAAAAAGTCTTAGCAAAGATCATTATGTTAATAAGTGTTATTCCTAAAATGCCGGCTGTTATAGTGAATTGTAAAAATATAGTGGCGGATATGACAGGTGTTATAATGTTGTAGAGTCTATAAAGAAAAAATGATATTGTAAATAATTTTCACACAAAACCATACCTTTGTAACAGGTGGACGAATTTGCGGTTAGGAAATAAATTGGTCTTAAAACACACTCTTTGTTGACAATTTCAGTAAAGTAGAAATGTGGGAGTTAGTAATGGAATATGATGTTGGGCAAATGTCTGCTTCTAGCACGTCGGTAGTGGTTCGCTTTTTACGTGACTGGGAAATTTCTCATCTAACATCTGGTTGGTGTGGGCTTGTGGCGCCGTCTTGTTGAAATGAATTTTGGCCAACAAAAGTTGGTTAACATGGTTTGGTAGCGCAGAGACTTCATGGTGATGACATTTATTTTCTCATTTTCGTACAAATATGGGCCGACGATGCCGTCTGACCACAAAGCGTACCTTAGGGTTACTTTCTTTGGATGTAAGGCTTTTTCGAGAACTGTTTGAAGAGCCCCCTATTTGCAACAGTTTTGCTTGTTTACAGAATTGTCTAATGAAAATGAGCCTCCTGATAAGCGCTCAATGTAAAGGTCGGTCGGCTTTAATTCTTGAACGAGTGGAACTTTATAAGCGTTAAGATGAAGATTTTTAAGCAATTTTTGTGAACATCGATAAGTTGATGGTGCAGGCTCTTTCTCAATACTTTGCTGTACGGCGGTTATGTTTGCATCACTACGTCCATTATGAGCGTATTGGTTTGGTCTATTGTCAGCAACAATACTGTGAGTCTCGAATTTGGCAATTAAATTATGCACAGCGGTTTCATAAGGAGCCTTTAAAATTCTTATATTTTCAAGAGTGTAATATTTCATACTTTAAATTTTCCAACTTTTTACTAAAGAAATGTCAAAGGATGACAGGATTAAATTCTTGCCATTTAATCATTCGACACTATTTACGTTCTAACCTCAACTTTCCCCCACTTAATATAACTTACTTAATAATATTTTTATGATCCTTTATACATAATTTAAGATCCTCCACGTTATCATCTAATGTTTTGTTGGGATTTGAACATAGTTTTCTTATTCGTAAACGTAAAATATTCACATGCGACCTTAAAATACAAACATACAGTAGAGCATAGGCATCATTGGCCACTTGTTGAAAACAAGCACCATCCATTAATATCCATTCTATTACTGAAGCAATTATAAATTCTCGTTTTGAGTTGCGCCAATTAATGTAGGGTAAATATAGGGAATAGGGTGGATGTCCGGCCAAAATGGATACTATAAAAGTAGAAGTGGCATAACTCCAATATGATATTGAAAAACTAACTACCAGGCGTCTGCCTAAATTTCTTAGTTTATATAATAAGCAAATTTCATCTTCATCAAGGCAACGTTCATCTAATTCTGCCATAACAGGCTCAGCAGTAATCAGTTGAGGAATAAAATATAAAAGCATAAAAATTTTCACCGAAGAACCCAATACATTAATGGCCACTTGTATGGAGGTGAGCAGGGTATCGTATTCAAAATCTTTACTAGATTTTAAACTATAGCTGGCTATAAAAGAAGCAGGCAGAAATATTGTAACACAGGAGTGTATAAATAAGCAATAGATGATGTAGATGTATTTATTCTTTTCCGTGCGATACAGACCCATTATGCGAAAGCAACGATATAGATAAGTTGTTGCTTCTTTACTAGAAACTTTGTCGCCTTTGCTTTTGCCAACTTGTAAAAAAAAGAGAAAAGATAAAAAAAGAATACAAATTATTTCCTTTACATTTTAAAATATACGAGGGTTGGTTAAAATGCCTTAACTAATTCATGACGGATTACACTTGGTTTTAATCGATACTTTTTTATTTTAACACATTTGTGCTTATCCTTTGTCAAGTAACAGGCAACAATGCCTATTTAGTCAAGTACCATGCTACATTCTTTTACGAAAGGGATAGAGAAGTGATGAGATAGGTAGTCAAAGTAGAAGGATAATTACGGAAATTAATTGTCGTATAAGACAGCATAGCGACCAGTGACCGTGTCTTCATCACTGAGTGAAAAAATATCCAAGGTTTTTGTTGGGAATCGAACCCACAACCCCCAGACTGGTAAGCTAGTACACTACCTACTAGCCTACAGGGGCGTGGTGCCTTTGTCCTTTAGAATTAAGAAATCACTAGATCATTAAAATAGTAGTTTCCTTTTAGTTCGAATCGAGTGTTTTTTTTATTTAGTAATTTCTATAAATATGGTAACAGGATCGGGTGGTTGAAAGCAAAATGCAGATTTCGCATTCGAATTTACTGCTTCCCCTAGAACGTATTTATCTGGAAAAATTTATCGTCATGAATGTATTCTTGTTTCTGGCGAAGAGTCATAAATTCGTGCTTTTTTAACAGTTATGTATAAATGAAGCAATTCATAAGGCTTGCGCCGGAAATAAAGGGGTTTTCAATGAGAAGTTTGTTTTGTAAAATAAAATAAAGCAAAAAATGTAGATTAAGATGACCTAATTTTTTATTGTATTACGAAGAGAAAAGTTCGGAAATTATGAATGAAAAATGTTATTTGGCAAATGTCTACCTCGACAACGCTAATAGATGTCGATTCTTCAAAGTTTTTAATCACTTTCTGGCAAAATGAAGGTCATATTTCATTAATTACATTACGGGTTATGAGTTTTAAGGCTAAAATCGATTGGGCTGGCTCCGTATTGACTCTGTCCTTAACATAGCCCCACAAAAAATAATCCAGTGGTGTTAAGTTACACGATCTAGCTGGCAACTTAACTGCTGATTGTTGTGAAATTATGCGATCCGGAAATTTGGTTTGCAACAAATTGATCTGTTGAAACCACATGTCAGTGAAATCCACGTCTTTAATAATAGGCCAAAATTGAGTTTTTAGCATTTTTAGCGGTAGCGTGATCGGTTGACCGTTATCGCATTTCCAGTCTCATCTTCGAAAAAAAACGACCCAATCACGCCTCCAGACCACATAGCGCACCATACAGTGACACGTTGAGCATGCAAAGGCTTCTCAATTATCGCTCTAGGATTTTTTTTTGACATACCCTGACAAGTGATAATGGGCTTCGTCTGAAAAATTGAAAAACCAGTCAGTTGTTTCTAAATGAATTGAATGAATCTATAGCGATGTGAATGGTCGGTAGGCTTCAATTCCTGCACCAGTTGGACCTTTAAAGACTTCATAGTAAAATCCTTTCGCAAAATTCGCCATGTGATGGTTTTGGATAATCCCAATTGTAGCGAACGTCGAGGAATTGGCAAATTTGGATCTGCTTCACCACTGTGACTCACGGCTGCAATGTTTTCAGGTGAACAGGTGTTGCTGTCGACTTAAATTTAACGACCAGTTTTTTAATCGCAGTCTTAGAAGGATGATTATGTTGTTTCGCGATTTTCGTGCGAAATTGGATTCGTTGTAGCAATTGCCAATGCATCTAGACGTCAATAAATTAAATGTCAAAACTATCAATTGATGATGTCACAATTGAAAAACAAATTTCTTGTTGAAAAACCCGATAATTTTTAACACGTTGTTAAACCAATTTGTCAGGAAACAAGCTGTGTGTAGCTTATCAGCCTGTGACGGAAATAAGCTAAACATAATCATGTACCGACGAAAGATTCTTCAGTAACGTGACTCAAATGTTGTAAAAATCCTACTGAATTATGCATCGATAAAGAAATTCATCAAAATCCCTATAGGAATACCCTAATGAAGACATTGAACCATGTGTCGGCGAATAAGTTCGAGATAAAGAATGACATGATGCAATTAATTCATCGACAGATGAAAATGCTTATAAGGAATGCGCTGTAAAGGAAAAACTCTTTTGAAGATATTGTTGTTATATGTCGTCGAAAATACTCAAAATTACGACGTCTTTGCAAGGAATTTTCGTAGCATTAGTGTTACAAAAACTTTCTAATCTCACGATTCTTTAAAATATCCCAGCGATTGCATTTCGAGTGAAATTTCAAACACTTGTAGACGAAAAGTTTGAGGTCGACATTATTGTAATGGAAATCGTGCCAGGAAGGTATTGAATCATATATCGATGAAAATATAAGTCAGCATCGTGGCGAAAATATTCTGCTGCAGTTGTTAAATCATCTATCGGCAAAGAAATTAATCAACCAGAATATAGAACGAAATGCATTAAAGCGAAAATTTTAATTCTTGAAATGTAGAAGCAAACTCTGTTTATCTATGTATTGGTGAAGAAATTCAAAAGAATACGATATATAAGTTTTAACTGGTACAAGCACTGCCACAAAGCTATTTAATTATGCGCCGATGAGTAAATTTTCCAGCATTATGGTCCGTAGAAAAAACTTCACTGAATCACATATCGGCGAGGAAATCCCTTAGCATCGTGCTGGAATCCTTCGGAGAAGCCATTAATTTAATTTTTAATTTAGTATTTTGAATTGACTAAGCAAACTGACTAAGGAACGCGACTGAAATGCTGTTAAGAATCTTTATATTCATTATTATGACTCGATGATTCGGAGAAGATGTATCAATAATTTAATTAATCAGCATCGTGAAGAAAATTCTTTAATAAAGCATCGCGATAGAAATGCTCTGCAAAAACTTTTGGATCATGTGACAATGAAATCATGCATCAGAATCATGTGATCATGAAATCATGCGAATAGCAGTAAAAACTCTTCCAATTTATATATCGCAGAAGAAATTTCTTTAAAGAATGTATTGAAGAATATGCTGGTGACGAAAAAAAAAATAAAATAGCAGTCGATAGTAATGCTCTGAAGAAGCTATTGAATTATTTTTTTTTCGTTCGGACCAGTACCCAGGGATGACCCCTACTCATGCATTACATTGTACCAAAACTAAGAAATAAGGTTTTGTGGAGAAGGAAAGAGGGGGTAGTGCATGCGGGTGTTCGATTTGAATTTTTCCTACATTGAAAGTGACAAGAAAAACCTGTGGAGGGAGTTTATTTCACATTCTGCTAAAAAAACGAATTTTCTCTGTAATGTGTAGTGCGATTCACTGGCCAATCGACCACAAATTGATGCGCTCTCAAAGCAAAATCGAATCAAACGCAAAAACCTGCGAGTTTCGGGAACAAGTTCCGTAATTTCATTAAAGCACTTACCATTGTAGTAACGATAAAACAGTGAAACAGTGCATCGATGCTCTAGGGAATCAATAGAGTAGGATATTCTAACGTTCCCAATTAACCTCGTGGCCCTCTTCTGTACGCGGTCGAGCAACTCCAAAGTAGACTTTGGGGCGCCCATACATGAGATTTTTATTCAATCTTTGGATGGATATAAGTGGTATAAATAGTACGACGATCGGATGGAGTGAAGTATCTCTTACACCGTTTAAAAAAAACCAAGGCACTTGAAAGCTTCTTTAGAAAGCTGAAAAGTATGTTTAGTCCATCGAAAATCACAATGAATTTTCATGTCAAGAACATCAAGAGCTTCCGATTCCGTAATATGATTACATCTTTATCGCCCATAATAACAGTTGCAGCATCATTTCCGATCACAGATCTGTGCGTAAGCATGCAACGTTGTGGCTTACCGTCATTAAAATTGACTCTATTTGGACAAGCCCATTCATTGCTTAGACTTTTGGAACTCACAAAAATAACCGGATTCGCGATGTAAATGTACTGAGGAGGTTATACTAAAGATTGCTCCGACAAAGAACTATTGGAGGATCACGACGGTTCGATAGAGGTTTTATAATCTGTAGTCTTATTATTATTATTTTGTATATCTTTCTCTGAACCTTTAAAAACTGTGTTCACGGATTAAGCAACATTTTGCAAGTTGGTCTTTTTTGTCAGCACCTTTTTTAATTAATTTCTTGCGAATCACTATTTGTAAGGATATATTGACTTTTCCTGCTATCCCAAATTAAAAACTTACTCTGTTTCTTCAAAAATAACTTGTTAAGAGTTGCTTTACAATTTTTAACCATTTTGCTAAAAAGACTAAATACAAATGTTCAGATTTATAGGATTTATATACGAAGAAATTTATGAACCATGTGTCGGCGAATAAGTTCGAGATAAAGAATGACATGATGCAATTAATTCATCGACAGATGAAAATGCTTATAAGGAATGCGCTGTAAAGGAAAAACTCTTTTGAAGATATTGTTGTTATATGTCGTCGAAAATACTCAAAATTACGACGTCTTTGCAAGGAATCTTCGTAGCATTAGTGTTACAAAAACTTTTTAATCTAACGATTCTTTAAAATATCCCAGCGATTGCATTTCGAGTGAAATTTCAAATACTTGTAGACGAAAAGTTTGAGGTCGACATTATTGTAACGGAAATCGTGCCAGGAAGGTATTGAATCATATATCGATGAAAATATAAGTCAGCATCATGGCGAAAATATTCTGCTGCAGTTGTTAAATCATCTATCGGCAAAGAAATTAATTAACCAGAATATAGAACGAAATGCATTAAAGCGAAAATTTTAATTCTTGAAATGTAGAAGCAAACTCTGTTTATCTATGTATTGGTGAAGAAATTCAAAAGAATACGATATATAAGTTTTAACTGGTACGAGCACTGCCACAAAGCTATTTAACTATGCGCCGATGAGTAAATTTTCCAGCATTATGGTCCGTAGAAAAAACTTCACTGAATCACATATCGGCGAGGAAATCCCTTAGCATCGTGCTGGAATCCTTCGGAGAAGCCATTAATTTAATTTTTAATTTAGTATTTTGAATTGACTAAGCAAACTGACTAAGGAACGCGAGTGAAATGCTGGTAAGAATCTTTATATTCATGATTATGACTCGATGATTCGGAGAAGATGTATCAATAATTTAATTAATCAGCATCGTGAAGAAAACTCTTTAATAAAGCATCGCGATAGAAATGCTCTGCAAAAACTTTTGGATCATGTGACAATGAAATCATGCATCAGAAATGCGAATAGCAGTAAAAACTCTTCCAATTTATATATCGCAGAAGAAATTTCTTTAAAGAATGTATTGAAGAATATGTTGGTGACGAAAAAAAAAAATAAAATAGCAGTCGATAGTAATGCTCTGAAGAAGCTATTGAATTATTTTTTTTTCATTCGGACCGGTACCCAGTGATGACCCCTACTCATGCATTGCATTGTACCAAAACTAAGAAATAAGGTTTTGTGGAGAAGGAAAGAGGGGGTAGTGCATGCGGGTGTTCGATTTGAATTTTTCCTACATTGAAAGTGACAAGAAAAACCTGTGGAGGGAGTTTATTTCACATTCTGCTAAAAAAACGAATTTTCTCTGTAATGTGTAGTGCGATTCACTGGCCAATCGACCACAAATTGATGCGCTCTCAAAGCAAAATCGAATCAAACGCAAAAACCTGCGAGTTTCGGGAACAAGTTCCGTAATTTCATTAAAGCACTTACCATTGTAGTAACGATAAAACAGTGAAACAGTGCATCGATGCTCTAGGGAATCAATAGAGTAGGATATTCTAACGTTCCCAATTAACCTCGTGGCCCTCTTCTGTACGCGGTCGAGCAACTCCAAAGTAGACTTTGGGGCGCCCATACATGAGATTTTTATTCAATCTTTGGATGGATATAAGTGGTATAAATAGTACGACGATCGGATGGAGTGAAGTATCTCTTACACCGTTTAAAAAAAACCAAGGCACTTGAAAGCTTCTTTAGAAAGCTGAAAAGTATGTTTAGTCCATCGAAAATCACAATGAATTTTCATGTCAAGAACATCAAGAGCTTCCGATTCCGTAATATGATTACATCTTTATCGCCCATAATAACAGTTGCAGCATCATTTCCGATCACAGATCTGTGCGTAAGCATGCAACGTTGTGGCTTACCGTCATTAAAATTGACTCTATTTGGACAAGCCCATTCATTGCTTAGACTTTTGGAACTCACAAAAATAACCGGATTCGCGATGTAAATGTACTGAGGAGGTTATACTAAAGATTGCTCCGACAAAGAACTATTGGAGGATCACGACGGTTCGATAGAGGTTTTATAATCTGTAGTCTTATTACTATTATTTTGTATATCTTTCTCTGAACCTTTAAAAACTGTGTTCACGGATTAAGCAACATTTTGCAAGTTGGTCTTTTTTGTCAGCACCTTTTTTAATTAATTTCTTGCGAATCCCTATTTGTAAGGATATATTGACTTTTCCTGCTATCCCAAATTAAAAACTTACTCTGTTTCTTCAAAAATAACTTGTTAAGAGTTGCTTTACAATTTTTAACCATTTTGCTAAAAAGACTAAATACAAATGTTCAGATTTATAGGATTTTTATACGAAGAAATTTATGAAAAGTTTTGTGAAATTAACTATTCACCAATGTCGCCAACAAAGTTATTTTATTTTAAAAAAAATCTTAAAACTTATTTAAAGTTTTTGTGTAATTAAGTATTTATATAAATAAAAATAAAAATTCATAACGAAGGTTAAACAATACAAAAGTTATAAGTTTAAGGCCAAAGGATTTCACAACAACTTTTTCAAAGTTTAGACTGGATTCGTAAAAAAAAGTTGCAGATATTGTCTACTAAGTGTTGCCTACAATATTATGCAGTATTTTTCTTCTTTTCTTCCAAAATGGGTTCTGCCATGGAAAATACGTAAGCATGTTATCGACATTAAATAGACAACGAAGAAAGTCTTATTACACGAAATTCTAATTCACTTTAATCTAGCAAATCCTTCCCTTCTTAAATCTGGGATGACGAGGCTTGGATGACGGTATTGGTACAAAACTGTGATTTGAAGGAATGACCCCTTAGTTGCTATAGTTTACTTAGCCGTCCTGTCATTCCGCTAGCTCATAATTTTATACCAATGAAATTGGTGATACTGTTTAGGGTTTTGAAATAGTTTAAGAAGGCAAAATTGGAAAATCTTAAGTTAATCCAAATATACTCAATTAGTGTTAGCATGATCTTGAGATCGGTTACAGTTTATCATTCGTAAAAGGAATATAAAAAAATAACTCTCGAAATTTGCTGTGATTGATTGATGCGATAAGTACGACTATAAGAGGAACAAATAAGTTTAAAAACTCTTAAATAACGAAGTCTAAAAGTATTTGCGGATTGAAGAAATCGGCTAATCACAACTCATATGGCTGTGAAGAGCATTCGAAAATTTCAAAAACAAAATACAATCAAGCCAATAAAAATATTCAGATTATTAAAAACAACTACGGCCCAGTTATGGGTTCAAAAAAGTGCTCTGAAGTTCTTACAATCAGTAACGTACAGTTCAAGTAAAAAGTAAACATTTTTATATTCCCAAATGAGGTCAACAAATTTATGACTGATTTGATCTTCTCGCCGCTTCTTAATTGAAAATGGCAATACTGCTTCTATCAACAAGCAACTGTCAGTTGACTTTTGCGTAAATTTGAACAAGCTGTGTCATTTAGTTTATATTTGGCAGCCATTGATAGCAAACTACCTTTTGAGAATAAAATAGAAAAAAGTGAATTTCGCTTTGTTTGGTGCTGCTGTTGGGTCTGTGGTGTGTTGTGGTAGGTCCACATTTTGTTCTCGGTTACGAAACGGCACAAAAACTTGTCTATTTTGATCCACTTTGCAGTTAAAAATCAACTACTTAAACAATGGAAAAAAATTAATCAAATGAGAATTATAACAAAGAAATAAAGCTGCTACACAAGTACGGCACGAACGACTATAAAAGATCTGATCATAAAAACTTTTCTTTTATGTCAAAAGGACTTTTAAGGCTTATTACTATTAATGTATTTGGCAGGGCTTCAGGACATATTCCAACATTTATTTTAAATCAATGTTTATTAGGGGCGGTAGAATAGAAATTTAGTTAAAATTTCTTATGAGTTTCTGAGTCAACTGAAAAAAAATCACAGAATTTACTGAAAATTGTGTTAAATAATTAGCGTCTTTTCTAAAAGTAGTGTACTTCCTCTCATTCACCATAATAGAATCTTCCTTTGACCACATGGCAATCCTGCCAATTTTAAGATCCTGCCAAATTTTCATCGAGAAGCAATAAAGAATTATTATTGCTAATTTGAAGATCCTGCCAACACTATACACCAACACTCAAGGATAACTGATCCTGCCATTTAGGAGCACATCCTCTCATTCGTACACCTTAATTCGTTCAGCCTTTGATAAAAATATCTATGACTAAGAATATTTCTTCCATAAAACAAAAAAAAAAAAAACAAAAAACAATTTAAAAAACACAAAAACTTTTCAAGATCACTTGTCCAATTTAATAATAGGTTGAGACTAAGAACGCAATTAACATTAAGGTACAAAAAAAAAAGAAAGAAATGAAAACATCACGCGTATAGTATGTAATAAAAGCGAAAATCCTATGTTTTCAGGAACATTCTTGGAGAAACTTTTAACAAAATTAAAGAAATTTAAATTTGATACATACGTACTATATGATGATGATGAAATTTTCATCATAAATAAAAGGAATATAATAATCTGCGGAATGATGATATTAATATAATTATATAGAAAATGTCAAAAAGAGTAACAGAAAATATAAAACAATACAGACTAATTGAAGAATTTCATGGATTACCACTCCGAAAAACAGTTTTGAAACGAATTTACTTAACAGTGAAAACCGATACATCTTAACAATTACGGGTCAGAGTAGAATTTACATTGAATGGGACAAAATGAACTTAAATATAGGAGACCTAATTTTAGTAAAA
This sequence comes from Trichopoda pennipes, assembly GCA_030448955.1. Classification (NCBI taxonomy): domain Eukaryota; kingdom Metazoa; phylum Arthropoda; class Insecta; order Diptera; family Tachinidae; genus Trichopoda; species Trichopoda pennipes. The sequence goes on along the minus strand of JASKUP010000056.1, from coordinate 10,118,757 downwards.
GTAGAAAATGAGAGGGAAAAATTCAAGTTGTTATGAGAGCCCGTACAGAATTATAAGTGAAGATTATGTGAATACCACAATAGAATATAATGGAAAGGAAAGAGAATTTCATAATAATATGCTAAGATCATATGATAAATTGTAGAATAAGAAAATTATATTATTATTATATAATTAAATTTAAATCATCAACAAACATACTACATTATAGAACACTCAACAGAAATCTTACCGAACTTCTTTCATAAATACAGTACGATTTTTTTGACGGCCAGGCTGTAGTGTATATACACTGTACAAACACAATTCTTACATTTGTACTTTTATTTTTAAGACTCACTGTTCAATCACAATTTTTTTATTTGTACTTTTATTTTTAAGACACACTGTAAATATATTTTTATTTCTTTACATCAGCATAATTTCATTTGACCATGAACTTGGTAACAAATAATGTAAATTATTTGTTTATTATTCAATGGAAAATTAATTGAATGTAATTATGCTGAATAGACATAATATTAGTATATAAGCTGTAAATATTTGTTCAATAAAATTAATGTTAAATCATAAGGTAAAAAGGATAGACCTTATTATTTTATCGGCAGCAGTGCTTAGCGAAGTACTGACTAAGTATATGAAAATCGGCATTTTGATGCTGGACTTAAGCGGCAGCAGTGCCTTGTATAATACTGAACCGACACAACACCTCACACAATAATACATTGAGAATAGATCCTGCAGTTAGAGACCACACATTTCCATCCTTCCATCGAAAAATATACTTTGATGTATATTAATCTCGAAAAATTTAATTAGTCCTGCCGTATAGGATCACACCCTACATTCACCAAAAATACTTCCTCTCATTTAACATAATAGAATCTTCCTTTTACCACAGTAGTGCAAATTTGGAAATCGAAGTTTAAGCTAAATTACTCCTCCGCTAATAGTAAAATTGTTGTTTAAATTGATGTAAAACTTTCGACAAAGCTATTCGGCTATATGGCGTATTTTGTGTAAGGATTTGACTTTGAAACCTTACAAGGTGTAACTGGTGTAGGAATTAAAGTCGATCGACTATTCACGTCGCCGTGGATTTGTTCAATTCATTCAGGAACAACAACAGACAAACCCCTTTTTCACTTGTCAGCGTATGTCAACAAGCAAAATTTGCGCATTTTGAGCTTCTGAAAATCCTAGAGCATTTATTAAGAAGCCGTTGCATGCTCAACGTGTTACTGTATGGTACGCTAAGTGCTCTGGCGTTGTGATTGACCTGTTTTTTTTTCGAAGATGAGGCTAAAAATGCGATAACGGTCAACGGACCACGCTAGCACGAGATGCGTGATAAGACTTACGTCAGTCGCTAGCTGTGTAAGCTAAAACCTGACGGTGGATCATACCACTGTGGATGAAATGTAGCATCATCCTCGCCCAAGGAAACCTTCAGATACGTATATCTTCCAGTCACTCCTAGTTGCAACTTCAAGAGCACAGAGCAGGACGCGGCCACTCACTCCTTGCTGAAGAGTTAGAGAGTATCCAACTCCCGCTACAGAACGCATGAATCTTAATAAAATTTAAGAACACAACCGCAATCATGCTCACTGGACCTGGACCATTCATTGTGTTCATTGTAAATAATCTCACCCACACAACTCATACAAGGGCCTCCAAACCACAACCAGCACGATACATCCGAAGGGCCAACCTTAATAATCAGACTAAAGACAAAGACTAAAGAGCCAAAAAGCTGAACTCTGGGGCTTTACTGATTACCGCGGAAATAAGGTGGAATTATCCAGTTGGCTCCTGCTAGCCTTTAAGGGGACTGGGCTCCTTTTACCACCGTTTTGACACATGTAATGACGGTGAGATTTCGTTAAAATATGTCAATGTGCCTCCGGGGGAGCTACCGCAAGATGCTAACAACTCAATTTTGGCTTATTATTGACGACCTGGCTTTTACGGATGGTGCCAAATGTCACACAGCTAATGAAACGATCAATTTCCGGACCGTATAATTTCACGACAATCAGCAGTCAAGCGGCCAGCCAGATCCTGTAATTTAACTCCACTGGATTATTTTTTGTGGGGCTATGTTAAGGACAGAGTCTGTGATTAACAGAATAGAACTGCCATTTTGCCAAAAAGTGATTAAAAACTTTGGTGAAAGAATCGACATCTGTCAGCCTTGCATTGCTAAAATTTTGCCAAATATCATTTTTCATTAATAATTGCCAAACTTTTCTCTTTGTAGCACAATAAAAATTTGAAATTTTTTGTTTTATTTTGTTTTAGAAAACAATCTTATTGTTGAAAACCCCTTTAAAAGCTAACTTTTATCCATGAGCAACAGTTGATAGTTAATCTAACAGAACAACCTATATTTATGACCTCGAACACAACGTTGTATTGCATTAAACTTTAAAGATGAAATATATAAATACCCACATTAAAGCCTAAGTGATGTTAAATAAAATCCATAAAATAAAACTCAAAAATAAAGATAAAATCGCTAGATTGACATAAAATTTATTCATTATTTTCATTATTTTTCAATAATAACAAAAGCAATTCTTAACCAACTCTGCGACCTAATGCGCTGTCAAAATCGGATAATACAATTGCTAAGCTGCACTATTTTTGATAACCGATAATATTAGTTTTTCTTTTTGGAGCTCTAGCTAAATCAAGTTCAGTCTATTGTTTCCTACAAATTTTAACTTAATTGGGAAATTATTCCAAAGCACAGCAAAGTTGCTACCATAAAATATTGATGGAAAAAATTAAATTTGTATTATCTTATAACGACAAAAAAGTCAATAATCTTAGCTCTATAGCAGCCACCATTGGCTGCAATACCGTTTTTAAAGAAGTACGGACCAGCTCACAAAGCACACACTTGAAGATTATTAGCACTCCAAATATGCGATACGTTGTTCAGGCAACAGTCTATTCATGTTGAAATGCCAACCAAACTAAACATAAATCACTTTACAGCTGCAAAAATAGCCGTTAGTTGAAAAAGTGTTACCAACCTAAAGTTCTATACCTCTATAAAAATCTCCTTCTGAACAAATAACTACCTGATATTTAAATACCATAAAAATCGGGTCAGCCCTGAGTATCTGCAAATTTTAGAACAGAATTTTCAGTAACATATTGTTACATTTAGTCCTTTTAATAAACATTTCGTTATATTGAGTTCTTTAATTGCAAAATAGTAATAACACAGCACTTTATAGTTTTAAATTAAATTAAACTTTGTTGTCTTTACTCAGCCATGATTCAACTTGATTTAATCCATTTGCCCAGCAAGTGGTGCTGACAAGAATATTCTACTTTAACATCATGCCATATTGCTGTTGTTATCATCATTCAGGGTAGGCGCCTTTTTGGCTGCAAGTTTTGTTTTTGTTCTGTGTTAGTTGTTTTTGTTTTCTGTTGTTTAGCTTAATTCATGGAATCTTTTATTTTTAAGCGTGTTTTTGTTGCCTTATGTGCATAAGATTTCTTAGCAAACTGTACAGTGGCTCGTTTCGTTTATTTATTTACTGATGCATATCATCTTCGTAACAAAACTTTTTTTGGTGATTAATCGCTAAAATTTTAAAATAATTTTGCTTATTTTTTTTTAGATTGAATAAAATTTTAACCTGAATTTGATGAAAAAAAGAATTTTGAAAATATCACTATTATATTTCTTTTACTATATTTTTGTTCTTGCACTTAAACCCCCAAAGATATTTTAAATACAAAATTTCATTTAATTGTGTAGACGTTTTCATGGTGTTAAAAAATCGACTAAAAGAAATCTATGAAATTAACGATGGCATGTCTGAGAAAATTTAAATATTAAATAATTACCCAAGTTAATAATTAATTACTAAAAATTTTCGATTAATTATTTATCAGTATAAAAAGTCAATAAATTTATTACAGGAAATATTATTCTCATTAACACTTTTTCTTATTATTCACATTTATTTCTTATTTCTTTAGTAATTGTTGAGTCTTAAATAAATTGTGTCTAAATTATTTATTTTTTTAAAGGAAACAAAATAAAACCATCTTCTTTGTGTTTTTAAAGTTCGTTTCGATTTCCGCGTTTCGATAGCCCTGTTAAATAACAAACGTTTTTTTTTCAAACTATCGATAACATAAACTTTTCTAACGAAATCTTTATCGATAACATAAACTTTTCTAACGAAAACTTTATCGATAACATAAACTTTTCTAACGAAAACTTTATCGATAACATGAACTTTTCTAAAGAAAAGTCTATCGATAACATGAACTTTTCTATAGAAAAGTTAATCGCTGACTTGAACTTTTCTAGAGAATAGTTAATCGCTAACATGAACTTTTCTAGAGAATAGTTAATCGCTAACATGAACTTTTCTAAAGAAAAGTCTATCGATAACATGAACTTTTCTATAGAAAAGTTAATCGCTGACATGAACTTTTCTATAGAAAAGTTAATCGCTGACATGAACTTTTCTATAGAAAAGTTAATCGCTGACATGAACTTTTCTAGAGAAAAGTTAATCGCTGAAATGAACTTTTCTATAGAAAATTATATCGATAACATGAACTTTTCTATAGAAAATTATATCGATAACATAAACTTTTCTATAGAAAATTATATCGATAACATAAACTTTTCTATAGAAAATTATATCGATAACATGAAGTTTTCTACAAAAAATTATATCGATAACATGAACTTATATATAAAAAATTATATCGATAACATGAAGTTTTCTACAGAAAGTTATATCGATAACATGAACTTTCCCATAAAAAATTATATTGATAACATAAATTTTTCTATAGAAAATTATATCGATAACATAAACTTTTCTATAGAAAATTATATCGATAACATAAACTTTTCTATAGAAAATTATATCGATAACATAAACTTTTCTATAGAAAATTATATCGATAACATAAACTTTTCTATAGAAAATTATATCGATAACAAAATTTTCTATAGAAAATTATATCGATAACATAAACTTTTCTATAGAAAATTATATCGATAACATAAAATTTTCTATAGAAAATTATATCGATAACATAAAATTTTCTATAGAAAATTATATCGATAACATAAAATTTTCTATAGAAAATTATATCGATAACATAAACTTTTCTATAGAAAATTATATCGATAACATAAAATTTTCCATAGAAAATTATATCGATAACATACTCTTTTCTATAGAAAATTATATCGATAACATGAACTTATCTATAAAAAATTATATCGAAAACATGAAGTTTTCTATAGAAAATTATATCGATAACATGAAGTTTTCTACAGAAAATTATATCGATAACATGAAGTTATATATAAAAAATGAAGTTATATATAGAAAATTATATCGAAAACATGAAGTTTTCTATAGAAAATTATATCGATAACATGAAGTTTTCTATAGGAAATTATATCGATAACGTGAAGTTCTCTATAGAAAATTATATCGATAACATGAACTTTTCTATAGAGAAATTATTTTTTTCACAGCATATTCATTACTTCATAGTTGCGAAGGGGTCGTAAAGGACAAAAGGAACGTATTAAATCATCTAGTCAGTCACATTATTCAGCAGTATGTTTTACAAAGTTTGGGCTCGTCAAAACAATTTTCAGGCTACTCGTGATGCCACTACTTATTTATTTAAAGTTTTTCTCCTTCTGGGCTTACTAACACCCAAAATGTGGAAACGACTGTACACTTTGTATGCTGTACTAATGAATCTAGTTGTATGCTTCTTAACACCGATGCTATTCGTTTTAAGCTATTTTTTTGATGGAAACAAAATGAATATCTCACAATTGTTGACTTCTCTTCAAGTGGCCATAAATGTTTGCGGTCTGCCGGCGAAATTTATTACGATAATCACTTCATTGAAGTGTCAACGCCAAGTCATGGATTTAATGGACATTTTAGATTCTAAATGTCAACGTTCAGATGAACGTGAGAAAATTTGTCATTGTGCAACAGCTGGCAATCGTTTTACATTGTTTTATGTTACATTTTATGCCTTGTATTCGTTCAGCACCTTTCTCACTTCGGTGATATCGGGACAGCCACCATATTCACTATTTATGCCCATCATGGATTGGCGCAATTCTATGACAGAGTTTGTCACACAATCGTTGATTGAATATACTCTAATGAATTTTGTGATTTTACATCAGGCCGGTTATGATGTCTACGCTGCCATTTATGTCTATGTGTTGCGAGTGCATATGAAAATTTTAGTGGAACGCGTAAGGAGTTTGGGTACCGATATGCAGACCGCTAATGATGAACACTATAAGCAATTGGTAGAGTGTGTAAGGGATCATCAGATTTGGTTGCGGTAAGTTTTAGCTTTTTCTAATAAAAATAATATAATTTTGTCCTTAATTTTTCTTCCCTGCAGTTTGCTTGAAAAAATCAGTCCCATAATTTCGTATACCATGTTCATTCAATTTTCCATTACCGCTGTCATTCTGTGCGCTACATTAATTAACATTTTTATTTTTGGCGATACCAATGCCCAGATTGCTTCGGTTATATATTTCTTGGCTGTGTTGGTTCAAACAGCTCCCTGTTGCTATCAAGCCACTTCTCTGCTGTATGATGCTGAAGAGTTATCACTTGCCATATTACATTGTGAGTGGATTAACAAGAATAAACGTTTTCGTAAAATGCTTATATTTTTTATGATGCGTTCGCAAACGCCCATTAATTTGACAGCAATGAAATTATTTCCCATAAATCTTAGCACGACTCTGAGCGTAAGTGAAAAAAATAGGCAATTTATTGTCTTGTGATTATTTCGTTGTTTTATTGTTTCAGATTGCAAAATTTTCCTTCTCACTGTACACTCTAATAAAGAAAATGGATATCGGTCAAAATTTTAAGCACTAAGAAGCTACAATTGTGATACGTAGAAGATTCAAAATGCCTAGTTTTCAATTTCTCAAATGTAAAAACCACTTTTTGGCCATCAAAAGTTTTAAAATGGAATGGATCATAAGGCCTCTTAGAGATAGACGGAATAGTGTGGTAAATTTACTCTTTACTGAATTTTAAATTGACTCAGCATCACATGAAAGATTTCTTGGTGCCAGTTGAGTTAACAAAACAATATTTAAGGTTAAGTCTTAAAAAATAGAACAATAATTATTTTAAAGGCATAAATATAATCACACAACAAAAATTGTTTTTGTTTTTATTTCCTTGATGGCAGTGTCTCTAGAAAGCGGCTTATTTCAAACTTTTTTTATATAATATTTCTACGAAGATGAGTTGTTTAAGTTTTCAAAGAAAATACTTAACAGTAAAAAAGTAAATGAAATGACCTATTGTATCTTTTACAAACTGCGTAGTTTTCAAAGAAATCTTATGCAAATAAGACAAGAAGAACATGCTTTTAAGCAATTCCACGAAATAAGCTAAACAACAGAAAACAAAAACAAATAATACAGAACAAAAACAAGAAACACAGCCAAGTTAACAGCGGCCCTGACACTGTGAGCGAACAAAGTTCGACGGAGTCAGCATAATTGGCTATTTCAACATTCGCATGGTTTTTACACGCGCATCCGGCCTAATTACCAATAATATCGAATTACATTCGATGAACTTATATTTTTGATAACTAGACGTCTGCATGTGTCAGTGTAAAGCACTACTTTTGAGGTGGCAGAAGTTAGTTTTGGGAGTCAGTTTTGGGTTGCGTGCTCGCTTAGGTCATAGCGTTAAAAAAAATATATAAATAAAAGTGTAAATTTAAAAAGTAAATTCCGAGGTTATTTTATTTTAAAGGCGCAGTTGTTAGCGCCTCAATTATTTTTTTAAGAAACTTCGGGTAAGATTCTTTAATTGCCAAGCAGGCGCCTACACTGAATAATAACAACAACAATATGGGATGATGTTAAAGTAAAATATTCTTTTTTATGCGAGAACCGCTTAAAAGAATGATATAAGCAAATTAATTAATTCAAGTTGAGTCATCGTTGAGTAAAGATAACAAGTTACCATCGTGTTTATTTTGTGAGTAATAAAAGTAAATAATTCGTTTAATTTAACTTAAAACTCTGCAATAAAAGAACTCAACTATAACAATATGTTTATTAAGAGAAATAAAAGTAATAATATATTTTTTAAAACAAAAATTATCTATACTTTAAAAAGAAATAGTATAAATAATAATTAGCATCTAAAAGTTATTCGAAGTTCTTTTAGGTCTTTAATTTAAGATTTCGAAATGAAATATGGCACCACTTTAAGTAGTTTAGAGTTGAATTTGTAAAGTAGATTAGGACCATAAATTATTATACCTGTGATTATGATTGTTTATTCGTAAAACTTTTAGTTTTTTATTTTCAATTTCTGTTAATTATTCACTTGTTCACTTCCTAATACTCAATTATTATTCCAATTATAACTTTTAAATTTGGTTCTAACTTGATGGCACTTTACTCGCTGAGGTCAACTTTAAGAACAAAATTAACAAGAAGAAAAACAAAGAAGAAAAGCAGATGCCACACGACCAGTGTTGACGCCCTTGGCGTGTTTCTCAACATCCCGGCCCCCATGACTTGGTGTTGTTTAGTAAAGGTTTCTGGTGGGACCATTAAGAGTGAACCCGAGGGCGGTTTTTTGGGCAACCACATGGCCCAATTCAAGCTTAAAGGCGCCATGACGATACAATAACGGTTAGATATCTGCTCCAATTTCTACATCGATCGGCGTGTTTGACCGAGGGTCGATGTCTGCTAAGCTGTCTTCGCTGAAGTCGCTAGTAGGGTCTTCTGCTATGGGCTTGGGATAGGGTCGACGCGGGAGCTCCTCTGTGATATGAGCCAGGATACGTTTTGACCCGGTGCCTTTTGACTGACGAGGGCGCAAGTGGACGGTTGCGAAGTCGTATCCCCTCTTTTCTGTCCTTGCGAGTCCGATCTTCCTTGCTACAGTCGACGCTATTTGAGTTGTTGTGATAGTAGGGTTAACTTAGTTTCGATTTGAACTATAGCAGTGAATAATAGTGTCTCTGTTACTGGTGAGTTTGGTGAGGAATTGTTCTTGTGTAGTGTCAAGGACGTGTAATTCGGTATATTCAAATTGGGTGTGGACTGTATATTTAGGGCTTGTGCTGCGGCGCTCGTACTGGGTCGTTCGTCCGCATATGTTGGTGTGGACGCTGTGGATTGGGCAGTAGTTGCCTTGTGCAACAAGGTGTTGTGTTTCTGTTTGCATAACCTACAGCTACATTTACTTGTGCAGTCCCTGACATTATGGGTGGTAGATAAACAATTGTAACATGAATTTGTAATTCGAACTATATGAATGCGATCATTTACATTTTTCTCTACAAATGTGGGGCAAGATCGGAGTGAGTGTGAATTATTGCAGTATTGACATATGATTTTGTCTGGTTGAGTTTTTCTCGGGGCATTTGGTGATATTTTATTGACATGTGTGGCTAAGTTTGTCTGAAAGTTGTGAACGTTTCTTCTGACTGGGGTGTTTCGAGTTATTTCTGGTTTGAATTGATTTTGTTTATCTTTGGGCGTTTTAATATTTCCAACTGATTCGAGGGCTTTGAATTTATGGGTTAAGAATTTGTTAAATTCTTCCCAATTTGGAACTACGGCAAAATCATTTCGCGAATTTTCAAATTCTTGAATTAGGGCTCTGGGAAGTTTTTGTGAGCAAATAAATATTAAAAATGACTCCCACGTTGTTGTGTCAACACCTAGTATATCCAGAGTTTGCCTGCAATTGTTTATTGTTCGTTGTAATTTTATGAGTGAGGCACTTGAGTCGATAGAAACATGTGGCAAGTCCAAAATTATTTTGTATTGCTCATTAACTTGCGTCCATTTATTTTCGTAGCGGTCCACGAAATTTTTCCAGGCCAGAATAAACCCATCACTTGTTAGGGGGACATGTGAAATCACTTCCCTTGCTTCGCCACTCGTTTACTGGGTTAAATAAAATAATTTTTCCACGTTTGAAATTTTCGTGTTACGAATATATATGGCTGTGAAAAAATCACGAAAACTAGGCCATGGCTTATAATCCCCTAAAAACATGTCAGTGTCACAAGGCGGTAATCTTAAAGATGATGTGTCATTTTCTACCGGTAAGTATGACTGGCGTTCGGATTTTTCCCCTATCGGCCTTAATAGTGTATTAATTTTAGCATTGATTGAGGCCAAACACGTTTTATATGTCTTCAGCGTATTTTGATAACGTGCCCGTAATTTGGCTTTATCGACAATTTCGCCACTATCCTCTTTTAAGTCCCTACAATCTTCATATAATCTTTTTACATGGGTCCAGATTGAGTCTAGTTCTACCCTTAATACCTCCAGCGCATAAATATTATCCTCGGTGCAGGACTCAGCATGGATGGACTCGAATTCCATCAAATCGTTTTGTAGTGAACATGTGTGAACAATATATGTCACAATGATTTGGTAAACTAACCCAAATATTCCAATGTACAAGGCCACACATGAGAACTTAAAACCTTCTCATGTGTCGGCAATAAATAAACAATGCTTTTAGGTGACCCACATATTATTGATATCACAACGGGTATCCGATAACTTTTCAAATACATCATAACGAAACTGACACCCTCTCAGTCGACAGAGACAATGACACACATATTCACTGCACTAAACTAATAGTATATAAGAGAAGAACAAATGTGAATAAACAATTATTATTAAACAATTATTATTATTACAATCATTAAAATTATTACAGTTATTACTATTATTAAATATGAATTGTATTATTAATCTTGTATGGGCAACGGGCGATATAACATGGCGACCGTGACATGTTGACAAGATATAACAAATGTTGACAAAATATAAAGTCAATAAAGTATAGTGAAATAAAAGTAAAAGAAAGAAAAGTGAAATAAAAGTGAAATATAACAGTGAAAGTGATGTTAAGTAAAGTGAACTAATAAGGATATGGATGACCGCATCCTGTGACTATAGCAGAAAAATATATTTTAATATAAAAATATCTATGACTAAAGAATATTTCTTCCAAACAAAAAAAAAAAAAATCAAATCAAAAATCCAAATAAAATAATATTGAAAATGAGCTGGTGGACAAAGATAGTGCAAGCTATCCCCATAATATTTGCGGGATATGAGGTAGGCAAAAGTGTGAACGAGATAAATACGGAAAATGCCTCACCCAAAGACCACCAAATAGTTCCTAATCAGGATAATAATATTGACTTAATAATAGAAATAGGTTTGGGCTTGGCAATTGTATTACTACTTATAGTATACATGTATAGACAATTAAAGAACACTATGTTACAACAAGCCCAAAGATATCCTATATAGAAGAATAAAGAAAAAGAAAAGAGAAAATAAATACAACATAACATTCTACAATTCATACAACAACCAACTACAAAAAGGAAAGGGACAATAGACAACAATATAATGAAAATATATACAACATGATATTCTACAATCTTTACAACAACATATATAAATTCTACAATCTACTACAAAAAGGACAACAGACAACAATATAACAACAACTACAATCAACAGGATCACCGGATGAACAGGTTTTACTATATTATTATTATATTATTATTGATTATGGAACGGAAATAGATTTATAAGATGAAAATAAAATTTTTATTAAATTAATTTCATAACGTTAATGTCCAAAAAGAAAATTTTTTTTATTACAACATTAATTAAAATTAATATTAAATTAATAAGGTGTATGTTCAAAGAAAAAAAAATTTTTTTTTACAAATAAAAAGGAATTAATGAACAGAGGATAAAACCTAAATAAATAAAATCCTAAAGACTCATTCTTAATGGCACAGACCAAATGGTCTGCAATATTGGATGAATTAAATGCATACAGACTAGAATTTGACAAAAGTTTTAAGTGCATTTATAAAACACAGAAACCAGCCAGGGTCACATTGAACAAACATTTGAGCCTTTTGCAACTACACTACAACAATACAGTAAAATTAATTAATCATTATAGGGAAAGTTTCACGGACAGACACTTGGAAGACTGTGAAGCGATTTTACAGACATTACGGGATAAGCTGTTGAAGATTACAGAGGAACTCAAACTACCTTTTGAGTTACCAGCTAACTCGCAAACAATTAACCTTTTGACTTTAGGACCAGTAGAACCAACAATGGCAGACCCCATTAATTTCCTTGAAACGGCCAGCAAAATCTTACCGGACTTCGACGGTACTTTTATGAACCTACGTAAGTTTATAGATGCGATTAAATTATTGGTATCAATAAAAGGAGAGAATCCAGAATCTCTTATCATTAATATCGTGAACACTAGAATAACAAATAATGTTCGCAATAAAATTGAGGGTCTTAATTCAATTGAACTGATTATAGAGAAATTAAAAACAGTAATAAAAGGAGACTCTGCTGACACGTTAACAACCAAGCTCAATGCGGTAAAACAATATAACAGGAATAAGACGCAATTTGCAAAAGAGGTTGAGCAACTGGCAAATGAATTAGCAAATGTCTACATATCGGAGGGCATGACTGAAATGGCTGCAAATAGGATAGCTACCAAGGCCGCGACCAAGTCATTTATTCAATCCACGGACTCTAACCGTGTTAAGATAGTAATGCAGGCTGGTACATTTAACTCCATAGAGGAGGTTACATCAAAATTTATTGAAATAGATACACCTACAGACGAATCCATTATGTTCATGCACAATAGAAACAGACAACGAAATTTTAATCATAGGTACGGTACTGCAAACTATAGCCATAACAGATATCGTAATTATGGCAATCATAACAGACCAAATTACGGTAATAGGCGGGATAATAACAATACGTACACCCGAAGTAACAACGAAAGAGGTAATCGTAATGTGCGCAGCAACTACAGGAACACTAATAGTAGGAACAATATCAGGTTCATTCACGGTGATGATTCGGGAAACGGGGAAACCCCCCTGGCCACCCATCTGGGGGAAGATTAAATAACAGAAATGGGCACAGTCACTCAAAAATAACTAATAATCCCATATATCATTTTAACCTTAGTTTATCTTATTATTGCTCCATTGGAAACACGATTGGTGACGGCAACAATACATTCCTAATAGATACAGGAGCAAGCGTATCGGTGTTTAAAAACAGTCATACAAAAACCCGGAAAAATCTCGACAGCACACACAAATGTAAACTCACTGGAATTGGGGACGATCCTGTCTTCACGTTAGGAAAAATTACAGGCAATCTAATGAGCAGAAATATTTTCATTCAACATGATTTCCTCATCGTCGATGACAATTTCCCTATACCCACAGACGGTATTTTAGGCCTAGATTTCATTACAAAATATAATTGTATTCTAGACTTTAATAAAAATAATTCACTTTTAATACTTCGGCCAGATGATTTTCCAAATAGAATTACTTACAAACTGAAAAAACAACCTTCAACGCAAAACCTTTTGTCAATACCCGCAAGAAGTGAAGTTATTAGAAAGCTAAATGTCCAGACAGCGAATAATTATGTACTTATACCTAATCAGGAAATCGCTCCTGGGGTATATATAGCTAATTCCATTACATCAAACACCACCCCTTATGCTAAAATTATCAACACTACCGATGAAAATGTACTCATTTCAAATATGAAACTTGTCACAGAAAATCTAGACGATTATCACATCATTAAGCACCCACAAAACGAGAATACAAACGAAGGAAAGAGAACAAAAATGGTTATGGAAAACCTTCAAGCAAATTTCCCAAAATTTGTTTATGATAAATTAACCGATCTGTGTTCACAATACACGGACATATTCGGTTTAGAGGATGAGACAATTACATGTAACAACTTTTATAAGCAAAAACTAAGACTGAAAGAGGATTTACCCTCTTACATTAAAAATTATAGAATACCCGAAGCACAAAAGTCTGAGATAAAGACACAAGTTGAAAAACTGATCAGCGATGGTATAGTGGAACCTTCCGCGTCCGAGTTCAATAGCCCAATACTCCTTGTACCCAAAAAATCGCTACCAAACGACAATGTCAAACGATGGAGACTAGTCATTGACTATAGACAGATCAATAAGAAACTAATAGCGGATAAATTCCCTTTACCTAGAATTGATGACATCTTAGATCAACTAGGAAGAGCTAAATATTTTTCATGTTTGGATCTTATGTCAGGATTCCATCAAATCGAACTAGAAGAAAAATCCAGAGATATTACATCATTCTCCACTAACATTGGATCATATAGATTTAAAAGACTACCATACGGACTAAAAATAGCTCCGAATTCCTTTCAACGGATGATGTCAATTGCATTTGCAGGTTTGAAACCATCCCAAGCATTCTTATATATGGACGACCTTGTGGTGCTGGGATGTTCAGAAAGGCATATGCTCACAAACCTTAAGGACATATTTGAAACGTGTAGAAAGTTTAACCTGAAACTTCATCCTAGTAAGTGCGTATTCTTTAAACATCAGGTAACATTTTTAGGTCACAAGTGCACAGACAAAGGCATTTACCCTGATGAGGGAAAATTCGAGATAATCAAAAATTACCCCGTGCCTACAAACGCTGAGGAGGCGAGACGTTTTGTCGCTTTTTGCAACTATTATCGAAGATTCATAAAAGACTTTGCAAAATATTCAATACACCTCACAAGGTTGACAAGGAAAAATACACACTTTGTTTGGTCAAAGGAATGCGAAGAAGCATTTAAATATCTAAAAAACTCACTTCTGTCCCCACAGGTACTGCAATATCCGGACTTTGGAAAACAATTTTGTATCACAACAGATGCTAGTAAAGATGCTTGTGGAGCTATACTTAGCCAAGAATATAATGGCATACACTTACCCGTCGCGTTTGCCTCAAGAGCCTTCACGAAAGGCGAATCAAATAAATCGGTGATTGAACAAGAATTAACGGCAATACACTGGGCAATTAACTTCTTTCGTCCTTACGTATATGGAAGAAAGTTCCTCGTGAAAAGTGATCATAGGCCTTTGGTTTATTTATTTTCTATGAAAAATCCCTCGTCTAAACTCACGCGAATGAGATTAGATCTTGAGGAATACGATTTTACAATAGAATACATACAGGGAAAACAAAACAGTGGAGCCGATGCCCTATCACGAATTAATTTTAGTGATATAAAAGATATGGGTGAACACGTTAGAATACTAAAAGTCACTACGAGATTGCAAAATAAGGTCAAAAATGTGGATAACATTACCACGACACATAATAACGCAGAAATACAAATCAATCCTCGTGCGTATGAAACTCTTAATACAAAAGAAATAAGAAAACTAGTTCGCTTAAAGTTTACCCAAAATATTGATACACTTAGGTGTTCACTAATAAAAGGGAAAAACAGGCTGAAAGAAATATTAATGAATGAATTTGTTGTTAATGGAAGAATTGATTTAGATCGATTTCTACCAAAGCTCGAAGAAGTAGCTGGCAATATAGGCATTCAGAAGTTACAACTTTCAATAAATGCTATAATATTTAAAAATACTCGAGTAAATGAAATTAAGGAAATCGCGAACAATACATTGAAAAATTTACAAATTGCAATCACGCCAGAGGTTAAAACAATAACAGATGAAAACGAAAAACTTTCAATAATAAGGAGAAATCATGATGATCCACTGCTCGGTGGCCACCCAGGGATCACAAGATTACTAAACAAACTCAAAAAAAACTATTACTGGAAAGACATGACTAAACAAGTCACAAGATATGTAAAAAATTGCATAAAATGTCAGTTAAATAAAGTACGACCAAAACACAAGGAAAATCTATCAATTACACTAACTCCATCTAAACCATTTGACATAGTAATCGTAGATACGATAGGACCATTTATAAAATCAAACGGAGGTAATGAATACGCAGTTACGATAATATGCGATCTATCTAAATATCTAATAGCTATTCCCATACCTGATAAATCAGCAAAATCAGTAGCAAGAGCCATTTTCATGAATTGTATATTGAAATTTGGCCCAATGAAAAAACTACTCACAGACATGGGAACAGAGTACACTAACAAGGTACTTTATGAAGTATGTAAACTACTCAATATAACACAATTACAGTCTACGGCTTACCACCATGAAACTTTAGGTACCATTGAGCGTTCGCATCGGACTTTCAATGAATACCTCAGAACTTACCTATCACCCGACAAGACGGATTGGGACGAATGGGTACCATTCTTTGAATTTTGCTATAATACAACACCCTCCTCTGTACATGGTTACTGCCCTTTTGAATTAGTATTTGGAAAACCTCCTACACCACTTAATTTTCTTTTAAAAGGAGAGGTAGACCCAATATACAACATAGAGGCATACGACAAAGAGATAAAATATAGGTTACAATTGGCACACCAAAGAGCCAAACTATTGATTGAGAAATCTAAAAATAGGCAAAAAGAAAGATTTGACAATACGGCACAGCCGCAAAACATACAGGTTAAAGACATGGTATTAGTAGAAAACACAGCAGGACACAAATTAAATGCACTATATTGCGGACCTTATGAGGTCATAGCCGTAGAAGATAAGAATGTAGTAATAAGATTAAAGAACAACAAAAAATCCATTATCCATAAAAATAGAGTTAAGTTATTCAATAAAAACTAAATATAAATATAAGAAAATAAAAGCAGAACAAAGAGGATCCTCGAAAAAAATTATAAATATATACACATTTAATTTAAACAAATATTATAAACTTTAATAATAAGCAAATTTAATTTAAACAAATATTATAAACTTTAATAATAATCACATTTAGTTTAAACAAATATTGTAAACTTTAATATTAAGCACATTGTACATAAACAATAATTATAATTTACAAAACAATAATCCTATAATTCACTAAATACAATTATAAGATTATTCTCTTAAAAAGGGAGGTGTAGTGAACATGTGTGAACAATATATGTCACAATGATTTGGTAAACTAACCCAAATATTCCAATGTACAAGGCCACACATGAGAACTTAAAACCTTCTCATGTGTCGGCAATAAATAAACAATGCTTTTAGGTGACCCACATATTATTGATATCACAACGGGTATCCGATAACTTTTCAAATACATACGAAACTGACACCCTCTCAGTCGACAGAGACAATGACACACATATTCACTGCACTAAACTAATAGTATATAAGAGAAGAACAAATGTGAATAAACAATTATTATTAAACAATTATTATTATTACAATCATTAAAATTATTACAGTTATTACTATTATTAAATATGAATTGTATTATTAATCTTGTATGGGCAACGGGCGATATAACAGTTTGTGCAGTTCACAAATTTGTCTAAAAGCGACATATTTAGACTGTTTTATAAGCAAATTATTTGAAACCAGGGTCAACTAATTTATAAGCCTATTCCGAGTCAAAAAAAGTCCTTGCTAGCGATTTTGAAACAAGTAGTACCAAGATTTGTCGTATTTTAAAATTCCTTGGGTCAAATTGAGGATATTTCGTTTGTCCCGGTATTAGAAACGTTTTCTTAATGTTTTGGTAACCCTTTTTTTTGTACTCTCTGCTTTTGTTTGCAGCAGAATTTTTGTTTATAAACTTTGTTGCTTTATATGTGTGAATATATAAAATGTTGCTTAGTGCGGTTTTACACACATCAACTTTTGTTGCTCAACTTTTGTTGTTTCCATTAGAAAGAAAGAGAACTGTGTATAAAGCCTTCTCTTTCTTTCTAGTCGAAACAACAAAAGTTGAGCAACAAAAGTTGATGTGTGTAAAACCGCACTTAGTACTTACTTATTGTTTTTGGGTCTTTTTTATTTTTTGATTATTGTATGCTTGTTTTTGTGCTGTGGAATTTGGGTCCCGTTAATTTTTCCTTACTTGTATGTGATGTTGATTTTTTGCACCGAATTTTTTTTGTCTTTCTTTTATTTTTGAAATGTTTTCAATTCTATTTTTTCTTTTTCTTGAAGATTTTTAAACACTTCCACGGCTCGATGGGACCAAATGTTTATTCGTAAAACTTTTAGTTTTTTACTTTCAATTTCTGTTAATTCAATTCAATCCAATTCAATTCATTTATTTTCCAAAACATTCATATAAAAAAAAAAAAAACAGTAACTTAAACTAACAATATACTCAAAAAAATTTCTTACATACTAAAGTATTTTCCAAGAACTACATCTGTCTATCAAAAATTAAATTTTGTACATTTGTTTATACAGCGCTTTAGAATAATTAAAAGGTTAAAACAATTATAAAGAAATTCCCCAAAAAACGGAAAAAGGGAGGCAACTAAATTAAATAAAAAGGATGTTAAACTTAAAACTAACTACGAACTAAAAAACAAAACGAAAGAACACAAAACAGAACAAATAATTAAAAATAAAATTAGTAAACAGTAAAATTAGTAAACAGTATTGTAAACAGTGTCAACAATATTCAAAGTGTTAATTCTCCTATGATAAAATAGAAGGTCTGCACCCTCATAAAGAAGTCCAGCTCCACCTAGGGTCAACAAGTCCACCGGAGAAAGGTACTTTACTATTTGAATGGCCTCCAGACTTATAGACCTTGAAAAACAATCTCTTACCAAGGCGTTTTCCACGGAACGTGCACCTTCCAGAAACTTAATAGCCCTTCCGACCATAAAGGCATCTAGCCGTTCAAAATCAATAGCGCGGTATATAGAGCTACAAGAGGGCCAACGGAACTCTCCGTTGCGCCCTATATATGGTCTTAACCCGAGGCACGCAACTAAGATCCTTCTCTCCCATCTCCTAAGCCTCTCCATCTGGGCAGAAGAAATTCCAAACCAAGCCGGAAAAGCATAGGAGATAAGAGGACGTACGATCTGACGGTACACCAAAAGGCGTACTTTTTTATCGAGTCCACCTCTGCGTCTTAACACGCCTTGATACGCGCAATAAGCCCTCTTGGTGCTCTCAAGCACATTGTCGATGTGCCCATACGACTCAAAATTTTCATGAAAAGTGACGCCAAGGTACTTTAGCCTGTTTGATGTCCTAATAGTGTCTGCTCCAATGCTCAAGCACGGTCTAAAAGATCTGCAATTCGGGTATAAATATTTACGCTTTCCTTTAGACATCATAGCGACAGTCTTATGAATATTTAGGATGAGACCCCACCTTTTAAAGTAGTCCGTTAGTGTTGTCATGTATTGATTGACTCGGTCGTTAACAGTTCTTGCCCTAGCTCCTGAAGAAGCAATAAGGATGTCATCAGCATAGATCAACAAGAGATCTCCCTGTGGGGGCGGAGGTATATCTGACATGAAAATATTATATAAAACCGGTCCCAACAATGACCCCTGTAGCACTCCCGCAAAAATCGAACCCTCATGTGAGAGGATATCTCCAATACGAACCCTAAAATAGCGGTCCCTTAGAAAGCTATCAATCATACAGCAGATACCCGAACCAAATCCCATACTCAACAGCTTATAAATGAGGCCATCGTGCCAAACGGTGTCAAAGGCTTTGGCAAAATCCAAACTTACTGCTATAGAAGGGCATCTCTTATTCAGACCCCTGGCAACATAGTCCGTGAGTACAACAAGTGCGTGTGTCGTCGAAAGTTCGCTTCTAAATCCGAATTGAAAATCTTTTAAAATGTCACTGTCAGTAATATCGTCATTAATTTTTGCCAGGAGAAAGCATTCAAATAGCTTTGAAAAGGCCGGTAATAGGGATATAGGTCTATAGCTTCCACTCTCATGAGGATCCGATTTTGGTTTAAGTATCGGAACCACAAGGGCAGCCTTCCAAGCTCTCGGGAAATATCCAATATTCAAGCAATGGTTAAATACAATGGCCAAGAAACGCCAGGCCACACTGTCCATCTTCTTCAAAACAAAATCAGATATACCATCCATACCACTAGACCTCTTATTTGCTCTGTGCTTTAAGTCATTACCTACTGCCACTTCATCGGTAAAGCCAAGCCTGCTAATATGTCTACTGGAGCCAACAATTTCACCGTCAGCTGTCAAGGTTCTTCCAAAAGTCGTCAAAGGCGTCGTTCTGTCCAAAGCTGTCCAAAGCGGATACTGCATCTCGAACCCTCGCACTGAAAGGATCATCACGTGCGTTTTGACCAGAGGTTACTTGGAAAAATCGATTGGCCAGCAAAT
Organism: Trichopoda pennipes; assembly: GCA_030448955.1. Taxonomy (NCBI): domain Eukaryota; kingdom Metazoa; phylum Arthropoda; class Insecta; order Diptera; family Tachinidae; genus Trichopoda; species Trichopoda pennipes. Next base: position 10,098,503 of record JASKUP010000056.1, on the reverse strand, counting down.
TAGATATACCAGTTTTATCAGAAATGATTGAGCCATCAGCATAAACCAAACTTTAAATTGAAGGACGAGAACTTAAACCTGCAGCCACCTTAACTTTTCTAAATGTCTTGTCATTTAGTCGTACGCTTTGCGAAAAGTGTGTCCAATGGTCGCGTACAAAATTGGCTATGGCACCCTGTATTATTCGGTCAAGGTTTCGCAAGGCCGCTTTCAAAATGTTACGCTACCTGGGTCTTCACATCTATGTAGCGTTCGTCTCAGTCGTTTCTTTTCGTCAATGAAATGTATTATCGTCGCCGGAAGCTTTAGCAATCCTCTGCTCCTTGCCAAGAATTTAGGAATGGAATATTCCATAAAATTTTCAAAAGCTCTCCCTATCTCATTTACGCAGTCGTCAATCTCTGTCTCAGTCACGTTTCTGTCGATCGGAAGTCCACAAGTGGCAAGATTCGCCGACAATCTTTGTAAAAATTTTCGTCTGCTTAACCTGTCTAAGTCGTACCTAGTAGTTCGTTCATTTGTCAAGCAGGGATTCGTTGAAATGATCATCTCAACTGCTTTGTGATCAAATTCATAGTCCAGAGTCCTAAGTCGGTCCGCAGTTGTAGTAGTTATGTCCACAGTCGCCAGAAAAAAGTCAATGTATGAAGAAACGTGGGTATTAATCCTACTTGGTCCGTCAGTCTGTCGTACTTCTAAATCCGGGTTTGATAGCAAGAAATCTCGAAGGTTTCGCCCACTCACATTCGTATACAGTTCTCCCCAATACGGATGCCTTGCATTGAGATCAGCCCCTATCAAAACGCTGCAATTTCTTGCAAGCCGCTGCACTACATCAAAATCTGATGCAGCAAAGGGAGATTGAGGTCTAAGGTACATGGAGATAACAATTATGTCAGGGGCACTTGATCTCCGAATGCGTACAGCTGCATTCTCAATACACCCCGTATTAAGAATTATCTCTTCACAACGCAGGACTTCCCTAATGAGGACAGCTGCACCGCCTCCACGTCCACCTTGTCGGTCGCGTCTAAAAATTTTATACCCTGCTATATCCAGTTTGTGTCGAGCACTAAGACTGTGCTCCGCCACCAGCAGTACATCCGGTCTATGTCTACTTAAAAACAAGCTTAAGTAATGTCTTCTATGTCTCGATACAATGGAATTTACGTTTATAAATATTATCTTAGCTGAACTATCCATCCTGTCGCAATGTCAGTAAGAGCCCAAGCAAAGCTCGGGATCTGTCCTCGTCACTGTCCAGCTCACGGTACTTAGTCGCAAAACCACCAATTTTGCCCATACAATTCAGCAGGCCTCCGCCGAAGAAACGTTGGCAGTCCTTGTCCATACGATCATACTGTGCAATTGCAGTCGCAAGGGTGATATCGGATTTGACCGAAACTGTCCTAGGCGAGGCCCCAAGCGCCTCCCGAATTGACTTACTAGTGGTTGCTGCCGCTGCAGCATATGAAAGTCCTGCCTTAACTTTACTACTTCGCTCAGGAATAACTGACCCTTTTCCACCTCGGGAGACCTTTTTCGATTCCATCTTACGGATGAGATCAATTCTCCTCGGATACAATTTCGAGCAGGCCACATGGCCATCAGTACCACAGACAACACATCTAACTGGTAATCCGACTCTTCGCGAAACCTGACCAGTTACAGGATCAGTAACCAAAGTCTCTTGGTTATTTTCCCCCTTAGGTGGCACTTGGCATTTGCCCGGGCCATGAGATCCGCCGCACTTTACACACCTATAAGGCATCCGACAATTCGAACTGACATGCCCATAGCGCTGACAGTTAAAGCACTGCACCACGCCAGCCCGTTTGAATTTCCTTATCTTTACCTTGCAATGCAAGATGTACCTAATGTCATAAAATTTCCTAATATCAGATTTCCTGTCCAACCTGACAATCCATTTATCTCCACCCAACCTGACCAAACCTAAAATATTAATATCTATCTGAAGACCATTCAAATAGTCAGAAATTTCTACAGCCTCAAAAGAGTCTGGAAGCCCTTCCACTACAAGCGTAAAAGGCCGAAGGCCCCGTGGGGTAAATGTATAAAAATTTACCCCTTCGTCCGTCAACAAAGTCTTAACTGTCTAGAAATCTTCCAGAGTACAGTCCCCTACGTTAGAAACATTTTTACCTAAAATTTTGACATTAAAATTCTTATGGCCTAACTTCTCAACAAATTTCTCTATAATTTTCTTTACGTCCAAATCAAACGTTGTTATTGCTGGAACCAACTTACTTCCAGCTTTTCCCAATCTTCCAGTAGCCTGCGCTTCTTTTTGATTCGCCGAACCTGCCGCATCATCAATCATTTTACTCTTCTTCTTTATACAGGCTTTTGTTTTTTTAGCCTCAGCACTTTTCGTATCCGATAACTGGACTTCGCCATCATTAAGCGAAAAGACGCTATCGGCATCTCTCAACATTCCTTCACCTGGACTCTTCTCCAGCTCATCCATTTTGTTCTTTAAAATATCATTTTCATGAAGAAGCAGACCAATCTTTCTGCCTGCATCTTCAAGTTTTCCAAGCAAGCGCATTCAGCCTTCGCAGATCTTCCAAGTCCTCCACTGTAGTCCTTTCACCAGTGGACTTTTTCCTCTTCTTGACGGAACCTCCGTTGTCACTGTCCTCCATTTTTACTCCGCAAGTAAAAACAATAAAAAAGATATATTTCAAATATAAAAATATCCGCCTTCTATTCGGTTCTCAATAAAAAAATATGCTGCCGCACAAATTAAAAATTGCTTTCTCTTTCTATTTATCTTCTTCGCACACAAATTAATTCTTAATAATTTGTTTTTTTCTCCGTTACACACGTGTTCACTATAGCACTAGATACACACGACTCCTTCTTCTGTTTTCGTATTAAAATAAAGTTATTTTTCCTTAGAAAGGTATGGTTATTGATAACTTTTATTTAGAAAAGTATAGTTATCGATAGCTTGTCTATATAAAAGAATAAATAACAAAAACTTTTGATATAAAAATAAAGTTATCGATAAATTTTATTTACAGAAGTACATTATCTTTAAAGTATTATAGTTATCGATATCTTTTCTGTAAAAAAGTATAGTCATCGATAGCTTTTTTTAGAAAAGTATAGTTATCGACTACTTTTATTTACAAAAGAATAGTTTGGTGCCCCTGTAGGCCAGTAAGTAGTGTACTAGCTTGTCAGTATGGGTGTTGTGGGTTCGATTCCTAATGAAGACCTTGGTTTTTTTTCACTACAAAAATACAAATTGACTGTCGGTGGGGCTTTTCAGCGATGAAAGCATAGTTACTGGTCGCTGTGCTGTCTTTATACAGCAGTTAATTTCCGACTATCCTTCTACTTTCACCACCTGTTTCATCTCTTCTCTATCCCTTTCCTAAAGAATGTAGCACGATACTTTTCTTAATAGGCATTATTGCCTAAAGTGCTACTACTCTTTAAAAAAAAAAAAGAATTATCTTTAGAAAAGTGTAGTTATCGATATCTTTTCTTTATAAAGTTATCACGAGGTTTATGTTTTTTGACTCATTAACTATCTACTCAAACGTTGTCTTTTATATTTGTCCATTAGAGGTCTAGCAAAATTAAGAATTTTCAACTACCTTTGTATCACATTTTGTTGTTGTTATGTTATTCATTCTCAATGTGTAGGCGCCTGCTGGTCTGTGTGGATTTTTGTTTTTATGCTGATAAAGTTTCTTGTTGGAATTTATTTTAAGACAGTTGTTGTTGTCTTGTGTGTATAAGTTTCCTTAGAAAACTACGCAGTTAGTAGAGAACATACCCAGTTGTTTACTTTATTATTTAATTACTTTCTTTTAAAAAGTTAAGCAAGACGCATCCGTAGTTCAATAGTAATGAAGTATCAAAGTTTGCATAAATTTTCTTACATTAAAAACATATCGCTATCAGAAAACTAAAGTTAACGATTTATGAATTTTAACAAGTATTAATTGCGTTTTTGTTGAAATTTATAAAAGTTTCGTATCGAAACCCAAATTTTTATTTTTGCTATGTTTGTCTGCCCTCCTGCCACATGCCTCTGTCTCTAGAATTCCAATAGGTAAACTCTTGAACTTTTTAGTGAAGTTGTATCACTATAACTAAAGCTGAAAGTATTCACGAAAGTTAGGTGACATTCACAAAAATATTAATATTTTTTGAATTGTGATGGGAAAACACGTAAAATATTGTAAAGAGTGTGTTGAACTATGTCCGCAATAGCAACAAGTAAAATATTGACTTGGAAGTCTTAATAATTTGGTTTGTTGTTAACTATCGATAACTTTTGTTAAAAAACATAAAGAAACTGCATTAATTATTTCAATGTAAACTGGCGGAGTAAAGGGTCATGGGGATAAAAAAAATTGTTTATTTGTAATTTTTATCTCGATTAGTTGCGACAAGCTTTTAAACTGATTGTGTAAATATTCTCCAGTTATTGTTGCCATACGCTTTCTATAGAAAACTTTTCAGATCTAAGCCATTATGGCTTTCGCTTATTCCGTTTAATAAATGTTTTATTATTTTGAGTTCTTTTATTGCAGAATAATAACACAGTACTTTAGAGCTTTAAATTAAGTTAAACGATTTATTTACTTTCGATACACACTAAATAAACACGGTGGTAACTTTGTTGTCTTTACTCACTGATAGCTTAACTTCAATTAATTCATTTGCCACCAAGGGATGCTTATCTCGCATATACAAGAATATTCCACTTTAACATTATCACATATTACTCGTATTGTTGGGTATTTTGTTTTATTGTATGTTGATTGTTTTTGCTTATTGTTGTTTATCTTATTTGGTAGAATTTCTTATAGGCATGTTGTTGTGTTGTGTGTATAAGATTTTTTTTTAATAAAGAGTAGTAGTACTTCAGGAAACAATGCCTATTTAGTCACAACCGTGCTACATTCTTTTTTGGAAAGGGAGATTAATAATACAGGTAGAAGGATAGACGACCTTCAATCTTTAATTTTTGTAGTGAAAACAACCATCCCTAGACTGGTAGGCTAAGTACACTACCTACTAGCCTACCGGGACAGCTTTCATTTCTAGAAGGTCAATGTTATTGGAAATTAACTGTCGTATAAGACTGCACAGCGGCCAGTGACTACGCCTTCATCATTGAGCAGCCCCACCGACAGTCAATTTTTATTCTTTTGTAGTGAAAGCAGGTCTTTGTTGGCAATCGAACCCACAACCCCCAGACTGATAAGCTAGCACACTACCTACTAGCCTACTGGAGCACCTTAGAAAACTATGCAGTTTGTAAAATGCACAATGGGTCATTTTATTTTATTTTTTAACTGATAATTATTTTGTGTTAAAACTTAACAAATCATCTTCGAAACAATATTCTTTGCTAATTCTTTAATTGAAAAAAGAAATATTCCTATTCCAGGCCTATCATTAAGGACTCTTTACAATTGATTTTAAAAACTTTTGACTGTTAAGAAGTGCTTTATTTTATTAATGAGAAATCTTTAGAAATTGCATAATAAAACCATTAAATACTAATCCGTGCATTAGAAGAAATAACTTGTGACAACTATTAAGTTTTGTGCTATATGTGTTATTTGTGTTACATGTGAAAAGTGTAACTTTTTATTGTTTAAAATTTTGACCGATGTCCATATGTTCAATTAGAGTGTAGAGTGAAAAGGCAAATTTTAAAATCTGAAATATTAAATATTAAAAAAATTAATGAAATCACAAGATGACGAATTTAGTATTTTTAACTTACGCCCAAAGTGCTATTGAGATTAATTGGAAATAATTTCATAGCGGTCATATTAATGGGCGTTTGCGAACGCATCATAAAAAATATAAGCATTTTTCGAAAACGTTTGTCTCTGTTAATCCAGTCACAATGGAATATGGCAAGTGATAACTCTTCAGCATCATACAATAGACAAGTAGCTTGATAGCAACAGGGAGCTATTTGAACGGAGGCGCCACAGAAATAAATTACCGAGGCAATTTGGGCATTGGTGTCACCAAAAATTAAAATATTCGTTAAAATAGTGCACAGAATGAGGGCGGTAATAGAAAGTTGAACAAACATGGTTATCGAAATTACAGGACTGATTGTCTCTAGCAAGCTGGAATCAAGAAAAATAATAGAAATCAAAATATTATTTTTTAAGTAAATTATAATTATTCGGAATCATATTCATTATAAGCAGCAATATTTATTTTGTGCTTGATTCCTTTTTTTAAATAAATATTTCATGATATTCTCACAAAATATTTATTTAAATAAAAATAAAAAATAAAAAATGAAATGTATTGTAATGGGGGAGAGCATATCCATATTGCAATTTCACTTTCGCTCACAAAGCTTTGTGAGCGAAAGTGAAATTGCAATATGGATATGCTCTCCCCCATTACAATACATTTCATTTTTTATTTTTTATTTTTATTTAAATAAATATTTTGTGAGAATATCATGAAATATTTATTTAAAAAAAGGAATCAAGCACAAAATAAATATTGCTGCTTAATATTATTTTTTATAATAGTTATAATTTTTTTGACCTTTTTTAATATTTTTTAGTAATTAATTTAAAGCACTAGGTCATTTTTAATAAAAAATGTTAAACAACTTTTTTATTAAAATTGACCTAGTGCTTTAAATTAATTACTAAAAAATTATTTTTTATTTAAAAATAAAATTAAACTTTCTTCACCTTAACCAATTTTTATGATCTTTGATACACTCTACCAATTGTTTGTAGTGTTCATCATTACTGGTCTCGCTATCTCTACCTAAACTCCTTACGCGTTCCACTAAAATTTTCATATGTGTACGTAAGACGTAGATATAGATGGCGCCATACACATCATAACTGGACTGATGAATACATGCAAAATTAATTAAAGTATACTCAATCATCGACTGTGCCACAAACTCTAGCGTAGAATTACGCCAATCTATCATGGGCATAAATACTGAATACGGTGGTTGTCCGGAAATCACCGAGGTGAGAAAGGTACTGGACGAATACACAAAATAGGTAATTACAAAAAATAATGTAAAACGTTTGCCAATAATAACGCAGTAGTCGATTTTCTCGTTTTCCTCTGGACGCTGGCATCTCGAATCTAAAATGTCCATTAAATCCATGCATTGGGCTTGCCGTTTAAGTGATGTAAGTACTGTTATAAATTTGATTGGCATACCAAAAATATTTATGGCCACTTGAATAGAAGTCAACAATTGTGAAGTGTTCATTTTAGAGTGTTCGAAGATGTAACTCAATATGAACAGAATTGGTAAAAGAAAGCACACAATTAGATTCATGGCCACTGCGTACAGATAATATAAAGGCTTCCACTTCTTTGGTTTCATTAAACCCAGACAAAAGAAATTTTTGAATAGATAAGAAAGAGCTCCCTTAGAGGCATGAAAATTGTTACCGCGAGCCGAGATACTAGCGAACATGATTTTAGATTTAAGTGACTGCACTTTCTGTTCCATTGTAAAACTGTTTTTTTATTTTTCTGCTAAAAATTTTTCTACTGAAATTTATTTGCATTCACAGAAAGGGGCGTGTTCTTTTAAAGGTGACTTCAATAAAAGTTTTTAATGAGAAAGCGTGGGAAATGCTATAAATGACTATAATACACACCTGCATGATTAATGAAAAATTATAGACTCCGTATTTTATTTTTTTGTTGTTTTTGTATAAAAATACATTTTGTTTAATTCTTTGTATTGATTTTCTTTGAATTTATACAAACTTTGAATAACTTAATTAATAATTTTACTTAAATTTAAATTGCGAAATTTGTACATTTTAAAAAACAATTGTTGAAAAACTGTTGAAATATGAAAAAATTTTAAAAAAAATAAATAAATCAATTTAACAGTGATTATATTTATGGAATTAAAACGATGTTTGCAAAGTAAAGGACTAGATGGAAAAGTAGTTCTGTTAATTGTAATTACAACAAATTTTATTCATTATTAATTTCATCGTTAAAATATAAATATAAATATAAAGAGCAACATAAAATGGCAAATTATGTGAAAATAATTATTCTTATTAAAGATGTGATCGGAAAATGATGCTGACCATATAAGTTTTGATTTTTTTAATTAAAATATAAAGTTATCGATTACTTTTATGTCGAAGAAAGTATAACTATCGATGTTTTGTTTATACATTGAAAAATGAGTAAAGACGATAAGTTCTCTATAGAAAATAAAAGTATAGTTATCGATAACCTTTCTTTATAACAAATGTTCTATATAAAAGTACAGTTATCGATAGATTTGCTATAAAAAATATAATTATCAATAACTATTTACGTAAAAGTATAATTATCGATAACTGTTTTAAACATTAAAGAATAATTTTATCGATAAGTTCTCTAAAGTTATCCATAACCTTTCTTTATAAAAGTAGGATTATTGAAAAATATTCTATACAAAAGTGCAGTTACCGCTAAATTTGCTATAAGAAATTATAATAATCGATAGCTGTTTATGTAAAAGTATAGCTATTGATAACTGTTTTATTGATTGAAGAAGATAAACTCTCTAAAGTAAATAAAAGAGTAATTATCGATAATCTTTCTTTATAAAAGTACGGTTATAAAAAAAAATTTTATAAAAAAATTCTAGTTATTGATAACTGTGTATGCAAAAGTATAATTATTGATAACTTTTTTACACTTTAAGGCGTAATTTTATCAACAAGTTCTCTAAAGTAAATAAAAGAATAGTTATCGATAATCTTTCTTTATAAAATATGTATAAATCATTTATAAATATAAAAGAATGGTAATTGTCACCTTCTTTTCAAGTTTACACAAGTGTAGTTATCGATATGTGAAAATACTCATCTTAGTTAGCTTTCTGCATATTATAGTTATATTTTATATAAAGGTATAGTTATCGATATCTTTTCATTGGGAAATTATAATTTTCAATATTCTTCTATAAAAAAGTATAATTATTTCTAACTTTTTATTTGCAAAGTTTAGGTACGCATGATTATTCCATGGCTGAGTATGATTCCTGATAAATTTTCTTTATAGAAGCAGAAAAATTTTCTATATAAATTTACGAAATAATATTTATCGATAACTGTTTTATACATTAAAGCATAATTTTATCGATAAGTTGTCTAAAGTAAATGAAAGAATAGTAATCGGTAACTCGTTTCTATAAAATATCGATAAATCATTAATAGAATTTTATAATTTTTTTCGAAAAAGAAAACAAAAAAAATAGTAATTGTCACCTTCATTTCAAATTGTAGTTATATTTTATATAAAGGTATAGTTATCGATATCTTTTCTTTGGGAAATTATAATTTTCAATATTTTTCTATAAAAAAAGTATAATTATTTATAACTGTTTTGTAGAAAAGTTTAGGTACGCATGATTATTCCATGGCTGAGTATGATTCCTGACAACTTTTCTTTATAGAAACAGAAAAATATTCTAGATAAATTTACAGTTAACGATAAAATTTTATACGAAATTATAATTATCGATAACTGTATATATAAAAGTATGGTTATAGATAACTTTTCTGTCGAAATGTATAACAATCAATTTATAGATGTTTCATCTAAAGTAAAGTTCTCTATAACTTTTTTTATAGAAAAGTAAATTTCTATTTGTGAATAGTTTTTCTTTGGAAAAGAAAATTATAGTTATCGATTACGTTTCTAAAAAAAAGGTTCTATAGAAACTAAATATATTATTATTGATAACTATTTTGATTAAAAAGAAGACTATTTTTTGTGTGCAAAAGAAAAAAAAATTATCGATAACTTTTCTATAGAAACAAAAAAATTAAGTTTTCATATACTTATCGTTAATTAAAAAATTAAAGTAATCGATAATTTTCTGTGGACAACTAAATTTTTCTATAGGAAGGTAAAGCTGTCATTTGTAGAAATATTTTTATGATAAACAAATCTTGTTCAGTTTTCCTTTCTTTATTGATTTATACCTTAGATTTTTCTTCCTTTAATATACTTTTATTATTATATGTTTTCAAATTAACTATTTTTAACGTTTTTATAATTTTAAAATTGAATTTAACTAGAAATTTAGTCGGTTTTCTTTGTTCCATTTTCATTGAGTTCGAGTATATCTGGAATTAGCATTTTGTTTATTATGTATTGGTCTATATAACTGTTTATTTTTAGGGGGATAGTGTAGGATGTTGTTTTGCTATAATCTCTTCTTTAATAATGTTAATTATATATAGAGTTATTTTCATACATAATTAATATATTTGCTTAAATGGAATAGTTAGATTGTATAAAAAATTTAATTAGATTTTTATAAGTATTTTATTTAATTTTATTTTATTTTGCTTTCTTTTGTAACAATTTGGCTAAACAATAAATTATATTTTCTGTATTTTCTGTTAAATAAATTCTTTTATTAGTTCTATTAGATAAAGCAAGCTTAAGGTAAATTATTTGTTTTTATATTTATTATACTTTTCTAATTAAAAAACTATAAAACAGAAATTAAATACAAAAGCTGTGGTTAATGAAAATGGGTAAATTTTTTAAATAACTAAAGTGTACAAGTGACCCATCCATCCGTATTAACAAAAAACTGAAAGCTTACGAGTCTAGTCGCGAGAAGTTTTAAGTTATTGCTATTTTTCTTATACGAGTATAATATCGCTAAATTTTCTCAAGAGTCTATAAGTTTATAATAACCATTTAGAAACCATAATTGATAACGTTTTTTGCAGAGAAGGCAAGTTGTCGATATTTTTTAAATAAAAAAGACCAAGCTATTGGTAATTATTTTCTATGATATAAAATCAATCGATAATGCTTCATTGAAAAAACAAACTATGGCGGCTGGCTTTTCCATAACTTTTCTATAACACAGACAAACCAACGATAACTTTTTTTTTACAGATAAGGCAAGTTGTCGTTAACATTTTTTTTATATAACAATAAGCTGTCGATAACTATCTAACAAGATAAACTATCGAGAACTTTTCTATAAAAAAGATAGGACATCGCACTTAATGGATTATAGTTAAATAGCCAAGTTATCGATACATAAATGTAGTTATCGAAAAATATTGTGTAGAGTAGATATGCTAACGGTAATTGTTAGTCAAGCTATCGAAAACTTTTTTCTATAACATTAAATTTATTGATAATGCTTCTATTGAAAAGACAAACTATGGATAGAAAGCTATTGGTAAACTTTCTGTAGCACAGACAATCGAACGATAACTTTTTCTATAGATAAGGCAAGTTGTCGTTACCTTTTTCGTATAACACTAAGCTATCGATAACTGTCTAACAAGATAAACTATCGAGATTTTTTCTTTGAAAAAGATAGGACATCGTAATGATTCTGTTAAGAAAAAGTACTTAATAATTTGTATATGGATTACACAAGCTATCGATAAAATTCAAATATAAAAGACAAGCTATCGTTAATTTTTCTTCAAAATAAACAAACTATTGTAAACTTTTTTATATGGCAGAAAAAAAATCGATAATACTTTTATTTAAAAAAAAAAACTATTGATAACGTTTTGACAGAAAAAGCTAGCAAACGTTAAATCTTCTGCAGCGAAGAAAAGTTGTAAATAAATTCTTTATACAAAAATAAACTGTCGATAACTCTCTCACAACATTAACTATCGAAAACAAAGCTGTCGATAACTACTTCACAATATCAACTATCGAAAACATTTCTATTCTATTTCTAGATAATTTTTGTGTGAATTTTATAGGAAAAGAAAGGAAATGATAAATTTTTATGCAGATATGAAAGTTGTCGATAAGTTTTTTTTATAAAAATAAGCTGTCGATAATTGTCTGGCAATATCAACTATCGAAAATTTGTCTATTCTATTTTTAGATAATTTTTGTGTGGATTTCATAGAAAACTTTTAACAGATAAGAAAAGTTGTCGATAACTTTTTTATATAAAAATAAACTGTCGATAACTGTCTAAGAATATAAATTATCGAAAACTGTTATTATTTTATTGCTAAATAATTTGTGTGTGAATATCATAGAAAATGCAAGTAAACGATAAATTCTTCTGCAGAGAAGAAAAGTGGTCGATAAATTCTTAATAAAAAAATAAACTGTCGATAACTGTCTGACAACATTAACTATCGAAAACATTTCTATTCTATTTTTAGATAATTTTTGTGTGAATTTTATAGGAAAAGCAAGGAAATGATAACTTTTTATGCAGATAAGAAAGTTGTCGATAAGTTTTTTTTTTATAAAAATAAGCTGTCGACAATTGTCTGACAATATCAACTATCGAAAATTTTTCTATTCTAAGTTTTTTATTCTATTTCTAGATAATTTTTGAATAAAAAAAAGACAAGTTATCGTTAAGTTTTCTTTAAAACAGATAAGCTATCAACAACATCTATAAAAACTAGACAAGGTAGTGTTAATATTTCAATAACGATAACTGTTTAACAGAGTAGATAACCTATCGATAAATTTCCAAAGAAATAGTCAAGCTATCGATAAGTTTTTTACAATAGTAACTATCGAATATTATTGTGTAGAGTAGACACGCTACCGGTAACTGTTTAACAGAGTAGATAAACTATCGATAAATTTCCAAAGAAATAGTCGAGCTATCGATAAGTTTTCTACAGTAGTAGCTATCGAAAAATATTGTGTAGAGTAGACACGCTACTGGTAACTGTTTAACATCGATAAATTTCCAAAGAAATAGTCAAGCTATCGATAAGTTTTCTACAGTAGTAGCTATCGAAAAATATTGTGTAGAGTAGACACGCTACCAGTAACTATTTAAAAGAGTGGATAAGCTATCGATAAATTTTCGATGAAATAGTCAAGCTATCGATAAATGGTCTGCGGTAGTAGCTATCGAAAAATATTGTGTTGAGTGACATGCTACCGGTAACTGTTTAACAGAGTGGATTACCAATCGATAAATTTTCTATGAAATAGTCAAGCTATCGATAAATGTTCTGCGGTAGTAGCTATCGAAAAGTATTGTGTAGAGCAGACATGCTACCTTTAACTGTTTAACAGAGTGAATTACCAATCGATAAATTTTCGATGAAATAGTCAAGCTATCGATAAATGTTCTGCAACAGTAGCTATCGAAAAAAATTGTGTAGAGTAAACACGCTAGCAGTAACTGTTTAACAGAGTGGATAAGCAATCGATAAATGTTCTGCAGCAGTAGCTATCGAAAAATATTGTGTAGAGTAGACACGCTACCGGTAACTGTTTATCAGAGTGGATAAGCTATCGATAAATTTTCTATGAAATAGTCAAGGTATCGAAAAATTTTTTACAAAGGAGACGTCACTATTTATAACTTTTCTGTATTGTATTATTGACAGTTGTGTGGAATAGAGAAGGCATCAAAATTATTTATTTAAAATACAAAGAATATCAAAGACATTAGGTTTTTTTTTTAGTAAATAAGTTTCAATAACTTTTTTTATCGAAAAGCTAAGTTATTGAATACTTTTTTATATAATAGACAAAAGAATTATTTGCAATTCACCGTTAGAATTAACCAGCTTTAAGTGACATAACCTAAAAATGTTCAACTTATTTTTTTATGCAACTTTATTGTGAATTTAATTTTTATTGCTTTTTAATTGCAATTTTATTTTTGGTATTATAATTTTTAAAAATTTCATTTAATTTTAATAATTTATATGGTAAATGAAGCGCTTATTTTCTTTTTTTATTAATTTTTGTAATACATACATTGAATAACACAATTATATCATTATATTATTTACTTTCATCTTATACAAACTGTAATTTATAAAAATGTTTAAAATACGAATAATAAATTAATAAATGAGTTTAATTAAACCTTTTTAATATGATTTTCGATGAGTTTTAACCCATTTAAAATTTTAATTTTTGTGATTAATGTCAGCCTTTTTTTATTTACTTTTTTTGTAAAAATTAAACAAAATAAAAAAATATTTACAATTATTTTTCGGTATCAATTTTTACAACTATTTAACAATTCAGAAAAATGTATATTTGAATTTTTTTTTTAATTATTCAGTTTTTAGTTGATCAGACAGCAGTTAAGCATCTAATTGTTATAATAAACTTTAACCTGTTAAATGTTCTCATTATTATTTTATTCTCATGATCTAAATTAATATTCTTAACTTTCATTGATAATGAACTAAATTATGTTATTTACTTCTTTTCTTTTATCGAATAAATTTTAAATAAAATTTAATGTCAAAAAACTGATTTCAATAACAACAAAGATTATCGACAGAAACACATCTTTTTACAGCACATTTTCCTTCTTCTAAACTAAACGAGTTATTGATAAGTTTTTATGGGAATTTATAAATTCTCATAAAGTTTGCATAAGAAGATAAATAATCAATAAAAGATAAATAAAGAATGACGTCAGTAACAAAAAAAAAAGGAACAGGCCCTAACTTTACTATCCACAGTGGTTTGAGACCGGTTTTGTTTGTTGTTGAAAATAGTGCGATGCTCATGAGCCACATAACATTTCACCGAGACCAAGCAAAGAAATTTCTAAATGAAGTTGCGGATGATCGCTCCCTAGGATAAAGGGGGCTTCTGGGTATTGCCCCAAAGTAGGGTACCTCGGACAGAAAATATTTTCGAAATGTCATTAAAAGCTTAGTTCCTGCTTAAATGTTAAAAGTTTTTGAAGTAGACCTTGAAAATATCTACAAAAGTTATCTCTCTTAGTCTGGGAGAAAATGGGGTTAGAATTTTTTTTTTGAAATTTATGTTTTCCTTTCGGACCAGCACTAAGGTTATGACTCCTACACATATAACGCATTGTGGCAGAATTAGGAAATTTGGTTATTGGCAGTAGAAAAGAGGGAGTAGTATTTATGAACATTTGATTTGAATTTTACTACATTAAAAGTGACAGGAAAGATCTCTGGAGGGAGTTTATTCCACATACAAACCGTTCTGCTAAAAAACGAATTTTTCCTTTAATGCATAGTACGATTTACTGGTCAATCAGCCACAAATGTGCGAGTAACGGAAGCAAGTTCCCTAATTTCATTCGAGCACATAACGTTGCTACCATAACGATAAAACAGTGAAATACAATTCACATTGCGTCGATGCTCTAGAGAATCAGATAGTGTGATTCGTTTTACATCCGCACCTGGCTATGTAGACTTAGTCAGATGGTGGACAAACCACTATTGTATAATTTGAAACGTCATACAGGCGTCCTAGGAAGCCGAAGACATAATTCTAAGCAACAGAACCACCTAGTTGTAACTTTAATGATTCCAGGGCAGGGCTGCAAACTATCACACCTTGCTAAAGAGTTGGGGACTTTCGAACTCCTGTCCAGAACACATGCCAAGCATGCTCACTGGACTAGATCATTCACTTAGGGTGTCATTATCAGTGAGATGATCCTGGCCACCATAATAACCATTACACTGTTATGGGGCCGCAAAACCACAACCACTACGATACTCCCATGTAGGGGCCAACCTCAATGATCAGTCAGAGAACTATTAAATGTCTAGAGAGACAAATAATGAACTCTGCGGCTCACTGATCCCCGTGAAAATAAAGCAGAGCTTCCAGTTGACTCCTTGCCTGCCTTCAGAGGACTGGGCTCCCTTTATACCCCCAGTTTCACAGATCTAGATAGCTGTTACGTACTATAAAGACCATAAATGTGCCCCCGGGGGGGGGGGCTCTAGAGAATCAGAGTGTGATTTGTTTTACATCCGCGCCTGACCATTACTCTTAATCAGATGATGGACAAACCACTATTGTATAATTTGGAACGTCATACAGGCGTCCTAGGAAGCCGAAGACATAATTCTAAGCAACAGAACCACCTAGTTGTAACTTTAATGATTCCAGGGCAGGGCTGCAAACCATCACACCTTGCTAAAGAGTTGGGGACTTTCGAACTCCTGTCCAGAACACATGCCAAGCATGCTCACTGGACTAGATCATTCACTTAGGGTGTCATTATCAGTGAGATGATCCTGGCCACCATAATAACCATTACACTGTTATGGGGCCGCAAAACCACAACCACTACGATACTCCCATGTAGGGGCCAACCTCAATGATCAGTCAGAGAACTATTAAATGTCTAGAGAGAGAAATAATAAACTCTGCGGCTCACTGATCCCCGTGAAAATAAAGTAGAGCTTCCAGTTGACTCCCTGCCTGCCTTCAAAGGAATGGGCTCCCTTTATACCCCCAGTTTCATAGATCTAGATAGCTGTTACGTACTATAAAGACCATAAATGTGCCCCCCGGGGGGAGGGGTTGCTCTAGAGATTCAATAGATTTGGATGCCGTACTGTGTTCAATGAGCTCTTGGGCTTCTCTTGTACGCTGTCGAGCAATTCCAAAAAAAAGAATTGTTAAGTCCAGTCAACATCACTCTAAATCTTCATGCCAAGAACATCAAGAGCTTATTTATTTATCATTATTTATTTATTATTCTGATTCCTTAATATTTATATCACCCATAGTAACAGACTACAACACCATTTTCGAACATGCTAACGCATAGATTTGCGTTAGCATAAAACCGTTGAGTCTTATGGGCATTAAAATCAACTCTATTCGCACGACTCCAATCAGAGATTGTTGCGAAATCGTGATTTTTTATATTCTGCCTTTTGGCACCCACTTCCAACTGGTTCGGGCTGTTACTAAATGAATATGAATGACAAATGGTGCTGTCAGACTCCTTTTAAAACCGCTGTTCATAATTTAATGGCTAAATTCAAGGCTCATGGTATTCTTGTCGACAATAGACCAAAACAATATGCTTGCAGTGGCCGTAGTAATGCAAACATAGCCGCTTATACTTGAAAGTGTTCAGAATGAGAATGGAACATCAACTCGTTGAATGTTTGCAACAATTGGGCAACACTAGAGGCACTTTGCTTAGCATTTTGCATAAAGATCTTTTTTAGCTTCATCCTTCTAAAGTTCAACAGGTTCAAGAACCAAAGTTGTTTGCCAAACAAATTGCAGGACGTATTACAGGGGCCAGAACAGTTCGCATGTGGAATAAACTCCATCTAAAGATTTTGCCTGTCACTTTAAATGTAGGAAAATTCAAATTCGAATGCCCACAAACACTACTCCATCTTTCCTTCTCTGTATAACCTAATTTTTTAGTTCAGGCATAGTGCAATATATAATCGATAAATACTCTTTGGGAAAAATTAAGTTATCGATCATATTTGAAATGATAAAATTTTGTTTTGAAAAACCATTTTTTAAGAAATAAAGAATTTAAAAAGCTAGTTATTGTTGTTGGTTTTATTGTATATAAAATATAAATTTTGGCTATTGCATTGCGATAAAATGTTTTCTATGTTTAAAATTGAGTCATCACTATTTTTTTGCCATGTGATGCAGATAAGTAACTGTGCCGGTTCACAAACAAAATCTTTAAATTATTTGGATTTGTTTCGCCAGTAAATGAAATAAAATACCCTTATCATTCCTTTCCGTCTTTGTTGGCTGTTTGTTCGGTATGAACGTCCGTGTTCTAAGCTGCACTTTTTCTCAAGCCGTGTTCTAAACTTTTAAAACGTTATGCATAGAGTTGCATTATGATTCAGACTATTTAATCATAAATTTTTCTTCGGAAAAATTACTTTTTTTTTTTACAAAGAGAAGTAGCACTTCAGGCAACCATGCCTATTTAGTCAAATACCGTGCTACATTCTGTTGGAAAGGGATAGAGAATAGATGAAGCAGGTGCTGAAAGTAGAAGGATAGTCGAAAATTAACTGCCGTATATAAGACAGCACAGCGAACAGTGACTATGCCTTTATCGCTGAGCAGCCCCACCGAAGTCAATTTTTAATTTTTTAGGGAAAAAAAACTAAGGTCTTCGTTGGTAATCGAACCCACAACCCCCATACTAACAAGCTAGTACACTACCTACTAGCCTACAAGGGCACCGAACAGGCATTATTTGTTTAGATCGTACCAAACCATGACTCTGGACAATGTTTAAAAAAGAACATTATTTGCAGTATAAACATTTTGTTATCATTCCTTTCCGTCTTTTTTGAATATTTGTTCGGTAAGAGCGGCGAGCATTTTCAATGTGATGACTTTAGTCTCAAGCCGTGTTCTAAAACGTACTTTGAAAGTAAATAATGCAATTTAGAACACGACTTGACAATGATGTCATCACATCGAAAGTGCGAAAGTAAAAGTAAAGAATGATGTCATCCCATCGAAAGTGTGAAAAGGAATGATAACAAAAAGTTTAAAGTTTATACTGCAAATAATGTTCTTTTTTGATCATTATCCGGAGAAAGCGTTTGGTACGATTTAAATAAAAGATAAAAACTAATTTAATTAGTGATTACATTTTCTTACATTCAAATTCCGAAGAAACATTTATGATTAAATAGTGCCCCTGTAGCTTGTAGTAGGTAGTGTAGTAGCTTGTCAGTATGGCGGTTGTGGGTTCCCTTCCCAACGAAGACCTTGGTTTTTTTTTCACTACAAAAATAAAAATTGACTGTCGGGGGGGGGGCTGCTCAGCGATAAAGGCATAGTCACTGGTCGCTGTGCTGTCTTATACGGCAGTTAATTTCCGATTATCCTTCTACTTTCACCACCTGTTTTTTATATCTTCTCTATGCCTTTCCTAAAGAATGTAGCACGGTACTTGACTAAATAGGCATTGTTGCCTGAAGTGCTACTTCTCTTTAACAAAAAAAAAAAAAATGATTAAATAGTTTGAATGTTAATGCAACTCTGTGTGTAACGTTTATTCTGGTGTTTTATAAACAAAATACAAATTTTTGAATTAACAAAACGTATTTTTTAATTAAAAATTTGTAAGCCGTCATGATTGTTTACTTGTCAGGTTTTATTTTATTTATCTTCTCGCAAGCGTTCGACAAAGTCTGGCAGGAAGGACGTGTGTATAAAATTGCAACACTGTTTCCCGAAAACGTTTTCAAACTGGTCACAAGCTATTTGGCAAAAAAGTACATATTCATCGATCAAAAGAATTTCAGCTGATGTCCCGCAGGGGAGTATACTTGGGCCATTCCTATAATTATTGTATACCGTGGATTTGCCAACAAGTCCACCCACACACTTATGCACATTTGCTGATGACACAGCGTTTTTAAGTATCCATAAATGCCCGGAAATAGCATCTCAACAACTTCAACCCCACATTGCTGATTTGGAGAAATGGTTGCACAAGTGGAAAATAAAGGTCAATGCCTCGAAAAGCGTTCACATAACCTTTACGTTAACACAGAAAAATTGTCCACCCATCTCAAAAAATGGAGTAACAATTCCAGGGAATACACTACGTTTGGCGTCTTACGTGCGTCCATCATATTGCTGCCAAAATTACACAGCTGAAAATTAAAACCAGCCAGCTTTATGGGCTAATTGGAACACATTCCTTATTAAATTTAGACCTCAAAGTACTCCTATATAAAGCAGCTTTCATACCATTATGGTATCCAATTATGGAGTTCTGCATCCGCATCAAATGTTGAAAAGCTACAAAGAAGACAGTCAAAGATTTTGAGAATGATTACGTGCGCTCCTTGGTATATACGAAATTGTAATATCCATAAGGACCTCAATATTCCTACCATCCGAGAAGAGATTAAAAAGTTGTGCAGGAGCTATGTGGCAAAAGTAACTGATCATCCCAATCTACTTGCGAGGGACTTATTTTTATTTGAGGGCCATAGGCGCCTCAAAAGGGTGCAAACTTTTGACTTGGCAGGATAATACTTTTTTTTCTCTCGAACTAAACGTTGAGTGTTGCAGTCGCAGTACCAACATAAATATTCTTAAGTTAAGATTTTAATACTACTTTTTGTTAATGTCGTACAGACAGATTCAATAATAAAATAAAGTAGTAAAAAAAGGTTTTATTTCACCATTATATTTGAAAATATCTTTTGTTTATTTTTAACTCTATTTTATACTTTAGTTTATTATCTTAATAACGATTTACAAAAAAAATGTTCTAGATAACTGTTTACATATTTTAGCCGCGTTATTTGATCACATAATTTATAGCAGTTAACAGAAAAAGAGGCGCTTAAACATTTTTTGTTTACAATGTGGTGGCAAAAAGAATTTATTTTTAAGGCAATGTTTTCTACACGTAAGCAAAATGATTATTATTTAATTAATTGTTTATATAAAAAAATGTTGTTTCAATAATTATTGTATAATTTATATACAAATTTTCTTTAGCTTGCTTTTAAAATAATATTTTCTTTTCATTAATTATATAGTATTTTATAATTGTTATAATAAATATATTTATTTGCGAAACTAAGTTGTACATAATTTTGGCAAAAGTAGAGTTTTTATTAATAAAAACAGTTAAAAAAAGGAATTACACAAAAGATGCGGGAAAAATCGACAAAATAGTGAAAACCAAAAACAAAAAAAAAAAATAAATGAATTTAGACTTGGAAATTAATTCAAGACTTCGTTTCCTGATATATTCCATATTGAGCCTTTGCTGCAAGAGATATATAAATCAAAATTTTAAACTTCTGATTTGAGCATTAGCAATGCTCAATGTCCTCAAAAATCTCTCAATTCTCTTTAATAAAATACCATAACTTCTAACTTTACATGTGTCAACTCTACGGATAGAAATGTTTTAAGGGCGTCCATAGAGCTTAAATAAAAATGAAAATATTAAACTTATTCATCACATTTATCCCTTGCAGCTTAAGCTCAATTAAAATACAAACGCTTTATTCGGAGAGTAAAAACAATGATTTGAAGCTGTTGATATGGCAAAAATACTAAAGGGATTTTTATTATCAGGTTAGCTCTACCCTTACTTACTAATCAATTAAATATAGCAGTTAAACCAAGTGAATTTTTATTACCTTTCACATTTTGAAACTTTTGAATTCGCCGTAGCTCGCGGGATCTCTTTTATAAGATGCAAAAAATATTTACAGTCCTATACACTCAAACCTCATTTTATGCGAATTCAAATTTGTGCGATTTTGAATTTTTTTACACGCTTATATATTCGCTTGTAGAATTGCACATGATGTACTTGTGACTTTTATTGCAGCGCGCTGTAACTTAGTGTGAATATCATTCTAGTTTTCAACTTAGGGGAAATCCCTTTTAATCAACAAGTTAAATAAAATAGTTTGTTGTGGTGTTTGTTTTCACGTCTTAGTGAATATTACTCGTATAAAAAATTGAGATTAATTTATCGTAAAAGTGATTAAAGTGAGAACTTATAAAGTTTTGTTATTTTAAAGTTTCTGTGCTCAAAAATATTTACTTATGTACGTTTTCAGATTACAATATGGATAAAAATAAGAAAAAACGACAAACAATATCCCTAGAGACAAAAATTAAAATTCTCGAACGCTTAGAAAATGGTGCAAAGTATACATCTCTTGAAAAGGAGTTCAACATGAAGATTCCATAAGAAAATCCGTAATTTCGGGGGCACAGAAATGAGTTCAAAGTATTCGTCTTATATAAGAGACATACTGATTAAAAAAATGGAAAAATCTCTTAATTTCTGGAATGAGGATTTAACTAAAAACAGGATTCCCATAAGCGGATATATGATACAAGAAAAAGCCCTAATATTTTATGATAGAATGAAGCAAAATCAGCCATCAACTTCTGAACCAAAAGAAAAAGAATTTTTAGCTAGCAATGGGTGGCTTGCACGGTTTTTAAAAAGAAATAATATTCACAGCATCCAAATCAGAGGTGAGTCAGCATCAGCAGATGAACATGCTTCTTTAAATTATCCACAAAAATTAAAAAAAAATATTAGAAGAAGGACAGTATTGCCCAGATCAAATATTCAATGCAGATGAGACCGGATTATTTTGGAAAAAATTGCCAAACAAAACCTACATTGCTAAAACAGAAAAAAGAGCCAGTGGATTAAAACCTAGTAAAGAAAGATTAACGGTTTTACTATGCAACAACGCTTCAGGAGATAAAATGTTAAAACCATTAGTCGTTAATAAGTTTCTAAAATCACGGGCCCTTAAAGCAAAAGACTTAAAACGTTTGCCAGTTCACTGGATGGCAAACACTAAAGCTTGGGTAACCCCTGTATTATTTAGTGAATGGTTTTACAAATGTTTTGTACCAGAAGTTGAATCCTATATGAAGGTAAAAAATCTTGAATTTAAAATTTTGCTTGTTATAGATAATGCTCCTGGATACCCACATTTGGAACATTCAAACATTAAGATTGAATTTTTGCCACCAAATACAACCAGTAGTGCGATTCAGTAACTTTTAACAATTCCATACCATGTTAATGCTTTCTACACATTTGATTGCTTGCACTAACGATAGTGCGATTCAGTAACTGCTTGTTATTGCTAGTCGACAACCATTGAAATGAAGTGGCATCTCTGTAAATATATACGAAAAGCACAAAGAAGAATGCATAAAAAACAAACACAATTGTTTTAGAAATAAAGGGCGCGTATCAAAATTTTTACATTTTTCAAGTTTTTTGTACTTTTTTTTCTTTGTTTATAATTGTTTTTGTGATTATTTTTTAGAATAGAAGCTAAAAGTACCCCGAAAAGAAGCCGAGCCGAAATTTATTTATATTTTAGTGTTGTCGACTATTACAACAACCAAAATGGAATGTAGGTTAGCTAACGATTTTTATCGTCGACAACAGTAACTTAACAATAACGAATGTTGTTTTAAAAGTTACTGAATAGCCAAAACAATAATTTTGTTGGTAAAATTTTTTAACAATAACAATTGTCGTTATAACATAATAGTGAATCGCACTACAGTATTCTTCAACCACTAGATCAAGAAATAATCTCCACTTTTAAGAAATATTATATTAAAAGCACATACCAATTTATTTTAAATAAAATTGAAAATGAAGAATTAACATTGACCGAGGCGTGGAAAAATTTAATATTTTCGACTGCATAGTTTTGGTTGCATCTGCAGTATCCAGTATACGACCAAAAACATTAAATGGGTGCTGGAAAGCTGTATGGCCAGGTTGTGTTCGTGGTAATACTGCTGATGAAATATCTGTATTATCTGAAGAAATTTTAATGCTGGCTCGACAAATTGAAAGCGACGGATTTGATTCTTTGAACCATAATGATATAGAAGAGCTTCTTGCAGATGTTCCGTTATCTGATGACGACATTGTTAGTCTAACTGTTAATAATACGGAAGATAATAATTGCGAAAGTGATTACGAAGAACTTGTTGAGCCCCTTACTTTAAAAAAGATTGATAAAATTCTTAAAACAGTTAAAGACCTACAAAGCGAAATTCTTAATGTGGATCCAAATACGGAACGGGCACTAAAAATTCAGCATGGGCTTAACAACACATTTTTGGCATATCAAGAGTTAAAAAAATCGACATTATAAAAACTTCTGACAAATTATTTTCAACAAGTACCTAAAGAGAAAGAACTGACTAAAAACTTCGATGTTCCTTACAGCCAAAGTGAGAACAATTGTGGTGATAAAAATAGTAATCTAGCCATAGATGTGTTTGTTTCCTCTAGTGATGAAAGCGATATAGATAGAGCCAATTCAGAAACTCGGCACACGCCATATTAGTGATTCAGATTATGAGTTATAATTTCAATGTAAATATTTATTTCTTTGTTAAGTACGTAGTGAAGTGATGTTTATTTGTTTATTTTTTAATGAATGAATTACTTTTTTGTTGACTTTTTTTATGCGATTTTGTTTGAGTTTTAATGCTTTACTTTGAATTTATGCATTTTTTCAAAATTAAGGGACGAATCATTAATTTTAGTATGGAGCTAGTGTATCGTTTTATGCGATTTTCTCTGGAACGGATCAATCGCATAAAACGAGGTTTGAGTGTAGTACTATTCACTAATTTTTAACGACCTTACACTTGTTATTTTTATCAACATACATATGTTGAAGTTTGCACTAACGTATTTGCTATCCGCTATCTTGTTGTTAACAAGTACACAAGCAAATTCAATTATGTGGCATCTCTACTAAACCATATGTCCATATTACGAAAAGTACAAAAAGGAATGAAAATCATAAACAAATTCTTTTATAAGGTAATTCAAATAAATGTTTAAGATTTCATTTTTTAATTTCATTTTCAATAGAATGGAATCTAATACTTCTTAGAAAAGAAGCCGCGCCGAGCAACTTAGTTTACTGTCAGACTTTATGTTAGTGTTATGCAGCGCGGCGCATGCATTTACTACTTTACCATAACAACAAAATCTAACTTTTTATATACATACTTACATATGTATGTATGTATGTAGTTTCCTTTTGCGTTAACTAAACGACACAATAATAATAAACCTGTTAAAAAAATAGCTGGTTTTTAAGCAACATCAAATGTTGTAAAACAGCGTTACAGAATATCAAAGTCTTCCACTTTGATGGTAATTTATTTTAACAATTCTCGAGTCGTTAAAATTGAATAGTGAGAAGCACAACTGGATCAGAGGCCTAATAGTTTCGAATGCGTTAGCAACTCATATCGAATAATGGCAGTTTGTTGGCCATTAAAAAAAAAAAAAGACACTGCAAGTTTCAATGAGTAAAATGAGTGTTTGGCGTTGTGCACAACTTAAGAAGCTCTATATACAGTTTAATAGTCTTGGCATGTTCATTTAGTTCAGCTGCCATAGGAAGCGTAACGGAGAGTTTTCTTTAAATGATTAAGCAAACCTCTAGAAGTGGATACTGATTTCTCTCCAAAAGTCATCCAAAGCGATTAATTATTTTAACGATGTGGCGGTCAAAATTGCAGATCATTCATCGATTTCACAACATGCCAATTGAGTTATTTCTCTCTTATTAGAACACCATTTAATACAAATCATAAAATAATACAATTTTTCATTTCCATAATCGGATTACTCACACGAGCTCACAATCCCTCATTTCATGCAGAGAAAAGTTCAATCCAGCTTAAAAAAAATTACAAAAAAAAAAATGCACGCACAATGAAAAATCGTGACAATAAAGTGGGCGTAAGCCAGCAAAGCTAAGGAGGGTCGCTGTTCCAAA
Organism: Trichopoda pennipes; assembly: GCA_030448955.1. NCBI lineage: Eukaryota > Metazoa > Arthropoda > Insecta > Diptera > Tachinidae > Trichopoda > Trichopoda pennipes. The sequence continues at coordinate 10,073,400 of JASKUP010000056.1, read as the reverse complement.
AGCTATTCGATGCAAAACTCTATTTAGTGAACTTTAAAATTCAATAAAAAATATAGTTAAGATTTAATTAAAATCTAGCATAAGTCCGGGAGGGACATCCTTTACAACATGTAACTTTAGCAGACTTCATTTGAATCAAATGGCGCGGAATTTGAAAAGTTAAACAATCTCTATGCATGAGAACACAATTAATACCAATAACTGTGTCGTCGTTTAGTTGACCGCGATAGTTGGCATTTTTTGGTCGAGTGAGACCTTGGATGTTCTGGGCCAAAGATTCAATTATCGTGGGAACATGAAAGTATTTCTTGCTTCGTTTGCTCTTCATCTTATGTCGGTCAAAGTTGGCATGTATAGCAGGCCTACCAATGAACAAATGATACCGCGTAAAAATACATGTCACCTTTAGAACTACATGGACAAACGAATTGGACAAACCGATGTAACCAAAAGCTAAAAATCTAATGCCTTTACACTATTGTCATTCTGAAACTTATTAATTTACATTTGAGCATAAAAAGTTAAATAAAATAATTCAAAAAGATTTTAAATTTAAAATAATACTTATTTTTACAACTTTTCTAGGAAACCTGTTAATACAGAAGAGAGTGAGGGAGAGAAAGAGAGAGAGGGGGAGGGAGAGTGACAGACTAGAGTATAAATGACAGGGAGAGGAAGTTAAAGTATTATGAGTTAACGAGCGGACAAAGACTCTTCATCTCTTTCCGTTGAATGCGTTCTGTTTGCGTTTGTAACAATAAATATTTTTATATAGAAACCAAAAAAAAAAAAAAAGAGCATAGTTACATATGATATTCGTATTGAGCCGAACGTGAACGTCTTGCACCTGAATACCAACGATAGGGCAGCTGTTGCTGCAATTGCTGCATTTGCAGTTGTTGATGCTGTAAAAGAGGTGAAGTCAAACCCGTTGATGTATAGTTTGGTGTGTTTAATGATAATGTACTGGAACGAGCACCAGGACTACGGGCCAATTGTACTCGCAAATTGGTGAAACCCTGCTAGGATGAGGGAGATGTTGAGGAACCTGAAATATCGGCTGTATTACGACGTGATATACGTCTGCTATACAAAGCCAGCGACTTGTGTGTTGAGGATGTGCTATTGGGATTATTTAGTCCTCCCGGACTGTTGGCATCCAAATAAGCCTCAGGACTAAAACGTACACGACTATGCGATGAAATCGAACCCTCTTTGGCACTTAAATAAGAACTGTCATCACTGGTATAAGAATCGGGTGGTGTTGGATTAGTGGGTGTACTGTTGGCCGTGCCCGTTATATTGTTTGTGTTTGTAGGTTGTGGTATGTTAGAGCTAACGGCCGCAGTTATTCCTCCCGTAATATTCATAGGAGCACCATTGGGGGTTTTGTAGTTATTGTACTTTTTCAACGAGGAACGCAATTTTGTACCCACAACATTACTAAAAGCCAACGTATTCGAATCAAACGGCAGACTATCTGGCCTTTCAGGCATCAAACGTGGTATGGAAGAGGGTTTGTGTCGGGCATTAGCAGGCGCTGGCGAAGGTGGTGATGTTTTCATGTTAATGGGTGACATGGGTGTAGATCTTGAACGTGAATACACTGTGCGTTGGGTTGTATTGTCTCCTCTTTTATATTGATACAAGGGTTTGTGCAAAGGACTGACATTAAAAGGAAGATTTTCATAGTCACGCATGCGATTGAGCGTTGATATTTCATTGCGTGTGCTGGTCATAAAGCGACTTGTAGGTTTAGGTGAACTTTTATACAGCTCCTGCTTGCTCGGAGGCGGCACGACACCGGCTGGTTTAAAGGATTCTGATTCTATAAAGCTTCCTCCACCACCCGCGCCATAGTCACCAGTAAGCGGTACAGCCATTGTACTAAATTCATACTGCTGATTAAGAGCTTCATCGTAATCCACACTAAAGCCTTGATTATAATTAGAATTGTTAGATATTGTAGAAGGCGTACGTCTATGGCCCGCTGCTGTTACCCCCATTTGGGGAACTCGTGGTGGTGGAGTTCGTACTACTTGAGGTGAGACATGATGTTGTTGTGGAGCTGGAGGTGGCGGTGGTAAAGGATCATAATTGTAATCATAATAATTGGGCAAGCGGTGATTATATTCATACGAATAGTCTGGATAAGATTTGCAATCTCTTTCGTAAGTCGTTTGATGTTCAGGGCGATAGGGAAAATAATAGGAGCCTAAAAAATTGTAAACATTTTTTTGTTAATTAATTGAAAATAGTTTTAATTAAACAGAAAATTATTTACCCAAATAACCTGCTCTATGAGCACCTGCTCCATAAGCGCCCCCATCATTTGAAAAACTAGGATCATTTTTTAGATAATTTTGAGGAGTGTATATGGCCTGTTGAAGACCAACATTCTCACCCACCTGGCCACCCAAATGAAAACCTGCAAATGCCTTATCTATGGGTAAATTATCTTCCTGCTCAGAATATTCCAAATTTTCCGTAAATGATGAAGTGCTTATTTTACGCCTGGGCGAAGGTGTTGGCGGTTGGGTGTGACTACTACCCAGCGAGGAAGACAGTATACCGGAAGTATTGTTGGTGAAATTTGATCCCAAACCACTGGTCGTTGTTGTTGATACAGTTGAAGGCATTTTGCGTATTTGATGATGCAATTGCTGTGCATGATGATGATAGTGTTGGGGCGTTGGTGGCTGTGTCACTGATTTGCTATACTGTGGCTGTGGTATGTGCGATGGCTGCTGCTGATTATGATGATGAGGTTGAAATTTGTTAAAGGCTGTAATATTATTAACAATATTTTGAGTGGCTTCTTTTCTGTGTTTATTGTGTGGCAGAGGCGAATCGATTTTGCGTTTCGGTGAATCCGTTGTCTCGGCATTCTCATAGGTGAGTGAGCTTAAGGCAGTTCTGTAATAAAGGCGAGTGAGTGATCTGGTTTTCCTACCATTTGTCTAGAATTTAACTTACCTATTTTTAGTGCCTGTGCCATGATACGTATTAGCCGCAAATCTACGATCTTCTCCCACCTTTGGCAACTCCATATCCATGGGAGCTTTAAGGGCAGGTACATCACTTAACAGTGTTGGATGAAATGGTGAAACATTCGACATGCGTACATCATAGCCAGCTGCCACTCCAGCCAGCAAAGCTGCCATATTGTACAGTAAAACTTCGATAACGGATAATTTCGGTTTGCGTACGGCATCGCCGGCATATAAGGTGGGCATAGGAATGTTGGAAGTAAAACGACTTAATAAATAAGGATTTGGAGACATTATAGGAAGATTTGGACCACCACCCGCCAATGTATGCAGTGGAGAACACCAATCGTCTTTGGTATTGTAGCCTTGAGCAAGTAGCAGGAGGCAGCATTTTTGTTTGGGAGAAAGTTTTCTTTTTTTTATTCTTTTATACTTTGCAGTTAAGAAATAAAATGTTAAAATTAATACGGTTATAATATGCCTTTACCACCCAAGTTTATATTTGTTTGAGGAAGTAGCAGGAGTTACAAAATAAAACCAGATATCAATTGTTGTTTTCAAGTTTTTATTTTTGTTGGTTTTTTAGTAAAACTTTTTTTTTGTGTAAATTTTTTTTATTAAATATTTTTTCTTTCGTTTTATTTTGTCTAAATCGTCATTGTTGTTGTTGTTATTGTTGTTGTTTTAAATATGGAATATGTTTTCTGTTTAGCTTTTAAAATGTATTTAAATAATAAAAATTAAAACAAAATTACTTAATAAAAATGGTAACTAAAAATTAAAACAAATTATTTTTAAAAACTAAGACGTAGTATAACTACCGTTATTAAATAATAATTTTAAAATTGATAATAAAAAAAATATCAAAACTTTTTTAAAGATTTCTTACATTAAAGACTTTTGTTACATTTAAACAAATTAAAATTCCAAATTTTTTAAAATAATACAAAAAATTTTAAATGTATTTTTCTTTCAATAATAAATCACAGTTTTTTTCAACAAAAAATTGTTTTTTTTTCAAAGGAATTTAAAGAAACACTGCAAATTAAGTTTTGAATTTAAAAGTTTCTAAACAAAAAAACAAAATAAAATAAAACGAGTTTTTATTTAAAATTTGAAATTAACAAAAGTTTAAAATAAAATTTCTATTTTAGTATAAATGGAATTATAATTACAAAACAATTTTAAAAGAAATAAAATTTGAATTTTAAACAATAAACAAAAATATTTTGGTACTAAATGAAACTAAACAAGACTTGCAAAACCCTGGGAACAGTTAAAAAATCATTAAATTTTCAAAATTTATGTTAAAAGTCAAAAGTTGGACCAGATTTATTTTTTTCAGACAGTTATGTAATTATGGTTTTTAAAATGGGAACACTTTAAAAACTGGATATTTTTTAATAGATAATTTACAATCTAAATTTGTTTTAATTACTTTGTGCGAGTTTTGCGAGTTAATTTTAAAAAAGAGAAGGGTGGGAAGAGTTTAAAATGTTTTTTTTTATAATTATAAAAAAAATATTTTATTTTCGATTCATTAATTATCGCCCTTGCCAATTTATATATTTTGTTTATTAATTTATATTTTTTGTTCTTAATTTTGAATAATAAAAAGCAGACTCATAAATATTATGAAAAAAGTTTAACTTTGGAAAGTAGGAATAGTTTTTTTTTACTACACTAGCTTTTTTTCTCCATTATTATTTTTTTAATCACTAAAAACAACATAATGTAATTTTGGAATTGGAAAGAGTTTTGTAATTCACTCAAAAAACTATATTCAAGCAGTAATAAGCTTAAAAAAATATTTTTTTAAAATATATTTTGAAATATCAGTTGTGAATTTATTAAAACATCGAATGGGAACAGATACAATTACGTAATTGTATAGTACAGAAAAAGCTTTTCTAAAAAGAGGAATATAAATCAAATGCATTAGTGGTAATAACACTTTTAATTGGCTTTAGTTTAAGAAAAATCATAGTAACCGATGTACAGGATATAGAAAATTAAAAAACATTTTTAAGCACAAAAAATCGGTGTTTGAAAAATAATGGAAGTATTTGAAAATTATGAGAACAGCTTCTGTAATTTCATAATAAATTTTAACAGTTGTTTTTTTTTTTCAACAAGAAATAACAAATTTTAAATAACAACATTTAATTCAAATAAAAATTTTATGCTAAAAGCAGTGTTTTTTGTGGCGGTCCTGCCCCTCTTGTGACCTGGTTGCCCACATCCCATAATTGTGGAATACTCTTACAAAACTATAAAAAAAGCACTTTTTTAAAAATGTATATTTAAGCAATAACTGCTAAATTAATAACTTTTTGATAGTTTTGAAAATTTTTTCAAAATTTAACATTTTGTTATACAATTAAAACAATAAAAAAGCAAGGAAACTTTATGGTCACACTAACAATATTTGTTGATCAAATTTATAAAGAATATTCGTTTTAGGATGGGAACAGTTGAAAATTTTTAAAATAGTTTTAGAAACACAATTTATTTCTTTTTGTTGCCTTTAAAATTACTAAAATTATAGCTTGAATATATAAACAGTTTAAATTATATGGAAACAGTTTTATAAAATCTAGTTAAATTTCTCACAAGTAAAATATTTGCTTTTCAATAAAAACGCCCCGTAAGATTGTGATAAAATTACTTTGTGGCTTAAAACATTTAAAATTTTTTTGGGAAAAGTTTTATAAGAAAATTATAAAATATTTTTCAAGTTTATATTAAGGAAGTAGCAAATAGCCAATAGCTATTTATATAGATATTTATAAGGATCAAAGGATTTTATGCGGATATATTAAACTTAATATTAAATAAAAACAAATCTTTTCTGGGCTTTTTTGTATGAAGTATGTGTGATATGTCTATTACAAAGAATCCTTTAAGTTTTTTTTTTAAAAATCCACTGTAACTTTTAGCTGGAAAAAGGGTTTTTTAAACTGAAATTTCAAAAATAAAATCAGTTAAGCTTCTAGGGTTTAAATTAAATTTATAGCCACAAAAGATATTACTAAAGAAATGCCATAAAATATCAAAAGCTTAAAGCTTTTTAAAAAAAAAAATATTTAATTTTTAGCCAATAAAAGGTTTAAATTGAAATCTATATAAATAATAATGAAAGGGAATCGGATGTTTCTATCTTTTTGAAATGTGTATAATAGTCGGAAAAAGGCTTTTATAAAAAGAAAAATGAAAAAACTAAAGCTGTTTTTTGGAGATTTTATATTTAATTTTTTTTTTTTTTTGTTTTTGGATTTCTCTCAAATGTAGTACGAATAACATCTTAAGTTATTAAGTTATGCAAGCACGTTTCTTTGACCATGCGCTTTTTACAATCACTTTTTCGGCATATTGAGTATAAGCATTTTTTGTGGTTTGCTGATCGTGCAGAGGTTTAAAATTCAGGCAATATGCAATTTTCTAATGCACTATCGAATCTCTTTTTTTCGTTTCGAATGTCGTTTTTACAGCCGTGCGTAAATTAAACAGCTGTCGAATAAATAAACAAAACATTAAACAATTTTGTTTTACTAACGCCTGCGCAGCCAGCTAGTTTTAAATAACAAATATATTTGTTTTTCCTTTTTTGTATAAAAGGTATGCGTGGTGACATATTTGTATCTGTTGTAGACCTTATTAATATTATGGTTGGTTTAAATAATAGAAACATTTCCATGTTATTAAAAGCTTTAAGCTTTTTTTTTAAATTAATTTTAGCTAGAGTATACGGTTTAACTTGAAATGACAAAAATTATATAAATTAAGCGCAAAGTATTAAAAAATGTTTCAAAATACAAAAATTTTTACTTTGAGAAAGTAAAAAACTAAATAATAAAAGACAATATCAAAAGCTTACATTTTTTTTTAATATATAATTTTTAGCTAGAAAAAGAGTTTTAAATAGAAAAGTCATAATAAAATAAATTAAGCTTCAAAAAATTAATAAACGTAAATATTTTAATAAATGTATATTTTTACTAAAGAAGATTATAAACTCTCCGTCTTTATGGCAAATCAAAAAGCTTAAACGGGTTCTTCTGAATTACACTACTGTTTTATAAAAAGTTCCTTTAATATATTTCGCTTGGAATTTGTTTTGCATTTGTTAGCCAACAATATTTTTAAAAGTTTAAAATTCAAATTCATTTCATTATCTCTACAGGGGTTTTTTTTTTAAATTTTAAACAAAAAGGAAAATAATCACTTATAATTAAAAAATAAAATAAAACTTAATTTTAAACTACTATTTAAAATATTATGCATATAGAAAAAAATGCAATCGATCGTTTGTCTTGTATATAAAAAATTAAATTGTTACTAAAACTTATAACTAAATGCAATAAATATGATTAGGTTTCTTATTTAAAACAAGGCACTTTTAATAATATGCCAATATGGAAAGCTTTAAAGCTTCTTGGCATAGATCTACATCTAACTACTACTTGAATTTATAGGTACAGAAAATAAAATATAATTGTATTTGTCCTATACGTTTGTTTTTTTTTTTTTCTTAATTTGTTTTTTCTTAATTTGAGGCTTAACCATTGTAAAGTGATAAAAAAAGGGGAATAGTAAACAAAGACATGATAGGGAGTTAACGTTAGCACATTCAACTCTTTATTCTGCTCTGCTCTTTTTTAAGAAGCAATAAAGAAGCTTAAAAAATAGCTTTAAATTAAAAGTACGCCAAATCAGCAAGAAGTTCGTAAAAGCTTTTTTTTTTTGGTTGCTAAAAATTATTTCAACGTTATATATAATAAGCTTACAAATTTGCTTGCTTTTTTCACAAAAAAACAAAAAAAAAAAATTATGCTTTCAAAGCGTGTTTTTTACACCATTTCCAATTGATCGCAGGATTTTGTGCGTTGCGGTGAAATGTGTATGGAATCTCTTTGTCCATCCAAAGAGTTTTGAAATAATTTATAAGAACTTTTGGATTTTTGACACTTTTTCTTGGAGCGTGTTAGTGTGCCGAGACTAAAGTAACTCATCAAAGTTTTTAGTTTGGCCGAATTTGAGGAATGACTTTGTGAGCCACCAGTCTCTACAGTGGAATGAGAACTTTTTGCTATAGACTTCAATTTTTTCATTTTATCTTTGGATTTTTGAGGTAAAATTGAGGCTTGTTGTTGTTGCTGGTGGTGGTGGTGTTGGTGGTGAAGTTGCTGCTGCTGTAACAATTCTTGCTGCAGTAACTGTTGTTTCATTTGTATCACCTCTGGATCAGGTTGTACATCTTGTAATTTTCTTTGAGCCATTATTGAAGTTTCTGCCATAAAGACACTGTCTTTTAAATGGCGCGAATTGTCGCTATCTGAATAATAAGTGGCAAAACTAAAAGAATGATTTTGTGTTGAAGTGTTTTTGGAGTCAGTGTTGCCATCCTCAAAGGAATTTAAGGCCGAAGAATTGTTATGGGAGCTATTGACACTATTGCTTAAATGAAAAGTTACCACCGAAGACTTGCGTGATGTTTGCTGGGAATTCAAAGAATTATCCTGTGAAGAATTGTCCATAGAATTTAACGAATCAAATTGCTCCTCATTAGAGTGACAGGAACTAAATGAAAAGTTGTTGTTGTTGTTATTTGTTGCAATTGAATTACTGCGATAATTTTTCGCCAGTTGAGCTTTTTCATATGCATTGGAGGGTTTGCGAAAGAAACAATGACGTGGAAATTGGGAACCCGAGCCATTGCGCTGAAATCTATAATATGGCGATTCGGGATCTTCAGTTTCTTCCAAATCCTCTGTTAACTGAGAAGTGGAAGAATACATGGTTAAATTGACACTGGACTTGGAACTAACCGGTTCAGTTTTTTGCCAATAATTTGTCTTATTGTGAGAGTCCATGCCTTTAGAAGCAGGCTTGAGTTTAGAAGTCTGGTTAACACAAGACGTTGAAAATATTTCATCTAAAGATTTTTGCAATGATGTATAAAATAACCGATCATAGGTTGGATTATCTGGATTGCTATCGATTAAGATTAACGAGCCCTGTTGAGAGCAAGAAGTTATAAATGGATTCTCCCCCACCAAAGGAGATATATCCGGTGATATATAAGACAATTGTTGGCGCCTAGCTAAAGGCGAAAGTCTACTATCCAAAGAAAATTTCTTTCTACCTATAGCCGGACTATTGCCCAAACTATTTGATTGTTTTAAGTCATGAATCGGACTTTTATCTTGATGCAAAGGTAGCTGAGAGGTATTACGTTTAAATGGAAAGCAACCAGCTACAGTAGGTGTTGCAGACTCCCCATCCGTGTCATAAACATTGAGAGGACACTCAAAAGGCAAAGGTTTAACCGCTTTTTTAGTTAGCAAAGAATCTAAACCTCCATCATGGGATTTAGTTATTAAATGTTTCTTCTTCTTATTATCCTTTCTAGAACTTAAACGTAAATCATTAGCTTTGTTATAAGAGGTTAAGGTAGTGGAATTTGGATGCAAACTAGCTGTGGAATTAACCACAAAATTTATATTATTATTATTATTCTTATTACTGTTTTTATTATGATTATTATTATTATTATTATTGTGATGAAAAGCCAATGATGAAGAATGACTTGTAGTGGGAGTAGTAGTAGAAGTAGCATGATTAGAATGTATTAAATTATTGCCCTGGTTATTTTGTATTAATGTAACAAAAGCTGGATGAATAGTAGATACCATGGCCATGGATGTTGTACTACATGGGGTACCTGGTGATGATAATGATAACGTTGAAGTGCCAATAGAAGTTGTTGTATGGATACCTTGGGCCGTAGGCGATGTAGCCGTTAAAATTGTAGCATTACCATTATTACTACAATTATGTAAAGAATGTTGGGCATTATAGCCGCTAGTGGGTGAGGAAGGTGAAGTATTACAAGAATTTTGTTGCAGTTGTTGTTGTCGTATGACGGCTTTCTTATCTAGATTGGGAGCACTCTTGCTAAACGAAGAGTTACTTGTTACATTTGCAGCATGCCATTCAGTCGAATGGATGGCAGTATTAAGATGACAACGTTCTCGTTGATGTACGGTTGAGGGACCCCAAGTTTTACCCTTGAAACCATCAGGACTCACTTGGCGTGTGAGAATGAGCGGAAAGGGTTATAGTGATGTTTCGATTACAGTTAAGTTAACCAAGCAACATAAATAATAATAAATGAAAAGAAACAAAAGAGAAAAGGTTAAATAAAATAAAAAGAAAAACAAAAACAAATAAAAAAAAGTAAAAAAGAAAATCAAGATGACAAAGTAAAAGAAATTAACTCTAATGATAAAACGATAAACACGAAAATATTGTCTTTACAAAATCACATTCTTATATCGAAATTGCTTTAGAAGCCATCGTTGCTACTGCAGCGTAGCTGTTCATGATTTTTCAATCAATGTTTGACTTCATTATTGCTACGAGCTTTAAGTGCTTGCTACTAAATACTAGTAAGCTAGAATCGAGCTTTTTAGAGCAAAAGTGGAAAATTTTCAACTTAATTGATTAGGGTTTTTTAAATACCCGATTACGGGTTTTGTGGGTAATTAGAAATAATTCTATTCATCAGAACGAGTAAAATTTTGACTGCATATTATGTTGGCCTAAAGAAATTCATCCAGAAGGAGATATTAAGATATTCTTGTACCGGTTTGATTTAGTACTCTATGTCAAACCCAATCTAACCTAAATTCCTGACCAATTTATTAGTGTGATCTAATTTTCGAATAGGAAAAAAGGGCTTAAAACAGGCTAAAATTTACGAAGAAAAGATTTACTTTGTTTAAATAAAGTTGAACAAGACGAGACAAATTATATATAAAGGGAATTTCAACAAGAAGTTTGTTTTCTAAAACAAAAAATAAAAAATTTAGATTAAGATGATTCAAATTTTTATTGCAATTATGAATGAAAACTGATATCTGGCAATTGTCTTCCACGACCACGCTGACAGATAACGATTCTTTCTTTAAGGTTTTTAATCACTTTTTGCCGAAATGGCGGTCGTTAATTCGTTAATTCCATCACGGATTTTGAGTTATTATTTGGCTTCATAACATAGCCCCACAAAACCTAATCCAGTGGTGTTGAATAACACGATCTGGCTGGCCACCTAACTGCTGATTGTCGTGAAATTATGTGATTGGGAAATTTGGTTTGCAATAAATTGCTCGTTTCATTGGATGTGTGACATGTCGCACTGTCCTGTTGAAACCACATGTCAGTGATATTCACGTTGTCAATAATAGATCAAAATTGAGTTGTTAGCATCTCGCGATAGCGTGATCCGTTGACTGTTACTGCAATTTCAGCCTCATCTACGAAAAAAAAACGGCCCAATCACGCCTCCAAACCACATAGCGCATGGTGTCGTGACACGTTGGGCAAGCAAAGGCTTCTCAATAATCAGTCTAGGGTTTTCAGAAGTCAAAATGCAGCAATTTTGCTTATTGACATACCCTGACAAGTGAAAATGGTCTACTTCAATTTGTTCCTGAACAAACTAAGAACTAAATCTTACGTCAACATAAATGCTTGTTTCAGATCTCTTAATAGCTACCTCTATAGGAACGAGGTTGGACTTTTGGTCGTTACACGATTTTCATGCAAAATTGATTTCATTGTAACAATTGTCAATGCATCTACTACGAATACGCCAAAAAACTAAATGTCAAAAGTGTCATGTAGTTGCTGTTGCCATAATTGAGAAACAAACCACCAATAGTCAGATGAGACGGGAAATAACAACAGATAATTTGTACTTGTAAAGGTCGTCATCATTAGCGTAGATAGACATTTATCTGGGAAGAGCTAAGCTACCTCCAGAGCAAATTTGGCTCTATCCATGATTTTTTCGTGCACGAAAATCACGAAGTGATTTTCCCCTAAAGAATCCCCTGCAGAAAAATTCTTTGATTACGTAAAAGCTTTGATTTTGTAAAGACTTTTCTATTTAATAACAACTAAATGCAAATAAAAATAATTCTAAACAAAAAGAAAGAGACTGTAAAACAAACGCAAGGGAAGTTGGCGCTATTCCTTCTAAACCTTTAATCTTAAAAGCCTTTAAATGTTTCTGAATTTTCTCTTGAAAAATTTTATTCTTTGAAAACTTTTATCTTAAAATCTACTTACGTGCTACTATCCTTAAGCCAGATATGGCCGGCGAACCAGGTGGCGTTGGCACCACACATGTTTGATCCCTTATTGTCGTTATTGTATGACGAAATTCCGTTGGCAAGGATATTTGGACTGGATCCTTTTTAGGTTTAAATTTAAATTTATTACGTCGTTTATTTGGTTTCGGTATAGTTTGAGCAATAATCAATTCACGACCCATTAATTCCAGCTCACGGGCACGTAATTGTTGTTCAAAAATTTTCAAATTATTTGCCTGTTCATGCTGTTGCATTTGTATAAGACGCAGCTGTTCCTCTTTGTTGCGCAATTCCTATAATGGAGATTGAAATAATATTGTGATTGAGATTCATTAAATAATTAAGTAAATAACTAAGGAAAAGGCTACATTAAAGCAGAGAGAAAGGGAGGGTGAAGTCATTTTAAGCAAACAGTAAGCGAAAACTGAAAAAAGGCTAAAACGGAAAATCGGTATTTAAATAACATTAACTGAAATACGAATATTTAAACAATTGATTAAAAGAAAAGACGAAAAATTAACTTTATAAACATAAATGGAAATTTTAGATGAAGAAACTCTCTTACCTCTTCAATTGTTTGAAAACGCTGATATTTTGGACGTGTTTTTTAAAAATAGAATTTTTGTTTTTGGGCGTTATTTCAAGTATTTACATTTTTAAAATTATTCCATGAAATGTTTAAGTTGTTTTTTTTTGTTTTTTTTTGTTAAAATTACAATTTAAAAAAGAAATGATACCACAATAATTATATAAAGAAATACAATATGCCAGAGAGGGGGAAAAAGGAGCATAAGAAAGGTAAATTATGGAAAGACATATGAATTATATAAAAGTCGTAAAAGTCTCATATAGCAATCAATGGTTATTTAAACTTTTAAACTTTAAAATATTTAAATGAAAGAAATCCATTAAACTACCAATTTAATTACTACCTACATACATACATATATACATACATATGTATATGCATTAAATACTTATGACATATTTAAATTTATAAAACACACAAAATCTAAAATATCATTTACTTAGCGAAACGAAAAAAAAGGTTTGAAAGTGAATCATTAACTCACCTTCTCTTTTAAGCGCAATTCATGTAAAACTTCAGCAATTTCCTTTTTCCAGCCATCTTGCATAGTATGAAAGGATTCTTGAGGTGTTGAAGTAAAACCGGAACGTGCTATGTCTTCTAGGTTTAATAAAATATCTTTGAAACCAGGACGATTATGAGGGTCGCTAGCCCAACAGCCTGTAAGAAAAAGTATAAAAAATACTTTCTTTTTCTCTCTATCGAAAAACTCTTACTCTTCATAAGTTTTCCCCATGCCTCTGGACATGTTTTTGGTATTGGCAATGTAAGCGTATTGACGGCCACACCATATGCCACCGATAAGGAATCAAAACCTTTATAGGGTGTTTCACCTGTTATAAGTTCCCATAATAAGACACCATAACTCCAAACATCTGACGATCTAAACAAAAAAAAAAGCCATTTCAAAACAAAGTTAAAGAACATCATGTTGAAATGGAATAAAAATAAATTTAACGAAATATTTGTTAGTAGTTAGTAGTTTTTTAGCAGTTAATTATAAAGCACTAGGTTAATAAAAAATTTTTAAAAAACTTTTATTTTTTATTATTTTTTCGATATTTCGCCACACCGTTGGTTGGCATCATCAGGAAAACAAAAATAATGAACAAACAAATTGAAAAATTTTTTGATTAAGAAATTCAAAATAATCAAAAAAATTTTTTCAAAAAACAAAACAAACAAAAACAATAAAAAACGACAAATTAAAAAAAAAATTTTGTTTTACATACATACAAACAAAAATTTCAATATTAAAAAATTTTTTCAATAAAATTTACAACTGAAAGGGAATGTGATGCTAAACTTCGATATTTAGACACTTTAATAATAAGAAGAAATAAAGAATTATTTATAGATTGGTACCAAAAATCAACTGCTTCAGGTGGAATTATTAATTATTATTCTAAGCAAAATAAAAGAATTATTATTAACACGGCCAATAATTTAATAGAGAGAATTTTAACAATTAGTGACAAAGAATTCCATAGAATGAACAAAGAAAAGATTAGAAATATTTTAACTAAGAACAATTTTCCAATACGATTAACTAATAGGTTAATTAATCAATTTAATAATAGGAGGAAAAGAGTTGTAAGTAGTGGAACGGAACCCAAAATATATAAATCGATAACTTATATACCAGTCTTGTCTGAAAGAATAGAGAATTCAAAAATATTGATACAAATAAATACAAAATGGCATACAAGAATACAAACACATTAAATAGGTTGTTTAGTAAAACTAAGGATAAAACTCAAAAATTAAATATGTCCAATGTAGTGTACAAAATTCCTTGTAACGGTAATGATAAGGAGGATTGTAATAAGGTTTCTGTAGGCACAACAAAAAATAAATTGAAAACTAGAATCGCAGTTCATAGGTTAGACCAGAAATACAGGAATAATATTAGTTTACAAAAAACAGCATTATCTTCGCGTTGCTCTAAAGTTAATCACAATCCTAATTTTGAAAATGTTTCAATTTTAAATTTAGAAAATAATTATAAACGTCGTTATGTTAGAAATGTTACAAGTAATTAAAGTACCATTAACCAAAAGAATAAATTTTAAAGCGGATACGGAGAATGTTGCACAAAATTATAGACATTTAGTGCATAAAATTATAAAACAAAACTCTGTATCTGCCTAATATTAATAATTAATACTTTAATTTTTTGTAACGTTTGGTCATTAAATTTATGTTTTAGAATATATGTGTAAAATACTTTTGTTTTGTAAATTTGTTATGTATTTTCAAAATTCTTTTTCCTTTAAAAATTGTATGTAAAACAAAAATTTTTTTCTATTTGTCGTTTTTTATTGTTTTGTTTTTTTGAAACAATTTTTTGATTATTTTTAATTTGTTAATCAAAAAATTTGTTCAATTTGTTTGTTCATTATTTTTGTTTTCCTGATGATGCCAACCAACGGTGTGGCGAAATATCGAAAAAAAAATAATAAAAAATAAAAGTTTTTTAAAAATTTTTTATTAAATTGACCTTGTGCTTTATAATTAACTACAAAAAAATATTAAAAAGGTCAAAAAACTATAATTATTATATATATGAAATATTTTTAATTTAAGCAATTAATTAATTAATTCATTTCAACTAAATTTTATTATGGAAAAATATTTGATAAACCAACGAGTTTTAATCGTTAAAGCATTTTATCAAATTCATTACTGTGACGATGAGAAAGTATTTTTGGGAGAAAAAACTTGTGCCAACAAGACACGTGTAGTGAATGATTTTGCGGAAAGAGTGTCTGTATGTGATAGGCCCAAGCAAGGACCATAACGTATTGTAAAATCGGCTGAAAATATAACGAATGCTCAAGCAAGTGTTTCAAACAATCTATCAACCTCAATTCGACGCCGTGCTCAGGAGCTTGGTCTTCAAAGAACAACTTTGGCTACAATTTTGCACAAGGATTTGTATTTGTTTCCATATAAGATTCAGTTGACACAAGAGCTTCTGCACAAGACCATTTACGCCGCCGCACATTTGCAAATAGGATGTACAGCTCGTCCATGACAACCCATATTTTCATAAAAAATCATGAGTGACGAGGCACATTTTCATTTTAATGGATATGTGAATAAACAGAATAGTCGGTTCTAGAAAATGGAAAACCCTCAAATTATTCAACAGTCACCTTTGCTTTATTAAAAATGACAGTCTGGTGTGCACTTTGGTCAGAAAGAATCACTGGACCTTACTTCTTTAAAAATGAAAACGGCGTAATTGTAACTTTGAATCGACAGCGATATTGGATATCATTGAAAACTTTTTAACTTTTAATACCACAAACGCATGCTTTGGGCTTGATTAACATGTGGTATTAAGACGGTGCTACATCGTATACAGCCAGGATTACAATGGACCTCTTTCCATAACAAGTTATTTCAAGAAATGGTGATGTTAATTGGTCGCCTGATTTGACTGCTCCGAACTTCTTTTTGTGGGGATATCTGAAAAGCCAGGTTTATGCAAGAAAACCAGAAACGCCCGAGGAACTCAGACAAAATATTCTTGATGAAATTAATGAAATACTGCGTGAAATGTGTGAGAATGTAATGAAAAGTGTGGTTTTCATTTAATCAAAATCTTTTTAATTTTTTTCTGATTGGTTATCTTAAATCGTGGAATTTAAATGTAGCATGCTATTGTTGTTCACTAAGCATCTTCGAAACAGTATTATATAGACTATCAGTGGATCGGTCCATATACATGCGATTTCAGAAAAAGCAAAAATAAAGCGGGATCAATTATTCCTTGTCACTAGGATGTTTGACAATGACATTACTTTTGTGGTAACAGGTTTTACGTATCCTAAAGGCATAATTTTTATTTACTCTACCGCATAGATCCTGGTAAATTAAGGCCTTGGCTTTAATTATATAGGCATCTAGTATATCAGTCTATGATTTAAAAAATCAGCATAGGAAAATAAAGCATTACCAAACTACGTTAACCAGTTCCATGAAATTTACTTGTATCTAACAATCGTCAGTTGAGAATGTACAAATATGTTATATAATTAGCATCAGCACCTGGCCGCGAGATCATAATCTGAGGGTGGTGTTACCACTGGGTGTATACAAAGTGTCCACCTGTGCCCTAAGATATATACACACTTAGATAAATATACGCATGAATCGCAATGTTCGAGTGCACGGTGCCCCACTCCTTGCTGAAGAGTTGGAGGCTATCCAACTCCAAGTCCTGTTGCAGGTGCAAACTAGGACATTGGATGTTGACTTTTTGATTAACATCTCTTTTGAACTTTCTTTAAAGCCCGATTAAACCACAGCCGCCATGTTGATTTGCGAAGGGCCTCACCAATAACCAGAACAGGACCGTAGCTTTGCAGGCAACTGGTATTCGTGCTACCACTGTGTGTATAATAAGTCACTGGTCGAACTTTGAGAGTCCTATGTTTCTTCCAGTTTCGGGCTCCTGCTAAACTACGCTACTAGTGCCGCCTATTACTCCTGAAGGCACATGTTAAGATAGGGAAGAAACACATCAATACTGGGGGGTCCACAATGTGCACTTTGTTTTTAGTGATGAGATTCTTGTTACTGTCCTTTTAGAATAATGTGTCATCCAGGTCCATAGTATTTAAGTTATGTCAGTCAGTCAGTCGGTATTTGATGATAACGTTGTGACGTGAAGAATTATATATATGACAAGTGCAAGAGGCGATAATTGATGGTATAATGCCATAGCAAAAGGCTAATAATACTAATTGTTCTCTTTCAATTATGCTATAATTTTCTCAAACTTACTTGGAGTAGGTACCACGACTTATAACCTCGGGCGGCATCCAGGCATAAGTACCAGCTGCTGACATGCGGGTGGTATTATACAGTTCCCTTGCTAAGCCGAAATCTGTAATTTTTAACGTTTTCTTGTGCAAATTATCGCCCTCTATTGCTTCAAATATTAGAACTGTAACGGTGAAAATTTTCAATTATTTCGTCTTTCAATTTTCTATTTATTATATAAATTACTCACCATTAGAACTCTTTAAATCTCTGTGTATCACCGATATTGGCGCCTCATTGTGCAAATAATGCATGCCTTTAGCGATTTGTATTGCCCAATTTACTAATACATCTGGTGGTATTTTTCTACCAGCCAATATACGATTTAAGCTACCACCACGAGCATATTCCATGACCAAACACAACTTGGGCGGCTTAAGACATACTCCTCTTAGCGAAACAATATTTTCATGTTTCAAGGCCCAAAATAGTTTAGCTTCTTGTAATACACTATCACGCATTGTATCCATATCTTCGTCAGCTGTTTGTCTTGCTGCCTTAATGGCGACCTCTTCGTTACGATAGTAGCCACGATGTACTTTGCAAAAACCTCCAACTCCGATTACCTCTTGGATATCGAGTTCTTCATAATCAATCTCATGCGGCTGTATATCACCAATTGCTGAAGGCACATTTATCATCATGGGATCTTGATTTGTAACAAAATTGCTAGGAAATATGCCGCACTATAGAAAAACGAAGGAAGGAAATTACCAGAATTAAGGATTCATGCCGTTTGATAGTTAAAATAGTGAAAAGTCTTAAATATTTTTGTAAAAAGATAAGGTTTTGGAAACTAAATTGTTTTTATGTTGATCCTAAGCTTAAACGCTACGCTACTCTGCCTCTTACAGGTACAGTCTGCAAGTATAATTTTCTTCCATTTTCGAATTTGACTGGTGATATTGGAAGCTTATCGCAATCTCATGATCTTTTTAAATTTTATCTAAGTAAGAGTACAAAAAATTTCCATTAGTGAAGGGAAGTTGTTCACGCAGAGCTACATACGGGCAGATAAGTTTATATTGAAATTGTATCATTTATCATTTTTCTAAATCCATCGAATAAACACACATTGGATGAAACTTATAATTTTATTCACTCACTTATGCAGGTTTAAAATATAGCGCTCCTTTAATTTACTTTTTTAAGTTGGCGTTTTTTCAATACCAAAAAAAAAAAAAAAAAATGAGGCAACATTGAAAGGAAAAAGTATTGAAATATTTTGAGTTTAGCTTCTTCTAACATGACCTATTTCAGTCCCCCCGGGGGCACATGAGAGTCTTTTTGGAACCTACTATTCCATTTAGACTGATGTCTTGCGGGGTAAAAGGGAGCCCAGGCCCCTCAAAGGAAGGTGGGAGTCACCTGGACAATCCACATATTTCCACGGGAATCAGTACGCTCCCAGAGTTCACTATTTGTCCCTTGAGACAATTAGCTGTTCTCTGACTGGTTATTGAGGTTGGCCCCTATATAGGAGTATCGTGGTGGTTGTGGTTTCGAGATCCTCGTTATAGTTTGTGGGTCGGATCATTCATAATAAACACAATGAATGGTTCAGGTCCAGTGAGTATGAATGCCGTCGTGTTCTTAATTATATTAAGCTTCATGCATTCTGGACCAGGAGTTGGAAAGTCTCCAACTCTTTAGCAAGGAGTGAAGGCTGCGGCCTACTTCGGGCTTTCGAAATTGCTACTAGGAGTGACCGGAGGATATACGTATTCGATGGCCTCCTAGGGCGTGAATGACGTTTGCAAATCATTCAAGTGGTTTGACCACCGTCTGATTATGACTACCTGGTCGGTGCAGATGTAAATCAAATCACATCAATGACCTTTTTCAGTCTTTCAATTTTAGATTACGAAAAGAGGCAAAAAGTGAATGCCATTGCGGCTTAAGAGACCTGCATGCATTGAATTTCGGCTACATAAAATCAGTTGCATAAAATCTCATAAATATTATTATATCGGGTTTTTCAACAAGAAGTTTTGTTTTTCAATTGTTGCAACATGAACAAAGTGATAGTTTTGACATTTAGTTTTTTGACGTATTCGTACTATTGGCAATTGTTAATAATGAATTCAATTTTGCACGAATATCGCATTAAAATAATTTAAATCCACTATGAAAATGGCGCGTACTTTTGTTAAAGTTACATTTCGTAAAATTCGGTCAACAGAATCGTACTTTTGAGACCGTCATTAAATTTGAGTCGACGGGCTCGATACAAAATGTGCGAATACCAATGCGTGTTCGACCGATGATAACATCACAAACGTGAGCCACAGTCTTGAGGCAGATCGAAATATGTCAATTCACCGACATTCTCAACAATTGGGGTTATCCCAAACCACCACATGGCGAATTTTGCGTAAGGATTTGACTGTGAAGCCTTATAAAGTTCAGCTGGTTTAGAAATTGAAGTCGACCGATTATTCACTTCGCCGTAGATTCGGTTGATTTTTTTTTTTTTTGAAAAAATAATTTCTTCAGACGAAGCCCATGTTTACTTGCCAGCGTATGTCAACAAGCAAAATTGCCACATTTGGACTTCAGAAAATCCTATAGCGATTATTGAGAAGTCTTTGCATGCTCAACGTGCCACTGTATGGTGCGCTATGTGGTCTGAAGGCGTGATTGGGCGGTTTTTTTTTCAAGATGAGGCTGGAAATGCGGTAGCGGTCAATGGGTCACGCTATCGCGAGATACTAACAACCACTGACAGAGAGTGTGATTTGTTTTACATCCGCGCCTGACCATTAGTCTTAATCAGATGGTGGACAAACCACTATTGTATAATTTGGAACGTCATACATGCGTCCTAGATAGCCGAAGCCATAATTCTATGCAACAGAACCACCTAGTTGCAACTTTAATGATTTCAGTACAGTTCTGCAAATCATCACATCTTGCTAAAGAGTTGGAGACTTTCCAACTCCTGTCCAGAACACATGTCAAGCATGCTCACTGGGCTGGATCATTCACTTTGCGTGTCATTATCAGTGAGATGATCCTGGCCACCATAGAAAACCATTGGATATGGGGCCGCGAAACCACAATCACCACGATGCTCCCATATAGGAGCCAACCTCAATGAGCAGCCAGAGAACTATTAAATGTCTAAAGAGACAAATAATGAACTCTGCGAGCTCACTGATCCCCGTGGAAACAAAGTGGAGTTTCCAGTTGTCTCCCTGTCTGACTTCAGAAGACTGGGCTCCCTTTTTCCCCCAGTTGCACAGGTCCAGATAGTCGAGTATTCTATAAGAACCGATAAATGTGCCCCCGGGGGGTACTAACAACCACTGACATGTGATTTCCACAGAACAGAGCCCAATATATCACACAGCACAGCCAATGAAACGGTCAATTTATTGCAAACCAGATTTCCCGTTCGCATACTTTCATGACATTCAGCAGTTAAGTGACAAGCCAGATCAGGTGATTTAACACCGCTGGATTGAAATTCGTCTATATAAAATCTGGCAAAGGACTCATAAATATGATTATCAAATGCAGTTCTTTTTGTATAAAGGAAACCGGAGTTATACACAAACAAAACTGTATGGCTTCCTGAGTGTAATTGTAAGAATGCGGTGACATTTTAAAATTATGGGTTGTTTTAAGCAGACGTATTCAGAGTTAATGGCAAATCATGAATTCAAAAAATTGTTTTGAAAATTTTCGCAACGAAATTTCTCTCAAAGAGGCTGCATAATTTAAACGGAAATAAGTTTCCTAACAAGTGAATAGATTGTTGGAAAATAATCTTTTTTAGATGCTTCGAATTTTTAAAATTATTGGCCAAAAGTGGCTTTGATTTTTTTGGAAATAGTTTTAAATTAGAGCGATAAAGATATTCAAATAGGAAAAGCAGTATCTAGAATTTTTTTCTCTCTTTTGCCAAACAGAAAGCGGGTTGAGCTGTGTAATTTTATTTACTTTGGCTTTACAATTATCGTTCCACCTAAAAGTTTAAATGCTTTGGAGCTTAATGAAAATAAAGAAAATATTGTTGCTCTCTTACCTTATCTCCTATTTTACCTATCCACCAACCTTCATCCCCCGAAACATTGGGATCCATAGACAAAACCAACACCACTTGGCCACGTTGCAAAGTCAGCTCATCCTCACCCTGGGCCTCATAGTCATATAAAGCTGTCCAAAGACTACCACCCGGCGGTATACTCTCACTCTGTTGTGACTGTATATGTTGGCTGTCGGTAGTTGTTGCAGTATTCGTTGCCGATGAACCTACCGCACTGTTGCTTATAACATTGGCTGTCATACCGTTCGTATTACCATTTAAGGTCCTGTTTGTTTCCTTAGACATTTCGCTGATATTATTTGCCATAGTTGTGCAGTTTAAGGAGCACGTGATGCTGTTAGTGTTCTTAGAACTAAGAGAACTTTGTGGATTTTTATAACCATTGTTGGGTTTTGATTTCGTATTGCAATTGTTAATCAATTTATGGCCATTTATGCCTGATGCAGCAGCGGCTGTAGTTTTAGGTTTTTTACTGCTGCAATTGGTGGTGGCGCTATTATATGTGTTAGTGTTGGTGTTATTGCTAGCAACTGCAACAGTATTATTACTGGTGGTGGTGGTGGTTGTGATGTTGGTGGCGGTGGTTGTTGTTGTTGCTGTACTGCTGACATTATTATTGACTGTTTGTTGTTGTTGTTGTTCTTCGCTAATTGCGATCATTTGTGTGATGTTGAAATGAAGAGCAGGCATTAAATGTTGACAAAACTAAAGAAATAACTTAACAGCAACAACAAAAACAATCAGCTAGTTAGTTTTCAATTTTATTAAAAAACATTGTCAACACTTGTTTGTGACTATTATTCTTTTTGTTCTTTTTTTTTGCTTTGTATTGTTTTGTTCCTGTGTTTAGATTAGTTGGGGATTTTATTTTATTTCACTTTTTATTTGTTAAAACTTTTATATTTGTTCTTGTTGTTTGTTAAGTGTTTTTGGCCAACAATAATTTGCCTGAAAACAGCAAACTCTTTTTATGTTTTAACTCTTTGAGAGCTGTTAGTTCGTTAGTATTTAAAGTGTTGTTTCTTTTTTGCTCCTCTTTTGTTATTTTAACACTTGATTATAATTATTGTTGTAGTAGTTGTTATTGAAGTTGTGTTGAAAAGCTGCTGTTGCTTATGTTATTGTTTTTGCTTTAGTTGCTGCTTTTTATATAATTATTTCTCTATGTTGTTGATACCTTTATAAGCCCCCCTGCTTCTATTAAAATTTATTTAAAAAATTTTTTATATTTCTTTTGGCATTGGTTTTGCTACAATTTCATAATTGTTGTTGTTTTTGTAATGTATCGTTCTAATATTCTAGTGAAGAGTCTACAGTAAAAATGAAGAAGATAAAGACACACATCAGTTACCACCGACCTTTAAAGGTATTAATTCTAAAAAGAAACATTTTCGTTAGATTAAAAAGTTAAAGTTAAACTGAAACATATTTTTAACACTTTTGTCCGCCGGGAAGGTATACTACTTTGTTTTGCCGCCATTTTGATAAATATTAGTCGTGACAGTTCATATTTGGCAGTCGTGAAGTAGACACGTGGAAAAATATTCGATAAACCAACGTGTTTTAATCGTTATAAAACATTTTATCAAAATCAATTATCGATTACTGTGTGAGAATGAGAAAGTTACGTGAAATTTTTGGGAGAAACAACGTGCGGATAGCGAATGATTTGGAAGAAAGAGGGTCTGTAGGTGATAGGCCTAAGCATGGACAACAACGTGCAGCAAGATCGGCTGAAAACATTACTACTGCTCTTTATGAGAGGGATAGAGAATAGATGAAACAGGTGGTGAAAGTAGAAGGATAGTCGGAAATTAACTGCCGTATATAAGACAGCACAGCGACCAGTGACAATGCCTTCATCGCTGAGCTGCCCCACCGACAGTCAATTTTTATTTTTGTAGAGAAAAAAAATAACCAAGGTCTTCCTTGGGAAGACCTAATCTTTTAGTAAATTTTTCATATAAAAATCGATTTTTTATAGGTGATCCCAAATTATGCTTTTTTTTGCGAAATTCCTCTTATTTACGGAGATACAGCCATTTTAAGTTTTTAGTAAAATTTTCATATAAAAACCGATTTTTTATATTGTGAGAAAATTAATGAAATACCTCATGAAATAACTGCAAATGTAATGAAAGATGTGCTCATTTGTTAGGCTTACAGAGACGGACATTTATCTAATATTGTATTCCATACATAATTGCCGACATTAAAAAAAATGTTTATCAATATAAGATATATTCTTCAATATAATCAAAAATTATAAACAAAGTATACGTATACTTATACTTTATACAAACTATAAGTACACCTTTTCGGCGGACACCCTGTAGATTCTTAATTTTATAAATAATTTCTTTAAGCACAAGATTTTTATGTAAAAATTATAAAAATATTATTTTATTTTAAATATTTCGCCACACCAAAGAGTGGCATCTTCAGAAACTAAATGTATTATATTTTTTTTAATATAATCAATAAATGAATTTGTCTTTTTCTGAAAAGAAATTATTTATAATAAACATTTGATTAATTTCTATTAAATTTTAATCTTCTTACTCGGTCCTTTAAATTATAACGATTTATTTTTCTTTTTTTCTCTTAATATTTCGCTTTCCTTTGGAAAGCTTCTTCAGGAAATTATTTTTTTATATTTTCAAAAACAAAAATTATAAAAAAAAACAAAAAAAAAAATAATAATTTCCTGAAGAAGCTTTCCAAAGGAAAGCGAAATATTGAGAGAAAAAAAGAAAAATAAATCGTTATAATTTAAAGGACCGAGTAAAAAGATTAAAATTTAATAGAAATTAAAAAAAAGGTCGAATAAAACTGAAAATAATAATCACATTTGATTAATTAATTTATTTACCGCTAATTAATCAATTAATTATTATTCGATTAAATATTACTTTAACTAAAAATCCGCTATTATTGAATTTGTAGAATTTGTAGAGTAGAAACAATTTAATCTTATAAAAATTATTATAACCAGATGCAAAATTAGTATTAATAATGATCAACAATCTCACAGAAATTTGATTCTTAGCTCGCATATCTCCAGCACTATGCATATGAAAATCCTTTGATTTAGACTTCATAATCAATAGGAAAAAAAAAATAATCAAAAACTTCAACGTTGTTATCTAGTTAAATGGGATATTATTTGCAGTAAAATAAGACGTTACTTTTGGATTATCTAGCCCATTATTCGATTATTCGTTCCGAGGACTATAAAACTTTATATAACCAACGTATGGCAGAGCTAACTCCATCATTTATTTATATAAACGTTTGTAAAAAATCCAAAAATTAACGTGAATTTTTCGTAGTCTTTCACTTTTAAATAATAATTCATCATTTTAGGAATTATTAAAAAATATCAAACACGCTTTTTGATATTTTTTTAAATTAACGCCCTTATTCCGCATTTCGATTCGAATCGAAAATTTCTCCGTTTGGCAACATTGGTTGGTATTCTGCGGTTTGTTTCAATTTTTACTATTTTACGTATTCTATTATTCGATCGTAGTTACGATTTTATGTTTCCAAATCCTAGAATCTTTTCCTCTTCACTCTGGTAAATTTTTATTTGCTGAGGACAAAGCTTTAGGCCAAGAAAAAACATCACTTTTATTCGCACCAAATTTAACTTTTGAATAAATTGTTTAAAAAATTATTTATTTTATTTGTACCGTCTTCACAGAAACATCAGCAGAAACACAGCTGCTTTTTTAAATACTTTTTCTTCTTCTTGTTATTTTAATTCAATTTTTATATGGAGTGAATTATTGTAGAGTCGTTATAAATTTTGTTAATATTTATAACCGTAAATAGGACACACATAGTTGTATTTTGCACTCGTAATTGTATATTTCACACAAGTAACTTGTAATTGTAAACAGGGTTCCCAGACTTTTTTCAGGTTTGATTTTCTATTTAAATCTACAGATTCTATTATATTTTCCCCGGAAAATATTTATATTGGGTGTTTTTTTAAAAAGGTTAAGAACTTTAAGTTGGCAACACTTTTTAACTGGTAGTCATTTTGTCAGCCATCAAGTGATTTACATTTAGTTTGCTTTGGCATTTTAACATGAGTAGATTGAATCCTCCTTGGGTCCAAATTGGGCCCAAAAGCAAGTTTTATATAGCGATTAAGCTCACATTTGTGTGAATAGATACGTTAATAAACAAAATTGCTGTAGTGATGACAATCCACAAGTGTATGTTAAGACACCGTTAAATTCAACCTGACTGTATGATATGCTTTAAGAGTTGGTGGAATCATTGCTCCATACTTCCTTTAAAAGGAAGCTGGTCAGAACGTTATAGTTAATGGTGACCATCATAGATGACTTTTTCGTTCATCAATTGAACAATCATGATGTGCAGGAGCTGGGGGTGCAACATATCACACCGCGCATGCCACAATGGATTTATTGAAGGAAACGTTTGGTAACCGCCTAGTTTAATTTTTCGGATCCATGAATTGGGCTCCAAGGTCGTGCGATATAACGCTGGTAGACTATTTTCTGTGGGAATATGTGAAGTAGCTAGTCTAAGCCGATAAGCTCAAAACAATTGACTACTTGGAGCATTAGCCGCTCTATTGCCGATATACGGCGACAAATGTTGAAATGTGGGCTAGGTAGTGTACTAGCTTATCAGTCTGAATGTTGTGGGTTCGATTCCTAACAAAGACCTTGGCTGTTTTTACTATAACATTTGACTGTTGGTGGGGCGGCCTAGTGATGAAAGCATAGTCACTGGTCGCTGTGCTGTCTTATACGACAGTTAGTTTCCGATAACATTGGCCTTCTAGAAATGAAAGCTGCCCCGGTAGGCTAGTAGGTAGTGTACTTAACCTACCAATCTAGGGCTGGTTGTTTTGACTACAAAAATAAGAACTTAAAGGCTATGTAACTATTCTTCTACTTTCGTCACCTGTCTTATCTCTTCTCTATCTCTTTTCTAATGAATGTAGCACGGTTATGACTATATAGGCATTATTGCCTGAAGTGCTATTTGCCTTTAAAAAAAAATGCTAGAAAGATCATCGAATCATGACCGCCGTAGTGGTCATAAGCCAAAAGTCATATTTAACTTATAATATCAGAAAATTATCGTTCGAATAAAGTAAATTTCATGTCAATTTAAAAAATTCATCTTTGTATGACCGGCGATGTGATGGCATCAAGCGGTGTTTTAGACTGTACTCGTGAGTCAGTGTTCGAGTTTAGGTAGTTCTTTCATTAGGGTGGTATTTACCCATGCAAGTAGATTACCCGCCATCTGGCATTTTATGCGGGGCTAATCTAATATTTCCGTGTTTTGTTATTATTCTGGTAAGTGTGCCCGTCTAAAGGTGTTATTCGCTTGTTAGAGTGGTACGAAAATTGTATCTGAGGTGGTGATTGCCTGTTCATTTATAATGTCACTGCTGAAAATGTTTCTTTTGTAGTTTTCCATGTTTTCAAGAATCCCTAGTCTTAGTACTTTTTTGCTAGGATGTACTAATGCCAAACACTTACCTATTTTCTTTGGTGCATATCCGTGTGTGGAGTCTTTTCTTTTTCGTTTGTATGAGCGCATGTGTTCTGTAAATTTTGTTGTTAGTGTTCGTTCAGTTTGTCCTGTATAAGTATATTTAAAAGCTTGAATATTTCGGCAAATCAATCTAACCCTTAGCAACAAATAGTTTTATTTAGTGTGGTATATTAATAAGCTATATCGCAAGCTATCCCGGCATTAAGTTGCAATAAGATGCAGATCTGTAATTACCAACTACTTATTAACTGAACATACCCAATATTATATACAGTGCCAGCTCGCTAATCCGAATTAATGATTGTAGACCCTGATTCGGATTAACGAGATATTCGGATTACTGAATGTGCTGTCATATGTATTGAAATTTACTATATTCGAAAATAAAACACAAGCTAGAATTTCAAAGAATGAAAAATAAAAGCTTTTAGTATTATGTTTTTTTAACAAGCATAATTTGTGAAGTAGATTTTTTTTTTTCAGGCAACAATGCCTATTTAGTCAAGTACCGTGCTACATTCTTTAGGAAAGGGATAGAGAATAGATGAAACAGGTGGTGAAAGTAGAAGGATAGTCGGAAATTAACTGCCGTATAAAGACAGCACAGTGACCAGTGACTATGCCTTCATCGCTGACCAGCCCCACCGACACTCAATTTTTATTTTTTGTAGTGAAAAAAACCAAGGTCTTCGTTGGGAATCGAACCCACAACCCCCATATGTACAAGCTAGTACACTACCTACTAGCCTACAGAGGCACCTTTTGCTTTTCTTTCAGAGCACATGTTTCCAAAGCCTCGTTCTTCAATTCCTTTGGCATCAATATGTAATCTAATTGCATTCCACGTTTTTTTGCCCAGTCTATAGCAGAATTCAAGGCCTGCACAGCTTCACGATTTTTAACGTGTTTTTTATAGACTCTGATTCCATATTTTCTGTGTCTTGAGAAATTTGCACGTCGTTATTGCGGTGAAATATGTTTGTCTGTTTCTTCAACGCAATCATTCTCAGGTAATTCTTACTGTAACAATGAAAGTGGGATGTTATTCTCTGAATCGCACCGGTGAGAATGAATATGTTTCCAACAAGACTCTATAGAAGAATTGGGCACCTTGTGCCAAGATCGTTTAAACAATTTACAGACACAAACAGGAGTTTCAACAAACTCTCAACAAAACTTTAAATAAGAAGAAATGGAAAATCAATGAGTATATTTAATCATTTTTTTAGCAATGTCTATCATAAAATTCTCTGCATCTCAATGATTTTCCGTTAGTTTTCCACACATGGTTTTGCAAAAAAAAAACAGACACACTAATAGAAAAGCAGAAAAATTAAAAAAATATGCAATTCGGATTACTGAGGTTGCAATAAATGCGGACTATAGAGCAAGTAATACGTCATAAATTCAATTCGGATTACTAGATAATTCGGATTACACGCCTTCGGATTAGCGAGCTGGCACTATACTACACACCTATATAACACAATTAGAATAAGAGTTGTGTGACATGTTGCAGCGTCTTATTCAAACCACATCATGCTCAGTATGATTGTTCATTTATAAAAAAAAAATGTCAATAATCATGGCTCTATAGCGGTCACCGTTTGATTTAAACCTAACATCATTTTTAGAAAATTACTGATGATCAATGATTCCCAGCAGCCCATAAAGCACACCAAACAGGTAATTTTTTGTAGATAGAACGACTTCTCCACAAACCACTTGAGAACTTATCATCACTCCAAATACGGCAGTTTTTTTTTTCTTAATGTAACCATGCTAACAAAAATTAGCTTCATCTCAAAACAAAATTCACTTATGAAAATGGGAATCAAGGGCCATCTTATTTTGGGAGACCCAATTGCTGGATAGCTGGCAAAACCGCCGCTAGTTGAAATAAAAGTTTTATTAACCAAGTTCTATACTTCTATCAAAAAAAAAGAAAAAAGAAATACATCTAAGACAAATATTGATCCAAAAACTACTTAATGGCCCCATGATAGTAGAATATCGGAAAATAACTATAGAAATTATAATAATCTCGGAGCTTTTCTACTGTATATTGATCTTTATTCATGTATATTGATCTTCTTTCACACACATTTTTATAAACATTTTTCCTATTTAAAATGATTTTCCTACAAACTTTGGCCTCACCCTGTTTTTTCAAATAATTGAATATATACGACTGATAGATTAAGATAGAAAAAGCAAATTGTATTAGATAGACACTTTTGAAATAAAACTTGAATACATCACATTTCGGAAGAGTTTAATAATTTTAATTTTGTTGCGTGTTTGCAATAATTGCCGCAAAAGTAGTATATCTCGTACACAATCAAAATAAAGTTTACAATGGCTCGTCTACTTGATTCAGCGCCATATAGGTACACCATTTTTTGCTTCAAAACTTCCACAAAATGCTTGTTGTTGGATAGAGCTTTTTATTTGAAACAAATTGTTTTTATACTCTGAAAAGTAAATAAATGTCCCAACAAACTTTTCAAACTGAAAAATCATGCAGTCTATACTTTTGAAGGAAAGGAAACTACAGATTCAGTTCTTTAAGGTAGCACCATGACTAAAACTTTATTGCTTCAATTAAGCTTAAACATTTTTATTAAGGCTTTTTGAATGTTTTTTGTTGTTTTGAAATGTTTTGCTGTGTTTGTATAGAAGTGTTTTTGAGTCTTGCTGTCTATGCTATGTTGATTTTATGAAAAAATTCTCATAGAATCAGTTTGGCTTTGGATATAAGACTTTTAGGTTTTTCTATACAATATTTGGGTAAAATTCACTGATGAGCTATGTGAGCAATATTGAAATTGCAATATGGATATGCTCTCCCCCGCAGTAATACATTTCAAATATTTTTTATTTTTTTGTTGGAATAAATGTTTTATGAGAATATCATAAAATGTTTATTTTTTAAAAAAAATTTTTGTAATAAATACTTCGTGAGAGGATCATGAAATATTTATTTTAAGAAATCAAGCACGAATAATAAAATTGCTTAGATTGAAAATGATTCCGATGAATAAATTACTTTTTAAATTTTATATTTAATTAATTTTTGTTAAATACAAGTCTAAGGTTGTTTGCTTTGAGTGTTTCCTTTTTTCATTTAATAAATCCGTTCAGGGTGATAAAGTGTTCGTTATTTTCCATTTTATCGCGCAGGACTTTTCAAAATTCGGATTATTTTCACTTAAATTTTCTAATGCTTGTTGGATTATTCCTAGATTGTGTTCTAAACATTTTTTTGTTAGAATATATTTGGGCGGTTCTTCCGATTCTAACGCAGACTCCGCACTTTCTGCCGGTATTTGCGATAAACTAGCGATTAGATCCTCATTGGAGATACCATGATAATCACTATCTATTAGTTCTTGTACGTTTCCCTCATCAACTTCTTCAAACCCAATTTCATTTGCTATTGTAGTTATTTCGGTAATAACTTGTGGTAGTTCATTAGTAATTATTTCAGCTCCAACAGCTGTTCTAATTAGCAAGATGTTCCAACAACCTTTAAGATAAGTTTGTTGTATTTCATTCCATGATGATCTGATATTTTTGATGGCATCCATGATATTAAATTTCTTCCAAAATTCCTTGATTGAACATTGATTGCTGTCAACTGCTTCAACTTGTTGTTTAAAAGTTTTTCGAATATAATAGGCCTTAAAAGTAGCAATTACTCCTTGATCCATCGGTTGCAAAATAGATGTAGTATTTGGAGGTGTAAAAATTATTTCAACTGGTAAACACGTTTCAAGTTCAGCTAAATTTTGTGGGTGTCCTGGAGCATTATCAATTTAACAGCAGGGCAGAAATGTTGTTGATACCATTTCTTAAATAATATTGCAGTCATCCATGCTTTTCTGTTTGTCATCCAAATCACAGGCATTGCTTGTTTAGAAACTCCTTTCATGGCTCTAGGATTTTCAGAATGGTAAATTAGCAACGGTTTCATCCTGAAATCTCCACGTGATTTCCACCAAGTAATAACGATAAACGATCTTTTGCGGCTTTGAAACCAGGTGTGAATTTTTCTTCTCTAGAGATGAATGTTTTTGATGGCATCTTCTTCCAAAAAAGCCCAGTTTCATCAAAATTAAAAATAAGCTGTGGAGGATAATTTTTTCTTTTATAATATCAGCCAAGATTTTTTTGAAAGCCTCTGCAGATTCTTTATCGGCACTAGCTGATTCTCCGGCGAGTCTGATGCTGCGTAAATTTGCACGAAGTTTAAATTTATCAAACCAGCCTCGACTTGCAACAAAACTCTCGGTTGTAGAGTTTTCTCCAATTCTTTTTACAAGATCCAAATACAATATCCTTGCCTTTTCCATTATGATGCACTGGGTGAGCGGCATATTTCTCTGTGTTTGTTCATCAATCCAGAATGTCAATAATTTTTCCATTTCTTCTAGTTGTGTGTTTCTTGTACGAGTCACTTTTTTTGGCAGATAATGAAGTTGTTGTAGAAAAAGATTTGTTAATGTTATCAGAATTTTTAAGGATAGTTCTTATGGTTGATCCAGCCAACCCAAGGCTGGAGGAAACTTCAGACTGCCGTTCACCGTTTTTAATACGCCTTATAACATTCATTTTGAACTTCAACGACACGCTTTTTCTAGATTGTTTAGCACCCATTCTTTTCTCAGCCATCTTTTATGATATGCAAATAATTTTTTTTATTTAATGAATTTTATTAATTTAATCAAAATTACTAAGTCTGTACCGGACCATATCACTATTTCCAATGACTAATTTAATATGAGACAAAATTTCACAAATTATTTATCCTTATAGGGGAATTCCTAGAATTAGGGAATTTTTTTAGCCTACTTTTATTAAAAAAAAAAAACGTATGGAAAATAATTCAAATTATCTGCTGCTTTTTATGACGACTATGTTTCGAAAAATGACAAAAAATTTTAAAAACTAAAACAACAAAAAAATTGTTTTTTGAAGAGCGTTATAACGAAACAACGCTAAACGAGGTAGCGTTAAGCGAGGTATGCCTGTACTCTTTATGCGGCTAAAATATAGCTACTAATTTGGCAGCACTATTTGAAAGCAGCTGAGAATCAAGCAAAAAACATTAAGGAGGCATCATAAACTTACGTCTTCAATGTGTTAACTAATCCCTTTTTGAAAGAAAAAAGAAATAGGCTACCGATTGTCTGCATTGTTAAGACAGTCTTTACAGTTGACAAAGTGAATTCAATTTATTTATAAGAAGCACTTCTACATACATAGCGCTGTACATGCATAAACATGTCCACATTATATGTAGGTATGTATTTTATTATACTATATTTTTTTTGTTATAACAATAAGTGTCAGGTAATGTGACAATAAGCACGTGCCGATTTAGGGATTAAGCTTGAAGATAAAAAAAAATTGCTAAGCATTTGTACATATGTACGTACGTACATTGTATGTATACACAGCTTCTACACCATAAAGACGATAGCGGTCTTATTACAAAGATGTTTAAGGGGACGTTATCCGCACATAAATAAGTTCATGCACATTTTAAACAACTTTTAAATTTACTTATGACATTGGCAATTTTTTTCTCATAAGACATGACTATTATTTTAATTGAATTTCTATTTTTTTAAATACATTTTCCTTATTTAATTTGTGGTTTTCTTTCCCTTGAATGTTTTGTTGTTGGGAAAAATTCATTTAAGTAGATTAATTTTGTAAAAAATAAATAACAAAAGTCTGCATGCAATAATGCACGCCTTCCAATCAGAATGTGTAAAAAAATGAGAGCAAAAGACAAAAGCAGAGTTTAGTTGGTGTTTGACGTTTATAACAACAAATGCAATGTAAAAACCTATCGTTAGAGTTGCCGGACTGAAGCGAATAAAGTATTAATTTCAAATATGACGTTTTGGAGGAAGCAT
Source organism: Trichopoda pennipes (assembly GCA_030448955.1). Classification (NCBI taxonomy): domain Eukaryota; kingdom Metazoa; phylum Arthropoda; class Insecta; order Diptera; family Tachinidae; genus Trichopoda; species Trichopoda pennipes. The sequence goes on along the minus strand of JASKUP010000056.1, from coordinate 10,040,302 downwards.
GAGTTTAAGGGTGTGAAGATAAATTCGTCAGTTAAATACGTCCTACAAAAATGTTAAATACGTTCCACATACTGCAAATTACACTGTTAAAATGAAATTTACATTAAAATTAAAATTAATTGCTATAAATGATCAAATTCTATTAAAAATATATTTAAAAATTTTATAAAAAAAATATCGACGGCTCTATTAAAAGTTTAATACGTAATAAATATTCTTAAGAACAAATAATAATTAAAAATAGGATATTTTGAAGTGGATAAAGCCGATATTTAGAGAACACATGAATCGGGTCACCGAAATACTGGGAGTAGCCCAGGACTAGTAGATTGCAACGGTATATAATCTATGTCTGGATTCAGCCCGATATCGGAGATATAAATTTTTGAAAATTTTGCTTTTTGGGAAAAATAATATGCAAAAATAGGATATTTTGAAGTGGATAAAGCCGATATTTAGAGAAGACATGAATCGGGTCACCGAAATACTGGGAGTAGCCCAGGACTAGTAGATTGCAACGGTATATAATCTATGTCTGGATTCAGCCCGATATCGGAGATATAAATTTTTGAAAATTTTGCTTTTTGGAAAAAATAATATGCAAAAATAGGATATTTTGAAGTGGATAAAGCCGATATTTAGAGAAGACATGAATCGGGTCACCGAAATACTGGGACTAGCCCAGGACTAGTAGAATGCAACGGTATATAATCTATGTCTGGATTCAGCCCGATATCGGAGATATAAATTTTTGAAAAATTTGCTTTTTGGGAAAAATAATATGCAAAAATAGGATATTTTGAAGTGGATAAAGCCGATTTTTAGAGAAGACATGAATCGGGTCACCGAAATACTGGGAGTAGCCCAGGACTAGTAGATTGCAACGGTATATAATCTATGTCTGGATTCAGCCCGATATCGGAGATATAAATTTTTGAAAAATTTGCTTTTTGGGAAAAATAATATGCAAAAATAGGATATTTTGAAGTGGATAAAACCGATATTTAGAGAAGACATGAATCGGGTCACCGAAATACTGGGACTAGCCCAGGACTAGTAGAATGCAACGGTATATAATCTATGTCTGGATTCAGCCCGATATCGGAGATATAAATTTTTGAAAATTTTGCTTTTTGGGAAAAATAATATGCAAAAATGGGATATATTGAAGTGGATAAAGCCGATATTTAGAGAAGACATGAATCGGGTCACCGAAATACTAGGAGTAGCCCAGGACTAGTAGATTGCAACGGTATATAATCTATGTCTGGATTCAGCCCGATATCGGAGATATAAATTTTTGAAAATTTTGCTTTTTGGAAAAAATAATATGCAAAAATAGGATATTTTGAAGTGGATAAAGCCGATATTTAGAGAAGACATGAATCGGGTCACCGAAATACTGGGACTAGCCCAGGACTAGTAGAATGCAACGGTATATAATCTATGTCTGGATTCAGCCCGATATCGGAGATATAAATTTTTGAAAAATTTGCTTTTTGGGAAAAATAATATGCAAAAATAGGATATTTTGAAGTGGATAAAGCCGATATTTAGAGAAGACATGAATCGGGTCACCGAAATACTGGGAGTAGCCCAGGACTAGTAGATTGCAACGGTATATTTCGGTGACCCGATTCATGTCTTCTCTAAATATCGGCTTTATCCACTTCAAAATATCCTATTTTTGCATATTATTTTTCCCAAAAAGCAAAATTTTCAAAAATTTATATCTCCGATATCGGGCTGAATCCAGACATAGATTATATACCGTTGCAATCTACTAGTCCTGGGCTACTCCCAGTATTTCGGTGACCCGATTCATGTCTTCTTTAAATATCGGCTTTATCCACTTCAATATATCCCATTTTTGCATATTATTTTTCCCAAAAAGCAAAATTTTCAAAAATTTATATCTCCGATATCGGGCTAAATCCAGACATAGATTATATAACGTTGCAATCTACTAGTCCTGGGCTACTCCCAGTATTTCGGTGACCCGATTCATGTCTTCTCTAAATATCGGCTTTATCCACTTCAAAATATCCTATTTTTGCATATTATTTTTCCCAAAAAGCAAAATTTTCAAAAATTTATATCTCCGATATCGGGCTGAATCCAGACATAGATTATATACCGTTGCAATCTACTAGTCCTGGGCTACTCCCAGTATTTCGGTGACCCGATTCATGTGTTGAAGTTTACAACTCTGGTATCAAGCCAAGTGCATTTTTTGTTGCATTTGTAATTGTTATACTTTGACAGTTCTATACTTTTTGAGTGTATGTCATGGTATTCCAGTTCAAAGAATAAAAATTTCTTTCCTTTCTTTCATCGACAAGTAATAGGTTAACAACTTGAATTCCATTGTCGACCTCCAAATTCTTTTCTTATTACCAAAATAAATGAGTTATTAATTTGTACTACTACGAAGTTGCTTTTTATTTGGTTCACTTCCACGTAAGGGTTATTTTAAATTCAAAAATAAACTAACAAAGGTTATGGGCCCAGAACCCTGGTAACCAAAATTTGAAGTTGTTTGCAAACTCTACGGTCTTAAGATTTGATTGAGGTTAAATCCGACAAGGTGTCTTTTGGTTTTTCTTGTTTTATCCGGAGTATAAAAAACAACATAACATGTCGAGTGGAATTGCAAGTATTGACAAGCTGAATGCAGAAAATTACACAACATGGTGTATTCAGATAAAAAGTCTGCTGATAACGATGGATATGTGGGAAACAATAACAGAGAACTGTCCGGAAGAAAATGAAGCGAAGGCTATATGGATGAGGAATGACAGCAAAGCGCTCGCAACGATAACGCTAAGTGTAAGGCCAAGTGAATTAATTCACATAAAAAATTGTAAGACAGCAAGGAGTGCCTGGTGTGTACTAAGCTCACTGTATAAATCCAATACAGCGTCCAGAAAAGTTAATTTATTCAAGAAACTTGTAAAATTTAAATTTCAAAGCAGTGAAAAATTTGCCCCTCAGATAAATGAATTTTGTTCATTAGTCGATGAATTGAAAGAAGTTGAAATCACCCTAAATGAAGATTTTCTTTCGGTGCTTTTACTGTGTAGTCTCCCTGACGAAATGGAGGGTTTTGTGGTGGCAATTGAAAGCCGAGATAATTTGCCTAAATGTGAGCAACTTATTTCTAAAATTCTAGAGGAAGAGATGAGACAGGGCAGTAAATTAAATTATCAAGCAGAAAATGTATTCGCGGTGAATTCGAAGAATTATATTAAAAGAAACAAAAACAACAACAGTAACAGTAACAACTACAGAAATAGAAGTGTCTCAAATAGAAATATAAATACCAATAACAGAAACAACAGCAACAGTAAGAGCGATGCTTATGTTAATAACATTAAATGTTTTCGCTGTGGTAAAAAGGGCCACATACGTTCCCAGTGTAAAGAGAAAAAAGAAAATGATTTTGCATGTTCGTTAAACGAAAGCAAGAACAACTACGCAGAAAGTTGGCTGCTTGACAGCGGCGCGACGGCACACATGTGCAGAACAAAAGATTATTTTGTCTCTTTAACTGAATCAGAGCAGCAAGTTGTTTTGGCATCTGGTGAGGTGATTAGAGCAGAAGGTGTTGGTAACGTAAAAATAAAAACTGAGTTCTGTAATCTTGAATTGAAAAATGTTTTGTATGTATGTACCTTTACTTCATTCCAATTTTTTATCCATTAATAAAATTACTAAGGCTGGCCACAATGTTAAATTTACAGAAAACAAAGCAGAAATGAAGAGCAAAGACAGACAAATGATATTGACAGCTGATTTAAAAAGTGAAATGTTTGTTGCAAACGTAAACCCATTAGGAAAAATTGAAGGTGTTTATAGTTTAATAAATGAAGAAGCTGGTATTAAGTGGCATAAACGTTTTGGACACTTAAATATAAACGATTTGAATAAGCTGAATGATGAAAATATGCTGAAAGGTTTTAATGTAAAGATGCCAAAATGCATTGAGTGTGTTACTTGTGCTGTTTGTAAAATTACTCAAAAGCCCTACAAAAGCTATGCAAGCGTTCAAACAAGTGACTTATTGGAGCTGGTGCATACAGATTTATGCGGGCCAATTGGTACAAAATCAATAGGTGGCGCGTCGTATTTCATCACATTTATTGATGACTACTCGCGATATACAACAACATACTTTTTAAAAAATAAATCAGATGCCTTTGATGCATTCTGTTCTTTTTCTGGGACCGCGGAGAAGCAGACAGGCCGAAAAATAAAAATCGTTCGTAGTGATAACGGAAAGGAGTTTGTTAACTCGAAATTTAAGGAGTTATTTAATCGGACAGGTATCATACATCAGACCACGGTGAGTTATACGCCCCAACAAAATGGTGTTTCAGAAAGGGCGAATCGGACGTTGGTCGAAATGGCACGATGTATGTTAGAATCGTCTGGACTTCCACAAAGTTTATGGGGAGAAGCAATCAACACTGCAACTTATTTAAGAAATCGGGCTCCAACAAAGGTTTTAGGCAACATTACACCTTATGAAAAATGGGTTGGCAAAAAGCCTTCTGTGTTTCATCTCAAACCGTTTGGATGTGATGCTGTAGTGTTGAATAAAAGTCCTAAGCCAAAAGGAGGTAAGTTTTTGCCTAAGGGAAATAAAATTAAGTTTGTCGGATACCATGCAACGACAAAGGCCTATCGTTTGTATAATCCAACTACAAAACAAATAATTATCGCCCGTGATATAATCTTTTTCGAAGAATCCTTTGAAAAATTTTCTTTTGTAGATGAAGAAAAAGAAGTGTTAGTTTTAGATATTTTCGAAACAAATGAAGCCGCTAACTCTCGTCTAGAAGAAGACAACTTCAAAACGCAGAAAGAAAGTGAAGAAGTATCAGATTCTGGGAACGAAGAAACCGATAGAGAGGATTCGATAGTTGTAGAGCAAAAGAGGAAACGTGGTAGACCTAAATTAATTAAAACAGGTGGAAAAGGAAGACCTAGAAAGGTGTACTGTACCGAGGATGGTATAGAAATGCTTAATTTTGTTATTGAAAATCCAGAAACAGTAGCTGAAGCCTTAAGTTCTGAAGATTCCTCAAAGTGGAGAGAAGCTATGCGGTTGGAATATGAGTCTTTGATAAGAAACAAAACGTGGAAATTGGTTGAGAAACCAATTGATAAGAACATTATAGGATGCAAGTGGGTATTCGCTGTAAAACGTAATCCTGATGGTGTTGTGGAGAAATACAAGGCTAGGCTTGTTGCTCAAGGTTGTTCGCAGAAACCAAACGTCGACTACAAAGACACATTTGCGCCAGTTGTTCGTCATTCAACTATAAGGCTATTATTAGCCCTATCTGCAAAGTTTAAGCTATTGGTAAACCACGTCGATATAGTAGCAGCTTACTTGAACGGACATATTGAAGACGACGTGTATATGCTACAGCCGCCATTATTTCATGATAAAAATAGTCCAAACAAGGTTTGCAAGCTTACAAAAGCTTTATATGGTCTGAAGCAGGCGGGACGTGAGTGGAATAGAAAAGTGAATAATATACTTCTGGAAATGGGATTCACTAGATGTCGCACGGACACCTGTGTATATATTCGAAAGTGCGGTGATAGTCTAAACATCATTGCAATTTATGTTGATGATATGATGCTTGCATGTTCTAATGAGCTTGATATGAAGAATATTATCTTGGATCTTAATAAACATGTTGAGGCTGTTGATCGCGGACCAATATCCTTCTATTTAGGAATGGAGGTGGACAGAGATGGTTTGCGAGGTGATATTACCATTCACCAATCGAAATATCAACGAGAAACTTTGGAACGATGGGGTATGTCGAACTGCAAGCCTGCATTTACTCCATGGCCAAGCGGAGTAGTGTTAGAGAAGTGCACTAAAAATTGTGAAGACTTGGATGTTAAAAATTACCAAACTTTAATAGGAGCGCTGATGTACTTTGCGGTCGTATCAAGGCCGGATCTAATACATGTAGTATCCAGATTATCGCAATTTAATTGTCACCCACATGTTGAGCATTTTCGTGCTGCTAAACATGTTTTGAGATATCTCAAAAGCAACATTGGTAAAATAACATATTCTTCAATATATAATGAATTTAATTGCTTCACAGATGCTGACTGGGGATGTGACTCAAGTGATCGTAAATCATACTCTGGTCATGTTATATTCGTTAGTGGTGGACCTGTGTCGTGGGAATCACAGAAACAGTCAATAGTTGCGCTAAGTACAATGGAGGCAGAGTACGTTGCGTTATGTCAAGGAACGAAAGATGTGCTTTTCCACAGAAATATGTTGAAAGAGCTATGTTTTGATGACCTCATTGAAAACCCTACTACTATTTTTTGCGACAACCAAAGCGCAGGTTTCATGGTGAAAAATCCTGCAGTACACAAGAGGAGTAAGCATATAGACATTCGATATCATTTTATACGTGAGCAGTACGAAACTAAAAATATAAATGTAGAGTATGTTCCAACTGATGAAAATACAGCCGATATATTAACTAAAGTTCTTTGTAAAAACAAACATCTGCTGGGCTGTAAACTTTTAAAGTTAAGCCTAAAATTGTAAAATTTGTATTTATATGCATTTGTCTTGAGGGGGAGTTTGTTGAAGTTTACAACTCTGGTATCAAGCCAAGTGCATTTTTTGTTGCATTTGTAATTGTTATACTTTGACAGTTCTATACTTTTTGAGTGTATGTCATGGTATTCCAGTTCAAAGAATAAAAATTTCTTTCCTTTCTTTCATCGACAAGTAATAGGTTAACAACTTGAATTCCATTGTCGACCTCCAAATTCTTTTCTTATTACCAAAATAAATGAGTTATTAATTTGTACTACTACGAAGTTGCTTTTTATTTGGTTCACTTCCACGTAAGGGTTATTTTAAATTCAAAAATAAACTAACATCATGTCTTCTCTAAATATCGGCTTTATCCACTTCAATATATCCCATTTTTGCATATTATTTTTCCCAAAAAGCAAAATTTTCAAAAATTTATATCTCCGATATCGGGCTGAATCCAGACATAGATTATATACCGTTGCAATCTACTAGTCCTGGGCTACTCCCAGTATTTCGGTGACCCGATTCATGTCTTCTCTAAATATCGGCTTTATCCACTTCAAAATATCCTATTTTTGCATATTATTTTTCCCAAAAAGCAAAATTTTCAAAAATTTATATCTCCGATATCGGGCTGAATCCAGACATAGATTATATACCGTTGCAATCTACTAGTCCTGGGCTACTCCCAGTATTTCGGTGACCCGATTCATGTCTTCTCTAAATATCGGCTTTATCCACTTCAATATATCCCATTTTTGCATATTATTTTTCCCAAAAAGAAAAATTTTCAAAAATTTATATCTCCGATATCGGGCTGAATCCAGACATAGATTATATACCGTTGCAATCTAATAGTCCTGGGCTACTCCCAGTATTTCGGTGACCCGATTCATGTCTTCTCTAAATATCGGCTTTATCCACTTCAAAATATCCTATTTTTGCATATTATTTTTCCCAAAAAGCAAAATTTTCAAAAATTTATATCTCCGATATCGGGCTGAATCCAGACATAGATTATATACCGTTGCAATCTACTAGTCCTGGGCTACTCCCAGTATTTCGGTGACCCGATTCATGTCTTCTCTAAATATCGGCTTTATCCACTTCAATATATCCCATTTTTGCATATTATTTTTCCCAAAAAGCAAAATTTTCAAAAATTTATATCTCCGATATCGGGCTGAATCCAGACATAGATTATATACCGTTGCAATCTACTAGTCCTGGGCTACTCCCAGTATTTCGGTGACCCGATTCATGTCTTCTCTAAATATCGGCTTTATCCACTTCAAAATATCCTATTTTTGCATATTATTTTTCCCAAAAAGCAAAATTTTCAAAAATTTATATCTCCGATATCGGGCTGAATCCAGACATAGATTATATACCGTTGCAATCTACTAGTCCTGGGCTACTCCCAGTATTTCGGTGACCCGATTCATGTCTTCTCTAAATATCGGCTTTATCCACTTCAAAATATCCTATTTTTGCATATTATTTTTCCCAAAAAGCAAAATTTTCAAAAATTTATATCTCCGATATCGGGCTGAATCCAGACATAGATTATATACCGTTGCAATCTACTAGTCCTGGGCTACTCCCACTATTTCGGTGACCCGATTCATGTCTTCTCTAAATATCGGCTTTATCCACTTCAATATATCCCATTTTTGCATATTATTTTTCCCAAAAAGCAAAATTTTCAAAAATTTATATCTCCGATATCGGGCTGAATCCAGACATAGATTATATACCGTTGCAATCTACTAGTCCTGGGCTACTCCCAGTATTTCGGTGACCCGATTCATGTCTTCTCTAAATATCGGCTTTATCCACTTCAAAATATCCTATTTTTGCATATTATTTTTCCAAAAAGCAAAATTTTCAAAAATTTATATCTCCGATATCGGGCTGAATCCAGACATAGATTATATACCGTTGCAATCTACTAGTCCTGGGCTACTCCCAGTATTTCGGTGACCCGATTCATGTCTTCTCTAAATATCGGCTTTATCCACTTCAATATATCCCATTTTTGCATATTATTTTTCCCAAAAAGCAAAATTTTCAAAAATTTATATCTCCGATATCGGGCTGAATCCAGACATAGATTATATACCGTTGCAATCTACTAGTTCTGGGCTACTCCCAGTATTTCGGTGACCCGATTCATGTCTTCTCTAAATATCGGCTTTATCCACTTCAATATATCCCATTTTTGCATATTATTTTTCCCAAAAAGCAAAATTTTCAAAAATTTATATCTCCGATATCGGGCTGAATCCAGACATAGATTATATACCGTTGCAATCTACTAGTCCTGGGCTACTCCCAGTATTTCGGTGACCCGATTCATGTCTTCTCTAAATATCGGCTTTATCCACTTCAAAATATCCTATTTTTGCATATTATTTTTCCCAAAAAGCAAAATTTTCAAAAATTTATATCTCCGATATCGGGCTGAATCCAGACATAGATTATAAATATCGGCTTTATCCACTTCAATATATCCCATTTTTGCATATTATTTTTCCCAAAAAGCAAAATTTTCAAAAATTTATATCTCCGATATCGGGCTGAATCCAGACATAGATTATATACCGTTGCAATCTACTAGTCCTGGGCTACTCCCAGTATTTCGGTGACCCGATTCATGTCTTCTCTAAATATCGGCTTTATCCACTTCAATATATCCCATTTTTGCATATTATTTTTCCCAAAAAGCAAAATTTTCAAAAATTTATATCTCCGATATCGGGCTGAATCCAGACATAGATTATATACCGTTGCAATCTACTAGTCCTGGGCTACTCCCAGTATTTCGGTGACCCCATTCATGTCTTCTCTAAATATCGGCTTTATCCACTTCAAAATATCCTATTTTTGCATATTATTTTTCCCAAAAAGCAAAATTTTCAAAAATTTATATCTCCGATATCGGGCTGAATCCAGACATAGATTATATACCGTTGCAATCTACTAGTCCTGGGCTACTCCCAGTATTTCGGTGACCCGATTCATGTCTTCTCTAAATATCGGCTTTATCCACTTCAATATATCCCATTTTTGCATATTATTTTTCCCAAAAAGCAAAATTTTCAAAAATTTATATCTCCGATATCGGGCTGAATCCAGACATAGATTATATACCGTTGCAATCTACTAGTCCTGGGCTACTCCCAGTATTTCGGTGACCCGATTAATGTCTTCTCTAAATATCGGCTTTATCCACTTCAAAATATCCTATTTTTGCATATTATTTTTCCCAAAAAGCAAAATTTTCAAAAATGTATATCTCCGATATCGGGCTGAATCCAGACATAGATTATATACCGTTGCAATCTACTAGTCCTGGGCTACTCCCAGTATTTCGGTGACCCGATTCATGTCTTCTCTAAATATCGGCTTTATCCACTTCAATATATCCCATTTTTGCATATTATTTTTCCCAAAAAGCAAAATTTCCAAAAATATATATCTCCGATATCGGGCTGAATCCAGATATAGATTATATACCGTTGCAATCTACTAGTCCTGGGCTACTCCCAGTATTTCGGTGACCCGATTCATGTCTTCTCTAAATATCGGCTTTATCCACTTCAATATATCCCATTTTTGCATATTATTTTTCCCAAAAAGCAAAATTTTCAAAAATTTATATCTCCGATATCGGGCTGAATCCAGACATAGATTATATACCGTTGCAATCTACTAGTCCTGGGCTACTCCCAGTATTTCGGTGACCCGATTCATGTCTTCTCTAAATATCGGCTTTATCCACTTCAAAATATCCTATTTTTGCATATTATTTTTCCCAAAAAGCAAAATTTTCAAAAATTTATATCTCCGATATCGGGCTGAATCCAGACATAGATTATATACCGTTGCAATCTACTAGTCCTGGGCTACTCCCAGTATTTCGGTGACCCGATTCATGTCTTCTCTAAATATCGGCTTTATCCACTTCAATATATCCCATTTTTGCATATTATTTTTCCCAAAAAGCAAAATTTTCAAAAATTTATATCTCCGATATCGGGCTGAATCCAGACATAGATTATATACCGTTGCAATCTACTAGTCCTGGGCTACTCCCAGTATTTCGGTGACCCGATTCATGTCTTCTCTAAATATTGGCTTTATCCACTTCAAAATATCCTATTTTTGCATATTATTTTTCCCAAAAAGCAAAATTTTCAAAAATTTATATCTCCGATATCGGGCTGAATCCAGACACAGATTATATACCGTTGCAATCTACTAGTCCTGGGCTACTCCCAGTATTTCGGTGACCCGATTCATGTCTTCTCTAAATATCGGCTTTATCCACTTCAAAATATCCTATTTTTGCATATTATTTTTCCCAAGAAGCAAAATTTTCAAAAATCTATATCTCCGATATCGGGCTGAATCCAGACATAGATTATATACCGTTACAATCTACTAGTCCTGGGCTACTCCCAGTATTTCGGTGACCCGATTCATGTCTTCTCTAAATATCGGCTTTATCCACTTCAATATATCCCATTTTTGCATATTATTTTTCCCAAAAAGCGAAATTTTCAAAAATTTATATCTCCGATATCGGGCTGAATCCAGACATAGATTATATACCGTTGCAATCTACTAGTCCTGGGCTACTCCCAGTATTTCGGTGACCCGATTCATGTCTTCTCTAAATATCGGCTTTATCCACTTCAAAATATCCTATTTTTGCATATTATTTTTCCCAAAAAGCAAAATTTTCAAAAATTTATATCTCCGATATCGGGCTGAATCCAGACATAGATTATATACCGTTGCAATCTACTAGTCCTGGGCTACTCCCACTATTTCGGTGACCCGATTCATGTCTTCTCTAAATATCGGCTTTGTCCACTTCAATATATCCCATTTTTGCATATTATTTTTCCCAAAAAGCAAAATTTTCAAAAATTTATATCTCCGATATCGGGCTGAATCCAGACATAGATTATATACCGTTGCAATCTACTAGTCCTGGGCTACTCCCAGTATTTCGGTGACCCGATTCATGTCTTCTCTAAATATCGGCTTTATCCACTTCAAAATATCCTATTTTTGCATATTATTTTTCCCAAAAAGCAAAATTTTCAAAAATTTATATCTCCGATATCGGGCTGAATCCAGACATAGGTTATATACCGTTGCAATCTACTAGTCCTGGGCTACTCCCAGTATTTCGGTGACCCGATTCATGTCTTCTCTAAATATCGGCTTTATCCACTTCAATATATCCCATTTTTGCATATTATTTTTCCCAAAAAGCAAAATTTTCAAAAATTTATATCTCCGATATCGGGCTGAATCCAGACATAGATTATATACCGTTGCAATCTACTAGTCCTGGGCTACTCTTAGTATTTCGGTGACCCGATTCATGTGTTCTCTAAATATCGGCTTTATCCACTTCAAAATATCCTATTTTTACATATTATTTTTTCTTAAGAATATTTATTACGTATTAAACTTTTAATAGAGCCGTCGATATTTTTTTGAAAAAATTTTTAAATATATTTTTAATAGAATTTGATCATTTATAGCAATTAATTTTAATTTTAATGTAAATTTCATTTTAACAGTGTAATTTGCAGTATGTGGAACGTATTTAACATTTTTGTAGGACGTATTTAACTGACGAATTTATCTTCACACCCTTCATGAGTTTGTGGTTTAGTAATTAAACATAACACAATACAAACTAAAAGAAAACATAGTGGGAACTTGAAGGTTAAACTTTTTTCTCCGAAATCGAGTGTCAAGGGTCTCTCCTGGATAGCCTTGACGATTTTTATCTGATAAATATTTCATATTTAATAAGTTCATAATTAATTTTAATATTTTCTCTGTAAAAATGTTCATATTATTCGGTACTTTCTTTTTAAATTCAAACCGTTCTTTTTATATTTAGCTATTATAATTAAAAGTTATTGATGGGCGCGAAACAAATGAAGCACAAAAAATTGCAAAAGTTGCGCAATTGAAGATTTGTATCAATTTATAAATTTTAGAGTGACTAAATAAAAATTCGCTAGTAGAGCACATTTATATTACTCGTTAAGCAATTAAAAATTGCGTTGAAAAAGATTAAAACGAACATTTAGACAATTCAAACAATTCAAAAATGTATTTTATAATTTATCTCCTAAATCAAGTTGTAAGTGTCAATTTTTTTAAATTTTATAAAGTTGTTTGCAGTGTTTTTTTAGAGTTATATAACTTTAAGTTAGCAACACTTTTTTTACGTAGCGGCTATTTTGTCATTAACTTATCATTAGTATAACATTTGAACATGAATAGAGTAATGTCTGAATATCTCTTTGCAATTTGGCCTCAAACACGATTGCCGTTAATCTGAATTTTCATAAGCGATAAAGCTCACTTTTGATTGACTCGATGCGTTAACAAAAAAAAGCTGCCTTATTTGAAAATATGATAATCCTCAAGTATATGTTAACACGCCATTATATCCAACAAAAACTGGCTGTTTGCTGAAATTTAAAAATAAGGCTGCTCAGAATTTTACAGTTAATGGTGACCGCTATAAAGTCACGATTACTGACTTTTCCATTCATCAAATGAATAACCATAATGTGCAAGAACTAAGTTTTCAATAAGACCTCGCAACATATTACACAGCTCATGCCACAATTAATTTATTGAAGGAAGCGTTGCATAGAAAACCGTATAGTTTCACGTTGGTGACCAGTGAATTAGCCTCCAATAGACTATTCTCTGTGGGAATTTTTGAAGTTGCTAGTCTACTTCGATAAACCTGAAATACATTTACCGTGTGTTATTGGTGACACATGACCCCATGACGCCATGGCGTTCATATACCAGAAGCCATATTTGAAATATAATGCCTTATAATGCCAAAAGATTATCTTTTGAATGAAATACATTTTGTGTAAATTTAAATTCACTTTTGCTTTGCTTAATTCCGAAGTTTTCCTTTACCTTTTCTTTATATACAAACATGTCGCATAAGCGCTCGTCGTTTATTTCACGCAGCGATATTCGTAGTTAATTTCTTGCTTTTCCATAAAAAAAAATTTAACTTATGTACAGATTAATACAGCACGTAATAGGGCCTCCTATTTTAATACGCCCACAACTTTGCATCTGATGAGCAGTTTTAAGGACAGTGAATAACAATAAGAGGAAGTCGTCATAAATTTCATATGCTGAGTGAGTATGGTCATGTTACTATTACGATTTTATTATTTCTAAAAATAGTCTAAGGTGTCTATTAAAGTTTTTATTTGGAAGGATTATTTTAATCTACCGTGAACAAGCCTTAACTAATCATAAATAGTTTAATGAAAATATAATTAAATTTTAAGATGACACTTTAGAAATTAGAACTTTCAGTGAAATATTTTGAATAAATTAAAAAAACCATTACATATTTATACTAACAAAAAAAGCTACTCTGCGATTAAAATAGTGGATGTGTTGACGATAAAATGTACTGATTTGGGTCTGCCTTTCTATCACTAACTATGGTATACTTCTGAAAACAGGACAAAAGGATATCAGCACTAAATAAGTTATTTAAGATGTGAATAAACGAAATACAGGAAAGGAGAAGAATAGTTATGTAGCCGCTCTTGGAGGATTGTGATGGCGTCTGTATATAAAAACTAAGATGGTTAAGAATGGTAAAACAAGTAGTTGGTGAATTGGGTCTCGTATGTTCGAATATTATGTTTTGAATGACTATACTAGGCAAATGTAGATGAGTGCCAAACAAACCAGGTAGTTCAAATCTCGAATTTTTAGAAAGTATATTTGAAGCTTGCATACAAATCTTTTCAGAGCCAAAGTGTAAGAAACACAAAAATGAAAATTGAAGTATTTGTGTGCACAATCAAAAGAACTTGCAGACAAAGTCAGTTAGCATAAAGGCCCAACTATAATATGCATAAGCTGCCTTAAGCTAATGTCAAAAGTTGAACGAAAAGTCTAGCAAATCCTTAAGCAAATCATTGAAGACTTTTACGTGGCTAAAATAGACTTACATGAATATAGAAATTATTAAGCACAGTTGCACATTTGTTTTAATCCTACTTTTGAAAAAAAAAACAAAATAATTTCGTTCTAAATAAATAAAATTTATTAGCAAAAAGCAGTTTGATAATCATATTTTGTATACTTAATACTATCCTTATACAAATTTATAATTTTTTGTTAATAGTTTTAAGAAAATTAGGAAAGAAAAATTACACATATATCGCTGTATGTAAAAAGTGCTAAAGAATGCAACTGTGTATTGTCATTGTATATATAAACATACAAAATTAAATTTTATTGCAAATTGTGTGTTAAACAAATGGAAAAGAAAATAAAATGTTTAAAGGCCCTCGTTTCTTTGAATTGCCGTTATAATAAAACGCGCCTCTTTTTACATTTAAGCTATTTTTTCTTTGTACATTTTCTATTAAATTCATATAAAATATTTTTTACCCTCCATTGGGATTGGCTTACTAATGTATCTATAACACAATGCAAAATCAGCTGTTTTCGTACGGAATGTGCGATCAGTTTCGTACTTTGCTTAAACATATGACATGTGACAAAACTTGATGAAAAGTTTTGTTAAGTACATTATAGTTTGCCACATATGATTATTAGAGGTATTTGCACCGTAGCATAAGTTGCCTTAAGCCAGTATATGCATGATATAGTTGGGCCTTAATAATCGGAAACGTATAAAAATGTTTTTCTCTTTTATTAATTTTTTTTTAGTTTTCACGTACAAGTATTAATTTTCTGGCAACTCTGTTTAAAACTTTTTTGTTTACATTCCAAATAAAAGCACATACAAATACTACAGCAACAAAAAAAATGTATTTGTGATGATCGGATGGCAAAGGAGATGGCACAAGCAGGCACGTCCATAGAAAATTAAACAAACACAGAAACAATAACAAGAAAAAGCAATTGTTGATAAACTAGAGAAGGAAACGAAATAGCGAATAATAACAAAACAAGACTGACGATATTGAACAGCCAATGCAGATATGACTGTGTGTTTGTGCATGTTCTTTTTTTTTTTAATTTGGTTGATGTTGAACTTCATGGATATGATATAAAATGGAATAATTTTTTTGTTCTTTATTTTTGCTTTTTTCCATACCATGTTTTGTAAGGCTGTCAACAGCCAGCGGGTGGGGTAGATTTTCTTAAGCTAAAAAGCATAAAATTTGCTAGCATTTACATGAATTATGTTTCTTGTAACACGTTTATTTCTATTTAAACTTGCGTTTTTATTTTGTAATAACACCTTTTTGGCGTTAAGAAAGGTTATAAAAATTTCTTTTCACATTCAAAGACACGCCTACATTTATTGATATTTCACAATATCCTTACGGCATTTTAAACCAACAACGAAACATACTTATGAATTTTTGCAAAGAAACTGAACACGATTTTTTCATTTATATTTGTTTACTTTTGCGTATTCTTTTATTTAACAATAAAACTTTATTTTTCTCTAACATTAATTTTGCAGCTGCATTAAATATTTTTTTTTATTATATTTTGCTTTAGTAAGACATGTTTTTATTTATTTGTAATAGCTTAAACTAATACAACACACACTCACACACACACAAACACATTATCATGGTTAATCCGTTTTAAAAACACTGATGTATCTATGTGTAGAAATTACAACAAAAACAAGAAACTATCTGAAAATGCCTCTTAAAAGAAACTAGTTAAAAAATCATGATGTTGGTCTTATTACTTTTTTTTTTTACAATAAAAAAATTCTTGCTTCTTTTTGTCGTTTCTTGTTATCCGTCAGCAACTTTTTCTTGTTGTTGGAATTTTGGTTTTTTCGTTTTTGTTATTTTAGTGGTTTTATTGACTTTATTAGCACGAGATTTTCTTTTAGTTTTAATTTTCTTATTTCGTTGTTATTTATTTAATAAAGAACATTAATTTTTTATCGTATTTATCGAGTTTTTAATGCAAATTTTAATCATTTGCTATTCTTCTTCATTTTATTGGTATGTGTCGTACTATTTTGTTCTCTTTTAACTAAGTGCCGTTTTGCTGTATTTCTTTTTTTACTATGGCTGTCATATTAATAATCCAACAGGGTTGTAATTTTTAGGTCTATTGTAGTACCGTAATCAAATATTAGAAGAAATAGAATATTAACAATTTGATTTATGAAAATAAACAAAATTATAATTTAGCTTCAGGTGTTGTGTTATGTTTGAAATAATCTTCACAGTAGTGATTAAAATTTAGCAAAATTTATAATGAGATATCACAAGACTTAGGAGAGACAGGCAAGTTAACTAAACAAGAAATCTTTTGTAGTTAAATTAACTGTATGAGTCGACTCTTAACAAAACCAAGACATTGAACCACTAACAAATATTTGAAAGGGTGATTAAACTGTTTCACAGGGCTGCTTTAGAAAAAAACGTTCGGATTGTAAGCCGCAGTGTCAAGCACTTCTATAATTTTATGGTCCCAGGTTGCTTAAAAATGTTTTAAGTTTTGGTTTGTTACGTACTCCGTGATAGAACGTGACTTGATAACGATGTATTCACATCGAAAGCGCTCACGATTTACGAAGAAACAGCCAGGAACTGTACTCCGTGATAGAACTTGCCTTGATAATGATGTTTTCACATCGAAAGCGCTCGAAATTTGCAAAGAAACAACCAGAAACTGTACTCCGTGATAGAACGCGACTTAATAATGATGTATTCACATCGAAAGCGTTCGCCATTTACGAAGAAACAACCAGGAACTGTACTTCGTGATAGAATGTGACTTGATAATGATGTATTCACATCGAAAGCGCTCGCCATTTGCGAAACAGCCAGGAATGACGTTAAGAGGAGAAATTAACAACAGTTGTTTTGAAAAGTTTAGCAAAAAAAAAAAAAACAGAATGTTGAGCGAAATTGGTGTTCTCTGAAAATTAAAATAAGAAATCAAAAGCTTAAAATCAACAAGCAACTCTGCATTTGTATTTATTGCTTAGTATGGCTAGTGGGCCTTATTCCGTAGCTTGCTCTTCTGCATCAATCGCTCCTATATTCTTCTTTCTTTTATTTCTGTTTATTCTTATCCTCTAACATTTGTTTCTTCATTGAATATTTTCTTTTATATCCTTATTTTCTTACTGTTGTCATTCCTTTTGGTGAAAACCATCTTACTGGCTGGTTGTTTAATACGATCGACAAGCGCTTTCGATGCGATGACATCATTATCAGTATTTAATTTTCTGGCGGAACAAATCCACACAACATAATACCTTATTTTCTTCTTCTTTTTTTTCTTCCTTCTACTTGACAGGTAGACACAAAGGACCCAAGTTGCCTGTGGAAACTAAGCTACCTGATGATCCTAACACAACCTAAGGAACTGTCTTCAGTTTTGTTAAAAATTATATGTCTAATAAAAAGGACATTAGCAGAGAGTAAGGGAAAGGCAAATGTGTCAGTAGATCTTTAGGGTTTGATAGTCATTCCAGAAGATGGTTTACATTCAGGAAATATATAAAAACTGTTATATAATAAAGATTAAAAATGGTATAGTAACCTTCTTATAAGCGACTATTTCTGCAGATAGATATAGTTTATTGGTAACAAGCTGTTTAATTCATACACGATGTCCGCCGGGAAGGTATAGTACTTGGTTTGCCGCCATTTTGATAAATATTAGTCTTGACAGTTTATATTTGGCAGTCGTGAAGTAGACACATATCTATTATAGAAAACTATTCGATAAACCAACATGTTTTAATCGTTATAAAACCTTTTATCAAAATCAATCATCGATTACTGTGACGATTAGACAGTTGCTTGAAATTTTTTGGAGAAACAACGTGCCAAACAAAACGCGCTACTTATCATATAGTGAATGATTTCGATAAAAAGGAGTCTATAGGTAATAGGCCAAGCAAGCAGGCCAAAACGTGCTATAAAATCGGCTGAAAACATTACTGCTGCTCAAGAATGTGTTCAAAACAATCCATCAACCTCAATTCGGCGCCGTGCCCAGGAGATTAGTCTTCAAAAAACCAACTTTGGCCAGAATTTTGCACAAGGATTTGCATTTGATTCCATATAAGATTCAGTTGACACAAGAGCTTCTTCCACAAGACCATTCACCTCGGCATACATATACCAATAGGATATTACAGTTCGGCTATGACAACCCCAATTTTCATGAAAAAAATCATAATGAGTGACGAGGTACATTTTCATTTGAATGGATATGTGAATAAACAGAAAAATCGGTTCTAGGGAATGGGAAATCCTCAAATTATTCAACAGTCACCTTTGCATGCAATAAAAGTGGCTGTCTAGTGTGAAATTTGATCAGGAGGAGTCATTGGACCTTAATCGTTGAAAATTAAAACGGCGTAACGGTAACTGTGAAAGGGGGAGCGATATCGTGATATGTTTGAAAACTTTTTAACGCCACAACTGCATGCTTTAGTCTTGATTAACATGTGGTATCAACAAGATGGCGCTACATTGTATACAGCCAGGAGTGTAATGGAACTACTGCGAGACCTTTTTCCACAACATGTTACTTCAAGAATTGGTGATGATGATTAGCCGCCACGGTCATTTGATTTGACTGCTCCGGACGTCCTTTTGTGGGGATATCTGAAAAGCAAGGTTTATGCAAAGAAACCAGAAAAGCTGGAGCAAATTAAAAAAAAAATCATGATTAAATTAATAAAATAACGTGTGAAATAAGAGAGAATGTAGTGAAAAATATGCTCAAAGGGGCATGCATTTGTGAGGCTAACAGGAGTGGACATTTACTTGATATTGTATTCCATATATAATTGCCGGCATTAAATAAAACATTTATCAATATAAGATTCATTCCCTTTCATTTAATCAAAAGTTATAAACAAACAAGGTAGTACACCGTATATAGTCTCGGTGGACACCATGTATAAACAAGGGGGCTTTACACGATGAGATGGTATTTGTGGTTGAACCGCCTATTTCTCGAGTAAAAAAGAATTATGTCAGAGTTTCTGGCTTTTATTAAAGTTATTAATAAAACTTTTTCTGGCTAAGAAGTATATACAAATAATTTGGTATAAAGGGCTCCTATAGTTTTACAAACTTGAAGCCAAAGTTTTATTTGTGTGGTTATGTTTTTTAACTTTTGTACATAAATGGCAGAAGAGTTTTTTAAAAATATAATAAAATCTTTAAATTTTTGCTGCCTAAAAAAGTAATTTTTTTATCGTTTCTTGGAGAAAATAAATATTTTTTTATTTAATAAACGCATAATTTCTTTTATAAAATTATTTTTTTTAATTTTGTGCCCATATTTGTTTTGTGGGTTTCTACTATGAGAAACAGCCCTGTAAATTATTTCTAAACTTAAGTGTGGTGTTGCCATATTGCAAACTTAACAGAGATGTTTATTTTGTTTAAACAAGTCTTACAAACCAAAAACGTTTTTTTTTGTGGTTTTTTCATTTCAAAAACAATTTTATTTTAGATTTTATTAATATTTTAATTGTTTTCAGCCCTTTTAACGAGTAATATTATTATTTGTATGGGCTAAATGTTAAAGAAAATCATATGTTTTGTTAAACAAAAAAAATTAACATCCACAAATAAGAATTGTAAGAGATGGAGAGAGAGAGGTTGAGAGAAATACTTAGCTAAGAGCAAACTCTCCACCTTTTTTTTAATAGCGGTAAATGTTTTCATTAGTTTTTGATTACTTATACACAGCATCCTTATGTAAAGAGCATTTATTTCTGTTCTCTGTTAAAAACAAATTGAAAATGATAACTCGATATCTATACTATAAGATGTACAAGGTTTGTATGGATGTGTACATCCTGTGTGAGCATCATGATTATTTCTTCCGTTTTTTTTGCTTCTTGGTGTTCCTCCTAAGGAATTTATACTTTTGCTAGTTTTGTGTCCATAAAAATTTCAGTTACGCGCAGACATTTGGATCAAACGTGTTCGATGAACAAAATATTAAACTAAACGCAAACAAATATTTTGTGTAAATTATGTGATTTTTGTTTTTTTTTTGCTTTTATAAAAAAATGAAAAATTCTGCTAAATTAAAAAAATAACCGACTAATAAAATCAAATTAATTAAAAAAAAAAGAAAAATGGTTTAAGCTTTAATTTAATTACAAAAAAAAAATTAAATAAAATAAAAAATCTGTTAAAAAAAAAGAAAGAAGATAAAATCGTATTTCAAGCCATACAGAGTGGGTGTTATAAAATCTTATGAAAAAATCACGTTTAACTGACATCCTTTTGTGTTTTTTGTTGTTGTTGTTTTTTTTTCTTTTCTGTTTTTCATTGAGTACAACAAACAATGTTATAAAATCTAGTAAAAGAAACCTCCCAAATGTGTATTTTATGTCATGGATGGAATTTTATTTTATTGTAACATAGAAAAAAACGTTATATTATATAGAAAAAATTATATATTTTTTTGTTTGTTTTCTGCACACTAAAGTAAAACAACAACAAAAAAAAAACATAAAACCCTAGAGATGAAATAAAATTAATTGTTTTAATTAGCTTAACCAATTTTAATGAGATGGAGAAAAGAATTTGCCTTGACACTGTTTCTTGTTTTTTCTAGTTTGATGGTCAGGCTGTAAAAGAATTTTTTTCTCCAAGTAAATTGTCAACAGCGAAGGACATTTAATTAAAATAATCTTAAAAAACAAATGCTTAATAAATTTATATTTTTGTTGTGATTTTTTTTTTGAAAAATTGCTAAGCAAAAATTGCAATGTTTAAAGGTGATTGAAACTTTCAATTTTATTTTCTAAAATAATATTTTCTTCATAAACAAATACGACTTCATATGCCTAAAATTCTAATATTGATTCTTTAAAAGTATAATTCTCGTTTAGTTAAGCTTTTTATTTTATTTTATTAATCCACGTTAATCTTCTTTAATAAATATTTTACGATATTCTCATAAAATATTTATTATTAACAAAAAAAAAATATATTTTTTATGGCATATCCATATGGCCATTTCACTGCTGCACTTATAACTCATCAGTGGATTTTACTATAAATTTTCTATAGACTATTCAAGAGTTTTAAAGAATCCGCCATCTAACGTTTTTTTTTTTCAACTAGTGCTTATTTCGTGAATGGTAACACTTAGTCATGTTTGATTTGACAAATAATTAATTTTATCCTTCCGCTGAACGGATATGGTTGTGTATACGCTTGAACAACGCTGGGAAATATTACGACATTACTTTGAAAATCATGGTAATGTTGCAGAATGTGTGTGCGAAAATTGCGTACGGATTTTGGAAGAAGAGAAGAACCGTCAGCTCCGTATGTTCGTTATGTTGTGAAAAAAGTGAAAGAAACTGACATCCTCATCGATAAACCAAAACGTGAAAAGCCAAAAAGAGTGCGTACAACTAAGAATATTGCTGCTGTGGCAGAAAGTGTACGTCAACATCAATTCACCGTCGTTCTCAACAATTGAACATTTCAGAGACATCATTGAGACGAATTTTGCATAAAGACCTTGTTATAACACCACACAAAGTCCAATTGGTTCAGAAGTTGAAGCCAAGTGACCATCCAATGCATTTTCGCTTCGCTAAGTGGGCCTGCGATCAACTTAAAGAAGATACCGGTTTTGCAAAAAAAAAAAATCATCTTTTCAGATGAAGCTCACTTTGATCTTGGCGGGTATGCAAACAAGTAAAATTGTCGCATTTGGGGCACAGAAAACCCCACGCACCCAAAACAAGCCACTGCTTGGTGCGAATTTTAGTCCAGAGGCATAACCCCCCGGGGCACATATATATGGTCTGTGGAGATAGCAACAACTTCGACCTGTGCAACTGGGGGAAAAAGGGAGCTCAGTCCCCTGAAGTCAGCAGAGGTACAACTGGAAACTCCACTTTATTTCCACGGGAATCAGTGACCCGCAGAGTTCCGTTATTTGTCTCTTTAGATACTTAACTTTTCTCTGGCTGATTATTGAGGTTGGCCCTTTATGGGAGTATCGTGGTGGTTGTGGTTTCGCGGCCCCATATCAGTCTATGGTTATATGGTGGCCGGGTTCATTTCACCTTTAATAACACCAACCTGGTGAAATGTTCCCAGATCCAGTGAGCATGCTAGACATGTGTTCTGGACAGTAGTTGAAAAGTCTCCAACTCTTAAGCAAGGAGTGATGATTTGCAGCCCTGCTCTGGAATCATCGAAGTTGCAACTAGAAAGTTCTGTTGCATAGAATTATAGCTTCGGCTTCCTAGGACGAGCATGACGTTCCAAATTATGCAGTGGTTTGATCCACCATCTGATTAAGGCTTCATGGCCAGGCGCAGACGTAAATCTAATCACACAGTCCAGATGCATAATTGGGCCATTTTTCTTCGAAAATGGGCAAGAAGTGGCCATTACAGTCAATGGCAATCATTATCGGGCCATGTTGAATGAATTTTTGTTCACAAAAATTGAAGAGGAGGATATTGGCCACATTCGGTTTCAACAGGACGGCGCTACGTTCCATACAGCCGATGTTTTGCGTCCTATTTTTGAATCTCGCATTATAAGCCGCAGAGCTGGTATGGTTTGGCCTCCTCGAAGCTGGGATTTGACACAGTTGGACTATTATTTGTGGGGTGCCGTTAAGGACAAGTGTTACGACGATAAGCCAGAGACAAATGACGCTTTAAAGGACAATATTCGTGAAACCATTAATGAAATACAGCTGCACACAATCGATAATGTGCTTAAGAGTTGGACCGATCGTGTAGGCTACTTTCAAATAAAAAAGTAAATTTGAGAAAATATTCAGTAGTTTTGTTTATATCATTTAAAAAAAAAGTTATTTGGCGGACCCTTTAAATTGATTAAATGAGAGTTTTTATTGAAATAAAATATTAATTCAAGTTTTGAAAGTAGAAAGGATTATTTTTTTGTTGCCTCTGAAAAAGCTGTAACGAAGAAAAAGAAGTTTTTTCAACGAACTCTCCTTTAGCTATGCGAGACTGGGCCAAATATTTTCTTACATTTTTTCCTTTTCTGTCGAAGGGTTTTTTTAAATCTTTGAAAAAAAAAGAATCATGTACTCCGCACTCCCTCATTGCTCCTCCTCATAATTTAATTTCCTAGTTCTGGTATAATGCATTGCATGCGAGAAAAAAGAAATGGTTGCTATGGTCCATCATGCTCAGCTCAGGTTTTAGAAGGGATTGTTGCACTGTTATTAATGTTTTGGAATTAATAACTCTATTCAATCGGGCATTTGTTCGAATGAAAAAACTGTTATTTATACCGACTTTAGTAAGGCATTTGATAAGGTTAATCACAAAGTTCTTATAAGGAAACTTGTCGTTATGGGATGTCAAATAGAACTCAGAAAGTTTGATTTAACACGCTTACTTCCAAAGAAAATTCTGCTTTAATCTGGTGTGCTGCAGGGAAGCCGCCCAGATGGCTTTATTATTTACCTTGTTTCTTAATGATCTACCCAATAACAAACGTTTTATTATCTACATATAAACGTGACGCTGATCATATTCTTCTGCAAAAGGACTTAAATGCATTTAATTTTTTTTTAAAGAGAGTGCTGTCAGTATGGCGGTTGTGGGTTCGATTCCCAACGAAGACCTTGGTTGTTTTTCACTACAAAAATAAAAATTGACTGTCGGTGGGGCTGGTCAGCGATGAAGGTATAGTCACTGGTCGCTGTGCTGTCTTATACGGCTGTTAGTTTCCGACTATCCTTCTACTTTCACCACCTGTTTTATCTCTTCTCTATCCCTTTCCTAAAGAATGTAGCACGGTACTTGACTAAATAGTGCTACTTGTCTTAAAAAAAAAAAATAAAAGTAGTTCTTGTTGTTTTGTCTTCCAGGCTTACAATGGATTCCCTTAATTCTATCATCCTAAACTAGAAGACTTGCTCTTCTAAAGCTGCAAACTCTAAAAAGCTGAAGAATAATGTTAAATATCACCTTTGTTTGGTGCACCAATTGAAGCCGATCGACAATTCACTTCACCGTAGATTCGCTCAATTTATTCAGAAACAATCGGCTGACTACTCTAAAAAAACATGTTTTCAGACGAAGCCCATTTTCACTTGTCAGGGTATCTCAACAAGCAAAATTCCTAGAGCGATTATTGAAAAGCTTTTGCAAGCTCAACGTGTCACTGTATGGTGCACTATGTGGCTTGGAGGTATGATTGTGTCGTTTTTTTCGAAGATGAGGCTGGAAATTCGATAATGGTTAATGGATCACGCTATCGCGAGATGCTAACAACTTAATTTGACATGGATATCACTGACATGTGGTTTGAACAGGACGGTGCTACATGTCACACAGCCAATGAAACGATCAATTTATTACAAATAAAATTTCCCAATAGCATCATTTCAGGAAAATCAGCTGTTGAGGTGCCAGCCAAATAGTGTGATGTAAGACCACTAGATTATTTTTTGTGGGGCTATGTTAAAGACAGAGAATATACGCAGCCAATCGAATTGATTTCAGCCTTAAAACTTAAATCCATGAAGTGATTAACGAAATAGGAGTGATTAAAAACTTTGATGAAAAAATTGACATCTGTCAGCATGGTCGTGGTGGACATTGTCCAGATATCATTCATAATTGCCGAACTTTTCTCATCGTAATTCAATAAAAATTTTAATCATCTTAATCTAAATTTATGTTTTATTTCATTTAAGAAAACAAAGTTTTTGCTGAGAAACCCTTGACACTCGAACGTTAATATTTCAAACCAAAAACCCTAAAAGTAAATAAAGAAAATCTGTCTAATTAACTCCATCTCTGTATTCAAATAACAGCTACTTGACATCTCTGTATTTAAGTGTTATTGCATGACACTGTGTGTATGTGTGTGTGTGTGTGTGTTGTGAGCTTTCTTTTTGACTTTCTAAAATTTGTTTTAGAACAGCAGCCGCAGTCGTTTATTTAACCAAATAAGAAATTGATGTTGAGGCTTAATTGTTGACGAAAATAGTTTTATCCAGCGTAATTATTTACTGCACAGACTTTATTTAGCCCACATAAACACACACACACACACACACATGTTTATTTAACGTTACAACAAAATCAGCGGCTTTTGCTTAAACACAACATGAATGCAAAAAATCGGTAGCGTAGTTTCAATTAGATTGGCATCAGAGAGTAAGAAAGTAAATACAAACGCCGCTTTTGGTTGGATGCCAGTGTGGGTCTGTGTGTGTGTGTGTGCATGTGTATGTGTACATTTTCTCCCAAGTTGATGGTTGTTAAATTTTTTTGCTGTTTAATTTTAATGTGAACTAAAAATTAAAATACAATTTTCTGCTTTTACGCTGCAAGGGAAAATTGTTTTTCATATAAAAGGATTTCGTCTCAAGCAGCCATTTAAACCTGTAAAAGTTTTGCTTTTGCAGTGAAGATCTTAGAAATAAGGAAATTAAGGACACTAAAACTTAATTATTATTCCTCAAGGTATTTTTAAGTTTGAAATAAAATGGTTGTGTTGTTGAAATCGTTCGCGTATTATTACACCCCTCATCGTAAGGGAATGAGACAAATTCTTTAACTATTTATTCCTTTGGCTGATGGCTAATAGATTACGCGAAGAATTTCATTAAAATATTTTTTTGATCTTTAGCAGTACATTGTATACAATTTAAATTGAAAGTAAAACGAATGCAAACTTTACTGCTTTTCACGGAAATTCCTGATGATGTTGTTGTTGTTGTTGGGGTGAATCTGAAATCGATGAATAGGAATTTTCGAGATCTGACCCGTGAGCCTCTTTTGATTTACCCAGTAAGAATCTTGACATCTCTTTCGGCTATTTTTGAAGAGTTATACGTTAGCTAAGACTGCAACCTAAATTGTGGGAAGCTGCTTTTATCCTGCTGTATTGCTGTATTACCACGGAAACTGTCACGGTATGATGAGAACATAAATGGGTTCAAGATCTTCGAGAAAGAGTAATTGCGTTTTTCTTGAAGACATACTACTACAGTTTCCAACGCAAGGTGTTGCTATGTACACCGCGACGTCTAGTAAACGCCTTTATTTTACTTGGCATTAAGAGTAACGTGGTGCAAGGTCAATGTTGCCCACA
This sequence comes from Trichopoda pennipes, assembly GCA_030448955.1. Taxonomy (NCBI): domain Eukaryota; kingdom Metazoa; phylum Arthropoda; class Insecta; order Diptera; family Tachinidae; genus Trichopoda; species Trichopoda pennipes. Next base: position 10,013,560 of record JASKUP010000056.1, on the reverse strand, counting down.
TTTGAAATAATTTGTTTCTGACTTCAACTCATGTTAAACTTATGTACAGATTATTGTAAGAGTTAAGCATCTGTAGTTTTCCGTGCTAGCCTTTAACAGAGGTATTGCTCCTTATAAAAGGGATACTTGTACACCTCATGCACTGTCGTTTTCGCTCAACTACCCAAATACTGTTCAAAAAATTTCAAGCCTTCCAGTGTTACGCTTCCATGCATTAAACTCGCTAAGTATTTACTTTTTGACGAATATTCCGTGTCCAGAGTATCAATTTTACCAGTCACTAATAAATTAACACGCACACAATTTCAAGATCCTGTTAATTCTTAGGTTTTCCTAACCAAACACGCTTCCCAGAAATGGCCACTCCCAAGAAATTCTAAGGCTCTCCATAATATAAATGTGCTATAAATAATATGTACTTTCTTGGAGAGGTATCTTACTGTAGTAACGGTGGGATTCATAGAAAGTTTCAAGTTTGGGAATATTAAAGTTCTATGTACAGAGTGGGCACATTTAGGGTTAGGAAGTAAATTGAAATAAAACATACACCTTTTTTGACAACTTCAATTATATTAATCCCAAGGTAAAGTAAGTATATGGGTATTGATAACGGAATATGATATCGGACAATGTCCACCGCTAGCACATATGAAACGAAGCTTCGTCTATCTCGTCAATGCAGCACCGAATTCCATCTTTTAGAGCGTCAATTGTTTGTGGGTTGCTCACCTAAACTCGCTCTATCAAATGGCCGCCGAGAAAATAATTCACAAGAGCGGGCAAATGTCCACCTCTAGCACACATGAAACGAACCTTCGTCTATCTCGTCAATGCAGCACCGAATTCCATCTTTTAGAGCGTCAATTGTTTGTGGGTTGTTTACCTAAACTTGCTCTATCAAAAGGCCGCCGAGAAAATAATTCATAAGAGCGGGCAAATGTCCACCTCTAGCAAATTTGAAACGAAGCTTCGTCTATCTCGTCAATGCAGCACCAAATTCCATCTTTTAGAGCGTCAGTTGTTTGTGGGTTGTTCTCCTAAACCCGCTCTATCAAAAGGCCCCAAATGGTTCCGGAGAACATAATTCAGAACATAATTTACATCACCAAATCGAGAAGTTAGGCTACTGGAAAATTGTTTGGGAGGGAGTGTGGCTTGTAGCGCCCTCTTAAAGAAAACAAAAGCCACTGATGTCAATATCAGCTAATTTTGTCGTAGAAAAATTGGTTATCATCGCTTGAAAGCGCAGAGAATTCGTGGTGATGGCGTTTCCTTTCTCATTTTAGAAAAACTACATTGGCTAGTGTGCCACCTGGCCACAAACCGCACCATGATTAGATTTACATCCGTGCCTGGCCATGAAGGCTTTATCAGATGGTGGATCAAACCACTGCATAATTTGGAACGTCGTGCTTATCCTAGGAAACCGAAGTTATAATTCTATGCAACAGAACTTTCGAGTTGCAACTTCGATGATTCCAGAGCAGGGCTGCAAATCATCACTTCTTGCTGAAGAGTTGGAGACTTTCCAACTCCTGTCCAGAACAAATGTCTAGCATGCTCACTGGACTGCGAGTCATTAACGGCGAAATGATCCTGGCCACCATATTAAACAACAAACCTGATATGGGGCCGCGAAACCACAACCACCACGATACTCCCATGTAGGGGCCAACATCAATAATCAGTCAGAGAACAGTTAAGTGTCTAAAGAGACAAATAACGGAACTCTGCGGGTCACTGATTCCCGTGGAAATAAAGTGGAGTTTCCAGTTGTACCTCTGCTGACTTCAGGGTACTGGGCTCCCTTTTTCCCCCAGTTGCACAGGTCTAAGTTGTTGCTATCTCCAAAGACCATATATATGTGCCCCCGGGGTGTACGGCACCATACTTTGTTTTAGTGTAACAGCTTTGTAAGCTCTGTATGGGGATTTTACGGGCCCCATGTGTAACAATTTTGTTTGTTTACACTACCGCCTGTCTGATAACGAACCCTAATCACTAAAGATCATTTTGTTGAAAAATTGGTTGTTTGTGTTTAGTTCTTCAAACAACCAGTTCACAAACGTTCGACACACAACGTGGTCTTCGTGAACGAATTAAACTTTATAAACGTGAAGATGAGGATTTTTATGTAAAATGTTGGGCAAAGTAGCTCCAGAGATTCTTAATTCTATTTTAGATCGATGAGTTTATGCCCCAGGCTCGTCCTAAAGGCTTTGATGTATAGCGGCTATGTTTGTGCCACTGCGACTGCGTATTGCGGGAGCGTATTGTTTTGGTATATTGTTACCAACAATACTATAAGGCTTAAATTTAGCAATTAAATCATGCACAGTGGTTTCAGAAGGAGTGTTATTACACGGAAAAGCTCCTTGTATTATTTTTTTGAGGTGATATAGTGAAATTTTCACTATTTTAATAGTAAATTTTCACAATTAAAATTCTTTACTCAAGAGAGAGAGAGAGAGGGAGGATGACATTTAATAATTTGACTGACAATTTACTGTCTAACCTCGATAACCCGATATTAAAGCTGATAATCATTTGCTCGTTTTGCATAAAAGCAGTGAGATTGTCAAAATTCTTCTTAAACACATACAGTGCTGAGTTATTTACAATAATTTCTAAGGCCACTCGCTAGTTATTTGAAACTTGCCATGTTTATTAATTCTTGAAACAATTTTATTTTATATCCTCAGTGCTTTTTTTTTTAATGATTTTGTAAGTGCTCTTTGGGTAACCTACGTGGTAACGGTTACAAATTATTTAGCCACATTTTTAGTTTAATTTTTTATAACAGAACTACTTTTTCCACACACAGGCTCTATGAAGCATTTCTGTCATTAAACAAAAGTCTACAACTTAAGCTGTTATTTGCTTTGTAATAAAAAATAAAGGATGTTTTTTATAGAGGTATAGAAATTTAGGCTGGCATTACTTCTTTAAAAGGCGGCCATTTTGTGAGCAATGAGGTGATTTAGTTTGCTTTGATATTTCAACATGATTCGGCTGCACGCATCCTGGTGGTTCCTCCCCGGGGGCACATTGATATGTCTTTAAAGAATCTCACCATCATTACATGTGTCACCAGGGATAAAATAGAGTTCAGTCCCCTAACGGCTAGCAGCAGTCATATGGGAAACTAAACGTTATTTCCACGGGAATCAGTAAGTCCTATTGAGGTTGGCCCTTCGCGAGCATCGTGGTGGTCGTGGTTGTGGTTTTGCGATCCTCATGAAATGATTAAGAGGCCAGAATCCAGATCCAGTGAGCATGCTTGTCATGTGTTCTGGACCAGGAGTTGGATAGTCTCCAACTTTTCAGCAAGGAGTGAGGGTGGCAGCCTGTTCAAAGCTCTCGAAGTTGCAACTACTAGTGACTAGAGGGTAGAGATATCCGACGGCTTCCTAGGGCGAGCGTGACGCTACATATCACCCAAGTGGTTTGATCCACCACCAGCTTATGGGTACACATCTAGGTCCTGATGTAAATCTTATCACGCTTCTTAGTGGTGTAAATTGGGCCCAAAACAAGATTGTCGTTGATCCTGATTTTCATAGGCGAATTTTGTTTGAATGGATATGCCTACAAACAAAACTATCATATTTGGAATGATGACAGTCCTTAAGTATATGTTGGGACATTATTACATCTAGAAGCACTAAATGCTTGTGGGGTGGTCCATACTTCCTTTAAAACGATGCTGGTCAGAACCTTACAGTCAATGGTGACTGCTATAACTTCGTGATTACTGTCTTTTGTCATCATTAATTGAACAAGCCTGATGTGCGAGAATTGTGGTGCAATAGCTCGTGCAACAATTGATTTATGGAAGAAAACGTTTGACAATCTCATAGTTTCACTCATAAATTGGTCTGCAAGTTTATGCAATTTAACACCGCTAGACTATTTTCTGTAGGGATATGTAAAGTCGCTAATCTACGCCGTGAGGGCCGAAACGAATGACCGCTCATATGCCAGAAGTCATATTTATAGTATAATGCCAGAAGATTATCTTTCGTATAAAGTAAATTTCATTTCATATTCATGTTTGTTTTATTTCATTTCAAAGTTTTATACCTCTACAAAAAGCACTCTTTATAAAAATACTACACTGTTTTATTTTGAACGCTACACAGTATGCTACACAAAAACAATAAATAAAATCATTGCAGACTGTAAGTGATTATTTTTGTAGGTGTGTGCATGTGTGTGTGTGTGTGAATTAAATCGAAGGTTATCGTCTGTTACATGTGCCAACTACGGCCATACAAGTTACATAAAAAAAACCAAAAGTTTTTTTTTGTCTAAAATAAGCAGATTTGTTGTTGCTGTTGTTGTTGTTGTTTTGGTCTTGCGTTTTTCACAGTAAATATAATTTTGAAAGAGAATACAACAACAACAAAAAAATTAAATGCTTAAAATTAAGTTTTCATACATTTACTGTGTTGTACATTAACTTATCACGGCTGTTGTTAATGTTGTTGTTGTTGTTGAGTATATTTTCCCCTCCCTCTCTTTGTATGCTGAATGTGTGTGCTGAATTATAAAGGGTAGACAAATTTATCAGATGTTAGACAAACGAAAAGAAATAAAAAGAAAATTTCTGACACACAACAATGGCTGCATATTTATTTTTTTTTTATATTTCAAAATTAAGTTCAACTTCTAGGTAAAGGGTTTTTCAATAAGAAGTTTGTTTGCTGAAACAAAAATAAAACAAAAAACCTAGATTAAGATGATTCCAATTTTTATTGTATTATGAGGAGAATAGTTCGGCAATTATGAATGGAAAATGGTCCACAACGATTACGCCGACAGATGACGATTCTTTCATCAAAGTTTTCGGCAAAATGGTTGTCCTATTTCGTTAATCACATCACCAATTTAGAGTTTTAATGCTGATATCGATTCGATTGACTCCATATAGATGCCTCTGTAGGCTAGTAGGTAGTGTACTAGCTTGTCAGTATGGGGGTTGTCGGTTCTATTCCCAACGAAGTCCTTGGTTTTTTTTTCACTACTAAAATAAAAATTGACTGTCGGTGGAGCTGCTCAGCGATGAAAGCATAGTCACTGGTCGCTGTGCTATCTTTATACGGCAGTTAATTTCTGACTGTCCTTCTACTGTCACCACCTGTTTCATCTCTTCTCTATGCCTTTCCTAAAAGAATGAAGCACGGTACTTGACTAAATAGGCATTGCTGCCTGAAGTGCTACTTCTCTTTCAAAGAAAAAAAAAAATATAGACGCTATCCTTAACATAGCCCCACAAAAAAAATCTAGCGTTGTTTAATCACATGATCTAGCTGGTCACTTAACTGCTGATTAGCGTGAAATTTTAAGATCGGGAAATTTGTTTTGCAATAAATTCATCGTTCATTGGCTGTGTGATATGTGGGTCCGTCCTGTTGAAACCACATATCAATGATACTCACATCATCAATAATAGGCAAAATTGAGTTGTTAGCACCACGCGATGGCGTGATCCATTTACCGCTACGGTATTTCCAGCCTCATATTCGAAAAAACACATTGAGCATGCAAAGGCTTTTCAATAATCGCTCTAGGATTTTCAGCAAGCGAAAATGGGCTTCGTCTGAAAAAAATGATTTTTCCAGAAAAATCGGTCAGTTGTTCCCGAATGAATTAAGCAAATCTATGGCGATGCAAATGTTCGATCTGCTTCAATTCTTTCAAAGACAAATCCGTACGCGAAATTCTTTATGTGGTGATTTTGGATAACCCCCGTTTTTGAGAACGTTGGGGAATCGACAAATTTGGATCTGCATCAACACTGCGGCTCACGACTGCGATGTTTTTAGTTGAAAAAAACCCGGTCAAACACGCCTGTCGAGCCTGTCGACTCATATTTAACCGCCAAATTCTTAACAGCGGTCTTAGAAGGACGATTATGTTTGCCGAAAATATCACGAATTTTACCATTTTCATATTGGATACGAATATGTCAAAAAACGTAATTTCAAAACTATCATGTTATTGGTGGTGCAACAACTGAAAAACCCGCTAAAATAACTTCTCATAGCCCTCTGTCAAAATTATGAATTGAATCTAAATAAAAATTCCATTAAAATTCCATATTCAAACTCTAAAAGTTTTCCTAAGCTGTTGTTGTTGCAGCAATCTTTTGAAGAGAAAACTATAGCAAGATGCCAGAGCATTCCATATCACAAAAGTTTAGACGTTTTAACTCGCCTATAAACAGAAATTATTACTTGTGACCTTTATGCCAGTAATGAAAAAAACTGCCACATTATTGAGTGGCAGAATAACAAATTATAAAATGGCTAAATAAATTAAAGGACGTTAAATTTATTTATTATAAATTATAGTTGTAACAAATATTCAATTCGTAAGTCTGCTAATGTTTTGAAAAAATGAAATTTCTACAGCTGGTTCTATTATTTTCCTAAAGAAAACAACATCTCTCCTTCTAAGTCGAACCTAACAACATTCAATGATAAAGTTACGGTTTAGGGGATTTGAAGGTATTTCTAGATATTTTACATGATTTTAACATCTGCTTAAATTAAGCAATTATTCCAAAACTTTCCCACACTATTAAGTGCGTTGCTGTGTTTGGCAAAACAGAATTAAATGAAATGAAATAAACACGTGTTAAGCAGCAGAGGTGGCCTTGTTGTACTTAACAATCCTTGGTTGTTGTTTGACGTTCTACAACGTGAAACTGATTGTTTGTGGGATTTGTTATTAGTGGACTTTTGCTTGTTTGCTAAGCAGAAGAGCTATCAAACCCATTGAGTATAATGAATGTAACTATTGTAGAATAGGTGCGGCACAGGAGTTTTTAAAAGGCAACCAGAGCAAATATTTGAAAGGCAGCCATTTTATAAGAAAATAAACGATGTCGTAGTGCAAATCACAAACAAATTGATAACAGTATTGCCACAGACGCCATGTTGGTTGTAGAGCCGAGAAATCGTAAGTTCGAGTTTTGTCGGAGCCATAGAATGCTGTAGTCGGGATGACAAGCGTATGTTACTTGTTTGCTGGGTTTCAAATAACTCAACAGTGTTTCTTTGTTGTTTTAAGTGTGTGCTGGGAAAAAATAATTTTTTTTTAGATTTTCTTTTTTCTTCGCAATTTGTTCTTCTTTTGTGCTGTTCCTTTGGACAACTGGTACACATTTTTGCAGCCATTTATAAATAAATGCTGCTATTGATGATTTAGCCCTTATTTGGTTGGCCAATTTTTTAAAAGTAATATTTGATTTTTGTTTTTGCTTTTATTCTGATTTTCTTTTCTGCAAAAATAACAATAGAAAAAATATTTGACACTATAATAAATCTTTTTTGTAACATATTTAATAATTAGGGCAGACATTTTTGGGTCACTAAGATAAAAAAGAGCTCCTTTAAAATCTGGATTGTAATGTAGAGGTTTTATTAAAGCACATCAATAACAATTTCAACAAAAAGTTTGTTTCTCAATTGGGGCAACAACAACAATATGACAGTTTTGGTAACATTTAATTTTTTTGACGAAAACCTCATTAAAATAAGTCAAATCCACTATGAAAATCATGGTTCTATTAAAGTTACATTTCGTAAAATTTGTGATATTTTCGAACAACATAATCGTCCTTCTGCGACCGCTATTAAGAATTTGGTCGTTAAATTTAAGTCGACAGGTTCGATATAAAATGTGCGAACACCTACGCCAGTTCGATTGGGTGGTTCAGCTTAAAAAAATCACAGCCAAGAGCTACAGTGTTGAAGCAGATCCAAATTTGCGAACTCCTCGACGTTCAAAACATTTGGTTTTATCCAAAACCATCACCTGGTGATTTGACTTTGAAGCCTTACAAGTTTTAATTGGTGCAGGAATTGAAACCAACCGAACATTCACATCGCCATGGATTCCCTAACTTCATTCGGGAACAACTGGCTTATTTTTCTGAAAAAATCATTTTTTCAAACGAAGCCCATTTTCAACATGTCAACAAGCGAAATTACTGCATTTAGGTTTCTGAAAATCCTAGAGCGATTATTGAGAAGTCTTTGCATGCTCAACGTGTCACTGCTTGGTGCGCTGTGGTCTGGAGGCTTGATTGGGACGTTTTTTTCGAAGATGAGGCTGGAAATACGGTAACGGTCAATAGATTATGCTATCGCGATATCACTGACTTGAGTTTCAACAGGATGGTGCCATATATAACACAGCCAATGAAGCGATCAATTTATTGCAAAGCAATTTCGCGATCGGAATCAGCAGTTAAGTGAGCTACATCGTGTGATTTAATACCACTGGATTATTTTTTGTGAAGCTATGTTAAAGGCAGTGTCTATATGAAGCCAATCGAATCGGGATCCTGAGATTCGTCTGAAGAAAACTGCAAGTCGCATACACTACCAGATTTTTTAATGCTTTTCGTTTTTGGTTGCAATACCGTTTGTTACTCAAAATACTCCTCCATACATACGTATGTACATATATTTCAATCTTTACCAGGTTTTCCAATCTCTTTAGCAATATCTATCCACGATGAAATCGAGGCACTGCGGTTAGAATATATCATTTGGGACTTGTTTCAAATAAGTTTTCTTTTTTTTTACTGCAGAAGTAAGGATACGATTACCCGCGTCACTAAGTTTTCTTTTTTCTTTTTCACTTTTTAATAAATTTACGCTTTTCTCCATACTTTTACTTTTTGGCTTAACAGATTTAAAATTAAAAATACAAATACTTAACTGATCAGCTGTTGCTCACAATTCCGTGCGAAAAAAGTGCTGCTCATATTGTTTCGTAGACTTCGTTAGTGTATCCAAACCAATTTCCTCAGGCGTACCACAAGGTAGCATTCTTGGACCAGTTTTATACCTGATATATACCTGCGAAACTGTCCACACTTCTACGTTTGTTGATGATACAGCGTGTCTAAGTTCGCATGAAAACTCCCATCAAGCATCCATAAATCTTCAGCAACATATAACTCAGTTAGAGTTGTGGTTAAAATTATGGAGAATTAAAGTGAACGTTCAAAAGTGCATTCCTGTGACCTTCACCCTGCGAAGAGATAATTGTTCACCCGTTCGAATCAATAACCACATTGTTCCTCACCATACTTATGTGAGATATCTTGGTATACATCTTGACCGTCGCCTTACATGGAAACATCATATTGACGCAAAGCTAACACAAATGAAACTTAAGCTAACACAACTACATTGGCTCATTGGCAGGAACTCAAAACTTAGCCTAGATTGTAAACTTCTAATTTACAAGACTATTTTAAAACCGATATGGTCTTACGGAATCCAACTTTGGGGCACTGCCTCAGCTTCAAACGTGGATAGAATTTAACGTATGCAGAATAAAATTTTACGGTTGATAACTTTCGCTCCATGGTACATCAGAAATTCAAACAGACATTGTGATTTAGACATACCGCTGGTGACTACAGAAATCATCAAATACGCAGGCAAATACTTGATGAAGCTTGAAGACCATCCTAACCCCCTTGCTCGCAATATCTTGGATTATAGTAGACATAGCCGATTAAAAACGAGGGATACCGCAGCTTTAATCCTCAATGCTACAGACGATACATCTTAGAAATATTTGCTTTGTTTTTTTTTTTTTCATGACAATTTTCTTTTTTACCCAAAAGGTTGGGCCTGACATGGTCAGGACTAATGTAACTTTTTTTAGAATTTAAGATTTTAATACTTATTGTTAGTTCTTTTCGTGAAGATACAATAAATAATTATTGGGAGTTAAAAAAAAAAAATTTGTTTCGTAGTTGAAAAAAAATGTTGCCTGAAACGTTTTTCATTTAGAAAAACATGCGGCCAGAAACATTTTGTGACTTTTTCAAAAATAAACAAAATACTAGTTCAGCAACATTATTTCTTATTTATTTCGTACCAATTATTTTTATATGGGCATTGACAGCATTTCGCACGAAATTATGAACAGAGTATAGCCTGATACTGATACTAGGAATCTCCTCCAAAAAAGCGAAGTTTCGCTGCCAAGTAACAGATGTCGGAATTAAAATAAGTCATAATTTTATTGCGAACAACACGGTCTGATTCATCTTGTCTGCCGTAATGCGTAACATTAATATTAGATGAAAAGAGAGAATCAGCTGGCAACATATTGTCAAAATTTTCAAGCGAATTACCAAATGTTGCTCAACACTTTTCGCAAATTAGAACAGAGTACTAAGCTTATCAGGCTTTAGCAATAAAACAGATTTTTATTCTGTGTAAATATTTCATTTAGTCAAGCGAGATAGTTATCTGTTGTCAACGTGATTTGATAATTCATAAAAATGGAAAGTATTTCGTAGATTTTAAGGGGCTACTAAATTTTCTTATCAACAACTCCAATCGAAACTTTATAGACGTCGCACTTGTGTTTCTTAAATTTATGAGAGCAAAATTAGATGTGGGTTTGTTGCGAGTATTTCCGTTTCCTTTTGCCTGTTTTAACGTTTCTTTTGTCTTCTCTGCATTTGGTTAGTCAAATGTTATTTGTTGTTAATCAACTAACGCTAGTTGAGGAGTGGGAACAAGTATATGATTTGGCAAGAGAATATGCTGCCTACAAAAGTAATACAGCAACGTGCGTGTGCTTATGCTTGTAATGCAATGCTATATGTGTTTGTGTGTGTGTGTGTATGTATGTGTGAGCAAACAAATAGGAAAAAACTATAGTTTTATTATTTATTTCTTAATATTTGCCCGTAAAGACATTTCTTTTTGCTTTATCGTTTTTAATAGAAATCTTTTGTATGAAATTCCAAGTGAGTGGTGACTCTTGTGCTTTGCTCTTCCTTTTATGAGCCGACCACCTTGAACCACAAATAGCAAAGAAAACAATATTATTCATTATAGCAAAGAAAACTAAAAATGTACAGTAAGACATGCATAAATATTGAATATAAATATTATACAAGAACATTAAATTCAAGCATAAATTTATGCAAATACATAGTGCTATACGTGGGTGGTTTTAAAATTAGACAAATTTTGCAAAGCTTAAGATACATACATATAGATACATATTACTCCATGATAGTCTGATGTATGGCGCATCTGTTCCCAAGAACTGTTTAAGAACTCTAGCGCTGTGCGACGAACAATAGAAGAGTGGGTCGGTTTGGCTTGTTAATAAAATCACATTACTCGTCGGATTTATACTGTAGCCATGCGATAACCTAGCGCTATAAGTTCTACAAAGGCCAGATGTTATGCAGTTGTCTAGGAATTTGTGCTTTATAGCAAATTAGGCGGAGCAATATCAGAGAAGGTGAAAACTTCATGTCGCTTTTTATAGTTCTTAAAGCTGTTACATGAATGCTCTACAATATAGAGTGATGATCCATCCGAACTGGCAAAAAATTCCAAATACTCTTTCCAAGTCGGCTTATAAGTTACATGCTACAATTTCGATCGAAAAATCCCAAGAATTAATTGAAAACTGTGGCGAATTGCAAAGAACTACGCAAGACTGGGTCTGTTTCAGTTGATAATAAAATCACATCACTCGTCGGATTTATTCTATAGCCATGCGATATCTTGGAAGATTACCATGCCTAGCGCTATAAAAACTATAAGGGCAAGATGTTATATAGTTGCCTAGGAATTTGTACGTCATAACAAATAAGTCGGAGCAATACCAAAGAAGGTGGAAATATGAATCTCGCTTTTTATAGTTCTTACAGCTGTTACATGAATGCTCTCCAATGTGGAGTGAAGATCACATCAGTACTGACAAAAAACTCCAAATACTCTTCTCAACTCGGTTTATAAGTTACATGCTGCAATTGCTATCGAAAGAAGGCCAACCTGAAAATGTTTCTAGTCCGAGAGTAACTCCTTTTGGATTTGTAGTGATAACGTTTCGAATAACATATATTCTTTAAACTTAATTCAGTAGGAGGGAAGAAGGATTGTTACGGAGAAAAGTGACTATAGCGCTGAAATTACCGTTACTAACATAACATTTCTTTATGGAGTTAATGCAATGCTATTGCTAGGAATTAGAACGTATAAGTTTTAAAGCATTCCGTAGAGTTTGAAAGAGAACAAAAGATTTGCCAATATTTGGAGCCGTGAAGTGATTAAAAAACAGATGAGAACAAAAAAATTTAAATAATTCATTGGGATTAAAAATGTGGTGGAATTGAAATTATTTATAATTGGCAAGAGTTAAGAACATAGTCAAGCTAGTTAATTCCAAATTGATGCTAGTGAATGTAAAGGATTCATGGAACCGTGATGAAGGGCTAAAAAAAATGTATTGAATTTTAAGATCACAGATTTGCTACTCCAACAACTTCTGAGCAAATGGCTCGTATGGAATTTTAGGTGTCATGAAGCGTTGCCATATGTAGGAATGAAAAAAGTACCAGGCCTAAGTAAACAAAAAGATTTTCGTATAGGAGACATGCGTGATAAGATTTACATCTGTACCTGGCTGTGTAAGCCATAACCAGATGGTGGATTTTATCATCGTGTGTGAAATGTGGCATCACCCTCACTCTAGAAGGCCTTCAGATACGCATATCCTCCGGCCACTTCTAGTTGCAACTTCAAGAGCTCAGAGCAGGCCAACATCCGCACTCCTTGCTGAAGAGCTGGAGACTATCCAATTTCTGTTCCAGAACGTATGAAGCTTAATATAATTTAAGAACACGACGGCATTCATGCTCACTGGACCTGAACCATTCATTGTGTTCATTGTGAATAATCCGATCCACACAACTTGAACGAGGGCCTCGAAACCACAACCACCACGATACTCCTGAAGGGCCGACCTCAATAATCAGTTAGTTAGTTAACTTATTCCCGTGGAAATATAGTGGAATTGTCCAGTTGGCTCCTGCTAGCCTATTAGGGGACTAAGCTCCTAAGAAAGACACATGTAATGATGGTGAGATTCCGTCAAAACATATCAATGTGCGCCGGGGGGGTGGGGGGAGGGTACGTATAGCAGCCATATAGTTATGTACTCGGAACTAATATTGAAAGAAATGAGTGTTTGAGATATAACTGCTTAACGATTTTGTCTGTCAGCAATATAAAGCGTAGTTCAGATGATCTCTTACTCAGAGATGCATCGATTTAACTCCACAATCAATGGAAGTGATGATTTGTAAAGAATTCATGGAGTCGCGATGAAGGTCTTGGATAAAAAAACAGCATTGAAGTTAAAGCTACTCCAACAACTTACGAGCAAATGGCTTGTATGCAATTCCAGCTGCTATGATGTGTTGCCATATGTAGGAATAGAAAAGTACCAGACCTAAGTAAACAAAAAGACTTTCGTATAGGAGACATGCGTGATAAAATTTACATCTGTACCTGGCTGTGTCCATGACCACATACCAATGTACCCCGTGAGGGGGGGCGTATATGAGACATATAGTTATATAAAGGTGAAATGTGCTCGGAATGAGTGTTTGAGATATAATTGCTTAACAATTTTGTCCGTCAGCAGTTCAGAGTTCAGATGATCTCTAATTCAAAGATGCATTAAATATAAATCCATAGAGGTGCATGTAAAGTATTCATGGAGTCGTGATGAAGGTTAAGAAAAAAAAACAGCGTTAAATTTCAAGATCACAGAATTGCTACTCCAACAACTTCCGAGCTAATGGCTTGTATGCAATTATAGGGCCATGAAGCGTTGCCATATGTAGAAATAGAACTTAGACTCTCGTAAAGGAGACATATAGCTAAGTTATGTTAAAGTAAAATGTGCTCGAAACTACTATTGAAAAGAATGAGTGTTTGAGATATAATTTCTCAACGATTTTGTACGTCAGCAATACAAAATTGAGTTCAGATGATCTCTAACTTCTCACTAAGATTAAAGCAGCTATGGCACCTCATTTTTAATTTTAGTTTTCGCCAGCTAAGGCGGGTTCCCAGTTGAGATCTGTATCTTCAAAATTTATATTTAGAAATTATAGTTGAACGCTGTTTTCCACAATTTTTTTCTCTCTTTCCATCGATTAGCTCTTTGATCGAAAGTCATAAGAGTTACTTACAAAAAATGGCGAAAAATATTTATGGAATCTGTTGTTTAACAGGGATTGAACCAAGTTCATTTTTAGAACAGGAAATTGTGAAACGACCCTAATACTTTTTAAGAGTAATCTATGTAAGCATCTCTTCATGTTTACACTTTTTGGTTGATATCAAAACCAACCATCCAGCCATCCAACCAACCATCCAACCAACCATCCAAATATGTAAATGAAGTTTTTATAAATTTAAAAGAATTTTGCTTTTCATTTGTATGAATTCGTATTGTAAGAGAAATTCATTTTTATGTGTTAAATATACAGAAAGTATAACAAAATTGATATTATCTTGTAGGTCACTATTGAATAAACAGTTATCTTTTTATGGTTTATAAAAAACAAAAAAACAAAGAAAAGAAAACATAAAGAATTATATTTAAATTCCTATGATTGTCTACCACATCTTTAGTAAAAGAGAAGGTTATCAATACTATGCAGGATGTCCTGTGACACATGTTTAAATTTTGTATGTTTTCTACACATCATGAAGGGTTTTCATTATTTAAAAATTGTTTATGTTCTGTTGGGTAAAAGTTAACAAAATTTAATGTGAATAGTTCGAAATATTCTCGTATAAAAGGTATTATGGATTTTTTTGTTTGTTTTATTTTGACTATCATCATACCATTAAAATACAAAAATATTATATATAAAAAGATTGAGAGATTACTAAGTAGTATAATATTACAGAAAATAGTTAAACAATTTTATAAAAAAAAGTACATTTAAACTATAAAAAAAAGATAGTTAGAACCTTAAATCTACATAAAATTTTGTCCGAAATGATTTCTCAACATTGATCCTTTTCCCATCTTCATTATTGAGATTATTGGTAAGCAGGTCAAACCTATAAATTTCGAATTAAATCAAAGTCCGAAGATCTGCTGCGATGATTGAATCTTTGTGTCAATTTGCAAAATAGCGTTACCAATAAATCTTCCTTAAAATTTCTGTGTAACTCCATTGTGGAGTAACGCTCACATAGATTATATATAATTTTTAAGGTTTTTGTTTTGTATAATCTGCAGCTTCTAGCGCCTTGCAGCGCCTGGCAATCAATGGTTAACACTTATGTAAGAATTTTATTATTATTTTGTTTTATTTAAACAGATTTAATGAAAACTGCTGAGAGCCTTTGGAATTACAGCGACTGCAGCATAATAAATTTAAAGAGTTTCTACATTTGGTTATGATAATAAAATTACCATAACCAAATAACATCTAATTAAAAATGCAATGTTGTTATTTTTTATAAATATTAATCAAAATTAAAATTTTTTATCAGAGGCAAATTTTGAAAAATATATCAAAAATTACTTTTCCAATTTTTTATACATTATATAATTATATAATTCATAATACGCACTGTATTATGACATATGTAAAATTCATCTGACCCTAATTGCCCCGATTTTTTTTTGTAATATTTCTTACTGTCAACATCCCTTCATATTAGTGATATTTAAAACTCTGTTAATTAAAAACTTTTCAAGTATTTTAGGAATCCTTTCATGTGGATTCATATTAATGTTCTAAATTTTGAAATGCTGTTAATGCCTTGGTATATGCCAGCCCGTCATAAAGGCCGAAGAGGTCATAAAATTGGATCTAATAAGGACCTAATAGCTTATTTGATTGTGCAATTAGAACTACATGTTTCGATGTACAATCAAAAATAGCTTTTAAAAAAATGATGATGTAAAAGATTTAAATGCAACAAAAGCATCGAAAGCAACATTTGTGAGAAAAAATATACTTCTGCGTGTGCTATTTCTTAAAATTAAATAGCTTTTCAGTAAAAAATAAAATTTTTTTATTTTTGAAAAAGAACTTTTAGGATCTAGTAGTGTCATTGTTTCGAATTTATCCAAGTTTAGTCAAAACGTTAATAATCTTCAAGATAATTGTTGCATAAAATTTCGTAAATTTTGACTTATTTTTTAATTTCTAAAAATTTTTCATTTTCAGGATAAAAGGAAAGGACACAAATCCTTGTTTTGAATTTTCAAACTTTGGATTTGACTATGTTTTATCAGTTCAAGTTAGTGTGTTAAATTTCATGTCTGTACGATAACTCATTGTATTTTTGGTCAGTCGTTATATGAAATCAAAACACATTGAGCGCACTTACGGAATTTAGCGGAGCAGACTGTTAACAAACTATAATTGGAATATGCAATATTTTATTTAGATTTTGGAATAACTCTTAGAATTAAATATAAAGCATGACTTTGATCTAACTTTGTCCTAACAACCATAGCACATAATTGGTCTAATATACATTCTATAGAGCAATAATTTGTTTTTCTGATGAAGAGTTGATTTTCGATTAAGTAGTGAAAAAAGAGCTCTTCCACACCTGATAGCTTTAGCACAAGTTTGGAGAACGTGTTGCTTAAAACTTAATTTTTTATCCAACGTTATCCCTAAATATTTAACGGACTCTAACATTGCTTTTTCCGTCCCCAAAATGGATAGTCTGCGACTAGGTATACGCTTTGGCGATTTGTTAAATGGGCATATGATTGCCTGTGTTTTTATATCATTCAATTTGATTTTCCAGTTTTCAAAAAATCTTTTAATTGCAGTTAAAGTTTTTTCAAATTTTGTAATGATTGCTTTTGAAATTTTTCCACTTGCTATTAGAGCAGTGTCATCTGCATACAGCGCTGAGGATTGATCTCTTTGTGGATAACACTGAACCTTGTGGTACACCAGCGGGGATTTGGCGTTTGCTTGAGTACTCATTGTTAACTTTTACGACAAAAGTTCTTTCAGATAGAAAGCTTTTTATAATTTTCTGCAAATAAATAGGGTATCCAAACGCTCAAATGCTTTCTCAATATCTAGAAATACCAGCCCCGTTTTGAATAATATTAACGATTCTTATTTTCAGTTGTATTCGACCTTTTTTTTTATTTTTATTAAATATTAATCCTAATCTTTTAAACGGTCCTTTAAATTATTACGATTTATTTTTTTCTCGATATTTCGCTTTCCTGTGGAAGAAGCTTTCCACAGGAAAGCGAAATATCGAGAAAAAAATAAATCGTAATAATTTAAAGGAAGAAGCTTTCCACGGGAAAGCGAAATATCGAGAAAAAAATAAATCGTAATAATTTAAAGGAAGAAGCTTTCCACAGGAAAGCGAAATATCGAGAAAAAAATAAATCGTAATAATTTCAAGGACCGTTTAAAAGATTAAGATTAATATTTAATTAACGATTCTTTTAACCTGATGCGTTGTAGAGTGATCTTTTCTAAACCCAAACTGTTCGTTCTGCAAGATGCCATTATTTTCTGTGAAATCATTTATTCTTTCAAATATTATTTTTTCAAAAACTTTATCAAGGCTGTTTAGCATACTAATGGGTCGGTAGCTTTTTGGAGACTTGGCATCCTTACCAGCTTTCAGTATTGGTACAACTTTGGCATTCTTAAAAATCTTTGGGAAATATCCATTTCTTAAACACCAATTAAATGTTGTTGTAAGAATGTTAAAAAACGTATCTGACATAGTTTTCAGTATTATTGCGTTAATGCTGTCAATACCTGGAGCTTCGGAATTCAGAAGAGAATTTACAAAAAATTTTACTTCATGCCTCGTTGTATTATGTCGTATGTCAATACCGATAGCTTGGTTATTTAACCATTGTATGTGTTCTGTTACCTTACGACCAAAAGTTGATGTTGGATTGTATGTAGTTGCATGAACACTTTCAAAAACATCTGCAATAATACTAGCTTTATCAGCACTGCTGTGTACAGAGTGTGTGATGCGTTTTACATCCGCACCTGGTTGTGTAACTTTAACCAGATGGTGGACAAACCACCATTGTATAATTTGGAACGTCATACAGGCGTCCTAGGAAGCCGAAGACATAATTCTAAGCAACAGAACTACCTAGTTGCAACTTTAATGATTCCAGGACAGGGCTGCAAATCATCACATCTTGCTAAAAAATTGGAGACTTTCTAACTCCTGTCCAGAGCACATGTCAGGCATGCTCACTGGGCTGGTTCATTCACTTAGGGTGTTATCAACAGTGAAATGATCTTGGCCACCATATTAAACAAACCTGTTATGGGGCCTCGAAACCACAACCATCACGATACACCCCGATATAGGGGCCAACCTCAATAATCAGCCAGAGAACTAATAAATGTCTAAAGAGACAAATAATGAACTCAGCGAGCTTACTGATTCCCTTGGAAATAAATTGGAGCTTCCAGTTATCTCCCTGTCTGACTTCAGGGGACTGGTATCCCTTTTTCCCCCAGTTGTACTGTGTCTAGATAGTGGAATATTCTATAAAGACCATATTTATATGCCCCTGGGGGGGACTGCTGTGTACATCAACGCCATCTACTTTTAAATTATCTAGTGTTGATTGTTTGCCTTTGATTGCTTTTGTTAATCTCAAAAACTTTTTATTACCTGCCGGCAACTTTTGTAGAAATTTGTACCAGTTCTTATTCTTATCTTCTTTAATATGATAGTTAATAAAAGAAGTCAGCTGCTTCATTAAGTTTCTTTCAGAAGGATTATTATATCTTTGCAGCTCTCTACGATACCTATTTCTTTGACCAATTAAATACAAGCTTAAGTTAGAGAGTCTTTTTTGCCACACTTGCCTTTCGCCTGTAGGAATTCTTTTGGACGCTTCCTGCAGAATGAATGCAATTTTTCCAAGGACCTGTTTGATGCTTGATTCCGCAACAACCGTTAAGTGTAAATTATCATTCCTTAAGTTGTCATCCACAAATTTACTGATTGTTTTCCAGTTTGCCTTTTTATATAGAGGTACTTTGACAGTGGTGTTGATTACCGCACCAAAAATACTGCAAACCATCGGTACATGGTCTGAATTGAGTAGTTCTTGAAACGTTTTAATTTAAGAAGTGGGCAACGCCGAATTAGTTAACATAATGTCTACTATCGAAGATTGCCTAGCTTTTGCGTTTTGACTGAATCTTGTAAACGAGCCTGGGGCATATAGGTAATAATGTGAAGCAAGTTGGTGGTTAAAAAGAGAATTGCCTGCTGTATTATGGATTTATAAATGTATAAAGGGTGTTATTTTAATAGAGTCTAAATATATATGAAATGGAATAAAACAAAGATGAATTTTTTAAATTGACATGAAATTGACTTTATTGCAAGGATAATCTTTTGACATTATAAATTATATGTGACTTCTGGTATATGACCACTGGCATATGTCCAATTTTCGATAATCAGATATCATTTTTCGTTCATAATTGCCGAACGTTTCAAATTAGATTAAGTGCGCTTTTAATAGCTTTTGTTGGTTTTCATGCTTTATTAGGGTTTTGCCCAATTCTCAAACCTTGTTAGAGTGAAACTGTGCTTAGGAAGTGCCGTGTTATTAGAGGGTTACCTGCATTTAGTCAACTATTAAAAACTTTCCATCCATGAATAAAAATACACATTTCACAATAAAAAATCTAAAGTCTTTCTAATAAAAAACAAGAGTTTTTCAGCTGACACAAAAAATAATAAATCAAAATATTTGTATAATTTTAAATTGATTTTATTTATGATAACAATTAAATAGAGAAAACAAGAGAAAATTGAGAAAAATAGTGTAAAAAATAATGCTAAAAATATTTGAAAAGAAAAGACACAAAATGGTCTAAGATGTACGCTTAAACTATAATAAGTTTCCTGGTGTTGGTGGTTATTCATAATCATCATAATTTACAATTGCAGCTTTTTGTTTAAAGTCATTATTAACCAACCAACCAACCAGCCACCTGCACTTTTCATACTTTTTTTCAACTGCAACCAACTTCATATCATATTTAATTAAAACAAAATAAAAAACGTATGTGTGAGTGCTGTTTACATTCCCTCTCATAACTACTACTCGTACATGCGTGTGTTTGTTGTTTGTTTACGGTACTAAATTTCTACTAACTAACGACAAAATCGTATCTCCTTGTTTGTGTTTCCTTTTTCCAATTTAAATTCACAACTACACAAAAAAAAAGGAAAAAAGGAAAATAAAAAAGAACTACCGTTTTCGGTTGTGTTTTGGCTTGTTTCCGTTTGTTGTTATTGCAATGCAATCGAATACAAGTCGTGCTACTTTAAGTGCACAATCATCGGGTACACCTTCAGCATCAACAATATCATCATCTGGCAAGGTAAGTGTTACATCATGCATCATACATCCTACATAAACATACAAATTACAGTTTTATACATCCTATAATTCTGATGCCTGCCAACGTGTCCCTGAAGTATGCAACAGAATATTTGTGTTATGTTTTCTAGCCGTATAAGTTCTAGGGCTTTCCATAAAGAGTAATTTTTTCAATTTTAGTACGTAAATTTGAAATTATAAATCCCTATCGTATCCGAACAAATATCCTGGTGAAAAAATATTATTCTTGGTCTCGTGTATCACTATACTCTAAACCGCTTTCCTCAGGCAGGTTTTGCAACGAGATAACAAAGTAGAAAAATAAGAAAGCTTTTAATAGCTTTTATTGCATTTCATGTTTTATTGGGGTTTTGCCCAATTTTCGAAACTTGTTAGAGTGAATCCATGCCAAGGAAGTGCCGTGTTAGCTTTTACCTGTAGTTCTCTCACAGATGACAGCTAGAATGCCGAAATCATTTGGCCCTAATAAGATGACGATAGAGAAAAAAAATGGTTGGGTTCGAAAGAAGCAAACTTTAGTTCTCAAGTTGTTATGATGCGAAGAAGCAAACCATTTTCGAATTGCTCTGTTCCTTCCTGGAAATCGATAACCCAGAAGCCTTTCTGACGAGGCAACTCTCAGTTTAAAGATTGTCCTCATTGGCTATTTCTTGAGTACAGGTGGAACAACTTCCATTAACTTAATAACATGGATTCCTCCATTAGGAGCAGTAGATGGTGTCTTTGGTTTTGATTGGATCGTGGCAAAACAACACAAATGCTAGAGCTAAAATTTCGAAATGCAGAAGCAAATTAGGGATTCATGCTTATTGGGAGAAGTAAACCATTTTCAACTTGCGCTGGCAACGATCAGTTTAGGAATCGTAGTCACTGGCTATTTCTTGAGTACAGGCGGAATAACTTCCCTTAACTTAATAACAAGGACTCCTTCATTAGGGGCAGTGGTTGGTGTCATTATAATCATTTGGTCTCGATTGGATCATGGCTCATGCTGTGCAAGTTGTTACGATGCGGAGAAGCAATTCATTTTCAAATTGCTCTGTTTCTTCAGAAGCCTTTCTGACGAGGCAACTATTAGTTTGAAAAACAGGCAGAACAACTTCCATAAACTCATTAGGATTAGTGGATGGATAATGTCATTATTATTATTATTTGGTCTCGATTGGATCGTGGCAAAACACAACAACTACTAGAACGGAGAAGCAAACTATTTTCGCAGAAGCCTTTCTGATGACGCAACGATCAGTTTGATGATCGTCATCAGTGGCTATTTCTTGAGTGTAGGAGGAATAATTTCCATCAACTCCATAACATGGACCCCTTCATTAGTAGCAGTGGATGGTGTCATTAAAATTATTTTGTCTCAGTTCGATCGTGGCACAACAAGACAAATACTACAGCCGAGAAGCAAATGATTTTCAACTCGCTCTGTTTCTTCCTGGAAATCGATACCCCGGAAGCATTTCTGACGAGGCAACTATCAGTTTGAAGATCACTGGGGGAGTACAGTGATCAGATTTACATCCGCGCCTGGCCATGAAGCCTTAATCAGATAATGGATCTATGCAACAGAACTTTCTAGTTGCAACTTCGATGATTCCAGAGCAGGGCTGCAAATCATCACTCCTTGCTTAAGAGTTGGAGACTTTCCAACTCCTGTCCAGAACTCATGTCTAGCATGCTCACTGGACTGGATCATTCACTTAGGGTGTCATTAACAGTGATCCTGGCCACCATATTAAACATACTGTTATGGGACCGCGAAACCACAACCACCACGATACTCCCATATAGGGCCAACCTCAATAATCAGCCAGAGAACAGTTAAGTGTCTAAAGAGACAAAAAACGGAACTCTGCGGATCACTGATTCCCGTGGAAATAAAGTGGAGTCTCCAGTTGTACCCCTCCTGCCACCCCCCCCCCCCCCCCCCCGGGGCACATTTATCGGTCTTTATAGAATACTCTACTATCTAGACCTGTGCAACTGGGGAAAAAAGGTAGCCCAGTTCCTTGAAGACAGGCAGGGAGTCAACTGGACACTCCACTTTATTTCCACGGGGATCAGTGAGCTCGCAGAGTTCATCATTTGTCTCTTTAGACACTTAACTGTTTTCTGGCTGATTATTGAGGTTGGCCCTATATGGGAGTATCGTGGTGGTTGTGGTTTTGCGGCCCCATAAGGGATTACGAAATTTATGGTGGCCAGGATCATTTCACTGATAATGACACGCAAAGTGAATGATCCAGCCTAATGAGCATGCTTGACATGTGCTCTGGACAGGAGTTAGAAAGTCTCCAACTCTTTAGCAAGGTGTGATGGTTTGCAGATCTGCCCTGAAATCATTAAAATTGCAACTAGGTGGTTCTGTTGCTTAGAATTATGTCTTCGGCTATCTAGGACGCATGTATGACGTTCCAAATTATACTATAGTGGTTTGTTTACCATCTGATTAAGACTATATAGTCAGGCGCGGATGTAAAACAAATCACACTCTGTACCTTTGCTGACTTCAGGGGACTGGGCTCCCTTTTTCCCCAGTTTCACTGTGTCTAGATAGCCGAAGTTCTATAAAGACCATATATATGTGCCCCCCCGGGGGGAACTGGCGGAGTACAGGCGGAATAACTTTAGATTGTGGCAAAATAAGGTAAATACTAGACCTACAAATTCGAGATGTAGAAGCAAATTGGAGACTCATGCTGTACAAGTTGTTTTAATGCGAAGAAAGAACGATTTAGCGCATGATTTGCTTATGAACAAATGAGCTACTTGGCTAGGATTTAGGTTTGACGAATGCACCTTGATGCCAGCCTGGGGCTTGCGAAGTTTCTTTTAGATATTTATTAATGGAGGAGAGACTTCATGCTTGGAGGGATTATACACTGTAATCGATTCAATGGGTCCAAAGAGCGTTATTAGATTATAATACTCTCATACGATGTACTTTGAGGAATCAGCAGAAGTACAGTAGTATAACTCATACAATGAAAACCGTGGAATGCTGCAGTTCAACCTAAGCTCGAGCCAAACTAGTCTCTAAAGTCATTCTGAACTCTTTTTCAATCTATTCTTTCACTCAAATCTATGGTAAATATCTTGATCTTAAGGCTGCTTCTTACCATATAATAAGATATGAAAAATAAGATAATGAAAATCTTTACTTTTTAAAGAGACCACGTACCTTCCGTTACGTAAAAGTTTTGTTCTGCCAAATCAACAGTTTTGAAGAGTTCTGTCATCATTTTCTAAGAGGTATGAACGTGCGAAAGATACTTCCCACAATTAAAAAATCAGAAGCCTTATACTTTTTGGCCATTTGATTCCCATTGGTCTTCTTTGCCATATACTGAGCCAAAGAAGGAAGAGAGAGAGAGAGAGAGAAAGAGAGAATGATAAATCATACTGTCTATCTGTGGTTATGAAATCGACCCAAACTTCTTTTAATTGTTAATTAACATAATAAAAGAACGTATTTGAAATCTAATAGAACAAAAAGCTTTCATATATGACGTAACCACTTAACTGATTTTTTTTACAAAATGCCTCATGCTCTTTTACTCTCCGCTTGTCAGGAATTTTTTCATTAAAGATTTCTGAATAGACGACATCTAAGTGGCGATCAGAATAAAGTTCAATAATTATTTTCTCGCCAGTGAAATTGATAACGAAGAGCTATTTCCTTTTCTCTTTTATAGCTGTTCGAGTTTTACAAAGGAAAACATCCTTAAGGAAACCATTTTAGTTCTGCTCTCAAGATAAGAAAATTTGTTCTATACTTTCTTAATTTCATATTTTGCTTCAGTTTTATTTTTTAATTTTGATTTTAGTTTTGTGTCAAGAATGTAAACACTCCCCTTATAAATGTGGATTAAAGAAAGAAAAAAAATGCATCACCTTAATTTAAATGATAAATTTCATTTCATAAATTATTTATGTGCTTTCACCCCCACCAAAAAGTAGTGTATGGCTGAGTGTGTTTCAGTGTTGCTTTGGTGATTTTAATCTTAATACGACAATTAGAGCATGTAATTTGGTCAAAAACAGGGTAGTTTTTCATTTATATAATTTTTTAAATGAAATAAATAAGAAAATTATATTTACATCCTTTGGAATTAATTACTAATTAGTCATAGAAGGGTTTGTTTTTGCAAAATATTTTGTCATAAGCTCTTAAATGCTATCACATCAGTCGCAAATTCCTAAATCCAACATAATTTTGAACACTTTTCCCCCTTTTACTTTACTTCCTCGATTCATTTATTGTACTGTCATACACACACTGATACGCTTTAACAAATAAAAAAAAACGCTTGATTTTTCATTAATTTCTCTCTCTCTCTCTGTGCTACGCATTAAATCGTAAATATGAACGCATAATAAAAATCTCCGTTTCTCATTAAAATCATGATATCGTCGTCTCAAATATATACGACATCCTTAATGAAGCTTCCGTAGCTGTTGTTGTATTATCCTTTTTGCTTTTTTTTTTTACTTCAACTTTCCTTTTGCATTGTTAAGTGCAACCGAAACCAACGTAATTTCCATACAACAGCCAAGAAATATGCTATAGATTTTAATACATTAAATGAGGTTGTTGAAAAAATGAGAAAGAGAAAGTACTGAATAATGTTGGGAGTGCGGGTGGGTGTGTGCTAATGCAAATTTGTAACTTTTAGACTGTCATTTTTGCTGGCCTCAATTAAAACTAAGTAAAACTGTTAAATTGGCTGGCTTCGAAAATAAAATTATGCGGTTTTTATTACTTCAAATAGTAGTTTTGTGATTTTTGCAAGCTTCCATAAGACGACTTTAGGGCTTTTAAACGAAAGTTTAAAAAATTTTTAACTAAAATTTAAAGAATTTAAAAATGTTTTTTTTTTGTATTTTAAAAATTTAGACTGTTACTTCTCAAAATGAAATATAAACTAACAACAACCACGTAATTCCCCGAGTGGCCTCACCAATAACCCTGCGGGCAGCTGGCTCTCGTGGTACCAGTGTGTGTATCAAGTTTCTGGTTGAACTCCAAGAGTCCTATGTCTCTTTTAGTTTGAAGCTCTAGTTAGCCCAGGCAACTGGTGACGCCTTTTACCTCCGAAACCTGAGAGAGACAAAAGTCATATTTAAATTAAAATCGCCATCAACGCCGGCCACCACCACAAATATTGCAAAAAGTCATCAAAAATCGGACTTCCAGATTAGACTATGTCCGAGCCAGTCGTGGCGGTCTTATGGCAAGAGTTATGCATGATAAAGTTTACACCAATACCGACCGCAAGGTCATAACCTGGTGGTGGCCGAATCGCTATGGGTGATACGCACCGTTACTCTCACCCTAGGAAGCTGTCGGATTACTCTATCCTGTAGTCACTCCTAGTTGCAATTTCGAGATCTCGGAGCAGGCTGACAGCCCCACTTCTTGCTGAAAAGTTAGAGACTTTGCAACTCCTGGCCCAGAACACATGCAAGTATAATAAAATTTTAGAACCCAATTGCAAGCATGCTCACTGTACTAAAATTATTCAATGTGTTCATAGTAAATGATTCGGTCCACATTAACTCAAACGAGGGCCACGAAACGAAAACCACTACGATGCCCTCAAAGGGCCAACCTCAATAATCAGTCAGAGAACAGCTAAAAATGTGAGCTCAGTCCATTTAGGGGACTGGGACTCCCTTTTACCCCCGGTGCCACATGTAATAGCGGTGAGATTCCATCATTACATGTAAATGTGCCCCCAGGGGGATGGGAGTGACCAGAGAGTAATGCGTGATAAGATTTACATCTGCACCTAGCCGTGTGGGGGCAATATCAGATGGTGGATCATTACCACTGTGGATGGGAGGGGGGAGGATGGACAGAGTTATATTCAAATTATAATGGCCTCGAAGATTGCGTTATTTAACGCTGCTAAACTTTTTCCTATGTTGATAGGTGAAGTCGCAAGTCTATGCCATAAAAATCCAAAACGATTGACAGCTAGAAGAACAACATTCGTTGTATTGCTGCCGATATGCGGCTACAGTTATTGGGAAAAGTCATCGGAATCTGGGCTACCAGGTTAGACGTAGTAGACTCCCTCTTTGCTCCTCCTCTTTGCTGTATTGCATAAGTAGGTGTCATCCCCCGAATGCTGGTCCGAGAAAAAAACAGCCGTATTATCAGATATACAACGAAACACCAAATCAAAGTTAGATATTCTTTAAATTTAAAATAGAATAATTAAATTGTTTTAAATTATAGTTTGTTCTAAAAGTGTTTAGTAATCGAATAATCGAATAACTTAAGGCATATTTTAATTTTATTTGTATTCTACATCTTTAATAGAATTTGGTGAAAATAAAAATTACTTAGACTAAACGATTGAATTACATGAAAATAACAGATAGCTGGGTTAGAGTATCCATATTTTGTTTTATGGTTCCTTTATCCTTTTGTTTGTAACCTGTTAAATGAAAAGGGAGAACTTTTGCAATTGTTTCGCACCACCTTTTGTTGTCAATAACAAAATTTATTTTATAAATAATTTGTGGCATTGCACTCAGCAAAACATTAATCTACCACTCCAACAGTTTACTTGGATATTAGGAGGACTTTCTTTTTAATAGGAGAGACTAGAAAACATTTTCCTCATTAAAGAGTATTTAAAACTGTCGGTTGATTTGTTTTTATTTTCAACTGCAGTTTCCACAAACTTTTCTCCATGCAGTCATTTGCACTACACCCCTCTCTAAGCAACTCACTAAATAATCAATAGTTTTTGTTAAAGTATCAATACAATTCTTTTTTGCTATCTTAACCACAGCTACTCAACTGTCATCATGAGTTTTCATGCCTTTAGCTAGTCATCATCCTTAAAAGGTTCCAACACATTCATAGCATGTCCAATTGCTAAAATGTCATATAATTTTCATTTGTAAATGATGTTATTGACAAAGCTATATCATATATTTTTCATAAACTTAAGCTAAAGGGTTTTGCAACAAGAAGTTTGTTTTATAAAACCAAATAAAAACAAAAATTTAGATTAAGATGATTAAATGGTATGGTCTTACGAAGATAAAATGATATCTGGCAAATGTCCACCAAGACCACGCTGACAAATGTCGATTCTTTCATCAAAGTTTCTAATCACTTTTTTGCAAAATGGCGGCATAGACTCTGTACTTAACACAGCCCCATAAAAAATATTCCAGTGCTGTTAAATCACACGATCTGCATTGACACTTAACTGCTGATTTTCCGCTTTGCAACCAATTGACGGTTTCGTTGGCTCTGTTACGTGTAACATCGTCCGGTTTAAACCACATGTTAATGATATCTACGTCGTCAGCAATAGGCCAAAACTGAGTTGTTAGCATTTCGTGATAGCATTATCCATTGAATGTTACCCCATTTCCAGCCTCATTTTCGAAAATAAACGACCCAGTAATGCGCCCAAACCATATAGTGTACCATACAGTGACACTTTGAGCCTGCAATGGCTTCTCAATAATCGCCCTAGGATTTTCAGAAGTCAATTTTGTTTGTTGACATACTCTGACAAGTGAAAACGGGATTCGTTTGAAAGAACTTTTTTTCGGAAAAACCAGCTGGGCGATGTGAATAGTCGGCCGGCTTCAATACCTGAACCAGTTGAATCTTGTAAGGCTCCACAGTTAAATCCTTACGCAAAATTCACCATGTGGTGGTTTTGGATAACCCCAATTGTAGCCCACCCCCCAGGGGCATATAAATATGGTCTTTATAGAATTCCACTATCTAGACACAGTGCAACTGGGGAAAAAGGGAGGCCAGCCCCCTGAAGACAGGCAGGGAGTCAACTGGAAGCTCTACTTTACTTCCACCGGGATCAGTGAGCCGCAGAGTTCATTATTTGTCTCTTTAGACATTTAATAGTTCTCTGACTGATCATTGAGGTTGGCCCCTATATGGCAGTAACGTGGTGGTTGTGTTTTCGCGGCCCCATAACAGTATAATGGTTATTATGGTGGCCAGGATCATCTCACTGATAATGATACGAAAAGGGAATGATCCAGTCCAGTGAGCATGCTAGACATGTGCTCTGGACAGGAGTTAGAAAGTCTCCAACTCTTTAGCAAGGTGTGATGGTTTGCAGCTCTGCCCTGGAATCATTAAAGTTGCAACTAGGTGGTTCTGTTGCTTAGAATTATGTCTTTAGCTTCCTAGGACGCCTGTATGACGTTCCAAAATATACAATAGTGGTTTGTCCACCATCTGATTAAGGCTACATAGCCAGGTGCGGATGTAAAACGAATCACACTAACCCCAATTGTAGAGAATGTCGAGGAATTGAGAAATTTGAATCTGCTTCAACACTGTGTCTCACGGCTGCGATATTTTCAGTTGAACGACCCGATCGCACACATGTTTATTGTTCCCACATTTTTTATCGATGATGCCGACTGAATTTAGCCACCAAATTCCTAATAGCGAACTAAGAAGTACGATTATGTTGTCCGAAAATATTACAAATTTTACGAAATGTAACTTTAACAGAATCACCATTTTCATAGTGGATTTGAATTATTTTTATGCAATTTTCTTGCGAAATTTAATACATTAAAACAATTGCCAATGCATCTACTACGAATACGTCAAAAAACTAAATGTCAAAACTTTTAGGTTGTTGGTGTTGCCATAATTGAAAAACAAACTTCGTGTTGAAAACCCCGATATTTGTTTTTCTAATTTCAAACAAAATTTATTTTGAAGCTGTCAGTTTGATGTGGGTTGGTCATTGATATGGTAACATGACGTTTATTGAAATGTAATTTCCTGCAGGATAGTTAACAGGAAATCTAAAAATGTATTGAAAAAGTTGCTGTTCTAAAGCTTTCATGCTTTTAGATGAAAAATAATTCATTAAAGCAATAACTGTTTCAAAATCAAAAAAAATGGCTTTAAAGATATTAACCAAGTAACCGAATAAAAAACAAGTCACCGAATAAAAGAAACCAGTTACCGAATAAAAAAGCAAGTAAACGCGGAAAGATATGTAAATAATGGGTATATAAACCAGATAATTCTACTAAGACAAGTTATCATATCGAAAAAAGATTTAAAGTATGTATTTGTAAATTAAATGGGGCAGGAGAAAGAACGAAGCCTTGCGGTACCCCTGAATTAATACTGAACTTGTTTGATGAATTCCCATCTATAACAACTTGTATAGTTCGATTTCTGAGGAAACTCGATATAAATTTGGAGAAACTTTTTACCGACAGCAAAAGCAACAAGCTTATTTAAGAAAAATAATTTCGATTTACAAAATTAACGATTATTGAAATCAACGATTAAATTAATACGCAAATGAAAACGAATAAGTAAGCGAAACTATTATGACAAACTTTTCGATTATTAAACTCAACACTCCTTATCGCAACCTAACTTTGCCCAATTTCCTTCACGTTACTTAAATTTGTTGTTATTTTTTAATTATGTGTTAAAGCTTTAAAACGACAGAACTCGGTTAATCGATTATTTGCACACAAATAAATATTTTTTTCCTTATCTAACTTCAGAAACTGAATACGAGTTAAATTGCTGACAAATAAGCACAGTAATATGCTTAAATAAAAACTAAGAAAATTATTTTTATTTAAATTTTTTATTTTTGAACGGTTACTTAAGGCGGTTACTAAGTTATTTTTTATTTGCTAAATCGATACAAATTATATCAGTTATATTTCAGTCAAGTTAAAAATTTTACTGATTCGTCTCCTAATTCTATAAATTATCCGGTTATTTGATTTTTTTTTTAGTTATAATAGGTTAATCGATTATATATTATTTTTCAATTTAAAATAATATTGCAGACCCAGTAGTTAATTCGGTTACTGGATTATCTATTTATAAACGTTATAGTGTTTTATTTATTATGTGATTTTATGTTATATATTATATTATATGCTTTATTTTTGATTTCATTACTTAATTATTTGTAATACGAATCCCATAAGTCATTATTTAAACATATGCAAAATAATAACACAATACTTTAGATTTTTAAATTAAATTTAACGATTTATTTATTTTAAATACACATAAAATAAACACGATGGTAACTTCACTGCCGTAACGCCCCCTAAAATATGCTTTATTATTTTGCTGTGCTTATAAAATTGTTTTAAGCGGTTCTCCCATATACAAGAATATTCTACCTTAACATCACACCATATTGTTGTTGCTATTATCACTCAGTTTAGGTGTCAGGCTCCTGACTGTGTTATTTGCTTTTGTTTTGTGTTATTTATCTTTATTTTCTGTTGTTTATCTTATTTTGTAGAATTTCTTATAAGTATGTTGTTGTTGTCTTGTGTGTATAAGATTTCTTAGAAAACTACACAGTAGGTAAAATGCACAGTGGTTCGTTTCGTTTACTTTGTTTTACTGGTAATTAAATTCTTTTAAAACTTAACAATATAATTGGCTCGGTAAATAATGTAAAAAAGACTTGATACATTTTTTTTTGTATAAAAAACAAGTGGCATCTGTGTCATTCCTTTCCTGAGTTGTGTTTCGTAAATTTTCAATCGGTTACTCGCTTATATTAAAAAAGATATTTACTTTACCACTAATAATAACCCTTTTGGTTATCAGTTATTGGATTATATATCTAATTATTTTAGTCCTAAAAAGATTATGTTTTTACAAATTTTAAACAAATAATAGAAAATGTTATTCGATGGTTCGAATATTCGAATCATATAGAAATTCAAGCTACTGGAATATGGTATTTCAAAAAAAGTAAAAAAATATTTTCAATGTAGGGCGTTTGATAGAGTGTGGCATGATGCACTTCTGTCAAAACTTGTGATAATTTCTATAGATTTATATATGTCGAGTTTCCTCAGAAATCGGATTATACGAGTTGTTATTAGATGGGAGTTAATTCTGGGATACCGCCCTACCCTATTTCTTATTTTTTTAAATGACCTTGTTTGCCATACTTTCAATCCTTTATACTATTTCACAGCTGAGGCAAGAAACGACAATAGACAATGCTGTTAGGTCACTAATCGGCACTAGAAATATGAATAGAATCAGGGAATTTTATCGAGAACGCACATCACTTAGTAGCTCAGCGAATACAATCCACATAACATCTAACAAGGACTAATAACATTACAGAATTTGAACGTTTTTAGTATAGGCAGTCGCTACGTAATAAATCCATGTCATCCTTTAGTTTCTTAATGTAATTAAATTATTCGAATATTTTATTAATCGCTAAACTCAACATAAGTATAATATATATATATATATATTTTTTTCTATTATTTTTTTATTTTTATTTTAACACTCTTAATTTGTTATTACAAATAAATTATTCGAATATTTTTTTTAATCGATTAAGTCAACTAAAATATTATACATTTTATGAGAAGTGTACTAACCCCTTTAAAGGAGTATGCATTTCATTAGTTAAGCTACCGATTAAAAATAACCGAATAATCGAATAAATGTACTAGTTACCAATCAATTTTACTATTTTAAATTCTTGAAGATTTTTGTTTGAATTTAGTTTTTAATCTTTAATACGTAAAGATTTTTGTATTTCTAGCTGTCATATTTACATTTCACTTCTTTCTCTACTGATGCATTTACTCGCTTACGGACTTGTGGTTCTATATTTCAAAACTTTCTCTGCATATCATTTATTTTATAGAATTTCTGCTGACTTTAAGAAAAATAAAACCACAAAAACAAAACTGTTTTATCATCAATTTTTATCCAGAGCCATTCGTTTATTCGTTTTCATGTCTTTATTTATGTTTTGCTGTATTTGAAGCTTCTGAATGCTGATGCGTACGTATGTTTTATCCATGAAATGTGTCTTCTTTTCTGGTCAGTTTGTTGTTGTAATTGTATTTGTGCAATTTTTACTTAAAATTACATTTTTATGATTGTGTGTGTGTGCGTGTGCCAGTTCATTATAATTATGATTTTCTGTTCAGAGTAAAAAAAATACTTAAAAATATTTGATTTGCAATTTTGTTATATTTTTGACTTTGCTAAACTATTGGGTTGTGCAACAAGAAGTTTATTTTTCAATTGTGATAACATCAACAATTCTGACATTTAATTTTTTTGACGTATTCGTTGCAATGAATGTAATTTCGCGAGAAAAACCCATTAAAATAATTTAAATTCATTGTGAAAATGGTGATTCTGTTAAAGTTACATTTCGCAAATTTCGTAATATTTTCGGACAACATAATTGTCCTTCTGAGACCGTTATTAAGAATTTGGATGTTAAGGTTGAGTCGACAGGCTCGATACAAAATGTGCGAACACCAATGCGTGTTCGACCGGATCGTTCAACTGAAAACATCAAAGTGTTGAAGCAGGTGCAAATTTGTCAATCCTTCTACGTTCTCAACAATGGCCGACAGATCATTCACATCGCCGTAGTTTCGCCTTATTCATTTAGGAGCTGGTTTTCTGGTTTTTCTAAAAAATTTCATTTCACAGGAAGTCCACTTTCACTTGTCGGGATATGTTATGCAGCAAAATTGTCGCATATGGGCTACTGAAAATCCTAGAGCGATTATTGAAAAGTCTTTGGATGCCCAACGTGTCACTGTATAGTGCGCTATATGAACTGGAGACGTGATTGGACCGTTTTTGTTCGAAGATGGGTCTTGAAATGCGATTACGGTCAATAGTTGTTAGCATCACGCTATCAATTTTGGGCTATTATTAACGACATGGATATCACTGACATGTTGTTTTAACAGGACGGTGCCACATGTCACACAGCCAATGAAACGATCAATTTATTGCAAATCAAATTCCTCAATCGCATAATTCCACGATAATCAGCAGTTAAGTGGCCAGCCAGATCGTGTGATTCAACACCTTTAGATTATATTTGTGGGGCTATAATAAGGACAGAGTCTGTTCCGAGCCAATCGAATTGATTTCAGCCCTTAAACTCAAAATCCGTAATATGAATAACGAAATAGAACCATTTTGCCAAAAAGTGATTAAAAACTTTGATGAAAGAATCGACATCTTTTAGCGTGTTCGTGGTGGACATTTTCAAGATATCATTTTACATTCATAATTGCTCAATTTTTCTCCTCGTAATACAATAAAAGTTTGAATCGTCTTAATCGTAATATTTTGTTTTATTTTGTTTTGTCTTAGAAAACAAACTTCTTGTTGAAAAACCTTTTATAATCGGAAAACATAAAATTTTAAATCATTTTAAAATATTTTTATTAAAATTTTTTATTAAACTCTTAAGCAGAGCTTCAGTCTGTCTCTCTTATGAACTCTACATTTGCTTCTCTTTCTCTCACCGGGATTTAACAACAGTAAATGTCAAAGTGAAACAGCATTTCCTTTTCCGTGTTTTTCTTGCCGTTATATTTCTTTAAATGAACATGCAAATGCTTGCAAAACAATACGAGTATTAAACGTAATATACAACAATAGAAACTCTTAAGGAAAATATTCGCTCTCATACTCGGAGGTAGACAACAACAATGAGCTGCCAGATTCAAAAAGATAAAATTAAAAAAAAAAATAATAAAAATCCTTTTTGCAAAACCCTTTTAAAACAACTAAAAATTTGAATACCTTTTTCCCCAGTGGCATGAACTTAAAGAAAAGACTACAATAACATGTGTAGATATGTATGCGTGTATGTATGTAGATGTCTTCAAAGGTGGGAGGATAACAACTAAACAATTAATCCTTTAAAATCTTAAAGGTTAAAATCATATTCAATTTAAAGGACAAATTGTTAGAAAATTATTATTTAGTTTTGGTGTTGTTGTTGTTGTTTATGTTTTTAATAGATCCGTTAGCGTTAATATTATTAAATTCATACTAAAACAATGTGCTTTTGTTGTAGAGGGTGTTTTTTATAGAGGTATATTACTTTGAAATAGAATAAAACAAAGACGTATATTTTCAATTGACATTTAATTTACTTTATTCGAAAGATAATCTTCTGGTGTTATAATTTAAATATGACTTCTTATTCAATGAACGCCACGCATTGCTCGTAGGTGTCCTAATCTGGTGATATTTGTGACCGTATATTGATAACAATGCGGCGAATATTGTTCTCCAAATGGTCAATCATTTCGGTTTTACCAGTGGCGCCTTCATATGTCCCCTTAGAAAATAAAAGGTTTTTCAATAGGAAGTTTGTTTTTCTAAAACAAAATAAAAAAAAAATTTACATTAAGATGATTCAAGTTATGAATGAAAAACGATATCTGGCAAATGTCCAGCACGACCATGCTGACAGATGTCGATTCTTTCATCAAAGTTCTCAATCGCTTTTGACAAAATCGCAATCCTATTTCATTAATCACATCACAGATTTTGAGTTTTAGGGGTCAAATCAATACGACTGGCTCCGCATAGACTCTTTCCTTAACATAGTCCCACAAAAAATAATCTGGTGGTGTTAAATCACAGGATCTGGCTGGCCACTTAACTGCTAATTGTCGTGAAATTATGCGATCGGGAAATTTGGATTGCAATAAACTGATCGTTTCATTGTCGGTGATATTCAGCTGACAGTGATATCCACGTTTTTACCATCTCGTGATGGCGTGATCCATTGACAGTTATCGCATTTCTAGTTTCATCTTCGAAAAAAAAACGGCCCCATCAGACCATATAGCACACTCTACAGTGACAGGTGTGCAGTATGCAAAGGCTTATCAATAATCGCTGTAAGATTTTTAGAAGCCCAAATGCGGCAATTTCGCTTGTTGACATACCCCGACAAGTGAAAATGGGCTTCGCCTGAAAAAATATTTTTTTCCGAAATACCAGTCAGTTGTTCCCGAATGAATTGAGCGAATCCATAGTGATGTGAATGTTCGGTTGACTTCAGTTCCTGCACCAATTAGACCTTGTAAGACTTCAAAGTCAAATTCTTACGCAAAATTCACCATGTAATGGTTTTGGATAAAATCAAATGTTTAGAACGTCGAGGAGTTGGCAAATTTGGATCTACTTCAACACTGTGGCTAATGGCTGTTATTTTTTCAGTTGAATGATCCGATCGAACACGCGTGGGTGTTCTCACATTTTGTATCGAGCCTGTCGCTTCAAATTTAACGACCAAATTCTTAATAACGGTCTGAGAAGAACGATTATGTTGTCCAAAAATATCACTAATTTTACGAAAGGAACTTTAACAGAATCACAATTTTCGTAGGGGATTTCAATTATTTTAATGCGATTTTCGTGCGTAATTGAATTCATTGTAACGATTGCCAATGAATCTACTACGGATACGTCAAAAAACCAATTGTCAAAACTATCATGTTGTTGGTGTTGCCACAATTGAAAAGCCAGCTGTTTGTTGAAAAACTTAATAGTTTAGCGGCGTTATGCACATGATCTTGGCGGCCAACATGCGATCCATGAACGTGTAACTAATTTAATTGAGCTATGAGCTGTGTGACATATTGCACCATCTTTGGGGAAATCACAGCTCCTGAACATCATGGTTGTTCAATTAATGAATGAAAGAGGCAGTTATCATTGCACTATAGCGATCATTATTGAGTGTAACATTCTGTTCAGCCCTACAAAGAGTCAGTTTTTCTGTATTTAACGGTTCCTCAACATACACTTGAGGAATGTCATCATTCCAAATACGTCAATTGGGTGAGTTATCCATTCAAACAAAAGTGAGCTTCATCGCTAAGCAAAATTCGCTTGCGAAAATCGGAACCAACTGCAATGCGTTATAAGATTTACGTAGCTGTGTAAGCCATTACCTGACGGTGGATCATACCACGTTGGATGAAATGTAGCATAATCCTCGCCCTAGGAAAACTTCAGATTCGTATATCCTCCAGTCACTCCTAGTTGCAACTTTAAGTACTCGGAACAGGCCGCAGTCCTCGCGCTTTGCTGAAGAGTTGAAGACTATCCAACTGCTGGTCCACAACGCATGAAGTTTAATACAGTTTAAGAACACAACCGCAATCATGCTCACTGCATCTGGGCCAGTCATTATGGTCATTGTGAATGTTCCGACCCACACAACTCAAACGAGGGCCTCGAAACCACAAACACCACCATACTCCCGAAGGGCCAACCTCAATAATCAGTTAGAGAACAGCTAAAAAGCTAAAAAGACAAATAGCTGAACTCTGGGGCTTTACTAATCCTCGTGGAAATATAGCGAAATTGTCCAGTTGGCTCCTGCTAGCCTTAAAGGGGACTGGACTCCCTTTTACCTCCGAAGACACATGTAATGACGGTGAGATTCCGTCCACGTGCAACCAGCGACAGAATTTGGTTGCATTGTTCAGGCGTTAGTTTATCTGTAAACAATGAAAAAAGTGTAGTCAACTTAAAATTCTATACTTTTCTAAGAAATTACCCGTTTTATGATTCTTTGTTTTGCTAAGTAACGACTTACGTTTGCAATTAAAGACGGTTGTTTTTTGTTCTAACAATTTGTAAAGTCACCCAACTAATCAGACAATTGTCAGCAGACAGAAGGCCGGCCAATATACAGACAGACAACAATAGCATATAAAATATTACAAAAAAGAGAATTAGATGTCAAAGAGCGAGTGAGTTTAAAAGCCTGCTATTATTTATTTTCTTTTCTTCTCTTTTTTGCATAATTGTTGATGATGGAAACGTTAAAACTTTTAGCGACTTTATTTATTTTCACTTTTTTTATATTTTCTCAAAGCTTTTGTATTTTGGTGACCAAATGGTTGCAAATGCTAAAACAGAAAACAATGACAACACACTTCTATTGTATGACGACGATAATGATGGCTGAACAAAGGAACGAACGACTTTGAAAACTTCATTGTCACATTATAAAAAGGCTATGAAAAGAGGGAACAAAAAACAAATAAATAATGCCACAAATAATAATAATAATAACAACAATAATAATAATGTAAAAGAAAAACAAAATGCAAAAATAAAAATATTAAAATATTTTTAAATGGAAAATAAAGAAAAACAATGAAATTCTGAAATTCTTATTATCGGTTTTTTTTATTTAACTGAAAAAGGTTTAAACTTAAAAGCCTTAAATGTTTAATGGTGTTCAATCGTTCAATTGTTACATAAAATAATTTTATAAGGGATTATAGATTATTAAACAATTCGGTTAATCGAATCATTTTTAAAATTATTTCTTAATATTTTTTCTTTTGGAAATTACAAAAAAAGAAAAAAATCATTAAATTTTTAATAAAATTATCCGTTTAAACTTATTCGATTAATTGATTAATATCGGCTGTTTTTTATAGAGATATAACACTTTAAGTTGGCAAAAACTTTTTAACTGGAGGCCATTTTGTCAACTATCATGTTTGGCATTTTAACATGAATAGATTAAGACCTAAGCAAAGCTTCCAAATTGTGCAAATTGGTCCTCCCCCAGAGCGTACGTAGTCTTGATGGATCTCTTCCCCATCTTGATATGTGTCTTTGGGGGTAAAAGGCGGCACAAATCGCCTGGCTAGCAGAAACATAAGACTCTTGAAGTCCGACCATTACACACACTATTACCACGCGGACCACTTGCCCAGCTTACGACCCTGTTCTGGTTATTGGTGAGGCCCCTCGGGGAGCAACGCTGTGTTTAAATCTGGTTTTGAAGACAGTTCCCAAGAGATGTTTGCAAAAAATTTGACATAAAATATCCTAGAATGCGCCCCCCCACAGGGGCACATTGATATGTTTTGACGGAATCTCACCGTTAATACATGTGTCAGGGAGCCCAGTCCCCTTCAAGGCTAGTAGGAGCCAACTGGACAATTCTTCTTTATTTCCACGGGAATCAGTAAATCCCCATAGTTCAGCTATTTGTCTTTTTAGTCTTTTAGCGGTTCTCTGACTGACTATTGAGGTTAGCCCTTCGGGAGTATCGTAATGGTTCTGGTTTCGACGCCCTCGTTTGAGTTGGGTGGGTCAGATCATTCACAATGACCATAATGACTGGCCCAGATGCAGTGAGCATGATTGCGGTTGTGTAGGCTGCGGCCTACTCTGGGCTTTTGAAGTTGCAACTACTAGTGACTGGAAAATATACATACGTACGTGCGAGAATGCTGCTACATTTCATCCACAGTGGTCTGATTTTCGCTTACACAGCTAGGTACAGACGTAAACCTTATAACGCATCCTCGATTGCGCATGCAACAAGAGTAGGAGTTGGCTAGTTTCTAATTCTTTAGCAAAGAGTGAGTGCACGGCCCTGTTATCATGCAATCGACAATTGCTACTAAGACGTGTATGCACCTAGAGTGTCTTAAGGCGAGGGTGAATGCTTTTTCACCCATTGGTAAGACCACCGTCGGATTGACGGCTCGCGGCCAGGTGCTGATATTAATCTCATAATGTATCTGTGCAAATTGGGCCCAAAACAGAATTGCCGTTAATTCTCATTTTCATAAGCGAATTTTGTTTAGTGATAAAGCTCACTTTGGTTTGAATGGATACATCAATAAACAAAACTGCTGTAGTTGGAGTGATAGTATTTCTTAAGGGTTTGTTGCCAACAGCGTTACATCTAGAAAAACTGACTGGTGTCGTTTATGAGATGGTGGAATCATCATTATTTAAAAACGACATAGAGCCATGCTTAATGAATTTAATAGTTGAACAACCATAATACGCCGAAGCTTTGGTTTTAACATGACGCTACTACATGTCGCATATCTCGTGCCACTTTTGATTTATTAAGGGAAACGTTTAGTAACAGCATAGTTTTACGTTTACACTCCGAAAATGGGTGTTATTGACAATGTACGGCCTCAAGTGTTGGAAAATACCATTGAAAATGGGTCTTTTAGATTAGATTAGGCTCGAGCCACCCTTGGCGGTTATATGCCACAAGTCATATTTAAATTATAATGCTAGAAGATTGTCTTTCAATTAAAATTAATTTCATGTCAATTTAAAAAAATTCATCGTTGTTTTATACCATTTTAAAGTTTTATACTTCTATAAAAACATCCTTTAAAATTAGTCGATTATTATTTAGAATTTCATTCGAATAATTTTATTCGAATAATTTTATTCGAATAATTAAATTCGAATAATTTTATTCGAATAATTTTATTCATTATGCAAAGATTATTCCTAGCACATTATAACTTAAAAATTAGTTTTGTAGCAAATAAAGTTTTTGAAAAAAAGGCTATCTAACAATTTAAGCCGTTACATCATCTGCCTTATGTCCGAATAATCGTGCAACCGATTAAAAACAAAATATATATATTTTTAATCCTAAGCTACGTTTTAAAAACTATATAAGTAATAATTATTAGTTAAGTGTCGATTAACCGAGCAACCGAATGTTTGAGCAATGTTACCTATTGGATAAAACTTTTGATCATGCAATGGAATACAATTTAAATACAAATAATTGAATTAATTTATGCAAAAGTTATAAGTAAATTACTTAAATATAGCCAAGTATTGGATAAGTCTGTTAACCGATATTAAACTCGACTTTTAAGACAGAACATAAAATGTTAGAGTTTTGGAATACTAATATTTATTATTTCACAGTGTTTTAACTGTGTATAAAAAGTTCTAAGGCTTCTTTTCATAAAGATAATACAAAATCAAAGTGGAGTAACCGAATAAAAAAATAATGGAAGTGAAAC
The DNA here is from genome assembly GCA_030448955.1 of Trichopoda pennipes. Taxonomy (NCBI): domain Eukaryota; kingdom Metazoa; phylum Arthropoda; class Insecta; order Diptera; family Tachinidae; genus Trichopoda; species Trichopoda pennipes. The sequence goes on along the minus strand of JASKUP010000056.1, from coordinate 9,973,627 downwards.
AATCGAAAAACTGATTTTTTAAGTTATCTTAATAGAATGGGAATTTAGCCGAATATTAAAATACTCGGGTACTAACTTTATTCAAATATGTATGTAGCGTAATGCATGGTAAACTTTATATTGAATAGATTGCTGTAAATTTTATTCGAATAACAGAATATTTAATTTATTTTAACATAACTGGAATTTAGTCGGATATAGAATACTCAAGTAACCGCATTATTCAATAAAGTATGTAGCATAATGCATAGTAAACCTTATATTGAATGGGTCGTTGTAAACTTTATCCGAATAACTTTATTCGAATAACTTTATTCGAATAACTTTATTCGAATAACTGAATATTTAAGTTATTTTAACATCACTGATATTTAGCCAAATATTGAAATACTCGAGTTATTGCTCTATACAAATATGTATGTAGCACAATGCATAGTGAACCTTTTATTGTATAGGTTACCGTTCGAATAACTTTATTCGAATAACCTTATTCGAATAACTGAATCTTTAAGTTATTTTAACATAACTGGAATTTAACCGGATATTGGTATACTCAAGTAACCGCTTTATTCAATAAAGTATGTAGCATAATGCATAGTAAACCTTATATTGAATGGGTCGTTGTAAACTTTATCCGAATAACTTTATTCGAATAACTTTATTCGAATAACTTTATTCGAATAACTGAATATTTAAGTTATTTTAACATAACTGATATTTAGCCAAATATTGAAATACTCGAGTAATTGTTCTATACAAATATGTATGTAGCACAATGCATAGTGAACCTTTTTTTGTATAGGTTACCGTTCGAATAACTTTATTCGAATAACCTTATTCGAATAACTGAATCTTTAAGTTATTTTAACATAACTGGAATTTAACCGGTTATTGGTATACTCAAGTAACCGCTTTATTCAATAAGTTATGTAGAATAATGCATAGTAAACCTTATATTGAATGGGTCGTTGTAAACTTTATCCGAATAACTTTATCCGAATAACTTTATTCGAATAACTTTATTCGAATAACTGAAAATTTAAGTTATTTTAACATAACTGAAATTTAGCCAAATATTGGAATAGTCGAGTAAACGCATTATTCAAATATGTATGTATGTATATGTAAGGCATAGTAAACATTATATTGAATGGATCGCTGTAAGCTTTATTCTTTTTAATCTTATTTTCAAAACAGTAGAACGAATAATCTTTAAGTAAACCCGGCAAATTAATAGTCGAATATTTAAGTATTTCGATTTTTATTTTTAAAACTTGTATTAGCAGTAATAAAAACTAGCAATGAAGTAATGGAGTAAACATAGAGTAATCTAATAATAACCAGGTATTCGATATCGCTATTTAAGTTTTTAAGTATGTCTATACTTTTCGAATGTTATTTCATTTTATTTTGTTGTTTCAAACTTGTAGCCAGAATAGCTGTAGGGCCAGAAACTCGCAACTAATATCAGTTGCATGTATATGTGTGTGTGTGTGTATGTTAATAGCGCACTCTACTTTAATGAAACATATTGGGTCGTAAAAACACTTTTAAAGTCCTTATGACAAACAATGTAAAGAATTCTCTTGTGAGGGTGACTAAATGATTTAATGTCTCGCACGTTTATTTGAAGAATAGTATTCATGCCTTTTTTGTTTTTGTTAAAATTTGCAGCTATAAAATCCACCACATTGAAAAGGCAAATTCAGTTCGTTTCCTTTCCTCTCCAAAAAACAAATTTATAGTGGATGGTAAATTATTAGCGCAGGATTGTTGTCCCTCTTAAATGAAATCAAAGTCTCCAATTTTTAAGGGAAGTTCTTTCAAATACTACAGTTTTAAATAGTGGGGGAAAAAGGGAAAAAACAAAAATGTTTGTAGTTTGTGGGATTTTATATTAAACATGTTTTGTCAGACTGATGAGAAACTTTTATACTTTTGAAGTTTCTCAATGGAAAAAGTACCAAACAGACTGCGTTATAATAATATACATTATAATATAATTTTTAATAAATATAATAATGTTAATAATGTTGAACAAAAATATTGAGGCAAAAAAAAAATTAATAAGAACCTAAAATATGTAAAGTCTTTAGAAAGTGCGAATAATGAGTTGTTATGAAGGGAAAGTACCAAAATATTAGTTTTTGCTATAGATTCTATCTTATTACCTTTTTAAATTAATCCTTAAAGAGAAAAATAACAATTTTTGAATTGATTAAAAAGGTACTCTTTATCCCCCAAAAAGTACTTTTGATTTAAAAAACAATTAAAAAAAAAATTATTTTTAAACACACATCTTATATTGTTTTAAAAGTAATTTTGATTAAAAATAAACATCTTAGCATAAAATCATTAATTGGTACTTTTGGTTACAAGGTAGTTTTAATGTTTTCTTAAAAAAAACTGGAAACTTTAAAATTTTTTGTTGCATTTTTGTAAGACCAGAAAAATATTTTATTTGTTAAAAAAAATATTTCTCTTAATACTTTATAATTTCTTTTAGTACCTTCTTTAAGGTGCATTTCGTTATTTTATTAAAATAATTTAAATTATTAGTACTTTTTCTAAAAATAATTACACGTTTTATAAAAAAATTTCTTTTTTTTAAGGGAATAATGTTTAACTTTTTTACATTTGCAAAAGAAAGTGCAAACAAAGTACAAAAATTGTACAAAAGGTGCACAAAAATTGTAATGCAAATTTTTTACGAATTTTTTAAATTATTATTACTTATAACCTTTTTCTGTCAAAGTAACACCGTGGTACTTTTTTAAATCTAATAGTATTGTAATTTTTTTAAGGGCTTTTCAACAAGAAGTTTGTTTTCTAAGACAATATAAAACAAAAAATTAAGTTTAAGATATATCAAATTTTTATTGTATTACGAAGAGAACAATTATGAATGAAAAATGATTTTTTTAAATTTAATTAACCACTCAACAAAGTACTTTTGCTAAAACGTTTTTTATTTCTAATTTTCTATAGCATGACTATCATTTAAAATATTTGTTTGTGTGTATATTTTTTTGCTATGCGTGGGAATGATAAACACAAACACTTAGTAACATTTACCTTCACATAACATTTGACAGCTGATGCTGTTAACAGTGACCTTATAGACAAATATATTTTCCGTTCGAAACGATGTCTCTTAAATGTATATACTCTCACTCTCATATACATTAGGATTATGAGCAGCACACATACATATAATCTTTGATTTTGTTTTTTAATAACTGGTCTTTTTTACGCCTTCATTTTCTTATTCTTTGCAGAGTCTTTGTTCTCTGTAAACAACTTTACTGGGAGTATGAGGTTGTTGCGTGTGGGTGTGTGTGCTTTTTATACCTTTTAAATTTTAATGCATTCGTCTTCTACTCCCGCTTGACCAGACATTCGTTTTTATGCGTACATTCGCTAAAGTGAACATTTTTCGAAACAAAATTCTTCTTTTTTTTGCTTTTTTTGAGTGAGAGACAAAATTAACGGGATTTATTTATTTTTTGCAAAAGATTTATAAAGCATAAGTTATTTGTAATATGAAGTTGTAAGAAAACAGTTCAGAAAAATAAAACTTTTTAAAGTAAAGTGAAGAGAAGTGAAAAGTAAAATTTAAATATAAAGTGTTTTTATTGAAAATCAAAAAAATTGGTAAGTACTAAACATGAAAAGAAAAAGTAGAAGTTTTATTAGTGAATCTAAGCACGTGATTAATAATAGCCAGAGACGAAATGAAAACTCTGAAATTGTTCTTAACCCTGTTTTTGAAATTGAGCCTCAAGTAAATAATGAACGAATTGAAGAGGTACCTAAAACCAGAAATGATTTTAATATAAAATTGGCTCAATGGCTATCACTAAATAATATAAGTAGAAATGCTTCGAATAGTTTACTAAGCTTATTGAGAGAAAAGATACCAGATCTTCCCCAAGACGCACGCACTTTAAAATATACCCCTCGCGAAATAGTGAAAAGAACAGTAGAACCTGGAGAATACGTCCACTATGGTGTAGAAGATGCTATTACGGACTTTTTGAACAATTTCCAATATAAAAGAGAAAATATTTTGCTAAATATAAATTTTGACGGTCTTCCTTTATTTAAAAGCTCCCTAAAACAGGCGTGGCCAATATTAATTAATATTAATGGAACAAAACCTGTTTTTGTTGTTGGAATTTATGTGGGTTGCAAAAAACCTAAAAATTCAAATGAGTACTTGATAGAATTCATAGAGGAGATGAACCATTTAATTAAAAATGGAATGGTATTTCGCGAAATGGCATTTAGAGTAAATGTAAGGTCATTTATATGCGATGCTCCAGCACGGGCATTTATTTTAGGTATTAAAAATCACTCAGGATTTTTTTCCTGCAACAAATGTACTCAAAGAGGGAAAAGTTTTCAGAGAAGAATAATTTTCAAAAAGGCTGACTGTTCTCTTCGTACTGACAGCGATTTTAGAAATCGTTCAAATCCTCAACACCATAATGTACAGAGCCAACTAGAAATAGAAAAATTGCCTATTGACATGGTCAATCAGTTTCCACTTGACTACATGCATGTTGTTTGCCTAGGCGTTATGAAATCAATACTAATGGCATTAACTAGAGTTAAAGGCCATGCATTTTCTTTAAATGTATCACAAATAAGTAAAATAAACTCCGATTTAGTCATATTAAAAAAATTTGTTCCCAAAGAGTTCGTTAGGAAACCTAGATCGCTTGATGATCTTGAAAGATTTAAGGCCACTGAGTTTCGGACATTTTTGTTGTACACTGGGCCAATAGTTTTAAAAAACGTTTTATGCTCCTCAAGGTATAATCACTTCATGCTTCTTAGTTTAGGAATAAGAATTTTACTTCATGATGAATATTGCATGACTAAGAATGACTGTGCCACAAGATTACTTAACGATTTTGTATACCAAGTTCCTTCTTTGTATTTGTTTTCGATGGTTACATTCAATTTCCACTGTTTAACGCACTTAAGCAGCCAATCAAAAATATTCAACTCCTTAGAAACAATAAGTGCGTTTCCTTTTGAAAACTACTTAGGAAAGCTAAAAAAATTTGTTCAGAAAGGTGATGGAGTTTTGTCACAGCTTTATAACCGTGTTGTTGAGCAAAGCATTTTGAACATTCAGAGCAAAATTCATTATGGCATGGCAAATTTTTCAAAAACGGGAATATCTTACAACAATTTTTGGTTTGATTTAAACGATCCCAATGCATTTTTTTATGTAAAAGCTGATCGATACAAATTGTTTAAAATAACAAAAATAGAAACTTTGGACTTTACCCATATCTTACATAGCAAGTTAGTCGTCGGTCTCGAACCGTTTTTTAATTATCCAATAGATTCAACATTAGTTGGAATATTTTGTTCGAATAATTTACAGTTAAGTCAAGAAATTAACAAAATCCCAATTAAAGATGTTTCTGGAAAAATGGCTTTTTTTACAATCGAGTCTAATAATATCTTTATCCCACTTATTCACTTTTAGATCAAATATGAGTAATACTAGTTCAAACACATTTTTGCAAAGCCAAAACAACAACCAAAATCAAAATAATTCTGAACCATATACGGTTTACACAGAGTTGTTTGCACAACAACCCATCCCCAAGTTAAATGACAATAACAGTAACCAACTATCAGGTACTATTGCATATCAGTTTTAATTAATATAGATTTTAAATAAACATTTTTTAATTTTAGAAATATTAAACTATCTGCGAAAATTAGATCAGAACCTTACAGCTCTCCATTCAAAAACCGACCGCATAACAACAGAAATGATTTCAATTCGCAACGAAGTTTCGTCAATTAGAAAAAAACTCCATGGAGATGTTGCTTGCATTGAATATATTGTTCCGCAGCAACCGTTTACCACAATGGAGCAATACACCGAATTTGAAAACAGTTTGGAAAATGAAGAATTTTTTAAGCAATTTGTAAGTGTATATGGATGTGCATAAAAATCTATAGATATTTTAAGTATTTGTATTTCTTTGTTTTTCTAAAGATAAAAGAACTAACGGCTGTTGGCGAAAAATCTTACGAAAAATTCATACGGGTTGTCTGGAAAAAAATATTTTGTGATAAACTGGCGGAACAGTTTTCGTGGAGAGGAACACTCAACAAAAAATGCATAAGAGGATCAAGATTAACTTTAGCAATACGAAGTAAGAATGAACAAACTAGAACTTTATAAAAAATAATGCTTATCTATTTAATTTATTTATAGATTCATTTAAAAACAAATTCGCGCTAGAAGACGGCGATTTCGACAAAATTTCACAAAGGTTTTTTCAATATGCACATGATAGATTATCTAAATCTGATAAGTATCAAGACAAAAAGCTAAAACTTAATCCTAGTACTTAGATTTAAATGATAAAAATGATTTTTAATGATCAAAAAACAATTTATTATAAACCATAACTACAAAATTTTATGAAAGAAATGAAATGTTTTTTAATTAATAAAAATATGAATTAATTTTAATTTTTTATCTTTATTATTTATTAATAATCACAAATTTTGAATAATAAAATTTAATGTTATAATAAAAAATATGAATAAAAAATTTCATTTCGTTATCTTTATTCGATGTAGCGTAATATTCAAATTCTAATTTGCCTATACATTTTGTAAAATATATACAAAACGCTCTCTTTAATTTTTTGGAATAAAATTAATTTAATGGAAGAGCAATAAGCTGCAAAACCTTCGTTATCGAACTCTTGCTAAAGTATTAAAAGCAAATGTTTAGCGATATTAAAATAAAAGAAATAATAATATCATAAGCGAACATTTCGTGAAGTCGATATTTATTCGTTTTAGATATTGCTAAATAATTGCCATTGATAGTTTTCGCAAACATTCTAGATCGAAGGATTTGCTGCCACAAACTGAGCGACGGGTGAACTCTATGAGATCGTTTTCGTTTCACTAGCAATAGCCGTTCTCGAATGTTTTATTCGCGACGTGTTTGCCAAACTATCTTTAGTGATATTATTATCGAATATCTTGGTCAAGCGGGCTGAGAGCACATGTTTGTGTATGAGCTTTATGATTGTGTGGTGTGGTTTTTTGTTTTTACTTTTACTGTTAATCATAATGAAATTTGAATAGAGTGTGTGTGTGTGAGTTCTACTTCTTTTTTAGTTTCTTTGCATTTAACCCGCTTGACCAAGATATTCGATAATAATATCACTAAAGATAGTTTGGCAAACACGTCGCGAATAAAACATTCGAGAACGGCTATTGCTAGTGAAACGAAAACGATCTCATAGAGTTCACCCGTCGCTCAGTTTGTGGCAGCAAATCCTTCGATCTAGAATGTTTGCGAAAACTATCAATGGCAATTATTTAGCAATATCTAAAACGAATAAATATCGACTTCACGAAATGTTCGCTTATGATATTATTATTTCTTTTATTTTAATATCGCTAAACATTTGCTTTTAATACTTTAGCAAGAGTTCGATAACGAAGGTTTTGCAGCTTATTGCTCTTCCATTAAATTAATTTTATTCCAAAAAATTAAAGAGAGCGTTTTGTATATATTTTACAAAATGTATAGGCAAATTAGAATTTGAATATTACGCTACATCGAATAAAGATAACGAAATGAAATTTTTTATTCATATTTTTTATTATAACATTAAATTTTATTATTCAAAATTTGTGATTATTAATAAATAATAAAGATAAAAAATTAAAATTAATTCATATTTTTATTAATTAAAAAACATTTCATTTCTTTCATAAAATTTTGTAGTTATGGTTTATAATAAATTGTTTTTTGATCATTAAAAATCATTTTTATCATTTAAATCTAAGTACTAGGATTAAGTTTTAGCTTTTTGTCTTGATACTTATCAGATTTAGATAATCTATCATGTGCATATTGAAAAAACCTTTGTGAAATTTTGTCGAAATCGCCGTCTTCTAGCGCGAATTTGTTTTTAAATGAATCTATAAATAAATTAAATAGATAAGCATTATTTTTTATAAAGTTCTAGTTTGTTCATTCTTACTTCGTATTGCTAAAGTTAATCTTGATCCTCTTATGCATTTTTTGTTGAGTGTTCCTCTCCACGAAAACTGTTCCGCCAGTTTATCACAAAATATTTTTTTCCAGACAACCCGTATGAATTTTTCGTAAGATTTTTCGCCAACAGCCGTTAGTTCTTTTATCTTTAGAAAAACAAAGAAATACAAATACTTAAAATATCTATAGATTTTTATGCACATCCATATACACTTACAAATTGCTTAAAAAATTCTTCATTTTCCAAACTGTTTTCAAATTCGGTGTATTGCTCCATTGTGGTAAACGGTTGCTGCGGAACAATATATTCAATGCAAGCAACATCTCCATGGAGTTTTTTTCTAATTGACGAAACTTCGTTGCGAATTGAAATCATTTCTGTTGTTATGCGGTCGGTTTTTGAATGGAGAGCTGTAAGGTTCTGATCTAATTTTCGCAGATAGTTTAATATTTCTAAAATTAAAAAATGTTTATTTAAAATCTATATTAATTAAAACTGATATGCAATAGTACCTGATAGTTGGTTACTGTTATTGTCATTTAACTTGGGGATGGGTTGTTGTGCAAACAACTCTGTGTAAACCGTATATGGTTCAGAATTATTTTGATTTTGGTTGTTGTTTTGGCTTTGCAAAAATGTGTTTGAACTAGTATTACTCATATTTGATCTAAAAGTGAATAAGTGGGATAAAGATATTATTAGACTCGATTGTAAAAAAAGCCATTTTTCCAGAAACATCTTTAATTGGGATTTTGTTAATTTCTTGACTTAACTGTAAATTATTCGAACAAAATATTCCAACTAATGTTGAATCTATTGGATAATTAAAAAACGGTTCGAGACCGACGACTAACTTGCTATGTAAGATATGGGTAAAGTCCAAAGTTTCTATTTTTGTTATTTTAAACAATTTGTATCGATCAGCTTTTACATAAAAAAATGCATTGGGATCGTTTAAATCAAACCAAAAATTGTTGTAAGATATTCCCGTTTTTGAAAAATTTGCCATGCCATAATGAATTTTGCTCTGAATGTTCAAAATGCTTTGCTCAACAACACGGTTATAAAGCTGTGACAAAACTCCATCACCTTTCTGAACAAATTTTTTTAGCTTTCCTAAGTAGTTTTCAAAAGGAAACGCACTTATTGTTTCTAAGGAGTTGAATATTTTTGATTGGCTGCTTAAGTGCGTTAAACAGTGGAAATTGAATGTAACCATCGAAAACAAATACAAAGAAGGAACTTGGTATACAAAATCGTTAAGTAATCTTGTGGCACAGTCATTCTTAGTCATGCAATATTCATCATGAAGTAAAATTCTTATTCCTAAACTAAGAAGCATGAAGTGATTATACCTTGAGGAGCATAAAACGTTTTTTAAAACTATTGGCCCAGTGTACAACAAAAATGTCCGAAACTCAGTGGCCTTAAATCTTTCAAGATCATCAAGCGATCTAGGTTTCCTAACGAACTCTTTGGGAACAAATTTTTTTAATATGACTAAATCGGAGTTTATTTTACTTATTTGTGATACATTTAAAGAAAATGCATGGCCTTTAACTCTAGTTAATGCCATTAGTATTGATTTCATAACGCCTAGGCAAACAACATGCATGTAGTCAAGTGGAAACTGATTGACCATGTCAATAGGCAATTTTTCTATTTCTAGTTGGCTCTGTACATTATGGTGTTGAGGATTTGAACGATTTCTAAAATCGCTGTCAGTACGAAGAGAACAGTCAGCCTTTTTGAAAATTATTCTTCTCTGAAAACTTTTCCCTCTTTGAGTACATTTGTTGCAGGAAAAAAATCCTGAGTGATTTTTAATACCTAAAATAAATGCCCGTGCTGGAGCATCGCATATAAATGACCTTACATTTACTCTAAATGCCATTTCGCGAAATACCATTCCATTTTTAATTAAATGGTTCATCTCCTCTATGAATTCTATCAAGTACTCATTTGAATTTTTAGGTTTTTTGCAACCCACATAAATTCCAACAACAAAAACAGGTTTTGTTCCATTAATATTAATTAATATTGGCCACGCCTGTTTTAGGGAGCTTTTAAATAAAGGAAGACCGTCAAAATTTATATTTAGCAAAATATTTTCTCTTTTATATTGGAAATTGTTCAAAAAGTCCGTAATAGCATCTTCTACACCATAGTGGACGTATTCTCCAGGTTCTACTGTTCTTTTCACTATTTCGCGAGGGGTATATTTTAAAGTGCGTGCGTCTTGGGGAAGATCTGGTATCTTTTCTCTCAATAAGCTTAGTAAACTATTCGAAGCATTTCTACTTATATTATTTAGTGATAGCCATTGAGCCAATTTTATATTAAAATCATTTCTGGTTTTAGGTACCTCTTCAATTCGTTCATTATTTACTTGAGGCTCAATTTCAAAAACAGGGTTAAGAACAATTTCAGAGTTTTCATTTCGTCTCTGGCTATTATTAATCACGTGCTTAGATTCACTAATAAAACTTCTACTTTTTCTTTTCATGTTTAGTACTTACCAATTTTTTTGATTTTCAATAAAAACACTTTATATTTAAATTTTACTTTTCACTTCTCTTCACTTTACTTTAAAAAGTTTTATTTTTCTGAACTGTTTTCTTACAACTTCATATTACAAATAACTTATGCTTTATAAATCTTTTGCAAAAAATAAATAAATCCCGTTAATTTTGTCTCTCACTCAAAAAAAGCAAAAAAAAGAAGAATTTTGTTTCGAAAAATGTTCACTTTAGCGAATGTACGCATAAAAACGAATGTCTGGTCAAGCGGGAAGGCACGACAATCATTAAGAAAAAGAGATGGGAAATGCTACTGTTAATGGAATTAAAATAACATTTTTCGGAGAGCAGACACATACTTAGTCATTTATGGTTGATTGTTTTTTATTAGTAAAGTTTGATAGATGTGCTTTTGCGTTTTTTTTAACCAAACATTTTTAGCGTTTATTGATTGAATTTTATGAACTTACTATGGATTTTGCTTTTAAAAATTAAAAGTCGATATTACAAAAAATACAATTAATTTGTGGAGGGAAAAACTAACTTAAAAATAAAAATTCACGAAAAATATAGTTTATTTATATTTAAAATACAATCTATTCTAACTTATTAAAGCAATTTCAAATATGTGTGCACTAAAGCCCCTTCATTTACATATATTGGACGAAATAATCAAGAAATATTCCTCCTATTACCGAATAATGCGCATAACATCTTTTATTTATCATATTTTTAACACATGTCCATCCAAACCTGGTTTAAAAGTGAAAGATGTTTTACAAATTAGTTCAAGTGAATTGGATCAAACTTTTTGGCGCATAATTTCACATATAAAACAACTCCACTTTAAGGAAGACATCGATTTATTTTCTAAGGGAAATATTTTAAACCCCTCTATGCAAAAATTAACTTCTTTTTTACATTACATCGAAATAAATTCAGTTCCCGTTCAAAAATTTCGCGTTGGTGGAAGACTAGCTAAAGGTTCCATCTCATATGAGGCCGGTTTTCCCGCATTGATTCCAAAAAATCATCGCTTTATATTATTGTATATAGAACATTGGGTTAATTTACATGCTGGATCAAAAGTTTTACTGCGTGTTTTTCGTCAGGAAGTCTGGATTATTATTCGAAAAGTCGTATGTAATTGTGTACACTGCTTTCGATATAAGCCCAAACTAATGGAACAGATAATGGGAAATTTGCCCATTGATAGACTTCGGGCACATCCCCACTTTTCGTGGCCCATTTTTAACTACATATCGGATTCGTGGTAAGACTCCCTACAAAACTTATATCGCTGTATTTACTTGTTTCAGCTCGAAACCTACGCATTTAGATTTCGTGTCAGATCAAACAACAAACAACTTTCTATTGTGTTACAAAAGGTTTATTGGCAAAGGATGGATACCACAAAAAATGTATTTTGATAACGCAACTAATTTCGTGGGCGCATGTAACAAATTGGCGGAATTAAAAAAGTCGTTATTCACAGAAGACAGTATCAATGACATAATTATGTTATTTGGTTGTCACGGACACACATCAAGGGAAATAGATGAATGTATGACATTATTACATCCTAGCAAAAAAGGACGAAGACTAGACATTCTTGAAAATATGGAAATCTACAAAACAAAAACATTCAACAACGACATTATAAACGAGCAGGTAAACATGACCTCAGACACAATTTTCACACCATTGAAACTACTCATGCAAACGGGCAAACGAAAAACACCTTCAGACGGACACACGTACCTACATAATAATAAAAGACGGAGGTATCGATAAATTCACTTTGCATACAAATGCCAGGTGGCTGGTATTCTGCTTACCTGAGTATATACGAACCTAATAACAGAACTGCCTGAACGCCAACACTGACTCACCAGTACAAAGTAAACCGCGGAATGATGCATTCGGATCGAAAGCGCTCGCCATCGAATACAAACCAGCCAGTTAAGAAAATGGCAATATTATTCAATGACATAGTAGCTTATGCTGCGCAAAAGGGCATGACATTTTGTTTTAAACCCCCGCGTGCTCCACCCCCCTCCCGGGGGCACATTGATATGCTTTGACGGAATACCACCGTCATTACATGGGTCTTCGGAGGTAAAAGGGAGTCTAGTCCCCTTACCTCTCTGGCTGATTATTGAGGTTGGCCCTTTATGGGAGTATCGTGGTGGTTGTGGTTTCGTGGCCCCATATCAGTCTATGGTTCTATGGTGGCCGGGTTCATTTCACCTACCTGCTGAAATGTTCCCAGATCCAGCGAGCATGCTAGTCATGTGTTCTGGACAGAAGTTGGAAAGTCTACAACTCTTAAGCAAGGAGTGATGATTTGCAGCCCTGCTCTGGAATCATCGAAGTTGTAAGTAAAAAATTCTGTTGCATAGAATTATAGCTTCGGCTTCCTAGGACGAGCATGACATTCCAAATTATGCAGTGGTTTCATCCACCATCTGATTAAGGCTTCATGGCCAGGCGCGGATGTAAATCTAATTGCACAGTCCAGTTCCCTTCAAGGCTAGCAGGAGCCAATTGGACAATTCCCTTATATTTCCACGGAAATCAGTAAAGCCCCCAGAGTTTAGATATTTGTCTTTTTAGCCTTTTAGCTGAGTATCGTGGTGGTTACGGTTTCGAGGCCCTCGTTTGCGTTGTATGGGTCGGATGATTAACAATGAACACAATGAATGCTCCAGATCCAGTAAGCATGAATGCCGTCGTGTTCTTAAATTATATTAAGCTTCACGCGTTCTGGACCAGGAGTTGGATAATCTCTGACTCTTCAGCAAGGAGTGAAGGTTGCCGCCTGCTCCGGGCTTTTGAAGTTGCAACTAAGAGTGACCGGAGGATATACGCATCAAAAGGCCTTCTGGGGCAAGGATGACGCTAAATTTCATCCACCGGTTATGGCTTACATGACTAGGTACAGATATAAATCTTATCACGCGTACCCCCGCGAGCAGCACATTTTGGAGGATTATGGGAAGCAAAGTCAGCTTAATGTTTGCTGCTAAAAAATTTAAGTCACCCTTGCGGAAGTAGAAGATATTTTAAACTCCATGCCTATCGCTCCGTTGATAGATGATCCAAATAATGGTGAAGCTCTGACACCAGGCCACTTGCTTATTGGCTCAGCGTTAGTAGCTCTTTCTGATATAACATTCATTCATAATTCTTTGGTGATTATTTAAATTGTTTTTTTAATCCCAAACATTTTGAAATAATTTTCCAAAGTTTTCAGGTGAAAAAGTATTTTTTCACTGGCTTATTCCAATCTATTTTCATAAAAATCCCCAAAAAAAAATTATTAATAAATATAAACTATTAAAACAAATTTATTTCATATTATTAAAAAAGTTTTCGATAATTCTATTTGATGAATTCCCCCAAATTTCCATTCTAAGAATACAGTTAATATCTAAGAGAGCACTGATTTTATATATACACGTAGTACTCTTTTTACACGATAGATATGTTCCCAAAGAATTGTTGTAAAAAGAGAGTTAGGTGAAAACAATATTAAAAAATCTTTTTAGAATTCACTAAGAATTTATTTTAATTCTATAAAAGAAATTGATTATATATTGAAAAAAAAAAAAATAATATTTGAAACTCATTAATATAAAAAAAGTAAAAATAATATAAATATAACAAAGTGACAATAAATAATAATTTAAATAACAATTTGCATAAGACTAGTATAACACTGCCATCACTAGAATTATTTTGTTTCTCATCTTGTGAAATTGTTCCTGGATTATCTTCCAAAGTCTCCTGTACTGATAATTCAGTAGTTTTTAGAATAAAGTTCCCTGTAAGATGCCATTAATGATTTCAGTTCATGCTGAAATTTTGCAGCTCTTTCCTCACTAGGATTATGTTGCTTAAAATGATTACCTTATTTTCTGGCAAGATTAAGAATTTCTCGAATTAGAGTTGCATTTATAATGGAAGAATCTTCTTCTTCATTATCGCTATGTTCTCTGTCTTTATAAGTGTTAATACCAGACTCGTTTGTCTGGTTTAACGGAATGAGGTGAAGAAGGGTGGAGAATGTGGCTGTCCAAGTGATACACCAGGACAGCTCGGTTAATCCCAGACTCGTTTGTCGGGTTAACTCTGTATTAGGACTGGTGGTGGGATTTGTCCGAGTGGTACACAAGGACAAATTACCAGGGAAGACCAGGATCGTTTTGGGTGAATACAAGGATCGCTCCAAAAATCATTTCTACCAGACTCGGGTTGCCTAAGGATTAATAACACGTTCTACCAGACTAGGGTTGTTTAATGATTAATAACAGACGTATCTGAGTCTCGAATAAACTTGAAGTTTGTGTTGTGCCTACCGGGTAATTCTCTTAGAGATTCCTTTTATCAAACTCAAAAGGATGAGGTGTAAAATTAAATTTTCGCTCAAGCTTTTATCAGCTTATAATTATTCTATATCGGCAAATAAGAGATCATCGAATCCACCTCCATCAACTGTATGTGCCACCGTTGTAATGTCAGTAAAAGTAGCGTTATTATGGATAAGAGGAACAGGATCTTTCCTTTTGACCCATTCTGAGCAAATATTTTTTCAACATGATGACTTTGTTAGTTAACGCTAGCTAAATTTGATTAATGCAGTCCATAATAGAAAATTTTTTCCACATATCAATGACTGTTAAATCCTTATTATGATCTAGTTTGTCTATCACGTGTTGGAATGAACATTTTTTGTAGGACGTTTTAAAAGTAACAATAATCACTTGGTCTAGCGATTATATTAAGGATATAGTGTTAGGTGGCAGAAAGCAAGGCAGGCTAGTAGGTAGTGTACTTAGTCTACCAATCTGGAGGTGGTTGTTTACAGAAAAAAAAATTATAGCTTGAAGGCTATGTAACTATCCTTCTACTTTCATCACCTGTCTTACCTCTTCTCTATCCCTTTCCTAAAGAATGTAGCGCGGTTGTGACTAAATAGGCGTTGCTGCTTTAAATTTGTTTTTAATTTAAAGAATTTTAAAATTTTTTAATGTTTTGAATTTTTTTAAAAATAAAATTATTTATTTATTCCGCAAAACTCTTAAAAAATTCTCCGCTTATTTAAACTTAAATTTTTTCATTGCTAATAAAGTTTTAATAAAAATATAAAATTGTTTATAATAATTATAGTTATTTGACTTTTTTAAAATATTTTTTTAGTATTTAATTATTAAGCACTAGGTCATTATTTAATAAAAAAATTTTATAAACTTTATTTTTTATTATTTTTTTTTTAATATTTCGCCAAACTATTGGTTGGCATCATCAGGATAAACTAAAAAGAAGAATATACATATAAATAATTAATCAAAATTGAAAAAAATTTTTTGATTAACAAATCCAAAAATGAAAAGTTGTTGCCGCTTTCGTTTTATTGAGTTTACCTCCTACAGACTTGAATCTGCTCACCAAACCTGCAACCTCCAGATTCTTTTTGAATTTGTTCAAACTCATTTTCTTTTCTTGTTTTTATTTTTATATTTTTATTTATATCGAGCTCACTTAAATTATATATAATAATTATAGTTATTTGACCTTTTTAATATTTTTTAGTAGTTAATTATTAAGCTTAAAAAAAAATAATAAAAAATAAAGTTTCTAAAAATTTTTTATTGAATAATGACCTAGTGCTTAATAATTAACTACTAAAAAATATAAAATTGTGGTTTTTTTTTGGAAAACAAAGTAAAAATCTCTGTTAATTAAGTTTAAAAATTAAATGTGTTTAAAAATTTGTTTTTCCCAAAAAGTCTACATAAATACCCAATAAATTATTACTTAAAAAGAAAAACAACAACAAAACAAAAATTATATTATTAATTTTATTTGTGTACTTTAAAATTAAACATTTGTCCATTTCCCCTAATTAAGATTAAGACCCAGTTAATCAAATAGCGCCAGTAGGCTTTTTAAATTTTTTTTTGCAAAAGTTTGTGAAAAAAAGTAAAAATGGAGGGTAATGTAAAATTTTTAAATATACTTTCTATAAAATCGTGTAATAATTTTATATAAATTGTATAGTTGGGGATTGCGGAAAGTATTGTTCCCCCGAAAAATGATACTAATTAAAACGAGAGTAAATTGTATTTCCAAATAAGGGAATTGCTGGGCTGTTCCAATAAAATGATAATAAATGCCCTAGATATGAGCAACAAATAGAATCCCGTAGCAGGAAGCGAGATCTGTTACCCTTAATAGTAAAACGGTTACGTGTGATTAGATTTACATCCGCGCCTGGCCATGAAGCCTTAATCAGATGGTGGATCAAACCACTGCATAATTTGGAACATCATGCTCGTCCTAGGAAGCCCAAGCTATAATTCTATGCAACAACACTTTCTAGTTGCAACTTCGATGATTCCAGAGCAGGGCTGCAAATCATCACTCCTTGCTTAAGAGTTGGAGACTTTCCAACTCCTGTCCAGAACACATGTCTAGCATGCTCACTGGACTGGATTATTCACCTAGCGTGTCATTAACGGCGAAATGATCCTGGCCACCATAATAACCATTATACTATTATGGGGCCGCGAAACCACAACCACCACGATACTCCCACAAAGGCCCAACCTCAATAATCAGCCAGAGAACAGTTAAGTGTCTAAAGAGACAAATAACGGAACTCTGCGGGTCACTGATTCCCGTGGAAATAAAGTGGAGTTTCCAGTTGTACCCCTGCTGACTTCAGGGGACTGGGCTCCCTTTTTCCCCCAGTTGCACTGTGTCTAGATAGTCGAAGTGGCCCCGGGGGTAGTAAAACGGTTAGTATGGACGACTAAAGCAAATCCCTCTATGATAGCTACGGAGCTCAAAAAAATATTGAATGTGCCGACAGGGGTGGAAACTATTCGCCGTAGACTTCTAGACAACAGCTTCAAAGCCTGCAATCCTCAAAAAGTGCCGCTCCTTTCCTCTAAGCGCGTTGCTAAACGGTTATCTTGTGCTAAAGCACATCTAAATTGTCCGAATCAAAGAAACGTGGAGAAAAGTGCTATGGATGGACGAATCCAAAATTGTTTTTTTTTTGTTTTGGTGGAAAGGGATCCAGATGTTTTATCTGTAGGTCACCTAACAGCAAATACAAGCCGTAATTCACAGCAAAAAAAATCAAACATGGAGGTCATAATATTATAGTACGGGGTTGCTTAGGTGCCCCTGTAGGCTGGTAGGTAGTGTACTAGCTTGTCAGTATGGGGGTTGTAAGTTCGATTCCCAACAAAGACCTTGATTTTTTTTCACTACAAAAATAAAAATTGATTGTCGGTAGGGCTGCTCAGCGATGAAGGTATAGTCTGTGGTCACTGTGCTGTCTTATATACGGCAGTTAATTTTCGACTAGCCTTCTACTTTCACCACCTGTTTCATCCCTTCTCTATCCCTTTCATAAAGAATATAGCACGGTACTTGACTAAATAGGCATGGTTGCCTGAAGTGCCACTTCCCTTTGTGCCGTGCGTGCTTCTCATATCAAGGTGTGGGTCCTATATATTGGATCGAAATCTTTTGCGGATTCAACAGTTTATGTAAATATCCTTGATGAAATTATGTTGTCATACGCTTCCTGGTGTGGGTCTTCTAGCAATACAATGACCCCAAACATACCAGCAAAATGGCAAAAACAAAATGTTTCAACGATAACTCTATCAATGTAATGGAGTGGCCTGCACAGTCCCCAGATTTGAACCCTATCGAAAATGTGTAGGCGGACATAAAGAAAAGTGTATTTACAATTAAACTCACGTGCGTTGAAGGGCTCTGAGAAGCTGTGCAGAAAATTTGGAGTTCTATCAAAGTTGAAAGATGTCAGCGTTTTGTGGATTCCATGGGAAGGCGTTGTGCCGCGGTAATAGCAAACAAAGGGCACTAATTTTTGTTAAAACTGAACTGAAGTGCTATTATTTTGACTGTGTAGTTTTAAGTTTTTTTAGTTAAAAAGTTTATGATAATAAACGCATGTAAACGGAGTCAATATAAACTTGTGCGTGGTGCTATTATATTGACCGCAGCTGTATATAAAAACACTCAATTTTTAACTTAAAACTCACAACAAAATTTTATTCGAAATTATGCGAAAAAAATTAATATGAAAAAGTATTTTTGCTAAATAGCAATCAGAGAATTTTTCCTTTATTTGTTTGTTAACCAAAATCAACTAAAAGTTTTATTTTCTTTTGGTTTTTTGCCAAATTGCAATGTTTACAATTGGCGCCTTAGTTAAATGTTAACAAACAACAGATACGTTCACGGCACAGTTCACAGGTTGTAACAAACAGTCATAGAGCCAAGCGAAATGTAAATAAAGGTTTCATCTTAGGCTAGTTGTCAGTCAGTCAGTCACAATTTGTGATTCCTGCAATTTAAGTCTTGTTGTTTTTGTTTTCTTTTTTTTTTTGTTCATCAACCAAAAAAGGACACTAAATGTTAAAATAAAGTGTTTGCGCCTTGTTGTTATCCTTAAAAAACGCAAAAGAAAAAAAAATAAATAAAATAAGAAGGTGCTGTTGCATACTAATGGCTGGGATTGTTGTTAACATATTCAAGTTGTTGCTGTGGCTGCAGCTGCCTTTGGCGGTTTGTCTGCCTGAATGTTTTCCACCTGATGACAAGTATTTTTTGTACTTTTATTTTCCTTCTCTTCCTTTCCCATTTCACTCTTCTACCTTTTTGCATTGCAAATAGTGTTTGCTCAGGTTGATGCCTTTCAATCTTATGAGCTTTTTGCTATAGCATATCCTTAGGGGCTTCGGGTATGTATGTTTCATTTAACTGCAGCAATATATTTAGTTGTTTAGACTTTTCTGTTGCGTCATTTCTCTGGTCCCTGTTGTCTGTCATTGACTGCCTGCCATTGTATGTATATGTGATGACTGATTTTTGTTTTGTGTCACATAACTTTTGATGTCAACAGCCTGATTTTAGGGGTGTTAAAGTACCTTTACAAGGACACATTAATCATAACGGTGACATTTGAATAAAAAGTGCTAAAGTAGCAATGTTTTGGACAAGTTTTGAAACTTATAAAAAATTTAATTAAGTTCAGTTTCCTTATAAACATGTACACGAGTGTATTGAATACATTGTAGGGAAAATGCTGGCGATTTAAAGCCTCCTTCGTCACTAAATGTTGTTTATAGCGGGGTGAAAATATGTACCTTAAGCCATAGTATTGCACTTAGTTAAAAGTTAGTTCTGAGCTACTTCTGTACTTGAATTGTCTAGAACCCTCGTAAAACCCATGGGAAAATGGTATACACGAATAAAGGTGGATTATACAGTTTTGTATGATTTTACGTCGACCCTCGTCAAATTTGGTTGGTGAACAAACCGGTTTCGGCTATTTGCCATCTTCAGTGTTCTTTTTTACAATTACACAACCCGAGTTCTACAACTCGACTCCATATCGATAGATTATAACGACACGTTCTCGCGTTATGCTTGGATAGAGCTTGCGGCGTCCAGGGTTTGTTACAAAAAAAAAATTTACTTCACTAATAACACAAGAGACACTTTTGTTTTACTAATAATATTTTTTATTATAATCCACTCTTAAACTAAGTTAGAATTACACTACAGCACTACTGACCATGCCAACGACGATCCACCGCTTCGTGGCCTTCAAGAGTTCTCTCCGCCGGCTAGCCTACTGGTCCAGTCTGAGGAGAACAGTTTGCCTGTCCACCAATTTTTGACTTGTTGCGGTTGTCACGAATAAGATTCTGAGACAACCTTTTCACGTCTAAATTGGTATTAGCCTTTTTACGATCTTGTCCGTCTTGTTCAGCTAGGGCGAATAAAATTCTGGCCTTGCTGAGCAAAGCGCGGCCTTGCTCTGGCCTCAGTCACCTGGGCGAATAAAGTCCTGGCCAGGTGAAGCAGCGACAGAACTTGCTTGGCCGTAGACCTGAGCTGTACTCAATTAATTCAAAGTCGAATAAAACTCTGACTCTGATTAACTGAGCTGAACCTATTCGCAATACTATTTCAATTAAGTTGAATAAAATTCTAACTCACTTAAAAGAAGTCTTGCCCAGTTGCTTGCTCGTGACCAACTCCCCTCAAAATCGTAATTATCTCGTTTTTATATGTTTCTGCCACCATACCACTAAACGACAGCTGCTTGCGACTGTTCAGGGTTGTGTTTAATGGTATGTTTTCCTTACGGATGTAACTTCCTGTTAATAGGTGGCGCTTCTTAACGGCTATTATAATTTCAAATATTTAATTAACAAATAAAAAATGTAATTATAAGATATAATTATGAATTATATAAAATGAAAAGTGTATAATAATAATGTTCTCTTTAAAAAAATTATGAAATTCATTAAACAATAAATATTCAGAAATGTAAAAAATGTAAAAAATTATGAAATTCAGTAAAAAAAATTAAAAAATTTTGAAAATATATATATATAGAGTCTAATTGCTGCCTGCCGACTTTTGGTCGTCACAAGATGTGGCAGCTTGTTAAAAATGGAGCACTACTGTACGGGATAAACTAGCCTTAAAAGGCGTGGTTAAGTCAGTGTCATCATACTTCAATTTAAGTATAAAATAAAGGTAATTCCAAGTAGCAGGACAATTGTGGATGTTTGCCAAACAATCGTAACCAAATTTTGATTTGAAACTGAATTCATCCTCTGCTTTTGATAAATAGAAATGGTATTTCAGTCGTAAAGATGCTTCCAACTAAATAATGCTTTTCTCAAAGCAGACGGGAGCTGTACTTGCCTTAAAAATGATGTATTTATACAGTATTACGTTTATTCCTTTTAATAAACGTTTTGTTATATTTAATTCTTTTATTGTAAAATAATAACACAGCACAGCACAGCAGTTTAAAATTAAATTAAATGATATACGATACCGATAACGCCTTAAAAGATGCTTTATTATTTTGATGTCTTCGCTGTTTTAAATGGTTCTCGCATATACAAAAACATTCTACTTTAGTAATAACCCCATACAGTTGTTGTTATTATCATTTAGTGTAGGCGTGTGCTTGGCTGTGTGCTTTTTTTCTGTTGTTTAGCTTATTTCGTGGAATTCCTTATAAGCATGTTGCTGTTGTTTTGTATATGTAAGATCTCTTAGAAAACTACGCAGTTTATAAGACACACAATAGGTCATTTCGGTTACTTTTTCTACTGATAGCTATTTTTGTTAAAAACGCAAACAAATCGTTTTCGTAAATAATCTTCATCACATATTTATTATTTTTTTTACTCCTTTTTCCTATTTTTTTTTAGAATTAGGATTCGTTTAAAGTTTAGAATTTAAAATTGTTACTTCTTTTCTATTTTCAGTAATAAAAACTAATTGAAAATTTGTGAAAATTATATTTTCTATTACTATTTCTTTAAACAAATGACTTTGTTTATGTAAATTATATTTAATTTTTACTTTTAATATTGATATTAAAGTTAATTCATTTACCAAAAAAATTTTAAAATTATTTATTGTTTTTGTAATAATGTACTTGTTTACTGCTATCGTACTTTTTCAATATTTGTTTTGTTATTATAACGGATTTTTAAAATGTGGCAACACCAACAACATGATAGTTTTGACATTTCGTTTTTTCACGTATTCATAATAAATAAATTGGCAATTGTTACAATGAATTCAATTTTGCAGGAAAATCGCAATGGTGGTTCTGGTAAAGTTACATTTCGGAAAATTTGTGTTATTTTCGGGTAACATAATCATACTTCTGAGACCGCTATTAAGAATTTATTGGTTAAATTTGAAATGTGCGAACAAAAACGCGTATTCAACTGGGTTGTTCAACTGAAAACATCGCAGCCGTGAGCCACAGTGTTGAAGCAGATCCAAATTTGTCAATTCCTCGTTCTTCTCAACAATTGAGGCTATCCAAAATCACCACGAGGCGATTTTCGGGTAAGGATTTGACTTACAAGGTTCAGTGGTGCAGCAATTGGAGCCAACCGACCATGCACATCGCCGTAAATTCATTCAGGAACAACCGGTTGGTTTTTCTGAAAGAAGCCTATTTTCACTTGTTAGGGTACGTCCACAGGCAAAATTGCAGCATTTGGACTTCTCAAAATCCTAGAGCGATTATTGAGAAGCCTTTGCATGCTCAACGTGCCACCCTATGGTGCGCTTTGTAGTCTGGAGGCGTGACTGGACCATTTATTTTTCGAAGATGCGACTGGAAATACGGTAACGATCAATGGATCACGCTGTCGTGAGACGCTAACAACTCAATTTTGGTCTATTATTGACGTCGTGAATATCACTTGCATGTAGTTTCAACAGGATGGTCGCACATGCCACACAGCCAATGAACGATCAATTTATTTCAAACCAAATTTCCCGATCTCTTAATTTCACGACAATTAGCAGTTATGTGGTCAGTCAGATTATGTGATTTAACAGCACTGGATATTATTTTGTGGGGTTATGCTGAGAACAGAGTCTAAATGGACCAAATTGAATCGATTTCAGCCTTAAAACTTAAAATCCGTGATATAACAAATAAGAACCACCATTTTGTCAAAAAGTGATTAAAAACTTTGTTGAAAGAATCGACATCTGTCAGCATGGTTGTGGTGGACATTTGCCAGATATCCATTTTCAATCATAATTGTCGGACTTTTCTCTTCGTAAAACAACAAAAATTCGAATCATCTTAATCAAAATTTTTTCTTTTCTTTTATTTTAGAAAATAAACTTCTTGTTGAAAAACCCTTAATTATAAAACATTTACTTTTTAAAATTTACACTTGAGTTTTTTAATAAAAAGATTTCATATTTTCGCAATGAAATCACTTATTTTTGTTTGAAGTAATTCCATCAACTTCCTTAAAGTTTTTAATTGTTGTAATTAATTATATTAAAGTTTACATGTGACAGTTTAACGACAATAAAAAACTGTTAATTTATGCTTAAGAATTGTACAACATTTTTCAGAATTTATAATAACGACTAATAGCACAACGAATGCTATGAAAAGTTTTATTAAGATTCCAAAAAGGAAACATTTTTAACATGTACATATTTACATGCCGAAGGATATTATTAAACAAATGTTTTATGTAGAAGTTTTTTGCCTGTAAAATAAATTCGCTTCCATATTATTCTAATTGACAAATATTAAAACATTTAACTAAAACTCAAAAGCTAATCGTCTGGAATATGTTGGCTTTAAAAGGCACATTTAATTGCTTCTTAAATTTAAAATAGCCAAAATGTCAATTACTATGACAAATATCGAGGCAGTGTTATCAACTTAAAAAGGAAATAAAAATGAAATGGTCCACGTATGTAATGACTTGGCGTGAGAACGGCTGGATCAATTTGGCTGATTTTTGTTTTATTCGATTCGAAATTTTCAAAAGATGGTTTGTATGAAAAAAAAAAAAAAAATAAAATTTGCCGGAAAACTTAAAAAATGCTTTTATTAATTTTCTTTTCTGTTGTTGTTGTAAACACAAATAAGTTATTCACGACTCGACATATTCGTTCGAACTGTTTTGATGAAGCTTATGGTTGTTTGTATGCTCATGACTTTGTATACGTGCAAACACACACGTAAGCATTCTCAGCATACGCTAAAAAAACCCGTAGATCAAATTTAAAAAAAAAAACACAAAACAAAAAGAAAACAAAATAAAAGACCTAATAAAGAGAGGCAACATCTTCAACTTGGGCGCAACCAAACGTTGTTCTAGCATGTCAACAATCAAAAATGTATTTTTTCTGTTTGAAGATTTTTTTTAATTCATTGCTATACATATCTGCCAGATCTTTTAGAGATAATACAGTTACAATTTTGGGGGAAAATCTTACTTCAATTAAAATTCGCAATAAAATCACATGTAAAATTCTAATAAAAATTTTTATGAAACAGTTCATATTTCGTCCAACCATTCATTCCAGCCTTCAATTAAAAGACTAATGATTATGCTACCTTTGCACAGTCAAAATACTGCGGCCATTTAAATAATTTCAGTGGGCAGGTTAAACTTTTTATTTATTCAAAAAGACATGTTTTTGTTAAACAGGCGAATATTATTTTTGCCGAGTTCTTTATAAAAACCTATCAATTAAATATTATTTATATAAATTTTTGTATACTAATTTTATCATTATTTTTTTATTAATTCTGTTAAAATAAATACTTTAATAAATATTTAAAATAAAATAAATAATAATAATTATAAAACACTTTTATTAATAATAGCTATTTCTAAGCTTATATTTATTAATATATTCTTAAAATTTTTAAAAATTTATTTTATATGTAAATAAATTGTATGTAAATAGATTGCATGTTTTTCAATAAAGTTCAAATTCTTTAGTGAATTTGTTTTCAATTTAGTAAAATATGCATTTTAAGTTTCATTTTTAAAATTTTCGCCTTAAAGTGTATAAATTTATACCAAAAAACTTATAATTACATATATATAAAATTGACTTGTATGTATGTATGTCATTTGTACATATACATACATAGGTTTTAAAAAACATCAGCAAGCTTTGCTTATGTTACAGAATTTGCCAGGAGAGCCCAACGAACATGATACGTTTTCAATAATTAGACTTTATTTCGAAGTAATTTTTCTTAAAAAATAATCCCTCAAAAATAAAAGCTAAACTTCGAACGATTTTGTTAGCAGTCAACATTTTTTAAAATTTGAATGATTATCTACGTCTAGCATTATCTATCTATTCTTATATATTGTTAGACATTCCCCCGGGGGCACATGATGGTCTTTTTGGTACCTACTATTCTATTTAGACTGGTGTCTTGCGGGGTAAAAGGGAGCCCAGGCCCCTCAAAGGCTAGTAGGAGTCACCTGGACAATCCACATATTTCCACGGGAATCAGTATGCTCGCAGAGTTCACTATTTGTCTATTGAGACAATTAGCTGTTCTCTGACTGATTATTGAGGTTGGCCCCTATATGGAAGTATCGTGGTGGTTGTGGTTTCGAGACCCTCATGAGAGTTTGTGGGTCGGATCATTCAAAATGAACACAATAAATGGTTCAGGTCTAGTAAGTATGAATGCCGTCGTGTTCTTAATTATATTAAGGTTCATGCGTTCTGGACCAGGAGTTGGAAAGTCTCCAGCTCTTTAGCAAGGAGTGAAGGCTGCGGCCTACTTCGGGCTTTCGAAATTGCTACTAGGAGTGACCGGAGGATATACGTATTCGATGGCCTCCTAGGGCGTGAATGACGTTTGCAAATCATTCAAGTGGCTTGACAACCATCTGATTATGACTATCTAGTCGGTGCAGATGTAAATAAAATCACATCATATTGTTAGACATTGGCAGTGGAAAAACTGACTGAATCTACAACAGGTCAGATTTCCTTTCCAATGGGCTCTTGCCAATTCACAACGTCTAAAGACGAACTAATTGCAAAACTGTTCACATACATTGCTCAAAATTATAGCGATTAACTTTGTTTTAGAGAAAGAACCATTTTGGATGCAAAACACGTTAATTAAAAAAATTCAAAAATCCAAAGCTTAATTAATGGCGAACGGTATTCACATAAATCGATTGGTTCGACTATCGATCCCGATAATATTGTTAACTAACCCGTAGAGTTCCTAAATTCATTAAACTTACCGGGAATGACACCACATAACTTCTAGCTTAACATTGGAGCGGTAATAGTCATGGTACGTAACCTGAATCAGCCAATACTATGCGATGGTATTAGATTTGTTATTAAAACGCTGATGGCAAAAACTTAGCAATAATAATTATAGGAGAAGTTGTAGGTGAAGAGCTGCTTACTCCAACATTACCTATCATACCAAGTGATTTACCATTTGAGTTCAAACGTCTCCAATTTCCCTTTCGCCTTGCATTCGTAATGACGATTAATAAATCCCATAGACAATCGCTAAAAGTGTGTGGGTGAATCCTAGAATCCCAATGTTTTTCCCACGAGCAATTGTATGTTTCATGCTCAAGAGTTGGGACACCGTTCAGCACTGTTTATTTTCTCTCCCAACAGAAAAACAAGCAATATTGTTTCCTATCAAGCTTTAAAATAAACTGTATGCTAACATTTTTTGTTTGTTTATTTTTTAATGAATTATCTTAAGAACTATTAAAACAATAAATTGAAAAAAATTTGTGTCGTTTCTTCTTTGTACTGAACATTTTTTCCTAACTCCACAGGAAATATTAATCATTAGCAAATCATTTCCGAGCGAAGCCGGGTCGTACAGCTAGTTATTTATTATTTTAGTAAAGAATTAGCTTAGTGCAGTGATGGCAATCTAACAGGCGTATAAAAAAAACTTAAAGCTTAAAGGTTTAACTGCCGTTGTTAAACACAATTTCCTAAAGTTGTATTCAAAAAACGCTTTTACCTTAAAATACCTTTGTTAACTTTAAAGTAGGAAAAACCTAC
Organism: Trichopoda pennipes; assembly: GCA_030448955.1. Lineage (NCBI taxonomy): Eukaryota > Metazoa > Arthropoda > Insecta > Diptera > Tachinidae > Trichopoda > Trichopoda pennipes. Next base: position 9,946,602 of record JASKUP010000056.1, on the reverse strand, counting down.
AATAAATTCACAGTTCAATTTTATTATTGAAAGTTTAAAAACAAAACAAATTTTGTGTACAATAAACTGAGCCGTTTGTTTTAAAAGTGGCATAAGTCACTTTGTTTTTGTCATCTTTTTTATTTTAAATTAGTTTTTAAAACATTTTATAGGGAATATCATGGTAAAATTGAATCCATTGAAATTTTAGCCATTTTAACTAGTCTGTATTTAGTTTTCTTTCTGAAACGGATTTTTTTAATGATTGTGTTGAAATAAATTTTTTTTTCTCCATGTTGTGTACTGTGAAGGATTTTTTCGACAGGGCGCTATTACTACTATTACTATTTTGTCCTTTACATAAATCACTATGTGCAATAATATGCTTTTGAATTGTGACATTCTTAGATATTTTATATAACACGAACTTTCTAAGAATAAAAAAATAATGCTAAGTATGTGTAGTATTTTAGATATCACTATAATATGATTCAGTAAACTGTACAATTCTTTCGAACTAATAAAAATAAGTCCAATAATCACAACAATACTTCATATACACTTATTACATGTTTCGATTTCTTTCACACGAAGCTTCGTAATTAATGTCCTGAGTACAGCGACTTACGCCGCTTTCAAAATAAACATTTTTGTTATACCGTTAATTATCAACACTCCTCTCAAACAAATCTCAATACTTCTTAACTTATTAATTTCAAATTTATTAAAAAACTGTTCAGTTTTGACTTATGCCACTTTCAATGTAAACGGCTCAATTGACAATTATACATTGTTATTCCAAAAATTTTTAAAAATGTTTATTAAAAACAAATTGTAGTATACAAATAATAATAAAAACTAAAGCATAACATGTCATTCGTTACAAAACATTTTTACGTCTTTATTTTATATCTTACAAAAATAAAGGGTGTTTTTTTAAGCCCGATAGAACTTGAAATTGTAAAAAATAACACAAAAAATTAAATTGTAATCAAAATCTCTTTTTTATTCGAAGAATCAATACGTGACATTAACATTTGAAAATGATTTCGGGCATATGGGCACCGCGGCTGTTCTTGACGCAGCGCATTCTGGACGTCCAATTTTGGGCCACTTTTTTGAGCACTGCTGGGCGTATGTCACGAATAACACGAACAATGCTGTCCTCCAAGGCGTCAATTGTTGCTGGTTTATCAGCATAAACCAGTGACTTCACGTAGCCCCACAGGAAATAGTCGAGTGGTGTCAAATCGCACGACCTTGGAGGCCAATTGACAGGTCCATTTCTCGAAATCAACTTATCGCCAAATTTTGATTTCAATAAGTCGATGGTTGCGTTCGCTGTATGGCACGTAGCGCCATCCTGTTGAAACCACATCTCGTCCGGATCAATGTCATCCATATTTACAAACAAAAAATCAATGATCATGGTGCGGTAACGATCTCCATTGACCGTAACGCGAGCTCCGGCCTCATTTTTGAAGAAATAAGGTCCGATGATGCCACCAGCGTGAAAACCGCACCAAACGGTGCATTTTTCTGGATGTAATGGAGTTTGTAGGGTCTGTTGTGGATTGGTCTCACTCCATATGCGGCAATTTTGTTTATTAACAAACCCGTTAAGCCAAAAATGCGCCGCATCGCTTAACACAATTTTGCGATAAAACAACGGGTCAGTTGCCAACTGCTCTAGAGCCCAATTGGCGAAAGAACGACGCATATAATGGTCTCATGGCTTCAATTGCTGCACCAGCTGGATCTTATACGGGTGTAGGCCGAGATCTTTGCGCAAAATTGTCCACGTAGTGGACGGACAGAGCCCCAATTCCTGCGACCGACGACGAATTGATAAATTTGGATCTTCTTCCACACTTTCGTTTACAGCGGCGATATTCTCCTCAGTACGCACATTCCTTCGACGTGTTGGTGTTATTGCATCCTCTAGAGAGTATGTGGTACGAAATCTATCGACAGTTCGACGAATGGCTTGTTCAGATGCACGATTATGTACGCCATAAAAATGACGAAGTCGTCTATAAGTTGCGCGAATCGACGACTGATTTGGATAATTTCGTAGCGTTAAAGAGTCTATTCATGATGATTTGTCAGAGTATACTGAAACAAATAAAAAAAATGTTTCATCAAAATTTCATTTTTTGTGTTACTTTTTACAATTTAAAGTTCTATCTAGCTTAAAAAAACACCTTTTAGTATACAAATAATAATAAAAGCTAAAGCATAATATGCCATTCGATACAAAACATTTTTACGTCTTTATTTTATAGTTTACAAAAATATAATTATAATTAATTATTTAAAACATTTATTAACAAACGTCTGTTAGCCTTTAAGTGTTTGTTAACTAACGTGTACTTTAAAGCTCAAGTAAGCGTTTTTTATGCATACAGCCGTATAACTTTATCCTCTATTAAAACTTGTGTTCTTTTAATTAATTTTATTTTCTTATTCTCTTTTTTTTAGCAACAAGTTGTTGAACTATCCGGCTATGTGATAATACTAGTCGAAAATTCTGAAGGAAAAATCAAACTATATGGCTCACCACCCGATCGTGATAATTTGGAAGTGGGCGATGAGATACTCGAAGTTAATGGCTTAATACTGGATAATATATCGCGTACGGAAGTTATACGACATATTCATGATGTAAGACTGCAAACAAATTGTCATATTTCTTAAATGTATTAAAATTTAGGAAACTTTTATACCTTTACAGTGTATCAAGTCCTGTACAATATGCCTGCGTGTACGAAAGAAAAATGATTCCAGGCTGGGTAAGTAAATAAATTTATTAAATATTTTGTTTTTTATTTTTTTTATTACTAAACTTTTGAAAATCATAAAAATTGTAATTTTATAAAATGGTAACAGAAAAGTACCTTTTGCATAGTTTTTGTGTTTTAAGCATAGTACTCTGTTCTAATTTGCGAAAAGTGTTGTGCAACAGTTAATATTTCGCTTGAATATTTAGACAATATGTTGCCAGCTGATTCTCTCTTTTTATCTAATATTAATGTTGCGCATTACGGCAGACAGGATGGATGAATCGCAATAAAATTATGACTTATTTTAATTCCAACATCTGTTACTTGGCAGCGAAAATTAGCTTTTTTGGAGGAGATTCCTGATTAAAAATAGTTTACGAAATAAAAAATTTATAATTTCACTAAAGAGGCTTTAAAAATAATTAAAATTATCAAAATGCTTTCATAAAAAGATCAGTTTTTCAACAAAAAAAATGTTTTTTTATTAAATAACTTTTAATAAGGTGGATACATAAGGCAATAGATTTTATTGCAAAGAATAATATAAACATATACTTTTATTAAAGGAAAAACTTTGGCTATTATACAAAAATTCATATACTTATTTCAGCCGTTTGTTTTGTGTGGCCGGTCTTTAAAAAATTTGAAAACTCTTATTTTACTATGTAAAAATGACTATTATGTATTAATATTAAAAATAAGTAGAGCAGAGATCTCATCGTAAAGCATAACAATAATTTTTAATCGTACATTTTCGCCAATCTCATTAGGCAATTTTAACTACCAGGAATTTATATAATTGAGGAAAGGCGCGTTAACATTATTTTGGTTTTGTTTTTTTGCCATATCCACCAACGTTGTCATCACATCTGCCACCTTTGAGACACCTACTCACATTTCATTTCGATATACGTTTTTCGATGAAACTACTGCGTTTTTCTAAAACAAAATAAAAATCTGTAAAACTGTAATTAAAGTTACGTTTTAAATTAGAATAATAAAGACTTGGTGTCTACTTACATATAAATAAGTTGTTTTTTTCTCCGGTAGTGTAATAGACAGCATCTCAGAATCAGATAAATTATCTTGCGTGGGCTGCCGATCTGGCGTGCTTAACGGCTGTGAGCAACTGGTTCTACAATCAAATTTACATCACTTACGAAAGTTACAATAAGCAACAATAAGTTAGAATAATAACACTTACGTTCTCAATTTCGACGTCTCAGTAAAGTCCTCAGAAAACTCCCAGGGATCCTCAGATTCGTCTGAAGAGAACGGCAAGTCGCATACACTACCAGATTTTTTGATGCTTTTTTTTTTGCTTACATGCTTCATCTAATAATAATCAAAAAAGACCATACATATGTATGTATATACATACATATGCACAGGTTTTCCAATCTCTTTAGCAATATCTATCCACGATGATTTCATGGCACTGCGGTTAGAATATATCATTTGGGACTTATCCCAAATAACTTTTCTTTTTTTTACTACAGAAATAACGATACGATTTTCTGCGTCAATAAATTTTATTTTTTCTTTTTCACTTTTTAATAAATTTACACTTTTCTCCATACTTTTACTTTTTGGCACAACAAATTTAAAATTAAAAATACAGCTGTTGCTCACAATTCCGTGCGAAAAAAGTGCTGCTCATATTGTTTCGTAGTTAAAAAAAAAAATGTTGCCCGAAATGTTTTTCATTTAAAAAAAACATGCGGCCAGAAACATTTCGTGACTTTTTCAAAAATAAACAGAGTACTAGTTTAGCAACATTATTTCTTATTTATTTCCTACGAATTATTTTTATATGGGCTTTGACAGCATTTCGCACGAAATTATGAACAGAGTATCAGGCTTTATGAAAATAGTGATAGCAAAAAAAGTACGTTGCACTTCGGTTAAAAGTCACAGTGTTAATAAATATTGGTTGCTATAGACTTCAAAATCGTTAAAAAGCTTGAAAATATCCATTATATGTAAACAATTGGAAAATGCTTGAAATAGTAAAGGGTCCGCCATCTAACGTTTTTTTTTCAACTAGTGCTTATTTCGTGAATGGTAACACTTAGCTCATGTTTGATTTGACAGATAATTAGTTTTTTTCTTCCGCTGAACGAATATGGTTGTGTATACGCTTGAACAACGCTGGGAAATATTGCGACATTACTTTGAAAATCATGGCAATGTTGCAGAATGTGTGTGCGAAATTTACGTACGTATTTTGGAAGAAGAGAAGCACCGTCAGCTCCGTATGTTCGTTATCTTGTGAAAAAAGTGAAAGAAACTGACATCCTCATCGATAAACCAAAACGTGAACAGCTAAAAACAGTGCGTACACCCGAGAATACTGCTGTTCTGGCAGAAAGTGTGCGTGAAGCGCCATCAACATCAATTCACCGTCGTTCTCAACAATTGAACATTTCACAGACATCATTAAGACACATTTTGCATAAAGACCTTGGTATAACGCCATACAAAGTCCAGTTGGTTCAGCAGTTGAAGCCAAGTGACCATCCAATGCGTTTTCGCTATGCTACGTGGGACTGCGATCGACTTACAGAAGATGCCGTTTTTGCAAAACAAAAAAATCATCTTTTCAGATGAAGGTCATTTTGATCTTGGCGGATATGTAAACAAGCAAAATTGTCGGATTTGGAGCTGCTGTAGTTTGGCCATCTCGAAGCTGCGACTTAACACCGTTGGACTATCATTTGTGGGTTGCCGTGCTTTAAAGGACAATATTCATGAAGCCATTGGTGAAATACAGCTGCACACAATCGATAATGTGCTTAAAAATTGGACCGATCGTGTAGGCTACTGTATGGCCAGTCGAGGCAGCCACTTGAATGAAATTATTCTCCATTGTTAACCGGAAGGATTGTGCTTTCAAATAAAAAAATGAAAATTGAGAAAATATTCAGTACTTTTGTTTAGAGCATTTAAAACAAAAAAAAAAAGGTATTTGGCGGACCCGGTGGAAAAGTACTTTTGCACATAACGTTTAAAAGCCATCGTTTTCACAAAAAATATTTATTAAATTAACACACAGTTAATAAACGGTAAATAGTAGTAGAATGGATTGATTATAAGACAATTTCAACTGATTAACGAGCAGTAGAAAAGTACCTTTTGCACTTCGGTTAAAAGTCACAGCATTAATAAATATTGGTTTCAATATATTTTAAAATCATTAATAGGCTAAGAATATCCATTAGATTAAAATTAGAAAATGCTTTCAATGTTTAAAAGTTATCGTTTTTGAAAAAAATATTTATTAAATTTATTTTTAAAAGTTAAAAATTACCATTTTTTATTAACACACAGTAAATAAATGTTAAATAATAGTACTAAATTACTTTTCGTTAAATACGAAAATGGAAGTGATTCTAATATTGTTCTCAAATTAAAGAAAAATTATAATTTTTCATCTATATCAGTGATGGGAGAACTTTTTGAACTTTTTGGGTGGCGCGCCAATAAATTACAAAAAAATTTTGCGGCGGGCCATTAAAATAAAAAAAAAACATAGAGGGTCATTCATTAAAAAATTATGGGGTTGCTGTTCAATTAAAAGCTCGGTTTAAGCTCTATATTTATTAGTTATATTACGTAATATTTTAAAACAACATAAAAATTTTTTAAGATACGGTCTATTATGATTTTAAGATTTTCCAGATGTATAGGAAGCATGGATCTGTTTCTGACTTGACATAATTTCCTCAAAATCTGGTTCCAGCTGGGAGGATGCAACTTTTAATAAATTAAACAGACTCTCGTCTGACAATCGGTTTCTTATTGAATTTTTTCTGCATTTCATTACTGAAAAGGCCTGTTCACATAAATATGAGGAAGCAAACATTGCCATAATTTTCTGCGCATGATTAATTAGCTTTGGAAATTCATCTTTTGTTAAGGATTTATAGAAATTAAGCTTATCTGTATTTAAAAATAGCTGTTTTAAATTATTATTACATTGCAATTCTATAATTTCCAATTATAGATCAGATTTTTTTTTTTTAATAGGACCAGCACTCAGGGGCTGACCCCTACGTATGCAATGCACTGTGCCAGAACTAGGAAATTAGGTTACGGGAAGGGGGAAAGAGGGAGTAGTGTCTGTGGACATTCGATTTGAATTTCTCAGATTGAAAGTGACAGGAAAGACCTCCGAAGGGATCTTATTCCACATACGGACTGTTCTGCTGAAAAACGAATTTTCCCTGTAATGCGTAGTGCGATTCATTGGCCAATCAACCACAAGAGGATGTGCTCTCATCGAAAATCGAGTTAAACGTGAAAACGTGCGAGTATCAGGAACAAGTTCCCTAAAATCATTAGAGCACTTACCATTGTAGTAACGATAGAACAGTGAAATGCATCCCACATTGCGTCGATGCTCTAGAGAATCAATAGAGTTTGATACCCTACTGTCAGCAATGAGCCTCTTGGCCCTCTCCTGTACGCGGCCGAGTAACCCCAAAATAGACTTTCGAGCACCGGCCCATACATGAGAGTTGTATTCCATTTTCGGACGGATGTAGGTGGTATAGATAGTACGGAGATCGGATGGGGTGATGTATCTTCTACACCGCTTTAGAAAACCGAGGCACTTGAAAGCTTCTTTAGAAACCTGAAAAATGTGTTTAGTCCAACGAACATCACACTGAATTTTCATACCGAGAACATCAAGAGCTTCCGATTCCGTAATACCTATATCACCCATAGTAACAGATGCAGCACCACTACCAAACGAAGATCTATGCGTAAGCATGCAACATTGTGTCTTACGAGCATTGAATTCTACTCTATTCGCACGACCCCATTCTAAGATTGTCACAAGATCGTGATTAAGCGTATCATTCATGTTTTGCCTCCAAATGGCCTATTATCAATGGTCTATTATCAAATGAATATGAGTGACAAATGGCGCTGTCATCTGCAAAAGAATATATAGGGTTGAAAGTTCGACAAAGAAGGTCATTTAGAAAGATAAGGAATAAAGTAGGAGAAAGAACGGAGCCCTGCGGTACCCCTAAATTAATCATGAACTCGTCTGATGAAATCCCATCTATAACAACTCGTATAGTGCGATTTCTGAGAAAACTCGTTATAAATCTTGAAAAATTATCACCGACACCAAAAGCAACAAGTTTTGACAGAAGTGCATCATGCCACACTGTATCAAATGCTTTGGAAATATCTAGAGCCACCACCTTGCTTTCTCCGAAATGATGTATGGAGTTACACCATTGTTCCGACAAAAATGCTAACAAGTCACCCGTAGAGCGCCCCCTACGAAAACCATATTGTCGGTCACTAAGCAAGCTGTTGGACTCCAGGTATCTCACTAGATGGAAATTAATCATACTTTCAAATACCTTAGAAAGTGCAGAACAAATTGCGATTGGGCGGTAATTATCAGGGTTGTTAGCCTCCCCCTTTTTGGGGATAGGCGTTACATTAGCAACTTTCCAGCACTTCGGAAATTCTCCGACATGGTACAATGAGCTGAAAAGGGCTGCTAATGGACGCGCTAGCGTCGACGAGCACTGCTTCAAGACCAGTGCTGGTATCCCATCAGGCCCAGGAGACTTGTTTATGTTGAGATCTGTAAGAACCCTTTTAACCGCTCGAGCTCGAAAAAATATCCTCGGCATAGTAACTGATACTCTGTCGAGATCTGGCGGTGGTTGACTGCTTTCCGGCAGGAAAGCCCATTCTCAGGACATTAAAAGGCATTGAAAAAATATCTAAACATGGTTGGATTTTTTTAAAGTCAGCCAATCTGGCCTCAAATTCTGAATACAGTTTTAATAAAGATTGTGAAAAGACTTCTAACTTCTCTTCACTCACAGGCCTCAAAGAATTAAGTCTTGGAAAATGAGTCAAATAATTTTTTCCCAAATATTTAGAAAATATAAAAAATTGAGTTTTAAAAGACCTCAAACTGCCCCAAGTTTCATCTATAAATTGATTTCTTCCCTGTAACTTCTTGTTCAGTTTATTATGGTGCTCGAGTAAATGCCTGAAAAAAGCAAACTCGATGCACCAATTCCTATCATCCAATATTTCCCACTCATCCCAAATTTCACATTTGGTTTTTAGAAAAACTTTAATTTCTTCGAGAAGACTCTAAACTCTCGAGAAGGCATGCTCACAACTCAGCCACCTGATCTTTGTGTAATAAAGTACATCTGAAAATTCTGCATCAACATCCGATAAAAACTCTTGAAATTGTCGATGTAACAAACCACGGGCTCGAATTGTATTAATTCATTTTAAAATAATATTAAGGACGTGGTAAATATCCAAGGCAGCCTTGCAAAGAACATCTTGGTGGATTATACAATGTAAAAAAATTGTTTCGCTTTCAGGATTCTGACTTTTATAAACTCCTGCAAACCCCATAATTTTTCCCACCATGTTAGGTACTCCATCAGTTGTTAAATTAATTAATTTGGAAATTGGGGCATTAAGAGATTCCATCCCCGCTCTAAATTCATCATAAATTATTTTTCCTGTCGTCTTTCCTTTTAAAGATCTCAAACAAGCAAGTTCTTCGGTTATTACAAAGTTTTCATCAATTCCTTTGATAAAAATTAGAAGTTGGGCTGTATCACTCCTGTCAGCACTCTCGTCCATAGCGACTGAAAAATACTTAAACGAGTTGATTGGTTAAATTAGAAGAAATCGCTTCAATTTTTTTAGTGACCGTTCTACGTGACAGCCCTACAGATTCGAAATCTTTTACATTTTCTGGGCATAATACTTTTCCATTGCCAATTAACACATCCTAAATAAATTCTCCTTCAGAAAACGGTTTGTTACTTTTTGCTATTTTATAGGCAGCAATGTGGCCAGCTAACGTGGATGATCGCTGGATACTTCTTTGCTTTTTAAAAAAACATTTGCTGACTAGATATTTTTCTTTTCAATTGAACTTTCTTGAATGAATTTTCTTGTCATCATCTGTCATTTTATAGTACTTCGACCCAATAAGATGTTTTGAATTAAAGTGCCGAGCGAGATTATAATCTTTTAGTACAGCTACCGGTTCTTGGCAGATAAGACAAATAGGTTTTTGGTTATATTCCATAAAGAAGTACTTCCATGTCCACTCTTCTTGAAATACTCGACAATCCGAATCAATTTTTCTCTTTCTAAAGGGTGTTTTTTTAAGCCCGATAGAACTTGAAATTGTAAAAAATAACACAAAAAATTAAATTGTAATCAAAATTTCTTTTTTATTCGAAGGATCAATACGTGACATTAACATTTGAAAATGTATATGGGCATATGGGCACCGCGGCTGTTCTTGACGAAGCGCATTCTGGACGTCCAATTTTGGGCCACTTTTTCGAGCACTGCTGGGCGTATGTCACGAATAACACGAACAATGCTGTCCTCCAAGGCGTCAATTGTTGCTGGTTTATCAGCATAAACCAGTGACTTCACGTAGCCCCACAGGAAATAGTCGAGTAGTGTCAAATCGCACGACCTTGGAGGCCAATTGACAGGTCCATTTCTCGAAATCAACTTATCGCCAAATTTTGATTTCAATAAGTCGATGGTTGCGTTCGCTGTATGGCACGTAGCGCCATCCTGTTGAAACCACATCTCGTCCGGATCAATGTCATCCATATTTTCAAACAAAAAATCATTGATCATGGTGCAGTAACGATCTCCATTGACCGTAACGCGAGCTCCGGCCTCATTTTTAAAGAAATAAGGTCCGATGATGCCACCAGCGTGAAAACCGCACCATACGGTGCATTTTTCTGGATGTAATGGAGTCTGTAGGGTCTGTTGTGGATTGGTCTCACTCCATATGCGGCAATTTTGCTTATTAACAAACCCGTTAAGCCAAAAATGCGCCTCATCGCTAAACACAATTTTGCGATAAAACAACGGGTCAGTTGCCAACTGCTCTAGAGCCCAATCGGCGAAAGAACGACGCATATAATGGTCTCGTGGCTTCAATTCCTGCACCAGCTGGATCTTATACGGGTGTAGGCCGAGATCTTTGCGCAAAATTTTCCACGTAGTGGACGGACAGAGCCCCAATTCCTGCGACCGACGACGAATTGATAAATTTGGATCTTCTTCCACACTTTCGTTTACAGCGGCGATATTCTCTTCAGTACGCACATTCCTTCGACGTGTTGGTGTTATTGCATCCTCTAGAGAGTATGTGGTACGAAATCTATCGACAGTTCGACGAATGGCTTGTTCAGATGCACGATTATGTACGCCATAAAAATTAAGAAGTCGTCTATAAGTTGCGCGAATCGACGACTGATTCATCAAAATTTCATTTTTTGTGTTACTTTTTACAATTTAAAGTTCTATCTAGCTTAAAAAAACACCTTTTATTTTCGATTGACGTTTATGGGGGTATTTGCAATACACTTTATTATTTTAATTACACAAATAAAACTGTACGTTGGCAACTTTATAATTTTACTTCACAATTTATTCTTTACGTCACGAGACTTACACTTTTACTGATTGCTGATTAATCCATCGCTGGCCCTTTTATATTTGTTGCGCATGTTGTCTCGAATATTCAAGAATCTTCTAGATCTCACATATAATAGTTGTTGTTATGTTATACGATCAGTTTTCTATATTAGTTGTTTTTGTTTCATGCTTTTGAGGTTTCTTCTTCGCATATTGTATAGGAAAGTTGTTGTTCTCTTGTGTGTACAATATTTCCTAGAAAACTACGCAGCTTGGACACAATATAATAAGAAAACATCGCATGTTTTTGCTAAAATTGTCAATTTATGTCTTTTTTTAAAACATAATGTAAATTTATTTTTCTTTAGGTGATTAATTTATTTTTGTAAAACTCTCGGCGGGCCGGTTTGAAACCTCACGCGGGCCGGATGTGGCCCGTGGCCCGTAGTTCGCCCATCACTAATCTAAATGCATTTTAAAAATCACAGTTTTAATACAAATTGGTTTAATATATTTCAAAATCGTTTCCTTTAACTCTAAAGGTTAAAAATATCCATAATATATTAACAGTTACAAAATAGTAGTAGAAAAGTACTTTTGCCATAAGAAGTCTTTAAGTAAAAGGCATCTTAATTATTTTTAAAAGCTTAAATTAAAATAAAAATTAAAATTAAAGTTTAAGTTTAGTAGTAAATACATAGTAAATTTAAAGTTAAATAGTAGTAGCAAAGCAATTTTATAATTTTTGCAAAATATCAAAATAGAATGAATTCTATTATTTCTTTCAAACTAAATAAAGAAAAACTAAATTTGGGTTTCCTTGAAAAAAGTGGTAAAAAAGTACTTTTTGCAATTAAAAAAAAATAACATTTCTTTTAAGCTACTAAGGAAATATAAGGGAAATCTGTTTAATTTAATTTAAGAAGTTAACAATTGCCATATTGTGTAGGCATAAAACAGGTTATTTAAATAGTAGTAAAAAAGTACTTTTTGCTTATTGGCTAAAAGTCATTGTTTTTATAAAATAATGAATTGCATTTATAAGGCAATTTCATTTGATTAAACTATAGAATTTAAAAATAATCTTGTTAAGCTACAATACACTACTATTTAAAATGGTAGTAGAAAAAAAAATTTTAATTTTTTGAAAAATACTTTTCCCAGGTTCTTGCCAAAATAAATAAAAAGTGAATAAAACTTTTTTTTTTTGCATGGCAAAATTTCAGTTATTTAAAATAAGTAGTAGAAAGGTAAATACATATTTAAAAAAAATAGATTAAAATAATTTAATATTAACCTAGTAAAATTAGCGTACTAACAAGGTTAAAAGATTTGAAATTTAATAAAAAAATTACTTAAGCATATACTACTAAACAAATTTCTACTACTATTTTATATACTAGACTACTTTTAGTTTTAATAATTGATGTGATTATTACAAAAGTATATTTCGTCAAAAGAAATTATATTAAAATGTATGAAATAAGTACTTTCGGATACTGTCATTTGAAAACGTTAAAAAACTTAATCAGTAAATGAAGAACTGAAAATGATCTTTGAGTGAATAAGCTGAGATATCCTTCAGGATAACAAATAAAAAAACATGTCTTTCCTAAACTATAAAAAGCATAGATTGTCTTTTGCAACATTATACTCTAGTATTTGGTGGCACATCTTAATAAGAGATGAAGGGCTGTATGCTTACAAGGAGGTGCCATTCGTTTTCCCTCATAAACAATGATTTTAATGATAATGCACTGGCGCGCAGATGATCTTATAGGCGAGAAATTTGCTCTCAAGGCATTAAAATCATCTGACTTTTTAGAGATGTGCATCAAACATTTGGCATAACACTCATTATTGCCCTACCTTCACTTTTTCGAATAAAAGATGTGGAGAGCCAGCATTGGAGATTTGACAAAAATAGATTCTGACTATAAATAACTATGATGAATTACTCAGAGTATAGACGTATATAGCTAAACATGAAATTTGTTTTCCCCTTCTTTTGTTATTTATTGAATCTTCAAATATGAAATCACAATAAATTGTCAAATCTTAAATCTAGAAATGATCTTTAAACCCGACCAATGTCAGACATACATCTAGTGGCAGAAAATGAATGATGCTCAAGACGCATTGACAACTAGATCCTTCGTGTCCCTCTTTTTTAGGCGAATGTGGCCACTAAAGTTTAATATATTGCGAGCAAGTGGATTAGGATGGGTTTCGAGTTTTGTTAGGTATTTTCCTGCGTATTTAGCTATTTCAGCAGTCACTAGTGGCATGTTTAAGACCCGATTGATGTTAGAATTTTTAACGTGCCATGGAGCTGATGTTACTAGGCGCAAAATTGTATTTTGTCTGCGTTGGATCTTCTCCACCATATTGGTTTCAAAAGAGACTTGTACAATAATAGTTTGCAATCCAGACTCAGGGTAGAATTTCTACCAATGAGCCAATGTATCTGAGCCAAATTTAGCTTCATCTGAGTCAGCTTTGCTTCAATGTGATTCTTTCACGTAAGTCGTCGATCAAAATGTATACCAAGGTATTTCACATGGGAATGTTCCGGAACAATTTCGTTATTGATTCGAATGAGGGAACAAGTATCCCTTCGCAGTGTGAACGTTATATGAACACACTTTTGTTCGTTCACCTTTGTTCTCCATAATTTCAACCATGTTTCTGGCTGGCTAATATGCTGTTGAAGATTTTGAGATGCTTCGCGCAGGTTTTCGTGCACACTAAGACAGGCTGTGTCAACAGCAAATGTAGATGTGTGAATAATACTACTCACAGGCATATCACAAGTATAAATTAAATATAAAACTGGACCAAGTGTACTGGCCTGTGGAAAACCTGCGGCAATAGATTCGAGTGGACTCATGAAGTTTCCCTCTGTAACAGTAAACTTTCGGCCAATAATGTAACTTTCCAAAAGCTGCAGAATGTTGACTGGCAGATATGTTTTCAGTTTCAAAAGCAGTCCTTCATGCCACACTTTGTCAAAAGCCTGAGATACATCTATGAAAAAAGCAGAACAAAACTTCTTTTGTTCAAATGCCCTTCTGATGACTTGAACTAATCTGTGCGTTTGTTCGATGGTACTATGGTGACTTCTAAAACCAAATTGATGATCCGGAATGCACCCACTATTTGTTAGGATAGGCGGAAATTTACTCATGAGGAGCTTTTAGAAAAGCTTTGACATTGTTGACAATAAACTAATTGGCCTATATGACTCAGCCCTGGTAAGATCTTTTCCTGGTTTCGGAATCATTTTGACTTTGGCAATCTTCCAATTTTGTGGATAATATTCAAGTCTTAAAATTGAATTGAATATAAATAGCAAAATTCGAACTGCAATAACAGGCAACTCAATCAGCATTCTGTTACTGATACCTTCGATACCCGGAGCCTTCTTCTCGTTAACTTCACCGATGACTTTTTGTACATCACGCAATTCCAACTTTAATGGTCGCGGAGGTGAGGCAACTGTGTTCGGCAATTCAGGAACACCAGTACTTGTGTTGGGGGTAAATACATTCTGTAAATGTTCAGCAAATATTCTACCTTTTTCAGCATCAGTTCTTGCCCAACTTCCAGTCAAGGTGCGCAGAGGTGGTTTAAAATCAACGGGTCTTTTAAGATTTTCAGCAGCACGCCACAAAGAGTGATTAGAGGCTGGTGTGACATCAAGACCATTCTCTTCTAATTCTTCTTTTTTCTCTTACTAAACGCTCTATATCAGCACAATAAATTTTTTTAAATCCAGTCTGCGGGTGAGTGGTTGTAGCATGTTCAGCAGCCTGTTTAATCTTTTCTTTAAAATCATCTAAGTTGGATTCAACATCCTCGGGTGTTCGCAATCTTATATTTTTCGTGCAATGACTACTTAGGTAGCTTTTGAATATCCGCCAACTAATACGATTGATGATCTGCACATTTGAGTGGGGTAAATTACTCTTTTGTTTGTTACAGATTGTAACAGTAGTGGGAGAGTGATCGGAAGATAAATCTAGAGAGACCTTAATATGGATTAAGTCCCTAGAGATATTTTTCATGACGCCAAAATCTATAACATCAGGAATTTTATGTACATCTGTAGGCCAGTATGTGGGCTCCCCACTGGCAATGACATCCAAGCCCATTTTTGAAATTAGGTTGAACAACGCTCGACCCCTAGGCGTAATAAGGCGAGAACTTCAGTATGAATGTTTTGCGTTGTAATCGCCTGCTGCTAAAGAAACAAGGTCCAAGCGATCTGTAGAAATCCTCGTATTGATCGTCAGTGGTTGTGAATCTGGGAGGGGAGTAAACTGATGTTATTACCAAGCCTCTATAAAAATTTTTAACGCAGATGTTGGTTGCCTGCAGGTATATATTTGGATAGGAGTCCGTATCCAAAATTTTTAGAATAAAAATCAGGCTATTGAATCACCACATTGCCTTTTAGGTTGAGATTTGAGCGAATAAGAAAGCGTAAACCTGATCAAGATACCATTGAACATTCTGAGCTGATAACTGAGTTATGTGTATAGTGATAGTAAAATCCCGACAAATTTCCTATAAGAATAAGTCTACAGGGTATCCAGTTTGGTCTGTGGACGACGGATAGCTTAAAACAAGATGGTGGACGATTAGCATAGTTGAAGTTCCGCTTAAGTGCTACGGAAATTTAAATGGAATAATAATAAAAAAATGTTCTAACGAAGTTAAAGATCTGGATTGAAGGCCTTTTAGAACCTAGACTTCTAGTGGGAGACTTCTTGCGATCAATGTTTTTTTTTTTTTTTTTTTTTTTTTTTTTTTAAAGAGAAGTAGCACTTCAGGCAACAATGCCTATTTAGTCAAGTACCATGCTACATTCTTTAGGAAAGGGATAGAGAATAGATGAAACAGGTGGTGAAAGTAGAAGGATAGTCGGAAATTAACTGCCGTATATAAGACAGCACAGCGACCAGTGACTAAATCTTCATCGCTGAGCAGCCCCACCGACAGTCAATTTTTATTTTTGTAGTGAAAAAAAAACCAAGGTCTTCGTTGGGAATCGAACCCACAACCCCCATATTTACAAGCTAGTACACTACCTACTAGCCTACAGGGGCACCTGTGGTACTGTTATTGATGTCCTCAATGGGCCCTGCATCTGGAAACTAAATCTTTCGTATAGTGGCAAAAAAACTGCAGAGATTATGCGGATATAGTGGAGTATCCCATGAAGTATCACAGAGAAACTGCTAAAGCCAAAGTGGGGAGGCTTTATCACTCAAACTTAACTTAATCTTCTTTGGGTTTAGGGATAAATCTTAAATAACAAATTTTGATTTGTCAAGTTACTTTCTTAATAATCATATAATCTTAAATCTTATCTTATCTTTTTCCTAAATATTCTCCCTGGCCATTGTAATGATAGATAATGGTAGTTATCATAATAATAAATAATCTTCATTAATTATAATTGCAACTCAATTTATTTGAATGAAAATTTCTTGGCAAACTTTTTCCATACAACAAAGTCCTTTAAACATTCGTGGCATTTTTAAAAATAGTTAAATGTTTGAAATCTTAAAATACACCAACCACAAACTGTAACCAAAACAAGAAACCACACAATCAAACCAAAGGCAAGGTCCCTTTAAATTGGCATCATTGTTAGAATTATTATAAAGCTGTTGCTTTGCTTGCTTGAAAAAAAAAATACTTTTAGGAGAAGTGATTTGATAATAACAACTACAACACTAAACCTTAAAAATATTGGGTTTTTCAATAAGAAGTTTGTTTTTAAATTAGGGCAACAACAACAATATGATAGTTTTCACATTAAATTTTTTTTAACGTATTCGTTGTAGATGTTACAGTAAACTGAATGTCGCAGGAAAATCGCATAAAAATAATTAAAATCCACTATGAAAATGGTGATTCTGTTAAAGTTACATTTCGTAAAATTTGTTATGTTTTCGGACAACATAAACGTCCTTCTGAGGTCGCTATTAAGAATTTGGTCGTTAAAATTGAGTCGTCAGGCCGATACCAAATATTTGAATGTTCGAGGTGCCCCTGTAGGCCAGTAGATAGTGTACTAGCTTTTCAGAGTGGGGGTTGTGGGTTCGATTCCCAACGAAGACCTTGGTTTTTTTTTCACTACAAAAATAAAAATTCACTGTCGGTGGGGCTGCTCAGCGATGAAGACATAGTCACTGGTCGCTGTGCTGTCTTTTATACGGCCGTTAATTTCCGACTATCCTTCTACTTTCACCACCTGTTTCATCTCTTCGCTATCCCTTTCCTAAATAATGTAGCACAGTACTTGACTAAATAGGCATTGTTGCCTGAAGTGCTACTTCTCTTTAAAAAAAAATTAACGTGTGTTCGACAGGGTTGTTTAATTGAAAACATCCCAACCCTGAACCACAGTGTTGGAGCAGATCCAAATTTGCCAATTCATCGACGTTCTCAACAATTGGGGTTATCCAAAACCACCACATGGAGAATTTTGCATTAGGATTTGATTTTGAAGCCTTAAAAAATTCAATTGGTGCAGAAGTTGCAGCCGACCGATCATTCCCATCGCCGTAGATTTGCCCAGTTCATTCAGGACCAACCGGCTGTTTTTTCTGAAAACATCTGTTTTTCAGAAGAAGCCCATTTTCAGTTGTCAGGGTATGTCAACAGGCAAAATTGCCGCATTTGGACTTCTTAAAATCCTAGAGCGATTATTAAGAAGCCTTTGCATGCTCAACTTGTCACTGTATAGCGCCCTATGTGGTCTGAAGGCGTAATTGGTAAATTTTTTTTTGAAGATGAAGTTGGAGAGATTTGAGTTGTTAGAACCTCTCCAGCTTCATTTTCAAAAAAAAAAAAAATACCAGACCACATAGAGCGCTATATAGTGACAGGTTGAGCATGCAAAGGCCTATTATTGACGATGTGGATACCACTGACATGTGGTTTCAACAAGACGGTGCCACATGTCACACAGCCAATGAAACGATCAATTTATTGCAAACCAAATTAGCCGATCGCATAATTTCAAGACAATCAGCAGTTAATTGACCAGTCAGATCGTGTGATTTAACACCACCGGATTATTTTTTGTGGGGTTATGTTAAGGACACAGGCTATACAGAGCCAATCTAATCTATTTCAGCCTTAAAACTCAAAATCCGTAATATGATTAACGAAAGAGGACCACCATTTTGTGAAAAAGTGATTAAAAACTCTGATGAAAGAATCGACATCTGTAAGCGTGATCGTGTTGAACATTTGGCAGATATCATTTTTCATTCATATTATCTGATCTTTTCTTTTCGTAATACAATAAAAATTTGAATTATCTTCAATTATTATCTTAGGTGCCCCTGTAGGCTAGTAGGTAGTGTGCTAGCTTGTCGATATGGGGGTTGTGGGTTCGATTCCCAACGAAGACCTTGGTTTTTTTCACTACAAAAATAAAAATTTACTGTTGGTGGGGCTGCTCAGCAGTGAATACATAGTCACTGGTCACTGTGCTGTCTTTATACGGCAGTTAATTTCCGACTATCCTCCTACTTTCACCACCTGTTTCATCTCTTCTCTATCTCTTTCCTAAAGAATGTAGCACGGTACTTGAATAAATAGGCATTGTTGCCTGAAGTGCTACTTCTCTACAAAAAAAAAAAAAAATAACAAACTTCTTGTTGAAAACCCCATTATTAGTAAATAAGAAAATAAAGAAGATTTGAATACTTTTACATTCACAAGTGACAAGGTTATACAACTAATTGAATGTTTCATTTTTTAGCTCATTTAAACAACGTGGGTGTAATTTACGCTGAGCACCCTTTGTGAATAACGGCATT
Source organism: Trichopoda pennipes (assembly GCA_030448955.1). Taxonomy (NCBI): domain Eukaryota; kingdom Metazoa; phylum Arthropoda; class Insecta; order Diptera; family Tachinidae; genus Trichopoda; species Trichopoda pennipes. Next base: position 9,927,530 of record JASKUP010000056.1, on the reverse strand, counting down.
TAGAGCCAAGAGAATGCCAATGAAAAATTCCCTGTGTTTTAGTATTATTTAAACGTTTCGTGTTAGTGATATTAAATTTGTTGTTGTTATTGACGAATAGTTTTGCTGCTTTTGCTTTATAAGCGGCATCATACTTTCGACCAAAAAGAGTAGAAAAAGTTAAAAGACAAAATGATTGGGAATGTATGTATAAACGAAACATCTCAGATGAATAAATTGTTGCATCGAAAATAAATAAATGTTTCGCATCGGAGGGCACACAGCATTGGTGTAGATAGGTCTTTCTGTCTGAGGAGAAGCCAACATTAGAAGGCAAATTAGGTCCTTCTTCAACAAAAGTTTTTATCGTGTTGAATTTGTAACACATGACGATGTTATTTTAATTTTAAGGGCTGTAAAAGAATTTTCTAGGTTCACGTAATGGACACAAGGAACCCAGTGTATATTGTTACGTTTATTCCTTTTAATAAACATTTTGTTATTTTGAGTTTTTTTATTGCAAAATAATAACACAGCAGTTAAGAGTTTTAAATAAAGTTAAACGATTTATTTACTTTCAATACACACAAAATAAACAGGATGGTAACTTTGTTGTCTTTACTCACTGATGATTCAACTTTAATTCATTCATTTGCCCAGCAAGTGGTGCTTGTTTACATAGCTGTTTTAAGCGGTTCTCTTATATACAAAAATATTCTACTTTAACATCACCCTAAACTGCTGTTGTTATTGTCATTCAGTTTAGGCTCCTGCTTGGTTGTGTGCTGTGTTTTTGTTCTGTGTTAGTTGTTTGTTTTATGTTTGTCTCATTTCGTAGAATTTCTTATAGTCTAGTTGTTGCTGTCTTATATGTATAAGACTTCTTAGACAAATATGCAGTTTGTAAAATGCACAGTGGGTCGTTTACTTTTTTCGGCTGTTAATTATTTTCTTTTAAAACTTAATGAATCATCGTCGTAACAATATATTTCAAATTTAAAGTGGAATACTGAAGTAGGTTTCTGTTTTTCGGGTCATATTAAGCCAATTTTTAGCTGGACACGCCTTTTATCCATGTTTGGTTGTGCACTTAGAGCATTTAGGCAGGTTTGAATACCATCTTTAAAATACTTTATTTAATTCCTGCGATGACGTTGGATACATGTTTTTTTGCTCTTTGTCAATTAGCTCAAATGACTGAGCCAATGTACACGCTAACTGCCGTGTCAGATTTGTTGTTGACAGTAATTTGGTTTGTAATTGGCTGCTCCATATTCCGCAAACAAGACGATCACGAAGTGGAAAATTCACACGCGGCTGCCCAAAGTTTGAGGTTAAGTATATAATCCACAATTTGTTCGTTTACTTTGTGCACGCAATTGTAAAATTTCAATCGCTCCGCAATCACATTTTTAGTGGGTTTAAAATGTGGCAAAATTATTTTAATCAAATCTTTAAAAACTTTGTCCGTGACTTTTTCTGGCAAAACGATTGACTTTATCCGTTTGTACGTGTCTGGGCCAGCCAGGGTTAAAAACAGAACTACTTTCTTAACATCTTCAATAGCGTTTATCTTAAGTAATGGTTCCATCCTCTTCAAATACTCCTTAAAATCATCACCAAATACAAACTGTTCTATTGAGCCAATAAACACCATAGTTGCAGTTTCAAAGCTATTAGAACTTGAGGTTAAAAAAAATACACCGGCTAATTGATGAAAATAGTTTTTTCGTTTGCAAAAACTTTTTTTCGTAAACTTTACTTAGTTTATTGTAAAACCATTTACTTTTATTTTACAATAAAGCTGCACCTTCTTCGAGTTTGATCCTCGCCGCCAAATATAATATGTATGTATTTTAACACAAAAAAGGGGTTTTCGTATTCATTTTATTTACCGAGTTGCCATACTTTCTATTCATTACAATGTTGTTAATACTTATATTTACATATACTTCATTCATGATTTTTTAGACGCAGCTTATAAATTTCCGATTAACTAGTGAAATCTGAGTCTTGGAACATTTCTAGAAATTTAATTTAAAGCCGCAGTCATTTTTGAAGAAAATACGAATTTTAACGCATTTATTTATTTATTTGATTAAATGAGGTTATGGGTGAAGCAAAGTGTCGGCAAATTTGAGGTTAAGAAGTGAATTAGCTTAAAATGCACACTTTTTTTTGACAACTTAAGCATTATTAAAACCAATGTAAAGTAGAAATATATAAATTATCACTGAAATATTATATTGGACAAATATCTACTTCTAGCACATCGGTAGACGTGTACTCTTTTTAAAATTTTGCAACAAAGCTTAGCTTATTTCATCTTTCAGATCATCAGTTGTTTGTGGGTTGTTGTCGTGAACCCAGTCTTTTAATTAGCTTCAGAGAAAATATTCAAGTTTTGTTTAATCATAAGAGTGAGGTGGACAATTGACATCGCCAAATCAAGAAATTATGCGACTGGGAAATTTCTCATGCAATAAGTGTTAAAAAAATACGGGCTGGTGATGCCGTTTGACTTCAAACCGCAACACATGATCACTTTTTTAGATGTAATGGATTTTCGGCGACTGTTTTTGAGTTTAATGAGCCTCAAACACGATAATATTGTTTGTTTACATAAATGCTTAACTGGAAATGATCCTAAATATGATTTGTTTGAAGACTGCGTTATGCTCGTACAGTTTTTTAAACAGTCAATTTACACACGTTCGATCCAAACATTATTCGGTCGCCTTCAATTCTTAAACAAGTTAAACTTTATAAGCCTAAAGATGAAAATCTTTATGCAAAATGTTGCGCAAAGTACCTTTACTAATGCTCAATTGTTGCGAATATCGTGGAGTGAATGTTCCTCGCTAATTCTTATCACTTTGCTGTATACCTGCTATATTCACATCACTACAGCCATTATGAGCATAATGTTTTTGTCTATAGCCACCATCAATGCCATGAGCCTCGAATTTAGCGATTAAATTACGCATAGCGGTCTTAGAAGGAGTGTGATTACGAGGTAATTTGCTCCATTATTACCAAGTCATAAAGTGAAATTTTTACCATTTGATAAAGTGAATTTTCATAATTAAAATACTGTTAAGTTTATAGCTTTTATAAACGTTTTGTTGTGAGTTCTTTATTGCAAAATAAATAACACCAATTTCTAGAATTTTTAAATTTATAACAATTTTATTAACTTTAACTACACAAAGTTCACACTTCAGAAAAATTTACTTAAAATGCACGTCTTTACTTGATGAGGTTTAATTTTACACTGACTGACTATCCACTGAGACGCTTCCCTATTTATATCCGTCCATTTAAAATCTAGAAGATTTAAGAATCTTCTACTCCCTTTGTATCACATTTTGTTGTTGTATGTTGTTTATTCGATGTATAGGCGCCTGTGTGGCTGTGTGTATAGTTTCTTTTTTCTTTTCTTGCATGCCAGGCAGTTAGTAAATAGCATATCAAATTGTAGTTGTGTGTGTATAAACTTCTATGCAGTTTGTAACCAGTAGTTCGCTTTATTGCTTAATTATTTTATTTTAAAACTTAAGCAAGACACATTCGTAACAATACTTTGGTAAAGAATCTTTCACAGTTAAAATTTTCCAAACTTTCACTAGATGAAATATATGTAAATATAAGTACTAACAACATGGTAATGCTATACAAAAGGAATGGCAACACGGTTAATAAAATGAATAAAGAAATTCTCTTTGCTAAACCGACCATATAGACAACGCACGTGTTTTATTTTTGTATAAAATTACATATCATTAGATAAATGTCAAAGAAATGACAACTAAATTTTTGATGTTTTATTATTTGACAAGCAATTTACTTCCTAACCTTAAATTTACCCACCCTTATTATTGTTCTATTGAAATACAATAATTTGTTGAATTTTAATTTTTATTTCTCGGTGAATTCTTAATGAGACAATAAAATAACGATTTGTTGCAGAATATCTAAGAGAGCGCCTTAGTTTACAATGTACAGTATTTCTATTAACTAAATTGAATAGCTGGTCATCTTAACCGAAATCAAGATTGCTTTGTTTGATTGCTTACAATAGAAATCTAAAGCATATCTTGAGGGGTTACTAATAAAGCAATTCCGCTGGGTAGGTACTCTGCAGAAGATGCGAATTTTTTAATATCTATAACATTTTTCTTTGTTTGATTATTAGAGAAGAGCGATAATTCAGTAACTGTCACAACAGTTATGGAATTAATTAAGGAAGAACAGGTATTAATCTCATAGTTCATTTATTCATCTTTGAGCAGTCATCTACGAAAGTATATTAACGCATCTTTCATTCTTTCATTATTCCAGTTAAGTTTTGCTGTTTGTTTTTGTTTCTCTTGCTTAGTGAAAGTAAAAGGTTTTACAACAAGAAGTTTGTTTTATAAAAGAAAAGAAAACAAAAAAGATGATGCACATTTTTATTGTATCAAGCACGCTGATAGATGTCGCTTCTTTCATCAAAACTTTTTATCACTTTTTGACAAAATGCTGGTCCTGAGTTTTAAGGCTGGAATCGATTCGATTGGTTTCGTATAGACTCTGTCCTTAATATAGTCCCACAAAAATAATTATGTGGTGTAAAATCACACGATCTGGCTGGCTGGCCAATTAACTGCAGATTGTTGTGAAATTATGCGATCGGGAAATTTGATTTGAAATTAATTAACAATTAATTAATTAATTGGCGGTGTGATATTCACGTCATCAGTAATAGGCCAAAATTGAGTTGTTAGCATCGCGCGATAGTGTGATTCGTTTGACATCCGCACCTGGCTATGTAGCCTTAATCGGATGGTGGACAAACCACAATTGTATAATTTGGAACGTCATACATGCGTCCTAGGAAGCCGAAGACATAATTCTAAGCAACCAGCTAGTTGCAACTTTAATAATTCCAGGGCAGAGCTGCAAACCATCACACCTTGCTAAAGACTTGGAGACTTTCAACTCCTGTCCAGAACACATGTCTAGCAGGCTCACTGGACTGGATCATTCACTTTGCGTGTCATTATCAGTTTGATGATCTTGGCCACCATAATAACCATTACTGTTATGGGGCCGCAAAACCACAACCACCACGTTACTCCCATATAGGGGCCAACCTCAATGATCAGCCAGAGAACTATTAAATGTCTAAAGAGACAAATAATGAACTCTGCGGCTCACTGATCCCCGTGGAAATAAGTGGAGCTTCCAGTTGACTCCCTGCCTGTCTTCAGAGGACTGGGCTCCCTTTTTCCCCCAGTTGCACAGACCATAAATGTCACCCCGGGGGGGAGCATCTCGCGATAGTGTAATCCATTGACCGTTACTACAGTTCCAGCCTCATCTTCGAAAAAAAAACGGCCGAATCACGCGTCCAAACCACATAACGCGCCATACAGAGACATGTTGAGCAGGCAAATGCTTCTCAATAATCGCTCTAGGATTTTTAGAAGCCCAGCAATGCAGCAATTTTGCTTGTTGACATACCCTGACAAGTGAAAATGGGTTTCGTCTGAAAAAATTACCTTTTCAGAGAAACCAGCCGGTTGTTCTTGAATTAATTGAGCGTATCTATGACGATTCGAATGGCCGGTTGGCTTCATTTCCTACACCAGTTGAATCTTGCAAGGCTTTAAAGTCAAATTCTTACGCAAAATTCGCCGTGTGGCCGTTTTTAGTAATCCAAATAGTTGAGAACGTCGAGGAATTGACAAATTTTGGATCTGCTTCAATGCTGTGGCTCATGGCTGCGATGTTTACAATTGAATGACCCGATAGAATACGCCTTGGTGTTCTCATATTTTGTATCGAGCCTGTCGACTCAAATTTAACGATCAAATTCTTAATAGCGGTCTCAGAAGGACGATTATGCTGTCCGAAAATATCACGAATTTTATAAAATATAAATTCAGTGCAACACCCGGAGCCTACCGATTCAATTCTAAGGACCAAATATAGGTCTCAGAAGGACGATTCTGTTGCCCGAAAATATCATGGATTTTACGAAATATAACTTTAACAGAACCACCATTTTGATAGTGGATTTTAATTATTTTAATATTTAATTATTTTAATATTCAATTCATTGTAACAATCGCCAATGCATCTACTACGAATACGTCAAAAATCTAAATGTCAAAACTATCGCATTTTGCTAAAAACACGCGATATATTCATCCATCAGTCATTCTTTCATTAATCCAAAAAGTTTTGCTGCTTTTTCTTGTGGCTCTTAATCGGTGAAAGTATTTGTTGCTTAAAAACTCCAAATATTTCATGAGTTTGATCACAGTTTCCCAAGAGGTTTTTAAGAAATTTCTTAAATGAAATTTAGTAAACAAAAATATGTTTGGTATCTGTTAGTTTAAGCACTTTTAAGAAAATGTTTCGTAAAATTTGTTTGTTGGCAACATTGTTTCCTTGTTAAGTGTGTAAAAAACTGTGATTACGATCACTATTTAAAAATCAAGTTCACTGGTAACGATTTGCGTCAGAGTTCATTTCTAATATGCCTGTGTATGTATTTTTCAACTCCCCCCTTTAAATTTATCTGCACTTGTAGTCACACAGTTTTTGTGGCCAATTTGCTTGACTGTCGCGTATGTTATCTGCTCCCTCTAAACGGAAATATTTGTGATGCTTGGGCAGGCTTTGATAAGTTTTCCATTGCAGTTATAAACGCAACCCAACAAAACGGAAGTCATTGAAAGGCCAACAACAACAACGACAACAGAAACAACAAATACACTAGCAACAACAACAAAAACAACAACATAGACGACTACATCATAGAAAACAAAAATGCGTATCTTTTTCATGTAGTGCTTTTGTTATTTTTCAATTATTCACCCTTTCAGTGATTCTGTTTCTTAAAGCTTCAATTCATCTGGCAACAAACAAACAGTTCTAACAAGACTGTTGACACACATTTGTTAAGCACTATCATGTAATCCAGCTAATTGCAAAAATTGAAAAAAAAAAAAAAAAACAAAAGCGTTATATGTCAATGAGAGAGAAAAGTGAATAGTTCCTCTCATTAATCGTGAATTCGTTTTAGATTTTGAAATCAACACAGCCGAATAGACGATTTTAAGCTTTAAAGCACAAGTGTGTGTAAGCGTCTGTTTTACAAAATAGACTTATTTTTTTAGGCGCATTTTTTGTCAATAGTTTTACTTAACAACGCTGCTGTTTCCTTCAATATTTGAGTCTCTAGGTCATGACGTTTAGATAGTGGTGGGTGTGTTCTTAAACAATATAATCAAATTGAATGTATAAGCGACTACCAACCATTAAGGGTGTGTTATAGTTTATGCATCAGTGATTTATGTTGATTAGGAATTTTAGAAAACAAGTTTATTAAGCTGCTGATACGTGATTTGTGATTTTAAGAGGGAGGGTGAGATAAAGTTAACGAAAAAGAAATTAAATTTTTAATTTATTCTCTATAATTTTTAAATTATACTTAGTTACAGATTTTACAAAGAAATTATCCACTTGAACTAGAAATTGATTTTGTTTAATTTAATCAAATTTATATAAAAATATACTTTAAATAGTTTTTAATTTTAGAGATTTATATAAAGGGGTTTTCAATAAGAAGTTTGTTTCTAAAACAAAATAAAACAAAAAAATTAGATTAAGATGATTAAAATTTCAATTGTATTACGAAGAGAAAAGTTCGGCAAATACGAATGACAAATGATGTCTGGCACGACCACGCTGCCAGATGTCGATTTTTTCATCAAAGCTTTTAATCACTTTTTGGGTGAAATCCGTATAGATTTTATCCTTAACATAGACCCACAAAAAATAATCTAGTGGTGTTAAATTACACGATCTGGCTGGCCACTTAACGGCTGATTATCGTGAAATTATGCCTTCGGGAAATTTGGTTTGCAAAAATTTTCATTCGCTGTGTGACATTTTGCACCGTACTGTTGAAGCCACATGTCACTGGTATCCACGTTGTCAATAACAGGCTGAATTGACCGTTAACACATTTCCAGCCTATTCTTTAAAAAAAAAAACGGGCCAATTACGTTTCCAGATCACATAGCGTACCACACAGTGAGCATGGGAATGCTTCTTAATAACCGCTCTAGGATTTTCAGAAGCCCAAATGCGGCAATTTTGCATTCTGATATACCCTGACATTCCCCCCGGGGGCACATTATAGTATTTTTGGAACCTACTATTCCATTTAGATTTGTATCTTGCGGGGTAAAAGGGAGCCCAGGCCCCTCAAAGGCTAGTAGGAGTCACCTGGACAATCCACATATTTCCACGGGAAATCAGTTGCCCCAGAGTACACTATTTGTTCTCTTTAGACAATGATGTGCTCTGACTGGTTATTGAGGTTGGCCCCTATATGGGAGTATCGTGGTGGTTGTGGTTTCGGACCCTCGTGAGAGTTTGTGGGTCGGATCATTCAAATTAACACAATGAATGGTTCAGGTTCAGTGAGTATGAATGCTGTCGTGTTCTTGAGAAATAAGAGCTTCATGCGTTCTGGACCAGGAGTTGGAAAGTCTCCAACTCCTCAGCAAGGAGTGAGGGCACGGCCTACTCCGGACTTTCTAAATTGCTACTAGGAGTGAATGGAGGATATACGTATCCGAAGGCCTTCTAGGGCGTAGTTGGTGTCCAATCAACTAAGTGGTTTGACTACCATCTGATTATGACCTCGCGGTCGGTGCAGATGTAAATCAAATCACGCATACCCTGACATTTCCCCCGGGGGCACATTATAGTCTTTTTGGAAAAACCAAAAAAAACCCAATAGGTTCACACATAAACAAAAACGGACAACGGGCATGATCGTAAAGGGATTTAGTTGGAAAAGGGGAAAGGGGAAGAAGACGAATGAAAGAGGGGAAAAAGAGACAAACGAAAAAGGAGAGAGAGATACAGGCAAAAAAGACAGAAAGTGACGAATGCAATAACACGAAGGGAGACACGAACTATATAAACACAACTGACAATAGAACGCAACTAGTACGAAGAGAACACTGAAGATGGCAAACGGCCGAAACCACGGAAATCAGTACGCTACAGAGCTTACTATTTGTCTCTTGAGACAATTAGCTATTCTCTGACTGGTTATTGAGGTTGGCCCCTATATGGGAGTATCGTGGTGGTTCTGGTTTCGAGATCCTCGTGATAGTTTGTGGGTTGGATCATTCACAATGAACACAATAAATGGTCCAGGTCCAGTGAGTATGAATGCCGTCGTGATCTTAATTATATTAAGCTTCATGCGTTCTGGACCAGAAGTTTGATAGTCTCCAACTCTTCAGCAAGGAATGAAGGCTGCGGCCTACTTCGGGCTTTCGAAGTTGCAACTAAGAGTGACCGAAGGATATGCGTATCCGAAGGCCTTTTTGTGCGAGGGTGACGCTACATTTCATCCACAGTGGTAATTGTCCACCATCTGATTAAGGCCTACGGCCAGGTACAGATGTAAACCTTATCACATCATTCCCTAACATATGATAATGGGCTTCGTCTAAGAAAAAGATTTTTTGAGAAAAAATCTACGGCGCTGTGAATGATTGGTCGGCTTCAATTCTTGCATCGGTTGAACCCTGCAAGGCTTCAAAATCAAATCCTTACGTAATATTCACAATGTGGTGGTTTTGGATAACCTCAATTGTTAAGAACATCGAGAAAATGTCAAATTTGGTTGGTGTTCGCACATTTTGTATCGAGCCTATCGACGCAAATTTAACGACGAAATTTTTAATAGCGGTCTCCGAAGGACGAAAATATCAGAAATTTTACGAAATGTAACTTTAACAGAATCACCATTTTCATAGTGAATTTTAATTATTTTAATGCGATTTTATCATGTTTTTGGTGTTGCCATAATCGAAAAAGAAACTTCGTATTGAATTACACAATATTCCTCCTTAAAAAGAACTACATTCAGCTAATAAAATTTTACTTATTTTACACAAAATTTCCAAAAGAAAATGCCAATACCACTGATTGCTAAATCTAGGAAAATAAATTTAAATAAAATAAGGATTCCTTAGAATCCTTTTTAGAATTTCTTTTCTTTAGAAACTTATGCAAATTGTTCAAATATGTACTAAAAGTATGAAATTTAAGTGGAAGCTACAAAAACAATATTACTGTCCGAATTAGTTAAAATCAAAATTCAGCTTATTAAAATTATAATCTAGATAAGAAATTACAACAAACTTAAGCTTATAAGAAAAACAGAACTTAAATATAAATTAAGACAATTTACGTTACCAATTTTTCGTTTATAATGCTCAATTCAGCTAGCTGAATTCAATTTAAATTAATAAATTTCAAATGAATAATATAATTTCGATTGAAAGTTTTTTATGAGTCATGTTAAATTCTATTAAGAAATTTTATTCAGCTTTGAAAAATTTAATTCAGCTAATGATTGCAATAAATTTTTTCCTCTAAGACAATTAATTACATTAAGGTTGCCTATTTTTCTATCTTTTTCCAATGAATAATATAATTTCGATTAAAATTTTTTTATGAATCTTGAAAAATTCTACTAAGAAACTTTATTCAGCTCTGAAAAATTTAATTCAGTTAATGATTACATAAATTTTTTTTCTCTAAAACTGTTGATTAAATTAAGCTTGCCTATTTTTTTATGTTTCCAATGAATAATATAATTTCGATTGAAATTTTTTTATGAAGCTTGACAAATTCTACTAAGAAACTTTATTCAGCTCTGAAAATTTTAATTCAGCTAATGATTACATTAAATTTTTTCCTGTAAAACGATTAATTAAATTAAGCTTGCCTATTTTTCTTTCTGTTTCCAATGAATCATGACAAATTCTATTAAAAAATTTTATTCAGCTTTGAAAAATTTAATTCAGCTGATGATTTCATTAAATTTTTTCCTCTAAGACAATTAATTAAATTAAGGTTGCCTATTTTTCTTTCTGTTTCCAATGAATAATATAATTTCGATTGAAATTTTTTTATGAAGCTTGACAAATTCTACTAAGAAACTTTATTTAGCGCTGAAAATTTTAATTCAGCTAATGATTACATTGAATTTTTTCCTGTAAAACGATTAATTAAATTAAGCTTGCCTATTTTTCTTTCTGTTTCCAACGAATCATGGCAAATTCTATTAAAAAAATTTTATTCAGCTAATGATTGCATTAAATTTTTCCCCCTAAAATAATTAATTAAACTAATTTTGCCTAGTTTCCTTTTTTTATTAAAACTCGAACTTAAGAAATCGATTCAGCTAAAGTTTAGTAATATTTTTAAGTTTTTTCCTATGATTTTTTGGAATTTCCTATGATTTTCACTGCATGGTGTAATTAGTTTCTGTGAAACCTGCATATAAAGCAGTAATGGTATGCCATGCGGCAATTCAGCTAAGAAATATAATTTTAAACTTTAGGAATAAGAATTTAAATAAACAAAGTTAAAACAATTTTTAGTTTTCTCTTCTTAAACCTGTTAAAGTGCAATTCAGCTCAGTTATTATAAATTCTTAAAGTAATAAAAATAAATTTAGCTGATTTCAATTCAGCTGTAAGCACTAATGAAATTTAAAATTAAAAATAAAATTTTAAAGTTATTATATCATTAAATAATTCAGCTAAAGAAAGTGTATTTCAATTGACGATGCATGTTGTTGTTAATGCAACTATTAGCAATAAGAAGCTATTCAGCTCCTTAAAACTATTTAACTGCTGTTTAACATTTTGAATTTAATCTAATTTCACGCTGAATTCTTGTGACATGCTTTTATCTGCAATGTGTTATCAAAAGCTCAAATGACAGCATTTCATACGAAACAAAACTTCGTTGACTATTCTTTGTTATCTAGCAGTTATGTACTTCTAAATATTTTGGGGGTGTATTTCTTGCTTGCTTTGTTGCTGTTATGATTAGTTTGTTGTATTTGAAATTTGTTTTTTAAAGTCATGTCTTTAACATCAGCAACATCACAGTTACTGATGCATTCAGTTAATAGTTGTTAAAAGTTAATTTCTTCACTAAAACGCCCTTTAAATTTTAATTTTCCATTAGCATTTTTTTACAGTGTACTCTAACTAATCAAAATTAATTTTTCAAGCTACTCACTTAAAGTAAATTCAGCATTGTTATTCAGCGTAATTAAATTTAATAAAATAATTTTTTTTGTAAATTTATTTTTAAATTTAAATTTAAGATAATGACAAACAACTTAATTCAGCCAATAAATTCGACTAATAAATTCGGCTATTAAACTTCAAAGCAAATCGTAGCAAAAATTAATGCTTATGCAAAAGTAGAAATTGTATTAAGCTAATTCAGCTAATAAATTCGGCTATGTGTGAAAAGGTTTTAGACTTCAAAGTAAATTGTAGCAAAAATTTATGCTTATGCAAAAGTAGAAAATGTATTAAGCTAGGTAAGTTTCAATTCAACTAATGTTTTATGTTGAAATTGGATATATGATTAGTTCGCCTTTAATATTGTATTCAATTATTTAAGTGTTAAGACGTATTTATTTTTTAACTTGTTGGGAAAATTGTAATAAAAATTTTTAAACTAGTTTTTAAAAAATTATTCTTGCTGAATTTGATTGTGTTGTTTAAATTGTATCGTTTCCAGATTTTAAGACTTGCTAATTTTTATGTTTTACTTTGTTTTTTTGTAACAAGGAGTCAAAAATCATTAATTTTATAAAATTATGTTAGCTGAATAAAATTTAAATTAGCTGAATTGTGGTTTTTAATATGAAATAATAGCAAGTATATTAAGAAATTAATTTTAAGGAAGTTATTTGCTAGCTGAATTTAGTTTTCTGTAAGCTGAATTACAATTTTTGTCATAAAATCATACAAAAATCTTGTATTTAATATTAAATGTTAGCTGAATAATCTCTTACTAATAAAATGAAATATAATTTTGTATTTTTTAAATAAAATACTCTGTGCTGAATACGAATTTTATTACATAAATCCAGTTAGTCACAACAGCTAATGAAACATTCGTGGATTTTGTTTTCCTACAGAAGTTTAATTTTAATTTAATCGTATATTTATTCATTTTTATTCCTGTAGATACGTTACACTGTGCATTATTGTTGTTGAAAATAATCTCAGTTTCATACTTTTTTTGTTTAGCGTAAACAACCTCTTCCTCTCTCGTTCTTTCTGGCAAAAATTTTTAAGATAACTGTGCTATGACAAGATAGTATAACATGAAAAATAAACATGAGTTCAGCTTCGAGAGGTGATATATTGTATTAAAATTTTTATTAAATTAATAAATCAGGCAGACTTATGTTCATTGAAAAGAAAACAAAAGTTAACAAGTGTTTTACTTTATTAAGATGTTAAGGTGTTTGCAGAAAACTGCTAAAAATATTGACGGTTGTAGAGAGCACAATGGCTTAAATGAGTACGAGAATATGAAGAGATAACTTTATACCAGAGATAAATATAAAATATAACTTGTTATAAATTTTCAGCTGGGATCTACTAGCAGAAACTAAACAAAACAAAACAAAACATTAATGTTGACGTTTACGTCAACGAACGTCACGTTTTTATGTGTGTGTGTGTATGAGTGTCTCTTTTACCTTATTTGTTTCATTGTTTCTATCTCTGTTTCTCAGGTTGCATGTACATGTAAAGCTAATTGTTTATTGTGCTTTTGTGTTTTTGTTTCGTTTGATGGGGCTTTGAAAACGTATAGTGGGGATCTTAACAAAGATAAGACAGACAGACAGACAGAAACAGAAACACAAATAAAAGAAACATGAGAATTAAAAAACAAAAACAAACACGAAATAATCAAGAAAAACCCATACAGGTTCTCAGCTTTAACTTAAATAATAACAACATCAATACACTTGTGTGCGCGTCAATAGAATAAGATCACTTTTAAGTCTAAATATAGTTTGTTTACTTTCAATTACAATTAACAAATTAATCTAATTTAAATCGAATAATTTTAGCTTAAAAATGAATTTTAATAATAAAAAATTATTTCCATATGAAAAGCTGATATTCAGCTTCTCCAAAACTAATATTGTTAAGCTGAAAGAGCAAGTTAAGATTAAATTTCTTTATTATATAAATAAATAATCCAATACTGTTTGAGAAAACTTAACATTACAAACAATAATAATTTATAAATCAAATAATAACTTACTAAACACATGTATAATTCATTAAACATATTATACATAATTCATAAACTATAATGAATTCAGCTATTCAAAAGTTAATTCAGCTTACAAAAGTTTCACTTGAAAAGCAACTCTATCTTTAATTTAACAAAAAGATAACATTTTTGCCAATGATAACCCATTTTAGCCCATTATATAATACCATAACTTCAAGGAAAATTATAAGTAATTTTTTTTTATAAAAAGAATTATAATTCAGCTTGAAAATTTTATTCAGCTATAAATGTTTAATTAAAATTAGCTTTAACTAATCTTTTTAATCTTTGCTTAGCTCTACTTTAACATTAAACACCAAGTTGATAAAAAAATTTAAATAAAATAAGGATTCATTAGAATCCTTTTTAGAATTTCTTTTCTTTAGAAGCTTATGCAATTGTTCAAATATGTACTAAAAGTATGAAATTTATATGAAAGCAACAAAAACAATATTATTGTCCGAATTAGTTAATATCAAAATTCAGCTTATTAAAATTATAATCTAGATCAGAAATTACAACAACTTAAGCTTATAAGAAAAACAGAACTGAAATATAAATTATGACAATTTACGTAATCAATTTTTCGTTTATAATGCTCAATTCAGCTAGCTGAATTTAATTTAAATTGATAAATTTCAAATGAGTAATATAATTTCGATTGAAATTTTTTAATGAGTCATGTTAAATTATATTAAGAAATTTTATTCAGCTTTGAAAAATTTAATTCAGCTAATGATTGCAATAAATTTTTTCCTCTAAGACAATTAATTAGTACGAAAAGAACACTGAAGATGGCAAACAGCCGAAACCGGTTTGTTCACAAACCAAATTTGACGAGGGTCGACGGAAAACCGTACCCAAATAGAAACAATTAATTAAATTAAGCTTGCTTATTTTTTTTTTTTTTTGGTTTCCAACGAATAATATAATTTCGATTGAAATTTTTTTACGAAGCTTGACAAATTCTACTAAGAAACTTTATTCAGCTCTGAAAATTTTAATTCAGCTAATGATTACATTAAATTTATTCCTGTAAAACGATTAATTAAATTAAGCTTACCTGTTTTTCTTTCTGTTTCCAATGAATCATGACAAATTCTATTAAAAAATTTTATTCAGCTATGAAAAATTTAATTCATCTAATGATTGCATTAAATTTTCCCCCCCTTAAATAATAAATTAAACTAATTTTGCCTAGTTTCCTTTTTTTTATTAAAACTCGAACTTAAGAAATCGATTCAGCTAAAGTTTAGTAATATTTTTAAGTTTTTTCCTATGATTTTTTAGAATTTCCTATGATTTTCACTGCATGGTGTAATTAGTTTTTGTGAAAATATATATTTAGCAATAGAATTGTTAATTTTTATGAATACTTAATTCAGCTATCACGTGATACATGTTATATATTATTCAGCTTAGAAAACTTAATAGCTTTCCAATTCAGCTGGTAGACTTTTGTATTAAATAATGTTAAATGCAAATATATCTTATGTATTATCACGAAAAACTATAATTCAGCTTTAGTAAACTTAGCTTCACTATTTTAGTATTTTATAAGAAAATATAAATTTTGTTTATAAAAATCCAATTGATTTAAACAAAATTAGCTGGAAAGGCAAAATCAAAACTTTTGATTTTATTAAAATAAAAATTACAATTCTGTCAATGAAAACCTAATTCAGCAGGCACTATATATATAGAAAGAGTTTTTAAACAAGAGGCTTGTTTTCTAAAACAATGATTAAATTTTTTATTGTATTACGAAGAGAAAAGTTCGACAAATATGAATGAAAAATGATATCAGACAAATATCCATCACAACCATATTGACAGACGTCGAGTCCTTCATTAAAGTTTTTAAGGTCTTTTTGGCAAAATTAATTTCTATAAATATTAAGGCTGCAATCGATTTGCTTGGCTCAATATAAACTCTGTCCTTAACATAGCCCCACAAAAAATAATAAAGTGGTGTTAAATTACACGATCTGGTTCGGCACTTAACTGCTAATTGTCGCGAAATTATGCGATCGGGGACTTTGGTTTGCAATAAATTGATCATTTCATTAGCTATGTGACATGTGGCTCCGTCCTGTTGAAATCACATGTAATGATATCCATGTCGTCAATAATATTCAAAAATTAAGATGTTAGCATTTTTGCGATAGTATGATCTATTGACCGTTAGCGCATTTCCAGCCTCATCTTTAAAAAAAAACGGCCCAATCCTGCCCCCATACTATATAGCGCACCATACAGTCACACGTTAGGTATGCAATGGACATATATGCTACGCGTCGCTTGATTCGGAAAAGCAAAATCTAGCGAAAGGAGGTTAAGTGGCAAGAAAAGGTTTCCCTCTAGCTCATAGTCATTTAGGTTCTCAACCCGGGTTTTCACTGACGCTTAACAAAAGAACCACAATGTATATTTTTATTACCAGATAACTTTTATTTGAAACTGAAGACGAGATTACATATATAGTATGGCGTTGTATAATGCCATACGGGGTACAATTATTCCCTTCCTTGTCGAGTTAGTATCGAACGCCTTGGCAAGACTGTTACCCCTTTTATTTGCCTATCCCTAATAATCGTTATAGGATTTTCAGCAGCCCAAATGCGGCAATTTTGCTTATTGACATACCCTGACAAGTAAAAATGGGCTTTGTCTGAAAAAATGATATTTTCAAAAAAAACCAGCCGTTTGTTCCTGAATTAATTAATCGAATCAATATCGATGTGAGTGGTCGGTTGACTTCAATTTCTACACCAGTTGAACCTTGTAGGGCTTCAAAGTTAAATCCTTATGCAAAATATTTTCTATCGAGCCTGCCGACTCAAATTTAGAGACCAAGGACAATTATGTTGCCCGGAAATATCAAGAATTTCACGAAATATAACTTTAACGGAATCACCATTTTAATAGTGAATTTTAATGCGATTTTCGGGCGAATTGAATTCATTGTAGGAATTGCCAATGCATTTAATACGAATACGTCAAAAAAATAAATGTCAAAGCATCGTGTTGTTACTGTTGCCGCAATTGAAAAACAAACTTCTTGTTGAAAAACCCTTTATAGAGATCAGATAATATTTTTAAATTTTAGAACTTATATTCAGCCATTATGAAAATATAAAACAGCAATTTATTTTTACTTTAGAGTAAAAATTCTAAAGTTAAAATTCAATTCAGCTAAGCAAGAAAGTTCAAAAAGCTTAATTTTAATTAATTATATTTTAAAAGTCACAATTTTTAGCGTTATTCAGCGGCCAAAATAATCTTTTTGTTTTTTATTATGAAAAGTTAACTTACCTTATGATTTTGGTGCGCACCTAACAGCCAACTAACCGCAACAGCAAACACACTCAGTCGACTCTAACGTTCAGTTTAGTCTTTGGTCACAGCAGCTCAGACCCTGAACGCGTTCTTTAAATACGATCGGAAAGTTAATTCGACGGTACTTTCTGTTAAGAAATTAAAGCATAAAAAGTTTTCTTTTAAAGAAAAAATTTTTAACTGAAATTTTTAATAAAAATCAACAAACAATTTCACATTAAAAGTTGTTCGATTTGCCGTATTTTATAAATATTTTGAAGGCAAGAAAAAGTTTCTTTAAAAAATCAATAAAATTGAAATTTTTCTTTTGTGTCTTGTTCTTCTTTCTTTTGCTCATTGTACGTCGTGTTAGCCAAGTTAAGTTTGATTGTATTTGGAATCTATACCTGGTTTTAGACTGGTTTATACTAAAATGCACATACATATGCATAAAGGCATAAGAGTGTATGTGCTTATTTATATATATGCATACATATGTATATGTATGCATGTAAAGTGTTGAAGTGTTTGTGTATGTGCGTGTGCGTATGCGCGACCTGTTTTAGTTTTTTTTGTTTTTTTGTTATTGTTGTTTTTGTGGCTATTTCTTTCATTTTCTGCTTAAGAGGAAGTCCAAACTTCCAACATACCAAAACTAATGCTGAATTTAAAAATAACCAACAACAACAACAACTACACCAATAGCAACAACTATTGAAAAAGTAAATAAAATATAAAAATATTTGAAAATTAAACATAAAATGGAATTGGTTTCCAATAAAAATTTTAAACCATTTTTTTTTATTTTTTAACTAAAGCAGTGAAAAATCTTAGAGAAAATTATCAAAAAAAAACGTAAATTAAAAAAATAAATATAAATTATATAAAAATAAAATAATTCAAAAAAGTGAAATTAAAAAAACAAATTTTAAGTATATTTTAAATTTGTAAAAAATAATTACTAAAATTTATTTTTTTTTTAAATTAAAAGCAAGAAAAATTACTTAAAATTTTTCTGTATTTATTCGTAGCTAAATAATTAAATAAAAACTAAAAAAAAAATAACTTAATAATTTTATTTTTAATATTAATATTACAAATTTTAAAAATTATTTTGTGTAATGTCTTTAGAATTATAAATAAAAATGAAGGAAATTTTAAAAATTATTAAAACAACAGTTAAATAAAAAAGTTTAAAAAATTAAAAAAAAATAAATAAATACAGGAAAATATTAATTAAAATAAAAATTAAAGTAATAATAACAATAACAGAAATTTTATACATTAATTTCAATTTAAACTTATATTTATTTTTTGTCATAGAGCATAAAAATTTTTATATAGAGTGTATTTTCTAGAGGTATAGATTTATAAGTTGGCAACATTTTTTTTTAAACTGGCAATAATTTTGTCAGCTGTCAGGTGATTTTCGTTTAGTTTGGTTTCTCATTTCAACTTGAATAGATTGAACCAAAACGAGATTGCCATTGATCCCGGTGTTTGTTTACCCATGAATCTCACTTGTATCTGAATGGATGCGTCAATATGCAAAACTGTCGCATTTGGTTTGATGATAATTGCCAAGTGTATGTTGAGACATCGTTACACGTAGAAAAACTGACAGTTTAGTGTGCTTTATGGGTTGGTTATACCATTGGCCTATATTTTTTTTTTAAAGAAGTAGCACTTCAGGCAACAATGCCTATTTAGTCAAGTACCGTGCTACATTCAAAAGGAAAGGAAAGGGATGGAGATAAGATGAAACAGGTGGTGAAAGTAGAAGGATAGATGTAAATTAACTGTCGTATAAGACAGCACAGCGACCAGTGACCACGTATTCATCACTAAGCAGCTCCACCGACAGTCAATTTTTAATTTTTGTAATGAAAAAAAAAACCAAGGTGTTCGTTGGGAATCGAACCCACAACCCCCAGACTGACAAGCTAGTACACTATATACTAGCCTGCAGGGGAGCCTAAAAACGTTGCTGGTCAGAACGTTACAATCATTGATGATTGCTATAGAGCTACGACAATTTCGTTTATCAATTGGATAACCATACAGCTGGTGCTCTAATTGCTTAATTGAAAGTACCCTTGGGAATTTCAAGTCTTAAGCTCGTAAATTTAGCTCCCAGATCGTGCGTTTTAACACCGCTACACCATTTTCTATCGAAATATTTGAAGTCGCTTCTCTATGACGATAAGCCCGAAAAATTAACTACTTGGAGGATAAGATTTGCCGCGTTTTTGTCAAAATACTTCCATAAATGCTGAAATACGTCATTGAAAAATTCTGACATAGACCAGCCGTGGTGGTCATATGTCAGAATTTATTTTCTACCATTATAGAAAATTATTTTTTTAATTAAGAAAATTTCATTTCGAGTTGAAATATTTATTTCGATTTTTTCCATTTCAAATTCTATACCTCTTCAACAGGAAATTTCTTAAATTTCTGCTATTTGGCCGCTTAAGTAAAAATACAATATATTTTTGAAGCAAAGCATTCTCTAAGGTCCTCCTATTAAATAGCTTATCCAGTTATATGGAGCTGTCTATTAAATCGATTTGGGCCTATGAAAAATAAAAACATTAAATCGCTTTTGTATTACTTAAAAGAACACAAAACATTTCAACGAATTCGCAAGGCAAACAAATAACTAATAAAAAGTACTTTTCTAATACTATTAAAAAACATACTTCTTATTCATAAAAAATATTAGTACTTTAAGAAAAATGAAATAAAACATAATTTTTAAAATATTTCGAGATGCTAGACGAAAATTGAAAATAAAAATTTAGTAAAGAAAACTTTTGATTGAAAACGACCAATTAGGGAATTTATAAAAAAAGTATTTTCTTAGTTTTATTGAAAAAACTATTTAGAAATTTTGTTTTTTTTTTTTAAATAAAGGTTTCCAAAAATTGTAGCATATTATTATCCAAAAACTTTTTGAACAATTTCTTATTAGATAAAAGCTTTAAAAAGAGGTATTTTTTTTAATAAAATTTAATTTAAAGTACTAATTTGTATTAAAATTTGTTTAAAACACATTTTTAAAAAAAATACTGTTGTTTAAGAGCAGACCACAGTACTTTAAAGGAGGTACTTTTTAAGGAGGTACTTTTTAGGGAGGTGCTTTTTAAGGAGGCATTTTTTTCCCCTATAATTACTTGCTTTCCCATATAATTATTTTTATATAGTAAAAAAAATTTAAATTCCATAATAAATAAGGAAAAAATAATAATAAAAAAATAATAAAAACAAAAATACAGAAATTAACAATAATAAAAATATTATAAATAATCAAAAAACTTTTTACGTATAGCAGATCCAGCACGCTCTGCGATAATGCAGTATTTTATTTAATAACGTTAGTAAAATTTTATATTGCGCATAACTTTAAATAAATAAAAAAATGAATATATATTAAAAATCTTATTAAAAATAAAAAAAAAATTATATATATATATATATATATATATATAAAGTAAAAGAATTATAAAACAAATAATAAATAATAATCAACCAGAAGCACTCCCATCTTCGCTTCTTTTTAGCGACTAAGAATTTATAACCCTTAAAAGTAAGTTAAATATTTTTCAAAAATTTATAATTATTATAAAAAAGAAATTACAATTCTCTAAATTTAACATTTTCTTGGAAATATGAACATGACCAGGTTGTCCTGGAGAACCCTTTAAATGGTAAAAAATATATACATTTTACACAAAATAAATGAATAAATCAGCGTTTGAAAACGATTGCAGGCTTACGATCACCGCAGCCGTTCTTTACAAAACTCAGTTTGAATGCCCATTTTTATGTTACGAAGAACACACTTCCGACACTTCGTAGCCCTATAGAAAAGAATTTAGAGATTCTAAGTCACAGTACTTTTGAGGCCAATTCATAGATCAATCTCTCAAAATTAACTTATCGACTAACTTTGACACCACTAAATCGCTGGTTTCGCTCGTAGTGCCATCATGTTGAATTAATATCCCGCTGGATTTAATGACTCATCCATATTTTCAAACAGATAATGGTGTGGTAAAAATCTTCATCGACTCAGTTTTGGGGAAATATGTATTCTTTTAATATTAAGGAGACTGTTAGGTATGCTGTAAATTGCATTCACTCTACATGCGGTAACTTGGTTTTTGAACAAACATGTTAATTTCAAAAAGAGTCAGAATCATTGACTACAATTTTATGATAAAACAATTGCCCTTGTAGGTGGTCTAGGTCGAATATATTCATATTGAAAACTAAACGCAGTTCAAAACTTTGCTTGACAGCTAATAGGTTTTTTGTTCTTAAAAACACACTCTTTAGTTTTCCAAAAAATTACATGACGATATTGTAATGGGTGTTTTTATATAGAGGTGTAAAACTTTAAAAGACCAATAGTTTTTTAACTGGCGCTCATTTTCTTAGCTCCCAAATGATTTATGTTTAGTTTGGTTTGGCATTTCAACATGAAGAGACTGATATCTGAAGAACTCTGCTAAACTGTGCAAATTGAGATGAAAACTAGATTGATGTTGATACTAATTTTCATAAGCGATTTGCTTTTTTAATGATAAAGCTTACTTTTGTTTGAATGAAGGAACTGTTGTCTTTCCCCTCGCTAAAAACCGTTATTACTGACTGATTGTTTGGCATGATGCGATCGGCGAGCGTTTTCAATGCAAGACATCATTTTTAATCCGCGTTTCTAGATATCCAGCAATGACGGTTTTTACCGAAGGGAATCACAATAGTATTTTATTTACTGGTGGAACTTAATGCAAAGCTGAGGAATTTAATGTGATGATAATTCACAAGTTGCTTAGAAAAATCTGGTGCACTTTATGGGCTGCTTTGTACTTCTTTGAGCCCCCCCCCCCCCCGGGGGCACATTTATGGTCTTTATAGTACGTAACAGCTATCTAGATCTGTGCAACTGGGGAAAAAAGGGAGCCCAGTCCCATGAAGTCAGACAGGGAGACAACTGGAAGCTCCACTTTATTTCCACGGGGATCATTGGCCCGCGGAGTTCATTATTTGTCTCTTTAGACTTATAATAGTTCTCTGGCTGATCATTCAGGTTAGCCCTTTATGGGAGTATCGTGGTGGTTGTGGTTTCGCGGCCCCATATCAGTCTGTGGTTCTTTGGTGGCCGGGTTCATTTCACCTTTAATAACACCTACCTGGTGAAATGTTCCCAGATCCAGTGAGCATGCTAGATATGTGTTCTGGACAGAAGTTGGAAAGTCTCCAACTCTTAAGCAAGGAGTGATGATTTTCAGCCCTGCTCTGGAATTATCGAAGTTGCAACTAGAAAGTTCTGTTGCATAGAATTATAGCGTCGGCTTCCTAGGGTGAGCATGACGTTCCAAATTATGCAGTGGTTTGATCCACCATCTGATTAAGGCTTCATGGCCAGATGCAGATGTAAATCTAATCACATAGTTGTACTTCTTTGTGGAATACTTGACCATATAGACCTGTGCTGCTGGGGGAATAAGGAAGCCCAGTCCCCTGACGGCAAGCAGGGAGTCAACTGTAAGCTTCACGTTATTTCCCCAGGAATCAGTAAGCCCCAGAGTTCCGCTAATTGTCTCTTTAGACTTTTAGCTGTTCTCTGATTGATTATTGAGGTTAGCCCTTCGTGAGTATCGTGGTGGTTGTGGTTTTGCGGCCTCAGCATAAACTGATTTAAGTGGGCCAGGATCATCTCGCCTTTAATAACACCAACGGGTGAATGATCCGGATCCAGTAAGCATACTAGTCATGTGTTCTGGACCAGGAGTTGGATAGTCTCCAGCTCTTCAGCAAGGAGTAGTGGTTTGCAACCCTGCTTTGGAACCGCTGAAATTGCAACTAGGAAAGAATTAGTCCTCGGCTTCATAGGGCGTAAATGACGTTGCTTTTCATTCTCAGTGGTTTGACTTACAGCCATGTGCAGATGTAAATCTTATCACGAAATGTACTTCTTTTAAGATGATACTGGTGAGAATATTGTAGTCACTGCTTAAGGTGATAGAGCCATCATCACTGAGTTTTTTGTTCATCAATTGAACAAACATGATGTACAGCAGATGTGGTTTCAACAACACGGCGCAACATGTTAATTAGTTCGTGCCAAAATTGCTTTATCGAAGAATACCTGTGGTAAACGCACAGTTTTTCGTTGCGGACTTGTCGCTTAGTCTCTCAAATGGAAATATGTGAAGTCGCTACGCTACTTCAATTTTATCCATTTTTCAATGTTAAACTCATTTTTCAATGATACACTCCCAAAATGTGTGGATGCATTTATCATATGTCTCATCCATTTCACAATATCGTGCTCTAATAACTGTCACTGATTAAAAAATTCCTGACTTTGCTAGCCTCAGGATGCGAATTTCTTTTGTTTTATAAGGATCTGTTTATGCTTTGAATTTCATGAACATGAAATTTCAAGTCAGTTAAGCTTTGCTGGTGACAGTCTCAGAATTGTTTTGTTTTAAACTTGATTACGAGGTATGATCAAAAAATAACCGCTATTTTCGTAATAAAGTAATGCCCCTCAGACAAACTACAGTTATGCCAAAGTTTTTTCCTATCCTTGAAACACTTCTGAAACACGCTTTTTGGTATCGCCAACTGCTCCTCTTTCGAGTTTTCTTTTATCTCCTCAATCGTAGCAAAACGCTTTCCTTTTATCGGTGTCTTCAGTTTTGGGAAGAGGAAAAAGTCAGCGGGGATCAAGTCCGGTGAATACGGTGGTTAAAGCCGGATTACGGTTATTTTTTTGGCCAAAAACTCACGCGCAAGCATCGATGTGTAAGCTGGTGCGTTATCATGGTGCAAAATCCATGATTGGTTTTTTCACAATTATGTGCGTTTGTGACGAATTGCTTCGCGCAAACGTCGCATAACTTCAAGGTAGTATTCCATATGACCTTGTGGCATACGGAATGATGCACCACGCCATTGTAATCGAAGAACGAAACCTTCACATTTGACCGAATTTGACGTGCTTTTTTCGGTTTTGGCTCTTCTGGACGCTTCCATTGGGATGATTGGGCTTTGGTTTCAATGGCACAATGTCCGTTATTTTTCACCAGTAATGACCTTTTTCAACAGCTTCTGAGCGATGTCTATGCGACGTTGTTTTTCCTTAAAATTTAACAATTTTGGAACAATCTTCGCTGCCGCACGTTTCATGCCCAAAACAAACGTAAAAATTACATGGCATGAGCTGAACGATATGCAACATTATCAGCAACCTCTCTAATAGTGTTTCGACGATTATCCGAAATCATTTTTTTACAGCTTCAATGTTTTCAAAGTTTGTTGAACTGCTCGGGCGATCAGGACCAGCATCGTCATTGACATATTCTTGGCCTTTCTTAAACCGAACTTGTGTTCTGCGGCTAGTAGGCTCGCCAAATGCCACAGTCAACATTTCAAGAGATTTAGTGTGTGTACGACTAACCTTTTTATCTGTCAAAAACAAACTGACAAGCCAAAATGGCTGATATTGTCAACATAGATAACAGACATGTGTGCCAATAAACCAGAAAAAAAATGCGAAAATCGAGCATACGTAACTCAAAAAATTTGAAAATAACGGTTATTTTTTGATCATGCCTCGTAAAATCTCTTCGGTATTGAAAATTTCCTGTTTTCTTTTTCTTATCTGGTTGTTGTGCTTCTTTTATTCCCATTTCGGAACTTAAATGTAGAATAATATTTAATCACTTTACCTTTACGATAAGAACCTATTTTTGTTGTAAATTTGATTAAAATTCGCTTAGTCGTTTAGCGGTGATTGACTCACAAACATACCAAATAAATAAACAGTCAACCAGTGGTTTCTAAATATGTAGAACATTAGATTAGATTAGAAAATACAACATGTGTGTAATGTCAAATGTATTGTCAAATATTTAGCTGAAATTTTTAATATAATAACAACAACAAAAACAAATTAGATCTGTAAAAATAGTTTAATTTTTTCCTTAAACTTTCCAAATAGAATTGTTGTTTTTCCAAACAAGCCACACAACATCAGCGGAATGTAAACTGGTTGCAACAAATGGTTGGGACAATGATACTTAAAGCATGCAATTTAGGTGGGGATGGGGATGCCAGACGTAAAGTATTCAGTGCAAAGTCTAAAAAAAAAAAACAACAACAACAACTGTCGTAAAAAATAAGAGCACAAAATTTAAGAAAAACGTAACAAGAATTTCTTTTATTTTTATCGGTCACTTCTTTGCACAAGAGAAACTTGTAGATTCATTCAAGTATTCAGAAGAACTTAGTTAAATTTGTTGAAATTTTAATTCAATGTATAAGCAAAGACTTAAATCCACTTAATTTGGATTTTGTTAAAGCTTAATAAAAATTATGAGTTATATAATACGCAAATCCTATATAACATAGCAAAAAATGTTTGCTGAACAGCGTTTGAAGTAGCTGAATCTTCACTTTAATGAGAAATTTAATTTAAATTGGATTAAACTACTAAAATGATTGTAAAACAGCTTGCTGAATTTTAATTAAATAAATGCAGCGCAAACTAGCTTTTATATAACTAGTAACAGAAATTGAATACTAAAAGAAGATTTAGCTAGACTGCCATATCAGCAGGTTATTTGCAAATAAGTTGATCTAACGGCAAGGGTTAGATAGAGGAGATATCAATTTCTTAGTACTCCTTAACCACTCCAAGGCATTTGACACGGTCAATCATGAAATTATGGCACTGAAATTAAAACTCTTCTTTCGTTTTTCTGGCCTGTCAGTTAAACTTGTCTCCTCATATCTATCGAACCGTATGCAATCGGTGTTGGTGAATAATGTTTGGTCGGATAGCTTGCCTCTTACTAGAGGAGTGCCACAGGGTTCCATTCTAGGACCGCTACTATTTTCACTCTATGTGAATGATTTGCCGAAACAACTCTCTAGCTGCGGTATACACTTATATGCAGATGATGTGCAGCTAACACTAAGTAGCTCTGTTCGGGGTATTGACTCCAGCATATCCTCCTTAAACGATGATCTGGATAGAATTTACCTTTGGGCGAATGCAAATGGGCTTTACCTAAAACCATCTAAGTCGAAATGCATCGTTATATGTAAAAGAGGTTTGCAGCCCGTACTGTCACATGATATTGTATTGAACAACGAGAGAATTGTGATTGTTAAATCTGCTAAAAACCTCGGTATTGTATTTAATAATAGATTAACATGGACTGATCATGTGAATATGCTGGCAGGTCAATTGTTTATAAAGCTTCGAGCTCTGTGGTCAACACAATATTTTACTCCTTTAAGGACGTATCCTTGCTTGCTAAAATGTATCTTATACCCGCTTTAATTTACGGATGTGAGTTGTTTGGATGCTGTGACTCGGTCAGTAGGAACAAGCTTGAAGTTATGTTCAATAATATCGTTAGATATGTCTATCAACTCAGAAGATTTGATCATATATCACATGTCTCCAACAATCTTCTTGGAATCTCTTTTCAGGGACTAATAAAGGTTCGTACCCTTTTATTTTTGCATAAAATAATTGTGACAAGAATGCCCAAATATTTGTTTGAAAAAATACATTTCTTCCAATCACCAAGGCACAAAAATATTATTTTGCCTCGTCATCACTGCCTCGTATCTGAATGGCAATTTTATATTAATGCCGCTCGTCTCTGGAATAGTCTTCCACTAAGTCAGCAAATGAATAACAATGCAATGCTAACAATTTTAGGAAATTTCTATATAATTATTTCACCTAAACTATTTTATAATTTTTTATTTTTTCTATTTTTTGTTTTTTGTATCTTAAGAATACTATTGTAATATTGTACGTTCCTGTACTATAAATATAAGACACAATCTTGTTGTACAGGAAGTGGAGAACCCGAAATTAAATAAATAAAAATAAAATAAAAAATTTAATTTGATTTTTAGAAAGAGCCTTGCTGAATTACATTTAAGCTAGCTGAATAACATCTGTTTCACTTACCTAGCAAAATAATATTAATATTTAACAATATTGCTTAAAAAAGATCTAGCTGAATTACCTTGAAGTTAGCTGAATTAAAATTGTAATGATTGAAAGTTATAACTACCATTAATAGGATATATTTTTTAAAAGAAAAACAAAAGAAAGGGCTGCATTCTATTTTAAGCAGCTGAATTGTGAGTAAGTAATGGAACATAAATATCAGGAATTTATGTTATGCATGCTGGAAAAATTTAATAATTAGGTTTTATGCTAAATTAAAATTAGAACAAGTTTATATTTAAGCAGATAGGTTATTTAAAAAACTCACGCAGAATTTTACTTTTAGTGCCAAACCTATAATTCTAGCTGCTGATTATAAAAACAAAATATGAAAAATATAATAAATATATAATATAATAAATTATAATATAATATAATATAATATGATATATTTTTTTTGTTTTATGGAAGAAATATTCTTAGTCATAGATATTTATATCAAAGTATATTAAAAAAAAAAAAAAAAAGAGAAATAATATGATATATAAATAATATAAAATATATTGAATTTTGTTAAAATATATGCAGCTGAATAGTTAGTTTTATTGGGTTTCTTCAAATAATTTTTATTAATATTAAAAAAAATAACAAAAAAAGTCTAGCTGAATTGCAATAAAAATAGTTCAATTTTATTTTTAATAAAAATTTGTAGAAAAATGTATAAAAAATTTTGAATTCGCAACAAAAACTACAGTGAAATATATTAAAGGCTGATAATTTCTAAATTTTATTGAAAGTCAATATCAAAAGTCCAGCTGATTAAAATTTAAATTTTTAAATTTTTAAATAAATATACTAAAATAAAAATAAAATTTTTTTAAAATTATTTTCATAATTTTGAAGTTTTACATATATATTATATACTTAGCTGAAATTTATTTCAAGTAGCTTAATAAGAAACTTTATCTATAATTTGTGTCTGAATAGAAAAATAATTAAAAAATGGCTAGCTGAATGAACTATCTTGCGGTGCTATTAAAAATATATAAGGGAAATTTTGTTAATCTATTGCAAAAAATCCAGCTGAATTGCATTCAAAGTTGTTTATTACTATTATTATTATTTGTAAGAAATATATTACCAAGATTTTGCATTTGCTTTATTTAAATTGAGTTAAGTCTGAGTTAAAATTTCAATTCTTTAATATTTTTTAAAAGTATTGTTATTTATAAAGTTTAATTGCAGAATTAAAGGTTTTATTGATAAAACATATAGATATTGGCAAGAATATGAAATTAAATATTGCTGAATTGTAATTTAATTAGCTTATATTTAAGAAATATGTAAAAAATAGTTTAAAAAACAACTAGCTGAACTTAAACATTCAGCTGAATTACATTAAAGGCAACTAAAACTGTTATTAAAAATATTTAAGAAAACGTTTGTTTAGCTGAATTGTGTTCGAAGCAGCTGAATTATGTTATATAAAAGGCAATAAATTGTATAATAATAAAAATAAATTAGATATGCAGTATCTTAACTAGATATTATAAATTTTAAAACAATTTTTTTTTTAATGTAAAAATAAAATGAAAAAAATTCTCGCGGGAAGTTTATTGAAGAAATGGTGAAGCTGAATGGGATCAAAGGCCTCTGAAATATAATTTTTGAGTATTGATCCTGAAGAAATTACAGAAATCCTGAAAATTTTTTTTTATCAAAGTTTAGCTGAATTATGTACTAAATACTTATTATATTACTTGTTATTGAATTTCGGTATTAGTTTCTCTAATTGACTTGTAGTTTTAGCAGCTGAATTACAAAAATAAATTTCATTAAAATTTTTGAAATTTCTTCAATTATTTTTATCACTGTATTTTGTATCTCTCACTCGATTTTGTACAGTTTTTCCTTTCAAGTACTTTAGCGTTTTATCTTTCCAGTGGTTGTGTTATTCGCTACTTTTTTCTTTAAGCTTGGCACGCAATGTTTTTTCCCTCGTAAATTGTCCATAGAGTTGGGTGTTTGTTGTTTTCAAAGTTTCTTATTTTTATTATTTTCTGATTCAATGGCTGCCTATTAAAACGTTAACGTTGGAAAATAGTTTTACGCCATTTGTTAAGTATTTGTATTGCGATTTAACTTTTTCTTAAAAATCTGCGGAATGCCGTGTATTTCATGTTGCACAAAAAAGAGCAGCATAAGACAAATATTAAGTAAAATAAATGTCTAAATCACGAAAAGTAACCTTAACAGATCATGTTACTCGTTCAGCTTTATTTCATGCTATTTAGTTAAATATTTTCTTCAAATTAGAATTGTGTAGTTGAAGCAAGGCGAAGCATTTAATGCATCGAAAAACATGCAGCCCACTACTTTTGAATTTTTTGTGAATGAAACAAATTTCATGAATGTGTGTGTGTACATGTGTCTGTGTGCCTAATATGTAAGTTTTTAAAAAATGTGTAGCAAAGTTTTAAGCCAAGTTTTAAAACCACGATTATTTTGAAAGCTAAATAATCACAAATAAGGCGACTGAATTATCACTTAAGTTGTTTATTTTTATTAAAACTATTAAATAAATCGTTTAAAGAGTATTTTATAAAAAATGAAAATCGGCTTAAAGTAATTACACTTTTTCTTTCTAAATAAAACAATAAAAATAAAAAAAGTTTAACTAAATTGTACAAATAACGTTTTATTTTATGACTTAATATATTTATGTTTAAATTTCTCAGAATAAATTTGCTAAATAACAAAAACCAATAGCTGAATAAGATTTATATGGAAGGTTTTTAAACAATTTTATCTAATTTTTATCTTTTCATAACCATAAGTCCTGCTGAATTGTATTTTCAGTTGCTGAATTTTAAATTTAATTAAATTTTAGAAAGAACTAATTTTGCTAATTGTAAAATTTAATGTATAGTATAATAGTATGTAAGTGTGTTAACAAATCCAATAGATTTTTTTAAACGCTTAATTCAATTTTAGCAGCTGAATTTTCAGTTTTACCATTTCGATTAAAAGAAAGCTGTTAACAACATACTTATCTATGAAAATTATTTCTGCTGAATTGAATAATATTCAGCTAAAAAATTTAGAGAAATTTAAAAAAATTAAGTTTAGCTTTGAGAAACCAAAAGTCCGCTGAATTGCAACTATTTAGAATCAAACAAGAAAATATTACAAAAAAATTTAGGAATTTATACAGCAAACGGAGTTGAGCAGTCTTTAAAGTATCTGAATTTGTTATTTAGTTGGGAAATCTGCAACAAATTTATTCAAAGTTAATAAACAGATTCTGCTAAAGTTCATTTTAATAAGCTGAATTATAAGTTTGATTAAACTTAACTTAGGATAAGAGGAAATATTGTTTAGAAATTAAAAAATATTTGATAAAAAACTTCTTGCTGAATAAAAATAAAAGCAGCTGAATTGCAAATATTTGACCGGATTGAAAATAAATTCTGAAAGACTATAAAAAATTTCGAAAAATGTATCAGCTTAATGTTATTAACAAGTGATTTTTTTTTTGAAAATATGAAAGAAATATTAAAAAAGTACAACATTTTTAATTACAGTATTTTTTTGAAAGTTTTTGTTAAGCTTGATTGACTATTTTTACAAAGTTATTGACTGTAAATAGATTCAAAAATGTGGAAAAATTATGCTGAATTGTAAAGATAACGAATAAGAAAGAAATATGAAATTAAGTATTAAAATTGAATAAAAAAACTGTGCTGAATACCAAGAGAAGCCGCTAAATTATTATTAGTTGTTTATATAATAAATAAAACAGCAGCTGAATTGAAGAATATTAAAGTTTTTTAGGCTTCAAACAAGAAATCGTAGCTAAAATAAAATATAGCTGAATAATAGTGGAAGCAGCTGCTTATTTTTTTTCTTTTTAATTTAATTGAATACTCTAAGAGCCTAACAGCATTTATGGTTAAAGTTTTTGCTGAATTGTATTAAAAGTAGTTAAATTATCATTTGTATTTTTTTTATTGTAAGTTTAAAGGGTTTTTTGGCATTGCAAGTTTTGCTGAATTGTATTTTGAGTAGCTGAATTGAGTGCTAAAAATATTGCTCGTTTAAATTTATATAAAAAATAATTGTTTTTGTTGTTAAATGCTTTACTTACTACCGATTCTTAAATTTTTGGTTAAATTATTATTTGAGGAAATTTTTTATAACGTAAATTGAATTTTCTTCAAAATCGTGGTTTATTTTCTTTTTAAAATTGTTGGCTTAAAATATTAATAAATTTAACAAAATTGCTTTAACCAAATTTTTTAACATAATGAATGCAAAGTTACATTATAGTTTTTTTTTTTCTGCTTCCACTTGGTGTGGCATGAATCATAAATGGGGCATCCATTTATGATTCATGCAGTTTTACCAAAAACAAAAAAAGGGAAAAAAGCAAAATATACCCACATGTGCTGCTTTGCAAAATAAACGAAAAACAATTTAATTAAAATTTAAAGTTGCAACAAATTGCACAAAATTGTAATGAAATCGGAAAAATATTTCTTGAAAGCTGCTTTTTTTATATAGAAATATCTACAAAGGAGGATTTTTAATATTAAAACCATTAAAGGAAGGAATAACGTACATTTTTTCAATGTAATTTTTATTGGAATTTATTTGAAAAAGTTTTTTTTTGTATTTCTCATAAAATATAAATTTGTTTCAATTATAGTTGTTGTTGTTCCTTGTTTTTTGTTAGTATTACAAACGTTAATTGAATTGTGCAATTAAATAATTTCATAAAAAAATATTTTTATAAACAACTTTTAGCGTGAGAACAAAATGTCAAATTAATGAACAATAACTAACAAAACAACAGGATTAACTTAAAATATGTTTTATTAAAAAGATAAAGTACAAATGTGAGTTTCTTGCAATTTCGAAAATTCTGTATTAATTTCGATTTAAGCTATTAAATAAATTACTCATTTTTATAAGAAACCTCACTTCAAATCTCGTTTTACACGTTCGAAAATTAGTACTTCAAAACCATAAGCAATCGTTCCTGCATATAAAGCTTTTGAAATGACAATCAACTGATTTGCGTCCCACTAACAATCAAGAGGTAGAACGATAATTAATACGAACGATAAGATAAACAGTTTAGTATAAAGTTGTTTAGATTTGACCCGACAGTAAATGAAATACTGTTGTCATTCCTTTCCCCCTTTGCTGGCTGTTTGATCGGTGTGAACGGCGAGTGCTTTCGTTGTAAAGACAAAACATCACGGCTTGAGAATGATGTCTTCACATCGAAAGTGCTCGCCGTTCATACTGAACAAACTGGCAGCAAAGACGGAAAGGAATGACAACACTTTAGTACAAATTTGAGTTCCACTAAATATTTTCTCTACCATTTGTGCGAATAAAAATATCAAAATCAGTCACTCATATATGGTCTGTCCTTATCAGATATCATGGAAAATAAACATACCAATATTCCAATTCAGCATACAGAAATCCACTACGAAACAACTACAGACATTAGATGAATTCATAGAAGAACATCTTGAGTTTCCCATAGGATGTGGAACGTTTGGCAGCACGATGATATCCGTAGAAAGACATGGACAACACTTGTAAAAAATAAAATGTACTAGGGCCACCTATTCGTTCCCTTGTTAAATAGAAAAAGGTGCATATAATTTTTGTATTGATAAACTATTGATTCATTTGCAGTCCTGGTGTAGTCTTTACAGGATGAGCCATTGAGCAGAACTAGCATAAATTATAAACCGAAAACTGTTTCTGTATAAAACCGCAACACCTACAGGCAAGCTGTTTGAATGCTTTATTCCTTTAAAAGACACACCACCAAAAAGCAGCAAGGCTGTATAATTATTAATACCTTCCAGGCAGCAACAGCATAGCCTCAACGAGGAGCAAATCATTCCACAACAAACAAGTTAAACATCAATGCATAGTCAGCCACAATAATTATAAAAACAATAACCAAAAATTAGTTCCACAACAATTGCAGCTGAATCAATCGTTAGTTGTTTTACCAGCAAAGAACTTTCGATAGCAGCAGAGCTATTATAATAACAACAATTCACTAGTAGTGAGGATACAATAGCTTTCTGTAATCCTTATCAATAAAATAATGAAAAACGACAAATGATTATATATCACTTATCCGTAGATGACTAAGGATGGGTGAGCAGTCAGTTGCTGTAGCAAAAGAACAACACGTGATAGAACGTGCTAAGATTAACAATCAGCACCTGGCCGCGAGGCCCTAATCGGACAAAAGTTTTACCACTGGATGTAGAAAAAAGCAGCTACACTACGTGCCTTAGCAGCAATATTCGAGTGTACGATAGCAGGGCCATGCCCCCACTCCTTACTGAAGAGTAAGCGACTATCCAACTCCTAATCCTGTTGCACGCGCAAGCTACGACATTTTTGGAAGTTAATCTTTTCTTTTCATTAGCATCACTTCGGTACTTTCTTTAAAGCCCGATTAAATAGCAGTCGCCAAGTTGCTTCTCGAGGAGCCTCACGAATAATCAGAACAGGGCTGTAATAAGTCAGCGGTCGGTCCTCCAGGGTCCAATATCTCTTCTAGTTTCGGACTCCTGCTAGCCCAGGCGGCTTGTGCCGCCTTTTATTCCCAAAGGCGCAGGTAAAGATGGGAAAGAGATCCATCAAGACTGCATACCCCCAGGAGAAGCAAAAGAACAGATAGTGTGATTCGTTTTACATCCGCACCTGGCCATGTAGCCTTAATCAGATGGTGGACAAACCACAATTGTATAATTTGGAACGTTATACATGCGTCCTAGGAAGCAACAGAACCACCTAGTTACAACTTTAATGATTCCAGGGCAGGGCTGCAAACCATCACACCTTGCTAAAGAGTTGGAGACTTTCAACTCCTGTCCAGAACACATGTCTAGCATGCTCACTGGACTGGATCATTCACTTAGAGTGTCATTAACAGTGAGATGATCCTGGCCACCATAATAACCGTTATACTGTTATGGGGCCGCGACACCACAACCACCACGTTACTCCCATATAGGGGCCAACCTCAATTATCAGTCAGAGAACTATTAAATGTCTAAAGAGACAAATAATGAACTCTGCGGCTCACTGATCCTCGTGGAAATAAAGTGGAGCTTCCAGTTGACTCCCTGCCTGTCTTCAGGGGACTGGGCTCCCTTTTTTCCCCCAGTTGCACAGATCAAGACAGCTGTTACGTACTATAAAGACCATAAATGTGCCCCCGGGGGGGGGGGGAAGCAAAAGAACAAGCAGATGCAACAAAAACATTGGCTGAAGCCACTAAAAGCGTAGTAGAAGTTATTAAAAGAGTAACAGATGCTTCAGAAATACAAGCCGAATCTGCCAGGAAGAACTCAGAAACACAAACTAAAATTTTAAAAGCAATCGAGGCATTTATACAGCATTTTATAAATAAATAAATATTAAAAAGTGGTGAATCAAATTATATTTGTCGAACAATAATAAAAAAAAACTTGTTTATCTTTATTTCGAACTTCTATATAATACTAATCACATAATCGACACAGTGAGAATTACGTAAAATGATAAATTTTGTTAATTGGAATTCCTTGTATTGTTCAATATATCTAAAAAAAACGATCGACATTAGCACGTTTTAAGCTCTAAACACTTAATAGTGGTGAAATTTGAATAAAATCTCGACTTTCAATTGGCACTGTTCGAAATTTTTTTTGCTAATTTCGTCTTAAATATTGAAGTTGATGTGCCTTATAGTAATATAAATAATACTGATATTAATTTTGCTATTATTTTTAGTACAGTTTATTCATTTTAGCGTTTCTTTTTTCTTAAATTCTGCGATTAATTTAAGGTTTTGTTGATAAGGTAACACACACTTTATTTGAAAAATGGCTTATGTTACAACGTAAAGTCAAGGAAACAACAAGTCGAGAGATAGTGGGACGCTTTTTAGAGCGAAAGTGAGTGAGTTGTTTTCTTTCGCTTGAGTTTCTGTTCGACAGTGTGAGACTGGCTGTTACAGTTTTATTTAAATTGTATTGCTACTTTCTGTATTTCGATTTCATTGTCAAATAACTAATATTACATTAGCTTTAACGGTTTTCAAAAATAAAAAACTCATTACGATTTAATTTCGAATATTTGAAATAAATTTCGAAAATTCGATTTTAGCTTTAAGCTCTAAAAATACCCAAATGGACTTCAAATCTATCTTATTTTTGTAATTTTTATTACAAAAAAAGCATTTTCGAAAATTCGAAATTAGAATAAATTGAATGTTATTAATAATTTATATATTTAATGTTTTAATTTTTAATAAATAATAATATTTATAGAGAAAACATCGTCTTTAACCTCTTTCTACATGTTCGAAATTATTAGTTTAATATCGAAATACTAATCGTGCGTTCCCACATTTATAGTTTTACTTAAAATATATTGCCACTTTTTGTATTTAAATTTAATTGCCGATTTTTTATTAGGATCTTTTAGATTTAACTTCGAATTTGAAATAATTGTTGAAAATTCGAATTTAGCTTTAAGCTCTAAATAATACAAATGGACTTGAAATTCCCCTTATTTTTGCAATTTTTATTGAAAAAAAAGCATTTTCGAAAATTTGAAATTAGAATAAATGAAATGTCATTTATATTAATAATTTTTACTTTTAATAATTTTATTTTTCATAAATAATTATATTTAACAAGTTTTCAGTCTTTAACTTTTTATATGATTGAAAATACGAAATTAATTGCTAAGTTAATCCTGGTTTTGGAAGTTTTTTGTAAAAAAATACTATTATTACTGATGTTATTTCCCTCCGTTTCTTCTGCCTTCTGGCTTCATTTGACGTAAACGACGAGCGCTTTCGACGTAACGACATCATTATCAAGCCGTGATTCAATTCGTATTAATGAGCCAGTGTTCGCGTTTAGGCAGTCTTGTTGTTAAGGTAGTTTTTAGCCATGCCAGCCATTTAGAATACCAGCCACCTGGCACTTTATGTCAGACTAATCCCTCAATATAAATAAAATAATACCAAAAAAGAAAAAAAAACAATACTACAGTGTCATGCCAAATTTAGGCAAATTGTTTAAGTAGCTTTAAGTGGATTTGATAATAAGAATTTTTATTTTAAATGGAATATTCAAATAAGTTTTCTTATTTTCGAAGTCAATTTTAACACTTAATGAATCAATTTTGTTTTTACATTTTTACATTTATACTTCAACTTTCTAGAAGGAATTTTTGATTAATAAAATAATTTTTATGTTCGAAAATTCTAAACAACTTATTGCTGGCAACGCCTTGTAGATTCTTACTTTCAAGTTTTAAGAGTTTAGAGGCATAAGAAAAATCAAATATTTTAAAAATATGTGACAATAGCTTTTCAATAATTTATTTTACATGAACGTTGGATATAGTGACTGTTATCTTTTTTATCTAAAAAAAAACAAAAAAATAAAATAAAAAGCAAGCTGCTGCCCAAAGGCTGTATGTAGTGGAGAAATCTTAAGCTACTTTTCTTGCATTAGGTGAAATGTTGCAAAATTAATATTTGAAAAATAGGGCTTCTTTCACATTTCTAACAGAGTAACCTGTAGTAAATTTCCTGACCTCAACTTATGTGACCATGTTATCTATTCTTGTACCCAGTAAAAAAAAGAAGAAAAGAATTAAAATTTGAGCATTTAATTCATTTTGCTGTTCCTTTTTATATTTTTGCAATTTCGTTTTTCGGTTTGCTATTAAGACCTCTAAACACCATTTTAAAGCTGCTAAGCTTATCATAGGCTTCGTTAAACATTTGAAACAGTATAGCATTGTGTCACTTCTGCTATTGCATGAATT
The DNA here is from genome assembly GCA_030448955.1 of Trichopoda pennipes. NCBI lineage: Eukaryota > Metazoa > Arthropoda > Insecta > Diptera > Tachinidae > Trichopoda > Trichopoda pennipes. The sequence goes on along the minus strand of JASKUP010000056.1, from coordinate 9,890,173 downwards.
CTATTGTGTTCACTACATACTTTATGATCCAAACAAAGTAACGGTTGTAAGATTTTTTTCATTTATTTCGACTTAAACTAAACGTTACAAACTGCATTTAACTACGTGTTTATTGCCAACAAACAATTCAAGCAGGAACTATTTTTGTTTTTGTTTTCATGTGAACAGTCAACGTAAAAAGAATCTGTTGCAAGAAGTAAAACAAAAAACCAATAACAAAGAATTTCTTTGACTATCACAGCTTTAAATTAGACTGCTAAAAGGGGGGGAATAAAATAATGGAATATGCAAAGAAATTTATAGGAAATAATTTCCACACGTAAAAATTAAATTTTATATACGAACAGGTTGGAAAAAACAGTAACGTTAAAAAACGTTAAACAAACATAAGAAAGAGGTTAAATGTTGCTAAATGTTTATAAAAAGCACAACACAAAAAAATGAATAAAGAATTGTTCATTTAAAATTCCGACGCATTCAATTTTGTTACAGTATCTAGCAGTAATAGTAACAGCAAAATAAAATTATAAATTTAAAAAGGAAAATAGTCTAAATAGTCTAAATCTATACGAAATAAAATTAATGAGCCCATCTATATGATTTAACCTTTCAAATAGCCATAGAATATAGTTATGGGTTACGATTTCGCTAATGATTTTTAGGCAACCAACTTCTAACCGTGTACGATGAAAGCTTATCTAATACTGTCACCCATGCCAAACTCAAGCTAAGTTTTTGTTATGCATATAGCATTCAATATCACACTTTAAATCCCTGCATAGCACTTACACCATGACTTTTACATCATATTGTTACGGATGGATCTTGCTTAAGTTTTAAACGAAAATAATTAAGTAATAAAGTAAACAACTGGGTACGCTGTTTACGAACTGCTTTGTTTTCTAAGAAAACTTATGTACACAAGACAACAACAACTAATATATTAAAATAAATTCCAGGAAGACATTTTATTAGCATAAAAACAAAAATACACACACCTACAGGCGCCTATATATTAAATGAATAATATAGCAACAACAACAAAATGTGATACAAAGGGAGTAAAAGATTCTTCATTTTTCTAGACCTCTAGAGGACAAACATAAAGGGCAGCGTCTGAATTGATAGGTAGTTAGTTGAAAAATAAACCTTTTGCAGTAAAGACCTGCATCTTAAGTAAATTGTTCTGTAGTGTCAACTTTGTGTGTAGTTAAAGTAAATAAACTTGTAATTAGTTTAATAACTCTAAAAACTGGTATTATGTATTTTGCAATAAAGAACTCACAACAAAACATTTATAAAAGGTCTGCCTTCTTCATGCATTCCCAGAAGATATATTAATTTAAACGAGTTGAGTTGAACCCAACTTTGTGTATTTGTTCTTGTTATTAACAAGTTGTATTAAGATTATCATAAAAAATATTAAATATAATATAATAATTAAATTTTAACGATATATTTTTTCCTTAAACGATCTTTTTAATTAAATTTTATAATATTTTTCCGTTTAAAAGATTAATACATATTTAATTAATATAAAAAAAAAATCGAATAAAAATAAAAATAATAAAAAATATTATTGTTTTAATAGATATTATTTTCTAAAAAATCTCAAATAACAATACAATACAGAAAATATTGTTATATTTTGTGGTACTTTCTCTAAAACGACTTAATGTAAAAAAAAGTACTAAAATATGTACAGAGCCGGACAAAAATATTCATACAGCAGCCAACTTTATTTTGAAAATGGTATGGTTCTCAACAAACTTATTTATTTATTTCTTTCCTATTTATATATATAAAAAAAGGTTGCTAACTATGTTATTTAAAAAAATAATAAATTATATTTTAATTTAAAGTACTTTTATAGATGGCCAGAAGTATAAGCACAGTTAAATATTTTGGAGTTTAATCTACTAACAAAAAAAAAATTTTTTTTTAATGGCAATACTTTTTGCAATGGAATATGGCAAGGTGCTGACAAGTACATGTTTGTAGGTTCTTGTTTAAGAACTTTGTTTTTCCAATGGCCCGTAAGCAACAGGAAAAAATAGAAGCTGAAAGAAAAATTATTTTAGAGCTACATAGAGATAACAAATCCTATGCAGAAATGAGCCAAATAGTAGAAAGAAATCGATTTACTGTAGCCAGCATAGTTAAAAGGTGTAAGAAGTCTACAAACTTCAAGAATATTATTCATCGTACTGGCCGGCCACGGAAGCTCACAGCAAGAGAAAAGATGAAAATTGTAAAAAAAGTAAAAATAAACCCTAAACTAATATCAACTGAATTGGCTGCAGAAACAGGAAACAGAAACAGGAAAGCAAATTTATTCAAAAACTGTGAGCCGCACCTTGCACCGTGCCGGTTACAAGAGTCGCCAGAAAAAACTAGCGATAAATAAAGTGAATAAAACATAAAGTTTAAACTTTGCGAAGGAATATGAAAATGATAATTGAAGATTCTGGGATGGCGTGCGGTTTCCTGAGGAGAGCAAATGTAATATTTATCACTCCGACGGAAGAACATGAGTTTGGAAAAAGCCGAATACCGAATTAGAAAAAAAAAACAATCTTATTTCTACTGTCAAATATGGAGGGGTTATAGTGGGGTCGGAAATATCGACAGTGGACAAAACCGTTTACTTAAATAAATTAAACGAAAATTTATTCCAAAACGTCGAAAAGCTTGGCATAAGGAAAAATTTTTATATTCAACAGGACAATGATCCGAAACATACAGCGCATGATATACGTATGTGGATTGTCTACCATGTTCCCCATATCCTAGCCACTTCACCGCTATTTCCGGACATGAATTCCATTGAGCATCTTTGGGACGAATTGGAGAGATGGGTAGAAAAGCGCAACATAACGAGCAAAACCCAACTTAAGGACATCCTAACGAAAGAATGGAATAAAATTGATAGCGAAATCACAAAAAAACGTGTACATTTTATGTCAAAACGATTAAAAGAAGTCATAAAAAATAAGTATTAAATTAATTTGAAATCGAATTTTTATATTTTCTTGTCCTAATGTGTGAATACTTTTGTCTACCACAATTAATGCCTTAATATGAACACTTATGATTTTTATTTAAATTTATATTAAATTTAGTCATATTTCTATATTTTGATAACTAACAAGTGAATAAATAATTTTGTAGAAAACCAAACTGTTATATAAAGGATATGACAGTTTGGTTTTCTTGTCAATAATATAGAAGATTGAAAACAAAATTGATTTCTGTGTGAATATTTTTGCCCGCCTCTGTATATATTAAACCATTATCCCTAACACCTCCGGCGGTAGATAGTTGCGTTATTTTGAATTTCAATTTTTATCAGCTGTTTGAACAAAGTTAGAAATAACTAAAAAATAAAAAAAAAATAAAAATATATATTTTATTTAAAAAAATAAAAATATTTATTATTTATTTAAAAGTAATATGAATGTTTTGACGTACCCAATAAAGTCCTGTTCTCAATTGTTTTTCTAAAAGTGGACATGTATCACTTTTAACCGAATTTTTTCATTCTTAGTGTTGAAGCCATTGCACGGTGTCAATTTAGGATGTATTAGTGGCACCTTACTATAAAAATAGGTACTAAATATTTTTTGGAAAAATACCAAAAAGAGTACCCTGGATGTTAACAAAACTAAAGTTTAAATTTTATAAGCAGAATATGTAAACAACAATATAAAGGGTGTTTTTGTTATAGAGGTATAGAATATTGAAATAGAATAAAATAAAACTGCATTTTTTTAAATTGATAATAAAGGTAATTTTTTTCTGGTATTTTAACTTAAATATGACTTCGGGCACGGCTAGCTTGGATGTAGTCTAATCTGCAGGTCGAATTTTAAATGAATTTTTCCTACATTAAGAGCCATATATGGACATTAACGCGGCAAGTGTTGCCCTCCAATCGTTTTGGGTTTATCGGCGTAGACTAGCGACTTCACAGATTACCACAGAAACAAGTTCAGCGGAGTTAAATCACACAATCTTGGAGGCCTATTCACCAGTCCAATACGTTTAGTTATGAGATTACCAAAGATTTCCTGCCTTAAATTTTAACACACGCTGTATGGCTTTTTGCCCCGATTTGATGAAATCTCAACTCTTTCACATCATAATTGTCCAATTAAGAAAAAAAAAGTCGGTAATCATGGGTATATAGCGGTTACCATTGCCTGTTACATTTTAAGTAGCATTTTTTTATAATTTTACCAGCCCATAAACCACACCAAACCGTCAGTTTTTTAGAAGACAACAGTAGCGCAATATATGTACACTTGAGGAGTATCATTACTCCTAATACGACAGTTTTTTTTTTTTTTTTTAAAGAGAAGTAGCACTTCAGGCAACAATGCCTATTTAGTCAAGTACCGTGCTACATTCTTTTAGGAAAGGGATAGAGAATAGATGAAGCAGGTGCTGAAAGTAGAAGGATAGTCGAAAATTAACTGCCGTATATAAGACAGCACAGCGAACAGTGACTATGCCTTCATCGCTGAGCAGCTCCACCGACAGTCAATTTTTAATTTTGTAGTGAAAAAAAACCAAGGTCTTCGTTGGGAATCGAACCCACAACCCCCGTACTGACAAGCTAGTTCACTACCTACTAGCCTACAGGGACACCTAACGTATGCATTCAATCAAAAAACGTGATGGGATTAGCGTCAGCACTTGGCCCTGAGGCCTTATTCTGCCGGTAGTCTTACCACTGGGTGCAGGAAAAATCCGCCACCTACGCTCTAAGATGCATATACACCAGGTGTATATACGCCTTAGTAGCAATTTTTGAGTGCAAGGGAGCAGGGCCGTACCGCCACTCCTTGATGAAGGGTTGGAGACTATCGAACTCCTGGTCCTATTGCATGTGCAAGCTGAGATATATTTAGATGTTAAACTTTTCTTATCGTTACCATCTCTTGGTACTTTCCTCAAAGCCCGATTAAGCCACAGCCATCCAGTTGCTTCCCGAGATGCCTCACCAATAACCAGAACAGTAACCAGTCATTAGCCCTGCGGGCAACTGGTTCCCATGGTACCAGTGTGTATAATAAGTCACTGGTCGGATTTCGCAAGTACTATGTCTCTTATAGTTTCGGGCTCCTGCTAGCCCAGACAATTGGTGCCGCCTTTTACCCTGGAAGGCACATGTCAAGATGAGGAAGAGATCCATCAAGACTGCGTGTACCTGAAGGTGTAGGAGGGAGCATTCAATCAAAATTAAGTTTTATCTTTTGTTAAACTTATTTTACAAAATTTTAAAGCTGTCAAAATGGCCGCCGTTTAAAAAGAAAGAAAGAAAAGAAATAGTAATTTCGGAAAATGAGAAATTTCAGGATGGCAGTGCCTGCGATTATTGGTATACAAGGACAAAAATATTATTAAAATTCATTAGATACTTGTATGGCACAAGTTGTTTATACACGAATTGCCTAATTCGAAATCGAACGTTAAGGTTCTATTTGTGATTTAGTCTGATAAAATATCGTCTTCCTTATTTCTGCTTGAATTTATGACCAGAATTTAGAAGAGCTTTAGCATTTTATTACTGGCAAGATAGGGGTCCATATACATTTTAAATTTCATTAAAATCGGCTTGCCGTTTAGCCGCGACTGACAGCTCTATAAAAAAATAAAGAGATTTATTATTTTCAATAAAATAGTTTAAGCGACGTTGCCACCATAAAAAATGCTTCGGCTTGGTGCTATGATGGGAACCTTTTCTGCTTGTGCTTTATAACTTGCACTTGACGGGGTTATTTTCTTTCTTTAGAAAAACTTAATTAAGAAGAAGAGATGAAATCTGTTAGGTTAGGGTAGCTTTATTTTCACAGCCCTCTGGGGTACATTTATTGATCCCTTTGTACTACCAGTAAGTAGAAGGAACAGAAAGAGAAGAAGAAAATCAGGATGTAAAAAAAGGAGAAACAAGTGTTAAAGGATTAACATAAAGAGAGCAAGAAAAAGGAGCAGGATGTAGGCGCGATAGATGCAGAGGAGTAAACTGCCGAAGCATAGATTTTTAATAAAACTGATTGTCCGTAAATGGAGAAAAGCCAAGGAGAAATTAAAAAAAAAAAAAGAAAACCGGTGTAAGTTGTTATTGCTTGCTTCAGCATAAATCCACAACTGCCCTCGTTTACTTGTATGCAAAACCTATTTATTTTATATTTTCTGTTTTGCATAACAACACTTTAAGAAAAACGTCATTCCACATTTTATTTTCTTTTCTTGTTGCTTCTTATTTTCTTTTTTAATTAACATGAGGTTTTTTGTGTTTTGTCTTCTTGGCAAAAATTATGTTAATAATTGGACTTAAATGTTTATGTACAAAGCGACCGTTGTGGCTTAAAGCATTTTGCAAACTCTACAAAGAAAATATAAAAAGAAACGTTTAAAACTGAAGTGATAAATTCCCATTTAACTTGTTTATAATTTCCGCTTGTTAACACACTTTGCATGTAATAAAATATTTAAATAAAAAATATTTTGAACTAATTTATTAAATGGCAAAACAAGAGGAAATAAATAATATTTGTGAAAGAGGTGAAGTGAAGTATAAAATAAACTTGTCACTAAACCGAATTTAGTAGCAATTTAAATAACAAATAAATACAAACTTAAAGACTAACTTAGCACCGTATCTATAATATTGCCATTTTCCGTCCTAACTGGCTGGTTAGTATTTGATGACGAGCGCTTTCGATGCGAATGCATCATTCTCAAGCCGCGGTTTAGTTTGACTGGTGAGTTAGTGTTGGCGTTCAGGTAGTTCTGTTATTAGCGCCGTATCCCCCCGGGGGCACATTATAGTCTTTTTGGAACCTACTATTCCATTTAGATTTGTGTCTTGCGGGATAAAAGGGAGCCCAGGCCCCTCAAAGGCTAGTAGGAGTCACCTGGACAATCCACATATTTCCACGGGAATCAGTAAGCTCGCAGAGTGCACTATTTGTACTCTTAAGGCAAAGATGTACTCTGTACTGATTATTGAGGTTGGCCCCTATATGGGAGTATCGTGGTGGTTGTGGTTTCGGACCCTCGTGAGAGTTTGTGGGTCGGATCATTCAAATTAACACAATGAATGGTTCAGGTTCAGTGAGTATGAATGCTGTCGTGTTCTTGAGAAATAAGAGCTTCATGCGTTCTAGATCAGGAGTTGGAAAGTCTCCAACTCCTCAGCAAGGAGTGAGGGCACGGCCTACTCCGGACTTTCTAAATTGCTACTAGGAGTGACTGGAGGATATACGTATCCGAAGGCCTTCTAGGGCGTAGTTGGTGTCCAATCAACTAAGTGGTTTGACCACCATCTGATTATGACCTCGCGGTCGGTGCAGATGTAAATCAAATCACGCATTATGGCCGTAAATATTCAGGTAAGCAGAATACCAGCCATGTCAGGTGCAATATTATTTCATTTACTGGCGGAGGACAACCAAACAACACCTTTACTTAAACATAGATAAGGATAACCTTATCTATGTTTAGATAAGGACAACCTTATCTATGTTTAAGTAAACTTGTTTATTAATGTTACAGCGCACAGCCCAATATAGAATTTCGATATGGAAACTCTTTGGGATTTATTTGTTTAATACAACATATTATTGATGATTATAATTTTATGTAAGATCATAACTTTCTGTCCATTCTTTGCGTTAAAAGCAAATAGCTCAGAGTATAAATTCGATACAGCAGCTGTTAGAAGCCTACCTAGTCTGTACATTGTCATGAAAAACTCCCTGTCAACGAATTATATATGAAGCTGTCTGAGTACTCTTAATATTTAAGCCGCATGCTGCTAATATTCAAAACTATGTAGGAAACTTCAAATATATTTTCTGATACTCAACTTTCTAGATGCATTTTTGCATAGCCTGTGGTAAATATAAGAAACTTTTGCAATTCAGCTATTTTTAAATGAATTCAGCATATATTTTTTGTCGCAATTCAACTCTTAATTGGCTAAGATCTTACAAATAATGCACATTTTAGCTATTCAGTAGCTGTTAGAGGCCTACCTAGTTTGTACATTGTCATGAAAAACTCCCTGTCAACGAATTAGATATGAAGCTGTCTGAGAACTTTTAATATTTATACTGCATGCTTTTAATATTCAAAACTATGTTAGAACCTTTATATATATTTTGTGATTCTCAACTTTCTAGATGAACTTTTGTATAGCCTGTGGTAAACACAAGGAACTTTTGCAATTCAGCTAATTTAAGATGAATTCAGCATATATTACTTGTCGTAATTCAATTCTTTATTGGCCAGGAACTTGAAGGAAATACACATTTTAGCTATTCAGCTAAGAAAAATACACTTTAGCTAAGGGTTTTTTAATTGAAATTAGACACTGTAACACGTTAAGTTATTTTCTAAATAAATAACAGATAAAACAGCGAAGACAAATGCAGCTTAGTTAAAGATTTTAGTTCCAATTTATTGGAACCAAATACAGATTTATTTTATAATAAGAAGGCCTTGTCTGTAGCTAAGAAGAAAAATATTCAGCTGGGATTTTTTTTTGATTTAATTTCAAATTAAGTAGCAGCTAGAAAAGATTGAAAACTTCTGCAACTCTGTACACAAAAAAACACAATTCAGCTAAGGTAATTATGTAAAATCTACATTAGATTAGATACGATTTAAAATATGCAATGAAAATTTGTAATTTTGCTTAAAAAAATGTTATTTAGGTCAGCAGCTATAATAAAATGTAATCAAATTTTAAATAAAAGCTAGCTGCTCTTCCTATTCAGCTAGGGAAAATAATATTCAGCTAGGAATTCAGTCCAAATAAATTTCAAGGAAAAATGTATAAAGAATTTTCTAAGAAATTTCTTTTTAACTAAGAGTTAACAATAACAACCAAATTAAATTTTAATAACACAGAGAAATAGTTTGGTATTTGCATTATTCAGCTAAGGAATATATAGAAAGACAAGGTAATTATCAAATAATATTAAAAACTTTCATTATGTTGCTTAGAAAATATTTATTCAGCTGAGGATTACTGCGGCATATTTAACATGAAATTAAATTTTGGTGGAATTTTATTGCGGGTCAAACCTGATAAAAAATTTTACTAAAAACTTTTTCTATTTAGCTAACAAAAATTGTATTCAGCAGAGAGTTCCAAATCAAATTTCTTTCCTCCTCTCCGGACCAGTACTCAGGCGATGACCCCTACTCATGCAATGCATTGTACGAGAACTAGGAAATTAGGTTATGGGGAGAAGGAAAGAGGGAGTAGTATGTGTGGACATTCGATTTGAATTACCCTGTATTGAAAGTTACAGGGTAGACCTCTGGAGGGAGTTTATTCCACATACGAGCTGTTCTGCAAACAACCCAATTTTTCCTGCAATGCGTAACGTGATTTACTGGCCAATCGACCAATCATGGATGCGTTCTCAACGAAAATGGAGTCAAATGAAAAAACGTGCGAGTTTCGGGATCAATTTTCTCTAATTTCGTTAGAGCACTTACAATTGTAGTAACGATAAAACAGTGAAATACAACCTACATTGCATCGATGCTTTAGGAAATCAATAGAGTTGCATACCCCGACGTTCCCAGTGAGCCTTTGGCCCCGTCCTGTACGCGGTTGAACAACTGTAAAATAGACTTTGGCGCTTCGGCCCATACATGAGAGTTATATTCCTTCTTTGGACGACTATATGTGGTGTTAATAGCGGGGAGATCGGATTGAGTGAGACATCTCTTACACCGTTTAAGAACACCGAGGCACTTGAAAGGCTCTTTAGAAACCTGAAAAATGTGTTTAGTCTATTGAACATCGCACTGAATTTTCATGCCAACAATATCAAGAGCGTCCGCTACCTTAATAATAATATCACCCATAGTGACAGGTGTTGCACCATTTCTGAACACAGATCTATGCGTAAGCCTGCAACATTGCATCTTATGGACATTAAAATCCTTTCTGTTCGCACGATCCTTATCGAAGATTGTTGCGAGATCGTGAGTAAATTGAGCGTATCATTCATGTTCCGTCTTTTAGAACTCACCATCAACTAGTTCGGTCTATTACTAAAATAATACGAATGACAAATGATGCTGTCATCTGTGAAAGGGTATATAGGATTAAAAGTTTGACAAAGAAGGTCATTTAGAAAAATAAGAAATAAAGTAGGAAAAAGAACGGAGCCTTGCGGTACCAATGAATTAATCTTCAACTCGGCTGATGAAATCCCATTTAAAACAACTCGTATAGTGCGATTCCTGAAAAAACTCGATATAAATCTGGAGAAATTATCACCGATACCAAAAGCAACAAGTTTTGGTAGAAGTGTATCATGTCACACTCTATCCAATGCCTTAGAAATACCTCGAGTCACCACGTTACTATCTTTAAAATGAGGTATGAAGTTGTACCATTATTTCGACAGGAAAGCCAACGAGTCACCCGTAGAGCCCGTCCTATGGAAATCAAACACGTTGAAAAGGGTTGCTAATGGACGCGTTGGTGTCGAAGAGCACTGTTTCAAGACCAGTGCTGGTATCCCATCCGGCGCAAGAGAATTGTTGACATTGAGATCTGCTAAAACCTTTTTAACCGCTGGAGCTCGGAAAAATATCTAGGACATAGTAACGGGTACTCCGTCGAGCTTGGGCGGTGGTTGACTACTTTCCCACAAATAAGAGCTATTTGCAAATATACCACCCAAAAGCTTAACTTTATCAACCGACTTGGTGAAAATTTGATCATTCTTTAAAAGAGTCGGATTTGAAGAACTAGCATTATCCTTTACTAGCATTTACTTTACAAATGGCCAAAAGTTCTTACTGCCCCGAGGAGTAGCAAGAATCTTAGCATGAAGACACTCCTCGTATAGATTTTTTTCGCGTCTTAGTAAATTCACACATGAATATCTCGCCCTTTTGCGTAGCGCATCAGTATCTGCGTTTTTGTTTCTACGCCAGATACTGAATACTTCCTCTCTTGAGCTGACAGCATTTTTACACATCTAATTAAACCAAGATTTCGATCTGGGTTTAATCGGCATTTTTTTTGTATGGAATAAAAGTGTACAACCATTTCCGCCATGGCATCGACATTATTGTCCAAAAAAAAAAAATCATAAAACTTAGATTTAATACTAAAATTAATTTCAAATAAATCAGAAATGTAAAATATAGACGATTTTAGTTAATGAGCGAAGAAAATGTAAAGAGAATATAACACAGTCATGGTTTTTAGTCACAGTTAGTTAGAAGTTTAGCTTGAAATTAAATGCCGAAGTTTTTTGCAATTCAGCTAGGGAAATTATTATTCAGCATGGAAAATTCTAGAAATGCAAAAAAGTTGTTGTGTTACTACTACATTTTACAGTAAAATATAATTCAGCTAAATTTTAAAAATAACAAAATTTATTTCTCTGCAGTTAAAGTATTTTGAAAACAAATTTGATTTGTAATTTGTTTTCATAGAAAATGTAAAATTTATTTACAGTGGCTCACAGCTTATTTCGTGCAGTTTCGTTTAGTAGTGTTTCTGTGTAAGTACATATGTGCCTACGCCGTGGAATACCGTTATTTTTTATTTCGTTTCGTATTTTCTTCTGTTGTTTATTTGAGTATAATTATTCTTTAACTGCTTTAAAAAAATATATAGCGATATGTACGCGAGAATCGAGTGGCGGACAAGGGCAAAAATGCGCCAAATATATTTTTTAGGGAAAACCTTAAGATATCAGCTCCATCCCCCCGGAGTCACATTGATATGTCTTCGTGGAATCTCATTATCATTACATGTGTCACTTGGGGTAAAAGGGTGTCCAGTCTCCTAAAGGCTAGCACGGAGCTAAGTGGACAACTCAACGTTATTTCTAAGGGAGTAAGCTCCAGAGTTCAGCTTTTTGGCTTTATAGCCTCTTAGCTGTTCTCTGACTGATTATTGAGGTTGGCCCTTCGGGAGCATCGTAGGGGTTGTAATTCTGCAGGCCCTCATGAATTTTAAGTTAGGGGCCAGGATCAGCTCACCTCTACTGAGAACAAAGGGTGAATGATCCAGTGTGTATGCTGGTCATGTGTTCTGGACCAGGAGTTGGATAGTCTCCAACTTTTTGGCGGCCCTGTCCAAAACTATTATGTCTTCGGCTGCCTAGGGTGTGGGTGCACGCTACATATCACCGAAGTGGGGCCCTTCGGGGGCATATTATAAGTCTTTATGGATCACACAACTATCTAGACTTGTGTCTTGCGGGGGTAAAAGGGAACCCAGTCGTCTTCAAGGCTAGCAGGAGCCAACTGGATAATCCACTTTATTTCCAGGGGAATCAGTAAAGCCTCAGAGTTTAGTTATTTGTCTCTTTAGGCATTTAGCTGTTCTCTGACTGATTATTGAGGTAGGCCCTTCGGGAGTATCATGGAGGCTGGGTGTTTCGAGGCCCTTGTTTGAGATTGTGGGTCGGACCTGGACTATTCACAATGAACACAATGAATTGTCCAGGTCCAGTGAGTATGAATGCCGTCGTGTTCTTAATTATATTAAGCTTCATGCGTTCTGGACCAGGAGTTGGATAGTCTCCAACTCTTCAGCAAGGAGTGAAGTTGCAACTAGGAGTGACCGGAGGATATACGTATCCGAAGGCCTTCTAGGGCGAGGACGACGCAACATTTCATCCACAGTGGTAATGATCCACCATCTGCTTACAGCCCACGTCCAGGTGCAGATGTAAATCTTATCACGTCATCACCGAACTGGTTTGATCCACCGTCAAGTTACGACTTAGACAGCTAGGTACTGACGTAAATCTTATCACGCATATTGTCGTCAAAATTGATGATAGAAATTGAAAATGAAATGGGTAAGGTATGCTGTGCCGAAAGAGTGCACCGTACATGGGAACATGGGTTCCGCGGTCGAGTAGCTCGAAAAAATGTTGTTTATATCAAAAAGAATATGCAAAGTTGGCTTAAGTTTGCCGTTTTTGGTTCAGATGGCAGAAATTAAGTGTGGCGTAGGGCTACTACACAGCTCTAGAGTAAACACTTGAAGCCAACTGTTAAACACGGTGACGGAAGTGTGATGGTTTCGGCTTGTATGGAATAGCAGGAATAATGGACAAAAATATGTATTTAAACATTTTGAAAGGATACTTTGTTTCTCTGGGTATAAGAGATCGTTTTTGATATTGCCAAGACAATAATCCCAAGCATAAATCCGTAATTGTGCTGCAATGGCTGATATGGAACTGTCCAAACGTCATGAATCCGCTTCAACAATATCGAGAACTAAGTGGGATAGAAAATTTTTGGGCAATTTTGGATTTGGCGATACGGAAAAGGGAGATTAGTAATTGGAACTAATTAAAAACTACTCTGATCGAGGAGTGGCAGAAGATATATAGCGAAACAACCTAAAAACTTGTTGCCTCGAAAAGAAAATCGCCTTAAAGATGTAATTAAGCAAAAGGGAGGCCACACCAAATACTAAACGGTATTCCAACAAAGTTCGTTTTAAGCTGCTGACAGCGCACGAAATAAGCTGTGACCTGAATTTTTTTAATATATTTTAAATTTTCTTTAAATAACTTAAAACCAGGAATTAACATTTTTAGTTAAATAAAACAATGTTTTCACAAAAATTTTCTTTTTGATTTAATCATCAGTTTTTTTGCCATAAACATTTTAAGTTGTATTTTGCATCTGCACGAAATAAGCTGTGAGCCACTGTTTATTTCATTTTAAATCCAATTAAAATTGTGTACTTTCTAGAGAGTTGTGTGTACATGTATGTGTTGTTTATGTAGGTATGCAGGCGTATTTACCTCGGCAAAAAAGGTTCTAAATCTATTTATGGATAAAATGATTTGAAATTAGAAAATTTGTAGGTGTAGAAAATTATGATGAGAATTTAATAGATGAAAGATTCAACTTTAAGAGAGTATATGAAATAGAGAGAGAGAGAGAGAGAGAGAGAGAGTGAGAGAGAAAGAAAAGAATAAAGGAAATTTTAATGGAGTCAATAGTGTGTTTCCCTTAAGATTTTTAACATTTCCTAACTATTTTTCTTTCATTTGAGTTTAGTAATTTTTATAATTTCCTAATTTTCTATCCAAAAATTTGATTATACTTTGACTTGAGACTTGCGACTTGAGATATATTTGTTTTATTGTTTTTTTTTTTTTTTTTTGACTAAATTCAGAGTTTATTACGTAATATTTAATAATTTGAATAACTTCTTTTATTTCGCATACATCTGTTTCAAATTTCATAACATGCATAAAAAATGAAGAGTCGTCAGAGACTTAAAAGCTTTGAAAGTATAACAAGTAGACATTTTTAAAAGCATAAAATTAGAAATTTTGGCAACACTGCATTTTGCAAAGGCTGAATTAATGTTTAACTCTTGATTGTTTAAAAGTTTACTCGAGTAAAAAAATTGAAGCAACTTTTAAAGGATCATTATTGAAGTCTCTCTTTTGATAACTATCGCTCTCGAAATTTTGGTTTCTATAAGAATAATGTACTTTGTTTTGTGATGCAGCTCACAATTTTGGCTTAGTTTCTCTAGCAAGCAGAACTTTTGGATTAATAGAAATCAATAGAGTCATATCATTTTCATAAAACCATTATTATATTCATTTAGAGCGGATTGAAAAGCGAGTCCCCTCTATTCCCTATAAAATTGCCTTTGATCCTTCTGTTGGCTACAGCAATGTTCGAGTCACTTCTTCAAAAGTATTCAATAAAGGCCTGGAAACAGCAAAACAACCTACTTTTAATAAGAAGAGAAAGTAAATTGTGCCCCGATTTAATTTACAGGGTGTCGGATAGAATAAAATTATGAGTGGCAGCGGAAAACATTTGAAGTCACAAGTAAAAAATTCTCCGTTTTGTAAAGGGTTTTTTAAAAACAATTTTGTTTTCTGGCAAAAAGGAATTTTAACTATATATAACGGGTTTTTCAACAAGAAGTTTGTTATCTAAAACAAAATAAAACCAAAAATTTAGATTAAGATGATTCAAATTTTTATTGTTTTACGACGAGGAAAAAAATCGTCATTTATGAATGAGAAATAATATCTGGCAAATGTCCGCTACGACCATTCTGACAGATATCAATTCTTTCATCAAAGTTTTTAATCACTTTTTGGTAAAATGGCTGAAAGCTGAAATCGATTCGATCGGCTCCTTATAGACTCTCAGCCGTATGCATAAAAACTTAAAGCAGGTTTAACTGCCGTTGTTAAGCACAATTTCCTAAAGTTGTATTCAAAAAACGCTTTTACCTTAAACTTTAAAGTAGGAAAAACCTACATTAAACCTACAATAAATTGACAGTTCAATTTTATTATTGAAAGTTAAAAAACAAAACAAATTTTGTTTACAATAAACTGAGCCGTTTATTTTAAAAGTGGCATAAGTCACTTTGTTATTGTCATCTTTTTTATTTTAAATTAGTTTTTAAAACATTTTTTAGGGAATATCACAGTAAAATTGAATCCATTGAATTTTTAGCCATTTTAACTAGTCTCTATTTAGTTTTCTTTCTGAAACGGATTTTTCTAATGATTGTGTTGAAATAAAATATTTTTTCTCCATGTTATGTACTGTGAAGGATTTTTTTCGACTGGGGGCTATTACTGCTATTACTATTTTGCTCTTTACATAAGTCACTATGTGCAATAATATGCTTTTGAGTTGTGACATTCTTAGATATTTTATATAATACGAAGCAACCTCCTGAGAATAAAAAAATAATAAAATAATGCTAATTATGTGTAGTATATTATATATCACTATAATATAGTACAGTAAACTGCACTATTCTTTCGTACTAATAAAAATAAGTCCAATAATCACAACAATACTTCACACACGCTTATTACATGTTTCCATTTCTATCACACTAAGCTCCGTAATTAATTTCCTGAGTACAGCGACCAACGCCACTTTCAAAATAAACATTTTTGTTATACCGTTAATTATCAACACTCCTCTCAAACAAATTTCAATACTTCTTAACTTATTAATTTCAAAATTATTAAAAATGAAAAAAAAAAACTGTTCAGTAGTGACTTATGCCACTTTGAATGTAAACGGCTTAATTGACAGTTTTAGTTTGTTATTCCAAAAATGTATAAAAATGTTTATTAAAAACAAATTGTAGTATACAAATAAAAATAAAAACTAAAACATAACATGGCATTCAATATAAAACATTTTTACATTATTATTTTATATTTTAGAAAAATATAATTATAATTAATTATTTTAAACAAAAGTTTTATTGATGTACATATAATCAAAACAAAGCTCGTTATTCGAATAATTATTTTTTTAATATTTTATGTTTTTATTTAAAAGATTAATAAAAAACGAAAAAAAAACAATAAAAACATTTTTTATGGATCTAAATACCCGCATAAATATATTAATTTTTATACATCGTTAACTACAACGTGACAACTAAATATAGTGGCATTGCCAGAATCAAAATACTAATTTTACTAAAGCATACATTAGCTAAGTACTGTTTATGAATACTATTTTTTAACAAACGTCTGTTAGCCTTAAAGTGTTTGTTAACTAACGTGTACTTTAAAGCTCAAGTAAGCGTTTTTTATGCATACAGCCGTCTGTCTTTAACATTGGCCGACAAAAAACTAATCCAGTGGTGTTAAATCACCCGATCTGGCTGGCCACTTAACTGCTGATTGCTGTGAATTTATGCGATCGGGAAATTTGGTTTGCAATAAGGTCATTTCATTGACCGTGTGACCGCCCTGTTAAAACCAGATAATAGTGATATCCACTTTGTTAATAATAGGCGAAAATTGAGTTGTTAGCATCTTGCGATAGCGTGATCCATCGATCATTACCGCATTTCCAACTTCATCTTCGAAAAAAAGAAACGGCCCATTCACGCCTTCAAAACATATAGTGCACCATACAGTGACACCTTTAGCATGCAAAGGCTTGTTAATAATCGCTCTAGGATTTTCTAAAGCCAAAATGTGGTAATTTTGCTTGTTGCATACCCTGACAAGTGGAAATGGGCTTCGTCTGAAAAAATAATTTTTTTTGGAAAAACCAGCCAGTTCCTGAATGAATTGAAGGAATCTAAAGCGATTTGAATAATCAGTCAGATTCAATTCCTGCATAAGTTGAATCTTGTAAGGCTTCATAGTTAAATACTTACGCAAAATTCGCCGTGTGGTGGTTTTGGTTAACTCCAATTGTTGATAAAGTCAAAGAATTGGCAAATTTGGATCCGCTTCAACATTGTGGCTCACCGCTGCAATGTTTTCAATTGAATGATCTGGTTGAATAAACGTTGGTATTCGCAATTTTAATATCGAGCTTGTCGACTCAAATTTAAAAACCAAATTCTTAATATCGGTCTCAGAAGGGCGATTATGTTGTCCAAAAATATCACGAATTTTGCGAAATGTAACTTTAACAGATCCACGCACCATTTTCATAGTGAATTTTAATTATTTTAATGCGATTCGCGTGGGAAATTGAATTTACTGTTACAATTGCCAATTCATCTACTACAAAGATGTCAAAGTAATAAATGTCAAAACTGTTATGTTGTTGGTGTTGCCCCAATTGAAAAATGAACTTCGTATTGAAAAATCCGATACCTTTATTGATTAAAAGAACTCTGCTTGTTGTATAAATGGTTGGACACTTAAAACTTTCTACATTTAAAAAGATTAAAAACAAATGTTTGCTCATTTAATCATTTCATTCCTTTGTAGGTCTGCTGATAACTAACTAAGCCTTATACACAAAAAAGCATACAATTGCTTCAATAAATAACAAAAAAATAACAATGGAATCATAATCCCAAAAAAATAACGAGTGTCCATAATCGATATCATATGCTGGTAACGAATTAATGTGCTCGCTTGAAATTTAAAAACACTTGCAAAACAATAAACAAAACTTTAATTCAAAATTCAATTTCATACTTTAGAAACTCTCACATGACGAAAAAAAAACAACGAAAGTATTCCAGCAAACAATTTATATTTGATTTAAAAAAAAATTAAAAAATAAATTCTTTCTGGAAAAAAGAAAAGAACATTCCCATAGAGAGGCATGGAATAAAGAATACTTTTCGAGGTAAAAATACCTGGAATTTTTTCAGATATTTTATAAATTAATTTTCACCATTTCATATCAAGTGATATGGATAACAAAAAAAATAACATGTTGACAAGTGTTAACTATTTAATCACTGGCCATTAAACGCATCTCAAAATAAAAAATATTTAATTTTAAAATATAAATAAAGCAAACAAATAAAAGCAAATAGTTTTTGGAACGCTAGCTACTCACGAGGCAACATAGTAGAAAACATGCACATTGTCTAATTTATGTTTCTATGTTTGTAGCAATGTTTATTGTTGACATTTATGTTGCATGAAAGGAAATGTTGAAATTTTTTTTGCTATTTTATGTTTAGTAAGATGATGTTGCCTCGTATGTATCAATGTTTACAAGTTTTTTTTTCTTGTTTTTTTTTGTTGGCTGAGTGTTGCTTTATAAATCGGATAGCTAAAAAAATAATAATAATAATGCCAGCAAATTCCATTTAATTTTAAAGAGCTCGGCTATGACGTATAAGCATAAATGTCAGTGGGACTCCTTTTATATATAGAACTCTTTAGTGACCTACGTCAAGAGAGAAAATAACGTAATCTTATAGTGAAGCCTTTAAAAATGGTTTTCATTTTAAATATTTCGTCCAAGTTTGAGACTGATTTATAGCGTTAAACATCTTCTTAATACTTTCAAATTGTTAATCAGTTGATTGCCAAGCTATCAAAATGATTGAGAGTTGATGTAAAAATATTTTAACGAAATCTTAGTAATTGAATTAATTAAATAAATTTTTGTAATAAAAATCTTTGAACTCAATTTATTTGTAAACTAAGTGTCTGAGAGTTTCAATAATTTTTATTATCGTAATGACTGAAGAAGTTAAATTATATTTTTTTTATTATTAAAATTAATTTTTATGCTGCTTTTAAGTACCAAGTTTTGCCGACGGTGCTATTTCTAAAACCGGTTTTAATATATCCACAAAGAGAGAAACCTTTTATTGTTTCACTGATATGATTAGCAACGTATAGATAAGCAGGGTAGAGAGGTTGAAGCCTCATTGAACTATCTTGAGAGCATTTTGCCACCAAAACTTTATACAATCCATTTCGGTGGAATATGGATCAGTCGATGGTTCGTATTTTCAATGACTCTGAGATATAATTGATATTCAATATCTTTAATGTGCCAAATTATTTCATTCTTCAGTTCATAAGTTGTTCCTGGCTTATTACTGTACACTTTACTTTTAAATTTTCTCGAAAAAGGAAATTTAAAGGCATCAAATCACATATTCATGGCCATCAATTCACATTAACATGAGATAACACGGTCCTATTATTTCTATCACAGAAGTGCCATTGTTTCCTTGGCCATGTGGAAAATGGCACCATTCTGTTCGAACCACACATCGTCCAGCATGCACTGAATTATTATCCATGTTACGTACTTCTATAAATTTAAATATTATTACGAAGATGTTAGTTATAAAAAGATAATTATCGCTAAAACAAAAACATAAAGCGAAATGACCTATTGTGTCTGTTAATAATTCAACAAGTTTCTAAAAAAAAAAATGTTATGTACGCAAAACAACAACAACTTGCTATATTTATAATTCTACGATCTAACCATAAAAAGACACACAACCTAACAAACACAGACTGAATAATGATAACGACAACTTGTGCGCTAAAGGCTATTGTAGAACTTTGTTAAAGTGGATAATTAACTTTAGTTTATTATAGATCCTCTCAAAAAAGGCATATACAATCTGCCTTATTTATGCGTCAGGCAGTATAATAGTGTATGTAAACAGGTGCAGATACAACAGTTGATACAGGCGATTTCATCTGTTAGAGTGGTAAACTTGCCAGACTGTGTTTTTGTGTATAAATGAGGTTTGTCTTTATAAATCGGGTAATTTAATTAAAACTTTAAAAGTTGTGTGTTATTATTTTGCAATTAAAGAACTCAATAAGCTAAACGTTTATTAAAGAAATAAACTTAATAGTGCACAAAAAATATCTAAGAAGTACCTTCCTTCTAGAACGTCAAAATAAGTGGAATCCCTTTGGCAGCTCAAAATTTATGATTTTTCAAGTAGAACAGAATTTTTCTTTCCGCAGATAATGAAGGTCTCTCAATTGAAAAACGAAGCATACGAAGAGAGCAAAAAATCTTCTCAATTTGAAAATGGATGGAAAACTACGAAAATTTATTTCAATTGAATTAATAAATTTAGATTTGCTCCAACACTGTAGCTCACGGCTATAATGAACGATCCGGTCGAACAAGCGTTGGTGTTTGCACATTTTACATCGAACATGTCGACATGATTATGTTGTCCGAAAATATCACAAATTTTACGAAACGTAACTTTAACAGAATCACCATTTTCATAGCGGATATTAATCATTTTAATGCGATTTTCGTATGAAAGTGAATTCATTGTAACACTTGGCAATGAATCTACTACGACTACGTCTATTTGACTTAATGTCAAAACTATTATGTTGTTGGTGTTACCCCAAGTGGAAAACAAATTTCTTGTTGAAAAACCCCATTATTAAGTGTAAAGAATTTTAATAAAAATAAATTATTATCTGGGACACAAGTGGGACAACATCAACATCATGGTGAGTCACAAAAAACAATGCTAAAAAAATCCGTAAATGTGAAAACCTGAAAATGTAATAAAAAAATTTTTAAATAAAAATATACAAAAGTTATTACAAAATAATGATAACGTCCCTTAATGAATGATAAAGTGGAAAAACAAAATACGATTTTATAACAAATCAGC
Source organism: Trichopoda pennipes (assembly GCA_030448955.1). Lineage (NCBI taxonomy): Eukaryota > Metazoa > Arthropoda > Insecta > Diptera > Tachinidae > Trichopoda > Trichopoda pennipes. The sequence continues at coordinate 9,869,250 of JASKUP010000056.1, read as the reverse complement.
AGCGAAGAAAATAACAAAATAAAGTCATTTTTAAAAATTCATAACACGCGACTTTAAAAAATGAAAATTTAAATTTTATTTTTAAACCTAAATTAGGTAAGAGTTAAAGTTAAACAAAACCAAATTAATAATGCAGTTAAAGTAATTTGTAGATTTTTTTTCAACCAAAAATAAATAAAAATAAAATAAAAAATAAATAATGAAAGTAATTACAGCAGCAAAATGTAACTTTTGATTTTACTCGTTTTGGAATTTTAAAAACGTTTTAAAATAAATTAAAAAAAATTTAAGTTATGAACTTAAAATGCAAGTCAGCTAAGAAAATATTAATTTAAAATAAATTTTAAAACTATAAAATTATGCAATTAAAGTGGCAATAATTTTAATTCAGCAGCAGGTGTAAAAATATCAAATTATCTGATTTCTAATGGCTTTTTATTAATAATTTTAAATATTTTTCTTTAAAACATTTTCAATTTAACTAAAAGTTTTGTAATTCAGCTAAGCCGAAAGGCAGTAAATCACCGCTCGAGCTCGACAGAGTACTCTTTACCTTTACCATGACGAAAATATTCTTTCGAACTCCAGTGGTTAAAAAGGTGTTAGCAGATCTCAACGTCAACAAGTCTCCTGGGCCGGTTGGTATTCCAGCACTGGTCTTGAAACAGTGCTCTTTGACTCTAGCGCGTTCGTTAACAGCCTGATGTGTCATGCCGGCGAATTTCCAAAGTGTTGAAGGTTATTAATGTAACCCCAATTCCTAACAAGACTGAGGCTAACAACCCTGAAAATTACCGCCCATTTGCAATTTATTCTACACTTTCTAAAGTGATGGAAATTGTGATTAATTTTCATCTTTTGAGGTACCTGAAGTCCAACAGCTTACTTAGTAACCGACAGTATGACTTCCGTAGGGGGCGCTCCACGGGTGACTTGCTGGCTTTCATGTGGGCACAATGGTGCAACTCCATACATAAATTCGGGAAAAGTAAGGTGGTGGTTCTAAATGTTTCCAAGGTATTTGAAAGAGTGTGGCTTAATACACATCTGTCAAAACTTGTTGCTTTTGGGCTCGGTGACAATTTCTCCAGATTTATAACGAGTTGATGGGACTTTATAAAACAAGCTTAAGATTAATTAAGGGTTACCGCAAGGCTTCGTTCATTTTTCCATCCTAAACTTTTAGCCCTATATACTCTTTCGCCAATGGCAGCACCATTTGTCATTCGTTTCATTCAGTAATACACCGAACCGGTTGGAGGTGGGTTCCAAATAGCAGAACAAAAATAATACGCTCATTCACAATCTCGCTATAATCTCCGAATGGGGTTGTGTGAATGCACGTAGGACTCAATGTTGCATGCTTACGCATAGATCTGTCTTAGGAAATAGTGCTGCATCTGTTATGGGTGATATAAGTTTTAAGAAATCGAATTCTCTTGATGTTCTTGGCATGAAAACTCAGTGTGATGTTTTTCTAAATAAGCTTTCAAGTGCCTCTGTTTTCTAAAAGGGTGTAAGAGATACTTCACTCCATTCTATCCGTCTAAAAATAGCATACAACTTTCATGCATGGGCCGGCGCCCCAAAGTCTACTTTGGAGTTACTCACTCGTGTACAAGAGAGACCCAAAAGACCAAGTGGCAATAATCTATTGATTCTTTAGGGCATTGGAGCAATGTGGGTTATATTTCACTGTTTTATCGTTACTACAATAGTAAATGGTGTACAGAAATTACGAAACTTTTTCCCGTTAAGTGTACGTTTTTGCCCTTGACACGATTTTCGTTAAGAATTAGCCCCTGTAGACTAGTAGGTAGTGCACTAGCTTATCTGTCTGGGGGTAGTGGGTTCGATTCCCAACAAAGACCTTGGCTGTTTTTTCTGTCATTACAAAAATAAAAATTGACAGGCAGTGGGGCAGCTTAGTGATGAAGAATTGGGCACTGATCGCTGTGCTGTCTTTTACAACACTTAATTTTCGTAACTATCCTTCTACTTTCAACACCTGTCTCATCCCTTCTCTATCCCTTTCCTACATAATGTAGCACGGTACTTGACTAAATAGACATTGTTGCCTGAAGTGCTACTTCTCTTTTCTATAAAAAAAGAAGGCATCCATTTGTGGTCAATTGGCCAGTGAATGGCACTACGCATGACAGAGAAAATTCGTTTTTTAGCAGAACAGGTAATATGTGGAATAAACTCCCTCCAGAGGTTTTACCTATCATTTTCAATATAGGAAAAATCAAATCGAATGTTTACAAACATTACTTCCACTTTCCTCCTCTCGTTAAACTAATTTCCGAGTTCTGGTATAATGAATTGCACGAGTAGAAGTCATCCCCTGAGTACTCGTCCGAAAGAAAAAATATTCAGCTAAGCAAAATAAAGATTTGCAAGGATTTATTTGTCTTTAGATTACTTTTTTTTTTAAAAAATACTATTCAGCTGTCGGTAAAACTAATTCACCTAAATGTGTTCTTTGGAAATGTTATTATTTGAACATTCTGTAATTAATACTAAAGATTACATTTTTTCCTCCTGCATCCTTAAACTCCAAAACTCTCAGTTTATAATGGAAAAACATTAAGGTTGCGTTACTTCTAAGAAATTAAAATTTTAATTTTAAATTTCTTTAATTCAGCTGGATACTTTCTTATTCAGCTATATATTTGCAATGAATTTAAAAAAAAATTCGCAAGAATTTACAAAACTTATCAATAGAAAATGCAATTCAGCTTAGCATAACGTAATTAGGTTAAACATCTTTTTGCACAATCCAGCATTGTATATGCGAAACGTTTAGCACTTTAAATCATCATCCGTAAATATTAATATATTACAAAACTGGAAAAGCTGCTAAAAGAACATTACCCAGCTGGGCTTAAATCAAGCTGAAATATTAATCAAATTTTAAAAGTTTGCGGCAATAGTTGTATTTGTAAAGCTGAAATAATTTCAATTCAGCTAAGTAATTTATATAAAATTTTTTGCAATTGTATATTATATATTCTATGCTGGCAATATTATATTCAATTGTTTTTATTATCAATTCAGCTTAAAGTTTTCCTCAAAACGTATAAGCGTTTTAATTATTTTGAAGATACAAAATTTTGATGTGATTCAGCTCATAATATTTGTTCCTATAATTATAATTTAAATATTTCTAAAAATCTTTCTTCAGTAATTTTGATATTCAGCTGGACTTTTTTGAATTCAGCTAACCAATAGTAAAAGGATTTAAAAAAATTTCACTTAGCTTTTTTAACTTATGCAGCTAACTTAAAATTCAGCTGACTTTTAATGTAATTCAGCTAGTCTTTTTAAATTACTTAGTTTTATTTTAAAAATTTAATTTGTGGAAAAAAATATCAATTAAGCTCGTAAAATTTAAAATTAGCAAATATTATTTGATTGCGTGGCTTTTTCGTTTTGCAATTCGTTTTCATTGACAAAGTTTTCTAGTGGTTGTTATATTAAGCAAAAAAGAAATATCAGACTAAATTTAAAAATTCCAGTATCTCTTGTTTGAATTTTTTGCTCTCTGTTTGCTTTTACGTTCCTTTTCTTTTCTTTTCTTTTTATCGAAAAGTTTTTTTCTTTTCTTCTCATCTTTTTTGTAGGTCTCCCTCCTTTATTAATGTAATCAATAAAGCGTTAAATGACTAAGTTTAAGCACTTGTAGGTCTAAAAATATATGAACCATTTTTAGCATCACTCCACCTTTGCATTATTGAGCCCGCAAGGCGAGATACAAAGAAGCTTAAGGAGTTTCTGTCACTAATAATTTTTTTTATAGAAAAACTAGCAACAAAATCAAAAGCATATATTTCTATTTTTGTATCATGCGTTTCAAATATTATACACTGCCATTCGGTTGAATATGGCACTAACTCAGCAAAGTGTTTTTGGGTAATGAAAAGCGGTAGAATAAAGTTTTGTTAAATTATATACATACAGATAGTCTACAAGAAACTACAAACTTTATTTTTCTTTGAAATTTCTAATGGGCGTGGCACGTTTCATATTAATTTTATATTGATAGCGCAGCTAAAGAGCTATAGCAGGTAGAAACTTCCTACTATAAAAATATTTATTTTAATAAAGTGTTTAATACATCCACAAATCCATAGGACTGAAGCAGAGGGCGTGGCATTTGCATTACAAAGTAAAGGTTAATGTGCATACATCTATACAACTACAATAGATAGACGTTTATGTTTTTCTTCAGAAATCTTTTTTTCAGCTCCCTTAGGTGAACCCAGTTCAAGCAGGATTGGAACAGCAAAAAAATTATCGTATTCCTTGTACGAATTTCTGTATTTAGTTGTTGTAATCTATAAATAAAATACGATTATATTTAAGATTGTTGAACTACTAAATGTTTAGAGGTTCTACATAAGCAATGTCGTAAAAGATTGATATTTTAGACTGCATCGTAAAAGTTCTATATATATATGGCTATATATGTGTTATCTTCATTTTTTAATTTAGTCTCCCGCTGTGGTCGTCAAAGATTGTTCAAATGTATTAAAAAAAAATCTTATTACCTTTTTTGCAATTAAATAGCTATTTACTAAATAGCCCACTGTGCCACATAAGCAATAAGCTAAAATTTGATCTACTGCACTAATAAAACACGGCTAATATCTGTGAAATTCTAAAATTTATGTATTTCCATTTTCTTACGCTAATCTTCCACTACGTGACGTAAGTAATACCGTACAAGAATTTTCGACTACGTCTCCTCTATGGTCATTCGTCAATAAAATTCGACTACTTGTTTAAAAGTTATTTATTTTTCTAAATCTATTTGTTGATTAAATGCTTCCCTGCGTTACGTAAACAATATTGCGCCAGGAAGTCCCATCAATATAATTTAGCTATTCATTTAAAAATTATATATTTACTTGCCTGTATTTTGGTGAACTAAATTTATCATGGCATGACGCAAACACTACTTGGAACGTCATTTCTTCTATGGCCTTTCGTTAATAAAAACGTCACCACTCATTTAGAACAATAAATTTATTTTATTTAAATTTCTCGCTGTGTGATGTAGGCGATGTGATATAAATTAACGTCAGTTCCTAGCCTTGTGGGCCATAACATGACTTAATGCTGGGTGACAAGAATACGTGTAGGTATGCCCTAAGGCGCGTATACAACATCCATTCAATTAGTAGTGCATAAGTGCCTTAGTAGCAATTTCTGCTCCAGACTTGAAGAGTATCCAACTCCGGGCCCTGCTTAATGCGTACCATCGAACATTGGATGTTATCCTTACTATTCGCTAACATCTCTTCGAAGGCTTTAAAAACCAAGCGATTTTAATATTAAGTAGCTGTTGTTAACCCCGAGGGGTCTCACCAGTAATCAGAACAGGGCTGTAACCCTGCGCGCAATTGGTACCTATGGTACCAGTGTGTTTAAGTTAACTGGTCGGAGCTCGAGAGCCCATAATTATTTTTTTTCCAATTTCAGCCTTCTGTCAGCCCAGGGGACTAGTATCGCCTTTTACCCCCGAAAGTACATGTCAAGATGGGGAAGAAATTGGCCTTAACTGCGTGCCCCCTAGAAGGATACTAACGTAAGCGATATTGTACAAAATAAAAAAAAATTATAAAGTGTGTTACCAGTTTCCCAAGAAGACTATTTCACAAGTCAAATAGTCAAGAAGACTATTTCTTCTTCTTTCTACCTGTGATCTTATTGAATATAATTTTAATCTTTTACCAGTTCCCAAAGATCATACTGGAGTATTACGTGATAAGATTTACATCTGCACCTGGCCGTGGGCCCTAATCAGATGGTGGTCAAGTCACTGTGAATGAAAAGCAACGTCATTCACGCCCTAGGAAGCCGAAGACTAATTCTAGCAACAGGTCTTTCCTAGTTGCAATTTCAGCGGTTCCTTGCTGAAGAGCTAGAGACTCTCCAATTCCTGTCCAGAACACATGACTAGCATGCTCACTGAATCTAGGATCATTCACCAAGGAGGTGTTATTTAAGGCGAGATGATCCTGACCACCATAAAAAACAGACCTGTTATGGGGCCGCGAAGCTACAGCCACCACGATGCTCCCGAAGGGCCAACCTCAATAATCTGTCATAGAAACAGCTAAATGCCTAAAGAGGCAAATAGCGGAAACTCTGCGGGCTACTGATTCCCGTGGAAGTAACGTGGAGCTTCCAGTTGACCGCTGCTGTCTTCAGGAGACTGGGCTCCCTTATACCCCCAGCAGCACAGGCCTAAATAGTCAAGTATTCTATAAAGACCGATAAATGTGCCCCCGGCGGGATCTTACTGGAGTATTTTGACTATAAAGACAACTAATGTCTTCTTCTTCTTCTTTCTACCTGCGGTCTTATTGAATTTTAAGTTGACATCACTTTTTTAACTGGCCGTAATTTTGTCAGATGTCAAGTGATTTATGTTTAGTTTGGTTTTGGGAGCAAAAAATAAATTGACTGCGCCTGAACAGCGCTTTTAAATTTCATTGACTTGGTAGCTCTAGCCACGAGACCACTACCTCATCAAACGATGAATCATGCGCAACATTCAAACATAATTAGCAACCAGCCGTTAAGCGTGCAACAGGAAATTTACAAATTTACGAACTCCAATCGCGCTAAATAGTTCAAGATAAGTTAAGTTACAACATAAGTTGACAACGCCTGAACAATGCCTCCAAATTGTGTAAATTTATTTTGAAAATCATGGTTATGTTTAAAATACCCAAACTTTCTGAAGCTATGGAGATCACTTTTGTTCAACTGAATGCGTCAATAAACAAAACTACCGTGTATTTTGAGTGATGGTAATCATCAAGTGTGTATTGTGACACTGTTACATCCAGCAAAACTCAGTGCTTGCTATAGGCTATGACATCATTGGTTCGTACTTCTTTACAAGTTATGCTGACAAGAACGTTACAGTCAATGGTGAACGCTATAGAGCCATGATGACATAATTTTTCGTTCATCAATGGAACAGCAATGACGCAAAGGAGCTGTGATTTCAAGATGTGACGCAGCTACAACTACAACTGATTCATTTAAGGACGCGTTTGGTAACCGCATAGTTTTATGTTTCGATCTCCCCTCCAATATCGTGTTTTATAAAGTCGCTAGCTTAGGCCAATAAGCTCGACTCGATTGACCACTTGGAGAACAACATTCGCCACACTATTGCCGTTATAAGACTACAAATGCTGGAAAAGGTCATTGGAAGTTGAACCTTCAGATTAGACTAAGACCGAACCAGTCGTAGCCGTTATATGCCAGAAGTCACATTTAAGTTATATAACTGGAAGATTATATTTCAAAGAAAGTCACTTTCAAGTCAATTTCAAGTCAATTTCATGTCAATTTAAAAAATATTATTTTTGTTTTATTCGGCCAATTAAAGCGAATAATTTTTATGTACCAGGTGTTTGAGTCTTAAACAGAAATATGTGGTTTGACTATGTGATTCTATTTTTGGAAATTTGTTTTCAACAACCATGTTGACGATTTTGTTGTTTTGATTTAAAAATCTTTTTTATTGCTGTTTTTTATCTTTTTTCTTTAGTTGTTTGGTGTTTTTGGCGAGTTGTTTTAATCTTGAAATTTTATATCTTGAGTAAAAGTTTTTTTTTTCAGTGGCTGCTGAATACTTTGTGTTGTTGTTGCTGCTAGTGTCTAGTTTTTTTCCCTGTTTGTCATATTTTCGTTGAAATGATTGCTCGTTTGTGTTGTAGTTTGTGTTTTAAGTCAAGAACACAAGAACACAAAAAAAAAAAATAAATAAAAAATAAAAAAACTGGTTGTTGGTTGTTGGTTTTGTAAAAGGAATGTGTACGTAGTTTGGATGTCTTGAGCAACTTAAATGATCTGTTGTAGATTATTCAAACGTTGACCCAAATACCATCCTTTGAAACTACAAAAAATTAACAGGCAACACACAATGGGGGGTTTTGTCACTCTTTGTAAGTCGGAAGTGTTTGGTTTCCATAAAATCTTACGTGTCTTTAAGTGTATGGCAAACGAGTTTAAAAGTTAAAGTATAAAAGCCCGCAGATCTCAAGTATACGTCGTATATTAAGAATGTTAAAAACGTTATAAAAAATAAATTATTTTTTTTTTTAATTTTGTGTTTCGCTGTATATTTGCTTTGTCCTAATCAGCTTTCATTCACATCAAGTCACCTGATTATGGAAACTATAGATTTCTATAAGAAAAAACATTTTAACCCCATTGTGCGCCCCACTTAATTTACCACTTGTTGTCAGGCTGTTAGAAAGTTAATAGCTGGGTGTTCAAATGTATTGGACCTACATATGGATGTATAACAAGTTAATAAGTTTGCCATCTAGTTTTATGCTTCAACATGTGTGCTTCATAAATATTTGTCTTTAAATTTTGTTATAAATAGAATTTAATTATTTATTTTTTTTTTAAATTTGAAAGGAATTGTTTTTATTTTACCTCCACTTTTTGTTATTATCTAAATTATCTTTAAGTAGTTTACTTTTGACTTTTAAATAAATATTTTGAACGACAGTGTTACATACAATTTTGAGGACAAAAATTAGAATCGTTGCAAACAGCCGTCTTTCTTTAAGTAATTATTTTTTAAAATTAAAGTTTTTGGTTTTGTTTTAAGCTTTTGTTTAAAAAAAAAAATTAAATCAAATTATATTACTTATAAAGGATTTTTCAACAAGAAGTTTGTTTTTTTAAAACAAAATAAAACAAAACATTTAGATGATGATGATTGAAATTTTTATTGTATTACGAAGAGCAAAGTTCAAAAATTATGAATGAAAAACGATATTTGGCAAATGTCCACCAGGACCACGCTGATAAAAGTCGATTCTTTCATCAAAATTTTTAATCACTTTTTGGCACAATGACGGTCTTATTTCATTAATCACATCACGAATTTTGAGTTTTAAGGCTGAAATCGATTAGCTTCGTATAGACTCTGTTGTTGACGTAGCCCCACAAACAATAATCCAGTGGCGTTAACTGCCGATTGTCGTGAAATTATGTGATCGGTAAATTTTTTTTTTAAGAGGCAACAATGGCAGGCAACAATGCCTATTTAGTAAAGTAGCGTGCTACATCCTTTAGGAAAGGGATAGAGAAGAGATGAGACAGGTGGTGAAAGTAGAAGGATAGTTACGGAAATTAACTCTCGTATAAGACAGCTTAGTGGTCAGTGACTATGCCTTCATCACTGACCTGTCCCACCGACAGTCATTTTTTATTTGTAGTGAAAAAAACCAAGATCTTTGTTGGGTATCGAACCCACAACCCCCAGTCATGTAAGCTAGCATACTACCTACTAGCCTACAGGCGCACCTATTTGGTTTGCACTAAATTGATGGTTTCATTGGCTGTGTGACATGTGGCACCGTCCTGTTGAAACCACGTGTCAGTGATATCCACATCGTCAATAACATAGAACACACATAGCTTACCATGCAGTGACACGTTAAACATACAAAGACTTCTCAATAATCGCTGTAGGATTTTCAGAAACCCAAATGCGGCGATTTGGCGTCATGACATACCCCGAAATGTGGAAATGGGCTTTATCGGAATGAATTGAGCGAATTTACGGCGATGTGAATGGTCGGTTGGCTTCAATTCCTGCACCAGTTGAGCCTTGTATGGCGCCAAAGCCAAATCCTTACGCAAAGTTACCCATGCGGTAGTTTTGGATAACCCTAATTGTTAAGAAAGTCGAGGAGTTGACAAATTTGATCGTTCTCACAGTTCTAACCTCATCTTCGATAATAAAAACGGCCCAATCACACCTCCAGACCACATGGTGAACCATACAGTGACACGTACGTTGAACATATAAAGGCTTCTCAATAATCGCCTTAGGATTTTCAGAAGGCCAAACGCCGCAATTTTGCTTGTTGACATACCCTGACAAGCGAAAGTGGGCTTCGTCTCAAAAATTAGTGGTTCAGAAACATCAGCCAGTTGTTTCTGTACCTTATAAGACTTGAAAGTCAAATCCTATCGCAAAATTCATTTTGGATAATCTCAATTTTTGAAAACGTCGAAGAATTGACAATTTTGGATCTGCTTCAACACTTTGGCTCACGACTGTGATGCTTTCCGTTGAACGACCCGCTCAAACACTTGTTGATGCTTGAATATTTTATATCGAGCCTATGGACTCAAACTTAACTACCAAGTTATTAGTGGCGGTCTCAGAAGTACGATTATGTTTTCCGAAAATATTACGAATTTTACTTTAATAGAACCACTATTTTCATACTGGATTTTAAATTTAATTCAATTCGTGCGGAATTGAATTCATTGTCAAAAAAAACTAAAAGTCAAAACTATCATGTTGTTGGTGTTGCTACAACTGAAGAACAAACTTCTTGTTAAAAAACGCATTATAATTCAGTTTTGTCTATAGCAAAAAATCTAAACAGTCAGTTCGTGAAGCCACCGAGGTATAAATATAATTCCTAGCTATGAATGAATTTGCTAAAAAATAAGCGTCCGATGGTGAGATATTTTTAATAATATTCTAATAACTAATACTTTATTTGGCTAACTTCAAATAATAAGATGGAGTACCTTGGATGCGTGGCACATTGACGTTTAAGTATGTGATTAGTTTGGTGGACTGGGTTCATATCCCAACCAATGACGATTTAAAGCATTAAATCGATGGCGAATTAAAGCTGGAGTTTCCGTAAATATTAAAAACCAAAGGAGTTACATATCGGTCCAAAAAAGTCAAACATTTTTTCTATAACTCTTCTTCACTACCCACCTTCAATCAATCTTCTTTAATCCATCCATTTTCAAAGAATGTAACACAATTTACTTTAACTTGTGGGGATTAAGTATGGCCTGAGTGTTGATTCTTAAAAAATAACAACGACAGCAAAAGTAAATAATTTCAAGGCTTGCCTACAATTTAGTGGAGTTAAACAAAAACTTGCTCTACTTTTGGATTACACTGTATTAAAACATTAATGTTTCTCTCTTCGCTAAAACATTTGTTTTGCTCTAAAAAAACATTAATAAAAATTAATATTTTTATATTTATTTCTTTAACTTTTATATTTTTAATCTCAAATTTCGTTTTGCTTTTTCTGCAATTAGTTTTAGATGCTGCGCTGTTCATGTTTTTATTTTTGCTTTAAATTTAAAAAAAAACTCATTTCTCTATGTGTTCTGCTTCTTCTTCTTCTTCTTGTTTCTATTGCATGCAATGTTTTTCATTGCATGTGCTGCAGAAGTTGTAAAATAATTTTCTTGTTCCTTTTGTAGCGGAACAATAAAACAAGAACAAGATGAAGAAGATAGAACATTAAAAGACATGTTTGAGCACAACTATTTACAACTGTGTATAATGTATGATATTAAGCATAAATTGCCATTGTGTGTGTCTAAAGCATTAGTAAATAACTCACATAATAACTGAAAATAAGGTGGCCACATTTTTAAGCAAAAACTTTTTAAGCTTTAAATTGCTTAATGTTGTCATTCCTTTCAGTGTAAACCGTTATTGCTGGCTGTTTGTTCGGCATGATTAAGCCGTGTTCTATACTTTACTGTTAAATCAGTGTTCGGGTTTAGGTAGCACTTTCATTAAAGTTGTATCTGGCATTTCATGCGCGGTTAATCTAATATTTCCATATTTTATTATAATCCAGGTCCGTGTAAAGGCTGTTTTTCTTTTCTTAGAGTGCCTGAGGTCTTGTTTAGTCGTTCGCTTATAAAGTCGCTGTTAAAAGTTTTCATTTTGTAGATTTCCATGTTTTCAAGAATGTTCAGTCTACGTCCTTTTTTGCTAGGATGTAGTAATGTCATACATTCATCCTTTTTCCTTGATGTGTGTGTTCGTGAGTATCAAGGTGTAATGTAAAGTTGGAGTCTTCTCTTTTTCGCTTTTTTTTTAAAAGAAGTAGCACTTCAGGCAACAATACCTATTGAGTCAAGTACTGTGCTACATTCGTTAGGAAAGGGATAGAGAAGAGATGAGACAGGAAAGAATAGTTACGGAAATTAACTGTCATATAAGACAGTACAGTGACCATGCCTTCATCACTGAGCAGGCCCAACGACAGTCAATTTTTGTTTGTAGTGAAAAAAACCATGGTTTTTGTTGGGAATCGAACCCGCAACCCCCAGTCTGTCTTGTAAGCTAGTACATTACCTACTAACCTACAGAGACACCTAGGCCCGTGCTAGGATGTATTAATATTATACATTCATCCATTTCCTTTGATGTGTATTCGTGAGTTTTAAGGTGTAATGTAAAGTCGGAGTCTTCTCTTTGTCGTTTGTATGAGCGTATGTGTTCTGTAAATGTTGTTTTCAGTATTCGTCCAGTATTTCTTCTATAAGTATGTTTGCAGGTACAAGTAAGTCTGTATACTCCGCTGGAATTAAATTTATTAGTTGTTTCTATCGATGTCCTGAGATTACGTCTCAAAGTGTTGCTGGTTTTTAATACGGTGAGCAAATCTTCGTTGCGAAAAACGTAAGTTATTCTCTATATATTTCTGGTCCTGTGTAAATAAAAGTGTGGCGTCATGTTTTGTCGTTTGTCTCTTTGTTTTCTTTATTCGTGTTTCTAGTGTTGTATTGTGTAAGAAATTTGTCTATAGCAGTGGGTTTGTAGCCATTATTTTTAGTTATGGTGTAAATTATGTTGAGCTTTTTGTTGTTGTTATCTGGAGTATGAGGGATTATCTTAAGTTTTTATATCATATATCTAATTGCTCCTAGTTTATGTAGGGCAGGGTGGTTCGAGGTATCCAAATAAATGTAAAATATATGTAAAATGTTAAACAGTTAGTCCCTCGTGTTATTGTAATGTCATGAACAAGAACAAATTTCTGTATTGTTCTTTTTCCATCGTGTATGTAATGTTATTATGGTTTGTCTTTAACTCTGTTAGAATTTGTTCGGGGTTGCTTTGCTCAAGGTTGCATATGATGTCATCTATGTCTGTAACTCTTTATAATAAGTTATTCGGAGTTTCTCCATTAGCGTTTTTATGTGTAGTAACTCGAGATGCAATTCACTAAAGAGTGCGTAAGTTTGGTTTCCCATGCAGGGTGCGTCAGGTAATTTTTAAAAGTGGATATTTAATCTAAAGTAGCTCTGTTTTGTTATCGTCTTTGCAATGTCCCCAATTTCTGTGATGTATTGGTTGTTGTATAAATTGTCTAGGATAACTAAGGTTTTTTGTATTGATATCAAAGACAACGAGTAGCGTGTTCTCGGCTATCTTGATATCTTTAAGTTCTGTGTATTATGTAACGAATATGTATTTTGTAAATCTATTTTTTCCTGTGGCTAAACACCACACCGCCTTATCTAGATTGGAAATATAAAGTGTTGTTTTGTTTTCGAAATCTTTGCTGTGTTTTTGTATAGAAGTGTTTTTGAGTTTTATTGTCTATTTGCCATTTTGTTTCAATAAAAACTCTCATTTAACCAATTTGGTTTGCGATATAAGACTCCTGAATTTTCTATACCAACTTTGTGGGAAATCCGCTTAATATTGATATGCTTTCCCCAGTAATATATTTTAAAATTATTTTTGGAATAATACAAGTTTTTATTTTTAATGAATAATAAATAAGTATTAATCTTAATAATGATATTTTTAAAGGATAATTTTTATAGTTTTATTAAACGATCTTTTTTTATTTATCTTTAATAAATATCTTTTTTTTTCTTTTTAACGATCTTTTTTATATATTTTTTCTTTTCGATATTTCGCTTTCCTTTGGAAAGCTTCTTCAGGAAAAAATATATAAAATATATATAATATAAAAATAATAATATAAAATAAAATATCTTTAATAAATATCCTTTTTTCTTTTTAACGATCTTTTTTATATATTTTTTTCTTTTCGAAATTTTTTTTTTAAATAAAAATTTTTTCCTGAAGAAGCTTTCCAAAGGAAAGCGAAATATCAAAAAGAAAAAAATATATAAAAAATATCATTAAAAAGAAACAAAGATATTTATTAAAGATAAATAAAAAAAGATCGTTTAAAAAAACTATAAAATAAAATATATATAATATATAAATATATAAAAAATTTTTTCCTGAAGAAGAAAAGAAAAAAATATATAAAAAATTCGTTAAAAAAAATATTTTTTAATGAATAATTTTAAAAATATTTAGTTTGGCGCAAAAATATTTTTTTTTGCTTTGTTTTGGTAATTATTGTTTTACAATGACGTTTCTGTTTTTCCCATGGAAACACCTTTTACAGCTTTAATCTATTGTTTCTATTTTTTTTATCATTTTCCTAATCATCTTCTCTATTAGTTTTTATACTTAAAAAAAATTATTTTTATTTCACTAAAAACAATTGAAACAAAAAAGATTTTTCCATCGATTATCACGTTTAATTCAATTTAAAATTCACACATACATATGCAATCACAATGAATGTGTTAGTAGTTAAATACAATTACCTTTTAAATGTTAGTGATAGCAATTTTAACATTAGACAAAAGATTAGTGGCAATTAAGTTTAAGATTTGTTTTAACAAAAATTTCTTAAAATATTCAATAATTTTCATAAAATACAGGGTGTTAGCCGGGAAGGTATACTACTGTGTTTGTTTATAACTTTTTATTAAACGAAAGAGAATGGATGTTATATTGATAAATGTTTTAGTCAATGTCGGCAATTATGTATGGAATACAATATCAGATAAACGTCCGTTTCTGTTAGCCTTACTTGCCCTTGTGAGCACATTTTTCATTACATTCTCACATTACATTGGTTTATCCCATATTTTACCATAATGAATTTGCCACATGTCTACTTTACGGCTGGCAAATATTAACTGTCAAAACTAATGTTTACCAAAATAGCAGCAAAACAAAGTAGTATACCTTCCCGGTGGACACCCATAACAAAATGTTCACCTTACTGTTAAAATAGATTTGAAATCTGTTTTTAAATATAACAGATCAAGATAATAACTTTCAAAACACATTTACTACCAATGAAGCACAATTTTCCCAAATCTTAACTGAATTGAAACAAATTTATCCACAAATATATTATATTACAAAGTTTATTTAGCTTGTAAAGTTTACTCTGCTGAAAAACGTTTGGGTAATAGTTTTGAAAATATTATTATTACTGTTACGTTTAAACCTTTTGTAAAGGTTTTGTTGTGAGTTCTTTATTGCAGAATAAATAATACCAGTTTTTTGACTTTTTAAATTAATAACAATTTTATTCACTTTAACTACACAAAGTTGACACTACAGAACAATTTACTTAAGATGTACGTCTTTACTTTACAAGGTTTATTTTTACACTGACTAACTATCCACTCAGACGCTGCCCTTTTATATTTGTCCATTAAAAGTCTATGAAAATTTAAGCATCTTCTACTCCCTTTGTATAACATTTTATTGTTGTACGTTGTTTCTTCAATCTATAGGCGCCTGTATATCTGTGTGTATTTTTGTTTTTGCTTTTATACTGATAAAGTTTCTTCTTTTATTTGTTGATGTCTTGTGTAAATAAGTTTTCTTAGAAAACTACGCGGATGGTAAACAGTATACAGATTTATTGTTGTCTTGCGCCTATAAAATTTTTACGCAGTTAGTAAACAGAAATTTATTGTTGTCTTGCATGCCACGTAGTTAGTAAACAGCATATTAAATTGTTGTTGTTTGCGTGTATAAAGTTTCTACGTAGTTTGTAACTAGAAATTTTGTTATTCTGCATAAGCTTTCTTAGCAAGCCACGCAGTTAGTAAACAAAATAGCCAGTATTATTTTCTTTTAAAACTTAAGCAAGACACATCCGTAACAATACTATGCGCAACCTAATTTATATTTAATGTTAAAAATTCAAAAATTTTGCTAGCTGAATTAGCTGAAACTCTGCTGAATTGAAAATATATGGGTAATATTACATAGTATATATGTCTCTTTGCTGAATACTCCAACCTTTTCCAAATAAATCGTAAAATTACTAATTAATATTCATATACGTATTGCACGATTTTGTGAGCTTAATAACTTTAGACCTTCGAGAAAAGTAATAAATATTTTTACAAATACAAAATACTAACTGTGTTATTAAAGCTCAAACAGCAGTTATGTCTCTCTGAATTGTACATTTTTCCGCTGAATTTATAAAACTCCTAATAGCTATCATATATAAGTTATTAATTTCTTGGTTTGCTGAATATGTCAAAAATATGCTGAATAAAAACTTTTCATAACAAATATATTGAATATCTGTATATCTATTTTTTTGGATTTGGTTCTTGTTTTTTTTTTTAATTATAACTAACAAGCGTAAGCGGAAAAAAAATGTTCCAAAAATTGTTTTGTTTTAAAAAACTGGTTACCCTGGTTTTGTTAACTATGGAACTGTGAAATCCTTTTTGGCCATGTAGCCAAGCATATGGAGCTTTAACTGTGTAACTATGGAGCTTTCCACGTCGAGAAGTCTTGATGTAATTAATAAATTTTGTTTCAAAATTGGTTATGTTTGGATAGGACTGAAAGGTGAACCGTTACAATTTTATACGCAGTTTTTCTTTTATTCACAATTGCTATAGGTTGTCTTTAAAGTAGTTCAAAAAGTATACTAGTATCGAAGAAAATTTTAATTATATAAACAAAAAAACCATACCACCTTTTTGGGTGAAATCGTAAAAATAAACGACAGTTTTTACATTTTTCCAATTTAGAGGCCTGTAACTTTTTAACGAATCCATTAATGATATGTTTATAACAAATTCTTAGTTTACCTAGTTATAAAAAAAAAACATAACGAATTAGGGCGACAATGAGAACCACGAAACCATCCACCAAATAAATAGAAGAATCTATTTTCATAAAAATTACTATATCAAAAACAAAATTGTCAGGTAAATTAGTTTACAATAAACAAACTATAGATGTTTTCAAACAACTTATCCGCCAATTTTGTTTTTTGTTTACAAAATCCTGGAATAAGATGTTGTAGCCAGAGCAGCGAAGTATTCACTCACTGTTCATACATGTATGAATATGTACATTTATTTTTTTAGCCGCTTCTTCTCATACATGTGTGAGAGACTACAAATGTTTTTGTGTTTTCTCATTTGTGAATGCGACGATTTATTTTTTTCTTTCTATCCATAAGTGAAAAAATGAGAAACACACAAGTGTTCATTTTTGAATCTTTACAATTTTGATAATTTTTCATAAATGAAAAGGTCGTAAAAATATGTGTGTTCAGTATTCGCGTACATAAACGCACATATTTGATAATGCGCAATTGTCGGCGTATGCAGAAAAAAAATGTTTTTTTTTTATTTCTGTGGTATAAGTTTCAAACTTTTCAATGCTTGTTTTGTAACCACTTGAAATCACTTCAAGGATTACTTTTAGTCCATATATTAAGTCGTAATTTATGCCCGTTATTTCGGCTGCTAAAGATGGATTGTCAAAAAATCTTGGGCGAGTATTACCATCATTTGTATTACCAAAATTTGCTTTTGTCAATTTCTTGTCAATTATTAAACCAGTTTCGGCACGAAACCTGTCTTGGATTTCTTTTTTCCTAGCTTTCTCTAATTCTTTTTCTGCTTCTGTTTTCCTTTCTCTGTACTTCTTAACAGGTAGTTTGTCTGTTAGTTTTGTACCTGTGGCTGCGTTGCAAACTTTGCCATCAACCATAGTCATTATTAATATGTGTTTCACCAAATACTTGTCCCCATCTAAGTCAACTTCAGTTGCAACTAAATTGTTTATGTTATTTTTAACATATTTTATTTCGTCTTCAATTACTGCAGCACTTTTCTTGATGAAGCGGAATCTGATCGGCCTACAAAATCAGGACGAAGATGGTGTTGGGTTTTCCCAAATAATTGTTTCTTTTTTCTCTCCACAAACTAATTTAAGAGAAACAAAACAACTCTGAAATATGTTTGAATCCAAATCTTCAACATTATCTTGTTTCTGTTTATACAAATCTTGCTTGAAGTCATCGCAACCCCATTTACAGATCAGCTTCAGGGATTTTCGCTCTTGTTCTTTAATGGTTATTAAAACTTCTTCTAAGTAATCTGATAAACGTCTAGTTGTAATATCCATCAGTGACTGTAAATCAGCTTCGGCACCATTACTTGTTACTCGACAAGCTTCTGGAGGTGGATAGCATTGTTTCTTTGCCTTCTGCAAAACACTGCAGCAGGGAAAAAACTTCATATTAGTTTTTCTAATTACTTCATATTGACCTTTCGTCAAATCTGCCTCAATAAACATTTGCAAAGCTTTCATTGGTGTTAAGGGCGAATGTTAGTTTTTTTACGCTTATACGCGTTTTTAAATTTAGATGCTCGTTTAGGAGAGCTTAAAATATCTTTGAGAATAAAAGATGCATCTCTTTTTCCGCTGTTTTCTAGTTCAACACCTGCAGCATGGATAATCAAATCTTTTTCATAACAGCACCGCATTTTTTCAGTTTTCCTCCTTTTGCTTCTGTCGCTTGGCTGCCCGAAAGATTTCTGAGGTCGGCCAGGTTGATTTTGAGACGATTCCACAGGAATTTCAATGGTCCCTTGAAGCCATGAGTCATTGTACTTCAAAAAGGTTTCCTCTTTGCTGTGAAATTTTATCCACCTTTGTTTAAATTGGCTTTTAAAGTGAAAGCAAAGTTACGCTTCAAGCTAGCTAGTTGCTCTTTATTATAGCCTTTATATGCGAACAGTTGATTCTTTAAACATTTTAGCTTACCATCAATAGAAGGCACACCTGAACTGTTTATTTTGTCGAAAAGAGTTTTACGCTTCACCATCTTGTCTTCGGAAACAATGACAAATAATTTCTTTTTTTCTTTAATCGAGTTCGTGTGCATATTGTTTATATGCACACGAACTCGACATAGACAACAACGATTTCTTTTTATTTTCAATGTTAGTTTTATTATTTGCAAAAACTCAACTGACAGAAAAAAAGCTTTTGAGATCCAAAATGTTTAAGGTGTCAAAAAAGTGCTTATCCGGGAAAAATTTTCTGCTACTTCAATAAAGGAAAGATTGAATAATGCTAAACAAAAAAAATTATTGCTTGATCTACCTTGATAACATATCAAAAAGCATCCTGAAAAAGAAATTCAACAAAAATTTACTACAAAAATAACCTTACTTTCAATCAATAAAAAAATCAGCATTGATATGACTAATTATATGTTGTAAAATGATTTTTCATAAGTCCATTATCTGAAGTACTAGGATCCATAATTTTTTCCTTGTGCGATTAACTTGTTTTGCTAATATTTACGATGAAAACCGGTTGTTTTGTAAGGGAACCCAGTTCTATTATGAGAACTCTGTGAAACACTCAACTTTCGACTGCTCGTACGTGCGCGTGATGCGCGGAAAAAAAATTTTGGTTGTTGTCTCATGTTCTATGGAATGTCTTTTAACGCAGTAACTATTTTTTTTCAATATTATTCCTACTTTGACTTTTGGGGTTTTGGCCGCCCAGATCGTTGCCAGAAATCGAAGATAATCTTTCGAATAAAGTAAATTTCAAGCCAATTAAAACAAATCATGCTGATTTTATTCCCTTTTTATTCTATACCTCTATAAAAACACACTTTATAAAAAAAATTAAGCTGTAATATATTACATATGGCCATGACTGTGAAGTAGCTTTATGCTAATATATTGTACTGTAAATTTGTTTCTATTATTGTTGTTGTTGTTGTTTTTGTTGCATGGATTATAATATTACAACGTATCATTCGGTACAATCAACACCTTTAAACGATTGTATTGTTTTTATTTCTGATTTTACTTTTTCGTTAGAAAACATCCTTCTATCCTTCCTGCCTTCATTCCTTTCATGAGCTTCTGTTTATTTATTTTTTCTTTTTTAATTCATATTTATTGTTTGTGTTGTTTTATTTTCACCCATCCATCAATTTTAATTATGTATGGAAAATTGTTATAAAATGCCTGACTGAATGCACTCATCTCCTTTATAGGAAGGATGTAAATTTTTTTTATATCTCTGGATTGCGTGTTACGTTAGCTTTTGAAGGTTGTTTGTGTTTTTGTATTAAAATCAACATATTATTGATGTTGTTGTTGGTGCCATTGTTGTTATTGTTAGTGGTGGTGATGGTGTCAGTGTTGTTAGCAATTTATTATTGGCAATATTTTCTGACATGTGTTTTGTTTGTAAATTTAAAATGCAAATATTTTTAAAAGTACACACACACATACACATGCATACATACAAGTCTATGAGAGTGTATCGGTGCGTGAATACGAGTAGTAGAGTAATATTTAACAGTTGCCATATGACATTTTTTTCCCAAAATTTTTAAACATTAAAAAAATTAAAATTCACTACCTGAATCGATGTTAAATCAAACTGTAGCAATCGAGGAAGTGCATCACATTCTGCTGAATTCCAAATTAATTTCTCTTTTACTTTTTGGCGAAAATCTTCTATGTTTAAATACTTGTTGCTTAATTATGCCTAACGTGTTAAGCCGATTCATCTGAACTCTGGTTTACTCGTAGATCGTTATGTAGATTAATATATAGAACACATTAGTTTACACACTTTAAGCTGTACGACGATTAGAAGGATAAAAAGCTGAATCAGAGCTCACTTTGCGACACTAAAAATGAAAATATAATTTAATAATTTTAACCTATTGTAAATTTAATGGCACAAGCGAACCGCATAGCCACCGTTTTGCATATTTTCGTTTTTTAATAATACTCCGGTCAACTTCTTCTGTTCATGCCTACTTGAACAGGGATATGGACAACAGCTTCGCAGAGTGTGCGTCTCTCAGCCATGTTTTGATTCTAATTATTAATTGCCATAGTATGCGTGCAGCTCAATCTGTGTCTTTTTACCACATCTGCATTTATATTATTATTTTATTATTTTTTATTTTCTAGGCTACGTTGAGTAGCCTGTAGTGACTGTATTACATTGGTAAGTCGACCAAGTTAATAACTTTTGCTACCAAACATTTAATTGGTTAGATAGCGCCTTTTTATGTGGCGGTACCTACTGCCTCGCCGGTTTTACTTAGCATGCGGAAAATAAAAAACTGTTACGAAGATGATTTGTTAAATTTGAAAAGAAAATAATTATCTGCAAAAAAAGTAAACGAAACGACCTACTGTGCATTTTACAAATTGCGTAATTTTCTAAGAAATCTTATACACACAAGACAACAATAACATGCTTAAAGGAAATTCTACGAAATAAGATAAACAACAGAAATCAAAAACAACTAACACAGCACAAAAACAAAATACACTCTGCCAAGCAGAAGCCTAAACTGAATGATAATAATAACAACAACAATAAGGCGTAATAATAAAGAAATGTATTCTTCTTGAGAATCGCTTAAAACAAGTTGAATAATCGTTGAGTAAGCACAACAAAGCTATCATCTAAAGTGCTGCATTATTATCTTGCAATAAAGGAACTCATTATAACAAAAGGTGTATTGAAATACCTGTGCCAGCTTTAAAATGCCAGAAAACCAGCGGGATTGTGAAAAATAAAAAGACATTAACTAAAATTGATAACTCTTTTCCGCTGTCATTCTTCTCTACTACTCCAGATAACCTGCCAGTGCCTATAAGTGCCAGATAACCTGCGGGATTGTGAAAAATAAAAAAATAACTAAAATTGGTAACTCTTTTCCGGCCTCATTCTTCTCTACTACTCCTTGGGGTAGCAAGAACTTTTAGACATTTGTTAAAAGAGTAAAGAATTAGGCTGAAGAAATAGCCTTTTAAAGAATGACCAAACATTCCCTGCCCTGGTTGATAAGGCTAACCCTTTGGCTGGTATATTTGCAAGTAGTTTTTATTTAACGAATAGCAGTAACCAGTAACCCATCACCCGAGCTCGACACAGTATCCGTTACTTTGTCGACTATATTCTTTCGAGCTCGACATCAACAAGTCTGCTGGGTCGGATGGGGTTCCAGTACTGATCTTGAAACAGTGCTATTCGATGCTAGCGCATCCGTTAACACCCCAATTGTATCATGCCGGTGAATTTCCAAAGTGTTAAAGGTTGCTAATGTTTTTTTTTTTTCAATAATTATTTATTGTATCTTCAAGAAACTAAACTAACAATAAGTTTTAAAATCTTAAATTCTAAAAAAAAGTTACATTAGTCCTGACCATGTCAGAACTAACCTTTTGGGTAAAAAAAAATTGACATTAAAAAAAAAACAAAAAAAATATTTCTAAGATGTGTCATCTGTAGCATTGAGGATTAAAGCTGCGGTATCCCTCTTTTTTAATCGGCTATGTCCACTATAATCCAAGATATTGCGAGCAAGGGGATTAGGATGATTTTCAAGCTTCATTAAGTATTTGCCTGCGTATTTAATGATTTCTGTAGTCAGCAGCGGTATGTCTAAATCACAATGTATGTTTGAATTTCTGATGTACCATGGAGCGGAAGTTATTAAGCGTAAAATTTTATTCTGCATACGTTGGATTCTATCCACGTTTGAAGCTGAGGTAGTGCCCCAAAGTTGGATTCCGTAAGAACATATTGGTTTCAAAATACTCTTTTAAATTAGAAGTTTACAATCTAGGCTAAGTTTCGAGTTCCTGCCAATGAGCCAATGTAATTGTGTTGGCTTAAGTTTCATTTGTGCTAGCTTTGAGTCAATATGATGCTTCCATGTAAGGCGACGATCAAGATGTATACCAAGATATCTCACATAACTAAGGTGAAGAACAATGTGATTATTGATTCAAATAGGTGAACAATTATCTCTTCGCAGGGTGAAGCTGATATGAATGGACTTTTGAACGTTCACTTTAATTCTCCATAATTTTAACCACAACTCCAACTGAGTTATATGTTGCTGAAGATTTATGGAGGCTTGATAGGAGTTTTCGTGCGAACTTAGACACGCTGCAACATCAGCAAACGTAGAAGTGTGGACAGTTTCATTTACAGGCATATCGTAGGTATATATCAAGTATAAAACTGGTCAAAGAATGCTACCTTGTGGTATGCCCTGAGGAAATTGCTTTGGATACACTAACGAAGTCTTCTTCAACAACAGAAAATTTCCGTCCAATTATGTAGCTTTTTATTAGGTTGCTTATATTACAAGGCAAGTGAGCGGTCAGTTTCAGAAATAGACCTTCATGCCAAACTTTGTCAAAAGCCTGAGAAACATCAATAAAAATAGCTAAACCATACTTCTTCTCTTCAAAAGTCCTTCTTATCATCTGAACCAATCTATGGGTTTGCTCAATTGTGCTATGTCTACTTCTAAAACCAAATTGATGGTCTGGGATACACCCACTATGCCTTAGCATTGGAGACAATTTATTCATAAGCAACTTTTCAAAAACCTTTGAAATAGTCGGTAACAGGCTTATGGGCCTATATGACTCGGTTTTGGTTAGGTCCTTCCCCGGTTTTGGAATCATTTTAACTTTGGAAATCTTCCAGTGGTCAGGATAGTATTCAAGCCGTAAAATGGCATTAAAACTAAATAACATGATTCTGACTGCAATACTGGGGAGCTCTTTCAACATTCTGTTACTTGCTAATGTAAAGCCGATTCTTAAAAAGGCTGAGCCTAACAATCCTAAAAATTATCGCCCAATTGCAATTTGTTCTCCACTTTCCAGAGTGATGGAAAGTATGATTAAATTTTATCTGATGAAAATACCTGGAGTCCAATAGCTTACTTAACGACCCACAGTATGGTTTTCGTAGGGGGCGCTCTACGGGTGGCTTGCTGGCGTTCTTATCAGAACGATGGTTCAACTGCATCATTTCGGAGAAAGTAAGGTGTTGGCTCTAGATAGAGTATGGCATGATGCATTTATGTCAACATTTTTGGTATCGGCAATAATTTCTGTATATAGATGGGCTTTCGTTAAACGGGTTCAGGATTAATTCAGGTGTACTGCAAGGCCCCGTTGTTTCTCCTATCCTATTTCTTAGTTTTCTAAATGATCTTTATCGTCAAACGTTCAACCGTTTATATTCTTTCGGATATGACAGCACCATTTGTTATTCATCTTCATTGAGTGATAGGGCGAACCAGTTAGAGGTGGGCTCCAAAAGGTTAAATACATACATGATACAGTCAACCATGATCTCGCGACCATCACTAAATGAGGTCGTGTAACTAGAGACTTTAATGTCCTTAGGACTCAATTCTATATGCTTACGTGTTAATGTGTGTGCGGAAATGATGCTCCATCTGCTACTATGGGTGATACAGGTATCTAGGAATCGGAAGCTCTTGATGTCCTTGGCACGTAAATACAGTGTGATATTAAATGGACTAAGCACATTGTTCAGGTTTCTAAAGAAGCTTTCGTGCCTCGGTTTTCTTAAACGTTGAAAAAGATACTTCTTTCCATCAGATATATTAATGCTATTTATATCACCTATATCCGCCCAAAAATGGAATAGGAGTGTCATGTATGGGCCGGAGCATCAAAGACTATTTTACAGTTGCTCGAGCGCATACAAGAGAGGGCCCAGAAGCTCATTGGTGACAGTAGGGTATCCAACTCTGTTGATTCTCTAAAGCATCGACACAGTGTTGATTGTATTCACTGTTTAATCGTTACTGTTAAAAGACGTGCGTCGCTGATAGTGGTTCACTTAGATTTTTAATAAAGGAGAAGAGTTTAGTTTAGTTTAGTATACTACTCCTCTTTAACTAAAATTATTTTTGGTATGAACCACGAGAATTATATTATACAATTTTATGACCAGTCACGAGTACCGCGCAAGATAACCTGTGATGGTTTTTTCTAGAATCTATTTTTTACAAAAAACAGTTATATATAAAACGCGCGATAATTTTTTCTCGAACATATAAATATAGCGTATGTGTGATTATATAAAGTAATAGAATAAATAAGTGTTCTCATTCAGCAGTTTTGTCAGTTACTGCAATGATAAGTGCTCTAATGAAATTAGCGAATTTGTTCCCGTTACTCGCATGCTTTTGGGTTTAACATGCTTTTCGTTAAGGGACCCCCCGGGGGCACATATATATGGTCTTTATAGAACTTCAACTATCTAGACACAGTGCAACTGAGGGAAAAAGGGAGCCCAGTCCCCTAAAGTCAGCAGGGGTACTACTGGAAACTCCACTTTATTTCCACGGGAGTCAGTGACCCGCAGAGTTCCGTTATTTGTCTCTTTAGACACTTAACTGTTCTTTGGCTGATTATTGAGGTTGGCCCTTTATGGGAGTATCGTGGTGGTTGTGGTTTTGCGGCGCCATATCAGTCTATGGTTCTATGGTGGCCAGGATCATTTCGCCGTTAATGACACGCTAGGTGAATGATCCAGTCCAGTGAGTATGCTAGACATGTGTTCTGGACAAGAGTTGGAAAGTCTCCAACTCTTCAGCAAGGAGTGATGATTTGCAGCCCTCCTCTGGAATCATCGAAGTTGCAACTAGAAAGTTGTGTTGCATAGAATTATAGCTTCGGCTTCCTAGGACGAGCATGACGTTCCAAATTATGCAGTGATTTGATCCACCATCTGATTAAGGCTTCATGGCCAGGCGCGGATGTAAATCTAATCATACGTTTTCGTTAAGGGCCCAACCATTTGTGGTTGATTGGCCTGTGAATCATATTATGCACTACAATGAGAATTCGTGTTTTTAGCACAACAGTCAGTATGTTGAATGAACTCCCTCCCCTCCGTCCTCTCCTATCACTTTTAATGTAAGAAAATTTAAATCGATTGTCCACAAACACTACTCCCTCTTTCCTCCTCCCCATAACATAATTTCCTAGTTCTGGTACAATGCATTGCATGAGTAGGGGTTCTCCCCTGAATGTTGGTGCAAAAGGAAAGAAAAATTTTAAATATTTATTAAATGACAAAAAGCAATAGCTTCGAATGTCACTTGTTACTTGAAAAGTGTTGGTGCAAATTTTAGGGAGAATTTCTCCAGTTTGTTTTTCTCGTAATAAAGATAGTTTTTGATTTCTTTTTCCTACAATAATGAAAGAGATTTAATGTGTTGAATGCAGCAAATGAAGTGTGTAAAATGTGTTATTTGAACATATGCTGCATCTTTTGCAACAAATTCCTTTTGTTAACTCAAAGGATTTTTGTTAATATTTATAAAGTCAACGCTTGGAAACTTTTCGTGTGCTGCACAAAGGGATGAAAGGTTGAATGAACTTCAAATATTTTTCTTTATTCTTATATAAAGAATAAAGAAAAATAAATATAACTTCTTGTTTATTTTTATGTATAGGGTATTATTTTGTAGAGGTATAGAATTTTTAAATGGAATAAAATATAGATTTGTCAAACGGACATGAAATTTACTTTATTCGAAAGCTAATCTTCTGCCATTATTAGTTAAATATGCCTACAGGCATATGACCATCATGGCTATGTCGCATATAGTCTAATCGGAAGATCCGATTTACAATGACGTTTTCCAACATTTGTGGCCTTATAACAGCAACAACGTGGCCACTGTTGTCAATCGTTTTGGAGGTATTAGCGTAGACTAGATATGTCCCCACAGAAAATGGTCCAGCGGCGTTTAATTGCACGATCTTCGAAGCCAATTTACGGGTCCAAAACGTTACGCTATGCGATTACTAAATCAATAGTGGCGCGAGCTATTTCAATTACCACAACTCTGGGCCATCATGGCTATTTAATTGATGAACGAAAAAGTTAGTAACCATGGCTCTGCAGCGGTCAACATTGACTATAACGTTCTGGCCAGTGACGTTATTAAAGAAGTATAGACCAATGATTCTCGCCAAACCTTAAAGCGCAAAAAAAGTAACGGTATCTCAATATAGATTTCAAGATT
Organism: Trichopoda pennipes; assembly: GCA_030448955.1. Lineage (NCBI taxonomy): Eukaryota > Metazoa > Arthropoda > Insecta > Diptera > Tachinidae > Trichopoda > Trichopoda pennipes. The sequence continues at coordinate 9,842,386 of JASKUP010000056.1, read as the reverse complement.
ATCATCACTTCAAATATGGCAGTTTTGATTACTGACGTAACCAATCAAATAAAATTGAGCTTAATCGCAAAACGAAATCCGCTTATGAAATCGTCAGACAGAACGTGATAAGATTTACATCAGCACCGAGCCATGTGGCCACTATTTAAAGGTGCTCTTATCACTGAGTATAGGAAAAAGAGTCCACCCACGCCTTAAGATGCATACACACTAGGCGCATATACGCCTTAGTTGCAATTTTCGAGTGCCCCCACTCTTTGCTTAAGAGTTGGAGACTATCCAACTCCTGATCCTGTTACAAGCGCAACTAGCACATTTATTTGGATATTAATTTTTTCTTTTCGTTAACACCTCTTCGGAACTTTCTTCAAAGCCCGATTAAAACCACAGCCACCACGTTGCTCAACGAGAGGGCAGGCAAACAACCAGAACAGGGCTGTAGCCCTACAGGCAACTGGTTCCCGTGGTACCAGTGTGTGTTTATAAGTCACTGGTTGGACTTCGAGAGTTCTATGTCTCTTTCAGTATCGGGCTCCTGCTAGCCCAGGCGACTATTGCCATGTCAAGATGGGGAAGAGATCCGTCAAGACTGCGTGCGCCCTGTAGGGAGGGGCGGAATCCTCAGACAGACTGACTCATATTGAAATCCTAAAGCAACAAGAGATAGATGACTTGATAGCTGACAAAGTGGCCGCTAAGCTTCTGTAAAAAACATCTTTTATAAAACTGTTGCGAAAAATATGTTAATTTAAGCTGCGCTTTTTTAACTTTTGTATTATTTTCCTCGAATTTTAGAATTGTTAATTACTTTTTTAGGTGTTAACTATATTTTCTTTTCACCTTACCTAGTCGCAAAATAAGAGTTACTGTTGTCATTCCATTCCGTCTTTGTTCGTTTTGAACGGTGAGCGCTTTCAGTATGATGGCATCATTCTCAAGCCGTGTTCTAATTGACCTTTTGCGGTCTCTCTGTTTGATCGGTTGTAGCTGCTCATACTATAAAACATACTTAAGGTCTTTAAAATCCTAAATAAGAAACATTGCTGCTGTGCTGTTGAAATCGAGTATCTGCAGTATCGATTTTTTTTCTCCATTATCATTATATTTTCTTTGTAGATGTTACTATAAAAACCCGTCGTTTGAAATCTTTACGTTACTGCTCATACTTTATAGTTTTTGACGTTGATTTTTTACACAAATTAGTCAGAAACTGTCGCCTAAATTTAGACTCTTCCACAGAAGCCTTTTTTGTATCTTGCTATCAGTTAGTTCTTTATCAAAAAGTGTCTCAATTTCTTTTGCTTCCGCTCCTTTCTAGTGTTCTGCAACAGTAACAAAGAAATTAATTAATTTTGATCTGATGCTGTAAAAGCCTACGAAATTGTTTAGTAACTTTTTAATTTTCTTATTTTAGCTTGGGACATTGGGAATTCTGTACAAGACGCTTTCGTTATAGCAGTTGAGGAGCAGGCCAGAGAACGTTTACAACGTTTAGCAACTTTAAATCGTGTAACACCGGTGGATATAACGCAACTATCGAAAAAGGTAAGAGCAATTTTACTGTTTACAGCCAAGCCAAGAGTTTGCTTTAATCACATACTTATATAAATGAGAAATAGGATATAGAGCAACAAGAAATTATGGGAGAAGTGTGAAAAAGGATTATTAAAGATAACTTAAGATCACAAAGAATATTGTATGCATTTTTAACTTATCACTCCTAATTGCGAATTTCAATTCGCATAACTCTACCTTTGGCAGTCTAAAGACAATATCTTAGATATGAGATCTTTGATAATATTAGCTTTTATCGCTAAGCTCGGGGCAGAATACGTAATTCTTTCGCTTCAGTAAAAAAATTATTTACAGAGTAAAATCAATTTCAGTAGAGCATATTTGTCATGACCAATATTTGCTGCCCGTTGCGTTTTTTCTTGCAAGTTGAAACCAATCGTTTGATGAAACTTTCTTATTATTATTTATATTGGGTTTTTTAACCGGAAGTTTGTTTTCCAATTATGGCAACACCAACAACATGATAGTTTTTGACGTATTCGTAGTAGATATATTGGCAATTGTTACAATGAATTAATTTTCGCACGAATATCGCATTAAAATAATTAACATCCACTGTGAAAATGGTGGTTCTGTTAAAGTTACGTTTCGCAAAATTCATGATTCGGACGAATATGTTGTCCTTCTGAGACCGCTATTAAGAATTTGGTCGTTAAATTTGAGTCGACCGGCTCGATACAAAATGTGCAAACACCAACATGTGCCTGACCGGGGCTTTCAACTGAAAACATTGCAGCCATGAACCACAGTGTTGTAGCAGATCCAAATTTGTCACTTCCTCGACGTTCTCAACAATTGGGGTTATCCGAAAGCACCACATTGGCGAATTTTGCATAAGGGTTTAACTTTGAAACCTCACATGGTTCAACTGGTGTTGGAATTGAAGCCGACCGACCAATCACACCGACTAGATTCGCTCATTTCATTCAGGAACAAACGGCTGGTTTTTCTGAAAAATCACTTGTTCAGAAGAAAATTTGGTCGTTAAATTTGAGTAGACCGGCTCGATACAAAATGTGCAAACAACAAGTGTTCAACCGCTTTTAACTAAAAACATCGCAGCCATGAGCCACAGTGTTGAAGCAGTTCCAAATTTGTCAAGAAGCCCATTTTCACTTGTCAAGGTATGTCAACAAGCAAAATTGCCGCATTTGGTCTTCTATAAATCCTGGAGCGATTATTCAAAAGCCTTTGCATGCTCAACGTGTAGCTGAATGGTGTGCTTTGTAGTCTGTAGGCGTGACTACGCCTTTTTTTCGAAGATGAGGCTGGAAATGTGGTCAATGCGTCACGTTATTGCGAGATACTAACAACTCAATTTTGGCCTGTTATTGAGGACGTGGATATCATTGACATGTGATTTTCACAGGATGGTGCCACATGTCGTACAGCCAGTGAAACGATTAATTTATTGTAACCTAAATTTCCCGATCGCATAATTTCACAACAATCAGCAGTTAAGTAGCCAGCCAGATCGTGTGATTTAACACCATTAGATTATTTTATGTTAAGGATAGAGGCTATACGGACCCTGATGTGAGTAACGGAATAAGATCTCCTTTTTGCCAAAAAATGATTAAAACCTATAAGGAAAACATCGACATCTGGCAGCGTGGTCGTGGTGGACATTTGCTAGATATCATTTTTCAGTCATAATTTCTAAACTTTTTCTCTTCGTAATAAAATAAAAATTTTAATCATATTAATCATTAATAAATATCTTTTTTCTTTTTTAAAATCTTTTTTATATATTTTTTCTTCTCGATATTTCGCTTTCCTTTGGAAAGCTTCTTCAGGAAAATTTTTTTTATTTTTGAAAAAGAAAAAAGATATTTATTAAAGATAAAAAAGATCGTTTAAAAAAACTATTAAAATCATATTAATCTAAATTTTTTGTTTTGTTTTGTTTTAGAAAACAAACTTCTTGCTGAAAAACCCTCTACCTTAATGATTTAAATTTTTAAATCATTAAGGCTTGAACGTGTCTACCTTTTTTATCCCTATGAAAACTGACAGCCCCCTAAATTTCTTAGTCACAGACTACTTAAAAATACAGATGCTCTGCACAAAGCTGAGTTTCTTCAAACCACTCTCTTTTTCTCTCTCAAAACTTGAAAAGAAAATCAAATTTCTTTTCTTTATTTAAATAAAATTAACACTTATTTTCTAATTACATTTAACAAATTTTTTCTAATACAAAAATTTTACTTAACACAGATTTTTAACAAACATTTCATTATAATTCATCGGTTGCTATTATTCTCTTCCCATTTAACAAATTGATTATTATGTAAAAACAATTTAAATACGTTAAAATAGTCCTTAGTACGTAACGTATTCATGTAAATTATCATGAATTTTCAGACAGAAGTATGAACAAACAAATCAACAAAAAAATAAAAACTTGGAAACTTGGATGCTAACCCTCTTAAAACAGAAATACTCAAACATACACACGCACGTGCACACACACGCATATACAGAATATACCGTGAAATTTGTGGGAGAGAATAAATCTTATTATAGTGAGCACGAGTAGAATACGTGTGGCTGAATGTTGGAGTATAATTTTTACAGCAGGGTTGGTAAAGACATGACAATTGTATTTATTCGTACGAATAATTTGTCAAATTGGTCAATTGGACCAAAAATGTTTAGCTTCATAAAATCTTTCCTTACGAAAAAAAAATTTCGCGTCTGTGTCAATGACACTTTTTCAAACACTGTTTCTTTGGATAATGGCATTCCGCAGGGGTCGCCTTTATCCGTAACGCTTTTCATAATCGCTTTCGACGACCTAAGCCGTCTCTTAAAATTTGATAAAAAAAAATCGATCACTGCATCTACGCGGACGATCTCTATGTTGTAACAAAAGAACAAAGAAATGACAAAATTTGTCAAGTATTTCAAGAAACTTTACTTAAAATTGACAGTTGGTCAAAAACTTCTGGAGCAGATATTTCGTTAGAAAAAACATGTCATCTGCACATTTGCAAATTACATAATTGTAATGAAATTAATATAAATTTTAATAACTTTACTATTCAAAATGTAAACCACTGTAAAATTTTAGGTCTTAACTTTGACAATCAATATAACTTTAAGAACCACTGTATTTATTTAAAAAAAGATTTAACTAGTAGACTAAATATTATTAAGTATTTATCATCAGCTAAAAGCCAAATGCACACAAACAGTCTGCTTAGATTAGTGAAATCAGTAATATTGTCAAAAATCGACTATGGTCTAGTAATCTACAATAAGACGTCCAAAACAACTTTTAAAATGATCGAGAGCATTCTAAATGCTGCCGTTAGAACCAGTCTAAGAGCTTTTCGCACGACTCCGATCGTGAACATGCAGGCAGAAGCTGGCTTTGAACCCCTCCGTGTTCGAGCACATAGACTACTACACCGGCTATTGCCCATATTCAGCTGCTCCACCCCATCGCTGCTACATAAACATGTAAAGCTATTAAAAAAGAGGAAAACAAAACTTAAATACCCATCAACACTATGGAATATTGTCAACACTGCAAAAAGATACGTTATAGGAGAATACTCTCCTAGGTTGGAAACCAACCCCCCTGGATGCTTGAACCCAACAACTTTTTAAAAAATTTGCAAAATTTTAGCAAATATAATACAAATCCCATTGTTTTCAAATCCTTATTTAACGAAATGTACAGCGAATACAAAAAAAAAAAAGATTGGCAATTCATTTTCACAGATGGATCAAAGACCACAAAACACGTCGGATTTGCTATATCTGACGAAACAGGAAGTACGCTGAAAATAGGCCTATTGCCCCAAAGTACAACTATATTTGAAGCTGAAGCCGTAGCAATAATTGAATCCCTACAGCTATGCCAAATCTCACATGGAAAGTATATAATCTGCACAGACAGTTGTTCCGTATTTGATGCTGCTTTAAATCAGAACAATAAGAACGAATTAATTATCTCCATACAACAGCTAATAATAAAAATGGGTAACAATATTAGACTGCTATGGATTCCCAGCCATATTGGCATCATAGGCAACGAGGCAGCAGACCTAGCTGTCAAAGCAGTAATTCAGCAACAAACATACCTTTTTATTCCAAAATCCAGGAAATTTCTGACAAGATGTGCTACCATAAAATACAATATATTCTTAGAACACAAATGGAACAAATACAGCCACCCCACAAAACAGCCCTTAATTCTGCCATCTTCAACCAACTGTTTACAAAACAAATGCATCACAAGGCTACGTCTAACACACACACGTCTCACTCATCAATATTTGTTGGACAAAACGGTACAACCAACATGCACTTTCTGTGCCTCTCAACCATTGACAGTTTTCCATATCTTGGCAGACTGTCCAACTCTCGTAAACGCACGCGTATCGGTTTTTAAATCGACTAGCATCCTTGACTTGCTAAAAACGCCAACTAGTAATAATATTAAAAAAATCTTTGAATTCTTAAAAAAAACTTCTTTGCACGACAAAATTTAAATTTTGCAAATTCAACCATCAAATTTGTAAATATACATGTGTGTACACACATGAAATAAGAAGCCGATAGCCATCGTAGCTAGTGCTCTTAGCTTTTGATTTGTTGTAATTTTAATTATAATAAATTTGTAAATAAATAAATAAATAAATAAAAAAAAATAATAATTTGATAGTGCAAAAGCCATTGACATTTTAATAAAATTACACATAGGGAAGGTTGATATTTCTTACGTGATAGGATTAACGTTACGAGCTGGGCGCGATGCTTCAATCTGACGGTGGTGTCACCACTGGATGTAGGGAAAAGCCTCCACCCACGTCCTAAGACGCATACACACTAGGTGCATATACGCCTTAGTAGCAATTTGCGAGTGCACGGTAGCAGGGCTGTGCCCCTACTCCATGCTGAAGTGTTGGATACTTCTAGTCCTGTTGCATGCGCAAACTAGGACATTGGATATTAAATTTTTTGACTACCATCTCTTCGAAACTTTCTTTAAATCCCTTTATAATTTAATTTAATTTAAAATTTTATTTCTACTTTTATTAATTGCATTTTAAATTAAAAAAACAAGCAAAGCCCTCTTAAAGAGCGTTAAATTTTGAAAGAAAAATTTTGCGGAAAATAGATTTGTTTTTTAAAATAAATTTTAAAGTTTGTTTTTCTTTAATTTGTTGAAATAATTTTTTAACATTTTTTAATAAAAAACTTCTCTTTTGTTAGTCATTTAAATTTTATATTAAGAAAAATTACAAATTGTTGTGAGAGAGTTTTATTTGTTTAATATTTAAGTATTACATATATGCTACAATAACACCAACAAGAATTTTATTAATTTATAAAAATGTTCATTATTTAACTCTAACAAAGGAAAATTTATTTAAAAATCTTGAAATCTAAAAATAAATAATTTTAAATTAAAATAAATCGGGAGAAAATCTGAAAACACTTTGTAAAATACTAATAATGTCGTTTGGATAAGAGGTGTCAGAGGAGAACTTCTTTCAGTTACCCTAATGTAAATTTGTATTAAAATTTGAAAATGTGTTAAACAGAAAAGTTGTTAAGTAAATGCCTTTGCAGTAGTAGTTTTCGTTAAGTAATTCTAATTAAATAAACGTTATACTGCAGCAGAGGCAAACAGTGCTAAAGCTCTTTTTTAAAAATATTATAGCATCAGATTAAACATTCAAGTTGAAAGACTATTTCAACTCCAGCGAGAAAATGGAGGCTCTCCCCTTTAAACTCTCCTGTAATTCTGCCACCTTCTACACAATTCAATTTGTTTAACAGTGGGAAATGGACAGATTAAGCTTTAGATTTTGTTTAACTAGAGACAATCTAATGAATTAAAGTGGGTTGTGAAAACACAGCTGCCTGTTGAACCTAGAATCGGACATTAATTCGCAAGCAGCTAGTGAGGCGCTATCAGCTTTTGAAGGCATTCATTTTTATCAACTGAAAAATACAAAAACTGTAAGAACTGTGTGATGGAGAATAATGTTCTCTTTGCATTTAAAATTCTCTCTATTATTCGCCTTATGACATAATTCATTTTCAGTTTATACTTTCCAATGGTTTCTCCATCTTGAAAGGTGGCTTTGAAGTTATTTTTTATTATCGACTTTAAAAGAAGAAGCGATAAGCAAAGGTGATCTAAGTTAGAGTATATAATTGTTGATAGCCTTGATTTGCATGTGGCAAATGCTCCAGGTGCCCCTGTAGGCAAGTAGGTAGTGTACTAGCTTGTAAGTATGGGGGTTGCGGGTTCGATTCCCAACGAAGTCCTACAAAAATAAAAATTGACTGTCAATGGGTCTGCTCAGCGATGAAGGCATAGTCACTGGTCGTTGTGCTGTCTTATATGCGGCAGTTCATTTCCGACTATACTTCTGCTTTCACCACCTGTATCATCTATTCTTTATCCCTTTCCTAAAGAATGTAGCACGGTACTTGACTAAATAGACATTGTTGCCTGAAGTGCTAAAAAAGGTATTGACTTTAGCAAATGCTTTAAGAGCATATAGCGTTAGCTTTTTTAACCTTTTTTTTCTAAATAAATAAAATATTGAACTTCCTGAGTTTCTTCACTACGAATATCTTTTAATGGATTTCGTCATAACTGTTTGATTGTAAACAATGTGTCCTATTTCTAAAAACAACACCTCGAAAGATATCTTAGTTTTATATGGGGTACCCTAAAGCATCAATCATGCGCCAATTTTATTTTCCCTTTTTATTAATGATCTCCCAAACGTTATCCAATCGTCGAACATGCTGATGTACGCAGATGATGCAAGAAAACATTAGTTTGAATAAATGTTGATATGCCAAAAAAAAAAACCGCCACCTCGCTATCGAATGTCATCTTCAGAAATTTTGATATCAATTATTCGATAACAAATTAGAGAATCCCAAAAACAAAAACAAAAAAAAAACTCGCCCATTCTAATAAGAATTTGCTTAATTTGCTTATATACGAATAGAGGAACTAGTTCCCAGAAAGAAAGCTTCCAAATGTAAATAAGCAAGTAAAATTCGATTTACTCTATAATTAAAGCTAAAACTTAAACTAAAACAAAAAATATTAAACAAGAATTAAATAAAAATAATTTACACCCCGTGGAGGCCAGGAGTAAAGTACTTGAGTAGCAGTTTTCACCAACCAAAAATATTGAGTTGTTCATGTGCTCTGGCAACTGGTTACCGTGTTACCTGTGTTTATTTAATAAGTCACTGGTCGAACTTCAAGAGTCCTAGTTGTCTTCAATTTCAGGCTTCTGCTAGTCCAGGCGACTGGTGCCGCCTTTTACTTCCGAAGCCACATGTCAAGATGAGGAAGAGATCCATTAAAACTGCGAGCCGCTGGGGGAGGCAAGATTGAGGTGCTTTTGAACAAACCGCGATCATTTATATGTATGATCGTAAAACAGACTATCGTAAGTTCCTATCTCGTCGTAACTGCAGCATATAAAAAACCAAAGATCTAATGAATACAATTCTAGCCAGAGCTACAGAATAAAGTAAATAAAGTACCACAGAAGTTTCAGAAACGGTTGAAATTGGGATAACGTAAAAGTATTAAACATTTAAGAGACTAAAATAAGTATGACTTGTTCGTATTTAAATTATTTAAAAAATATGGCGGCCTATTTATTTTATAAAAGAACTGCGAGTAAGAAAAATATTAATCATTAAGCAGCAAGTCGCTTAAAGTTTAATAATGAATTGCTATTTGAGACTGTTGCCGAAAGTCCACGATGTACGATTCAACATCGTGGAAAGGTGCTAAAAATTTTTATTGGGTCCATATAGCCTTCTGTGTTCATTTGAATTTTCCCTCAACTGTTTTAACTTTATGAGACTGTTGGCGAAAGTCCACAACGCACGATTCAGCATCGTGTAAAGGTACTAAAAATTTCTATTGGGTCCATATAGCCTTCTGTGCTCACTTAAATTTTGCATCAACATTTTTAACTTAATGTCAAAATAAATTTCAAAGTTTTCGTAGGAATTAAATTTTCATCCATTTTATCTTTTTTACAACTCCTTTGGAATTTAAATTAAATTAATCTACAAATTTTTTCTTTAAATTTGAATATGCTTCAATTTCGTAAATCTCTAAAAAAAGTACAATTTTCCATGCCTGGTTTGTAGTGTTAATCATTCACAATAAGAGTGCGTTTGTTTGTTTGTTTGTTTGTTTGTTTGTTTGTTGAGGAATTTTAAATGTGTACAAATATGATTAAGTGTCTCCCCATACATTTGAATAATGGAGAATTCATAACGGAAAATATGGGGTGGGTGTGTGTGTGTGTGTAAATGAGTGTATGTAAATATGAGAATAAGTGCTCGTATAGCTTGTATAGTATAGCAATTTCATGAGGGTGATAAAGTTGTTAAAGTGTGTTCTGTTTTGATAGATGGTAGATGATACACTTATCAAAATTATTAGGTCTAATTATAAAATTAGATGAAAAAAAAAATATTGGAAAACATCTGTGTTTAAATGAACTAACATATTGAATTTCCATATTTTTGTATTTTAAGCGACTTTCGAGGAACTAACATTTCTAAAAGTAATTGGTCTCAAAGCGCGGTTATTGTGAATGCTTTTCCAACGTTAGCTTAACGAAAACCAACAGACCAAAGGAGAACCGGTAAAAAAAAATTTACTTTATGAAATGTTAGCTCTCTTGCTGGTTGACTCGCAACGTGGAAAGACCGTTTTTTGAATTATCTTTGCTGTATTTTTTATTTCATAAATTAAAGAAAGAAAATTCTTACTCATCAATTGAAGAAAAAACCAAGTTCTTACTCAATAAGCAAAAGGAAAATTATGTAAGTAGATTTGCGGATCCCACTAAAGTTTATTCAACTATAAAATTTAAAATTTCCCCATCCCTCCTGCATTGGTACGAGATTGCTACCAATCAACTATTTCTGTCTCCAGAAATAGTCTCTCAGAGGGTTTCGACTCCAGTTGGCACAGCGCATTGTATATTTTCCTGAATGTATGATCTGCATATTCGGCATATATATGCAAGTTCGTACATTCGATATACATGTGTCTATCTGTACATTGGATACCCCCCTCATTTCTACACAATCTGAGTTTGTCGAATATTTGATTCTGTCGATATGTGCTATCCATATAGATAATATGATTCAATAGCTTTTGGTAAATCGAAACTCAATTGTAGCCTTGGATGACAATAAAATGTGAACATGATCTATACTTCATTTATGATGTTGTCATGGCTTTCTTACCCATGACTTCGATAAAAATGACAGTCACATGCCACCCGGATACCATGGAATTCTGTTTTCTTGACTTATCAGAGTAAGAATATGTGGAACATTTTATCAGGATTAAAGTATATCCTCGCTAGATTCTTGTTCTTTATACGATTAACACACTAGGGAAGACCCATGCAACGCTTTGTGTAAGGTTATGAGAAGTAGAGTATGACATTCGATCTGAATAATATTGTCAGTTTCCGTCCTAACTGGCTGGTTCGTATTCGATGGCGAGCGCTTTCGTTGCGAAAGCATCATTCTCAAGTCGCGTTTTAATTTGTACTGGTGAGTCAGTGTCACTGTAACATCGAATACGAACCAGCCAGTTAGGACGGAAAATGGCAATATTATTTCATTTGCTGGCGGAGGAGAAACAAACAACATAATTCGATCTGAATCTTTGCACATTGAGATTAAAATAGGAAAAACCTCTGCAGGATGTGTCGTTCACATATGAATTATTCGGCTAACAACTGAATGCGTTGTTCGACTCACTGGCTAATCGATCACAAAGGAATGCGATGTTGATAAAGAATGTATTTTCTGCTCGACATTACGGCTTTCGGGGACAAGTTCCTAGGTTCAATTAGATCGCAGTACTTGGTAGTAGCAACAAAACAATTAAACTCACCCAACATTGTTTCGATGCTCCAGTCAATAGAGTAAATAGAACTGATTACCCAACTGTTACCGATTAGTTTCTCTGCTCGCTCCAGTCTACTGTTTAGTAAAATAGTATATGGAAGTTGTGATATATTTTCGGTTTGATTAACCGAAAGGTACAGACGATTCAGCAAATCAAGGCACTAGAATGCTTCCTTTTCGACCTGAAAAATTACGTCTAACATCACAAAAGCTTTTAATGACAAGAACATTGAGAGATTTCGATTCCTTAACGTCTGTATTACTCATTATCACAGATGAGGTTCAACCACACGCCTATCAGAAAGTCTAAAGTACTGGGTGCGTCGAGTGCTAAATGGAACCTATTTACAAGATTCCATTCTAAGAAAGAGGTGCCCCTGTAGGCCAGTTGGTAGTGTACTAGCTTATAAGACGGGGGGTTGTGGGTTCGATTCCCAACAAAGAACTTGGTTTTTTTTTACCCCAAATAAAAATTGACTCTCGATGGGGCTGCTGAAGGCACAGTCACTGTGCTGTCTTATACGACAGATAATTTCCGGAACTATCTTTCTATTTTCAGCATCTGTCTCATCACTTCTGTATCCCTTTCCTCAAGAATGTAGCACGGTACTTGACTAAATAGGCATTGTTGCCTGAAGTGCTACTTCTCTAAAAAAAAAAAAAAAACAAAAGAGTTGGAATTTTGAAATTGAACAGAGCGATTTCTGAGAGAGTTTGATATAAATCGAGAGAAACTGTTGCCGAGTCATCCGTTATATATGGCCTCCATTATCTATGGAGATTCACAACTATGCAGCTTCTAGTCAGAGTGGGCATAATGGAAGCGACTGTAGACAATTATCTACTTTTATGCAGTTAGACATTTATAATAAACTAGCGTGCCTGCTTTGCAAGTCATTTCTTCGACATTTTTTGATCGATTTTGGTTCGCGGTATTGAAAAACAAAGCACGTGAACGTGATACATATAACTGAAAGTGCAAAAAACAGGGATCATTGGAAAGCAACAGGTATGGGGAACTGAAGCCATTTAAAATCAAACGGCAAATCTGGAGGAATCATAGGAATGCGTGGTTTCAACACATCGCCCTTATATTTTTCTTTTAAAATTTTTGCTTCAATCACATTTTTCATGACTTTTGTGACTACTAACATATGTCATTGCATCTGCCAAGTGTGCATACAACGCCATCTACTGGCAATATAGCATTTACAATCATGTTTTTTTATGGGTTCTTGAGTTAAGATAGCGTTGTAAAAAAAATGTATGTGAAAATGAATTTTCTTCATAATTTTTTTTTTTGGGAAATTGTCCAAAATTTTCTTGTGTATTCTTCTTATTTGGCCGGATACCTGTCCGAATTAATGCTAATCACCGAAATCGGTCCAGGCATTCTCGAGTTATAAGCGTAGTAACTAACATCACTTTCTTTTATATTTATAGATGTCGTTCAATTTCGTGCTTGTAATAGACGAATAAAAAAATTTCTTAAACAAAAAAAATATATTTGCTATAGAATAGCAAAAGTGGGTGTGGCATCTCTTGAACAAAATAGATATTTTTTTTATAGAATAACAAAACTAAGAAATGTGAAATTTTTTTACAAAGCCTATGACAAAATAGTGTGAACACTGGCCTAGTCATACCAATGTTATAAAATAAAAACGATTATAAAGACTTATCGTATCAGTTACTGTACAAGTAATGCGTGCTATAGCATAGAAAAACAGAGGTACTGTGAAATTTCGGTGAGGTACATATATTCCTCATCGTTTGTGTAAGAAACTGCGAAAGTACAATTCTTTTGACTTTTTGTGAAAAATGCTATTGTCCCTGTGCCCGATAATGCCGTCATAAGCCCTTCGGCTATTGAGGCAGCTCCCAAATCAGATTAATTAATTAATGTTAACGAAGCGAAATTAAAGATTATTGTGGGTTATTTTATATTATTACAAAACCGGCAGGTTTATCTTTGCTAAAACTGTAATAAAATTTGTCATAAATAATTTCTATCAAAATGATATACCTAAATTTCGCTGAGTGTATATTTTTTGTCGTTCTGCTAAATTTATAAATAAAAACTGTAACAATAATGTAAATTACATTTCTTAATGAAAACAATCCGTTAAAAAACAATTTTTATTTAAACACGTTTCTTTTTATTTGTAAATTGCTGCTGCATGAATCAATAAATTGTTTGTCCGTCCGTTTGTCTATCTGTCTGTCCGTCTATCTATCTATCTGGCTGGCTGAACAAATAACTAAGTGATTAAATATGAACGTGTTCAAATGAATGCCAGTATGTTCTTCAATATGAAACTATTTTATTTTTCACAATTACTGCGTTCAAACAAAAGCATGTTCTGAAATAATTAATTATAAAATTGCATTTTTTATGCTTTGCCAACACGTAGCAAAGAAACTGTATAACTAACGAACTATTTTTTGTTAACGGCTTGAAAACATAAATTTCAATTATAGAAAAGCAATATTTAAACAACAAGGAAAGGAAATAATAGTTTTAAATGCCTGGAATTCTTTGTCATCAAAGATTTTAAAAATATAGAGGGCGCTTCAGAAAACTGAATATTTTTAAACGCAGTTTCGTGTTTGGAATTCTGTTATTAGGATTTGATGAATTACTTAACTGCTTAAATTTTTTCTAACACCAAGTGATTTACGGCAACTGAGCTTAAATAGAGACTCTACAATAATCAATATTCCGAGGTCGTGGAAATAGTTTTGGTTTAAAGTACCTTAAAAAAATGAAAGGAGACATTGTATAACCTATTCAATTTTATTTAATTAATCAAGGCAGAAATCGCAATGTTCGATGTTTTGTCATCTAGAGTGATAGTTTATAATCATCAGTAGTGCCGAAAATACGGCCGTACATTCAATGTTAATATTTAGCGTTTTTACCAAACTAGAAACTTAAAATCGAAATGAACAACAATAAATTTTTCTTTCATATTATTTTTTATAATTATTTTACTTTTTAACAACCAACCACCGCTCGAGCTGAACAAGGTATGCTTTACTATGCCGAAAATATTCTCTCGAGCCTGAGTGGTTAAAGAAGTTTTGCAGATCACAACGTCTTCAAGTCTCCTGGGTGGGATAGCATAACAGCACTGGTCTTGAAACAGTTGTATCATGCAGGTGAATTTCCAAAGCATTGGAAGGTTGCTAATGTAACGTCGATACCCAAAATTGATGAGGCTAACAACTCTGCAAATTACCGAAATTGTGCGATTGCAATTTGTTCTGTACTTTCTGAAGTGAGAGAGAGTATGATTAATTTTCCTCTTGTGAGTTACCTAAGTCCAACAGGTTACTTAGCAATCGGCAGTATGGTTTCCACAGGGGCACTCTAAGCGTAGCTTGATGGCTTTCCTGTTGGAACACTGGTGCAATGGGAAAGTGACTGGTGGGGACTCAGGATGCACTTTCATCAAAATTTATTGCTTTTGGTGTCGGTGACAATTTCTCCATATTTTCTCAGGAATCGCACTATACGAGTTGTTATACATAGATGGGATTTCATTAGATAAGTTCAAGTTTAATTCAAGGCTCCATTCTCTCTCCCACCCTATTTTCCAAATGATCTTCTTTGTCAAACGATCAACCCCATATACTTTTTTGCAGATGACAAAACCATTTGTCATTCGTATTCATTTAGTAATAGACCGAACTAGTTGGAGGTAGTTTCCAAAAGACAGAGTGTCGATAATAGGCGCATAGGCGATGTCGTACCAATCTTCAAATCGGATCGTGTATATAGAGTCAATTTTAATGCTCATAAGACTCACTCCTGCATGCTTACCCATAAATCTGTATTCGGAAATGGGGCTGTTAAAGATACTTCACTCTATCGAATTTATATCACCCAGATCCATCTAAAAATGAAATACAATTTTTCTGTATGCACCGGCGCCCTAAAGGCTATTTTAGAGTTGCTCGACCGCGTATTAGAGAGGACCGAGCGGCTCATTGGGGACAGCTGTGTGATTCGATTTACATCAGCGCCTGGCCATGAAGCCTTAATCAGATGGTGGTTCTAACCACTGCATAATTTGGAACGTCATGCTCGTCCTAGGAAGCCGAAGCCATAATTCTATGCAACAGAACTTTCCAATTGCAACTTCGATGATTTCAGAGCAGGGCTGCAAGCCATCACGCCTTGCTTAAGACTTTCCAACTCCTGTCCAGAACACATGTCTAGCATGCTCACTGGAATGGATCATTCACCTAGCGTGTCATGAATGGCGAAATGATCCTGGCCAACATATTAAACATAAGACCTATATGGGACCGCGAAACCACAACCACCACGATACTCTCACAAAGGGCCAACCTCAATAATCAGTCAGAGAACTATTAAATGTCTAAGAGACAAATAATGAACTCTGCGAGCTTACTGATTCCCGTGGAAATAAAGTGGAGCTAGTTGGAGCCAGTTGTTTCCCTGTCTGACTTCAGGGGACTGGGCTCCCTTTTTCCGCCAGTTGCACTGTATCTAGATAGTGGAATATTCTATAAAGACCATATTTATATGCCCCTGGGGGCCCCCGGGGGGACAGTTGGATATCCAACTCTATAGATTCTCTAGAGCATCGACGCAATGTGTTGTATTTTACTATTTTATCGTTACTGCAATGGTAAGTGCTCTTATGAAATTAGGGCCTTTCTTCCCGTTAATCGCACGTTTCGCATTTATATCGATTTTCGTTGAGAGAGCGTATCCATTTGTGGTTGATCAGCCAATGAAGCCCACTATGCATTCCAGGGAAAATTCGTTTTTTTAGCAAAACGGTTCGTATGTGGAATAAACTGTCTTCAGAGGCCTTTCCTGTTTTGAAAGTGACAAATTCAAATCGAATATCCACTAACACTACTCCGTCATTCTTTCCTCCTTTCCATAACCTAATTTCCTAGGGGAAGTAAGGGTTATTCCCTTAATACTGGTCCGAGAAAAAAATGCCTTTCCACAAATAGTTAGATTTCAAAGTGACATGTACTCAACTGATGTCACCGTTGTGTTGCAATTATGAATATTTTTGTTGCCAAAGTACCTTTTAAAGGCTGCAATTAAGTCTAATATGCAAAAATGATTAATCTGTGTTGCGTGAGATAAAAATGATTCTGAACTAAAAGTAGTATGCCATCTAGTAAAAGTACGAGCATCAGTCAATATATATATATATATATATATATATATATATATATATATATATATATATATTTCTCCAAGTTTCTTCGAACTTCGAACCTCAAACTTATGACGTTATGGTTTTCGATAACCCCAACTGTTCAGAACGTCGAGGAGTGGACAAATTTGGATCTGATTTAATATTGTGGCTCACGGCTGCAATGTTTTCAGTTGAACGACCCACCTTGTAGCTACCATAGTCATCCTGTGTAGTAAACAAGAGGTTGTACATATATTTCCATGATTCGATTATATTCCATCCGGCGATTCCCTAATGCTTTAAGCAAGGAAAATTTTGGAAATATCTTTTGTAGCAGAAACTTCATTTGGTATTGGTGAATTTGAAAGTGAAATTTAATCTGGAAAATAATAGATTGATTGCAATTGCTGGATGAAAACTCTGAGTGATAAACGTTTCCTAGGAACTTCCATTTGAATATTAAAAACTTTTGCTGGTACCCTTTTTCTTGGTGCCAATTTATACTTTCGTATTTTGATGAAAGTAAATCTGGGGAATAATAGACTAATACACTTGCTGGATTAAATATTTGCGTTATAATCGTTTCCTAGGAGCTTCCATTTTAATATTACAAACTTTTGCTAATACCTGTTTCTTTAGTACATTAGGCCTAAGTATATGGTACTATAGTACGTACTTTCGTATTTTGGTGCTTTATGAAATTAAGTCTGGGAAATAATAGACTGATTGCAATTGCTGGATTAAATGTTTGCGTGATAATCGTGTTGGTGTTTGCACAATTTGTATAAAGCCTTTCGAATCAAATATAACGACCAAATTCTTAATAGCGATCTCAGAAGGACGATTATGTTGTTCGAAAATATTACGAACTTTACGAAATGTAACTTTAACAGAACCACCTTTTTCATAGTGGATTTTAATTATTTTAATGCGATTATCGTGCGAATTTGAATTCACTGTGACAATTGCCAATACATCTACTACGAATACGTCAAAAAACTAAATGTCACAACAATCATGGTGTTGCCACAATTAAAAAACGAACTTCTTGTTGATAAACCCGATAGTACGTTTTCAAAAAGAACTTATAAATGTAAAGTTTGAATTTTAATTTATTTTTGAAAATAACTATCATTTAAATCAATTTTATAACTTTTACAACACTGAAACAAATGCACACCCCAGACTCGAAAAGTCACATGCATAATTCAATAAAAAATAATTTGATCTTAAAATATGAGAAAAAAAAAACAAATAAAAACAGAAAAATGCATTTTTAAATTATGTAAATTTCAAATCTACAACATAAACCTCCACAAAACTTCTTTTAACGTGGTAAGAGAACAAAAGAAAAATAACAGAAATCAAAAGACAAATGCAAATAATTATTAACATTTTTTTATTCGAGATAAATCACGAATACACAAAATGGAAGGAATGAAAAAATTATCCATAAAAAATTGTTTTTTTTTTGTAATGGAAACGACAACAGATGTTTCAGTGCGGACGGACATAAAATAAAACTTGCAGACAGTTAAAAATAAGGATTACATAAATAAAACACAGAAAGTGTAGGAAGAGTGTTAAAAAAACGTTTAATTTAAATTGTTAATAAATAAAATGTTAATAAATAATTGTTAACAAATAAAAGAAAAATATAAAAATAAATTGCAGCAATTCGGTTTAAATGAACATTTTGTGTCAACCGCAAAAACGATGATTATTTAAAATTTTTATTGCAACCGGGTGGACACCTTTTAAGGAACAATTTGTTAAACCACGTTAAAAGCTAAGAAAAAGTTTCTAATATAAACTAACTGCACCCACAAATAGTTATTAAACTAAATTCCAACTTAAAAAGAATATTTTAATTGATAGAATTAGGTACCGATTTAAAATCATTTGAATTTTAGTTATTTCGAAAACTTTATTCAGTTTTTAATGTTAAAGAAAGCTAATCGATTTGCATATTATATAATTTAGAATAAAGCAGCAAATAAAAAGAGAAATTTGAAAAATTTTATTCGATTAAAATGTAATCGATTAATCGAATTATTTATATTGCCACTTTCTTATTTATAATTAAATATTAAAAATTACAAATTAAAAATAATCAAAAATTAAATTCTGGTGTAAAAATAATTAAGAACAATCGATTAATATTGACTCGAATCCAACTAGAAAACAATAGAATAAAAAAGTGTACAGAGCTTTTCTGTAGGCAAAATTAAATAAAATATATTGGATTTTTCAACAAGTAGTTTGTCTTGCAAATGTGGCAACACCAACAACATGATAGTTTTGACGTTTAGTTTTTTGACGTATTCGTAGTAGACGCATTGACAATTCTCACAATGAATTCAAATTCGCAGGAAAATCGCATTAAAATAATTAAAATTCACTATGAAAATGGTTACACTTCATAAAATTCAGAATATTTTCAGACAACATAATCGTCTTTCTGAGATCGCTATTAAGAATTTAAATTTGAGTCGACAGGCTCGATACAAAATGTGCAAAC
Source organism: Trichopoda pennipes (assembly GCA_030448955.1). Taxonomy (NCBI): domain Eukaryota; kingdom Metazoa; phylum Arthropoda; class Insecta; order Diptera; family Tachinidae; genus Trichopoda; species Trichopoda pennipes. The sequence continues at coordinate 9,823,150 of JASKUP010000056.1, read as the reverse complement.
ACCAACACGTGTTCGACCGGGTCGTTCAACTGAAAACATTGCAGCTGTGAGCCTCTATATTAAAGCAGATCTAAATTTATGAACTCCTCGACTTTCTAAGCAATTGGGGTTATCGAAAACCACCACATGGCGAATTTCGCAAGGTTCCACTGCTGCAGAAATCGAGGTCAGCCGACCATTCACATCAACGAAGATTCTCTCAATTCATTCAGGAACAACCGGCTGGTTTTTCTGAAAAAAATATTTATTCAAACGAACCCCACATTTTGTATCGACTGGGTTCTAAATCTGAAAACATCGCAGGCGTGAGCCGTAGTGTTGAAGCAGATCCAAATTTGTCAATTCCTGGACTTTCTCAACAATTGGGGTTATCCAAAACTACACATGTTGAAATTTGCGTAGGGATTTGACTTTGAAACCTTAGAAGGCTTAACTCGTGTAGGAATTGAAGCAGACCGAGCGTAGACACACTCAATTCATTCAGAAACATCCGGCAGGTTTTTCTGAAAAAATAATTTTTTCAAGCGAAACCCATTTTCACATGTCAGAATATGTCAACCAGCAAAATTGCCGCATTTGGGCTTTTTAAAATTCTAGAGCGATTTTTAAGTAGCCTTTGCATATTCAACGTTTCACTGTCTGCAGGCATGATTGCACCGTTTTTTACGCTAGATGGTAACAACTCAATTTCGGCCGTGGAGATCACTGGCATGTGGCTTTAACAGGATGGTGCCACATGTCACACAGCCAAGGAAACGACCAATTAATTGCAAACCAAATTTCCCGATAGCATAATTTCTCGACAATCAGCAATTAAGTGGCCAGCCAGATCATGTCATTTAAAACTACTGAATTATTTTTTGTAGGGCTATGTTGAGCCAATCGAATCGATAACAGCCTTAAAACCCAAAATCCGTTAAGTGATTAACGAAAAAGGACCGCCATTTTGCCAAAAAGTAATTAAAAACTTTGTTGAAAGAATCGACATCGACAGCTTGGTCGCGGTGGACATTTGGCAGATATTATTCTTCTGTCAAAATATTCGAACTTTTCTCCTCGTAACACAATAAAAATTTGAATCATCTTAATTTTTTATTTTATTTTGTTTTAGAAAACAAACGGCTGGTTGAAAAAACCCTTTATAACCTAAAAAGTATTAAATAAAAGTAACTTCATGAATTTTTATTCGAATTTAAAATTAAATTACTAAAAGAATTAAATAAGCGAATAAAATAACGTACTTATATCCAGCTTCGAATTTGCTTGCTTTTTAATAATATCAGAAATAATTAGTTATAATTAAAAACGTAATAATTACAGAAAAATTTGTATTCGAATAAAACATTAATCGAATAATTTAAGGAGAAATTGGAACAAATTAAATATGTGTATGGTATCAAATAAAAAAACGATTCATCTTAAAAATCGTATAAAAATAAATTTTCTTAAACATCAAAACCAATTAAAAACGAATAAGAGTAATAATAATAATAATAATAAGATGAGTAAAAATAATTTTTTTATAATAATATAATAATAACAACAAATAAAAGTCATAAAAGTCATTTTAAATGTTCTAATGCTTATTTTTTAATAATTTTTCCATTCACCCAATAGACCTTTTTTAGACCTCAAAACTTTTCAAACTAAAAGTTTCATAAATATTGAATTTATTCGTAAGCTAATTTTCGTGAATATGTTTTTGTTGCGGTATTAATGTTGTTGGCGATTAAGAGGTTTTAACATATTGTTACGGTTACAGCTTTTATAAACGTTTTGTTCTGAGATCTTTATTGCAAAAAAAAAATAATAACACCAGATTTAAAATTTTTTAAACTAATTTTAAGCTTATTTACTTTAACAGCACAACTGACGCTGCCTTTTTATATTTGTCCACTAGAGGTCTAAAAAAATTAAGAATCTTTTAATCCCTTTGTATTACATTTAGTTGTTGGTATGTTCATTCAATGTATAGGTACCTGTATGTTTGTGTGTATTTTTGTGTTTCTTTTTTTTAAGAGAAGTAGCACTTCCGGCAACAATGCCTATTTAGTCAAGTACCGTGCTACATTCTTTAGGAAAGGGATAGAGAAGAGATGAAAATAGAATGATAGTCGGAACTTAACTGCCGTATAAAGGCAGCTCAGCGACCAGTGACTATGCCTTCATCACTAGGCCGCTCCACCGACGGTCAATTTTTATTTTTTGGAGTAAAAACAGCCAAGGTCTTTGTTGGGAATCGAACGCACAACCCCCAGACTTATAAGCCTACAGAGGCACCTAATTTTTGTTTTATGCAGATAAAGTTTCTTCCTCGAATTTATTTTAAGATAGTTGTTGTTGTCTTGCGTACATAAAATTTCTTCGAAAACTATGCAGTTAGTAAACAACATATCTAATTGGTGTTTTTTTGTGTGTATAAAATTTCTACGCAAATTTCTGCAAAATAGCTCCGGATATTTTGTGATGAAAATTTATACATTCAAAATACAGTGAATATTATTTAATGATAGTAAGTTATGGTTCTATTTTAGTGAACATTAATTTAAATTTTGTTTCTAGTTGCAACAAAACAAAAGCGGCATCCCCACAGCACCAAAACAAGATCTAAGTTTCCTAAATGAAGCCTCTCCCATCTATGTGACCTCATTCAATAGCAATCATACGACCTGCAGTAGTACGACCTTAACGACAGCATCGACCTCGGCAACAGCTGGTCTTATCAGTGCAACAACAATAACACCAACAGCAGTAGCGACAACAACGACTAATGCAAGTTCAAATAAAGCGCAACAACAAATTCAATCAAATTTAGCCACAGCATCTGTAGCAGCAGCAGTCACAACTGTTACCAAACAACCTTTAACAATTAATGCTATAGCAACACCGACACCGACAACAACACAAACAACAACAATAGCCGATAGAAATGCCAATAATAATTATACACAAGTGGCAACAACAGCGGCTAATACCACCTCAATATTGACAAATCATAACAATATATTTCAGGCAACTCCCCTATCAAAGTTACCGCCCGGGTTACAACATAAAAAATTAACAATAGCACGTAGCTTACAGCATTTGGAGGTTAAGGAAGAGGACGATGATGATGACGATTTGGCTGCTTTAGGTGCTAATTTGTGTAATATCAATTTTATTAACTATAAAAATAAACATGCTGAAATACCCACGCCCACAGCAGCCACAGTAGTTGCCACACCCTTTATTAACAGCACACAAACAATTGCTACAGCTGGTCAGAGTTCCACTTTGGGTAGAAGAAAATCTCAATCCAATACCATAAGTGCCACAGTAGATGTTCATTATTCGAATACAGCATCAACAGCATCCTCGATTTCTACCAGTTACCACGATCATATACCGCCGCCCTTACAGCTGCCCCCCTCAAATAAAGTGTATGTAGATGCTCAAACTATAACCTCGCCTCGCCTAATTAAGGATGTGGTAGATGTAGCGGAAGAGCATACGTCTGCGATTGTTAATAAATTACAACAGCAGCCCATTGTGCATCAACCTTTACTGCTTACTAATAATAACAACAACAATAATAATTTTAAATCATCAGCAACATCAGTGACCACAGCTTCCTCAATAACAGATGCATCTGTAACCGCAACAGCTTCACCAAGTTCCAACAATAATAGTTTACAGAAATTATCATCAACCTGTAGTAATTTATCAAATTCAATTGCCTCAAATGACCAGTTAACAACATCAACAATAGCGGCAGCAGCATCAACCACAAGATTAATAACAACCACTACTACAGCTCCTGCATTAGCATTAGCAGTAACATCATCAACATCAATATCATCAACAGAAACATCATCCCATATAGTAGGCCTCCCACTAAATAAGAGCCAACATATATCAGCAACAACAACAGCAACAAATCTTGTTACTAGCAATAGTTGTGATTTATATTTAACCAACAATAATCTTCAGCAGCAGCAGCAGCAACAACCACCGAGAAGAGAGGTAAGAATCGTTTGCCGCAAATATTTGAAAGTCCTTTTTGTTTTATTAAAGTGAAATAAGAAATGAAAATTAATTTATTATTTCGTCAACTGGAATAAGGACTCGTATAAACAATAAATCGATTCTCTAAAAATAAATTGAAAATTCAAGTGATAATTAAATTTTTATAACTAATTTATTATTATTTATTTATTATTAGGGATTACAACTGAATCGATTAATTTGAAATTTAGTAAAAAATTAACATTCTCAAAAGAAGTTAGAGCATTTATAGCGCAATCGTTCCTAATAAGGATTCAAATCAATCAATTTATTAAAAGTCAAACTAAAAGTCAAAATTGAAATATTCTATCGAATAAAATTGAACCGATTAATTTGTTAGTAAACTAACCAGATGGTTTCTGTGCACAACTACCAATTAAATAAATTAAATAAAAAAATATGTAAAGTTTTATAAAAATTTAATTAAAACAAAAAAAAAATATTTTGAATCGAATAAAAATAACCGGTTCTATAACAATATAGCAAAAATTGGATAATATTGCAATTCACAAAGAAATTCAATAAAAACATTGTTTGCTAAAAACGAATAAAAAAATAAGGTAAAAAAAACCGCATAGTTTTAATCGAATAAAATATAATGTCGGGTATTATTTTCTACAAAAATATAGCAAGAAGCAGATAATATTGCGATTCACAAAGAAATTAAATATAAATTTTGTTTGCTAAAAATGAATAATAAATAAGGTTATAAAAACCCGTATAATTTTAATCGAATAAAATATAAAATCGTTTTTTTCCTATAACAATACAGCAAATCAGATAATATTGCGATTCACAAAGAAATTCAATAAAAACATTGTTTGCTAAAAACGAATAAAAAATAAGGTAATAAAAACCGCATAGTTTTAATCGAATAAAATTAAAAATCGGTTTTTTTTTCTTTAACAATATAGCAAATCAGATAATATTGCGATTCACAAATAATTTCAATATAAACTTTGTTCTGCTAAACCGGTTTTTTTCTATAACAATATCGCAAAAATCAGATTGCGATTCACAAAGAAATTAAATATAAACTTGGTATTGCTAAAAACGAATAATAAATAAGTATAGTATAGTTTTAATCGAATAAAATATAATGTCGGGTATTATTATCTACAAAAATATAGCAAAAATCAGAAAATATTGCGATTCACAAAAACGACTAAAAAAAAAAAATATGGTAAAAAAACCGTATAATTTTAATCGAATAAAATATAATATCGGATATTTTTTACAGAGTTATAGCTTCCAAGTGATTTATGTTTAGTTTGACTTGGTGCTTCAATATGAATAGATTGATTGGCACATTGTGTGCTGTGAATTAAAAAATGTTCCACATAGAGTTAATAAATAAAACACATGCTTTTGTAATATGCTATTAATAAACCAAGTGTACCTATTATTTTAAGCATAAGTGTATGTATTTAGTTTACTTTTTTTTTTAATTTTTTGTTATAATTTGTTTTATTTCCCCATACTATGCTATACAACTAAATAATTCAATTGTTAACTGTGACTTTGAGATCGCATAAATTCAATTGATTTTTTTTAATTATTTAATTCTTAAAAAATTAATTCAAAAATTATTTGCTTTTCATGCTGCTTGCTTATCTTTCAGTTACTAACCGAAGATGATGAAGATGAAAACGATGACGTTTTACAATTAACAAATAATTTAACACAATTAAATTATAGTCCAAAAAGTAGCATATCAAAAGGCGGTTTTGAATTATTATTAGGCGATCAAACATTACGACAAGACATCAGGTAAGAGAAAACAAAAAACAAAAAATTAAAATTGTTGAAAAGGCAAAAACTTCAATTGTTTTCCATAAAGAAAATGTTTTTTGTTTAAGTTGCAACTAAATTTTCATCATGATGTACAAAATTCATTACAATATTTTTTATTAATAATTTTTTTTATGACGCCAGTGACACTTTTAATGAATTTTAAATGACACGAAAAAATTCATTGATAAACGTAAGTTGAGTTGGATTCCATTATATACCGAAAGAAATTTATTTTTTCCAGTTTGTTTTCCTTTGAAACATCTCACTAAAAATGCTGAGACACACAATAATAAAATGTAATTTCTCCCTGAATTATAATGAGCTGTAACTGCATCATAGTAGAGGTGACAATAAAGTCTCCCAAGCCCCTGTAGTTCTTTTGTTTGTGAAATACCCAGGCTTAATGACGACAAGTGATGATGTTGAGACTTTACAACGGGATGTAACTTGTCACTTTTTGTCGCTACTTTTTTATATTTTTTTTGGTTGAAAACAAAAATTAATTAATTATTGGCAAAAAAAAAAGAGAAGAGAAAAGGCACAAACAACTCAGTCTGGTGTAAAATTGCATTGTTCATGTGGATTTATGATAAGAGTTTCTAATTTATTTGTTTATTATTTTTTTTCAAATACATCAGAAAGAAATATTTGAAACTTTCATTTGCTTTTTAAAAGCGATTATTATTGAATTAAAAAACAAACTGCCTAAAATTGCAAGTTTAAAAAAATAACACTATCCGAATATAAATAAAAATTAAATGAAACGATTAAATTGTTTAACAATAAAAAAAAAATAAAACAAAAAAATAATTGAGTAAATCGTAAATGAATTTTCATCCATTAAAAGTCACAGTCTGGTGTGCAATTTGGTCAGGAGGAATCATTGTTTCTTACTTCTCTGAGAATGAAAACGGTGTAACGATATAACTGTGAATGGGAAGCGATATCGTGATATGACGGCACAACGGCGTTACCGGCCTGATTACCATGTGGTATTAATAGACGGTGCCACATCGCATACAGCCAGATTTACAATGGAATTACTGCGAAATCTCTTTCCACAACAAGTTATTTCAAAAAATTATGATGTTGATTACCTGATTTGACTGCTCTGGACTTCTTTTTGTAAAGATATCTGAAGAGCAAAAATTGTGCCAATCAAACCGGAAACGCTTGAGCAACTCAAACAAACTATTCATAATGAAATTAATGAAGTACCGTGTGACATAAGTGAGAATGTAATGAAAAATGTGCTCAAAAGGACTCGCATTTGTGAGGCTAACAGAGGCGGACACTTATCTGATATTATATTCCATACATAATTGCCGGCATTAAATAAAACATTTATCAATTTAAGATCCATTCTCTTTCATTTCATCAAAAATTATAAACAAACAAGGTAGTATACCTTACCGGCGGACACCCTGTATTAAGGAATCCGAAGCTCTTAATGTTCGTTGCATGAAAATTCAATATGATGTTCGATGAACTAAGCATATTTTTCAGGTTTCTAAAGAAGTCATCAAGTGCCTCGGTATTCTAAAACGGTATGCGTGATAAGGTTTACATCAGCACCGACCGCGAGGTTACAACTGATGATGGACCGAACGACTTTTGGTAATATATAGCGTGCACCCACGCTCTGGGAAACGGTCGAATATCTCTATTCTCTAGTCGTTCCTAGTTGCAAGTTCAAGAGCTCGGAGCAGGACCGCTATTCCCACTCCTTACTAAAGAGTTGGAGGGTTTCCAACTCCTGCTCCACAACACATGACAAGCATACTTACTAGACCTGGGTCATGCATCCTGTGTTCTTGGTCAAAAGTGAATGATCCTGGCCCCTTAATCATTTTATGAGGGCCTGCGAAACCACAACCACCACGATACTTCCCAAGAAGCCAATCTTAATAATCAGAGAGAGAGAGAGAGAGAGAGATAAAGAGCGAGAGAAAACAGCCACAGCTGAACTCTGGGGCTTACTGATTCCCGTGGAAATAAAATGGAAGTTGTCCAGTTGGCTACTGCTAGCCTTGGACCCCATTTTCCCTCAGTGACACATGTCTTAATGGTGAAATTCTATTAAAGCATATTAATCTGCCCCTGGTGGGTTCTAAAACGGTATAAAAGATACTTCACTACATTTGAAATTCATACCATTTATAACACGTCTATCTGTCCAAAAATGAATTAAAACTCTTATGTATGGGCCGGCGCCTAAAAGTCAATTTTGGAGTTGCTCGAGATGGCTAGGAGGATGGATCATTGGGGATATAAATATTGCAATATAAAATTGGTTGCTTAAATTCCGATTAAGAAAAAGTAAGAAAAAAATACAAAATAAAACTGCATTAAGTTTTAATTAAAAAAACAAAAACAAAAAAGTAAAAAATATTAAAATAAATATTTAAATAAAATCTAAATAAAATGTAAAAACGTCTCTTATAAAACCAAAGGAAAAACGATTCGCTTAAAAAGAGACACTACCTTAAAAAAGTGAAAAATTAATTTATTTACAATTAATTATTGATTTATTACAATTAAATTTATTTATAATTAAACAAGAAAGTTTGTTTTTGTTCAAACTGCCGCCCTTAATTTTAAATAAAAATATTTTATTTTGATTTTGCAATTACTTTCTGTATTGGGAATTTCCCTTAACGAAGACGTGCTGTTTATGAATATATGCTGGCACTAAAGCAGCAAAAAACTTCCCTCCTCTCTTATAAACTGTATTAACACACACACATACGACTTACAATGCATGTGAGCATGTGAATTGAACTATTGCTCTTTTGATCTCTTTGCTTTAGCACACATACCCGTCCATATTTATTTGTTGATATTTTATAACGGGCACGCACAAATGTAAATGTATTGTTTTTGTAAAACCAAAAATACAACAATAATTAAAAGCAACAACCAAAATAAACAATGAGCATTTTACAGCAACATGTTGCGACATCTTCATTAGCACATCTTTACTTTTCCAGTGCTTCGTAAGTGTGCAATTGCATTTCTGTCAGGGTCATGACTATTCTATTTACTTCCTGGGAAATCCTGCTGAAAATGATATTTTTGCTTTTATTATAATTCAAGTGTGTAATTTGTAAATTTTTTCTCAAACACCAGTTCGAGTAAAAAGGAATTTATTTTTGGGCATGAAAATGAAATTTCCGAAATTCACATGTTTAGGCAACACATGTTTTGAAGGAAATTTCTTTCGGACACTTTAGAGTTTTATTAAACAATTTATATCCAGGCAGAACAAACATTTAACATGTGTTAAATATTGTGTTTTCGAAAATGCTTTTAATTATGATGCTGGAAAATTTTTCTGCTGTCAGATCTGAAGCAATCGGTATGGACAATATCCACCCCAGATTTTTAAGCATACTGATCCTGAAGCTCGTTCAACTCTATCCTCACGAAATCTAGTTTTCCTAGGAAATGAAAGTCTTCAAGGATCATTTCTTCACCTTAAACTAGAGATGAATTCCGACCAATAGCTATCCAACCATTTTTATCAAAGCTATTGGAGAATATTCTTAGCAGGCAATTAAAAAAGTATCTCTCACGAAATGAATGAATTTTTGGCTTACGCGCATTCAGGCTGTGTTCGAAGTACAAGCTATACAGCAGCTTTAGGGGACGTAATTGACAGCCTCAAATGATGATGAACTCGATGGCAACAAAAACTACGAAAATTATTTCCTTTCTCTAGCTCGGCCTGTAATCTAACATTCTCCTACCTTGCTGACCGATCTCTGGATCGGTCCTCTAAGGTTTAATAGAGAAATATCACAGGGCTATATTTCTTTCTGTCTTTACATAAATAACTTACCTGATGTTGCTATTAGTATCAGAGTAATAAATGACATTTCCATTTTTGTGGCCAGAATAAACAACGATTTGAACAACTGCTGGGCCATCAACAATGCCTGGTATATTGAATTCAAAGGCGAAATGTATTCCCCTCTCGAAATCTTGGAAAATTTTTAATAATATTCACGTGCAAATTGGTGGAAATATTATTAAGTTCGTAAACTCTGCGTCTAACTTAGATGTAGTTTCTAATGATAGACTAATGTAGACTGATCACAACCATACTATTGTTGGCAGAGTTTATGGAAAGCTTTGCACCCTATGGGCGATAAAGGATTACATCCCGTTTGCTATACGCATATGCTATTGGCAAAGGCTGATCTTTCACTTCTTTCACATCTTTTTGGCTGTGAAATTTATGATAATTGTGACAGTACGGGTCGACGCAAATTGATATTGGCATACAGCAATATTGCTCGCTATATATTTCAAGAGAACCACCGTGATCATATTTCACCCTACTTTAAACTTTTTTTTTGTTTGTATACAAAGAAAAGTAGCACTTCAGGCAACAATGCCTATTTAGTCAAGTACCGTACTATATTCTTTAGGAAAGGGATAGAGAAGAGATGCTAGAGATGGTGAAAGTAGAAGGATAGTTATGGAAATTAACTGTTGTAAAAGACAGCACAGCGACCAGTGGCCATGCTTTCATCGCAGAACAGCTCCACCGACAGTCAATTTTTATTCGTACTGAAAAAAAACCAAGGTCTTTGTTGGGAATCGAACCCACAACCCCCAGTTATGTAAGCTAGCACACTACCTATAGGGGCACCTAACTTTAAACTTATTTTTGGAATAGCAGTAGAAGATCTCATGAAATGCAGGTGCCTAGTTTTGTTGCTTAGGATCATAGTTTACCAACAATCGACATATTTATATGATTGCAAGATCACAACGTGGCCGAAATTTTATCATTAGGAAATACAAGAGTCTGTTATCCCACCGACAGTTCTTCATTTATACAACTCTTTGCCCTACCATATTCAGAAACGTGATCCATTGCCCGTTACCGCATTTCCAGACGACATAGCGCACTATATAGTGACACGTTAAGCATGCAAAGGCTGCTATGTTTTCAGTTGAACGACCCGGTCGAACATGCGTTGGTGTTCGGACATTTTGTATCGATCGTGTCGACTCACTTTAACGACCAAAATCTTAATAGCGTTGTAAGAAGGACGATTATGTTTTCCGCAAATCTCATGAATTTTACGTTAAGCATGCAAAGGCGTCTCAATAAACGCTCTAGGCGAAATTGAATTGTGAGCATCTCTTGATAGCAATATCCTTTGACCGTTACTGCATTTCCAACTTCATCTTCGAAAAAAAAACGGCCCAATCACGCCTCCAGACTACATAGCGTACCATATAGTGACACGTTGAGCAGGCAAAGGCTTCTCAATAATCGCTCTAGGATTTTACGACAATTTTGCTTGTTGCGTACACTCCTTGCTGCAGCCTTCACTCCTTGCTGAAGACTTTAAGACTATCCAACTCCTGGCCCAGAACACGACGGCATTCATACTCACTGGACCTGGACCATTCATTGTGTTCATTGTGAATGATCCGACCCACTAACTCAAACGAGGACCTCGAAATACACAGCCACCAATCATCAGAGAACAGCTAAATCCCTAGACAAATATGGTGGATTGTCCAGTTGGTTCCTGCTAGCCTTGAAGGAAACTGGGCTCTCCCTTTTACCCCTAAAAGACACAAGTCTAGATGGTTGTGTGATCCATAAAAACTTATAATGTTCCCCCCTGAATGAATTGAGGAATCTACGGCGATGCGAATGAAATGTGCAACAGTTGATTGAACCTTGTCAAATCTTTACGCAAGATTCGCCATATGGTAGTTTTGGATAATCCACATTGTTGAGAACGTCGAGGAATAGACAAATTTATATCTGCTTCAACACTGTGGCTCACGGCTGCGATGCTTTCAATTAAACGACCGACTCGTTATACCCAAACCGGTGTTCACACATTTTTTTCGCACAATTCTTAATAACTATCTCAGCAGGACGATCATGTTGTCCGAAAATTTTACGAATTTTACGAAATGTAACTTGAAGAAAATAACCATTTTCATAGCGGATTTTAATTATTTTAATGTGATTTTCGTAAGAAATTGAATTGACTGTAACAGTTGCCAATGCATCGAATACGTCAAAAAACTTAATGTCGAAATATCATGTTGTTGGTGTTGCCACAATTATTAAACCAAACTTCTTGTTGAGAAAACCCGATATTAACTTGTAAGTCTGCAAGTTTATTTGTACTTTTATTTTTGGAGAAATATGCGGAAATATGGTAACCCCTCTCTTAATCTTAACTTCACCTTTTGTGTTCAGTGAAATTTAAAGTTTTTCTTTTTAAATTATAAATGCTGCTATACTAATCCTTGTTTGCCAATTAACCCACTGTGCATGAGGTAACTGTTTTTGCTGTTTTTTTGTTTAACAATCATGTCGTTTATTTTTCAAAACTTTTAATTTATTTGTTCGAAATAATGTTTTTATCGCTTGTTATCGTATTTTTGAAATTATTTTGGGCCAATTATGCCGATAGCTTTTAAGCGTTTTTTAAGTTAAATATCGTTTATACTTAAACTTTATACAAAGAGAACTTAATATTTAAAAGAGCTTTTGATTAATAAAGGTTTTTCAATTTAACTCTTACGCCTAAGGATATGCAATTTTTTTGTATGGCATATAATAACAGCAAGAAACAGTGGTGCTTAAGCATAACATTTTTATTTAAAATTTTCTTAACCAATTTTATGGCAATGAATGTTACAACAATAAAATAAAATGTTGTTATTGCAATGTAATGAAATTTTATAATTAAAAAAGAGCACTTGAACAAAATTTTTAACCAAACAAACAACACAAATGCTTTTATAGTTTTGTACAATTAAAAGAATGTATTTTGAAGACAACAAAGAAAAGAACTATTAAGAAAAAAATTACAAGTTTGAAATTACATTTGTTTGTTTGTTTTTGTAAAAGAAAGGTTATTGGTGTGTGTTGAAAACATTTTCCTACATTTTTCCTATGTAAAATGTATGAGACTAAATACCTGCAGACAGAGGCCTTGGGTTTCTTCTTAATTATTTTCTTTTGTTACTTTTCAGAAAGGTTTTTGCCATAAATACTTCCTTTTATAAATCGTAATTAAATTGAAATTAACTTCTAGCATTACGCGTACACACAATCACAGTTTTATTACTGGTTTCGGATTATTTTGTTTTACAAAATGTCTAAAACATAAAGAGAAACTTACGCAATTTCTATTATTTTCTTCGGTCAGTCAGTTCAAAAGAAAAATAAATTTCAAAATATTAGAAACTTATAAATATTTTCGTTATTATCAGAATTTTTTGCTTAATTTTAAGGTAAACACATTACTTTTTATAAGCAATATAAACGATAAGTAATTTTAAATTGTGATAATATTCTTTATAAAATCAGTTTTGTCTTTTATCTCTTGAAGGTTGTTTAAATATATAATTTCACAGATTTAGAAAAAAATGTAAAATTATTTTTACAATTCAAATAACGTGATCTTTTACTTCCGATATCGAATATCTGTTCCATAACAAAAATTTTCTAATTGTTTACACAATGTAAAAAATTCTTAAAACTGTAAAAACTTTATAGAATACTTAAAAAATGCAGTACAATTTTAATAAAATATACATTAAAATGATAGTTTGAAATTTGGAATTGTTTACACTAGGTAAAAAATTTAAAAATTGTTTTTACAATACATAAAACTTAATCTAATAGTTTAAATATTGTATAATTATTGCAAAGCTATAATTTTTTAAATATTTACATTATGTAAAAAATTCTTAAAATTGTTCATATTTTATAGAATACTTAAAAAATGGTTTACACTATGTAAACCATGTATGCTTATATAATTAACAAAACTTAATCTAATAATTTTAATATTGCATAATTATTGCAAAACTAAAATTTTTAATTGTTTACATTATGTAAAAAATTCTTAAAATCGTGTATATTTTATAGAATTAGTTTTGTCTTTAGTCTCTTTAAGGTTGATTAAATTTATAATTTCACAGATTTGGAATTGTTTACACTGCGTAAAAAATGTAAAAATTAGTTTTACAATTCATAAAACTTAATCTAATGCTTTTAATACAGCAAAACTGAAATTTTTAATTGTTTACACAATCTTAAAAAATGCAGTACAAGTCTAATAGAATCTATATTAAAATTATAGTTTGGCAGATGTGGAATTATTTACATTGGGTAAAAAATGTAAAAATTGTTTTTACAATTTATAAAATTTAATCTAATACTTTTAATATCAAATATCTGTTCCAAAACGTAATTTTTAATTGTTTACACAATGTAAAAAAATTCTTAAAATCGTGTATATTTTATAGAATACTTAAAAAATATAGTACAAGTTTAATAAAATCTGTATTAAAATTATAGTTTCGCAGATTTAGAATTGTTTACACTGGGTAAATAATGTAAAAAATTGTTTTACAATTTACTAAACTTGATTTAATACTTCAGATATCGAATATCTGTTACAAAACGAATTTCCAATTGTTTACACAATGTAAAAAATTCTTAAAATCGTGTATATTTTATAGAATACTTAAAAAATACAGTACAAATTTAAAAGAATCTACATTAAAATTATGGTTTACACTGGGTAAAAAATGTACAAATTGTTTTTACGATTTATAAAACTTAATCCAATAGTTTGAATATTGCATAATTATTGCAAAGCTGCAATTTTTTAAAAGTTTACATTATGTAAAAAATTCTTAAAATCGTGTATATTTTATAGAATACTTAAGAATCTACATTAAAATTATAGTTTCACAGATTTGGAATTGTTTACACTGCGTAAAAAATGTAAAATTATTTTTACAATTCATAAAACGTGATCTTATACTTCCGATATCGAAACCTGTTCCAAAAGGAATTTTATAATTGTTAACACAATGTAAAAAATTCTTAAAATCGTGTATATATTATAGACTAATTAAATAGTGCGATACAATATACAACATTTTGAGTTGAGTAAAATAAATTTGATGCTTATAAGATGGGTTTTAAAAAGAAAGGTAATTTTATTTGAAAACTTTACAAAATGTAAAAATCAAAACGTGAATGTAAATATGATTTGTGATAGTTATGCTATATGATATGAATGATATACTGGCATTATATGAAGGATTTTGAAATAAGTTTGCTTATAGTAAGAATTTATTATTTTTTTTTCAGATCGTGTAATTTATCAATTTTTTACATCAAGGTAATAATTAAACTTTGGTTTAACCAAAAATTAATCTTGCATAAAAATATATTTACTATCATTTGATAATTTTTATCGTTTTTTTATTTATCTTTAATAAATATTTCTTTTTTCTTTTCTAAGATCTTTTTTATATATTTTTTCTTCACGATATTTCGCTTCTTCAGGAAAAAATTTTTTATATTTTTGAAAAAAAAAAAAATATTAACAAATAAATAATTTTTTGTTTTCAAAAATATAAAAAATTTTTTCCTGAAGAAGCTTTCCAAAGGAAAGCGAAATATCGTAAAGAAAAAAATATATAAAAAAGATCTTAGAAAAGAAAAAAGATATTTATTAAAGATATATTTACTATCTTAAATATGAAACAAGTTTTTAAAAAATTCATTTGAAACTTAGCATAATGTATTGTTTACAAAACGTAAAGAACTATTAAGCATGGTAAATAAAAGACAAATTTTAATTTTGTGGAAATTTAGTTTAGATTTTAGTGAAAAAACAATAGTTTTTTATAAGTACATTCGAAATTAAATAAATTGTTGACATAATTTACATAATGTAAAAAATGAATATGTCAAAAAAAAAGTGAAAAAATTTTAATAATATATATCTTGACAAAAAATTAGTTTAATGTAGAATATTTTTTAGAAATGTGAATAATTTACATGTTTTACATGATGATGTAAAAAATGCAAGAACTCAAATAATAACAGATCAACGAAAGTGCAGTCTCCTAGAACATTAGTTTAAGTATTTATTTATTTAATTTAAGAATTCTTTTAACTGTTTATTACATCATGTAAATATTATGTCAGTAGACTTAAGAGATTTTCAGATTATCTCTATCACACATATACACCTTTTAGTTTTTAGTTTTCTTTCAACTTTATTTTTCTTATTTTAAATTTTTGG
The DNA here is from genome assembly GCA_030448955.1 of Trichopoda pennipes. NCBI lineage: Eukaryota > Metazoa > Arthropoda > Insecta > Diptera > Tachinidae > Trichopoda > Trichopoda pennipes. The sequence goes on along the minus strand of JASKUP010000056.1, from coordinate 9,807,209 downwards.
TAGAAATAACTGACAAAAATAACTGTCTGACGTAAAATGTTACTTTATAATGGACGTGTTTATGTCAGTAAAAGACTTCATTGTTCAGTCATTCAGTGGTTTTGGTCATAAGATTTAGTGGATGTGTTTAAAATAAGAAAGAAAAAAAAATAACAGCAAAGTTGTTGGTGTTGTTGCTATAATAGCTATTGTAGAAATAAAAGTAATAAAGATTTGTTGTTAACACATCTGAATATGTGATATGCATTTTGAATGTATAAACTGAATATGAAAGCGAATGGCTTAAGGATTGGAGTAGCAGTTGTTGTTGTTTTTGTTAAATACGAAACAGTAAATGAAGAAGGAGTGAAAAAAAAGAAAAGTAAACAGAAAACAACTAAAATATAATAGTTGTATAAAACAACAACAACAATAACTTATATAAATAAAGAAATAACGCATCTTGAATTAATAATATTTTATGAGGGCATATAACAGACTGGCTGACAGAAAGCAAATGCATTGCTAATAAACTATTTTAAAAATAATTTGTATGGCCTTAATATTTTTTGACCTGAAAACTATACACTGCATTTGTTAACATTTTTACATAATATTCAAAAACCGAAAAATGTTTATACACCACTCATTTTAGGTAAAAATAATTTAATAGTGTTAAAGCTTTAATTTTTCGTTTTCATTTAATTTATTTTCTTTTAAAAATTTTTACATTGTTTACTCTATATAAATAATGTGAGAATTTAAGTAACTGAAATTTTATATAAAATACAATGCAAGTTGGGCATTTGCGAATACCCATTACCACGGTGGCCCGGTTATCGCGACGGTTTAATTTTTATCTGACTTTTATCTGTTGTCTTTTTTAATTGATTACAATGTCTACGTCCAAGTAAGAGGAATCCCCATTTCTTGAATGATTTTGAATTTCAATTTTGTTATTTTACTCGTGTCATTTGTTGGGTAAATACATCTCTTAATATGGGACATGCGCAACATATTTCTCACAAACTCGAGATTTAAAAAATTTAAATCGTAAGCGTTAATTAAAAGTTGTATAAGACTTCAGTTTTATAGAGCAATAAATTACAAAGCAGTGTTGGCAAACGTTGCCACTTAAAGAAAGCTGGAGTACCTAAATATGGAAAAAGGAGGGAAATATTAAAAATTAGCCCCGCATAAATTGACAGGTGGGGGCATTCTACCTACATGAATAAATACGATCTTAATGAAAGAACTAACTCAACCTAAACACTGACTCCCCAGTACAGTTTAGTATAAGGCTTGATAATGATGTCATCACATTAAAAGCGCTGGCTGTTCATACCAAACTAACAGCCAGTAAAGATGGAAAGAAATGACAACAGTAAGAAAAAAATGCTTTCTGAGTGGTTTGTAAAACAAAGAGAAATAATTTCCCAATATCAGCGTCGATTTTACATTATTTTTCAATGCCAGTGAAGGAAGGGTGAATAAAGAAATTTAAGCGTCGACATGAAATTAGATTTTTTAAAAATTACAGGCGAGAAATTGTCTTTGAAACCTCAACTTATTGATACATATAAGAAAGAGTTAAGGGATTATGTTGATGGATGCACTCTCTACCACATCTACAATATCGATGAATCCACTTTGCTAGAATGGAGTGAAGGGGATTACATATCTTTAAATACTTTACAAAATTATAATTCAGGAAGAAAACGATGACCTTTCTATTGAGGTATATTTGTAGCTAAAATTGGTACGGAATGTCTTTCAACAAATGCTGACATAAACAACTGGATTTAAGAAGAATTGCATGTCGAAAGTAATGAGGAGCAAATTGCATTAATAGCTATGGAATCGGAGGATTTCTACGATAGAGCCTATGAAGAAAACAAAATTAAAATGGACGATTGTAAAACATTGATAAGCATATGAATACAATGGCCTTTGAAAAATTATAAGCCTAAGAGCGGCTCTATATGAACTATGTAAATCAGCTGTTAAAAATAAATTCCTAAAAAAGGAACTTAAAATCTCCCACTATTAAAAATTTAAATATGTGTATTAAAAAATCAATTCCAATTTTTTTAAATTGACATACAAATTTGGGTTATGTTATTGCGAAAATTCCGTTTTCGTAGCGGATTTGCTTCTGAATTTGTCGCGAAAATTGAGCTTGTACTTTGCTCTGTAAATAAAATTGATATTCTGTAATGTTCTACAAATATGTAAACTCATTTTTATAGTTCTTAATAATTATTGACATTGTGTAAACAATTTAATAAACTAAAATATAAAAGGGGCAAGTGAAAGTATAAAATCTATTCAATTTGAATAAATAAATGGTTCATAAGAGTTCTAATATTTTTGACAGGCGAAAACAGTGTTAAGATTTGTTACTTTTAGCGGGTTGCCTACAGTTAAGGCCTTTCATCCGTAGATATAAATTTGTAATTGTCAGTGTTTGCCAGTTTTTTTTCCCCCGATTTCGGCTGGCAAGTTTGCGATAATGCGCCATGGATACACCTGTAGCCTAGTAGGTAGTGTACTAGCTTATAAGACTTTGGGTTGTGGGTTCGATTCCCAATAAAGACCTTGGTTTTTTCACTACAAATATAAATTGACTGTTGGTGGGGCTGTTCAGTGATGAAGCCATGGTCACTGGCCACTGTGCTGTCTTATATGACAGTTAATTTCCGTAATTGTCCTTCTATTTTCACCACCTATCTCATCTCTTCGCTATCCCTTTCCTAAAGAACGTAGCACGGTTCTTGACTAAATAGGCAATGTTGTTCGAAGTGCTACTTCTCTTTAAAAGAAAAAAATAATAGAGATATAATCTTGAACTGTTTAGCTATCATTTATATCCAAAAGTGGCTTATATCCATTTGGATAGGAAATATCTGCCTCAGGCAGTGGAAGTTGTTTATAAAACAAGTTGTCTCATTTCAGGCTTCGACACATAAGCAGTTCTTTAGTCACGTAATCCATACATTGACAAAGCAGATGAGAAAAAAATTAAAGCTTATCAGAGTAACTACTTTAGACGATAGAGTAATTAAACATTTTATTTAAATCACATCGTATAAAATTAAAGCCAAGTTTAAGGCAAACTGTGAATATCCCTACTACCTGTTTATCTTTTCAAACTGTATTAGTGTTCATAACTTGATGTTATTTTTCTCTTATTGTTTTTTTTTTTCTTTTTTGTTTACTTCTAAATCTTTTCGTATGTTATTACTTTAATACTCGCATTTAAACATAAAATAACATTTTTGTATTTTAAAGTTTTTTATTATGGCAACGTCGAAGTTTTAGTTAAGTTGAGGCAGGTTCGAATATTTCTTTACTTTGAGCCAGCACGTAAAAAATGTATAAATTTTTATAGGTTTATTTTTAATTTCTTTATGTTTCTGTTAGTTCTCTGTAAAAACTTTAAATTAATAAAAATAAAAAGTAAAAAACTGTTATAAATAAAGCAAAGAAAATGTAAAGTTTTCCCAAGAACTACAACATTAATTTTAATCTTTAGTAGGTAAGAAAAACTTCCAGTGAAAATTAAAAATTATAGCTGACGTATGGTAAAGGATTTCCAATAAAAACAGAAAAAATACTTAGAAACACTATACAAAGTTTCCTGTTTAAGAAAAACTAATTACTTTTAGGTTTTAATTTTATTAAAAAAAAATTTATTAAAAATAATTATAATGAAAATGTTTATACATGGTCTTTATACTCGTATCTGACCTTTTAGCAAGTAATTAATGGTAAACAATTGAAATAAAAAATTTTAATTGGAAATTAAGAATTCTTTACATTATGTAAACAATTAAAATCACCTAATTGTTTTGTTTAATATTTTAAATTTAGATTTCTATACTCCTAATATCTACACACTTTACTTATTTAATTACTTTTTTGCTTTTAACATGCTTCTTTTTAATTCTTTACATTTTTGAATTTGTGTAAATATTATAAAAAACGTTAAATCTTTAATAAATTTAAAATGAAAGCTTAGGTTAATACTAATAAATATATGACAATTCCATAAACAATTAAAATTTTTCTATATAATACAAGTTTTCAATTCTTTACTGTGTAGAATTTATGTAAACTATTTCCCAACTTTCAAATTTCGCCAAAAAGCTTCAGTTAAAAAACTGTTTTAAATTGAATTTAAATGTAAATAAAACATTTTATAAAATTTTATGCTTTTTTACCTCGAATTTTCGTGTATATTTATAATTTACACTGTGTAAAAATATAAATATTAAATATTTTCTTAAAAACACATTGTCTTAAAAATATTTTATATTTGCTTTAATTTTGTTATATATTGTAAAATTGTTACATGCAATTATTTATATTGTTTACATTTTTGACATAATGTAGAACATGCAAATTTGTAGTTAAAATTTTAGATTGCCCATATCACAATAATAATATGGTTTTTAAATTAAAAAAAAAACATTTTTTTAATCTTTACATTTTGTACTGCATGTAAACTGCTTGTAAACATCGAATATTTTTGTTTTTTTTTTTGTGCTAGAAACATTTAAATAAATAGTAGTTACAATTTAAAACCATTAAAAAAAGTTTAAAGAAACTTTAAGCCATTATTACAGTTCTTAAAGTTATTGACATTATGTAAACAATTTGAAAACTTTTCAATTATAGGAGTATTATAAATTTTCTTGGTGGTAACATTATCAACACATGTAATCTGAGTTTTATGAAAACTTTACTTCTTTGAACCTGTGTTAAATACTCGTATCCTTGAGGTTAAGAAAAGAGAGAAGAATAACAGTTTTTTACATTCTTGACATTATGTAAATACCTTAGCTATGTTTAGCAGTTAGTTTTTCTAAAGATGATAAGCATAACTAAATTATTGATGCAAGTAAAATTATGAAGGGTATATTTTGTAGAGGTAAAGAGCTTTGACTTGGAATAAAACAAGAATAAAATTGACATGAAATTTACTTTAAATGAAAAATATGTTTCAGGCATTATATTTTAAATACGGCTTCTGGCCCATGACCATCACGATGGGCTAGAACATAGTTCCAACAGTTGTGGCTATATAACGGCAACAATGAGGCAACTGCTGTCCACCAAGGGGTTAATTTTTTTTGGGGTTATCACAGAAAATAGCTTAGAGACATTTAATTGCACGATCTTGAAGACCAATTTACGGGTCCGAAACGTGAAACTGTGCGGCTACCAAAAATTCCCTTGACATAAGCTGTGTTACATGTTGGGTTGTCTTGCTGAAACCACAGCTCCTGCGCTCCACGGTTGTTTAATCAAATGTGGGTCGTTTAACTGAAATCATCGCAGCCTTAAGCCACAGTGTTGAAGTAGATCCAAATTTGTCAATTCCTTGACGTTTTCAAAAATTGGGTTTATCCAAAACCACTACATAACGTAATAAGATTTACATCTGCACCTGGCTGTAAGCCTTAATAAGATGGTGGATCATTACCATTATGGATGATATATAGTGTCATCCTCGCCCTAGAAGGCCTTCGGATACGTATATCCTCCGGCCACTCCTAGTTGCAACTTTAAAAGCCCGGAGTAGGCCGCAGCCTTCTGTAGAGTTGGAGACTATCCAACACCTGATCCAGAACGCATGAAGCTTAATATAATTAAGAACACGACGGCATTCATACTCACTGGACCTGGACCATTCATTGTGTTCATTGTGAATGATCCGACCCACAAACTCAAACGAGAGCCTCGAAATACACAGCCACCACGATACTTCCTAAGGGCCAAACTCAATAATCAGTCAGAGAACAGCTATATGCCTAAAGAGACAAATAGCGGAACTCTAGGGCTTTAGTGATTCCCGTGGAAATATAGTGGATTGTCCAGTTGGCTCCTACTAGCCTTAGGGGACTGGGCTCCATTTTATCTCTGCAAGACACAAGTCTAGATGGTTGTGTGATCCATAAAGGCTTATAATACGCTCACGGGGGGGGGTCAAAACCACCACACGGCGAATTTAGCGTAAAGATTTGACTTTGAGCGTTTTTAGGTTCAATTAGTGTGGGAATTGTAGCCGACCCATCATTCACACCGCCGTAGATTCGCTCAATTTATTCAGGAACAACCAGCTGGTTTTTCTGAAAAAATTAGTTTTTTAGACACTTGAGGGCACGTCAACAGGCAAAATTGCCGCATTTAGGCTTCTGAAAATCTGAGAGCGATTATTGAGAAACCTTTGCCTGCTCAATGTGTCACTGTATGGTCTGGGGGCGTGATTGGGCCGTTTTTTTTCGAAAATGAGACTGAAAATGTAATGGATTACGCTATCACGAGGTGCTAGCAACTCAATTTTCGGCTATTATTGACGACGTGAATATCACTGACATGTAGTTTCAACAGTTCGGTGCCACATGTGACACAGCCAATGAAACGATCAATTTATTGCAAACCAAATTTCCCGATCGCATAATTTCATCACAATCAGCAGTTAAATACCCAGCCATATGGTGTGATTTAACACCACTGGATTATTTTTTGTGGGGTTATGTTAATTACAGAGTCTATACGGAGCCAATCGAATCGATTTATGGCTTAAAACTCAAAATCCGTGATGTGATTAATGAAATAGGACCGCCATTTTGCAAAAATGTGATTAAAAACGGTGATAAAAGAATTGACATCAGCCAGCGTGGTCGACATTGTAATACAATAAAAATTTTAATCATCTTAACCTAAATTTTTGATTTTATTTTATATTAGAAAACAAACTTCTTGTTGAAAATCCTTAATTTATAATTTTCGTATATTTAAGTTTCTATAATTTACTTGATATATTTAATTTTTTGACATATTGTAAACAATTTTGTTTTTAAGGATTTAAGTAAATTTTTAAACACTTGAAATAAAAACACTAATTTTATTGTTAACGATGTATTAATGTGTGGTAAATGTAAATTTACATTAAAACTAAAAGGAAATTAAATTCAAAATTTTATTTACTTTTACTTTATTTACTTCATCATGCCAGCTTGTCTTTTATGTTCTTGCTATTTTTAAAGCAGCTTTTGTTAATTCATTCCACCTACCAAATATTTGTAATTTATGCTTCATTATCACAAGAATTCTTTAAATTGTTAAACGTCTGAAAATGTTTTTAAAATAAAAAAAAAAAAAAAAAAAAACTTTTATGCAAATTTTAAATGAACGCCACACCTTTTCTTAAGCATGACTCTCAGCTTGACAGTTTCTTAGGTAAACAAAATTAATTTTCTTGTATAGTGTTTTGTTATTGTAGTTATGATAGTTGTTTCTTTTCAGCGCAAACAAAATATTGTCATCTTTTTAAAATCTATTTTCTTTTTGCAACTTTTTAAAAGTATGTAAATGAATGCAACAAAAAAATATGTAAATCCGTATAAAAGGGTGTAAAAGTGATTAAGTAAAGTCAATTGTAACTTTAGGATGGTGAGAGCGTATTGAGAATTCGCCAAATTTTCTGAGCCCAGCATACAAAACACAGACGATATGAGCAACAACTGACTTTTTATTTTACCACACCTTTTAGCACTCTTTACTTTGCGTGCTGTGTACATGGTTTGCTATAGAAATAAACGTTCACGCACAGTGGGGCCAAAAAAAACTCTTTTCCCCACAACTGCAATAGTGTGACCAACTAAACTGTAATTGGGTGGCTTCTAAAGCAGCAAAAGCGGAAAGTTTCAGCGAAATCTTTTCTTGCAGTAAAAACAAAAACACTTTCAGAAATAATTTGCTTTAAAAAATTAATTTAAAATTTAAACTTAATATTTAAATAAATACCTGTTTTATTTAGTTCAATTCATTGCATTAGTAAAACTACTTCCGGTAAATAAGATTTAATTACGTAAAATTCTTAGCTTCTGTTGTCTATTTTTTCAATTTTCTCCCACATTCACTTCCCTTCGATATTTTTGTTTTGCCTAGTGACGTAGAGTTTTATACGCTTTCGGCGAGTATGTATATTCGGTTTTTTCTAACTTGACCTTTTTTTAATACTGCGTTATATAATCATCTTTGGCCTTTAGGTGCAGACGCCACATATAACTTTTATCTGAGACTGTAAAAAAATCCTTAGAACCCCTTAAACTAATTTATATAAACAGAGTTGCGTTTTAGAAAAAAGCGGAGTACAATGTTCCTGTGTTAAAAATTTACTATTTTTATGCGCCATATGTAACGTGCTGTTGTTAAATATAAAAACTGTAAAAAGAGTGTCTTTTAATTACCACAAGAAGATGTCCAAGTTCGAGGAACTTGTACAAGTAGGTCATCTACGCTCCCAAATAAAGAAGAAATGGTTCTCAGGGACACATAATTGATGTGAGATGGGAGATCATTCTATGTTTTGAAGAAGTGTGTATTCAAGATGATCGTAGGTACCTGCCTTGAATACCTACCAACGCTCGCACGCTAAGACGTGATTACCAATTCGAAACCATGCATTTAGAACGTGGCCTCCTTCTTGGTTAGAAGCGGAGCCTACTTAAAATTACTACCGCTCTATCGGTCACGGAATCCGGTTGCAATGCAACTCCATACGTAGCTTAGTCTCTTTCCACGATTTGGGTTTAAGTCACTTCCACTCTGAATCTTCCCGAAGGGCCATATAATAGTCAGGCTGCAACCGAAATCCCAGAGGCACCTGATACCTGTGTTACTAGAATTAGTTCTCCTGTCAAACTTCGCTGCCGATATAACTACTTTTTTTTTTTTAAAGAGAAGTAGCACTTCAGGCAACAATGCCTATTTAGTCAAGTGCCGTGCTACATTCTTAAGGAAAGGCATAGAGATAAGTGGTGAAAGTAAAAGGATAGTTGGAAATTAACTGCCATATAAGACACAACAGCGACCAGTGACTATGCCTTCATCGCTGAGCAGCCCCACCGACAGTCAATTTTCATTTTTGTAGTGAAAAAAAACCGAGGTGGTCGTTGGGAATCAAACTCACAACACCCATGCTGACTATCTACTACACTACCTACTAGCCTGCAGGGGCACCTAACTCCAAAAAGCGTAAAATGCAAACACACCTAAACATGTAGCAACAAAAAGAACAAAACAAAATTAGACAATAATAACAATCGTCCTCACGAGCGACACGCTGGCCGCTAACGTGGCAGCAAGAAGGGACATCACAAACTACAATCTTTGAACAGAAGAGGCGGGGTAATGTTAACTGGAAGCTGGCGAGCATCTAAAAGATCTCACAATTTGCTTATGCAGAATGATCTAATGAAAATGCAACCGAAATCGCAAAGCTTGTCCCAAGAGAAAATCTTTTTTTGGAATTACAGATCGTGAGCCTATCCATTAGCAATAATTGTAAAATACGGAATAGCAGAGTTTTGTGAAAAACCGAATATTCTTGGAGGAAGAGGAAAAAGGGCTGATTAAATGAGAATCTTGCTGACGTTAGACATATTAAGGAACTTACTTCTCCTGGATTTGGGAAGCAAGTTTCTAAAGATAGTTATAGGTGTGATCACTATTCCCTGTAAGAAGAACACAAGAATTAGTAGATATCTTAACGGCATATTAAATTTTTAAAGAAAGAGAGCAAATATGTTATCGTTCTTTACTAAAAAGATACAGGCGCATATGGCTAGACGTAAGATTCTATGATAAGCTAACTGCTATCACAAATTGCAAAGAGAGGCATAACGTCAACATCATCAGGTGGCTAAGTGAGGCGTAGCAGAATGCTGGTGTGTACCTGAGCAGTATGGATCAATGGGTGTACGAGTTTATATACTACAGCGGCGCAATTCTTCCTAAACTCACCTAACGTAATATAATAAACAAAAACGGACAACAAGCATGCTCGTAAAAGGATTTAGTTAGAAAAAAAAAGACGAATGAAAAAGGTAGCGACAAATTAGGTAAAAAGAGACAAACGAAAAAGGAGAGAGAGAGACACAGGCAAAAAAAAAAGACAGAAAGTGATGAACCCAATAACACGAAGGGAGACACGAACTATATAAACACAACTGGCAATAGAACGCAACTAGTACGAAAAGAACACTGAAGATGGCAAACAGCCGAAACCGGTTTGTTCACAAACTAAATTTGACGAGGGTCGACGGAAAACCGTACCCAAATAAAAGTAAGAAGTACGATTTGAATGTTCTTTCAATCCTTCTTAATTCTCATTTATATTCTCACATTGAATATTGACATTTATTTCGATTTGCGCTATTTCTAGCTATGGATTAACTAGTGCTCATGTCCTTTTTTTATCAATAAATCTAAGGAATAATAAGTCCTTAAAACTGGGGTTTTTCATGGGACTTCCTTCTAAAACTTGTATGCCTCTCTTCATGAACAATTTGAAATCATATCTGTTTGGATTTTCTTTCAATCGGATTATTCTGAAGCAACCTTTGTGCTCTTAGTTTGACATTTTTGGTACTCCACAGTCGTCCTTTGGCGTAAAGTTAATATTTACATCTTTTATACCATGGGGATTTCACCAAATCACAAAGGAATTTTGGGATACTCTTCATTAAGAGAGTTAATAGAGAATAATTTTGAAACAATTTTCTCTTCAATAAATTTATTTTAAAAAAATAATTCTTTAACTATTTATTATGATAACCAACCTGTTGTAATTTTCCATTATCTGTTTGTTAATTCTTTAACACTGTTCGCATTAAACCAACATCAATTTACATAAAGTACCCCATTTGTGGACAAGTAAATCTGTAAGATTCGTTCTTTCTATTGCCGCTTAAATGATTTTAGCTGTCATAAAGTCAGCCACTATTCTTTTATATTTTTTTTATCTCTTTTTGACTATTTTTTTGTATTCAAAATAAATTCTCCCACCAAATGCCTTTTACCTTTTAATACATTCGTTACTTTGTGTCTAATGGCGCGTCATTTCAACAAAAATAAATTTCTTTCAATCAAGACAAAAGCCTATCCCAAGAAGTCATATGTATATGAAATGCTAACTCATTGTCATGGATGGCAATGTTGATATTTGTTTGTTTCTTTTTTTTTTTAGACACAATTCAAAACTGTTAGGTAATAATACTTTTAATAAATAGTACCTTAATGAATCTTTGAACGCTTTACAAAATTTTCCCCAAATATTTGTACTGGAAACTATTTTATATATCGATTTTTTAATTCTCTCAAATGTAAAGGGGGATTATTTTTTGGAATGTATTCATTTACAAGGTTAATGTACCCTGCATTGCGGATATTACCCTGAAGCGACTCATTTTTAAACCCTATGGGTCCGCTTCAAAAAATTCTTGAGATTGTAAAAGTATTTTCAGAAACTGCGTCTTATCTAAAATTTTTGGGTACCCAAAAATAATAGTACACAAAAATAAAAAGCTGCTTAGTGATGTAAAAATATCGATTTTTTCTTTCTAGGCCTAAATTTGAAAAAAAAAGAGACAAAGTGCTTTTCCACCTTGTAGAAAAAAATCCCCTTCGGATCTAACTTTGGAAAAAGAGCAAAGCGCATTTCATTCGGTAGATAAAAATTAATGCATGTTTTAATTTAGGGATTAAAAGAGGCTGCACTTCGAGCAGCAGGATTCATCCTTAATAAATCACCTGCATTTCCTGCCAAAATTTCTTCTGGTGGTTGAACATATCCTTGCAGTTAACTCATATCTTTTAATACTACTTTAAATTTTGTCACGTTTTGCTTTAGCCGAGTTATTGTCATTTTCGCTGTCCACATGTCATTTCATAATTTAATACAACTCTTATTGTTTCTCATAGCGTTCTTTATCCTCAGTAGTTCTTTTATCCCTGTAATTCTCTTAACACTTGGAGTATTTTTTTTAAAAGTTCTTTAAAGTTAGCAAAAGAATATCAGCAAATTACAGCGATTGCATTATACCATTCATTTATGAATGGTAGGAACATGTTGTCATCATTGCTGTCAGCATTTTTTTAACTTAAATCATTAAACATTTGGGCAACTACTTGTAGATCCTTTAAAGCTTGGGCTATACTATCGGACTATTGGCAACTTCTTCGTCGCTGGTGAAACTTTTACCTTGCAAAGTCATAGCAGCAGCTGCGTTAATCATTTTCTTAAAAGCTAATAAAACTTAATGTGGATCTTATAGCTATATTACCTGCCGTAGTTTCGGTTCCACCGGATAATGTGCTCATACGGTCAGCCGATAACTTTGTTGGCCGGCATAAAATATCCAGTTTATTTTTTTTTAAGAGAAGTAGCACTTCAGGCAACAATGCCTATTTAGTCAAGTACCGTGCTACATTCTTTTAGGAAAGGGATAGAGAAGAGATAAAACTGGGGATGAAAGTAGAAGGATAGTCGGAAATAAACTGCCGAATAAGACACAACAGCGACCAGTGACTATGCCTTCATCGCTGAGCAGCCAAACCGACAGTGAATTTTTATTTTTATAGTAAAAAAAAAAAACAAGGTCTTTGTTGGGAATCGAACCCACAACCCCCATACTGACAAGCTAGTACACCACTTACTAGCCTACAGGGGCACCTAACCTCCACTCATAACACCGCTGCATACAGTCTTCAAAAAATTCGTGTAAAATAAAGGATTTCCTTTACTTCTACCTCTGCATTATGATTATAATACTTCTGGAAATCGTTTGGTACAATTTCAATACTTCGCTTCCCATCTCTGATCACTAAGTATTTTAAATAATTGAGAGTGTGTATGTGTGTGTGATAGAGTGAGAAGCAGAAAGAACGAAATTGAGCCAAGTGAATAATAAAAACGAAGTAGAGTTCTTTTTAAAGGCTTAAGAAAACAACTTTAAGTCAAATTTAATAAGGAACGTTTTTCTCTCCTTTACACATTTTCGAAACCTCTTTTTGTATTCTAACTAATAGTACATGGCTAAGTTTCTTTCAAATGTGATGAGAATATTAAATATAAAACCGTCATAATTTTAATTTGAAACCACAACATATATTTGGCCGCCTTCAGGTCTTTATTTTAAAACAATTTTCGTTAATTTTTCCCCCTTAAGCGTGTCGAAAATTTTTTATATAAGTATCGCCACCAATCTTAGTTAGAAATAAACTATTAAATTACAATTATATTTATTAAAGGCAGTTTCCTATTTTTAATGATAAGGCAGAACCCTTTTTATATAAAACTAAACCATTTGAGAATTATAGTATTCTAGTGTTAAAACAGGCAATTCAAAAGTAGGGCCCTCTCTAGAATTACGAAAATAACACTCTGCAAACTCTTTCGAAAAAATGTTTTTTTACAAAAGTACTTTTTTTAAATAAGCACCTGGCAAAAACCTTTAAGGGAAAAATATTATTAAAAATAACTTTTGAATAAGTACGTTTGTGATTTGTTAACAAAACAACCTTTTCAAATAAGTACCTCTAAGCAGCCTAGATAAAAAGAAACTTTAAAACTGCTTTTAAAGCAAAAATTTTTTTGAAAATAATTTTGTATTAAATTTTAATCTTTTTATATAACAATTTTTTTATAACAATTTCAAATTGTTATAATTTTTGTTTTTCAAAATATAAAAAATAATTTCCTGAAGAAGCTTTCCAAAGGAAAGCGAAATATTGAGAGAAAAAAAGAAAAATAAAGCGTTATAATTTAAAGGACCGAGTAAAAAGATTAAAAATTAATAGAAATTTAAAAAAAAGGTCGAATAAAACTGAAAATGAAAATAATTTTGTTTACAAAGTACTTTTTGTAAATAAGTACCTCGCGAAAACCTTTTAGGAAAAAGTATAATTAAAAATAACTTTTAAATAAGTACGTTTGTGATTTCTTTGCAAAAAAACCTTTTCAAATATGTACCTCTAAGCAGCCTGTATAAAATTAAACTTTAAAAACTCTATTCGAAAAAAAGTTTGTTTACAAAAGTACTTTTTTTCAAATAAGTACCTCACGAAAACCTTTCGGAAAAAGTATCATTAAAAATAAGTACTTTTGCGATTGGCAAGACTGTCATTCTACCGGTGCTTTTATATGGCGTAGAAGCATGGATACTTGTGTAAGCAGATGATGCTTGCTTCGGGGGAAAAATCCTTCGTAGAATATACGGAGCAGTTTGTGTAAGTAGAGACTATCGGCATCGTATGGGCCATGAACTGTATGAGCTGTACGCTGACATTGTCATTGTCAGGCGCATAAAACTGCAAAGACTGCGCTAGCCCAGGACATGTTGTGCGAATGAGTAAAGAAGCTCCGGTAAAGAGAATTTTTGAATATGATACCGAAGGCGTCCGGAGAAGAGGACGACCAAAACTGTATGTATAGATCAGGTACAACGACATCTTTCAAACCTAAATGTTAGAAATTGAAGAAGAAGCGCAGAAGACCTAAGCGCATGGAATGCTAACCTCTCTTCGGTCTAAGACTCACCAGGGATGTATATGGCCATTTAAGAAGAAGTAGTGTTAGATTTAAAAAAGCCGCCTTTGCAAAAGTGAGCGAGGGACACAAAAAATGTTATGGATAAATTTGGGTATGATTTTACGTCAACCCGCGACAAATTTTGTTTATGGATATACCGGTTTCGGCAATATGCCATCTTCAGTATTCTTGTTTCTGTCTACTCAAATAAATATACACCCATATTAGGGTTAAAGTTGGTATTACAGCGCTGGGAGTTTTTAGTAAAAGTGATTGTAGCATAGGATTTTATGACATTGATATTTCTATCCAATGCCAAGACAGATAATTTGACTGACTGTGTTCTATAACGTGCTATGATAGGACACGTTATATCAAAATTAATACAGGGAATAGCTGCAATGGCATGGGTTTCTCTTTTTCACATCACAGTGCTTAGAGGCCCACCATGATATACATGCTCCTATTTCATATTCTGATTGATTGTGCTATCCTGTTTCTATAACCTATTCTAATGTAATCAAGACCTATTAATTATTTTAACAATGTACATCGCTTTGTTAGTAGGCGACATGTTCTTAAAGAGCATGCAAGTCAGTATTATATAACTGTAGATTAAAACCTCTCGAAGCTTTACCTCTCTATATGCCAGACAGCTCCAATAGTGTTTTCGAATACTGTTGTATCAGGTTTTTCAACAAGAATTAATTTTTGCATTATAGCTTGCATGCTTATGACTGGTCCTTAAAAATTTTAAATTTATATGGACTTTCGGATATATAAGCATTTGCTTCAAATATAATCACTACTAAAGTAACTTGATCTGCCCCATTCCAATCAAAGATTTTTACGATATTTACTCTACATGGTGGTATCGATATGCTTTAAGGTTGGTCTATTATTGACTAAATACTGTAAAGCAAATAAAATTTGGCAACGTTTTATAAAAGTGTGTGTGGGTGTGTATGTGTGTGCTAAACAGAGTTGCATAAATTGTTACTTACATCACTTGCAAAGTTTGGGGCGTGTAAATAAAAGAAAAAAAGAAAAGTTAACTAACACATATTGAGCAGCGGCGTTGATTAGAAAATTGAAAGCAAAAATATTTGAAGACATCGGTATGCGTGATAAGATTTACATCAGTACCTAGCTGTGTCAGCCATAACATGATGGTGGATTGAACCACTTGCGCGACCCACGCCCTAGGAAGCCGTCGAATATCTCTATCCTTTAGTCACTCCTAGCAGCAATTTTGGAAGCTCGGAGCAGGGCCGCCAACCCCCACTTCTTGCTGAAGAGTTGGAGACAGACTACATGATAAGCATGCTCATTGGATCCGGATCATTCACCTTTCGTTCTGAGTAGAGGTGAGATGATCTTGGCCCCTTAATGAAATTCATGATGCCGGGAAACCACAACCTCCACGATGCTCCCGGAGAGGCAACTTCAATAATCACACAGAGAATAATTACACAAAGGATAAAAAGCCAAAAAGCTGAACTCTGGCGCTTTACTGATTCCCGTGGCAATAAAGTGGTGTTGTCCAGTTGGCTTGTTTTAGCCTTTAGGAGCCTTAGTCACTCCTAGTTGCAACATCAAAAGCCTGGAGCAGGCCGCAGCCTTCACTCGTTGCTGAAGAGTTGAAGACTATCCAACTTTTAGTTCAGAACCGCAATCATGCTCACTGGACCTGGACCATTCATTGTGTTCATTGTGAGTGATCCGCCACCCACACAACTCAAACGAGAGCCTCAAAACCACAACCACCACAATACTCCCGAATAGCCAACCTCAATAAACAGTCAGAGAACAGCTAAAAGGCTAAAAAGACAAATAGCTGAACTCTGGGGCTTTACTGATTTCCGTGGAAATATAGTGAAATTGTCCAGTTGGATCCTGCTAGCCTTGTAGGGGACTGGGCTCGCTTTTACCCCCGAAGACAGAGTGTGATTCGTTTTACATCCGCACCTGGCTATATAGCCTTAATCAGATGGTGGACAAACCACTATTGTATAATTTGAAACGTCATACAGGCGTCCTAGGAAGCCAAAGACATAATTCTAAGCAACAGAACCCCCTGGTTGCAACTTTAATGATTCCAGGGCAGGGCTGCAAACTATCACACCTTGCTAAAGAGTTGGAGACTTTCCTACTCCTGTTCAGAACACATGTCTAGCATGCTCACTAGACTGGATCATTCACTTTGCGTGTCATTAACAGTGAGATGATCCTGGCCACCATAATAACCATTATACTGTTATGTGGCCGCAAATCCACAACCACCACGATACTCCCATATAGGGGCCAACCTCAATGATCAGTCAGAGAACTATTAAGTGTCTAAAGAGACAAATAATGAACTCTGCGGGTTCACTGATCACCGTGGAAATAAAGTGGAGCTTCCAGTTGTCTCCCTGTCTGACTTCAGGGGACTGGGCTCCCTTTTTCCCCAGCTGCACTGTGTCTAGATAGTGGAATATTCTATAAAGACCATATTTATATGCCCCTGGGGGGAACCCCCGAAGACATATATAATGACTGTGGGATTCCGTCAAAATAGATCAATGTGCCGAAGGGGGACACATCGGTATATCAAAACTGCTAAATTCAGCTGCCATAGTTAAGTTAGTGAAGGAGCCTGTACAATATAACAGCAGGTAAGATAGTTAAGCATAAAAAATCACATCTCAAGGGCTCTTTAGTTAGAGACCAAAGTTTAAACATGTGAGTGTTAGTCTGGTTGAGTTGGTGTTTAAAAGGTCATGATATTTTTGAAACCGTAGATAATGAGTTCGATTGTCACCAAAGTCACAGCGTATTGTCATTTTAAAAGCACATGCTTCTAAACAAGAAACCAAATTAGTCGAGGCTCACACGGGCTCGGAGTCACACTATGCAGTGGGATGAATCGCTGGGAAATATTGTAAAAACGTTTATTTTATAAGGAGGAAAATGAACAAATCTAGCAAAAGCTGCAGAATAAGAAATAAAAGAAATGCAAAATAAACAAAGTGTCACAAAAAAGTAAAACAAGATTTAAAAACAAATAGCATGAGATCAAGAAGCACAAATCATTTATTGACGTTTTGAATAAAATTTAATAAAAGTTTAAGAACAAAATTACTATTTAATAATTTAGATTCTTTTCATTTACAAATTAAATTTTTCCTGCTTTGCCAACATCAACATTTTGGTTCAACGGTTTTTAAGTATTTGAAATGAAAAGTAGAATATAAAAAATAGAGAAGAAAGCAAAATTAAGCTGAGATTTATTATTTAAAAAATCTATCCTCAGCACAAGTTGTTTGAATAAAACGAATATTATGTTGTTGTTGTTGTTGTTATAGTTGTTGACGATGATTTGTTTTGAGGCAGTCGGGTTAGAAAACTAAGCTCTTGTATTTGTAGCAAAAATGTTAAGTACTAAATAAAGAATAGCTTCCCATATCTTAAGTAAAACAACAACAATAACAACAACTATAACAACAGTGGCCATATTGTACGTAGCAACCACTATGGCAGCTACAAAATATTTATATTTTTTAACATCCAAAGGCTAAAGGTTTATATTACCTGTGCTTACTTACATACACACACACGAATATGTTTTTTTGTCTTTTTTGACGTACTGTTTTGAAGTTGTTTTATTTTTGTTGTTTTTGCTGTTTTTTTTTTGTTCTTACTTTTTCAAAAATAACTGAAATAATCTCATGAAAGAATACACACAAAAATATTACATACATTTATACATTCCAGTTGTTGCACTGAGTCATACTTGGCTTAATTGTCCGAAGGCATTTAAAAAAGTTATTTCCAAAATTTTAATTTACGCTTTAGGGGTTTTCAATATGAACTTTGTTTTTTAATTGTGGCAACACCATCAATATGTTAGTTTTGAATTTTAGTTTTTTGATGTCTTCGTAGCAGATCCATTGGCAATTGTTACAATCAATTCAAATTCGCACGAAAAACGCATTAAAATAATCAAAATCCACTATGAAAATTATGGTTCCGTAAAAGGTACAGTTTGCAAAATTCTTAATAACATAATCGCCCATCTGAAACCGCTATTGGGAATTTGGTCGTTAAATTTGAGTCGACAGACTCCATACAAATTTTGCGAACACCCACTCATTATCGACCGGGTCGTTCAATTGGCAATTACTTGACGATCTTAAAAATTGGGGTTATGCAAAACCTCCACATGGCAAATTTTAGGCATTGATTTGACTTTGAAGCCTTACAAGCCTACCGACCATTTATATCGACGTAGATTCGCTCAATTCATTTAAGAACAACTGGCTGGTTTTTCCTTAAAAATATTTTTTTTTAGACGAAGCCCATTTTCACTTGTCATGGTATGTCAACAAACAAAACTGCCGCATTTGGGCTTCTGAAAATCCTAGAGCATATAGTGCGTTAGTGGACGCGGGATTGAACTGTTTTTTTTTTGTTTTCAATGGATCACGCAATCGCGAGGTACTTACATCTCAATTTTGGCTTTTTATTGACGACTTGGATATCACCCAGATTTTGTTTCAACAGGACGGTGCCACATGCCGCACAGTCAATGAAACGATCAATTTATAGCAAACCAAATATCGCAATTGCATAATTTCACGACAGTCACAAGTTAAGTGGCCAGCCAAATCGTGCGATTTAACACCACTGTATAATTTTTTGTTGGACTATGTTAAGGACAGAGTTAAAATCTAATCGATGCCAGCCTTAAAACTCAAAGTTAGTGATGTGATTAACTTTTTGCCATTTTGCCAAAAGTGATTAAAAACATTAATGAAAGTATCGACATCTGTCAGTAGTCGTGGTGGATATAATTGTTCAGCGAAGCAATTGATTCCATTAATTGCATGTTTTTGCAGCATGCAGAAGAAGTTATTCCTCCTGTAGATGGCAGCGTATTCCATGTACTAAAACTGGATATGTATCGCTCCACTTTATGGAAGATTTTGCAAAAAGTTCTTGGTTTTCGTGTTTGCAACATCCAACTAGGTTAAGAACTGATAACACACGATCGCGAAGGAATGGAAGATTTATTGAATCGGCCTAAAACAATGTTACCCTTGATCTTGGTTTTCATGAACATACTTTGTTTTGCGATGAAGGTGACTTTTGTTTAAATGGCCATGTTAATAAACAAAACTGTCGTGTTTACAGTGATGAAAATCTTCAAGTGTATGTTGAGACAGCATTATATTTAAAAAACTGCCTGTTTGGTATACTTTACGGATTGCTAGAATCATTGGACCGAGCTTTTTTAAAACCGATGCTGGGCAGAGTCCATTTTGAAACCAAAATCGTACGATTAAACGCCGCTAGACTAATTTCTGATTACTTGAAGGACATCATTCGTCGAGTTGTTGCCACTATACGGCGAAAATGTCGAAAAAGGTCATCAAAAATTGCACCTCCAAATTAGACCAAAGTAGTGACAGTCATATGCTAGAAGTCATATTAAATGTATAATGCCTGAAAATTAGTTTTCGAATAAAGTAAATGTCGTTTAGTAGCTTCATACCTCTATAAAAACACCCTCTTACTTTTATAAATTAAAGCAAGTGCTATTAACTAGATGCTTCGACTCTATTACTGAGAAAAATAATCACACTGTGTAGATCTTGTTGCAAAACTAGAAACAAAATTTGATGTTTAGAAAGGTCTTTTATCTGGCCTGATTGCCCGCAAACGAAATAAATCAGTTTTTTTCCTGTCTGCTTCTTAATGCATTTTAACTAACTATCTTTATCGTCTGATGAAGATATTGTTACGAAGAAATTCTACGAAATAAGCTAAACAACAGAAAACAAAAACAACTAGTACAGAGCAAATAAATGATAATGACATCAACAATATGGGCCGATGTTAAACTAAACTATGCACACTAATGAATTCAAGTTGAATCGTCGTTGAGTACAGACAACAAAGTTACCATCGTGTTTATTTTGAAGGTATTGAAAGTAAATAAATCGCTTAATTTCATTTTAAACTCCAAAGTGCTGTGTTATTATTTTGCACAAAAGAACTACACAAAACGTTTATTAAAGGGAATAAACGTAACAATATAAAAACAAATGAAGAATTCTATTTAAAAACATTTAATTCTTTCAAGCAAATGCTTTTCACTTTAAACTGCTGTTTCAAGGTTTTTTGTTTTTATTCCTTTATATTAAAAAACCAATTTTTAAAAGTCTATTAAATAATCTGTTCATTTAAAACGCCTCTTAATATTATTTCATACAGTATCTTACTCGATATCGAATACCAAGCGATTAGAACGCACGTTGTTTTTCGATATTAGTAAAGACTTTTAAGTATGACCTCTTATGTAAGTGATACCGTTCATATTCATCATTTCTTTCTGCTGTTGTTGTCATGTGGTTAAAACATTTGTTGTTTAATGTTGTTGGAAAAAAAATAACAAAAAATAATAAAGTTGGTTCTGCTGTTATGCTCTCCAGAAAATACACAGGGTAATGGCAAGATATACATACCAACCCATACATACATACATCCATACATACCTTACAATCTGACTACAGCATACAAAATTTGTTTACACAGAAAAGAAAAATCTCACATGTGGATCAAATTTTTGAGGTTGACAAAAAAATAATAATAATCTTTTGTAAAATCACACAATTTTAAAGTCACACCCTGTATAGTTCCTTAAAAATATTTGTACGTAAGTACATGCATGCATATGCATATGTATGTATGAAGATTCAACACATTGTATTCACAACACAGGTTTATTTTTAAGCCCTCTCTTTTTTATCTCTTCGTTTGTTTTGCTTTAAGTTTCTTTATATATTTTCTTTAATTGTTAAGATGTTGCTACCAAAAGATGAAGTTTTACTTGAAGTTTATTTTGTTAGAATAATGAGTTTAACAATAAAACAATTGTCAAATACTTAATGCTGTTTGTTTTCTCTCAGTTCCGCTCTTGTTTGTTCTTTCAGCAGAGATGTCAAATGTGGTCATTTTGACGATTTTACTTTATTTATTTCAAAATTTGATATTTGAGGAATTGCATTTTAAAACTTTTGACATTTTGACGATTTTATTTACGTCCAAAAATACTATAATTTTCTTCAGGATAAATAAACTTGCTCAACCATTTTCAATTTAAGAAATATATTTTTGTTGTTGTTCCCGTTTAAGAATTATATGAGGCTCTAAATTTCTTCTTATTCTTCTAGTATCGTTGAAATCTTATCGCTAAATTTTTGACTAATCATGATGTTAAATTGTTAAATTTATTTTATATAAAATATTGTTGCGAAAATGTTGTTGTCAAAATTTAAAGGAAATAATTATCAACAAAAAAAAGTTAGCGAAACAAACTTCGTAGTTTTCTAAAAAATCTTATATACACAAGACAATAATAACATGCTTATAAGAAATTCAACGAAATAAGACTACAAAAAACAACTAATACAGAAAAAAAAACAAGACACACTCAAACTGGCGCCTAAACTGAATGATAATAACAACAACAATATGGGGTGATGTCAAAGTGGAATATTTTTGTATATGCGACAACCACTTAAAACAACTATAGGGGTTTTCAACAAGAAGTTTGTTCTTCAATTGTGGCAGCATCAACATGATAGTTTTGACATTTAGTTTTTTGATGCATTCGTATTGAATTGGAACGAATTCAATTACAATGAATTCAATTTCCCACACAAATCGCATTAAAACAATTCAAATCCACTATAAACATTGTGATTCTGTTACATTTTGTAAAATTTATGATACTTTAGGACAACATATTCGTCCTTTTGAGACCGCTATTAAGATTTCCATCGTTAAATTTGAGTCAACAGACTCGATACAAAATTTGCGAACACAAACGCACGTTCGATAGGATTTTTCAATTGAAAACTTCGCAACAGTGAGCGACGGTGTTGAATCAGATTCAAATTTGTCAATTCCTCGACGTACTCAACAATTAGGGTTATCCACCACCACAAGGCCAATTTTGCTTAAGGATTTGACTTCGAAGCCTTACAAGGTTTAACATGTACAGGAATATAAGCCAACTGATCATTTAATCGCCGTATTTTCGCTCAATTCATTCAGAAACAACCGGCTGTTTTTGTTTCAGATGAATCCCATTTGCACTTGTCAGGTTATGTTAACAAGCAAAATTGCCGCATTTAGGCCCCGTAAATTCCTAAAGCGATTATTGGAAAGCCATTAGTGCGCTATGTAGTTTGAAGGCGTGATTGGGTCGTTTTTTTTCGAAGATGCAGCTGGAAATGCGATAAACGTCAATGGATCACGTTATCGCGTGATGCTAACAAATCAATTTTGGACTATTATTGACGATGTAGATATCGCTGATATGTGGTTTCAAGAGGACGGTGCCACATGAAACGATCAATTCATTACAAATCAAATTTCCCAATCGCATAAAGTCACGACAATCAGCAGTTAAATGGCCAGCGAGATCGTGTGATTTAACAGCACTGGATTATATTCTTTGTGGAGCTCAAGAGTCTATACGGAGCCAATCGATTAAAAACTTTGATGAAAGAGCTTAGTCGCGGTGGACATTTGCCAGATATAATTTTTTCATTCACAATTACCAAACTGTTCTTTTCGTATTAATCTTAAACTAATCTTTTTATTTTATTTTGCTTTAGAAAACAAATTGCTTGTTGAAAACATCTTTAATTCAAGATGAACCATCAGTTAGTAAAGACAACAAAGTTACCATCGTGTTTACTTTATGTTATTCTGGGTATTGAAAGTAATTAAATCGCTTATTTTGATTTCAAACTCTAAAGTGCTGTGTTATTATTTTGCAAGAAAAAAACTCAATTTAATAAAACGTTTATTAAAATAAATAAACGTCATAATATACAGATATAATGTAAATCAGTTAAGTTATCGTCCATACACAGGGCACTATAAACTAAGCGCTGAATGAATTTTTTGAAAAAAAAATTTTAACAGCTGCTAGGAAAATTTAAATATTCGGAAAAAGCTATAATTGTGATTATTACGGAATTTTAATATTTCAGTTTTAATAGATTCCGCCCAAATTTGATTTCAAAAAATATGCGAAAATAGCGCCATTTTACGTCCATATTTGCCGCTTACTTAATATACATTTCGTTTGTTAGTCATGAAGGTCACAAGAATGATGGCGTACAAACCGGTGGATTGCATTATTAAGCAATACAATGCCACTAATTACGGAATCGGGTTTTTGAACTCAATGGAATTATCCTGATTGCCACCACATAATTTTTAACTGAAACTTGAATCAGTAATGTGCACCGGTTGGCCATAAAAAATCCCATGAACAACATCATCGAATTGTTAAAGAAAATCGGTGGGTAAATATTTTGCAGTGATTCCGATTGACCGTCTGATTTTTAATGCATGCAGTTTCCGGTTAGGCCTGCGTTCACAATGACAATAAACAAATCACTTTAAACATTGAGTGTTTGCGATATTAATCAGGAAAATCTTTTCTTTATCCGTAATGAATTGTGTGTCGGCTGCTCCCATATTTGTTTACGCGCCAGACTACACAATAAAAAAATATCGTGTCTCCTTGCCATTGGAATGATGGAAATGATGAAAGTAAACCAATCGAAACAAAACATTTTTTTTTTGCTTTGCGACTCGAATGTCTTTTTTTTACTGACAAAGTGTAAATAAAACACCTTTCGAAAATTATAAAAACAAAAGTTTTTAAAACAATCCCACATAAATTGTATTTAAATTTAAACAGAACCAAGTCCGTCGCGTCGGCTGGTATAATACATATTTTTTTTGCATTTTTGACGATCCTCTTTTATTTGAATTTTTCCTAATTTTGACGATTTTCTAAGGAAGAAAACACTTAACAGCTCTGGCTGGTAGTGAGCGTATAGGTGAGTATGTGAGTAACCGAAAAAGAAGGAGAGAAGGAGAATGACTGCTCTACAGGGAGCGAGAGAGAGCAATTATTCAATGAAATACCTGTTGAATGATTATTTCTTGTAGGTTTTCACAAAGATTCCTTAACTGGCAATAAAATTTGCAAATAATCCGTACACTGACAAAAATGAAAGTGCAAATTCTAGTTTTTTTTATGAAAATCTATGCTTAAAACAATATGGAATCGTAACACAATACAAACTCTAATGAAGAGTTAAAAGAAAGAAAAATTTTGGTCTAGAAAAATATAATTGATTGTATTGGGTATCATTTTACGTGATCCCGCGTTAAATTTGGCCCGTAAACAGACCGGTTTCGGCTGTAAGCCATCTTCAGTGTTCTCTGAAAGTCATACCCAATTAAATCAAACCCCGTCGGACAATATACGCACATATAAATAATTGATTGGCCTAAATTTTGTGCCAAAATTGTGTATTTTTAAAACACAAAGGTTTTTTAAATTTATAAAGTGAACCGATCCGATCATTTTAAAACTTAGCGTTAATTAGTATGATATTTTTGATAATATTACTTTTAAAATGTTCACCATCATTAAGTAATAATTTCTTTAAGTGTATATTATTATAGGTATTATAGGTAACAGCTAAACATGAATACTTACTATAATAAATACAAGAGAAGACGAATTAATATTGCCATCATTGAAAATTGTCACGATTTTGACGATTTTATGAAAGACATAATCAAACATATAAACTAAATTTGAAATTTTTCAGATAAGTCAAACTATTTATATACAGCCAAATAAATAATTCTAGTCCGGTAAATCCGGGACCAATTTGAAACAAATCATTTTGGTCAAGGCAGTCAGTACAAATGTTTTCAAATTGAAAAATTTTTTTACACTTGAGTTTTTTTTTAAATAAAATAAAAATGTTTTGAATGCTATAAACAAAACTACTGAATATTTTCTCAAATTACTTTTTTTATTTGAAAGTACATTCCTTCCGCTTAATAATGGAAAATAATTTCATTCAAATGGCTGCTTCGGCTGGCCATGCTGCAGCCTACACGATCGCTCCAATTTTTAAGCACATTATTGATTGTGTGCAGCTGTATTCCAACAATGGCTTTACGACTATTGTCCTTTAAAGCGTCAATTGTCTCTGGCTTGTCGGCGTAACACTTATCTTTGACGGCACCCCACAAATAATAGTCCAACGGCGTCAAACCGCAGCTCCGAGGTGGCAAAAATACATCAGCTCTGCGGCTGATAATGCGATTTTCAAAAATAGGGCGCAAAACATCGAGTATAGCTTTGGCTGTGTGGCAAGTAGCGCCGTCCTGTTAAAACCAAATGCTGCCAATATCCTCCTATATAATTTTTGTGAACAAAAATTCGTTCAACATGGTCTGATAACGATCTCTATTGACTGTAACGCCCACTCCTTGCTCATTTTCGAAGAAAAATGGCCCAATTATGCCTCTGGACCAAAATTCACACCAAACAGTGACTCGTTTTGGGTGCATCGGCTTTTCAATGTTTGCATGTGGGTTTTCTGTGCCCCAAATGCGACAATTTTGCTTGTTTACATACCTGCCAAGATCAAAATGAGCTTCATCTAAAGATGATTTTTTTTTGCAAAATCGGCATCTTCTGTAAGTCGATCGTAGGCTCACTTAGCGAAACGAAAACGCATTGGATGGTCCCTTGGCTTTAACTCCTGAACCAATTGGACTTTATATGGCATCATATCAAGGTCTTTATACAAAATTCGTATTAATGATGTCTCTGAAATGTTCAATTGTTGAGAACGACGGTGAAGTGATATTGATAGCGCTTCATGCACACTTTCTGCCAATATTTTCGGGTGTACGCACTGTTTTTGGCTTTTCAAAATTCGTTCGGAAGGATAAAACTAATTATCTGTTTAATTAAATCATGAGCTAAGTGTTGCCATTTACGAAATAAGCACTAGCTGAAAATAAAACGTTAAATGGCGGACCCTTTAATTAAATCTGTATGTGCACAGTAGCCCGGAATTGTTTTTTGTGTTTTTTGCTTTTCACAAGTCATTTTCTTGTACAATTTTAACAGCTCTAACATAATGACGAAATATAGCTAGTGATGACTTATAGGAACGATAAAATTTTCGGACTTTCGTTAATATTTAAAAATGGTAAAAAGTGTTAATAAACTAATAAATGTTTATATTTTAGTTCAAAAATTCAACGCCTTGAGTAATTTTGTTGGGCAGACACCATTACATGGAATCTCAAAATATAATTAAAAAAAATTCCCCATTAATCAAAATTCAACATAATTATTTTTCTAACAAGTCTATACAATCACAGTGGTTTGATAGCGTTTTACTTTTTTGGAAATAATTCGTTATCTCGTGAGCCACCTTAGATACCCTAATGAAAATTTTCATGGAATTTTCGGTTTTTCAGTTATACATAGAAAAAAAAAACGAATACTTCATTAGAAGGCGAGGTTTGCGAAGCTCCTACAACTTAAGTATGTGCTCTTTATGCAAGCAGATGGTATTAGAGAAACGATTATGACTTCTAGATTAACAATTTATAAACCTTTTTGTACGCGTAACATTTAAAAGATGTCATTTACCTTAAGAAGTGCAAATTTCACGTTCAAGTAATTGTTTGACATACAAAATATAGAGAATTTGAATTGTAACAAAATCTAAACGGACCGAAATATTCTTGCAAAATTTTGAATATATATAAAAGAGCCTTTAATGAAATGGTAAAATAAGATTTTTATTTTTTTAACACATAAACTCCTTAAACGGGGAAGATGTTCCAAAAAAAAAATTTTTTTTTTCATAAAACTGGTCACGGTGGCTTTGGCAACTACGGGACTGTCAAATTCTTTTTAGAGTATGTAGCCAAGAGATGGAACTTGATATCTTGCTTTTTTAATCGATACTTTGTACTCCGAGGAATTTTTTTAGTCAAATTTCCTCCCAAACTAAAAGAGGTAACCTAGACATATAAGGAAAGTTTTTATAGATATTTTCAAGGTCTACTTAAGTTCAAAAACTCTTAACATTTGAATAATAAATAAACTTTTTATGATTTTTTCAAAAAACTTTATGCCCGAGGTACCCAGAAGCCACCCTTCTGGGGTGGCCAACCGTCCCTAACTTCACTCAGAAATGCCTCTACTAAGCCTCTTAAGGCCATTAAGTGGTTTATTATCGAGCTGTAGAATTATTTAAAACAAAAAACCTTTTCAAACCACTGTGCAACGTTATACTCCTTAAAGTGTATTTTTTTTTATTCTAAAAATATCAAAATCTTGAAAACTTTCTAAATTTCTTAAATCCTTAACGATCTTATAATTATGTTATATAACGATTAAAAAATCGGTTAGATATTTATTTCCTGAAAATGCTACGTTTTTTCTCATATTATATCTGGCAACCATAACTTCCGTTGTTTGTTGAAATGACTATCTGCATATGTATGGGTGTGTATACAGTTTTTTTTGTTTTGATATTAATATATTTACTCAGCCTCTTTCATACAGTGTAATCCCGTTTATGTGGACAGAACAAATAAAGTAGTGTTGGCAACACTATTTTATATAGATATTCTTAGAGTGTTATTTGATTTGCGTTTACTTTTTAATATGGAAAATAGATGAATTTTTTAATTAATATGAAAGAAATGCCTTGGCATTATAAATTGAATATGAATTTTGGCGTATAATCGTCAAAACGTAGCCTAATCTAGAAGACCAATTTCTTACCACTTCTTCCAATATTAATATCTGAATATCGGCAATAATGCGATGTTATTGGCTTCACATATCTCTATGGAGATTACCTCTATAAAGATTATCTCTATGGAGATATGTAAAGTCGCCTCTGTTGCGACGCTAAGTCTCACGATCTTGGAGGCCTATTTACAGGCTCGGAATGTGAAACTATCACGTTACTTAACATAACGTAAATGTCCATAAAGCACACCAAACAAAAGGTTTTTCCGTATGCTTAACATATACTTGAGGATTATCACCACTCCATACACGCCAAATTTGCTTACTGACGTATCCATTCAAACGAAAGTGAGCTTCATGGGCTATGGGCTTCATGGGATCTAATAATGATCTTCAAAATAAATTTGTACACTTTTTAAGCGTTAGTCTTTTTATGTTGAAATGCCAAACCGAAATCACTTGACAGCAGACAAAGTTGCGAGTTAAAAAGTATTACCAACTTAAAGTTCTATATCTCAATAAAAAGGACCTGATATCATTTTCATTCGATAAAGCTATTTTTTTAATTTTTCTTATATCTAACGCATCATCTTTTAGACTCACAATTCAGATGTTCTATTCCTTTACAGCTTGCAGACAGTTAATTATTTATTAATTTACACCCTTTGCAATTTCGGGCGCTAATTTACGTTATGCAGCGTTAAAATTAATTTGTTTGACAAATTATTTGTTTCACTGTAAAGTTTCATTTTGTTTTACAAAAAAAAATTTTTATAATGCTTCGTGATATTATCGGAGAATAAAATCGTCCTTCTGAAACAGGTATTAAGAGTTTGGTAGTTAAATTTGAGTCGACAGGCTTGATGCAAAATGTGTGAACACCAAGGCGTCTTCGACTAGGTAGTTTAACTGAAAACATTGCAACCGTAAGCCACAGTGTTGCAGCAGATTCAAATTTGCCAATTCCTTGACGTTCTCAACTATTGGGGTTATTCAAAACTACCACATGGCGAATTTTGCTTTAGGATTTGGCTTTGAAGCCTTGCAAGGTTCAACTAGTGTAGGAATTCAAGCTAACCGACTAATCACATTCCCGTAGATTCGCTCAGTTCATTCAGAAACAACCGTCTGGTTTTTCTGAAAATCTCATTTTGTCATGCGAAGTCTATCTGCACTTGTCGGGATGTGACAACAAGCAAAATTGCCACATTTGGGCTTCTGAAAATCCTACAGCGATTATTCAGAAGCCTTTGCATGCTCAACATGTCACTGTATGGTGCGCTATGTGGTCTGGGGCGTGATTGGATCATTTTTTTCAAAGATAAGCCTGGAAATGCGGTAACGCGTGATTTTATTTTGACGACGTGGTTATCATTGGCATGTGGTTTAAACGGAATGATGCCACATGTCATAGAGTTCCTTAAACGATCAATTTATTGCAAAGCATATTTCTCGATCGCATAATTTCAGGACAATCTGCAGTTAAGTGATCAGCCAGATCGTGTGATTTAACACCACTGGATTATTTTTAGTAGGGTTATGTTAAGGACAGAGTCAAAATCGAATCGCTTTCAGCCTTAAAACCTAAATTTCGTGTTGTGATTAACTAAATAGGATTGCCATTTTGCCAAAAAGTGATTAAAAACTTTGATGATAGAATCGACAGCTATCAGCGTGGTTGTAGTGAACACACATCATTCTTCAGTCATAATTGCCAAACTTTTCTCTTCATAATATGTGCAATAAAAATTTGAATAATCTTCAATATTTTGTTTTAGAAAACAAACTTTTTGGTTGAAAAACCTTTTAAAAATCAAAAGTCTTGAGTTCACATCCCAGTGGCTGTAAGTATTTAGAAAAATAAATTGTAATTGAAGAGGCGCTGTGACTAGAAGATGGAATATAGCAGCACAAACCTTTCGGAATCTCGATTAGAATAGGATAACAATCGTTAGGATATATCCTCTCTGGATGATTTGTTGAAGACACCTGTATTTTCCAGCTATAGGTGAGATGGCTTAGGCCCCTATTCAGTAAAATATGGAAATTGTGACTCAAATCTCAACTATGCGTTGACTAAAGAGAAGAGAAGGCATCATAAAAATGGGCATCACGTAATGTTGCCATATGGTTGGCTGAGTTAGTCGGTTTAATAAGGAAAGCGTGGAAACAAATCTAACCAGAGCCTCAAAGTAATCAATAGAAGAAGCAGAGAGAACAATTAAAGTTTGAATCGATTAGATTTTGGCGGTTAAAATTAAGGAATTATAAACAAGAAGTTATAAAAAGGGGATTGAAATTTAAGGTTAATTTGAAGGGCTGTTGTATTAGCAGTTTCTAGCAAGAAAATCAAGCGGGCATATACATAAATTCGCACCATTTTCTCACATAACGAGATAAGACTATAGTTAAATTGCAGCTACAACAATAGATATGGTTGTTTTAAAATAACAACAACAACAACAACAACAACAAGAAAAAATTCAAGTACTCAAAACTTAAACTACTCGTGTATGGAAGAATTGATGATGTTGCAGTAGAATGGATGTTGAATTTACTGAAAAAGGTACACAAGAGAGGCCCAGGGCTTATTTTGTTTGTTTGTTTGCTTGTTTTTTCCTGCTTTCATATGAATGTTGTAAAATTTTACAAATGCATTGCACATGTGTTGGTGATAAAAACTACCTGTTCACATGCATCACGCTTACAAAAACACATACACTAAAAATAATTTGACAGGTAAGTTTTGTATGGGTATGTGAGCGAATGTGTGTGTGTGTGTGTGTGTGTGTGTGTGTGTGTGAATCAGTCTCTAAGTATAGGCCAACAAACCAAAACCAAATCAACAAAACATTTTTTTTTTGTTTTTCAAACTATAAAAACATGATATGGCGGCTGGTTGTATGAGGAACGGACAGCTTCAGACTCAATATATGGACTTGTTAAATAAAGACGGCATGCCAACGACTTCAGTACGT
Organism: Trichopoda pennipes; assembly: GCA_030448955.1. Lineage (NCBI taxonomy): Eukaryota > Metazoa > Arthropoda > Insecta > Diptera > Tachinidae > Trichopoda > Trichopoda pennipes. Next base: position 9,776,206 of record JASKUP010000056.1, on the reverse strand, counting down.
AAATGACCGTGCAACAAACTTGTATTAATAGTTGTTGAAAATAAAAAATTAATATCAAGTGGCTAAAATAACAGCAAATATAACACTGATGTATTAAACGGCGAATAGAAAATCAACAATAATGTCACTTTGTTTAATTATGAAGAAGTCAAACAACAACAAGAAAAACCATTTTAAGGATAATTAAAGTGTAAAGAAATCAATTTGTACAACTTTTTAATATTAAAAAGAGCTATTTGTTTATTTTAAAAAACAACGATTAAGTAACTTTATTATTTAACTCAAAAAAAAAATAAACAAACACATTTGTTTATTAAAGAAAAAGACACGGTTTTTAATAGGAAAACTTTTGTTAACTGGTTGTATAATTTCAAACCTTTTCCATTCGATTTTAAAATTGGAAAATTATAAACAACAAAAAAGCCAATAACTCTTTTTTTGTAGCATTTTCATTAATTTTTTGTTAAAATTAATGAAATGGTTATGTGTGTGTTTTTTTTTTTTAGTTTTTTAAATTTAGTTTGAAAATCTATAAAATTAATTGTTGTTTTAAAAATCGTGTGCATTAATAGCAAATTTACCCAAGCGTAACGTGATTAAAAAATGCTTCCAACTAAAATAATAATACTTATAAACAATAGTAATTTTAATATTGTTTCCAATTTATAAATAAATAATTATTTAAAAAGTGAAAGATTTTTATTATAAAATAAAAAAATTAACTTTTTGAATTAAGACATTTTAAACAAAAACCATAAAAATTAATCAACAATAATAAATTGTGTAAAGAAAAATATTAAAATAAGTGGAGATCAAATGTGTGAATAAATTTATAAAATATAAAATAAAATATTAACAATTTTAAAAATATAATAAGAAAAAATTTCATAAATTATTTCTTAAAATAAATTTTATTTTTATTTGCAATATTTCACCACAATTGTAAATAATCCAATAATAATCTTTCTTATATTATTTATAAAATATTAAAAGGTTCAAAAACTATAATTATAAAAATTGAAAAAAAAATAAATAACAAAATATAAAAATAAAAATTAATTTAAAAAACAATTAATTTTTTTAAATAATTTTTTATTTTATTAGCAATATTTTAACACACCAAAAGTAAAGAAAATGTGTAAACATTTTTTTTTTAAATAATCTAATAATAATTATAAAGGGTTTGCCAGCATGAAGTTTGTTTCCTAAAACAAAAAATTTTGATTAAGATGATGGAAATTTTTATTGTATTACGAAGACAAAATGAATGAAACATGATCTCTAGCAAATGTCCACCACGACCACGTTGACGGATCTCGAATCTTTCATCAACAAATTTGAGTTTTTATTTTTATTCGACCTCTTTTTATTATTATAAATTTAAAATAAATTTAACTCTATATTTTCAGTATTTCACTTTCCTGTGTAATTTAACTCTATATTTTCAATGGTTTGCTTTCCTGTGGAAAGCTTCTTCAGGAAATTATTTTTTATAAAAACAAAAATTATTAACAACATGAAAAAATTTTTTGAAAACCATTGACAAAAAGAAAAAAAATTTTTTTTTTCAAATTGTTAATAATTTTTGTTTTTATAAAAAATAATTTCCTGAAGAAGCTTTCCACAGGAGAGCGAAACATTGAAAATATAGAGTTAAATTTATTTTTAAAAAAGACCATTACTAAGATTAATAATTATTTATTAATCAAAGATTTTAATTACTTTTTGGCAAAATGGTGCTCCTATTTCGTTAATCACATCACGGATTTTGAGTTTTAAGGCTGAAATCGTTTCGATTGGCTCTATATAGACCCTGTCCTTAACATAGCTCCACAAAAAAGAATCCAGTGGTGTTAAATCTCACGATTTAGCTGGCCGCTTAACTACTGTTGTCATGAAATAATGCCATTGGGAAATTTGGTTTGCAATAAATTGATCGTTTCTTTGGCTGTATGACATGTGGCAAAATTAAGTTGTTAGCATCTCGCTATAGCGTGATCCATTGACTTTTAACACATTTCCAACCTCATATTAAAAAAAAATGCCTCCAGATCACATAGCGCACCATACAGTTGAGCAAGCAAAGACTTCTCCATAATCATTCTAGGATTTTCAGAAGTCCAAATGCGGCAATTTCGTTTGTTGGTATACTCTGACAACTGGAAATGGTCTTCGTCAGAAAAAATGATTTTTTTAGAAAAACCAGCAGGTTGTTCCTAAATGAATTGAGCGAATCTGTGGCGATGTGAATGGTCAATTGGCTTCAATTCCTGCATTATTTGAACCTTAAAAGGCTTCAAGGCGGTCTTAAAATGACGATTATATTGTGCGCAACAGTCGTGATAATTTTACGAAATGTAATATTAACAGAACCATCATTTTCTTAGTGGATTTTAATTATTTTAATGCGATTTTCGTGTGAAATTGAATTAAATATAACGATTGCCAACACATGTACTATGAATACGTCGGAAAACTAAATGTCAAGACTATCTTATTGTTGATGTTGCCACAATCGAAAAATAAACTTCTTGTCCTTGGTTGGACCTCCTCTGCAATATGGCTTTATAGTTTGGGACCCAATCTACAATGTCCATATTAATAATGTCGAATCTATTCAGAAAAAAATTATGTCTCCATGGCTCCTATGTCTCCATGGTTTCGATTGGAATATGCAAAATTTTTCGTCTTTAGTTAAACTTCCCACGCTTAAAAGCTGTAGAACAATATTGAATGTTAGTCCCTAATATTATTTAATGAGATAAGGAAGTAATATCTGTTTAAATATTCCATCACGTCTTACACGTAATTTTATTCCGCTATAAATATTAGTTAAAACAGCTGACTGCGATCCGTTATTAAAGATTTTTTCTGAATTTAATGAATATTATAGATTTACTTATTATTATCACAACATAAATACAGTTAAGAATACTTAATGTTGTAACAATGTATTAAATATTGTTATAGTCTGCAAGGATATTGAATTTATACACTAAAATAAATAACAAAACAATTTATTCGAATTTAAAATAAATATTTGTTCTGCATAAATTTAAACATTAAAATCCGCCGTGAATTTTTCCAGAATATTCTTTTAAACAGTAATGAATGACTTTTATAAAAATAAACTAAATATTTTAATTTTTGACAATTAAAACTAAATTTGTTTTAAAATATTTTTACGATTTTTATTTTTTTAAGTGTATTTCAAACAAAGCCGCTTGTGCACGCCATTTATTAAAATACAAACTTTAAATAAAAATATGAAATTTCTTAGAAATGAAATCAAACCAAGCAAATGAACAACAACAACAACAACAATAAATTTCTATTAAAAAGAAATTTGATAAACTATGTAAAGAAAATGAAAGAAAGAAAATTTATTAAAATCAATGCAATCAAGTCAATTGGAAAACAATAAAAAAAATTTCTAATAAAAAGAAATCGAATAAATTAAATAAAAAAATTAAATTCGAATAAAAGTAATTCGATTACAATATGCGTATATTAAAACATTGGTAAGTTATTTATAAATTTCCCAATAAAAATAATTAAATTAATTTTTCAAATAAAGTAAATAACAATTTTTTGTGTTAGAATTCTTTTATTGGCATTTAAAAGAAATAATTCCTCAATAATTTCAATTTCTTTTAATATGGCAACTCAAACAAACAAAAACAGTTATGTTGTTGCGCTCACTAATTACACAAGTCTTTAGAATTTGAAAGGTAGAATTGTAATTTAATCTTCTGTTTAATTTTTCGTATTTAAAAGCTAAAAACAGTAAAACGACATTTGGTACGAAATAAAATTTAGTTTGCTGTCCCATCTGCCACTTAAAGGCGTTAATATTAAATCTTGATAACAATATTAAATTTTTATGGCTCCACCTTCGAGATTATAAATAAAATTGATTGTTTAAGGGAAATTTTTGCTTTAAAAATTAAATTTGAAAAATGAAATTGTGTTAATTTGCCTGCAACAAAAAAACGGAGAATGAATTAATCAACACAAAGGAATACAAAAAATATTAATTAATTTCAATATGACTCATTATAACCGAACATACAGCCACCAATAACGGCTAACATCGAAAGAAATCACAACAGTATTTCATTTACTGGCGAAACAAATTCAAATATCCTTATACCATTCACTTGAATAGCAATTGAATATAAACGAAAGTAAATAATCGCGTTAAATACTAAAGTCTTTTACAAATAAACTTTTTCTTTAGTTGTCCACATTGAAAATGGTTGATCAGTTCGGCCTATATATACGAATCCTGATCCACTATAGCAAAACCCTTCAAAGAAGGTGAAAAGATCCAAATTGTATATATACTCTTGATCCTTATATGTAGGGAAGTCGCTTGAGCAATTTTCGGCCCTCTGTCCTTAGTCAGGCTAACTTTCCTGGTACAACTCCATACATCATTTCGGAGAAAGTAAGTAAGATGGCTCTAGATATTTCCAAGGCGAATGTTAGAGTGCGGCATGCTGCACTTCTGTGAAAACTTATTGCTTTTGGTGTCCTGATTTATATCGAGTTTTCTCAGAAATTGCACAGTGCAAGTTGCTACAGATGGGATTTCATCAAACGAGATCAAGATTAATTTATCAATGCCGCAAGCTCCGTTCTTTCTCCTGCTCTATTACTTATTTTTCTCTATTACTTATATTTCTTTGTCCAGCTTTCAATCCCATATATACTTCTTCGCAGCACCATTTGTCATTCGACTTTATTTAATTATAGACCGAACCAATCAATCACGATCTCGCAACAATCTCAGAACGGGGTCGTGTGAATAGAGTCGATTTTAATGCCCGTAAGACTCAATAGTGCATGCTTACCCATAGATCTGTATTCGGAAATGGTGCTGCATCTGTTATTATGCGTGATATAAGTATTGCGGCATCGGAAACTCTTGATGTTCTTGGTACGGAAATTCAGTCTAATGTTTGATGAACTAAACACATTTTTCAATTTTCTAAAGAAGCTTTCAAGAGCCTCGGTTTCCTATAATGGTGTAAAAGATATTTTACTTCTTCTGATCTTCGTACTATTTATACCACCTATATCCGTTTAAAAATGGAATTCAATTCTAAAGTATGGGCCGGCGCCCCAAAGTCTATTAATTTTCTAGAGCATCGACGTAATGTAAAACGTAATTAACTGTTTTGTCGTTGCTACAATGGTAAGTGATCTAATGGAATTAAGAAACTTGTTTTCGTTACTCGAACATTTTTGCGTTTAACACGATTTTCGTACTCCTTCTTTTCTCCTCCCGCTATTCATATTAAAAACGGAAAAGATATTAATTTCCATTTTTGCGTTAAATCAGTGAAATTAACACACTGCAACAACAATCATTTTTGCCAAGTTCTGAGCAGAACTTTGAAGGTCATCAATCTATCAGGAATGGGTTCGATGACTACTGGTATGATCGCCATGGCTGACGCGGACGTAGCTAATCTGAACATCGAATTTTCAATGATTTTTTGCAACAGTTCGGGCCCTATATTGCCACAAACACGTCAAATGTTACCCTTCAAGTGGTCAATCCTTTAGGAATTATCAGCATAAACTAGCGACTTCACAGATATGCCCACAGAAAGTAGTCTAGCTTCGTTATATACCACAATCTTGAAGAGCAGTTGAAGGGTGCGAAGTATGAAATTATACGATTACCAAACGTTTCCTTCAATAAAACAATTGTGCCACGAGCTATGCGAAAAATTTTGCCGTCTTGCTAAAACCACAGTTTCTGTGGCTGTATAGTGGTCGGCAAAGATTCGACCAGCCCATAAAGCACTCAAAATAGTCAGTTTTTCAAGAAGTGTCTCAACAGACACTTAAATTATCATCAGTTGTTGTTATTGATGTGTCCACTCAAGCAAAAGTGAGCTTCATCGCTAACGGAATCAACGGCAACTTTGTGCTAGGCCCAAATTTCACAATGTGGAAGAATTCTCCAGGCCAACCAAACTAAACATAAAGCTCCATAACTCTATAAAAATACCCTATAGTTTCACTGAGGTTAAATAACAGCTACTCCATAAAATTTTAACAAAATCCACATTAAGTATGAATCTGAACGCTTTTGCCAGTCAGTGCCTGCGGCGCATACCATCTTACAAAAGTGAGGTTGCTCGATTTAATCTTGGTAAGGTGGTATCTCCAAAGGAATTAATCACCCTAGAGTATTTTTTACATTTTCCTTATTGGGCAGAATTCAATGTTCAATTTTTTAAAGTTGAAAACTTCAAGTTCCACTACTCTTAAAGTTCCCCCCGGGAGCACGAAGTCTTCATGGATCTCTTCCCCATCTTGACATGTGTCTTCGGGAGTTAAAGGTAGTTCTTTCATTCAGGTCGTATCTACTCATTTAGGTACAATATTTCCATCATTTATTATTGTCCAGGTATATGTGTCCGTTTGAGAGTGTTTTTCGTTTGTTCGAGTGTATGAGTAGTTTCAGTGGTGCGAAAATTATGACTGAGCTCGGTTTACCTATTCATTTATCTCATTGTTAAAAGTTTTTATTTTGTAGATTTCCATATTTTCAAAAATGTCTAGTCTTCGTCCTTTTTTTGCTAGGATCTAGAAATGTCATACATTCATCTATTTTCCTTCGTGTATATCCGTGAGTGGTCAAGGTGTAATGCAGAGTTAGAGTCTTCGACTGTGCTAGCAGGAGCCCGCAGTTGGAAGAGACATAGGACTACCGAAGTCCCAGTTACCTGGGCTAGCAGGAGCCCGAAACTAAAGGAGAGACATAGGACTCGCGACGTCCGGCCAGTGCCTTATTAGATGCACTCATATACTGGTACCACGGAACCAGTTTCCCGCAGGGCTACGACCCTGTTCTGGTTATTGATGAGGCCCCTCGGGAGCAACGGAGTGGCTGTGGTTTAATAGGGCTTTAAAGAAAGTTCCATAGCGATGTCAACGAAAAGGAAAGGCCATAGCCTACCGTGCACTCGAAAATTGCTACATAGGCGTATATGAACCTAGTGTGTATGCGTCGTATGGTGATCAGACCATCGTGAGATCAAGGCCGTCACGGCCAATTGCTGACGTTGATCCTATCACGTTCACTACTTTAAAAGCATGTGGATTGACGCACACCGAAATATACATCCGATTATATGGCTTTATAAATTCCGATTATCAATTAGCTGAAATTACAGCTTTCGCCGTGATCTTCTTTGTCATACTTTATGCTTCCCGATATAAGTTCGTTCGTTTATTTAGTACATTTTAAGATTAATTTTTTACTATAAATCACCTGTTCATCGTTTTCCAGACAGTTTCGGCTATTTTTCTATTAATAATATTTCTTCTATAAAAGTTATCTTGGAAACTAACCTCTCCAAACCTTTTAAGTAGATTGAAAGAGTGAGAGAGAGACATAGTATATTTAAGCAGAGCTTGTATTTATAATACGGAGCCAAGACCGGCATAAAAACTGAAGTCCTCTTGCAAGAATCTCTGGATCTTGCATCCTGGTAATTTAAAAATAATTAATTCTCTGCATCCAATATTTTTCGCCAGCATCCTTATTAGAAGCCACTTCGAGAATGTGTGTTGAAGGCCCAGTAACATTTTGAATTTATTTGTTTTTTTTTTATTAAAAATGTATTTGATTATTTATTAAACTCACCGTCCATGTCTGCTTTCCTCTACAAATTTATTAAGCTGCATACTTGTGTTCATACCCGCACTTCTGTTGTATATCATCCGTGGCTTGTTGGCAGTTGTTTTAGTACTTTTAAATGGTACTTTTAATAAGTACTATTATTATTATTTTTGAAGCATTGTTTAATCAAATGTCAAACGCATTGAATTGCAACAGGTGAAATGAAAATAAAGCAGAGGGGTGATTTGCGTCTGTTCATCATTCACATACATACATCTAATATGTAAATTTACACACACATCCATATGTACATTTGGATGTACATACATCCATTAAAACAAATGCTAACAGTCTCTGGAAACATCCATTTACTTTTACCTCTTTACTTATCACACTCCCTCTCAATAGAATAAAAATTGTGATTATGGTTACGTTAAAAATGAAAACATGAATTTATTTGATGCAGAGCTGGATAATGCATATTATTTATTATTACTTTAATACCGAAATATTTGAATGATTTACTTAGCTTCCAAGCATGGCCATGATGTAACTATGGAAGGGTGAATACAATAATTGCAGTTTCGGAGTTTTGAACTTCATTATATTATTTCGCATTAAGGTACTTTTGGAATTCTGGTACTTTTATTAATTATAACCAGGATTTCAAACCTTTGAGAAATAAATTTTGAATGTGCTAAATATCTATTTCTTGTAGTAGCTGCAGTAGCTGTTTTCAAAATGTTATAACTCGACTTCTTCTAATATTATTTTTATGTAAACCAAAGGTACATCACTCGAAAACGAGGAAAGCACTTTGTGAGACGGAGGATGGCGTCAGTAGATATCTACAGAATATTTATTTTACAAGCAAACTGCATAACTGAATATATATTGCTTTCTGCAATGTATGGGGCATGGGTGCTCAAAAACGTGGCAATGATGTTAACCGTGCGGTGTTTAGCGTACCGGGTTAAGCGTACCGTGCTAAACGCACTATATTAGGCGTACCGTGTTAACCGCACCGTGTTAAACATACCGTGTTAAGCCCCCCCGGGAGCACATTTATCGGTCTTTATGGAATACTTGACTATCTAGACTTGTGCTGCTGGGGGTATAAGGGAGCCCAGTCCCCGGAAGGTAAGCAGGGAGTCAACTGGAAGCTGCACGTTATTTCCACGGGAATCAGTAAGCCCCAGATTTCCGCTAATTGTCTCTTTAGACTTTTAGCTGTTGTCTGACTGATTATTGAGGTTGTCCCTGCGGGAGTATCGTGGTGGTTTTGGTTTTGCGGCCCCAGCATGAACTGATTATAAGTGGGCCAGGATCATCTCGCCTTTAATAACACCAAGAGGTGAATGATACAGATCCAGTGAGCATGCTAGTCATGTGTTTTGGACCAGGAGTAGGATAGTCTCCAGTTCTTCAGCAAGGACTAGTGGTTTGCAACCCCGCTTTGGAACCGCTGAAATTGCAACTAGGAAAGACCTGTTGCTAGAATTAGTCCTCGGCTTTCTAAGGAGTGAAGGACGTTGCTTTTCATACCCAGTGGTTTGACCACTATCTGATTAAGGCTTACGGCCAGGTGTAGATGTAAATCTTATCACGAAATACCGTGTTAAGCGTACCGTTTTAAGAGTACCGTGTTAACCGCAAGGTGTTTAGCGTACCTTGTTAACCGCACCTATATATATTCTGACGGGTCTATAGAGTTAGATTTTCACGACTAAATAGCTGCGAAATAGATAAAAAATCAGAATGAGTCAAGCATCTTTTACACTGTTTTGGAAAATCAAGGTGGAAAATCCTATCAAATTTACAAACTAATCACATCATTCAACCGGAACATTATTCAATGTATGTCATACATAACTACAAATGCATCAGCATGCCTTATTCATTAGTTAGTTAGTAGGCCTGAACGGAAGCAAACAACACTGAGCGTACCAGCATTAAAACTTATTTTATTCGCATAACCTCGTTTACAGATTGTTAGAAAATCGTGCTTGGTGATGTGCCATCTGATCACAATTTCCAATATTCTTTGCCTATTACCGAATATATGAATAGCAGATGCCATTCTGCATTTTCTTGTGTTCCAAAACACGAAATTATGTTGTTTGTTGAATTCCCTCTTCTATAGACTTGTGATAGGACCAGGGATTGAAACTTATAAAGTATTTGCATTTCAGACATATCATGACTGAAGGATAACTTATTTCCAAACAAAAACTTAAACCTGGACCAGCAGTTTTGAGCTCTTATTTGGCTTCATTTTGCTTTGCAGATTTCCAAAAGCTGCTATTAGTTCTTTTTTGTCTATTGTGAAACACATTCGTGACATAACTTCTTCCGCTGCTTGCCAAACTTTATGCGATGAGTTCTTAGCTAATTAAATTTGATACTGAAATATACTGTTCTTTCTATCCCTGAACGATTCCTGTTTTCGTTAACAACAAGTGTTTCATTATTGTTTGATACTCAATGTGTAATAAGCCTGCACTTAGCTACGTGTGCATGAAACATAATTCACTGCCGGTAGATGACACTCACCATGACCCCCTCCGTGTTCTTTCGGAAATAATTCAAGCATGCAAAAGTTTATGTTGTTTGTTGTTTTGCATTGTTGTTATTATTATTATTATTATTATTTTTATTGTTGTAGTTTTTGTTTGAAGGGTTTAACTTGCTTTTCAATGTTTAAATGAGATTTGTATTATTTTTATTGTTGTTATTCTATTTGTTGTTTCACTCTCCAATATGCGAAGTGGTGTTTGTTATTGTCATCAACTTCCGTTATTGATTCAATTGTAAGAGAAAATGCACGGAAAGAGCATTATTTGAAAACTGCAGGGATTGTTTTAAAATATTAATAAGAAAATGAAGCGAATTGAATTTAATTTGATCGTTTATTTTAATATTCTCTTCTTTTTTCGAAAACAATTTACTATTTGAATTGGCGATCCCTCTATGGTTTCATTAAGATGATTATCAAACACCTGCTACGAATACCAAGGAATTCTTGCTTTTTTGAAGTTTTAAAGTTCAAGGAGATTAAATATCGTTTGCAAAAATTAATTTTTGAAGAACATTTTACTAAACATACTGCTGCCGTTATTTTGAATTATCATAACAAAAGGTTTTTCAACAAACAGTTTGTTTTCTAAACAAAAAATTTTGATTAGAATGATTTAAGTTTTAATTGTATTACGAAGAGAAAAGTTTCACAATTATGAATCAAAAATGATATCTGGAAAATGTCCGCCACGACCACGCTGGCAGATATCTATTCTACCATTAAAGTTTTTAATCACTTTTTGGCAAAATGGTGGTCCTATTTCGTATACAACAACACGGATTTTGAGTTTTAAGGCTGAAATCGATTAGATTGGCTTCATGCAGACTCTGTCCTTAACATAGCCTCACAAAAAATAATTCAGTGGAGTTAAATCACACGGTCTGGCTGGCCACTTAACTGCTGATAGTCGTGAAATTATGCGATCGGGAAATTTGGTTTGCAATAAAGTGATCGTTTCATTGGCTGTGTGACATGTGGTACCATCCTGTTGAATCCACATATCAGTCGTCAATAATAAGCCAAAATTGAGTTGTTAGCAACTCGCTATAGCGTGATCCATTGACTGTTACCGTATTTCAGGCCACATCTTCGAAAAAGAAACGGCTCAATCACACCTTCAGACCGCATAGTGCACCATACAGCGAGACGTTGAGCATGCAAAGGCTTTTCAATAATCGCACTAGGATTTTTTAACGGCAATTTTGATTGTTGACATACACCCTCACAAGTGAAAATGGGCTTCGTCTGAAAAAATGATTTTGTCAGAAAAATCAACCGGTTGTTTCTAAAATCTATGGCGATTTAAATACGTCGATCGGGTTCAATTCCTGCACCAGTTGAACCCTGTAAGGCTTCAAAGTCAAATTCCTACGCAAAATTTGCCTTTCGTGAGCTACAGTATTGAAGCAAATCCAAATTTGTACATTTTTCGACGTTTTTAACAATTGGGGTTATACAAAATCACCACATGGCGAATTATTGAGAAGCCTTTTCAGGCTCAACATGTCACTGTATGTACGCTATGTGGTCTGGAAGAGTGGTTGGGCCGTTTTTGTTTTTCGAAGATAAGGCTGGAAATGTGGTAACAGTCAATTGGTCATGCAATCGCGAGATACGTCATAAGATTTACGTCGTTACCTAGCCATTTATGCCATAACCCGTCGGTGAATCAAACTACTTGAATGATACGATACGTGGATCCACGCCCGAAGACATAATTCTAGCAACAGGCTATTCCTATTTGCAATTTCGGAAGTTTCGGAGCAGGCTTGCCAACCCCCACTCGTTGCTAAAGAGTTGAAGACTATCCAACACCTGCTGCAGAACACATGACAAGCATGCTCACTAGATCCGGATCATTCACCCTTTTTTCTAAGTAAAGGTGAGATGATGATCCTGGTCCCTTAATCAAATTCAATACGACAACCACCACGATGCTTCCGAAGGGTTAACCTCAATAATCAGTCAGAGAACAGCTAAAAGGCTAAAAAGCCAAAAAGCTAAACTCTGGGACTTACTGATTCCCCTCGAAATAACAAGGAGTTTGCAGGTGGCTTCCTTCTAGACTTTATTCCCTTGATCCCAAGTGACAAACGTAATGACGATGAGATTCGGTCATGACATATAACTCAATTTTGGTATACTATTGACGACGTGGATATCACTGACATGTGGTTTCAACAGGACGGTGCCACATATCACACAGCCAATAAAACGATCAATTTATTGCAAACCAAATTTCCCGATCGCCTAATTTCACGACAGTAAGCAGTTAAGTGGCCAGCCATATCGTGAGATTCAACACGACTGGATTATTTTTTGTGACGCTATGTTAAGGCCAGAGCCTAGGTGCCACCGTAGGCTAGTAGGTAGTGTACTAGCTTACAAGTCTGGGAGTTGTGGGTTCAATTCCCAACAAAGACCTTGGTTTTTTTTCACTACAAAAAAAAATTGACTGCCGGTGGGGGCTGCTCAGTGATGAAGGCATAGTCACTGGTAACTGTGCTGTCTTATACGACAGTTAATTTCCATAACTATCCGTCTACTTTCACCACCTGTCTCATCTCTTCTCTATCCCTTTCCTAAAGAATGTAGCACAGTACTTGACTAAATAGGCATTGTTGCCTGAAGTGCCACTTCTCTTTATCAAAAACAAAAAAACAACGATTTCAGCTTTAAAACTCAATATCCGTGGTGTGATTAACGAAATAGGATCACAATTTTGGCAAAAAGTGATTAAAAACTTTGATGAAAGAAATGACATCAGTCAGCGTGGTCGTCGTGGACATTTGCCAGGTACTAATTTTCATTCATAATTGTCGAACTTTTCTTTTCGAAATATAATAAAAATTTTAATCATCTTAATCGAAATTTTTTGTTTAATTTTGTTTTAGAAAACAAACTTCTTGGGGAAAATCCTTTTAGAATCCGCATGTTTCCGAAAACCGCCACTTGTACCCTATATTTCCCATAGAAATTCCTTTTAATCGGAAAATCTAAATAATTAGTTTAAATAATTAATTTTGTATTACTTCAGTTTACGGTTGAGGTTAACAAGTTCAAAGTCAATTGGAAAATAAAATCAATGACAGCAACAAAAATGTGTCTGTGTGTGTCTTAAGACAGACACAATTATTCAAATTATCTGCCAAATAGGGCTGTCAATAAAAACATGACTTGGATGTAAAAGAAAATAAAACAAAAATATATAATTACTTTGTGCTGTAATTTTCAAGACGCCTGTCTGACTTAAAGACCGACATTAATGACTGTTAGCTTATCTATCTAGTAGACAGTCTGCAGTCATTGAACTTGAAAAATGTTTATTGTGTTGTGTATGTTTGAGAGCAAAACAAAGTCTATTGTTTGAAACCCAAATTGAGTCATCTTAACCAAAACGTAGCCTGTATGCAAGCAAAGCTTAAAAACGACGGCTGGGTGAAATAAATCTTTACAAAATTACTGAAAAGAAAAAAAGAAGTTTAAGAAAAATATTTTCTTAAGTTAAAATTTGTTTTTTTTTTTTTTAACGATGAAACAAATTAAACACAAGAAATTATAATAACTAAAAGGTCAACAGACTTTAACTACAACAAAACTAAATTTTTGTTTGTTTTTGTTTCAAACACCCCTTAAATAAAAAATAAAAAATAATAAATGAGATTTAATTATTTGGCTTAAAATCTCTATTACTTATCTATGCTTTTTCCAAATATTTATTTTATTTCTAATAAATTTTTTCAAAAAAAAACTAATTTAAAATTCTTGGTTGGTTGTGAGCACTTCATTTGAAATTTCCATTTTTTTGTTGTGTTTCTCAACGTATGTATGGGAGTGTAATGCATTTTTAATGGAATCCAAACGACTTAAAAATAAAATTAAACAAACACTATTTTTAAAAAGTTCATATTTCTTGGTATTTGGACAAGTTTTTAGATAAAACTTTAATATTTATTTTAAATATAAATCACTGCTAATGAATATTTTATCAACGTCTGTTAGTTTTAAATAAAAACACTTAATGGAATTTTTAATATTTCCGGTTAACGAAAACGAATGAATAGCAAAACAAAGAAATAAAGAATAATAAAATATTCTATTAGCAATAATTATTAGGGCTTAAATAATATTGGGTGTTTTTATAGAGGTATAGAACATTAAATTGCCAATACTTTTTTAACTAGCGGCAACTTTTTCACACCTTTTAAGTGTTTGTTTATTTGCTTGGTTTGGCATTTCAACAAGAAAAGACTCACGCCTAAACAACGCTTTCAAACTAAGCAAATTATGAGCAAAACAAGGTTACCACTGATACCGATTTTCATAAGCGAATTTTGTTTTGTGATGAAGATTACTCTTTTTTTTTGAATGGATACGTCAATGAGCAAAACTGCCATATTTGGAGTGATGATAATCTCTAAGTGTATGTTGAGACACTGTTACAACCAGAAAAACTGACTGTTTGGTGTGCATTAAGGTGTGGTGATAACATTGGTCCCCACTTCATTTAAAACCATGTAGATTTGGTAACCGAATAGTTCTACGTTTCGGACCCGTGAATTGGCCACAAATTCAGTGCGATTTAACACCGCTTAACTATTTTCTGTGAGAATATATAAAGTCATTAACCGAAACTGATAAACCCGAAACGATTTGGAGTACAACATTTACCGGGTTTTTGTCGATATACCCCATTCAAATGAGAACAGCAAATAATGGAAATCATCTTCTTTCTTTCTCTTTTTAAAGAGAAGAAGCACTTCAGCCAACAATGCCTAGTTAGTCAAGTACCGTGCTGCATTCTTTAGGAAAGGAATAGAAAAGAGATGATACAGCTGGTGAAAGTTGAAGGATAGTCAAAAATTAACTGTCGTATAAGATAGCACATCGATCAGTGACCATGCCTTCATCACTGAGTAGCACCACCGACAGTCAATTTTTATTTTTTTAGTGAAAAAAAACCAAGGTCTTCGTTGGGAATCGAACACACAACCCCCAGACTGACAAGCTAGTGCACTACCTACTAGCATACAGGGGCACCTGAATATTTCCTCTATGATGCATCTCACTGAAAACAAAAACCTTCGAAAGTTTTTAATTACTGCTGCTATAAATAAACGTCTAGCTGTTATGCGCTGCAATTTCGTGAATACTGACTTGGAGTAAAAAACAGTACAGGAACAACGCCGATGTTGTTTTGCTTAACTTTATTACACGTGACAGGAGGTTCCGTTATGAAAGCGGATCACTTATTATTTGTTGTTTTTTAAGACTAAACAGAATGACTCTCCTCCTTATATAGATTAATGAGTTTTAGTAGTTAACCTTTCCTTTCACCCTCAAGGCAGTGCAATTTAACGCCGCTAGACTATTTTTATGTGAGTCGCTGACCAAAAGCGATAAGCGCGACACGATTACCCACTTGAAGCACAACATACGCCAGGTTATTGCCGTTATATGGCCAAAAAATGTTGAAAAACGTCATCGATACACACCATCCGGCCGTGGCGGTTACATTCCAGAAATCATATTTGAATTAAAATGCCAGAAGAATATCTTCCAAATAAAGTAAATTTCATTTCATAATTTTTGATTAAATGAACGAGAATGGATCTTATATTGAGAAATGTTTGATTGAATATCGGTATGAAAAAATATCAGATAAATGTCAGTCCCTGTTAGCCTCACAAATGTGAGCCCTTTTAAGCAAATTTTTCATTACATTCTCACACATTCACACGGTATTTCATTAATTTCATCACGAATATTTTGTTTGAGTTACTCAACCGTTTCTGGTTTGTTTGCATAAACCTTGCTTTTCAGATATCTTCACAAAAAGAAGTCCGATGCTGTCAAATCAGGCAACAGTGGAGGCCAATCAGCATCACCATTTGTTAAATAACTTGTTGTGAAAAGAAGTCTTACAATAATTCCACTCTAATCCTAGTTGTATGCGATGTGGCACCGTCTTGTCGATACCACATGTTAATCAAGCCCGCAGCATGCTGTAGTGGCTTAAAAAAAGTTTTCCATTATATGACGATATCGCTCCCTATTCACAGTTACCGTTACGCTGTTTTCATTTTCAAAGAAGTAAAAGGTACAATTATTCCTCATAATCAAATTGCACTTCAGATTGTCACTTTTAATGGATGCAAAAGTGACTGTTGAACAATTTGAGGGTTTCCCATTTCGACTATTCTGTTTATTCACATATCCATTTAAATGAAAATATGCTCGTCACTCATTATGATTTTTTCATGAAAATCGGGGTTGTCATGGCCGAGCTCTAACATTCTATTGGCATACGTACGGTGGCAAAAATGGTATTGTGGTAGAAGTTCTTGGGTCAACCGAAGCTTATGTGGAAACAAATGCAAATCCTTCTTAAAACTTGTGGCCAAAGTTGTTTTTTAAAGCCCAAGCTCCTGAACACGGCGTCGAAATCAGGTTGATGGATTGCTTTGAACACTTTCTTGAGCAGCACTAATGGTTTCAGACAATCTTGCAGTATGTTGTGGTCCATGCTTGGGGGTCTATCACCTACAGACCCTATTTCTTCGAAATCATTCACTACACGATAAATAAGGCGAGGATGACGCTACATTTCATTCACAGTGGTAATGATCCACCATCTGATATTGGCCCATACGGCTATGTGCAAATGTAAATCTTATGGCGTATCCTTAATGGCAATCCCATGTTAAAGTAACCGGTTTTCTCTTCCTTTGCAGTGATTAATTACAGAAAGAACGTTTATTTTTCAAAAATTGCATCAAGGAATAGTAAAATATTTGTTTTCAATCTACTGCAAATTTTTAATGATACGCACACAAACTCACACATTAATACTCTTAAAAAAATCAAATTAAATTATTTCCCAAAACATCAAAGTAAACGAGCCGTTAGTTTATCATACCTGAATACAAATAACGAAAACGCAAACATCCGAAATAAACTCTCATAAAACAAGTAATTTTCTCAGAACCTACTTCCGGCATTGTGCAAACAAGTAAAGAAATTATGCCTTGGGATTTAAAGACCAAAATAATACAAAAAAAAAGTAATAAAAACCAAAAGAAAATTTAAAATTATTTTGACCAGAACAAACAATGCAAAATGAAACGAGGCTGCCAGATTCCAAGATTATTACAACAAATTGTGGGTTTTTTAAAAATACCAACTTCAATATAGAATTTTTCAATTTGAAGCTACTCAGCACACATCTAACGCTGGTTGTAAAATAGCAACAACTTACAAATATACAAGTAAAATACATTTAAATATCAGATATTTTATAAATTTTGTTGGCACTGGGGGCATCCATTTAATATTAATTGCAATTTGATAGTCGGCATTTATGCTCCATTGTGACGTTAAGCAGTTACAATCATGGAATGGGGCGACATGAAATTTTATATTACAGTTAGCCTACTGAAATACAACATGGAAAAACACGTTATCTTTAGGACGTTGCGCCCACTTGGAATCACTTCCAATTTTGTTTGCGGATACTAGCAGAGCAACACTCCGGCGGCAACCTAAGAATGCTCACAAAAAAAATTCTGTTACTGAAGAAAAAATCTGCATCGTAGAAAGATCGTTAAACAAACTAAACGATCGTTTGCATGCTCGGTCATCCAGAGAAGCAACCCAATTCATGCCGAGGATTCAAAGAGGCCACTATACCGCATCCGTAATTGTAAGAAGGACAGAGTGACACGATGGCCTTACCAAGCTCCATTTTTGCGATATGTCTTGAAAACTATTGTGAAGCCTCTCAACGAATCAATATTAACCAAGAAGCCAACAACTTTCCAGCAAGACTCTGCTGCTGCTCACAAAGCAAAAATAACTCAACTGTGGCTCCACACTACACATCAACGGCCAGGTGGATTCCACACACCAACTCTTTGGACCACAAGTTGTGGTCTGTATTAGAGAGTATGGCTTGCTCAAGTTATCTCAAGTCATGTTGAAAGAAAAATGGAGATAAGAAAATCACTTCAATTGTTTATTGTAATGTTATATCTGTTAGATGTCAGATCAAGTCGCATAAAAATTTTTTATATTATAATTCAGAGAAGTCAGCTGCTATGCTTCTCAAGGAATGAAATGCCCAACCTCCGCATAGGAAAATAATATACAGTAACAATATTATATCACGTAAATAAGCGATGAAAAGAGACAGTACACCATATAAATTCTAGCATTACTTTGCACAAAATGGTGGTTTTCTGAATGTCGCGACTTATATTTGATTTTCAGTTTGCTTTTTACAAAATAGGTGCAGATATAAAAGTTTAAGTTCTCGATGTTGTAGGCGGCGTTTGATAACTCTACTTTCAGCAACAAAAATTCTATATAATAATCGCATGGCGCACCGCAACTTTCAGCAGAAGTTACACTACACCTTAAAGTTATGCGTCGTTTGCGTGAGTATAAAAAAGAAACGATCAGAATTATAAAATAGTTTGTTCGTTTATTTTCTTTAAAACAGCACTGTAATTGTGCCTCAGGCATTGTATCTACAGGCCTTACTTTTCCTGCGCTATATTCTCTAATCAAAATCTTTAAAAAAATACAATACAAAAGGGCTCTGTTAGCTAACGATCGTTTCTTAAAAATAACCCACTGCTTATCGAAAACGCTCTAACAATTCAATAAAGATATTCCAAAAAGGTAAAAAATCTCAGAAGAGGTACTTTGAATTAAATTTACTAGGCTTCTAGGTTTCCGCAGCCTACTTAGCTCCATTTGCTAAATTTCTATTAAATTTACTAACTAAATAATAATTTGACGAGAAAACTAAAATTAATTTATATATAAAAATTATGAAATTATTTCGGGTTTTTCAACCAGCAGTTAGCTTTTCAATTGTGCCAACACCAACAACATGATAGTTTTGAAATTTAGTTTTTTTTAACTAACTCCTAGTAGATGCACTACCAATTGTTACAATGAATTCAATTTTGTAGCAGTATTTAGTATACTTCTGACTGTGAAGCTCATGGTGCGCTATATGATCTTGAGGCGTGATTGGACCGTCCTTATTCGAAGATGAGACGGGAAATGCGGTAAAGGTCAATGGATCACGCTATTTCGAGATGCTAAGAACTCAATTTTAGCGTATTATTGACCACGTGAATATCACTGACATGTGGTTTCAACAGGACGGTGCCACATGTCACACAGCTAATGAAATGATTTATTTATTACAAAGCAAGGACAGAGTCTATACGAAACCCATCAAATCGATTTCAGCTTTAAAACTCAAAATCTGTGATGCGATTAACGAAATTTAACTTTGATGAAAGAAGGGACACCTATCAGCGCGGTCGTGGTAGACATTTGCCAGATATAATTTTTCATTCATAACTGCCAAACTTCTCTCTTCGTAATACAATAAAAATTTTAATCATCTTAGAAAACAAACTTCTTGTTGTTAAACCCTTTAATATCAATATTTTTTGGTCAGTAACAATCCTTTTTAATTAAATAAAGCATTTGTTGTTAAATTTCATTAATTCTATTAAATATCTAGGTGCATCTGGCAACGTTTATTTATGTAAATACCAACATGAACAGATGCCATGAATGTTGCTACACACTTTAAATAAATTAGCTTTGGTCGAAAAGTCGTGATTTTCTACAAATGTTTTGTGGCAACTTTGTTAGGGAACATTAAATTTCTTCTCTAGTGATTCTTCGTTATTGACAAACAGAGAATTGGAATGTCAATAAAACTCCACACATCCGTTTCGTTATGCAGTTAACAAGGTTGCAATAAAAAGCAAATAGCATTTTACTTATTTACTTTACATTTAGTAGAAAATAAAAATTTTATTTCGATAAAATCAAGTAAAAATATTAAATTACACTTGCAGGTTTATTTTAGGTTTAATATGTCTTTGCTATTTGTATGATGGCGTGTAATTAAATATTTATTTTTAACTAACAACAACTAAAGAGAGAGAGAGAGAGAGAGAGAGAGAGAGAGTAAAAACCAATGAAAAAGTCAAAGTCAATAGAAAAAAATTACTAACAAAGAGGAAGTTTTCGTAGAAAGTTTTTAAGTTGTTAGGTGAAATCAAGCAAACAATATTAGAAAACTTAGAAAAGGAATATAAAAAATAATAGAAAAAGCAAAAGTGGTAGAAGCCATAATTAACACAACAAATTGCAAAATTTTTCAAGAGAAGCATATAAAAATTAATGAAAGATGACCTCTGCTCATGTAATTCTTTGTGCCGGCACTAGCAAAGTTGTTTATGGAAAAGAGTACAAGAGGGAGTAAAATTTGTAAAAAGATTAAATGTGAAACTTTGCGCCATTAAAGTTAAATTATAGAAAACCTTTGTATGGAGCTGGAGCTGACTCCACATGCGAATTGTTGTGTTAAAAAAACAAATGTCTCCTACTGTTAACAAAATATTTACGAAACGCAAAAACTTGAATACCATTGTACTAAAAGTTCCACATTGTGTGGAAGCCGTAGATCTGAATAAATCATTGTTACGGATGTACCTTCCCGTCTACTATTTAACGTGGACAAAAAGCTTCCCAATATATTTTGCACCGAGGGACAGAAGTAGAGTATTTTGGAATACATCAACAATTCCTAAACCGGCTAGTACAATTGATACTAAATGTCATATGCTGGTATCATAAGGATATTGAGCCCTTAGTTCAGAATTTAAGCTTTTTAAAGAGTTAGAGGAAGCAAATTATAAAAAAATGTTTCAAAATACTTTCCAACATCTGAAAACGCCGATCCAAGGTACTTAAAAGTTCTAAATTTTCAAATAAAAACTGCTTCTTAACGTTAGATTTAAACTTTCCAGTTTATGTATGATTTTGAGGAACCTGTTGAGCACTTTACAACTGTAAGCAAAATTTTTATCTAAAGCAAAACGAAAAAAAAGGTAAAGGGCATAAAAACTATTACAATGCTACTCAAAAATTTGGAAAGCTCAATCTCAAAAGTTGGTTTTAATCGTTTATAAGTTGCTTATGTATTCCTAAAATATTACCTTTTCACATCGTTTGCTTTTAAATAAGAACAACAAAGAATGAGAATCATTGTCCCATATGCTATATCTCACCCAACATAAAAACCTACGAAATGTATTAATTATTGCTGCTATAAATAAATGTCTATCTGTTATGCACTGAAATTCCGGGAATATTGATTTGGAGTAAAAAACAGTAAAGGAACAACGGCGATGTTGTTCCACATAACTTATTACAGGTGACAGGTTCGATTATGAAAGAGGATCCCTTATTTTTTC
Organism: Trichopoda pennipes; assembly: GCA_030448955.1. NCBI lineage: Eukaryota > Metazoa > Arthropoda > Insecta > Diptera > Tachinidae > Trichopoda > Trichopoda pennipes. Next base: position 9,754,692 of record JASKUP010000056.1, on the reverse strand, counting down.
GTTTTTGTGATTTTCAGTAGTTAACTTTTCCTACCCTCCGGGGGCACATATAAATGGTCTTTATAGAACTTCGACTATCTAAACACAGTGCAACTGAGGAAAAAGGAAGCCCAGTCCCCTGAAGTCAGCAAAGGTACAACTAGAAACTCTACTTTATTTCCACGGGAATCAGTGACCCGCAGAGTTCCGTTATTTGTCTCTTAAGACATTAAATAGTTCTCTAGCTGATTATTGAGATTCGCTCTATATGGGAGTATCGTGGTGGTTGTGGTTTCGCGGCCCCATAACAGGTCTATTGTTTAATATGGTGGCCAGGATCATCTCACTGTTAATGAAACGCTAAGTGAATGATCCAGTCCAGTGAGCATGCTAGACATGAGTTATGGACAGGAGTTGGAAAGTCTCCAACTCTTAAGCCAGGAGTGATGATTTGCAGCCCTGCTCTGGAATCATCGAAGTTGCAACTAGAAAGTTCTGTTGCATAGAATTATAGCTTCGGCTTCCTAGGACGAGCATGACGTTCCAAATTATGCAGTGGTTCGATCCACCATCTGATTAAGGCTTCATGGCCAGGTGCGGATGTAAATCTTATCACACACACGTTAACCTTTCCTTTCATTACAAAGTCCAGCACATCAGATAAATTGGTTAAAGATTCTATGCAGTAGGTATAACAATGAAATCGTGTTCCAAAACTTTATGCAATATTACTTAGTGATGAAAATACTTTATTTATTAGAGCATAGAGAGAAGAGAACACTGAAGATGACTCATAGCCGAAACCGGTCTGTTTGGGGACCAAAAATATTGACTCTCTTTTTCGTTCGGATTAAGGATTTTTGGTTTTTCCTTTCATCACACAGTCTGGCATAACAGCTGAGTTGATTAAGATTCCGGTGCAGTAAAAGTAGAAAATCGTAATACCAGCCTTAATGGAAGACAACGTTGTGAGAATAGTAGCAGCAAATATTTAAAGGAGAAGGTTGATAAAAAAGGAATTCGTGATTTCAGTCATAATTGCCTTTAGATTGAATTTAAAACAGAAATTTTAACTGCAGCCCATATTACTATTAGGATATTCGGAAGTAGTGAAAGCCATAATTAGTCTATAAGAAAAGATCTTCACATATTTTGCATAATACGAACTAACACCTTTTAGTAAACATTAAAAGTGAAAAAATCTTTTTATGAAAGCAATTAGTAAACTTAACATTTTAGTTGCTAGTCTTTTGACCAGTACTGTACGTTTAGTTAAAGGAATATTTCTTAATAAATTCTCTTGAGCTTGTTGTTCTTAAGGCATACAAACAAATAGGTATGCGCGCAGTGCTAGCGCACTCACTGCCATTATCAAAGAGAATAAAATACAGTTCGGCCTAAACCAAGTCGTACTTATTAAATGTTTTTTTTGCTAATTACTATTTGTTATATACTTTTAATTTAGTTAATCTTTTCCCTTTCTCTCTCTCTCTACTTAAATGTCATAAAGTTTTCCTCAATTAGACAAGCAATGCAATAGCTACTTATGCTTCAAAAATATTTGTATTTTCTATTTCTTTGTTTTAAATCTTAAATAACGTCTAATAAATTTTTAACTCTTTGAAATGTTTATGACTTACAACCTTGTTTATTGATCCTTTCTTGTGTCACTATTAGAATTTGCTACTTATTTTAAGTATTCATAGAGAGGCTGGCTATTGTTGAAGAGATGAAACTAATGTTTAATGTTTTCTTGCAGACACCTTAAGTCACGTCTTTACGTGTATTTTTTGCTTAAATGTTGTAGCTCCTGTTGTTGTTGTTGTTTGTATAAACTCTTATGTGAGTAAGTGTGTTTGAAAGAGTATTTATTATAGTCTTTTTGTGAATTTATCTTTTATGAACATTTAGCAAGTGACAGCTGCATTTTATGTTTTGGCAGAAATGCAACTACTTTCATACTTAAGAATTACTTACGCTGCTTAACAGGTAGAAGTCATTTTTAGTTAGAAATAGTTATGTTAACAAAGGTATTAGTAGGAATTTTAAAATAAAAAGGCAAAGCCTAAAAGGAAACTTAAAATAGCGGAAACATCACAAAATTCCTTTATGAGTAAAATATTAATTTCCTTATAAAAGTGTAGCGTAAAATCAGGTCTTCTTTAAAACGTTACTATTTCGACAAAATTAATTGAACACGATATTTTTACTGAAAAGTACATTTAGAAAAATACTTTTGACTGTTTTTAAGAAGTACTTGCAGGAAGACTATCTTTTTTAAACTTTTTTAAGAAAACGTCCCATTACATTATTTTTAAAAGTTTAAAGAAACAACATTTAAATCTATAATATTCAACTTTTTGGAAATAGTACTATTTGAAAAAACTCTTTTTAACAAAGCATATTGACAGAAGATAATTTTACAAAATGGAATTTACAATATAAAAATGAAACGCTAAATTTATTGCTAAGCGCAAATCTCGAGAACAGCTTAACCGATTTCGTTAATTGATATGTGATAAAATTTACATGTGCACCTAGCTGTAAGCCTTAATCAGATCGTGGTCAAACCATTGGGAATGAAAAGCAACGTCATTAAAGCCCTGGGAAGCCGAGGACTAATTCTAGCAATAGGTCTTTCCTAGTTGCAATTTCAGCGGTTCCAAAGCAGGGTTGCTAACCACTACTGGAGACTATCCAACTACTGGTGCACAACACATGACAAGCATGCTCACTGAATACGGATCATTCACCCGATTGTGTAATTAAAGGTGAGATGATCCTGGTACCCATAATCAAATTCATGCGAGGGGCGCAAAACCACAACCACCACAATTCTCCCGAATGGCCAACCTCAATAATCAGTCAGAGAAATATTTAAAAGTCTAAGGAGATAATTAGCTCTCTGGGGTTTACTGATTCCCGTGGAAATAACGTGGAGCTTCTAGTAGGCACCCTGCTTGCCTTCAGGGGACTGGGCTTCCTTATACCCCCAGCAGCACAGCTCTAGATGGTTAAGTAATACATAAAGACCGATAAATGTGCCCCCCGGGGGGATGTGCGTATATTGTCCGAAGGGGTTTAATTTATATGAGTATGATTTTACGTCAACCCGCGTCAAATTTGGCATACAGCCGAAACCGGTTTCTTCACAAACCAAATTTGATTTCGTTAATTCATTTTTTATAATCTTCATTGAAGTATGAGGATGGTTCTAATGAGAAATTTAAAAAAATTGCTTAAAAAGTATAAAAACAACACTTTTCTATACGCCCATAGTATAGCAAAGTGTTACTTGAGTTGTGGATGAGGTACAAAGATAATATGTGTGACGATATTTTATTTAATATGCCCAATAGAACAGCGAATCTGAATTTACAAATTTTTTTTCTCTCTTATTTTATTTATTGTATCTTCGATGTAATCGAACTCATATCTTCTAATAATAAAAATCAAGCCCTGCCCGTTCCATACAAAATTCAGTATGCTTCAGGCTGACTGCTGTTATCAGCGGGTCATCCTTCTGATGTTTGAGCGAGAGAAGCAGTATCCCTCTTTTTCAGTCTAATGTAACCACTGTCATTGAGTATGTTACAGGTCAGTGGATTTGGATGTATTTCGAGTCTCTTTAAATATGTTATTGCATGTTTCACTATTTCTGCCCTAGCTGATGGCACGTTTAAATCCTTATGGATATTTGAGTTTTTTATGTACCAGGGAGCATTTGTGATCAGTCGTAGTATCTTATTTTGGCGTCTTTGAATTTTTTCTATATTGCTAGCTGAGGCAGTGCCCCATAACTGGATTCCATAAAACCAGATTGGCTTCAGGACCGACTTGTGAAGTAGAAGTTTGCAATCCAAGCTAAGCGAAGAGTTTCTGCCAATAAGCCAGTTTAATTGGACGGCTTTCAACTTCATTTGTGCTAACTTGGATTCCATGTGAGGCGCCGATCAAGATGCATTCCAAGGTGTTTGACCTCTATAATTTGTGGTATTATTTGGTTATTTATGCGAATGGGGGGCATGAGTCCCTTCGCAGTGTGAACGTTATATGTGTACATATTTGTTCATTCACCTTTATTTTCCATCTTTTCAACCATTTTTCCAAATTAACTATGTGGTCTTGTAAGTATTGTGATGCTGCTTGGGGATTTTCGTGTATGCTTAAGAAAGCCGTGTCGGCAGCAAATTTTGATGTATGTACTCGGTTATCAGTTGGCATGTCTGAAGAATACAGTATATATATAGGATAGGTCCCAAAATACTACCTTGGGGAACTTCGGTCTCAATCAGCTGTGGAGAGCTTAAAACGTCTCCTACTCTCAAAGTAAACTTACGATCACTTAGATAACTCTCTAGCAATTTATAGTAATTTCCAGGCAAATTTAGCTTCAACTTATATTTCAAGCCTTTATGCCATACTTTATCGAATGCTTGAGACACATCTATGAAAAGTGCCGAACAATATTTTCTTTCTTCAAACGTCTTTTTGACCAAATTCACTAACCTGTGTGTTTGTTCAACTGTACTGTGCTTTTTTCTAAATCCAAATTGATGATTCGGGATACATCGTATCTCGCCTAGAATTGGGTTCATCTTAGAAATTAAAATCCGTTTTAAATAACTTTGACACGTTTGATAAAAGCTTATGGGTCTATATGATTCTACTTTTTTATGATCCTTTCCTGGTTTAGGAATCATAGTAATCAAAGAAATCTTCCAATTCGAAGGAAAATATTCAAGACGTAAAATTGCATTGAATATAAAAAGAATCCTCAGTACTCTACTGGGCAGCTCAATCAACATCCTGTTACTAGTATTATCAAGTCCAGGCGCTTTCGTAGAGATCAAATCCGTTATTGCCCTTTTAATATCCCGAAGGTCAAACCTTAGGGGAACTGCCGGTTTAACATCTACAAGTGGCAGCTCAGTTATTTCGGTTAAGACATTTGGAGTGAAGACTTTTTTTAAGTGTTCGAAAAATAGATTACCTTTTTCGATATCATTTCGTGCCCAACCCCCGCACGATGTTCGCAAGGGAGGCATACGTGAGACTGGTCTCTTTAACTTCCTGCATGCACGCCATAATGAATAGTTTGATTATGGAGTAGTGTCGAGATCCTCTAGGTAACGTTTCAAGAATGCTGTTTTCTGTGACTTCAACAGTTCTTTAAGGCGTTTTGTACATTCTTTTAGTCTGCTTTTAAGTTGGGGAGATCGGTGTACTTGCCACTCTCTTCGAATTCTTCTTTTTTCACTTAACAGCCGTTCAACATCCGTAAAATAAATATGGTTGTACCTAGTTGGTTGTCGAGTTAATGTAGCACGTTGAGCAGCTAGCTTTAATTTTTCATCCAAATCAGCAAGACACAGCTCAACATCTTTAGGTGTTCTTAGCGGTATATTTTCTGAGCAATGAAAACTAATATATTTTCTGTAGTTTAACCAATTTATGCGAGCCATTGTATTCCGTGATATTAATTCCTGTTGATTGCATATGTAAACGATAGTAGGCGATTGATCTAAAGATAATTCTAAAGATGCTTCAACTTTAATCATTTCTGAAATACCCTTAGTCACGCCAAAGTCAATAACATCAGGTATCTTTTACGGATTACAAATAAGTGAAGAAATTTACAATTAAGCATTGATTTCCATTGTAATATGTGCTAGACGATCTCAAACAAACCATTATGATAATTGGAAATGGCCACGCCCAACCGTCCAATGTACAATGCTTTTCATTAAGAGTTAGAAAGTGTAAAATCGTATGATCTCAATACTTTGAAAGAATCGATAGAAATAAATCTTCCTCTATTGAACGAACAACAAAAGTATGTATTTGATACTCTTATAAAAGTAATAAAAAATGGAACTGAAGGGATTTACTTCTTGGCGGCACCTGGTGGTATAAGAAAAACTCTTTTTATCACTTTAATAATGGCAACAATTCACTTAAAAAATGAAATTGCTCTAGCTCTTCCTTCGTCAGGCATTGCAGCAACTTTGCTAGAAGACGGTCGTGCAGCCCATTCAGCCCTAAAATTGCCATTGAATATGCAAGGCAACGACTTTCCAACCTGCAACATTTCCAAGAATTCAGCAATGGCAAAGGTTTTGCAGCAATGTAAACTAATAGCGTGGGATGAATGCACGGTGGCGCATAAAAAATCTTTTGCAACTTTAGATAGAACTTTAAAAGAACTACGGAACAACCAGTAATTCCACGTTCAACGCAAGCTGATGAACTGAATGCGCTGTTAAAAGTCCTCCAAATTGTGGAAACACGTTAAGGTATTACATTTAAGCAAGAATATGCATATTATGTTGCAAAATGATCAACCTGGAGACATATTTATTCTCTAAACAACTCATTGATATTGGTAATGGCAAATTTCCTATAGATGTGATGGCTGGCTGCATAAAATGTTTCCAAATGTTTTTGAAAATTACTTATTCCATGATTGGTTGAGCGAAAGATCTGTAATGGCTGCCAAAAACACTGATGTAAATGAATTAAATTTCGAAATGGCATTCCCGGCGTAATGAGGACATCAGTTCAACTATCGATGATGTCGTGAACTATCCACCGAAATTTTTAAAGTCACTTGATTTGCCAGGATTGCCGCCTCACAGTCTTTAATTAAAGGTTGGATCTGTAGTTATAATGTTGCGAAATATTATCCAACCGAAACTTTGTAACGGCACACGATTCGCGATAAAAAAATTAATGAATAACGTAATAGAAGTAATCATATTGAAAGGAAATTATAAAGGAGAAGACGTTTTGATACCCCACTCCCCAATGATTCCGACTGACATACCATTCGAGTTTAAAAGACTACAGTTTCCAGTACGGCTTGCTTTCGCAATGACTATAAACACATCCTAGGGGCAGTTATTAAGTGTTTGTGGTATTAATCTAGAAAACCCATGATTCTCGCATGGTCAACTGTATGTTGCCTGTTCCCATGTTAGAAAACCATCTGATCTGTTTGTTTACGCGCCAGGTAATCAAACAAAAAATATCGTGTACCATAAAGTACTGCATAAAAAATGAACCTTAATTTAGAATAAGTAAAAATAAAATATAATAAGTAGTTATCATAATAAGATATCGGAAATTGTAATTTTCTTTGTGATTTTTAATGAATATTAAAAGCATTTCAAGTGATTTATAATCTTTATCTTTTGACATAATGTAACTGCTGACTAATCAAAATTCTTTATTAATTTTTTATCTTACTATCTACCCCGGTATCCCGAATAGCAGAATAAGCATTAAAAAAAAAAACAAAGAACCGACTTTTAGGCGATAAGAAGTTTGCCGGGTCTGCTAATTTTTAATCAAATATTTAAGAAAAAGCTTTCACTTATTTTGTGAAAATTGGTATAATAAGATCCTTTTCAAAAGAAGTAATAAATTTCAAAAAATAATTTCTAAACAGTAACATTATAGGAAAGATTTAAAAAAAGTACTTTTTACACAAAGGTCCTTTTTTTTAAAGTACTTTTCTTTAAACCATCTTTTAGCTACAATAAGGTGTTTGAAAATGCCTTTTAAAAAGGAGTTAATTATAGAAAAATTAAAAAAGCATTTTTTACACGCAGGCACTTTTTTCAAAAACATATTTTTTAATATAAAAAATAAGACATTTCAGAAAAGCTCCAATAAGCAAATAAATTCGTATTTAAGGCATTTGAAAATTAATCTTTAAAACAAGTTTTACAAATTAAAAGTTTTTTTCAAAGAAGTGTTTTCGATTTATGAATTAAGTTTTTCAAGAACAGACTAAAAATAAAAAAAAAACTTTGCGCGAAAGTTAAAATTTATTCAAATAATTACAAAAGTACTTTTTTCAAAGTTCTAATAGTACTAATAGAAAAAAATATTTTTGTTTGTCGAATAATATATTATTTAAAGAATTTTTTATTTCTTTATATTTTTAGGACCCGCCGTCGCTCTGGCTCTAGCATAGTGGTTTTAGATAGTGAAGATTTAAAACCCTGTCTACCCGATGTTTATAATAATTTACAACATATACGACAAACAAACGAAGAAGATTCACAAGAAATTGATCAGGAATTGTATACAACCATGTTGAAGTCCATAAATCAAGATAATGGTGAGTTTTTTGTTTTATTAAAACATTTGGCAAAGATATTTTACGAAAGTAATATGAATTATTTGCTTTGTTTTACAGGACCTCATCGTGAGATGGCTGTTGATTGTCCCGATAATTTTATAGCACGAAATAAAACACCTCCGCGTTATCCACCACCCCGTCCACCACAGGTAACAAAAAGACAAAAGTCTATTAAGAAAAAATCCAAAAGCAGCCCAAAAGCACCAAAGTCACAAAATTTCACCACCAACACCTACACAAAAAAATCCTCACAAAATTGTAGTAACACACCAACAACACTTAAGATATCATTATGCAAAAACAGCACCTCAGCTTCACTAACTCAAAATCACCCCACACCTATTTTTACCACCTCCACCTCAACCTCAACCTCAACAACATCATCATCATCTACATCCTCTTTAAATAAATTCCCCACACATTCTAATCAAAATTCACCACTACTCCTAGAGAAATTCTATTTTAATGTTAATTGCAATAATACTTTACCCAAATGTTCTGCTAAATTAATGCAAAATAATACAAAATTTATTATTAATTATAATTCTGATTATGAAATAACACAATTGTCATCACCATCACCAAAACTACACCAACAAACACATCATGATAAAACTCAACATTTGTTTGTATCTTGTATTTATACCACTTGCTCTTTAATGGAATTGTCCGATAAACTTGTTTATACCTCGGAACAATTACAATTACAAAATCTCTACAATGCGCAACAACAATTGAAATTGGATCAAATTGAAAATTATGAAAATTGCTTGGAATTGGAACGTCAGACTCAAAAGCTCAATAATGCTTTGCCACTCAAAGCAAAATGCTTATCGGTGATTAACGACCCCAATGGTGGTGGAGGAATGGCAGGTCAAACTTTAGCCTCCACAGCTGATGATTTGGAATTAATGGTAGATTCTTTATATCGTAAAGGCTCTTCATCACACTCCTCTTCGTATGAGAGTGAGGTTCTTAGTAAGAAATCTACTGAATCTTATGATTCAATATCCTATCGCCAGCTAAACAATAATAATAACAACAACAATAATCATTTGAACAATAAATCTGCGCACAACAATATCAACAACAACAACAACATCAATTCCAACAACTCGTCTTCCTCCTCTTCCACCACTACCACCACTACTTCGGCAAATAATCATGCGAAAAGCAATGGCCACTCTGCAGAACTTTTGAATGGCTGCAGTGGTATAGTTACCAACAGTAGCGGTAGTGGCGATTCGTTACCTAGTATAACCAGTTCTAGTTCTACCCCTCCACCCGAGTATGAGCTAAAAGAGTTTTCTAATAAAAATTCCATTTTACCCACCCTTACCAAACATCGGGAACTGCCAGTCGATGTTCCTGATAGTTTTGTAGAAATTGTTAAAACACCCCCTCGCTATCCACCACCGGCTCATTTGTCTTCATTGACTTCACAAATTTCTTCTTGCTCTTCGGCCTCGACGGCCAATACTACCCTCACACGCATTAATTCTTGCAATAACTCGAATACGGAGTCACACAACATGAGCTTTTCACCACAGTCATTAAAGAATTACGGCTTGCAAATGCAGGAGACATCTTTAATATCGACCATGTCCTTAAATGGCTCTTATGAAGATTTTCAACAACAACAGCAACAACAGCAACAACAACAGCAACAAGGATTTCATCAATTGGGCACACAAAAACCCCAGCCGCAAGTAGCTGGAAAACATTTAGATGAGGTTTGTTATTTTTGGTTTCTACATTATTGGCAAAAGGCTTTGTATGCTTCTCTTATTGTAATTAAATTGACCCCTCCCTCTTTTCTACACTTCTCTTCTATACTTTAATAGTAAGATAAAAAGCATTTAAGACAATTAAGTAAAAGTTTGTAAAAGCTTTTTGTATATAAAATTAAAAAAAAAATTAAATTTTAAAAATTTCGAAAGGTGAAAGAGAACATTTTTGAAAAATAAAAATAGGTATAGAAATTGATTCTATAAACTTTTTAAAAATTTTTCTTAAACGTTTTTTTGAAAAAGCTTTTCAAAAAAAATTTGTTACTAAACAAAAGTTTACCCTGGTTTTTTGTGTGAAAAGAAAGAAAACAGGTCGTTAAGGCGGCAGATATTTTATAACAGAAAATGTTTAAAATTTTTAGTGAAAAAAGTTTTTAAAAGATCCTTAAAAGGATTTTTCTTTAAGATTAGCAAAATATATTGAATTAGAAGCCATTTAAAATTCGATAACAAAGTATATGTGATCGATCTTTAGTAGAGAAGAGCTTAAATTTTTTGTTTCGTAATTATATTCTATTGTATTCTTTCACCATAATTGAATAATTTTTCTTTATAAATAAACAATCAAATTAAAAATTTTTTTCAATTTAATTAAATAATTTAGAGAAATTTTTGGAGAAAAGCTAAAAGAGCAATAGCATTTGCTTCTTAGATTAATAAGATGAACACTAAAATGCTTTTCTTGTAAAAAGTTTTTTCTCTAAAATATGAAAAAAAGACTTTAATGTTTGGTCAGAAATTAATTTAAATATATAAAAAGCTTTTATACAGCGTATTACAAATTTGTTTAAAGCTTTTTGCTTATGTCTTTAAAAGTCTTAAAATTCAAATTGATACTTACCTCACCATATAGACCTTATATCTTCTTATATCGTCCTTATATCTTCCAATTGTAGTCTCGTTATCATAGTATAAAAATTTAAAACTATTCTTTGTATGATCTCTTTAACTATAACTAAAATCTATGGTATGTTATCCTTAAACAACTGAAAAATATACAGTCTCCATTTTAAAGTTTTTACTTCAATACTATTTACAACTAAAACAAAAAAACAATTATTATTAAGTGCAAATTTTATAAAAGGTTTTCCAACAAGAAATTTGTTTTTTAAAACAAAATGAAAAAAAAATTCTAAATTTCTATTGTTTTACGAAGAGAAAAGTTCGGCAATTGAATTGAATGAAAAATGATATCTGGCAAATGTCCACCACGACCACGCTGACAGATTTCGATTCTTTCATCAAAGTTTTTAATTACTTTTTGGCAAAATACCGGTCCTATTTCATTAATCAACTTACGGATTTTGTGTTTTATGCTGAAATCGATTCGATTGGTTCCGTGTAGACTCTGTCCTTAACATAGCCCCATCAAAAATAATCCAGTGCTATTAGAACCCATGATCAGGTTGACCACTGAACTGCTTATTGTCGTGAAATTATGCGATCGGGTAGTTTGGTTTCCAATAAATTGATCGTTTTATTTATTGACTGTGTGAAATGTGGCACCATCCTAATAAAAGCACATCTCAGTGATATCCACGTCGTCAATAATAGGCCAAACTTAAGGTTTTAGTATGTCGGGTTAGCATGATCCATTGACCGTTACCGTATTTCTAGCTTCATCTTAGAAAAAAAAGACCCAATGACGACTCCAGACCACATAGCGCACCGTACAGTGTTACGTTCAGAATGCAAAGCTTTCTCAATAATCACCCTATAATTTTCAGAAGCACAAATGCGGCCATTTTGCTTGTTGACATATGCCAACAAGTGAAAGTGGGTTACGTCTGACGAGATTATTTTTTCAGAAAAACCAGCCGGTTGTTGCTAAACAAATTGAGCAAATCTACGGCGATGTGATTGATTGGTCAGCTTCAATTCCTGCAACAGTTGAACCTTGTAAGGTTTCTCAAACTCAAATCTTTAAGCTAAATTCGCCTTGTAGTGCTTTTGTTAAGAAAGTCGAGGAATTGACAAATTTTGATCTGCTTAAACACTGTGGCTCACGGCTGCGATGTTCTCAGTTAAACGACCCAGAAGAACACGAGTTGGTGTTCGCCCATTTTGTATCAATCCTGTCGACTCAAATTTAACGACCAAATTCTTAAAACCAGTCTCAGTGGAACGATTATGTTGTGCGAAAATATCGCAAAATTTTACGAAATGTCACTTTAACACAACCACCATTTTCATAGTGGATTTTAATTATTTTAATGCGATTTTCATGCGAATTTAATTTCTTGTAACAATTGCCAAATATGTTACGAATACGTCAAAACGATCAGCTTGTTGAAATACAAACTTCTTGTTGAAAAACCCGATACATTAAGCATGAAAATTTAATTAAATCTTTTATTTTTGTCAACAGTTTTTAGCAAATTTAATTCTGGCTAAATTAAAAATTTAATGACGTAAATTTTATGGGAGCTTCAAAAAGCTTCCTTTAAAAATGTGCCAACTAAAACATTTAGAAACCATTTTTATTTGAAATTTGAAAAAAAATTTTATTATTATTTTACAGCATAGAAATTTAGAATTTTATCTCACGCTTCAGAGAAATTTTCAACTGAATGCATAATAAAATTTTTATTACACACAAGTGTGAATAGTTAATTAGTTTAGAAAGTTAAATATTCATATAATACTTATCAAGTGGGATAAATTCATCTCAGCAGTTATTAAGGGTTTAAATATTAAATAAACTATTTTACTCTAACGAAGTAAATAAAAATAATTTTCTTGATTTAAATCTGTTAAAGAAATTTTAATTGAAATAGAAAAAAAAAAATAAAATATAGAAAATTTACTTGTTGAGGAAACTGAAGCCATAATAGTTGAAAATAAAATTAAAACTTAAATCACAAATTTAAGAAAAAAGGAAATTTTGGAAATTTTTTAAAAGTCTTTAGGAATTAATAAATAATACCATGTTGAAGTTTTAAAATTAAACCTAACAAATAGTAAAATACATTTTTAAGCCAGTTTTTTTTTTCTTTAGTGATTGTGGAGATTTTTTAAAAACTAAACAGGAATTTGAGAAATTAAGCTAAAATTCTACAAATTCAAATTCATTGTATGAATTTTTAAAACAGTCAATTTTATGTTTTGTAAATGTAAATCCTTTTGGTTAAAGAAGCTTTTAACAGTTTCCACTACGAGGGGATTTTAGAATATTTTATAAGCTTTTTGAGATTTTAAAAATTATTTTGGTTTTACAGTTTAAGTTTTAATGCAACTGTACATTTAAATTTAGTGACTACAAATTTTAAAAAATAATCACACATTTTGAAAATTGTGTTTATTATCACACGAATTTAATTTAAAAAACCTAAAGCTTTTTTTTTAAATTTAAATCCTCAGTTTTCACTACGAGGAAGTTTTTTGGGAATTTAAATATAATTTTCAAAATAATAATTTTAAACTTTAACTTTCACTAAACACAGTCACTAATGCCTAAATATTTAATTAAATTTAACATTTGATTAAAAGGAAAATGAAAGGATTTTTAAAAAAATCACTAGGAATTCAAGATAAGCTGGAGTTTTAGCTTTATTTAACTTCAATCTATAAAAACAAGTGAAATATATGTGAAACACAAATTTTAAGAACAAAAAAAATATAAAAACAAATTTTTCTAAACATGGGAGGAATACTGGCGATTTTAAATAACCAACTAGGAATGTAAGACTTATTTACAAAAAAACATAATTTTAAGTGAATTTGAATAAGCAGGCTGATGTTGAAATAGAAAAGGACTCTAAAGTTAAATTTGCTGCTTGGGGGAATTTTTGGGATTTTTTGTAAAGATAAACAGGAGTTAATGGGAAAATTAAATTTTATTATATTTTTAAATAAGCTTTAAGATCTTTATTAATAACAAATTATTTGTTATCATATAATTTTATTTTTAATATTTAACAACTTCTAAGCAGGAGAAAAAAAATTTTAATTAATTAAATAACTAATTGCCTCATTAATCTTAATTTCTCGCTTCATGCTTCTCTCCTCATTCTTACACTTTTCTGTCATTAATTTTCATAAAAAAATTTTTCATTAAAATACTAAAACAATTGAACATTTCAATTCAAATAACACTTTTACTTAATGCTTTCATTACACAGAGTATATATGTTATAAAAATGTATTAAAAATATTTGTTTTCTTTCCAAAAAAAAACCTTAAAAAAAATAAATTACAAAATAAAACAAAAAGTTAAATGGTTCATTAAAACCTGTGCCACCGCCTCGAGACACTGTGCGCGTGGATTGCACCCCACAGCCACCACAATTGCCTGATCGTCGTGGCATAACCACGGTCAACAATCTTACATTAGCGCCCCAACAAATAGCCCAAATTGTTGAACCAACCCTGGAGCAGTTGGATAGTATTAAAAAATATCAGGTGAGTTTACACACAACTAAATAAATATTTTATTGAATTAAATTTTTACATAAATAAAGTTTTTACTATAAAACCAAAGAAAACCATAAAGAAAGCTGGGAAACGTTTAAATATGTTTTTAAAAATTTATTAATTATTTTATTTATTATTTAAATTTATTAAGGTTTTGTTTAATATGTAAGCAGGCACCGTTTGCCAATTTGAAGCCTGAAAGTATACTTCAGTTTTTTGGCGTTATTAATATTAAAATTAAATGGTTGCAGTGCTGCCAGATAATTTATGCACTTGCGTTGTAACAAGAAATCGTCACTTAAATTTTTTTTTCATATTTTTATTTGCAATTTTTTTTTTAATAATAAGCAAATTATCTAAAAGAAAAATAAATATTCACATGAGTCTTAACCTACATTAAGGCTAAAGACATATTACATTAGTGCCCTTTAGTCTGAGTACAATTATAAGTATGCAATTATATGTTTATATGTACACAAATTCATTTTCTATATATACCTATTTACATTGACTATTTTAAATATTCACATCCTTATTTTCTGAGCGGAAAGTCAAGCACGTGAAGCCTTTTTAATCTATGTTCTTTCTCGCTATCATCTAGTAAAAATAATAGCAAGCGGGTTAGAATGGTTACTAAGACTTTCAAGGTACCTTGAGCTGTAAACGTTAATTTCATCTTCGATCTTTGATATATAAAGGGTGTTTTTTTAAGCCCGATAGAACTTGAAATTGTAAAAAATAACATAAAAAATTCAAATTGTAATCAAAATTTCTTTTTTATTCGAAGGATCAATACGTGACATTAACATTTGAAAATGATTTCGGGCATATGGGCACTGCGGCTGTTCTTGACGAAGCGCATTCTGGACGTCCAATTTTGGGCCACTTTTTCGAGCACTGCTGGGCGTATGTCACGAATAACACGAACAATGCTGTCCTCCAAGGCGTCAATTGTTGCTGGTTTATCAGCATAAACCAGTGACTTCACGTAGCCCCACAGGACATAGTCGAGTGGTGTCAAATCACACGACCTTGGAGGCCAATTGACAGGTCCATTTCTCGAAATCAACTCATCGCCAAATTTTGATTTCAATAAGTCGATGGTTGCGTTCGCTGTATGGCACGTAGCGCCATCCTGTTGAAACCACATCTCGTCCGGATCAATGTCATCCATATTTTCAAACAAAAAATCATTGATCATGGTGCGGTAAGGATCTCCATTGGCCGTAACGCGAGCTCCGGCCTCATTTTTGAAGAAATAAGGTCCGATGATGCCACCAGCGTGAAAACCGCACCAAACGGTGCATTTTTCTGGATGTAATGGAGTCTGTAGGGTCTGTTGTGGATTGGTCTCACTCCATATGCGGCAACTTTGCTTATTAACAAACCCGTTAAGCCAAAAATGCGCCTCATCGCTGAACACAATTTTGCGATAAAACAACGGGTCAGTTGCCAACTGCTCTAGAGCCCAATCGGCGAAAGAACGACGCATATAATGGTCTCGTGGCTTCAATTCCTGCACCAGCTGGATCTTATACGGGTGTAGGCCGAGATCTTTGCGCAAAATTTTCCACGTAGTGGACGGACAGAATTGACGGACGAATTGATAAATTTGGATCTTCTTCCACACTTTCGTTTACAGTGGCGATATTCTCTTCAGTACGCACATTCCTTCGACGTGTTGGTGTCATTGCATCCTCTAGAGAGTATGTGGTACGAAATCTATCGACAGTTCGACGAATGGCTTGTTCAGATGCACGATTATGTACGCCATAAAAATGACGAAGTCGTCTATAAGTTGCGCGAATCGACGACTGATTTTCAAAGTAAATTTGGATAATTTCGTAGCGTTGTTCAAGCGAGAGTCTATTCACTATGATTTGTCAGAGTATACTGAAACAAATAAAAAAAAATGTTTCATCAAAATTTCATTTTTTGTGTTACTTTTTACAATTTAAAGTTCTATCTAGCTTAAAAAAACACCTTTTATAAATCTCTATAAATCTACTATCATTCTAAGAGTTTTTGATTGATATCGTTGAAGTATTTCTAAGTTGGACTTGCTAACAGTGCCCCACAGTAGAATTCCGTATGTCCATATCGATTTTAAAATAGTTTTGTATATAAGTACTTTGTTTTCTAAACTTAATTTTGATTTTCGTCCCAGCAGCCAATGCATTCGCTTTGTTTTAATATTCAGGTAATCCCTTTTTGCTTTTATATGTTGCTTCCATGTTAGCCTTTTGTCAAGATGCATGCCAAGATATTTCACACAATCAGTTTTTGGAATTTCTTCATTGTTCAGTAAGATCGGAGGAGAAATGCCTCTTCTTAACGTAATGATAATATAATTAGACTTTTCAGTATTAATTGAAATATTTCATCTTTTAAACCAGTTCGCCATACTGTCTAGGTCACTTTGCACCTGGTTTTAGGTCACTAATGCAGAAATATTACTCGCCATTAACGCTGTGTCATCCGCATATGTTGCAATAGTAACATTATCATTTAACGGCAATTCGGACGTATATAATGTATATAGAACTGGGCCCAGTACGCTTCCCTGAGGAATACCAGCTTTTATGTCACAAATATTCGAAGTTTCATCATTTATTTTTACGTAGAAATAACGATTTTGTTGGTAGGATTTAAGGACCAAAAAGAATGGTGCTGGAATAAACATTTTTAGTTTGTATAAAAGACCTACATGCCATACTCTGTCAAAGGCTTCTTTGACATCCAAAAAGACAGCAGAACTGCAATACTGTTTCGTTTCTAGAGCATTTCTAATAACATTTACGACTCGGTGACATTGTTCAGGTGTACCGTGCTTGTGACGGAATCCAAATTGATGCTCAGGAATAATATTTTTGGTGTTTAAGGCTGACTGCAACCTATGGAAAAACAACTTTTCAAAAATTTTTGAGAATGTAAGCAAAAGACTTATTGGTCTATAAGACTTAATATCATTTTCAGGCTTAGAAGGCTTATGAAACATCATTATTTCTGCACATTTCCATTGTGTTGGAAAGTGATTAAGTCTAAGTATCGAGTTGTAAATTGTTGTTCGAAGAATAATGGCTTTTTTAGGTAAATTTTTGATGTCATTTACAGATTCGACTCTTTCGATTGTTTAATTTTGAAATTTCTCGGTTGACTTCATCTGAGGATATGTGCTTAATTGGTAAGTCCATTTGTCACGGTATGTCCAAGAAGGCAGAAGTGATATCATTCAGAACAAGAAACAATCTAGGCAGAATACTACGGAATAAAACAACCGAGGCAAATATACTAGACAAACAAGGAGTGTACAAATTATAGCTACATCGGACAAACAGGACGAAAAATTAAGACCAGATTTAGGGAACACATCAGAGACTATAACAAAAAACTACGAGAACCAAAATCAACTTCAGAATCAAACTTTGCTAACCATATATTTAACAACAAATGTACACCAGGACATATTAAGACAACGGTTAAACTGCTTCACACACAGCACAAAGGAAGGAGACTAAATGTATTAGAAAACATGGAAATATACAAACAAAAAACATTTGACCGACGAATAATAAATGAACAAATAAACACTGCTTCGGACACAATATTTGAACCGTTGAAACATTTTTACAGGAAAACAAACACTATACCAATACAAAAACGTTACGCAGGTGCGCAAGACCAAGGCAATAAAGAACATCATAAACGTACAATTACAGATTATTATGTCACATAAAAGAGGGAAAAAGGAAAAAACCCAATAGGCCCTCAAACGAGGGCCTCGAAACACCACCACGATACTTCCGAAGGGCCTACCTCAATAATCAGTCAGAGAACAACTAAAAATCTAAAGAGACAATTAGCGGAACTCTGGGGCTTTACTGATTCCCGTGGAAACATAGTGATTGGGCTTCCTTTTACCCCCGCAAGACACAAGTCTAGATGGTTGTGTGATCCATAAAGGCTTATAATGTGCCCCCGGATGGAAGCTCTTCTCTCATAACGTATTTCATAATATCGACTATTACTGACTGCGAATTAAGTCTTCTTCTTTTCACATTTTTTTTTAAGTTAACAAACATTTTATGCCATTTAATTTTAGGTTTTGTTGTTGTCATATTTTATTTATTTATTGTTGTTGGCATTTGTGGTCAGTTTAAATAAATAACCAACTGCTGACCATATTAATGGCCTGCAATTGAAGTTAACAGAAAATTAAAAAGCAAAAAAAAATATATAAAAAAAAAATTTAGCAAAAAACATAATAATAACTTAGCAGCATTGAGTTATGGTCTTAAACTTTAACATTTTTCTTTATAAACATTTAGTATAACACGGCTGCAAAACACATAAATCGCTGCTCAAGAATAGAACGATTCCTAGAAAGAAAATATAAAATTATTAAAATTCAGTAACTAATTTAATATTTTAAAACATAATATGACATATACGAGGGCAAACCTAAAAGTAAATATAAACAATTTCTTTATTTATAAAATAGTAAAGTTAAATTTTAAGTCAAGGTTTGCATTATCTGGAAATCTGAATTGGTTGACGACATCCTTTAAAATCAAAGTTTGCTTTTAATACACATGACTATAACCACTGACATTTATTCATGGGATTGAGGCCAAGTGCATACATACGATTTGCGCAATATGCTCTTGTTTGAAGAAGAAATTATAATGACGAAGCAATAAGCCTTTACAAAACGCCTGAAAATCCTTTTTTTTATTTTAATTCTGTTTATCCTTACTTTCATCTCCACGCTTTTTAACCACTGACAACCAAGCCTTTTTATAACTTCTCGATACAAGAAATATATTAAGGAAAAACTCAAATTAGATTTAAGTTGCTAAATTTGCGCAGAGTCTATCTAGAGCTTTTGTAAGCTCTTTATCAAATACCGAATTCGGAGCGATATTTTTCACTAAATGATGAGTCAAAGGCGTTACAATGTTAAGATTACTGAATTAAGCAGGCTGACATTTTAATTTCCTTGCTTAAAAGAGTCACAAAAATAATGAGTCATGGCCGTCATAATGTTAAATCCAGCTCTCAATTTATTGTATTTCTTTCTTCAATAAAACAGTTAAGACCATTGTAGAGACAATAATATTGTTATTTCCTGTACTAACTGGCTGGTTTGTATTTGATGGCGAGCGCTTTCGAAGCGAATGCATCATTCTCAAGCCGCGGTTTAGTTTGTACTGGTGAGTCAGTGTTGGCGTTCAGGCAGTTCTGTTATTAGGTTCGTATATATTCAGGTAAGCATAATACCAGCCACCTGGCATTTGTATGCAAAGTGAATTTATCGATACCTCCGTCTTTTATCATTATGTAGGTACAGGTGTCCGTCTGAGGGTGTTTTTCGTTTGCCCGTTTGCATGAATAGTTTCAATGGTGTGAAAATTGTGTCTGAGGTCATGTTTACCTGCTCGTTTATAATGTAGTTGTTGAATGTTTTTGTTTTGTAGATTTCCATATTTTCAAGAATGTCTAGTCTTCGTTCTTTTTTGCTAGGATGTAATAATATCATACATTCATCTATTTCCCTTGGTGTGTGTCCGTGAGTGTCAAGGTGTAATGCAAAGTTTGAATCTTCTCTTTTCCGTTTGTATGAGCGTATGTGTTCTGTAAACCTTGTTTTTAGTGTTCGTCCAGTTTGCCCTATATAGGTTCGTTTGCAGGTACAGGTAAGTCTCTATATCCCGGTGGAATTAAATTTGTCAGTTGTTTCTGTCGTTGTTCTGAGATAATGTCTGAGGGTGTTTCCACTTTTTAATGCTGTGAGTATTTCTTCTTTGTGAAAAAGGTTAGTTAGTCTGTATATTTCTAGTCCTGTGTAAGTAAAAGTTTGCCATCGTGTTGTATCGGCCGTCTCTATGACTTCTCTATTGTAGAGACCCTTGACCATAACCTTACCAGCTAGGTGCCCCTGTAGGCTAGTAGGTAGTCTACTAGCTTATTAGTCTGGCGGTTGTGGGTTCGATCTGGGTTGTTTTTTCACTTCAATAATAAATATTGACTATCGGTGGGATTGCTCAGTGATAAAGGCAAGGTCACTGGTCGCTGTGCTATCTTATACGAGTGTTAATTTCCGTAACTATCCTTCTACTTTCACCACCTGTCTCATCTCTTCTCTATCCCTTTCCCAAAGAATGTAGCACGGTACTTCACTAAATAGGCATTGTTGCCTGAAGTGCTACTATTCTTTTTAACAAAAAAAAAAGTTATTACTTCTACCACTAACAAGTGTGGTGTCTTTGTGAACAGAATATAAAGAGCTAGCAGTAGTAGTTTCACCTGTATATATAAACTCTTTTATAAATATTTAGTCTATGTATTCAAGATCCTTAAAGACATTTAAACAGTAATTAGTAATAGTAAATAAAACTTTAATTTAGTTATTCAAATATAACCTCACATTACATTTAACAGTCTAAAAATTTAAAGAAAAGTCATCACAATTATATAATTTATTAAGCTCAGTACAAATTCTTAAAAGCGGGTCACTGTTGGCATAATTTGATGTGATTACTATAATTAACAGTGAATTAAAATAGCGCGTAGGATGAAATGGAATGCTAACTGTGTGATTCGATTTACATCCGCGCCTGGCCATGAAGCCTTAATCAGATGGTGGATTAAACCACTGCATAATTTGGAACGTCATGCTCGTCCTTGGAAGCCGAAGCTATAATTCTATGCAACAGAACTTTCTAGTTGCAACTTTGATGATTCCAGAGCAGGGCTGCAAATCATTACTCCTTGCTTAAGAGTTGGAGACTTTCCAACTCCTGTCCAGAACATATTTCTAGCATGCTCACTGGACTGGATCATTCATTCACCTAGCGTGTCATTAACGGCGAAATGATCCTGGCCACCATATTAAACAAAAGACCTGATACGGGGCCGCGAAACCACAACCACCACGATACTTCCATATAGGGGCCAACCTCAATAATCAGCCAGAGAACAGTTAAATGTCTAAAGAGAACTCTGCGAGCTTACTGATTCCCGTGGAAATAAAGTGGAGTTTCCAGTTGTGCTCCTGCTGACTTCAGGGGACTGGGCTACCTTTTTCCCCCAGTTGCACTGTGTCTAGATAGTCGAAGTTCTATAAAGACCATATATATGTGCCGCCGGAGGCTATGGAATGCTAAATGATATATTGCTAATCAAAAAGCCTGAAATGACATTTCCTTTTATTAAATTTAAAACAAAAGGTGACATTTAACATTATTCTTCGGCTTTTTAGGGTTGGCCGCTTTATTAGAGCAAGGGATTCCACTGTAAGTGTGGAAGATAAAATAATAAGAAATGCTTTTGCACCTACCATGCTATTACTATAGACTTTATAAATTGGATCCTAAATTATAGAACCATTTACCAGAATATTTCTGACAAGAGAAGTATAACGATGTTTTGTGACATATGGGGTCACTAAACCCCGCCTAACTTTTTATAAATCCAAGAACTGCAGTGGCTAATGAAATGTGCCTGGACGCTAAGTCCAGGAAAATACTAAGATCTGAAACTGAATTCAGTTTTTCTAGTTCGTAGTTGTTCAAAATATATTACACATCTTCCAAAGAAACACATATTAAGGTAAAACTCCATAAGGTTAATATTACATCAGGAACTAAACGCATCTACGTCCTTTTGCAGGAGAATATGATCAGCTTGACGATTATATGTTCGAAATATCTCCATGTCGTCTGCTTATAATAGAACGCTTGAATATGTAATCGCATTGGGTAGATCATTAATAATGAAGACAAATAATAAAGAACCCAGATGGCTATCCTGTGGCATACAAGATGAAACAAAAATTTCTTTGAACCTTAGCGTGTTAAAACGAACTTTTTGAGTTCTGTTTAAAAGATATGAATTAATCCACATAAGTAAATTGTTTGTAAATCCCATAAGTTTAAGTTTCCGTAGCAGAAGCTTATGGCTGACCTTATCAAATGCCTTACTAAAGTCGGTGCGAATGACATCAGTTTGTTTTCGTTAAACAAATCCCCGATTGCTTAGCGTTGTTAATTCCAAAAGAATAGTAACGGTTGAACAATTCCTTCTAAAACCATGCTGAGTATTGTGGACTATTCCTTTTCTTCTCGGACCAGTACTCAGGGAATGAGCCCTACTCATGCAACGCGTTGTACCACAACTACGAAATTAAGGTGCCCCTGTAAGCTAGTAGGTAGTGTACTAGCTTATCAGTCTGGTGGTTGCCGGTTCGATTCCCGATAAAGACCTTGGCTGCTTTCAGTACAAAAAAATAAATTAAAAATTGACTGTCGATGGGGTTGCTCAGTGATGAAGGCATAGCCACTGGTCACTGTGCTATCTTACACGACAGTTAATTTCCGATCTCTTCTCTATCCCTTCCCTAAAAGAATGTAGCACGGTTGTGACTAAATAGGCATTGTTGCCTAAACTGCTACTTCTCTTTAAAAAAAAAATAGTTTATGGGGAGGGAGTGCGGAGTATTCGATTCTGTTCGCCGAATCACACTAAAAGATTTAAAAAACCCCCTCGACCTAAAAATAAAAAAAATGTAACAAAATATTTAGTCCAACTCGCATAGCTAGAGGAGTGTTGGTTAAAAAATCTTCCTCTTCGTTACAGCTTATTCAGAGGCAACAACAAAAAAAATAATTCTTTTTGCTTTTAAAAGTTGAATTAATATTTTATTGCAATAAAAACTCTCATTTAATTAACATTGTTAATTCCAAATGATTAGTAACGGTTGAACAACCTCTTCCAAAACCATGCTGAGCACGAAACGAAATAGATGAAACTTGATGGGAAAGGTGATCAGTAACAGTTTTTTTCAAAAAGTTTAGTTTTAGCGCTCAATTTAGCAATACCTCTGCAGCTGGCAACATTATTCCTACAACCATTTCAGGAAAATAACCAAATTTCAGTGATATAGTGAAGGTTATTTTAAGAGGTTTTGCTAGTGCAACTCGAAATACCTTCCGTACCATATTTATCTGAAAATTTAAGATTTTTAAATAGTTAATTAAATATTCTATTTTGTTAAAGACACAAGTGTCTTTAACAATGCATTAACTAGATTGTGGCATGGATGCATGACTCCGTAAGCTTGTAAATACAAATCTAGCCAAAGTCACGAATTTAGAAACGCAAGACACAAAATATGGAAAAGTAAAAATTTACAGCGTCAGTCGTCTGGGCTAGCAGGAGCTCGAAACTACGAGAGACATAGTGCTCTCGAAGTCCGACCAGTGACTAATTACACACATACAGGTACCACGGGAACTAGTTTGTCCTCAAGGCTACGGCTCTGTTCTGGTTATTGGTGGGGCACCTCGAGGAGCAACATTGTGGCTGTGGTTTAGTCGGGCTTTGAGGAATGTTCTCAACAGATTTTAATTGAAAAAGTTAACATCGAAGGTCCTAGCTTGCGCATGCAACAGGACTAGGAGTTAGATAGTCTCTAGCCCTTCAGTAAGGAATGGAGGCACAGCCCTGCTACCGTGCACTCGAAAATTGCTACTAAGGCGTGCATGCACCTAGTATGTATGCGTCTCAGGGCGTGGATGGATGCTTTTTCCTACATTCGTAGTATGACCACCGTCAGATTAAGGTCTCGCAGCCAGGTTTTGACGTTAATCCTATCATATCTGTATCTGTTTTGCGGCAATTATTTAAGAGCACAATTTTTTTCTATAAGGAAAGAACAATTTAAATAGTGAGTGACCTTTGTGGAGAGAATTAAAGAAAATTACAATTTTTCATCTGCAGATTATCGCATTGTTTTAGTTTTTCGAGAAGCAGCAACAAGAAAATATTGTCATTTCACATTAGAAATTAAATGATTGAACTCCAAATAAAAACATATAAATTTTGCGTTCTTCTAGATTGTTAAAACGAGAACACTTTGATACGCCTTGCAATGCAATTGCCAGTGTTGTAAAGTTTGAAGCTTTATTTAATTTTCCGGATCTGTTAACTATTCAAGGCCTCCTTGCATTACACGGAAAATTTTTAGTTGATAATTGCCTAAAATTGCTTGCTAGATCTACTAATTTCTAAGGCACCATCGTATGTTTATATTAATACTTTCATTGTTTTGAAAAAAGAACAAAGACCGTAAATAACAAATACTTGCAACTTGTTTTCAAAACTATATGAACATTCGTCAGTCATCTCAATGGAAATGTATTTAAGGAATTAAAGGTTTTATTTTGTTTCGTGTTTTGCTGTGTTTCTTTTTGAAACAAAACGAAACAAAACAAAACTTGACATATAACTGGTCTCAGAAAAGACATTAAAATGTTGTCTTCTTATTTATTTTTTATTATTGTTTTTTTTTCATTCATATGGAAATTAAAGCAGGTGGTGGTGCCACACATGTTTTTGTTATATTTAAATTTTTATCTTCTTTATTTAAGTCGTTTTCTCTCAAGTATATTTTTTAAAATTTATTTATTTAAATATTTTAAATGAATGTGTTATTTTTTTTCTTTTATTTAAAAAGAAACTGTCACATTTTTGTAATGATGTCAACTATTTTGAGTTGAGCAATAAACTGCATCTTTAAAGAGAAACAACAACACTCTTGTACCACTTGGCTATCATATGAATGCAATTTAACAGTGATATCTTAATCAGTTTGGTAAATTTATACACATCGTAATATTAAGGGATATGGGGTACTTATTTGGTAGAAAGCTCTGCCCGTAAATATTTTTTATAGACAATTATGACTAATGAACGCAGTCTTACAAGGTTCAACTGGTACAGAATTTTAAGTTGATCGAACATTCAAATCACAATAGATTCTCTCAATTTATTCAAAAACAATCGTTTTCTGGTTTTTCTGAAAAAAATTTTTTTTTTGAGACGAAGCCTATTTTCACTTGTCAGGATATGTCAATAAGCAAAATTACCGCATTTGGACTTCTGAAAATCCAAGAGCAATTATTGAGAATCGAAATCTGTCAGCGTGATCGTGGTGGACATTTTCCAGATACCATTTTTCATTCATAAGTGCCGAACTTTTCTCTTCGTAATACAAGAAAAATTTGAATCATTTTAATCTAAATTTATTTAATTTTGTTTTAAAAAATAAACTTCTTATTGAAAAACCCTTTAGAGATGTTATAACATAAAAAGTTTCTACAAAAAAATTTGCCTAATGAAAATTTTTTATAGAAAAATGACTAATGGTTTTTTTTGTGAAAACATTATACATCAGGGCTACCGCAAGCCACCGTTGTTCCTTCTACCATTTTTGTTATATTTCTAAACGAGTTTCTTTGTCCAACTTTCAACTCTGTATACTCTTTCGCAGATAACAGCACTATTTAACATTCGTATTCATTCAGTAATAAAACGAAACAGTTGAAGGTGGGTTCTAAAAGGCAAAACCAGAATAATACGCTCAAGCAAGATCTCGCAACAATCTCTGAATGGGGTTGTGATACTTCATTCCATGCGGTATTCATACTATTTATACCACCAATATCTGTCCAAAAATGAAATACAGCGTCTCAAAATCTGTTTTGGGAGTTGCTCGAGCGCATACAAAAGAGGGCCAAGAGGCTCATTGGGGACAGTAGGCTATAGAACTCTATTGATTCTCTAACGCATCGACGCAATGTGGATTACTTTTCACTGTTTTATCGTTACTACAATGGTAAGTGCTCTAATGGAATGGGGGAATTTTTTTCCCTTAATTGCACGTTTTTACGTTTAACACGCTCTACATTAAGAGTTCATCCATTTGTGGTAGTGAATCGCAGTACGCATTGTAGGAAAATTCCTTTTTTTCCAGAACAGTTCGATGTGGACTAAAGTCTCTCCAGAGGTCTGTCGAAATGTAGGAAAATTCAAATCGAATGCCCACAAAAACTACGCCCTCTTTCATCCTCCCCATAACCTAATTTCCTAGTTCTGCCGCATGAGTAGAGTTCATTCACTGAGTGCTAGTCCGAGAAAAAAAATATGTATTTTGCTGTTGAATTATTATTATTATTGCTGAAGACAATTTTCTATAGAAAAATACTGAATGATAGAATTTGTTTTATAGAAAAATTATGATTGATTATTTTTTTTGTAAAAAATGCATAATTTTGTTGTAGAAAAATGCCTAATGAAATTTTTTGTAGATAAATTACGACATGAAAAATTTGATACGGAAAAATGATATGAAAATTTTCTACACCGAAAAATTATAACTGAATGACATTTATGTTTATCACATTATTCCCTAACATTTACCACTTTATGAGACAAGAAATATTGAAAATAGAAAGTGTTTTTATGTTTTCGAAATGTTTGCGGTGTTTTGTTATAGTAGCGTTTTTAAGGTTTGTTTTCTTTTTGTTTAAATGAAAACTCTCATTAAATCAATTTGGCTGAAGATATAAGACTCTTAAATTTTCCATACAAAATTTGGGGTAAAATCCACTAGTGAGCTTATATGAGCTGTAGTGATATGGTCATGTGGATATGCTTTCCCCCGTTGTAATACATTTCAAATATATTTTTTTTTAATAATAAATATTTTATGGGAATATCATTGACGTAGTTTATAATTATAATATTTTAAATCAGTTTTTTGTTGCGTCTGTCTGATTTCAAATGTATTAAACTCAAAGTCACATTTTTTCCCGTTTTCATGCATATATTTATGCCACATTAATAATTTGTTGTTGAATTTTATTGTAAAGATTTCACAGTTGTAAATATAAAGGGTCCGCCATCTGAGGTTTTTTTTCAACTAGTGCTTATTTCGTGAATGGTAACACTTAGCTCATGTTTGATTCAACAGATAATTAGTTTTATCCTTCCGCTAAACGAATATGGTTGTGTATTCGTTTGAACAACGCTTCGCTAAGTGGGCCAGCGATAGACTGCCGATTTTGCAAAAAAATCATCTTTTCAGGTGAAGCTCATTGAAGCTTCCAAAATTAGTCACTGTTTGGTGCGGATTTTGGTCTAGAGGCATAATTGGGCCATTTTTCAGGAGTCAATGGCGATCGTTATTGGCCCATGTTGAACGAATTTTCGTTCACAAAAATTGAAGAGAAAGATATTGGGAACATTTGGTGTCAACAGGACGGCGCTATATGCCACACAGTCGAAACTGTGTAGTTTTGTTTATAGTATTTAAAACAAAAAAAAGTTATTTGGCAGACCCTATATTTTATTTTGTTTCATTTTTTCAAGCAGTTTAACAAGTTTAGTAAAATATTGTTGCTTTGGCTAATTAGTACTGAAACTGAAGAGGTTTCTTTAAAGGAAAACGAATTAGAAAATAGTTAAAACACATCCGACAAAAAAATTATGACATTAAATTTACCCACAAGTTAAGAAATTATAAATGAAATCCTTTAATAGATAAAAATCTTCCCGACTGTTTTTCTGGCTACAACCAGGAGACGAAAATAGAGAACACGAAATTGTTGCTAGTGGTTTATTTTGTTATATCTGTAATGATTAAAATAAAAACCAAATACAAAGATGTCATGACAGTGGATTCTGCTTAAGAACAAACACATGTTGCTTGGCGCACTACCTAACGCAATTATATTGTAACGAGGATAAATCAAAAGGAGAAGAATTGTTTAGTTGTTTTTAATTTTAATATTTATTCCTGAGCTCCTCACTTAGAGCTCGAAGGTATGTTTAATAATTAATAATAATTATGATTATGATTGCTTTATGCTTAATTTCTACAGCTTATATACTAACAATGAAAATAATCTAGATTCTAGGTTTGATTGACGTCACTCCATTCTTACTTCATTTTCTTATACTTAACTACATACATTAATATAAATATTACTAAGTTATAATAAAATACTGTACAATGACATGAATGTATTTAGTGTAATTATCAACAAAACTGACCTACATATAAATATAGAGAAACTCAATGTCATCAAAAACACTTCCGCATGCAGTGTTCCCATTAATATCCATGCATAATATAGTAACAACAACAATACAGTACAATTAAATTATGCTGATGATCAATAAATTGGTTACAATAAGTGATTCGGTAATATTTATTAATACAAACGTTTTGGCAATTAAGGTCTCGTTGTTTCTCTGCTTATGTGTCAATTATGCCAATTGGTTATTCACACTACAATATGGTTGTACTGGAAAATAAGGGGAAAGCCAAATTTTGTGTTCTTGATCAAGGAAAAAGTGTTTAATTTGATTATATTCTTCATCTACAAAATCGCGAGTATTTAAAATGTTTAAAATGTCTTCTATGCCTTTTAAAGAAACGTTTGCAAAATGTTTCATTTGTTTTCATACACGGTGAATATGACAAAGAAATTTACTCCCCGGGGGCACATTTATCGGTCTTTATAGAATACTTGGCTATCTAGACCTGTGCAACTAGGGGAAAAAGGAAGTCCAGTCACCTGAAGGCAGCAGAGGTCAACTGGGAACTCCACGTCATTTCCACGGGAATCAGTAAGCTCGCAGAGTTCCGTTATTTATCTCTTTAGACATTTAACTGTTCTCTGGCTAATTATTGAGGTTGGCCCCTATATGGGAGTAACGCGGTGGTTGTGGTTTCGCGGCCCCATAACAGACTGGTTAGTTTTATATGGTGGCCAGGGTCATTTCACCGTTAATGATACACTAGGTGAATGATCCAGTCTAGTGAGCATGCTAGACATGTGTTCTGGACAGGAGTTGGATAGTCTGCAACTCTTCAGCAAGGAGTGATGATTTGCAGCCCTGCTCTGAAATCATTAAAGTTGCAACTAGGAAAAACCTGTTGCTAGAATTAATCTTCGGCTTCCTAGGACAAGCATGACGTTCCAATTTATGCAAAGTGGTTTGACCACCATCTGATTAAGGCTCCATAGCCAGGCGCAAATGTATGTAAATCATATCACGCAATAACAAAGAAATTTTCAAAATAATCAAACTTCCCGCACAAAGAAGCCAGTTCATTTCAGTTTCAAACTTAGCTTAAATAATTGAATGCTTTCTGTTAAGTGCTGATGATTTTGAGTGTTATGAAAGCAACTTGAAGACAAGTCGACAAGGAAATTTACTGAAAAGCGGAAATGTACCTGCACAATTTTTCTTTTCACAAAAATTTAATGTCGCTTTAATATTTTACCTGGAAAATTTTTTTTAGCGTTAAAAATAGGAACTTTAGAATAGAAAAGTTATATTCGATTCGAACTTTCTAACACTGAAATTGGCGGCAGGAAAGATGTTTTAAAATTCTGCATACAAATTTACGTTTATGTCATCAATGATGGATTTCAATTCTACACAATTTAAAGGCTTAATAATTTTAAGTTTTCTAGAGAGGAAAGATAACTCACATATACTGGCGATTCTTTATTGTTTTATTATTCGTATCTCCAAAGCAAAAACCAAAATCGATGAGGGCAAGACAAGTACAAGACAGGAATTAACGATGCAAGATTTTATATGTTACAGGAACAAAAATTACGTGGAGTAAACAGGCAAAAACAACGTCAGACTTCACGTCAACTTTCAAATCACGCGAATATAAATTTCTGAAAGAATTATCCATCGTTGCCCCAGTCATGTGAAAGATACCACCGTCCACAAACTGGCCGTTGTCTCAGCTTCCACTTGCTTAAACCTCGATAACTTTTTGCTCCAAAGAAAAAGTGTTGTAATCTATTGGACTCATTTAAGCCACCAAATCAAAAAATCAATTAGTCCTTCCTAATCTGGAAATATCATATCACATGCACTCTCCCATTAGGTACAAAAATGGCATCGCGGTATTACTTCTGCCTCACTCTGTACATACAAACTACTGACATTTTCATTTGCGAAGTTACTTCTACTCTTTCGTAAAAGTCTCGCTAGCTATTTTCAGAAATTTTCTATGTCTCGCTTCAAGAGCGATAATATAACAGATAAGTTTATACAAAAATTTTTGTATGAATTTCGTTACTATAAATATTCGAATACAAGACTTAAACTTTAATAGCCATGGAAATATGAAAATAATACGAGGCAAGTATTTAAAGTACAAAAATCTCAATATTCTCAATTTAAAATTAAATATGTTTAAAAAAGTTTTTAAATTTTAAAAATATTGTTGCGCATGCGTTTTGCTTAAGTTTTAAAAGAAAAATAATTAGGCAATATAGTAAACAAAATAACTGGTTATGCTGTTTAATAACTGTGTACTTTTCTAAAAAAAAGTTATATACGCAAGACAACAACAACTATCTTTAAATAAATTCCATGAAGAAACTTTAACAGCATAAAAACAAAAAACATTGAGTGAATAACATAAGAACAATAAAATGTGATACAGAGGAAGTAGAAAATTCTTAATTTTTCTAAACCTCTAGCGGACAAATCTAAAAGACAGCATCTGAGTGGTCAGTTAGTTAGTTAAAATATAGATCTCGTGAAGTAAATTGTTGTTGTTTTTAGTAAATTGTTGTGTAGTGCCAAAGTACAAATCTTACTTTGTGTGTAGTTAAAGTAAATAAACTTGTAATTAATCTGAAAACGCTAAAATCTGGTGTTATTTCTTTTACAATAAAGAACTCAGTAACAATATAACGTTTATAAAAGATATAAACGTAACAATATTTTTATTAATAACGGTATTTATACAAAAATTATATACATTTTTAAAAATTAAATAAATTTTTTAAAATTAAATAAATTTATGAAAATTTAATAAATTTTTTAATATTTCGTCGTTTTTATTTAATTTAATTTTTTATATAAAAATTTCTTATATTTATCTTTTTTTCCTGAAGGTCCCACTCAGGATCTTGTGTATACAAATTTATTTATGGAATATTAAATATAATTATTATATAAAAATTTTTAAAACAATCACAAACAAATTTATTTAATTTTACACTTAAGTCAACTTTTGCCAACCACTTTCGACGAATATTTGTACGGAAAAGAGCGTTTAGTCGCTTTTCTAATGCATTATAACTTGACAAATTTTCACAGCTGAATGAGTGTATAAAATTTCACTAAAATGTTTTAGCCAAATGAAAGATATGAATTATTATAATTATTTGGGTACGGTTTTACGTCGACCCTCGTCAAATTTGGTTTGTAAACAAACCAGTTTCAGCTATTTGTCATCTTCAGTGTTGTCTTTATACTCGTGAATATAAATTATTTCTCACTTTTTGATTCAAACCTTTGGCCTTCCATTATTCCACTTTTGTATTTCCCCCGGGGGCACATGATAGTCTTTTTGGAACCTACTATTCCATTTAGACTGGTGTCTTGCGGGGTAAAAGGGAGCCCAGGCCCATCAAAGGCTAGTAGGAGTCACCTGGACAATCCACATATTTCCACGGGAATCAGTACGCTCGCAGAGTTCACTATTTCTCTCTTGAGACAATTAGCTGTTCTCTGACTGGTTATTAAGGTTGGCCCCTATATGGGGGTATCGTGGTGGTTGTGGTTTCGAGACCCTCGTGAGAGTTTGTGGGTCGGATCATTAAAATGAACACAATGAATGGTTCAGGTCCAGTGAGTATGAATGCCGTCGTGTTCTTAATTATATTAAGCCCACTTCGGGCTTTTAAAATTGCTACTAGGAGTGACCGGAGGATATACGTATTCGATGGCCTCCTAGGGCGTGAATGACGTTTGCAAATTATTGAAGTGGTTTGACCACCACCTGATTATGAGTACCTAGTCGGTGCAGATGTAAATCAAATCACATCAATTCCACTTTTGTATTTCGAAAATCTGATAGAGTTTATTTAGGTGCCACCCTGTTATAAAAATTGAAAATTTTAGCGGCGCCGCAGAAAGAATTCACAGACCTAGCAATAGATGTGTCCTAAATATGTAATTTTAATCAGTGCTATTCAACTTTTTGAACGCACATTCGACATTTGTTCAAAATTCTCAAGCTCCTACAAAGTGTATGAAACAAGTGTATGAAGTGCGACAGTAGCGCATAGACAATTTTAAAAGTGCGTGAAGTTGGTTGCTTTGTAGAAATGTTTCAGTTATTTTCTAAAACTAATGCAAATTAGTTATTTTCAAATTAATCTAACGTATTTATCTCATTCTTTTTTGGCTTATAACAAGATATGACAGTCTGACAGTGAATTAAAGCCTTAATGTTTTTTCTTTAATGCTTCAATAAACTGTGTGTTTTGCTTCACTCCGTTTTTAAGGAATGACTTCGTGAATTACAAATATTGCGAATAAACCCCTAACCCTTTCAAATAAATATTTCTCAAAATTATTACTTCTACTACGTTTACTTTAATATGTGAAAAATGTAGATTTTAAACCACCCTCGTTTAACCGAACTTAACCAACTTTACGTTTTGCCATAGCAACACTGGTTACAACACAACAACAACAAAAAATAACCACATTAATAACATATTATCTTCAGCTGTTTTCCAATTGTAGTTATCGCAATAAAAAGAGCGTAAACAACTCTGGCTCTCAGTACAAGTAAAGGGTTTTTCAACAAAAAGTTTGTTTTCTAAAACAAAATAAAATAAAAAATTTAGATTAAGATAATTCAAATTTTTATTGTATTATAAAGAGCAAAGTTCGAAAATTATGAATGAAAAACGATATCTGGCAAATACGCACCACGACCACGACCACGCTGACAAAAGTCGATTCTTTCATCAACGTTTTTAATCACTTTTTGGCAAAAAGACGGTCCTATTTCGTTAATTAGATCACAAAAATAGTTCAGTGGTGTTAAATCACACGATCTAGCTGGCCACTTAACTGCTGACTTTCGTGAAATTATGCAATCGTGAAAATCGGTTTACAAAAAATTGATCGTTTATTAGCTGTGTTCCATGTGGCATCGTGCTGTTGAAATCCCATGTCAGTGATATCCACATCGTCATTAAGGGGCCAAAATTAAGTTGTTGGCACTTCGCGATAGCGTGACCTCTTGACCGATATTGCATTTCCAGCCTCATCTTCGAAAGAATAACGGCTCAATCACGCCTCCAGACCATATAGCTCAGCACACAGTGACATTTTGAGCATGCAAAGGCTTCTCAATAATCGCTCTAGGATTGCTTGAAAGATGATTTTTTTAGAAAAACCAGCCGGTTGTTTGGGCGTATCTACGGC
The DNA here is from genome assembly GCA_030448955.1 of Trichopoda pennipes. Classification (NCBI taxonomy): domain Eukaryota; kingdom Metazoa; phylum Arthropoda; class Insecta; order Diptera; family Tachinidae; genus Trichopoda; species Trichopoda pennipes. Next base: position 9,721,248 of record JASKUP010000056.1, on the reverse strand, counting down.
AGTATAAATGATCGGTCAGCTTCATTTTCTACACCAAATGAATCCTGTAAGGCTTCAAGTGGTTTTGCATAACCCCAATTGTTGAGCACGTCGAGAAATTGACAAATTTGGATCAGCTTCAACATTGTGGCTCCTGTTTTCAGTTGAAAGACCCGATCGAACAAGTGTTGATGTTCGCAAATTTTGTATCGAGCCTGTCGACTTCAATTTAACGACCAAATTGTTAATAGCGGTCTCAGAACGGCGATTATATTATCACGAACTTTACGAAATGTGACTTTAACAGAACCACTAACACAATTTTCCTGCAAAATTAAATTTATTGCAACAATTGCCAACGCATCTACTACGAATACATCAAAAAACTAAATGTCAAAACTATGATTGTGTTGGTGTTGCCACAATTGAAAAACAAACTTCTTGTTGAAAAACCAACCTGACAGTTATCGCCCGCCATACAACCCAACCAAAAAAAAATAAAACCAAAAAAGAGCGTAAACAACTCTGACACTCAGCACAAGTACTTCTCACTTTTTGTGATTGGTTTTGTTGCTATCTAATTGTTTAACTCGGTTGTTTTGTTTTGTGGCACTTGTAGTGGTGTGAGTGCAAGTGTAACCAACAAACAAGAGAATTAAAAAAAGTATTTTTTAAGCAAATCAGTTAACGCTTGTTATTTTGGCCAAACAAAACACAGAAACGGTAAAAAAAAGTATTCAAATGCCAAACAAAATAAGTTAAGCAACGCAAAAATTAAAAGGTTCACAATTGTTGTATTGCAAAAACCAAAAAAAAAAACATATAATTTTTAAAAATAAAATAAATTCCTAGAATTTTTTTTATTTATTGGCAGCGTTAATAAATGTTTAAAACGAAAATACGTACAAACAGTGGAGTATTCGCTTGCTCCTTTAGCGTAACGAATTCTTTGTGCAATTGTGAAAATAATTAATGACAAGATAAAATAAATGAAAACTAAAATAAATTGAACGCAAAAAGGCAAATATTTATATAAATAAATTTAATTGCGAGTATTTTAAATAAGGTCACATGACCGTAAAAAAATAACTACAAACTTTTCTACAAGAGAAGACAGTTTAACAAAAAATTAATTGATTAGAATTTAAGCTAAATACGTGATAATTTGGTGAAGATTAAAAAATAAAAATGAAGAAAAAACAAAATGTGTGTAACGAAACAGAAAATGCAGTTCATTTTGCTGCTGTGTAACGTATAAACTTTTAAAATATTAAAATATAAAATTATTATATAAATATTTTTATATTTACTAATGAAAGACGAATTAGTTATTGTAGTGTTATGACAGAAAAAATAAAAATTTTAGAGTATTGCGAAAACTGAGTTTGTTGCGCAAAACGAGTAAAAAACTGCTATGCCTGTTTTCCACCAAAATACTCTTTTAAACAAATAAATAATAAATAATAAAAATAAAAAATAAATAATTTAATCATCGTTAATTGGTGCTTGATTGCTTTAAAAATAAATATTTTAGGATATTCTCGTAAAATTTAAAAAATAATATATATGAAATGTAGTACTGCAAGGGAAATCATATCGATATGTGCGTATGCGGAAAGCATATCCATATGGCCATTTTGCTAAGGCTCGTACAGCTCATCAGTGGATATTACCCCAACTTTTGTATAGAAAATTCAAAAGCCATCTGTCTTCAGCCAAATTGATTAAATGAGAGTAAAATAATAAATGAAATAAAATAATTAAATATTATTATAATAAAAAATTTATAAAAAAAAACTAAAGTTAATGCATTTATTTTATTAAAATAAAGTTTAAAAATAAATTCATGTAAATTTGCACTGATGGCGATTATATTGAACTTGAATATTTATGTTTTTAATGGAAAAAGGGTGAAATTTTTGACAGTGTTTTTCGAAATAATATACAGTCATAGTCATATATATTTACACACATTAAAAATTTTAATATGCTAAAGAAATAAAACAAAATATTGGTGCTTTACCAATAAATTTGCAAATGAAAATTTCTCAATAGTAAACCTTAAAATGTATAGATTATGCTAGTTTAAAATTTTTAGCAATAAACTTGATAGTTGTTAATTAAAAACACAAAACAAGTCTGCACCTCATCTTTCAAAATTATTTACACAAATTTATTTACATTCAAAAGTATTTACAGAATAGAAAAACCATTATAAATCACCAAAAAAAAAAAAAAAAACAAAAATAATTGGTAGCCAGATAAATTTCCTTCATCATCTATCACAGCTTGTAGTCTAGCTGGAATAGATGCAATCAAATTGTGTACAAACTCGATTTTTAGCTGTTCCAGAAATTTATTATTTCATCAATAGTTGCCTTTCCTTTTCGGCCCATTTGAATAGATCTCTGCCTTTTTATGAATGCCCATACATTCTCTCTTATGTTTAGATCTAGACCCTGGGGTGGCCATGGAAAAACTTCTTATCCAACTCGATTTAAAAACGTTGTTGGTAACCATGCTTTGTGGCATGGAGCGTTATCATGCTGCAAAATCTAATTTTCATTAGGAAATAATCTCCGAGCCGAAGTAAAAGCAAAATATCAATATATCTTGCCTGGTTTAGAGTGTCTTGCATTGGTACTAGATCTCCGAATTCATTGTATGAGACACATCCCCAAAACATTACTGAACCCCCGCCGAAACGATTAAGCGGTTGTACTGCTTTATGCTTCGATCCTTAGGAAAGGTGCTTATAAGTTTTTCCAAATGAACCTTCAAATTTAAAAGAGGACTGGCTTATGGTTATACTTCATGGCAAACTTTAGACGTTTTTTTTTTGGTTTTTTCAGATATGTCTATTACTTTTCTCACGATGTAGGTCTTTATATCATAAGTCCTTAATCTTCTCCGAATTGTGGATTCACTTACTGGTTTTCCAATGATATGTTCCGCATCTGCAACAACTTTAACCTGACTTGCGACTGGATTTTCTGCAAATATTTTAAGAATAGAACGATCTTCTATTTTGTTTGTCACATATTTCCGACCAGTTCTGACCCTATTTTGTAGACTTCCATAGGTTGCTTTCTTCTTTACTAAATTGTACACTGTTTTCCGACATATTCCGTACTCTTTTTCCAAGTCTGATGCCGAGGAACCCATTCCAAACTTCGTTGCGATCTCAACTCGCGTGTCGATGGGAATTTCCTTTGTTTTCACCATTTTAAACGTTTTTTTTAACGACTTTTCTATAATTATTTATTTTTATGCAATATAAATTTGCTAACTATCAAAACAAATAAGGTTTTTTAAAAGATTGCAGCGTTTTGAACTTAATTTCACGAATGTGTAAATACTTTTGACATACAAAATAAGTGTGTAAAAAATTTTGAAAGATAAGGCGTAGACTTCTTTTGTAATTTAAGTCAACAGCCGCCAAGTTTTTTGCTAACAATTTTAAATTAGCATAATCTATACATTTTAAGGTTTACTATTGAAAAGTTTTCATTTGCAAATTTATTCGTAAAGCACCAACATTTTGTTTTATTTCTACACATACTAAAATTTTTAATGTGTGTAAATATATATGACTATGACTGTATATTTTTTTGAATTGCAGTTTCTCCAGCTATTATGTCCTCTAAACGACAGTGCGGACAAATGCTGAAGCTTTCTACAGCATTCTCAGATTTTATTTTTGAAGGTATTCGATCTAACCCAACATCGTTTCTCTCGTCTTTAGCTTCACTTTATTCTAATGTAATTTCGTCGTTAATTTGAATGTTTTGGTCGCTTTCATTAATCCAAAAATTTATTTGTTCATTGGATATTACGGCAGTAATTTCTTATAGATAATCCTTATTTGCGAAAGTCAACTGTTTAATAATCACATCAGCTGTTACAATACCCAGTAGCAATTCGTTTTCATCACTTCATGATTTGAGCACAGCAATGCATTCCAGCATTTTACGCTATTTTACACAAACAGCATTAATGCAAATTAAAAGATTTTATTTTTTCCTTAATATCAGAAACTCTGCTTCCAATAATATGGGCCACAAAACTTTTCTTATACAAAGTTTTATTACTTTTATCACAAAGAACATAAGACCTATCATTCCACCAATTCTTTCAGTTCTCCCTCTTTGGAATGGCTAGAAGCTTTGTTTTGGAAGTTGTTTGGAGGATAAACAAAGTTTTTAGGTAAAATACAAACCCCAAAATTAAAAAAATATACATAAGTCATTATTTTACCTCTGGCTGCGTCGCTGCTTAATTAATAGTAATTTTCACTGTGTTTGGAAACATCTATCTAACAGAACTTTTTTATCTTAAGCTTAGTACTCTGTTCTAATTTGCGAAAAGTGTTGAGCAACATTTGATATTTCGCTTAAAAATTTTGCCAATATGTAGCGCATTACGGCAAGCAAGATGAATCAGACCGTATTGTTCGCAATAAAACTATGACTTATTTTAATTCTGACATCTGTTACTTGGCAGCAATTATTCGCTTTTTTGGAGGAGATTCCTAATTAACTATTTTTAATTTTACGAAATAAAAAGTTTATAATTTCATTTAAGAGGCTTTAAAAATTATTAAAACTATTAAAATGCTTTAATAAAAAAAAGATCTGTCTTTAAACAAAAAAATCTTTTTTTATTAAATAACTTTTAATAAGTGTGGATACGCATTAATATTAAAAATAGGTTGCTTAGTTGCTAGTTAGTCTTTGAGCAGAGATCTCATCGTAAAGCATAACAATAATGTTTTATCGTACATTTTCGCCAATCACATTAGGCAATTTTAACTACAAGGAATTAATATAATTGAGGAAAGGCGCGTTGACATTATTTTGGTTTTGTTGTTTTGCCATATCCGCCAACGTTGTCATCACATCTACCATCTTTGAGACACCTGCTCACATTTCATTTCGATATACGTTTTTCGATGAAACTGCTGTGTTTTTCTAAAACAAAATAAAAATCTGTAAAACTCTAATTAAAGTTACGTTTTAAATTAGATTATTAAAGACTTGGTGTCTGCTTACATATAAGTAAGTTGTTTTTCTCCGGTGGCATAATAGACAGCATCACAGAATCAGATAAAATATCTTGCGTGGACTGCCGATCTGGCGTGCTTAAAAGCTGTGAGCAACTGGTTCTACAAAGTTACAATAAGCAACAATAACTTACAATAATAACACTAACGTTCTCAATTTCGACGTCTCAGTGAAGTCCTCAAAAACTTCCACGGATCCTGAGATTCGTCTGAAGAGAACTGCAAGTCGCATCCACTGCCAGATTTTGTTGATGCTTTTCGTTTTTGGTTGTAATACCGTTTGCTACTCAAAATACTCCTCCAGTTTTACTTACATGCTTCATCTAATAATAATCAAAAAAGATCATACATAAGCACATATATTTCAATCCTTACCAGGTTTTCCAATCTCTTTAGCACTATCTATCCACGATGATTTCGCGGCACTGCGGTTAGAATATATCATTTGGGACTTACCCAAATAAGTTTTCTTTTTTTTTTACTGCAGAAAAAATGAAACGCTATTCTATGTTACTAAATTTTATTTTTCTTTTTTACTTTTTAATAAATTTACGCTTTTCTCCATACTTTTACTTTTTGCCACAATAAATTTAAAATTAAAAATTCAAATACTTAACTGATCAGCTGTTGCTCACATTTCCGTGCGACAAAAGTGCTGCTCATATTGTTTCGTAGTTGAAAAAAAATGTTGCCTGAAACGTTTTTCATTTAGAAAAACATGCGGCCAGAAACATTTCGTGACTTTTTCAAAAATAAACAGAGTACTAGTTCAGCAACATTATTTCTTATTTATTTCGTATGAATTATTTTTATTTGGGCTTTGACAGCATTTCGCTCGAAATTTTGAACAGAGTATCAGGCTTAAGAAGGCAGAAACAACGGCGCCAGGAATGCTACTGCAAATGCAGAATCCAAAGTTAAATCTTTTCTTATTTATCACTCGGAAAATCCAAAAGGTATGAAAAGTTGCTCAATGAATCTGCTTCCTCTCAACTGGCGAGCAAAGAAATAAGCATGGATGACGATATTATTATTTTAAAACTGGGTTTCAACTTGTGCCATTTCAGAAATTAAGGCTTACTGCAACAAGGAAAGCTTAAACTTCAAGGCTTTGGTCCTAGTAGACAATGCTCTTGACCACCCAGTTTATATTGATGATTTGTATTTTTTTGCCGCCTAATATAACACCAGTTATTCAGCCGATTGACCAGGGAGTTATATCGTTTTTTAACACTTATTACCTTCGACGAACCTTTAAACTTCCTTTAAGTGAGACTGATGGACAAGATGGACAAGTCTACCAGGGTAGAGTTATGGAAAAAATTTACCACTGTGAAAGTCATAGAATTTTTTTCCGATTTGTAGGAGAAGGTTAACCATCTTGCAAGAATGGTGTTTGGCGCAAAATATGGCCTGAATGTGTTTACCGAATATGTGCTACAGAAGTTAATAATACACCAGCTGTTTGCCACAAAATTTTAATTTAACTAGAACGTCTAATTTTGAAGGTATGGAGGAGACTGACATAAATGAATTGCTAACCTCGCACAACCAAGAATTCTCTAATGAATAACTATTGCAACTGGAATTGGGAATTTGTTAATGAACGGTCAATAAAAATCTCCGAAGAGCAAAATTTAACCTACAAATATGTTTTCTAAAGCCATGTGCTTGATTGCCAAAGCTATGGAGATTTTTTCAAAAAACGATCTAGACAGCGAAAGGAGTTTCGAAGTGTGCGTTGAAAGAAAGTTGTTTAGCAAACATTGGATCAATTTTTTGTAAAAGAAAGCCGACTTAGGACAACAGCCACTATGGACTCATCAGACAGTGGTTAATTTTGATTTTTTTTTCAGTAATTAATTGAATGGTTTATTTTATTTGTTATTGTCTTGTTATGTTATACAATCCTTTATGATTTTTGTATTTTTGTTAAATTTTCTTTTTAAAAAGTAGTATTTTCGTAACTCTAAAAACCTATCTTCGATCTTTACATGAGATTGCTATAGAAAAACTTGTGCTGTTTCAATTGGTGTCATGTTTTTTGGAACGTAACCCCGATGCAGTGTGAGCTATTGGTGTATATAGTTTTAAATTTATTTGTAAAAAACTAAAGTTGAAAACAAAACTAAAAAGAGAATCTTCACAAAGTTGCTTTAATTAAGATCTTGTTTTTTGAAAAGTTGCGTTGTCAGGATCATTAATTTTAATAATTTGGGTGTTGCGAGACGAGAACTGCATTAACCGAGTCTACACTATTACTTCTTATGTAAATTTACTTTACCTATAGAATAATAGTAATTTTTGTATCAATATTCTTAAATTCGAAAAAACAAAAACAAAATAGAACTGCAAAAATAATAGAATTAATTAATTAAACTTAATTAATTTAGCTGCATGTACTTGCGCTTCTTTGTTGTTTATTCCTAAAGCAAAAGCAAAATCTAACCAAGACAGGAATTACCGGTCCAATAGTTTTTATACGTTACAGAAGCAAAAATTACGTAAAGTAAATCGGCAGAAGGTTGGCGACGTCAGACTTGTTATCTAAACGAAGTCATGTGAAAAGTTCCACCGTCTAAAGACTGAACGTTGTCTAGGCTGCCACTTGCTTAAACTTCGATAATTTAAAAACGTTTACATCAATTCAAATAACTCCGCTAAAAAAAATTCAAAATTTGAAAATACAATTTTACACATACTTTGCCCATCCCTGATATTAAGGCAGACAAAATTTTTTGTTAAATTAAATTATTACTGAAGAAAGAATTTTGTGTTGTTGCTTCTTTTTTTGCGTTTTATTTATTTTTTTTTGTTTTGCTTTAGCAATTTTAAAAATTCAGGGGCCTGATTCTAAGAGTCGATAGCGTTCGGAATTATAGTCGTACAATCGAAATTTCGTGCTTTTGGTATTCTGTCAGTCGATATCGCTTAAAGTGTATCGGAATTACGTATTCTATGAGTCGATAGCCATCTAGCTATAGAACGTGAGCCTTCGTTATTTTGCTCGATAGCAAATAAGCTATCGCAAAACGTTTAGCGCCAAAAAAAAACAAAACAAACAGAAATAATAAAACCTAAATAATGTTTTAAAATGCACCAGAAATCGCATAAAAAAAGATTTATAAAAATAAGATTTAAATTTTTTTCATCATTTTTTAATAAATGGCACATATATATGTTAATAACAAAAGCACGCAGTTTTAACAAGGTATTTTTGTTTTTGTGTCTTTTGTTGTTAAGAACAAATCAAGAGAAAGCATGTCAATAAAAGAAAAAAGTTTAAGGTAAAAATTGAAGTATGAACTTTTAATGTAAATTTTTTTTCGATATAAATGTATTTAAGTAGAATAAGTAAATGAATTATTTTTATTTTTTTATATAATTTTTTAATACAAATTGAATTAAATTATTTTATGTATTATTAAATAAATGCAATACTAGAATACTATGTTTCTTTAATTGTTACACAACGATATTTTGATATTATCTCTTATTTTCTTCCCTATATTCGTAATATTAGTTTCATTGCTGTTGTCTATTTCCGATATATTCACTTCCACTGGCGCACGAATGTTTTCATAATTTTTTACTTTAAAGTGAATACATATATTGTGTAAAGCGGCACAAACGTTTGTATAGCTCGCTATTTTTTCAGGTGAATATCTGCTCAATTTATCATGACAGAGAATTTTCCAACGCGCTTTAAAAATTCCAATAGTTCTTTCAACTACAGATCTCGCTTGCGAATGAATATCGTTGAAATGGGATTCCATTGAGCCTTCTTGAGGATTTCTGTAGGGGATTAGCAACCATGGCTCAAGAGGATAACCTGAGTCACCTAATAATTAGTTATGAAGCATTAATAAAATACAACACTAATAATTATTAAACATTACCTAGTAGCCAACCATTTTTTAAATTTCTGCCATAATTTTCAACGAGATTAGCTCTTTCATTGGACTTTTTCCACACGAATGAATCATGGGCGGCACCACCATTTTTTGAATTAATGGCCAAAATCTTATATTCATGGTCACATATCTTAATTAAAAGAATGTTTTTTAAAATGTATACTTTGTGTTTAACTCGTACTTACAATCATTGAATTAAGACTGTGGAACGTTTTTCTATTAAAAAACATTTTCTCCTTTTCTTTTGGCCTCTGCAATCCAATGTGTGTTCCATCAACACAGCCAATTACTAAAACAAATAACCATTAAACACTTTCTTATTTTTAGTTTTGTTTATTGCATACAAACCTCCCGGAATCTTATATTTTTTCAAAAAATACTCCTTACATTTATCACTTTCTCCGGCACAAAACTTAATAAATTTCGGGCACAGCTTAGTCTCTACTTCCACAATAAATTTTTGTACAAGTTTACTTATTGCACTCTGACTAAGACCAATAACAAAATCGTTTCCAACATTATGTTGGAAGCCTCCAGATGCCAGAAGAGACAAAGCTGCAGCCAATTGAATTTTTGGTGGTACACTTGTTGAAATTACTCCGCTGAATTCTATTTCGTTTAGAATATAACTAAAGGCTTCTTTCGTTAGTCGAAATCGCTTTACAAATCTGTAAAAAATAAATAATCAAAATTTTTATTAATGTATAACATTTTAACTTACTCTGAGTCTGCCAATGTTAAGGGATCACTTCTTATGCGGATTTATTTTCTAATTTGTGTTAAATTACAGTCTTCTTCATCCGAAGAAGAGGAAAAACAAAACAAACTTGGATCCATTTTACAATTGCTATTTGCTTCAAAAAATTTGTATATGTATAATTTTTTTCTATTTTTCACGAAACATATGTTTCTTGTTTATGTTAATTTACAGTGTGGGTAAATTTTTTTTTGCTTTCGTCTTACAACACTGAAATACAAAACGATTCGTTACGTTTCGACTCATAGAATTAGAAAATTGCGAACTATCGGAATTAATTGCGATACGCAATTATTTCGCTATCGACTCTCAGAATCAGGCCCCAGCATTCTCCATTTTTTTTTTTAATTTGTTATTTGTTAATAATTTGTTTTCTTTTTTGCCTTTAAAATTATTCAATGTGCGAAATTCTTTTAACAAAAATCTTAATTAAACAAACCAAATATTTTGTTTTTTATTATTTTGCTTTTATCAGTTTTTCGAATGCATGTTCGTGAATGTGTGTATGTGTGTATGAATGGCCATTTATTATTTTTGGTATTTCATTCAAATAATGTTCCTCGATATTATTATATTAAATGTAAAATAAACGAATAAACCAGGTATTCGTGCTTTTTCTCTTGTTTGTTTTTTTTTTTTTTGAAGACGTAAGAATTTTGTTTGTGATCATTTTTAAGCCATGAATGTTGAGAAATAATTTATATATTTAAATGTCATTGTTTTTTTAGTAAAACAACAACAACAACAACAACTTGTTATTTACTTTTAATTTAAAAAAATAAAACAGTTGTTAAAAACGTATTAAAATTTAAAGTGAAATTAATTTTATTCAATTATAAAAAAAATACAAAAAATAAAAAAAAAAAACAATTAAAAAATTTACTTTGTTGAAATTTGCTAAAAAAATGTAATTAAAAAATTTCACTTATTTCTTTAAAAAAAAAAAGGTTTAAGATAATTGATTTTTCAGTTACTTCAGACATTAATTATATAGGGTGAGGCGTAAGCAGTTTGGCTTTCAAAATATAAGTTTTAAAAATTTTAAAATATAACTAGACGCAACACTGTGCGAAGCTGAAAACAAACCTGAATATAAATCTACAATTTTCGAATGGTTGGCTTAAAGTCTTTGGAGGAAATTATTTTTTTAAATAAGGACACTTCTAAAAGATTAGGTTTGCAAATGAGGGCTGCTTTAGAGTATATTGAAGGTGCAGTGTTCACTCTCCGTCATCATTAAACTTTTTCGAATGTTTCTTGACCATGATCATCTTAGTATCGGCTTAACACCTTTTATAACAATCGTTACTTACTTTTATAGCATCAAACTAAAGGGGCACTTGATGACTTGTGTCTAATGACGGGAAATTATATTTTCCTTAAAAGTTTAGTCTTTCCAGGTCTCTATAATGGCAGTTCTTTTAAAACAGACGCGATCGCAAAATAATATAAAATAAATAACAGGTAAATTTTACGGGGCGAACAATCATCTTTGCTCTAGCCTATATTCAGGCCTATAGTTAATTTAGTATTTTGCTAAATGTATTCGATCTTGAACTGAATAGGCTAGTGACTCACTACCCAATCTCGATATTAATATTATCTTCCTTTTTGCTTTGCGACAATTTAAATTTGCAGATTATTTTGGATCGTATTTGGAATCGTAGAGCAACATAATCATGCGCGATTTAGAAATATTGAATCGCTCCAAGGAATCTAAACCTTAATTTGCCACCATACCTTGCGACGATTTGAACTTGCATATTATTTTCGGATTGTAGAGCATCGTAATCATGCGCAGTTTAGAAATAATGAATCGCTCCAAGCAATCTAAACCATAATTTGCGACAATTTCAACTTGCATATTATTTTGCGATTGTAGAGCTAATGACTCGCTGCGAGAAATCTAAGTTTTAATTTGATAGAAACTTACATCAAGTGTTATAGTTACTCTTATCATCAAACGTTACCGTCACAACAAAGAACATCGTTTAAGTTCAGATCTTCTGAGCAAAAGTTTTAAAAACGATAACAATCATTTAGAAATCTCTTTAACCCGCCGACGAACTTCTCACCCTCTCTCTCTCTATGGCTGTATGACTTCTTTATATGCTGACCATAGTTAGCTTTATCATTTTGGCATAATAAATAAAAAATTCCAATTCTTTGACAGCAACTGTCATAAAAATAAAGTTCTCAACAGAAGTTGGCAAAAGGCAATTTTTTCGTTTTTATTTGGGTACGGTTTTAGGACGACCCTTGTCAAATTTGGTTTGTGAACAAACCGGTTTCGGCTATTTGCCATCTTCAGTGTTCTACTTATACTAGTTGCTTTTTATTGTCAGCTGTGTTAATATTGTTCGTCTTGTTCGTGTTTCTCTTCATGTTATTGCATTCGTCACTTTCTCTCGTTTTGTCTGTATCTCTCTCTCTCTCATTTTTCATTTGTTTGTTTTTACCTAATTTATCTCTCCCTTTTTATTCGTCTCTCTTTCTAACTAAAACCTTTTACGACCATGCTTGTTATGCGGACCAGCACTCAGGGGATTACCCCTACTCATATAATGCGTTATAATAGAACTAGAAAATTAGGTTGTGGGGAGGAGGAAAGAGGGAGTAGTGTTTTAATTTTCTTACATTGAAAGTGACAGATAAGACCTCTGGAGGGAATTTCTTTCAGATACAAGCTGTTTTGCTAAAAACTAATTTTCCCTATATTGCGTAGTGCGATTTACTGGCCAATCAAATGGTTGAACTCCCAACGAGAAGCGTGTTAAACGCAAAAACGTGCCAGTAAGAGGAATAAGTTCCCTAATTTCATTAGAGAACTTTGTCATAACGAAAAACAAAGAAATGCCACCCACATTGCTTCGATGCTCTAGAGAATCAATAGAATTGAATACCCTATTGACCCCAATGAGCCTCTTGGCACTTTATTGTACGCGGTTGAACAACTCAAAGTAAACTTTGGGGCGCCAGCCCATAGATGTGAGTTGGATTACATTTTAAGACGGATGTAGGTGGCATAAATAGTAGGAAGATCAGATGAAGTGAAGTATCTTTTGCTTCGTTTTGAAAACTTCTTTAGATATCTGAAAAATATGCGTAGTTCGTCGATCATCATACCTTATCTTCATGCCAAGAACATCAATAGTTTCCGATTCCTTAATACTTACATATATCACCCCTAGTAACTGCATTATTTACGAACACACATCTATGCATGTTAGCATGCAACATTGAGTTTGACAGACAATAAAATCGTCTCTATAAGCATGACCCCATTTAAAGATTGTTGCGAGATCATGATGAAGCATATTATTCATGTTTGGCCTTTTGGAACCAACCTCCAAACAACTATTTATTATGTGCATATTATGCATAAATACATGTTTTTTTAATTATTATTAAAATCGCAAACAAATTAAATTGTTATTTTATTATTCACATCATCAGTTAGTAAGTTCCTGCAATAATTACGTTAAATTATTCAAGTTAAACATTTTCGTAAATTGTCAATACTGATTCATATGTAAATGTGAAGCATATACCAACCCAAACTCCATGACTCATAGTCGTCTGGTTTTGCTTTGTAAAAGCGAAAAACTGCGTAGTTGTTGAAGAAAACAATACAAGAATGACAATTCCAAAACAATAATCTTTTCTTTAAGAAAACATCTATGGAAATATAATTCCAGACACGTACTCACAATTGTAGGTAGATAACGACTAAAAAGTTAAGAAAGCGAAGAAAAATTAACGGGAGAAAATTTTGAAAAGCCTTAAAGAAATTAATTTTGTGTAAAAAGGCAAACTTGAGGAAACGATAAAAAAGACCATAAAAATTAATTAGGAATTTCTGCAGATAGTTTGTTTATCAGCTAAATCTTAAAAGCAGATTGCAATTTTGGCTTGCAACTACAAACCTCTTCCTAGTTTTGTTTTAATAAATTTAAAATAAATGTTTAATTAAACTTTAGCTTTTAACTATGAAATGAGTAAAATAGACAGTGAACTTTAATCTCTAAAGCTTCTTGAAAACAAACTTTTGAAAAATTCAAGGTATTTAAAAATTCTAAAACTAACAGGTTTAATTAGTTATTCGTCAAATTTGGTTTATGAACAAACCGGTTTCGGCTGTTTGCCATCTTCATTTAAACGCTTTTTAAAGAGCTTAAAAGCTTTTGGAAAACAAACGGTTATTCTTTATTTTTAAAAGGATTTAAAAAAAATATTGAAGTCCTCAACAGCTTTAAAAAAAGTTATTGAAACAAAACCTCTTAGGCTGTAAAATTTAGAAACCAAATTTTATAACCGTATAACTTTAAATAAAATCTCACAAGCGATTTTAAATTTCACATAAATTTGTAATTTATAATATAAAAAAGATGCCTTTAGCTAACTTGCCGATTTTCCAAAGTCTTAAAAGCTTTCTTGATTTGGATTAGTGTAACTATTTGAAACTTTTAGAAATTTTCATTAGTAAATTAAAAGCTTCTAATATTATATATTTTATAACTATTATTTAAATTCATAAAATATGAAGCAGCCAACTTCCAGTTCTTAAAAATACTTATGCCCCAGCAATTTTAAAGCTTCTATTACTTTCAATGTAAAAAACGCATATAAAGCCTTTTAAGATTAAAGAGAAAGCAACTCAAAACTCTAAAGCTTTTACAAAATTTTTATCTTTGAAAAAGCTTTAAGATTTAGCCTCTAATCTTAAACATTTAGAAAAAGTTTTTAAACTCTTAAAGCCTTAGGCTTTTAAGCAAATTTTTCTAATTTATTTGAGTTTTAAGAGCTTTTAAAATAACAAATTTTTTAGCTTAAAAGCTTCTGAGCTGTAAACAATATGTTTAAGCTTTTGAAAGATAATTTTTATACTTTTATTTGGGTACGGTTTTCCGTCCAACCTCGTCAAATTTGGTTAGTGAACATTTACGCACCTATAATAATTTTTTTACTAAATTGCTTTTAAAATTCTTTCTAGCCACTAAATTTGAAGTTTTTAAATGCATTAGAGCTTTTAAGTTTTAATTAGTAAGTAAGTTTTCGTAAACAATTTTAAATATTTAAAAGTTCTTCAAACTTAACAAAACTTTTCAAAATTTGCTTTAAAAGCTTAAAGGACAATTCAATTTTTAATAGTGCTTTAAGCTTTAAAGCTTTAAGGAAAACAGGCTTAAATTGAATTAAATTAAAAAATTAATAGAATTTAATTGAAATACCGATCAATAAAAAATGCGTCTAAGAATCTTATCTCATGCCGTCTTCAAGAAATATTTATGACAAAATAAAACTTTAGATCGTGTTTTATATATAAAAAATTTTAAATAATACAAAAATAAAAAATGGTGGTCTCCACCTTAAGCATAACATTGGACGCCCCAACGCCCACAACAACAACCATAACTAATGTGCCAAATCAACAACTAAATTTAATCAATATGACAAATCAACAAATGAATTTAAGCAAAAATTCTAATTTACATAATAACAACAACAACAACAACAATGAAACGAATGAGGGTGTTAATCCAGATAGTTTAATAATATTAACAAAATACCAAAACAACAACAATAGCAACGAAAGCAATAAAACAAATAATGCATTTAAACAAACAAACTCTAATGATAACAATACAACAACTATTAAAGACAATAGTGAAGAAGAATATACCGAAACAAATACAACAATAAATGACAGCATTATTGAAAATAATAGTAATAGTAATAATAATAATAATAACAGAAATAATAATAGTTGTGCTTTAAATCATAATAGTAATAATACGAACAAAAGCAAAAGTGCCAATTCAAATGTTAATAATGATAAACTAGTCGATAAACAGGATAAAATACTTAACGATTGTGATATTAATAATGGATTAAATACAGCGACAACAACAACTACAATACCCCAATCAATATGTAATAATTTAAATATATTAGAAATGCAACAATTATCAACAACAAATAATGATTGTTCTACTCCAAATTATAATCAGCTATTAAATGACAAAAACAGTGAACAACAAAAAAAGCCTCAAATAGCATATTTTATACGCCGAAGTTCGACTCAGCTGAAAAGAGGAATTCCCATTACACGTTCCCTATATTTAAAACAACAACAGGCAAGTGGTTTTTTATTAAACAGGGCAGATACTAAATAAAACAAAAAAAAAACTTGTAACTGAAGTAGGGGTATTCACTTAAAGTAGCAAATTTTAAAGTTTCTTTTTAATAGCTAAAATATTCTCAGCTTATTTGTATTTGAAGATAATTTGAATAACGTAATAAGATTCCCCCAAAATATTATTTAGACTAAAATATACATTGTCGGATAAATAATAAAAATTTTTTGTTTACAAAATTACGGCAACAAGTGGCGAAAGTTAAGGAAATAACATCACGGATTTTGAGTTTTAAAGCTGAAATTGATTCGATTGGCTCCGCATAGACTCTGTCCTTAACATAGTCTCAAAAAAAATAATCCAGTGGTGTCAAATCACACGATCTGGCTGGCCACTTAACTGCTGATTGTCGTAAAACTATGCGATCGGTAAATTTGCAATTTGGCTGGGTGACATGTGGCACCGTCGTTAATAATAAGCCAAAAATGAGTTGTCGTGATAGCGTGATTCATTGACCGTTACCGCACTTCCAGCCTCATCTTCGTAAAACAACGACCCAATCACGCTTCCAGACCACATAGCGCACCATACAGTGATACATTGGTACGCAAAGGCTTCTCAAGAAACGCTCTAGAATTTTCAGAAGCCCAAATGCACCAATTTTGCTTCTTGGCATACTAGCCCATTGTTCCTAAATGAATTGAGCGAATCTGCTTAAATTCCTGCAGCAGTTGAACCTTGTAAGGCTTAAAGTGACATCCTTACGCAAAATTTGCCATGCAGTGGTTTTGGATAACCCCAATTGTTGAGAACGTCGAGGAATTGACAAATTTGGTACTGCTTCAACACTGTGGCTTACGGCTATGATGTTTTCAGTTAAACGACCCGGTCGAACATGCGTAATTCGTAATAGCGGTTTCAGCAGGACGATTGTGTTGTCCGATAATATAACGAATTTTACGAAATATAACTTTAATAGAACCACCATTTTCATAGTGGATTTTTGTTTTTCTTAAGGAGAAGTAGCAGTTCAGACAACAATGCCTATTTAGTCACAACCGTACTATATTCTTTAGGAAAGGGAAAGAGAAGAGACAAGTGGTGAAAGTAGAAGGATACTTACATAGTCTTCTAGCTCTTGTTTTTTTTTTCTGTAGTGAAAACAACCACCTCTAGATTGGTAGGTTAGGTACACTGACTGCTAGCCTACCGGGGTAGCTTTCTTTTTTAGAAGGCCCATGTTATCGGAAATTAACTGTCGTATAAGAGAGAATAGCAACCAGTGACTATGTCCTCATCACTGAAGCAGCCTTACAGACAATCAATTTTTATTTTTTGGAGTGAAAACAGCCAAGGTCTTTGTTGGGAATCGAACCTACAGCCCCCAGACTCATAAGCTAGTACACCATCTACTAGCCTTTAGGAGATTTTAGTTATTTTAACGTGATTTTCGTGCGAAATTGAATTCATTGTAACAATTGCCAATGCATCTACTACGAATACGTCAAAAAAACTAAATGTCAAAACTATCATGGTGTTGGTGTTGCAAAACAAACTTCTTGTTGAAAATCTCGATACAATACATCCACGTATCTCATTCGGAGGTCTTCTTATTTTCCTGGACGATATAGAAAATCCAAAATCTGAAGAAATCTCTTTTTAAATTCTTTAACATAATCGCACCATATGTCTTCACATAGCCCCATTTCGGATAACTGAATGTCATCTACAAAAGAAAGAAAAGTAATAACGTTGTATAGGAAAAGGGAGGTAAGCTTGTGGGAAACCTGCATTTGTCGTGCTGCTTTAAAAAACTGCTTAAGAAGAACATTTGAATTTTAATTTGTAGCATTTCTTCAGCTTAAAAGTGGAGATATGAATAAGTAATGTAAAAATAGCCGCTTTTCCAATTATGAGGTTATTAATAACAACTTTAACGCTTAAGTAGAGCATAGTTTGCATTTTGTTTACCGTTATTTGTCCAATACAAGCAGTTCACTTGTTGCGCTGCTCCCTTCATTTGCAATGAAATAGTTTAGAGACTTGAAAATAATCAAACTTATAGGAATATCTCTACTGCAACTTTAGACTTTGATAAAATTCCATTTTTTGTGTTTTCTACATTTTAAAGCAAATATTATATCATACGGGTTATTTGTTTTTTTTTTTTTTGTAAAAAACCCAAAAACAAAAACAATTGTTGCCAGCTCTGTTTTGTTTGTAAAACTTTGTTGATAAAATATGCGTTTAAAATATTTTTTTTTTGTTGCTTCTTCATTATCTTACTGATGATCTCATCAAAATATATTTTTAAACAAATTTATTTTTAATAATAATAAATTTTGTTAAAGACTAAAACAAAAAGTAGAAGTTATTTCGTTTTAAGCAATTGTATGATGATAACAAAAAATGTAATAATTTATTACTGCTATTTAAACTGACGTTTTTAACATTGAAATATTAATAATATTTTTAATAATTATTTTTATCGTTTTAATATATTTAATTATTTTATGGCGTAATTAATTAATTAGACTTTATTTATAAAAAAAATTTAAATTATATCACAAAAATTGGCCACATTATTGATAATTTGATCGATAATTCCTATAACAAAATTGCCAAATGTGTTAAATTTCGTCTGAATATAAAAAAGAAAAATAAATAAAATTAAAAAATGTACTCTGATTTCAACACAAAAAAAAATAAACTTGTGCGTTAAAGCATGTTTAACTTTTATATGCTGACCTTGGACGGCGTTAAGTATCATTTTAGTTTTATTACATATCAAAGGATACAAAAAAGCTTTTGTATTCGAATTTTAATAATCTTTATTAATCTTTTTATTGGTTTAACAAACACTTTTGTTTAGTCAAATTAAATAATTTTTGACTTAATAAATTTTTGTTTTTAATTTGCAATTAACTTTAAAAAATTAATAACTTAAATTTGACTGATAATATTAAAGCTGTAGTGTGTTTTCTAAAACTATAAAAAGTTTGTTAAGCAAATGCAAATTTGAGTTCTTTTTTTCTCTTACGCAAATAAGTAAAATTTGTTAATGGATTTGTTTTTTTATTTCTTCTTTAAGATTTTAATTATAAAAGCTGTTAAACAATGACAATAAAAATATACAAAAAAATCCTCAAACTAGCATATTTTATACGCTGAAGTTCTATACAATTAAACTCTTAGGACTAAAATAAAGTTCACATGTACATAAAGGCTAAGCAAAAGCTTTTCAAATTTCATTGAAATATATTGAATATTAAGAAAAGTTTGTTTTTTACTAAAATTTTTTTATTATTTTTAATTATTCTATTTTAATAATTTTAGATCTGAAAGAATTTAACAAAAAGTTCTAGCTCTTAAAATTTTTATAAAACCTCCAAAGCTTCAAATCTGAGAATTTAAATAATTAAAAAATTCAAGATCAATAATTAGATTGCTGTTTTCTAAAACAAAAAATTACAAGAGAATTAAGCATTTACTTATTAAAGCTAAGCAAAAAATTTTTTTAAATATTCATTTTAATTATTAAAAAATAATAAAAGCTTCTCTATCCAAAATTATTAGAATAATTAAACAACTGAAAGATATTGAACTTTTGGTATTTTATGAAGCTTTACTAAAGCTTTAACTTTTAACAATTTTTTAAAAATCTCTTAAGCTTCAAATGAAAGAATTTCAATAACTAAAAGAATTTAAAATCCAATTATTTTTGCTCTTTAGAAACAGGATTACAAGAGTATTACGCTTGTATAAATAAAAGCTACGCAAACATTTTTTATATTTCATTTTAATTATTAAAAACTAATAAAGCTTGTTTACCTAAAATTATTTAAATAATGTAAAATCTGAAAGATATTTTTTACATATTGTATGAAATTAAGCTTTACTAAGGTTTCAAGTCTAAAAAAGTTTATAAAAGCTCTTTTGCTGCTAAAGCAAAGAATTTAAATAATTAAAATAATTCAGCAATCAAGATTGTTGGCGATTTTTTTTTTCTAAAACGAATTACGACTTTTTATGGCCATTAAATATTTAATATAATCATTAAAAAACTTTTCCCTATATATCTATATATATATATATATATATATATATATATATATTTATATAATCTATCTAATTGGTAAGCCTTAGAATTTTTTGTAGAAAACACAAAAACTTTAAAAATTCAAATGAATAATTTAAAAAAAAATAAAGTAATTTTTTAAAATTAAATTATTATTAAGCTTTTAAAATATTAAAGCTTTAAAGTTTTGAAAATATGAAAGCTTTTGAATGGTGTAAAAAGTTTATAAAATTATATCAATTTGTTGCTTTAACAATAAGTTAGATTTTTTGCTTTTACACTTTAAACTTAAAAAATGAGGTGTTTTTTAAGCTTTAAATCCTTAATAGCTTCTAAAACGTTTAAAATTAATCTATAACAAATTCTGTTTCAAAGCTTTGTTAGTGAGTGGACATAAGATAATATTGAATGGTGGGTGAGATAACTTGCTGTAACATCAGATTTGCTAAAGCGCAGTGCTTTAGGGTCGGGTGATCGGGTGGCTGATCAGTTTTGCTAAATTAAGAAACTCAAATAACTTTTTGTAAAGTTTATATAATTTAGTTTTTAGTTATTCATTTGAAAAATAATACATTTTTATTAAAGTAATTTATGAAGTTTTGAAAATAATTGCAATCAAATGGGCTCCATCTTCGGTGACACATGTGCGACAGCTTATCAAAAAGTTATTCATTACTGTCTGGAGTGTTGCAGCGGGAATTGCCTCAATTACCGTTCGAATTGGGTTGCTTTAAATCATCCAAATTTGTTGGGTTTCTGTTGTAAATTTCTTCTTTGCAATAACCCTACAAAAAAAAAAAAAAAAATAAGGTGCAGTGAGTGAGGTCAGAAGAGCTGGGAGGCTAACGAAATGTGGAGTTTCTTGAAATCAGTTTATTGAAGAATTTTTGCCGCAATTCTGTCATAATAGCCGTTAAAAATTGCTCCATCTTTTTGAAACCTAACAGAGTTGAAAGGGATTCTCTTTTGGCTTAATTCTGAAAAGAAAAATTTTTTCATCTTTATGTAACGGTATCCACGGACCGTAACAATAAGACCGTTTTCTTCGAAAAAGTAAGGCCCGACAATAAACCTTTAAGAAACTGTACACCACACTGTGAGGCGAAGTGGATGTTATTGCATCTGATGGAATATCAGTGGGTTAGAATTACTCCATGTTCGACGATTTTGTTTGTTAAAATGGCCGTTTAAATAAAAATGTGCCTCGTCAGACACAAAAATGCAGTTCAAGACGTTTTCATTCTCTGACGCCATTTGGAATAATCTTCTCACAAAATTTCAAGCGAATTGGGAAGTCTCTTGGGTTCAGTTTGTTTGTTAATTGAATCTTAGATGGAAATGAATTTAAATCTTGCTGCAAAATTGTCTGCAGTGACACTCTGCTGACACCCATTTGAGCATATAAGCTCCTTGTCGAACGTCGAGGATTGTATTGCAGCAGCCACAGCAGCGATAGTTTCCTGCGTCTGAGCTAAGGGATCTCGATAATTAGGCTTTCTTGCGATTGTGCGACGCTCAGCAAAATTTTTCACCAGCCTCATTATCGTCCATCTGCTAGGAGGACCCCCGGGGTCACATTTATCAGTCTTTATAGAATACTTGACTATCTAGACCTGTGCTGCTGGGGGTATAAAGGAGCCCAGTTCCCTGAAGTCAACAGGGGTACAACTGGAAGCTCTACGTTATTTGCACAGGAATCAGTAGGCCCCAGAGTGTCCGCTAATTGTCTCTTTAGACTTTTAGCTGTTTCTCTGTCTGATTATTGAGGTCGGCCCTTCGGGAGTATCGTGGTGGTTGTGGTTTTGCAGCCCCAACAGGAATGTTTTTTTGGTGGCCAGAATCATTTCGCCTTTAATCACACCTACTTGGTGAATGAGCCAGATCCAGTGAGCATGCTAGTCATGTGTTCTGGACAAGAGTTGGATAGTCTCCAGCTCTTCACCAAGGAGTAGTGGTTTGCAGCCCTGCTTTGGAACCGCTGAAAATGCAACTAGGAAATATCTGTTGCTAGAATTAGTCCTCGGCTTTCTATACGTGAATCACATTGCGTTTCATTCACAGTGGTTTGACCACCATCTGATTAAGGCTTACGGCCAGGTGCAGATGTAAATCTTATCACGAAATCTGCTAGGAGGAGTGCCACCAGTGCGCCTATATTCTCTTTTGACGGAAGCTACGGTCTCTAAAAGCGTTGCTCTATCCAAATTCATGCTTCATTGTTCCAATTCTTCATTTTAGTTAAATTAAAAGATCAATCTATTAAATAAAATAAAAATGAAACAGGTTGGTTACACAGAAAATAAGTTATTACGTTTTTTTTTTTTTGGTAGCAGCTTTCATCAGCCACCCTGTATTTAAGAATCTGAGTATAATTAAGATTGATTTAATATATGGCTCATAGACGCTTGGTAATCCAGCTCACCTCTGAACAAATTACATTAGTTCATAATACAAAGCCCTCACTCCTCTTATCTCAGCCAACAAATTAATTAAACACAACAGAAATTTAGGTTCGATTTGAAATTGACATACTTGTTAGCCCCGCTTTCAATATGCCGATTTATCATTTGGATTGTCATAAAAAATCTACTTTTGATAACCACTCATAATGCGATACAAAATTTGCATAACAGCATTTAACCTTAATTTCATATAAAAGCGTTTCAAGTAATTTCTATGGCAAAAAGAAAACAACTTTTACACTGAAATAAAACGAAACAAAACAACAACAACTAAATTGCATTTTCATAATCAAATCTATCGGAACGACTTTTGATTATAAGATTTAAAAAGAAATGCAATTCTTCTTTTTAGCCTCTTCTTTTTAACTAAGCGAATCTAATTAATAAAGCCAAATAGTGTTAGTTAAACGTCCTTGTAACCTTTTTTAAAAGCATTAAAAGCTTTCGCACACATATTTTATGGCTTTTGTTTTTTATTATTATTATTTTCAATAGGAAAAATTTTTCCAATAAATAGTTTGACATAGATATTGGCAAGTTAAAAAGAAAACACAATATTTAACTTGTCATATGCACAACCCCAGCATAATCCTTCAAACAACAAATAACAAAAGCAACACAACATGATTTAAATCTTTAAGCAAATAAACACACAAAGCAAAAGTGTTTCATATATTCTTTTAAAGTATTTATTTTGTTCTTTAGTAAGATTGTCAGACCATTTAGTGTTGTTTTTGTTGTTGTTGTTATTGTCGATTTTAATAACACTTGACAGGTTTCTAAATTGTCAACACATAAAATCACTCTATTTTTTGCTTATTTTTTTTTTTTGGTCTCTTAAGCAAAAATATTTTATTCTACTGCCATTTAAGCATTAAAATGGCACTATTCTTTTTCCACTACTTTTTTTTGTTAATTACAATAATAAAAACAATTTGCAGTGAAGGTGACAGTGGTAGCACTTTAACCTTTAACACAAAATTTGCTCTCTTTAAAATTATTTAGAATAGAAAACGAACAATGACTTGTTTTGCGCGTGAATAAATTATCTGTATTAAGACCAGCTAAGGCAGGCATTATAAATATGAAACAATCCGGAAAAAATTTGTAAAAGCTTTAGTTCCTTCAAGGCTTTTTTTGTTTTGTGCGTATTACAACGGTACCAAACAAACTATTCGATTTTTAAAATAAGAACAAGCTTAAGGGCTTTCAAAATGTATAAAATGTAAAAAAGCTTTTTTTCCCATACACCTTAAAGGAATTTATTTAAAAAGCTCTATTAGTAGTTTTTGATCATTCGAAGCTCCTGAACATTTTTATAAAATTTAATAGTCAAAATGGCTCGAAATAAACATTCAGCGCTAGTAAGAAAAGAAACAATTATTAGGGAAGTCTATGAATGAATATCTTTAAAACACAAAAAAGCTTATTTTTGTAAAGTTTCATTATTTTCAAAGCTGTTCTAAGAATCTTTAGTGGGGAAATTTTGTAGTTTAAGTACTTACACTGTCAGATAAAACTAAAGCACAGACTTCTGCCCGTTATGCATATAAAAAGCTTTATTCGGAGTCCATTTTAAGAATCTATGGAGATAATTTGCACGTGCCTATTAGTAGTTTCTGATCATTCAAAGGCGCCGTGAGTCTTTTTAAAATTGATTAGAAAAATGGTTGGCAATAAATACTCAACACATGTAAGAAAAGAAAAAATAATTAGGAATTACACTGAAGGAAAAATCAGTAACGTACATTGCAAAAAAGATATAATATTCACTATCGTATACTTTCCCGAATTACTAGTCATATATGGATGTGCTTGACCGCGGAAAACCAATAAACGCAAAAACATAACCATAATTAGAATTATAAAGGGACTCGTTTGTTTCAGCAGGGTCTATTTCAACTCAACTGCAATTACTAAAGGTATTATAAAGCACAGAAAAGGGATCGTAAGAGTCTGGATATATATCAGGGTTCAGAATTTTTCATTTATGAACATTCAAAAATCAACATTCATGATATTTTTCATAAATGAGAAATCTAAAATTTTATATTTATTTTTCACACTCATAAACGAACAACAAAAAACGTTCTGGTTATTTTCATACATGAATGCGAACAACAAGAATTATTAGTGTTATTCATATGTGATAAATGATAAATTAGCTATTTCTCATTAATGTTATTTTTCATAAATGAACATGTTCATTTATGAACGTTGAAATTTTATAAAATTTCTCATAAATGAACGTGAAAAAATTTTCTACCTACGATCGCAGTTTACCGTAAAATGTAGTAAAAACACATGGGTACATATTAACTCAAAATACAATATTACAATATATTCTAAAAGAAATAAAAAAAAAAAAACATTTTTTTCCTGCATACGCCGACAATGGCGCATTATCAAATATGTGCGTTTATGTACGCGAATGCTTAACGCACATATTTTTACGATCTTTTCATTTATGAAAAATTATCAAAATTGTACATATTCAAAAATGAACACTTGTGTGTTTATTATTTTTTCACTTATGGATAGAAAGAAAAAAAATAAATCGTCGCATTCACAAATGAGAAAACACAAAATAATTTGTAGTCTCTCACACAAGTATGAGAAGAAGCGGCTAAAAAGTGAAATGTACATATTCATACATGTATGAACAGTGAGTGAATACTTCGCTACTCTGATATATATATTGGGTCGTCAAATTCGACCTATACATAAAAGATGCTGCATAATGTATCGTTTCATCTACATACCATAAACAAAATGGTATGCTACCACTTGCATAGGAGGAAATATCGGGGTTTTCAATCAGAAGTTTACTTTCGAAATGTGGCAACACCAACAACATAATAGTTTCGACATTTTATTTTTAGCCTTATTCGTAATGGATGCATTGGCACATTAAAATAATTAAAATCCACTCTGAAAATAGCGGTACTGTTAAAGTTACATTTCCTAAAATTCAAATTAAAATTTTTTTTGTTAAATTTGAGCCGACAGCTCGATACAAAATGTGCGAATAGCAACGCATTTTCGACTGGGTCGTTTAACTGAAAACATTGCGGTCGTAAGCCACAGTGTTGAAGATGATTCGAATTTGTCAATTGCTGGATGTTCTCAACAAACCATCACGTGGCGCAGTTTGCGTAAGTTTTTGACTTTAAAGCCTTACAAGGTTTAGGAACAAACAAACTTTTCTGAAAATCTTATTTCTTCAGGCGAAGCCCATTTACATTTGTTAGGGTATGTCAATAAGGAAATGCGGCAAGCATTTTGGCTTCTAAAAATCCTAGAGCGATTATTGAGAAGCCTTTGCATGCTCAATGTGTCCCTGTATGATGCGCTGTGTGGTCTGGAGCTATGATTGGACTGCAAAAAAACTTTCAATGGATCCCGAACATTTCAATTTTGGCCTATTATTGACAATGTGGATATCATTAACATGTGGTTTCAGCAGGACGATGCCACATGTCACGCAGCCAATAAAACGATCAATTTATTGCAAATCAAATTTCCCGATCGCATACTTTTACGACAATCTGCAGTTAATTGCCCAACCAGATCGTCTAATTTAACATCGCTGAATTTTTTTTGTAGGGCTAGGTTACGGATTAAGTCTACACGGAACTAATCGAATCGATTTCAGCGTTAAAATTCAAAAAAACTTTGATGAAAGAATTGACATCTGTTACGGTGGTCGCGGGAAGTGTCTGCCAGATATCATTTTTGATTCATAATTCCCGAACTTCTCTCTTCGTAATACAATAAAAAATTGAATCATCTTGATATAAATTTTTGGTGTTATTTTGTTTTAAAAAACAAACTTCTTATTGAAAATCCCTTAATTAAAATTAGCATTTAAATATCACTAGCACTGTAATTTATAAGATATCCATCCACTTAGTTGTGCTAGGTGACTAAAAAATAAATGAAATGTTTCCTTCAAAAAATCAATTGTGTCACGAACTGTGTAAGTTATTTCCAGGGTTCAGAATTTTTCATTTATGAACATTCAAAAATCAACATTCATGATATTTTTCATAAATGAGAAATCTAAAATTTTATATTTATTTTTCACGCGCATATAGACAGGAAGAGGAGGGGGGGAAATTTAGGCAAAGAGGACAGAAAGGGACGAACGCAATAACATGAAGGGAGACACGAACTATATAAACACAACTGACAATAGAACGCAACTAGTACGAAAAGAACACTGAAGATGGCAAACGGCCGAAACCGGTTTGTTCACAAACCAAATTTGACGAGGGTCGACGGAAAACCGTACCCAAACAAAATAAACATAAATCACTTGATAGCTGACAAAATGACCACTAGTTAAAAAATTAAAATTCTATACTTCTATTTGTTTTTTGGACCAGCACTCAGGGGATGTCCTCTACACATGCAATGCATTGTGCCAGAACTAGGAAATTGGGTTATGGGGAGGAGGAAAGAGGTAGTAGTGTTTGTAGACATTCAATTTGAATTTTCCTACATTGAATGTAACAGGAAAGACCACTCGAGGGAGCTTATTCCACATATGGACCGTTCTGCCAAAAAAAAAACGAATTTTCTTTGTCATGCGTACTGCGATTCACTGGCCAATCAATCACAAATTAATGCGCTCTCAACGAAAATCGAGTCAAACGCAAAAACGTAATGGGAACAAGTTCCCTAATTACTCTAGAGCACACGCCATTGTAGCAACGATAAAACAGTGAAATACAACCCACATTGCATCGATGCTTTAAAGAATTAGTAACGTGTGATTAGATTTAAATCCGCGGCTGGCCATGAAGCCCTAATCAGATGGTGGATCAAACCACTGCATAATTTGAAACATCATGCTAGTCCTAGGAAGCCGAAACTATAATTCTATGCAACAGAACTTTCTAGTTGCAACTTCAATGATTCCAGAGCAGGGCTACAAATCTTCACTCCTTGCTTAAGAGTTGGAGACTTTTCAACTCCTGTCCAGAACACATGTCTAGCATACTCACCGGACTGGATCATTCATTCACCTAGCGTGTCATTAACGGCGAAATAATCCTGGCTACCATAATAACCATTATACTGTTATGGGGCCGCGAAACCACAACCACCACGATACTCTTATATAGGGCCAACCTCAATAATCAGCCAGAGAACAGTTAAGTGTCTAAAGAGACAAATAACGAAACTCTGCGGGTCACTGATTCCCGTGGAAATGAGTTGTATATTCTCTTCAAGGCTTGCAATAAAATGCTGAACCACTAAACTTTTAACTGCTGCCATTTTTATGAGTCCAAAAAAACACTGCAACAAAAATATTGTTTTAATTTTCTAGGGCGCATTTTGTCTAATTTTCTATTATTATTATTCGTTTCTTGAATAACTCTATTACAGAACAAGCAGCAACTCAAGCAACTAATTAAATTGAAAGAAAATAAAACATTTTTAAAGGATTAAGATTAAAATGGAATAAAAAGTTTTAATTTCTTGTATTCAACTATGAAAAGCTTTTTTTTTGCTGCTTTGCAAAAAAAAAGAGAAATCACTGAAAGGCAGAGAATTCAAATTCGTAGATAGTTTTATCGCAATTTTAATCGGATTTGCAGAAGAATAAAAGTTTTTTTTAAAACATAAAGAAAGAATAAAAACGAATAAACGTTTTATATTGGATAAAGGATAGAAATACTTGCAGGAAAATAAAATATTTAAAAATTATAATGAAAATAATTAAGGACTTAAAATAATTTATTTTACTTTTTTATATTTTAGGAGCAACTACGGCGCCGCCGGGAGGAAGAAGAGCGTATTGCTCAACAAAATGATTTTCTGCGTGCTAGTTTACGTGGCTCGCGTAAGCTTAAAGCTTTGCAGGATAATAAGCCAACCGCACAGCAACAACAGCCGGTGGCGGCGGAACGTTCAGTAGTAGGAGTGGAAAATGAAGCGTATATTGAAGATGAAGTAGCAACGGACAAAATTACTGGTAACCAAAACAAACTTGATTAGTCTAACATTATTAAAAAGCAATTTTTAAGAAACTAAAAAAGTTCTTAATCACTATTTATAAATCGCCTAAAAAATTCCCAAAACAGAAAACTTTATTAAAAGCTTTCCAGGGGAGTACTTAAAAAAATAACAGCTTCTGAAAAAGTTTGTCAGAATTTATTTAGCACTAAAATTTAGTTTTTTAAAAGACTCTGACAAACGTTTATAATGATTTTTTTGTATAACTAGGTTACGGTGACCTCATAGCCGCCTTGACACGACTACAAAATCAACTTACCAAAACTGGCATGACCACACTCGCAGGCCGAGTGTCGGCTGCCCACAACATTCTCTCAAATCCGGGAGTGGCTCATGCTTTGGCAGCACGTCAAGCTGTCCTGCAACGTAGACGACCCAAGGTCAACAATCCCGTCAGTACAAATGCCATGGAATTGCAAAAAGACATTGTTGAGCTGTTGGCCAAATCGAATTCCGCCTCAGCTATTGAATTGGGCAATTTGCTGACCAGTCATGAAATGGAAGGTCTGCTGTTGGCGCACGATCGTGTAGCCACTCATACCGATGGCACTCCCTCGCCTATGTTAAGCGGCGCCACAAGTCCTCAGCCTCCCACGTCACCCAGCAGTGGATCAGCAGCACCACCACCTTTGCCCGTACCTCCAAAATCGGCATCTCTCAGAGGTACAGCAGTGCCACCACCAGTGGTACCTCCGCCATTGGCCCAGCGTGGAGCCATGCCCTTACCCCCTAATGTGACGCCACATAATGGCACGGTGGCAGCTCAGACGGGCTATGCTCATATGAAGGCAGCAGTTGGTGCTGGCCATCGAGCTGACTCGCCACCACTGAGCGCCTGCTTTGGCATACTTAACGATCAAAATGACAATATACGTATAATACAAATTGAAAAATCGACTGAACCCTTAGGCGCCACAGTACGCAATGAAGGCGAAGCCGTGGTCATAGGCAGAATAGTGAGAGGAGGAGCTGCTGAAAAGTCTGGCCTTTTACACGAAGGCGATGAAATACTCGAAGTTAATGGCCAGGAATTGAGAGGCAAAACTGTTAACGAGGTATGCGCTTTACTAAGTACCATGCAGGGTACATTAACATTCCTAATAGTGCCTGCTGGCAGTCCACCACCTGGTGGCGGCCTTCATCGTGAAAATGCCATCTTACATGTACGCGCCCACTTTGACTATGATCCCGAAGATGATTTGTACATACCGTGTCGAGAGTTGGGCATAAGTTTTCAAAAAGGCGATGTATTGCATGTTATATCACGTGAGGATCCAAATTGGTGGCAGGCCTATCGAGAGGGAGAGGAAGACCAAACTTTGGCTGGTCTCATACCTAGTCAGTCTTTTCAACATCAAAGAGAAACCATGAAGCTGGCCATAGCCGAAGAGGCGGGTCTGCAGGGTAAAAATAGAGGCAAGGAGGGCACAAGTAAAGGATCAACGCTTTTGTGCGCACGTAAGGGTCGCAAAAAGAAAAAGAAGGCCAGCTCGGAAGCAGGGTAAGTTGTTTTAGCTAATTACAACTTGCTTCAAGTGTTTTGTTTTAAAAATATAAAAATATTATTTTATTTTAGATATCCCTTGTATGCCACCACCGCCCCCGATGAAACTGAACCCGAAGAAATACTCACATATGAGGAGGTTGCCCTCTACTATCCCCGTGCCACTCACAAACGTCCCATTGTCTTAATTGGTCCCCCAAACATAGGTCGTCATGAATTACGTCAACGTTTAATGGCGGATTCTGAAAGATTTTCAGCAGCTGTACCACGTAAGTCTCAACAAAATAAAAGTAGACTTCAAATATCGTTTAAAATTGACTTCTTTGTTGGGTTGCCTGCAAAATCAAAAATTTCTATTTAGTTTTCCATTTAATGCAGGACAAAGACAAAAGAAGTAATTCGAAGAAGCAAAGAGGTATTTCTTTCTTCCAAAACAGTAAAGCTTTCTGAAGACATTACAAATCATTTTCAATTAAATTAGAACTTTCAAATGATTTTTAGCATAAAAATATTTCTAGTTCGTAGTTGTTTCAAGATTTGTGTAGTTCTATAATTTTTAAATAAAAAGATCAGATTTTTTTTAAAAAAAAAGGCATTTAAAAATTGACTAGAAGCTCATCAGCAGAATCTTTAGAAAATAATTAAAACTAAAGTTTGCGGCTAGAAGCTGCTTTTAACAAAATGAGCTTAAAGCTATATATAATTTTTATTTTCAAGCTTATTAATTCTTTTTTATTTGTTATTGTTGTTGTTATTATTATTTCTTTTAGACACCTCCCGGGCCCGTCGTGAGGGTGAAGTTCCTGGTGTGGACTATCATTTTATATCACGCCAAGCATTTGAAGCGGATATATTGGCACGCAGATTTGTAGAACATGGCGAATATGAAAAAGCTTATTATGGTGAATATTTTTTTATAAATTTTACTCTTACAGAAGACAAATTTTTTTTTTAATTATCTAACATTTTAGGCACGTCTCTTGAAGCTATACGTACTGTAGTAGCCAGTGGTAAAATATGTGTTCTTAATTTACATCCACAAAGTTTAAAATTATTGCGAGCTTCTGATTTGAAACCGTATGTGGTGTTGGTGGCACCGCCTAGTCTAGATAAGTTACGACAAAAGAAACTGAGAAATGGTGAACCATTTAAGGTAAGTTTTTTTTATTTTTATTCAAACCGAATGAGAATTCATCGTGAATTAAATAAAAACCAAATTTAAAGAACTATCGAAGAAAAAATTAACTAAAAATTAACTCAATTAAATTAAATGAATAGAAAGAAATAAAGATAAATTAACAACAGCTAATGGAAAACTAAAAAGAAATTGATTTTAGAAGGAACAATTGTAATAAAATTACAATTCTTGCAAAATTCTCATTCGGTAGATTGCAATTAAAATCATAAAATTCTTTTGTGGTGCATGTGTCGGGTACAGAAATTAAAAATGAGTGAAAGAAATATTTTCTTGGGAATGTAATGGAATGGCTAAGAAAATGTTAGAATTAAGTTAGCTGTCTAAAAATCATTTAAATGCTTCAATTATGGATTGGATAATTTTGAATTTCTAAGCAACTTAAATGTAAAAATAAAGTTTGTTTTAGTTTCTAATTTTAAAGTTTTTTGCAAATAAAAGTTCTCTAATAAAGGACAAGTTTGACTACTTTATGGTCCACAAAAGAGAAGTTTTAAAATAACGAACAGCTTCAGACTCAGAATCGCTATATTAAAAAACTGCATAAAGTGAAAGCCATTATAGACTTTAAATAAAACTGATAGAGTATAAACAATATTCGAACTATTTCGAAATTATTTACCACAATTAAAGTAGAAATGAACAACTTCGACCAAGTTTAAACTGCATGGATAGAGGTAATTCGTTCAGAATTCATTCATTCATTTAGTCTACTTAAAGAATATAACTTCGGAGCAGTATAACTTCCGAGACAAGAGAAAATTCGTAGAAACGGAACGGATTTGAAAGTAGCAATCTCAAGACACTAAAATGTTTTTCCTTTGTCAAGTTATCGTATATGCTATGCACATAGCATGGCGTCTGAAGGAGAAGACAGTGTTGCAATTTGGATTGAACTAGAAATGTTTCCTTGTAGGTCACTCTAAACGTCTAAACGTATCTTCTTGACGGGTGTACTTTAGAAGCTGTCGATACAAGGAATGTTGAGGGTAAAATATTTTCTTTAAGGGCACCTTCATTCTGCAACAAGCTTTGATTGGACATCTTAGTAGGTGGTTATTTTAAGGGAATTTTTGAAGAGTTGAAGTTCGGAATGGAGAGTACAAAGTTACAAATTAAAATAGTTTTATTTTATTAGGCAGTAGAGTTCTAGGCTTAACCTGGAGTTTTGCAGTTAGACTACATTTTAATAATAGTGAACAGAAAATGAATCCGAACTAAATCACAACTTTGTAAGAACTGAACTACATAAACAAGATTGATTGCAGCTAATTAAATAAATAATTGCATCAATTAAAATTTATTAAAATAAAAAAACAATAGAAGAGTTTATATAAAAGAAGTTTGTTTTCTAAAATATAATAAAACAAAAAATTTAGATTAAGATGATTCAAATTTTTATTGTATTACGAAGAGAATATTTCGACATTTGTGAATGGAAAATGGTATCTGGCAAATGTCCACCACGTTCGCGCTGACAGATGTCGATTCATCAAAGTTTTTAATCACTTTTGAGCAAAATGGCGATTCTATTTCATTAATTACATCACCGATTTTGAGTTTTAAGGCTGAAATCGATTCGATTGGCTGTGTATAGATTCTGTACTTAACGTAGCCCCACAAAAAATAATCCGGTGGTGTTAAACATACGATCTGGCTGGCCACTTAATGGATGCCGTGAATTTATTCGATCGGGAAATTTGGTTTGCAATAAATTGATCGTTTCATTGGCTGTGTGACATGTGCCATCATCCTGTTCAAACCACATGTTACTGATATCCACGTCGTCAATAATAGGCCAAAATTGCGTCGTTAGCATCTCGAGATAGCGTAATTCATTGACCGTTACCGCATTTCCTGCCTCTTATGAAAAAAGAAAAAAAAAACGTCCCAATCACGCCTCCAGACCACATACCGCACCATACTGTGACACGTCGAGCATGCAAAGACTTCTCAATAATCGCTCTAGGATTTTCAGAAGCCCAAGAAGGCGACAATTTTGAATGATGACATACCCCGACAAATGAAATTTTTTTTTTCAGAAAAACCAGAATGAATTGAGCGAATCTGCGACGATATGAATGATCGGTCGAGTTCAGTTCCTGTACCAGCTGAACCTTGTAA
The DNA here is from genome assembly GCA_030448955.1 of Trichopoda pennipes. NCBI lineage: Eukaryota > Metazoa > Arthropoda > Insecta > Diptera > Tachinidae > Trichopoda > Trichopoda pennipes. The sequence continues at coordinate 9,688,012 of JASKUP010000056.1, read as the reverse complement.
AGGTTAAAGGTCAAATCTCTATGCAAAATTCTCCATGTGGTGGTTTTGGAGAACCGCAATTTTTGAGAATGTCAAAGAATTGACAGATTTGGATCCGCTTCAATACTGTGGTTTATGGCTGCGATGTTTTCAGTTGGACGACCCAGTCGAGCACGTCTTGATGTTCGCACATTTTGTATTGTGCCTGTCGACTTAAATTTAACCATCAAATTCTTAATAGTGGTCTCAGAAGGACGATTATGTTGTCCGAAAATGTCATGAATTTTACGTAATGCAACTTTAACAGAACCAGTATATTTATAGTGGATTGTAATTATTTTAATGCGATTTTCGTACGAAATTGAATTCATTGTAACAATTGCCAATGCATCTACAACGAATATGTCAAAAAACTAAATGTCAAAATTATCATGTTGTTGATGTTGCCACAATTGAAAAACAAACTTCTTCTTGAAAACCCCGATACATATTTAGATGATGGAAGCCAATTCAATAAATAATTGTATTAAATAAAAATTTAATAAAATACAAAAACAGTAGAAAAATTTTATATATTAATAATTCTATTAAATTTTTAATCGAAACAATTATTTATTTAATTATTAAAATAAAATTAAAATAAATATCTGTTATTCTTTTCAAACATACAAAAACAAGGAAACGGAAATTAAATAACAAATTTTTTCTTATGAAATAATTATAACAAATTATATGTCTTTTGTATTAAGTACCTATAATTCTGAGCTAAATTGTATGTGTCTGTCTTGAAATTTATTCTCCTTACATTTGGTTTATTAACAATTTCTAACATTTTCAACATATAACGTCTCTTGTAGTTTTTTTCTATATCTAATACTGATGTTTAATCAAACTTTGGATAATGATTATATTTCTTACAATGTGAAGATAAGGATGTCTTCTGTGTTGAAATATTCCTATATTTTTGGTCACACCTGTGACCAGCTAATCTTGTTTTAAGTTTATTCTTTGTGATTCCAATATGAACTTTGTCACAGTTCACCTGGTCATTTCCTCCACATGGTATCCTGTATCAAATATTTCCATTTTCCCTATTTTATTCTTCATACTGCTAAATAATTTATTTAATGTGTTATATTTTATTTTGTTTTATTTTAGACTTTCTTAATCTTTCTGATATTCCAGGAACATAAGTTAATGATTTATAAATTCTTGGTTCCGCCATAGTATATCCTAAATATGCCTATGATTATCAGATTGTCTAATTAATCTGTTAAGTTAATTCTACTGGAAAATCAGTGTCATTAAGTTTATCTCTTATTGTATCCTTATTCTTCAAATGAGATTCTCTAACACTTATGGTCAATATTCGGTCTATCATATTTTTCGCCGTGTTTATAATCATTTTTCTTGGATGTTTAGTATAAAAATTAATAACTCTTGGAGAAGATGTTGGTTTCTTATAGCAAAATATCGAAAAAAATATATATTGTTAATTAAAAAAGACCGTTGAAAAGAATAACAGATATTTATTTAAAATATAAAAAGGTCGATTAAAAAATATAAAAAACAAATTATCAAAAAAATTTAAAGAAAAAAAATATAATTAAAGCAGTTATTGAATTAGAAACATTTTGTTTTATTTTTTAATTAAATATATTGTTGTTTCAATTAAAAATTTACTTCACTTTAAGGTGAAACGAAATAAAACTTTTTAACTTGTTGCTGTTAAAGAATGGCATAGAAGTATTGAGAAATAAGCAACAAATGAGACTGTGTTAACTGTGACTTGATTGAAATTAAAAATAAATTAAAATAGAACTAAAATAAATGTTTTATTGTGGCTTTGTTTTAATATATTTTTTTTTAATTTTTTATTTTTAAGGAGGAAGAGCTCAAAGATATAATTGCTACCGCCCGTGATATGGAAGCCCGCTGGGGACATCTATTCGATATGATTATCATTAATAATGACACAGAACGAGCTTATCATCAGTTATTGGCTGAAATAAATTCTTTAGAACGTGAACCCCAATGGGTACCCGCCAGTTGGGTGCATAACAACAGAGATGAGTCATAATTTTAATTTCTAGTTAAAAAAAAGACACTAAATTATGTATTTTTTTTTATTATTTTTATTATTGTTCTAAAAAATATTATTTCAATAAGAGAGAGAGTGAGAGAGAGAGAGAGCGAGTAGAAGAAGAAAGCATTCCATTTTTCAAATTTTACAACAAAAATGTATATAAAAGAATACACATTAAGAAAAGTAGAAAGAAAATGTTACAAACCTGGGCAATATTTGATTTATTATATTTTGTATATATTTTTTTAATATTTTTGTTTATTTTTTTAACTAATTTTTTATTGATTTCCTTAAATTTAATTATCTTATCTTATTTTTTTTTTTAATTTACTAAAAACAATTTAAGAAATTTCATATTTCCACCCTCTTTAAACATTCCATATAATTTGCATATTTGCATATAATTCCTTCCTTGGATATGTTAAGATAAACTAGTGTTATAGTAAAACTCTGAAAACTAAATTAAATATTTAAGAAATTAATTTATTTGGAACATCAGGTATAGAACTTTGCTTGTGTTGTTTTATTAAAAATAATTTGTTTTTAAATGCTTTTTAAGCTTCGAAAGCTTAAGCAGCTTAAGTTTTTGCTTCTTAGCCTGAATGAATATTCGATAAAAGTTTTACAAATGATTCTTCATATATTCAGCAGTTAACATCTTTAAGATTTGGGCATCGTCTGCTTAATTTATAGATAATTAAGCGGAATAACTTAACCGATGGCTTGAAATCTGTACATGAGCTCACTTAATGAACCGTCTTTTCTGTACCAATAGAGAAAGAGAACGCGAACGATTATAAATTAAGTTCCACTGATCTGATATATCTTTTGTTAAGGGTTTTAGACACGACAGTGTTTTTTCAGATATTCCTTCTGCAATAGTTTAAACCTTAGAACCATGTTTATGATCTTTGGGTCTTGTGGTAACTTCCATTGAAACATAAAGGATTTTAATAGAAAAAGATGAGAGCTTGATTTGTGCATGCAGCAAGTCCTCTTCAAATCCCTACGGTACCCATTGTTCAAAAAGAACTTGATATCTTCTTTACTACAGTTAACATAGCTCTGATGAGTGTTTGTAAATGGTACAACTTTCTGCAGAAGGGATGAAATATCGATGAAACCTAAATGGCTTTATAGCGTCTGAGAATGTATAAGCAATGCAATCGCTGCTTTCTCTGAAACAGCAAACCGAAGAACTACCTCGCTTCTCTCTCCCTTCATATAAAGAACTTAGAAGCTTTAAGATATCCGTCTTTATAGCATATGATTCCAATTTAGCTGCATAGATGTTACGTTTAGCATTTATTGCCAATAATAAACGTGACATATTTTAAGAACTTTCTCGCTAATTCCCCTAATTTCAGAGGTTATTTCATAATTTTCGGAAACATCTTCTGGCCGTATATCCATTGTTTGTGGAGGTGCAATTTACAAGTGATTTATCTACAATCAAACCAGTTATTGCTTGGAACGCTTCTTGGATTATCGCTTTTCATCGGATCTCATTTTTAATATTTTCTTGTTTTTTCTTGAACTGTTTGTTTGGTTCCCAGGTGTGCTTCTATGTTTAAGATAATAGGCAATATGAAGTATATATATTCCAAATATTTGAGCGGGCAATGGAGACATCCGAACTGCAATGTCTGTTTCTTAAAGAATGTTATATTCTTTACATTTTCAGGATTCTGAGAAAAATTCCGACTTTCTTAATCCATATATTGAGCACTTGCAGAAGGTATTCTTTCTTGGTAAAGGCATTTGGGCGCTCAGATAGCAGTCTTTTAATTAAAATCGCGCAAGCAATCTACGATGACTGAAATAGCACCGTAACTAACAGATCTTTAAAAATATCGTTTATGTTGCGGCCGCAAATATTTTTAAATAATTTTGTCAACCATTAACATGTAATTTATCGTCATTGGAACAGGCACTACTTTAAGTCATTAGTCATTGATACTGTAATACTTGGGGTCTAATTTATGGTTTAATTTTGACGTTTTCAGTCACTTTAGAATTCCCTTCCGTTTTCCGGTTGTAGTCTCTGTAGAAAAAAAAACACATCGACTTTGCTTAATCTAGTTGCTAAGTCAAGTCTGTGGTACTTATTGTATAAATTTTGAGTTACGGAACGCCAAGGCAGATAGTCACAAAGGAAGTGTGGCAAGTCTTAATGGGCATTATTAAAAATTCTGCACTTATTTGAAGACCGCAGGGTCAAATGAGATAAGCTGCCTAACCTGCTCTGATATAGGGAAATAGAGATTTTATGAAATTCAACCAAGCCGCATTGTTGCAACAGATAAACAGCAGGAACTAAAGCTACAGCTATCACATAATTCTTTTTAAGGAGCCTTAACAGAGACCGTTAAATGGACCATATACTCGGCGGAATATTGTTTCTCCTGGTACCTATAGTTAACCATCGGTTAGGCTGGTTAGCCTATAAACGTATTTATTTCAGTTCTGTGCAAGCAGGTGGTGATACTTAAATTATACCCTAGGAAGGACTGTCTGTTACAGCAACATACAGCTTGCTTAAATGCTTCATGTTACCATTCTACATGCATGATAAAATTACAAACAAATTTAGGCAACTTCACTCCCACTGTTCTCGTTATTCGAATAAACCTCTTACTTACAGCTTGGGACTACAGGTTTTAATTTATTTTCCCTAGTACACCCAAAATCATCAGAAAGTTAAGAGACGAAAAGCCACAAAGGAAGTGTGGCAAGTCTTAATGGGCAGTAATAAAAATTCTGCAGATATTTGAAGGCCGCAGCATCAAGTGAGGTAAGCTGTAGGGAAATAAGACCAGAGACCATTATATCGCCCATATATTCGGCGGAATATTGTTTGTCCTGATACCTGTAGTTAACCAGCGGTTAGACTATAAAAGTATTTATCACCGAGTTTCAGTTCTGTGCAAACAGGTGGTGGTGGAGCCATTTGCTCTTCAGTAACAAAGGAGGTTTAAAAGATACTCAAATTATACCCTAGGAAAGGTTGTCTATTGCAGCAACATACTGCTTGCTTAAATGCTTCACGTTGCCATTCTACACGTAAGGAAAGACTACAAACAAATATCGGCAACTTCACTTCCACTGTTCTCGTTATTCGAAGAAACCTCTTACTAACAACTTAAAGCTATCGGTTCTAATTTTTGTAACTGTTATTCCCAAAATTATCAGAAAGATAATAGTCGAAAAGTTGTTGGGAGATCTCCTCTCTTCCTTTCCTTTTATTCTATATTTTTAAAACACTTTCCTTCAGCGGTATTTTAAAGTCGAAGCCAGGGCAGCTGAAGCTTTTAAATTTGGCATAATTAATTCTCATTGGAAAGCTTTATTGACTGAAGAATTTAGAAGGATTACAGAATTCCCTGTAGCTGTTATCTTTATGTTAAAAATATATAACACTACATAATTTTATTATTTAAATAAAAGTCTTCTTTTTTGTGAGGTTATGTTGAAGAAATTCAATAGCAGCTAAAATCTAAATATTTTCAATTCTTCTTACAAGCAAAATTTTACATTTAAAAAAAATTAAAGTAAAACTTTAAAAGACCCTTCCTTCCCCTTACACAAGCGGACTAGAAAGAAAACTATTAAAAAAGCAAATCAATAATTTAAAATAATTAAATAAAAATATTAAATGGACATGAAAAACCTCTTCCCAATTACTTTATGACAGAAAAAAAAATTAAATATAAAATTTAAATCATTAAATTAAATGAAATGTTTTTTAGAAAAATAAATTAATAAAATGTTTAAAATTCGAAAAATAAAAAATAAAACCACTTAAATATCAATAATTTATAAATAAAAAAAAATATATTTTATAAATAAGTTGTTAAACAAAAAAAAATATTTTTTAACAAAATCCTTACTCCCTTCCCCCCAAACACACTTGTTAAATATCGTATAACTTAAATAAATATTTTCTGTTAACGTAATAAAAATCAAATTAAGTTAAATATTGAATAAATTAATACAAAAAAGAAAAATAATAATAATGAAAAATCCCCAAAATGTTTAAAATTTTTATTACCAAATCCACACATACACACACACAAAATCAAATATATTTTTAAAATGTGACAAATGTGACGTTTGAAAATACATTTCACTACCCAATTGTGTGTAGTTTTTCTTTTGTTTTTTCTGAAATTTTGTAGTTAAACAAAAGTTATTTTTTCCTTTTTTACAAAAAAAAAAAAAAATAAAAATAAATTCATTTAAACAAATTAAACAATATTAAAGTTAAAATAAAAAAATGCAAAAAAAAATATATTAGAATTTAGCAACGTAACTGGAAAACAAAAGGTTAAAACTTAACAAGAAAATTATATTGAATATGTTAAATTATTTTTAGTTTTTAAAAATCTATAAATAAAATAAAAACAATAAATAAATGAAATTAAAAAAAAAAAATTCCGAAAAGTAATAAAAGTAAAACAAAATATGTTTAAAGAGTTTTTAATTTTTATTTAAAAAAAAATATTAAGAATATCGCTTAAAAATTCGGAAGTTACCACAGCAATAGCTTAACGCCTATACTATATAATGCATAAGTTGGCTTAAGTCAACTTAAGCAACTGATAATCATATGTGGAAAACTAATATTTTATCTGAATTTAATAGAATACGGATAAGGAAAAAATTGCTTATATGACTAAAGAGACGCGTTTTATTATAACCGCAATTCAAAGGAAGGAGCATGGAAAGAAGTAGCGGAAAAATGCAGTAAAAGTGGTAAGTAATATCTATGTTTACGTTTAGAAACTCTTCATTCATTTAGAGCTTTAAGTTGGCAATATTTTTTTAACTATCGCCCATTTTTTTAGCTGTCAACTGATTTCTGTTTCGTTTGATTTGGCAATTTAACATGCATCAGCTTAGAAGTCCTTCGTTCCTTTGGAACTTTAAGTTGGCAACATCCTTTTAACTATCGCCCATTTTATCAGCTGTCAAGTTATTTGTGTTTAGTTTAATATGAATAGACTGAGGCCTAAAAAACGTTTCAACAGCAACAGGTTAGAAACCATCCGTTCGTTTAGAACTTGAAGTTGGCAATATTTGTTTAACTAACGACCCACTGTGGGAACATTTTGCGAGAAGGCGGTCAAAAATATATAACTTTTGAACGGATCGTAATTTTGATATGCGTTTTTTTTGTCATAGGCCTTCGTTTAAGGTATAAAAATTTTAAATCGACCGGTTAGAAAAATAGTTGATTTTTGGTACGAAAGTAAAGTATTACAACTTGTTCAAAGAGTTTGTTTTACATAAAGTCTTATATTTTGAGACACGTTTAGAACTTATAGTTATTAAAAACTTAAATTTAGTCAGTTAGAGCCAAGCTTTGGCCACCATGAAATTTTAAGTGCGACGGCCAAAGGTTTGTTTTTTGAAACAATTTAAGTTAAAAATTAGCTGATTAAGTGGCAAAAACATAAAAGATATATTCATTGGTTTAAATTTAGTTTAGATAAGAAAGTAAAAGGTGTTTTTTTAAACTAGATAGAACTTTAAATTGTAAAAAGTAACACAAAAAATGAAATTTTGATGAAACATTTTTTTTTATTTGTTTCAGTATACTCTGACAAATCATCGTGAATAGACTCTCGCTTGAACAACGCTACGAAATTATCCAAATTTACTTTGAAAATCAGTCGTCGATTCGCGCAACTTATAGACGACTTCGTCATTTTTATGGCGTACATAATCGTGCATCTGAACAAGCCATTCGTCGAACTGTCGATAGATTTCGTACCACATACTCTCTAGAGGATGCAATAACACCAACACGTCGAAGGAATGTGCGTACTGAAGAGAATATCGCCGCTGTAAACGAAAGTGTGGAAGAAGATCCAAATTTATCAATTCGTCGTCGGTCGCAGGAATTGGGGCTCTGTCTGTCCACTACGTGGAAAATTTTGGGCAAAGATCTCGGCCTACACCCGTATAAGATCCAGCTGGTGCAGGAATTGAAGCCACGAGACCAATATATGCGTCGTTCTTTCGCCGATTGGGCTCTAGAGCAGTTGGCAACTGACCCGTTGTTTTATCGCAAAATTGTGTTCAGCGATGAGGCGCATTTTTGGCTTAACGGGTTTGTTAATAAGCAAAATTGCCGCATATGGAGTGAGACCAATCCACAACAGACCCTACAGACTCCATTACATCCAGAAAAATGCACCGTTTGGTGCGGTTTTCACGCTGGTGGCATCATCGGACCTTATTTCTTCAAAAATGAGGCCGGAGCTCGCGTTACGGTCAATGGAGATCGTTACCGCACCATGATCAATGATTTTTTGTTTGAAAATATGGATGACATTGATCCGGACGAGATGTGGTTTCAACAGGATGGCGCTACGTGCCATACAGCGAACGCAACCATCGCCTTATTGAAATCAAAATTTGGCGATAAGTTGATTTCGAGAAATGGACCTGTCAATTGGCCTCCAAGGTCGTGCGATTTGACACCACTCGAATATTTCCTGTGGGGCTACGTGAAGTCACTGGTTTATGCTGATAAACCAGCAACAATTGACGCCTTGGAGGACAGCATTGTTCGTGTTATTCGTGACATACGCCCAGCAGTGCTCGAAAAAGTGGCCCAAAATTGGACGTCCAGAATGCGCTTCGTCAAGAACAGCCGCGGTGCCCATATGCCCGAAATCATTTTCAAATGTTAATGTCACGTATTGATCGTTCGAATAAAAAAGAAATTTTGTTTACAATTTAATTTTTTGTGTTATTTTTTACAATTTCAAGTTCTATCGGGCTTAAAAAAACACCCTTTATTTAAGTCCAAAATAAACATAAATACTACTCGTATATGTAAACTTTTGTTGTAAATTGATTAATACTTTCTTAATGTACGAACAATTTTTAAAGGATGAAATACATACAGACAACTCTTGTGTTTGGAAAAATTGCCATTAATTAAACAATTTTAGTAAATATTTCTTCTAAAAAGCTTTGATTTTTATCTTTTAGAAGCAGTTTAGCTTCTACGCCTAGTTCTATAGAAGTAGATATTGGACATATAGGGATATGATGTGCATAACTGCAATCAGGTCTTCATTAGTACAATATCTAGAATTTTTTCTTGTGTTATGCCCACGAAATAATCTATAGTCTTTGTTTCATTTTTCTTGCGCTTCTTCAAATAAATCTCCTATTGGTAGCATATTGTGTTTATTAACTGTGGATGGCATATATCTCCAGGAATATTTTTCGTTGTAAAGTATAGCTGTTTTTTTGGCGTACTCTCGAAATTTTTTTGCATTTATATTTCTGCTGCTTGTAAAATGATACTGAATATCCTTATTAGTTCCAAATCGACTCCTGTGATATCTGCTGCAGTTTCTGGATCTGAAAAAAATCTTCTTGCAGTGTTTACATCATTTGTGTTCCCCTCCCCTTGCTTTAGCTTATCGATGATTGGGTCTTGTTCTAAATATTTTTCTTGAATTTGTTATTTTTTGGTTTCTTTTTTCTTTATTTTTCTTATTTTTTCTCACTGCTTCGTCGCCTAACGGACCAAAATCCGAATCATAACCCAATTTAAGAATATGCTCCATAAAACGTATTCCAGTATGAAGAGGGGACAATCGAAATTCGTATGCCGCCTTAAAAGTGTCATATTCTGGAAGTGGATGATTTATTTGACTTGATGTCCTTTGGAGTATAATGCAACTTGATGATGCTTTTGTATTAGTTACATTTTAAAATTTACTTCGATTTCCTGTTCATCAACAGTAAATATTACAGGTTGAAGGTCTTTAATTTCATCTTTTATTTTTCGGACTTCTTTAGTTATGACATTTTTTGTTTCTTTTTTGAAAGTAAATTTTATTGGTGTGCGATATTTTGTTGACGAGGGTATTTCAGTTTTCCATACTATTTTACAATCAGTGCAAATCAATTTAAAAAAGTAAAGTACTTTTGTGACCTCCTAAATTATATCAATTGACGTTATTTTAAGTATGCAAAATATTTGTGTGACCAACTGTGAATGACTTTGATTTCGACTAAAATTTGTTTTCTTTCTGATGTAGTGGACCACCCTAATGTAAATATCGAATATTCACACAACAAATTAAAAGTTTCAATCAAATTACTCAAGTCGAATGCACTAGCAATGCACTTATGTTTGTTGTTGTTATACTTTACATACATGCAATGCCTGAATGGCCTTCAACAGGCATATACCTATCGTGTGTGGGTCGATCGGTGAGTTTCAAGTGACACATTTATTTTGTGGAAAGCAATGCCAAAATAAATGCAATAGGAACTAGATCACATTTCACTTTTCGTAATAACAATAATAATTACAATAATATTTGTATATAATTAATATTAATAAATTAAATACTAGACTACTAATAACCTTCTCACAGTCGGTATATAAACGGCTGCAATTGCGAAAGGAAATCAATCTTTTCACAACCTTCAAAGCTGCTCGTTGAGCTAGATTTACACAGCTCCTCATTGAGCTTATTTTGTAAATGAACATTGAAAGATTATTTAATAAAAATATAAACCTGAAACAACCGTCTTTTCATTCAATAAAACTAAAGTTATTACACTGAAAATACGCATATTCATCTTAAACAACGTCTCTCATAAGGGCGATTTGAAAAATAAATAAAATGCTTACAAAATAGCAAAACAGAAAAAAAATGTTTTTAATTCCATTTTGCAAAAACTTTTTGAACTTTTGTCAGAGGTATAGGTGTATAGGGGACATTTAGGGCTAATGCTTTTACAATCCCTAAGGAACTTTAGAAGTTATGCTCTATTTAGTAAGAGAATTTAGAAAAAAATTGGGCCTCTAAAAAAATGAATTTCTAAAAATCAAAAAACAAGTAAAAACCTTTCAGTTTTCTTATACTAATAGCTAACAAATTGTGCTATTATACAAAGTTTGTTTCGTTAAAAAAACTTGAACAACAAAAGAGTTATAGATATTTAAAAATCAAAATTTTACGAAGAAATTTCTCATTTTAGCAAAATACTGAAAATGCTCATTTTGAATCACCCTGTTCAGTGTGATATAGTTAAAATAAAGTTTTAATTTTTTGGTTCTTGAGCTACACTAGTATCTACTTTCGAACGAACTTTAAAATTTTACAATTGGCGACCATGAAAAAAGTACTTTTGGCCGCCTTCTCGTAAAATGATCCACTGTGCGGCCATAAGGGCCAGCTGTCAAGTGATTTGTGTTTAATTTGATTTGTTAATGTAACATAAATAAACTGACGCCTGAACAACGCTTCCATATTGCGCAAATTAGAACCAAAACAATATTGCGGTTGATCCTGATTTGCATAAGCGATGAATTTTGTTTAGTGATGAAGCTCACATCCATAAAAACTGGCTGTTTGATATGATTTATGATGACTGGTGGAATTCATTGCTCTGTTCTACTGTAAAAACGATGCTGAACGGTATGTTACAGTCGATGGCAACCTCTATTACCGGCTTTTTTATTCAGTACATCCTGATTTTCATTTGTAAATATTATTTAGCGATGCCGCTCACTCTTGTTTGAATGGATAAGTAATAAATAGAGCTGCCCTATTTGAAGTGATGATAATCCTCAAGTGTATGTTGATACATCGTAAAAACTATAAAAACTGCTTATTTGGTGTGTTTTATAGACTGATGGAATCATCTGTCCGTACTTTTTTAGAACCGATTCTGATCAGAATGATACAGTCAATGGTGATCGCTATAGAGCCATGACTATCAAATTTTTTCTTTCATCAATTGAGCAGGTGCTGTGGTTTTAATACGACGATGCAACATGTCACACAGCTCGTATCACAACTTTTGGTAACTGCGTAGTTTTACGTTTCGGACCCATGAATTGGCCTCTAGGATCGAACGATTAAACGCCGTTAGACTATTTTCTGTGGGCATATGGGAAGTCGCTAGCTTAAATCGATAAACCCAAAACAATTAATCACATGGAGGAGAAAATTCGCCACGTTGTTGTCGTTATACGGCCTCAAATGTTGGAAAAAGTTATCAAAAATTAAACCTTCAAATTAGACTACGCCCGAGCCAACCGTAGCGATCATATTTAAAGTACAGTGCATTCGCGGTAACGTGAAATAATTAAAGCCAAGGGAGTCCATGTTAGCGAAATTGTTCACATTAGCGATTGTAAAATTTCATCAAAATATTTATATGTTTTTCGAGCTTGAATGTAAAATTCTTTTATTTTATTTGCATTAAAAACTATAAAATTCATTACGAAACGAGATCATGAGAAAATATCCATTGAAATAAAATTACTCATTACATTTGTGCATTAAAGAAATCGGTTATCCTTTTCTGCTGCTTTTTCTTCTCCAATAGCTTTCTCCCTTAAGCGTCTGAGTACACTCATGTCACTTTGTTCTACCATTGCATCTCCTGCTGATTGCAATGCCTTGTTAAAAATATCAATTGCCTCACTTGCAGAAATTTTCTTAACAGGGTCATTAGTAATGCAATAATCATTACTTTCCTCGTTTTGGCTAATTTCATGAATTTCAGTCGTATCATCAACATAAGGATCATTATTCCACTCTTGAATCATAGTTAAGGTAAACTCAATTTAAAAGTTAGTAAAGCAATGCTTTAATTGTAATTTCAAATTTTATCGAAAAATTCTTACTTGGGGACTCAAGTCCTGAAGGAGATCGGCTGACATTTGCATTACAGAATTCATTTCTGCAGTCCATTTCTCTTTTAGAATTTTTAATGGAATGTTATCTTCAGGGTCATCCTGGTTTCTAACTAAGCTTAAAATATCTTTCCAGCAATTGGCAAGAGTTTCTGTGCTAACCCGATTCCATGCGAAAAATAAAAGGATGACAGCATCTTTCAAAGTTAGACTTCTCATCGATTCAAACAAATCCGAGTTTTTAGCTGCTATCGAAGCTAGCAAACTGTTCCTGTAGTATAATTTAGTTATTTTAATAGCATTTTTAACCATTGGTTGGATAAGGGGAGTGACATTTGGTGACTGAACATGACAATTATGTTTCCATCTTCAGTTTTTAATTCTGTTTCTCTTGGATGAGAGGGAGCGTTATCCATAAGTAAAAGTGCATTCATTGGCAAATTTTTCTTCTTTAGCAACAACTTCACCTAACAAAAGCAAGAACTTCTAGTTATTTTTTTTAAGTCAAAGAAGAATTTGTTTACCTGTGGTACAAAGAATTGATGGAACCAATGCTTAAAAATGGCTGATGTCATCCGGGCCGATTTGGAGTTCTTATAATCAGTTGGACAAATGAAATTTTTAATAGTGCGTGGATTTTTGGCCTTACCAATTACAAAAAGTTTGAGCCTATGTGTGCACCCGATGCATTTGTGCAACACAGGAACGTAATACGCTGTTTCTCCGTTTTTGTATCGGCAACACATTTCTCTTGCATTGCAACGTACGTTTTATCTGGTAAAAGTTTCCAGAATAAGCCAAACTCATCAGTATTATAGAGTTGATCATTGCATAACTCCATTTCTTCAATTTTCCGTTTCAATTTCAGCTTAAATGGATCCACCAATTCAGGCTGCGATAAAAGTTTTTCTCCAGTTACCTTAAGAAGTCACTCCGTACCTTTTCTTAAATCGCTGAAGCCATCCGTCACCAGCATTGAAACCGCCATCGGTTTCTTTAAGTTGGGAATGTAATTCCTTAGCTTTTTCTTTTAAAATTAGCCCACTTATAGGCAAATTCCTTTCACTCATCCGGTATGTGAGGTTAACACATTCTAAAATTGCGTCTTTTTTTTTTTCTTATACTGCATATTGTAGACTTAGCCACATTATACTTTTTTGCTAAGCTCGTCACACTTGTTCCTTTTCTTTTAACTCCAAACATTTGGATTTTTTAATACTTATGCCGACTGATTGACCACTTTGCATAAGAGAAAGACTTAAAATAAGGTTTCCTTGCCACACAAAAATTAATAATCTAGAGAATACACACATTTTTTTATATGAGGAGATTCACTAAACTTCAAAAATCAAATTTAACGTATTTCAATGTTGTCTACAAGCTTAGAAAATATATTCAGTGAAAAAAGAAATTGTTCACGTTATAGAACTTTCTGAGTTTGTTCACGTTACGAAGTAGTCAACGTAAACAAAAGCTTGTTCACGTTAGGCGGTGTTCACGTTATACTGTGTTCACGTAACCGCGAGTGCACTGTATATTGCATGATCGCTTTAACAATAATCTTTTTTTTTTTATTATTCTTTCGGTTTGTGTTAAAATGCTTAATTATTTATTAAATCGCTTAAAACAAAGAAAGTTTTATCAACAATCGATTTCCATCACAGATTCGATTATTTGATCGAAATATATGGACTTGGTAAATAAGACTTAAATTCTCAGCAAATATGCTTTAAATTTGGAATAACTCTACACAAGTTATTTAAAAGAAGATATAGAACACTTGTGATATAGCTTCAGTGAAAGTCTAACACACATAATCGACTACGATTAAAATTTTGTAGCGATCATTTAGCCTGAATATTGAAATAACCGACCGTAAAGAACACATGAGACCTAAAGTAGCCGACGTACTCGAAAAAACTATAAAAGACCACAAAAAAAAAATACGAAAAAGGTGGAACAGGTATAATACGGCCAATCATGATCTCGCAACGATCTCAAAAAGGTGTCGTGGGAGTAGAGTCGATTTTAATGCCCGTAAGATGCAATGTTGCGTGCTTACGCATAGATCTGTGTTCGAAAATAGTGCTGCATCTATTACTATGGGTGATGTTCTATGGAGTAACAACATTTTTCAGGTTTCTAAAGAAGCTTTCGAGTGCCTGGGTTGTCTAAAGCGGGTGTAAGAGATACTTCACTATTTATACTAACCATATTCATCCAAAAATGGAAGGGCCAAGAGGCTCAATTGGGACAGTGGAATATCCAACTCTATTGATTCTCTAGAGCATCGACACAATGTGTGTTGTATTTCACTGTTTTATCGTTACTACAACGGTAAGTGCTCTAATGAATTTAGGGAACTTGTTTCCGCTACTCGCACGTTTTTGCTTCTAACTCAATTTTCGTTGAAAGCTACTCCATTTGTGGTTAATTGGCCACTGAATTGCACTACACATTACAGGGAAAATTTGTTTTTTAGCAGGACAGTCAGTATGCGAAATAAACTCTCTCCAGAGGTCTTTCGTTTTAGTATAGGAAAGTTAAAATCGAATGATAACAAAAAAATTTCCTCCTCCCCATAACCAAATTTCCTAGTTCTGGCATAATATACTGCATATGTAGGCGTCATTCCCTGAGTGCTGTTCCAAAGGAAAAAAATATAAAAATAAAAACAAGACAAATCCCATCGAACAAAAACTGCTAAACAAAGGTGCCCCTGTAGGCTAGTAGGTAGTGTGCTAGCTTACATGATTGGGGGTCGCAGGTTCGATTCCCAACAAAAACCTTGGTTTTTTTCACTACAAATAAAAATTGACTGTCGGTGGGGCTGCTTAGTGATGAAGTCACTGGTCACTGAGCTGTCTTATACGAAAGTTAATTTCCGTAACTATCCTTCTACTTTCACCACCTGTCGACCTCTTTTCTATCCCTTTCCTAAAAAATGTTGCACGGTACTTGACTAAATAGGCATTGCTGGCCTGAAGTGCTACTTCTCTTAAAAAAAAAAAATATGGGCAAAACTGAGGGATAATGACCTACTAACTACAAAAGCGGACAAAGGAAACATGACTATAGTAGGGTACAAATAGGATTACATAAACAAGACACAACAGCTTATACGACAGAACTGCTGGTCTGTTGTACTAAGTTTAAATCGTTCCAAAAGGAAATACGCAACCTATTAAAACGCTGCAATACATTTACTGACGGAAAACATTAACATAAGTTATGACCACCAGTGCTCAAAGCACAAACGAAAATACATAAAGAAAATATACCAATGCGACCCATTGCAAACTACAGACCTGCACCAGCATATTAACTGCCTAATAAATCACCACCCTACTTAAGGAAGGAATACACAAGACCTTGTCAAGATAACCAAAAACATCAAGGATCTGTATACTTCAATACTAATACAAGAAACCTTAGTTATCCTACGCGACACACTAGTCAATTTATAGGACAACTAATACGTCACCGGAATTATAGGTATTGTAAAGACGATAATAAAACAGAACTACTCTAGATTTAATAACCACTTTTACAAAGTACCGGGCGCACTCGGTATGGGAAACGTAACTTCGCAATATTCGTGGAAGTTTTCATGCAACATACGATACGTAAATAACATCATACGCAACCTCGAACAAGACAACGTCGAACAGATTCTAGCAGACTTAAACACAATCCAGAATAAAATTACATACGCAATGGAAAAAGAACTAGACAGAAATCTTGACATCACAATAACACAAGGAACTGGCGGTTTAACATTTAACATCTATAGAAAGCAGACTACGGCGGTCACTACCATTTGCACCACCTCGAACCACCCTACCCAACATAACCTAGCAATATTTATACAAATGACATACAGCCTTAAGATAATCCCACTTACTTACCCCCCGGGGGCACATTTATCGGTCTTTATAGAATACTTGACTATCTAGACCTGTACAACTGGGGGAAAAAGGGAGTCCAGTCCCCTGAAGGCAGCAGGGGTCAACTGGGCACTCCACTTTATTTCCACGGGAATCAGTAAGCCCCAGAGTTCCGTTATTTGTCTCTTTAGACATTTAACTGTTCTCTGGCTGATTATTGAGGTTGGCCCCTATATGGGAGTATCGTGGTGGTTGTGGTTTCGCGGCCCCATATCAGGTCTATTGTTTAATATGGTGGCCAGGATCATTTCGCCGTTAATGACACGCTAAGTGAATGATCCAGTCTAGTGAGCATGCTAGACATGTATTCTGGACAGGAGTTGGAAAGTCTCCAACTCTTAAGCCAGGAGTGATGATTTGCAGCCCTGCTCTGGAATCATCGAAGTTGCAACTAAAAAGTTCTGTTGCATAGAATTATAGCTTCGGCTTCCTAGGACGAGCATGACGTCCCTATTTATGCACAGTGGTTGACGACCATCTGATTTAAGACTACATAGTGAGACGCAGATGTAAATCATATCACGCAATCCCACTTACTCCCCCCGGGGGCACATTTATGGTCTTTATAGAACGCTCGACTATGTAGACCTGTGCAACTGGGGGTATAAGGGAGCCCAGTCCCCTGAAGTCAGCAGGGGTACAACTGGAAGCTCCACGTTATTTCCACGGGAATCAGTAGCCAGCAGAATATCCGCTATTTGTCTCTTTAGGCATTTAGCGGTTTCTCTGACTGATTATTGAGGTTGGCCCTTCGGGAGTATCGTGGTGGTTGTGGTTTCGCGGCCCCATAGCAGGTTTTGTTTAATATGGTTGCCAGGATCATCTCGCCATTAAAAACACCCACAGGTGACAGCAGTTGGATAGTCTCCAACTCTTCAGCAAGGAGTGGTGGTTTGCAGCCCTGCTCTGGAATCATTGAAATAGGAAGGAGCTGCTGCTAGAATTAGACTTCGGCTTCCTAGGGCGTGAGTGATGCTGCTTTTCGCTCACAGTAGTATGACCACCATCTTATTAAGGCTCACTGCCAGGCGCAGATGTAAATCTTATCACGTAAATCCCACTTCCCCCCGATAAGTACAACAAAGAACCCGACACAATTTACACCATAACTTAAAATAAAGACTACAAACCCGCTACTATCGACAAACTTCTTATACAATACAACACTAAAAAAAGGAATAAAGAAGGTACAGATATAAACGATACAACACAACGACACACTTTTACTTACACAGGACCAGAAAAATACAGACTAACCAAACTTTTTCACAAAAAAGGAATACTCACAGCATTGAAAACCGACAACACTCTGAGACAACTGAAAAATTTAGTTCGAGCCGAATATACAGATTTAATTGTACCTGTAAACATAATTATATAGGACAAACTGGATGAACACTAAAAATAAGATTTACATCATACAAACGATAAAGGGATGACTCCAGCTTTGCATTGCAAGGGATACACACCAAGAGAAATAGATGAGTGTATGATATTACTACATTGTAGCAAAAAAGGACGAAAACTAGACATTCTTGAAAACAAAGGAAATCTACAAAACGAAAACTTTTAAACGAACAGGTAAACACGACCTCAGACACACTTTTTACACCAGTAAAACTACTCTGACACTCTAACAAACGGAAAACACCCTCCGACGGACACATGTACCTAGATAATAATAAAATACGCACGTATTGAAAGATTAGCTTTGCATAAAGCGCCAGATAGCTGGCATTCGGCCTACATGAGTAAATACGACCTTAACGACAGAACTATCTAAACGCGAACACTGACTCACCAGTACCGGATTGAAACACGGCTTAAAAATTATGTCTTCTTATACCGAACAAACAGTCAGACACGACAGGGAAAAATAACAACAGTTAAGCCGAAATTTTGATTGGAATTTTTGGATGTAAAAAAAACTGGTTTCTGGGGATTTTGGGGTATAAATATTCGACTTATAAGGAATCTAGAAAACCTACCTTTTTCTATCTTTCTTCATTTTGACTGCTCCCTCCCCATTTATAACGAAGGCAATATTAGCTCAGTGAACATGAACTAATGTGTGAATGTGGCAGCGATATGAAATTATAAAGTTAGAAACTGTAATTGCGTGATAAGGTTTACATCTGCACCGGTAGTGAGCCATAATCCATCTGGTGGCCATTACCACTGTGAATGGTATGTAGCGCCATTCTCGTCGCCCTAGAAGGCCTTCGAATCCGTGCATTCTCCGGTCACTAATAGTTGCAGTTTCAAAAGCTCGAAGTAGATCGCAGCCTGTACTCCTTGGTCCAGAACGCATGAAGCTTAATATAATTAAGAACACGACGGCATTCATACTCACTGGACCTGAACCATTCAATGTGTTCATTGTAAATGATCCGACCCACAAACTCTCACGAGGGCCTCGAAACCACAACCACCACGATACTTCCATATGGGGGCCAACTTCAATAACCAGCCAGAGAACAGCTAAATGTCTAAAGAGACAAATAGTGGAATTCTGGGGCTTTACTGATTCCCGTGGAAATATAGTGGATTGTCCAGGTGGCTCCTACTAGCCTTTAGGGGCCTGGGCTCCCTTTTATCCCGCAAGACACCAGTCTAGATGGAATAGTAGGCTCCAAAAAGACTATGATGTGCCCCCGGGAGGATTAGAAAATGTAATGTCTGTTTATCAGAATATAGCGTGTTTTCGTGAAGGTACAGACATTTATGTTGGCAATACTATTTAACTGGCGGCCATTTTGTCAGCTGCCAAGCGATTTATGTTTAATTCCTAAATTTATTAAGTAATTCAAGAGCTCCTTCATATTTTATTTCGACAATACGCTTTGTTAAGTGCCATGTTGGGAAATGGCAATTTGTTTTGTCTGTTCACTGTATTCTGTCACTACAAAATATGACAATAACAAACAGGTAACAAAAAGGACTAATTTGTTAAATAATCAAAAAAACACCGATTTTCCAAGAATTGTGGTGCCCTCTAGATGTGCATTAGACGTTCTCCCCAAAGTATGCTGTAATTTTCAAAGTTACTCATTTCATACACAAGTTCTGTAATTTAACAGAACTTGTGGCGACATCTGCCGCCGTATAGGCACACACATTATGGTTAACTAATATGTCCAGGACGCGAAGTGTAAACCATTAGGTACTCTAAACATATATTTGCTAGCGCGATTATTAACTCTGTTGGCTTCATCTTTAATAAGCTTTTTTAAATCCTTTTTTCGTTAAATAGTTTAATAGAATTTTGGAGAATAATTTGAAAAAAGTTCATTTTTTAATATTTAAAATGAAAGATTTGTAGTTGCTGTAGGAGCAAGCATAATGGTGGGTGGCATCAAAGGTGACATCCAGAGGAACAAAAATGAAAATATTTCTATATATCGTCTAGCATTGTCTGAGCAAAATTTGAATCATTTTCAAGAAATTGGTCCATAATTTCAGTTGCAGAGGTTAAACTTCTTCTTACAAACGCTATTGAAAGTGCTTATTGGTCTTCTTCGTTAATATTTTTGTTTTCTTCTTGTTCAGTTAATTACTTGAGCTCATAATTAGAAAGACTAGCTGCTGTGTCTTGAACTATATCATCGATGTCTTCCATATTTATTTCATTTAAACCGGTTTGTTTCGCTAATTTGACTATTTCTTTCGTGTTGACAGAGTGTCCAAACAATAACGAATGAATATTTTCACCATGTCTTCTGCTTGTTTTGTTGCTTTTTTTCTACTGAAATGTAAGTGCAGGCATTTTAGAACAAAAAGTCTCAAAGGAGCAACAAGATTCTTTACACTGGAACAGTTCGGCCACAAATACTTTTAATTTATGCTTTAACTTATCTTCGAATTTTAGTTATTTAAAAAATAACTTTTACATAAATTATTTAAAAATTATTTATTTTTTTCTTCATTCATCTTCTTCTTGTTGCAACTTGACCATGGAAGTTATTTAATACTTTTTTAATTAAAACTCTGCAAAATCGAAAGTGATTAAAAATCTAGAGTTATTTATTATAATTTTTTTTAAGTAAATAGTCTTAAAACTGACCTTTTAAAACATCAAGATATTTGCTCAACAAAAAAAAAACAAATAAAACAGTTAAGAAACAATTTAAAGTTTTAAAAATATTAAAAAACAAAATAACAATAACTTAAGGCCGCATCAAGAATTCCGATCGACAATAATAAGAATTAAAATTTTATTGTTTTTTTAACCGATCTTTTTTTATTCATCTTTAATAAATATCTTTTTTCTTTTCTAAGATCTTTTTTATATATTTTTTTCTTCACGATATTTCGCTTTCCTTTGGAAAGCTTCTTCTTCTTCAAAAATATAAAAATTTTTTCCTGAAGAAGCTTTCCAAAGGAAAGCGAAATACCGTGAAGAAAAAAATATATAAAAAAGATCTTAGAAAAGAAAAAAGATATTTATTAAAGATAATTAAAATTTTAGCAATTTAGAAAAAATAAATTTTTTAAAATTAAAAATTTGCGGGTCAATAGTCTGACAGGCAGATGTAAAATGTCATTTAAAACTTTAGCTTAAGAAAGTATTCTCATTAAATTTTTTTTTAATACGAAACACTTAAAATTTTAAATTAATTATTAAATACTTAAAAATTAAGTTAAAAAAAAAAAAAATTAAAAAAATATTTATATCCTTTAAGGATTAACTGGAATATTGGTCTTTTAGGGCTTTTCGTAAAATTTTCCCAGTGGAATTTTTCGGTAGCTCTGAAGCGAAGAATACACCACCCTCCAACTTCTTGTAGGGGGCCACCTTTTGAGCTACAAAATCATAAATTTCTTCTTCTGTAGCCTGCATATTTTGTCTTAGTACAACTAAAGCTCTAGGAGCTTCACCATTTATGGGATGTGGTATGCCAAAGACGCCAGCTTCTAAGATTTTAGGATGTTCCCTTAAGATGGCCTCTATTTCGGCGGGTGGCACTTGAAAACCCTTGACCTTAATCAATTCTTTCATGCGATCGGTTATATAGAAATAACCTTCGTCATCGTAATAGGCTACATCTCCAGTACGTAACCAGCCGTCGGGATAGAATGTCTGCTTTGTAGCCTCTTCGTTGTTTAAGTAGCCCATCATGATTTGAGGACCACGTACACACAATTCACCAGTTTGATTGGGACCCAAACCTTTGAGATCTTGACTATCGAGTGCAACTATTTTTGCTTCAGTGTGGCTGCATAAGAAACCCGTAGAATTATAGCGAGTATTGTCAAGAGGAGTCATAAGAGTTACAGGCGAGGATTCTGTCATGCCATAGCCTTGAAGGAACTTTGTTTTGGGAAATCTGAAGAATAAATAACAAAAACATTTATTTATATAATTAAAACTAAGGACAGTAATTTAAAATAAGGACAGAAGTTCATTTTCCATTAAATACAAAAAATATGTGTCTGTAAATAGCTAAGAAATATGCAGGTATATTAACACAGTAATCAAAGTACGCTTTAAAGAAAAATAGTTTAAACATTAAAATTTATAGAAAGAAGCGTCTCTGAATGGGAATAGAAGTAAAAATTTCTTGTTGCATAAATGAATCCAATCGCCCGCAATGCTGGCTGGCCGTAATAAAATATCTCTAGACTTACTTCTTTAAGAAACGTTCGACATCTGACAAACCAATTGGTGCTGCACCACTCATTACTATTCTTAATTCCGGGCAGGTTTCATGTGTAACCTTGGGATGATTTAGCATAAATAAAGCTGAAATTTTATTAAAACATTAATTTGTTTTACGTTTCAGATCTGCTTAAAAATCAACACTCACCGATTGGTGGTACCAAATTTAACAAGGTACTTTTATATTCATACAAAGCTTTGATAAGATCTTCAGGTTTAAATTGTGGCAATGTTACCAATTTAGCGCCCAGACTTAACTGTGAAATCATTGTTACAGTGAGTCCGTAGATGTGGAAGAAAGGCAATACACAGGTTAAGACTTCTTGCATCTTTGTGGAGTCTGATTCCAAAGTTATCTGTATCATTTCACAATTTGATGAAATATTATTATGGGACAACATAACACCTTTCGGTAGGCCTGTCGTGCCCGACGAGAAGGGCAATAGAACCAATTCATTGGGATTTATGTCATATGTTATTAATTGAGAGAAATCTACATCGCTAGTATTTCTACACAGCTCAGTTAAATCAATGGCTCCTGAGGGTAGAGAGTCGTTAGTAGACATGCGTATGCAGGCAATCGGCAAATCTTTTTTCGCCAATTTACAAGCCTCTACAAGAACGGAATAACTTGAGCAGGTGCCTACAATGAATTTAGCATTACTAAAGCTCAACTGCCGGGCAATTTCATCTGAAATGAAGGGAGAAATTAAGAAGAAGAAGAAGAATAAATGAATTAATTATTTTCTATTTTCTATTAAATCGTAAAATCAAAATCAGTTGTTCGCTTTATAAAGTCATGTTCACACATTTGTCGCTTGTCGAATAGTTTATTTAATTTTTAGGCGCCTTTTTTTGCTTCTTTTTTACAACAACTTGTTGTTTGTACATTTTATTTTATTCGCAATTTAATTGCTAAAAATAGACTTGTTGCAACTTGTTTGTAATGGGGACACATGTAGCAACTAGTAGCAATTAATTTTTAGTTAATATTTTCCAGAGATTTTACATGACAGCCAAAAAGAGAAAGAAATAACTGAAGAATTTTATGCAACTACACTTAGAGAAATATGCGCAGGAGTGATATGCGCAAGATTGCCAACAATGAATGGAATTCGCTTTCGAGATATTTATGAGTAAGTAATAAAGAGTGCCTTGAAAATGCCCTTAAATGATTTGAAATGCCTTTGCGGAGAAACAATAGAACGGCAGCATTTTTCTACTGAAGTAATAAGATCTCGACCATTTTTAACTGCTCTACTACCAAACTCTACTACTAAGGTGCCCCTGTAGGCTAGGAGGTAGTGTACTAGCTTTTAAATATGGGGGTTGTGGGTTCGATTCCCTACGAAGACCTTGGTTTTTTTCACTACAAAAGATAAAAATTGACTGTCGGTGGAGCTGCCCAGCGATGAAGGCATAGTCATGGTTGCTGTTGCTGTCTTTATACGGCAGTTAATTTCCGACTATCCTTCTGCTTTCACCACCTGTTTCATCTCTTCCCTATCCCTTTCCTAAAGAAGGTAGCACGGTACTTGACTAAATAGGCATTGTTGCCTGAAGTGCTACTTCTCTTTCGACTGTAACGATATTTAGTGACTAGGGCCAGTTTCTTTTGATAACTTCAGCTCCACCTTTTTTTTTCTCGTACCAGCACTCAGGGCTAGCTCCTACTCATGCAATGCATTAGGGGAGGAGAAAAGAGGGAGTAGTGTTTGTGGTCATTCGGTTGGAATTTTCATACATTGAAAAAGACAAGAAAGACCTTTGAAGCGAGTTCATGCCACATACAAACCGTTTTGCTGCAAAAAAAAAATTCACTGTAATGGCAGGACGATTCATAGGCCAATCAACCACAAATGGCTGTGCTCTCAACGAAAATTGAGTTAAACGCTAAAACGTGCGAGTCGGCTCATTAATGAGAATTGTATTCCATTTTTTGACGGATATAGGTGGTCATTAGTAGGAAGATCGTATGGAGTAAAGAATATTTTATAATTTTTTATTTTAGAAAATTGGGGCACTTGAAAGCTTCTTAAGAAACCTAATAAATCTGCTTAGTCCATCGAACATCACACTGAACTTTCATGGCAAAAACATTAAGAGCTTCCGACACTTTAATACCTATATCACGCATAGTAATAGATGCAGCACCATTTAAGAACACAGATCTATGCCTAAACATAGAAGAAACTGTGCAAATACCTAATAATCATATGTGGCAAACTATAATGTACTTAACAAAACTTTTCGTCAAGTTTAGTCAAATGTCATTTGCTTAAGCAAAGTACGTAGCAGAAAAATACAGTAAAACTGGTCAGTAATAATATTGCCATTTTCCGTCCTAACTGGCTGGTTTGTATTCGATGGCGGGCGCTTTCGAAGCGAATGCATCATTCTCAAGCCGCGGTTTAGTTTGTACTGGTGAGTCAGTGTTGGCGTTCAGGCAGTTCTGTTATTAGGTTCGTATATATTCAGGTAAGCAGAATACCAGCCACCTGGCATTTGTATGCAAAGTGAATTTATCGATACCTCCGTCTTTTATCATTATGTAGGTACAGGTGTTCGTCTGAGGGTGTTTTTCGTTTGCCCGTTTGCATGAATAGTTTCAATGGTGTGAAAATTGTGTCTGAGGTCGTGTATACCTGTTCGTTTATAATATCGTTGTTGAATGTTTTTGTTTTGTAGATTTCCATATTTTCAAGAATGTCTAGTCTTCGTCCTTTTTTGCTAGGATGTAATAATGTCATACATTCATCTATTTCCCTTGGTGTGTGTCCGTGAGTGTCAAGGTGTGATGCAAAGTTTGAATCTTCTCTTTTCCGTTTGTATGAGCGTATGTGTTCTGCAAACCTTGTTTTTAGTGTTCGTCCAGTTTGCCCTATGTAGGTTTGTTTGCAGGTACAGGTAAGTCTGTATACCCCGCTGGAATTAAATTTGTCAGTTGATTCTGTCGTTGTTCTGAGATAGTGTCTGAGGGTGTTTCCACTTTTTAATGCTGTGAGTATTCCTTCTTTTTGAAAAAGTTTAGTTAGTCTGTATATTTCTGGTCCTGTGTAAGTAAAGGTGTGCTGTCGTGTTGTATCGGCTGTCTCCTATTGTCTAAGTAGTTTATCGATGGTAGTGGTTTTGTAGCCGTTATTCATAGCAATGGCGTAGATTGTGTCGAGTTCCCTCCTGTACTTATCTGAAGTAAGTGGAATTATCCCAAGCCTGTGTATCATATGTCTAAACGCTGCTAGTTTGTGTTGGGTAGGGTGGTTTGAGGTGTTGTGGATAGTAGTGTCCATTGTTGTTGGTTTTTTATAGATGTCGAATGTTAAATAGTCAGTTCCCCGTGTTATAGTGATGTCAAGATAATGTAAATTTCTGTCTTGTTCTTTTTCCATTGCGTATGTAATCTTATCATGAATTGTGTTTAAGTTTTCTAGAATTTGTTCGCCGTGATCTTGCTCGAGGATGCATATAATGTCATCTACGTATCTATAGTAATGAGTTATTTTGTGTTTTTCCATGAGTGTTTTTACGTGTAGTGATTCGAGATGTTGCATGAAAATTTCCATGAAGATTGCGGAAGTTGGATTTCCCATACCGAGTCCGTCAGGTAATTTGTAAAAGTTGTTATTATTATTAGCTTAAGCCAGCTTATGCATATTATAGTTGGACCTTTAGTCTTACGGGCATTAAAATCGGCACACGACCCAATTCAGAGATTCGGTCTATTTCTGATGGAATACGAATGACAAATGGTGCTGTCAACTGCGTAAGAGTACAAAGGGTTGAAAATTCGATAAAGAAGGTCATTTAGGAAAATAAGAATCAGGGTAGGAGAAATAATGGAACATCTGCGACAACAGGAAAACTATGAACTTAAAAATATTGTTCATAGCTATGATTTTACTTTAGGGGTACCCAACACTTTATTTAAGACGTGTTTGAATTTTTTTACACTCTTTTGCTAAACTCAATTATATGGTGCAAAAACCGGATAGCCACAGTTGTATCAAACCGCACATAGTCGCCTAAATATGGTTGTCTATACAATTTTGAGGCTTCTAGGGTCTTAGTGTGATTGCAAAAGAAAAATTTGTTTTACAATGCTGATCTTGAAAACAAAAATTAATTAATTAGACAGAGCTGGTGCAAAATTTAAATTAAAATTTTATCTGCTTATTTAATCCATTTATCAACAATCAAAAGCAAAACACTTGGCCAACAGTTGTTTATACAAATATCGGCGAAAAAGAAATAGAAATGAAATTCAATATACGGCATTAAAGATAAACAAAGAAATTTTAAAGTCATAACAACAAAACTAATCTCCTCACAACAATTTTACTACAAATTATTATAACGATCTGTAAAAATAATGAAGCCAGAGTTGAAAGCAATTTTTAAATAACCAAAAAAATTTCGCTTGATCTCTTCAGAGATAACACACAAACGATTTTGGTTTCAATAACATTATGCCAACTTTATCAGTGTACAATGTGAGACTTTTTGTTTGTTTGAATGTTATCTGTTTTAATAAAAAAAAATAATTAAAAGTCATGTTTGCCAAAAAAAACAATTTATTTTATATTCATAAAAATAAACCTCTTAAAAAATGATAAGATAGAAACAGACTGAATTTAACAAAGATAATATAAAACAAAAAATTTCAGTCGAATATATCTAACAAAATTAAAAATAAAATATTCGAATAATTTTTATTTAAATTCAATGTCTATATCGAACAATCATAATTTAAATTGAAGATTTTCAAACGAAAAAGCAATTGATTGCTTTTGCATATTGCAAAAGTTCAAATATTTTTAGCAGTGTAGTTGCATAAAACAAAAAAGTGCAGAAATGTAAAGTCCTAAACTCCACATATTCACCACACAAAATAAATAATTATTTATATCATTAATTTTAATTAAATACATTAGTAACAAAAAAATTGTAATCAATTTTAATGTTATATATGAAACAAATAATAATCGATTATTCGAATAAAATTTGTTAAATGCAATATTATAATGAAGTAAGAATATAAAAAGAGCAAATATAATGTCTAATTTATTTAATATATTGTTACGTGAAACAAATTTTATTCGCATAATCGATTATTATTTGCTTCATATATAAACATATACATAATTAACGTTTAAAGGTTAACTGAAAATTTTGTTTAATCTGAATTATTATTTAATAATATTTAGTAATTGAGATTAAAATAAATTTTCATATCCTAATAATAATCGATTATTCGAATAAAATGTTTTTCATGTAATATTACAAGGAAGTAAGGACATAAGAAGAACAAAGATAATGCGTAACTTAAATAATAATTCAGATTTAAATAAACTCACATTCAAGTATTGGACCTTATTCCAAGACAATACATATTTATAAAGCAAATAATAATCGATTATTCGAATAAAATTTTTTTTATACAATATTACATTCAATTAAGAATATAAATACAAGGTAATGCTTAAATAAAATAATAATTTAGATTTAAATACATTCTGATTTAAACATTGAACCTCATTCCAAGAAGCAAATAATAATAATTGATTATTCGAATAAAATTTTTTTCATGCAATATAACAAGTAAAAAAAAAGTAAGGATGTAAGAAGAACAAAGATAACACCTAAATTAAATAATAATTCAGATTTAAATAAATTCTCATTTAAGCATTTAAATATTATACCAAGACGATTAATCAATACCTTCCTTACCTAACACAGAGTAACCGTAAATATGTTTAATTATTTAATAATATTTGAATCGCATGCCTTAAGTAAAATTCATAATTTGAATTTTAAATAAAATTAGAAATAGCAGTTTCTTTCACAAATAATCGATTAACAGAACAATATTTTTGTTTATAAAATATGAATAGAATAATTTTAATCGAATAATCATTATTTTCTTAAATAACATAAAGTAACCCAAATTATGGTTAATTATTAAGTAATATTCAAAATCCCATGCATTATTTAAATTAAAAAAAAAAAATAATTATATAAATGAAAGAATTTTAAACGAATAATCGATTAATAGCACAAATTTTATAAAAGCCATATTTTAATAAAGACGTTCCCTATTTTTTGATAAACACATGGATTACAATTTTATACAAATTTAAACTTTTGAATTGAATTTAAATAATATAAAAATTATCAATATCAATTTAAAAAAAAGAAAAAAAATATTGTTTGAGTATGATTTTACGTCAACCCACGTCTACTGTAGAGAGAGAACACGGAAGATGGCAAATAGCCGTAACCGAATTTGACGCGGGTTGACGTAAAATCATACCGAAATAAATTAAACCCTGTCGGAGAATCTACGCACATGTCAACAAAAATATTGTTTGAATAACTTAAAAGTAATACACAATTAATCGAATATTTTTTAGAGCCTTTCTTTTATAAAATATCAACACTAAAATTTAAGGTATTTATCGTTATTTCCACAAAGTAATTATAGAAAATAAAGTAAAGTTTTAAAAAATTTAAAACCATTTTTTTAAAAACAAAAACAAAAAGAAGAAAATATTTTTTGAATAATTTAAAAGGAATAATCGATTAATTGAATAATATTTCTAAAATATTTTTACTGAACTAGAAACGTGTTCGAAATTACAGTTTAGTATTTTTAATATTAATAACGAAGCATATTTAATTGTTGTTAAAGTTAAACGAATAACTTCAAACGCTGATGATTAAGCGAATATTATGTGATAAATTTTATTTAAATAATACGAATAATGTTCGAATATTTTTATTTTAATTTATGGGAGTAAACAATTAATCGATAAATGTTTATTACTTTTCTTAATAGGAGGATGTTTGACGATATTTATGCTATTTTAAACTTTTGACATAAATTTCTTTTTACTAAAAAATTTGGTTGAAATGGTTAATTGAATATCATAAAAGTGTAATATAAAAAAGCTGAACCGAATAATTTTCTTTATGATAAAAAACCCCTTTGTTTTTAAATATTTTAAATTCTTTTTATTTGAACGAATTTTCTTCTTCTATTAACAAAATTTTATAGTCTTATTGATTGTATTTGGTACCAATATTTTATCAAATATAATGATTTATTGAGTAACTTATCTGTTCATTTTTAAGATATATAATGTGATTTCTAGGAGTTTTGTTGAGATTTAACATATAGTTTATTCGAATATTTTAATCCGAATAATCGAAATGTTTATTCGAATAAATTCTAAATATTTTTAAATACTTTTAATTGACGATTAACTAAAATGGTAATTCGATCACGGCTGAAAAATCAACGCAGAAATTCTTAATCGATTAAGATTTTATAAGGTTTCTATGTTGTAAGTTGTATGTAAAGGAAGAAAAGTTCGGCAACCATGAATGATAAATGATATCTGGCAAATGCCCACCAAGACCACACTGACATATGTCGATTCTTTCATCAAAACTTTTAATTCATTTTTGGCAAAATGGCGGTCCTATTTCCTATCACATCACGGATCTTGAGTTTTAAGGCTGAAATCCATTCGAATGGCTTCGTAGAGGCTCTGTCCACAACATAGCCCCACAAAAAATATAACCCAGTGATGTTAACCACACGATCTAGCTGGCCACTTAGCTGCTTATGTGATGGGGAAATTCAGTTTGCAATGAATTAATCGTTTCGTTAGCTGTGTGACATGTCATACTGTCCTATTGAAACCACATGCCAGTGGTATCTAGGTCGTCGATAACAGGTCAAAATTGAGTTGTTAGCATTCCGCGATAGCGTAATCCATTGATCGTTTCTGCAATTCCGGCCTCATCTTCGAAAAAAACCAACCGGCTCAGTCATGCCTCCAAACCACATAGTACAGCATACAGTGACACTAGGATTTTCAGAAACCCAAATTTTGCTTGTTGACAAACCCAGACAAGTGAAAATGGGCTTCGTCTGAAAAACCCAACCGGTTGGCGCTGAATAAATTGGGCGTATCTACGCCGATGTAAATGATCGGTCGGCTTTCATTCATGCACTAGTTGAACCTTGTAACGCTTCAAAGTCAAATCCTTATGCAAAATTCGCTATGTAGAGGTTTTGGGTAACTCCAACAGTTGAGAACGTCAAGGAATTGACAAACTTGGATCTACTTCAACACTGTGGCTCGCGACTGCGATGCTTTCAGTTGAACGATTAGGTTGAACACGGGTTGGTGTTTGCACATTTTGTATCGAACCTGTAAAAATTCTTAATAGCGGTTTTAGAATAACGATTATGTTGTCCGAAAATTTGTGATAACTTTACGAAATGTAACTTTAACAGATTCAAAATTTTCATAGTGGATTTGAATTATTTTAATGCGATTTTCATTCTCACAATTACCAATGCATCCATCTACTACGAATACGTCAAAAAACTAAATGTCAAAACCATCATGTTGTTTGTGTTGCCACAGTTGAAAGACAAACTTCCTGTTGAAAACCCGGTATTATGTTTAAGTTAAAGAAAATATGAACAAGCACACTTTAATGTTATTTCTATAATCTATTAACCGAAAGTTGTTATATTATTTAGATTTAAAATAAGCATGTCTAACCTGCTGTATAAATGGGATTAACTGTTGTCACTGTCAAGCCGGCCTCAATGGCACCCAGTACAGCCACAGGGTATTCGGGTGAATTGGGTAAACATATAGTCAAGACATCCCCTTTATTCAGTTTAAATTTAGTTTGTAAACGCAACGCCAAAACAGCACTTAGGTCTCTAAGTTTGGCATACGTAAATTGACGACCAGTTATAACATCAACCTGTAAATACACAAGAAAAATGTTTAATAAAATTTACACAATTGTTTTAGTCAAACATTTCGTCAATACTGTGTACAAACATACATATGTATTTATATGTATGTAAATACTTTTGTGAAACAATATTGAAACAGGTGTTTCTTTTTCCAATTCTAAGCTGAAACAATGTGAGACACATTGCAGAAACAAATAAAATTATAAAAAATTTGGGATCTTTAAACAATTTTTCGAAACTTGAATGGGCTCTGCGTTTTGGTGAATTGAAAAGATGATGTTTAAGCTTGCCTACAACAACTTGGGTGATGAAGGCTATAGCACATTAGAAAACTTACTTTTATTATTAATACTTAAAAACTTAGTACTTTTTTATAAAGGGTGTTTTTATACAGGTATAAAACTTTCAAATGTAATAAAACAAAGATGATTTTTTTAAGTTGACATGGACTTTACTTTATTCTTCTTTTGGCATTCGAATTCAATTACGAATTCTGGGATATGAAAGCCATGGCCAGCTTGGACGTCGTGTAATCTAGAGGTTAAATTTTCGTTGACTTTTTTAAACATTTGTGGCCATATATCGGGAATAACGCAGTGCATGTTATCCTTCAAGTGGAGGAGACTAGCGACTTCACATATTCCCAGAGAAAAC
This sequence comes from Trichopoda pennipes, assembly GCA_030448955.1. Lineage (NCBI taxonomy): Eukaryota > Metazoa > Arthropoda > Insecta > Diptera > Tachinidae > Trichopoda > Trichopoda pennipes. The sequence goes on along the minus strand of JASKUP010000056.1, from coordinate 9,656,215 downwards.
CGACCGAGGGCACATTTATATGTCTCAACGGAATCTGACCGTCATTACATGTATTACTGGGGGGGAAAGGCAGCCCAGTACCCTGAAAGATAGCAGGGAGTCAACTGGAAGCTCCACGCTATTTCTATAGGTATCAGTAAGCCACAGAGTTCAGCTTTTTGGTTTTAGCCTTTTAGCTGTTCTCTGTCTGATTACTGAGGTTGGCCCTTCGGAGGTATCGTGGTGGTTGTGGTTTTGCGGCCTTCATGAATTTGATTAAGTGGCCAGGATCATCTCACCTTTACTAAGAACAATGGGTGACTAATTCAGATCCAGTGAGAATGCTTGTCATGGGTTCTGGACCAGGAGTTGAGTAAGTAGTCTCCAACTCTTCAGCAAGGAGTAGGGGTTGGCGGCCCTGCTTCGATACTTCCGAAATTGACCTGTTGCTACAATTAGTTTTCAACTTCCTAGGATGCTGGCGCACGCATCATATCGCCCTAGTGGTTTGACAACCGGGCATACACACGCTAGGTACTGAGGTAAATCTTACTATGCATCCCCAGAGAAAAGTGCGGTTACAAAACTTTTCCTTAAAAAAATCAATTGTTACGCAAACTGTGTGGCGGCGTCTTGTTGAATCCAAAGCTCCTGCTCATCCTGCTTGTTCAATTGATAAACGAAAACGTCAATAATCATTGCTCTACAGCAAACACCATTGACTGTAACGTTCTTTACCAGCATCGCTTTTAAAGAAGTACAGACCAAAAAGGCCGTTTTTATAAATGTACCGGTGTCTTAACATATACTTGAGGGTTATCATCACTCCGAATACGGGAATTTTGTTTATTTTTTTACATATGTCCGCAGCAGATAGTTTAACGGCGTTTAATCGTACGATCTTGGAAGCCAATTCATGGGCACGAAATGTGAAACTATGCGGTTTCTGCCAATAATTTAGTTGTGGTTAGAGTGACACACAGTGACATGTTGCACCGTCGTTTTGAAATCACAGCTCCTATACATCATGGTTGCTCAATGAACGGAAAGAGTCTGTAATCATGGCTCTATAGCGATGATGACCATTGGCTTTTATGTCATAATCGTTTTTAAAGAAATACGGCTCAATGGTTCCGCCAGCCTAAAAAGCAGTCAGTCTTTCTTAATGTCTCAATATACAGTGGACGATTATCGTCATTCCAAATATGCCAGTTTTATTTATTAACGTAAATATTAAAAAAAGTGAGCTTCATCGCTGATAAAAAAAATTCGCTTATGAAAATTGGAATCAACGGCAAACTTGTTTTATTAAATTTGCGGACTATGTTGCCGGGGGTTTTAATAATAGATGCCGTACTATGATAGTAAGTTTAGATTTTTCCAAAGCCTTTCACACCGTTTGGCATTATGGTCACCTCTATAAACAATTGAGTATGGAGTTTAGCACGGACATCTGCCTTATGATAGATAGTTTTCTACGAGCCTGTTCCTTTAGGGTTGGTATCGTCCTCTCTCATAAGGGTTAGATTTTTGCATAAGTGCCACAGGGATCATTGCTGGGACTGGTTTTATACAATGTCTTCATGTCAGATAGACCTTCTCTCCCGCAGGAAGATCTTTTGTTGAACTATGCTGATGACATCTTAATGGCTTCTACAGCAGTTAAGCCAAGAACTGTTAACGAACGCTTCGATCAATGCTTGACAACACTGACGAATTATTTTAAAAGGTGGGTCCTGATCCTAAATAATCAGAAGACTATGATATGATATTTAAGGAAAGGCGTACTCCAATTGCAGATCATTTAGACTGTACTTGAGAGTTGGGCAGCCATTCTATTAGGACATCAGATTAGCTAAAGTGCCTTGGGGTCACATTCCATAAAAATTTTCGAGTCATATCGGCACATCGACAATGTATTGCGCATATCAAGGTGTACTAAAAAACAGAAGGGGGCACGACAAAAAAAGTACGCTTTTTAATGTACCGCCAGATCGTAGGTTTTCTTATCTCCTATATTTTTCCGGCTTGGTTTGGAACTTCTTCTGACCAGATGGAGAGGCTTAGGATCTTAGTTGCGTGCCGTGGATTGGGTACATATATTTGGCGCTATGGAAAGTTCCATAGACCCTCTTGTAGCGCTTTATACCGCGCAATAGAGTTTTGACGAATAGATTCATTTATAATAATTGTTTGGATTTAGTCCCCTTCAATACCAGCTAGTCAGGCTAGCGTACTGCGTATTGATAAACAGGTAAAAATTGCAAAGTAAATTAAAGAAACTGATAGGCATGGAACACTAATTTTTCAAGTCAAAAAAGCTAGTCTACTTATATTAAGGAAAGTAGATTGTAGAACAATGCCAAACAAGTTATTTGAAACAATATAAAAGTTGCAAAGCTGCTATTTGTGATTTTGTTCTAGTAAAATAAAACTATTTGTAGGAATCGGAAGAGGAATTTTTACTTGCGTTAAAGCCTGTGTTAAAGCCTGTTCGAAAAAAGACTCGAATATGTTGCATTTCTTTTAAAACTCTCAATAATTGGTTGGCAGTTTTATTATATATCAGTTCTTTTAGCTGATATATAATAATTTGATTTAATCAAGACTTTCTTAACAAAAATATAAGAACAGTAATAGTTTCTGGCTTAAAACTTAGATTTGCAGGTGTAAAAGCAATTAAAATATCAAAAAAATTTAGGCTAACCCCAATTGAAATAAATCTAGCAGAAATATACTTTAGGTGCATTTGAAGACTTCCTATTTAATTTAAATTATATTCAATTTATTTGTGATTTTTTAACATTTTGGTGTTTACACCGGCTTCTAAAAATTAATTAATACAAAACTGTAGTTATATTAAAATATTCATGGTGTCGATATGTATTGGCAAACCAATTCAAATAAATCTAGCAGAAAAATACTTTAGGTGCATTTTAACACTTCCTATTTAATTTACATTAAATTAAATTTATTTGTGATTTTTTTAAATTTTTTAACTTTTTGGTGTTTACACCTGATTCTAAAAATTAATTAATTCTTTAATGCAACACTGTGATTACATGAAAAAAACTAATGGCGTAATTTCGGCTAAGTGTAGTATAAAAGAAAAAGCTTTTCTCTTAAAAGAGAAATTTACCAAGAGAAATATTTTCTCTTTATTTGCCAGCATCAATCTGTGTAAATAGTATAAATTTATAATTTGTTTTTAAATTTTTAAATTATTTTATTAAGGCATGCAAGCAAATTGTTTTGGTATCACATTGTGTTAGTGGTTCAAAGTCTAAAGTATCAGTGTCCAAAGTCTAAAAGAAAAATTTTGTTTAGATTTTTTTTTTTTCGTTTCACTGTATGAGTATCAGCGCACCAACAAAATGCAAACACTGTATTAACTCTCCACTACCTATAGACACACCCACAAACTTACACACAATAAGGGATCGGTAATAGTTATCATGACTGTGTGCATTTTTATCAGACAGATAATACAGTTACTTTGTTGTTTTCCAAGCTTTTTTCTCTGTTTATGTTAATTTACACTACACCATATAACCATAGCTGCCAGATTATTTTGATAAAATATAATACGTTAGAAACATAGTTCATTACAAGATATTATTTACAATTTTTTAAAGTTTATCGTCTCTAGTCAAAAATGTCGCTTATTAATGCGTACAAGTTTTTAACTATTTATTCGAATGAATTAAAAAAATTGTTTAGAAACATCCTAAACAATAATTCAGAAATTGTTTGGTGAATAACAATTTTGGGTTAACGCCTCTCAAAGACATAATAAGGGCTCTTTTATTTTACTTGATTAATTTACTTGCTATACATTAATTTTAATTTCAAAATATATTTGATATTTACAGCGCTTTTATTAAAAGTAATAGAATATTGTTGTTATTGTCACAAATATTTACTGTCACTAAAAAATATGATTGCCGTGGTATCGCGAATAGCACTGTTAATGTCAAATGTTTTGTTTTTAATTAAGAGATAATTTTTAAAATAGCCCGAAACCTTTCTTCAGTTGTCTAATTTAATTACTTTAAACAATATGACAACCGTTATCTTAGTCTTCCTGGCTTCAGTAATAATTAAGTTACTTCTCCTTAACAATTTTTTTATATAATGTCCAATTTAAGTTAAATGGCATGTTTGTCATAAGATAAAAGAAAAATATAACAGAACAGGCAATATCAAGTTTCATTAAAAAATGTCTGAAAGAGTAATTTTTATACCAAACATTTCTTTTAGTTATCCCTATTAAAGTCTCTTAAGACTTAAATCACTTTCAAGGATGCCACGTTTGGAAAATAGATATTTTTTATAATTCTCGCAAACGAAACTGTTCAAGTTTTCAGTCGAACATAGTCCAAATTAAAGGTAGGATTTTTATATTCACAAGTTTATTTTCGTTTTATTTACTACTTTTTGGGCCAGATATATTCTCTATTTATTTTCGGAGATAAGTTTATACACATTTAACAAAATTTGTGGCCATAACCTTGGTAACTTTTGCTTTCTTTTGAAACGATTTTGTTTTAGAAATTCTTCAAGATCTCGACAGCAAGGCTATAAATAAGTCATAACAACAAACACTTTTTGTTAGTTCTTTTATTTTGCAATCTATTTACAATAAAAATATTAAGAAAATTTTATAAATAATTAAAAATAACTTATTTTATTAAGTTCTAGTGAACTTAACAAAAGTTACAAAATAGTAAGTGCGTAAATTTAACTATATTCTGAAGGGTAGGTAAGTCAAGAACATGTAATCTTTTCAGTCTTCGTATTTCCTCACTATCATTCAGAAGTGAAATAGCTAATAAGTTAGAGTGGTTGCTTAATCTATTCAAATATTTTTCATTGAAATTATTGATCTCTTTCTTTATTTTGGGTATTTTCAGATCATTCTGTAAGCAGTTGTTTCTTATAAACCAAGGAGCATTTGTCAATAACCGCAACGTTTTTAATTGATATCTCTGAAGTATTTCAACATTAGAATTACATGTTGTGCCCCAGAGTTGAAGGCCATAAGTCCAAACTGGCTTTAAAATCGTTTTGTATAAATTTATTTTGTTTTGCAGACTCATTTCTGATCTTGATTTTTAGAACCAATATATTTTTCTTGTTTTAATATCTAAGGACTCTCTTTTGGCTTTGGCATGATCCTTTCATGTTAGTCTTCTATCCAAATGGAGGCCTAAGTATTTTACCTTATTTAATTTTGGAATAGTATTTCCATAGAACCTAAGTGATGAACAATCACCTTTTCTTAGCGTGAAAGTCACATGAGATGATTTCTGGGTATTTAACAATAAACACTTGAAGTCTAATTAACGCTGTAATGGCCTTTCTTTTCCGTACCATATACTAAACGGTTTCTTCACACTTTTCAATTGGACTGGCAGTAAAACTTATAACTTGTATTTTTATCTTGTATAAATCTGTGACTATCATAACAGTAGGCTCTAACCGAGTTTTAGTATTTAGTAGATGGCAGTACGAATTTTATGGGCTGTTTCTTTAAATTGGGTTTCTTTAATTGGGTTTGTTTCGCCGGTATATGAACTCATTTTTTCAATTCCTCCTCTTAACGTCCATCCCGGCTGTTTGTTTGCAAATGACGAGCGCTTTCGATGTGAATACATCATTATCAAGCCACGTTCTATTACGTACTTCTCTCACAACTTGACAGAACACAATCGAGACACGTTCTATTGCGTACTCTTCGTAATAGAACCTGGTTTGATAATTATGTATTCACATCGAAAGCGCTCGCTATTTGCAAACAAACACCCGGGATAGACGTTAGAAGGAAGAATTGAATATATGTGTAATATGTTTTTAAAAACTAGTTATAATATGACAGCGTATACTTTGTAGCGTTGAGCTATAAAAAATTGTTAAAGCTTTTGTTTAGCAGGTTTATTTTGCTTATATTTATTAAACAAGAATTAAAAAATTAAACCTTAATAACTAAATTGTTTGGGTTTGTTCCGCCGCTGAATGAACTAATGTTTTCAATTCGTACTCTTAACGTCCTTTCCAGCAGTTTGTTCGCAAGTGTTTTCAATTCCACCTCTTAACGTCGTTCCCGGCCATTTACGAACAAAACAGTCAGGAAAGACGTTAAGAGGAGGAATTGATAACATAAACTTGATTAGCTTATACTATAAATCGCCAAGTATTGTGGATTTTAAAAATCCTCAAAAAAAATTAGAGAATATGAGGTCTGGCAGCGCTATTGATAACGCCAACAAGTTGAATACAATGATTGGGAAACATAAAAATGCGGTCGTACACTAAGAAAAAAAATTAAAAGCAAAGAAGCGAACTTGACACTTTAAGACAGTGTCAAGACGAATCAATTACCAAGTGGTAGAGCCAGCGAATTCATAGATTGTCGACGTTACAATAACAGGCAAAGTCCATGTAAAAATAGTGTAGAGATTTTTTCTAAATGGATATTGACAATAATGTAACTGCCGCAAATGAATCAATTCGCCACCCACTTGGTAATTGATTCGCCTTGACACTTGTGCATTACGATTTGGTAATTAAATATAATTATAAAAGTTGTTTATTATATCTGCACAATATACACGAAACCGACCAATTATCACTATTACACACTTTTTTCTATCAGTGTATAAATATAGCGTATCTGTAACTACACTCGCAACACTCCCACTCAATTTCAATAGTTGACCTTATTCCTGAAAATATAGTCATACAATTGCGCGTATATATATGAGAAATCTTGTTTATTATATGTTAAAGACATTTGTTTATTAAAAAAAAATTTTAATAAACAACACTGCCGTTATTTTGAATAAGTCAATTGCACAAATCAATGTTGCATAGAAAAATGCTAAAAATGTCACAGTGCTCTTTGTAATAACGAACAAATATTTTCCGTTTATACACGTATGATTTCAGAATGTTTTTTAATTCCCCAATGAATTTAGTAAAATTACGTTCTTCATTTGAAAAAAAAGTTGTTCCATAATCTTAACACTATAACCACAAATGTAAAAAGTTAAGGGATTTGGACATAAAATACTAATGATTTTTGATTATTTTCCAAAATTGTATTTCTAAGACAGACATGTAGGCAAAGCAAATTTAATTACCTTAAAAGAATCAGGTAGGAATCATTGACTAATAATGCTTTGAAAAGCCGAACCTAATATGCTAATTACATGAGATGATAAATATATCTCACAACTTAATTAAAACACCATCTTAGCTTTGTTAAATTTTGTTGGGGCGTGCCTGTGAATATTTTAATCCCATATAAAAACAAGGGAAGGCTATTGAAAGAGGCACTCTTTTCGTCGCCCTCATAAGGAAGGATTAGGGGAAAAGCACGAGGCTATACTTTTAGCCTTAGGTGCCCCTGTAGGCTAATAGGTAGTGTACTAACCTGTCAGTATGGGGGTTGTGGGTTCGATTCCCTTAGTTTTTTTCACTACAAAAAAAAATTGACTGTCGGTGGGGCTGCTCAGCGATGAAGGCATAGTCACTGGTCGCTGTGCTGTTTTATACGGCAGTTAATTTCCGACTATCCTTCTATTTTCACCACCTGTTTCATCACTTCTCTATCCCTTTCCTAAAGAATGTAGCGCGGTACTTGACTAAATAGGCATTGTTGCCTGAAGTGCTAATATTTTTTTTTAAATAAAAATATTATTTAAATCCTAGTTAGATTTACACCACTTTATAATGCGTTTTAAGTCATCACTAACTTTGATTTCTAGAAATTGTACAACAAATACAATAGTCTTCGAAACACAGTAGAAAGAGAGTGAAGTTTTGATGGTTCATTGATTTATAACTAAACTTTTGCCTGAAACTTCCCAATAGTTGATTTTGCAGGTCATTCCACTGATGCTGCTCAATTGAAATTTTGATTGACTTTCTGAGCCCGACGAAGTAAAATACTTTGTAAATCAAGCTGATTCATACAAGAACAATAAAAACAGTTGCTGTTGTTCCACATTTCCCCCGAGAGCATGAAGTCTTAATGGATTTCTTCCACATCTCGCTTCCGGGGGTAAAAAGCGGCATCAGTCGTCTGGCCAAGTAGAAAACCTAAACCTAAGGACTCTCGATGTCCGACCAGTGACTTATTATAAACACATGGAAATCAGTTGTTTGCAGGGCCGCCGCCCCGTTCTGGTTATTGGTGAGGCTATTTGGGGTGGCGGCTGTGGTTTAATTGGACTTTAGAGAAAGTTCCGAAGAGATGTAAACAAAAATTTTAACATCAAATGTCTTTACTTGCGCCTGCCAGAGGACTGTGAAGTAGAGGCAAGTCCCTGCTACCTTGCACTCGAAAAGTATACGTCTTAGGGCTGGGTGGACGCTTGTTCCTACACCTCGCCTGGCGGCCAGGTGCTGATGTTAATTCTATCACGTATCTGTTGCTCTACATTTTTGGATAAGTGTTAGACCTGCCGCCTATGAGAGTTACAATGCACAAGATAAAGACAAACCATTTTACCATTCCTTTCCGTCTTTGCGGGCTGTTTGTTTGGTATAAAGGGCGAGCGCTTTCGGTGTGATGATAATCATTCTCAAGTCGTGTTCTAAACTGTATTAGTGAGTAAGTGTTCGGAATAAGGTAGTTTTTTCATTAAGGTCGTATCGACTCCCCCTGGTAGAATGCCCGTTATCTGCCATTTTATGCAGGGATAATTGTTAATATTCTCGTCTTTTATAATTTTCTACGACGGTAGAATCTTTTTATTTTTAACTTCCTTTTGAATTTTCGAAGCTAACAGGTGGCAAGCAATCGTGCCAACTTTAGCCATATTACATCTGTTCTTACTATAGATATTCCATATTAAATTACAAGAAAAATTTATTGCTTCAATGCTTCTTGTAAAAACAAGTCCTATTCAGGTAACTGGTTGTGTATTTATTTTATTATAAAAATAGAAACAAGTTTTTGTGTTGCTATTAAATGCTTACAACTTGTAAAAAATATTTTAAAATCGCTGGCAACACAGCGTATCAAGAGGCACAACAAGTTTGTTGTTGACAAAATGTTATCTGTGTATGTGTATGTTATTTACATTAAATAAATATATCAGGAATGGAAAAGAGAAAATAACAAAAATGTGTGTTTAAAGAGAGAGAGAGAGAGAGAGAAAATAGAAAAAATGTTATGTGTGGGGAAATTTATTAAAGGTTGAATTTGAAGATAAGAAATAAATAGAGATTTGAATAACATAACAAAGTTGTTATTAATAATAAATATAATTTCCTACATGATTAAACAGGCTGAAGAAATTAAATATTCATATTAGAAAACTAATCTATTGGATTAGCGCTTTATTTCCACAGCTAAAGTTGTTTTAAGGCGAATTCTCTAATTGAAAGTTTTTTTTTTATAGGACCAGCACGCAGGGGATGATCCCTACGTAAGCAATGCACTGTGCCAGAACTAGGAAATTAGGTTACGGGAAGGGGGAAAGAGGGAGTAGTGTCTGTGGACATTCGATTTGAACTTTCTCAGATTAAAAGTGACAGGAAAGACGTCCGGAGGGATCTTATTCCACATACGGACTGTTCTGCTGAAAAACGAATTTTCCCTGTAATGCGTAGTGCGATTCATTGGCCAATCAACCACAAAAGGATGTGCTCTCATCGAAAATCGAGTTAAACGTGAAAACGTGCGAGTATCAGGAACAAGTTCCCTAATCTCATTAGAGCACTTACCATTGTAGTAACGATAGAACAGTGAAATGCATCCCACATTGCGTCGATGCTCTAGAGAATCAATAGAGTTGGATACCCTACTGTCAGCAATGAGCCTCTTGGCCCTCTCCTGTACGCGGTCGAGTAACCCCAAAATAGACTTTGGAGCACCGGCCCATACATGAGAGTTGTATTCCATTTTCGGACGGATGTAGGTGGTAAAGATAGTACGGAGATCGGATGGGGTGAAGTATCTTCTACAACGCTTTAGAAAACCGAGGCACTTGAAAGCTTCTTTAGAAACCTGCAAAATGTGTTTAGTCCAATGAACATCACACTGAATTTTCATACCGAGAACATCAAGAGCTTCTGATTCCGTAATACCTATATCACCCATAGTAACAGATGCAGCACCACTACCAAACGAAGATCTATGCGTAAGCATGCCACATTGTGTCTTACGAGCATTGAATTCTACTCTATTCACACGACCCTATTCCAAGATTGTCACAAGATCGTGATTAAGCGTATCATTCATGTTTTGCCTTTTGGAAGCAACCTCCAAATGGCCTGGTCTATTATCAAATGAATATGAGTGACAAATGGCGCTGTCATCTGCAAAAGAATATATAGGGTTGAAAGTTCGACAAAGAAGGTCATTTAGAAAGATAAGGAATAAAGTAGAAGAAATAACGGAGCCTTTTACTTTCAAACAAATACCTCGAGAAGCTAGTTTATTTTATCAGGAAATATTCCTCTTAAAATAAACATTTTTTTGAATTATGTTGGAATTCCTGAAGACCGAAGTAATTCAGATTTTAATTGACTATTTGTAATAATTCTCGGAGAAAGTAATTTTACACAATCCTTTATCAAAGAACAGTTAACATCAATTCTGATTGGTTTTTATTGAGGTTATCGTTGCGTTATTGAAATTTTGTGAATAAACAAACATTGGAATCGTAACGAATTTCAATAATAAATGCAAATCATTTCAAATTTTCATGGGATAATTTCCAAATTTCCAAAATTTATTATCAACATTTTGTTACAGAAATCCCCTTTTTGGGGTAAAGTAGCCTAATCTGACAAGATCGTCCCTAGTTGTGATATTAAAGCATTTTTGCAAACGAAGATACGTTTGTAAAGGATATACAGCAGGGCGAAGATGTTAGAATGTCTATTAGAGAACACTGAAGATGGCAAATAGCTGAAACCGGTTTGTTTACAAACCAAATTTGATGCGAGTTGACGTAAAATCATACCCAAATAAATTAAACTCCTTCGGAAAATATACGCACATATTAATGTCTATTGCAGTATCAGAAACATACATATGTACGTATTTTAGATTTATGTAGGGTTCTTTTTCGCATGAAGAGTGCATTTTCTGCATGATTCAATGGGCAGCGGCAATGTTTTCGACGGACTCTAAGCTGTATTTGTATTATCCACATATATTTATACAGGATTTGCTTGGGTTTTTCTAATAAATGAAGGTTGTTGAAAAAAGTATTAAAATACTTCCAAAACCATACTTTCTATGGTACCAAAAATACAAAATACAAAAATACTACTATTTTAAAATTTCTTTAAGCAAAGCTTTACAATACTTTTTTCAAATAAATTTGGTTCAATGGCCATGAAATTTTACATCATCTTTTCTTTTAATCGTAAAGAGTGTTTTTATAGAGGTATAAAACTTTTAAATGTAATAAAACAAAAAAAATTCTTACATTACAACGTAAATTATTCGAAGAATAATTTTCTCGAATTATAATTTAAATATGACTTATGTCATATGACAGCCACAGTTGTAGTCTAAACTAGACATCTATTTATGACGACTTTTTCCAACATTTGTAGCCGTATATCGGCAATAACGCAACGAATATTTTCCTCTAAATTGTCTATCGTTTTAAGCTTACAGGCCTAAATTAGCGGCTTTATTTATCACGACAAAAAAATAGTTTATCGGAGTTGAAGAGAACGATTTTGGAAACGAATTCACGGAAACCGAAACGTGAAGCTATGCGGTAACCAAACATTTCCTTCAATATAACAATTGCGGCATGAGCTGTTTGAAAATTTTATACCGTCTTGTTGAAACCACAGCTCTTGCACAGCAGCGGTGTTTAAATGGTGAATGAAAAAGTGATTCTATAGCGGTCACCATTGATACTGTTACGTTCGGACCAGCATAATTTTTTAAAAAGTACGCACCTGTGATTCCATCAGTCTATAAAGTGCAGCAAACAAACAGTTTTTCTGGATGGAACAGTGTCTTAACATACACTTAAGGATTGTCATCACTCCAAGTACGAGAGTTTTATTTATAAACTCAAATAAAAGAGAGCTTCATCGCTAAACAAAATTCGTTTATGACAGCTGAAATCAATAGCAAACTTGTTTTGGATTCTTTATCGAATCTACGAACTGCTAGGTAATCGTGCAGCTTAAAATCTTGCACTCGTTAGATTATGTAAGCACACAAACCAAGATCTATCCGTGAAATTGCCTAAAAAAAATTATGAAAACATATTTAATTCCTTTGAACGATAGCGGTTAGACTAATTCGTCTTCTCCTCTACACTACGCCCTACAGCAGCAATGACTTTCTCTGTACGCACTGTACGATGTCTCTGTGGGTGGATATTATCATTTGGAGTAAACGCGGCTTGAAGACGTTCTAGAATTAATCAAATTAAAGGATAGACGATTATGTTAACCCTAAAATTGACATAGTGCGCTACACGTATTTCGAACAGAACCATAATATTGAAAATAAATATAAAAAACAATGCACATTGGAGGCAGTTGGCGGCTGGCGACAAGTTTATGGCGTGTGTGTATTTTTAAAGTAAGCAACGCTAAATATTTACGTAAATGCGATGCCATATGATATTAAAACACAGCGCACAAAAAAATTAAATGCATTGAATGAATGAATACACAAAAATTCATTCAAGTCGATCCAGTCGTGTAGTTGCAGTGTGGTTGAATAACCTGAATACCGACTGCAGCGCCATCTGCTTGGCTGGTTTGTGAATGTTAACCATCCAAGGTGGCACCTAAACGCATGTAAAAAAATTTTATTCACTGACATACACACGTACAGTAGAATTATATGCATAAGATTTGTATGGGAGGTACCACGCGTCTTTATCAAATCCCGCCTATTTTGGAGCAGAACTTAAAATATGTTCACTCAACCGAAAAACCAAATTGTGTTTAAATACCATTAGCAAGAGCAGAAATATTGGATTCTGAATTTGTGGTTTGCATGGGAGGTACCATGCCCTTTTGTCCAATTGGACCGAATTGTAAATCTAAACTACCCTAACTGCAAATCGGTTTAGGAAGAGTTCAGTCACAATACACGTACAATAGAATTATATATATAAAGATATAAATAAACTTCAATAAAAAGTACCTTTTCATTAAAAAAGCGTAGAAGTAAAATACTCAATTTTTTTATTTACTCTGAGCAAGTATTCAAACAAGTTTAACCCCCCAATAAACAAACTAAATTAATCCATCGTTTCGGGCTTATCGACAAAAACAAAAAAAATATTGCGGCGTTAAACCATGCCAATTCAATGGACCGAAACGTAAAAATATGTGACTACCAAACGCTTTATTCACTAAATCAATTGTAGCACGATCTGTGAGGCATATTGCGCCGCCTTGTTGAGACCACAGCTCCTACACATCATGGTTGTTCTACAACTCCATTGACCAGCATCGTTTTTTAAAAAGAAGTACAGAACAATAATTCCATCAGGCATAAAGCACACCCAACAGTCCGTTTCTCAGGGTGTAGCGATATCTCAACATTCACTTGACGATTATCATTACTCCAAATATGGCAGTTTTGTTTATTGGTGTTGATCCCGATTTCGTTTTGGGCGCAATATCTATACGAGTTGAAATGTCAAACAAAACACAACATAAATCAATTTTAATAAAGTGTTGCCAACTTAAATTTATATACCTCAATAAAACACCCGATAACAGTAAAATACTACTATTGTTTCTCAGTAGTTATTTGAACTTTGTTTTATAAACAAAGAGTTGCCAAATATTTCGCGCTCTGCTTCAATTTAGTTCTGCAATAGTGTTTTTAACTTTGTTAAGTTTCTTATTTAGTTTTACTAACACATTTAAAATAAACTTTTTGTTTATTTTTACTGGAAGTTTTATGAACAATTCACCATTTTAGCCAGTTCACCTTTAAAATATCGTTTACCAATACAATATGTTTGTTAAACAATAAGTTTATAAGTTTTTAAATTAGTAAAACACTATCAGGGTTTTTCAATTGCGATAACACCAACAACCTGATAGTTTTGAAATGGTGGTTCGGTTAAAGTTACATTTCGTAAAATATGTAATATTTTCGGACAACAGAATGCTATTAAGAATTTGGTCATTAAATTTAAGTCGATAGGCTCGATACAAAATGTGCGAACACCAATGGGCGTTCGACGGGGTCGTTCAACTAAAAACATCGCAGCCGTAAGCTACAGTGTTGAAGCAGATACAAATTTGTCAATTCTTCGACAATTGGAGTTCTCCAAAACCACCACATGACGAATTTTGCCTAAGGATTTGACTTTGAAGCCTTTTAAGATTCAACTGGTCCAGCCTACCAACCATTCTCATCGCCGTGGATTCGCTCAATTAATGAACAAACAAATGGCTGATTTTTCTAATCAAATCATTTTTCCAGACAAAGCACATTTTCACTTGTCACGGTATGTTAACAGGCAAAATTGCCGCATTTGGTTTTCTGAAAATCCTAGAGCGATTATTTCGAAGCCTTTGCATCATGCTCAAGGTGTCACTGTGTGGTGCGCTATGTGGGTTTTTTTTTCGTAGATAAAGCTAGAAAAGCGGTAACGCTCAATTTAGCCTATTATTGACGAGTGGATATAAATGGCATATAGTTTTAACAGGATGGTACCAGATGTCACACAGCCAATGAAACGATCAATTTATAGCAAATTAAATTTCCCGATCGCATAATTTCACGACAATCAGCAGTTAAGTTGCCAGCCAGATCGTGTGATATAACACCCGATCTTGGTGGGGCTATGTTAAGGACAGAGTCTATACGGAACCAATCGAATCGACTTCAGTCTTAAAATTCAAAATCCGTGATGTGATTAACGAAATAGGGCCAAAAAGTGATTAAAATTTTTAATAAAAGAATCGACATCTGTCAGCGTGGTCGTTATGGACATTTGCCAGATATCATTTTTCATTAATAATTGCTGAACTTTCTCTTCGTAATATAATAAACATTTTAATCACCTTTTTTTTATTTTTTTAATCGACCTTTTTATATCTTAAATAATAAATATTTTAATTAATTTAAAAAGACCGTTAAAAAGAATAACAGATATTAATTTAATTTTAATCATCTTAATTAAATTGTTTTGTTAAAAAAAAAAACTTCTTGTTGAAAAACCCTTTACATTAAACAATGAATTAATAAGTTTTCTAAAGTGTGGTAAATTATTATTTGTTTTAATATTTTTACAATAAATTTCACGCTAAGAACGGCGATTGTTCTAAATCTAATCCAAAGGTGAGGGAATCACCTTTCCGCTAAAGTTTTAAATTTTTATTTATTTATTTCTATATTTATTCTATGGATTCAAGATCCCTACAAATATTAAAACAGTAAATAACAATAGTACATAAGACTTAAATTTAGTTATTCAAATATAAAATTAGATGAAAGTTAATAGCCTGAAATTTTAAAGAAAAATCAAAATGCTTATGAAATTTATCAAAATCACTACAAATTCTTAAAAACGGGTAAGAGTTGGCATAATTTAAGGCCCAACTATATTATGCATATGCTGACTTAAGCCAACTTAACCAACTGTGCAAATACCCAATAATCATATGTGGGAAACTATAATGTACTTAACAAAACTTTTCTTCAAAGTTCGTCAAATGTCATTTGCTTAAGCAAAGTAAGAAACTGATCGCACATTCCGTATGAAACAGCTGATTTTGTATTATGTTATAATAGATACATTAGTAAACAGATTCCAATGAGTGGACGAAAGCGAAAAAAATATTTTTATCTGTATTTAACAGAAAATGTACAAAAAAAAAATTGCGTATATGGCAAAATAGACGCGTTTTATTATAATGGCAATTCGAAGGATCGGGCATGGAAAGAAGTAGTAGAAAAATACACGAAAAACTGGTCAGTAATACCTTGAAAAATTTTGTTTGCGTTTTTCATTTTCACACTGGTATGAATGATATAAAGTCGCTGAGTGCAAACACAGATGGAAGTTACTACGGTAACGTTTCTGCAAGAAAATGAAGAGGATAAAAGCTCCATTAGGCAGTGTAATGTCGCTATATTGAGGAATGGGCACTACTGCAGTCTATGATGTTTTCCAAAAGATCTCTCGCACTCCGCCGGTATATTTTCCACTTTTTTTACAAATGTGAATCTTTCTTAATCTGTAGTACTCGTTATGACCTTGAAGAACTATACTCAACCTTGGAGTTTAATAACTTAAGGGGGGTCTTCAAACATTTTAATTTCTTTTCCACACAATTTTTAACAAAGTCTAATTTTTTGTTTGTTTATTAATTCAATGATGCACACACTAAATTTTTAGTACCCTTTGGCCCAAGTAATACAAATAGCGAAATATGTAAAATTTTTCTTTCGTAATTTTCTTAAATCTATTAAAAAAGATTAAAAATTTGTATAAGGAAAGTATACAAAATATGATTATTAAACATCTTTTTGTTAATAAATTACATTTATTTGGAAAGAAATTATTTTTTGTTACGAATAAAACAAATGTGCAACTGTGCATGATTTCTATATTCATGTAAGTACATTATAGCCATCTAAAAGTCTTCAATGACTTGCTTAAGCATTTGACAGACTTTTCGTTGAATTTTTGACATTAGCTTAAGCCAGCTAATGCATATTATAGTTGGGCCTTTAATCTGAATACTTTAAATAACAGTGCATTAAAATAGCGCCTAGGATGAAAGGGAACATTAAATGAAATATTGCAAATCAAAAAATCTGAATTTAAAACAAAAGCTAACACCTAACAGCTTTATTACAGCAAGTCTGCTAGTGTAGGATGGCAGAATTAACGGATTCCATTGTAGGCCACCAAGACAAAATAACAAGAACGGGTATTATGCTGTTTATATAAAAGACGGAGATATTGAGAGATTTATTTTGCATAAAAGTACCAGGTGGTTGGCATTCTACCTACATGGATATATAGAAACTAAGCAGCAGAACTACCTAAACGCGATTATCGACTCGCCAGTGCGAATTGTATCACGGCTTGAGAATGATGTTTTCATATCGAAAGCGCTTACCGTTAACACAAAATGAACAACAGTGTAATAAGAACTGCTTTTTCATCAATTCCATGCTATTACTGTGGAGTTTATAAATTGGATCCCAAAATTTTAAGCCATATTTATTATATTTAATATAAAATAAAACTCAAAAAATCAAGCCAGAGTTTGACTCGCTGGAAGAGTTTCGCCTTTTATTTATTTTTCTTTTATCTTCTTCTTTTCTTTATTGTTAAAATTTTTGATACTATCTGCTACAACGTCTAAGAAAATAAAAAAATAATGGGATTTAAATTCTAAATGTTTGCCTACGTTTGAAAAGCTTAAATATTACTTACATACTTGCTTACATTACCACACCCTTTATATTTTATTTTAATTACCAATTTTGTGTACTTTTTCTTATAGGGGACATAAAAATATTGAAAATTAAAAAGTTATAATTCATAAACAAGGGCAGAAACGTGAATAGCACATCACTATTGGAACACCCTTTATTTTAAAGTTTTATTTTCTGTACTTGTTGCTACAGAGCATATATGTAGTTTTACATACTTACAAACAATGTAAATATGAATTGTTTATTTTATTGTTTGCGGTTAGCTTAGCGCTTCCCGAACGTGCTTAGCTCAAACGAGGGACTACGTTAGACATTTCCTGTAGATTGCTATTTTGAATCTTATGTTTAAAGGGTTATTTGAAATGAATAGACCTCTTCAATGAGATCAAATCTATCCACATTATTAAACCTGAAGACCTAACGACAAAAATCGGTATCAATAAGGAAATTCTATTCCAAATGTCGTTTCTTATTTTCACAATAATTTTTTGACTCTAAAAAAAATTTGTTGTTTAAGAATTTAGTAAAATTTTATTGTTATTGTTGCATGAAATATATACGTATTTTGAAAACACTTACCGTAGCCACTTTATTTTCCCACAATTTCAAATTACGCCAAACATATTTGTCCAATGAACAATTCGGTATAAGAGTGTCTTCAAAGGGCGATGTCTTAATGTAACCTTCTTCATTGGTGTAACGCAAAAATTTATCGCTTTGTTTGTTTAAATTAGTTTCAACCGTGGCAGCCGTTAATTGTTGATGATTATCGGTATTGATGGACCGACGCGCAATTGAGCTGCTACGGGCAGATGTTGGCGAAGGTGAACGAAGCAATTGTGAAGCCAAGCGTACAGTAGAGTAACGCATCATGTTTAATATAATTTGCTTTTACACACTTTTTACTTAAATTAAAACAATTTGAAATATTTATTCTATATATTTTTGCTTTTAATATTTAAATTTTTTAAAACCAAATGCCTTTATTCACTCTTAAAACAACAATACAACAAACACTTTCACAGCCTTCAAAAGTCCAGACAAGACTAAAATTTTAATAAATTTTTCATTGCGATCTTCCACTAACGGCAACGTACATTCTCTATATAAAAACATATGTACATGCATGCACGCACATTCATACATACATGTATTGTTTTTGTTAATCTTGTTTACAAAACTACCGCAATACTAAATGATAGAATTATACAGTGTTGTCAGCTGTGGCGATTTCTCACCAAACGTAGCGATGGAAAATTCTTTTTTGGCAATGAAAATTTTAGAATGGTGGTTGATGAAAAAGCTAAAAGTCAGTTAGGGCCCTTATATTTAGGTTGAATTTATAAAGAAATAAAAATTAATATTTTAAATAAATATTAAAAATGCTACTCGAATAATTGTTTATTCAGTTTCGAATTTTAATAATAATCAAACTTAATAATAATATGATTTAAAAATTCGTAAATAAAAGAAAATTTCTAAAGTTTTATTCGAATAAAATATTAATCGAATAATTAATCGAATAAAAAAATAATATTAATTATATTTTAAATATCCAATATAAATTAATGGATATTTTAGTATTAACACATTAACAAGTAATATAGTTTGTATATGATATGGTTAAAAAGTAAGTCCTTACGTTATTTTAAAGATTCTATTATTTTATTGTCGATTCTTCCGTAAGGATTATTTAACTACAATACTAAGGAATTCAAATAGGTAACACAGCTTCAAACACTAAAATATGCTGTATTCTATTTTATTTCTCTACTCACTATTAACACTTTTAACATTAGTTAGTCTTTTATTCGAATAAAAATTCATTGATTCATCTTACGTTATTTTTAGAGTTTTTTAGTAAGGATTTTTTAATACAATACAAATGAATTCAAAAACGTAGTTTAGTAGTGCCAGAAATAATTTCAACCGTATGCAATTCTTTATCCTACCCCTGTAGGCTAGTTGGTAGTGTACTAGCTTGTCAGTCTGGAAGTTGTGGGTTCGATTCCCAACGAAGACCTTGGTCACTATAAAAATTAAAATTGACTGTCGGTGGGGCTGCTCAGTGATGAAGGCATGGTCACTGGTCGCCATGTTGTCTTTTATACATTCAGTTAATATCCGACTATCCTTCCACTTTCACCACCTGTCTCATCCCTTCTCTAGTCCTTTCCTAAAGAATGTAGCACGGTACTTGACTAAATAGGCTTTGTTGCCTGAAGTGCTACTTTTCTTCTTAACAAAAACCAAACAAAAAAATTCTTTATTGTCACGCAACTGATTATGATTATATTTAAATCTGTTTATAACATTATTCGAGTTGTATGCGAATCGAGCAAATATTAATCGGTTGTTCTTAATCAATTTGTACACCAAACCCTTTTGTTTTTTTTGTTGTATTTGTGATTATGTTTTTAATTGTAAATAAATAAATCTCCATAAAATATAATTCGATTAACAATTAATCGATTTTATTTGAATCGAATACCATTTTACAATTTCTTCTTTTATTTGTTTTAGTTTACACCAAATTATATTATAAGTTCACTAGTACCATTAAAGAAGTGAATAATTTGCATGAACCTAATATTTTTAGTATCACTAAAATTCGACTCGACTTCTTACGTTATCTTAGTTTAGCAAGGCAAATTAATTCAAAAGGCTAGTTTTCAGTGCCAGAAACAGTTTCGAACCGTAAAATGTGCGGTATTTTCTATTTATTGTATTGATTATTGACTTTTTTGAAATCAGTAAGTCTTTTATTCGAACAAAAATTCATTGGTTCATCTTATATTCGAATCTAAATAAATTAATTAATTTGTGAACATACTTTTAAGACTTTAACTAATACAATTCTTTATTGTTACGCAACTGATAATGATTGTATTTAAATCTGCTTATAACATTATTCGAGTTGTATACGATTCGGGCAAATATTAATCGGTTGTTCTTAATCAATTTGTACACCAAAACCTTTTTTTTGTGTATTTGTGATTATGTTTTTAATTGTAAATAAATAAATCTCCATAAAATATAATTCGATTAAAAATTAATCGATTATATTTGAATCGAATAAAATTTTTTATTTATTTCGACTAATTCGACACAAAATTAAGAAAAAAGAAATTAGCAGCTCTGCAAATATTTGATGAGTCTGCAACTTTTCAGATAATGAAGTGGCTTAAAGAGGGCATAGAAACAACTTAAAATGATTATCTCGGTAGACCTCTGAAATTTAAAATTATACCCTTTTTATCTGATACAGCTGAGTCTATAACCATAATTTAAAATAAGGAATGTGCGTGTAAAAATAATTAATTCATAAAAATGTCAAACATGATATCAAGCCAAAATTCAAGACTGTAGTGGTGAGTCAGTCAAGGTGTAGGTAGTTCTTTCATTAGGGTCGTTTCTACACATGTTGATAGATTGCCTGTCATTTTAGGGCCGGCTAATCTAATATATCCGTCTATTATTATTATTCAGGTAGTTGTGTCCGTCTGAGGATATTTTTCGTTTATTAGAGTATATGAGTAGTTTTAGTGGTGTGCAAATTGTGTCTGAATTCTTATTCACCTGTTCGTTTAAATTTCCCTGTTTTCAAGAATGTCTAGTCTTCGTATTTTTTTTTGCTAGGATGTAGATCCATTTTCCTTGGTGCGTGTCCGTGAGTGTCAAGGTGTACTGAAAAGTTGGAGCCTTCTTATAAAGATAAGTGAAAAAAAAAACATGTTTTAAATACAGCGAAAAGATTCAAGGATTTTATTAATAGAAAACTTAAGAAAAGTGCCACGGAATAAAAGTCGTGCTAGTGATTGATTCGCTGTGGTCTTTAGTGATAAAAACAAACTTAATTCAGGCAATTTCGGTGGCGATAATTGATCTTATTATGCAAGAAAATTGAAGCTACTTCTTAATCGCCATCACAGCTAAGAGGGTGGAGTTATAGTCCGGGTAGCTATATCATATTACGGTAAAAGCAGAAATTATATTCCAGCGCGCTAGGCATAACTGAAAATGTGATATAGGCATTACGGAATCGGAAGCTCTTAATGTTTCTGGTATGAAAATTTAGTGTGATTTTCGATATACTAAACATATTTTTCAGGTTTCTAAAGAAGCTTTCAAGTGCCTCGGTTTTCTAAAAAGGTGTAAGAGATACTTCACTCCATCCGATTTTCATACTATTTATACCACCTTTATCCGTCCAAAAACGGAATAAAACTCTCATGACTATTTTGGAGTTGCTCGACTCCGTACAGGAGAGGGTCAAGAGGCTTATTTGGGACGGTGGGGCATCTAACTCTATTGATTCTCTAAAACATCCGTGCAATATAGACTGTATTTCACTGTTTCATCGTTACTACATTGGTAAGTGCTCTAACGAAAATAAGGTACTTGTTTCCGAAACTCGCATGTTTTTGCGTTTGACTCGAAATACGTTGAGAGCGCATCCATTTGTGGTTGATTGACTATGCATTACAGAAAAATTAGTTTTTTAGCAGAACCGTTCGTATGTGGAACAAACTCCCTCCAGAGGTCTTTCGTGTCACTTTCTTTTCTTCTCCCCATAACCATAACATGAGTAGGAGTCATACCCTTAATGCTGGTCGAAAAAAAAGTCCTTGAAGGCATTAATAATGTTACGAAATGGTGCAAAACCATTGATATACATATTTCCCAGTAAACACATATCCAACCTTTGGACATCCGAAACGATATCGTTGTATTCACTTAACCTAAATTAAAATAAATAGGTGCCCTTGTAGGCTAGTAGGTAGTGTACTAGCTTGTCAGTATGGGGGTTGTGGGTTCGATTCCCAACAAAGACTTTGGTTTTTTTTTCACTAGAAAAATGAAAATTGACTGTCGGTGGAGCTGCTCAGCGATGAAGGCATAGTCACTGGTCGCTGTTGCTGTCTTTATACGGCAGTTAATTTCCGACTATCCTTCTACCTTCACCACCTGCTTCATTTCTTCTCTATCGCTTTCCTAAAGAAGGTAGCACGGTACTTGACTAAATAGGCATTGTTGTCTGAAGTGCTACTTCTTTTAAAAAAAAACCTAAATTAAAAAGCAAACTGTAATAACTGGTTCGATGTTAAAAACCAATTAAATTTTTAATAATTTAAAGGCTTAAAAAGTTTTCTGTGAATTAAGTGTGTTTAATTAATTAAATTTTAATAAAATAAAGCTGATATAATTAGTGTTATTATAATTTTATCATTTTCTGTTAAAAAAAACCAACTTTTCAAAAATTTGAGCTTAGCCGGTGTATTAAGTGGTTCGAATTTGAAAGATTCTATTGTATTATCTTATTCAGAAATAGGGTCTTTAAAAAAGCTTTATCTTTTATCGTTAATATTCTTAAAATTTCAAGAGAAAGCTCTCTCAGGTAAAAATAAAATTTCAGATGGCGAAATTAAAGATGTGGTCTAGTAAAACGGAGCATCACTCAAGTATTTCCTACTCGATCCTGATTCTATTTATCTCAGATAGCTATTTTTGTTTTATTGTAATTTTAATGAGCGTATTTTGTTTGAGTATTATTATTATTAAATTCATTATCGCAAAGTTTGTTTAGTAACGATAAATGTAAAGATTGAATAATTATATAAATAATATTTTGCTAACGTCTGGTTAGATACGTGTAGCACTTAGCCATTTTAAATAGCTAGATGAAAAAATAACGCTAGATCTAACCTCAAAATAGCTAAATTGGCAACCTTCTTCTCTTCATTATTATTATTCATGTAAGTTCTGTTCTCTTAATATGTAATTCGAAAGAGATGTAAACCCTCTCTCTCCCTCGCTCTATCTCTCTCACTCTCTTAAAAATTATTATTTTCCGAGGTTTGCCTTTTTGATCTGTATTAACTTGCAATTTACACTTGTCTGCAATTTACACTGTGAGACATAAGTTGTCAATTTTACTCAGTTTTATTTCAAGTTCTTATCAGTTGATTATTTTATAGTCTATAAGACCAGAGTCTATTTTTTTAATAAATATAAAAGTGTAAATCTTTGCAAAAAATCTAGAGTTTGTGTTCTTTATAACCTTTTATCGCTGCCATGTCCATTGACGTCAGTAAAATAAACATGTCGGAAAAAATTAACTGAAACATAAAAAATTGTGTCATAGAAAAAAAAACTTATTTAACACAGGCTTTTTAAGAGATAACACAGCTATTCAAAGCAGGAATAAAATAATTAAAGAAAGATTAAGCCAGATGGCAAAATAAGAAAAGTGTGAATTTTACTACATAAACTTAACATAGATTAGGAGGAGGATCTTGTAATAATCATTTCATATAATTAGAAATAATTACGAAAACATTTGCAATAGGAAACTATTTTCCAAGAGCAAAAACCCGAACTGCTAATAATCAAATATAGTATGTTTAAAGGTTTTAAAGCAATAGCAATTTTTAAATTTAAAGTCACGATTACAACAGACAATACACTTTTTTTCTTGGACCAACACTCAGCGGATGAGTCTTAGTCATGCAATGCTTTGTACCGGAACTAGGAAATTAGGCTATAGGGAGTAGTTTTTGCGGACATCGTGATTTGAATTTTGATAGATTGAAAGTGACATGCGTGATAAGATTTAAGTCTGTATCTAGCTGTGTAAGCCATAACCCTACGGTGGATCAAACCACTGTGGGTGATGCGTGGTAAGACTTACGTCGGTACCTAGCGTGTGTATACCATAACTCGATGGTAGTCGAACCACTGGGGCGATAGGATGTGTGCGCCCGCCTCCTAGGAAACCGAGAAAAAATTTCTATCTACAGGTCATTCCTAGTGTCAATTTCACAGGTTTCACAGCAGGGCCGCAAATCCCCACTCCTTGCTGAGGAGCTGGAGACTATCCAACTCCTGAGCCAGAATACATGACAAGCATGCTCACTGAATCCGGATTATTCACCCATTGTTCTCAGTAAAGGTAAAATGATCCTGGCCCCTTAATCAAAATTTATGAGGGCCGCGAAACCACAACCACCACGATGCTCCCGAAGGGCCAACCTCAATAATCAGACAGAGAATAGCCAAAAAGCTCAAGAACCAATTAGCTGAATTCGGGGGTTACTGATTCCCGTGGAATTAACGTGGAGCTTCCAGTTGACTCTCCTCCGGGATCTTTTCCTCCGATGACACATACAATGATGGTGGATTTCCATCAAAACATATCAATGTGCCCCCGGGGGAACCACTGTGAGTGATATGCAGTCACTTTCGTCCTACGAAGCCGAGACATAATTCTTTCCAACAAGTCATTCCTAGTTGCAACTTCGAGAGATTGAAACAGGCCGCTATCCCCACTCTTTGCTTAAGAGTCGGACACTATCCAACTCCTGGTCCAGAAGGCATGAAAAGTATGCTCACTGGAGCTGGATCATTCACCCTGCGTTAACGTCAAAAGTGAATGATCCTACGAAACCTGAAGCAATTGAGTTCGATACCCTACTGTCTGCAATGAGCCTTCTGGGCCTCTCCTTCGAGTTCGAGCAACTCCAAAATAGACTTTGGTGCGCGGCTCATACGTGAGAGTTGTATTCCATTCCGGATATTGGTGGTATAAAAAGTACGAAGAACTGTTTTGGAAAAGCGAGGCACTTGAAAGCTTTTTTAGAAATCTGAAAAATGTGCTTAGTCCAGCGAACATCGCATTTTCATGCCAAGAACATCAAGAGCGTCCGATGTTTTAATGCTTAAATCGCCCATAGTAACAGACGCAGCACTATTTCCGAACACAGATCTATGTGCAAGCATTGAGTCTTACAGACATTAAAATCGACTTTATTCACATGACCCTTTGCAGATGTTTGCGAGATTTTCATTGAGCATATTATTCATGTTTTGCCTTTTGGAGCCCACCTCCAACTGGTTCGGTTTATTACTGAATGAATACGAATGACAAGTGGTGCTGTCATATGCAAAAGAGTATACAGAGTTGAAAGTGTGACAAAGAAGGAAATAGGGTAGGAGAAAGAACGGATCCTTATGGTATTCCTAAATTAATCTTGAACTTGTGTGATAAAATTCGATCTATAACAATTCGTATAGTGAGAAATTATCACCGACACCAAAAGCAGCAAGTGTTGATATAAGTGCATCATGCCAAACTCTATCAAACGCCTTGGAAATATCTGGAACCCCCATTTTACTTTCCTCGAAATAATGCATCCTGTTGCACCATTGTTCCGACAGGAAAGCTAGCAAGTCACCCGTAGACCCCATTGGACCACAGGTTATTCAAAAAACGAAGATTAATCACATTGCAATTGGGCGGTGATTTTCACAGTTGTACAATTTATAAGTTTTTCATCTCAAGTGAAGAGGATATATACGCTTGCCGTTGCGTTTGTAGTTCTACCAACAATTTTTTTTGACTCCACTTGCTATGTATAGGGATGTCAATTTCAGGGTGTCCATTTTTCCGTGTTCATGCAAAAATTGGGCTTATAGAGAACTCACATTCCTGAAGGTTGGTAAACAGACTCAAGTGAGCTCAGGTAAAAATAGTGTGATTATTAAAAAGCCAGCAAGGATTAAGAAACAAATGCAAATCCTGTTTAAAAATTAAAACTTTTTATTATTTAATCTTCCACATCACCTAAAAGGAGAGTGATTAATTATCTTTTAATAACATGTTAATAACTGTTAACAATGGATGTGTGTAAATACTCGTTAAAATGAATATTTTATACTTCAGAAATCCAAAAATTGTTCCGAAACTGTTAAGTATAATAATTTTCTATATAGAAACCTTTTCTTATTTATTATAATTTTAAACACAAAATTCACTGTCACACTGTCACAACTACTTTTGTTGATTGAATATTTCTTTTAGTTTTCGGTTAATTTTCTTTAAAATTTATTTTATTTTTTATTATTATTTAATTTTTTAATTTATTTCAAATATAAATACAAATTTGCCGTTCTTAAGAAACCTTTTAAATGGCGCAAATTTCCTGTAACACTAAAATGTTAATTTTGCTACAAAATGTTTGGGGAGCTAGAAAACCTACCCTTCCCAATAACCTTTGGAAACAAATCATCCATCACACCCCTAAAAACTATACCAACAATACTTTTATCTAATAATTCATACACATTGTGTAGACCTCCAAGTGTGGAAGATAATGACAGACATTACGATCAAATGACCTAGACAAAATTTTTTAATCCCACTGTTGGAGGCCAAAATCAAAACATATTTGTACTCTTATCACTAAAATAGCATTTGTTGATGTAGAAACAAATTTTACCCCATTCTACCAGACGGTTGATAAGACAAGAAAAATTGGGGAATTTGAGAACAGATGACTTTAATTGCGCATGATTAGTTTCAATTGACCGATTTTAGTAGCCTACTAAGCGCTAGATGGCACCACTGCCATTATTGTTTGAAACATGGTTTTAAGGTGGCCAAACGCCCATAGGGTGGATATATCTACTATAACAAAATGTGTTAACATTTGTAATATAAAATTTTTAATAATTATAATTTTTAAAATCATTTTTTTGTGAGTAATTTTTTTATATTCGTTCAATTTTTAGCATGTGAATAACAATTTTTTCGAATTAAAATGCGAAAAAATCGAACATCGGTTAAAAGCTTTGCATTTGAAATCTTTGTTCTTTAAAAGACATTTTAATGTACTCCATTGAGTGTAATGTTAAAATATAACTATATGAGAAGGTTGCAAAACTTCGAAATTAATTTCGAAAAATTTATTTCATATGTTTAAGTCATACTTAAAGCCTTAATTCGAAACATTTATATAGATAAGAATAGTGAAAAAAAACGTCACAACTCAAAAGCATATTATTGCATATAGTGACCCATGTACAGGACAAAATAGGAACATAAAACTGGCATTAGCTTGAGTGAAAATTGTTCAGTTTTTTGTTGTAGTAGCGACGACCTTGACAAAAAAAAGAAATGTTTTATACATTCCAAATGATTATTATAGCGTGATAGCCGCCTGCAGCAAAAAATCCTTCACAGTACACATGGAATTAAAACATTTTATTTCTACCCCACGCCATTGACAAAATCTGTTTCAACTTCGCATTTCTCACCAGAAAGAGGAAGACCCAGAGGGCCCTCGATCTGGATCTCGTTCTGTTTCTTTAGTAAAATACAAGGACATGATTGACTTGCTTAATTAGATACCCCCAATATACCACAGTTGTTTTAACAGTTTTAAAGAAAACACGGTTTCCGAGGGCTTAATCACTTCTATTGATCGCGAAAATTGATGGCGTACTGTATGGTACATTATGTGGTTTGGAGGCGTGATTAGGACGAAGATGTGGCTGAAAATGCCGTAAGGGTCAATGGATCACGTTGTCGCGAGCGGCCTCCCCCCGGGGGCACATAAATATGGTCTTTATAAAACTTCGACTATCTAGACACAGTGCAACTGGGGAAAAAAGGGAGCCCAGTCCCCTGAAGTCAGCAGGGGTACAACTGGAAACTCCACTTTATTTCCACGGGAATCAGTGACCCGCAGAGTTCCGTTATTTGTCTCTTTAGACACTTAATTGTTCTCTGGCTGATTATTGAGGTTGGCCCCTATACGGGAGTAACGTGGTGTTTGTGGTTTCGCGGCCCCATAACAGACTGCTTAGTTTTATATGGTGGCCAGGATCATCTCACTGATAATGACACGCTAAGTGAATGATCCAGTCCAGTGAGCATGCTAGACATGTCTTCTGGACAGGAGTTGAAAGTCTCCAACTCTTTAGCAAGGTGTGATGGTTTGCAGCCCTGCCCTGGAATCATTAAAGTTGCAACTAGGTGGTTCTGTTGCTTAGAATTATGTCTTCGGCTTCCTAGGACGCATGTATGACGTTCCAAATTATACAATTGTGGTTTGCCCACCATCTGATTAAGGCTATATAGCCAAGTGCGGATATAAAACGAATCACACTATTTATCGCGAGCGGCCAACAACTCAATGTTGGTCTATTATTGACGACGCACAGTGGCTCAGAATGAATTTTCATTGGTCAAAACTTATATTTTTTCTTGACATGGATTCTTGAAATTTTTATGCCATCAGAAAGGAAACAGATCAGAACTTAAGTAGCTAATAAATTTTGGCAAAACATTCACAGCAGTAGGCTGCTAAAAGCAAAGAATTTAAGTTAATTTAGAAATAAAAAAAAATTGTAATATTTGATCTCATATTAATTACGATTTCTTGAAAACTGTTATTGATAATGGGCTGCGTTTTTTTGTTATGTTGGGTGGACTGTTATTTTTCACAAATAGTATTTGAGCACCCTGTATAATTTGTAGTTAGGGTGTTATGTAATAAATTTCAAACCACCATATATTCGTAAAATTTAAAGTTTAATAGTGTATAACTTTTAAAGGACAAAAAATCGAAACCACCCAAAGAAAGGCAAAAGTGGTTTCTTTAAGCCTATATAAACTTTTACACCCGCCAGGACCCGCCCGTAAAACACTTTTTTTATTTTAATGAAAATACTAAAAATTTTTACAAACAAAATTCTATCAAAATTGCTAGTAAATTTACTTTAGAAATTATTCACTGCCATAAATATAAATTGCAGATAACAAAACGCAGGGAGAAAGAGAGGAAAGTTGTTAGTGGTATAAATATTTCTTCAAATGGTTGAAAAACTTCCCAGAATTTTTCATGCCTTTTTGCGCCTGCTAAAAATTATAGGAAAAAATGTTTAAAATTTATTTCAGTAAAGTACAGATACATAAAGTACAATTTATACCCATCATGTATATGTGATGAACATTACTGCAGCTAAAAAGAAACGTTATCCTCCAAAGGAATATATTAAAATCACACCTATTTCGGCACAGTTACAACTGCAAGCTCTACTTGATCGTACAGCCGAAAGGTTGCTACAATCACTTAAAGGAAGTGAGTTGAAAAAAAATCTAAACTGCAATTTGACTCTTTTTTATAAATGGCGATGCGATGAATCTTCTGGCCAAAAACAATATAAAAAATTTTTATTTGAAAATATTTCTGACACAGATATGTTCATGCTGTCGTTTGTGCCATTGCGAATAATTAAGAATTTAGAAGACTCGGAACCTTCGTCCAGCATAATGCCAACAAATTGTATTTGGAAAAACTATACTCCATCGTCTACGAAATACTGCAGACCAATAAAATTTGACAATAAATAAGAAAATCGTGATACCATTAAGAATGAAGTTAGTGACATTAGAGATCAAATTTCAACACTAAAGCCATTAGAGTTAGAGATAGATGAACAGGTTATTAAATTGAATTACCAATTAATACTTGCAATGATAGATGGAAAAACTGCCCAGGTTTTGACTGATACAAAAGCTTCATCCAGCTGTGTTACATGTAAAGCCGGTTAAACCAAGAACCGACAAAGTCAGTAGATAGTATGATGCATTTGAATTTAGATTATCACCGCTCATATGGGGATACGGTTTATGGAACACGTACTCAAAATTAGCTATGATTTAGACTTTGGATATTCAGGATCAGTAAGTAATAATGACACCAACAAAGAGAAAAGAAAATTGCAAAAAAGAAACAAGTTCAATGTGCATATCTCAAATATGGGTTAATTATAGATCAAACAAAACAAGGATCAGGCAATACAAACAATAGCAATACCGCAAGAAGATTATTTTTGGATCCCGAAACTACATCTAGTATAACAGGTGTTGATATAGATGTAATTTCAAGATTTAAAACAATTAGTAAAATACTGGCGTGCAATGAACAAATTAATGCTAGAAAATTTGGTGATTATGGAAATTTATCAGAGGAAGCCAGGAAAAAAAATAAGGATTATAGATTTTGCAGAGAACATAATACCAGAAAAATGCCACGAAGTTCTACAAATGAAGATTTATTTCATATATTATTGACGACGTCAGATCCTTTCATCTCTACCATTCGAAGTCAATGGAAAGTGAATCATTCACACCTACATGCCGCAGCTAAGGCCGAAGCTAAGCTACAGGGCACTAGTAATACAGATCAGAATATAAAATGTTCCAGCAAAATTAATAATAATTATGATTTGCAAAGTATACGAATATTAATATTAAATATTTATTTATTTATTTACAATCTATTTATGACTACAAATAAATATATAATTATAAATAAATTCACCGCTGAATTGGAAAAAGACGGAAAATTGCCATATTTAGATTTGATGATTATAAGACAAGGAAACAATTTATTAACAGGTTGGTATAAAAAACCGACGGATTCAGGACGGATAATAAATTTTCATTCAAACCACCCAAGACATGTTAAAATTAACACAGCACAGAATATTGCAAAGAGAGTATTTCAGCTAAGTGATAAACATTATCACAAGGAAAACTTCAGAAAATTAAGGAAAATGTTACAAATTAACAGTGTCCCTTATAAGATGGCAACGAATATTATAAGGAATGCTAGAAAAGATTTGGAGAAACCATTAGTAGGAAGACAGGATAGAATATATAAATCTTTGTCATATGTCCCAGGCTTTTCAGATAGAATTATACAGTGGAACATTTATGACAAACAAAAATTTAATATTGCACTTAAAACCGACTATACGTTGGGAATGTTGTTTTCTAACACTAAGACGAAAATTGACAAATTATACAAATCCAATGTTATATATAATATACCTTGCAACGGTGACGGGTCTAACATATGTGAAAAAATATATGTTGGTACGACCAAGTCTAAATTAAAAACAAGGTTGGCTGCACACAAATCCGATTATATAACAGGAAAAGGAACAAGTGAACAAAAAACAGCGTTAGCAGCCCACTGTACAGTGAGCAAACACTCCCCTGACTTAGAGAAAGCTAAAATATTACAACTGAAGAACAATTACAGGAAGAGATACATATTGGAAATGCTACATATAATAAATACTCCAGATAACAAGAGAATGAATTTTAAGAGAGACACTGAAAATTGCGCGCATTCGTATAGACATATAATAGCAAAATATAAACAAAAGACCTTTTAGTAAACATAAGACACCCTCAAGGGGATTGACAACGTCACTCAAAGTAATGCATTGTTTAGTATTTTATAATTTTGTTTTATTTTTCTGTATAAATTGTTAAGTGTACAAATTGCTTTTAACTTATTTGTTTATATATTTGTAGTTCCTGATGAAGGACAACGAAGTTGTCCGAAATATCGAATAAAAATAAAAACAATATTTAATAAAACGGAGAAGAGTTTTATTTGAATGGATATTATTGACCTAGAGCCCGGGAAAAAAAGGAAAAGTGAAATAGACATTCCTAAAAGGTCGAACAGAATAAATAAATAAAAATTATAAATAAATATATAATTAAAGAATAATTAAGTTACACTGTTATATTTTAAAGTTGACCAAAAACTAGAAAATATGTAAGCATTTTTAAGCATAATATTAAGTGCAGCGCGCTGTACCGACCTTAATAAATCCTAAACTCGATGAAAGCTTTAGATGTTATCTACTGACTAAAAGAAGAATTTCTAAAAAATCTTTGTTAATTAAAGAGTTACAGAGTTTTGGCCAATGAAATACGGTTCTGAGCCACTGTGCGACGTGGATATCACTGACATGTGGTTTCAACAGGACACAATGATCAATCATCAAGGATCAATTTATTGGAAACAAAATTTCCCGATCAAATAATTTCACGACCATCAACAGTTAAGTGGCCAACCAGATCGAGTGGTTTAACGCCACTGGATTTTTTTTGTGGAACTGTGTTAAGGACAGAGAATATACGCAGCCAATGGAATAGATTTCAGCCTTAAAACTCAAAATCCGTGATGTGATTAACGAAATAGCAACGCCATTTTAGCAAAAAGTGATTAAAAATTTTGGTGAAAGAATCAACATCTGTCTGTTTAGTCGTGGTGGAGATTTGCCAGATATCATTTTTCGTTCATAATTGACGAACTTCTCTCTTCATAATACAATCAAAATTTGAATTATCTTAATCTAAATTTCTTATAATTGTGTTTTAGAAAACAAACTTCTTGTTGAAAAACCCTTTATATGTTAATAATATGTGATTATTAAATATGCAATTTATTTAACATTTTTAGTAAAGCACTGCCCTTTCAAAACATCACTTCAGCAAAATACATTGACCAATAATAATACATGTCAGTCATTTTTCTAAACTATTTATTTTGAAAGTGGCCCAAATCACTTTACCGTTATGAAAAGCAATGATTTTTTAATGTATAATTAATTAATTATTAATTATTGATACTTAGAAAAATCTTAATATCGTGAGATAACAAATACAAGTTAATCTTCTCGATAGTTAGCATTCATAACAAAGTGACTTATAACACTTTTAAAATAAACGGCTAAATTTATTGTAGTCTTAAAGTAGGCTTTTTCCTAATTTAAAATACTTTACGTAACGTTAACGTAAGTTTAACAAAGGTATTTTAGGGTAAAAGCCTTGTTTGAATACAACTTTAAAAAATTTTACGTAACAACGGCATTTAAAGCTGCTTTAAGTTTCTATGCAAACGGCTGTCAATGCTGCATTTATTTCAAAAATTTTAAATTTTAATGCTACAATTAGGCTTTAAGCTTGTAAATACTTATTTGGTTTATTTTGTTTAGTTTAAAATATTCTGAAAATTCGAAATATTCGAAATGAAATACAGAGTTTGGGAAATTTATCTTTTAAAATATAAATTTTATATGAATTCACATATTTTGCTTAATTTAATTGATAAGAAAACCCATTTCTATACCTCTGAAATCCTAGAAAATTTAAATTTAAAAGAAAATTGGGAAACTGAAAAATGAACAGAAAAAATTATTTCCAAAAAATCGAATCCTTGTAGAAAAATATAATTCCCCCCCCCCCCCCCCAAAAAGCAATAAATAAATTTTTATAATTTCATTTTGAAAAGACAAATATTTAATAAAATGTTTCAAAGTCAGTTTTATTTAAAAATTAATTTTCTCCAAATAAAAAAATTAAATTTTATATAAAAAATATTAATAAAATTAAATGCAGTTTCAAATAAATAATTGAAAATTTCCAACAAAATTTTCATATCGTAATAATTCATCTCCTGTATCCTATTTACTTTCCCCGTTTTGCAGATGATTCACAATTTTTATAGAAAAGGAAACTTTGGATTTTCCCTTTTTATTAAAACAACAGCTGTTTCCTTAGTCACCATTTGTTACTCCAAAACTAAAATAAGGAAAACAAGAAAACTGCAAAAGAGCTAAAAATGTTCAAACTCTCAGCCACTGTTGCTTCTACGAAAAATTCATGCGCCTTTAAGTTTTAAACTCAGCTTAACACACACACAAGCCAACCTAAAGTAACTAAACGGGCCGGTATGCAATAATTTTCCTTTTTAGTGTTGGTGTATGGGTTAGTAAGTATATATGTTTCATCCTTATGTTGTTGTTGTTAATGATATTGTTCGTGCTTTTTGCCATTAGCAGAGACATTGTCATCAGAAAAATTCGTAACACTTTTGTAGTCTACTTTTAGGTGCGTGTTGAAGCATAACGTAAGCGCGTGTTAAAAATATTTCAAAGAAAATATATAAAAAAAGAAAAAGTGAAAAATATTTTCTTAAAAAGAAAATTCATGTAAAATAAAAAGTTAAATATTTAAAAGAAAATATTAAAATAAAAAGCTTTAAGTTAATGAATTAAAAGTTTATTTATTCCTCAAAAAAGAAAAAGTAAAGAAAAGTAAAGAAAAATAAAAATTAATTTTATTTAAGCCAAAGAAAATTCTTTAGTAAATATTGTGTAATGAAAGTGAAAATCTAGTATTGAGAACAAAAGAAAAGCAAAAACAAAAAAAAAAACACAAATACACAATGCAAAGTTTCCCTTTTTAAACAATTTTGCTGCTCACTACTTCTTGTATAGACGTATATACATACACACACACGTACACACGCACACAAACATGCTATATTTACTCAAACTCATTTAAAGAAAGTTAAACTATTATAAAATTGCAAATAAAAATGAAATGAGAAAAAAGTAAAACAAAACAAAAAAAAAAAAAAAAAATAAAGGAAAAAGGTGCACACATTAGAGTGGTGAATTTCAACAAATGGAAAAGTTCGTTTTATTTTCTTTAAAAAAAATTACCAGAGTATAAATATGTCTGCTTGTGTTTAAATATGCCAGTGCGTGTTTTCTTGATTTTTAAAACAGTATGCGTTATTTATTAAACTATTGAAAAAAGGTATTAGTTTTCTATAGTAAATTGATATGTCACGCTACCTTAATTTCAATATTTTCTTGAATGGCAAACAATTATTTACCTCATCGCGGAACTTAACGTCTTTTAAAATCATTCACATTCAATGGCCTTTTATGATCTTTTCAACTTGTAACCCATTTTTTTAACTTAAAAAAAGCCTTTTCGGGGACTAACACTAATTTCGAATTTTCGAACATAAATTCGATATTAACAATTTTTTTTAAATATATTAGATATATGTATAAAATTTATATTTTGAGGCATAAAACTTAATTTATAACTTTAAAGTTCATATCAGTTTTTAGTTGAAATATGCATACTTACGCCCCTAATTTTAGGAAATCACTTTAAAATGCTGATATCTTAAAATAAAAACAAAACTTTGGGTTTTTAATTGTTTTTCGTAGCTTAATTTTCAATATTTTCGAACTAAAACAGAAAGTATATAATTCTTACATTAAGTAAAACGTGCTACAATAACCGAAAAATAATACTTCCAAGGAATTAGTAGTAATTTCGATAATTATTAAAATAGTTTTGAGAGAGAGTGCGAGAGAGAGAGAGAGAGAGAGAGAGAGAAAAAGCTAGAGAGTGCAAAATGTATCTTCTATAATTCGGAATATGTCTAGCTTAAGTTTGGCGTAATTATTAAATTTGAATTTAAATAATTTATTAATGTCAAACTTATGGTTTTCGAATTTTTGAAAATACTTAACAAATTTGTTTAAAATAATTAATTTTCAATAGCTTTTGTTAATCTTTTCAACTTGCAACTTATTTTTGTTAAATTAAAAAAGTATTTTCGAGGACTAACACTAATTTCGAATTTTCGAACATAAATTCGAAATTAACAATATTTTGTTAAAAAAATTTATTAGATATATAAAACATATATTTTGAGGCATGACACTCAATTTTTAACTTAAAACTTTATACATTATTTTTCTGCAATAAAGGGTTTTTGTAGCTCAATTTCGATTATTTTCGAATTAAAACAGGAAAGTAAATAAATTTTACATTAAGTGAAAAATGCTACAATAATATAAAAAATAATACTTCTGAGGAATTTTTAGGGCTACGCTCAAGCTTTTAAACCAATTTAATTTCGAACATTTTAAAACACTTTTAAGAGAGAGTTGGAATGTGAAAATTGCATCTTTGACTATAATTTAAAATAGCTCTAGCTTAAGTTAATAAAATTTCTTCGAAGTAATAAATTTATGTTGAAATTTTGGTTTTCGAATTTTCGAAAATACTTAACGAATTTGTTTATTTTGTAATTTTCTTTACAGAAAGCATTATTTTGAAAGGAAAAAATATCATCATGTTTTAAAGCTCTCTATATATTCACAAACTTATGCATGGAATGGTCTTAAATTATCATAATAGCAACGGTATGATAATTTAAGACCATTCCATGCATAAATTTCAAAATTATTCTAAAAATTAAAATCTATTTTTTATAATTTCGAATTTCTTAAAAATTTTAAAATTTACAAAACATTTATGATTTTAATGTTTTAAAAGCTATTTTGAAGTTTAAACATTAGTTTTGAAATTGTTTGCAGAATTTCGAATATTAACAAATTTTTGTATATGTTGTAAATATATTTTTTAGTAGTTAATTATAAAGCACTAGGTCACTATTTAATAAAAAATTTTTAAAAACTTTTATTTTTTATTAAATAGTGACCTAGTGCTTAATAATTAACTACTAAAAAATATTAAAAAGGTCAAAAAACTATTATATGTTGTAAATATATTTAACATACTATATTATATTCGAATTTTTCGAAATAAAGCTCAATGTTTTAATAATAAGTTAAAATAGTGTTGCCTATTGAAACTGCAAGCCTTAAGAACTTGTTTTAAAACAAAAAAATTGATGTTCGAAATTTTCGAACTTTTTTCGAATTTATGTTTTAAGTCAAAAATGGTTACGGATTTTTAAAATATTTTATTTTTTTGAAAAATTAACTATGTCCTGCTTAGAAGTTTGTTGTTTTTCTTCGAAATTTACTGTTTTTATGTGTTATTTATAACGTTCCGTTTAATTTTTTTTTAACGCCGTCATTTTTTCTGAGAGCATTTAACGCAAATTTATGCTGCAAATACCCACAAAGCACATAACCGGGGGTTATTTTAGGGGAAGCTCTGCAGCCATAATATTAAATTAGATTTTAATTGTTTGGAAACACAGAAAAGAAATAAGTTATCATCCTGCCAATAAAAGACTTAGTG
The DNA here is from genome assembly GCA_030448955.1 of Trichopoda pennipes. NCBI lineage: Eukaryota > Metazoa > Arthropoda > Insecta > Diptera > Tachinidae > Trichopoda > Trichopoda pennipes. The sequence goes on along the minus strand of JASKUP010000056.1, from coordinate 9,619,301 downwards.
TGCTGTGATTTTAAGCGAATTTATAAATGGATTTATGACTAAGTGAAGGAAAGAACGATAATGGATAGTTGGCAAGGGTAGGGGAACCAATTGAACTTATAAGCACGTTTTATGTGCATTTTCTTTGGCTGCTTTTATAAATAAAATTTATCAATTAAATTGTTTTAATTATAAAAGTTCGTTTCTAAAACTGACACCTGTTTGTTTTGGTTCAAAGCTGTTACGTACAAAAAAAAAATTGTTTACTATTGTTAATGAAAAATGCATTTTGCTTGAAGTAAAAGAAACCTTAAAAGTACTTAATGCAAGAATTACAATTTAATATAATAGTAGTTAGAAATTGCATAACGAAGATAGCAAGGGGCAAGAGCAACACATGCCAATAACAAGGAAAAGCCTAGAATTTATTTATTTTAATAAAATTAAAACTGACAAGAGTCTGTTGCCGTAAAAGGAAGGACAATTGACAGAGTGGCATAAAAATCATTATGAAAATGTTTGCTTGTCAATCAATTATATACAATTAATAGCATTTTAAAAAATATATTCCCAAAGCTACTAAAATGTTTAGAGAAGGCACAAAAGAAGCAGTTTTATTTTTCTTAAACAAAAAGTGGTTGCAGTGTGTTAACACTTTAGTTTCAGTGGTAACTTTTTCAAAATACAACAATTTCTGCAGAAATCACAATTCAAGCAGATAGTATCAGAGTATCAATTTATTAAAGTTTTTTAAGCGGCATATTTTCCCGATGTCATTTACCTTAAAAACTGTGAACTTCGGAAAAAGTGGTTGTTTGAAGAATAAAATATAGAATTTGAATTGCCACAAAATCTAAACGGATCGAGATATTCTTACAAAATTGAAACAATATATATATATAACAAAACTTTTAATAAAATGGTAAAATAAAATTTTAGTTTTTTTTTATTTTAACACAAATTCCTAAAACGGGGGAAAATTTTCCAAAAATTATTTTTTTTTTAGAAAACTGGTCACCCTACTACGGGGAGTTAACAAAGCCATTTTGGAGTAAATAGCCAAGATATGGTACGTAAATAATTTGTTTTTTATTCGGTGCTTTGCACTCCGGGGAATTTCGATGTAATTCATAAATTTTAATTAAAAATTGCCTATATTTGAATAGGACTAGAGGGTGAACCGTTATAATTTTTAATGCAAATTCTATAGGTTTTCTTTAAAATAATCCAAACAAATTGAATAGTATCGAAGTAGGTGTCAATTATATAAGCAAAAAATAAACACACCACCTTTTTGGGGAAAATCCTAAAAAAACATTGTAGTTTTTCCCAATCAGAGGCCTGCAACTTTTTAACGAAACATGCTATTAGAACCAAGCTAACTACTGTTTTATTATAAATTTGATCAAGTACACAGCCAATAACTAAGAATAATAATCTAAGCATAAATAAATATTCCACATCAAAAATACTAAGTTAAGATCGGCCAAAAATTAAAAAAAAAATTTTTCTCTAGCCTGATTTCCTATGATATTTGCTTATTTATTTGCTTACCCAATTTTGGGGGCATACCCCCAAGCCCCTCTTTATGTTAGAGCGACAATCGTCTGTAAATTTACTCACAGATACCTCTACTTGCCATGTGTGAAATAGGATTGGGATATCTTAAGTGGTTCAAGATTTACCGAATTATTTCTAAAAATTAAAAAACGTTTTCAAACCACTGTGCTATGCGGGGGCCAAATGTTTCAACAAATCAATTGTGGCACGAGCTAGGTGACAAGCCATCTTGTTAAATCACAGCTCCTGCATATCATTGTTGTCCGTAAACATGGCTCTTTAGCGGTTACCATTTCCTTAAACGTTCCGAAAATAATTGTTTTTAAAGAAGTACGGACCAATGATTCTACCATCCTATTAAACGCATTAAATAATTCATTTTTCTGAACGTAACAATGTCTCAACATACACTTGAGGCTTATCATCACTCCAAATATGATAATTTTATTTATTGTTTGTTCAAACAAATGTGAGTTTCATCACTTTACAAAATTAACTTATGAAACTCGGCATCAATGGCAATCTTGTTTTGGGTCCAATTTGAACAATTTGAAAGCGTTGTTTAGGCATCACTCTATTCATCTTGAAATGCCAAACCAAACTAAACATAAATCACTGACCAGCTAAAAAGGGTTGTTAACTTAAAGTTCTATATTTCTATATAAAAAACACAACTAATTAATTTATACACCACAAGCAACATTGCATGATGAAGGCACTTACTCCCTTGTTATTATGCTACTGGGCAGTTATTTTATATTTTTAATTGAATAGTTATCCATAGGCGATTATATTGCATAGTGCAGTACCGATAAATTTTATTCTTTCAAAGCAATTTCAATTCCTTTGAACTGTCTCCTTCTCCTTCTCGAGATTTTCCAAAAAAAAAAAAACAGAACAAATCTTTCATGTTCAAACATCGATTATACATCTGGTAACCTCGTCTTTGATGATGATCTGGTAACCTTGTCTTTGATGTAAATTAAAATCGATAAAATATATTCATTATTATTATGTCAAAGGAAAATTTCTCATGCAGTAACTGATTTGGTTTAGATAAAAAGCGGGCCGGTGATGCCACCTAACCACAAACTGCACCGTACGGAAAATTTTTTTTTAATATATATATAGTTTTTCGAGAACACTTTTTATGGATTTGAAGATCCCTATATGAGACAATTTTGATTGTTTATACAAGCGTTTAAGTGAAAATTAGCCTCATCACAAAAGGTGATATTGAGAAAGATGCGTTGTTTTCGTTCAGGTTCTCAAACAGCCAATTTCAAAACGTTCGACGCAAACAATGGCAGGAAGACCTGAATGAGTTGAATTTGAATAAGCATGACGATGAAGAGCTTTATGCAAAATGTTGCATAAAATTTCTCTAGGGATGCTCAATTGAGTGAATTTTGAGGAGTTGATGTTTCTGGCTCATTTTCAACACTTTGCTGTACAGCCGCTATGTTTGTATCATTACGGCCACTACAAGCGTATTGTTGTGGTCTACTGTCAGCAGCAAATTTAGCGATTAAGTTACGCAGTGCGATCACAGCAGGACACTGACTGCGAGGAAAAGCTGCTTGAAATATTTTGTGTTAAAGAGTGTAACGATCCATGCTCAAAAGTGCCCAAAGGTTTATTGAATAAATGTTAAAGAATAACAGCTCAATTCTTGGCATTTAATTATGAGTAATTAGTGTGTCCTCCTGGTTTACCAACTCTGGTGCGAATAGACTAACTAACGGGGGCAATTACGCTGATCAAAAGCAAAACCAGAATCATTTTCTGATCGTGACAGGATGACTGTGATATTTTCATGTTAAAATAGCTCACCTAAGTTACAGAAACGAGGCACTGATTTTTCAGTTTAAATTGTTTTAAGTGATAAAGCTCACATTCAGTTGGATGGTGGTTTTAACTTTCAAATTGCCGGCGTTTCAGTTCAAAGAACCTACATGTGAAAAAAATTTACGCATAAAACAAATGGTCAAGTAACGACATCAACTTATGCTCGCCATTGCGAAATAATGCAACAATTACCGAACATAGTGGTTCTAAATATCTTCTTCTTCTTTAGCAGCCAGCATTCGTATCACTATATTGTTTTGACACTATTTAAGATGCTGGTAATTTGAAGTTTGAAAGAACAAACCCATAATCCTTCGTGTGTTGAAGATTAACTCTAGGTTTATATCCCATTAAATTTACTTATTTTTTTGGTTTGTTCCTTTTATTTATCTTTAAACGGTATCATTTGATCACATTCAATATCCGGCAAAGTAGGTTATCAAGCAATATGGCTGCAACAGAGGGGCTTTAACACTGTTTTAAAAATTAATAGGTATAGCAAGCTATATAGGGAGCTATCTAAAGAAGTTTAATTAAAAGTATCCCTGTAGGCTAGTAGGTAGTGTACTAGCTTCTCAGTACGGGGGTTGTGGGTTCGGTTCCCAACGAAGACCTTGGTTTTTTCTTCACTACAAAAATAAAAATTGACTGTCGGTGGGGCTGCTCAACGATGAAGGCATAGTCACTGGTTGCTATGCTGTCTTAAACGGCAGTTAATTTCCGACTATCCTTCTACTTTCACCACCTGTTTCATATAAATATAGAACTCTTTCTTAAAGAATGTAGCACGGTACTACTAGGCATAGTTGCTTGAAGTGCTACTTCTCTTAAAAAAGAACTGTTCGATGTTTCTGTTAGAAAATCACGCAATTTTATTGTAGATGGTTTAAACAAAAGACTGTATATGTAACAGTAAAGCTATAGTTATATCGTATCGATATAACTTAAAAATTTTAAACTAAACGTCCTAGAGCTTGGTATTAAGTTGTTCGGATTTATTCCGCCAGTAAGTGAAATACTTTTGTCATTTTTTTTCGGTGTATGTCATTACTGTTGGCTGTTTGTTCGAATGTGACCGGCGAGTGCTTTCGATGTGATGACATCATTGTCGGATGACGGCACATCGAACAAACAGCTAGTAATAACGGTTGAGCTTCAATAATAAAATTCTTTGATCCCAAGTCTGTTCTTCCTAAAGGACAACATTTAGATTTTATATTTATTTAAACCGAATTTCATTATTCTTTAAGATCTGAAAGTCGAAGTATAATCTAAACAGTATGATTTAAGACTTAGAAATCGTACTGTAAGCCATTCAAAATTTAATTTTTATTGGAGGAAACAAAGCTTGAAATTATCTAAAGCTTTAGAAGTAAACTTGAGTATAACATTCGGTTTAAGTAACTGAACTAAGACTTGGATTTGGCACCTATTCAAAGTTATATTTGCTTTCGGATTTTAGTTTGCCAAATTGTTTATTTATTTATTTAATTGAAAAACTGTCTGGATTTTTATTTAATATTTAAAATCACATTTAATTCTTATTAAGTAGAATTTATGTACCAAGCTTAGTTCCACATAATTAAGCTTATGTTCTTTAAAATTTATTTTAAGTTAATATACTTTTGGAAAATTAAAGCAACAAATGCCTGTAATAAACTCTCTTGTGTAACGAAAATTAAAATATTCCTTTTAACAGACATTTGTTGAAAAATATTAAGTGTTTTTTGTAGCAATTTCCTTTTTCACATGCTTCCACTTCAGCTGAGTTCACTTCGTTTAATATTGCCCCAGAAATCCCTGGGAACTGTTACGTACCTAAAAAACAGTTGCATGCAACATCAAACTGTTGTTAAACAATTTATTTTTTGTAGTTAACAAGACTGCTTCATATTTGGCCATCAAGACGTGCTATATAATATTTTCGTTTATATTGCGTTTTCCAACAAGAAGTTTGTTTTTCAATTGTGGCATCACCAACAACATAATAGTTTTGACATTTAGTTTTTTGACGTAATCGTAGTAGATGCATTGATAATTGTTACAATGAATACAATTTCGCACGAAAATCTTATTTAAATAATTAAAAATGGTGGTTCTGCTAAAGTTACATTTGGTAAAATTTGTGACATTTTCGAACAACATAATCGCCCTTCTAAAAGACTTTAGTCGTTAAATTTGAGTCGACAAAGTCAATATAAAATGTGCGAACACCGATGCGTTTTCAACCGGAATTTTAACTGAAAACACCACAGCCATGAACCACAATGTTGAAGCAAATACAAATTTGTCAAATCCTCGACGTTCTCCACAACTGAGGTTATCCAAAACCACCACATGGCGAATTTTGCGCAAGGATATGACTTGGAAGCCTTACAAGGCTCAACTGGTGCAGGAATTGAAACCGACCGACCATTCACCTCGCCGTAGATTCGTTCAATTCATTCAAGAACAACCGGCTATTTTTAGTTTTTCAGACGAAGTCCATTTTTCACTTGTCAGGTTATATCAACAAGCAAAATTGTCTCATTTGGGCTTCTGAAAATCCTAGAGCGATTATTGAGAGGCCTTTGCTTGCTCAATGTGTGACTATATGGTGCGCTATGTGGCATGGAGATGTATTTGGGGCGTTTTCTTTTCGAACATGAGGTTGGAAATACGGTAACGGTCATTAGATCACGCCATCACGAGATGCGTGATAAGATTTACTTCAGTACCTAGCCGTGTGAGCCATAATTTAATGGTGGATCAAACCAATTGGGTAATATGTAGCTTTAGCCCTAGAAAGTCATCGGATATCTTTATCCTCTAGTCACTCCTGCCTGAAGAGTTGAAAATCATACAATTCCTTTTCTAGAACACATGATAAGCATGTTCACTAGATCCGGGTCATTCAACCTGTGTTCATCATGATCATGGCCCCTTAATCATTTCATCAGGGCTTGCTGCACCACAACCACCACGATGCTCCCGAAGGGCCAACCTCAATAATCAGTCAGAGAACAAAAAGCTGAACTCTGGGGCTTACTGATTCCCATGGAAATAACGTGGAGTTGCCCAGATGCCAGAGCTAGCCTTGCCATCGCAAGATGCTAACAACTCAATTTTGGCCTATTATTGGTGACGTGCATGTCACTAACATGACAGGACGGTCCCACTTGTCACACAGCCAATGTGACATGTGGCACCAAATTGTCCGATCACATAATTTCACGATAATTAGCAGTTAAGTGGCCAGCCAAATCGTGTGATTTAACACCACTGGATTATTTTTTCCGGAGTTATGTTAAGGAAAGAGTCTATTTGAAGCTAATCGAATCGATTTCAGCCTTAAAACTTAAAATTCGCGATGTAGTTAACGAAATAGGACCACCATTTTGCTAAACAGTGATTAAAAACTTTGATGAAAGAATCGACATCTGTCAGCGTGGTCGTGATGGACATTTGCCAGATATCATTTTTCGTTCATAATTCCCGAACTTTACTCTGCGTACTAAAATGAAAATTTTGAAAAATCTTAAACTAAATTTTTTATTTTATTTTGTTTTAGAAAACAAACTTCTTGTTGCAAAACCATTTAAAAATGTTGATGATAAAAATAATGGCCTACAATAATAGTCCAAGGAGACATTTTGTGTATCAGTTTTCTTTGTTTTTGTAACAACTTTGCAGGCTTTTTGATGAATTAGAAATGAAAGTTGAAGCTGTTGAAAGTGCTAAAAACATGTTAGTGTTTGAGAAACGTAAGTAAAAGTTAAAGATTTGTTGTTATTAAGAAAAAAGAATAGAATTTTGTTTAAAGCCGAAAAGTATGCAGAATTTAGTAAGAACATTTGGGTTCGTAGGACCATAATAAATATTAAGGTTTGTCTTTCATACTCTGCCATTTAAAGTCTTCACTTGACTTAAAAGAACATTATATTCACAAAAAAGGAAAAGGCTTTTATTATCCCCATGGATGAGTGTTGGTAAAAGTTAGTGTTAATTTAAATATTAACTATTAAAGAATGTTAAAAAATATGAAGATTACAAAAACTCTGTAAATAACTTAAAATAGGTCGAAACAAAAATGTTTCAATAAAAAAAGGCAATTTACTTTTACACAAAATAAAATTGTTTACAAAGAGATCACACTCACATTAAATAAACCAGCTAAAGCTTCTTTCACTAACAAACACTCGTGTATAGACAAAAAGAACTTAAGGTCCTGCAAATGACAACGAATAAACCTCATTCGAAATGCAAATTTCTTTTAAGCCGTTACTCGTTTGTTAGCTGTTCTTGCCTGAGCGCATAAACTGCTTTTTTTTTTAAAACAGCTTGAGTGTTGGGTCTCCCGGATGGACTTTGCAAAACTATATTGTGTAAGTGCAAAAATGTAATAAATTGTGCATTTACAGTTGTGTTGTGTTCAGTTAACTTTGATGGAATCGTAGTATTTTTTGGTTGATTTTTAATTATAAAAAGTTTACCTTCTCGTGCTGCATTGGAGATAAAGCCAACATGAACAAACTCTTGTGCTAAAAATTTGTTGTATTCCTTTGTATATTGTATGAAAGTTAAATGACAATTCAAACGGTTCCAATTTAAAAGTATAAACAAAAAATGTAGTGCCCAAGTGCATGTGAATGAAAGATAATGGAAGTCTAGCGATGCCTGATATTTTTTTAAAATTTTATAAAACAAGTCTAAATGATTTTTTTTACTTCCTCTTCATCAGCATGACCTGCACCCTCGAATTATTCTTGATAAGTGGCAGTAAGTCACACGATTGACTAACTTAATCACTTATAATAACCTCATATTGTTATGCTTAATAGCACTATGAAATACTTTAGAAATTATTTAAAATTTAAAATATACAAATTTTCTATTTGCAAATCTTTCATCACAGATTTCGTAGAATAGAACAAAGATGTGACAGAGCGGTGAGAGGTATTAAAGACATTACAGAGCTCAGCTGAATATTTTCCTTTGTATGTTCTTATCGTGATACATAATAAATTTTATTTAAGCTTTTTTATAACGTAATTTTTTTTACTGTTTCATCAGAGATGGTAAACGTACTTTTAAAAATGAATTTTGCAGTTCCAAATTGCACTACTGAACATATTTTTTATAACAATTTTTTTTAAAGTTTTTTGTATAATGCCATTTTTTCTACTGTTTCATCAGAGATGGTAAACGTACTTTGCAAAAAGCACTTTTCAGTCGTAAATTGCAACACTGAATACATTTTTTATACAAAATTTTATTGACTTTTTTTATAACGTCATTTATTGTTGCATTAAAGATGGTAAACGATTCTACATTACTCTTCATCATTTTACTCTGCGCACTCGAGTAATTTACGAGGGGGGTAGTAACATGTGTGACTTACTTAATCACATAATAAAGTTATGTTGGTATGCGGAGCAGCAGTATAAAAATCCTTAAAAAATTATTGAAAATATAAGAAGTAAAAATGATGATTGATATATCTTTCATCACAGATTTCATAGAATGGAACATAGAGGTAACGGATGCCTCTGACTTATCCCTATTAAAGAAATGTCAGGACTCTGCTAAAATATTTCCTTTATTTGTTCTTATCGTGACATATAACAATTTTTTTTAAACTTTTTTAATAATGTCATTTTTCTTCTGTTTCATCAGAGATGGTAAATGTATTTTTCAAAATGAATTTTTCAGTCCAAAATTGCAGCACTGAACACATTTTTTATAACAAATTTTATTTAAGATTTTTTATAACGTAATATTTTCCTCTAATTCATTAGAGATGGTAAACGTACTTTTCAAAATGAATTTTTCACTTCCAAATTGTAGCACTATACACATTTTTTATATAAAATTTTATTAAAGTTTATTTTATCTCGTTTTTTTTTCTACTGTTTCAGCAGAGATGGTAAACGTACTTTTAGAAATGAAGTTCTCAGTCCCAAATTGCAGCACTGAAAGCATTTTTATGAAGTCTGCTTTAGTTTTTTGTAATTTACGTTAATTTATTTAAACACACATCAATTTGTTACAACTTTTTATTTTTGGATAACAGTCAGCTGATATCTGACACAATTCGTAATATTTACAAAATCAAAGTACCTGTTAATGTTGTTTGTTCTAAGTTTTTTAATATCATTTTCCCGAAATTAATCTTTTGATTAGAAAACGCCGCATAGCAATCAGAAATATAATAGAAATCTACAATAGGCCCTAAACTGTGTGTGATTCGATTTACATCCGCACCTGGCCATGAAGCCTTAATCAGATGGTGGATCTAACCACTGCATAATTTGGAACGTTATGCTTGTTCTAGAAAGCCGAAGCTATAATTCTATGCAACAGAAACCTTCTAGTTGCAACTTTAATGATTCCAGAGCAGGGCTGCAAATCATCACTCCTTGCTGAAGAGTTGGAGACTTTCCAACTCCTGTCCAGAACACATGTTAACATGCTCACTGGACTGGATCATTCACTTTGCGTGTCATTATCAGTGAGATGATCCTGGCCACCATAAGAACTGTTATGGGGCCGCGAAACCACAACCACCTCGATACTCCCATATAGGGGCCAACCTCAATGATCAGTCAGAGAACTATTAAATGTCTAAAGAGACAAATAATGAACTCTGCGGCTCACTGATCCCCGTGGAAATAAAGTGGAGTTTCCAGTTGTACCCCTGCTGACTTCAGGGGACTGGGCTCCCTTTTTCTCCCAGTTGCACTGTGTCTAGATAGTCGAAGTTCTATAAAGACCATATATATGTGACCCCGGGGGGTGCAATAGGCCCTAAAATCGGATGCAGACATCGCCTGTAAAAAAATAAATAAAATACCAAACATACCTCTATCACACCATTAAGTGTAATGCTATCTACCGCCGCCTACTTTTACTCTTAATTCTGATACCTATATAAAAATACCAGCATCGCTAACCAGGTGTGCTAACTAACTCATTTTATTTCATAAAGATTAAAAATAAAATGATCGAACTTGACAACCCTGAAAACAATGACATTGTCATTTCTTGGGAAAGCATAGCAGCCAACTTCACGATATAATGCATTACCAAAAGTATGTTCTTCAATTTCAATTGACCCCACCACAAAAATGATTACGTTTCCAGATAATGTTTGCCACTTTGCACAATCAAAACAAGAATTGATCACAAACGTATTCCCCGGTATTGCACAAAATTTTAGAAACCATTATTGGTTGGGGGAAAGAGCTAAGTTGCAAAAAATGCATATATTTCGGATATCAATGTGACAATTTCGAATGACATTCCCGGGGAAATTTTTACCTACAAATCGGTTGACTCTGTTACCAATCAAGACGATGTTGTAAATTATTCAGTCGAATTTTAAAATTCGCTTGAGTTATCTGGACTGCCGCCCCACCGCCTACAAGTGAAAGTTGGTGTACCAATTATTTTGCTTAGAAATATCTGCCAGCCACTACTTTGCAATGGGACACGTTTAGTAGTCAAAAAAGTCATGAAAAATGTGATTGAAGCAAAAATTTTAAAAGGAAAATATAAGGGCGAGGATGTGCTGATACCACGCATTCCTATGATTCCTCCAGATTTGCCGTTTGATTTTAAATGACTTCTGTTCCCCATACGTGTTGCTTTTGTATCACGTTCACTTGCTTTGTTTGTCAATAGCGCGAACCAAAATCGATCGAAGAATGTCGAAGAAATGACTTGCAAAGCAGTCACGGACACGCTAGTCAAATTATAAATAATAACCTCAAGAAGTGGAATAAAACAAATCTGGCCACCTTAACGAATGCATTCTGTCATATATTTCAATCTATTATATTCCTTGTCTTGTCAACATCTAGAGAGGAAACCCGCGGCCAACTTTAATTGAAAGTAGAAAGTCGCCGCCACAATAGGCAGCCATATACTGCTGAAATTCTATTGGCTTTTCAACAATAAGTTTGTTTTTAAATTGTGACAACACCAACAGCGTAACACTTTTGACATTTGGTTTTTTAACGTAATCGTAGTTGATACATTGGCAATTATTGTAGTGAATTTAATTTCGCACGAAAATCGCATTTAAATGATTAAAATCCACTATGAAAATGGTGCGTAGTTCGTTTAAAGTTTCATTTTATAAAATTCGTCATATTTTAGGACAATATAATCCTCCTTCTGAAACCGCTATTAAGAATTTGGTCGTTTAATTTGAGTCGATGGGCTCGATACAAAATTTGCGAAGAGCAACGCGTGTTTGACCAGGTCGTTCAACTGAAAACATCGCAGCTGTGAGATGCAATGTTGAAGCAGATCCAAATTTGTCAATTCCTCAACGTTCTTAACAATTGGGGTTCTTCAAAACCACCACATTGCAAAATTTGTAAAAGGACTTGACTTTGAAGCCTGGTGCAGGAATTGAATGCATTTGACAGCGTAAGTCAACAAGCAAAATTACCGTATTTGGGCTTCTGAAAATACTAGAGCGATTATTGAGAAGCCTTTGCATGCTTAACGTGTCACTGTATGGTGGTGGTCTGTAGGCTTGATTTGGCCGTTTTTTTTTCGAAAATGAAACTGGAAATGCGGTAACGGTCAATAGATCACGTTATCACGAGATGCTAACAACTCAATTTTAGCCTCTTATTGGTGAGGTGGATATTACTGACATGTGATTTCGACAGGACGGTGGTACTTATTACACAGCAAATGAAACGATCAATTTATTGCAAACCAAATTGCCCGATCGCATATTTTAATGACAATCAGTAGTTAAGTAGCTAGCCAGACCGCGTGATTTAACATCACTGGATTATTTATGTGGGGCCTATATGAAGGACAGACTCTATACAGAGCCAATCGAATTGATTTTAGCCTTAAAACTCAAAATCCGTGATGTGTTTAACGAAATAGGGCAGTCATTTTGCCAAAAAATGATTAAAAACTTTGATGAAAGAATCGACATCTGTCAGCGAAGTCGTGGCGGACATTTGCCAGATATAATTTTTCAGTTATAATTGCCGAACTTTTCTTTTCATCTAAATTTTTTGTTTAATTTTGTTTTAATAAACAAACTGCTGGTTGAAAAATCCTTTATATTAAAATAAATAACCCTCTAATACTCTGATTTACTGTTTTTTTTCCTGAGAGTTTTTTATCTTCTGTTTTGTTGCTTCTGTCAGTGAAGGTTGTTTTGGTTATAAAACACCAAAGTTGGAAGCTGTGAAACTGTTTGCGGTTGTGATAGAGGAGTTAAAAAAGAGAACATAAATTTTACAAGACAAATAACCAGCAAAACGACCATTTTAACTCGCAAAGAAAACTAAATATTTGTATACTCCCTTAAAAACCATGTTTTATTCCATAAAGTTGTAGAGTGAGCAAAATATAAACCATCTCCCGGTCATATTTTAACCCCTTCCTTCCTGCTGTCAGCTTAAATTGCATGTAATAAAACTACAGAAATAAAGTATTTGAAATATATTTATTTATTGTACCAGCAGCAAATAACTGAAAAAAAGTACCCAAAACATTTAAATGGCACAAATAAAAGAACCGTCTTTTCTTACGTTAAATATGAATACAGTAAAATGAAGAGGAAATAATTGTCTGTCTGAAAATGTTCATTAAAAGTGTTTCTTTTCTTTGCTTCTATGTGTCTTGAAGGACGAACATTTTTCCGGTATCCCATATTAAACAAGTCGCTTGATAATAGTTTACCAAAAAGGAATTGTTGTATAAGTTCAAAGACATTTTTCTCCAGTTTTAAATTTTGCAAGACAAAAAACGGAACTCAAGGTTTCGCTTGCAACAACAGAAACAAAAAAGAAAAAAAAAATATTAACTTAAAATTATTACCCAAAGAAAATTTTAAGACCATCAACTTAATCAGCAAAATTAAAAGTTAAAATTTTTGGTACTTTTCACAAAAAAGTACTATAGTATTTAAGGCTTAATACTTAAGCTGAATTTTTTTTTAAGTGTGTCAATTTGTCATTTTTGTACTTTTATTATTAATGGTGTTTTATAAAGGTATACAACTTTAACTTGGCAACACCTTTTAGTTGCCAAATGTCAAGTGATCTATGTTTAGTGCGGTTTTACACACTTCAACTTTTGTTGCTCAACTGTTTTTTTTTCTATTAGAAAGAAAGAGAAGGGATATAAAGCTTTATCTTTCTTTCTAATGGAAAAAACAACAGTTGAGCAACAAAAGTTGAAGTGTGTAAACCCGCACTTAGTTATATTTAGCATTTCGAAATTTTGGCAACACTAAGAACATTTTAGTTTTGCAATTTTTCTGACGTTTTCGTAGTAGATGCATTGACAATTGTTACAATAATTTCAATTCTGCAAAAAAATTGCATTAAATTAATTAAAATGCATTATGAAAATGGTGGTTCGGTTAAAGTTACATTTCGTAAAATTCGTGACATTTTCGAACAACATAATCGTCGACAGGCTCGATAAAAAAATGTAAGTGTTCAACCGGGCCGTTCAACTGAAAACACCGCAGGCGTAAGGCACGGTGTTAAAGCACAGTGTTGTCAATTCCTTGACGTTCTCCACAACTGGGGTTATCCAAAACCACCACATGGCAAATTTTGCATAAGAATTTGACTTTGAAGCCTTACTAGGTTCAACAGGTGTAGGAATTGAAGCCGATCGACCTTTCACATCGTCAGAGATTCGCCCAATTCATTCAGGAACAACCGACTGGTTTTTCTGAAAAAATAATTTTTTCAGGCGAAGCCCATTTTCACTTGTCAGGGTATTTTAACAGTTAACAAGCAAAATTTCTGCATTTGGACTTCTGAAAATCCTAAAGCGATTATTGAGAAGCCTTTGCATGCTCAACGTGTCAAGGTACGTTGCGCTATGTAGTTTGGAGTCGTGATTGGGCCGTTTTTTTTTCAAGATGAGGCTGGAAATGTGGTAACCGCCAAAGGATCACCCTATCGCGAAATGTTAATAACTCAATTTTGGACTATTGTTGATGACGTGAATATCACTGACATGTGGTTTCAACAAAATGGTGCCACATGTCACGCAGCCAATGAAACGATCAAACAAAATATCCTGCTCGCATAATTCCACGATAATCAGCAGTAAAGTGGCCATTTACTGAATAGGGGCTATGTTAAGGACAGAGTCGTTACGCAGTTAATCGAATCGATTTCAGCCTTAAAACTCAAAACCCGTGATGTGATTAACGAAATAGGGCCACCATTTTGCCAAAAGTGATAAAAAGACTTTGATGAAAGAAGCGACATCTGTCAGGGTGTTCGTGACTTCATTCATTCATAATTGCCGAATTGTTCTCTTCGTAATACAATAAAAATTTGAATCATATTAATCTAAATTTTTTGTTCTATTTTGTTTTAGAAAACAAACTTCTTATTGAAAAACCCTTTATATAAGAATGAATGTTATTAATCGATAGGAAAAAACACTCATCATAGATCAATTTTGTGAAGAAACTTTAAAAGAGAAACATCACCAAGTCATAATTTATAGACTAAATAAAAAACGCCAAATATATAAAGCCGTCATTTTGGCATCACTGGTTTTTTAATATTTAATCATGAGAGTTTTTTAAATAAGAAAACGACAAAATAAAATAAACAAAATGTTATAATAATCAATAAAATAGTTAACGTTATGGTTTAACATATTCTTAATTATTACTTGAGCATTACTTCGCTTATTATTCGCCAATGTTTGCGTGCTTTTTATTCAAAAGTTACACAAGACAAAAACCTCAAGCAAACTATAGCAGTCAGAGAGAATCATCATAAAATTTCCATAAATATAATAAACATTAAAAGAAAACGCTAAAACACTAAATTATTAAGAAATTTGTGAAGACAACTTTAACATGCGAATAGCAAACAATTAACAAACATTACACAGTTTGGCTAAGAAACAATTTTGAATATGAATAAAAATGAAATATTTATAGAAAAAATGTAAAACTGAACGTCTTTATTCTTCAAAACTTCGAGACACACGTTAATAAAAAAAAGTACTATTTATACTACCAGTTATAACTGTATAATAGTACTTCTTTTTGAAGGTACAGAGAAATAAATATTTGGTATAAATAACATTAACAAATTGCTCAAAAATCAATGTTTTGTTAAAATCAATGAAAGCTCCAAAAATTATTTTGCAAAAAGTGTGGTAATAAAAGTACTTTTATTCTCTTTTAAGTCTAAAAACGTTTATGGGAAAATATAGAAAAAAAATTCTTTGTAAAGAGTTTACTTTCTTAAATAAAATAAAGCTAAAAATTTTGATTCAGGTGATAAAAATTTTTATTGTATTACGAAGAGAAAAGTTCAGGAATTATGAATGAAAAATGATAACTGGCGAATGTCCAGAACGATCACGCTGACAGATGTCGATTCCTTCATCAAAGTTTTTAAGTTTTGAGTTTTAAGGCTGAAATCGATTCGCTTGACTCCGTATCCAGTGGTGTTAAATCACACGATCTACCTGGCTGGTTATCGTTAAGTTATGCGATCGGGAAATTTGGTTTGCAATAAATTGATGGTTTCATGTGGCTCTGTGCTGTTGAAACCACATGCCAGTAATATCCACGTCTTCAATAACAGGTCAAAATTGAGTTGTTAGCATCTCGCTATAGCTTGATCCATTGACTGTTACCGCATTTTCAGCATCATCGAAAAAAAACCACCCAATTACGCCGCCAGACCACATAGCGCACCATACAGTGACACGTTGAGTATGTAAAGGCTTCTCAATAATCGCTCGAGAATTTTCAGAAGCCCAAATGCGGCAATTTTGCTTCCCTGACAAGCGAAAATGGGTTTCGTCTGAAAAAATGATTTTTTTAGAAAAACCAGCTGGTTATTCCTAAATGAATTGAGAGAATCTATGACGATGTGAATGGTCGGTCGACTTCAATTTTTAGATAACTCCAATTGCTGAGAATGTCGAGGAATTAACAACTTTGGATCTGCCTCAAGACTATTGCTCACGGCTACCATGTTTTTAGTTCAACGACCTGGTCGAACACGCATTGCTGTGCGCACATTTTGCATCCGGCCTGTTGAGTTAAATTTAAAGATTAAATTGTTACCTACATGAGTAGATACTACCCTAATAAAAGAACTACCTAAACCCGAGCACTGACTTACCTGTACAGTCTTGAACAAAAGCCTTGCGTTGCTAAGGAATAAAGGATGTTTTTTATAGACGTATAGAATTTTGAAGTGGAATAAGATAAAGATGAATTTTTTAAATTGACCTGAATTAAACGATTTTAATTTAAATATGACTTTTGGCATATGATCGCCACGCCGGGCTCGGGCGTACTCTAATCTGGAGGTCCCATTTTCGATAATTTCTTGCAACATTTGTGGCCTAATTTTTTTTTAAAGAGAAGTAGCACTTCAGGCAACACCACCATTTAGGCGAGTAACGTGCTACATTCTTTAGGAAAGGGATAGAGAAGAGATGAAACAGGTGTGAAAGTAGAAGTCGGAAATTAACTGGCGTATAAGACAACACAGCGACTAGTGACCATGCCTTCATTTCTGAGCAGCCCCACCGACAGTTAATTTTTATTTTTGTAGTGAAAAAAAAACTAAGGTCTTTGTTGGGAATCGAACCCACAATCCACAGACTGACAAGCTAGTACACTACCTACTAACGTATAGGGGCACCTAATATATCGGCAATATGGCGGCAAATGTTGTCCTCTAAAACATATCACATATTCTCACAGAAAATAGTTTAGCGGCGTTGAATCCAACAATCTTGGAGGCCGTTTCACGTTTCCGAAACGTGAAAATAGACGGCTACCGAACATTTCCTTCAATTAATCCATAGTCGCACAAGCTATGTGGCATGTTGTGCTGTCTTTTTCCAACTAAAATTCCCGTTTATCGTGGTTGTTTGATTGTAGAATGAAACAGTCTGTAATCATGACTCTAAAGCGCTCACCATTGATTTTAACGTTCTGAATGGCATCGCTTTATATGAAGTTTGGACCAATGATTCCACCAGCCTATGAAACACGCCTAACACCCACGTTTTTCTGAATGTAAAGATATCTTAGCATATACTTAGGGACTATCATTAAGGACTATCAAATACGGCAGTTTTGTTTATTGACGTATCATTTCACATGAAATCGACTTTAAGCAGTGAACAAAATTCGCTTATAAAAATCGGCTTTAATGGCAATTTTATTTAGGCACCAATTTGGAAGCGTTGCTTAGACGTCAGTCTATTCATGCTGAAATGCAAATACAAGCTGATAATAAATCATTTGATAGCTGACAAAAAGCCCATCATTTAAAAAAGTGTTGCCAACGTAGATAGATAGAAAAATACATACTTTAACAATAAAATGATTTAGTTAAAGAGGGCAATGTTAAGAAAAAATTTAATAGCAAAGTATGCTTTTGAACAGAAACAAAGAAAAAAAGTAGTAAAATACTACCCTTTTCGTAACTGTGTAAAAATTAAATTTTATTTTATCTAAGAATGTTATAAAAAACAAATTTCGGGGAGCTAGAAAATATAAATTACAAATAATAGCAAAGTGAAAAAACACTTATTTAAATAGTAGGAAATATAATACCTTTTTCTTTAACTTAATTTTTAAAAAATTTTCAGATTATTTCAAAATGATTTGCATACTTTTAAAATATTTTTTAATAAAAACAAATTTAAATAAAGCCTTTTATAAGGAATTAAAAATATATTACATTATATTATATATTTACATTATTATATATTACATTAAGTACTTTTACAAAACAGTAGTAAAATAACTACTATTTTAGCAGTAAAAATTTTGATTTTTTATAATTTGTGGTAAACTAAACTAAACTATACATTAAATATGAATTTCCACAAAAAGTAGTAGAAATGCTACTTTTTTAAATCTATTTTAGGGCTGTGCTTTATGGCTTAATTTATTGCTGTGATGCAACCAGAAACAGTGTGGAATATCAGACATGCAAAATAAATTTTCTTTTTTCTTTCGCGATCTTAAGGTCAAAACGAGGAAACTACAAGTTAATCTTTTACAAGTTTTGTGCCACTAACGTAAAGCTTTTAAAAGTCACTAATTTTAATTAACATTTCACAAACTTGTTAAGTAAACACGAAGTCTTCTGTTGGTGTTCAGCACTTTTCTGTTCGAGGTCAGCCCTGTCAGGCCATAAAATTATAACATTTTAGGACTCTTTACATTTCTAAGCCACCGAAAATATTAATCAATTTATTTGTTGTTGAACTTTTATCTGAGATGTTTGTTAGACATCACTTAGTTGTGCAGTTGTGCGACCCGCCCTCGTAAGAATAACACAAAACACACATTTAAAATAAAATAATAACAAACAACACGCTAAAGATTAATTAATCGATTTTTTGTTTCTTGTTTTAATATTTTTAGTTCTTTTCGCTGTTCCTCTTTACCTTGGCTTTTATAACAAAAGGAAATGTACCTTTAGGTGAAAAATTGCCCTTAAAAAACGTGCCACTACCTTGTGAAATATAACAAATAGTAAAAATGTAACAACAACAGCAAAAAATAAAAAAAATAAATAATAAAAAATAAATTTAACCAGGAAATGAAGAATAAAAATAAATAAATAAAAAAGTAAAATTTTGTATAATAAAAATAAATTAATAAAAATAATCGCAACACTTCAAGCAGCAGAAAAATGAAAATTTTAAACATGAAGATTTTTTCTCTCCACCTTTTCATTAACATCAGCATTTAAAGAAGCCGCTAGCTGTTTTTCCACGAAAGAAGAAGGAGAAGAAGAAGCATCTCAATAACGTATTAAGTCCTTAACTTTATTATTTCAAAGCTGGTAAGTTAACATGATATTTATAATTTACTAATTTACTTCTTTATTGTTGAAACATTTTTTAAATTGTAATTTCTTAACAAATTACTGTTTTTGTAAAAGGTATTAAAAATACTACTTTGTGCAAAATTTATTAAAAATTGTAAAATACAACTAGCTGACCCATTGAGAACGAATTTGTGAGATCGGAAAGAAGAAACGCAAAGAAGTAAGCTCGATGCTTACCGCGACTGTTTTAATGGCGGCAGTAATCGAGTCCATGTTACTTTGGGCCTTCACCTCATCCGCCAAGGCACATTGGAGGCAGTTGGCGGCTGGCGACGAATTTATGGCGTGTGTGTATTTTTGAAGTAAACAACGCTCAATATTTATGTAAATGCGATACCATAAAATATCAAAACCCAGCGCACAAAAAAATTAAATGCATTGAATGAATGAATACACAAAAATTCATTCGAGTCGGTCCAGTCGTGTAGTTGCAGTGTGGTTGAATAACCCGGATACCAACTGCAGCGCCATCTGCCGGGCTGGTTTGTGAATGTAAACTATCCAAGGTGGCTCCCAAACGCATGCAAAAAACATTTATTCAGTGACATACACTAGTACAGTAGAATTATATACATAAAATGCACACCAAACCGAGATACCAAATTCTGTTTAAATACCGTAAGCCGTTATTGGATTCTAAAATTGTGGTTTATATGGAAGGTACCACGCCCCTTTGTACAATCCCGTTCATATTTGCAGCAGCACTTAACAAATGCACACCAAACCGATCTACCAAATTTTGTTTAAATACCGTTATCAGGATCAGAAAAATTGATTTTTAATTTGTGGTTTGTATGGGAGCTACCACGCCCCAATTGGACTTAATTGTAAATCAAAACTAGTCCGAGTGCCACCCAAACGCATACAAACAAATTTATGCAAATAGGTCCAGCCGTTTAGAAGGAATTCACTCACAACACATGTACAGTAGAATTATATATATAAAAATAAATATAAAGTTCGGGTTTTTTTATAAAAAGTTTGTTTTTAAATTGTGGCAACACCAACAACATTCGATGACGTATTCGTAGTAATGCATTGGCAATTGTTGCAAGGAATTCAATTTTGCACGAAAATCTGTTAAAGCTACATTTCGTAAATTTCGCGATATTATCGGAGTATATAATCGTCCTTCTGAAACCGCTTTAAAGAATTTGGTCATTAAATTTGAGTCGACAGGCTCTGTACAAAATATGCGAACACCAACGCTTGTTCGACCGGGCATTTCAACTAAAAACATCGCAGCCATGAGCCACAATGTTGAAGCAAATCGGGGTTCTCCAAAACCCCCACATGGCGAATTTTGCGTAACGAATTGACTTCGAATCCTTAAAAGGCTCAACTGGTGCAGGAATTTGTTTTTTCGGACCAGCACTCAGGAGATGACCCCTACTTACCCAATGCATTGTAAAAGAACTAGAAAATTAGGTTGTGGAGAGGAGGAGGAAAGAGGGAGTAGTGTTTGTAGATATTCAATTTGAACTTGCCTAGATTGAAGGTGACAGGAAAGACCTTTGGAGGGAGTTAATTCTACATACGCACTGTTCTGCTAAAAAAACGAATTTTCCCCATTGTACGAGAGCTGCTTACCCCCCGGGGGCACATATATATGGTCTTTATAGAACTTCTACTATCTAGACACAGTGCAACTGGGGGAAAAAGGGAGAGCCCAGTCCCCTGAAGTCAGCAGGGGTACAACTGGAAACTCTACTTTATTTCCACGGGAATCAGTAAGCTCGCAGAGTTCATTATTTGTCTCTTTAGACATTTAATAGTTCTCTGGCTGATTATTGAGGTTGGCCCCTATATGAGAGTATCGTGGTGGTTGTGGTTTCGCGGCCCCATAACAATTATAATGGTTCTGATGGTGGCCAGGATCATCTCACTGATAATGACACGCAAAGTGAATGATCCAGTCCAGTGAGCATGCTAGACATGTGTTCTGGACAGGAGCTGGAAAGTCTCCAATTCTTAAGCAAGAAGTGATAATTTACAGCCCTGCTCTGGCATCATCGAAGTTGCAACTAGAAAGTTCTGTTACATAGAATTATAGCTTCGGCTTCCTATGGCGACCATGACGTTCCAAATTATGCAGTGGTTTGATCCACCATCTGATTAAGGCTTCATGGCCAGGCGCGGATGTAAATCTAATCACACGTTGTACGAGAGCTGCTATTTAGATTTGTGGCCTAGAATTGAAAATACAAGCATTTAAAGACAAACTCTATTTTATTGTTTTTCGAAATATTCTCCATGAAGATTTATACACTTTTGCATGCGTTGGAACCAATTTTTAAAGCACTTTTTCCACTCCGATTTAGGAACTTCTTAAACATGGGTTTTGAATGCAGAAACTGCTTTTTCAGGTATAGGAAACCGTTGTCCACGTAGTTTTTTCTTGATGTTCGAAAACGAAAAGAAGTCATTAGGTGCCAAGTCAGGGCTGATCGGCGGATGACCCATCAATTCAATGTTTTGCCGTGTCAAAAACTTCATTATTTTAGCCGATTGGTGACAGCAGAATGACGTGTATTTTCTTTGACTTTTCCCGGAGTTTCTCAAAGACTTCTGGCAAACAAATAGTGGTGTATCATGCCGAATTAACCGTCTAACGTTGCTCTAATGGCACCGTCGTCACATGACCTGTAATGCCGAAGAAACAGGCAACCATTTGCTTTGATGTGCTTCTTCCACGAACAACTTTAATGGGATTTCGCTCGTCTTGAAAGACCCATACGGTGGATTGGTGTTTTGCTTCAGGATCATATGAGTATATCCATGATTCGTCACCTGTGCAGATATTATAAACAACTTTTGATGCACCTTGAGCGAATTTCTGCAACATTTTCTTGCACCAATCAACACGAGCATCCTTTTGTGCGTTTGTCAGGTTATGCGGTATCCAACGTGAATAAACCATTTTCACATGCAAATATTCATGCAAGATCTTATTGATGCTTATCATACTAATTCCTACAGATGCCTCAATCTCGCGATATGTTACATGACGATCATGCTTTATCAGCTCATGCACAGCTGCGATGTTTTCTGGCACAACAACCGTTGTTGGACGACCTTCACGGGATTTGTCCTGGAGTGATTGTCGGTCACGATTGCATTCGTTATACCAGTTTTTAATGGTTCATCCGTGCACTGTTGTCGTGTCAGGCCACGTCGAAAGTTATGAAAAATTATTGCACGAAAATGTTCACGAGTTGATTCCATTTTCTCCTAAGATCACTTTTTCAACCTGCTATCACTAACACTAACAACAATAAAATGACAAAATGTTTTGGTTGAGGTTATTTTTAACAACATGATGGTTGCACTGGAAACATCAGCTGGTGCCTAACAACAGTCAGCGTTACCAGGCCAGAAATATAAATAGCAGCCCTCGTATTCCATTTTTGGATAGATATTGGTGGTATAAATAGTACGAAGGTCGCATGGAGTGAGGTATCTTTACAACCGTTTTACAAAACCGAGGCACTTGAAAGCTTCTTTTGAAACTTGAGAAATGTGTTCATCGAACATCAAGAGCTTCCTATTCCGTAATGCCTATATCACCCATAGTAACAAATGCTGCACCATTTCCGAACACACATCTATGCGTAAACATAAAACATTGTGTCTTACGGGCTTTGAAATCGATTTTATTCACACGAGATTGCTGCGAGATCGTGATTGAGCGTATCATTCATGTTCTGTTTGGGTATGATTTTACGTCATGTTCTGCTTTTTGAAACTCATCTCCAACCGGTTTGGACTATTAGCAAATGAATACGAAAGACAAGTAGTGCTGTATCTGCGCAAGAGTATATAGGGTTAAAGGTTTGACAACGAAGGTCAGTTAGAAAAATAAGAATAGAAATCACATCACCGTAGATTCGCCCAATTGATTCGGAAACAACCGGCTGCTTTTTCTGAAAAAATAGTTTTTTCAGACGGAGCCCATTTTCACTTGTCAAGGTATGTCAACAAGCAAAATTGCAGCATTTGAGCTTTTGAAAATCCAAGAGCGATTATTGAGTAGCCTATGCATGCTTAATGAGTCACTGTGGTTTTTTCTTAGTAGATAAGGCTGGGAGAGCTAACAAATCAATATTGGCCTATTATTGACGACGTGGATATGTTTGACATGCGGTTTCAACAGGAAGGTGCCACATGTTACACAGCCAATGAAACGATCAATTTATTGCAAACGAATTTTACCGATTGCATAATTTCACGACGATCGACAGTTAAGTGGCCAGTAAGGTCGTATGCCAATCGAATCGATTTTAGCCTTAAAACTCAAAATCTTTAATGTGATTAACGATTAATGCCATTTTGCTAAAATGTGATTAAAAATTTCGATGAAATAATCAACATCTGTCAGCGTAGTCATCGTGAACATTTGCCAAATATCATTTTTCATTCATAATTCTCGAACTTTTCTCTTTTTAATACAATAAAAATTGAATCATTTCAATCTAAATTTTTTCCTTTATTTTGTTTTATAAAGCAAACTTATTGTTGAAAAACCCTTTATATGTAATTAATATGTTATTATTATCTATGTAATTTATTCAACATTTTAAATAAATCACTGCTCTTTCAAAACGTCACTTCAGCAAAATACATGGACCAAAATTAATATATGTCGGTCATTTTTCTAAACTATTTATTTTGAAAGTGGCCTAAGTCAGTTTACCAAATTGGAACGTGATGATTTTGTAAAGTTTTAACGAAATTTTTTATACTGAGAAAAAATATCAATATCGTAAGATAACAGATACAGGTAAATCTTGTCGAAAGTTAGCATCCATATTTTTAAACGTGTTAAAATGCAAACCTTTGAATATGTGGACTTAAAAACAAAGAGAGTTATACCACTTTAAAAATAAACCGCTCAAATTAATGTAGCTTTAAGGTAATACAAAAAAAATTTTAATAATCTTAATTTAAATTTTTTGCTTTAAACAAAAACAAACTTCTTGTTGAAAACCCCTATATTATTAACTCCGTCGTAACCGGGTGCTTTGATTTATTTCCGCGAAACTAGTTTGTATAGCATTAGAAACGCTTTTAGGAAAATACATTAAAAATTACAGATATTAGAATTGACCATAGAAATGGTTTCGGTATCACTTAGATTTGATGTATCAGAATGATTGGAGTGACCTAGTATTTCACTTTTTTGCGCATTTGTGGTATACAGCTTGAATTATTATTCTTCAAAATCGCAATATTGTTTCTAATTTTGAAGAACTTTTGCCTAATGAAGAAGGCAGTTTGTTCCACGGTATTCAGCTCTTCAGTAATTTTACTGTTGAGAATTTTCAGAAGACGGAAACTGGCAACGTTTTAGTTCGTATGTAATTCCTAAGATGGATTATATGTATGTCCAAGATAATAGGCATATTATTACTTGGATGATAACAAGACTTTTAAGATGTAGTGCAATCAATAGCTTCTTTTTATAAGTTTCCAAAATAAACTATTATCTCGCCAATGTGCCCACTTAAAGTGATACTCCCTGATTCTGGAATATTAAATATTTTTAAATTTCTTATTTAAAATTTAAAAAATAAAATGTTACAGTAGAATTCACAATCAATATAGTTTTTTACAGCTGTTAAACAAACAAAAGAAACAAAAGAAACAAATAATGGAACTAACAAACACCGAGAAATAAATAAAATAAAACAAAATAAAACAACTATGAGTTGTATTTTGCGGTTAACAACTTTTTCGTGAGTTTAAACAAAAACTTTTACACAAAAGCGAATATACAAACAAAAACAAAAAAAAAGAAAAACGAGTAATAAACACAACAACAGCAACAGCAACAATCACAAAGTTTATTTATAATCTGTAACATGTTCTAATTGTACTCGTTTTTATTTATCGAACTTTATTTAAAGTCAAAAATATATTTTCTTGTTTAGTGCCTTAACCTCCTCCCCTTTGAAGCCACCCCTCTTTAAAGTTAAAGTTAAATTTTGTGCAATCAAAATGAAAAACTGTGTCATTCAACACACAAAAAAAAAACAACGAATGCCAAATGGAAGAAGAAGCAGAAGAAGAAGCAGAAGAAATAAAGTAACACAATATTAAAAATATATTTTCAACTTTGTACCTCAATACAACAGATCCTGCTTGCCTGCTCCTTAAATAAATAGAGCCTTAAAAAATAATACATAAAGAACTATTGGAAATTGGAAAAAAAAGAATATATTTTTTGTTTAATAAAAATATAAAAAGCAGTAACTGGGGCAAGTGCAGTAAAAGTATTCTTAATAAAAGGCAACTCTTTTTTTCAAGTGAAAGTGGCAAAAATAGTTAAAATATAAATAAATGCTGACTTGGTTATCGAATTTGGTTTTAAATAAATGACTAAAATTTATTTAAATTTAAATTCTGAAATATTAAATTAATAGCAAAAATATATTAACAGGAAAGTGTATTAACTTTTAAAAACTGATAAGAAGAATTACGCTTCAAAAACAACTTATTTCTCAAAAGGCCTTCAAAATAGTACTTTTTATATAATATTAGTACTTTTTTAAATTCCAAAACGAACAATAGCATTTTGTCTCTGTGTTTTCAACTCCTGCTACTTTTCCGATCGTTAATCGCATCAGGAATATTTTAATTATTTTTTTAAATTTTCAATTCTTCTCCAGTTAATTAAATCACTGGGATGTTGGGATGTGACAAATGCAAATGACGGGCATTAATCATATCGATAACTTTTGCAATCTATATAATACAAGTGCAACCGATATTTTTCTATTATCGACAATTTTTTTATAGAATACTTATATTATCAATAACTTGTCTATGGAATAGTTGTATTATCGATAACCTTTGTGTTGAATAGTTCTATTTTAGTTAGCTTTTCTATTGGATAGAATTATTGTCAGTAACTTCTCTATAGAATTGTTATATATTCGATAACTTTTTAAGGAATAAATTCATTAACGATAATTTTTCTATAGGATGGTTATATTATCGATCGTTTTCCTTTACCATACTTACAATACCCATAACTTTTCTATAGAATAGTAATATTATCGATAACTTTTCTATTGTATAATTGTGTTATATATAACTTTCCTAGAATAGAATAGTTTTTTATCTTTCTTATTCTACAGAAAAGTTATACTATCCATAAGTTTTCCGATAAATAGTTATGTTATCGATAACTTTTCTGAAGAACAGTTATATCATCGATAACTTTTCTAAATAACAGTTAAATTATCGATAACTTTTCTGAAAAATAGGTTTTATATCGATAACTTTTCTAAAGAATAGTTTTGTTATCTATAAATTTTTTAAAAAATATTTATATTACCACCAATAACTTTACTAGAGAATTGATCGATAACTTGTCTACAGAACGATTATATTATCGATAATTTTCCCTTAGTATACTTAAAATACTGGTTACTTCTCTGTAGAATAGTAATAATACTATCGATACATTTTCAATGGAATAGTAATGTTATCGATAACTTTTGTGTTGACTAATTATATTAAATATAACCCGCAACTTTTCTATAGAATAGTAATATTATCGATAACTTTTCTATTGAATAATTATATTATATATAACTTTCCTACAATAGAATAGTTTTCTTATCTTTCTTATTCTAAGAAATAGTTATACTATCGATAACTGAGTTCTATTTTCGATAACTTTTTTGAAGAATAGGTTTATTATCGATAACTTTTCTAAAGAAGAGTTCTATTATTTATAACTTTTCTAAAAAATATTTATATTACCAATAACTTTACTAGAGAATTGATCGATAATTTCCCTATTTTCCAATTTTTGTGTTGAATAGTTTTATTTTAATTAACTTTTCTCTTAAATAGAATTAGAATTAATTAGAATTATTATCGTTAACCTTTCTGAAGGATACTTATATCACTTTTCTATAGATTTGATCGTTAATTCTCCTATGAAATGATTACATTATCGATAATTTTCCTCTAGAATATTTGAAATACTGTGCTTTTTATAGATCGTAATATTACCGATAACTTTTCTATAGAATAGATTTATTTTCGATAGCTTTTGTAAAGAATAAATAAATAGAATGGATATATTTATAGATACATTTTCTGCAGAATTTATATGTTATCGATAACTTTTCTGTGGTATAATTATATTATCAACCAGTTTCCTTTCGAATAATAATAATACCGGTAACTTTTCTATAGAATATTTTTATTTTCGATAACTTTTTTACAGAACAGTTATATTATCACATTTTCAAGGGAATAAATTCATTATCAATAACTTTTCTATAAATAGATTTATTATCGATACATTTTCTGCAAAATATTTAAAATATGGATAGTTTTTCTATGGAATAATTATATAATCGATCATATTACCTTCAAGTAATAATATTAGCGGTAACTTTTCTATAGAATAGTTTTATTTTCGATAACTTTTCCATAGAACCGTAATACAATCAATAAATTTGTTAGGGAATAGTTTTATTATCAATAACTTTTATAGAATCAATTTATTATTGATAAATTTTCTGTAGAATGGATTTATTATCGCTAAATTTTCTATAAAATCTTTACATTATCGATAATTTTTTAATAGAATATTTATATTATCGATAAATTTTCTTTTACAAAAGTAGTTTTTTTCTTCGATAACTTTTCTATAGAACAGATATATTTTAGTAGTTTCACTAATAGAGTAGTAATATTATAAAGAAGTTTTGTGTATAGAAATTTTTATAGAAACAATAGTGCGATCGATAAAAGAATTGAAAAATTGTTATTGTAAGAGTTAAGTTGTCTAAAGAAAAGTAAGGTTATAACGATTTTAATATCACATTTTATT
Source organism: Trichopoda pennipes (assembly GCA_030448955.1). NCBI lineage: Eukaryota > Metazoa > Arthropoda > Insecta > Diptera > Tachinidae > Trichopoda > Trichopoda pennipes. Next base: position 9,591,179 of record JASKUP010000056.1, on the reverse strand, counting down.
AATTAAAATATTTTTAATAAGTGATGCTATAGTTTAATTTTGCATATATCAAATATTGTTCCTTGTTCACGTTTTGCGGTATTATGTTTTATATTTTTAATTCGCGATTAACTTTATAATACACGAAACCTTTGTAAAACTGACCCTGAGAATTTCTTTAACTTTTAAATAAAATTGAATATCAGAATCCAACTAAAACATAAAAATAAATGTTTGATTACATTGACGTTGATATTAATAACTTTATTATTATTGAACAAAGAATAGAAATCTCATCTAAGCTATTTCGTTCTATCAAACTACACACACACACTCACACATACAAAAGAGAAAGATAACCTTCTGTTACTTTGCTTTAGTAACTTATATTTTTCTATTCTTTGATTTAACACATATAAAACTCAATAACTGTGTTACATTGCTTTTCCATACATTTACCTAAATGAATTATATTGTTGTATTTTATTAGCGGGTGTATGGGTGTGTATGTTTAGTATTTACCACACATATGATTTTTTTTTCGCTCTAAGCAAATATTTATTTTCCTTTGAAATTATTATTTTTTTGCATGTTTGTGTGTGTGTGTGTGTATGTGTAGGTGCATTTTTTATTTGTCTGCTTTTCAGGTAATTTACTGGAATAATGATGGTTTGAAATAAATAAATAAAACAATAACAACAATAACAATATGTAATAACAAAAAGGTATTCATTTAACTAATAACAGACACACACACACAGACACACATACAAATACGTCAACACTCATGCGCCACAAAACCACAAGTTGTAGCATAATTTTACCACTTTGTGTATTTGCATTTCATTAATTGTTTAAGTTTTATTGTTTTACTTTTAGCACTTCGAAGGATGACTAAGCCAATAACATGTAAAATTAGTAAATATTTATTTTTTAAAGTTTAATCATTTAAAAAGGCAAAAAAAAATCTCATGTCATTTGTGTTTGAATTTTCTTGCTTTTAAAAAGTATTAAAAATGTTTTTGTTTTAGGGAACTAGTGTTTTGTTGGAACCGAAACAGAAACGAAGGAATTTTCCATAACATTATTTTTATATAGAAAACCTATGGATAACATTATCAAAACTATTAAATGTTTCGCTTTTTGTTGGATCAGAAACAACACCGAAAGAATTTTCGATAACAATATTTCTGTATAGAAAATTCATCGATAATATTATAAAAAATATTAATAAACTAGAAAAATATTATAGAAGTTCCTCTTTCTGTTGAAACCAAAACAAAACCGAAAAAATTTTCGATAACAATTTTTTTTATAGAAAAGTTATCGATAACATTATAAAAAATTTTAATAAACTAGAAAAAATATTATAAATGTTCCGCTTTTTGTTGGAACCGAAACAGAACCAAAAGATTTTTCGATAACATTATTTTTATATAGAAATGTTATCGATAACATTATCAAAAATATTGCTAAACTAAAAAAAATATTATAAAAGTTCCTCTTTTTGTTGGAGCCGAAGCAGAACCGAAAGAATTTTCGATAACGTTATTTTTGGATAGAAAAGTTATCGACAAAATTATCAAAAATATTAATAAACTAGAAAAAATATTTTAAAAGTTCCTCTTTTTGTTGGAGCCGAAGCAGAACCGAAAGAATTTCCGATAACATTATTTTTATATAGAAAAATTATCCATAACATTATAAAAAATATTAATAAACTAGAAAAAATATTATAAAATTTCCTCTTTTTGTTGGAACCGAAGCAGAACCGAAAGAATTTTCGATAACGTTATTTTTAGATAGAAAAGTTATCGATAACATTATCAAAAATATGGATAAACTAGAAAAAATATTAAAAAAGTTTCTCTTTCTGTTGGAGCTGAAGCAGAACCGAAAGAATTTTCGATAACGTTATTTTTGGATAGAAAAGTTATCGACAAAATTATCAAAAATACTAATAAACTAGAAAAAATATTATAAAAGTTCCTCTTTCTGTTGGAGTCGAAGCAGAACCGAAAGAATTTTCGATAACGTTATTTTTGGATAGAAAAGTTATCGACAAAATTATCAAAAATACTAATAAACTAGAAAAAATATTATAAAAGTTCCTCTTTCTGTTGGAGCCGAAGCAGAACCGAAAGAATTTCCGATAATATTATTTTTATATAGAAAAATTATCCATAACATTATAAAAAATATTAATAAACTAGAAAAAATATTATAAAATTTCCTCTTTCTGTTGGGACCAAAACAACACCGAAAGAATTTTCGATAACATTAATTTTATAGAGAAAGGTTATCGATGACATTATCAAGAATATTGATAAACTAGAAAAAATATTGTAAAAGTTCTTCTTTCTGTTGGAGCCGAAGCAGAACCGAAAGAATTTTCGATAACGTTGTTTTTGGATAGAAAAGTTATCGATAATATTATCTAAAATATTAATAAACAAAAAAAAATATTATAAAATTTCGTCTTTTTGTTGAAACAGAAACAGAAGCGAGAGAATTTTCGATAACTTTATTTTTAGATAGAAAAGTTATCGATAACATTATCAAAAATATTAATAAACTAGAAAAAATATTATAAAAGTCTCTGTTTTTGTTTTTAAATGACATAATGACTTTTACAAAAAAAGTACTAAAAAAAAGTACTTTTTACAAAGAGCTTAAGATAAATTAACTTTTTGCCAAATAAATCTAGTTGCTTGCGGCAGCATGTTTTTTGTTTTGTGAAAATAAAGAAAAAAAATGTCCTTTTTTCAAAAGCATGATGTTACATTTTTTACAGAATCTATTGACCACAAAAGTGTGGTTAAAGTACAATGTACAAGAAATATATCTGTCTCTAATACTAATACTTTGTACATCATCTAATGGCAATTGAAAATATAAAATTGTAAAAATATGTGTATAAACAAAATGGTAAATAAAAATACAAATGCAGTATTACTATTTCTAAGGCTTGGAAAAGACTTAACGAGTGAGTGATATGAATAAACACGGAAAATTTATATCAGTTACATGTAGTAAGTGAAATAACATTTGTCTAAGCATTCACAGGAAATGTCAATCAATTAGATTTTGGTTTGCTTTCATTTTGTTTTTGATTTATTTGTATATTTGTTATCGTTTGCAGACACGAATATTGAGGTTAGTAAATTGCAAAAAGAAAGGAAACAACAAAAACAAAAAAAATGGGGTAAATAACCACATTAGAAATGTCCTTGAATTAATAAAGAATTTTTTGCAGAGCTTAAGAGAATGTTGTTTTAGCGTTTTCAAAGTAATATTTTTCTCCTAATTGTAATAATATGAAGTTTTTATAAAAACCTACCAGAATAACTAATGGATTGTTATTTTTGTTAAGTGTTATTATTTAAGGACTGCTGCCAGGAATATTGATAACTTTGAAAAAATTATACTTTATAAAATAATTAAATTACTCTGTTATTTTTACTGTTGTTATTTCCCATCTTATCTGGCTGTTGTTATTTTGGTATTAATGGCAAGCGTTTTCGTTGTGCAAACATCATTGTCAAGCCGTGATACAATTCGTATATATTTTTACTTTTAAAGTCCAGGCGCTTTTCATCAAAAAGATTATGTCACATACAGCTCGTGCCACAATTGATTGATTGAAGACAACAATTTTAAACCGTAAAGTTTCCTACTCCTATTTCCAATCAGGGGAGGGGATGACCCCTACACATGCTATGCATTGTGCCAGAATTAGGAAATTAGGTTATGGGGAGAAAGAAAGAGGGAGTAGTGTTCTGATACAAAACGAAATTTCCCTGTACAGCAGAATATCAACCACAACTGGATGCGTTCTCAATGAAAAACGAATTTTATTAAGGCACTTACCATTGTTGTAACGATAAAACAGTGAAATGTAACCCACATTGCGCCGATGCTCTAGAGAATAAATAGAGTTGGATACCCTACTGTCCCCAATAAGCCTCTTGACCCTCTCCTGTACGTTTTCGAGCAACTCCAAAATAGACTTTGAGAGTTATATTCCATTTTTGGACGAATATAGGCGGCATAAATAGCACGAATATTGCATGGAGTAAAGTATCTGTTTTACACCATTTTAGAAAATCTTCCTTAGAAACTTGAAAAGTGTATTTAGTCCATCGAACATCACACTGAATTTCATGCCAAGAACATCAAGATTCCGAACCCAGTTCTATGTGTAAACATACAACATTGCGTTTTACGGGCATTTAAATTGACACTATTCATATGACGCCATTCTAAGATTGTTGTGAGATCGTGATTGAGCGTATCATTCGTGTTCTGCTCTTCGGAATTTACCTCCAGCTGCTTTGGTCTATCACCAAATCTTTCTGTCATCTGCGAAAGAGTATATAGCGTCTGAAAGTTTGACAAAGAAGGTCATTTAGAAAAATAAGAAATAGAGTAGGAGAAAGGACGAAGCCTTGCGGTACTCCTAAATTAATATTGAACTTGTCTGATGAAATACAATAACAATAACAATTTGTATAGTGCAATTCTTGAAAAAGCTCGATATAAATATTGAATATTTTTGTGAGAAAATTGTTAGTCTCCGGCAATAAGCCAGAAACGGTTGTATACGTGGGGTCGTTATACGGTCACAAATATTGAAAAAAATCATCGAAAATCGGACCTCTAGAGTAAATTACGCCCGCGCTAGCTTTGGAGGTCATATACCAGAAATCATTATATAAATTATAATGCCAGGTTTCCAATAAAGTAAATTTTATGCCAACTTAAAACATGCAGCTTTGTTGTATAACATTTCAAAATACCTCTATAAAAATACCCTATACCAAATTTAATTATAGCGTGATAATTTTGTATAACTCAAAAATACAATTATTTTCGTGTAAGATACTGACTAAATCAAATGCATTTTATAAAATTTTCGAATCATAAAATAAAACTCCCAATTTTAAATGAATGTTGTATAATTTTGTTGTGACCCCTTAAAGTATGTTATATTTGTATATGAAGAAAAAAATTTATATAAATTATATTTGTTTTTGCTTGCTTTTCGTTTTTTTTTTGGCTTTAACGGCTTCAGTTTATCTGTGTTTGCACTGTTAAAATAGCGAGTGGGTGGGTGATCATTGCTGGTGTTTAAAAAAAAGGAACATAAATTTTATTGCTTTCTGCTCTCATGAGTGATTGACTACATAAAGTGTGGGAGACAGTGGGGAAATGTATGACTGTAAATATTTTGTATTATTTTGATTCATATGAACTGTGGAGCCATTAAAAGTTACACAATAATGGCGCCAAATTCAAAAAAAAACGAAAGCATAAACTTTAACCTTCTTTCCAGGCGTGTAAGAATCTTGGCTGAAGTATTAGATAACATTTGTACATATTGATATATACACCCCCTTTAAGAGTCTTTTACTAGTCAAACAATTTTGTTTTAGTTTTCTACAATTTTTGCAAGACGTCTTTAAGTCAAGGGCATTAAAAATATAAACAAAAAGAAAGAAATAGACTTGCATATATTCAAATTCTTTGGCCTTAATAACGATGAAACAACAATTTTTAAAAGCATAACAAAAATTTGTGAAATAACAATTACGCTTTCTAATCATTTGATTAATAAATTTCTACTACTTTTTTTAAAAATTATTTTTGTGTAAAAAATATTTTCATTGATAAAAATAAAAAATCTCTACTTTATGTTTTAAATAGTTATACTTTTGAGCTGGTTTATAATTTATATTCATCACAAAGACCTATTTTAATTGCTTTGTAAAAAAGTGTTATTTTTTATACTGTTTGAAAGAAATGACATTATAAGGAACCTAACAAATATATAAATCTTAGCTAATAATAATTTTAAATAAAATATTTATTAAGAATTAAAGCTTAATTGCAAAAAAGTAGTAAATCTACTACCATTTGTAAAAATAACATGTTTAAAAATTAAATCAATTAAATAGTTAGAATAAAATTGTTATACTTTTGAGGTGGCTTATAATTTTTATTCTGCAAAAAAAAAACTATATCAAATGTTTTGTAAAAAAGCAGTATTTCTTATAGTAGATGTAAGAAGTGAAATTTTTAGAGATCAAACATATATATAAATTTCAGCCAGTAATAATAATTTTACATAAAATAACTATTACCAATTTAAGCTGCATTGTAAAAAAGTAGTAAATCTACTACCATTTGTAAAAATAATGGTATTATGTAAAAAAGTAGTATTTCTCTTACTATTTTTAAGAAACGCGATTTTAAGGGGTCTTTTATTATTGGCTAAGATTCATATCTAATAATTCTAAATAAAATATTTATTAAGAATTAAAGCTTCATTGCAAACAAGTAGTAAATCTACTACCATTTGTATAAATAACAAAAATTGAACAAATTAAATAGTTATAATAAAATAGTTATATTTTTGACGTGGTTTATAATTTCTATTCTTCAAAAAAAGAAAACTATTTCAAGTGTTTTGTAAAAAAGTAGTATTTCTGACACCATTTGTAAGAAATGACATTTAAAGAGATCTAACAAATATATAAATCTTATTAAGATGTATGGATTTGTTATAAATCTTCGCCAATAATAATAATTTTAAATAAATTATTTATTAGGAATTTAAGGTGCTTTGTTAAAAAGTAGTAAATCTACTACCATTTGTAAAAATGACATTCTAAAAAATCGATAAAATTTATAAGAAGTTTTATTAATTCGAAAAAATGTTTAATAAAACAGCTTTTAATGATTTCCGGTATTTTGTGTAGTAGTAGTAGTTTTAGTGCCATTTGAAAAAAAAAATACGGTGAATGATTAATAAAAGTTTATTAAAGGTTAAAATTGTGTATATATATGCTTTATCCACATATTTTAAAATATCTGGTAGTAGCAGTAACGGTTGTAGTAGTATTAGTAGTAGTATTGTAGTTGTATTAGTTGTAATATTCTAATAGTAATGGTACGAGTAGTATTTTTATTCTATTAACAAGTAGAATTTTCATTTTAACTGCTTAAAGTATGTTTGTAATAAATTAAGAATATTAAAAATATTCATAGCAAATAAAAATTAGTGGTTAATTAAAAATATCAATTTTGAGGAAAACTTTACTTCTAATACTATTTTTAAAGAAAATTATTTGGGTCTAAAAGTAGGAGAGAAGGACTTTCGTATACATTTTAAATAATAATATATAAAAGTATATTTGCTTTAGGGTACAGAAGGGTAATATTTCTATTACTAATTTTAAAAATATAATTTAGGATATTTTAAAATTTCTTTGAATATTAAAAGCCGGGAAATAAACCAAAGACTTCATACACATTTTAGATAATAATATGCAAAAGTATATCTTTTTTAGTAGTATTTCTACTACTATTTTTAGAAGTACAAATTTAAGAATTTTATAATTTTTTTAAATCAAAAAGCAATGCGTAATTTTTCTATAAGATTTCTTTTATTGGTTTTTAACGTAAAATAAGTTAAATTCAAGAAAACAAAGGACAGCAAATGGATAAAAAAGAAATATTAAAAATTAGGAAAGACACAAATTTAAAAAATCATTAAATATATTAAAAAAAATTTTAATACAGAAAAGTAACAAAATAGAAAACAAGTTAAATAAATAAATTGCCAAACATTATTTTTCTGTTTAACCAAGAATATAAATAAACAAAAATAAATTATTTTATAAAAGTTAAAAAAAAAAACAAAAACAAAATTAAAAATAAAAAACTTTTCTCCAAAATGAATCAATAAATTAAAAAACAAAATACACATCTTATTTTTAAAATAAAAAATAAAGAAAAATAGTATAAAAAATAAATATATATGCTAAAAAAAATACATATTTTATTCGGTGGGAACCTAAAACTGAAACAAATAATAATTTTTTCACAAAAGAAACAAAAAAATATGATAAAAAAAATTATACAATTTAATAAGCAAATAAAATGTATTTCTAAAATGGCATAAAAACGCAAATTAATAAATTAATTAAAAAATTGCGAAAATTAATAGGAAATATATAATTATATATAATAAAATCATAATCAAATATGAGAAAACAAAAGAAATAAAAAATAAATAGATATGTTAAAAACTTATTAGATATTTCATTTGATGGCAAATTAAAAATTAAAAAACAAATGCAAAACAATATATTTCATAAAAAATTTTGGAAATAGATAAAAAATAAAAAAAAATTAACAAACAAAAATATGAAAAATGATAAAATAAATTATTGCCCAATTTAACCCATTTACTAATTTTTTTTTTACAAAAAATTAAATTAAAAAAACATTTAAAAAAACTAAAGGTAAATGAATAATAATTACATAAATAATTTTAAAAAATAATTAAAACAAAGAATAAGTTTTTATTTTTAAGTTTTAAAACTAAACTAAAAAAAATGAAAAACAAAAGTAATAAAAAATAATATATAAAAAGAAAATTGAAAAATAAATCAAATATTTTAAAAACAAAGCAAAATTTATAAAATTGAAAAAAAAAATTTATTCTCTAAAACAATAAATTAATTTAAAAAAAAAATAAATTAATGAAATAATTAGAAATAATAATAATTGTAATATATAAATAAATTTAAAAAAATACATAAATAAATTTGAAATATAAAATAAAATTAATGAATTTTTAGTTTTATCTTTTTAAAAATAAAAATAATGTTTTAAACAAAAAGTAAACAAATAAAATACAAAAATATTAAAAAAATAGTAATAAATAAATATAAAAAAATATAAAAAAATAATAAATAAAAACTAAAACTATTTCCTATAATAAAAAAGATAAAATAAATTATTCTACAAATTACGCCATTAAATTTTTTAACAAAAAAACAAAATTAAAAAAAGAAAAAAAAATAATAATAATTACATAAATAAATTAAAAAAATTACATAAATAAATTTAAAATAATAAAAATATAATACATTTTTTTTAATTTTTAATAATTTAAAATTATGGTTTAAAAAATATTTTTTTTTAAATTTTTGTATTTTATTTATTTTTTCTTTCAAACATAATAAAATAAGTAATTTATAATTATTCGGAATCATCTCCAATATAAGCAATTTTATTATTCGTGCTTGATTCCTTTAAATAAATATTTCATGATATTCTCACGAAATATTTATTACAAAAAATTTTTAATAAAAAATAAACATTTTATGATATTCTCATAAAACATTTATTCCAATACAAATTACAAATATTTGAAATGTATTACTGCGGGGGGGAGCACATCCATATTACAATTTCACTATTGCTCAAGTAGCTCATCAGTGAATTTTACCCCAATATTGTACAGAAAAACCTAAAAGTCTTATATCCAAAGACAAACTGATTCTATGAGAATTTTTCATAAAATCAACATAGCATAGGCAGGAAGGATCAAAAACACTTCTACACAAACACAGCAAAACATTTTAAAACAACAAAAAACATTGTTAATATAAAATATATAAATAAAAAATATTTCCTATAATAAAAAAGTTTATTCTCCAAATCAAGCCATTAAATTAAAAAAAAAAAACTAAATTAATAAAAGAATAAAAAATAATAATAATTACACAAAAAAATTTAAAAATTAATTTAAATAAATTTAAAATAGTAATACAAAATTAATAATTTTTTTTTTTGATTTTAAAAATAATAGATAACGTTTTAGGCAAAAAATAAAGAAATAAAATACAAAAATATAAAAAAATAATATATAAAAATAAAAAATATTTTCTATAGCAAAAAAGATAAAACCAATTATATTTCAAATTAAGCCATTAAATTTTTTAACAAAAAACTAAATTAATAAAAGAATAAAAAATAATAGTAATTACATAAATACATTTAAAAAATAAAATAAATAAATTTAAAATAATAATAAAAAATTAATAAATTTTTATTTTAACATTTTTAAAAATCCTGTTATTTTTAAAAATGTTAAAATAATGTTTAAGACAATAAATAAAAAAATAAAATAGAACAAATATTAAAAAAATTAATATAATATGAAAATAAAAAATATTTAAATTTAAAATAAATTATTCTCCAAGTCAAGCCGTTATTTAAACAAGAAAACTAAATTAATAAAATAATAAAAAAAATAATAATAAAATGAATACATTTAAAAATAAATAAAAAAATAAATGTAAAATAATAATAATCTTTATTCTCAAAAATATTAAAAAAAAGTAAATAATATATAAAAAAAATATTAAGAAGTAAAACAAACATTTCTTAAAATATAATATATCACTGAAAATAAAGAATGCTAACAATTTATGTTTTAAAAAGAAATATCACACTGTTATGCAAATAAATCCATTAATTAAAAAAATAATAAATAAATAAATGCATAAACAAAAATAAATAAATTATTAAAGAAATAAATAAAAAAGGGATTTTTTTAAATTTTCAATAAATTTAATTTATGGTTTTTATTTCAATACATTTTTTGGGACAAAAAATCCTTTAATCCTTATAAAATAGGATTTTTAATGAACACAGAATTTTTGTCGTTCTAACTGTCGGTACACTAAAAACTAATTTATTTCTGAAAATAAATTAAGATAATTAAGTGATTCAGGATTCTATATGATCTAAGATAAAAGTCTGTTTAGGAGAAGGACTTTTTAGTGTTCACTAAACTGACTTTGTGTCAAAGAATAAATTAATTATTGATAAACTTTATTTCAACTTCTTTGTTGCAGTCATAAGTTACGAAGGACATTTTACTTTTAAATATTTTAACAAAAAAAAGGACATATTCTATATCGTTTTCCTAATTATTATGTGCCAATTGTCTGACATAAATTTATAAATTTTTAATATCTTAACTTATTTTTATATACAAAAATCTTTTTTTCGTTTTTTTTTTTGTTGTTACAATATGACTTGGCAGTAGACAATAAACTAAAAGAGACAAAAGACAAAAGAAAAAGACATTTACAAATAAGGAAAAAGTCAATTTATTTATTATGATGGCAATGCAATAATGGAGAAAAGGGATTTTCTTATATTTTATGCAAATATAACAATTTGATTTCAATCTGTCTATTTGTTTATACGAATTAATGGACATTTTTATCTTTTGCATTGACATTTTCGTTCTTAGTTTGTTCTTGTTCTTGTTCTCTTTTAGTTTGGAACTTTTGTAAATGCTTAATTATCAAGGCAAACAGATTTGATTTATTTTTATCAAAACAAAATTTGCACAAATGATGAAATGTTTACAGATTATTTATGCGGGCATGACTAAAATGGGAACTGATAGTTTTTATTTAGGGGAAGTATGCAATTTATCAAAGTTGGAATTTTTCTCATCGATTATTTTCGACTCATGTAAATGTGACAAATATATACAATGGAAGTTAATTTATACCACATGCTGACGCAAATAAGATTGGCTACTCGGTTACATTTAGTTGCTTCATGGATAGTCGTATGCATTTAAACTTTCACAATTTTTTATACAAAACTCAAGACAACTGAAGATGAAAAAGGAGATAACTAATGGCAGTACGAACTAATACTAATCTAAGATTTTATAAAATCCAATTTAATCAATGTCAAGCCGAAGTAGCATTAGAGAAATGAGAAGATTTCGTTGATTCGGAAAGACAGGCAATAGACTATATCTCGTTTGTAACCAGTATAACACTGGCTTATTACTTGTTTTAACAGAGACTAAGATCTCGCAATAAAAAAAATGGTTCCTAGGAATTTAAAAATTGCCAGGGGACTTTTTTTGTTTTTTTTTGTTTTTTTTTTATAAAGAGAAGTAGCACTTCAGGCAACAAAGCCTATTTAATCGCAATCGTGCTATATTCTTTAGGAAAGCGATAGAGAAGAGATGAAGTAGATGGCGAGAGAAGAAGGATAGTTACATAGCCTTTAAGCTCTTATTTTTTGTAGTGAAAATACCTACCCCTAGATTGACAGGCTACCGGGGCAGCTTTCATTTCTAGTAGGCCCATGTTATCGGAAATTAACTGTCGTATAAGATAGCTCAGCGACCTGATCAGCCATCACCGACAGTCAATTTTTATTTTTTTTTGGGTAGTGAAAACAGCCAAGGACTTTCTTGAGAATCGAATCTATCTACTAGCCTACAAGGGCACCTTGTTACAAATTTCAAATTTGATAATAGATATTCTTTTTTAAATATTTGCCAGGGGACTTATGAAGTGAAAGGCCTTTCACTTAAGACATTCAAAGGAAGGACAGTTAAAAAAGGATTTTCAAATCAAACGAGCATTTCAAATTAGAAAACTGCAATAATTAAGAGATGTGACAATTTCACTTACAGTCTGATAAATTACAAATTTGGAAATATAAAGCTCTTTTTTGGATCGAGTCAGCAGCAGGCTGTTATAACTAAGCATATTGTGTTTGTATTTCTTGCACAGGCTGTGGTAACACAAAGGCATGCGCCTACTGAATGTGAAAGCAATGGACAATCGCTAGAAGTGAGTATACAGGCTCAGTAATAAAAAAGGTATTTTCGTGATATGATTTACATCTGCACCTGGCAGTGAGCCTTAATCAGATGGTGGTCAAACCGCTGTGAGTGAAAAACAGCGCCACTCACGCCCTAGGAGGCCGAAATCTAACAACAGGTCCTTCCTAATAGCAATTTCAATGATTCCAGAGCAGAACTGCAAACCACTACTCCCTGCTGAAGAGCTGGAGACTATCCAACTCCTGTGCAGAACACATGACTAGCATGCTCACTGGATCTGGATCATTCACCAATGGGTGTGTGATGATCCTGGCAACCATAAAAAAACAGACCTGTTATGGGGCCGCGAAACCACAACCACCACAATACTTCCGAAGGGCTAACCTCAATAATCAGTCAGAGAAACAGCTAAATGCCTAAAGAGACAAGTAGCGGAAACTCCGCGGACTACTGATTCCCATGAAAATAACGTGGAGCTTTCAGTTGTACCCCCGCTGATTTCAGGGGACTGGGCTCCCTTATACCCCCAGTTGCACAGGTCTAGCTAATCGAAGTTCTATAAAGATCGATAAATGTGCCCCCGGGGGGAATAAAAAAAGGGATATCGATTATCGGTTATCACCTAGGCAAAGCATGAAAAATACTGTTCAACTTTGAGATTGATAACTATCAGAGAAACGAAAATATGATTGAAAAGTGATATAATAAGGAAGAGGCTTGACTTAACATGTATTTACAGCAGATGAAGGTCAATTTAATTTTTTCATATTTTCTTTAGTGCAACAGCTCAACCCACTAAAATTCCATTTAAGGCACTTGCTTTGGCTGTCATCATCTGATATTAAATTTAAACTTAAAACTTAAGTAACAAATTAAGCTTTTGAATGTGTTAAAATGGTAACACTGCCCAGCCTGACCTTAGAGAAATTTATATCCTATATATTTTTTTAAACATTTTACCAAAATACTTCGAAATCGAGTCTAAAAAAACTTTTAACAATACAGAAATTGCAATCAGAAATTGCAATCAAATTTGATAGGAAAGGAGCAAAAATGCCAACATTTATCAAATTTGATAGCAATTTCTTTATGGGTGTTAAAAGTTTTTTTAGACTCGATTTCGAAGTATTTTGATTCGATTATTTTCAAATCATGTAAATGTGACAAGTATATATAGTAGTAGTATATCACAGGTTATACCACATGTTGGCGAAAATAAGCTTGGTTGCTGTTCGGTTACACCTAGTTGCCTAATGTGTAGCCTTGTGCATTTAGACTTTTACTATTCTCTATACAGAATCCAAGGCAACTGAAGATGAAAAAGGTGATAGCTGATGGCGGTTTAGATTTTAGTGTCTAAAATATTTTAAAGTCCAGCTTAAACAACGGCAACTTGACGTAGCATTAGAGAAATGAGAAGATTTTGTTGATAAAGAAAGGAACACAATAGACGACAGCCCGTTTCGCATTATCAAAACTGATCCTTAATTGTTATTTCTTTATCTTCTTGTTAAAGTGTTTCACATTTTCTTCTTCTTCATTGTTTAAATTATAGCGTGTTAGTGATATTTACTTCTTTAAACAAATAACACAGATTCCCCAAAAGACTTGAACATTTTCTTAACTGCAAGTTTAAGGTTTATGTTGCATGAATTAAAAGAACAATGTTTCTGTTAAGCAACTATAAATGGGATAGTGTTTGTTTGTGCATGTGTGTGAAAAGTGCCAATGTGTAGGTATATTCATATAATAATGCTTTTATATATGGTAACCTTTACTTAACGAAAGATTTAATTTAACACAAAATTAAATTTTTTTTCTCCTGCTAAAGGGCGTTTTTTAGAAGTATAAATTTAAGTTGGCTACGCTGGCAAGTAATTTATGTTTAGTGCGGTTTGCCATTTCACCATTAATACACTGACACCTGAAAAACGCTTTAAAGTTGTGCAAATTCGGCCCAACACAAGATTGCCGTTGATAATGATTTTCATTTTTGTTTTACTGGTTACTGCCGTATTTGGAGTGATGATAATCCTTAAAACTGTGGTGAGATAGCATTACATCCAGAAAAATTGGTTAGCGTACTTTATGGGCTGGTGGAATAATTACAGTCAATGAGCGGTATAGAGCTATGATTATTGACTTTGTCTTCCATTAATTAAACAGCCATGAGGTACAGGAGCTGGGGTTTCACTAATACAGTGTAGTATGCCGCACAGCTCATGACGCAATTGATTTATTGAACGAACGTTTTCTTACCCAATACTTTCACATTTCGGATGTGTGAATTAGTGTTCAAGATCGAGCGATTTAACACCGCTAAAGGATTTTCTGTGGGAAAATGTAATGTCGCTAAGCTACGCCATAAGCCTGAAATTATTGACCACAACAACATTCGCCGCGTTATTGCTAATATACGGCCAAAATATTCGAAAAAGTTATCGAAAAGTAGACCTCAGATTTGCTTTTTAAAATTTAGTTCCTTATAACCTTTAAAAATAAGAGTGATGTTTTTTTCTTTCGATTAACCATATTTCTTTTGGCACTGACACACACTCTTGTCATCATCATTTTCTTGGAGAATTTCGCCTTAAATTACCTTCTTCAATAATATATAATAACACCATTCGCCTTTCTATATTCGTATTGATTTTGCCATAGGCCAAGCTTTTTGAAAATTACGATTGTGCGACGACACATGCAATCAATCAATCACAATCATTTGCAAATCTTCAGATGGGATCTTGCGAACAGGTTTTAATTTGACGCTCGAAAAACCCAGTTCAGTTCACAGGCATACGGCTAAGTATGTTACCTTAATTGTTATTATGAGTGATTTAAATATTAAAGAATTAGGAGTTGTCGATATTCCCGGAATGAGTGTATTGCCTTTCACTATTCACATAAATTTTGCCGTAGACCAAGTCTTTTCGAACAGGTTTCAGTTTAAAACTCGAAATACCTAGTTCAGTTCACAGGCGTGCAACTAAATATGCTACCTCAGCCGCTAATTTTCCCGGAATAAGCGTATTGTTCAGGACGCAAAGAATATACTCGCTAGATCTTTCTATTTATGTTACCTCTATCAGAGCATAAATAGAATGCAAAGTTCATTTATGGGTGGGTACTTAACGACTATTTTGAAGTCGGTCGCGTTATCGTTATTTATGTGATCAGGAAATTTATTCTTGATAACCATATGTTGTTATAAGCATTATACCAACATATAAGTGATGCCACTGAAGAGAATTAGCTTTTTTCTTAACCTTTCGTGTTTGATATAAACAGGCTGCAAAGATCACTTTTGATATGCAAAGATTCAAATCGAATGTTCCTAAATACGGCTTCTTCTATGCAATATCATTTATTAAGATAGCCAGAAAAACTAGGTTATCACTTTAAATTTACTGGTCAGGCAACTTCATCTGCGAAAAAGTACGGTTGAATTGTGTGGCAACAGCTCAAAATACGACAGCTAATAATATTTTATGGATAAATTTATTTTGCAGTAATTTAGATAATGGTGATCCTATATCACGATAAAGCAAATTGCCCTTCTTTTAAAGTTCTTAAGCTGGGGAATGGCTTTGTCTCGTAACAACATCTTCCCATAATTCGCTATAACTTTAAGTTGAAACGAAGGCAAATTCAAAACTTTTGTGACTTTTGGTTTAACCGTTAATGTGTGTTGTTTTGAAATATTACCCACTTCCGTTTTAATTTGGTTTGAGTTGAGCGCAACGGTTCGGTTAAATGTCTGATGGTTTCAAAGAGAGCAGGTCTAGAAGTACAAAAAAAAAAGCCAGTGAGAATGAGGGGAAGTGGAAGGAAGTCAAACAGCAAATGTGGTTAGTATTGTGTCAATGTGAATGTAATCACATGTCACATTAATAGTTAACCAAGTGAAAAAGTCATAACTTTTACAATTTTGTTTTTCTGTGTTGTATATTTGTTTTTTTTGTGGCTTTTTGTTTTATCTGTTTTTGTTTCTTTTTGTTTATTTTGTTTTTAAGATTTTATTTTATTTAAGTATTGTAAAGCAAAAATAGTAGCAGCACTAAACAATTTCATGGCCTAAAAGAAATACAATGACTGAATACTATAAAAGTTGTTGTAGTATTTTGAGTTGTTTGTGTTTGAGATGCTTTTTGTGTTTGTTTAATTAAATTTAATTGCTTGTAAGTGGTATAAGAGTGCGTGTATAACCAACGATATGCCAACATGTTAACATGCTTACAAACACTTAAGTTATACAACAGTAGTTTTTCTTAGACTTTTAGTTGTGAAAACGTGTTTCTTAGTATTTTTACAAGGCGAAACAGAGAAAACTTTTTTCAGTTTTCTCTCATTGTTTAAAGCCGAAAATTCGATTTTTTATCCTTAATTTATTAAGACAAACTGAAGATTAGGAAAGAAAAATTTAAATAAATTGTTTTCAGTTTCCTTAAATTGTTAACAATTTATTTTAAATATTTGCTTTAATTAAGAAGGTGAATTAAGTTAAAGTAAATCACGCTCCACTTCGTTTTGTGAAATATTAAATATTAACTTTTTAGTAATTAATTTAAAGCACTAGGTCAATTTTAATAAAAAATGTTAAAAAAACTTTTATTTTTTTGGAATTTTTCGATATTTCGCCACACCGTTTGTTGGCATCATCAGGAAAAACAAAAATAATAATGAACAAACAAATTGAAAAAAATTTTTGATTAACAAATCCAAAATAATCAAAAATTTTTTTCAAAAAACAAAACTAACAAAAAACAATAAAAAACGACAAATTGAAAAAAATTTTTGTTTTACATACATGCAAACAAATTTTCAATACTAAAAAATTTTTTAAATGAAAAACAATTTTGAAAATACATAACACATTTACAAAACAATAGTATTTTACACATATATTTTAAAAACATAAATTTAATGACCAAACGTTACAAAAAATTAAAGTATTAATTATTAATATTATGCAGATACAGAGTTTTGTTTTATAATTTTATGCACTAAATATCTATAATTTTGTGCAACATTCTCCGTATCTGCTTTAAAATTTATTCTTTTCGTTAATGGTACTTTAATTATTTGTAACATTTCTAACATATAACGACGTTTATAAATATTTTCTAAATTTAAAATTGAAACATTTTCAAAATTAGGATAGTGATTAACTTTAGAGCAATGCGAAGATAATGCTGTTTTTGGTAAACTAATATTATTCCTGTATTTCTGGTCTGACTTATGTCCTGCGATTCTAGTTTTCAATTTATTTTTTGTTGTGCCTACATAAACCTTATTACAATCCTCCTTATCATTACCGTTACAAGGAATTTTGTACACTACATTGGACATATTTAATTTTTGAATTTTATCCTTAGTTTTACTTAACAACCTATTTAATGTATAATGGCACATCTTATATGCCATTTTGTATTTATTTGTATCATAAATTTTTGAATTCTCTATTCTTTCAGACAAGACTGGTATACAAGTTAACGATTTATATATTTTCGGTTCCGTTCTACTACTTATTACTCTTTTCCTCCTATTATTAAATTTGTTAATTAACCTATTAGTTAATCGTATTGGAAAATTGTTCTCAGTTAAAATATTTCTAATCTTTTCTTTGTTCTTTCTATGGAATTCTTTGTCACTAATTGTTAAAATTCTCTCTATTAAATTATTGGCCGTGTTAATAATAATTCTTTTATTTTGTTTAGAATAATAATTAATAATTCTACCTGAAGCAGTTGGTTTTTGGTACCAATCTATAACTAATTCTTTATTTCTTCTTATTACTAAAGTGTCTAAATATGGAAGTTTAGCATCACATTCGCTTTCAATTGTAAATTTTATTGAAGGGTCAAATTCATTTAATGTTTCTAACATTTCGTTAATGGCAGATTCAGATATAATACAAAACAAATCATCTACATATTTTGTCATAATTTTTGGTTTAACATTTAATTTTTCAATACCATTATCTACAAATTTTTCCATAACAATATCTGCCACAATTGGAGAAGCTGGAGAGCCCATCGGAAGTCCTTTTTGCTGAATATATATCTTTTCATTATACTGAAAATATCTATTCTCTTCTATACAAAACTTAAGAATACGAAAAATAAACCTTTCTCAATCTTTGTTAAATTTTCCAAAATATTCCATTTCTGTTCTATTGTGTTGATCGCCAAATCAACAGGAATACTTGGAAATAACGATACTACATCAAAAGAAATTAATTTTTCATAATCCTGCACATGATGGTTTTTATTTTTTTCTTTAAATTCAATTGAATCTTTTATATTATACGTAGAACCCTCAGTGATCTTCTTCAATATGTTAGTAACATATTTACATAATTCATAAGATGGTGAATTAACAAATGAACAAATTGGCCTTAAAGGATATTCCTCTTTGTAAATTTTTGGCAGTCCATATAACCTGGGTGCAATAGCAATATTAGTTTTAAGCTTATTTCTCTCTGTAATATTGATAATTTTAAGTTTGAAAAGTTCTTCTACTATATCATTATTAATCTTCTGCAGTTTGGTAGTAGGGTCCTTATTCACTTGGATGTACTTAGTTATATCTCCTACAATATTGTCAATTCGCACGTTATAGTCAGTTTTATTTAAAGCTACAGTAGTGTTGCCTTTATCTGCTTTTAATTAATAAAAAATAAAAGTTTTTTTAACATTTTTTATTAAAATTGACCTAGTGCTTAAAATTAATTACTAAAAATATTAAAAAAGGTCAAAAAAATTATAACTATTATTAAATATTAACAAAATAAAATTTTTTTTTCTTTAAATAACTTTAAGTATCGGGAGGCCCCGTTATTCAATTAAAGCAACACCAACGACATAATAGTTTTGGCACTTAATTTTTTGATGTATTTGTAGTAGATTTATTAGCAATTGTTACAATGGATTCAATTTCGCACGAACATCGCATTAAAATAATTAAAATCCGCTGTAAAAATAGTGGTTCTGTTAAGGTTATATTTTGTAAAATTTGTGATATTTTCCGATAACATAATCGTGAGTCGAAAGGCTCGTTACAAAATATACGAACACTATCGCAGATTCGACCGCATCATTCAACTAAAAATATCACAGCCATGAGCCATAGTGTTTAAGCAGATCCAAATTTGTAAAATCCTCGACGTTCTCAGCAACTAGGTTTAGCAAAAAACCATCACAACGCAAATTTTGAGTAAGGATTTGACTTTGACGCCTTACAAGCTTCAACTGGTGCAGGAATTGAAGCCGACCAACCATTCACATCGCCAAGATGTAAAACCCATTTTCACTAGTCAGGGTATGTCAACAAGCAAAATTGTAGCATTTGGGCTTCTGAAAAACCTAGAACAATTATTGAAAAGCCTTTGCATACTTACTGTATGGTGCGCTATGTGATCTGGAGAAGTGATTAGGCCATTTTTTTTCGCGGATGAGGCTGGAAATGCGGTAACAGTCAATGAATCACGCTGTCACGAGATGCTAACAACTTAATTTTGGCCTATTATTGAGGAAACCACATATCACTGATACCCACTATTAGTGATATGTGGTTTCAACAGGACGGTACCACATGTCACACAGCCAAATTTCCCGATCGCATGATTTCATGACAATCAGCAGTTAAGTGGCCAGTGATTTAATACAACTTGCTTTTTTTTGTGGGGCGATGTTAAGGACAGAGTCTATGCGAAGCCAATCGAATCGATTTCAGTCTTAAAACTCAAAATCCGTGATGTGATAAGCTAAATAGGACGGTCATTTTGCCAAAATGTGATTAAAAACTTTGATGAAAGAATCATTCCTAATTGCCGAACTTTTCTCTTTGTAATACAATAAAAATTTGAATCATCTTAATCTAGATTTTGTTTTATTTTTCTTAGAAAACAAACTTCTTGTTAAAAAACCCTTTACTTCACCAGCTGCTCTTAAAAAAGGGATCAAGAAAATTGCCAAAAAGAAAAATAAAAAAAATATTTTGTAAATTATTTTAGGTTGACTATATTTTTAAAAATCTTCTTTATTCAAAAAATCATTTCTAATTATATTCGCGTCAGTAGAGGTGTATTTACTTTCATTAAAAGGTGGGCTAAAGACTTCGCTGACACGTACCTAACAAAACAGTTAGACACATCACTTGTGGGGAACCCACAATATAATGTGCATAGTGAACATATTGTTATGGAAGCGTCTTGCTTAAGTTTTAAAAGAAAATAATTAAGTAATAAAAAAAAAAACAACTGGGTATGCTATAACTGCGTGGCTTGCTAAGAATACTTATGCACGCAAGTCAACAACAACTTTCTAGTTATAAATGGCGTAGAAATTTTGTACATGCAAAATAACAGCAATTAAGTATGCTATTTATTAACTGCGTAGTTTGCTAAGAGAACTTATGCACGCAAGACTACAACAGCTATCTAGTTGCAAACTGTATGGAAATTTTATACACAAAACAATAACAACCGGGTATGCTGTTAACTAACTGCGTAGTTTACTAAGAAAACTTATGCAAACAAAACAACAACAGCTTTCTTAAAACAAATTCCAAAAAGAAACTTTATCAACATAAAAACAAACACAAAAATACACACAGACCTACAGGCATAACATAACAAGCATAACATAACAGCAAAATGTGATACAAAGGGAGTAGTAGAATTTTAACTTTGCTAAACCTCTAGTGGACAAATATAAAAGGCAGCATCTGAGTGGATAGTTAGTTAGTTGGAAAATAAACCTTGTGAAGTAAAGACGTGCATCTTAAGTAAATTGTTTTTTGGTGTCAACTTTGTGTGTAGGTAAAGTAAATAAACTTGTAATTAATTGATTTAAAAACTCTAAAATCTGGTGTTGATTATTTTGCAACAAAGAATTTACAACAAAAAGTTTATAAAAGGAAATAAACGGAATAAACAGTTACAGTCTGTAAGGAACACATTTATAGACTAACAGCCGTATGCATAAAAACTTAAAGTTGATTTAATTGCCGTTGTTAAGCACAATTTCTTAAAGTTGTACTCAAAAAACGATTTTACCTTAAAATACCTTTGTTAACTTTAAAGTAGGAAAAACCTACTTTGAACCTACAATAAATTGACAGTTCAATTTTATTATTGAAAGTTTAAGAACAAAACAAATTGTGTTTACAATAAACGGAGCTGTTTGCGCTAAAAGTGGCATAAGTCACTTTGTTTTTGTCATCTTTTTTATTTTAAATTAGTTTATAAAACATTTTATAGGGAATATCATGAATTTTTAGCCATTTCAACTAGTCTGTATTTACTTTTCGTTCTGAAACGGATTTTTCTAATGATTGTGTTGAAATAAAATCTTCTTTCTCCATGTTATGTACTGTGAAGGATTTTTTCGACAGGGGGCTATTACTACTATTAATATTTTGTCGTTTACATAAGTTACTATGTGCAATAATAATAATATGCTTTTGAGTTGTGACATTCTTAGATATTTTATACAACACGAAGCAACCTCCTGAGAATAAAAAAATAACAAAATAATGCTAATTATGTGTAGTATATTAGATATCACTATAATATAGTTCAGTAAACTGCACCATTCTTTCGAACTAATAAAAATAAGTCCAATAATCACAACAATACTTCACACACACTTATTACATGTTTCCACTTCTTTCACACTAAGCTCCGTAATTAATTTTCTGAGTACAGCGACTTATGCCACTTTCAAACCAAACATTTTTATTATACCGTTAATTATCAACACTCCACTCAAACAAATCTCAATACTTCTCAACTTATTGATTTCAAATTTATTAAAAATAAAAAAAAACTGTTCAGTTGTGACTTATGCCACTTTCAGTATAAACGGCTCAATTGACAATTATATTTTGTTATTCCAAAAATTTTTTTAAATGTTTATTAAAAACAAATTGTAGTATACAAATAATAATAAAAACTTAAATAGAATATGCAATTCAATATAAAACATTTTTACATCTTTATTTTATATTTTACAAAAATATAATTATAATTAATTCTAATTAAATATGAACTAATCTTTTAAACGGTCTTTTTAATTAAACTTTAAAGATTTATTTTTTCAATTTTTCGCTTTCCTATGGAAAGCTTCTTCAGGAAAATAAATTTTTAATAACAAAAATTATTAACACATTTGAAAAAAAATTTTGAAAACATTTGACAAAAACATCAAACTTTGAAGCATCAATATTAGATATAGAAAAAAACTATAAGAGACGTTATAGGTTAGAGATGTTAGAAATTGTTAATGTACCAAATGTAAGGGGAATAAATTTCAAAACAGACACATACAATTTAGCTCAGAATTGTAGGTACTTAATTCAAAAGACACATAATTTGTTATAATTATTTCATAAGAGAGAATTTGTTATTTAATTTCGCTTTCCTTGTTTTTGTATGTTTAAATATTTGAAATTTTTAATTTTGCATGTATGTATCTATGTATGTATGAAAAAATTATTTTATATGTTTTTGTCAAATGTTTTTAAAAATTTTTTTTCAATCTATATATATAAAAATGTCTGTCTGTCTGTCTGTTTGTTTGTTTGTTTTTGCTTTATAGGAGGCCAAACCCTTGGGCCGATTTTCCTGAAATTTCACAGCATGTTACTGTAACTCTGGAAGGAATAGTAGGCTATATGAAGCTTTGATTGGACAAGGGGTGGGGGGGTGGCACCGCCCATATAACCCAAAAATTTAAATCGCCATATTTTGGGCATTTAATGACCTACGTCGATGATGTTTAGTACATATGGTATTGACATAATAAGGAACACGTACCAGGAGAAAAGTGGGTGGGAGCACGCCCCTTTTTAGGACAATTAAAAATTAACTACTGGACCGATCGTCATTTTCACAATAGGATATTCTTACGAAATTATAAATTCTTTGACTCAGGAATACTTATTACATCATATTATTTTTCGACCATGCACACGTCTGCACCTACTGTTACTACGTTTATTAACGGCTTTACCTCAAATTTGAAATACATATTAATTAAAATAGTGGGGTAGCCCCATTCGCTTTTTCCCACAACTGTCTGCAAAACAGCTAATTTTGTAATATATGTTAATTAAAACAGAGAGTGGGGTAACTCCATTCTCATTCTCTTACAAGTGACTGTGAAAACAGCTGATTGTGTAATTGCTGCTTTTTGATTCGTCTAAAAATAAAAAAGGGGAGCATGAAACAAATTACATGCGGTTCAGTACTGAATTCTAATTGGTTTAAAACAAAAAAGGGGAGCATTAACCTTACTGCATATTTAATTTTGCCTTAACGCATTTGCAATAGTGAAGTAGACAGAATTTGCAGTTTTCCTTTTAAATTATTTTTTTAACTAAATTTTTATTAAATTTATAACCAAAAAATTAAAAAAAAAACTTTAAAAGTTAATATAATCAAAGTTTAAATTAAGTGAGAAACTATTGTGATAAAAACTTAGTTATAAATAAAAAAATGCCTCCAAAAAAATCATCCCTTTGAGCACGTACTCCAAAGTCAATGAAAATTAAATTCAATACAGCAAACAAAACTCATGAAGAACGTGAAGCACGCCTTGCAATTGAACGGTCTCGAGCCTCAACCTCTAGAGCTGCAGAGAATTTACAGCAACGTGAAGCACGCCTTGAAATTGAACGGTCTCGAGCCTCAACCTCTAGAGCTGCAGAGATTTTACAGCAACGTGAAGCACGCCTTGAAATTGAACGGTCTCGAGCCTCAAGCTCTAGAGCTGCAGAGAATTTACAGCAACGTGAAGCACGCCTAGAAATTCAGCGATCTCGAACCTCAACATCAAGGGCTTCCGAGACTGCTGTTCAGCGCGAAACGCTGCCCATTATTTTACTGCGTGATATCGAACCACCACGGCTTTGCAGTGGCACTCGACTTGCAGTAAAAAAACTGAGAAATGATTTAATAGATGCGACCATTATAACAGGAAAATATAAAAGGACAGTTGTACTCTTGCCACGCATTCCAATGATACCAACAAATTTACCATTCGATTTTTAACGATTGCAGTTTCCTGTTCGGTTAGCGTTTGCGATGACTGTTAACAAAACTCAAGGTCAATCTCTGCAAGTTTGCGGCTTAAATTTAGCAAATCCATGTTTTTCGCATGGACAGCTTTATGTTGCATGCTCGCGTGCAGGAAAACCCACCGATGTATATGTGTATGCTCCTGACTAAAAATATTGTATATCCTAAAGCATTGCAATAATTAAATTAAAATTAAATAAATAAATTTTTGTTAATATATAATTACTTTTAATTTTATTTTATAACGTGGGGGGTAGCGAAGCACACCGGGTTCAGCTAGTTTGTTAATAATTTTTGTTATTAAAAATTAATTTTCCTGAAGAAGCTTTCCACAGGAAAGCGAAATATTGAGAGAAAAAAAAATAAAATCGTTATAATTTGAATGACCGTGTGAAAAGATTAAAATTTAATAGAAATTAAAAAAAAAAAGGTCGAATAAAACTGAAAATAATAGAAATTTAAAATGGAATAAAACAAAGGAGACTTTTTTTAATTGACATTTTTATTCGAAAAATTATATTCTGGCAATATAATTTAAATATGAATTTTGGCTTGTGACCGCAATGGCTGGCTAGTTACATCTAGTACAGTCTAATCTAGACCTCTAATTTTCGATGCCTTTTTCCAACATTGGCGTCCGTAATCCTATTTATTTTTCTTCTATTTTATTTTTTTTTTCAAAATATGCTGAAAGGATACTTCGTTAATAAAGGGTATTTCTTATAGAGGTATAGAACTTTGAAATTGAATAAAACAAAGGCTAATTTTTTAATTTGACATGAAATTTACTTTATTGGAAAAATAATCTTGTGGCAGTATATTTAAAATATGACTTTTGGCATATGACCGCAATGGCTGGCTTTTTTCAACATTTACGGCCGTATACTGGCAATAATGAAACAAATGTTGTCCATCAAGTGGTCACTCATATTGGACTTAACGGCGAAGACTAGCGATATGACATATTCCTTTAGAAACTAGTCCAACGGTATTAAATCGCACGATCTTGGCGGCGAATTCACGGTTGCAAAACATGAAACTGTGCAAATAGCAAATGCTTTTTTAATAAATCAAGAGCAGCTATATGATACGTTGGGCCACGTTGTCAAAACCACAGCTCCTACACTTCATGGTTATTTATTTAATTGAAAGAAAAAGTCAGTATTCATGTCTCCATAATGATTATCGTTGACTGTAACGTTTTGATCCTCAAGGTTTTTAAAGCGGTACGAATCAATGATTCTTGCAACCCATAAAGCACTCCAAACAGTCAATTTCTCTGTATGGAAAGGTGTCATAACACACACTTGAGGAGGATTATCATCAATTCGATTGAGGTAGTTCATTGTTTATTGACGTATCCTGGCAGTCTGGTTTTAGACGCAATTTGAAGACAGACAGTTCAGACATCAATGTATTCATGTTAAAAGGCCAAACCAAGCTAAACATAAATCGCTTGGCAGCTGACAAAATCGCCTGCAGTTAAATAACTGTTGCTAACTAAAATATTGATACCTCTATAAAAACATCCTATATAAATATATAAATATATTTTTAATCATAAAATTTAATTGAAAATATTTAAACTATTTTTAAAACTCATTAAATATTAAATATATTTATATTATGCCGCACTTGTGCTACGTTGCTTCCCTCTAACAAGTTGTTTACGTCATTATGCCATTTTACTGCAATTTGTATTTTATTATTTTGCGTATCCACATAATTTTCCATTTTTTGTTGTTGTTGTTTTCTTTTTTTTTTTTGTTGCATTTTATCCACTTGAAGTTTTCAAGTTGAAAACGTTCACGTTTAACTGCATTAAATAAACATTATTTATAGCCATTAAGACCGACCAACAGCATTAAGAACAGCAACAAACAGTGGAATTTTAATAAAATGTTACAACTAAACAATTTGACATTGAAGGTAAAAAAAAATCATTAAGATTTGCTTTTCTCACTAAAAAATACCTTTTTAATAGAGCGGTACTAAAAAGGCAAAAGGCACTTTCGAAATTCAAAATTTTTTAAATCTTCGAAATTATTAAAACCGGTTAGCAGGACTCATATGCAGATATGGTGATGGGCTTGTGATTAAAACTATAAAGTTTGTGTAAGTTATGGGATTTCTGCAAAGTGAAAAGCTGAACTTGAAATTAGTTAAAACCAGTTCGTTTTAAAATATATCGAGTTTGGTTCAAGTACTACAGGATGTCCGCGGGGAGGTACACTACTTTGTTTGTTTATAGTTTTTGACTAAATAAAAGAGAAAGGATCTTAAATTAATCAATGTTAAATTTAATGTCGGCACTTATGTATGGAATACAATATCAGATTAATGTCCGCCTCAGAAATGCGAGCCCTTTTGAGTTCACTTTTCATTACATTCTCACACATTTCAGGCGCTATTTCATTAATTTGTTTAAGTTGCTCAAGCGTTTCTAGTTTGTTTGCATAAACCTTGCTTTTCAGATACCCCCACAAAAAGAACATCGGAGCAGTCAAATCAGGCGTCCGTGGAGGCCAATCAACATCATCATTTCCTGAAATAACTCGTTGTGGAAAAAGGTTTCGCAGTATATTCCATTGTAATCCTGGCTATATGCGATGTGATACCGTCTTGTTGATACCACATGTTAGTCAAGGCCAAAACATGCAGTTGTGGCGTTAAAAAGTTTTCAATCATATTAAAATATCGCTCCCCGTTCCCATTTATCGTTACGCCGTTTGTATTTTCAAAGATGATTTCTCTTGACCAAATTCCACAGCAGACTGTCGCTTTTAATGGATGCAAAAGTGACTATTAAATAATTTGAGGGTTTCCCATTTTCTAGAACCGACTATTCTATTTATTCACTTATCCACTCAAATTAAAATGTGCCTCGTCACTCATTGTGATTATTTCATTAAAATCGGCATTGTCATCGACGAGCTGTAACATCCTATTGGCATATGAACAGCGGCGTAAATGATCTTGTGGAACAAGCTCATGTGTCAACCGAATCTTATACGGAAACAAATGCAAATCCTTTTGCAAAATTGCGGCCAAATTTGTTCTTTAAAGACCCGTCGAATTTTACTGGTGAACCGTTGAACAGTAGTAATGTTTTCTTGGACAGCAGTAATGTTTTCAGCCGATCTGGCAGTACGTTGTGGTTTAAGCTTGGACCTATCACTTACAGACCCTCTTCCTTCGAAATCATTTACTACACGATAAATAGTGCATTTTGTTGGCATGTTGTTTCTCCCAAAAAAAATCACGTAACTTTCTCATCGTCACCGTAATCGATAATTGATTTTGATAAAATGTTTTAACGATTAAAACAGTTTGGTTTATCGAATATTTTTCCGTAATAAATTTGCCACGTATCTACTTCATGAATATCAAATATGAAGTGTCAAGTCTAATGTTAACCAAAATGGCGGGAAAACAAAATAGTATATCTACCCGGCGGACATCCTGTCTATAGGTTAAGCGAATATATAGGGATAAGAAATTACACGTCAGATAAATTTCGTATCAATAACTGAATTATTTGGGTGTCTATGCAACTTGGAACCCTAAATGTCACTTATGTGAACATTAGCCAATTATGACCATAAAATATTATTTATTATCGTAATGCATTAAACGCACGGTGACTTCATTCTTCAGCTCATTTTCGAAAAAATATGTCTTAATGATGCTGCCTGACTACAAATCGCACCATACGTTGTCACTTTTTTTGGATATAATGGCTTCTCAAAGACTGGGGATTTTGTGAGCCAAAAATGCATTTACATGAGCACCGAATTAAAAAAGAGCCTCGATTTTGTTGAAAAATGCTTTGTTTTCATTTAAATTTTCCAACAGCCAATTCGCAAACTTTCAAAGCATACAAATGTCGGTCGGCCTTTATTCTTGAACCGGTTGAACTTTACAAACATGAAGATGAAGATCTTTATACAAAACGCCTCTAAAAAATGTTCAATTGCTCCGAACGTCGACGAGTTGGTGTTCCAGGCTAATTCTCAACACTTTGCTGCACAGCGCTATTGTATACTTTTTGCTCCCTCAACAATGTATCTCAATAATACTTAAAAAAAAAATACTACTTTTAAAAGTACTTTATTACTCCCGAGTTTACTATGAGTACTATATAGGGATAATATATATATAAGATGATTCAAAAATTTTTAGGCTATTGGGTACTTTTTTCTCTCTTTTAATATTGTATCTCAATAATACTTGAAACAAAAATACTACTTCTAAAGGTACTTTATTATTCACAGGTTTAGTACGAGTTCTATATAGGGATAAAATATATAAAACGATGCAAAAATTTGTATGCTATTGGGTACTCTTTGCTATCTCAATATTCTATCTCAATACTACTTTCTAAAAAATACTACTTATAATTCACAGGTTTAGCACGAGTACTATATATGGATAAGATATATAGATGATGCAAGAATTTGTATGCTATTCGGTATTTTTTTTTCTGCCTTAAAATTGCATCTCAATAAAACTTTTTAAAAAAATATTACTTTAAAAAGTACTTATTATTAGTACGAGTACTATATAGAGATAAAATATATAAAACGATGCAAAATTTGTATGCTATTGGGTATTTTTTGCTCTCTTTTAATATTGTATCTCAAAACTACTTTTCAAAAAAATACTACTTCTAAAGCTACTTTATTATTCACAGTACTTTACTACTGCTACTAACTATACTATTTATAAAAAATACTAACTTTTTAAATCACCTTTTTTTAATATTAGTTCAGCATAATATTTTTTGTGAAATGACTGATTTACACGCAGTTTTTAGAAAAACTAGTTTTCTTTACAAATTTTGCTTTTAAAAAAATATTAGTTTGGAAAAATTACTACGGTCTTGAATAAGTCCGTTTTTAAATACTATTTCAGGATAGTTGTTTTTATGAAAGAACTGCTTTATATACACATTATTGTTAAAAATTGTCTGGTTTAAAAGGTATACTTTTAAAAAATACCACTTTTTTTTTAAATAAGTATTTTTAAAAAATGCCGCTTTTTTAAAAACATTATTTTTTTTAAATTTTATTTAAGAATACTATTTTAGGAAAAATGACGCCTATATAACCAAATACCTTATTTTCAAAAATATTTTATAATGTATAAAACATTTTATGAAATGACTGCTTTAAACACATTTTTTAAGTTGTCTCGCTTAAATAAGTATAATTTTAAAAATACAATACTTTTTACAAAATATTAATTTTAAAAAAATAGTGCTTTTTTTAGAAAATATTTTTTTTTGAATTGTTATTTAAGAGTACTTTTTTTTGAAGAAAAAAACTTTATTTTCAAAATTGTTGCTCTTTTCGAAAGTATACTATTTTTTCTAAATTTAAAAAAAAATTGTTTAAATATGCCAAGTAGTCGATAAAAATATTTAAAATAGATACAATTAAAACTGTTTTTCTTTTTAAAAAATCAGAAAATTTTAAAAAATTCTTGTTTTAAGAATATACTACTATTTTGCCATAACCTCAAAAAAAAAAAAATTATAGAAATGTTTATAAATTTATTTCGCAAACTGTTTAACTAATTTAATTAAGTTTTTATAACCACATGCTTTATGTTTTTGTAATAAATAATTGCTTGTTCTAACCTATTTTTAATATTTAGTATTTTTGTTTTCAAAAAGTCTATTTCTGAAAAAGGTACCAATTTTCTTTGCTTAACCCTAATCTACTTATATAAATCACTTTCTTTTCTATTTAAGGTTAAAAACAAAATAAAAGTAACAGTTGAAAAAAAGTGGATAGAAAATCATACAATAGTAAATAAATAATAATAACCAAGCGACCAAAGTGTACAGAATATAAACAAAACGGCAACACGAGCAAAACATAAAAAGAGAAAATATTTTTCCATTTAAGTAAAGGTCGTTATTTATTGATTTTTTAATTAAAAGTAAACTCATACAAAAGCAAACAGCAACACAAATAAACAGACAACAACTTTAAACAGTTACTACAACAACAACTATGAACTTTTATACAAAAGTACATAAGTATATTTAAGAACATATTTAATGTCTCATGCCTTTTTAAGTGGCAAAAAGTACCAGAAGACATGATAAGGACGTTGATGTTGATGACAACGATGAATAGTAGAAAAATGAAGTGTACATAAACATGATAGTAATAACAAGAATAACAAATAACCAAAAGTGCAAACCTAAGGAAAATAAAATATAACAAATTTAAACAAACAATCAAACAAACTAGTTAGACGAATGAAGAGGAAAATTAAAATTAGAAAACAAGTAAAAGTTAAAACTCGTGTTTGTTGAGACCGAAACAAACAAAATTGTCAGTAGTCTAAAGCAAAAGGTTTTAAAGAAATGTAGAGGGTTTCGAAAAGTTTAGTAAAGGATATTTTTATAGAGGTATAAAAATAAAAGTTGGCAACACTTTTTTAGCTGGCGGCCATTTTTCTTCCGCTCAGACCAGTACTCAGGGGATAACGCCTACTCATGCAGTACATTGTACCAGAACTAGGAAAATAGGAGGAGAAAAGAAAAAGTTATGTTTTTTCCTACAGTTTTCCCACATTAAAAGTGACACTAAAGACCTCTGGAGGAAGTCAGTTATTTAGTTTGGTTTGGCATTTCAACATGAATAGGCAAAATCCGATTTTACTAAGCGACTTTTGTTTAGTGATGAAACTCGCTTTCGTTTGAATACTTGATGAACAATTGAAATGTATTTTATAAGAAAGAAATATGTTAAAAAAGTAGTAAAAATTACAGTAATATCACATATACTATTTGATACTATTTTTGTTTTTTAAATAATACAATATTTCCTTACTAATATTTTTTTCCAAAAACCCAAAACCCATTTAAAAAAAAATTGGTATTTTGAAAGTAGTAGTATTTCATAAAAATGTCAAGGTTCATTAACCTAAGGAAGTTTCCTTTTAATCCTTAAACGTAGATCTTAAAATATTATTTGTATTTATTTTCTAACGAGAGCATTTCCTTATTTTTTTTTTTTTTACAAAAAGTAGTAAAATTTTTTTACAAAGGTAGTATTTTTTATAGTAGTCACATTTGAATAAATTGATGAAAATTTTACTTTCAGTTTCTATTAGATGATAATTAATATGTCAGTAATGCAAGATATATTTATTTTGAATTAAAACCATAATATATTTTTAGAAGGTAGTAGAATAACAAATTTAGCAGATTCGCTAAGCATTTTCTTAGTTATACATATGAAAATTTTTTAAAAATAATTACGAATTTTTTAAAAGGGAAAGTTTCCATTTTTAGAAAAGGTAGTATTTTTTAAGAAGGTAGTATTATTTTTAAGTAGTCACTTTTGATTTATTTATTAATCAATGTTTTTCGTTTAGTGTCTAATAGGAGATCTCAAAATAATATTTATTATTTTTTCTTTTACAACGTGACATATGTTGAAAAGGTAGTAGCATTAACTACTATTATTTTGTTAGTTATTTACATGAAAATATTTGAAAAATAATTTTAAAATTTGTGAAAAGGAACTTTTGAAAGAATAGGGTTAAAAGTTCCCATTTTTAAAAAAGGTAGTATTTTTTTAAGAAGGTAGTATTATTTTTAAGTAGTCACTTTTGACCTAATTAATAATTTTTTTTCAGTGTCTAATAAAAGATGGAAATATAATATTTAGTGCTTTTTTTTCTATGTTGAAAATGTAATAGCATTAACTACTACTATTTTGTGAGTTATTTACATGAAAATATTTCAAAAATAATTTAAAATTTTTTAAAAGGAAATTTGAGGATAAAAGTTTCCATTTAAAAAATATATAGTATTTTTTTTTTAAAAAGGTAGTAGTTTTTAATATAATATGCCAAAATAATATTTAGAATTTTTTTTCTAAAAAGTGATATATATTGAAAAGGCAGTAAAATCTTTTCTTACTATTTCACTGGTTATATTTTTAAAAAGGGTTTTTAAAAGGGTTAAAAGTTTCCATTTTTAAAAAAGGTAGTATTTTTTTAAAGAGGTAGTATTATTTTTAAGCAATTACTTTTGATTTAAATAATAAATATTTTTCCTTCAGTTTATAGAAGATGCCAAAATAATATTTAGATTTTTTTTTAAAGTGACATAATTACAAAAGGTAGTAAAATTTTTACTTACTATTTCGTTGGTTATTCACATTAAAATATTTTAGAAATAAATATGAAATTTCTTTAAAAGACGTTTTTAAAGGATAGGGATTAATATTTTCAATTTAAGAAAAGGTAGTATTTTAAGTTATATATTTAAGTATTCACTTTTGATTTAATTAATAAACATTTTTGATAAGTGTCTAATAGAAGATGCCAAAATAATATTTAGAATTAATTTTTTTTAAAAGAAACATGTGTTGAAAAGGTAGTAGAATTAGCTACTACTGTTTTGTACATTATTTTTATGAAAATATTTAAAAATAATTATGAAATTTATTACAAGGACTTTTAAAAGACATATGTTACAAAAGGTAGTAAAATTTTTTCTTGAAAGGCATGAAAATATTTAAAAAATAATTATGAAATTTTTTAAAAGGCTTTTCAAAAAGGATAGGGATTTATATTTCCATTTTAACAAAAGGTAGTAATTTTTAAGATATTAATAGAAGATGCCAAAATAATATTTAGAATCTATTTTCTAAAAGATAACATGTGTTGAAAAGGTAGTAGAAGTAACTACTACCATTTTGTAAATTATTTTTATGAAAATATTTTAAAAATAATTATGAAATTTTTTAAAAGTAATTTTTAAAAGACTAGAAATAAAAGTTTTCATTTAAAAATAAATATAGTATTTTTTTGAAAAAGGTAGTATTATTTTTAGTCACTTTCAACTTAATTAATAAAAATTGTTGTTAAATGTCTAAGAGAAGATGCCAAAATAATATTTAGAATTTATTTTCTAAAAAGTATGATATGTTAAAAAGGTAGTAGAATTAACTACTATCATGTTATTAGTTATTTATATGGAAATATTTTAAAAATAATTTTAAAGTTTTTGAAACGAAACAAACTCGTTTCTTAAGAAAGGTAGTAGTTTTTTTAAAAATAAGTAGTAGATAGTTAAAAACCATAAATATTTTTTTTTTAATTTCTATAAATTTTAAAATATGTCATATAAATAATTCACTTAGTTTTCCATACTATTTTTCTAAAAAGTATTATATTTTGAAAAAAAAGTAGTATAAATAAATCATTGTGAGCTCTACTTAATATTCTGGCAAGGTTTTTTATTTATTGTTTATTAGTAAGAAATCCTTAAAATATCTGCCAATAATTTATAACCTTAAAAGGAATTTTTTGATTTAATTGGCCCTGACGTCACCAACTAAAGGACAAATTTGGTAGACTTTCATTTTCTTTGAAATATATATTCTTGTTGTTGTTAAGAAAATAATCTAGATTTTTCAATAACACAATTTTATAAATATGTTGGTTTACTTAAGTGTTATTCCCTTTAAGCAAAGTGTATGTTCTCCATAGTTGTTTTGTGGGAAAGTTGGCGTATTTGTGAGTGTGTGTGCGATTGTTTGTTTGCTTGTGTATTTGCATTTTCTTTTTTTTGTTATTTTAGCATGTAATTTTTTTGGCAAGTTACTTTTTTTGTTTGTTAGTCATTTTTCTGTCTTTCTTTCCAACCAATTCTTTTTTCATTAAATTGTTTATTTTTCATTTAAAATTACAACAAAGAATTACATATTTGACCAACAGCTAGTCTATTCATCAGCCCAAATTGTTTGTTTAATAGCGTCTTTGTTTGTATCTTGATTGGGCTGGTGATTTGTGGTTTCATTATAGTTTTCAATTTTCATAATTACAAATATTTGGTTGGTTCGTTTTCCTAAGTTTTCTTCTCTCCAACATTTTGATGAATTCTTATATTCGTTTTAGTAACGAGGGTTGCACAAGGCAAAACGAAAGTTGAAAAAATATTACTACAAATAACATTATGAGACTTGAGTTCTCCTATGTGTGCCATAAGTTTATTTTTTATTAGAAAGAAGAAATCAAATTGTAGTTCAAGAGCCACTTTTCATATTGCAGAATTAAATCGTGGATGTGTAAGCTAAAATCGAAATATAAAACTTTGAATTGGACCAAGACAAAGAGCAATTTTCAAACAGACAAGATATTTATATTTGAAAGATAACCTTCTGGCATTATAATTTAAATATTAAATTTGGCACGTGACCAAGGTTCAGTTTTCAAAGACTTTTTCCAATATTTGTGGTCGTATATCGGTAATAATACCGCGAGTATTGTTCTGTAAGTGGTCATTCGTTTCAAACTTATTGGGGTAGGCTAATGACTTCACATATCTGTAGAGTAAATATTTTAGCGGCTTTAAATCGCACGATCTTAGAGACTAATTCACGGCTCGAAATATGAAACTATGCGGTTACCAAACGTATGATGCCATAAATTCGTTGTGGCACGACAATATGTGAGACATGAGTGGTAAGATTTACATCGATATCTAGCCGTATATGCCGTAACTCGACGGTGAATCAAACCACTTGGGTGATAATTAGCGTGCACTCATGCCCTAAGAAGTCGAGGACATAATTCGAAGCAGCAAGTCATTCCTAGATGCAATTTCGGTAGTTTCTGGTCAAGAACACATGATAGGCATGCTCACTGAATCCGGTAGAGGTGAGATGATCCTGGCCCTTAATTAAAATTCATGAGGGCCTGCGAAACCACAACCACCACGATGCTCCCAAAGGGCCAATTTCAATAATCAGTCAGAGAACAGCTAAAAGGCTAAAAAGACAAATAGCAGAACTCTGGGGCTTTACTGATTCCCGTGGATCCGGATAATTCGCCCTTTGTTCTTAGTAGAGTGGATGATCATTTCATGAGGGCCGCGAAACCGACTCTCCCGAAGGACCAACCTCAATAATACCTCAGAAAACAGCCAAATGGCTAAAAAGCTGAACTCTGGGGTTTACTGATTCCCGTGGTAATAACGCGAAATTGTCCAGTTGGCTCCCTGCTAGCCGTTAGGGAATTGGACTTCCTTTTAATGACGGTGAGATATCGTCAAAATATATAAATGTGCCCCCGGGAGGGAATACGTGAGACATATTACATCGTCTAGTTGAAGCAACAGCTCCTGCATATCATGATTTTTCATCTGACGATCAAAAACTGGTCAACATCGTATGTAACGGTGACTTCGGGATTATCAGTTCTCCAATGAGGCATAGTTTAATCGATAAAAAAAAATTCCCTTATGAAACTTGGGCTCAACGACAATCCAGTTTGGCTTTGAACCACAGCCACAACGTTATACCAATATCCCAAACAGAGCCTACGGACTACCAGTTCCTATTGCACTAGTGACACTACTAGTCGGACTTCGAAAGGCAAAGCGACTAGCGCCGCCAGCTACGTGTCACGGTGAGAAGGTAAACACCGAAACTGTGTGCCTCCAGGGGTAAGAGCTTAAACTTACAATCCAAACATAGAACAGCACCTGGGGACTAAGGGCTTCTGTGTTCTGTCCGATTCTTCCAGTTTCAGAGTCCTGCTAGGCAAGGCGACTGCCGCCGCATTTTACCCCCAGAAGCTAGATGTCACGGTGAGAAGGTGTTCACCAATACTGTGTGCCTCCAGGGGTACGCATACATAGAATCCAGAAAATGTAGTTTAAATCTATTGCCAGCTATGGTAGTGATTTCATTAAGCTGAAATGATAATGCTGGCTGAAGTGTCAGGAAATAAAAGATCTCTTTAATTCTCTGTTTCCCTGAGGTTCCTGTTTCCTTTAGTCTTTGAAACTATAGCAACTGTCTACGAAAGTTTGGGATTTATAGTTGTTCATTATAAAAGCTTAAACTAACAATCCAAATATAGAATCTTTGACTCACAGATGTCCGAAAAGTTGACGATCTTTACCAGGAAATGGAGTTTAAATCTATTGCCAGCTATGGCAGTGATTTCATTAAGTTGAAATGATAACGCTGGCTGAAGTATCATGAAATGACAGATCTCTTTAACTCTCTGTTTCCCTGAGGTTCCTTCTTGCTTTAGACTTTAAGACAGTAGTCGATTGAATTTATAGTTGCTCAATGTAACTGGAAAAATAATTCTAATTTGTATTATTTATAACTACGATCTTGCAATAAAGAAGAAGAATAGAATACAAATGATTGATGGTAAAGTAAATTTCCACCATGTAGAGCTAGAAATAACCTGGATTTAGAAAGATTAAATGATTTCCAGTTAGGAAAATTTGAACGGATCTCGTATAATAATGTAAAGAAATGTTAATGTCTAACTAAAAAGAAGGAAATAATAACCGATTTTCTATTAAGGTTAATGTGTAAAACGTGCCTTTCAAGAAACATTTTAGTTTAAAGAGTTTGCAAATTATTTATTTAAAATAAATAAAAAATTTACATTTATTTTAATAAAATTCAACATTTTATTTAAGATGACCTTAAAGTTAAAAACCAAAAAAGAGACAACAAACAATATAATTAACAATATAACACAACCAACCCTTAGCAATTAACTCTGGGCTTTAGTGTTAATATTGAATTATGATTTTAATGTGAACCTTTGGATTATCTTGGTCTTTGTAGTTAAAACAATAAATGCCTGGCTGAGCTTCTCAAAGAAATTCAAACCATTTGGGATTCGACATAAACTGTTCACCGTACTTTTACTATTTCATCTACGCCTTAGAGAGTACAACAAACAAGTTAACGATCAAAAGTTATTGCACCAATTTTTTACATCTCTACTAATTTTGTTTACATTACTGTTTAATTTATTTTCAACGGGGTTTTCAAAAAGAAGTTTGTTTTTCAATTGTCCCAATACCAACAACATGATAATGTTGACATTTAGTTTTTTGTCGTATTCGTAGTAGATGTTATTGTTACACCGAATTCAATTTAGCACGAAAATCGCATTAAAGTAATTCAAATCCACTGTGATAATAGTGGTTCTGTTAAAGTTACGTTTCGTAAAATTTGTAAAATCGGACCACTATTAAGAATTTGATCATTAAATTTAAGTCGACAGGCTCGATACAAAATGTGCGACCACCAACGTATGTTTCACTGAGTAGTTCAACTGAAAAGATCGCAGCCGTGAACCACAGTTTTGATGCAGATTCAAATTTGTCAATTCCTCGATGTTCTCAAAAATTGGGGAAATCACATGACTAATTTTGCGAAAGGATTTGACTTTGAAGCCTTACAAGGTTTAACTGGTGCATTAATTGAAGCCTACCGACAATTCATATCGCCGTAGATTCGCTCAATTCATTAAGGCACAATCGGCTGATATCAACAAGCAAAATTGCCGCATTTAGGCTTCTGAAAATCCTAGATTATTCAGAAGCCTTTGCATACTCAACATATCACTGTAGGGCGTGCTTCCCCCCAGGGGCATATAAATATGGTCATTATAGAATTCCACTATCTAGACACAGTGCAACTGGGGAAGAGGTGAGCCCAGTCCCCTGAAGACAGACAGGGAGGCAACTGGAGGCTCCACTTTATTTCCACGGGTATCAGTGAGCCCCAGAGTTCATTATTTGTCTCTTTAGACATATAATAGTTCTCTGCCTGATCATTGAGGTTGGCCCCTATATGGGAGTTACGTGGTGGTTGTGGTTTCACGGCCCCATAACAGTATAACGGTCTTTATGGTGGCCAGGATCATCTCACTGATAACGACACGCAAAGTGAATGATCCAGTCCAGTGAGCGTCCTAGACATGTGTTCTGGACAGAAGTTGAAAGTCTCCAACTCTTTAGCAAGGTGTGATGGTTTGCAGCCCTGCCCTGGAATCATTAAAGTTGCAACTAGGTGGTTCTGTTGCTTAGAATTATGTCTTCGGCTTCCTAGGACGCATTTATGACGTTCCAAATTATATAACTGTGGTTTGTCCAACATCTGATTAAGGCTACATAACCAGGTGCGGATGTAAAACGATTCACACTATCTGTACGGTGTGCTCGGTCTTTATAGAATAGTTGACTATCTATACCTGTGCTGCGGGGGGTATAAGGGAGCCCAGTCCCTTGAAGGTAGCAGGGGTCAACTGGAAGCTCCACGTTATTTCCACGGAAATCAGTAGCCCGCAGAGTTTCCGCTATTTGTTTCTTTAGGCTTTAAGCTGTTTCTCTGACTGATTATTGAGGTTGGCCCCTCGGGAGAATCGTGGTGGCTGTGGTTTCAAGGTCCCATACAGGTCTGTTTTTATGGTGGCCAGGATCATCTCACCTTTAATAACACCTACCTGATCCAGTGAGCATGCTAGTCATGTGTTCTGGACAGGAGTTGGATAGTCTCCAGCTTTTTAGCAAGGAGTAGTGATTTGCAGCCCTGCTCTGGAACCGCTGAAATTGCAACTAGGAAAGACCTGTTGCTAGAATTAGTCTTCGCCTTCCTAGGACATGAATGACGTTGCTTGTCATTCACAGTGGTCTGATTAAGGCCCACGGCCAGGTGCAAATTTCGTCATGAAATTTTGGAATGAAAAATTATATCTAGCAAATGTCCATCACGACCAATTGCCCTCCTATTTCGTTAATCACATACAAGACTTTGAGTTTTAATTCTAAAATCGATTCGATTGGCAGTGGTGCTAGCACCCACGATCTGGCTGGCCACTCAACTGCTGATTATCGTGAAATTATGCGATCGGAAAATTTGGTTTGAAGAAAATTTATCTTTTCGGTGGCTATACGACATGGCGGTACTATTTCGCTAATCACATCACGGATTTTGAGTTTTAAGGCTAAAATCGATTCGTTAGCATAGTCCCACAAAACATAATCTAATGGTGTAAGAAACCATGATCTGGCTATTCACTTAACTGCTGATTGTTGTGCAATTATACAATCGTATAATGTGGTTTGCAATAAATTGATTGTTCCATTGGCTGTGTTAAATGTGACACCGTCCTGTTGAAGCCACATGTCAGTGACATCCACATTTCAATAACAGGCCAAATTGAGTAGTTAGCATCTCGTGTTAGCGTAATCCAATAACCGTTTCCTCATTTCCAGCCTCTTCCTCAAAGAAAAACGGACCAATTACACTTGCAGACCATATAGCACCCCGTACATTTCGTGATAAGATTGTCAGCTTGGTCGTGATGGACATTTGCTAGATATCATTTTTCATTCCAAAATTTTATGCTGAAATTTTCTCTTCGTAATACAATAAAAATTTAAATCATCTTAATTTAAATTTTTGTTTTATTTTTCTTAGAAAACAAACTTCTTATTGAAAAACCCTTTATAAACAAATATAAACTGAATTTATTATGAGGCTATCCCTAACTTGTATGCCGTTAAAACAAAAATATTTTTATTATTTTTTGTTTGACTTGTTTCTTTGAAGCGTGTGTGGGTTTTTGGGTTGCCTTTTGTAGACATTCCATCTTCCAAAAATAAAGATGGTTGACAAAAATGAAAAGGGTTTGTCAGTTTGAAAATTCCTATAAAAAGATCTTGTTAGCAAAAGGCTTAAAATTACTTACGTCTGCTTTTTTGCACTGTCATCAATTTGAAAGGGGATAAACGCATCATTAGACTAATAATTTATCGCTGTTTGTTGATCAAAGTGTAGGAACATAATAAAATTAAAAACAAAATAATAGTGTAAAAGACAAACAAATAGTTTTTATAATTTAAGGGTACTTTTGTCTTTTTTAAAACCTGCAAATGACCCCTTTTCAGGCTTTACAAATACCGTCTTGTCTACCTTTTTCAGCATATCCGACAAAGAAAAGAGAGAAAGAGGTGTCACAGTATTTTATAGGCTGAAATTTATAAAATGCCAGCTGACAGGACAATCTACCTAACACTATTTATACTAACGGATATAATACTAATTCTCCAGTATTATCTAGAAACGCAGTTTTAAAATGATGTCATCGCAACAAAAGTGCTCGCTGATCATGCTGAACAAACAGCCAGCAACGATGACTTTTACTGAGGGAAATGACAACAGCAATTCATAAGTTCATATCCGAGCAGAGCTTTGAATAGAAAGAAATTTAATTCTTGCCACGGAGGATAAACTTAAAAGGTCAATGTAAAACAGTAGTTTAAATATCTCGTAGTAGACGTGCTTTACCAATAAAAATAAAAGAACCCAAAACTGGAACAAATACAACCCGTCCAGTTTAATAGATTCTAAATATCAAAATTGCACGAATTTTAGTGAACGACGAACAAGGATTAATGAGACAGCAATGCAACAGCAGTTGCAATCATTGAGCAAAATCAGTACGCAGAGACGACATGAAATCAAGCGCCTCAGGTCGAAAATATCCGTTTCTTGTGCAGCATTACTACATGCACTTTTAGGAAAAGCGGTCGCCAAATATGAGTCCATTGTAAAAGATCACATATAGCAAATCTATACGACGTCCGTATATTAAGTTATGAGGCTGATTATATAAATTAATTTTTTTGCAAATAAAATTAAAATTTTATATTATCGCCCTCAAAATAACTTCCTTCTGAAGTCAGAAAATGTTGGAGACGCGTCTTTCACTCCTCATAGCAGCGCTGGTACTTCGGTAGCGAAATAGCCTTCAGCTGGTTTGCAGTAGCCATTTGAATGTTTTCCGATTCTCCTAAAAATTACTTCCGTTCAGATGCTTTTCCAACTTCGGGAAGAGTAAAAAATATCACATGAACTTAAGTCAGGCAAACATGGAGGCTGATGAGCTACAGAAATGTTTTATACTGGCCAAAAATTCATATAATGAAATTACTGTGTGACAAGAAGTATTACTGTGATGCAACACCCATTTCTTCTTGATATTTAGTCTCACACATATGGCCGTTTTTTCGAAATCTTTCAAGAACCTCCCGGTAAAAAAAAATTGATGACTGTTTGTCATTGAGGTACAAAAGTGTCAA
Source organism: Trichopoda pennipes (assembly GCA_030448955.1). Lineage (NCBI taxonomy): Eukaryota > Metazoa > Arthropoda > Insecta > Diptera > Tachinidae > Trichopoda > Trichopoda pennipes. The sequence goes on along the minus strand of JASKUP010000056.1, from coordinate 9,549,713 downwards.
TGCCCTTTGTGAACGAGTCTTTGGATATCGAAAGAAAAAATCAGCAAGTATTTGAAATTACTTCCGTTCAGATGCTTTTCCAACTTCGGGAAGAGTAAAAAATATCACATGAACTTAAGTCAGGCAAACATGGAGGCTGATGAGCTACAGAAATGTTTTATACTGGCCAAAAATTCATATAATGAAATTACTGTGTGACAAGAAGTATTACTGTGATGCAACACCCATTTCTTCTTGATATTTAGTCTCACACATATGGCCGTTTTTTCGAAATCTTTCAAGAACCTCCCGGTAAAAAAAAATTGATGACTGTTTGTCATTGAGGTACAAAAGTGTCAATGCCCTTTGTGAACGAGTCTTTGGATATCGAAAGAAAAAATCAGCAAGTATTTGATCTTGGACTTTGCCATCCTTTCCTTTTTGAGACTAAGATAGGTTGAAGTGTGCCACTCCAAACTCTGGTGCCTGGTTTCTGTATCGTATTCAAACACTCAAGACTCGTCACCATGTAATGACACGTTTTAGAAAATGGGGGTTAATTTCAATCGAAAGCAAAAAAATTAAAGTACCTTTCCTCTCTGACCTTTTTTTGGTCTTGCGAAAAGTTTTTTGGAACCGATTTTAAACAGATTTTTCTCATGTCCAATTCATTGGTCAAAACCTGATAGTGTTAGTCAAATTTACCTCTTCTCCGATCATTCTGACTGTTAACTGACGATCTGAAGGCACAAGATCTTGGGTTCTGTCGACACTTTTATGGGTTCTTGAGGATAAAAGCCTTCCGCTTCGTGGTTCATCTTCAATCAATTCTCCTTTTGAAAATGTCTTAATCACCGAAGTGGTGGTTAAGATAGTGACGCAACATTATCTCCGTAGGCCTGCTGAGGTTGGGCAAAAAAATCGCTGCTAGCGACCAACAGACTCGAACGATGTGAAACCCGCACTGAAGGAAAACCTCATATTCATCAGACGCCCCTCCAAGCCCAGCGCCTGCAGTGTTGCCAGATCGAACATAACGACTTCGTACGTCATTGCACGGAACTTAGTAATGAATTACGTGATAAGATTATATCTGCGCCTAGCTATGGAGCCTTAATCAGACGGTGGTCATACCACTGTGAGTGAATAGTAGCGCCACTCACGCCCTAGGAGGCCGAAGTCTAATTCTAGCAACAGGTTCTTCCTAGTAGCAATTTCAATGATTCCAGAGTAGGGCTGCAAACCACCACTCCTTGCTGAAGAGTTGGAGACTATCCAACTCCTATCGGGAACACATGTCTAGCATGCTCGCTGGATCTGGATCATTTACCTGTGGGTGTAATTAATGACAAGATGATCCTGGCCACCATATTAAACAAAACCACCACGATACTCCCAAAAAGGGTCAACCTCAATAATCAGCCAGAGAACAGTTAATGTCTAAAGAGACAAATAGCTAAACTCTGCGAGCTCACTGATTCCCGTGGAAATAAGGTGGAGTTTCCAGTTGTAACCCTGCTGACTTCAGGGCACTGGGCTCCCTTATACCCCCAGTTGCACAGGTCTAGATAGTCGAAGTTCTTTAAAGACCTATAAATGTGCCCCCGGGGGGGACTAAGTAATGAATCAAAATGTTGACAATTATTTCCTATAATTGAGAACTATTGAGTATAATACAAAAGTTAACCCACCACCGGTAATCTTGGCTATCCGCCAGATTATATAACACACGAAAAGCATTAGAGACATTTAAATGTGTAGAAGATTTAATTCCTTTAAATTTGAAACCAAACTAAATTATTACGTGGCCTGTTCTGTTTCTTGTCGTACATATGTTCACTGTTACTGCAAATTTATTTCTTGTTTTACGGTGGTCAATATGACCACCGTAAAATACTCACACAATCACTCAATCTTTTAGTTGTGTGAGCAACATTTAAAATTCTTCTTGTTCTTGTGTGCGTCCATTAAACTCGTGTGATTAAAGTCAATAAACGAACATTGTAACGAATACAGAGTGAAAAGCTCGCCCATATTATAAACAATGATAACACTCATTCTAGGAGGTGGGAAGAAATGGAGGAGAGTGTAATGAAAGGAAATGGAGCAAGATTTTTATGTACGTTTTGTTTGTGTGTAAACGTGCAAGTATTTATGTTTTGTGTGACTGCTGCTGTTAAACATGTTAAATATCATTGTAAACAATAATGATCATGATGATGATGATCATTTTGCGTATACAAAGGGTGTTTTTAATAGAGCTATAGAACTTTGAAATTGAATAAAACAAAGATGTTTTTTTTTTTATTCGAAAGATAAATTTTCTGGCATTGTAATGTAAATATGACTTCTGGCATATGATCGCCACAGCTGGCCTGGAAGTAGCCTAATCTCCACGTCCTATTTTTTATGGATTTTTCCAAAATTTCTGGCCGAATATCGGCAATTACAAGGTGTGACTTCTGTCTAGCGGCGTTAGTTCTCACGATCTTGTAGGCGTATTCAAGTGTCCAAAATGTATAACTCTGAGGTTGCCAAAAGTTTCCTTCAATAAGTAAATTTTGACATGAACTGTGTGACATGTTGCTCCGTGTTGTTGAAACTACAGCATCTGACCATCATGGTTGTTCAAGGAATGATTGAAAAATTCAGTAATCGTGTCTATATAGCGGTCACCATTAGTTGTCACGTTTTGATTGGGATCGGTTTAATGGAATTAGGGACTACTGACTCCTCCAGGTCATAAAGCACACTAGACAGTTAGAGTTTTGGATGTAACAGTGTCTTAACACACATATGAGGATTACCATCCAAATATGGCAGTTTTATTCACGGACGCAAATCAGTATTGGACCCAAATTGCATAATTTGAAAGCGTTGTTCAGGCGTCAGTTGAAATGTGCAACCAAATTTAACATACATCTTTTAACAGCTGGCTGTCATTTAAAATGTGTTGTCAAGTTAAAATTATATACCTCTATAATAACACCCGTTAGTTATGGATAATCAAAGCAAAGAAGTTAAGAAGTTAAAAATGTTTTGAGGTGAAAAAGCCAACGAAATAATGAATAAGAATTATTTAAGCAAAAGTTTGCTTGTTTGTGTCCATAAAAAGAATTGTTCGTTTTGAATCGTCCTGTATTGCAAAAGGGAATTGCAAATTATGGAATTTATATAATATAATATTTCCCAATGGAAATATGAAATTTCTTTGAATGGTTTCTTTAAAGGAATTTCACAATGCCACTTCTATCTACGAAATCTAATTTAAGCCTTAAAGCAAAATCTTATTGTGCGTGTAAAACATTGTCTTCTATCAGTTAAAAAATTCTAACGCTGACGCAAATCGAAGTAGGGGGCGTAAATTTTCGAAATTGGTAAATCTGATTTTGACATTGCTTTATGAAATAAAGTTGGCTGCTTGTTTGTTTGTTTTTTTTTTCTTCTTGGAATTGTTTTTGTTATTGCTGAAAAGTGCTGATAATTTAGTTATTTTTAGATTAATGTAGCGATTTTATCTCTATTTTTTATTTTTATTTATGTGTTTTACTACAAACATTACGGTTGTAGAGGGTTGTTCAACAAGAAGTTTATTTTTTAAAACAAAATAAAACAAAAAATTTAGATTCAAATTTATATTGTATTACAGAGAGAAAAGTTCGGGAATTATGAATGAAAAATTATATCTGGCAAATGTCTACCATGACCGCGCTGCCACATATCGATTCTATTATCGAAGTTTTTAATCACTTTTTGGGAAAATGTCACCCTATTTCGTTAATCACATCACCGATTTTAAGTTTTAAGGCTAAAATCGATTCGATTGGTTCCATATAGACTCTGTCGTTAACATAACCCCCCAAAAAATAATCCAGTGATATAAGAACGATCTGGCTGGCCACTTAACTACTGATTGTCGTGAAATTATGCGATCGGAGAATTTTGATTTGCAATAAATTGATCGTTTCATAGGCTATGGAACATATGGCACCGTTCTGTAAAACCACATGTCAGTGATATTCACATCGTAAATAATAGGCCTAAATTGAGATATTAGCATTTCGCTATAGCGTGATCCATTGACCGCTACCGCATTTCTAGCCTGATATTCGAAAAAAACGTCCCAATCATACCGCTAGACTATATAGCGCATCATACAGTGACGTGTTTCACATGCTGCTGAACAATCGTTCTAGGATTTTCAGAATCCCAAATGCGGCAATTTCGATTTTTCACATACCCTGACAAATGAAAATGGGCTACGCCTGAAAAAATTATTTTATCAGCCGGTTATTCCTGAATGAATTGATCGAATATATGGCGAAATGAACGGTCGTTCGGATTTAATTTCCGCACTAGTTGAACCTTGTAAAGCTTTATAGTCAAATCCTTAAGCAAATTTCGCCACATGGTGACATAGTTTGACGTTTTCAACGTTGAGAACGTCGAGGAATTTACAAATTTGAATCTACTTCAACACTGTGCCTCCCGGCTGCGATGTTTTCAATTGAATGACTCGGTCGAACACGCTCTGCTGTTCGCACATTTTGTATCGAGCCTGTCGACTCAAATTAAACGATCAAATTCTTAATAGCGGTCTCAGAAGGACGAATATGTTGTCCGAAAATATCACGTATTTTACGAAATGTAACCACAAATTTCTTGGTGGATTTTAATAATTTTATTGGGATTTTCGTGCGAAATTTTGATTTCATAGTAGCAATTGCCAAGGCATCTCTTTTTTTTATTTTTTTTTATTTTAAAAAAGAAGTAGCACTTCAAGCAACAATGCCTATTTAGTCAAGTACCGTGCTACATTCTTTAGGTAAGGGGTAGAGAAGGGATGAAACAGGTGGTGAAAATAGAAGAGTTGTCAGAATTTAACTGTCGTATAAGACAGCACAGCGACCAGTGACGATGCCTTCAACACTGAGCAGGGCCACCGACAGCCAATTTTTATTTTTGTAGTGAAAAAAAACCAACGGCTTCGTTGGGAATCGAACCCACAACCCTTAAACTGACAAGCTAGTACACTACCTACTAGCCTACAGGGGCACCTCTACTCCAGGGGAAACATCTACTGCGAATACGTCAAAAAACTAAATGTCAAAACTATTGTGTTGTTGGTGCTGCCGCAGTTTAAAAGCAAACTTCTTGTTGAAAAATCCGAAATAATATTTTAGTGTCAAAGTTAGGCATCATGTAGCCTTGCGCTTAATGGAATAATTTAGGTTGTTCTCTTAAGAAATCAGTTACCATCGATAGAAATGATACTTTGCTTTATAGTTGACAGCAAGAAAATAACGAGACGTTGAATTTTATTTTGCTAAATTATTATTACCAGAGAGTCTTCTTTAGTCAGGTATAATAACAAGTCCCGCAGTAGTCACACACACGTTTACAGAAAAAACAGCATTGTCAATGCAAAAAGGGGAATATAAAGTCTTTACAGTCCGTAAGAAGTTGGTTAGCTTTAATCATGTTGATACTTTAGTTTCTGGAAAGTTGAAAAGGTGTCTTTTACTTCAATGCAAGCAATATTGCAAAACCCGGAAGTAGGAGTAGTATGAGGTACCTCTCTCTAAGAAGTCTCTTATTTATTAGCCGTCTATTGATAAGTTAGTTACTTCGCATTTAGTTACAATTTTTATAAATAGTCAACACCATTAGTACTTTATGGGAACCTCTATTGTAATGTTATCTATGTCTGCAATAGCGAAGCCTACTGCTCTTCTTAGGCATTTGCCGTAGTTTCTACAAAATAAAATGAAACCAGAAATAGCAAAAAAGGTTTTTGTGAGAATATTTCATGTTGTCCTTATAAGGACACCTTTTGTATTTAAGTTCATATTAAAATTTGTGAAAGTTGTTATTCACAATGACAAAATTAAAGAAATTAATTGTCAATACAATGAGTTGGTAACAAATTAAAAATTAAATATTTTGAGGGCATAAAAATTCAGAAGAGATGTTATTAAAATAAACTTGCAATATCCTCTTGAGTTTGTTGCTTAGTTGGGAATTTAAAATCCAAAACATGAAAATCTACGAAAATCTTCCTCATAAATAAAAACACGCTGAAGTATAAAAATTGAGATTAAACTTTTGCAACAATTTTTTTTTTGAAACTTAATTTTTCAACTTTACAAGTTGTGTTAATTTAAAATTCCATTTTGATTTTAATAAATTCAATAATTTCTGTAGGAAACTTAAAACTGTATATGACATAATATTTTTCAGTTTTATTTTTAGTTCATACTCTCTATTAATATTTACCCTTGTCAACACAAAATTTATACTTGTAAATACTTAAGCGCACAGCACAAACATACGCAACACAACAACAAGTTGGCAATTTGAATATGAACTACAAGATTATTTTGTTTTTCTCTACTCTATATGCAAAAGAAATTTAAAAAACAAATATCAGATATAAACGTATCACGTGTTTGCTTCAAGTATTTTCAAGTTGTTATTTTCTTCTTTATATATTTTGTTTTGTATATCATAAATGCTTTAACATATGCTTTTATAATGACGTCAGTTGCAGCTACATACATCATATAATAACACACAAATATTAACATACTGTCATGCATACGCACATCCACACATACACGCATTCATAAGCAAAAAACAAAATAAAAAGAATTTGCATAAATGCATATTAGAACATGCATCAGCATGCTCTACATACACTGGTGTCATCTTTCGTTAAGAAAACCTGAAATTCATATTGAAAGTTTTGTAAAAGCGGGTTGGAATTGTCGAGAAATAAATTCTTGGGAAAATATTTATCAGCTAATTTTTAGTGTCACCATAAAAGCAAATAAACACTAAATTATAATTTTGTTGCCAACTGTCTGCTGAACCCCTAAAGAACCCTTAGAATCAAAATAAACTCAGCCAGAAGACATTAAAAGTAAGAAATTATTATATTTAACTTTTAAAATATTTCATTTATCCGTAAACACTTTTGAGTGATTACATACTCGTTGGCTTTTTGAAGTTGCAGGGTATTTTGTTTGAAGTTAGCTTATTTATTCAATTTATTAAGTTTATTCAATTTTTTAAATTGTGTTTTGAAGACAGTCATCGTTTCTAATGTTATGCACAAATTAGTTTTCTACTCAATACTTTATTTAATATAGACAGCAGCATGCTCGATACTGCCCTATTTATTTTTAGGCGATTTAAAACGCTTAATTTGTTTAATTATGAAAAGGTCTATATATCTATATATAAAAATATATGAATATATAAATAAAATAAGTCGGGTTTTCCTTCCTGACGCTACAACTCCAGCAAAGAAAATTCAGGAAAAATTTCAAGAGAAAACAGGAAAAATCATTTTTCACATACAGCGCCATCTCTGAAATATAGAATGTACTGCAATGGCACCAGTACGTGGTGTGTGAGTATCCCTCACGAAAATAAGTACGTTTCATTTTAAATAGATGGCGCTGGTGCGTGATACATTGTTTGACAGCTACTCATGCGCATGTCAAATTGAGGTTAAAGTTATTCCTTTCCTAACAATTCAATTGAAAACCATCAAATGAATCAAGCGTATTGCGCAAATTTGTATTCAACTTCAACCGCAGGCATTTATCCTTAAGGTGGTAAGTTAAACTGTGTAAATTAGGTGGATCGTGCATTTGAGGTTAAATTCACCAGTCTGTCCATAGTCAAAAATGCCGAGAGGACGACGTGCGAACATCGGCCGCCGCACAAGACATGCAAGCCAGCAACAAATGTATTCACATAACTTAAGCGAAGAAAGACAAAATATAATAGACGAAAATACCCGATTGAGACAACGCGTGGGCACACGAAGAGCATTAGCATCATACAATCGCTTGGCATTCCAATATGATCCCACTGCGAACTACAGTGATTATGACAATTTATATATTGGACCAATGAAGATATTGCAATGTATTAAAGTTCAAAAGAGAAACGGCTGGATTGTGCTGGGCAAGTGGAAAATTTAAACTGGATCCATTACTTACACCACAGCCACTGAAACCATTGTTCGATGGAAACCATTGTCCCGATTCCAACCATTTTCTTTGAGTACAATAACTGCTTTCGCATGACTTGCTTTGGAGCTAATATCATTCGAGAAGGCGGCTTCATGCCGACTTGCACTCACACCAACACAATCAATTGCAGTACATAACAACTACGCATACACCACACACTATACCGTCACACGATCAGAAGTCACACCCTATTCTTCAAAAATAAATAAATTAATTATTCTCTCTTAATTGTTTGCCAACGTCAAATTAAAAAACAAACAATTTGGTTTACCAAAGAGCATTTCAATGAAACGGATAATTTGCGGAGACGTATGACGGTTCGATTCAGCATTTACTTTGGATTCACTTTCAGTTTTTACTTAGAGAAGTTCAACTAAATTCGACATCATTTTTGTAATCGAAATGAATTCATTACTGTTGTGCCATGAAATAAAATTTTTCCTTTTCAAATATAAAACAAAAAAAATAATTTTTCCTCATCTTTTAAACCCCAAACGAAATGTTACAAAAAACGAAGCCATCTGGTAGCGAAATGGAGTTCGCCGGCTAATTGGTGATTGGTTCTAAAATAATTGAAAAACACAAGAAAAAAGCGTGTTCTCCGTTTTTAAAGTCACTCGTAATATAACTAAACAATAGTATTGGTTTTGCCATTATTGCGGCTTAAAAACTTGATTGTTTAGTCAACTAGTAGACCAGCTCGCTGCTATGCTTATGTGATTATAATATCTGTCAAGGATAATATTCTTCTTTATATAATATTTGTCCTTAAATAATTCTTACTTCTAATTTGCTTTTCCAAAAATGCTTAGAAGTACTCTTAACAAATATTCTTATGCTAAGTGTGGGAAAATAATTTGAAAATATTGTTACGGTTGCGTCTAGCTTAAGTTTTAAAGGCAAATAATTAAGTAATAGAGTAAGCAACTGGGTATGTTGTAGTTTTCTAAAAAAAATTATGCACGCAGGGCAGCAACAACTTTCTGATTACAAACTGTGTAGAAATTATATACACGCAAAACAACAACAATTGGGTATGCTGTTTGTCGGCAGCACAGCAACAGCTGTTTAGCTGCAAACTGCATGGCAGTTTTACACATGCAAGACAACATCAATTGCGTATGCTGTTTACTGACTGCGTGGTTTTCTGGGAAAGCTTATACAAGCAGGATAACAGCCACTATCTTGGGATGGATTCCAGGAGGTGGCTTTGAGAGCGTGGGAACAGGAACGGGGATACACGCGCACCAATGGACGCCTGTGCATTGAGTGAGTGACGTGGCAGCGGCTGGGTATGGCGCAGGGAAAGTTGAAAATTCTTAATTTGTCTGGACCTCTGGCGGATAAATATAGAGGGCAGCATCTGAGTGGATGGTCGTTCGGTTGGGGCATGAACATGGTGAAGTAGACTTGCAACTTTAGTAAGTTGTTCTGTGGTGCCAGCGTGCAGGTTTTGCTTTGTGTGTAGTTAAACTAAATAAACTTGTAGTTAGTATAAACTCTAAAATCTGGTTTCAATTATTTTGCAATAAAGAACTCAGCAACAACAAAATGTTTATAAAAGATACAAACGTAACAATATTTTGGTAAATTATTTTCCAAGACGTAATATGAAGCGTGGCAAACATAGCGAGTAAAACTGCACTGTATGTTCGGTTTTTTTTTTTTTCTTTTTTTAAAATGCCTATTTAGTCAAGTACCGTGCTACATTCTTTAGGAAAGGGATATAGAAGGGATAAAACGGGTGGTGACAGTAGAAGGATAGTCGGAAATTAACTGCCGTATAAAGACAGCACAGCGACCAGTGACTATGCCTTCATCGCTAAGCAGCCCCACGGACAGTCAATTTTTATTTTTGTAGTGAAAAAAAACCAAAGTCTTCATTGGGAATCGAATCCACAATCCCCATACTTACAAGCTAGTACACTACCTACTAGCCTACAGGGGCTTGCAGTAAATACATTTTCAGTAAACGCTGCTAGTGTAAATTAGTAAGAGTTACACCTAATGCCTTGTAAATAATTTAAATAATGACATATAATGAATGTAGGCATAGGCTACTGAAGAAAGTTCCATTAAAAACGGGAGTAAGATTCACAAAATAAAGTTCTAAAAATATAGTGGAATAATTAATTTTTATTTTAAAGTAAAATTTATTTATTTTACAAAATGTTGCAAAAGTTTTTTTGAATTTAACATTTTAAAAGTTTCATCTCATAAAACTGTTCTTTTTTCTTTAATGCCACTTAATTCCGTATGTCGTCTGTTTTGGTTTAAGTTTTTTTTTCTGTCTTTATCGTCATTTTTTCCATTTTCCTTTTGCTTTTCGTCTTTGACTTTTACTCACAATTAAACATGTTAACTTGACAAAAGTTTTACCTTAACCCCTTCACCTCTAGTTAGAAGCAAAAACAAAAAGGAAGTTTTTACTTTGCTAATGCATTAACGTTCTATTTCAACTTTTAAGCCTTTTTTCCCCAAAAACAAAAAGAAAAACCAAAAAGAGAAAACTACAAAAACACACACAAAAGTTGCTACCAAACATCATTAACCTTTTGCTTGTGTTGAATGATTATAAAATAAAACTGCTTGTTTGGTTGGTTGTATAATTTTACTACTTGTTTTTCGACAGTTTAATTAGGCGCAAAAGAAATATCACCAGATGTTAATAAAGCTTATGTTGCGTAAAGCGTTAAGGGATTAAGTTTCATATAAAAATAGTTCTTTTGAAACCTTAACTATTCAACATATTAATTATCAAATGGTGTCGTATGCTTAATATTTAATTTTATCTAAACGTCTTTAATACTCATACGTAACCATAAACTATTTGATTATTGCTAACCCTAGAACACACAATCGGCTACAAATGTATTCAATTCCATATGTGCAGTGCTGTAACTCAGGAACGGTTTTACTTTTAGATCTAGAAAATATAAGTAATTTCTAATCTTTTTAAATTCGGATCACTGGTTCAGCAGCTACGAGCTTCCAAATTTGACACCTATGTAAACACATAACGGATATGCGTTTGTACCACACTGGTTTATATCAAAATAAAAGGCAACAAACCATTTAAAGTGTGTTTAAATTATATTGTAAATATAAATTCTTGTTAGGTGATAAGATTTATATCGTTACCTAGTCATGTGGCCATAACACGACGGTGGATCTAACCACTTTGGGTGATATGTAGCGTGCAATCACCCTCTAGGAAGCTGATAGATATCTCTATACAACAGGTCATTCCTAATCGCAACTTTAAGAGCGCGGATCACCACCCCCACTCCTTGCTGAAGAGTTGGAGGCTATCAAAATTCTGGTCCAGAACATATGACAAAAGTGAGATGATCCTGGCTCCTTAATCATTTAATGAGGGCCTGCGAAACCACAACCACCACGATACTCCACGAAGGAAAAACCTAATTAATCAGACAGAGAACAGCAAAAGTTAAACTCTGGGGCTTAATGACCCACGTTTTGTATCGTGAGCATTAGATAAATAGCAGGAACCGCTGATAGGCTTTAACGTGCAGGTTGCTGCAGATGTCGACGATTCTGTGTTCAACATTATTTCCAGCGGTCGGCTGAAATATAACTTAATCGTTATTTCAATGGAGAAGTTTGGCGAGACTTGACGATTTAATGCACGTTCCTCAATAATTGGCATACACCAGGCTACAGCCAAATTTCGAAGGAACTGCTTATGCTTGTTTGATATTGCAGATAGCATTTGCCAACATAGATAGTATTTTTTTTAAAGGGAAGTGGCAGGCAGCAATGCCTATTTAGTCAAGTACGGTGCTACATTCTTTAGGAAAGGGATAGAGAAGAAATGATACATGTGGTGAAAGTAGAAGGATAGTCGGAAATTAACTGTCGTATAAAACAGCACAATGACTAGTGACCATGCCTTCCTCACTGAGCAGCCCCACCGACAGTAGTAAAAAAGATCAAGGTGTTGTTGGGAATCGAACCCACAACCCTAAGTCTTGTAAGCTAGTACACTACCTACTAACACCTGCCTCTCGGTTCTGCGGTCTTGCCTCTGTTGTGACGTGGTTGTTCACAACCCATTTTTGTGGAAGTCTCTTATAAAACTATAAAGCTATAAAACCGTAAATTAATGAATCGTAATAACGTATATAGTATATCAACTATATACGCTGCAAGAACCATTATGTCCAGCATAATGAAAAATAATCACAATGACCAACGCTGCGCCTGTTGTTGTGTGGAATATTCACTGAGCAATTGGTCCATTTTATCAACGCCAATGATTTCAAGCTTCCCACCCTCAGCTATCTTGGATTGACGAAAGCGGCGTCACTGCTTTACGTAGAACATAAGAGCACATCGTTGCACATTTTCTGAACCCGATTAGGGATGAACCAATTGGTCTGTCCTTGTGTTTTAAAACAAAATAAAACAAAATAATTAGATTAAGATGATTTCAGTTTTTCTTGTACTGGCATAATGCATTGTAGGAGTAGGGACCATCCTCTAAGTGCTGGTCCGGAAAAAAATGCTTCTGCCTATAAAAGTAGGCAATTGTGATTAAAAATCAAACGTTGCATGTTGCTTTTTAGGGATATATAGGGTTTTTCAACAAGAACTTTGTGTTCTAAAACAAAATACAACAAAATATTTTGTTAAAATAATTAAAATTTTTATTGCATAGCGAAAAGAAAAGTTCGGCAATTATGAATGAAAAATGATATCTCGCAAATATACAGTACGACCACGCTGACAGATCTCGATTCTATAATCAAGGTTTTTAATCATTTTTTTTTTTGGCAAAATCGCGATCCCATTTCGTTAATCACATCAGAATATCACATTAGAATATTAAGAATCGATTCGATTGGCTCCATATAGACTCTAAAAATAAGCCCACAAAAAATAATTTTGTAGTGTTAAATCAGGTGATCTGGCTGGTCACATAACTGCTGATTGTCATGAAATTATGCGATTGGGAAATTTGATTTGCAATAAATTGATCGTTTTATTACACAGCGCAGCATACACTGATACGTTGAGCATGCAAAGGCTTCTCAATAATAACTGTAGGATTGGTCGGTCGGCTATAAGTCATGAACGGCTTGAACCTTGTAAGGCTTTAAAGCCAAATCCTTATGTAAAATTCGTCATGTGGTGGTTTAGGATAAGCCCAATTGTTGAGAATGTCGAGGAATTAACAAATTTGAATCTACTTCAACACTGTGGCTCACGGGTGCGATATTTTCAGTTAAACAACATTTTGTATCGGGCTTGTCGACTCAAATTTAGCTATAAAAATTTTAATAGCGGTCTCACAAGGATTATTATGTTGTCCGAAAATATCACGAATTTTACGATATGGAACTTTAATGGAACCAATATTTTCATTGTGGATTTTAACAACTTTAATGCGATTTTCGTGGGAAATTGAATTTATTGTAATAATGGATCTACTATGAGTATGTCAAAAAATGAATGTCAAAACTGCCATATTGTTAGTGTTGCCATAGTCGAAAAACAAACAAACAAAGGTGCTCCTGTAAATTGTCCATCTGGAGGTTGTGGGTTCGATTCCCAACGAAGACCTTGGTTTTTTTTTACTACAAAAATAAAAACTGACTGAAGGTGGCGCTGCTCAGCGATGAAAGCATGGTCACTGGTCGCTGTGCTGTCTTATACGACAATAAATTTCTGACTATCCTTCTACTTTTACTACCTATTTTATCTCTTCTCCACCCCTCTCCTAAAGAATGTAGCACGGTATTTGACTAAATAGGCATTGTTGCCTGAAGTGCTGCTTCTCTGAAATAAGAAAAAAAAACTTATTGTTGAAAACTGAATACTTTTGAGCAGCAAAATAGTAATAAAAATATCAATAACCAGTAGCTGATATAACAGCAAATCCGAAAACAATCCTTGGTGAATCCAAGTACTACAAGAACTGGTTTTTCACATGAATTTGGTACCTAAATAATTGTAGCCTACATTCACTCTTTTTCTTATATATTGTTACGAATATGTCTTGCTTAAGTTTAAAATAAAACAATTAAGCAATATGGAAAACTACTGGTTACAAACTGCGTAGAAGTTTATAGACACACACACACACAACTACAATTTGATATGCCGCTTACTAACTGCCTGGCATGCTGCTTATCATTTAAACGCGCAAGACAAAAACTAATTTTACAACAATAAATATACAGTTGTTTATCATCGGCGTAGTTTTCTAAGAACCCTTTTTTACAAAAGCAACAACAAACAAATTGAAATAAATCCCAAGCAGAAACCTTATCAGCATAAAAAACAAAAACAACTATACACACAGGCGCATATAAAATGAATAAACAACCTACAACAACAAAATACACACAAAGAGAGTAGAAAATTCTTACATCTTCTAGATTCTAATTGGACAAGTATCAATAGGGGAAGCGTCTGAGTGGACAATCAATCAGTATAAATTAAACCTCATAGTGTGAACACGTGCGTTTTAAGTGAATTGTAAAATAGTGCCAACTTTGTGTAGTTTAAAGTAAATAAAATTGTTATAAATTATAAAACTCTAAAAACTGGTGTTAATTATTTTTGCAATAAAGAACTCACAACAAAACGTTTATAAAAGGTATAAACGTAACAATATTTTGAACCAGATAAAACACTTGAATCATTTAAAGGTTGAAATGCTTATTTGGTGTTAGAGTACAGATTTAGCAACAATTAAAACTTGTGTTTTCTATCCATCAGAAATGTTAAAAACAAAATTTGGCTATCCCATGCTTGTGACCTATTTTGCCTGTATCTCTTGGAACAGGCAGAACATTTGCATCAAACAAAATCTAAGGCATTTGCAAAATATAAAATAATTGAATTGGACGATTTAAACAGTAGGATAAGCTAAAATAACCTACTAGGAACAAAAGTAGCCAGCGAGTCTGTTCTCGTAGAAAAAGCTGGGTATGCATGGCAGTGTTAATTAATCGTTCTTCCATTACACCAAAATGTCTCTTCTTAGATTAACAGAAATCAGAATTTACGAAAAGTTGTATTGAAACATCATCCTTCTCTAATCTCCCCTCTCCTTGACCACAATATAATTTAATTACTTTTAATTTATTATTTTATTATTAAAGAACTATTTAATTGGTCTTTCCGCCATTATAAATTGCACGAAAAGAGAATGAAATAAAAAGAACGAAATAAAAAATTCACCAAAAAAAACGGAAACATTTTAGTTAAAAAAACTTTTTTGTTGGTCATTAATTTAACAGTTAAAAATAATTTCATTGGAAATGGCAGGAAAATACAGGGAGAAAGCAAATAAAACCGCTAGAAAATATTTTAACAACATTTATAAAGCAAATAAATAGCCAACATTTAAAAACATTCTACCAGCTTTTTATAATTAAATAATGCTCGTTAAATGAAGGGCAGCAACATAAATAAACAGCTTTAAGATAGACTATACAAAATAGCAACAAACTGACTAGAGGGAAAAGATGCAGAGAAAACTTTTCAAATAAAATCAAATCAGTAAAAGATCAAAGGAATTTTTCAATTAACAGCTTCAACTTAAATTACATTTAACTTCTTAAAAGTTAAGTTTTTTATTAATGCCACAATTCGTGGAAAGTACAATTGAGTTCTGCTAGGAAACATGAAATTAAGTGAAAATTTTTTAAAAAGGTTAAAAAGGTTTTCTCTAAAAGGTTAATTTTACAAAAATTTCTTTTGTCAAGGAACTTTTTATATATTGAAAGTTACTGTTTTCAAAAAAGTATATTTTTCAAAAATTTTTTTTGTCAAGGTAGTTTTTTTTATATTAAAAGGTACTTTTTTAAAAAAAGTATATTTTTCAAAAATTACTTTTGTCAAGATATTTTTTATATATTAAAAGGTAGTTTTCTGTAAAAGGCATATTTTTTGTCAAGGTACTTTTTATATATTAGGCATAATTTTCAAAAATTACTTTTGTCTAGATACTTTTTGTATATTAAAAGGTACTTTTCTGTAAAAGGCATATTTTTCAAAAATTAATGTTATCAAGGAGTTTTTTATATATTAATAGACATATTTTTTTTTTTAATTACTTTTGTCAAGATAGTTTTTATATATTAAAAGGTACTTTTCTGTAAAAGGCATATTTTTTAAAATTTTCTTTTGTCAAGGAACTTTTTATATATTACTGGTACTTGTTTCAAAAAAGGTATATTTTTCAAAAATTACTTTTGTCAAGATACATTTTATATATTAAAAGGTACTTTTTTCTTAAAGGCATATTTCTTCAAAAACTACTGTTGTCAAGATATTTTTTGTATATTAAAAGGTACTTTTCGGTAAAAGGCATATTTTTGAAACATATCTTTTGTCAAGGATCTTTTTATATATTAAAAGATATTTTTTTTCAAAAAATCATACTTTTCAAAAATTACTTTTGGCTATTGGCTGCTTTTTAGTTGTACAAAATTTACTTTTTATTTATTAAAAGGCACTTTTATCTGAAAGAAATATCTTTCAAATATTACTTTTGTCAAGATAC
The DNA here is from genome assembly GCA_030448955.1 of Trichopoda pennipes. Lineage (NCBI taxonomy): Eukaryota > Metazoa > Arthropoda > Insecta > Diptera > Tachinidae > Trichopoda > Trichopoda pennipes. The sequence continues at coordinate 9,533,150 of JASKUP010000056.1, read as the reverse complement.
TTTTTGTATATTAAAAGATACTCTTCTCTAAAAGGCATATTTTTCAAAAATTACTTTTGTCAAGATACTTTTTGTATATTAAAAGGTACTTTTCTATAAAAGGCATATTTTTCAAAAATTACTTTTGTCAAGATACTTTTTGTATATGAAAAGGTACTTTTCTGTAAAAGGCATATTTTTTGTCAAGGTACTTTTTATATATTAGGCATAATTTTCAAAAATTACTTTTGTCTGGATACTTTTTGTATATTAAAAGGTACTTTTCTGTAAAAGGCATATTTTTCAAAAATTAATGTTTTCAAGGAGTTTTTTATATATTAATAGACTTATTTTTTTAAATTACTTTTGTCAAGATAGTTTTTATATATTAAAAGGTACTTTTCTGTAAAAGGCATATTTTTTAAAATTTTCTTTTGTCAAGGAACTTTTTATATATTACTGGTACTTGTTTCAAAAAAGGTATATTTTTCAAAAATTACTTTTGTCAAGATACATTTTATATATTAAAAGGTACTTTTCTATAAAAGACATTTTTTTCAAAAATTACTTTTGTCAGGATACTTTTTGTATATTAAAGGTACTTTTCTATAAAAGGCATATTTTTCAAAAATTACTTTTGTCACGATACTTTTTGTATATTAAAAGGTACTTTTCTCTGAAAGGAATGTCTTTCAGGGATTACTTTTGCCAAGATACTTTTTGTATATTAAATGATACTCTTCTCTAATAGGCTTATTTCTCAAAATTTACTTTTGGCTATTGGCTGCTTTTTAGTTGTACAAAATTTACTTTCGCCAAATTATTCCTATTATTCCAAATATTGATGCGACTTTTGAAATGGGAAAAAAAGCATTTATTTGCTTCCTCCTGTCGTCTATAAGTACACTTAATGATATGTAAGATACCACAATTTCTAAAGGGCTTTTTTGCTTAAACGCTATTGTTTTAAATTTACTATTTATACTCTATTTTAAAAGATCTTTCTATAAGTTCCTTTTTTTCTTAAAAATATTTGCAAAGGTACTTTTTGTAAAATAGCTATTATTTAAACGGCCAATAATTAAACATCACAAGAAGAACAGGTGATTGAAACAAGAGATATTTTACTGAACAACCTTTAAAGTTATTAACGGAAATATTAAAAATCGAACCAGTACATTTTTTAAAAAGTAAAAGTACAATTCTTTGCAAACAATTTTCTGGAAGCTTAAAAAGGGGTTAGGAAATTAATACATAATTTAATGAGCTACCAAAATATTTAGAATTAATAACTGATCGGTAAAGTAAAAGTAATAATTAAAGAAGGTACATTTTTCCATAAGCCTTGTTTTCTAGAAAACACTTTATAAAGAAAAATAAATTTTCAAAATGCGCTAATTTTGCATACAGTTTTGTACTTTTTTAAATGGTACTTCCTTTAGCTTCTACTTTTAAATGTATGTTTTTCCAAAAGATAATGTTATTGCTTTAACATTTTTAATAATTCTTCTAAAAAATACATATTTCAACAGGTAATATCTTTTAGTACTTATAAATGAAAACTGGACGTTTCTAAATATAAATACACTATTATTTTATTTTCTTGAAAAAATGTTCTTTGAACTTTTGCAGCTGCGCTTTGTTTTAGAAGCTTTCATAATTTCTTTATATCGTCACTATTCACTAAAAATTGTTTTTGAGTCAAATTATTTAAAAGACAAAATTTTCTGCAGATACTATTTTAAGAATTGGTTATTGCTGGGCTTTTTTTTACTTGGAATTTTTACTTTATAAAAAACATGTGTTTTTGAAAAATATTTTTTCAAAGGCACTATTTATTTAACACGCCTTTTCTTTTCTAAAGTACTTTATGAAAAAGTACTTTTTGGAATTTATCTAAATAGTACTTTTTTCTAAAAGCTAAATTAATACTTTTAAAATTGTCTTTGTCGAAAAAAAATATTGTTTTTATTTGTCCAAACAAAGTACTAAGGGATAGGTACGTTTTTGCTAGAGGGCCTTTTTCACATAAATAATAATTTTGAAAATATTTCTAAAAGTAATTTTATATAAATCTCTTTATCCCAAGAATAACTTTTTTCTTAAGGTGTACTTTTCTGTTGACACTTTTTTCTTCTTGGCTTTCCTTATAGATAAAAACAGTATTTTTGCAATATAATCTTCTTCCTTTGTGCTGTTATCCGCCAAAGTATTATGAAAATTTCCTTATACCTTATAAACTCACCCCCGGGGGCACATTTATTTATATGTCTTGATGAAATCTCACTGTCTTTACATATGCTACCGGGGGCAAAAGGGAGCCCAGTCCCCTAAAGGCTAACTGGGAGCCAACTGGACAACTCCACGTTATTACCACGGAAATCAGTAAGTCCTAGAATTTAGGTTTTCTTTCAAGTATTATTGAGGTTGGTCCTTCGGGAGAGTCGGTTTTGCGGCCCCCATGAAATGATCATCTCACTCTACTAATAACAAAGGGCGAATTATCCGGATCCAGTGAGCATCCTTGTCACGTGTTCTGGATCAGGAATTGGATAGTCTCCTACTCCTCAGCAAGAATTAGGAGTTGGCAGCTCGGAAACTTCCAAAATTGCAACTGGGAATGACCTGCTACATAGGATTATGTCTTCGGCTTCCAAGAGCGTGGGTGAACACTGCGTGTCGCCCAAGTGGTTAGATCCGCCGATGGGTTGTGGCATTTACGGCTAAGTACCGACGTAAATCTTATCACGCATACCTTATGAACTATTCGGGGTTATTTATTTATTCTTTGTCATTCGTCCTCTATTTCAATAAGATCACACATTTGATTGCTTTAGATTATATTTGAAAAACCATATAAAGGAGCTGTTGCTGGTATAATGACTTTCTGATTAAATCAAGTAATTTGCTAACTAACTATTGCTTTATATGTGACAATAAGAATAGTTGACAGTAAATATCACGTTCTTTATTAATCTATCTATTCACTCTCTTCGAAAGACTTCCATAGTAGTATGATTATAAAACAGAAGAGGAAACTCTTCCGATGTCTTGCGAAGGATTTTTATGGTCGACAAGCACAAGGACCATATTCAATATTAAACAGATACTCAACAGGTTACGGAATTGGAACCGTTTTCCCTTTTGTTTAAAATTATTCAAGAGGTCTACTGCTAAAGAAAAAAAAATAATTTTTACTGTTCATTATTGCTTGAAAATTTTCAGCTTTCGCCTTGAGCTTAGCATCAACTAACTCGTGATCAACCACGAGACCCTTTTCCACTTCAGTCTTTCAAGGTCTGATTAAATTATTTGCAACTATCTCCAAGATCTCTATAAATGGTAGCTCTATGTAGGCATATGCTAAACACTTCTATGCACACCATTGTACTCTTCTACTCACTAAAGTTTCAAAGTTTATTAATTGAATCGAAGGTATACAATAGGTAATATGTAAAAAATGTATACAAAATGTAATGTATACAGAATTTGATAGGTAAACAATTTAAGGACAATTTATTTTAAGAACTAGTTGCTGCGGTAGACAAATTGTTACACACTCCTTAGAAGATTATGACTAACAAAATATCAAAATCATCACACTCCCAGCCAGACTATTTACTGGAATATAAGTTATGTTTCCATTGGGCTATAAATCGCGACATTATAAAAAATAGAGAGGCATTTTAAACAGTATTTTTGTTTTTTTTTTGGTGTTAAGTTGTTTGGATTTGTTTCGCCAGTAAATGGACTACTGTTGAGATTTTTCTCAGTGTAAGCCGTAATTGCTGGGTGTTCGTTCGCTATGATCGGCGACCGCTTTTGATGTAAAGTCATCATTATAAAGCCGTGTTGTAGACTGTACTTTTGCGATTCAAAATGTCATATAATTTCACTAAAAGTTAAATCTTTATTGAGCAGAACAGTAAGAATTTACATCTTTGTCGGCATTACAAAATATCTATGCAAATTTAATGTTTTCCATTTAATGTCCAAAAAGGTAAAATGTTAATTAAAACTGATGTTTATTAAGTTCCGAGAACAGAAAATGTTATCGTTAAAAAATACCTAAAATAAAACAAAAGAATTAAATTGAAAACCCAACTCAAAATAGTAAGAAAATTCCTTAAAAGTTAAATGCCACAGCAAGACAAAAGTGAAAAAGAACTGTTTAGTACCAATTGTATTACTTTAACACCTTTAAGATTTTCTTTTGCAACAGTAGAGGAAAAAATTATGGCATAAAACCACAACTTTTAAACTTTCATTGGCCTCACGAAACTGGGAGCCTTTAAGCTTGTTGTGAAGTTTGTTTTCTTTATTTTCTGCATTTTAAGACATTTTAAAATATTTAAAAAAAATTCTAAACTGTTTTGCTCTTTACTGTTCAAATCCACGTAAAAGTTATATGAATGAAAGAAAAAGTTTTAAAAATTAAACCTTTTTCTTATTATTGTTATTTATGTACTTATTTTAAGGACTTGAAGGGAGCATTTAATTAAGTTAAGTTTAAGGTAGACATGGCCGACCTTAAACTTCCAGCCAACACAACATTGTCTTATTTAGTTTAGTTCTGTTTTTACTTATATCGGGTGTTTTTTCTATAGACGTATATAACTTTAAGTTGACATCTGTTTTTTAACTGCTGATCAGTTTGCCAGCTATCAAGGATTTATGTTTAGTTGGGTTCCGCTTTCCAACTTGAATAGACTGAAGATTGAACAACACTTTAAAATTGTTTAATTTGGGTTGAAAACAAGATTGCCACTGTTCCCGATTATCTGTACTTCTGCTTTTAAGGAACATCTGAATGTAATAGTTAATGTTGGCCACTATAGAGCCACCATGTCAAACACCTTGCCATTTATTAAAGGAAAATCTAGTTAGCCATACAGATTCACGTTTCGGACCCATAGATTCACTTCCAAGATCCTGTGATTTATATTTTCTGAGGCGACATGTGGTCGCCAGTATAAGTCAGTTGACCAGTAGAATAACATACGCCGTATTATTGCTTATATGCAGCCAAAAATGTTTGAAAAGCTCAAGTTTCAAACAGGTGTTATACCAACAGCTTGCGATTTATATACATATAGATTCATATTTCGAACCTGTGGATTCGCCACCAAGATCGTGCGATTTAACAAGTCTATGTTGATTGACAACTAATAGGACACAACATATGCCGTATTATTGATAATATACAGCCTCAAATTGTGACGACCAAAAGTCGGCTTGCTTGTTTTGGGATCACATAGCAATTAGATCACAAGCATTTAAACTCTATATATATTTTTCACATTTATTAATTTTTTTACTGTTTTTTTATTATTATCAAATGAATTCTATTATATACTTGTCATATTTTCAAATTATATTTATTACTTATTTAATGAAATATTTTCAATCATAATGTATTAATTTTAAAGACAAATAATAGCCGTTAAGAAGCGCCACCTATTAACATGAAGATACATCCGTAAGGAAAACATACCATTAAACACAACCCTGAACAGTCGCAATCAGCTGTCGTTTCGTGGTTTGGGTGTGTATGTGTGCCTGGCAGAAACATATAAAATCGTGATAATTACGTTTTTGAGGGAAGTTGGCCACGGGCAAGCAACCGGACAAGACTTCTTTTAAGTGAGTTAGAATTTTATTCAACTTAATTAAAATAGTCTTGCGAATAGGTTCAGCTCAGTTTATCAGAGGCAGAATTTTGTTCGACTTTGAATTAATTGAGTATAGCTCAGGTCTACGGCCAAGAAAGTGCTGTCGCTACTTCACCTGGCCAGAATTTTATTCGCCCAGGTGACGGAGCCCAGAGCCGGGCCACGCTTAGTTCAGCAAGGTCAGAATTTTATTCGCCCTAGCTGAACAAGACGGATAAGATTGTCAAAAGGCTAACCCCATTTTCGACGTGGAGAGGTTGTCTTAGAATCTTATTCGTGACAACCGCAACAAGTCAAAAACTGGTGGACAGGCAAACTGTTCTACTCAGACTGGAGCAGAATTTTATTCGCTCCAGTGTAAGAAGCAGAAGGCTTGCCGGTGGAGAGTGGAGACGAAAACTCTTGAGGGCCACGAGGCGGTTGATCGTCGTTGTCGTGCTCAGTAGTGATGTAGTTTAATTTTAACTTAGTTTAAGAAGTGGATTATAATAATAAAAGAATTTTATTAGTAAAACCAAAGTGGCTCTTGTGTTATCAGTGAAGCAACATTTTTTTTTGTAACGAACCCTGGACGCCGCGAGCTTTACCCCAGCATAAGGCGAGAACGTGTCGTTACAAAATGTTGGAAAAGCTCTACGAAAATTGTAACTCCAGATTGCCAGAAGTCATATTTAAATTCTAATGCTTTCGAATAAACAAAATTCCATGCCAACTTAAAAAATAACTTAATTCATATTTTTTTTATTTAGTTTCAAAGTTCTTACCTCTATAGAAAACACCCTTTGGTTATGACTTAAACGGTTTATAGCTGGAGGTTTAAGCTCAGGGTTAATGAGAATAAAAGTTCGGTCAACTGTACCCACATTTAAATTTAAATACGCTCGATCACGATCTCGCAACACTCTCGGAATGGGGTAATCTGAATAGGATGGATTTTACTGCCCGTAAGACACAATGTTGCATGCTTACGCATAGATCTGTGCTCGAAAATGATACTGCATCTGCTACTCAGGGTAATATAAGTATTAAAGAATCGGAAGCTCTTGATGTTCTCGGCATGAATATTTAGTGTGATGTTTTCAGGTTTACAAAGAAGCCTTCAAGTGCCTCGATTTTCTAAAACGGTGTAAGTGATACTTCTCTTCAAGCGATTTTCGCACTATTTTCACCATCTATATCCGTTAAAAAATAGAATACAACTGTCATGTATGTGTCGGCGGCCCAAAGTATGCGTAAAGGAAAGGGCCAAGAGGCTCGCTAGATACCGTAGAGTATCCAACTCTATGTATTCTCTATAGCATCGATACAATGCTGGATGTATTTCAATGTTTTGTCCTTACTTTAATGGTAGGTACTCTAATGAAATTAGGGACCTTGTTCCCGGTATTCGCACGTTTTCGCGTTTAACTCGATTTTCGATTGGCCAGTGAATCGCACTACGTATTACAGAGAAAAGTCACTTTTTAGCAAAACAGTTTATATGTTTTTCCGGTCACTTTCAATGTAGGAAAGTTCAAATTGAATCTGCACAAACACTACTCCCTCTTTTCTTCTCCCCACTTATTCAAGTTCATCACTGAATACGTTCTTGTCTGTTTTCTCGCTATTTTATTTCTGTGCACTCTTTAGAGTCTGTATGGGGTCTGCCAATGACTAAGGAAATATTAAGCTTCATAAGCAGCAAATACTTTGCGTGACCTTATTTCCTAGTTCCGGCACAATGCATTGCAAGTGTAGGGTTCATCCTCCGAGTGCTGGTACGAAAAAAAAATTAAATTTAATTAAACAAATACGAGCTTAGAATTTAATTTTGCGACTTAAAAGTGAACTGTTACTAAAATCAATTTTATGGAGTGAGAGAGAGAGAGAGAGGGAGAGAGAGAGAATTTCGACTGTGAAAAATCTTATATATCCTTTACCAAACGGATTGTTTTCTTTTAATTCTAAAATTAAGGGGTTTTTACGTCGAAATATATTTTTGATAAAATGGAAATATTTTTGTTGATGTGTTCGTTTAATTTTCGCCGTTGTGATGGGTTACTAAAAGCTGACTGGTTTCCTTGCCTACTAAAATGACTATTTATAATAATAAATGCTTCCAACACAAAAACGAACACAATATTTACCACCCATATGTCCTCCTAGTCTCCTTTATTCAGTTAAGGCTCTTTACTCATTCCGCTTTAATAATGATGACACAGTATTCTCCAACTTTATTTTTCTTAAAATAAAAATAATTATAATGAAGCTAAAGTAATATTCCTAATTTAGTCGAGGACATGAGGCGGTATGCACAAATGAAAACAAATTGGCTGCGGTTGTTCTAGTTATGCCCAGCAGCATAAATAAACATCTAGCAGTTACTAAACATTAGGCTGATACATTTGCTGCTTACAAACATAAACCCAGAAACATTTTGCTGTAAATTAACATGAAGCCAGAAACACACTGCAACTTAATAGAAAGTAAACAGAGTATAACTTCAGCAATATTATTTTTAATTCTCTTGACAAAATTTTTTTTCTATTTCAGCTTATAGGAAATTAATGAACAGCGCAGAATAACATGCTTAACCACCAAAATCGGTAATTTGCCAAAATTAATACCGGATCAATACAGACAGATTTTAAGTCTTCATAAAGAAAATAATTTAAATCATTAAGAAAGTAATCAAGGGATTTTTTAAGCGCATAGCAAAGTCCTGGGTTGCTTTAAATAAAATCGTCATTTTAAAAAAGACATTTTTTAAAATGTACTTTGCTAAGAGTTTATTTTAATCATAAAATTTTTTTTGGTTTTATTTTTCCTTTTAAAAAAATTGTATTCTTGTTTATTTTTTATGAATTTCATATTATTTCCTTTTGTCTTTCTCTTTTCAGCTTTAACTTATTACGATAACGAATGATTTAATCTACAAAAAGGTCTTAAATATCTAAATATATATAAAGAATATACAAACGCCTTAAAATATGCTGTTAATTATTATTAATTCTGTTCTTGTTTTACTCATATCAACACTTTTTTTAACACTCCTTGTTAACTAAAATGAATAATTCAAACTAAAACAAATAAAACTACAAGACTGATCATAATGTTGCAGCAACAAATGTTTTCTGAGAAACAATTACAACTAACATCTTTAAGGCATGCCCAGCAACATTAAACACACAGCATTAAAATTTTAAACAAGCCAGCAAGCAGCTGAATAATATAACAAAATGTCTGTTATTATAAAATTGTTAATATAAAATAAGCAAAAAAAAAATAGCTAAAATAATTTAGAATTAAAATTAATAAATAAAAAATTTTCTTCATTGAGACGGTGTTAGAAAAAATTCTGTAAAAATTAGTTCAAAAAGTAAAACCAACAAAATGCCGGGCGGAAGAAGAGGCTTAGTTGCTCCACAAAATACATTCCTGGAGAATATTATAAGGAGATCCAACTCACAACGTAAGTATTAATGCTTTTAATAACATTTTTCTCATTTATTTAAAAAAAAAGTTTTAAATTTTTTATAGAAAATATTTTCTATAAAAGAAAAGAAAATTTTCTAAATTTTCTTCTATATGACAGTTCGCTCCATTAAATATAATTTGTTTATAAACTTTGCTTAAAAACTTTGTTAATAAAGCTTGAGTTAAATCGCTGTTGCTATAAAATTAAAAAAAAAACATTTTGAAAAATTTAAAAATACTTTCAACATAGTTCTAGATAGAAGAACCACAGATGCGAATTCTTTTCATTCCTGCAACTAAGGCACACTCTCTTTTCAGCATCTGACACGAAACTCTGAAGTTGTAATCCGTTCAATTTCTATTTTGAATTCATGTTTTTTAACAACCAGATTTTTCCGTCATCAGTTTTTGACAATTGTTAAATAAAATGAGCTGGAAATTGTCAAAAAACAAAAATGTTAAAAATGTTGCATATTTATAGGAAAGAAAAAGGACAACTTTCTTTTAGGCGAAACAGATAAAGCTGCTAACAATCTTCAAAGTTAGAACATACTTAGTAAAACTTTAAAAATAAATTTTTATAACAATATTATTAAATGAATTATTAGTTTTTTTTATATACTTTGATTATATATATATATAATCCCCTGCTTTACACGGAATATAGGTGCCATAAAAAGCCGTATAACTCGAAAAATTCACTCCAATATGGAAAAAGAGTGCTAAACGAAAATCACTATAAAAAAGCCCTTTTTGTCAGTTTTTAATATGATGAATGACGAGCACATTGAACAAAAAATAAATATTAATATACTTATGTAACATCAAACACATTTAGTAAATTGTAAGAATATTAATTCATTTCAATAATAAAGCAAGTATTACAAAAGCTATTTTAAATACTGTTTTTTTTATAGATAAAAATTAAAATTAAGTTGTTTGCGATAAATAAGACTTAAGATTCTATTTTCATTCCAATTTAATTGCTGTCACTTTCGCTTTCAATAATACGGCTTTTTTAGAAATTTGTACAATAGCACTTTCATCGCTAGACCACACTATCTCATTAGATTCTTTCTCCATAGAATTTGAACTTCCGTGAGATTTTGGAGTAAGAAAATCTGATATGAGCAATTGCGATTTATTTTTAGTCATATCTTTGTATACCTCTTCGTATTGAGATAAAAGTTGGTTAACATCTCATTGAAATCTAAGAGCTCGTTCAACATTCGTATCGTGTTTTTGAAAATAGTTGCCCAAATTCCTTTCTATTGCAAGATTCTCACGTACGATCTCTGCTGTAAATGCACTAGGTTAGTTTTCATCGATATCAGATAGACTATCATTTTCATTACCAGTATCTTTTTCTACCACTTCTATAAGGTCATCTCGATGTAATTCATGATCATCCATTATTTCGGAAATATCTTCTTTTGTCATATCTACGAAGCCCCCTGTCCTTTGCCCTCGTATAACTTATCTCAATTATCTGAGAGTATTCATTTTCTAGGGACTGTTTATTGTTGCTATCTTTCACTATAGTTGGCCATACTGCTTTCCAACACGTATGGCGCTTTGATTGTTGGATTGCAAATTTTCTCCAAGCATCAATAATCGAGAGAGATTTTCCAGTTTCGAGCTGATCCAAATATATTCGAAGGACTTTTTAATGTACAGTGCCTTTAGAAGGACTGTAGGACTGTCTAGCAATAATCTCCGCAAATGTTTGAGGAAATTTTGTGCAGCTTCTAAATCCGCAGATGCTTGCTCACCTTTTAATTTTAGACTATGTCAAGAGTGTCTTTGCTTAAAGCGTTCGAACCAGCCATGGCTTGTTTGGAAACTGATCTGATATGCAGATGTAGACGGCAACTAATTCTCGATTTTCTCATAAATTTTTAAGGTCTTATTTTTTATGGAGTTGGTATCGATAGGAATTCGTCTTTGATTTTGATCTAGCCAGATTATTAAAGCCTTCTCCATAGTTTCCATGGCAAAATTTCTACAATGAGAAATTGTGGTTAGACTTGTAGACATTCCAGCAGCTACAATTTTTCTAATTGAGTCTTCGTTTTTTTTTTATTGTTCTAATTGTAGCTTCATTCAAAGAATAAAAATTAGCAACATCTATTATTCTTTCATTATTACGGAGATGGTTCAAAAATTCAATTTTGGTTTGTAAAGATATACAGCCGTATGCATGAAAACTTAAAGCTTTCACTTAACCGCTTTCACCTTAAAATACCTTTGTTAACTTTAAAGTTGGAAAAACCTACGTTAAACCTGCAATAAATTCACAGTTCAATTTTATTATTGAAAGTTCAAAAACAAAACAAATTGTGTTTAAAATAAACCTAGCCGTTTATTTTAAAAGTGGCATAAGTTACTTTGTTATTGTCATCTTTTTTATTTTAAATTAGTTTATATAACATTTAAATTTTTAGCCATTTTAACAAGGCTGAAACGAATTTTTCTAATGATTGTGTAATGAAATAAAATCTTTTTTTTTTCATGTTGTGTACTGTGAAGGATTTTTTCGACAGGGGGCTATTACTACTATTACTATTTTGTCCTTTACATACTTAAGTCACTATGTATAATAATGTGCTCTTGAGTTGTGACACTCTTAGATATTTTATTCAACACGAAGCAACCTCTTGAGAATAAAAAAATAACAAAATAATGCTAATTATGTGTAGTATATTAGATATCACTATAATACAGTTCAGTAAATTGCACTATTCTTTTGAACTAATAAAAATACGTCCAATAATCACAGCAATACTTCACACACACTTATTACATGTTTCCATTTCTTTCACACTAAGCTCCGTAATTAATTTCCTAAGTACAGCAACTAACGCCACTTTCAAAATAAGCATTTTTGTTGCACCGGTTATTATCAACACTCCTCTCAAACAAATCTCAATACTTTTTAACTTATTAATTTCAAATTTATTAAAAATGAAAAAAAAAACTGTTCAGTTGTGACTTATGCCACTTTCAATGTAAACAGCTCAATTGACAATTATACTTTATTACTCCAAAAACTTTTAAAAATTTTTATTAAAACAAATTGTATTCTACAAATAATAATCTATATATATAAAAGAGGATGTGTGTATGTATGTAAAAAATGGACTCGAAAACGGCTGGGCCGATTTTGATGAAATTTTCAGAGAATCTTCAGAATATTCAGGCGGGTGACACTGTGAAGTCCGATTTTTTATTTTCGGTCTGTGGGCGGAGGGGCGTGGCAAAACCCACCAATGACATATACATATTTATTATTTTTTTTTCTTTTTTATTTTATTTTTTAAAGCCATTGTTATGCTTTTCAAAACGAGATATCAATTTCTTAAATCGGTTATGTAGTTCCGAAGATATTTACAAAAAAAAAAACTCTTTAATATATAATAAAATATCAACATTTTAAAACTTCCGAAATGTTGAATTCGCTTGAGTTATCTGGACTGCCGCCCCACCGCCTACAAATGAAAGTTGGTGTACCAATTATTTTGCTTAAAAATATCTGCCAGCCACGACTTTGCAATGGGACACGTTTAGTAGTCAAAAAAGTCATGAAAAATGTGGTTGAAGTAAAAATTTTAAAAGGAAAATATAAGGGCGAGGATGTGTTGATACCACGCATTCCTATGATTCCTCCAGATTTGCCGTTTGATTTTAAATGGCTTCAGTTCCCCATACCTGTTGCTTTTCAATGATCCCTGTTTTTTGCACGGTCAGTTATATATATCACGTTCACGTGCTTTGTTTTTCAATACCGCGAACCAAAATCGATCAACAAATGTCGAAGAAATGACTTGCAAAGCAGTCACGGGCACGCTAGTAAAAACTAAAACATAACATGGCATTCAATATAAAACATTATTACATCTTTAATTTATACTTTACAAAAATATAATTATAATTAATTATATATAATAGTTATAGTTTTTTGACCTTTTTAATATTTTTAGTAGTTAATTAGGAAGCACTTGATCAATTTTAATAAAAAATGTTTAAAAACTTTTTTTTTTTTTATTATTTTTTCGATATTTCGCCAAACCGTTGGTTGGCATCATCAGGAAAACAAAAATAAATATTTTTTTATTAAAATTGACCTAGTGCTTTCTAATTAACTAATATAAAATATTATTAATTATATTAAACAAAAGTTTTATTGATGTACATATAATCAAAACAAAGCTCCTTATCCGAATAATTATATTTTTAATATAAACAAATTCTTTGTAAGTTCTTCGTAAGCCTTGCAAATTGACCTTTTTTTGGTCCTTTGCTTTTTATCAAAAAGATTAATAAAAAAACCAAAAAAATATGTTGATTTTGTGAAAACAATTAAAGCATTTTTTGTGGATCTAACTACCCGGATAAATAATATTCAGTTGTATACATCGTGAACCACAAAGTGACAACTGAAAACAGTGGCATTGCTAGGACCAAAATTCTAATTTTACTAAAGCATACATTAGCTTAAGTACTGTTTTTGAATACAACTTTTTAACAAACGTCTGTTAGCCTTAAAGTGTTTGTTAACTAACGTGTACTTTAAAGCTCAAGTAAGCGTTTTTTATGCATACGGTTTTTTATTTTTATCTTTTGCCATTGTCGAACTTTAAAATTTTTTATAAATTATAGATTTTGTAAAAAATAATTCTGTTATTTGCTCATCTTGAATAAATTTACGCTATCAATCATCAAAACAATGATGCTCTTTGTTTTAATATTTCAAACAAACTAGCTTATACACACGTAAAATTTAGTTTTGATCATAAAACGGGGAGTACCCATCTTATCTATTTCCATCATAGATCTAGACTACTAAGAATTCGTAACTGTAACATACATTTTATAGTGTTGTATTTTGACAGCAAAATATTTTGACAGCAAAACAATGAAAATATTATTGTAGATATAAGCGAATTAGAGTTTAGTGTTTATAATTTCGTCTAAATATAAAATTAATAAATTTCGTAAAAAAAATTTTTATTTTCAAAAACCGTGTAAGATCGAAAACGTGTAAAACGAATACCGTGTAAAACGAATACCATGTAAAACGGGGAATAGGTGTATTGTAAAGGCTATTTTTATAGAGGTATAGAAACTTGAAATGAAATAAAACAAAAATGAATTGTTTTAAATTGACATGAAATCTAATCTATCTGAAAGATGAACATCTAGCATTATAATTTAAACATGACTTCTGGCATAGAACCGCCATGGGTAGCTCAGACGTGGTTTAATCTTGAGGTCCAATTTTTGATGAATTTGTCGGCGAATGTTGTCCTCTAAGTCGGCAATCATTTCATGCTTATCAGCGTAGAATAGTGCTTCACATATTACCACAGTATAGTAACACTAAAGTGCACAATCCCGGAGTCCTGAGTGAAACTATGCGGTTTCCAAGCTCTTCCTTCAATAAATCAATTACGGCACGAAACCACATCTCCTGGTAGCTCAAATAATAAATGAAAAAATATTTTGTGATCACCTATGTATTTTATAAAAAAAAACCGATTTTTATATTAAAATTTAGTGAAAATTTCGAAATAGCTACATTTCCGCAAGGAATAGGAAATTCGAGAAAATAAGCTTATTTTGTGATCACTTATTTATTATATAGAAAATCGATTTTTTTTAGGAAAATTTAACCAAAAATTTTAAAAATGGCTGTTTCTCCGTAAATAATAGGCATTCCGAGAAAAAAAGCTTGTTTCGTATCACCTATTTATTTTATAGAAAATCGATTTTTACAGGAAAATTTAACAAAAATTTTAAAATGGCTGAACGTTATGGAGCCATGATTGCTAAACAGTCACATTGTGTCACACAGCAATTGCCATAATTGAGATATTGAAGTAAACGTTGGGTAACCCCATACCATCAGACCAGTGAATTGGCATCCAAGATCGTTCGATTTGACGGAACCGTGACCATATTCGTCGCGATATTTTTTTTTTAAGAGAAGTGTCACTTCAGGCAATAATGCATATTTAGTCAAGTACCGTGCTACCTTCTTTAGGAAAGGGATAGAGAAGAGTTGAAACAGGTGGTGAAAGTAGAAGGATAGTTTCGGAAATTAACTGTCGTATAAGACACAACAGCGACCAGTTACTATGCCTTCATCGCTGAGCAGCCCCACCGACACTCCATTTTTATTTTTGTAGTGAAAAAAATCCAAGGTCTTTGTTGGGAATCGAACCCGCAACCTCCAGACTGACATACGTGATAAGATTTACATCTGTACCTAGCCGTGTGGGCCAATATCAGATGGTGGATCATTACCACTGCGGATGAAATGTAGTGTCATCATCGTCCTAGAAGGCCTTCGGATACGTATATCCTCCGGTCACTTCTAGTTGCAACTTCAAAAGCCCGAAGCAGGCCGCAGCCTTTACTCCTTGCTAAAGAGTTGCAGATTATCAAACTCCTCGTCCAGAATGCATGAAGCTTAATATAATTAAGAATACGATGGCATTCATACTCACTAGACCTGGACCATTCATTGTGTTCATTGTAAATGATCCGGCCTACAAACTCAAACGAGGGCCTTGAAACGCACAGCCACCACGATACTTCCGAAGGGCCAACCTCAATAATCAGCCAGAGAACAGCTAAATGACCAAAAAGACAAATAGCGGAACTCTGGAAATATAGTCGATTGTCCAGTTGGGTCTTGCTAGTCTGTTAGGGGACTGGGCTACCTTTTACCCCCGCAAGACACAAGTCTAGATGGTTGTGTGATCCATAAAGACTTATAAATGTGCCTCCGGGGGGGACCCCTAGACTGACAAACACTACCTACAGGGCCTACAGGGGCACCCCCTCCCCTTACAAAACTATAAAGCTATAAAAACGTAAATTTATGATTTATCGCGATATTGCCGATATATGGCTATTAATTTTGATAAAAATTCACCCAAAATTGGAATCCTAGCTGGAATATGTCGGAGCTGTCCCTGATGGTGACATTTCAAAAGTCATATTTAAAACTAAATGCCAGAAGATTCTTTTTGCAATTAAGTAAATTTTATGTCAATTTACAAAGTTCTTCTTTGTTTTACTCCATTTTAAAATTCTATACCTCTATAAAAATTG
Organism: Trichopoda pennipes; assembly: GCA_030448955.1. NCBI lineage: Eukaryota > Metazoa > Arthropoda > Insecta > Diptera > Tachinidae > Trichopoda > Trichopoda pennipes. Next base: position 9,516,924 of record JASKUP010000056.1, on the reverse strand, counting down.
CCCTTTATTTTATATAGCCTAGAATTTGACTATCTTTTTACAATCTTAACTAGGTCAGTATTCAAGTAAAGATTATTCTTTGTTTTAAAATTATTACAGTTTGTATAAAAATTGACAATGTAATAAATTTAATAAAAGCGTGTAATAAAATGATGTTTCTCAACATGTTGCCAGGATTTTATTTTTATATTTTATGTTTCATAGAAAGCTTTAAAACTTAAGTAAATTTAAGGTTTCGTCGCCCTTTAATATCTGATACATTTTCATATCCCAATATTTAATGTGAGTGTAGCTGTAGCAATTCGTTTTGTTTGCTTTCATTCCGTTTATATTCTGCCAGTGATGATGATGATGACGATAAATCAACACGGTGCAATTTTAAGTCTATTGTGGTTTAGTTGATGGCTTTTGTGGGTTACCCACATGAAGATTCTTTTGTGTTTGTGTGTGTAAGATTTGTTGTTATCAAGAAAAACAATATTTATTGTTAAAAGTAACAATTATTTATAACACGATAGTGTTCATATGTGTACATACAAATATCAATAGCAACATTTTCATTTGACACATGCATACATACATGTATTCATACATTTTAAATATTTTTAGTAAATTTTAAAACAGACCTTTAAACTATGATTTATATGCTGAGGATATGTTGCAATTTTTGTACAGATTTAAAATCTTCCATACGACTGCCATCAGTTAACTGTGTGTATGAGGTGGTTATATTTTATTAAGTTTGTTGCAAAACGGACATTTATGGTGAGATTTTTTTTTTTGTTTTTTGTAGTTGTTTGTGGTATACTTGAATATAAACTTCATCAGCAGAAATAGGAAACTTAATAAAAAATTGTGTAAAGTTTAATAACTGGCAAAAATATTATTTAACGTTTTGCAACATGTTGCAACTAATGTTTTCTAGAGGTATAAAACTTGGAAATGAAAAAAAAACAAAGATGATTTTTGGAAATTGCCATAAAATTTACTTTATTCGATAGTTAATCTTCTGGCTTCTGGAGGTCCAATTTTCGTTGAGCTTTTACAACATTTCTGGCTCTATTCAAGAAATAATGCGGCGTATGTTATTCTAAAAGTGGTCAAATGACTTAGACTAGCGGCCGCATGTCTCCTCAAAAGAAGATAGCCCAGCGGTCTTAAATCGCACAATCTTGGAGGTGCTCTCCCCGGGGGCATATTTATCGGTTTTTATAGAATACTTGACTATATAAGGGAGCCCAATCCCCCGAAGGCAAGCAGGGAGACAACTGGAAGCTCCCCGTTATTTCCACGGGAATCAGTAACCCCAGAGTTTCTACTAATTGTCTCTTTAGGCTTTTAGCTGTTTCTCTGACTGATTATTAAGGTTGGCCCTTCGTGGTGGTTGTGGTTTTGCGGCCCCAAGGATGAACTGATTATGGTGGCCAGTGTCATCTCGCCTTTAATCACATCAATGGGTGAATGATCCGGATCCAGTGAGCATGCTATTCATGCGTTCTGGACCAGGAGTTGGATAGTCTCCAGCTCCTCAGCAAAGAGTAGTGGTTTGCAACCCTGCTTTGGAACCGCTGAAATTGCAACTAGAAAAGACATGTTGCTAAAATTAGTCCTCGGCTTCCTAGGGCGTGAATGACGTTGCTTTTCATTTTCAGTGGTTTGACCACCATCTGATTAAAGCCTATGGTCAGGTGCAGAGGTAAATCTTATCACGAAAATCTTGGAGGTGAATCTACGGCTCCGCAACATGAATCTGTACCACTAACGAAATTTTTCTTTAAAATATCGTGAGTTGTTTGATATGCTGTACCATCTTGTTGAGCCTTCTGCACATCACAGATGTTCAATAGTTGAATGAAAAAGTCAATAATCCTGTCTCTCATGTGGTCAACATTAACTATAACATTCTGACTAGCAACAAACAGTAAGTTTATTTCTAGATGTAACGGTGTCGCAACATATGCTTGAGATTCATATCACTCCAAATACTGCAGTTTTGTTTGATGAGCTTTCCATTCAAACAAAATTGCATTTTATTGCTAAACAAAATTTGCTTATAAAAATTGAAATCCATAGCAATTTTGTTTTGTACTAAATTGGCAAATTTTTGCAGTATTTTCAGGCGTCAGTCTATTTACATTAAAATGCCAAAATAAACTAAACATAAATCGCTTAACAGCTGGGAAAATGAACGCCATTTACAAAGTTGTTGACAACTTGATATGCTTTATGTCTATAAGAAAAACTAGCCAATAAAATTATTATGAAATATTTTGTTAATTTATTGTAAGCCCTAAAGTAAACAATACTTTTTTTACACTCACACTCAGCCCTGAAGATAGACTTTACTTTACTATTTGGTTGTTTATTTTTCTATTAATTTTATTTTTCACACTTTTTGTGATTTTCTATTAAGGCCTTAAAGAAGATAATAATTTTATAATTTTCTGTATAGTGTTATGACTGTGTAAGAAACATATCTTCAAGAAGCCTTGAAGATATGCTTTATTGTTTTATTTTTAAAATTCCCTTTCTTTTTTTAAAGCGCCTGGGGTTATTCATTTTATTATCATCTTTTAGCAGTTTTTCCTTGTAATATTATTAATCCTTTTGATTTATGTAATGACATGACTAATACTTGTATCATAACATTTGTTGGTTGGTTGCTTGCTTTTTGGGGATAATAAAAATTGATTAACCCTTATTTTTAATAGCTCTTCAGAACATAAAATCTTTATACATTAATTTTATCGTCATGCATTAAAATTAAAGCTTTGTAATACTTTTTGTTTGCATATCCCCTGCTGTTAATAGTGTATTAAGTCTACCAACAATAGCACAGCAGGGGCCAAGAACTAAAAGAGACAAGTGAATAATATCAAAAAGATTAAAAATTCTCTTATACAAAATAAGCAACAAATATTCCTTTGATATTTTTCTCTTTGCACTACTTAAACGCAGGCAGACAAACAACAGCATACTTTAAGGTGCCAAACATGCAAATCAAAGTGAAATGTAGGTGACTGTGAGTGTGATGATTATTTATGATAAAATTTTGGATTTTTTTTAAAGAAATTTTTTGTCTGGCAAAAATTAAAAAAAAAATAAAGGAAATTATGATAAAGAAAACACTGCTATAAGGGTAAAAATAAGACTCGCTTAATGTAGGACTTGCAATACGGGAGTTTAGTTCGAATCTGGTTTCTAGCATAGTTTTGTCTTAATTGATGGTTAATATTGTCAAACACTCAACTCAGAGAAAGAGCACTTATTAATCCAAGTTTAGTTAGGAGTGTTGAAAGTTTCTAGCATTTTCGGTTTAGCTTCCGGAATGTTAAAAACATTTGGAAAAATATTTTAAAAACTTGACAATTTCCTTAATTGGGAAGTTTTTGTTTTATTTGAAGATTAAATTCGTTTTTAATATTTTTTTAATACTTTTTGCATAATATTTGTTCTATTTAAGATCAATAAATTGTTCTTATAAAGATAATTTTGGTTTTAATTTGATAATTAAATAACTAAGAAAAATTTAATTTAAAATAATTAAAAATTAAATGAATTATTTGCTTAAAGAGCTGGGAACTATTAAACTTTAGCAAGAATTTACATATTTATAAAATAGTTTTATAGAATTTTTACGTACAACTTTCCTAAAATAAATCAAACTTTTAAGAGGGCATTTTTGGTTTGATATTGGGAATTTAATATATATTTTTAAATATATTTATATAATAAGCCTATGACTAATTTCAAACTATTTAGTACTTTTGCTGCTTGTTAAATTTATTTTTCCCTTCGATTTCTTGGAGGAAATTTTATTTTCACTTGAGGAATTTAGAATTTTTACGTAGTTTACTATACGATAGGGTTTTCAAGGCGGTTAATAGAAGAGTTTGCCCCACAGATAGAGCTCAATAAAAGTCATGAAAGTAGAACATCTTAATTGTTTTTCTTGCGGGCTCTAATGCATTGAACAGCTTAAAAAAGAAATAGCGAACTAGAATGGTGAAATTTATTATTTAAAAGATGACAAAGGAAACATTCTGGGTTTATTTGGTAAAATTTTTTGAAATCCGGAATTTGCACGTATCAATAAAATCTAGACTACTGAAAAGAAAATGATCACGATATAGTAGTTTTATATCTTTTTTTAAGAAATTTTAATGCTGTTGAATAGTGTTGACACAAATTTTAAAGAATGTTATGTAGAGTACGAAATATTTTATTTAAACTTTGATTGTAGCCATTTTCAGTAACTATTTCTAGTATTAATGAACACTTTTTGAATTCTTTTACAATACAAAAGAAAATTTAAATCCTAAATTTATAGCTGTAGAATGAAAAAACTTCATCGCAGTTAGAATTTTGCACAACCCTTAATGTAGGTAACATATTTTTTGTACATTATTTAAACACCATTTTTTCTAATTAAAAAGAAAGAAAAAATAAATAAAAAATACATTTGTTATGCACACATTTATTTTCTTTAGTGCAAATTAAAACCTTTAAGCCAACAAATATATTCTCATTCATAATCCCCTTAAATACTTGCGAAAATTGTGTTTATTTTAATGTGTTTCTGCTATTAATTATTCATTTGTATTTTGCTGTTGCTGTCTAACTGTTATTACGTTTGTGTTGTTGCTACACAAATTTACTAAAACTGTAATTTCGGATTTCTAATTTCTCTCTCCTCTTTATATTTTCTTTATTACACGTGTTGTAAGGCAGTAAATTAAATTTTCAGCATAAATGCCCTCTTAAAAAGTGCACAATTATTTTTGGGTTTATAAAAAACGAGCAAAACAAGATAAAACTGATGGATAAAATATCTGTGATTTTTTTTTGCAAGTCTACTTTTAGGCTAAATAAGTATATAATTTTTGTAGTATGAATTAATAGTTTAAGTCTAGAAAATATGCATATTTAATTAAGGTGGCTGCTAGCACTAAGGCTTCATTTCTTTTTCTTTCTCTCTTTCTCTCTCTCTCTATCTCTCTCACTCTGTCTTTCTCTACCATTCCATTTTATTTATTTTTTTAAAAAGACGATATAATTCTTTATGCAAGCCAAAATTGAATAGAAGAACTCTTGTTCTTAATTTTTATTTCTTCCTCCACTATCGGGTGTTTTTGATAGAGGTATAGAACTTTAAGCTGGTAACACTTCTTTCACTGGCGGCCATTTTGTCAATTTCCAAGTGATTTGTGTTAAGTTAGCTTTTGCATTGCGCCTGAACAACGCTTTTGTACAAATTGTACAAATTAGCCTCAAAACAAGACGGCCATCGATTTCGATTCTCATAACCGAATTTCGTTTAGCGACAAAGCTTACTTTTATCTGAATGGATACGGCAATAAATAAAACTGCCATGTTTCAAGTAATGTTGAGCTTCAAGTGTGAGTTGAGACACCATTATAACTAAAACAAAATTGTTTGTTTGTTGTGTTTTATGGGCTGGTGCCTACGGCAAAATGCGTACTTTAAAAACGGTGTTGACATTCAATGGTAATAGAGCCGTGATGTAGAGCCATGATATAGAGCCATGATAAAGGGCCATGATATAGAGCCGTGATATAGAGCCGTGATATAGCGCCTCGATATAGGGCCATGATTAATGGCCTATTCGTTCATCATATAATAACAACCGTAATTAAGCTTTCATAAAAACTGCATGTGCCTTAAACCGTGACTAAAGAATACTCGAGATTACTTCAGCCATGTTTAATATAGTAATAAAGCCAGAGTTCCATGACAGCTCAAATCCAGTCTCTTTTATCAAATCTCGATAATAATTTTGTAAATTAAACTATTAAAAACCTAACACATTTTTCGCAAACTATTTGAAAAAAGCTTCTAGGCAAAAAGTAAAAAAATTGAAAATTATCCACAAACATTTTTTTTCAGTTTGCAAATAAAAATTTTTAACAAATATTTAAAAAGCTTTTGCAAAATAACATGAAAAGTTGGAAAAAAATTAAAGTGCAAAATTAAGTTTAAATGACAAAGAATCATTGAACTTAATATAAGCTTTTTAAAAATTTTTTTCATAAATAGCCTTTTTAAAACAATTCATCTTGCAATAGATTTTTTAAAAAGGAGAAAATTATATTCGAACAGATTTTATAAAACAAAAATGTTTTCTATAAAGCTTTTAACCTGATGAAATTCAAAGCTTTGCAATACCCGTAAGCGTTGCTAAAAATTATTTCATTACAGGAAAACACAATTTTTAAATAAATTTTCGTTCTTAATTTTTGCGCTAGTATTTCAACATATTAAAGCTCCACTACAAAAACAACAACAAAAAAATGTTTATTCATATGGTCCAGAATTTAAACAGACGCCCTTAATGCCGGTTTTTGTCACGCCTTGCTTGAAAATAAAGAAATTGGGAGAGGTACAATAACCATTAGGGCATCCCCGCGGGCGGTTGTTGCCACCACATACAGCATTCAAGTAGGCCACATCACAGTGCGCTATACACTTGGTGCCATTTTAATTTAATTGGAAGCCATAATCACAAAAACATACTGCTGGTGCTGTTAATCTATCTTTATCGCAACCACTGACAAGTTGTTTCAAAAATTAAGAATTCATTACTAAAAGAACTTTTCAACAAGAAATTTGTTGTCGAAATCAAAATAAAACAAAAAATTTTAATTAAGATGATTCAAAATTGTATTGCATTACGAAGATAAAAGTTCGGCAATTAAAAATGAAAAATTACATGTGACATACGTCCACCACGACCACGCTAACAGATGTCGATTCTTTCATCAAAGTTTTTAATCACTTTTTGGCAAAATGGCGGTCCTATTTCGTTAATCACATTATGGATTTTGAGTTTTAAGGCTATACAAAAAAAAAATTCAGTGGCGTTAGAACCCACGATATAGCTGGTCACTTAACTGCCGATTGTTGTGAAATTATGAGATCGGTAAATTTGGTTTGCAATAAATTAATCATTTCATTGGCTATGTAACAGTGGCACCGTCTTGATGAAACCACATGTCAGTGATATCTACGTCGTCAATAATAGGTCAAAAATAAGTTGTAAATACCTCACGGCATGATCCAATGAACGTTACCGCATTTCCAGTGTCATCTTAAAATAAAAACGGCCAATCACGCCTTCAGGCTATATAGCAAACCATACAGTAACACGTCGAGCATGCAAAGGATTCTCAATAATCGTTCTAGGAATTTCAGAAACCCAAATGTTTGTTGACCTTCCCTGACAAATGAAAATGGGCTTCGTCTGAAAAAATGATTTTTTCAGAAAAACCAGCCGGTTGTTCCTGAATGAATTGAGCGAATCTGCAATGATAGGAATGACCTTAATTCCCGCACCAAATGAACCTTCTAAGACAAATCCTCACCTAAAATTCGCCCTATGGTGGTTTTGGTAATCTTAATTGTTGAGAACGTCGAGGAATTGACCAATTTGGAACTGCTTCAACACTGTGGCTGACGACTGCGCTGTTTTCAGTTGAACGACCCAGTCGCACATTTAGTATCGAGCCAGTAGACTCAAATTTAATGACCAAATTCTTAATAGTGATCTGAGAAGCACGATTATGTTGTCTGAAAACATCACGAAATTTACACAATGTGATTTTAACAGAACCACCACCATTTTCATAATGGATTTTATTTATTTGCATGCGATTTTCGTGCAAAATTCAATTGATTCTAACAATTGCCAATGTATCTACTACTAAATGTCCAAACTGAAATGCTGTTGGTGTTACTATAATTGAAAAACATATTACTTTTTGAAAAACCCGTTATTTAAAAATTTTTAAATATATTTGTTTATTAATTTATATACAAAGAAACCTACCGAGAATATACTGGTTCATCGATTGGGCAACGATTCTTATGTATCCACTACTATATGTACAAGCTTTGCTAAGAGAGAATCGATGTTATTTACAGATCTTGCAAATCGAGGCAATACAGACGCCATTTTACTTGTTACTCGCCATAAAATCTGTTTAGCCGAAGTTGAACTGCCAAGATTGTCTATGTAAAGTAAAATCACCCTGTAACGACACGTTTCCGCTGGTTGCTGGGATAGCGACAGCGGCGGCCAGGGTCGTTGCAAAGTTTCTTTCTATTACCTACCTGCTCTGTTCTTGGAATGAGTGACACTTAATGTTCGAATAACGTTATAAAACGTATCACCAAGTTTATTGATTTACTAATTTTTACAAGGAGGTTGGTCGCTACAGGTGCGGTCGGGAATTGCAGTCGTGGGACGGGGAGTCAGCACGTGAAGATGGATGGCAGCGGTACTGGCGGCAATGACAAAGAGGGCTGTGATACAGGCGTCAGTAGATGGCTGCGTTATAGGCGGCAGCAGCAAAGATGGCTGCGGTACGGGCGGCAGCAGCAAAGATGGCGGCCGCACTAGTACCTGGTAGCGGTACGGAAGTCAGAGCAGCAAAGATGGCTGCGGTACAGACGACAGCAGCAAAGATGGCTGCAGTACTGACGGCAGCGATAAAGATGGCGGCAGCAGTAGTACCTGGTAGCGGTACGGACGTCAGCAGCAAAGATGGCTGTGGTACAGACGGCAGCAGTAGTACCTGGTAGTGGTACGGACGTCAGCAGCAAAGATGGCTGCGGTACTCAAGCAGCAGCAAAGATGTCGGCAGCGGTAGTACCTGGTAGCGGTACGGGCGTCAGCAGCAAAGACGGCTGGGGTACAGACGGCAGCAGCAAAGATGTCGTCAACAGTAGTACCTGGCAGCGGTACGGTCGTCAAAGCAGCAAAGATAGCTGTGGTACAGACGGCAGCAGCATAAATGGCTGCGGTACAGACGGCAGCAGCAGAGAAAACGGTCTAACTTCACTTATGGCGACAAGCTGCGTGCTAGCTAAGGGTAAGAAGTTGTTGCGGAATATTAAATTCCTGTCCAACAGGCTTCTTCTCCTTCAGGCGATCGGCAGACAAGAATCTATTGCGGAGTATTAAACTCCTGTCCAAAGTTCCTATCTGTAGGCGATATGCTTGCCTTCTGCTAATAAGAAGTTAATGCGGAATATTAAATTCCTGTCCAAAAGACTTCTTACCTGTAGGCCAGCTGCGTGCCAATTCATTGATTTAATAAAATATTCCGCCTTTTATACCAGTGCGTGGGTACACACATTCACACACACACACCCATATTATCCGTCATAGTTGCTTGTCAACTCTCAGTGGTGAGTTTTGATCTGTATCACAGCTGATTGTATTGTTGATCATGTTGTTTCTGACTCACAGGTGGCGCTCTTACTTTCCCGACCGTTAATTTAAATAATATAATAATTAAAATATAATAATTCAAAAATCTTACATTACTGAATGAATAACAATGAGTAATAATAATACTAGTAATGATAATAACAATAAGTTATAATAATAATTATAATTCATTTTAAAATTAAGAAAAGATTATGTGTAGGCGAAAACGAGGTACGACTTTCACCGTTACAACCCACATAAAATAGTGCGTTCAAATTTATTCAACTTTTTTAAATGTTGATTTGTGCTCGTACGAAACATGTGCAGGGATAGGAAACTGAACAAAATATGAAACCGTTTGACAGCGTTAAATTTTGAAAAAACTAAACGTCTTTTTTCCACTAAATTTTATTTCACTTAAACAGTTTTGAAATATTTTAATAGTAATAGTTTTGCATACTTTTAGGTTACTAATTAATAGAATTACCCTTTTGTCGTTTTTGTGTTAATCAAATTTTTTTTTGAATTACATGACTTAAAAAAATTGCAAATAAAACTTTTTCTTAAGTATTTAAAAACATTTTTATTTGAGTCATTGAAAAGTTCGAAGTTAATTTCAAAAATGTGCACGTATAAATTTAAATTTATTACCTAAATTAAATAAAGTGTGAGAGATTATAAAAGGAAAAACATGCTAAAACATATTAAAGGCAGGATTTTAATAAAACAAAATATGGAAAAAGAGGTAAGAAATTATTTTGTAGTAAAACAAAATTAATGGGCTAGAAAAAGTGTACGCTTACTTTTGTATTGTATTTTTGCTGTTTTGTGGCGTCCGGTTGGCGTCCATACTCATATGAACACTATTTCTCTAGAGCAGTGATAGGCGAACTACGGCCCGCGGGCCACATCCGCGTGAGGTTTCAATCCGGCCCGCCGAGCGTTTTCCAAAAAAAAAAAAAATTATTTCACCTATTAAAAAATTATGCTCAAAAAATAAATTTACATTATGTTTTAAAAAAGATATAAATTGACAATTTTAGCAAAAAAAAAACCGTTTTCTGAAGTAGAATTTATTAAGGATGTGTTAATTAGCGTTGGAAAAGTATTATGCCCAGAAAAGGTAAAAGATTTCGAATCTATAGGGCTGTCACGTAGAGCGGTCACAAAAAAATTGAAGAGATTTCTTCCAATTTAACAAATCAACTCGATGGACGTCTTAAAAAGTTTAAGTATTTTTCAGTCACTATGGACGAGAGTGTTGACAGGAGTGATACAGCCCAACTTTTAATTTTTATCAGAGGAGTCGATGAAAACTTTGTAATTACCGAAGAACTTGCTTGTTTGAGATCTTTGAAAGGAAAGACGACAGGAAAAATAATTTATGATGAATTAAGAGAGGGGATGGAATCTAATCTCTTAATGCCCCAATTTCCAAATTAATTAATTTAACAACTGATGGACCACCTAACATGGTGGGAAAAATACGGGGCTTGCAGGAGTTTATAAAAGTCAGAATGCTGAGAGCGAAACAATTTTTTTACATTGTAAAATCCATCAAGATGTTCTTTGCAAGGCTACCTTGGATATTAACCACGCACTTAATATTATTTTAAAATGAATTAATACCATTCGAGCCCGTGGTTTGTTACATCGACAATTTCAAGGGTTTTTATAGGAAGTTGATGCAGAATTTTCAGATGTACTTTATAACACAAAGATCAGGTGGCTGCGTTGTGGGCATGCCTTCTCGAGAGTCTGCAGTCTACTCGAAGAAATTAAAGATTTTCTAAAGACCAAAACTGAAATTTGGAATGAGTGGAAAATATTGGAGGATAAGAATTGGTGCATCGAGTTTTCTTTTTATAGGGATTTACTCGAGCACCATAATAAACTGAACGAGAAGTTACAGGAAAGAAATTAATTTATAGATGAAACTTGGGGCAGTTTGAGGTCTTTTAAAACTCAATTGTTTATATTTTCTAAATGTTTGGGAAAAAATGATTTTCCAAGACTTAATTCTTTGAGGACTGTAAGTGAAGAGAACTTCAAAGTCTTTTCACAATCTTTATTAAAACTGTATTCAGAATTTGAGGCCAGATTTGCTGCTTTAAAAAAATCCAACCATGTTCAGATATTTTTTCAATGCATCTTAATGTTAATCCTGAGAATGTTCCATCTGGTCTACAATTGGAAATTATAGAATTGCAATGTAATAATAATTTAAAACAGCTATTTTTAAATACAGATAAGCTTAATTTCTATAAATCCTTAACAAAAGATGAATTTCCAAAGCTAATTAATCATGCGCAGAAAATTATGGCAACGTTTGCTTCCTCATATTTATGTGAACAGGCCTTTTCAGTAATGAAATGCAGAAAAAATTCAATAAGAAACCGATTGTCCGACGAGAGTCTATTTAATTTATTAAAAGTCGCATCCTCCCAGCTGGAACCAAATTTTGAAGAAATTTTGTCAAGTCAGAAACAGATCCATGCTTCCCATACATCTGGAAAATCTTAAAATCATAACAAACCGTATCTTATAATTCTTCTATCTTATAATTGTTTTAAAATATTACGTAATATAACTAATAAATATTTAACTTAAACCGAGCTTTTAATTGAACAGCAACCCCATAATTTTTTAATGAATGACCCTCTATGTTTTCTTTTTTAATTTAATGGCCCGCCGCAAGATTTTTTTTTTATTTTATTGGCCCGCCGCATGATTTTTTTAATTTATTAGCCCGCCACCCAAAAAGTTCGCCCATCACTGCAAATACAACAATCTAAATAATAATGCAGTGAAACAGCATTGCCTACGACCTATCTATAATGATCCTGAGCCAATAAAAAAGATAAAGGTAGACCTTAAATCTAAGAATTATGATTAACTAAAATATGTGAGGCCACTGCTAGACAAAGAGACTTTAATCATTGCATCTACAGGTTTTAGGTTTTATCTGTCTAATTTTCGATCAAGTAAATAATGTCTCTTCAGATTCGAGCGTAGCTACAATTGATTACTACATTTAGGACCAGGAGGTTGAGAAAAATTTCAAAATTTCCTTTATATGCCTAGTGATTTTAACATTAATCATTGGCAAGTTTTGGTCTTTAAAGGAGCTTCTGCTGTATCATAAATAAGTAGAATTTTATTTGAAAGGCTTGGAATTTTTCCAAAGTTTGAAACGCGGCCCGAACACGATATATGTCCTCCATACCAACATATTGACTCCATTAATTTAGAATGGTCAGAGTGAAGGTTATAAATATGTGTAATCTTAATAAGGCTCCAGCTTGTATCGATTATCTCTTAGAAAGCTAAAACTTCCGCTATAAAAAACTCTTCGATAATATTCTTCATAAATTATAGATTCTTCTTCTTCATATTTAAAAAAATATCATTCTATCGATTATGTAAGCAATTTGAAAAACTAACGCACGGTATTTTGATTTTCAAACAGGCGGCTTTAACGGAGATTTACTGTCTCCAAGACTCTTTAATTCTGACTATATTTGAACTTAAAAATTCCTATTTTTCAATCAAACGCTCCTGGCAGAACCGCTACATTGGTTCCTGTCTCAAATAATTTCTAGATCCTGCGGGATTCGAACTCACTATCACTCATGCACTTCAATTAATGTGGCATCTTAATAAGGAAATTATGAATTTTTAATTTGTTTCTTCAAATTTACGTTCGCTTTCCGAAAGGTTTAGCAGAAATAAAGCCAGAGTGTGAGAACATCTTTTGCGTTTTGGCATCTGGGTTTCAAAAAATTTACTGAAAAGAAACCAGGTGAGCCATTGTGTTACCAAGAACAGCCTTAAAAGACCAAAAACAGTTTAGAATTTAGTCCCAAGGGATAGTAAGAGTATTTTATAGCAAATTATTACCTCGCTTGTAGTTCCCACTGACCGCCGTAAAGTAAATAAAGCAAATTTCTTTCGCAAAGATATTGTTTACATAAACATGAGGTATACAAAACCTTTTCAACTCCCGGCTATTTTGTTAGATGTCAAGTGATTTATATTTAGTTTTGTTTGACATTTTAATTTGAATTGATTGACGTATGAACAACGTTCCCAAAATGTGCGTGTCTGTTCGAAACTCTCGATTTCGTGATCATAATTTAATTTCCTTTTTGATTGAATGGACACATCAATAAACAAAACTCCAGTATCTGGATAATCCTCAAGTGTATGATGAAGCACATTTACATCCTTCTTTGGTTTGCTGATGAGCTGGTCCCTATTTCTTTGTAAACGATACTGGTCAGAACATTGCGGTGAATGGTGAGCGCTGTAGAGCCATAATTATTGACTGTGGTTGCGCGCAGCTACAATTGATTTTTTGAAGGAAACGTTTGGCAGCAGCATAGTTACCACATTTAGAAAAAGTCGCTATTCTAAGCACGATACGATTAGCCACTTAGAGGACAACATCCGCCGTGTTATTGCCGATATACAGCCACACATGTTGGATATAGGTCATCGAAAATTGGACCGCAAGATTTGTCTACGTTCCAGCCGGCACTGCTGGTTATACGCCAATAATCACATTTAATTATCTTTGTTTTACACCATTTCAATAATCGATGCAATGTGGGATGCATTTCACTGTTCTATCGTTACTACAATGGTAGTATTTATATAGTATTTATACAATGGAAGTATTTTAATACTTTTTTCAATAACCTTCATTTATTAGAAAAACCCAAGTAAATCCTGTATAAATATATGTGGATAATACAAATACAGCTTAGAGTCCGTCGAAAACATTGCCGCTGCCCATTGAATCATGCAGAAAATGCACTCTTCATGCGAAAAAGTACCTTACATAAATCTAAAATACGTACATACGTATGTTTCTGATACTGCAATAGACATTAATATGTGCGTACATTTTCCGAAGGGGTTTAATTTATTTGGGTTTGATTTTACGTCAACTCGCGTCAAATTTCAGCTATTTGCCATCTTCAGTGTTCTCTAATAGACATTCTAACATCTTCGCCCTGCTGTATATCCTTTACAAACGTATCTTTGCTTGCAAAAATGCTTTAGTATCACAACTAGGGACGATCTTGTCAGATTAGGCTACTTTACCCCAAAAGGGGGATTTCTGTAACAAAATGTTGATAATAAATTTTGGAAATTTGGAAATTATCCCATGAAAATTTGAAATGATTTGCATTTATTATTGAAATTCTTTACGATTCCAATGTTTGTTTATTCACAAAATTTCAATAACGCAACGATAACCTCAATAAAAACTAATCAGAATTGATGTTAACTGTTCTTTGATAAAGGATTGTGTAAAATTACTTTCTCCGAGAATTATTACAAATAGTCAATTAAAATCTGAATTACTTCGGTCTTCAGGAATTACAACATAATTCAAAAAAATGTTTATTTTAAGAGGAATATTTCCTGATAAAATAAACTGGCTTCTCTAGGTATTTGTTTGAAAGTAAAAGGCTTCGTTCTTTCTTCTACTTTATTCCTTATCTTTCTAAATGACCTTCTTTGTCGAACTTTCAACCCTATTTATTCTTTTGCAGATGACAGCGTCATTTGTCACTCATATTCATTTGATAATAGACCAGGCCATTTGGAGGTTACTTCCAAAAGGCAAAACATGAATGATACGCTTAATCACGATCTTGTGACCATCTTAGAATGGGGTCGTGCGAATAGAGTAGAATTCAATGCGCGTAAGACACAATGTTGCATGCTTACGCATAGATCTTCGTTTGGTAGTGTTGCTGCATCTGTTACTATGGGTGATATAGGTATTACGGAATCGGAAGCTCTTGATGTTCTCGGTATGAAAATTCAGTGTGATGTTCGTTGGACTAAACACATTTTTCAGGTTTCTAAAGAAGCTTTCAAGTGCCTCGGTTTTCTAAAGCGGTGTAGAAGATACTTCACCCCATCCGATCTCCGTACTATCTATACCACCGACATCCGTCCGAAAATGGAATACAACTCTCATGTATGGGCCGGTGCTCCAAAGTCTATTTTGGGGTTACTCGACCGCGTACAGGAGAGAGCCAAGAGGCTCTTTGCTGACAGTAGGGTATCCAACTCTATTGATTCTCTAGAGCATCGACGCAATGTGGGATGCATTTCACTGTTCTATCGTTACTACAATGGTAAGTGCTCTAATGAGATTAGGGAACTTGTTCCTGATACTCGCACGTTTTCACGTTTAACTAGATTTTCGATGAGAGCACATTCTTTTGTGGTTGATTGGCCAATGAATCGCACTACGCATTACAGGGAAAATTCGTTTTTCAGCAGAACAGTCCGTATGTGGAATAAGATCGCTCCGTGGGTCTTTCCTGTCACTTTCAATCTAAGAAAATTCAAATCGAATGTCCACAGACACTATTCCCTCTTTCCCCCTTCCCGTAACCTAATTTCCTAGTTCTGGCACAGTGCATTGCATACGTAGGGGTCATCCCCTGAGTGCTGGTCCCATTAAAAAAAATTGAATTTTCCACTGCAATTTAATCAACACTTTGTGTTTGCAAACACGAAATATATAACTATACCGTTATAGCTGAGGCTTGCAGACGTTTGAGTCGCCGATGACCTTCAAATAGCAGCAAATTGATGGCAAAAGGATTGGAATGAACTGTAAGATTCACCATATAGGAGGTTTTCGCTTTCTTTATTTCTTCACTGATAGTGGGAATATTGAGATCCTTATGAATGTTATTCTTTCTTATGCACCATGGTGAGCACGTTATTATTGTTCTTAGCAGTTTTGTCTGCCTTCTCTGCAATTTTTCAATGTTGAATGGCTTAACTATACCCCATAACTGGATGTCATGTGTTCATATTGGCTTCATAACTGCCTTATACAAGAGCACCTTAAGGTCCAAATCGAGAGAAGACCGTGTGATCCATTAAGCCGGTGAAGTTGCGCGACTTTCAATTTTAATAAGATTTCGATCGATATCCACCGAGGTATCTACATGATTATGTTCTGGGGTTCTTACGCTGTTTATAGTTAAAGGAGAACAATTCTCCCTCCTCAGAGTGAAAGTTATGTTAACACATTTGCTGACGTTAACTTATATCTTACATTTGCATCGCCATTTTTACAAATCACTGATGTAAGATTGGAGCTGTGCAGATGCAACTATCGGTTTCGCGTGAATGCCCATTAAGGCTGTATTATCTGCAAAAGTTGATTTGTGTGTGAAAGAACTTATGGACATGTCTGCAGTAAACAAAATACATGGGAACGATTCTAGGATGCTTCCCTGTGGTACTCTAGCGGAAATCATTTTCTGGGAAGAGATCTTATTACATAAGATCTATTTTCCAAGTAACTTCTAAGTAGCTTGTGGAGGTTAACAGGTGAAACTCTTATAATTTTGTATAGAAAGTCATCATGCTAGACCTAGTCAAATGCTTTGAGAAATATCAGTAAGGAGCGCGCTACAAAACTGTTTTTTTCTTAAAAGCTTCCCGAATCAGATTTGTTATCTTTTATGAACTTGTTTCGTGTTGTCGTGTTGCTTTCTAAAACCAAATTGGTGATTGGGAATGAACCTAGTAGCTACCAAATTCTGTAATAGGTGGTCGTCATTCTTTCCAAGTGGAACATTCTTTAAAAGAGTTTTGATAAGGCAGGCAGCAAACATTATTGAGCGAAACGATGTAACCCGCGTTATGTCTTTGCCTGGTTAAGGAATCATTATTATTTCCGATAGCTTTCATGATGCCGGAAATAAATTAACACGAAATATAGAGTTAAATATAACTAAAATATTTCGTACAACCGAATGTGGTAAAGCTTTTATCATAGTTGTGGTGATTTTGTCGCATACAGGAGCCTTTTTTGCATTTAAATTTTTAATAGCCATTTTCAGGAACGAGTGTCGGAATTTTAGTGGTCGTTGTTACTTTGTCTGCCATGTTTATGAAATTTATGCGCGAGCTCGTATTGTTGACATAAAGTACACATGCTAAATGATAAAGGTAAGATGAGCGTTTTGCAACTTTTGCTTTGTGTTTTAAATTCTCCTTACTTTATTCCCCAGAGAGTTGATGATGGCTCCTATTATAAAAGTAAGGACGGTACTAAAAATCTTTTATATCACCTCCTTTAAAGCTTTCAATTTATTTGAATTTACAAAACAGTAATAGCAAATTATCATAAATATTTATTTTGAAAATATTTTAACAGAAAAGGCAATTTTATTTCAACTAACATGTTGAGCATGTTAAAAGAAAAAGAAAAAATTAATTGTTATAAATAAATCATTGCATACCCTAGGGAAGTACACTTTAAAGTCTACTTGAGGGATGAAATAAAAAAAATGTTCCTTCGTAATGTAAATATGTACATGGTTTCAGTAACATCTTAATGTACATTATGATTCAGTCTACTATTTTTTTTTCCTTTTTGCCCAAGCAATGAATTCTTAAAAACAATGTTTTGGCCCTGGCCAACGAAAATGAATTAAACTGAAATAAATTTTACTTTATACAGTTTTTCTTTTCTATTTTTTTTTTGTTTTTTTTTGTTCTGTAATAAAAAGTACATGCAAATTTTATTAAAATTTTAATAACTCGAAAGTAAAGCGTTGTATTAATTCCTATTCTGCCCCCCTTCACACTTTGCTGTGTCATTCTAATAACAAAAATAAAATTTACTACAAAGTTGTAGTTAAAATATTAAAATCCTTCTTCTTTTTCAATGCAAAATGTTGTATTTTTCGTCCAACAAATATATTTTTGTTATAGAACACAAAGTTTGTTGTAAATTGGTTTAGTTTAAGGGATTCCATCATTTATTCGAATTCAATTTAATCTCTTGAATATTTATTTGATTAAAGTTTGTGCGAACAGTAAAACAAAATATTGACTGAGAGATAGCTATAGTAGCTAGTGATAAGAACGAGGACTACAAATCGGTTTGGCCTAATTTCAAACGCTATATATACATCTATTGTTACGTTTATACCTGGTATAAACTCTTTCTTGTTGCCGAGTATTTTTATTGCAAAAAAAAAAAAAAAAAAATAACACCAGATTTTCGAGTTTTTAAATTATTTCCAAGTTTATTTACTTTAATTACATACAAAGTTGGCACTACAGAACAATTTGCTTAACAATTTACTGCACGTCTTTACTTCACGAGGTTTATTTTTCAATCAACTAACTAACTATCCACTCAGGCGCTGCCTTTTATATTTGTCCACCACAAGTCTAGAAAAATTCACAACTTCAAACTCCCTTTGTATGACATTTTGTTGCCTATACTCAATGTATAGGCGCCTTTAGGTCTGTTTTTATGCTGATAAATTTTCTTCCTGGAATTTATTTTAAGAAAGTTGTTGTTATCTTGCTTGCATAAGTTTTCTTAGCAAGCCACACAGTTAGTAAACAGCAAACCTAATTGTTGATGTTTTGCGTGTATAACATTTCCACGCAGTTTGTAACTAGAAAGTTGTTGTTGTCTTGCGTGCATAAGTTTTTCTAGCAAGCCACGCAGTTAGTAAATATCATACCTAATTGTTTACTTTATTACTTAATTATTTACTTTAAAACTTAAGCAAGACGTACCCATAACAAAATAATATATATATATATATATATATATATATATGCAGTCTCCTTCTTTAGATATTGCTATAAACGAATCTCTTCATATTGCACTAGGGACAATGGCAGTGTTCCCCCCATGGCCACATTGGTATGTCTTAATGGAATCTCACCATTACGACATGTGTCATCTGGGGTTAAAAGGGAGCCCAGTCCCCTAAAGGCCAATAGGAGCCAACTGAACAACTTCCACGTTGTTTCCAAGGGAATTTGTAAGCCCCAAATTCGCTGTTCTCTGACTGATTATCAAGGGTTGGGCTTTCGGAGAATATCATGGTGGTTGTCGTTTTGTAGGCCCTCATAAAATGGTTAAGGGGAAAGGATTATCTCACTTTTGAGCAAGAACACAGGGTAAATGATCCGGATCCAATGAGCGTGCTATGTCACGTGTTCAAGGAGTGGGGGTGGTGGCCTTCTCCGTAATTCCGAAATTACCACTAGGAATGACCTGTTGGATAGTATTATGCTTCGGCTTCCTAGGGCGTGGGTGCATGCGACATATCACCTACAGTGGTTTGATCCACCATCAGATTATGGGTCACACAGCTCCGAACTGGTGTAAATCTTATCCCGTTCTACTTATCTCTTATCTCACTGTCTTATCTCTTCTCCATATATTTACTAACCAAGGTAACGCGATTATAAGAAAGCTAAACAGATATTGTTGTCTAATATTAATATTTTATCAAGCATTTTATTCTTAATTAGCAACACTGTTTGAGAGAAAAAAATATATGGAAAAGTGTTCTTTACAAAACGCTAGAAACGGTTTTTTGTTTATGTAACGTTATGTAAGAAAAGGCAACGCTCAAGTTTCACGCTTATGGAGAAAAACAGTCTATATTTCATAGCAGATCCGCAAAAGTTTGATAGATCCAAAAATTAAACTCTAATAAAACACGATATCCGAAAAAAATCTGCAAGTGAACTAAAGAATCTTAAACTTGACCATATTTTCAGTCTTCCGCTATGCTATCGGGAAAAAGGTCGAACGGAGTACATATTCCTAAATTTAAGGCAAATTACCCTGGGCAACCTTATGAGATAAAAATCGGGATATTAAGTAACTTGACATTAGTTAATTAAGGCAGGCAAGTTTTATTATTTGGTTAAGCACAGCATAAAGGGCAGGCTAATCAGATTGTCCACCTTCACTTTGAAAATTAAGTTTGTAGGGAAGGTATGATCCTATGCATGTCAAGGAATTTCTTTTAAAATATACGAGAAAATATTAGAACACAGATTTAAAATGATACAAAAATAGCTCAATAACTCCAAGTCCTTGAAATATGAAAACAAGTATCGGCTATAAAAATAATTCCGACTTCTTCAATAGACCATTTTTTTGGAAGTGCGATTAAAACTCCAAGCTATGAGGGTTAGAAAGGCTTACCTAGTAGGCCAATTTCGGATAGAGTGACTGAAGAATATTAAATTTTACTATATTTTCAGCCTTCCAATATGCTAGTGGAGAAAAGGCCGAACGGAATTTATATTCGTAAATTTAAGACAAAGTCTCCCAAGCAACTTTATGAGATAATAATCGGGATATTAAGTAACTTGACAATGCAATTAAAACTTTTAAGCTATGACGGCTAGAAAGTCAAACCTAGATAGCGGTGTTGACTCAAAAAATTTTTTGGGGAGTTGTACACTTTTTAATTAGCATCCAAGATGAAATACTATATAAGCTCTCCCCCGGGGGCACATTTATCGGTCTTTATAGAATACTTAACTATCTAGATTTGTGCCACTGGGGGTATAAAAGAGCCCAGTCCCCTGAAGGCAAGCAGGGAGTCAACTGGAGGCTCCACGTTATTTCCACAGGAATCAGTAAGCCCCAGATTTTCCGCTAATTGTCTCTTTAGACTTTTAGCTGTTTCTCTGACTGATTATTGAGGTTGGCCCTTCGGGAGTATCGTGGTGGTTGTGGTTTTGCGGCCCCAAGCATAAACTGATAATGGTGGCCAGGATCATCTCGCCTTTAATCACACCTACTGATGAATGATCCAGTTTCAGTGAGCATGCTAGTCATATCTTCTGGATCGGGTCTTCAGCAAGGAGTAGTGGTTTGGAACCACTGAAATTGCAACTAGGAAAGACCTGTTGCTAGAATTAGTCTTCGGCTACCTAGGACGTGAATGACGTTGCTTTTCATTCACAGTGGTTTGACCACCATCTGATTAAAGCCCATGGCCAGGTTCAGGTGTAAATCTTATCACGAAATAACATATGAGGAACCTGTTCAATGAAACTGTAAGCAGATTAATCTTTTTTTTTAATACTCGTATATTGATTTGGTGTAGAGGCATTTAAGGAGACATTCTTCGAAAGCTGAAGTATTCAATTTTCAAGGTCGTAGCGTCAAAGAACTATTTAGAGGCAAAGGGTTGCCCTGCTTAATCTAGGCTACGAAAACCTATTTCAATAGCAGAAACTAGTTCGTATTCACGACATGGACTCTAGGAAAGCTTGAGTAATCCAAAGAAGCAGAAACAGAAGAGTAACTAAGAAATATTTAGAATTTTTTGCTCGCCAAATGAAATAAAAATACATATTCGATTGTTTTTTATTCGGTATTAAATATAAAGTTTTTATTTTTATGCGTTTATAAAAAATTTTATTTATAATCATTCACTTTAAATACGATTTTTAAATCGATAAAAGTAGAATTTTTTAACTTTTTTTTCAATTAAATTTTTTAAATTTTTTTTAAGAATGATTTATGGACCTGCTCTAGTTTAGGCAAATTGATTTAAATTTGAAGAGTTTTAAATTTTGCTTAAAACAAATGATTTGATTTATTTTTTTCTCATTTAATTTCTTTTTATTGCTTTTTCAATTCGACTTGAATTACTTTTAATCGAATTTATATTTTTAACCGTTTCCAAATTAATCGACTTAAGTTTTTTGGTTAAAAATTCGAGTTTGATAATATTTATTTTCTAAATCTATCAATAATAAACCACTTTAACTTTTGTTTGATAAAAAAAATTTTAAATAAAATTTGTATATTAGTCGCTTTGATAAGCACGCATACAAAAGAACCGGTTTAATTTTTATTCGACTCCCAAATATTACTTTAACAAATACTTTTCAGCAGAAGTGCAGTATTAATCCAGTAAAATCCAGTATAATTTTTTCAGCCAGCTGTAAATATTTTTAAAGAAATTCAAAATTACTTGAATTAAGTTTTATTCGATTAAAAATAAAATGGTTAAACTACAAGTTAATTATCTGATATTTTTTTTATATGATATTTTTATTCTGTTATAGATTAACTGGTTCAAATTATTTTCATTAAAAATAGAATAACTTATTTTATTCTCATTAATGCAAACCGGTTCAAATTTTATTCGACTGCAATTAATAAAAATTAAATGGTCGGTTTTTGATTGTATTAAATCTTAAATAAACCGCTTTCAATATTTTTTTTTTCAATTCGTATTTTAGTATTTAAAATTTTACGCGACTTAAAATAAATATTATAATCTGCATTCGTTTCTGTTTTTTTAAAAATACAGTTAAATACAAATAAATTTTAAAAGATTTTCGATTCGAAATAAATTGTTTGCATTTATGGAAGATTTACTGATATTTATTAAAAGTTTAATTCGTATGTAAACGAATGTATTTTAATTTTTGATTTTCAACGATGCAGCTTAATTTTTATTCGGCTCGAAAAGGATGGATCTTAGCTCAAAAATATTCAATAGCAGTCCTTTTTGGTCCTAGGTGAGAATTACTGGGCTGCTTTCAGTTTTAAAATTATTACTGTCTTTCAAATTTTAGTTATAACGATGTCCGATTAAATTTTTATTCGTCTCAAATTTTGAATTAATTTTTGCCATTTTTAAGCTCCATTTTTATGAAGCTCCATTTGAAAAAAAAATTAAAATTAAATAAAAAAAAATTAATTAAATTAACCCCTATTTTTTTACAATTTCAAGTTTTTAATTGAGATATCAAAATAGAACCGGTTTTTATTTAATCGAATACATATTAATTTAAATTTACATATGAAAAAAATTCGTTATAACTATTTAAATCAATTCAATCTAAAGCGAATATTTTTTTATGATTCGAAATCTGTGAACCGGTTTATTGTTTTAATCGACAAGTTTTAGGTTTACTTTTACAAATGTTTTTTTAATTAAACTCGACTAATCGAAACCAATTTGTCTTTATAAAACTCAAATTGCAGTGCATTTATTGTGAAACGCTGTTAATGACCTAAAGTTATCAAAATCGAACCGGTTTTTAGTTTATTCGATTAATTTAAATTTTCATTAAAAAAAAATTTTGTTCTATTTAAAATTTTTTCTAATTAAATCTACGTAAATTGAGCCGGATTACTGTTATAGTAACTGGTTGGTTAACCGGTTTTCAGTTTTAATCGACTATTTTCTAATTCCATTAACAAAAATACTGTATTATTACAAATTTCCAAATAGTTTTAACCAAATAGTTTTAAAATTTCCTATTTTTCTTCTTAATAAAAAGTATTTTATTCGGATAAAATATTTTTTATTTGGTTTTTTAATAAATCAATTTTTATTTAATTTTCTTTAATTTTAATATTATTTTTTTTTTGTTCCATTTGTTTAGCAAAGCTGTATTAAGTATTAATTGGCATTTTTTGTCGTTACCTCTAAAGTTTTGAATTTCAAACTTAAATTGCATTTGTCATGTACTCAACCAGAATTATAACAATTTTCTTAACTTTTGTAAGGGAAAAAAAACAAACTCTAAATTTGCTTAGCAGCGCAGTTTTCCCACATTTCCACTTTTGCCATTAGAGAAAGAAAAAATGGATAAAAAAACTTATTGAAGAGCTTGTATTTTTTTTTGTGTTTAATCATTTTCACACAAAAGACTAAATGCGAAATAGTATAAAATTGAGAAATCTTAAAAATAAAAAAATAAATTTAAGTTTTCGTTACATACCTTCCTTCAGTTGTGCTCGATATAAGTGAAGTATACTTTTAGTTGCATAATTTGATTTTTTGAAATGATTTTTGTTAACTGGAATTTAAAATTTATACTCTTTCACGTTTTATTATATTTTTACATTCTGCATATTGTTTTTGTGTTACGAATTTAAAACCGTTATCGCTTTATTCTTTAGCTATTTCCCCAAAGAAAATTTAACGCATCCTTAATTTACATTTTCTATCCGTCCATTGTTTTTAAAGCATAATTGAATTTAACTAAAAATGTGCATTCACAGTACTACTCATTTTTCACTGTAATATAGGATTTGCAAAAAATAAGCAGGAATTTAAAAGAATGAAAAGAAATTGTTTTGAAAAAAAAAACCCAAAGTGTTTATAGCGGGAGTTTTTTATAAAAAACTTTAAATTTGCAACACTTTTTTTAACAGCAGCTGTCAAGTAATTTATGTTTAGTAAGGCATTGCAACATGAATATACTGATGCTTGAACAACCCTACCAAACTGTGCAAATTAGAGCCAAAAGGAAATCGCCGCTGATCCCGATTTTCAAAAGCGATGAATGGCTCTGGCACAGCTACCATATTTGCAGTGTGTATCTCAAGTGTATCTTGAGACACCTGTAATCAAAGAAAACTAGCTGTTTGTTCTGCTTTACAGGCTGGTGGAAACATTTGTCCATATGCCTTTAAAAACGATACTTTTCAAAACGGGTAATGCTAAAAGTCCCGATGCTTTTTTTAGCGACACAGGCAAAGTCGAATGGATTATTATTTTATTGTATAATTATTTTTATATCATAATTATATGTATAGTTGTAAGTCAAATAAGTTATGAATTAATAAGGCATGATTTTACGTCATCCCGATGGCTCGTAGCCGAAATCGGTCTGTTTACAAATCGCAGGATGACGTATAATCATACCCAATTAAATCAAACCCCGTCGTACAATATACGCACATATCAATTATGAATTATTTTATTAATTTTATAATTATATTTTATAATTTTGTTATAATTATAATATTTAAAGTTTTGTAGTTTATATTTAACGGCAGCTCGCTGGGCAGTGCCATCTTTACGTGATGGTACAACTGGCGGCTGATAATGAAGCTGATAATGAACAAAGCCACCAACTGTGCGGCGGTGAATGGATAAATAAGGAAGAAGAACTTTATGAACAAGAAGTTTAATTGGTGCGCCGCCGGCCGACAGATAACACTTAGTACTTTCATAGCAGCGTATCCTCTGAAAATATTTATGAGTATCTTCGGCAAATACTGTGAGGTCAAAAAAAAGCAGCGGTAAATTCTATTCTTGCGGTTTGTATCCTGAATAATTTCCGATGTTCTGTGCAATTTCCTCGTACAATAACTATTATCTCGCAGTGCTGGCCGTAGTAACATCAGTGAGGTCACAAACTGGTGAGGTGGTTTTTATCCAGCCCGTTTTGTGCCTACCGTCGCTACTGGGAGTGCTCAGAGCATCAGTAGTGGCTTTTACCCTGCAGAATTTTTGCTATTCTGGCTATTTCCCTCGTTCACTAATTGTGGATACGTGGTAACTAGCCCAGAGATACCTCCGCATACAGAGCAAAGAGGCTGAGCTGCCGTTAACGAGATTAGTGGCAAATAATGGCTGAAGATTTATACCGAATCAACAAGCCGCCTTTTAATTAAACATTGGCGCAACACGACCGTTGAGCATACCTCAGGAATCAGGGTAAACGTGTCGTTACAAACATTATAGTGAAAGGTGACTGCTATAAAGCCATGATTGCTGACTTTTATGCTCATCAATTAAGCAATCATGATGTGCAGGAGCTGTGGTTGAGGAAAAATGTCACACAGTACATGCTACTTTTGCTTTATTGAAAGAAAACATAGCTTAACTCTCGGTCCCATAAATTGGTCTCCAAGATCAGACGATTTAAGGGCGCTACACTATTTTTTGGGGGAATATGTGTGTCTACGCCGGTACCCCGAAACGATGGACTATATCAAGGACAATGGTCTCCACATTATTGCCAAAAAACCTCTACAACTTTTGTAATAATTCATCGAAAATTAAACCTCCAGATTAGACTTCGTGCCAGCTAGCCGTGGCGGTCATAAAATAGAACTCATATTTAAATTATAATACCAGCAGATAATCTTTCGAATAAAATAAGTTTTATGTCAATTTAAAAAGAAATTCATCTTTACTGTTGTTATTTTTCTCTGTCCTTAATGGTTGTTGTTCGTTTGGTGTGAACTTAAAATGATCACACTTATTCCAAATAAGAACAACAAAGAACTCGACACAATTTACACTATAGCTAGAAATAACGGCAACAAATCCACTGCTATCAGTAAATTTCACTTTTACTTATACAGGACCAGAAATGTACAGACTAACTAACATTTTCTCAAAGAAGGAATACTCACAGCATTAAAAACCGGCAACACTCTGAAACATAATCTGAGGACAACGATAGAAACAACTGACAAATTCAGTTATACCGTTGTATACAGATTTACTTGTAACAGCAAACATCCTTATATAGGACAAACTGGACGAACCTGAAAACAAGATTTACAGAATACATACGCTCATACAAACGAAAAAGAGATGACTCCAAATTCGAATTACACTTTGACACTCACGAATATACACCAAGGGAATTCGGCGCAAGTATGACATTACTATATCCTAGCGAAAATGGACGAAGACTAGACTTTCATGAAAACATTGAAATCCACAAAGCAAAAATTTTTAACTGTGACATTATAAACACGACCTAAGAAAAAATTTTCACACCACTAAAACAACTCACGCACACGAACAAACGAAAAACATGCTCAGGCGGACACGCGTACCTAGAAAATAATAAAAGATGGAGGTATTGAAAGATTAGCCATAAAGTGCCAGGTAGCTGCCATTCTACCTACATGAATAGATCCGACCTTAACAACAGAACGAATTGGATCACATCCTGAAAATGATGTCTTCCCATCGAAAGCGCTCGCCGTTTACAGCGAACGAACAACAGCCAAAAAGGGCAGAGAAAAATCTAAACAATTTAATATTAAATCATCTTTAGTTTATTCCCTTTCAAAGTTCTATACCTCTATAAAAAATGCTCTTTATATTCAGTGAAATTTGAGAGGAAAATAGTCAACTGGGCTAATGATGTTCTGTTAGTAATGTGGCAAACTATCTATGTAAAGAATTATACCAAAGCAGGTCAATAAAATTATGGTTCTGTGTTCAATTCCCATCTTTCTCAAAAAGTATAAAATTATATGCGACAAATTTATTTTCGTTTAGTTTCATACTGTTACTGCACTCTACTCTTGACTATAGCGATTTTATATGGTCGCCTGTTTTTCTTATGTTTGGGTTTTTCGAAATAGTCAATATTTTTTGGAATACTTAAGTCTTTCATAACATCGATATTTAATATAAGTTGGCCCCGATTCTAATCTAACGATTTTGGTCTAATGATAGTCTTTCAGGCACATTATCTAAGTGCCAATTTTTGCTATTTTCTTGGCCCTTCAGTAATATAGTTTCCTTCTTAAATACCTCGATTATATATACACTAATCTGTCGATATTTAATATATGTTTGCCCTGATTCTAGTCTAATGATTCTAGTCTAATGATAGTTTGTCATTTTTTGCGATCATATCATATTGGGCAGATGATAGGTGCCATTTTGTTGGCCCCTCAGCAATGCAGTTTCCCTCTTAATATACTTCGATTACATACATACAACTTCTGAATATCCTTTGAACATTAAGCTGTCCGCTGTGCCCAGCAGTTAGTTAGTGGTGAGAGACTTTACCAAAAGAAATGACATTTTTTCTGTCACAAATTTCATTTATTTAATACTTTTATTCTTATTTCGAATTTAATAATGTTGTTCCTTCAGTTCAATTATTTTTTTGGCCATAAATAAGAAAATAAGGTCAATCTTTATTCGATAGCAATTCGAATAATTTTTTGTTTAAATTTTATATCAAAATATTTTATAGAAAGCATTAATTAATTTATGGTTTTAAATTTTTGGCATTTGTCATGTTAATTGCACTTAAGCATGCACGAGCATGTAATAGTGATACGTCATTTCAAATATATTTATTTCAATTAAAAGAAAAAAAAGAACATAACAAATAAATGAAGATTAAGTTTTATAATAAACAAAAACAATTTTTTAAATGCTCCTGGATAAAAGTGCACCTAGAAAAATTTTTGTAGATTTTTCTATATAAAAAAAGATTTCTTTTTTTAAATTATTAAATATTAAATCTAAAATATTTTACTTTAAGAATATTCAAGTCAATTTGCTATAAATGTTTTTTTATGTAAATAATCAATATTTGCTTTGTATACAAAATGAGGTCATTTCTCACTGTGTACTTTTGTTAACTGCAGTCAGATTATTAAATAGAATATTTGTGTTCTCTAAATTTTGTTTTTGTTATCGAAATGACCTATATGCACCATTGAGAATTAAAAGTTAAATGGTAAAACAATATTGAAAAGTACTTAAAAATATTGCCAGCAATTAAATCGTTGCGAGTACGAATAAAAGGAACGGAAGTAAAGTGAAAGAAAAAATGTTTGTATTCAATTTCCATTAAATATTCATTTGATTTTGTTTTTGTAATTTGCACATAAAACGTTCAATAAAATATGTTATTTTTGCTTACATTTTATTTTATTCAAAAATGGTATATATTTATACGATTAACAAAATCGGTTTGCAATACGATTAACATCTGTTTTGCTCATGCAAGCAAGTAAATTGATACAGTGGCTTAGCCGATTTTTATTCAACTGCCAAAGTTCTATATTAATTATTCTTCATATTGATTCGTTTAGTTTTTTATACACAAAAAAAATTACAAATTTTAAATTTTATTCGATTCGAAAAAACCTTAACATTTTTATGCGATTCTTATATAAGATTAAATATATTTATTTTGCTTAAAAACCATATAAAAAAACAATTTAAAAACTTTTAATTCGATTCGAAAATATTCGATTCAAAAATTTTATTCGACTCAATTCAAACAATAATTTGTTTTTTTTAAGAGTCAATACTAATAATGCAACTAATATTTTTATATCTAAAAAAAATATAATTGTGTTACATATGAAAGAAGCGAAAAATAAAAATTCGATTAAATTTTTTTTATTCGATTAAATTTTGAATCGATTTTCCATAAACCATTTTTCAGTCGATTTTTAATAACCAGCCATAAATTTTTGTTGTTTAATGTTAAATATTAGTTTGAGTTCGTTAAATATAATACAAAGTTGTTTATTCGTTTCCCAATACTTTGATTCAATTTTGATACACTTTGAAAAATATGGTTAAATTCTTTATAACATTCTTAAAATAAATTATACAATTTTCAATACAATAGCGATAACAATAGTGTAATTTTTTGCGTGTTTCTCAATTTAATATTAATTCGATTCAACATATATCGTTTATTTTTTCCTTGGATTTTACATAAATAAAATTAACTTTTTCTGTGTTTTGAAACACCTGAAAAGGAAATTTTTGTATTCCAACCAATTCGTTGGTTCAATTCGATTCTAACTGGTATGAAAAGCTTATTAATTTAAGTGTTTGCAACTTACTTTTTTGTGAAACCAAATAAAATTAGAAAATGTTTATTCGCTTCTATATAAGATTCAGTATTTTAATTCGACTTAAGTTTTGTCCGATTTTAAATACACCAAATTGATCTTTATTTGATTTTTTGGCATCTTTAATTTTTGTGGGCTTTCAAATAATAAATTTTTAATAAAAAAAAAACATTTTTATTCTTCTGTAAATGATTCGAGTTAATTTAATGGACAGCGAAAGTAAAACCCATTTATTTTGTTGTGATATAACAAGCTTCCAAAAAATAATATAATTTTTGTGGAGAGGAAATTTTTTATTCGAATCAATTATAATTTGATGCAAAATATACCATTTAGAGTATTACTCATTTCGGAAACGACTAACTTATCTGATTCTCGAATAAATATTTTTCAACAACAATAACAATATTTCATGTTAGTCTAAATAAAGCCTTTAAGCTCAAATATAATTTAATATATATATTTTATTCGATTTTATATAAACTATTTTATGCATGCAATTACTAATGAACTAATGGAATTGGTATGAATGATATAGTTTGAATCGAATAAAAATTTTCCTTTCAATAAAAATTATATTATTTATTTGGAAGCTTGTAATAAGCGTCTAATGCTTGAAATCGGCATAATGTTGAGTTATTAGCTCGAATCAATTAGTAAATGAGCCAACACATACACTCCTTCTATTGAAGGGTACCATTAGTAATACACTCGACACTTTTCTAACTTCACACCCCCAAAAGTATGAAGTTAGTGTTTGTGCGCCTTTCAGCAATGCTGATCACTGCACCATCTTCGCCTCCTTTGCTTAGCATTGGTCTTAAAACAGTGCTTTTCAACGCTAGCGCATGCCGTTGAATTTTCAAAGTTAAAGGAAGGTTGCTAATGCAACTCCAATCCCAAAAAAGGTGAGGTTAACAACCCTGAAAATTACCGCCCAATTGCAATTTATTCTGCACTTTCTTGTGAGGTACCTGTTAGAATAATAATGCAACTCCATACATCATTTCGGGTATAGTAAAATGGTGGGTCTAGATATTTCCAAGGCGTTTGAACATGAATAATACGCTCAAATAGGATCTTCCAACTATCGAATGGAGTCCATAAGACTCAATGTGCTAACGCGTAGATCTGTGTTCGGAAATGGTGTTGCATCTGTTGCTATGGATGATATAAGCATTAAGTAATCTGAAGCTGTTCATGTTTTTGACAGGCAAATCCTGTGCGCAGTTTGACGGACTAAGCACATTTTTCAGGTTTCTAAAGAAGCTTTCAGATACCTTGGTTGTCTAAAACGATACTAGAAATATTTCACTCCGTTCGACCTCCCCTCGGGGGCACATGATAGTCTTTTTGGAACCTACTATACCATTTAGATTGGTGTCTTGCGGGGTAATAGGGAGCCCAGGCCCCTCAAAGGCTAGTAGGAGTCACCTGGACAATCCACATATTTCCACGGGAATCAGTACGCTCGCAGAGTTCACTATTTGTCTCTTGAGACAATTAGCTATTCTCTGACTGGTTATTGAGGTTGGCCCCTATATGGCAGTTTCGTGGTGGTTGTGGTTTCGAGACCCTCGTGAGAGTTTGTGAGTCAGATCATTCAAAATGAACACAATGAATGGTTCAGGTCCAGTGAGTATGAATGCCGTCGTGTTCTTAATTATATTAAGCTTCATGCGTTCTGGACCAGGAGTTGGAAAGTCTCCAACTCTTTAGCAAGGAGTGAAGGCTGCGGCCTACTTCGGGCTTTCGAAATTGCTACTAGGAGTGACCGGAGGATATACGTATTCGATGGCCTCCTAAGGCGTGAATGACGTTTGCAAATCATTCAAGTGGTTTGACCACCATCTGATTATGACAACCTAGTCGGTGCAGATGTAAATCAAATCACATCAAATCCGTCCGACCTTCTTACTATTTATACCATCTATATTCGTCCAAAAATGGAATACAACTCTTATGTATGGACCGATGCCCCAAATTCCATTTAGGAGTTGGTCGACCGCATAGAAGAGAGGGCTCATTTGGAACAGTCGGGTATCCAATACTATTGGTTCTTTATAGCATCGGGTCGTATTTCACTGTTTTATCGTTACTACAATGGTACATAAGTGCTCTAATGAAATTAGGGAGCTTGTTGCCATTACTGGCACGATTTTGCGCTTAACTCGATTTTCGTTGAGAGCATTCAATCGGCCAGAGAATCGTACTACGATTTACAGGGAAAATTCGTTTATAAAAAACGAAGGGGCCTGGACACCCTTTTACCCCGCAAGACACCAGTCTAAATGGAGTAGTAGGTTCCAAAAAGACTATCATGTCCCCCCGGGGGGACAATAGAAGCAATGTAATGCCAAAAATTCATCAGACGCTGATTTATTTATGATATCATTCGTTCCATTGCGATTAATAAAATGTTATACCGAGTTAGAGCCGTCAACTAGTACAGCCACAGAAATTGATACATAGAAAAATGAAATACCCTCGTCAACGTAATATCACGCAGCAATAAAATTTACTTTTAAAAAAGAAACAAAAAAATGTGATAACTGAAGAAGTTCGAAAAATAAAAGATGAAATTAAATAAAACCTGTAATATTTACTGTTAATGAACAGGAAATCGAAGTAAATTTTAATATATATATATCTCACAATGATTGATGGAAGAGTTGCGCAAGCTTTAACTGATACAAAAGTATCAACAAGCTGCATTATATGCAAAAAGACATCAAGTCAATTAAGCCATCCAGTTCTAGAAGATAACACTTTTAAGGCAGCATGCGAATAATTATGGAGCATATTCTTAAAATGGGTTATAATTTGGATTTTGGCCCGTTAGGGGAAGCAGTGAGAAAAAAGTAAGGAAAATGAAGAAAAAAAGAAACCAAAAAATAACAAAAATCCAAGAAAAATCTTTAGAACAAGACCCAATCATCGATCAGCCAAAACAAGGGGAAGGGAACACAAATGATGAAAACACTGCAAGAAAATTTTATTTAGATCCAGCAACTGCAGCATCTATTACAGGAATAGATTTGGAACTAATAATAAGGAGATTCAGTATTATTTTACATGTTTTAGCATGCAGCAGAAAGATAAATGCAAAAAAAAAAATGCAGAAAAACAACTATTCTTTACAACAAAAAATATTCTTGGATATATATGCCATCCACAGTTTATAAAATTTTGTACCATGGGGAACAAATAAATCAACACAATATTCTACCAATAGGAGATCTATCTGAAGAGGCGCAAGAAAAACGAAACAAATACTATAGATTCTTTAGCGAGCACAGCACAAAAAAAATTTCTAGATATTGTAGACTTGTAGTGTAGACTTGATTGTTATTTTATTATGCACATCAGACCCTTATATGTCCAACACCTGGCAAAAATGGAAAACTACTTCTATTGAACTAGACGTAGAAGCTAAACTGCTTCTAAAAGATGAAAATTTAGGCTTTTTAAAAGAAATTTTTACTAAAATTGTTTAATTAATGGTAATTTTTCCAAACACAAGAGTTGTCTGTATGTATTTCATCCTTTTAAAATTGTTTGTACGTTAATAAAGTATTAATCAATTTACAATAAAAGTTTACATATACGAGCAGTGTTTATGTTTATTTTGGACTTAAGTATTTCCTTATCTGAAGTAAATTTGAACCAATGAATATAGTTTTTGTTTTCGCTACTTAATCAGCTAATTTTTAACTCAAATTCATACTAAAAATTTCACGAGGGCCAAAGCTTGGCGCTTCCTGACTAAATTTAAGTTTCTAATAAATGTACGTTCTAAACGTGATCCAAAATATAAAACATTATGTAAAACAAACTCTTTGAACAAGTTTTAATACTTTACTTTCGTACCAAAAAGCAGCTAAAACTTAGAATGTATTTTTAAACCTATCAGAACTAATTTTCTAATGGGTCGATTTATTTATTTATACCTTAAACGAAAGCCTATGATCTCACCTAGTAGACAAAAAAAACCGCGTATCAAAATTACGACCCGTTCAAAAGTTATATATTTTTGATCGCCTTCTCGTAAAATGTTCCCACAGTGCGGTGGTTCAAAACACATGGGTGATACCGTGCATCAAAACCCTAGAAAGCCGACGGCATAATTCTATGCAACAAGTCATTTCTAGTTACAATCTCGGAAGTTTCGGAGCAGAGACGCCAACCCCCACTGCTTGGTGAAGAGTTGGAGACTACTCAATTTCTGGTGCAGAACACATGACAAGCATGCTCACTGGATTCGGATCATTCACCTTTTGTTCTGAGTAGAGGTGAGATGATCCCGGCTCCCTAATCAAATTCATGATGCCGGGAAACCACAACCACCACGATGCTCCCTGAGGGGCAATTTCAATAATTAGTCAGAGAACAGCTAAAAGGTTAAAAAAAAGGCCAAAAGCTGGCCTTAAAGATTCCCATGGAGTTATCCAGTTGACTCCCTGCTAGCCTTTAGGGGATTGGGCTCCCTCTTACCCCTCGTGACACCTGTAATTCCTTCAAAACATATAGATGTGCCCCCGGGGGGGTGGGGTGGGAAGCATTGGTTTAATGCTAACCTTGTACAAAAGCAATTTCGTTTTACTACCAACCAATTTACTAAAGGCTCCCTATTCGCCTTTTCCATATTATACAAAGCATGGTTATTAAATTTCATTAGTTTACTAAAGTGGACTCCAAGGTATTTGAAGCTCTCCTTACAAGATATTTCATTTCCATTTAATGTCAACAATAGATGTTTGCTTTCCCGCACTAAAGTGTATTTACATTTTTCGGAAGCATCGGAAGCAAGCTTATAGCTCTTAGCAGTATTTATGTTCATCCTCCAGCCCCCAATGCGAATAAAACTCGTAAACCTTTATAAGGTGCAAAGAAGTGCTCTGGAGTATTACTTTAGCGTATAAAACAGTGAACCGCCGATGTAGAGTATACCATGCGAACCATTAAAATCATGGGGAAAGTCGTGCATAAAAATTTGTATAAGTGAAGTGCCCTGCGGAACACTGCAAGAAATGTTGCTGCAACTAGACACTTTATTATCACTCTGAATGTAAAATTACAATTGATTTAACTATTGATTTTAAACAAAATTAAAAAATAAATAAATTCCATTCGAAAATATTTGCTTGAACTTGCTTTTCCTGATGAATCCAAGGGATGAAGGCATTTAAAATTAATCGTTTAAAATTGTATTGAATTGCAAATGATATAAAATAAAACGTTTTCAAAAGCTTCAAGACAACAACTACTTATTAAAAATTCATATGCTTTTTTACTCAATTTTAGTTCAATACAATATTTAAACTGTCTTTTGGACTACTTTCGATTTTGTTTTTTTTTTTTTTTTTGGGATCTTAAATGAATTACGAGGTACGATCAAAAAATAACCATTATTTTCAAATTTCGTAAGTTACGTATGTTCGATTTTCGCATTTTGTTTTTCTATTATATATGTTGGCAATATCATTTTGGATTGTCGGTTTGTTTTTGACAGATAAAAAGATTCAACGTGTTTTTGGTCTGCTCTTTGATATTCAAAGAAACTGTATTAAGTTTTGTGTAAAATATGAAATTAAATGTCCTTGCACATATGAAAGGTTGCCAGTGGCATTTGGCGATTCTACTATGAGAGAACACAAGTTCAATTGTGGTATAATTGGTTTAATTAAGGCCGAGAAAATGTCAATGACGATGCTCGTCCTGGTCGTCTGAGCACGTTAACAACCTATTAAAACGTTGAAGCAGTGAAGAAAATGATTTGGGATCATCGTCGAATCACTGTAAGAGAGGTTGCTGATGATGTTGAATATCGTTCGGCTAAAGCCAAGCAATTTTTATGAATGTTTCAAGCGTGAAACATGCGGCAGCGAAGATTATTGCAAAATAGCTAAATTTTGAGGAAAAACAACGTCTTATAGACATCGCTCAGGAGCTGTTAAACGTCGTCAACGCCGATCCAAATTTGCTCAAAAAGATCATAACCGATGACGAATCATAAGTGTATGGCTATGACATTGAAGCAAAGCCCCATCATCGCAATGGAAGCGCCCAGAAGAGCCAAGACCGAAAAAAGCACGCCAAGTTCGACAAATGTGAAGGTTTTGCTCACAGTGTTCTTCGATTGCAATGACATGGTGCATCATAAGTTCTTGCAACACGGTCATACCATCAATAAGGAATACTACCATGAAGTTATGTGCCGCTTGAGCAAAGCAATTCGCTAGAAAAGCACTGAACTGTGTAAAAACCAATCATGGATTTTGCATTATGATAACGTACCAGCTCATGCGTGGTAAAATTTACGTCGGTACCTATCGTACCTGTGGTCAAACCATTGGGACGATATGATGTTTGTGCCCGCGCCCTAGAAAGCCGAGGACTAATTTTTAGCAACATATCATTCCTAGCTGCAATTTCGTAAGTTTCAGTTTGGAGACTACCCAACTCCTGGTCCAGAACTCATGTCAAGCATGCTCACTGGATCCGGATCTTTCATCCATTTTTCTCAGTAAACGTAAAATGATCCTGGCTTCTTAATTAAATTTATGAGGGCCGCGAAACCACAACCACTACGAAGCTCCCGAAGGGCCAACCTCAATAATCAGTCAGAGAACAGCTAAAAGGCTAAAAAACCAACAAAGCTGAACTGTGGAGACTATCCAACTCGTGATCCAGAGCATGCTCAATGGATCCGGATTAATTACCCTTTGTTTTCAATAGAGGTAAGTTGACTGATCCCTTAATTATTATGAGGGCCGCGAAATCACAACCACCACGAAACTCCCGAAGGGCCAATCCCAATAATCAGACAGAGAATAGCTAAAAGGCTAAAATTTCAGAAAGCTGAACTATGGGGCTTACTGGTTCCCGTGAAAAAAACGTGGAGCATCCAGTTGACTCCCTGCTAGCTTTCAGGCGACTGGGCTGTCGTTGTTACCTCGGTGACACACGTAATGACAGTGAGATTTCGTCAAGACATATAAATGTGTTCCAGGGAGTGTAAACGCACCAGCTCACACATCGATGCATGTGCGTGAGTTTTTGGCCAAAAACAAAACATTAGTCGCAGGCAGCTCAACCACCATATTCACCGAACTGGGCCCGCTGGCTTTTTTCCTATTCCCAAAACAGAAGACACCAATGAAAGGAACTTTGCTTTTTTGCTACGGCAAGGTCGAAAGAGAAGCTGTTGGCGATACCAAAAAGTGCGTTTCAGAAGTGTTTCGACGATTGAAAAGAACGCTGTCATAAGTGTTACTTTAAAGGGGACAAGATAGTTATTGATGAATAAATTAATACTTTTTGAAAAAATTAAAAAATTGAAAATAATGTAAATTTTTTGATCATACCTCGTATAACATTTGTATAAAATTTTAATTTCGCATTAAAAAAAAAATCTAGGGAAAATGTTTCTCACTATCGTTGCTTAAAAGGAATTTATTTCTTTTTTTCGATCTACTCGTATTCCCGCTGTCCCTTTTTTTTACATAAATTAAATATTTTATTGCAGAAGATGTTATTCTTGAAATTTAACTTTTAAAAAGTCTGAACAAGGAGAAACGTAAATTATACAATAACATGTGGAAAAATAGTTTCAATTTAAATATTTCCTTTTGCTTTACTTAGATTTTCTTGCGTTCTTCGAAAAGAATATTAAAGTTTTATTTTTATTTATTTTTTTTTTGTTATATTTTACTGCCACAAGTTTGTGTATAAAAAATAATGCAAAGAAAGTTACAGCACATTGGCAATGTTACAACTTCTCTTGTTGCTTTTTGTGATATCAAAACTTCTATTTAGTTTTATTTATTTAATTTCTCCTTGTTCTTGCAAGTCTTCATATTCTTTACGACACAGTATTTTGTTGCTCGTTTTATTCGAATATAAAATGTCTTAATATTTCTCAAGGACACTACAATAATTTGCGTGCAATGAAACTGAAACGTAACTTGTGTAAATGTAAAAATGTATGAGTAGTGGTGCTTATGACGTGTAAAGAGTATTGCAATATGAGTGGCTAGATAATGGATCGGAATTTTTTTTTGTGTTATCAGCTATATGTCATATACTTGCTTCTCTTCTCCTTCAAATCTAATGGACAGTTTTGGTTAACGAATTTTCCGTTCTGCTGTCATGCGACTAGTGTCGACAACTTTACTTTAATAGACCTGGAACCGCTGTTTGGATAGAAAAATGAAGTAAGTTTTACAACCAAAAATATTAATCCGTTTGTTGTATGATCAAAAAATTGGGTGTTTTTATAGAGGTATAGAACTTTAAGTTGGCAACAGTTTTTAATAGCCAGCCATTTTGTCGTCAGCAAAGTGATTTACATTTAATTTGGTTTTCATTTTCTACATGAATAAACTGAGGCTTAAATAATGCTTCCAAACTATGCGAAGTGGGTCCAAGACAAGACCGCCGTCGATCCCAATTTTCCTAGGAAAAGTTTATTTAGCGATGATGCTTACTTTTCCTTGAATGGAAATGTGAATATATAAAACTGCCTCAAGTTTATG
The DNA here is from genome assembly GCA_030448955.1 of Trichopoda pennipes. Taxonomy (NCBI): domain Eukaryota; kingdom Metazoa; phylum Arthropoda; class Insecta; order Diptera; family Tachinidae; genus Trichopoda; species Trichopoda pennipes. The sequence goes on along the minus strand of JASKUP010000056.1, from coordinate 9,478,931 downwards.
TTGATGCAATAAGCTTTCTAGGGTGGAGGAGTCCAAAAACTGCTGGTCAGAACTTTATAATGGCAATGGTGGCCGCTATAAACCAATTACTAATGACTATTTATTTGGGTATGATTTTATGTCAACCCGCTTCAAATTTGGTTTGTGAAAAAACCGGTTTCGGCCATTTGCAATATTCAGTGTTCTCTCTATACTCTCTCAGTATACTCTCAGTATAGAGAGAACACTGAAGATGGCAAATGGCCGAAACCGGTTTGTTCCCAACACAAATTTGACGCAGGTTGACGTTAAATCACACCCAAATAAATTAAACCCCATCGAAGAATATACGCACATATTAAAGACTTTTTCGTTCGTCAATTTAATATCCATAATGATCAGTAGCTGTGGTTTCAACAAGACAGCACAACATATCAAACAGCTCGTGACACAATTGATTGAAGAAAACGTTTGGTAACCGCATCATTTCACGTTACAGAGCCGTAAATCAATAATGCAATTTACCAACGCTGGACTCTGTTAAGTCGCTAGTCTATGCCGATAAGACCGAAATGCTTGACCATTTGGAGAAAAATATTCGCTTAGTTGTTGCCGATATACATCTACATCTGTTGGAAATAAAATAAAAAATAAAAATATAATTTTTCATAAAGCGGTTACATTTATGGGGAACCCTTTATTTAAAAGAATAAATATGACAATTAAATTGTGCCATTATATAAGTAGTTATGAAATAAAATTATAATAGCAAAAGGGCGCTATAAAAGAGAATGTTTTGGTAGGAAAGTAAAATACACTGAAAAAAATGTATCTAAATGTTTCTGATTTTTAAAAACGTTAATTTATTTTTTGTTATATTTCTTTAAAGGTTATTTCATTATAGGATTTAGTTTTTGGCAAATACTTGGCAGTTTATAAAATTTGAAGAAAAAATCATTCGTTTTTCACTGCTTCTAGTGGGACACATCATGGCGCTGTTGCTTCAAATATTTAGAATTGGCCAGCATTAGTATGAAAATCATGAACAACAGAATTATGGATGTATATGCTATGAGAGTCCCTAAGCTACTAAATTGGAATGAATTTTTGTTTACCAGTATTTGGTGGATGGATAATAGTTCTCTGAAAATTTGAGTGGGTCGTGAAAAGAACTGGACAGGCAACTGCCACGTCAAGGTCGAGAGGACGAAATAAGTGTCAAAAACCACTTTATCTAGAATGATGTGTTCATGTACGTTATTGATGTAATTTTTTAAGTTTGCATATATTTCGGCTGAGTTAGTAAACGCAGTTGGCGAGAAGAGTCGGAACCACGTGGGGAAAGTTACCAGAACTAGAAGGGAAGCTCGCCAAGTCAACCGATCCCCAACATAACAAATAGCCGATACCGTTCTAGTAGGGCAATATTTCTAGTGTTGAGGCCAGAGGCTAAGTTAAATTTGGCAATGCACACAACCTTTTCTACACGAAAGCGCCTTCTTTATTTCAATTTACAACAAATTTTAGGATTAGTTAGTCGATATTGCATACCAAGTTTTTGTGTAAAAATTTAGGTTAGTTTGCCCAATTTGTGTAAATCCATGGGCTTCTAACTTCTCCTAACCTTTTATAGCTCTCTCCCAGTAGTCAACCTCAATGCGAGGCTAGCATGATGGAATGGTATGTTTAATAAGATATCAATCATCATTGTTGTCCTTCATGGCAGTTTCTTCGTAAATCTGCGGGAATAATTTTCTCAACATTTAACTGAGACCCCTCGCTTCCCTTTTCGGAACAAGGGAAAACATAATATAATCTCAATAATTAGTAAAACTTCCTTTTAAAATTCAAGAAGTTGACTGAAATCTCTCAGAAAAATGACAAAATTGGAGGTAAATAAAAAATTTTGCAAAGCCATTTATTAAATAGTCCTGCAATGTTGTGGCCCACATTTTTTTTTCGAGTGCACAAAAGTACCTTGTTAAGAAATCAAACAATTTACTTCTTGATTTTTATTTCAAATGCGCTAAATATAATAAATGATAAACACGTAACCTAAACCAGCAATCAACCCTATTCTTGCGAGTCTTTTTTAATATTAAAAGAAAGAAGCAAAAGAAAATGAACATCTCAAGGAAAATATTAACTCAAAAAAAAAAAAAAGAATAAATAGTTGAAGCAACAACAACAACAACACCAACAATAAAAAAAATATTTTATTATTCAAGCAACATGGACCTTTATTTCCAACAGCACGTTTAAAATGAGCGAATATCAATTCAATGTCATAAAGTTAAAATGTAGGGTGTTCCTATACGAACAGGAAGATGTTTTGAATTCTTTAAGTGGGAGAGCTATCACTCACACCACTACAACAGGATTTTAAAGATATCAAGAGAGTAATAGTTTCTTGCGGATCGTGTAAACTGATTGTCTCTGCGATTCTTCTGTAACGACATTAAGTTCTTTAGAGCCATACTGTTTTAGGGCCTTTTTGGAAAACTTTTAAGTCGAAATATTTTATTACGGAAGAGCGTGCAATCACTTTTTTCACTTTTTTTTTGTGTGGAGAGATTGCCAGCGACTTTGTTTGCCTTCACTTAATCCACATTATCATAGACTTTGCGTTAGAGTCCCAAATGTTAATCATATTCAGTGGCTTTTCGAGATCAGTTTAAGTTTATCTATACAAAGCAGTCACATTGAAAGTTTTTAAGGTCTAACAAAAGCAAAAGTTAATCTCCATTAGTCAAAGTTCAGAATCTCAAAATATTTAGCCCTTGCAGTGGCAACACCTCTCCATGTCTTTTTTTTTATATAGAACATTTAGTTAAGTGGAGATCGATTCTTCTATTTTTGAAGCCTTTTGCTAAACTGAATTTAACTCGTGTATTGTAAATTCTTACCTTAAAAGGTATATTCGCTTGGCTTTGTTATCTTTTATCTTTATTTTAATATTATGAATTAACTCAGATTTTATTATTATTTTTTTTCCGTTTAATTTGCGATTTTGATGCTGACGAGAAATAGAGTTGCGGAAAAACATGTTGAAAATAATTCTGCAAAAGCATACTGCACTTGTTGTTAGTTTTAGAATAGTGTTGCAGCGTCTCTTGTGTAACGGAAGACGTATTAGTATAGTGCTGGTACAGTAGCCATTTTAATACAAGTTGATAATGTCCATTGATAACAAATATGATATTTTGGAGGGTAAACATCTGTCATTATGATTCAGTATTCAATAGACGGCAAAGTGTAAATGCACATTTTTATCTATCGCTATACTAATGTCGAATTATGTGCCTAATTTACGGTGAAGTCGGATAACCTTATTTCGTTTAAAAATGCGATTGCTGGCAGAAGCTTATGATAAACAAGGACCAACTCAAAAAACTTGTAAACGATAGTTTGCACGATTCAAAAGTTGTGATTTCAACACAGCGGACCAGGAGAGGCCTGGCTAGTCGAAGAAATTTGAAGATGAGTAATTGGAAGCATAACTCGATAAAGATTGTTGTCATACGCAAGAAGAACTTGCATTATCCTCGGCAGTCACACAACAAGTCATCTTCTTACGTTTAAAAGCGTTGGGATTCATTCAAAAGCAAAGAAATTGAGAAATGAGGTAAAACAAAGATGAGTTTTTCAAAGTGATATAAAATTTACTTTATTCGAACAATAATCTTGGGGCATATAATGTATATATGACTTTTGGTTTATCACCTCCATAGCTGGCTCCAACGTATTCAAATTTGGAGGTCCAACATTTAACGAATATTTCCAACATTTGCAGCGAATTGTGGTGAATGTTGTCCACCAAGTGGCCAATTGTTTTGTGCTTATCAGCATAGACTAGCGATTTCACATATCCCTACAGGAAACAGTTTAGAGATTCAAAAACGCATGATAATGGAGGCCAATTCACGGATCCGAAACGTAAAACTATGCGTTTGTCAAATGTTTCCCTTAATAAATCCACTGTGGCATAAGCTGTGTGAGCCATTGCGCAGCGTTTTTAAAATAACTGCTCGTGAACATCATGGTTGTTCAACTGATGAATTAAAAAGTCAATAATAGTGGCTCTATAACGATCACTATTGACTACAACGTTCTGTGCAGCAATTTTTTTTTTTTAAAGTACGAACGAATGATTCCATCAGCTCATAAAACACACCAAACAATCAGCTTTTCCAGATTTAAAGGTGTCTCAGCATACACTTGAGCCAGTTTTGTTTATTGACGTATTCATTGAAGCAAAAGTAAGCTTCATGGCTAAACAAAATCCGCTTATGAAATCGGGATTGGGTATTTTGAATATAACTATGATCTTCAAAATAAATTTGCACAGTTGGGAAGCATTGTTGGCGGCAGTTTATTCATGTTGAAATGCCAAACCATACTGATAGAAATCATTTGACAGCTCACAAAATGGTTGCTAGTTAGAAAAGTGTTGTCAACTTAAATTTCTATACATTAGATTCACCGGCTTACAATTTTCTTATTTTCGCTTTTGGCCTATTTACAAGCAGTTTGTTCCGGTTAACAGAGTGAAATCGTTGCAAAACATAAGATCAGTTTCTAGGGCAAGCAACAATGAAATTTTGTTTCTCTTATTGGGGTTGTTGTTATCGGAACTGCAATTTTTTAAATTCATTCAGAATTCATACACTCCCGATGATATATCCACACTTAACCGACACTACTTGGAAGCTCTGTTATAAAAAATAGCTTCTTTAAACCTTCATTGCCCTTCTCTTTCGCTTGCCTTCAGATGACGAATTTCAGAGTTTGCAGAGATGTCCATCATAAAACTAATGTCAATTTAAGAGAGAGAGAGAGAGAGAATTTATAGAGTCAGTCTTCACCTATCAAGCTTCTTTGATGTATGTGGTCTTAAAATAATTCTTCTTCTATTTAGCATCCAAAGAGATGTCAGTCGCAGCTTGAATTTCGAGACAATAGAAGCAACTTTCAACATTAGGCCTATCCAATAATATTGTTACTATTGCAGAATAAAAATAATATTTAAAGTGACCACAATTCAGGGTGACAATTTCAAAAGTTTGTGTGAAAATCTGGATGGATTTGAAAGATCCATCTTGTAATATTTGTTTCAAACAGCTGTGATTTTCTTATAGTGTTTGGAAAATATTTTGTGATGATAATCATCTTGCCTTATCTCTAAAAGTCCACAGCGTTCGCACACTTTTTATACTTATTTTTACTCAAAGAGTAAAATCTGTAGTTAGCAAGGAGTTCTGCTTGGTTTTATCTCTCTCCGGAGAAAGCGAGACTAACGAATCCACCTCCACTTTCACAATCGTCCTTGGTTCGGCCTCGAAATTTAAGTCATATAGCGTTACTCCTCCTAAGCTTTCCTTCGTATATGTCAGTATTGGATTTACCTAGTAGAAGATGTTTTCTGGAGCTGCATCATTTAGTGTTAACCATTTCGCCAAGGATAAGGATACATTTTTCAAGAGTTTACTTCAACTGTAACGTTGCCTTTGATCGCAGTAAACACGATAATAAACAAAATTTCAATATTCGGCCACAAAATGTTGGACAGTCTATAAATAACAAAGATCAATCAGAACTGCAGCGACATGGCCACAAGATGGCAGCGTTTTTTAGAAATATTATTCTATCATTTTTATTTGACATCTCGAACTTTTGTCTCAATTTGGCATGTGACAATCTGCCCGTTCGTTTTGAATATTTCTCTAAAAAGGAAATACAAATAATCTATTTTTATAGTTTTATAAAGGGTGTTTTTATCAAGGTATAGAAATATATTTTTAACTAAAATGAAATTTACTTTATTCAAAAAATAATCTTCTGGCATTATAATTTAAATATGACTTTAATGTGAGTTAAATATGACCGTCACGTCTGGCTCGGACATAGTCTAAACTAATTAGGTTTAATTAGCGATCACTTTTTGCAATGTTCGTGGCCAAATTGCGGCAATAACGAGGTGAATATTGCCCTACAATTGGTACATCGTTTGAGCTTTTCGGCGTAGACTTGCAGCGTCACAGAAAATAGTTTAAAGGCATTAAATCCCACGATCTTGGTGGCGAATTAACGGGTGGGAGACGTAAAACTATCTGGTTACCAAACGTTTCCTTCATTATATCAATTGTGGCACGAGCTATATGAAATATTGCACCAACTACTACTTCACATCATTGTCGTTCAATTGATGAATGGAAAAGTGGGTAATCATGGCTCCATAGCGCTCATCAATGACCAGCAATGTTTTTAAAGATGAAGAGACCAATGATTACATCAGGCGATAGATCATACGAAACAGTGAGTGTTTCTAGATGTAGCGAGGTATCAACGTAAAGTTAAGAATTGTCATCACTTCATATTCGGCTGGCTAGGTGTTCGGATGTCTGCATTTCTTTTACGAACTAGAAAATTCGCTAAGAAAATTGTTATCACCGGCATTCTTGTTTTAGACCCATTGACGGAATCTACGCCTGGCTAGGTGTTTCTAGATGTAGCGGTGTATCAATATAGACTTGATAATTGTCATCATTGCAAATTCGGTAGTTTTGTTCATCGACTTATACATATAAAGAAAAGTGAGCTTCTTCAACAGCAATCTGGATTTGGACGCATTGAAGGAATCAACGTCTGACTAGGTGTTCGGATGTCTTCAATCCTGTCACACTTAAGAAAACTCGCTTATGAAAATTGGCATTAACGGAAATCTTGTTTTAGGCCAATTGACGGAATCTATGCCTGGTTAGTTGCTCGTATGTCTTTCAGATTCTTTCACATGTGGCATTTTGTAAGCATGCGAACCAAGATCTTTTCGCAAAATCTTCCATGAAGTGGAAAAACACATATCCAATCGCTATGTGCGATGGTATCTGCCAAACTGACAAACTGATTCGAGCTTTCCTCTACAGCAGCAAAGACTTCTTTCATATGACGGCTCTGGGTATGCGTTTCATAGTTAATCGAATTAATTGCTCTAATGGACATAATGGCCGCTAGTTTAAAAAGTGTTGACAACTTAAAAAAACAGCTGCTTTTAATTCCACTCTTTTTGAATTTAAAATTTTTCGTTGCATAGTTTTAGGGGTGTTAGGCTTTCATTAGTATCGAATATGAGCGAAAATTGTTTTACTTTTCGTCTTTATTTCAAATAGATTGCACAATTACACGCGAAATATTTTAATGCTCTCCTTACATCTGCTATATAGAACAATATAATTTTATTGTTTATTTGCTTGCTCTTCGGTTACTCTAAATAATTTATAACTTTCATTTGCTGAACTTGATTTTAATGTCACCCGTCATGAATTTAAATGTTGCAAATTGAAGCACTTTCTTTTTCATTACATTTTCATTACAACAATAAATAATTCTACACGTTTCCAATTATTTTCAATCTAATTTTTTTTACATAAAAAAACTGGTTTAATAAAGATTTATAGATTTTATTGCCTGGCACAGAGTTGTTATTTTTGACATATTAATTTTTTTATTTTGTTGTCATTTGTTTTCGAGAAAATTAATGATCTTAAAGTTGGAGGAAAAATAATAAAAATATAAAACATTTTGTTTTTTAGATGCTTAAACTCATCAACATTAAAGGACGTTTATTATTTCTGTGAGGGTGTGTTAGTGTATCCTGCTGTCCTGAAAAAAGATTTTCTATGTTTTCTTTTTGTGATTGATGATAAAACGTACAATAGAATTTTACCTTTTGCTTAGCGGTGACCTCAAAGTTCATAGAGAAAAAGCATTTGTTTTATGATGATGGCAAATGTTTATGAAGAAATCTTCTCTGTTTCTTTGAAAGAAATTTTTTACAGATATAAAATAATAGAGTCAAGTTCATACATAATACTGCTGTTGCTTTCTAGAAATAAATAAGTAGCCAACAGGTGATATATTAATAACTCAAGAAGCTTGATTTTAAGAAGCAAGTAGATAATTAACAATAATATTTTTCTTGCTTTGATGTCTTTGAGATGACCACAGCCTTAAAAGGATGCGGTCTATAGAACTCAGGAAATTATCCTTCGAGGTTTTTTTGGGAATAACAGTTAGAAACGGTGCCACAGAGTTAGTTAATTTTTTTTCCTTTTTAAAAGTGGCTCTTAAAAGTGACTCCTAAAAGTATGCTTAATATAACTGTCATTGTCAGTTGGAGATTATAGAGTTTTTCAACCAAAAGTTTTTCTTTGTGGCAACACCAATAACATGATAGTTTTGACACTTAGCTTTTTCGACGTTTTCGTAGTAGATGCATTGGTAATTGTAACAACAAATTTGATTTCCCACGTAAATCGCCTTAAAATAATGAAAATCCCGTAGGATTCGTTTAAAGTTACATTCCGTAAAATTCGTAATATTTTCGGATAACATAATCGTCCCTCTGAGACCGATATTAATAATTTGCTCGTTAAATTTGAGTCGACAGACTCGATGTAAAAAGAGCAAACACTAAAACGTGTTCGGCCGGGTCGTTAAACTGAAAGCATTGCAGTCGTAGGCCACAGTGTGAAGCAGATCCAAAATTGTCAATTCCGCGACTTTCTCAACAATTGGTGTTACCGAAAACCACCAAAGAGAGCGTGACAAGATTTACATCGGTACCGAGCTATGTGGGCAAAATCCGATGTAGTCTTACCACTGGATATAGCAAAAAACGTCGACGCACGTCCCACGACGTATACACACTAGGTGCATATACGCCTTAGTTGCAATTTTCGAGTACACGGTTGCAGGGCCATGCCGTCTTTTGCCTCCGAAGGCACATATCAAAATGGGAAAGAGATCCATCAAGACTGTGTGCCAAAACAACCACATGAGAAATTTTATCTTTTTTTAAGAGAAGTAGCACTTCAGGCAACAATGCCTATTTAATCAAGTAGCGTACCACATTCTTTAGGAAAGGGATAGAGAAGAGATGAGATAGGTGATGAAAGTAGAAGGATGGTTACGGAAATTATCTGTCGTATAAGACAGTACAGTGACCAGTTACGATGCCTTCATCACTGAGCAGCCCCACCGACAGCCAATTTTTATTTTTGTAGTGAAAAAAGCCAAGATCTTTGTTGGGAATCGAACCCACAACACCCAGTCTTGTAAGCTAGTACACTACCTTCTAGCCTGCAGGGGCACGTGGGAAATTTTGCGTAAGGATTTAACTGTGAAGCCTTACGAGGTTCAACTGGTGCAGAAATTGAAGCCAAACGACCATTCACATCGCCTTGTATTCCCTTAATTTATTTAGGAACAAGCGACTGGATTTTCTGAAAAAAAAAAACACGAAAAAAAAGACGAAGCCCATTTTCACTTATCTGGGTATGTCCACACGCAAAACTGCCGCATTTGGGTTTCCGAAACTCCTAGAGCGATTATTGAGAAGCTTTTGCATGTTCAATGCGTCACTGTCTGATGCGCTATGTGGCCTGAAGACCTGATTGGGCCGTTTGCTTCAAAGATGAGACTGGAAATGCTGTAATGGTCAATGGATTACGCTATCGCGAGATAACACGAATTCCATTTTCGCTTTTTATTGACGACATGGATATCACTGACATGTGGTTTTAACAGAATGGTGCCATATATCACGCAGCCAATGAAACGATCAATTTATTGCAAACCAAATTACCCGATCGCATAATTTCATGACAATCAGCAGTTAAGTTGCCAGCGTGATCGTATGATTCAACACCACTGGATTTTTTTCATGTGGAGCTGTGTTAAAAACAGAGTCTGTTCGGAGCCGTGATGCGATTAATGATTAACGAAATAGAACCAGCATTTTGCCAAAAAGTGCACCATTTTGCCAAAAAAATGATTAAAACCGTTGATGAAAGAATCGGCAGCTGTCAGTGTGGTCGTGGTGGATATATGTCAGATATAAATTTTCATTCATGCGTCAAAAATTTTTCTCTTCGTAATACAATAAAAATGTTTATCATATTTTTTGTGTTATTTTGTTTTAGAAAACAAACTTCTTGTTGGAATACCGTTTATTTAGTCTGAGTATTTGTCGTCTTAACTAAATTTATTAATTTTAAAATTTATCTTAGTGTTTACAACTTTTCTTAAATAATTTTTCATAACTATTGTCTTCATTCTTTTATTTCCCTGGATTCTGCTGGTTCTGTTAGCAAAATTGCTCATTATTGCTGCTTATTACTTTTTACGTTTAATGCAGAGTAGATAAGTTTCTTGTAATAATAATAACAAATACTTGTAACACAAAGTTTATACATTCGTTTAAATAATAATTATAACAACACCAACAACAATGACAACAAAAAAAGGGTGGATATAAAATTAAAATTTACATAATTAAGTGTCAACATCTTTTATGATAATTGTATGCATATGTAATGTTACATTTTTTCTACACCACTCACACTGGCACACACACTTCCTTCCACACAACCTTTGACTGTTGTTTTTGCATGAAGAAGTTCAGATACAACTTAATACAACGTTAAGAATTTAAATGTAGAGATTTCTGTTTTCTTGCAACAGCCGGAGAGTATGCTTTAATTTTTAACATATAAAATTTTATTTTCTCAAAGAATAATTGACAGAATTTTGAATTAGTTTTTAAGTTATTTTAAAGAATGTTAAAACAAAAAAATTGTTATTAAATAAATTGTAAAACTTAATAAAATTTCCTTTATAAATTTTCCGTATTTACAGCTGACAGCTCATTTCTTCTAGCCAATGCCCAAATTGTCGACTTTCCCATTGTGTATTGCAATGAATCCTTTTGCAAGATTAGTGGCTACAATCGGGCCGAGGTTATGCAAAAATCTTGCAGGTAAGTTAGCAAAAATAAAATAACTATCCCCCCACTAGCTCCATTAGCTTAACATTACTTTCACATAAATCATTTGAAAAGTTTGCAAACACAAACTGCAGATACAACAAAGTCGCCCAAAGATACATTAAACCTAAATTTCTAAATAAAATGTTAAATTAACCTTCTAATAAAACAAAGAATTATATTTTAAGCATAAGTTTCAAAATTTGTTTAAATAACAAACGTTGCAGCAGTTGCAATGCAACATCAACAGTAGAACAAAAATTCAAATCTCCCTGGGGTTAAATAATGTTTGTTGTTGTGCAGCTGCTTGAAACATGAAACAAAAAATAGAAAAAAAAACAAAAAATGCAAAAGAAAAAATAAGAATACGAATAACATACAACTAAAAATTTAGACCCAAAAACATCATATGAAACTTTGTATTTTCACAACACGTAGCAGCAGAAATATCCTTTGGAGGCGAATAATGTAACAAGTTTCATAAAAAACAAATGTGATAAATTAACTACAGTTAGATATTTGTGTTGTTGTGTAGTTGTATAGCGTTCTATTGTAAACTCTCTAGACGGTGAATTTTGTTTACTTAATTTAAGTTGCCAACTCTATTGAAATTTTGTTTTGTTTTTCTCTTGACTCTTTAAACAAAGAAATTGTATTATATTTTTCTCTGTTACTAATTAACTTTCTCCTCTCGATCGGTGGCTTTGGACAGAGTTGATTTTACTCAGTTTGACATATAATTTCGGCAAGGTTCGAACAATTTGTTTTTAGTTTAACGGGAAAGTTGTACCGCCAAAACTCTAATGTCGTTTTTGGCAAAACAAACGACTGATCAACGGCGAACATATTCCTATGAATTTCTGTTTTATGTCTACATCGGTATCCTTTATATGAATTTCTATTTTATTTATAATAATTAACGTTTCTATTTTAAGAAAATATTTCTAATTGTTTCAAGTATTTAATTTTGCATTTAACGGCAGCTCAATGGGCAATGCCATCTGGCAGGTTGGTGCAACAGCGGCTGGTGGTAAAATAGCCAACAGCTGTTTTAGGCAGCATTTGACGGTTGGTGGTGAATACATCCGTCGGCTGTTGTATACATCGACTGCCTAGATGGCGTAAGTGTGTCTGTGCGAACATCGTGAATAATAATTTAATTGGTGTGCGGCAGGACAACAGGTAATAGCAATTTTATATTTCGCACTGTTAAGTAAGACAGTCAGGTTATAAGTAAAATCGGAGGTTTTAACCCAGCCGAGTTTATACCCTGAGACACTATCTGGAGTGACCAAAGTATTGGACAGTGGAGCGGAGGTCTTAACCCAGCTCAACTTACCGTGTTTTTTGGTTATTGTCATTGGACACGGTCTACTAACTCTGGTGCGGTCACAAACAAAGCGGAGGTCTCAACCCAGCGGAATTTAAATTCACCGTCACCATAGTGGGCGACCAAAGCAGTGGACAGTTGAGCGGAGGTCCTAACCCAGCCCAACGTGCACTGTTTTGGTTATGTGCCTCAGACAGTGACCGGGATACGTAGGACGAAGACAACGGAAACTGTCGCACTCACCCACCAGTAGACGGAGCCGAGAAGCGAGCTGCCGTCAAGCGGAGGATTAGTGGCAAATAAAGCCTAAGTTATAACTGAATCAACCGAATCCTTTTATTTGTCCCAACGACACTACACGACCCTGGACGCTGCTGAGTATACCCCAGCATCCAAGAAAAGCGTGTTGTTACAAAGTTATAATAGTATTTCTGTAGTTGAATCATTATTCTTTTACCCATTTGCAATCTCTTTATTATTTAAGAAGAGCTTTAATTGAAGATGTCGAGACTATCGCTTTTGAAAACTGAACAAGAGGAAGCTTACCGCCAATCAATTGTGCATATTGGCGCATTGTTGTAAAAGTTTGATTTTCCCCCTTGATGAATAGGCTACCGACAGCTGGTTAAATATTTATCGTAATCATTCCAAATTTATTAGCGCAATTCGTAAGAAAACAGAAGGAAAGTTTGGACTGGTTAAGGTCGTCAGCGACAACTTAAATGATTTAATGGCCTTTGAAGCCTTTAAAACCTGTATAATTTTAAACCGTGATCGCATTATTGATTGCTATGCTGAAGGGAAGAAGATAATGTTCCAACAACAGAGTGTGATTCGTTTTACACCCGCACCTGGCTGTATAGCCTTAATCAGATGGTGGACAAATCACAATTGTATAATTTGGAACGTCATACATGCGTCCTAGATAGCCGAAGGCATAATTCTAAGCAACAGAACCACCTAGTTGCAACTTTAATGATTCCAGGGCAGGGCTGCAAACCATCACACCTTGCTGAAGAGTTGAAGACTTTCTAACTCCTGTCCAGAACACATGTCAAGCATGCTCACTGGACTGGATCATTCACTTTGCGTGTCATTATCAGTGAAATGATCCTGACCACCATATTAAACAAACCTGTTATGGGGCCACGAAACCACAACCACCACGATACTCCCATATAGGGGCCAACCTCAATAATCAGTCTAAAGAGACAAATAATGAACTCTGCGAGCTTACTAATACCCGTGGAAATAAAGTGGAGCTTCCAGTTGTCTCCCTGTCTGACTTCAGGGCACTGGGCTCCCTTTTTCCCCCAGTTGCACTGTGTCTAGATAGTGGAATATTCTATAAAGACCATATTTATATGCCCCTGGGGGGGATGTTCCAACAACAGTTGAAGTAACTTCTGGTTCTATTCTAGTTATGATTTCTGTTGAGGGCAAGATTGAGAATTCTTCTGGGTTAGATAATTTAGTCAGCGACCACGTTTACACTGATTGCTGGGATAGCCACAGCAATTTTGTTATTACCTATCTTCTTTGTCCGTGGATGGAATGACACTGACTGCTTTATCTATAATATAAAAATAAGTCGGGTTTTCCTACCTGACGCTATAACTTTAGAACGCAGGAACCGATTTCAAGGGTTTTGCATTCGTTGGAAAGGTCGTGAGCTTCGTGAGTTTTATAGTAAAGTAGGTGATCACAAATTAGGCTTATTTTTGCGAAATGCCTTTAATTTACGGAGACACAGTCATGTAATTCCCCGTGCAATGCCTGCAAATAAATTGAATGCTTGCCTTAAGGCATCACCTTTGTGAAATAATGTAAAAACATTATCGCTAGCCACTAATATGAGAGTTCAACTTCAAAATGATCAAAGTGCTGCACAATTGTTAGCTGTTTGAAATGGAAAAATTCCAGTTGAAGGAACAGCTGGATTAATTACTCTTCCCAACGACTTTTGCCGATTTGTAGACTCTCAATTAGCTCTTATTGAAAATGTTTTCCCAAACATTAGTGAGAATTATCAGAATTATGCTTGGTTAAGTCAACGAGCAATTCTCGCCGCAAAGAATAATGATGTACACGCACTGATTTTCATCATTTAATCAAAAATCGATGGCGATTTGGTGACATAGGAATCCATTGATTCCATAATAAATCCCGATAATGCAATAAACTATCCAACGGAGTTTTGAACTCTCTGGAGTTACCAGGATTTACACCAGATAACTTGCAACTCAAAGTTGGTTCAGTTATTATGATATTGCGTAATTTGAATCCACCGCGACTTTGCAACGGTACTCGACTTGCGGTGAAAAGACTTATGCCGAATTTGATTGAGGCAACCATTACTAACGAAAAGTACGCAACGAAAATGTATGTATTCAAACGATTACAATTTCCTTTTCACCTTGCGTTCGCAATGACAATTAACCAGTCGCAAGGCCAATCGCTTAGTGTTTGCGGGATAAATTTAGAAAATCATTGTTTTTCACATGGGCAACTGTACGATGCATTGTCACGAGTTGGGAAACCATCCTCTTTATTTGTGTTAACGTCAAATCAAAAAACAAAAATGTGGTTTACCAAAGAGGACTTCAATGAAACGGTTAATTTGCGGACACGTATAACGCTTCGATTCAGTATTTACTTTCGATTCACTTTCATTTTTTACTTATGAAAAACGAAGCGATCTGGTGGCGAAACGGAGTTCACCGGGTTTTAAATTTTTAATAAAATTTTCATATAAAAATCGATTTTTTGTAGGTGATCACAAATTAGGCTTATTTTTGCGAAATTCCTCTTATTTACGGAGATACAGCCATTTTAAGTTTTTAGTGAAATCTTCTTAAAAATAGGTGGTGTTTTCTTTCCTAACGATATAACTCCAGAACGCACGAACCGATTTCCACGGTCTTGCATTAGTTGGAAAGGTCTCGGGCTCCGTGAGATTCAGGAACAATTTCAAGTGAAAAGCAGGAAAACAGCGCCATTTCTGTTACATAGCATCTACTACAACGGCACCAGTACTTGGCTCAAGAAGCGAAGCCATCCGTTGGCCACGTTTATTTTGTTAATTCTTACAATGTAGATGGTTGATGGTGGACGGTCGGGATTGTAGGCGAAGAAAGGGAAGCCCTCGCTGTGGCGATGGGCAGTAGCAGTAATGAGGGCAAAGGTATAGGTAGCGGCGGTACAGGCGGCAGTACCTGTAAGTGCTATAGTCGGCAGCGGTAAAAGCGGCAGTAGCTGGCGGCGGTTAAAATAAACAATACACTTAGCAGCAGCGATTGCTGGGAGTTCTTGGCCGTATTTGATAATATTGAGGGAATGTTTAATCCCGCAACAGCATCAGTCACAAGGTCAAGCCAACAAGGGTAAAAGATAAACTTCTGTGTTATTGGTACTTCTACCAATTGCAGCTGTACTGTCGATAGGAAGTTATTGCGGAATATTAAACTCCTCTAAAAGACCTCTTACCTGCAGGCGAGTTTTTAAGATGTTGTGTCTTTTATATTTGTGCGTGGGTATATACACTCACACACATAACATTGTTTTTTATAGTTCATTGAACTTTATAGAACTTCGACTATCTAGACACTGTGAAACTGGGGAAAAAGTTCCCTGAAGTCAGCAGGGAGTCAACTGAAAACTCCACTTTATTTCCACGGGGATCAGTGCGCCCCAAAGTTCATTATTTGTCTTTTTAGACATTTAATAGTTCTCTGGCTGATTATTGAGGTTGGCCCCTATATGGGAGTATCGTGGTGGTTGTGGTTTCGCGGCCACATATCAGTCTATGGTTCTATGGTGGCCGGGTTCATTTCACCTTTAATAACACCTACCTGGTGAAATGTTCCCAGATCCAGTGAGCATGCTAGACATGTGTTCTGGACAGGAGTTGGAAAGTCTCCAACTCTTAAGCAAGGAGTGATGATATGCAGCCCTGCTCTGGAATCATCAAAGTTGCAACTAGAAAGATCTGTTGCATAGAATTATAGCTTCGGCTTCCTAGGACAAGCATGACGTACTAAATTATGCAGTGGTTTGGTCCACCATCTGATTAAGGCTTCATGGCCAGGCGCGGATGTAAATCAAATCACACAGTTCATTGACAACTATTAGCTGTGAGGTTTGGTCTGCATAACAGCTGACTGCATTGATGGTCTGTTTGTTCCTGACTTACAGGTGGCGCTTAGAAGTTACCGACGGTTAATTGAAATTTAATTTTATAATTCATAAATAAATACATGAGATGTAATTTGTAATTATTTTAGGATAATACTTGTCATTTGTTTTAAAATTAAAGAAGGAATTCAATTCGAATAGCAATGCTCATAACAATGAGTATAATAATAATAATTATAATACAAATCCGAACAGCTACTTCGTGTACGGGAAAACGAGGGGACGACTTTCACCGTTGCAACCTCACTAAAAGCATAAAGAGTGACGATGAAGCAAGCTTAGAAAAAAACTTCCTCTAAGATTTATGACGGTGTAGGCGTAGATGCTAGTTTTAACCGCTACAACCACATACTATTGTTATTTTTCTAACTATGGCTCGGTTATCGGTTGGGCATTGTCCTAATAAACACTTCACTTAGCCATCTTAAATTCTGTTTTAATCTGAAGGTGCTTTCAGGAGCATATTTACCATGGATACAAAACAATAAAATAATTATTTGTCTTTTACAAGATTCGAGATACTTCACAACAATTGCTTTCCTTTCAACGTTCTGTTGGGATTTTAACTGATATTTATGAATTTCTATTACACACACATAAACACATCATTGCCGCAACGCAAGCACTGCATCTTCTTAACATATGCAGGCGATATTTTAAGTTTAGCCATACACAGTTTTTGTCTATATAGGTATTACTGATTTGAATTAGTTCACACACTAATACACATGCGTACACACTAGGACACACACTAGGACACAGCACACATCACATATTATAAAGATGATATTAATAACTTATAAACCCCGGTTACCTAATAATTTGACAAAACAACAAATGAACATATAGCAGAAGCCACCTAAGTGCTAACTGAAAAGCCTGGGTTGGTGAGCTTTGAACCCCTATCTGCCTATAATATTCACCTGTATGCTAGTTAGCTCGGGATATTCGAAAAAAACTTAAATTTTATAAAATTTGAATGAAGTTGATAAATAAATTATGCTGCTTGAAGTGAAAAGTGTAAAGGGTTTTTTGTGGAGGTATAGAACTATGAAATGGAAAAAAACAAAAATGGATTTTTTCAATTCACATCAAATTTACTTTATTCGAAAGACAATCGTTTGGTGCTATAATTTAAAAATTACTTCTGGAATATGGTTGCCATTGCTGGCTCGGATCTAGTCTTATCTAGAGATACACTTTTTTTTACTTTTGTGGTCGCATGTCAACAGTGATCAATCATTTTAGGCTTCTCGACGTATACTAGCGACTTCACATATTCTCATAGAAATTAGTCAAGCGGCGTTACATCGCACAATCTTGGAGGCCAAAGGTAAAATGAAAGAGTTACCAAACGTTTCCTTCAATAAATCAAAACTACTACTACTACTATGGCTCTATACAAGTCAGCATTAATAGCAAAATTCTAAACCAGCATCATTTTTAAATAAATACAGGACAATGGTTCCACCAACCCATAAAGCCGCTACATCCACTTGAAGATTGTTATTACTCCAAATATGGCATTTTTGTTTATCGAGGTGTAACAAAAGTGTGTTGTATCGTTAAACGAAATTCGCTTATAAAAATCGGCATCAATGGCAATCTTGTTTTGGGCCCAATTTGCATAATTTTTAAGCGTTGTTCAGGTATCAGTCTATTCATGTTGCAATGCCAAACTAAACGGAACATAAATCAGTTGATAACTAGCGAAAATACCGCTCGGTAAAAAAGTGTTGTCAACTTAAAATTGTATACTTCCATAAAAAGTTTTGTGTATAAAAGGTTAAATCCTTAAAAGCACTTAAAAGCACGGTCTTATCTGTTATAATGGCCTTAAGAGATATACAAAAATTAAAAGCTCTTGATGTTGTGGGTATAAAAATTTCAAGTGACACCAATATGCAGATGTCTAGAGAAGAAGTAATCGAGTGCCAAGGTTTTGTGAGATGCTAAAAGAATTATTTGGCCCTTTTAAATACCCTATTTTTCTTTACCACTTTTTTGTTCCACTCTCATGGTTTGTATCTTTAAGAGATATTATAGAGCAATTTAGCTACATTAAGAAGTAGACAAAAAAACTTGCTGATTAAAGTAGGCTATCTAACTCTATTAAAACAGGGGAGAACTAAAGCGATGTGAAGAATATTTCACTGCTATCATGGAACTTGGTGTAATTAAATTAGAAAATCTGTAGCTGACAGTCACTCTTTGTTTTCGTGGAGATCGTTGTGAATGAATTGCCAAAAAGGTGAAATAATTTGTTTTTTAGCCACTTGCATGTGAATAAGCTAGTATCACTTTCAATGTCAAAAAACAACTCTCGTTATCCTCTATCACATAATACACACACTAACATCAGCTATCCGTGCTTTAATCTCTCAAGAAACATCACAAGTGACCAAGTGGCTTACAAGTGAATTGGCCATTTGTCGCAAATGTTGTTAAAGCAGTGTGAATAGGTGAGAATATATTTCGTTTCATTTTATGAAAACCAAAAATAAATGTCCATATTGCAGAAATAGCCATTTTGCAAGACCTTCATTTACCCTTCAACTCCTTGGGTACGTTAATGGATATAAACAAAAAAAAAAGCTGAAACACATATGCAAAGTTCAACAAACCGTGTAATGAAACTAGTAACATCCTTAAGCTTTTATAAAATTGCTGTTTTGGTTTTAGTTTTTTATTCCACTAAATAATGGTTGCAACCATTTTTTTCCTTCCTAAATAAAAATGTAAAAGAGCGAATAATGAAAATGCCAACACAGACAAAAAAGGAATGGCTAAAAGAATAGCGCTGTTGCTAAAAACTGTTGAATCCTGGTAAAACGAATAAATTTTGCAAGCGAAAGATATTTTTTTAAGAACGTGCAGAGTCCTGCTACCAAACTCCCTGTAGCAAATAGAAAATAGAAAAACATAACACAGACCCTTAATAAATTACGTATTCCTGCTACAAAAAAATTTGTTTTGGTTGTAAAACAATTCTAATGGTGGGTTATCCTTTTCAAGACATCTACATTAATGTAACTAAGATCTAAAATATAGTCAATAAAAGAATTATTTGCTTTGATATTATTTAATTTACTTAGCCAGCCTTGTATAATTTTCTTAATATCAGACCATTTATTCTTATACACCAATAGGTGTAGTGATCTACGTTTTTCTTAATACTATCATATGGCTCGCAACTACAATTTTTATTTATAGCCGATTTAAAACGACTAGATTATTTGAATATAGACAGATCTGGCAGCTTTTTATAGATGTTTATTTTATGCATGTCGTTCAAAACCTAAGAGAAAATTGTTGCTGTTTTAGATCATTAACATCTGGCTCCTCCTTAATTCCTCGCTCTATACCAGAAACCGCTTTCTTGTAGCATAGACTTATCTAGTCGAATATATTGGGTTTTTCCACGGGCAACACCAATAACATGATAGTTTTGACATTTATTTTTTTGACATATTCGCCGAAGATCATTGACAATTGTAAGAACAAATTCAATATCGTACAAAAATCGCATTAAAATAATTAAAATCCACTATGAAAATGGTGGTTCTGTTAAAGTTACATTTCGTAAATTTAGTGATATTTTCGGAAAACATAATCGTCTTTCTCACACATCTATTAGGAATTTGGTCGTTAAATTTGAGTTGACAGATCGATACAAAATGCGCAAACACCAATTCCTACTCGAGCGGGTCGTTTAGCTGAAAACATCGCAGTCGTAAGGCATAGTATTGACGCAGAACCAAATTTGTCAATTCCTCGATGTTCTTAACAATTGGGGTTATCCAAAACCACACCATGGATAATTTTGGGTAAAGATTCGACTTTGGAGCCTTGCAAGGTTCAACTAGTGCAGGAACTGAAACCGACCGGTCATTCACATCGCCGTTTTTCTGCAAAAAATTATTTTTTCAAACGAATTCCATTTTCACTTGTCAGTGAATGTTAACAAGCAAAATCGACGCATTTGGGCTACTGAAAATCTTAAAACGATTATTGAAAAGCCTTTGCATGCTCAACGAGTCACTGATGATGCGCGATGTGGTCTGGAGGCATGTTTGAGCTGCTTTTTTCAAAGATGAGGCTGGAAATGCGATAACAGTCAATGGATCACGCTATCGCGAGATGCTGACAACTCAATTTTGGTCTATTGTTGACAACGTGAATATCACTGACATGTGGTTTCAACAGGACGGTGCCATATGTCACACAGCCAATGAAATGATCAATTTATTGCGAACCAAATTTCCCGATCGCATAATTTTACGACAATCAGCAGTTAAGTGTTAACTTTGATGAAAGAATCGACAACTGTCAGTTTCATTCATAATTCCCGATTTTTTTCTCTTCGTTTTATTTTGTTTTGTAAAACAAACTTCTTGTTGAAAAATCCCTTAGAACGATCTGGCAGCATTTTTAGTGGTTTCTGTTATACATGCCATTTAAAAGCTAAGAGAAACTTGTTGCGTTATTTGCTAAATGAACAATCGGCTTATGTTAGATAAGTAACATCTCGCTCTTCCTAAATTCTTCGCTCTATAGCAGGAAATGTTTCTTTATAGCATACATTCACCTATGTATTTATATATTTAAAGTTTATGCACTGAAAGAAGGAAGGCACGATCGTTACTTCATATGATTCACATTCAAGCCAGGCGATACGATTTTACTTAGATACAGTATTATTTTAAATTATACACAAATCTAGTCGTATATAAATCTGTGTATAAAAGAGGTTGCCAGATTTTTCCATAGTACAACAGTCTTGACGTTTTAACTCTCCTTTTATATGAATGGAGCTGAGCAAATAGACCGGCATCATAATAAATTTTTCTTGACGTATGTATGTTATTTAGCATTTAAAAGAATCCATCGAACAAATAAAGATGCAACAATAATTTTAACTACAACATCTTTTCATTTGTTTTCCTTTCGTTCTTGTCCAGTTTATAACAGTTCTAGATTTATTCTGCTTATCATTAAACAAAAATTTTTTGCTTCGTAATTTGTTCGATTTTGTGCTTTAAAATATTTTTTTATATGTCATTTTTAGCGTCATACAACTCTATGTACTTTGGAGAACATTTGTTAAAGTTCATAATAATGTCAGTTATGTTCACTGCATTACTTTAATATCCACGTTATTTCCTTTTGTCTCAACTGAATTAAACAAAAAAATTGTACGTTTAAAACAGCATCAAGTGACCCAGTTGCATTTGAAAAATATGGACGGAAATTACTTGCTTTTAAACATGAGTTTAAAATGCGTTATAATAATAATAATAAAAATAAATGAAATAAAAATTAATGAAAACAACAACACATGTTTCAGAGTTTGATCAATTTTATATGAGTTCAATTAAATTTTATGGATTTAGCTGTATGAGCAACTGAAAAATTCAATCATATCTCGGATAATCGTTAAAGTTTTACATGCAGCAGTCGAAGCTTCTATAATTGAAAGGTTGTGGAATGACGTCTTCTTGCTTTCAGTAAAATTTTCTTTTGTGACTCATGGATCAGCTGTGTTTAAGTGAAAATTTCTGGATCCCGTCAATCGTTTTCTCGATTGTATTTAAACAAAAATTACTTATCGCCGAAATTTTTAATAAAAAAATAATCTCTTCTTGCCTGCGACTTACAAAATTGATCCCTATAAATCTTACTAAAAAAACAGAATAGAGTGACAGTCAGTTAAAGAATGTTTTTATAGTTAAAAAGTTTTGAAGTCACCACTACTGACTTGTTCGTTCAGCAATTAAACAACCATGATGTGCAGGAGCTATAGTTTCAACAAAGCGGTGCAACATGTTACACAGCTCGTACCATAATTGATTTAATGAAGAAAACATTTGGTAACCACACAGTTTTACCTCTCAAAGCCGTGAATTCAACTCCAATATAGAATGCCGCCAAACTACTTACTGCGATAATATGTGAAGCCGCTATTTTTATTTTTGTAGTGAAAAAAAAACCAAGGTCTTCGTGGGGAATCGAACCCACAACCCCCATACTGACAAGCTAGTACACTACCTACTAGCCTACAGGGGCACCTAATTTCCGGGCACGTGGCACGGCAGTTAATTTCCGACTATCTTTCTTCTTTCACCACCTGTTTCATCTCTTCTCTATCCTAAATGTAGCACGGTACTTGACTAAAATAGGCATTGTTGCCTGAAGTGCTACTTCCATTTATAAGAAAACAAAATGTGAAGCCGCTAGTCTACGCCGACAAGCTCAAACTATTAATAAATTGGAGGAGAAGATGTGCTGCGTTATTGCCAAAATACAATTGATTGACTAAAGGAAAAATTTAAGAACGTTTCGCATCTTTGAATTAACCTCCAAGATCATGCAATTTAACGCCGCTAGATTACTCTCTGAGGGGCTTTGTGAAGTCGCTGGTCTATGGCAATAAGACCGAAACAATTGACAACTTTCGCCGCATTATTGCCGATATGCGGTCGTAAATATTGGAAAATGCCACTGAAAATCGAACCTCCAGATTTTGCTACATCCCGACCAACCTTGACGACCTTACGCCAGAAGTCATATTTAAATTATAAAGCCAATAGATTATCTTTTGGATGAATTATACTTTATGTCAATTTAAAAAAATCTACCTTGTTTTATTCTGCCTACGGAGTGGTCCCCCGTTCATAGCCTTTAGGTTTCAATTTCATTGTACTTAATTATTTACTGATCCTACATAAGTGCTGTCTCCCTGTGATAGGGAGAACACTGAAGATGGCAAATAACCGAAACCGGTTTGTTCACATACCAAATTTGACGCTGGTTGACGTAAAATCACACCCAAATCTCCCTGTTAACGTACAGAATGGCCCCCTAACTTTCTATTAGGTGCAACATCTGTAAGCTACGGCGCCTCGTGTTGTCTATCTAGTCCTATTTAAGTTTCCCTGATTTCACTTTATCCCCAGGGATTAATAAAAACGGAGCATAGAGCTCTTGATAGCAGTAGCCATGATCTATTAAGCTTGAGTAGATTTCGGGCTACAATTTCAATTCGTTAAAAATAATAAATTTCTTCAGCCAAAGAAACGTTTTCTTAAAACTTTTGTTTGCAATATTTTTATCTAAAGCCATTGTTAAATATCAGTTAAGACTTATATGCCTTAACATCTGGAAAAGGTTTAATTTTATATTTCCTAACTGAAATATACTAACAAATTAGAACAGTTTAACAGGATCAGATCAACAACATGCTAATTGATTTAAAAATTCCCAGGCCAGAGTAAGAGAGAGTGAGAGAGAAGTAACTAAAAGAGAAAAAGAGCGAAACATTCAAATTATTGATCACTTCATGGATTACAGTGGCGATGAGTGCCAAAACGCACTATTTATCATGTAGTGAATGATTTCGAAGAAAGAGGATATGTAGGTAATAGGCCCATGCATGGACCACAACGTTTTGCAAGATCGGTTGAAAGCGATACTGCTGCTCAAGAAAGTGTTCAATACAATCCATCAACCTCAATTCGACGCCGCACGGTGGCTCATAATAAATTTTCATTGGCCAAAACCTATAATTTTTCTTTTATGCTATCAGAAAGGAAACAGATCAGAACTTGGGTAGCCACAAAATTTTGGCAAAATATTCACAGTAGTAGGCGTGGCATGCTGCTAAAAACAAAGAATTTAAGTTAATTCTCATATTAATTACGATTTCTTGAAAAATATTATTGATAGTGGGCTGCGGTTTTTTTTTTGTTATGTTGGGTGGACTGTTGTTTTTCACAAATGGTATTTGACCACCCTGTATAATTTATCGTTATGGTGTTATGTAGTAAATTTGAAACCACCATATATTGGAAAAATTTGAAATTTAACAGTGTATAACTTTTAAAGGACAAAAAAGAACAACAAAGAAAAGCAAAAGTGTTTTCTTTAAGCCTATATATACTTTTGCAACCGCCCGGACCCGCCCGTAGAACACTTTTTTATTTTAGTGAAAATACTCAAATACTCTAAAAAATGTTTTTTTAAGCTAGATAGAACTTTAAATTGTAAAAAGTAACACAAAAAATGAAATTTTGATGAAACATTTTTTTTATTTGTTTCAGTATACTCTGACAAATCATCATGAATAGACTCTCGCTTGAACAACGCTACGAAATTATCCAAATTTACTTTGAAAATCAGTCGTCGATTCGCGCAACATATAGACGACTTCGTCATTTTTATGGCGTACATAATCGTGCATCTGAACAAGCCATTCGTCGAACTGTCGATAGATTTCGTACCACATAATCTCTAGAGGATGCAATAACACCAACACGTCGAAGGAATGTGCGTACTGAAGATAATATCGCCGCTGTAAACGAAAGTGTGGAAGAAGATCCAAATTTATCAATTCGTCGTCGGTCGCAGGAATTGGGGCTCTGTCCATCCACTACGTGGAAAATTTTGCGCAAAGATCTCGGCCTACACCCGTATAAGATCCAGCTGGTGCAGGAATTGAAGCCACGAGACGATTATATGCGTCGTTCTTTCGCCGATTGGGCTCTAGAGCAGTTGGCAACTGACCCGTTGTTTTATCGCAAAATTGTGTTCAGCGATGAGGCGCATTTTTGGCTTAACGGGTTTGTTAATAAGCAAAATTGCCGCATTTGGAGTGAGACCAATCCACAACAGACCCTACAGACTCCATTACATCCAGAAAAATGCACCGTTTGGTGGCATCATCGGACCTTATTTCTTCAAAAATGAGGCCGGAGCTCGCGTTACGGTCAATGGAGATCGTTACCGCACCATGATCAATGATTTTTTGTTTGAAAATATGGATGACATTGATCCGGACGAGATGTGGTTTCAACAGGATGGCGCTACGTGCCATACAGCGAACGCAACCATCGACTTATTGAAATCAAAATTTGGCGATAAGTTGATTTCGAGAAATGCACCTGTCAATTGGCCTCCAAGGTCGTGCGATTTGACACCACTCGACTATTTCCTGTGGGGCTACGTGAAGTCACTGGTTTATGCTGATAATCCAGCAACAATTGACGCTTTGGAGGACAGTATTGTTCGTGTTATTCGTGACATACGCCCAGCAGTGCTAGAAAAAGTGGCCCAAAATTGGACGTCCAGAATGCGCTTCGTCAAGAACAGCCAAGGTGCCCATATGCCCGAAATCATTTTCAAATGTTAATGTCACGTATTGATCCTTCGAATAAAAAAGAAATTTTGATTACAATTTAATTTTTTGTGTTATTTTTTACAATTTCAAGTTCTGTCGGGCTTAAAAAAACACCCTTTACAAACAAAATTCAATCAAAATTGCTAGTAAGTTTACTTTAGAAACTATTCACTGCCATAAATACAAATTTCTGATAGCAAAACGTAGGGAGAAAGAGCGGAAAGTTATTAGTTGCATAAATATTTCTTCAAATGGTTCAAAAACTTTCTAGAATTTTTCATGCATTTTTGCAAAGATATTTCAATTGCATAACTGCAGCTAAAAAGAAGTGTTATCCTCCAGATTCCAAAGTAATCTATCCAAATCACACCAATTTCGGCACAATTACAACTGCAAGCTGTAAGTAATCATACATCCACAAGGTTGCTACAATCACTTAAAAGAAGTGAGTTGAAAAAACATGGAAAGTGCAATTTAACTCTTTTTTGTAAATGGGGATGCGATGGATCTTCTGGACAAAAACAATATAAACAAATTTTATGTGAAGATATTTCTGACATAGATATATTCATGGTGTCATATGTGCCATTGCGATTAATAAAGAACTTAGAAGACTCGGAACCTTCGTCCAGCATAATGCAAACAAATTGTATTTGGAAAAACCATACTCCATCGTCTACGAAATACTGCAGACCAATAAAATTTGAGTTTAAAAACGAAACTCATGATACCAGTAACAATGAAGTAAGTGACATTCGAGATGAAATTTCAACACTAAAGCCAATGGAGTTAGAGATAGATGAACAGACTATTAAACTGAATTACCAATTTATACTTTCACTGATAGACGGAAAAACTGCCCAAGTTTTGACTGATACAAAAGCTTCATCCAGCTGTGTTATATGTAAAGCAACATCAAGTCAGTTAAACCAAGAACCGACAAAGACAGTAGATATTACTGATGCATTTGATCTTATCTATTAACTTACGACCTTATCTTTTAACTAAAAATGGAAATTCTATAAAATCTTTGTTAGTTAAAAAGAGTTTTGGCCAATGAAATACGATTCTGAGCCACTGTGCGCCGTGCTCACAAACTTGATATTCAAAGAACAACTTTGGCCACAATTTTTCACTAAAATTTGTATTTCTTTCCATATAAGATTCAGTTGACAGAACAGATTCTTCCATAGGACCATTTACGCTGCCGTACGTATGCCAATAGGATGTTACAGCTCGGCCATGATAACCTCGATTTTCATGAAAAATCCACGAGGCAAATTTTTATTGTGAATAAACAGAATAGTCAGTTCTGGAATGTGAACTCTCAAATTATTCAATAGCCACCTTTGCATCCATTAAAAGTGACAGTCTGGTGTGCAATTTAGTTAGAAGGAATCGTTGGACCTTATTTCTTTATAAATAAAAACGGCGTAACAGTAACTGTGAATCGGAAGCGATATCGTGATATGATTGAATACTTTTTAACGCCACAACTGCATGCTTTGGGCTTGATTAATATGTGGTATAAACAAGACGGTGCCATATCGCAGGGAATTACCGCGAGACCTCTTTCCACAAGAAATCGTGATGTTGATTGACCTCATCGGTCGCCTGATTTGAGTGCTACGGCATTATTTTTGTGGCGATATCTGAAATGCAAGGTTTGTGCAAACAAATCAGAAACAGTTGAGCAACTCAGGCAAAATATTCGTAAAGGAATCAATAAAAAACTGCGTAAAATGTAATGAATAATTTGCTTAAATGGGCTCGCATTTGTGAGGCTAACAGAGGTGGACATTTATCTGATATTATATTCCATACATAATTCCCGACATTAAATAAAACATTTATCAATATACGATCTATTCTCTTTAAGTTAATTAATTAAAATTATAAACAAATAAAGTAGTATACCTTCTCGGCAAACACCCTATATATAAAGCATAAGGCATCCTCTAATATTAATTCATTGGATCTAATATTTTTCAAATGTAATTAAAAGACTCATAATGGGGCCGCCCAAAAATATTTATGTGTCTGAACTCAGATCAGCGAAAAAAATGCAAATAATTCCAGTGACATAAAAGGGCCCAAACAGTAGCAGAAAATAATAATAAAAATCAATTGAAAATATGTTAAATAAATAGCACAGCAATACACATACACGCAACTAAACATTTAAAACCAGAGTAGCGAAGTATTCACTCACTGTTCATACATGTATGAATATGTACATTTCATTTTTTAGCCGCTTCTTCTCATTCATAAGTGAAAAAATGAGAAACACACAAGTGTTCATTTTTGAATATTTACAATTTTGATAATTTTTCATAAATGAAAAGGTCGTAAAAATATGTGCATTAAGCATTCACGTACATAAACGCACATATTTGATAATGCGCAATTGTCGGCGTATGCAGGAAAAAAAATTGTTTTTTTTTATTTCTTTTAGAATATATTGCAATGTTTTTACTACATTTTACGGTACACTGCGATCGTAGGTAGAAAATTTTTTCACGTTCACTTATGAGAAATTTTATAAAATTTCAACGTTCATAAATGAACATGTACATTTATGAAAAATAACATTAATGAGAAGTAGCTAATTTATCATTTATCACATATGAATAAGACTAATAATTCTTGTTGTTCGCATTCATGTATGAAAATAACCAGAACATTTTTTGTTGTTCGTTTATGAGTGTGAAAAATATATATAAAATTTTAGATTTCTCATTTATGAAAAACATCATGAATGTTGATTTTTGAATGTTCATAAATGAAAAATTCTGAACCCTGTTTAAAACTGTTTGAAAATGACTGACAAAAAGACAGACTTAATTAACAAAACTGTTTACGTCAGGAACACGTTCAAATACGAGGGCTCATCTTGGAGTTAATCAAACTAAGAAAATAAGCCATTTAAATAAGAAATATTTGAATTTTTGTGCAAAAATTATAGTTTAAAGATAAAAAGAGTAGTTTTTATAGAGGTATAGAACTTTCAAAAGGAATAAAATAAAAACGATTTTTTTAAATGCTTAAGAGCAATTAAAACCATGAATTCCAAAAATTGTAAACCATAAATTAATTAATGATTTCGACAGAATATTTTTATTTAAAATTTAAACAAATAAATTATTCGAATTGCAATCGAATAAAGATAGACCTGATTTTCTTATTTATGGCCAAAAATTTATGAAATGAGGAAATCCCAAATAAAAATAAAAGTATTAAATCAATTAAATTTGTGACAGAAAAATCGTCATTTATTTTGTTAAAGGCTGTCATCACTACGGTTATGATTGTTAAATGCGGTCAGATTAATTTTTAAAGGATATTCAGAAATTATATGTATGAAACCGAAGTATATTAAGAGGGAAACTGCATTACTGAAGGGCCAAGAAAATGGTAGCGATCGTCTTCCCATTATGATAATCGCAAAAAATTACACTTGCATAATGTGCCTGAAGGACTATTAGCAGACTAGGACAATTAGACTAGAATCAGGGAAAACATATATTTAATATCGACAGATTAATATGGACAGATTAATTTTTCGAAGGATATTCAGAAGTCATATACGTACATAATCGAGGTATATTAAGAAGGAAACTGTGTTGCTAATGGGCCAAGAAAACCGCAAAAATTGGCACCTGCATAATGTGCCTGAAAGACTATCATTAGACTTGAATCAGGGCCGACTTATATTAAATATCGATGTAACGCGGAACTTAAGTATTCTAAAAAACAAAAAAAAATATTGGCTATTTTGAGAAACTCACATATAAGCAGAACAAGCGACCATATAAAATCGCTACAGTCGAGAATAGAGGACAGTAATAGTACGAAAGTAAAAGAAAATAAATTTGTCGTATATATTTTTATACACTTTTGGAAAGATGGGAATTGAACACAGAACCATAATTTTACTGATCTGCTTTGGTATAATTGTTTACATAAATAGTTTGCCACATTACTAACACAACCTCATTAGCCCAGTTGAATAATTTTATTGCAAATTTCACTGAATATATAGAGTATTTTTTATAGAGGTATAGAACTGTGAAAGGGTATAAAGTGAAGATAATTTGATATTAAATTGTTTGGATTTTTTCCGTCAGTAAATAAAATACTGTTGTTATTTTTCTCTGTCCTTTCTGTCTGTTGTTCGTTTGGTGTAAAGCGCTTTCGATGTGCAGACATTATTTTCCAGCCGTGACCCAATTCGTACTGGTGAGTCAGTGTTCGCTTTTAGCTACCTGGGACTTTATGCAGAGCTAATCTTTCAATACCACCGAGTTATATTATTATTTAAATACATGTGTCCGTCTGATAGTGTTTTTCGTGTATATGAGCCACAAAAGACAATATTCTGGCATTATAATTTAAATAAGAATTCTGGTATATGACTCCCACGGCTGGCCTGAACTTAATCTAATATGGAATTCGCCGTTTTTGATGACTTTCCAACGTTTGTAGCCGTATATCGGTAATAATGCGTCGAAATTTGTCGTCTAAACCCTCAATCGTTTTGGGCTTTTCACATATTTACAGGAAATAGACTATCGACGTAAAATCAATTGTGGAGGCCAATTTACGGGTTCTAAACTATACTGTTGACATATTTATCCATCAATAAATCAATTGAGGCATAAAATTTGTAACAAATACAGCTCCTGCACATTGTGGTTATTCAATTGATGAAGGAAAAAGTCTATAAGCTCACCATTGACTGTAACATTCTCACCGGTATCATTTTTAAAGAAGTATGGATTAATAATTCCACCAGCCCATAAAGTACACAAAACCGTTAGTTTTTCTAAATGTAACGGTGTCTCAGCATACACTTGAGAATTATCATCACTCTAAATATGCATTCAAATAAAAGTTAGCTTTAGCTTTATCACCAAAAAAAAAATCGCTTATGAAAATAGTGATCAACGAGAGCCATGTTTTGGGCTTAATATAATCAATATGGAATTAGGACTGAGTGTATTCACATTGAATATAAATCACTTGACAGCTGAAAAAAAGGCTGCTAGTTAAAAAACTGGTCCCAACTAAAATTCTATACCTCTATAAAAAAAAAAACAAAAAATTAATATCAAGTACAAAGTAAAAATTTTTAGCAAAAAATTGTATTTTTTAGTACACTTATATACTCTTAGTACAAACTTACAATTTTAGAACAAAATTACTTTTTTTTATAGATATTTCAATATCTTTTTAAGCCTGATTACGTTGCACAGAAAAATATTTCTAAAAAGTAAAAATTTTTGGTACAAAAAAATTTTAGTACAAAATGTTTAGCGACATAATTTTTTTTTTTGGAAATTGTAATAATAAATATAATATTAATATTTAATTTTAATATTATTGTTAAATATTATTACGCTTCAGTGCAAGTATTTAGTGCTTAAAACTTTAATAGAAATTCTAGTATAACAGTTTTTATGTAATAAATTTAGCACAAATAGCTTTAAATTAACGCAATAAATTTTAACGAGTTTTTGGCTACAAATTATATTGCAAGGTAAACTTATTTTTTAAAATTTTAAATTTTTAGTACAAAAAATTTTTAGTACAAGATGTTTAAGAAAAAATTTTTTTTTTTGTAAATTAAAATTGAATGTTATTGGTTAATATTAATGCACTTTAGTGCAAGTTTTTACAGCTTAAAACTTTAATAGAAATTCAATTTATCGTAAAACAGTTTTATTTTATAAATTTAGCACAAACAGCTTTAAATTAAAGCAAGAAATTTTAATGGGCCTCTGGATGCAAATTACATTACAAAGTAAAATATTTTTAAAAAATTAAAATTTTTGGTACAACAAATTTTTAGTACAAACTGTTTAACAAAAACACAATTTTTTTGTAAATTCAAACTTAAATGTTATTGCGCTTAACTGTATGTTTTTTGAAATTAAAACTTTAATAAAAATTCAAGTTATTGTATAACAGTTTTATTTTATAAATTTAGTACAAACAGCTTTAAATTAAAGCAATAAATTTTAATGGGCTTCTGGCTGTATTAACAGAATTATCTCTTTTTTACTACCATAAATATTTATTCAATGTTTCATTATTTGTTAAAGGTTAAATGCGAATATTATTGAACACAAAGGAATTGTGTATTAAAAAAAAATAAACACACGTCACAATTAACGGCTGTAACGATACTCATGTTCAAAATTAATTGTTATTTAAATTGTTTTCAATTACAAAAGAAAAAATAAATAAATTAAATTAACGTATGTTATTGCACAAAAGGTCTTAACTGCAAAAAATTTTGTTTTTTTTTTTTTGTTGATGAAGCCTGAAAAGATGTTTAATTGAGAAAACAACAACACTACAGAACTGATTGATAAACTGGAAAATGTGGAGATAACGGAGAACACAAAACTGGACATTGTTCATAGGACAACGAGTAACAGAACGGAGAACAAGAAACTGGCAATACAACTCACAGGCACACTGAAAGCGACACTAAAACAGAATTACTTTAAATTTGACAATAATATATATAGACAAACAACAGGACTAGGGATGGGAAATCCAACATCTACAATCCTCATGGAAGTATTTATGCAGAACGTAGAAGAGGAATACGTAAAGGAACTGAGAACTAACTTCGGAGTAATATTCTATGCAAGATATGTCGACGACATTGTATGTATACTAGAAGGAAATAACAATGAGCAAATTCTAGATTACTTGAATGGAAGACACAAGAACATAAAATTCACAATGGAAAAAGAAGAGGAGGGGAGAATTAATTATGTAGACCTAACGGTCAAGAGGAACATAATCCTAAACAGAGTCGAATATGAAATATACAGGAAACCAACAGCAACGGACACAATAATACACAACTCATCAAATCATCCGCAACAACACAAAAACGCAGCAATCAGGCTGTTAATAACAAGACTCGAAAGAATACCACCAGCACGGGAAATGTATATGAAAGAAATGAGAACAATATACACCATAGCGGAAAACAACGGATACAAAAAGTGACTGGTAGATAACATCAAAAAATAAATAAGAACGAACAAAGATGAGGAGAATGAAAAGAAAAACTGGGCTACATTAGCATATATGGGAAAGTCAACGTACAAACTAGCAAAATTCTTTAGAAAACACAACATCAATACGGCATTCGGAACAGGAGACAATCCGGGCAGAATGCTATGGAATAAAACAACCGAGATAAATATACTAGACAAACATGGAGTGTACAAATTAACTGTACATGCCATTATAGTTATATCGGGCAAACAGGACGAAAAATTAAGACCAGATTTAGGGAACACATTGGAGACTATAACAAAAAACTACGAGAACCAAAATCGACTCCATAATCAAATTTTGTGATTCATAAAGGGTGTTTTTTTAAGCCCGATAGAACTTGAAATTGTAAAAAATAACACAAAAAATTAAATTGTAATCAAAATTTCTTTTTTATTCGAAGGATCAATACGTGACATTAACATTTGAAAATGATTTCGGGCATATGGGCACCGCGGCTGTTCTTGACGAAGCGCATTCTGGACGTCCAATTTTGGGCCACTTTTTCGAGCACTGCTGGGCGTATGTCACGAATAACACGAACAATGCTGTCCTCCAAGGCGTCAATTGTTGCTGGTTTATCAGCATAAACCAGTGACTTCACGTAGCCCCACAGGAAATAGTCGAGTGGTGTCAAATCGCACGACCTTGGAGGCCAATTAATAGGTCCATTTCTCGAAATCAACTTATCGCCAAATTTTGATTTCAATAAGTCGATGGTTGCGTTCGCTGTATGGCACGTAGTGCCATCCTGTTGAAACCACATCTCGTCCGGATCAATGTCATCCATATTTTCAAACAAAAAATCATTGATCATGGTGCGGTAACGATCTTCATTGACCGTAACGCGAGCTCCGGCCTCATTTTTGAGGAAATAAGGTCCGATGATGCCACCAGCGTGAAAACCGCACCAAACGATGCATTTTTCTGGATGTAATGGAGTCTGTAGGGTCTGTTGTGGATTGGTCTCACTCCATATGCGGCAATTTTGCTTATTAACAAACCCGTTAAGCCAAAAATGCGCCTCATCGCTGAACACAATTTTGCGATAAAACAACGGGTCAGTTGCCAACTGCTCTAGAGCCCAATCGGCGAAAGAACGACGCATATAATGGTCTCGTGGCTTCAATTCCTGCACCAGCTGGATCTTATACGGGTGTAGGCCGAGATCTTTGCGCAAAATTTTCCACGTAGTGGACGGACAGAGCCCCAATTCCTGCGACCGACGACGAATTGATAAATTTGGATCTTCTTCCACACTTTCGTTTACAGCGGCGATATTCTCTTCAGTACGCACATTCCTTCAACGTGTTGGTGTTACTGCATCCTCTAGAGAGTATGTGGTACGAAATCTATCGACAGTTCGACGAATGGCTTGTTCAGATGCACGATTATGTACGCCATAAAAATGACGATTTGTCATGATGATTTGTCAGAGTATACTGAAACAAATAAAAAAAATGTTTCATCAAAATTTCATTTTTTGTGTTACTTTTTACAATTTAAAGTTTTATCGGGCTTAAAAAAACACCTTTTATATTCAACAACAAATGTACACCAGGACATATAAAAACAACGGTTAAACTGCTTCATACACAGGACAAAGGAAGGAGACTAAATGTATTAGAAAACATGGAAATATACAAACAGAAAACATTTGACTGATAAATGATCAAATAAACACTGCTTCAGATACAATATTTGAACCATGGAAACATTTTTACAGGAAAACAAACATCACACCAACACAAATACGTTGCGCAGGTGCACAAGACCAAAGCAATACAGAACCTCATAAACGTACAATTACAGTTTATTATGTTATAGAAAAAATCCAATAGGTTCACACATAAACACAGACGAATAACAAGCATGGTCGAAAAAGGATTTAGGTAGGAAGAGAGACGAATGAAAAGGGAGAGACAAATTAGGTAAAAATAAATAAACAAAAAAGGAGAGAGAGATACAGACAAAAAACAATAGATAAAGTGACGAATGCAATAACATGAAGAGAAACACGAACTATATAAACACAGATGACAATAGAACGCAACTAGTATAAAGAGAACACTGAAGATGGCAAACAGCCGAAACCGGTTTGACGAGGCTCGACGTAAAACCGTACCCAAATAAAAAAGAAAAAAGAAGATTTTTGTCGGTGTTTTAAAATTGGCAGTTAAGTGCTGTTTTACTCGAACAAGCGTTTGCCAGTTTTTTTTTATTGCTTTTGTATTATTGACATCCTGTGTTTTCAGCCAGTAAGGTTAATATACATTTTTCTTTTTTATTAAATAATCAAACAAAAAAAATTTTGATAATTTTTTGTAATTGTATTTTAAATGTCCTTATTCCTAAGGGTTGCGCATGATAAAGTAATGGCTTTTTAAATTTTGCTTGTGCTATTTTAGATGTGGTTTTATGTATGGCGAGCTGACAGATAAAGAAACAGTGGCCCGTTTGGAATACACCCTGGAAAATCAGCAGCAGGACCAATTTGAGATTTTACTATATAAAAAGAATAGTAAGTAAAATTTTAATTTTAAAATTTTAAATTTAATTACTAGCTTATTTTGTGTGCTCTAGCAATGCTCGCTAGCAAGCTTTTCATTAATAAAAACGGTTTGTTTTAATAATCTTGCATTTTAAGATATGAGACATTGAAAACTTTTTGCGTAAAACACCCACATCCACTTGTCTGTAGTTGGCTTAACTTCAAAAGTAATAATACAAAATCTTTAAATGAAAATTATATGTGCGTAGGCTACAGCTCCCTAAAATTAAAAATATTCATGAAATATTCACCCCAACTCATCAAAAACAAAACAAAAAATAAATAAATAAATAATAATGAATAATGAGGTATCTAACTTTCAGTTGGCAACCATGTTGTCAGCTGTCAATTTATGTGATTTATGTTAAGTTTCGTTTGGCATGAACAACATAAATAGACAGACTGACGCCTGTATAACGCTTGCAAATTGTGCAAATTTTTTTTTTAAAGTCCCGACTTCATAAGCAAATTGTATTTAGCGATGAACTTTCGTTTCAATAAAATAACCTGCCGTTCTAGAGAGTGGTGATAATCCTCAAGTATATGTGCTGATGACACCACTGGTTCGTATTTCTTTAAAAACGATGATGATCAGTACCTTTGTCCATCAATAGTGGTTTCAACAAGATGGCGCGAAATGTCACACAGCTCGAGCAACATTTGAATGATTAAGGAAACTTTTAGTTGCCGCAAAGTTTCACGTTTCAAATCCGTAAATTGTCCTTCAAAACCGGCAATTGATTATTTTTTTTGAATATGTGAAGTCGCTAGCGCAACAGTTGAATTATTAAGGAAACTTTTGATAACCGCTAGTTTCACATTTCGGATCTGTAAACTGACCTTCAAAATCGCCACTTGATTATTTTTTTTTTTTTGTGGGATATGTAAAGACGCTAGTCTACGGCGATAAGTCCGAAACGATTGACTATTTGGAGGGCAATATTTGTCGCGTAAATGCAATATACGGCCAAAAATATCGGAAAAAATTATTGTGTCAGAAAAATTGTTCTCATGCTCACGGTCAGATCGTGCCGGGTATATAATGGAATATATGCGTGTAGGGCATACTTAGGGCTATGACACAGTGCTAATGCTTTTACATTCCCTAACGAACTTTAGAAGTTATGCTCTATTAAGTAAGAGAATTTAGAAAATTCTGGACCTCTAAAAAAATTATTTCTAAAAATCAACCAAAAACAATTCAGTTTTCTTATACTAACAGCTAACAAACGCTATTATTCATAGTTTGTCTCGTTTAAAAAGCTTGTATAACAAAAAAGTTATAGATGTTTAAAAATCAAAAATTTACTAAGAAATTTCTTATTTTAGCAAAATACTGAAAATGGTAATTTTGAATCACCCTGTTCAGTGTGATATAGTAAAAATAAAGTTTTAATTTTTTGGCGTCCGAGGTACACCAGTATCTACTTTCGAATGAACTTTAAAATTTTACAATTGGGGACCATGAAAAAAAGGACTTTTGGCCGCCTTCTCGTAAAATGGTCCACTGTGAGCCGAGCGTGCCTTAATGGTCAGATGCCAGAAGTCATATGAACTATAATATCAGATTATCTTGCGAATAAAGTAAATTTCATTTCATTTTAAAAAATGCATCTTTGTTCTATATCATTACAAAGTTCTATACCTTTATAAAAACACCCACTACTGCTATTTTTTAAGAATTAGTATAGTCCTTTTTTCAATTTATACAGTAAAGAACTATTAATATAAAAAGCAAACGATATCGTTAACATAATTTTAAGGATTACAATTATACAGGATATCCACCGGCAAGGTATACTACTTTCTTTTGCCGCCATTTTGGTTAACATTAGTCTTGACAGTTCATATTTGTTAAAAGTTAAGTAGACATCTAGCAAATTTATTATGGAAAAACATGCGATAAATCAACATGTTTTAGTCGTTAAAACATTTTATCAAAATCAATCTTCGATTGCTGTACGACGATGAGAAAGTTACGTGAAATTTTTGGAAGACCCAACGTACCAACAAAACGCACTATTTAGCGTGTAGTGAATGATTTCGCAGAAAGAGGGTCCGTAGGCGATAGGGCCAAGAATGGACCATAATGCACGGCAAGGTCGGGTGAAAACATTGCTGCCGCTCAAGAAAGTTTTTAAAACAATTCATCAACCTAAATTCGACCCCGTATTTAGGAGTTTAGTCTTCAAAGAATAACTTTGGCCATCATTTTACACAAGTATTGACATTTGTTTCCATATAAGATTCAGTTGACACAAAAGCTTCTTCCACAAGACCATTTACGCCGCCGTACATATTGCAATAGGATGCTACAGCTCACCTATGACAACCCCGATTTTCATAAAAAAATCATAATGAGTGACGAGGCACATTTTTATTTGAATGAAATGGGAATGGGTAATGGAAAGTCCTCAAGTTATTCAACAGTCACCTTTGCATCCATTAAAAGTAACAGTCTGGTGTGCAATCAACTCAGGAGGAACCATTGGACTTTATTTCTTTGAAAATCAAAACTGTGAAAAGGGAGGGACTTGTGAATAAATAGAATAGTCAGTTTTGGGAAATTGAAAAACCCTCAAATTACTTAACAGTCACCCTTGCAGCCATTAAAAGTGACAGTCTGGTGAAAATGAAAACGGTGTAACGGTAACTCTAAATGGGGAGCGATATCGTGATATGTTTGAAAACTTTGTAAGAACACAAATGCATGATTTGGGCTTGATTAACATCTGGTATCAACAAAACGGTGACACATTGCATACAGAATGGTGATGTTGATTGACCTCCCCGGTCGCCTGAATTCACTGCTCCACCATTCTTTTTGTGGGTATATCTGAAAAGCAAGTTTTATGCAAACAAACTAGAAACGTTTGGGCAACTCAAACAAAGTGTTCATGATAAAATTAATGAAATACCGCGTGAAATGCGTGAGAATATAAAGAAAAATGTGCCCAAAAGGGCTCACATTTGTGGGGACAACAGAGGTGGACATTTATCCGATATTGTATTCCATACGTAAATGCCGACATTAAATAAAACATTTATCACTATAAGATCCATTCTCTTTTATTTAATCAAAAACTATAACAAAGTAGTAAACCTTCCCGGCGGACACCCTGTATTTATATATATGTAGTAAGTAGTATTTTTTCACTACTATTTTATAAGTTCCACTACAACTGTTATATCATTGGTGTTAAATAAAAAATTAAAAAATAAATTAATGAAAAAATAGTAGTAGAAAACTGCATTTTATTAGCTAATAACTGTTTGTTCTCAACGTGTAACGGCTAAGTTATAGCAACAGCAGTAACATTTAAAATATTTAATACTTTTTGACACAATTTCATTAGGGCCAGATATAAAAAATATTTTAAAACATAAAATTTATAGTTTTCGTAAGATTTTTTTTTAAAACTTTTTTAAAATTTGCTTATGTATAAAATATAAAACGGTATAATTTCACTATAATTGTATAATGTTTCTACTACGTTTTAGCGAAACTTAAAGTAAGGCTTAAATTTTTGTTTAGAAATTAACATTTTTATTTATATAATAAATATTTGATAACCTTAAAATTCTTATGCTAAAAATGTGAAAAAAGGAGTATAATTTAACTATGTTTTTTTATAAGTAAATCGAAATTTTTATTAATGGGAAATTTTTAGAATTAAAAATAATTTATATATTTTGTCCGAAAAATCGAGAAAGAAATTTTGGGACATCTAAAAAGTAGAAAAAGTAGTATTAAGTAGTAAAATTAATAAAATATTTCAAAAACAAGGCCAACCTTTCAACTTCAGGTGGCAGCTTACAAGCAGTTAAATATAAACTAAAAGGCAATTAAAAGATTAATTTGCATAAAGTTTCAAATTTAATACATTTTAAAAGTGTAGTACTTTTTTAACGTTACTTAATAATTTCAATGTTCTTAAATATTTTTACCACTTAAATATAATTTATTTTTAAGTCATTTATTCAAAAAGCAAAAAAAAAAATAAAATGCCAATAAAAATAGTACTAATTTTTCTACTACTTATTTAGAAAAATATTTTTTAAACCCGAAAAAGGACATTTTGAAAGTTATTAAAACAGCTAAATGTTTTAAACCTTTACTTTTATCGTGTTTAAAAAAAGTAGTATATCTACAAAAAAGTAGTATATCTACAAAATTACAATACTGAGACATAAAGATAGAATAATATATAAAATTATGAAAATAATATAAAAAATAAATAGTTTAAGAGAACCAGGGATACTTTTCAAAACTTATTCCAAAAAGTTTTCAGTTTTTCTACTACTAATTTACAAAATTAGTATTTTTACACTAAATATGAAAAAACTGCACTTTCCTTCAGCTTCTGTTTAACAAACAATTTGAAAAATTTAAACTTAAATATTTATTAAAAAGGTACTTTTCTACTACCTTTTTACAAAATTTAAAATTGCTTATTATAAAATCGTTTTTCTAGAAAAACACCATTTTTATACTCTACTGACATCTCTGGCATAACACATAAGCAAGTGTTCGTATCCATGAAGCGTAAAAAATTGAAATTTATAAAGTCAGTAGTGTGACGGATAGGAAGGGATAACAAACAACAAGTGCATTTATAAAAGTGTTTAATGATCTGGACATATGGTTGCTGGCTTTCAATTCCAAAAGGTAATAAATTGGTTTGCAGAAATTTAACAAAAATACAGAAAAGTAATAAAACACATACACCGAGAGAAGTATTTTCAAATTATAGACTTTTGTCCAATATAGTAAATTCCTATATAGGAGTATATATATATACATATATGTAATAGATAAATATACATATGCATTTGTGTTAATATCTGTATTATATTCCACAAGTGCAGTCATGTGCTTGTGCAATTTATTTTTATGTCTTTCTCGTAAACTTGCTGCTGTTTTTATAAAAACAAGAAAACAGAAAATTTTAATTCGTTTTTCATTTCGCTACTCTTCCTAATCTCCTTGATTTTAACGAAAAAGAATACACTAAAAAGAAACTAGTTCACTATATAGCATTGGAAACTAAGAACAAAAAACAAGTGCTGACGTCAAAGATGTTGTACTAAAAACAAAAAACGCTCTTAAATAAAATTGCAAAGAGCTCAAAGACTTAGAAAATACAATAAAAGTAACAAATAACAGAGATGCAATCGCTTGTACATACAACTTAAACAACGCCTTAAGACTATGACTGGAAATTTTTATAAGACCAGCATCTAAAAGTATGCTACAAAAAAATTTAGTAACATTTTTTTTATATCTAACGAACACCAAGAGCAGCTAAACTGAAATGAATACAATTGATATCGATATTAAACATATTGAGCAACAAAAAAAAAAACACGATATATACAATGATATTCACAGACTTAGGAAAAATGTCGAGAGGAAACGCCTTAAACTGTGCTGTAGAAGAAAGATAAGGAAATAAAAATATAAAAAAGATAATTAGCTAGAAAAGTTTTAGTTCTTAAGAAAGTAAACTCATGCAATTAAAATTTAATATCACATTTAACATTATTCAAAAAATAGTAATAAACTTCTACTAAAGGGTCCGCCATTTAACGTTTTTTTTTCAACTAGTGCTTATTTCGTGAATGGTAACACTCAGCTCATGTTTGATTTGACAGATAATTAGTTTTATCCTTCCGCTGAACGAATATGGTTGTGTATATGCTTAAAAACAGCTTCGCTAAGTGGGCCTGCGATCGAATTACAGAAGATGCCGATTTTGCAAAAAAAAATCATCTTTTTAGATGAAGCTCATTGATCTTGGCGGGTATGTAAACAAGTAAAATTGTCGCATTTGGGGCAGAAAAAACCCGCACGCATACATTGAAAAGCCGACGCACCCAAAACTTGTCACTGTTTGGATTTTGGTCCAGAGGCATAATTGGACCATTATTCTTCGACAATGAGCAAGGAGTGGCCGTTACAGTCAATGGCGATCGTTCACAAAAATTGAAGAGGAGGATATTGGAAACATTTGGTTTCAACAGGACGGTGTTATGTGCCACACAGCCTAAGCTGTGTAGTCTTGTTTATAGTATAAAAAAAGTTATTTGGCGGACCCTATACTTCTTTTGAAACATGCAATTATTTTTAAAATTTTTATTTCAGTTAAACACCTTTCACAACAACCTTTTGAGATAACTACTTACGGCTGTATGCATAAAAAACGCTTACTTGAGCTTTAAAGTACACGTTAGTTAACAAACACTTTAAGGCTAACAGACGTTTGTTAAAAATGGTATTCACAAACAGTACTTTAGCTAATGTATGCTTCAGAAAATTAGTATTTTGATTCTGGCAATGCCACTATTTTCAGTTGTCACGTTCTAGTTAACGATGTATAAAAATGAATATATTTATCCGAGTTGTTAGATCCATACAAAATGTTTTAATTGTTTTCAGCAAAATCAACATATTTTTTGTTTGTTTTTCTATCAATCTTTTTAATAAAAAGCAAAGCACCCAAAAAAGGTTAATTTGCAAGGCTAACGAAGAACTTACAAAGAATTTGTTCATATTAAAAAAATAATTATTCGGATAACGAGCTTTGTTTTCATTATATGTACATCAATAAAACTTTTGTTTAAAATAATTAATTGTAATTATATTTTTGTAAAATATAAAATAAAGATGTTAAGATGTTTTATATTGAATGGCATGTTATGTTTTAGTTTTTATTATTATTTGTATACTACAATTTGTTTTTAATAAACATTTTTAAAAATTTTTGGAATATCTATTAAATTTTAATCTTTTTACTCGGTCCTTTAAATTATAACTATTTCTTTTTCTTTTTTTCTTTCAATATTTCGCTTTCCTTTGGAAAGCTTCTTCAGGAAATTATTTTTTATATTTTCAAAAACAAAAATTATAACAATTTGAAAAGAAAAAATTTTTCCTGAAGAAGCTTTCCAAAGGAAAGCGAAATATTGAAAAAAAAAAAAAAAAAAAAAAGAAAAAGAAATAGTTATAATTTAAAGGACCGAGTAAAAAGATTAAAATTTAATAGAAATTATAAAAAAAGTTCGAATAAAACTGAAAATAATTTTTGGAATACCAAAATACAACTGCCAATTGAGCCGTTTACATTGAAGGTGGCATAAGTCACAACTAAACAGTTTTTTTTCATTTTTAATAAATTTGATATTAATAAGTTGAGAAGTATTGAGATTTGTTTGAGAGGAGTGTTGATAATAAACGGTGTAACAAAAATGCTTATTTTGAAAATGGCGTTAGTCGCTGTATTTAGGAAATCAATTACGGAGCTTAGTGTGAAAGAAATGGAAACATGTAATAAGTGTGTGTGAAGTATTGTTGTGATTATTGGACTTATTTTTATTAGTACGAAAGAATAGTGCAGTTTACTGAATCATATTATAGTGATATCTAAAATACTACACATAATTAGCATTATTTTGTTATTTTTTTATTCTCAGAAAGTTCGTGTTGTATAAAATATCTAAGAATGTCACAACTCAAAAGCATATTATTATTGCACATAGTAACTGAATTAAACGACAAAATGGTAAGAGTAGTAATAGCTCCTTGTCTAAAAAATCCTTCACAGCACACAACATGGAAAAAAAAAGATTTTATTTCAACACAATCATTAGAAAAATCCATTTCAGAAAGAAAACTAAATACAGGAATATCAAGGGCTTCCGATTCCTTAATACTTATATCACCCATAGTAAGAGAACGAGCATCATTTCCGAACACAGGTCTATGCGTAAGCATGTAACATTTAATTCTAAAGGCATTTAAATCGACTTTATTTACACCACCCCATTGAGAGATTGATGCGAGATCGTGATTAAGTACATTATTCATGTTCTCCCTTTTGAAACCCACCGTCAAATAATTCGGTCTATTACTGAATGATACGAATGACAAATGATACTGTCATCTGCGAAAGAGTATAGAGGGGTGAAATCTTAACAAAGAAGTTCATTTAGAAAAGTAAAATATAGGGTTAGAGAAACAATCTTATTATCACAAGCAGAATGTAATAACAAACAAAAGGAGCTCAAGCAAAACCTATACTAATAGCTTAAGATACATAAGGCTTCTTGCTAATATATCTTTCAAGTTTTGAATTCAACCGAATTTCATTAAAAATATTTCCAAACAAAATTATGGGGGCATTAAAAAATCGAATTGAAAAGTTATAACTAAGATGAATGTGTTCAACTGAAGAATGGTTTGTCATTTAGTTTACAACACCGATACTAATTGTAACCCAAGTTTTTGAAAAATATTGTTACATTTGCATTGAGTTTATTAAGTTCTCTTATTGCAAAATAATTATAGACGACTTTTATAGTTTTAAATTAAATAATACATTTTTACAGGTGACTATTTACACTTCACTCTTATATACAAAAGTACACGCTGTTAACTTCAATTAAACTAGCTTTTTGCGCACAACAGGTGAAACCTTTGTTTATTGTTTTGAACGGTTCTAGTATTGACTAGAAAACTCTATGAATATTCAATGTATCTTTTTTTAAAGAGAAGTAGCACTTCAGGCAACAATGCCTGTTTAGTCAAGTACCGTGCTACATTCTTTAGGAAAGGGATAGAGAAGAAATGAAAAAGGTGGTGAAAGTAGCAGGATAGTCGGAAATTAACTGTCGAATAAGACATCACAGCGACCAGTGACTATGCCTTCACCGCTGAGCAGCCCCACCGACAGTCAATTTTTAGTTTTGTAGTGAAAAAAACCAAGGTCTTCTTTTGGAATCGAACCCACAACGCCCAGACTGGCAAGCTAGTACACTACCTACTAGCCTACAGGGGCACCTATCAATGTATTTGTTTTTTTATGTGTTATTTTTTCCTGATTCTTAATCTTAGTTCATGGTAAGCGAATGTAGCATGTTGTTGATAAGATTTCTTAGAAATTGATTGATTTGTTAATAAACATAATAGGTCGTTTCACGTTTTTTTGTTCTAGTTATAATTTATAACTTTTTATAACTT
The DNA here is from genome assembly GCA_030448955.1 of Trichopoda pennipes. Lineage (NCBI taxonomy): Eukaryota > Metazoa > Arthropoda > Insecta > Diptera > Tachinidae > Trichopoda > Trichopoda pennipes. The sequence continues at coordinate 9,434,781 of JASKUP010000056.1, read as the reverse complement.
AAGCTAAGCATCTTCGTTACAATATTTATGTTGTTCGTGCTTAAAAAAAAAACTTTGAAATCTAAAGCCGTATGTTTCAACGAATAAAGATAATAGCTTAATTAAATCAGCAACAAAACCCTTCTCCAATTCACAAAAGATTACTAGTAACGATACATGGTCGGTGCCTCTTAAGCATTCAAAGAACATTGTATTATTGTTAAATGTTCACTGTGAATCTGGAACTAACCCACATGAGTAAAAATTAATTTTTTTTTTAACTGTCAATAATTATTTATTGTATCTTCACGAATATAACCAACAATAAGTATTAAAATCTTAAATTCTAAGAAAAGTTACATTAGCCCTGACCATGTCAGGCGTAACCTTTTGGGTAAAAAAAAAATTGTCATAAAAAAAAAACAAAGCAAATATGTCTAAGATGTGTCATCTGTAGCATTGAGGATTAAAGCTGCGGTATTCCTCTTTTTTAATCGGCTATGTCCACTATAATCCAATATATTGCGAGCAAGGGGGTTAGGATGGTCTTCAAGCTTCATTTAGTATTTGCCTGCATATTTTATGATTTCTGTAGTCACCAGCGGTATGTCTAAATCACAATGTATGTTTAAATTTCTGATGTACCATGGGGCGGAAGTTATCAACCGTAAAATTTTATTCTGCATACGTTGGATTCTATCCACGTTTGAAGCTGAGACGATTTTTAAATAGTCTTGTAAATTAGAAGTTTACAATCTAGGCTAAGTTTTGAGTTCCTGCCAATGAGCCAATGTAGTTGAGTTAGCTTAAGTTTCATTTGTGTTAGCTTTGAGTCAATATGATGTTTCCATGTAAGGCGACGGTCAAGATGTATACCAAGATATCTCACATAAGTATGGTGAGGAACAATGTGATTATTGATTCGAACGGGTGAACAATTATCTCTTCGCAGGGTGAAGGTCACATGAATGCACTTTTGAACGTTCACTTTAATTCTCCATAATTTTAACCACAACTCTAACTGAGTTATATGTTGCTGAGGATTTATGGATGCTTGATGGAAGTTTTTATGCGAACTTAGACACGCTGTAGCATCTGCAAACGTAGAAGTGTGGACAGTTTCACTTACAGACATATCGCAGGTATATATCAAGTATAAAACTGTAGTTCTAATTTAAAAATATATTTTTATGCAAAAACTCCAGAAATGTGGTGACATAACCATATCACGTGAATTTAGTTACTTCTTTTATTCCCAAAAAAAAAAATAATATCAATTATTTTTTAAGACTGTTTTAATTCGCGTTCATTTTATACGATCCTTTGAAGGCATGGTACAACAAGTCACCGAATACCAGTTGAAACACAAAAAGATGTTCCCGATGAAATAGCCGCTTTGCACTTCAATGAAGTTTCTGATCACTCTGCAAAATTTTCGTCCAATTATGTAGCTTTTTAATAGGTTGCTTATATTACAAGGCAAGTGAGCGGTCAGTTTCAGAAATAGACCTTCATGCCAAACTTTGTCAAAAGCCTGAGAAACATCAATAAAAATAGCTGAACAATACTTCTTCTCTTCAAAAGTCCTTTTTATCACCTGAACCAATCTATGGGTTTGTTCAATTGTGCTATGTCTACTTCTAAAACCAAATTGATGGTTTGGGATGCACCCACTATCCCCTAGCATTGGAGACAATTTATCCATAAGCAACTTTTCGAGTAAAAATTGTGGCAAAAAAATTTTTTTTGTGGCTTCCACTAACTTTGTTGTTAAGAAGAATAGCATATTATTTTAATAGAAACATAGCAGAGTTATATTACAACATATAATTTTCAATCACTACATTATATTTTTAACTTTGTTGTCAATGTAAAAGTTAAAAATTTATTTAAAATATGTTGACCTTCCAAAAAACTTCTAAGGGAATCTAGCAGAGAAAAAATAAGGATTTAAAAGCAAAATGAATTGGAAAACATTTACTTTAAAATTTAACATTTAATTGGAGCAGAAATTTTTACTTTTATTATTCAAATATTAATGGCATCTGGAAGGCTTTGCGAAATAATTCTAACCCATTCATTAAAATAATTGTTATCTTCTTTGTAGGAAAGTGGGCAATGAGAACGAAATTGTAGTCTATTTAATTAAGTTTTCAAATATGTATGTAGATTTGTGTGTGCTTGATTAAACATGCTTGTTTTTATATTTTATATTTTCATATAATAATTTAATACTTTAATTACATATAGAAACAAACCCACACACACACACACACACACAAACACAAACTTGTCCAATATGTACTCGTATAACCATATAAACTAATTAAAATTTTGTTAAACTTTAATTAGTTTTATAATTTTTGTGTAGCAGTTGCTATTGTACTATCATGTTAACAATCTCATTAATTACTCTAATTATAAGCTAAATGTTGTAATAGAAAATATGCAAGTAAATTAAAATAATGAACAATAACCGTAATAGCAAAGTAATGTTATAAATATTTAAAAATTATTAAAAGACTATTGTTGTGAAACTTTAAATATAAAAACTTAAAAATGATACAAACCCACTCGCTATGTGTACCCTATAGGGGCCGATCTAAATATTTATTATTACTTCTGGAAAAAGGAGTTCATATATCTTCAAAGGCAAACGACAGTAAAGGATTTTATACTGCGATGTTTGATATATTTGATTTAGCGCCTCTGGATGTACAACTGATCCAAGAGAGCTTAACACGTGTGAATCCTCTAGAACGAAATTTATTTAGGCAATGTGATAGTTTTTGCAGAATTTTTATAGTGTTCTTTAAAGAAAGTAGTAGTCGTAGTAGTAATAGTAGTAGTCGTATTAGTAGTCATCGTAGTCGTAATAGTAGTAGCAGTAGTAAAAGTAATACCAGCAGCAGTGTTAATAGTACATTACAAAATAAATTCAAATTTATTATTCTGTCGGAGTTTTCAACAAGTAGTTTGTTTTTCAATTGTGGCAACACCAACATGATAGTTTTCACACTTAGTTTTGTTGACGGATTCATAGTAAATGCATTGGCAATTGTTACAATGAATTCAATTTCGCATGAAAATCGCATTAAAATAATTAACATTCATAATGAAAATGGTGGTTCTGTTAAAGTTGCATTTCGTAAAATTTGTGATATTAGCTGAGACCGCTATAAAGAATGTGGTCAATAAATTTTAGTCTACAGAGTCGATACAAAATGTGCGAACACTAACGCATGTTCATCCGGGTCGTTCAATTGAATCCATGAGCCACAGTGTTAAAGCGGATCCTAATTTGTCAATTCCTCGACATTCTTAACAATTCAGGTTATCCAAAACCATCACATGGCGAATTTTGCGTAAAGATTTGGCTTTGAAGCCTAACAAGGTTCAACTGGTGCAGGAATTGAAGGCAATCGACCATTCACATTACCACAGATTCGCTAAATTCATTCACGAACAACCGGCTGGCTTTTTTGAAAACATCATTTTTTATAGATGAAGCTCATTTTCACTTGTCCGGGTACGGCAGCAAGCAAAATTGCAGCATTGGGACTTTTGAAAATCCTAGAGCGATTATTGACAACCCTTTGCATGCTCAACATTTGTTTTTTGTTAAAGAGAACAATGCCTATTTAGTCAAGTACCGTGCTACACTCTTAAGGAAAGGGTTAGAGAAGAGATGAAACAGGTGGTGAAAGTAGAGGGATAGTCGGAAATTAACAACCGTATAAGACAGCACAGCCACTGGTCGCTGTACACTCTATGCCTTCATTGCACCGAAAGTCAATTTTTAGTTTTGTAGTGAGAAAAAACCAAGGTCTTCGTTGGGAATTGAATCCACAACCCCCATACTGACAAGCGAGTACACTACCTACTAGCCTACAGGCGTACCTAAACATGTCACTGTCTGGTACGCTATGTGGACTGGAGGTGTGCTTGGGCCATTTTATTTTTTTTTGCGAAGATGACGCTGAAAATGCGGTAACGGTCAATGCATCATGTTATCGCAAGATGCTAACAACTCAATTTTGGACTGTTATTGACGACGTGGATATCACTGACATGTGGTTTCAACAGTACAAGCTAACTACTAGCCTACCGGGGCACCTGGATAGTCTCTAACTCTTCAGCAAGGAGTAGAGGTGTCAGCTGCGCCGGGCTCGCGTGGGTGACGCTACATTTCATCCACAGTGGTATGATCCACCGTCAGGTTATGGCTTGCACGGCCAGGTATTGACATAAATCTTATCACGCATTTCGGAGAGAGTAAGCTGGTGGCTCTATATATTTCCAAGGCGTTTGATAGAAAGTGGCATGTTGCACTTCTGTCAAAACTTGCTGCTTTTGGTGTCGGTGATAATTTCTCTAGATTTATATCGAGTCTTCTCAACAATCGCACTATACGAGTTGTTATAGATGGGATTTCATCAGACGAGTGCAAGATTAATTCAGGGTTAACTCAACGATCCGTTATTTTTCCTAGCCTATTACTTATTTTTCTAAATTATCTTCTTTATCAAACGTTCAACCCTGTATACTCTTTCGCAAATGACAGTATCATGTGTTATTCGTATTCATTCAGTAATAGACCGAAACATTTGGAGGTGGGCTCCAAAAGGTTAAATATTAATGTCAAAACTTATTGCTTTTGGTAACGGCGACAATCTCTCTAGATTTATATCGGGTTTTCTAAGCAATCGCACTATACAAGTAACTATAGATGGGATTTCATCAGACGAGATTAATTTAGGGGCAGCTCAACGCTCCGTTCTTTCTCCCATTCTCTTTCTTATTTTATTAAATGATCTTCTTTGGAAAACTTTCAACCCTATATACTCTTTCGCAGATGATAGAACATGAATAATACGCTCCATCACAATTTCGCAACAATCTTCGAATGAATAGAGTGTGAATAGAGTTGATTTTAAGACTCAATATTGCATGCTTACGTATAGATCTGTGTTCAGAAATGATGCTGCATCTGTTACTAATGGATGATATAAGTATTAAGGAAACGGAAGGTCTTCATGTTTTTGGCATTCTTGGCATTGGGGAGTTCCCTTTGTATGTTGCCAAGAAAAATATTACTACGATTTATTTCGTAAATATAAAGCATATCACGTTAAGTGGTTTAAATCTATTCCGCCAGTAAATGAAACACTATTGTCCTTCCTTTCCGTTTTTGTTGGCTGTTTGTTCGGTATGAACGGCGAGCGCTTTTGATGTGATGATCATATTCTCAAACCATATGAACACGTATTACATTAGTTTGACTCGAAATATACACATGTGAAAATGAAACATAAAGTGTCATTTTATTGCAATTTAAGGGCGGATGAGCCACGCTTTTCCGATGCCTGATCAGCCTAATTTTTGCAAAACATATAGTATGATTTAAGGAACATTTCTAGGAGGAATTACGGTACAATTCCACAAGTTGAAAAATTAGAAGCTCCCTAATGTACCAAAATTAGCCAACATTGCTAGAAAATATAATTAAAATAAAAAATATTCTAGAGAGAAGAAGTAGAATGGGCATTTGCAGCATTAAAACCGAGCTTTACCATTACATTTTGCTAAATCATTATTGCAAATTTAACTATTTTTTAACAGCTGCTATTGTAACATTAGGTTGGGTGGGTAGTTTTGATGCACTGTGCGAATGGTTAATTGAATCTGTTGAAGCATTAAGTGTTTTGTAGCGGAATGTTTAACAGATGGGGTTTCGTTAAAAGCCATTAATTGTAAATGTATTGAATATGAATGTTCATGTAGTAGCAAGTATGTGTGCGTATAATCATCGTATATTGCATATAGTGAGATAAATTTTCATATTTAGCTAAAAAAAATGAGCCGCCCAAAAAATGCTTGCCGTAATTAATATTAAGTAAATAATCCAAACCATAAAACAATAACATTTAAATGGTTTAAATTGTGATTTTTCTTTTCCATAAAATCAATTTATAAACTGATAAATATTTACAGATTTACAATGTGGCTGCGCTTTGACACAGTTTGGCAAAGTTTTACCAGGTAGCAAAACAAGTAAATTATTTTCCCTTTTTTTTATTAAATTTTATTACACACACTTAATTATTTATTTATTTATTTACTCTATTATTTAATTTAATTATTGATTTATGTTAATGAAAATGAAAATGATATGAAAGAAAAAAAAAAGGAAAAAAAGTTATTTATTCATTACCTTAATGAATTTCTTGCAGTAAATGTTAAAGGGAAAACGTACTAAATTGAAAATTTAATTAAAAATTGAATACATAATGAACGTTTTTCACTCAATTATTTAATCAAAATTAATAAATTTAATGTTTTAATGAAAAACGTAAGATAGCAAAAAAGTAACAAAAGAAATGTACTTTTTTAATACATACAAATTTAGTACTTTAATAGGATATTTAAAATTTTTAAATAAATTTAAAAACTTAATAACAGCTTTCAATAACTTATTACCGATATTATTTAGTTATTACTATTGCAATGTCAGAAATAATGAAAAGTATTTTAGAAAGCAAAAGTTTTTTAAGCCGATACATCATTTCGGAGAGAATATGATGGTGGCTCTAGATATTTCCAAGGCGTTTCACTTCTGTCAAAACTTGCAGCTTTTGCGTTGATAATAATTTTTCCAGATTTATATCGAGTTTTCTCAAGCATCGCACTATACGACTTGTTATAGTCAGAGGAGTTCAGGATTAATTTAGGGTTGCCGCATTGCTCCGTTCTTTCGCCTATCCTATTTCTTATTTTTCTAAACGATCTTCTTTGTCAAACTTTCATCTGTACATTCTCGCAGATGACAGCACCATTTGTCATTCGTATACATTTGGTAATAAACCGAACCAGTTGGAGGGGAGTCCTAAAAGGCGATGACCTCCGAATGGAATCGTGCGAATAGAGTCGATTTTACTCAAAAATCTGTGTTCGGAAATGGTACTGCATCGGTTACTATCTCTGAATGGGGTGGTATGAATAAAGTTGGTTTTAATGCCTATACGACTCAATGTTGCATGCTTATGCATAGATCTGTGTTCGGAAATGATGCTGCATGATTTGGAAGCTCTTGATGTTCTTGGCATGAAAATTCAGTGTGATGTTCGATAGACTAAACACATATTTCAAGTTTCTAAATAAGCTTTCAAGTGTCTCGATTTTCTAAAACAGTGTAAGACTTACTTCACTCCATTCCATCTTCATACTATTTATGCCACCTATATCCGTCCAAAAATGGAATACAACTCTCATGCATGGGCGAGTCATCATCATTAAGTCATCAATTCAACAAGCAAGGACAACAGTCCTTTTAAGTCACCAAAAATGTTGAATTGATATTTTTGGTGACCCCTAGTTTTTAAACACGGCAATCCAAAGGACAACAGTCTTTTAAAGTCATCAATTAGATTTTGAGTCCTTCAAGTCATCTTTACACATTTGCAGCAAGGACAATAGTCCTTTTAAGTCATCAATTCAACATTTTTGGTGACCCCTAGTTTTGAACACGGCAATCAACAAGGACAACAGTCCTTTAAAGTCATCAACTACATTTTGAGTCCTTCAAGTCATCTTTACACATTTGCAGCAAGGACAACATGCAACAGTCCTTTTAAGTCATCAATTCAACATTTTAGAGTCTATTTTACAGTTGCTCGACCATGTACAGGAGCAGGCCAAGAAGCTCATTGGAGATGGTAGGAGATCCAACTGACGCAATGTAGGTAGTATTTTATTTTATCATATGTGCTCTGACGAAATTAAGGAACCTGTTCCCGAAACTTGTAAATTTTTATGTTTGCCTCGATTTTCGTTGAGAGCACAGCCATTTGTGGTCGATTGGCCAGTGAATCGCAATAAGCATTACAGAGAAAATTGGTTTGGTATGTTTTTTGTTTTTTTTTTAAAGAGAAGTAGCACTTCAGGCAACAATGCCTATTTAGTCCAATACCGTGCTACATTCTTTAGGAAAGGGATAGAGAAAAGATGAAATAGGTGGTGGAAGTAGAAGGATAGTCGAAAATTATCTGAGCAGCCCTACCGACAAGCAGTTTTTATTTTTGTAGTGAAAAAAACCAAAGTCTTTGTTGGGAATCGAACTCACAACCCCCAGAATGACAAGCTAGTACACTAACTACTCGCCTACGGGGGCATAATAAACTTCTGATGTTTGCGTAAATTACAAAGAGAACACTGAAGATGGCAAATAGCCGAAACCGGTTTGTTCACAAACCAAATTTGACGAAGGTCGGCGGAAAACTGTACCCAAATAAAAATAATAAACTTCCTCCAGAGGCCTTACCTATGACTTTTAAGGTGGAAAAATTTAATTGGATCGCCACAAACACTACTCTCTCTTTCTTCCTCCCCATAACCTATTTTCCTAGTTCTGGTACAAAGCACTGCATTAGTAGAGGTCATCCCCTGAGTACTGTTCTGAGCAAAAAAAAAACTAATTTATTTTTAAATAATTTGTGTGAAAGAATTTGTAGACCTCTTTTGAACAAAAAAAAAAAACCACATTTCAAATTAGAGTTTTTAACAAAAGGATGGGATCGTTATGAATAGAAATGCTTTAAGAGCGGCAATATTTAGTTTTATTAATAAAATAATAAAATTTTCTTTTTATTTTTATTTTGCTTTTATGTAGAATTTTGTTTTACACTTGTGTTGCTAAAATCTATTTAAAACCTTTTTGACCCTTTTTAGAAACTATTTGGTAAACAAACGTGATCTCTAAATAAAAATGAAAATAGCTTAAGTGGCTTTTTCTATTCAAATACATTTCTTCAATTTGTTGTTTTGTTTTGCATTTTTTTTATAAGAATATCTAAATTTTTTTTAGTAAAAATTATTTAAGGTGACCATATAAAATATTCTGGCAAAATATATTTGATTTAAAACTGATAATTTCAAAACAATAAGTCTTCCTAAAGTGCAACAGGTTGCTTTTAAGACAAACTTTAAATAATTGGCCAGGCCGATAAAGAAAAACAAAAAGCCCCTTAGAAACCCTCAACGAAAAAGAAATTGAGTTGAGTTGATGTGACACTTTTGGTAAAACAAAGATATTTTCTTTGCTTCATTTGTATTGATAAAAATAAAAATAAAAATTTCGTCTTTCCTTTTATATTTTTATTCTTAGAAAAAAGGACATTTTCTGTGTTAGAAAACTCGCTCTCATATACATACAAACATTTTTTTAATAAATATATTTATAGCATATTTCTAGGGGAATATTTGTTCATTTCTATTTCATGATATTCTCGTCTTGTGTAAATCGAATAATGGAATTTCAAGGCAAAAATATATTTCTTTTTATTTGTAAATTGAAAAAGTCAAGAATTTTCACAAAATAAAAATATGAAGCAAAAATAAGGAAACAAAAAATCAAGTTGGTGAGACTTCTGATGCTGGTTACTGGCTTTTGTTGTTTTAAAGAAGGTGGGTGCAAAAGAAAAGCAAAACTTTTAACGGATTCAGTGGAATTATTAAGATGAAATTGGGCAAATATTAAAGGATTCAAGAAAATGTTTTGCTTAAAAGTGAATGATATTTATAAATCAACTAGCTGTAGGACCCGGCTTCGCTCGGAAACTATTTGCTAATGATTAATATTTCATTTTAAGTTAGAAAGAAAAATTTCAGTACAAAAAAGAAACGACACAAATTTTTCTCAATTTATTGTTTAAATAGTTCTTAAGGTAATTCATTAAGGTAAGCATTAAGTTCATTTCAAAGCGAAAAAGAAAGGAGAGAAAATAAAGAGTGCTGACGGTGTATGAAACATACAATTGCCCGTGGGAAAAACGTTAGGATTCTAGGTTTAACCCACATACTTTTAGCGATTGTCCTTGGGATTTATTAATCGTCATTGCGAATGCAAGGCGGACGGGAAAGTGGACGCGTTTAAACTTAAATTTTAAATCACTTGGTATGATTGGTATCCTTGGAATAAGCAGCTCTTCACCTGCAAACTTTCCTATAATTATTATTGTTTTAATCGCGTTTGGCATCACCGTTTTAATAACCAATCTAGTACCATTGCATAGTGTTGGCTCTAACCTTAAGCTTCAAGTTATGTGGTGGCATTCTCGGTAAATCCAATGAATTCAGGAACTCTACGGGATAGTTAACAATATTATCAGGATCGGTAATGGAATCAATCGATTTATACGAATAAAATTCGGCATTAATTAAGCTCCAGACTTTTAAATTTTTTTTCATCAACGTATTTATTTTTTGCAGCTAAAATGGCTCTTTCACTTAACCAAAGGTAATCGCTGTAATTTTGAGCAATATTTGGAAACACTTTTGCAATTAGTTCATCTTTAGACGTTGTGAATTGGCAAAATCCCATTGGAAAGGTGCCCCTGTAGGCTAGTAGGTAGTGTACTTGCTTGTAAATATGGGGGTTGTGGGTTCGATTCTTAACGAATACCGTGGGTTTTTTTAATACAAAAATAAAAATTGACTGTCGGTGGGGCTGCTCAGCGATGAAGGCATAGTCACTGGTCGCTGTGCTGTCTTATATACGGCAGTTAATTTTCGACTATCCTTCTACTTTCACCACCTGTTTCATCTATTCACTATCCCTTTCCTATAGAATGTAGCACGGTACTTGAGTAAATAGGCATTGTTGCCTGAAGTGCTACTTCTCTTTAAAAAAAAAAGAAAAAAGCCCATTGGAAAGGAAATCTGTCCTGTTGTAAAGTCAGTCGGTATTTCTACACTGAAAATGTCTAATAATATATAAGAATAGATAGATATACCTACATCATTCAAATTTTAAAAAACGTTGTTGGCTGCTAACAAAATCTTTCGAAGTTGAGTTTTTATTTTTTTACTTTAGATATAAAATTTTAGAACTAAAGAAATTCTTTATTCTAATATAAGAAATTCTTTCTGATATTGGATTTTTCAGCGTATAAACGATATATGCATATGTATGCATCGTTAAAATTGCATCGAATAGAAAATTATTTTTTAACTCCAAAGTGAAGTGTAATTGTCGGTGTCTTAATATTTTTAAACCCTCACTATCCAATATATCAAGATTTTTTTCTCTTATTAAAACTATTAATTTTAAAATTATGTGAATTAAATCGCACGAAAATTTTTGAAGCACGGACAGGGCAGTATGCATACATACATACGTACATATGTAAGTAGAATATATGTATATACAAATTTTCACTTTTAATATTATCCAACACGTCTAAATTATATCACTAAGCACTATTTAGGAACTTGAGAAGTGAAAATGATTTATTTATGTTTTCACTAACACGATTTAATACATAGTATATTGAAGAGTGAAAAGAAAAACATGTATAAAAGAAATTATAGAAACATATATATAGAAAAAAGTTATAGAAACAAAACGAAAACGAAATAAAAGACCAAATAAAGAGAGGCAACATCTTCAACTTCGGCGAAACCAAACATTGTTCTAACATGTCAACGGTCAAAATTGTATTTTTATGTTTGAAGATTTTTTTAAATTCATTACTATACATAGCTGCCAGATCTTTTAGATATAATACCGTCACAATTTTGGGGAAAAAATTTTACTTTATTTAAAATCCACAATAATATTACATGTACATAAGTACGTTAATAGATTGCATGTTTTTCAACCCTTTGAAATATGTATATTTTATGGAAAAAATAAAAACCTAAAATCCTTTGGTGAATTTGTTTTCAATTTAGTAAAATATGCATTTTAAATTTTCATTTTTAAATTTTTTTTCCTTAAAGTGTATAAATTTATACCAAAAAAAATATAATTACATATATAAAAAATTGACTTACATATAGTCATATACATACATACGTTTTAATAAACATCAGCTTTGCTTATGTTATAGAATTTGCCAGAAGAGCACAACGAACATGATACGTTTTCAATAACCAGACTTCATTTCGAAGTAATTTTTCATCGCATGAGAAAATTGAAAGAGCAACTAAAGTTTTTAACACACTCTAAGTACATGAGCTTTTAAGAAAGAGTATTAATTTTTTAGTAGTTAATTATAATTATAACTATAAAGTTTTATTTTTTATTTACAAAAATAATGAACAAACAAATTGAAAAAATTTTTTGATACCAACGGTGTGGCGAAATATCGAAGAAATAATAAAAAATAAAAAATAAAAGCTTTTAAAAATTTTTTATTTTTGTTTGTTTTTCTTTTCATTTTTAGTGAAAACATAAATAAATCACTTTCACTTCTCAATTTTTTTACTTAGCCTACGTTTAAACTTTATAAAGTTCCTAAATAGTGCTCATTTTAATATATTCTACTTACATATGTACGTATGTATGTATGCACACTGCCCTGTCCGTGCTTCAAAAATTTTCGTGCGATTTAATTCACATAATTTAAAATTAAGAGAAAACAAATCTTGATATATTGGATAGTGAGGGTTTAAAAATATTAAGACACCGACAATTACACTTCACCTTGAAGTTAAAAAATAATTTTCTATTCGATGCAATTTTAACGATGCATATAAAAGGTGTTTTTTTAAGCTAGATAGAACTTTAAATTGTAAAAAGTAACACAAAAAATGAAATTTTGATGGAACATTTTTTTTTATTTGTTTCAGTATACTCATGAATAGACTCTTGCTTGAACAACGCTACGAAATTATCCAAATTTACTTTGAAAATCAGTCGTCGATTCGCGCAACTTATAGACGACTTCGTCATTTTTATGGCGTACATAATCGTGCATCTGAACAAGCCATTCGTCGAACTGTCGATAGATTTCGTACCACATACTCTCTAGAGGATGCAATAACACCAACACGTCGAAGGAATGTGCGTACTGAAGAGAATATCGCCGCTGTAAACGAAAGTGTGGAAGAAGATCCAAATTTATCAATTCGTCGTCGGTCGCAGGAATTGGGGCTCTGTCCGTCCACTACGTGGAAAATTTTGCGCAAAGATCTCGGCCTACACCCGTATAAGATCCAGCTGGTGCAGGAATTGAAGCCACGAGACCATTATATGCGTCGTTCTTTCGCCGATTGGACTCTAGAGCAGTTGGCAACTGACCCGTTGTTTTATCGCAAAATTGTGTTCAGCGATGAGGCGCATTTTTGGCTTAACGGGCTTGTTAATAAGCAAAATTGCCGCATATGGAGTGAGACATCCAGAAAAATGCACCGTTTGGTGCGGTTTTCACGCTGGTGGCATTATGGACCTTATTTCTTCAAAAATGAGGCCGGAGCTCGCGTTACGGTCAATGGAGATCGTTACCGCACCATGATCAATGATTTTTTGTTTGAAAATGTGAATGACATTGATCCGGACGAGATGTGGTTTGAACAGGATGGCGCTACGTGCCATACAGCGAACGCAACCATCGACTTATTGAAATCAAAATTTGGCGATAAGTTGATTTCGAGAAATGGACCTGTCAATTGGCCTCCAAGGTCGTGCGATTTGACACCACTCGACTATTTCCTGTGGGGCTACGTGAAGTCACTGGTTTATGCTATCATAAACCAGCAACAATTGACGCCTTGGAGGACAGCATTGTTCGTGTTATTCGTGACATACGCCCAGCAGTGCTCGAAAAAGTGGCCCAAAACTGGACGTCCAGAATGCGCTTCGTCAAGAATAGCCGCGGTGCCCATATGCCCGAAATCATTTTCAAATGTTAATGTCACGTATTGATCCTTTGAATAAAAAAGAAATTTTGATTACAATTTGTTGTGTTATTTTTTACAATTTCAAGTTCTATCGGGCTTAAAAAAACACCCGATATATGTATATCGTTTATACGCTGAAAAATCCAATATCAGAAAGAATTTCTTATATTAGAATAAAGAATTTCTTTAGTTCTAAAGTAAAAAAATAAAAGCTCAACTTCGAAAGATTTTGTTAGCAGTCAACAAAGTTTTTGTTTTAAATTTGAATGATTATCTACCTGTAGGTATATCTATCTATCTATTCTTATATATTGTTAGATATTTTCAGTGTAAAAATACCGACTGACTTTACAGTTTTTTTTTTTTTTTTTTTTTTTTTTAAAGAGAAGTAGCACTTCAGGCAACAATGCCTATTTAGTCAATCACCGTGTTACATTCTTGAGGAAAGGGATAGAGAGAAGATGAAATAGGTGGTGAAAGTAGAAGGATAGTCGGAAATTAACTGTCGTATAAGACAGCACAGCGACCTACGACCATGCGTTCATCGCTGAGCAGCCCCACCGACAGTAAAAAAAAAACCAAGGTCTTCGTTGGGAATCGAATCCACAACCCCCATACTGACAAGCTAGTACACTACTTACTAGCCTACAGGGGCACCTACGCCCGGCTGGCAGTTAAAAAACCCATGAAAAATGTCATCGAAGTAACAATTATTAATTCTTATTTTAATTTAGACAGATCAATATCTATAGGATCAGCTACTCGAAAATGAAAGTCATATAATATCGCTAAGAGAAGCTCTAAAAATTTATCACCAATTAGGAAGTAGAATCTATAATCGAAGGCTATTGTGAGGGGTTTAGGGTGTCATTTATGTGGCAGAAAACCAACAAAGCTTTGCAATACCACTAGGAGAGTTTCTGAGGATAAAATACCATTTTTGATTTGTAGGCCCTTTCAAAGCTAGAAAAATATGTTCCGGCAATCAAGAGTTTCCTATTGGTTTGGAGAAAAAAGAGCTTTTTGGGTAAATATTTTCTATGCGTTATTTATTGAATGTCGGACTAATAACATCGTTTTGTGGTGAGAGATCCCCTGGTTTTTCTGTCATCGTTTGCCACAACCGCTCAACAACAGTGGATTGGTAGTAATTAGGTGGTTTTTTTTTAACTGGGTATGATTTTACGTCAGCCCGCATCAAATTTGGTTTATAAGCCGAGCGGTTTTGGCCATGTACTATCTTCAGTATGCTGCTTTTTGTCTATACTTCTTTAAAACCTTTAAATTTGGCGCTTTTTCAAAAAATTCTCCATTCATAAACTTGAGCTTTGCTGGCTTTATTTGTGTTACACTGTTGAGAAGGACTTAATGACACAATACAACACAATTTCAATTTAATATTAAAATATCTGCTCAGCTGTACGAAATACTTAACACACATCTACATCACTAGAGTTATTCAGCATTCATGTATTTATTAACAGAAAAGCAAACATACATTCATTCATTCATTTATTCATTCGCACATTTATTCATTCAATCGTTTATGCAGTCTGTACTGTGCTGTGCTGATTTGGAGAATTTTTATGACTTTCAAAGGAAATATTAAATATATTTGGATAAAAATTAGATGCCGAAGGTAAAAATATATATTTTTTATGCATGTATATATACGTATACATATACATTATATATATGTTATATATACATCCATACCTACATTTGTTTATTTGTATGCAGAATATCTTAACGAAATTTTTGCATGACACATGTTCTTCTGCTGTTTGACTTTCATTGTTTTCCAAAATTAAACAAAACAATAAAATGACACTAAAAAAATGAGGTCAATTGTTAAATATTTTCAATATTTTATTTTTTATGGTTAGAACGGCTGAGAAGTATAACAGTTGATTAAAAACCTTAAAAATTAGCAGAAAGGAAAAACGAATAAAAATTTTTATAATTTTAAATTTACTTCAATTTAAGGGCAGGGGCACATGGAATCCGTTATACGTCGTCTTCTTCAGCTGACAAGTGATTTGAAATACCGGTTTCCTCATGAGCGTTGCCACAATCAGTACGTCTCCGTCAACGCAAAGTACGGAAGTTGGGCAACTTTTAACTATGGACGTAGCTTGAATTACTTTGACAGCATTCATTTGTCTTTTCTTTCTCCCTTTGAATACATTTTTTTCTATGCTTACAGTTTCCTTAAATTGTTCAGAATCACTGTCAAACATTCTATCAAAATAAACTGATTAATTGTGCCCCCACCTTGAGAAGTAAAACTTTTTCCCTGTTCTTGTGGAAGCAAAGAGAACTAAATTTTTCACTTACTAGATAAGCAAGGAACATTTACATGATAAGATTTTTATCTGCACCTGGCTATGGAACCTTAATCAGATGGTGGTCAAACCACTGTGAGTGAAAAGCAGCGATACTCACGCCCTAGGAGGCCGAAGTCTAATTTTAGCAACAGGTCCTTCCTAGTAGCAATTTCAATGATTCCATAGCAGGGCTGCAAACCACCACTCCTGGCTAAAGAGCTGGAGACTTTCCAACTTCTGTCCAGAACACATGTCTAGCATTCTCACTGGACTGGATTATTCACCGTGCGTGTCATTAACGGCGAGATGATCCTGGCCACCATAATCATTCATGCTTGGGGCCGCGAAATCACAACCACCACGATACTCCCGCATAGGGGCTAACCTCTATAATCAGCCAGAGAACAGTTAAATGTCTAAAGAGACAAATAACGAAAATCTGCGAGCTTACTGATTCCCATGGAAATAACGTGGAGCTTCCAGTTGTACCCCTGCTGACTTCAGGGGACTGGGCTCCCTTTTTCCCCCAGTTGCACAGGTCTAGATAGTCGAAGTTCTATAAAGACCATATAATATGCGCCCGGGGAGGGGGGGGGGGGGGGGTGGATAAGCAAGGAACACAGTACTATTTTATATAGCAAGGAAAATTAGCCAGTAACCTTTAAATTGTAGGTAATATTCATTAGACCACCAAAGACAAACTTCGCCAAAATCATGCTGCTGTTCATGAAAACTTTCACATAATTTGACGTCACGAAAATAACATCATTAATTTGTTCACTATTTATATAATATTTACTAAGATGGGAATGCACAAGTTATTACTTTAATCACCACAGAGTACCCTGTCGAGTAACCATGATGGTAAGGTTGATAGAGGCAACACAAGATCATGCGTTCAACTCTGACTTGCGACATAAATTTAGAACACAAAAATGCAACAGCTCCAACTTCTTAGAAGTTAGATAAGAGAATGGAATACAGCAAAAAGAGAGTGGTGATAGTTTTAGAGAGCAGCGCGGTGATTAATTAAAGAAGGCAAAGAATCGTTGTAATCAAGCCCTGCGCCTTCCGACCATTTTTTGTTTTAGTAAGTAAAGGACATAAATATTAACGTGCAAGGACTTAGCAAGTATATAGCAAAAGGTATTGTCAGCTTGTGCCTCTCTGCAGCAGCTCTTAAAAACGCATACTTTTAAAATAAAATATGGGTCGACAAAGAAACACCGTAGTGCAGCTCCTCGCACAACTGCTCGTATTCAAACGGAAGTTTGTGCGAATAATTCCTCCTATTCGTGATATAAATTTTGCTTGTTGCTATA
This sequence comes from Trichopoda pennipes, assembly GCA_030448955.1. Taxonomy (NCBI): domain Eukaryota; kingdom Metazoa; phylum Arthropoda; class Insecta; order Diptera; family Tachinidae; genus Trichopoda; species Trichopoda pennipes. The sequence goes on along the minus strand of JASKUP010000056.1, from coordinate 9,417,473 downwards.
CCCTGACAAGTGAAAATGAGCTTCGTCTATAAAAAATGATTTTTTCCGAAAAACCAGCCGGTTGTTTCTGAATAAATTGAGCGAATCTACGGCGATGTGAATGGTCGATCGGCCTCAATTGCTGCATTAGTTAAGCCCTGCAAGGCTTAAAAGTTAAATCCTTATCGAATATTCGCTATGTCGAGTAAACTAAGCGACTACCAAACGTTTTCTGGCTGGCAGATATTTCTAAGCAAAATAATTGGTACATCAACTTTCACTTGTAGGCGGCAGTCCAGATAACTCAAGCGAATTTTAAAATTCGACTGGATAATTTACAACATCGTCTTGATTGGAAACGGAGTCAACCGATTTGTAGGTAAAAATTTCCCCGGGAATGTCATTCAAAATTATCACACTAATATTCGAAACATCTGCATTTTTCACAGCTAAGGTAGCTCGTTCCTCCAACCAATCATGGTTTCTAAAATTTTATGCAATACCGGAAAATACGTTTGTGACCACTTCTTGTTTTGATTGTGCAAAGTGGCAAAAATTATCTGGAAGCGTAATCATTTTTGTGGTGGGGTCAATTGGAATTGCGCCATTCCCAATAACAATTGCTTTGAAAAACGTTTGGTTGATGGATCATATTGCAATTAAACACGCAAATTACACAAAGACACACAAAATGCATAAGAATATGGAAAACAAAATTCTCTGTTTATTTGCACATTCACTTGCTATGAACATGAGCACGTTTCGATTTGTATTGCCGTCGCAACGTACAAACGAAAACACAAATTTCATTTGATACAAAATTCAAATGGAAAAAAAATTTTGCTTTTTTTGAAAAATTTTGTCTTGTTTCAAACACGCACTGTGGACGCACTATTGTGTGTAAGCGCAAGAAACAAAGATACAAACCAGCGAACGACCATTACAAAGATACTGTGAATGTTTACTGGAAATCCGACGGCGCATTTTGTTAAACACTGGCAACCAACGGGCACCTATTTTGGGCTTAATTTTTACATATATAGATATATATTAAAATATACCAAAAAATATATGACAATATATAAATAAAATATACTAAAATATATTTAATCATATTAAAATATGTTGAGCTTTACAACAGATCATTAATGAATATTTTTGAAAAATATAAAGGATAAAATGAATAAGCAATTTTATTTCGTGCTTGATTCCTTTAAATAAATATTTCATGATATTCTCACAAAATATTTATTACAAAAATTTTTATTTAAAAATAAACATCTTATGATATTCTCATAAAACATTTATTCAAATAAAAATTAAAATAAAAATATCACTATTGCTCAAGTAGCACATCAGTGAATTTTACCCCAATATTGTATAGAAAAGCCTAAGAGTCTTATATCCAAAGCCAAACTGATTCTATGATAATTTTTCAAAAAATCGACATAGCATAGACAGCAAGACTCAAAGACACTTCCATACAAACACTACAAAACATTTCAAAACAACAAAAAACATTGTTTATTTTCAACCATTTCTACATAAGGGTTTCCATTGGAAGCCATTCATATGTAATGTAAAATTCCAGAAAATAAAAAATATTTGTAAATAATTTTACAAAGTTCTAAAAAAGTAACGGGCACATGCAATGGAATCAGAATCAGTTTGGCTTAGATATAAGACTCTTAGGTTTTTCTATACAATATTGGGGTAAAATTCACTGATGAGCTACTTGAGCAACAGTGAAATTGCAATATGGATGTGCTCTCCCCCATTATAATACATTTCAAATATTTTTATTTTAATTTTTATTTGAATAAATGTTTTATGAGAATATCATAAGATGTTTATTTTTTAATAAAAATTTTTGTAATAAATATTTTGTGAGAATATCATGAAATATTTATTTAAAGGAATCAAGCACGAAATAAAATTGCTTATATTAAAAATGAATGTGTAAAGCGTTTTGTCAATGTCACTTGTTATGATCAGTTTTTTATGGCCTTTAAAATCTCGATTAGATCGCAAATAATTTCAAAAGATTAGTTTGCTTTTAAAGATGTGGATGGATAGATGGACCGTTAGTTAAAAAGAAAACTCAGAAACACAGAAAATTTAAAAAAAAAAATTGCTTAAGTGAAATTGTGCTTCTAAAGAAAAATTATATGGTGTTTGTGTCCCACCGATAGACTATAAAAAAAGTACGTTTTAAAATCCTTTCATTTCTCCTGGCTATAAATATTTTTAATTAACAATTAGTTTCCTAATTAGAACGAACTCAGCAACATTCTAAATCAATAATTAAAATTTCCCTTAGAGAATTCCAACAGTTCCGAAAAAACAAACAAAAAACAAAAATAAATCCACTAAAACCCAACATTTTAACATAGAACAATTTGGCAAAACGCAGGCAACAACAATAACAACAACAGCAACAACAAAAGCCACACTCTAATTAGCTAATAAAACAACTGCAATATTAAGTTCCCCTTGCAGGATTTTAATAACTGTAAGTGTTTAGGATGAAAAGCAAAAAATAAAACATTCAACATTTTTAATTGAGTGTTGAAAGGAAATTTGGGAAACTGACACCATTTATATGCCACCAATAAGAAAACATACACAGCCAGACAAACATTTGAATTTATCTGTTGCTAGCTGTTGCACGATTTGTGTTCTGGCAACAATCGAAAACAAAAACAAAATACACACACACATAGGAAATTACATAACAAACCTCAGTACAATTTTTGAAATTTACACCAGAAAAAATATTTATTTATTTATTTATTTATTAATAATTAATTACAATAATACAATTATAGTAACTAACAAAGCAAAAGAGAACTAGCTACTAAGGCTTTCGTCTCGTAAAATTAAATAAACTTATTTATAACTTGTGAAGAAGATTACAATTTAATATGAATTTATGGAACATTTCAACGTTGTGATCATTAATATTTTTTAAACAGCTTGATGGTTGGATAAATTGGAACAATTTTGTCCTAATATTGTGAAAAGCTTGACATTCATCCAAAATATGGGAAATAGTAAGTTGCGTATTGCAGGTGGAGCAAATAGGACGTTGGGTCCTATCTATTAAATATTTGTGAGTTAATCTGCTGTGGCCAATTCTCATTCTAACTATAAGGTCGGAAATCTTCCTAGGACAGTTCTTAGGGTAACTTGGTCGTGTTCCACTTGGATTTAAATTTTTGTAAGCATGCTGGTAGTTGGACCATTGCATGTCCTTCAGGCTTGTGTAGAAGTTTGAAATTAGTTTTATAATGTCATGATACTCAAAAGTCTGGACATAGTGTAAAGGACTATACTTTGCCTGCCCCGCCGCAGCGTCGGCCTGTTCATTACCTAGTATTCCAACGTGCGATGGTACCCACATAATCTTGATCTTATTAGGATTTTTTATGCAAATGTTTCTAATTTTAGAGATCAGAGGAGAATCGTACAAAGTATTCTTTATCGCCAAAATGCACGAAAGACTATCAGTGGCTATAACAAATTTGTTTTGGTTTTGGGATACAAATTTGGCTGCTGTATATATAGCTAACGCTTCGGCCGTGAAGTTGGAGCAGTAGTTGTGAAGTAGACCGTGTCCGACGAGCATACCATTTTCGTGTACAACAGCAAAGGAAGTCATGTTATTTGATCTTGACCCATCGGTGAATAAAATTTTCCATCCAAGATTTGATAGATTATCTGCAGTGTTATAGAAAATTTTCCTATATATTAATGGTGTTGTTGTAGGTTTGGGATAGGAAGATAATGTATCCAAGAAGGATGTTTTATTAAGATGCCAAGGTGGTTCGGAAGCACATACACCAGAAAAAATAAAAATGATAAAAATAATGAAAAAAAAAAAAATAAACGAGTTTTAGAGAAATTTTAAATTATATTTTAATGTGCAAATAAAATTAAAAGCACTTAATACATTTTTTCCTTAATATCCTAGTTTAACACGAGACATTTAAGATGAGTAAAAACATTTATACAGCGTCGTTTTCTGCATAATTCCAAGGGGGCCCAGTTTTTTGTTAAGTACAAAAATCATAAGTACATACACAGCAAAAGGAAGTTTTGAACCTATTTACAGAAACAAATAACACAATTTCCCTAAAAACTTTCACATCATTTTTAAGCTTACAATAGAGGATAGAAAATAAATTAAAATTTTAAACAACTTCTTTTAGTTTTTAGAAAAATGCCAGGCAGGCCGATTCAGTAAAATTTTACGGAGCTAAACACCTTAAATATACAATTTAATTTTTAAAATATATCCAATGTTTGTTAAGATAAATTAAAAAAAAAATTATAGGTAAGAAGTGATAAGTAGCCACTAGTTTCTGGCGGGCCAGTTTAGAATTCCAAAAACCTTACTTTTTTTAAGAGAAGTAGCACTTCAGGCAACAATGCCTATTTAGTTAAGTACCGTGCTACGTTCTTTAGGAAAGGGATAGAGAAGAGATGAAACAGGTGGTGAAAGTAGAAGGATAGTAGGAAATTAACTGCCATATATAAGATAGCTCAGTGACCACTGGCTATGCCTTCATCGCTGAGCAGCCCTACCGACAGTCAAGTTTTATTTTTGTAGTGAAAAAAACCAAGTTCTTTGTTGGGAATTGAACCACAACCCCCATACTGATAAAATAGTGCACTACCTACTAGCCTACAGGAGCACCTACTTAAGAGAAAGCACTGTACATTGCTCTTAGTTTTCGTTTATGTTTACCTAGTAATCAAGCCCTACTCTCAACGTAAATTATTTTCTGATTACTAGAAATAAACAAATATTTTTGAAAAAAATCATAAAAAAGGCCCGCCTGAAATTTGCCAAAATTTCCACATTACGCTTAGTATTCTAAAAAACTTACTTAAGAAAAAAGACTGTAGGTAATGACATAATAAAAAGAATTTTAAAATTTTTTCCAAAAATTCTAGGCGGGCCACTTTAAATAATATTATTCTTTGTTAGCAAAAGATTTAAAACCAAGTTGCCACAAATTTGTAGAGGGCCAGCAAAAAAGAAATTTACAAATAATTGCTCGAAAACCATGTTGAACAATTCCTTCTTTAAATTATCTTGAAATTTCTTTTCTCGGCCCAGATGGCTGGCCAAATTATTCATATTTTTATTTATTTTTCCGTTTTCAAAGACAAAGCAAAATATCATACACTAAGCAATTATATGCAGTAAAAAAATGTTTTTTTTCATTTAAATTAGACTTCAAAATAATTAGAAATAATTAAAAAAATACTATATTCCAGTAGTTATAAGGGAAAAAGTCTAGTAAACTCCAAAAAGTTCAGGCGGGCCATTATATGAAATTATAATTAAAATATTTATTTTTATGGAGGGCTATTGTAAACAACAAGATATAGACGAAAATTGTTTAGAGCATCAAGTAGTTACTTTAGTCTATAATATAAAAATAAGTCGGGTTTTCCTTCCTGACGCTATAACTTTAGAACGCACGAACCGATTTCCACAGCTTTGCATACGTTGAAAAGTTTTGAGCTCCGTGAGGTTTGTAGCAAAGAGGTGATACCAAATTATGCTTATTTTTGCTAAATTCCTCTTATTTACGGAGATACAGCCATTTTAAGTTTTTAGTGAAATCTTCTTAAAAATTGGTCGTGTTTTCTTTCCTGACGCTATAACTCCAGAACGCACGAACCGATTTCCACGGCTTTGCATTAGGAGGAGAAAACAGCGCCATCTCTGATACATAGCATCTACTACAACTTCACCAGTACATGGTGTGTGGCATCCCTCACGAAGCGAAGCAATCTGGCAAACGTGGCGAATAAATATTTTGCTCAAATTTAAAAATAAAGTTAATATTAGAGCATATTGCTCAGGCGGGCCATGTATAATTTGTTTTTAACTAAAAATATATATTTTTGTATTTTTAGTCTCTTTTAACTTTATTTTGTAACTTTAATTTTTAAATAAAAATATATGACTAACTTAAGCTAGGCGTGCCAAAGATTTTACTTTTTAATATTTAAAAATACTTCTGTTTTATTGTAAAAAAAATCAAAATGAGTAGAAGATGGGTGAAATTTAAGATGCTCCCAGCTGTATGATATAAAATAAACAAAATTATATCCATACGATATATTTTAAGTAAAAAACAAAAATCGAATTTTATGTCAGCAATTTATTCTTAAAATTAACAAAATTTGCAAAGCAATTCAAAAGTTTTTTTTTGTTATATTTTAAGATTTTCTTCTGCTCCATGGCTTGGTTATAAAACTAATAAAATAAACTAAGAAATTTGGGAAAATTTCAGGCGGGCCTTTCTAATATTTGTGTTCAAAAATACTTGTTTAATTATAAAAATCATAAAATACTCTTACTCTCATAGAAATAACTTTTATTAAAGGTTTTGTTATATTTAGTTATTTTATGCAAAATAATAAACACAGTACTTTAGAATTTTAACTTAAGTTAAACGATTTAATTAGTTTCAGTTCACACAAAATAAACGCGATGGTAACTTTGTTTGCCTTACTCACTGATGACTCAATTTGAATTAATTCATTTGCACAGTCAGTGGTGCTTATATAGCTGTTTTAAGCGAATCTCGCATACACAAAAATATTCTACTTTAACATCAGCCCATATTGTTGTTGTTATTATCATTCAGTTTAGGCGCCTGTTTGGCTGTGTGTTTTCTTTTTTTTTCTGTCTTAATTGTTTTTATTTTCTGTTGTTTAACTTATTTCGTAGAATTTCTCATAAAAATATTGTTATTGTTTTGTGTGTATAAAAGTTCTTACAAAACTAAGCAGATTGTAAAATGCACAGTGGGTCTTTTCGTTTACTGTTTCTTACTCTTAATTTTTTTTTAAATTAACAAATCATCTTCCTAACAATATTTTAGCTTGAGAATATATAAGACAGGCCAAACGCTTTCTAGTTCGATATAAAAACTTTTTTTTTGCACTCCTTATTTTCATTGCAAGTATTCGTTCAATTGCAATAAAAAATATTTGTTGGTAACTTTCAGGCGGGCCAGTTAGGATTGTAGTCATAACATGTGTAAAATTTTTGTTCCGCTAAAATTTGAGTATATATCGGATTTTCTCAACAAGAACTTTGTTTTTCAATTGTGGCAATACCAACAACACATGCTAGTTTTGACAATTCTAGTTTTTGACGTATGCATTGGCGTAGCTACATTAGCAATTGTTACAATGAATTCAATTTCGCTTGAAAATCGCATTAAAATAATTCAAATCCGTTTTGAAAACGGTGGTTCTGTTAACGATACATTTCGAAAATTCGGACAACATAATCGCTTTTCTGTGACCGCTATTAAGAATTAGGTCGTTAAATTGGAGTCGACAGACTCGATAGAAAATGTGCGAACACCAATGCGTGTTTGACTGGGTCGTTCAACTGAAAATATCGCAGCCGTGAGACACGGTGGTGAAACAGATCCAAATTTGTCAATTACTCCATGTTCCCAACAAGTGGAGTTATCCAGAACCACCACATGGCGAATTTTGGGTAAGTATTTAACTGTGAAGCTTTACAGGATTGAACTGGTGCAGGAATTGACTTTCACATCGTCGTAGACTCGCTCAATTTATTTCAAAATCATTTTTTCAGACGAAGCCCATTTTAACTGAAAATATTGCTGCCGACAGCCACGGTGTTAAAGAAGATCCAAATTTGTCAATTCCTCGACGTTCTCAACAATTGGAGTTATTTATATGGCGAACTTTGCGTAAGAATTTGCCTGGTGCAGGAATTGAAGCTGACTGACATTGTCGATTCGCTCAATTCATTCAGTAAAAACCGGCTGGGTTTTCTGAAAATATCATTTCTTCATACGAAGCCAAGTTGCGCCTGTCAGGGAGAGATGGAGAAGCCTTTGCATGTTTAACGTGTCACTGTAAGGTCTCACCTCCCCCCTTTCCCTCCCACGGTGGCACATTTATATGTCTTGACGGAATCTCACCGTCATTACATGTGTCACCCGGGGTAAAAGAGAGTCCAGTTTCCTAAAAGGCTAGCAGGAGCCAACTGGGTAACTCTACGTATTTCCGCAGGAATCAATAAGCCCCAGAGTTCAACATTTTATCTGTACTCTGACTGATTATTAAGGTTGGCCCTTCTGGAGCATCGTGGTGGTTTTGGTTTCCCGGCCCTCGTTTGAGTTGTGTGGGTCGCATTATTCACAATGAACACAATGAATGGTCCCAGTTTAGTGAGTATGCTTGCGGTTGTGTTCTGAAATTTTATTAAGCTTGCATATGTTGTGGACCGGAAATTGGATAGTCTCCAACTCTTTATTTAGTAAGAAGTGAGGGCTTTGACCTGCTCCGAACTTTCGTAGTTGCGACCTAGAGAATAGAGATATCCGAAGGCTTCTTGGAGCGTGGGTGACGATAAAATCATCCACAGTGGTTTGATTCACCTTCAGGTTATGGCTTACACAGCTAGGTACTGACGTAATTCTTATCGCTGTAAGGAGCACTATGTGGTTTAGAGGCATGATTAAGCCGTTTTCTTCGAAAATGAAGCTGAAAATGCAGTAACGGTCAATATATCACGTTATCGCACGATGCAAACAACTCAATTTTAGTCTATTACTGGCAACGTGGATATCACTATCTTGTTGAAACCATACGTCACACAAACAATGAAATGATAAATTTACTGCAAACGAAGTTTCCCGATCGCATAATTTTACGTCAATCATCAGTTAAGTAGCCAGCCAGATTGTGTGATTTAACACCACTGGATTATTTTTTGTGGAACTATATTAAGGACAGAGTCTATATATCAATTTTAGCCTTAAAACTCAAAATCCGTTATTTTGCTAAAAATTGATTAAAAACTTTGATGAAAGAATTGACATCTGCCAGCGTGGTCATGGTGGACATTTTGCCAGATATCAGTTTTCATTCATAATTCCCGAACTTTTCTCTTCGTAATACAAGAAAAAACATCTTGTTGAAAAACCCTTCATAAGCCAGGCCTTGTATTGTGTATTTTTAAACTGTTTAATAAAATATTGGAGAATAATTGTTAGAGGATAATTGCCATAGAGATTCTATAATTTTCAGAGAGGCTTTTTAGAATTTTCACGAAAAGCAAAAAAATGGAATTTGTTGTAATTTTTTTTTTTAATTTAATAAAAATGTTAAATTCTGTATAATAAATTAATAAAGTAATTAATAAAAGATTATTTTTAAAAAATATGTGAAATAAATTTTAGTTATCTTAACAATTATATGGAGCCCAGAAGTTCCCTATCCAAAAATTTGTTAAATTCCATTAAATTTAAAATTCAATGCTATAATTATTAAATAAACTTTAGTAGTGCTTTTGTGATCAGATTTACATCTGCACCTGGCCGTGGGCCTTAATAATCAGATGGTGGTCAAACCACTGTGAGTGAAAAGCAGCGCCACTCACGCCCTATGAGGCCGAAGACTAATTCTAGCAACAGGTCCTTGCTATTTGCAATTTCAGCGGTTCCAGAGCAGGGCAGCAAACCTTGCTCCTTGCTGGAGAGTTGGAGACTATTCAACTCCTGTCCAGAACACAACTAGCATGCTCACTGGATCTAGATCATTCACTAGTGGGTGTTATTAAAGGCAAGATGATCCTGGCCACCATAAAACAATACCTGTATGGGGCCGCAAAACCACAACCACCACGATAGTCCCGAGCCAACCTCAATAATCAGTCAGAGAAACAGCTAAATGCCTAAAAACACAAATAGTGGAAACTCTGCAGGCTACTGATTCCCGTGGAAATAACATGGAGCTTCCAGTTGACTCCTGCTCCCTTATACCCCCAGCTGCACATGTCTAGATAGTCAAGTATTCTATAAAGACCGATAAATGTGGCCCCGGAGGTAACTTTAGTAGTGTTAAAAATTTTTGACGGGCCACAGGTTTCCCACCCCAATTATATTAATATTCTTTAAATGTAAGATTAAATGGCAGAAATTATAAATAAACTTTAAAAGCTTTAAATATTTTACGCGGTACATTTGATGTTATTACGACTTTTACGGAATGGAATTTTTAAATAGCATTAAAAATCTAAGGGGTGCCAAAGGTTTCCTAACAAAATCTTATTAATTTCAATTAAATTTAAGAATGAATGCCAGAATTTTTAATTTAACTTTAAAAGTATTAAAAATTTTAGGCGTGCCAAAGTTATCCCAACAAAATTTTCATAACTTTAAAAGCCTTAAATATTTGAGGTAAAACATTTGAAGTAATAAAAACTTTCAATTGAAGGAATTTTTTCTTTGAGTGAAATTTGCTTTATGTTTTTGTGTTGATACTTCATATCACTTCCACATCCGTTTAACGGAAATCATATGTTATTTGGCAAAAACAATAACAACAACAATATTTATCTGTTTTTTTTTTTGTTTGTTTGTTTGTTTGCATGAAAAGACACACAAATGGCAAATGGCATAAAGAAGTTAATAAATTTTATTATTGTTTTCGATAAATAAAACGAATATTTTTTAAAACAGCAATTTAAAGCAAAAATTGCTGTTTTTCGACATTGACATTCCATAAAAATTTATTGATTCTTAAACATGAAAACAGGCCTGTTTAATGCCGAGTGTTCACCAGCAAATTGAAGACAAATCGTGCTGTAGCAAAGACAACAACAAAATAATAATAATAATAATAAAGACGACATGTTGAAAACATGTTCATTCTTGTCCAGGTGCATGTTTGAACATTTTTAAAGGTCAGCGCTGCTGTTCTTATAGTTGGCAGTTGTAATTTTTTTGTTTGTAAGTTTATTTCCTATTATTCCCCCGTGGGGAAATTATGAAAATTTTTCACTTGATTAAAGTTGTAAAATATTTTCCTGAAAAATGATGGTTTAATTAAAATTTTGTTGAAGATTTTTTTAAATGAAATGTCTTATTTTTATTGCTTTTGTCTTTCCCATTTTTATTTCTTTAAATTCTTTATCTCCACTAGAAACTCCATTATGGCTGCTGTTACAGGTGGCACCCATACGCAACGAAAGGGATTTGGTTGTCTTATTCTTGTTAACATTTCGAGATATAACCGCCTTGAAGCAACCCATCGACAGTGAAGATACCAAGGGTGGTAAGTAAATTTTTCATTTAATTTTTCTTTTCCTTTTGTACTCGTATTTCTGTAAAATATTTCTGTTGCTTTTCTTATTAATCAAATAAAAACACGTTTTTTAATTTTAAATATGAAACCTGAGTTTTGTTAATGTTCATAGTAAAATGTGTTATTGTAACCATAAACTGCATCTCACTTTTAGTGGTGAAACAGAACTGGAGTAAATTGCTTTTTCCCCATAGACTTTAGCAAACAAAAAATATTGTAGAAATATTTTTGAAAGACAGTGTATTTTATTTTGAAGGCCATATTTCTTATTATCACAATTCGTGAAAATAGTCTACCCACAAGGTTGCCACACTTTTATTTTTTCGCTATTAAATAGTTGAGTAAATAGTTACAGGATAACAGAAGTAGAAACAGAAAAAACCATAGCAATTGTCCTTAAAAAAAAGCTACTGGTTTCACCTTCTTTATTGTTCTTTTTTTTGACATTTTACTTAAAGTTGCCACATTGTTCTGTTTCATAATTAAGACTACTAATAATACTAATCAGCATGTTAACACTTGCAGGCTATATAAACCTTAAACTGCTCCTTAAACTATCAACTATTAACCTTAAACTACCAACAAGGTTACCATACTTTTAAGAAAGTTCCTACTTTTTTTGCTGTTAAATAAACAGATTAAAGGTAACATAAGTAGAAGCAGTCCATTAAGAAGTTACTGGCTTCACCTTATTTGTTGGCTTTATTTTTACGCCAGACATTTTACCCAAAGTTGCCATATTATTCTGTTTCATGATTAAGACTACTAAAAATACTAATCAGCATGTTAAGACTTGCAGGACGTATAAACCTTAAACTAATTCTTAAACTATCAACAATCAACTATCAACCTTAAACTATCAATAAGGTTACCATACTTTTAAGAAATTGCCCACTTTTTTTTGCTATTAAAAAGTTAAATAAATAGATAAAAGGTAATATAAATAGAAGTAGTCCATTAAGAAGAAATCACTAGCTTCACCTTATTTATTGGTCTTGTTATTATGGCAGATTTTTCTCAAAGTTGCCACATTATATTTTTTCATCATTAAACCTACTAATAATACTAATCAGCATGTTAAGACTTGCAAGAAATATAAACCTTAAACTGATCCTTAAACTATCAACTATTAACCTTAAACTATGAAGTATCAATCTTAAACTATCAACAAGGTTGCCATACTTTTAAGAAATTGCTTTCGTTTTTTGCTGTTAAATAGTTAATTAAATAGATAAAAGCTAACATAAATAAAAGCACATCATTAAGAAGAGGTCACTGGCTGCACCTTATTTGTAGGCCTTTTTTTATGCCAGAGTTTTTTCTCAAAGTTCCCACATTATTCTGTTTCATGATTAAGACTACTAACAATACTAATGGGCATGTTAAGACTTGCATTAAGTATAAACTCTAAACTGATGCACTTACAGTTGTGGTATTTTTATACGGAATAGATAGCTTTATGAACTGTCATTCTATGCTCACTTTGTGCTATTGTTAAATCCTGATAAATTATCGTGACTGGACTTTGAAAAGCAATCATAAATTTTATTAACAAAATCGTGCTCAACGTTCGGGCTAATTTTTGATTTCATGAATATGGAGTGAAACTAGCCCGCAACAGACTCTTTAAATTCCATTATAAACAGAAAACTGTAAAATTTAATGCTTATAGCGCCCTTGATCATCATTTACTTCAAAACTGAAGCCTTGCCAAGTGGTCAATGCGACATTGATTTGGGCGAAATGAGATTTCATTAAAATCGTGTAATTTATTACGACTTAAAGTTTTATCGGGCTTAGAGATTACGCATTCCAAACGAGTCTTATTTCACAGAAGATAAATTTTCTTAGGAAACGCCATACTATGCCAAACCTTTGAAGCAAGCTTTCATGTGACAATTTTTGTTTTTTCCGCCTGATAAACAAAGTTTTACATACTGATCTGTTTCGGCAGACCTTGCACTCCATATTTTAAATATCCTTAATTTAAGTCGGTTAGTTACCAATATTTTCAACATCCTTAGTGTTAAAAGCAGGCCTTCGTAGTTAAAAGGAGTCCTTCCTTAATTCTCCCTATTAAAAACATTTTTGGCATTGAAAGATTTACATTCCCGAAATATACTTTGTAACTTAGAGGCAAAACGTAAACAAAATGTTGAACAATCCTTTGCCAAATACATGACCTGCACCGAAAATCTCGCGAGGAGTATAGAGAGACTGAGTAAGGTGTTGGTCAACATATAAATTGAAATTTCGAGGTCTTATGTATAACAAAATTATATCATGACTTAGTTATAGGTGCCATATATTTTCAGCGTCTCAGCAGGCCCATCTACAATATTTCCATTATAATTTCTTAAGTGCCAAACCATTCCTAAACAGATGCTATCTAATTCTGTCACTCATGCCAACTTTATGCTAAGTTTTCTTACGCAGATGGCCGCTACTTGTTTGAGGCTAAAGTTAACTTGCCATTCACTATAAATGTAGAACCTTGTGAAATTCCGTAAAATTTCTATTATCAATTTTTAAAAATTTAAGTGACGGCTGCTATAAATGCAATGACAAATTCTTGTTACTCTGCATTGTCGCGTATGCGAATGACACATATGGGTGCTAAAATTCAGTACTTGTTTTAGACTAAAGTTAATTTGCCATTCACTATTAATGCATGTAGAAGGTGATTCCAAAAATTTCTACCATTAACCTTTAAAAGGTTCAATGACGGAGGAACTATTCAACGCTTTTTAGTGAACAATTTTTGTTCCTTTACATTTTTTTGGTATCATAATATTATTTATTGAATCTTCTAAATTAATATAACTAACAATAAGTGGACAGATCTTAAATCTAAAAATGAAAATTGTCTTTACGTCTAGCCAATGCCAGCCAAAAAGTTTTAGTTAACAAGAAAATAAAAAAAAAAAACTGAAAATCATTTATGCTAATGGTCATAACGTCTCTGCTTTTCAGACGATTGTAGCCTCTATCATCTAATATTTTACGTGCCAAAATATTTGGATGAAATTCCAGCTTTGTCAAATATTTGGATGTGTACATTTGTATTTCCTCTCTTACAGAGGGCACTTTCAAATCCTTGTGAATGTTTGAGTTTTTCACATACCACAGGGCAGCAGTTATGAGTCTGAGGAGTTTGTTCTGGCTTCTTTGTATCCGTTCGATATTTGACGCCGAGGCAGTGCCCCACATTTGAATGCCATACCTTCATATTGGCTTCAAAATATACTTGTAGATCAAAAGTTTGCAGTGTAGACTGAGAACAGAATTTCAACCAATTAGCCAGTTTTAAGTCTTATTTGCATAAGTTAAGCCTCTATGTGGTGCTTCCATGTTAGACGCCTGTCAAGGTGCATACCGAGGTACTTGACGACCAAAAGTTGAGGTATTGTTTGATTATTAATTATTATAGGTGGGCATGTACTCCTGCGTAATGTAAAATTAATATGAATGCACTTCTGTTAATTAATTTTTATTCGCCATTTTTCTAACCATTTTTCCACTCGGAACACATGACTTTGAAGACGTAGTGAAGCTTCGTGTGGGTCTACGTCATCAGCAAATGTTGAAACGTGAATGTCGTCCCAAGTAGGCATATCTGAGGTATATAATAAATACAAAATCGGACCCAAGCTGCTCCCTTGAGGAACTCCGAATCTAATTGCCTGTGGTGTGTTCAAAAACTCCTCGTACTTCACAACAAATAAACGGCTACTCAAGTAGCTTTCCAGTAATGTGGAAATATTTTAAAGCAAATTCTGCCTTAGTTTATGAATTAAGCCCTCGTGCCAAACTTTATCGAAGGCCTGGGAAACATCAATAAAGAGAGCAGAACAGTAATGTTTATTTTTAAAGGTTTGTTTGACAACATTTACAAGCCTATGCGTTTGCTCTATTGTGCTATGTTTTTTCCTAAATCCAAACTGGTGATCCGGTATACACTTCTTTTCGATTAATATGTCATACATTTTATTTATTAAAAGTTTCTCGAACAGTTTGGATAAATTTGACAGCAAGCTTATTGGCCTGTAAGACTCTATTTTAGAATGATCCTTGCCCGGCTTAGGAATCATTATCACCTTCGAGATCTTCCATTTCTGAGGGTAAAAGCTGAAGCGCAAAGTGGCTTTATATATAAAGAATAAGACTCTCACCGCTACATTTGGTAGCTGCACAAGCATCCTATTACTAACTTTATCAATACCAGGTGATTTTTTAAGTTTTAAGTCGGCGATAGCCTCTCCCAACTCTTGTACTTCCAGTCTCAAAGGCACAGCTTCTATAGGTATTATTTGAGGTAACACTACAAAGTCTGTCGATAAATTAGGAGTAAATACTTTTAAGAGGTGGTTGGAAAACAGATAAGCTTTTTCCTCGTTGCTTCTCGCCCAATCACCGCTTAGGGTACGCAGAGGCGACTGCCGTAAAGTTGGTCGCTTAATGTTTTTTTATTGCGCGCCACAATGAATAGTCCGAATGCGAGGTTGCATCAAGATTTTCCAAGTATTTGTTAAGTGAAGCAATTCTTTGCACTTCAGTTGTTGAATTAATCCACCTTCTGGTAATCCTAACAAGTGGAAAGTGCAGCTTCAGCAAAAGTTTATGCGACTGTCTGGGGTTATTTATTAGGACTGACATAGAAATATTCGAAAGGTACAGAACTGCTTTTCAGATGAAGATTAAAGCTTTTAATTGATTCAATGATTTATTTAATGAGAAATAACCAATTCATTTAAATGAATAAGGAAATCAATTATATCTTTAATGAAATTGTAATTTGAAAACTTATTAAAAATATAACAACTTGTTGTTGTGTTATTAAAGTAAAATTTTCTGTATATAATAGTTATAATTTTTTTGACCTTTTTTAATATTTTTTAGTAATTCATTTTAATTTTAGGTCTTATTTAATAAAAAATTTTTAAATAATAAAAAATAAAGTTTTTTAAAAATTTTTTATTAATTTCTATTAAATTTTAATCTTTTTACTCGGTCCTTTAAATTATAACGATTTCTTTTTCTTTATTTTCTTTCATATCGTTATAATTTAAAGGACCGAGTAAAAAGATTAAAATTTAATAGAAATTATAAAAAAAAAGGTCGAATAAAACTGAAAATAATTTTTTATTAAATAATTGTAAAATTTTCTGTTTTTAATTCATTTTTATTTTTTAATACAAATTAAAAAAACTCTTCTTTCTCTATTTCTTTATTAGAAAAAACTCTGCTTTAGTTTTAAATGTTGTCTGTCTATTCTGTCTGTCCACTTAGTAGTTTTGACAAATTTGATTTTTACACTTTCTAGTTTTAGGTCTATCAAAATTTGCCAAATTGGCACGTTCGGTAACGAGAAGTCGTCAGTTCAGCGCACATTTGCCCACGCTAAAGGATCCAACGAAACAGTCAAATTTGGCTCATGTAAGTTTAAGTTTGCGTTATACAAATAATTATTCCAACATTTTTCTTTTGTTCTTTGATTAATTTTTAAAGATGATGTCACTAAGTGCAGATATAATGCCACAATATCGCCAGGAAGCACCAAAAACGCCACCTCATATACTGTTACATTACTGCGCTTTTAAGGCGATTTGGGATTGGGTCATTTTGTGTTTAACATTTTATACTGCAATTATGGTAAGAAAAACTTATATTAAATAAAAATAAAATTATTATTTCATAATAAAATTCTACTTTCCCCTCCTCTTTTCGCCTGAACGAAATATTCCTTTATATTTGTTTGGTAAAAAATATTTTTTTAATTTTAGAAAAATTTGGGTGTTTTTATAGATGTAAAGATATTTAAGGTGGCAACTCTTTTTTAACCGGCCGACATTTTGTCAGCTGTCCAATGGTTTATATTAAGTTTGATTTGTAGTGAAAAAAACCAAGGTCTTCGTTGGGAATCGAACCCACAACCCCCATTTTTACAAGCTACAGGGGCACCTTTCACCACCTGTTTAATCCATTCTCTATGCTTTTCCTAAAGAATATAGCACGGTACTTGACTAAATAGGCATTGTTGCCTGAAGTGCTACTTCTCTTTTTAAAAAATAAAAAAAAAAAAAAGTTTGATTTGAATTTTTAAAACATGAATAGAATGAGACCTGAACAAGGTTTCCTAATGAAAATCCTGGCTCTGTCGAAACACTTGATCCTGATTTTGCAAACAAAATTTGTTTTGCCATAAAGTTCACCTTGATTTGAAGGGATGTGACAATGAACAAAAGTGCCACTATTTGATGAGTGATAATATTGCTCCAGTGTTTGTGCAGAAAAACTAGCTTTTTAGTGTGCTTTATGGCCTGGTGGAATCATTGATCCGCACTTCTATAAAAACAGTGACAGTTAGAACGTTACAGCGACAAATGGTAACCGCTATAGAGCCATTATTATCGACATTTTCGTTCATCAATTAAGCATGATGTACAGGAGCTGTAATTTCAACATGACGGCGCATTATGTTACACACCTCGTGACGAAATTAATTTTTCGGAAGGAAACCTTTAGAAACCAAATAGTTTCATGCTTTGGATCCGTGAATTGGCCTTCAAGATCATGCGATTTAGCGGCGCTAAAGTATTTTCTGTGCGAATATGTGAAGACACTAGTCGACGCCGATAAACTCACAATTATTGACCACTTGAAAGACAACATTTGGTTCGATATCGCCGACAAACGACCCCAAATGTTCAAATAAGTCATTGAAAAATGGATCTCCAGGTTAGACTACGTTCCAATCAGTCGCAGCGGCCATATGCCAGAAGTCATATTTAAATTATAAATTCCAGCAGATTATGTTTCAAATGAAATAAATTTTATGTCAATTTAAATATTCATCTTTGTTTTATTCCATTTCAAGGTTCCATACCTCTATAAAAACACCTTATATTTATTTATAAAAAGCTTATTTCTCTTAAAAATTTTAAAGTAAAAATAAATAAGTGAAATAAAGAATTCTGGACGCAATATTTATGTTTTATACTGCTGCAGTAGAAAGTTCCTGAGCGCTTTAAATGACCGGTATAGTGATCAATCCGCAATATTTTTTTCTGTCTTTTTAACCCACTTAAGTAAATAGAATTGGATGCAAACAATGTATTATCACTTAAATAAAAATTCTATAAGATATTATATTTAAACAAAATACTTAAAATGATACTTATAAATGTCACTCAAATACCACTTAAATCATTCACATACAAAGACCTCAAATTCATGCATAAACGCACACAAAACATACACACAGATACACGCACATTAAACGGTACAAATATGAAAACATGCCTTTATTCTCTTAACCCTTTTATACGATTGTACTTAAGATATCTAATCATAAATTAGATGAAGAAGACGACGATATTTAGTGCCCTCAAAGGAATATTACTGTAATTAGAGCAGAGATGAACAATGGAAGTATCAAAGGGTGCCAGCAAACAAATTTAGTTTTTAATTTTTTTACAGCTTTTTAAATTAAAAAAACTATTAAATATCTCTTGAAATTGGATACGTAGATGACATTATATGCATCCTCGAGCAAGACAACGGCGAACAAATTCTAGAAAACTTAAACACAATTCATGATAAGATTACATACACAATGGAAAAAGAACAAGACAGAAATTTGCATTATCTTGACATCACTATAAAAACCAACCACAACGGACACTACCATCCACAACACCTCAAACCACCCTACCCAACACAAACTAGCAGCGTTTAGACATATGATACACAGGCTTGGGATAATTCCACTTACTCCAGATAAGTACAGGAGGGAACTCGACACAATCTACGCCATTGCTATGAATAATGGCTACAAGACTACTTCCATCGATAAACTACTTAGACAATACAACACTAAGAACAGAAATAGAGAAGACAAGGAGACAGCCGATACAACACGACGGCACACCTTTACTTACACAGGACCAGAAATATACAGACTAACTAACCTTTTTCGAGAGGAGAGGGAATACTCACAGCATTGAAAAGTGGAAACACCCTCAGACACTATCTCAGAACAACGGCAGAAACAACTGACAAATTTAATTCTAGCGGGGTATACAGACTTACCTGTACCTGCAGACGGACATATATAGGGCAAACTGGACGACCACTGGAAACAAGGTTTGCAGAACACATACGCTCATACAAACGGGACGGGGGGGATTCAGACTTTGCATCACACCTTGACACTCACGGACACACACCAAGGGAAATAGGTGAATGAAAAGGGACGAAGACTAGACATTCTTGAAATCTACAAAACAAAAAACATTAACAACGACATTATAAATGAACAGGTAAACACGACCTCAGACACAATTTTCACACCATTGAAACTACTAATGCAAACGGGCAAGCGGAAAACACCCTCAGACGGACACACGTACCTACATAATAGTAAAAGACGGAGCTATCGATAAATTCACTTTGCATACAAATGCCAGGTGGCTGGTATTCTGCTTACCTTAATATATATGAACCTAAGAACAGAACTGCCTGAACGCCAACACTGACTCACCAGTACAAACTAAACCGCGGCTTGAGAATGATGCATTCGCATCGAAAGGACGGAAAATGGCAATATTATTTCATATACTTTGAATTTAATAAACAGATGTAATTGCAGGTATAAGAGTTTCAAAAATCGTTAAAAGGATTAAAACAACATAAATTATAAAAGAAAATTTAGTGCAAAAGTTTGAAATAATAAATATAACATTTTCAACATCAAACACAGGCCGGTTATTAAGCCATCCTATAAAATATATTTTTGAAATATAACAGTTTTATACATAAATAGCTATTTTGAAAGATTACAGCAACATTTTTTGCAGGGAAAAGTAAATAAAATTAGTCTGTTTTGTTTTAATTTACTTAGTGTGCACCTGTATAACAGTATCTTATATAACAAAATTTAAAAATTACTAAAAATAGCCTCTTAATGTAAAACTAAGGTTTTTTTTTTATTAAATAGTAATAAATGTTTATATACATGTGCCCAGCTTTCTGTCTTTACCAGTATGACAGTTTTATAATAATATTATTGCAGGCTCAAAAGGAAAAATAACGAAGGATATAATTGAAACATTTGTAATCAATGATTAAAACAGTTTTAATTTATAAATTAGTGGTAATAAAACCGTTGAAAATCATTTATAACTTTCTGTGCATTATTGTGAAAAGATTATTTCCTATATGTAGGTATATGCATTTAAGGTATAATCAATATAATAGTATAATTTATTGAAGTGTTTACAATATCTAATGAAAGGATCAGAGTTTGCATAGTTCGTTCTAAAATATTAAATATCCAATGGCTAAAAGTATCGAGTAGGTCGCCGTGAAACACAAACAGATATATTTTGTTTGTTTGTTTGTTTGTTTGTTTATTTATTTGTTTATTTCCTGCACAACAAGACTAAATCTTATAATTATAGTACAGGAACGCATCGCGTTATACTCAAAATTAACAAAAAACAAATACAATATTTTTAATAAGTTTAATATAAATAAATAAATATATAACTAGAAATCAAAAAAAAAAAAAGTAAATAAAAATTTAATAAAGCTATTAGCGTTGTGTTGTGTTGTTAATATGGTGGAAGACTATTCCAAACGCGAGCAGCATACAAATAAAATTGCCACTCAGACACTAGATGTTGATGTCGAGGTATTATACTATTTTCAAATAAGAAGTTAGAGGAGGTATTACCATTAAATATATTTAAAATGAACATGGCATTAAGCATAGTTCTGCGACTTTCCAGAGATGGTAACTTGATAAGAGTAAGTCTAGATTTATATGATGGTAAACATAGCGGGTTCCATTGTAGTCTACGAAAACCAAATATAAGAAATTATTTTTGCATAGATTCAATTGCGTTACTGTAAGTTTTGCACTGTGGATCCCATATAATTGACCCATATTCCAGATATTTCGTGATGTATGTATCTTCAAATGCCTTTGCCCAAAGTTTAATGAAACCAAGCTGACATCTTGCCTTGCTCACAATTAGAGAATTATGTTCAATGAAATTTAGTTTATGGTCAAGTATAATTCCAAGATCTGTAATTCTGCAAACATTTTCCAGCTCAATGCCGCCCAAAACGTATCTAACGTTTAAATGGTTCCTTCGGAAGAAGCACAAATATTTGCATCTATCGAAGTTCAATTTCATTAAGTTCAATTCACACCAGGAGTATAAAGAATTTAAATCTGCCTGTAGCAGCATGTCATCATCATATTTATTATAAGTAAAAAATATTTTGACATCATCCGCATACATTAGTATAAAAGAATTTTTGATGACACCGGGTAAGTCATTGAGAGATAATGAAAAAAAAAGGGGTCCAAGATGGCTCCATTGAAGAACACCCGATGAAACGAAAATTGGCTTAGAAATCGCATTTTTGTATGCAACATTCTGTTTCCTGTTTCTAAGGTATGAATTTATCCATTTTAAACAGATTTATGTGAATCCCATATACGAGTAATATAGATTCCTGATAAGTAGTCCATGGTTAACCTTATCAAATGCCTTGCTAAAATCTGTATAAACAATGTCAGTTTGCATTTTATTGACAAAACCACGATTAACCAAAGTTGTGAGTTGTAAAAGATTAGTAACAGTAGAACAGCCTCTACGAAAGCCATGTTGGCTAGACGATAATATTGAAGACACTTGATGGCACAAATGATCCATAACTAATTTTTCAAATAGTTTAGGTATAACACTCAGTTTAGCAATTCCTCTGTAATTTCTAAAATCATTTTTTTTTTTACCAGACTTAAACACCGGAATAATAAGAGAAGTCTTCCATATTGCGGGAAATATACCAAATTTAATTGAGTGATTGAATAATATTGTAAGAGGAGCTACAATAGCCTCTGCGCAGTTTATAAGAATGCAACTTAGAATTTTGTCAGGTCCACTCTTATAAGAAAATTTCAGTTTTTCCAAACCATGAAATACAAACTTTCCAAATTGTGCATTAGTTGTCCATTAAGTTTAATACCCTGATCATCCGCATAGGTAGATGAAAAGAATTTTGCAAATAGGTTACTCATTTCAGTATTATCATCTAATTCACATTCATTTAATGCCATAGAAGGTGAAAAAGTAATAGATTTTCTCTTGATATTCACAAAATTATAAAAAGACTTGGGATTCTTCTTAAAGTTGTTCTTAATTTTTGTCAGGTAACAGTTATAACGTTCTTGATTTAATTTGTTATATTAAGCACGGGCAACAGAGTATTTCACAAAGTCTGCAACTGATCCAGAATTTTTGTACTTTTTATACCATTTATTCTTGCAATTCTTAATTTTGGAAAGCAAGTTACAATTCCATGGAGGTCTAGATAAATGAGAAACAATTTGCTTTGGAATACACTGATTAAGAATCCAAAAGATTTGATCATAAAATTTCCTAATGATGTAATCAACGACATCGGACTTATCTTCAGAGATAACGTATGATAACAAATTTTTCCAATCGGTTTCGTACAGTAGTTCAGTAATTCTTTGATAATATGCTTTTTCAAAACATAAACTGTGAGCTATTGAACTGCTATCAGAACAAGTAATACGTAATTGCATGCATTTATTAAAATTGAAAGATGATATCCATCTTCTGGCACAGTTAATGGATCAATTCGAATAACCGACGTGTCACTACAAGCATTTATAAAAACCAAATCAAAAAGGTTATGGTGGTCGTTATAGACGCCATTTATCTGATTGAGATTTAAATCCAACATGCAATTATAAATGTAAAACTATTTTATAACAGTTATATTTATATGATTTAACGCTTTATAGTTTCTAGAAAGCTTTAACTTTAATGCTATTTAGAATATACTTTCTTCTGCAAACTTTTTTCTGTATAACAGTTTCAAAAATAAATTCAAATAATGCCGTTTCAACTTTAAATCATTTTTTTATATCAAGGCCATATTTCGATCATATAACTATTGGGGTTAATGAAGCAGAAATATAAATATAATATTTTAGGAATTAAATCAGGAATAACAAATGTTTTTTCCGCAACAACTGTTAAGGACATGTCAGTAGTTCAAAACCTTTTCAAAATTAGTTCATATTGTATAAAAAGTCTTTAGTCTGCCGATATAAAATTTTCCTAATTGCATGCAAGCCCGTATATATTTGAATTTCAATTATATTTTCTACTAAGAAATCCACTTTAGGAGTATAAGACTATGTATAATAAAAAATTTTCAAATTTTATAAAGTATAAAAGTATTTAAAAATATATATTTGAATTATAATTCCAAAATTTTATAACAATATAATAATAAAGCAACTGAATTACTACTATTAACAGAGTATTACCTTTTTTTGATTTAATATAATAATGTATACCAGTTTTAAATATAAGAAATTAAAATCTGCTATATATAATTTGTTTAGCTAATCAAGCCTCAATGCTTTCATAGCTTTAAGAAATTATTTTATATAGTATACGAGATTTTATTATTATCACTAGGAGGCAGCCATATTACGCCCATAATTGACTTAAAAAGGGATGAACACATTAATGAAAATTTTGGTAAAATATTTAAATAGTATAACAGTTTCAAACTTATGATATATAAAACTTTTAACAGTTTGCAAATATAAAAATTTAAACAAAACATTTTTAAAATTTTATATTAAATTGTTTAAAAGTTTTAAATATGACAAATTTTTATAAATGTCTATGTTTATAGTTTTTAATAAAAAGAAAAAAAAAATGAAGCAGTGATGTATTTTCAAACGTATAACAGTTTTAGGAAGTTATCCTTCATTGTAAAAGGTGGGCACTTGAAGTCGCCATTGAACGAACAGTAATGATAGGCTCGTAAGTGATTTAAAAAAAATTTTCAGCAGCCTAATATCTGAAAATTTTACATAAATTTTTTTGTAAAATATAACAGTTTAAAATGGGTAAAATTTTTAAATAGACTGTACTGTTTAATAAATATTTAACAACTTTTAGTATATTATCTTATGTTGTATAAGTCATAATTATACAGTTTTAATAGACTATAAAGTAATAAAGGCGTTTCAAGAGTATAACAGTTTAATAAAATTTATTTATTATGCTTAAAAGTTTTTGATGCAACTAAATAAGGAAAAATTATGCAAAACTAACAAAATAAAATGGAAGTTTTCAGTAGACAAGTGGCGCTGATAAGTAAAGAACATTATTTCCTAATTAATTAAATTTGAGTTAAAGAAATATTTGCAATATTTCAAAAGGGTCCCACAATTATAACTTAAGCTTTGTCTACCCTGCTTCATTGTATAGCATAATTGTACATTTTACCGTTGGGTTTGTATTTATGGTGTTTATATTATTTGCATTTAGTGATAAGATGAACACATACACACACACACACACACACAAACAAACATACCCTTCTTCTACAGAGAAAACACCGGTGCAATTAAGTGTTAATCTTTTGAAATGCCATACGGGTAAAATGTCTATTTCAAATAATAAATTCTTGAACTTATATTGCATTTTAAGTTTATTTCTTTACAGCCTTTAAATTTATTGATTAAATTTAAAATTAAATTTACAATAATTAATCAAAACTGTTATATTTTCTTTTAGGTACCATATAATGTAGCTTTCAAAAATAAAACCTCAGAGGATGTTTCATTACTTGTTGTTGATTCAATTGTAGATGTTATATTCTTTATTGATATCGGTAAGTAAACATGATGCTGTCTGTCCATTGCTGTTCCTGCTGCTGTTATATTTAAATTATTATCATTTTTATGCACCAAATGCCATTAATCTTGACTAAAATAAAACGTGCTAAATGTCAATTTGTGATAAAATGAAATAAAATATTTTTTCACTGCAGTTCTTACAGTGCTGGCTAGAATTATGCATACATACATACATATATTAAAAACAAAAATAATTGAATTCTTTTGTATTGTATCGATTGAATTTGGTGCTGATAAAAATGCACGTTTAAGCTGCAAACTTCAAAGTTCAAAAAAGGCACTTTTCAAACTTGATTTATGTAAAATAAAATCATGGATTGCTTAATGGTCGTTTATCATATACGGGTGTTTACTGTATTAAGCACAATAGACTTATAAAGGGTGCTTTTTATAGTGTTACAGATCTTTGAAAGGGAAGAAAACAAAGATGATTTTTCTCAATTTAGCTGATATTTACTCTATTCGACAGATACTCTTCTGCCTTTATTATTTGTATAAAACTTCTATATGACCGCCCCGGTTGACTCGCACATAGTCCAAGCTGCAAATCTATTTTTCAATGATATTTTCCTAACATTTGTGGCCGTATATCGGCGATAATGCGACACATGCTACCCTCCAAGGGAGTCAATCGTCTCGGGCTTCTCCGCGTAGACTATTTTTTTAATATACAGTCTAGTGGCATTAAATTGCACGATCTTGGAGACCAATTTACGAAACCGAAATTTGAAACTATGCGGTTGCCACTTGACGTTTTCTTTCTAAGGCAATTGTGGCACGAGCTGTTTAATATTTGGCAATGTCATGTTGAAAGCACAGCTCCAGCATATCATAGTTGTGAAATTGCTGAACGAAAAAGTCAGTAATTATGACTCCAAAGTGTTGCCAACATTTTTCAACTATAAAAATACCATACTTTTGTTATTTCCTGTCTTCTCTGACTGTTTTGAAGTCAAAGGCGAGCGCTTTTGATGCAAATGCATCATTCTCAAGACGCGTTGTGGTTTGTACCTGAACGCCTACACTGACTCTGACTCACAAGTACAAACCACAACGCGGCTTGAGAATGATGCATTCGCACCGAAAGCGCTCGTCTTTGGCTTCAAAACAGCTAGATAAGACGGGAAATAACAATAGTATTTCATTTTCTGGTGGAGGAAAAATAAACAACACAATATAAAAATACCCTTTATTATCTAAATGTGTAAGAGATATAAGCGATCTGCTCTGAGGACAAGGTTTTACATGTAGTTTCGCCAATAGTAGAGTACATCAAAGTTCTAAGAATAAATTTAACTATAATGACAGGCTATTGAACCATTATGGAAAGTGTTCGTAGATGGGTTAAAGACAACTTAACCCATTCAAGACATATAAACCTAGCAATACGCTTAGATAGCTAAGCGATACCCCTAATCACAAACTCTAAAAAGCGATTGACTTGATCAAGACTATTATGTGGTTAGGTGATAGCTGCGTATCATATTGATAATGAACCTACTTATGATCAGAAACTTGAAAAGATTTGCAATGAGCCACCTTGGAAATCCAATTTAGAGGTGTACCTCTACAGCTGAAAACCTTACTAATCTAAGTGGTGTTTAAATGTTTTGTAATAAGTGACTATAACTCTATTCCTTGTTTTTAAAACTTATAGGGATTACTTATCAATATTGTAAGTCGCAGACAGAAAGAGCTTGTTTCAGTATTAAAAGTTGTGCTATAAGTTATGTCTGTTTAATTAAAATCGAGATGGAGTCACCGTTGACTGTAACATTAAAATCAGCATCGTTTTTATAAAAGTAGAGGCCATTGATTCTATCAGCTTATAAAGCACGCCAAATACCTAGTTTGCTGAATGTGAAGGCGTCCCAA
Organism: Trichopoda pennipes; assembly: GCA_030448955.1. Classification (NCBI taxonomy): domain Eukaryota; kingdom Metazoa; phylum Arthropoda; class Insecta; order Diptera; family Tachinidae; genus Trichopoda; species Trichopoda pennipes. The sequence continues at coordinate 9,390,694 of JASKUP010000056.1, read as the reverse complement.
CATATACTTGAGGATTAAAAAAAAAGTGAGCTTTAACGCTAAATAAAATTCACTTATGACATCGGGATCGGGTATTTCGAATAGAACCATGATTTTCAAAATAAATTCCATAATTTCGAAGAGTTATTAAGGCATGAATATATTAATGAGTATATTACTTGACAGCTAACAAAATGGCCGACAGTTAAAACAGTTTTGTAGCTCTATAGAAACACCCTCTATTTATTCATACAAACTTTCAGCACTTTTTTTTTGTTCTTGCTATTGTTGCAATAAGTTTATAACATTTTATGAATATTTTATAATATAAATATTCATAGTTTACTTAATATTTACAATATAATAAAGTTGACAGTTTGTTGGTAAAATATGAGTATGAAAGTATGTGTCAATTTCAATTTTTGTACGTGAGTAAACTCACATTATTTGTTTCTTTTTTTTTTGTTTGTTATTTTTTGTGGCGAGAAAACAGAATAGCAAGTTTAATAATCTGTTAGCTTTAACTTAATATAAGTTATTAAAATAATTTATATTTTTAAAAATAACAAAAATAAATAAAAAATACAAAAATGCCTTAAACTGAATTAAATCGTTGCAAGTTTCAAAATGTTTCAAGCAAACTCTGAAACCACTTCGTTTGTTGGTGTTTCTCTCGCATTTTTAATTTAAGAGCCCTCAAATACATCACTGTTCACTATATTAGCTGTCTGAAAATAATCAGTCTAATACAAGACAGTGTTTTGTATTCACACACACCTTATATAGCGTAAAGCGTCTGTCACGTGATTTGCCAAAGCTGAGTCTTACGGACATCACTTTTCCTTTGACTTCCTTTTACATATAATCTTCTTTCTCTGCAATATTTCGAATCATAATTTTCTACCTTCTTAAACATGACTGATTTGCTTTTTTTATTCTTTTTCTATGATTGTGATATTTCGAATTCCACTTGCCTAACATCGCTGAGTTTTGCATTATCCTTAGCTTTTAATTTGTAGTCATGCACAATATGAAGTTTCAAGGTTCTTATTCTAGAGCTAATTAATTTTTCTCAGAAAGAAATAGTTTGATATGATTTGATATTGTTCACTATTGCCGTTGCAGTGGTTTTGATATTTATTTAGCAGCTTCTTAAACATTACTGCGATTAAAATTATTGCAAAGATCAAAATAACTTTTTATCACATTTGTTGCAAACAATAAATAAAATAAAAAATATTTTTATAGTTTTTGAAAACACAAACCAGTGGCAACGCCGCACACTGGGGATTTCGCGGAAAAAAGTCAAATTGTCAACATAATATTCATGCAATATGCAGTGATTTTTTGAAATTTTAGACTAAATGGTACAACCAAATCGAAAAGAATTACTCCGATCTGACTTCTAGTTCTTTTTTTATAGCCGTCTCAAGCTCAGTACTTGTATGTTTTACTGAATTAACTTAATTTAAACCTAAGAATTTCAAAACGAATATTTTTTTATTATGTGTGCTAACGTTTTTCTATTTATTTTTTATTTAAAGAAGGATACTTCAGTGTACTAAAATTAAAAAATATAAACTCTGCAGAAACTTAAGTTTTTTTTTGTTTGCTTTTTTTTATGAGCATATCAAAAAAATCCCTTTTTTTCTCCAAAAATTTGGACTTGTAATTTTAGCTTTACTTTCCTGCAGTTGGCAATAATCGCTAATATATTGCCCCATATCTCTTTTAACATTTTTAATCAATTTCAAGTGCCACCAGGTGCCACCTCTCAATTTGTTGCGTTACACGGTATAACATTTTTCAGCTGATTGCTTCGCAACTCAATTCTGATAAGGCCCTTTTGTTTAACATAACTCAAGAACCACTAGTCGGATTTTACTTAAACAAATTTAGGAAAATCAAGAATTATAAGTACTTTCATCTGTTTATATAACGTTTTGCTACATAAGCAACAGTTTCGAAGTTATAAATAAATGTATGAAGAAAAAAAAATATTTTTTGCCTAAAAAGTTATTTTTTTTTTTTAATTCATAAAAAATCCAAAACGGTAAAAAAAAGTCTCAAGTCCTACCTTACCTTCACGTGAAGTCGTATAGCCTAGGAACAAAATGAGACATATCTCATGAAAATCGATGAAGACGTTTCACTTTTATGAACAATTAAGTAAAGGTATGAATTTAAAAAATTTTCTCTAGATATGCACAAATTTATGACTCTCGTTTATATACGACATCAGTTGTACCACTTAAATTATCATTAAGTGATGACATAAATAAATTAGTATGGAACAACACTTAACCTTCTTCCATACAGTATTGTAGAACACTACAGTTTGCATATGTTAAAGAGACACCTCAAGTTATACAAGAAGAAAAGAGAAGAGTCGATGAGGCGATATCTCAACTAAAAGAATTTGAGTTAACAGTGAATAATCGCAACTTTAGAGTAAAACATGAATTATATTTTACAATGATTGACGGCAAGACAGCACAATCACTAACAGAAACACCAGCTGCATCTTCTTGTCTCATTTGTGGAGTCACAACATCCAAAATGAATAAAATCGAAATAGTTCAAGCTATTCCCGTAAATGAAAAAGCAATTTGGTGTGTTACCACTTCGTGCGCGTATTAAGCTGATGGAGTGTCTTTTGCATGTGGCTTATAATATTGAATTTAAACGTGGGACAGTCCACTCAAAAGAAGCTAAAAAAAGCCCATTTTTGAGCAAGCGTAAACTTAAAGAGAAAATTGAAATACAGGTTATCAACCTGTTAAGTAAGGCTCTGGTACAACAAATTCAGGAAATACGGCACGAAGATTCTTTACGAATCTTGCATTGATTTCCGAAATCACGGGTCTAGATGAAAACATAATCAAGAGGTTTTCAATAATTCTCGAAACTATAACAATCGCCGAGGTAGTAGGTCCAAAACAATTTGGTGAATTTTGTTTGGAGACGGCAAAAGAATTTGTTGCACTGTACGAGTGGTACAATATCCCCCACCAGCACTTCACAAAATTCTGACTCATGGCAAGGATATAATTGAAAAGTGTATTTTTCCTGTAGGCCTACTATCCGAAGAGGCTTTGGAACGTCGTAACAAAGACTATAAAAAATATCGCCTTAGACACTTCAGAAAATGCAGCCTTCATTTAGCCAGAAAAAGCATAGTGTTATAAGCGACGAAGTTAAGGTTTTTTTTAGAATAATAAATTAAAAAAAAATCATTTAAATTTTTTTGTTAGTTTTGGCTTTTTACATTGCAGGTAGCGATCGACATTTCTCTAACTTTCTTTATTTTGATTACTTTTGTGTATTACTATATAAATAAAACTAAATTTGTAATAAAATCCCTACATTTTTTGATAAATATATTTTTTTCCTCACCTCCATACAAAAAATCCCCAGTGTGCGCAGTTTATTTGTTACACACATCGCTTGTTTAGAAAAGTTTCGCTTATTTTTTTGAGGTCGAAATTTTGTACTAATGTCTGTATATAAGTTATGTGGAATATTTTGTATAATAGTTTTTAACGTATTTAGCTATGATTAGCTTAAAAAAAAGTGTAAAATTTACTTTTGAAATTAATATCTGCGTAAATATATTAGCATTATAAATATGAATTATAATTTAAAATTGGATTCAATTCCACCTTTTTCCAAACGGAATATATAACAGTATAACAGTTTTGTTTAAAAAATATTAAATATTGCGAAGCACAAGGCCTTCAAAAATGTTAAATGAGTCACCAATAGATATACATTTATACAACAGTTTAGTTGAAATAACATTGTATAGAGGGGACCATTAAAATGTTTTGACGGAAATCCACCATCAATTAATGTGTCTTCGGTGGTAAAAGGGAGCCCACTCCCCTAATAGGCTAGTAGGAGCCAACTGGACATTCCACTATATTTCCACGAGAATCAGTAAAGCCCCAGAGTTCCCCTTTTAGCTGTTCTCTGACTGATTATTAAGGTTGGCCCTTCGGGAGTATCGTGGTGGCTGTGTGTTTTGATGCCCTCGTTTGAGGGCATCGTCGTGTTCTTAAATTATATTAAACTTCATGCGTTCTAGACCAAAACTTGGATAGTCTCCAACTCTTCAGCAAGGAGTGAAGGCTGCGGCCTACTCCGGGCTTTTGAAGTTGCAACTAGAAGTGACCGAAGGATATACGTATCTGAAGGCCTACTAGGGCGAGAATGACGCTACATTTCATCCACAGTGGTATGATTCACTATTTGATTATGGCTTACACAGCTAAGTGCAGATGTAAATCTTATCACGTATAACATTGTACGAGAAATTTCTATGGAATGCAGCATAACAGTGCTGCCGCTATTTATTAATTTTGATATATTTTGATAATAAATGTTTTGTATAACAGAATGTTATGTATAACAGAATTAAAAATATTTGAAATCATTTTCTAATATTTTTGTATTTCTCTTTGTCTTTTTTCTTAGTTTTGAATTTCCACACCACATTTGTTGGCCCCGGCGGCGAAGTTGTTAGTGATCCGAAAGTGATACGTATGAATTATTTGAAATCTTGGTTTATCATTGATTTGCTCAGTTGCCTGCCATACGATGTCTTTAATGCCTTCGATCGTGACGAGGATGGTATCGGTTCCCTATTCAGTGCTCTAAAAGTTGTACGTCTACTACGTTTGGGCCGAGTAGTACGTAAACTGGATCGTTATTTGGAATATGGTGCTGCCATGCTGATACTATTATTATGTTTTTATATGTTAGTAGCCCACTGGTTGGCCTGCATATGGTATTCTATAGGACGGACAGATGCTGATAATGGAGTAATTATAAGAAATTTTAATTTTTTTTTTGCTCTATTAAAGACACTGATTTTTCTCTTGCTGTCTTAGATCCAATATAGTTGGCTGTGGAAATTGGCAAATGTTACCCAATCCCCCTATTCATATATTTATAATAATGATACTACAGAACTGATAAATGGGCCATCACGCAAGAGTATGTATGTGACAGCTTTATATTTTACCATGACTTGTATGACATCGGTAAGTTTAGGACTTATAAAGCTGCGAAAAAAAAAATACCTCAATGCGTTGTTAATAAACTAAAATTTTGATATATAAAATTTGGATTTGCATTGCATAATTTTTAATTCTTGTTCTTGTTTTTATTGTAGGTGGGGTTTGGAAATGTTGCCGCCGAGACGGACAACGAGAAGGTGTTCACCATCTGCATGATGATAATTGCAGGTGCTGTGTTTTTAACACGTTCCGTTGCCGCGTCATTAAATATTATATAAATATTTATTTATAACAGTTCAATAGAAAATGCTAAAGTGCTATATCACAGAATAAAATGTAACGCTTTGGTAGTGAACTATAAATATTATAATGGAGATATGCGTTTGGTAAATTTGGGTATTAAGCAGGGCAATTTAGTATAAATATTTAAAATAATAACCCATATTAAATGTGCATGAAAGGCCTATTTTTATTTAACTTTGAAGGATAAAATATGTATGACAGAATTAAAATTTAGTCTAAAATAAGTAATTAAAAGTGTATGTTTTCACAATAATACAACAATTTTCTTAATTCTATTATTAATGGTTAATATAAAAATTTTTTAAAAATATTTAACGTTAGAAATATGTTATAATAAAGAACTATTAGTTAGTGGAAGTATAACAAATATTTATTTTATATGTATTTTAAAATAAAACCATCATCCTAAAGCTTCATAAAAACCTATGTCAACCAGCAAAGTGCTTAAAAAGCTTTATTATAGCAGTTGCAATAAACTTGCATAAAAACTTGAAGAAAAAACTTTAAAGCTTATAAAAGTTTACTATCAAGTGTATTATATTAATTAAGAACTTAATAAGTATAAAGCAAAGAGAATCTTTAGACAAGACATATTAATGTAGTGTAAAAATTTTTAACGATATTTCTATACAAAAATGATATTTTTCTAAAGAAAAATTATTAATAAAACTTTAGTAAAATACAGAAAAAAGAATAGAAAAGTTAGCTAGGATACCGCATTTATGCTGGTATTTAAATATAATGTATAACAGTTTCATTTGTAATAAAAATTTATATTAATTTAAGAAAACTTATTGCACTGCTGTAACAACTGAAATCTTATTTAATACGAAAGATCTGTTAGCAAAGAAATAAAATTACAATATATGATAACACTGCAACTGTGGCCAAAGGCTTTTAAAAAATTAACAAACAGCTTTAGTAATTGTTTTTATATTTAATAATTATAAAGGATTACACATCTTTATATATATATATATATAATTTTACTGTAGGTGTGTTGTAACTGAGTCCTAAACGGCTGGATCGATTTGCATAAATTTTTTTGTACGCGTTAGGGTAGCACCCCGGGTGGTTTAGATTTACACTTCGGTACAATTGGACAAAGGGGCGTGCTACCTCCCATACAAACCACAAATTAAAAATCCAATATTTCTGCTCCTGTTAACGGTATTTAAACAGAATTCGGTGTATCGGTTGAGTGAACATATATTTAAAGACGCGTGGTACCTCCCATACAAATCTTCTTTATGTATATAATTCTACTGTACGTGTGTATCTCACTGAGTACATTTTTTTTGCATGCGTTTGGGTGCCACTTTGGATGGTTTACAATCACAAACCAGCCCGGCAGATGGCGCTACAGTCGGTAATCAAATTATTCAACTACACTGCTACTCCACTACTGGATCGGCTTGAATAAATTTTTGTGTGTTCATTCATTCAATGCATTTAATTTATTTGTGCACTGTGTTTTGTTATTATATGATATCGCATTTACGTAAATATTGAGCGTTGTTTACTTTAAAAATACATACACACCATAAATTCGTCGCCAGCCGGCAACTGCCTTCAATGTACTTTGGCGAATGATGGTGAAAGGCCCAAAGTAGCATTGACTCGATTACTGCCGCCGTTAAAACAGTCGCGATGGGCATCTAGCTTATTTGTTTGCGTTTCTTCTTTGCGATCTTAAAAATTTGTTCTCAGTGGGTCAGCTAGTAAATGTATATATTTATAAAGAATTATACACAAATGTTTATAAAGGCGAAATAAAGTTAGTTTGGAATTTATTAGTATAAGAGTTATTACAGTTGCCAGTATAAGTCCTTTTTTATGTATAACAGAATATCATAAATCAAGTAAACAAATACAACAAGTAATATTTAATAACAAATTTTCACTACTGCTATTATATATAAAACTTAATTTTTTATGTTACTTTATAACAGTTTAAAATCTTGATAAGATTGTTACTGTGCAATAATATTTGTAAGATTTCGTTAAAACAGTCAATAATATACTCTTTAACGATTTATAAAATGACTTCAGCTAACAGTAATATTTGTATTATAAAACTAGATAGAATAGTTATTAGAAAGCTTATATGCTAAAATTCAATTATATATAACAATTATAAATTATATACAACAGTTATATTATAAGTGATTTCAAATTCTATATAATTCTTTAATTATCTTAGTTTTCCATGAAAATCTATTGAAATAGTTTATTTCCTAGTTATGATAGTTTTTAGCACTAATTTAATTTCTTTAAAACATCAAAATCTCTTACATAATAGTTTTCTGTTAATTTATAACAGATTTATAAAATTAATTTAACAAACAATAATATTTGCAATATAAAACTAGATATAACAGTTATAATGAAGCTTATACCGAAATTTAATTATATATAATAGTTATCTATAATCTATAAAAAATTAAATATAACAGCTTTATTATAAAATATTTCAAAATTCTATATAATTCTTTACTTCTCATTTTTTTCACAAAAATTTATTAAAATAATTTATCTCCTTATTATGACAGTTTTTAACATTAATTTTAGTATTATACTTAATTTTGTTTTTAAATCAGAAAAATCTTTTACATAATAGTTTTATTTTAGTTTATAATAGTTTCAAATATTAACTGCAACTGCGCAAGCAAATTTTAAGATTACGATATAACAGTTAATAACAACCGTTTTAATGATCTATAAAATGACTTTAACTAACAATAATATTTGTAATATAAAACAAAACAGAAAACAGAAGCTTATATGCTAAAATTCAATTATATAAATTATACATAATTATGTATAACAATTATAAATTATATATAACAGTTATATTATAAGTGATTTCACAATTCTATATAATTCTTTAATTCAACAACAAACAATAATATTTGCAATATAAAACTAGATATAACAGTTATAATGAAGCTTATACCGAAATTTAATTATATATAATAGTTATCTATAATCTATAAAAAATTATATATAACAGCTTTATTATAAAATATTTCAAAATTCTATATAATTCTTTACTTCTCATTTTTTTCACAAAAATTTATTAAAATAATTTATCTCCTTATTATGACAGTTTTTAACATTAATTTTAGTATTATACTTAATTTTGTTTTTAAATCAGAAAAATCTTTTACATAATAGTTTTATTTTAGTTTATAATAGTTTCAAATATTAACTGCAACTGCGCAAGCAAATTTTAAGATTACGATATAACAGTTAATAACAACCGTTTTAATGATCTATAAAATGACTTTAACTAACAATAATATTTGTAATATAAAACAAAACAGAAAACAGAAGCTTATATGCTAAAATTCAATTATATAAATTATACATAATTATGTATAACAATTATAAATTATATATAACAGTTATATTATAAGTAATTTCACAATTCTATATAATTCTTTAATTCCCTTAGGTTTCCCTGAAAACTAATTAAATTAGTTTATTTTTTAATTATAACAGTTTTTAATAATGTAACACTAATTTTAGTATTTTATAAGTTCCAAACGCATATTTCTTTACCTAACGCTCGCTAGAACTAATAACTGTTAATTAGAATTGTTGTAGTCTTTCTTTTTTGTTGTAGTGTTTTTTTTTGTATGTTTTATTTGAAAAGCTTAATCCGTTTCAAATCATTATTTGTTGAAATGTTTCGCTTTACTTATTAATTAATTAAAATATCCAAAGCTCATTATATTTTTTTCCATATATTTATATATTTCTAAATGCGCCATAAACTCGTGTACACATACTCACTAACCAACTTTAGTTGGACAACTCATGGCTAAGTGTGAGTTGACAAATGATTTCTTAATCAAAGACAATGTTTCTTTCAATGTTCTTCTAGACTAAAAGAAAACTCCAATTAGAAATATAAAAACATATTTTTAAGCTTTTTAAAAGCTTTTTTTAATTTTTTAAAAACAAACTTATTAAATTTTTTTATAAAATTATTTTTTATATAATAATTTGTTAAAATAATGTGTAAAATAATTTTTGATAATTTTGTATGTATTTACATTATTATTAATGAAAAAAAGCTTTTTCTATTTCATTTATTATTTATATATACTTTCTTAGACAGCTTTTTAAATTAATTTAAGCTTTGTTATATATTTGCTTGATGGGCAAATAAATTAATATTATATTTAAGCCATTTGTGCTTTATAAAAAAGTGTTTAAACTATTTGTAGCATTTCAAGAAAAGCTTTTTAGTTTCACTTTTTTGTTAAGAGCTTTAGTTATAATGACGTCTTCCATTTTTGTTTAAACTTTAATGAGAAATCGTTCTATTTTTGTTCATTAACATTCCAAAGAAAATTTTTTTTATGAAAAAAAAGCTTTATAAGGAAATTGTATTTTGCTTTAAATTAGAGCTTTTAATTTAAGTTTTTTTTAAAAAATATAAAATACGTCAAATACTTTGAAAAGAAAGCCAGCGTTATATAAATAAATCGAAATTATTGTAATACTTTGTACCGGAAAACATATTTCTAAAAAGCTTTTCATTTAGCCTGATATGAAAGCAAAATAAGTTCTTGCGGTGTTTCTTCATGAAAAATAAAAAGAGTGTTATTATTTTAACCCTTTTTCTAAGCACTAAAAAACCTTAGACTGATATAATTTTCATACTTAAAGCTCTTGTTTTGGCTTTATGTGTAAAAGACACCATAATTTTTAAAACGTTCAGCAAATAAGCTCTTTATTATTAAATTTTTTTCTTCTCTATACTAAATATAAATCACTATTTTTCAAAAGCTTTCTTCAAAGCATAGAGAACTTCACCATTAAAATAGGCAATTAACTACAGAGCTAGAGAATTTTTAGGCAAAAAACCAATAACATTGAGCAGTACCCGAATCATATCCTTTGGAGTATTTGTGCAATAGCGCAAAATTCTCCAGGGATGTACCCAACAAGCTCCTAAGGTTGATAAAGGCAAATGAATGCATCAACCTATAAATAATATAGCTATAGCTAATTAGTCAACCAGGCAAGAGACCCAAGTAAAAGCATAAATAGTGGTACACAATTGAACCACTCATTATGAATGCAATACTGGGTGTATCCATTTCGTATCACCTGCACCCTGGCAGTTGACATTTATGCTTCATTTTGGCGTAAACTTTTTGACATTAATTGTTTACAATCATGGAATCGAGTGACATCGGATATAATATTGTTGCAGTTGGGCTACTAAAATGCAACATGAAAAAAGTGATTTCTGAAGAATGTTGCGACCCTTTGAAATCACTCGCAATTGTATGTATCATGCTGTGGATACAGGTGAAGTATGAAATCGTCAAAAGTATGAAATAGTCAAAACCCACCTAAAACTCAGCTCGTAGAAGCGAAACACTGGACACTTGCTCACAGACGCATCGGCGAAAAATCGAAAGTGTTACTCAGCTGATACACAAAGCACGCTTACAGAAAAATTCTGTTTACTGATGAGAAACTCCTCACGGTGGAAGAATTGCTCAACAAACGCAACGATCGTGCTAAATTTAAATCTACCATAGTATGCCAACATCCTGTAATTGTATGGTAGGAAGTGTACTACGATAACCTTACGAAGCTCCATTTTTAATTTAAAAAAAGTGAAAATATCGGCCAAAGTATATCAGCCGACAAGGTTCTAATGCGTTGTAAAAACTCTTAGCCAAACAACATTCTCCAACAAGTGATGGACCTTCCAGGAAGACTCTGCCCCAGCTCAGATAGCAAAAACGACTCAACCATGTTTTACAAAGAATGTACAGCACTTCACATTAATAGATGATTGCCCAGCTGATAGTCCAAATCTGAACGCGTTGGATTACAAGCACTATTAGAGGACACGACTTGCTCTACTCGCCACTCAAATGTTGAGTCGTTGAAGCAATCCCTTGTGCGTTCAGTGGACAATTTCCCTATACATGATGTGCGTCTCGCAATCAACGAGTGGCTTCCATTGCTAAAAGGCAGATGTAAGTCAATTCGAATAAGTTGCTCTAAGATTATTTTATTACTTCGTTTTTATTTGGCGCCGATTTTTCTGTGCACCAGTATTTATGACGAGACTCGAAGAAAGCAACTTTTTTTCGAATTGAAAGTGGAAAATCGACAACAACTAAAACTTCAATCAATCATATTCAAAGGGCAGTCGGTGATAAAACCAACATCACATTAAAACATACATTTACAGAGCTGTCCTTAATATACCAGCGATCAGAAAGCTGCATTTCAAAGCTCGTTCTCAGCACTGGTCTTGAAACAGTGCTCTTCGTCGTTTGCGCGTGCGTTAGCAGCCCTTTTGAGCACGTTGTATCACGTCGAAGAATTTCCAAAGTGCTGGATGGAAAGTATAATTAATTTATATTTTGTGAGGTACCTGGAGTTCAACAGTTTACTTGATGACCGACAGTATGGTTTCCGTAGGAGTCGTTGTACGGGCGACTTGGTGGCCGGGAATCAGCAAAGCCCCAGAGTTTAGTTTTTTGGCTCTTTAGTGCTTTAGCTGTTCTCTGAATCATTATTAAGGTTGGCCCTTCGGGAGCATCGTGGTGGTTGTAGTTTCGCGGCCCTTATTTGAGTTGTGTGGGACGGATCATTCACAATGAACACAATGAATGGTCCTGGTTCCGTCAGTATGCTTGTGGGGTTGTGTTCTTTAATTTTATTAAACTTCATGCTTTCTGGATCAGGAAATGGATAGTCTTAAACTATTCACCAAGGAGTGAGTAGCTGCGGCCTGCTTCGAGCTCTTGAAATTGCAACTAGGATTGACTGGAGGATATACGCATCTGAAAGCATCCGAGGGCGAGTATTTCATTTCATACACAGTGGTCCCCTCGGGGGCACATAAATATGGTCTTTATAGAATTCCACTATCTAGACACAGTGCAACGGGGGAATAGAATTATGGCTTCGGCTTCCTACGGCGAGCATTACGTTCCAAATTATGCGGTAGTGGTTTGGTCCACCATCTGATTAAGGCTTTATGGGCAGTTGCGGATGTAAATCAAATCACATTATACACAGTGGTATGATCCACCGTCAGATAGGTACTGACGTAAACCTTATCACGCATTACGGGGAAAGTAAAGTGGTGGCTCTAGATATTTTTAAGGCATTTGATAGAGTATGACATTATGCAATTCTGTCAAAACTTGTTGCTTTTGGTGTCGGTGACAATTTCCCCATATTTATATTGAGTTTTCCCTGGAATCGCACTATACGAGTTGTTATAGATTGTATTTCATCAGAAGAGTTCAAGATTAATTCAGGGGTACCGCAAAGCTCCGTTCTCTCTCCTACTCCACTAAAGCCCGTAAGACCCGAAGTTTCATGCTTACATATATATCTATGATCGAAAATGGTGCTGAATCTGTTATTATGGGTGATATATTATATTAAGGAATTGAAAGCTCTTGTTGTTCATGACGTGAAAATTCAGTGTGATGTTCGATGGATTAGAAACATTTTTTAGGTTTCAAAAGAAGCTTTCAAGTGCCTCGGTTTTCTAAAGCGGTGTAAGAGATACTTCACTCCATCCAATCCTCGTACTATTTATACCACCTATATCCGTCCAAAACTGGAATATAACTCTCAATTATCGGTCAGCGCCCCGAAGTCTATTTTGGAGTTGCTCCACCGCGTACAAGAGATGAATAAGAGGGTTATTGATGGCAGTTGGGATCCAACTCTATTTATTCGCTAGAGCTCTCTTTAGACAGTGATGTGCTCTGACTGGTTATTGAGGTTGGCCCCTATATGGGAGTATCGTGGTGGTTGTGGTTTCGGACCCTCGTGAGAGTTTGTGGGTCGGATCATTCAAATTAACACAATGACTGGTTCAGGTTCAGTGAGTATGAATGCTGACGTGTTCTTGATAAAAAAGAGCTTCATGCGTTCTGGACCAGGAGTTGGAAAGTCTTCAACTCTTTAGCAAGGAGTGAAGGCTGCGGCCTACTTCGGGCTTTCGAAATTGCTACTAGAAGTGACCGGAGGATATACGTATTCGATGGCCTTCTAGGGCGTGGTTGATGTCCAATCAACCAAGTGGTTTGACCACCATCTGATTATGACTATATAGTCGGTGCAGATGTAAATCAAATCACGTTTTATTCTCTAAAGCATCAACGCAATGTGGGTTGTATTTCACTACAATGATAAGTGTTCTAGAAAAATAAGGGATATTTTTGGTTTAACACGATTTTCGTTGAAAGTATTATACATACATTTGTGGTTGCTTGAATCGCACTACGCTTTACAGGGAAATATCACTCTTAGCAGAACAGTTCTTGTGTGAATTGAAGTCCCTCCAAAGATCTTTCATGTCACATTCAATGTAGGAATATTCCACAAACTCTTGTTCCTCTTTCCTTTCCCCAAGAGCCTAATTTTCTAGTTTTGTAACAATGCATTGCGTGAGTATGGGGCATGCCCAGAGTGCTTTTTTATTGGCAAAAAGTCACAGCTCTGCAATAAAAGACACAGATGGTTTTATCTAATTCGATCTTTAATTAAACTTAATTGTTAATTTTACAGTTTAAAGAAATTTAAATATTTTATTTTTCTCTTTGTGTATATTTTTTGTGCGTTAAAATTATTTTAATTAAAATAAAAAAGATGTGTTTTATATATTTAAAATATTTTTAAGCAAATTATTTTTGTAACGTTTTTTTATCTGCAATAGAACGCAAGAAAAACTACAACAATTTTCGAAATAAATAAACCAAACACTTTTATTATTGTTCTAGCAAGCGTTGTATTCTAAATTTAAGTAGGCTCAAATGGTAAAGTGGCTAAAATTTGTTGTTATTTATTGTAGTAAAAATTTAAGATAATTGTAATCTGTATAATATTTGATCTTCCGTTTTTATTCCCTCTTCAAAAATACTAACAGCTCTGCTTTATGCCACTATCTTTGGTCATGTCACCACCATTATACAACAAATGACTTCGGCTACAGCCAAATATCATGACATGCTGAATAATGTACGTGAATTTATGAAATTGCATGAGGTGCCGAAAGCTTTAAGTGAGCGTGTTATGGATTATGTTGTATCGACCTGGGCAATGACCAAAGGACTAGACACCGAAAAGGTATGTTAATGTTTTTTATTATAAATAGGCGGACGTTTAAACATTTTAAAGTTAATCAAAACAATGAAATGTTATGTCAATATAAATGCTACCTCAAGAAAAAAGCTTAAAAGCTTTTTACTAACATCAAATTTATAATTAATACGTAGATTTTAATTAATTTTAATTTCATTCAAATATTTCGACACTCTAGTAAAAAGTTTATTCAAACTCAACACGCAGTTGTATATACACGCTAGAAAGCTTTAAAAACCTTAATCTTAGTTGTCTGGTTCAAAATTACAGTCATCAAGTATATATACATAAATCATTGAAATTACTCCTTAATTAAAAGCATTATTAATAAATTAGAAGCATTAGCAAAGCTTTTCACTAATATATTAGTAAACATGACCCCACAGCTTTAGTAGAAAACTTAGTTTACATTTAAAAACTTTTATAGATTTTAAAACTAAAATTCATATTTGAAACAAATTTCCCAATACTTTCCTAATTGCATAGTCCATAAAAATTTACCAGCTTTTTTAAAATTATTATCTCGAAATTTTATTATTTTTATTATTGTTTTAGCCATTTCAGTACACCCTTTATTTTAAGCAATAAACTTATAGACTTGTTTAAAAAGAAATCAGTTGTATTACAAAAGCTTTAAAGTTTTCATATTATTTACGTTAAGGATAAAGCTTAACATATATTTTTAATTCTTTTTACTAACAAAGAAATATTTTATTAAAAGCTTTCTTTACTAACTTATAACGGCTTAGTAATACTTTAAAACTTTATAAAAAAGTTAAACACTTTACTTTTCTCTTATTAATTAAAACTTAAGCCTTGCCTTATCAAGCTTATTTTATCAAACATTTTGTTTAATTTTTTTATTTTAAGCGTTTTATTTTATGCAGCTTTCATGCTTATTCATTTACTAATTTATTTTTTATTTATTATTTATAATTTTTTTAGTTATTACGAAAGCTTTTTTAGAAACTTTATATTTCTTTAAATAACGTTTAAAAACAATTAGCTTAGCACCAAAGGTACGTATCAAAGTTTATTAAAAACTTGCTGTCCAAAGCTGTCCAAAATGTTCATACCAAATTTTCTACAAATGTTCAATTATTAAAATTGTTATTCTTAAGCTTTTATGAAACTTTTTCTTTAATACACATTTCTAAAACATTTTTTAGGTTGTTATTTTAAAAGCTTTCGAATGCTTAATTTATTTGAAAGTTTTCTTAAATTCCTTAAAACAGCTATTCAAAGTATTTTGAACTTTTTAACTTAAAAAGCCTTTTCTAGCTTTTAAAATCGTACAACTTTTGGTGTAAAACTACCAAATGTTTTTTTATTATCATAATTTAATTCGATAAATCTAGCCTAATCTGGAGGAATAATTTTCTATGACTGTTTCCACATATGCGGTCGTGTATTACAAATAACGCGGCGAATGTTGCCTTTTTAAAGGTCAATCGTTTCACGTTAATCGATGTCGACTTGCGACTACATATCGGTAGAGAATATAATCTAGCGGCATGAAATCGCATGATCATGAAGGCGAATTCATGGTCAGATAGGTGAAAGTATGCGGTTACCATATGTTTTTTTTTTAATAAATAAATTGTGGCACGAGCTACGTGATATCTTGCACCGTCTTGTGGAAACCATGACGTTCTGACCAGCATCAAATTTAAATAAGTATGGCCTAATGATTCATCAAGCCCATAAAGCACACCAAACTATCAGTCTCAATAATCATGATGATCATAACGAATACAGTAGTTTTGTTTATTGACGTATTCGCTTAACCAAAAGACAGCTTCATCGTTAAACGAAATGAAAATCGGGATCAGTGACAATCTAGTTTGGCAATTCAATTTGCCCAATTGTAAAGCGTTTTTCAGGCTTGTAAATGTGAAACCATGCTTAACACAAATCACTTGAGAGCTGAGAAAATTGTCCCCAATTTAAAAAGCGTTGCCAAGTTAAATACCCGTATAAAAACACACCCAATATTTTTTGAAAATCCCCGTTTTTATTATTTTTATTAAAAGCTCCAAAATTTGTTTACTCTTTATTTTTGCGAAAAGCTTCAATATAATTTTTTGCCTATACTTTAAGCTTCAACATTTTTAAAATTAAATTAAATTAAAGCTTTCAATTAATTAAAACAGCCTAAAAGAGTTTTTATGTTCAAGGAAGTGGTTTTCAAGTTTTTATAAGCTTTTTGTAAGATGAAACTTTTAAACACTTTTGAATTATAAAACTTGAAAATTTTGGCGTTTTTTTATAAAACAATTTTAAAGCTTAGAACAAAAGAAATATATATTTTTCTTGTAGTTCTACTTAGCGCATAAATAACGTTTGGATAAGTTTTTTATATGAATAATCGGTATATTTTTTTGTGATACATTTTTAAACTATTTTATTTAAGATGCATAAATGCTATTTTGCGATTTTCAATATTTTTTAATTTAAAAAGCGCATTAAAATTGCTTTTTTGCTTTTTTATTGCTCATTTCTGAAATTAACACTTTAAGCTTTAAAATATTTTATCTTCCAAGTACAACATGTTGAAATTTTATGTTATTGTGTAGATTAAAGCTTTCAGATTTTTTTAAGATTTCCTTTCTTTTCACAAAATAAGCTTTTTTTTTAAAAAAAAATTAATACAAACGTTATAAAGTCTAAGATTATGAAGAGCTTTTTCGTAGATAATTTTTGGTGATTTATACATAAAAATTTTATTTTTTTAGGCTAAAAGCCTGGCCTTAAAATTTTTCTTAATTAAAAATTTTTTTCATTTTATTTAAATATCCTTAGCCGCCCAATTAATTGACGTCTGGCAACACTTTTATTAATTAAATATTATTTTTAAATTCAAATTTATATTATCTTTAGCCAATTTTGTAGTTAGGATGTGAATTTATTTCAACAGTTTCTTATTTAAATTATATAACGTAAGATTAGGATATGATCCCATGGTCCAAAGGAACGGTTTTAGAACAAAATCATTGATGATTTATGGCATGAGAGAAGCTGTATGGAACTTTCAGAAATATATGGATTCAGGCCGTGATCAAATAATGCAGATTCTGGGCAACAGACTATTATTTTAAGTGTAACAGCGGCTAGGGCTTGACTTGTATTAGATTACAGGTGCTTTCAATACCTCTAGAGTTTTACTCAAATTGCGCAATTTATTTAGGAGGCTATTTATTTATTCGCATTAACAAACAAATAACACACGATGAAAGCTGCTGTTTCAACTGTTGTATCTTCACTTAATCAGATTCGCCATTAGAGCGACTAATTAAAAAAAGAAGGAGCTTTTTACACTGTTTCGAGGGGTTCTAAAAGTAACGACAAAGCAACTGTTACTTTTCACATTTAGAAAGATCTACAATCGCATTTAATACACATACTAACGTTATCATTAATCATTTTAAATGTTTGTTGCGTTGTGTGTATTTTTATCTGATTGTTAAATCTTAGTTCGTCGAATTTCAAATTTACATGTTGTTGTTGTTGTTTTATATTCAAAAGTATTCTTAGAAACTTGCTGATTTACATAATACGTCATTTGTTTTACTTTTTTTAGTGATAATTATCTTTTTATTACTTTAACTTGTTTAATTATTCAAATTAAATATCCAAATCATGCCAGGAAATGATGTGGGAATATGGAAAATTCTCAATTGCAGAGAAGAATGAAAGTTTCAATTAGTTTTCTTAGGTGTATAACTATTGGAGATCTGTGTTGCCATAGTTGTTAAATTAAATTTACAGAAAAACTTAAGTCTTTAGATCAGGTGCAGTACGGCAAGGATATAGATTTTACAAATTACATAATTTAAAGTGATAATTATCTAAACCTCCAAAGTGGCCATATTTTTAAGCAGAAAAATACTGACATGAGATTTGCGAAAAACATATTCCAAACCAGACCTTGTTTTATAATTCTGTTTAAATTCAAAAATATGGCTAGGCAGGTAGTGGCTGCTACTATCCTTAATACCCTGAAATGATAACAGAGTCCAATGTGCTTAAATTCAATTTCTATAAGGACGGCATATGGTGCCATAGCTCATGAACAGATATTATTATTGCATGAAACACTTTGTGACGATTAGAATATACTCTCTATATCAAGGGATAACGCTAATTTTTTATAAATTATTTTAAAGTCAATATCGTACCTTAAAGAGCCCATAACTATTCGCTCATTAAATAAAATTGTTTAACGCTTTGGTTAAATTAGGTTATGCAAGGAACTAAGATCCCAAGGAAATTCTACCTAAAAATTTTGTATTTAATTTTGCATCACTGAAGTTCAGTTAATTCAATACACAATTTTAGTGACAGATTTGCTTATAGATATGCCTTACCTGTTAACTGTAATTTAGCAAAACTAAAAATTATATGCGTCATACTTTATTTAAATCTTGCGTTAATTTAGCCAGTTGTTTGTTAATTTTTTTATTTTTTATGTAATAAATTTAAATCTTAGCAATTTTAGCTGCAAAAGCTTTTGCTCAAACACTTCAATCTCTTCAAATCTTTTTTGTTGGCTTTCAAAAGTTTTTCATTTTTTAATCAAGAATCTAAGGATCCCTGAAGTATTACAAATAGCTTTGAACTCAGCAAAAGAAAAGCTTTTTTCTTTAAAAGAAACGCTTTTGTTTATGTTTGTTTGTCATTCTTAAATAATTTATTTTTATTTTTGTAATTTTAGAATTTAAAGCTTTTTCTGCTGATACTTTTGTAATTTTTTTAATTCTAAAACTTAATTCTTTTAAATTCTTCTCATATTTTTGTTTTTTCGGTTATTTTAAATTATAAATTTAAAGCTTTTAAATTCTTCTTATATTTTTTTAATTTTTTAAATTTAAAATATACAGCTTTTAAAATCTCATATTAGCTTTTATTTTTGTAATTTAAAGCTTCAAAATTATTCTCATACTTTTTATTTTTGTAACTGTAAGATTTAAAGCTTTTATATCCTTCCCATATTTTCTTATTTTTGTAAATTTAAATTGTAACGCGTTTAAAATCTTCTCATATTTGTTTATTTTTTATATTTAAAGCTTTTAAATGATTCCCATGTTTTTTTTTATTTTACAATTTTAAAACTGAAAGCTTTTAAATTCTTCTCATATTATTTTTAAAATTTAAAACTTTTAAATTCTTAATTTTTTTAGATTTTGTAATCTTAAAATTTAAAGCTTTTAAATTTCTCTTATATTTTATTATTCTTATATTTTTTTTACAAAATTTAATGCTTTTAAATTTTCCTCATGTTTTTTTTTATAATTTTAGAACCTAAAGCTTTTAATTTTAAACGCTTTCTTATCTCTGTAGTTTTTCTTTAGTCTTTTTTAATCTCTAGCTTTAAAGTTCGTCTTCTTTTAAATTATAAATATTTCGAAAAAATGTTTTTGTTTGGCATTTTCTCATTTGTTACCCTCTCTTATACACTTTTTATTGTTCTTAGCTTTTTCTTTAGATTTGATATATTTTTTTTTTATTTGTTTTAAAATGACTTTTGTTGAAAAAAGAAATTATTTTCACAATTTAAAAATTTTAATTTTTTTTTATTCTCTCTTTTACTTTTTCCTTGTCTTTTCGTTTCTTTTTCTCTCCACCCAAAATAAAGGTAAAGAGCTATACTCGTATATCTCATTTTTAGGTAGTGCTAGATTGTTAATCTTCATACTTAAATCTAAATCCGTGTGCCACTACGAAAAGCGTCCGTCAAATTTTTGCTATTAGATGAAATTTAAAACCAAATTTTCAATTCTATTTATATCGACCACCTAAAATGGTCATAGAAATATATAGATTTGGTTTCGAATAATTAAATGAAAAAAATAAAATATCTAAGTGTTAGTGTTAATAATTGAAATTCTTTTGTTTCTATAAGAAAAACTACTTAACACTGCCTTTATACCATTTTCGATGACTATAGTTTGTGCCTCTACTCAATTTACAAAGACAAAGTGTACTTGAATAGACCCAATAAAAGCAAAAGTAATGAACAGAGATGGGAAGTGGCTAAAAAAATTTTATGGCAGGCGATATGAGAGATCTGAGATATAAATATAGAATCTAAACGAAACTGGAAGCTTACAAAACAGAATTTTGACTAAGCTTTAATTGGATAAAAAGGAAGGAATAGTTTAAAGCAAAAAAAAAAACTAGAACAGATTAAAAATCGTAATCAAAAATGCAATATAATTTGAATTGAACCTGAACTGAAATTCGTTATGAATTAAAAAATGTTAAACTTTCAAAAATTGAACTTAAGTCTAACTAAAACTTCACAATAAAATTGCAAAAGAATTGAAATGGCATTAACTCGCCCAGCAAATAAAAAAAAAACCAAATTTGACGCGGGTCGACGGAAAACCGTACTCAAATGAAAATCAATAAATCAATTGTGGCCCGACCTTATCTTGTTATGCCATCTTGTTGAATTGACGAACGAAAAAGCTTGTAATGATAGCTCTATCGTGGCCTCCACTGACTGTAACGTTCTGACAAGCATCGTTTTTAAAAATTGCAGGCCAATAATTCCACCGCAGCCCACAAAGCACACCAAACAGACAGCTCTTTTGGATGAAACGATGTCTCAACATACACTTCAGGATTAGCATCACTCCAAATATGGCAGTTCTGTATATGGACGCATCCATTCAAACAAAATTCGCTTTGGAAATTAAAATCAACCGTAACTTGATTGTGGACCTAATTTGAAAGCGTTATTCAGGTGTCAGCCTATTCGTATTGGAATTGCCAAGCCCAATGTACATAAATCACTTGACACCTGACAAAATGGCGGCCAGTCAAAAAGTGGTGCCCAGTTAAAGTTTAATACTCCTTAAACACTCTTTAAACTGAATTTAAAATGAAAAATTAAACAAGAACTTAATTAAAATTAAACCGAAAAGCTTTATTGAACTTAAAAATAAATTCGAACTAAAATCATATTAATCTTAAGAAGAGCTATTTAACGACTGAATGAAAGTCAAACTAACAACCAACTGGAATTGAATAGGAACTAAACGAGAACTAAATTGGAATTGAATTGAGTTGAATCGTGCAATATTAATTAAATCGAAAAACTTAACTTGAACTTAGCATGAATTAAACTTCGAGAAAAAGTGAAGAGAAATTGTTGAGAAATTGGCTCGAATAATAAAGAAAACTAATTGAAATTAAATGAAACTGAACAAGAGCCAAATTGGAATTGAAGTTGCCAAGAGTAAACAGTATGCAAAAAGAACGAAAATCTTCAACTAAAATGGAAACGAAATTAAAACAAGAAGTGACACTTTACGAGAACTTAAATGAGATAAGCAGAGCAGAGCATATTTGAACTGAATAGATTAAAGTGAAACTTGGCATGATACGGAACAGAACTGAAACTAAATTTGAACCGAACTGAACCGGAATTTCAAAGAGAACTAATATTGAACAAGAACTTAAAACTCGAATTTTACTGGAAATAGTATTAAGAGTGAACTTAAGTCGTAAGGAATTGCTTGAATCCCTTTTATTCTCTACAGTTCCATTACGATAGATTCTTTAGAATAAACTCTGTTCATGCCAATAGGCTCTTATCCAGGAGCAGAATTAAAAATAAAATTAACTTCATCAACGAGTAACACAAGACAAAACGCAAGTTGAACCAATGTAGGTTAAATAATGCCGTCAGAAATAAATGGATTTTTTACATTAATAGCCAAGTTAGCGAGTTAACTAGAGCAGAATATGTTTGAACATTGTGTAAACAAGGTGCCAGTCGTAATTTCGTTTGGTCTATAAAAAACTTTTTCTATTTAAAACGAACGGTTCCTTGTTTATAACCGAGATTTATTTTATCTCTTCGCCCAGCTTGTCCAGAGAAACCTACTTCTAGACAAATACAAACGACGATCTATAACTAATACCGAATCACCAATTTCGCCTAGCACTAGCAGAAATGTCTAAAAAATATCCCAGGCTCAAACAACAGCTTATAGAACGAAGAAAGAATAAAGCTGGCCACCCATATTTAGGCTAGATTAAGCATTTGATTTAAATACGCATTCAGGATGACTCGCTCGCTGTCAGTGCAAATGGAAACATCGTATTAGAAGCCCGCTTAATTATCAAGATTAAAAGTTAGGATGCAGTTTAGATTTTTGCACAATTACAGCTACTATTTCGTTTATATAAAAGCGTTAGGCTGATTGAAGCGCCCGAGGATGCACAATGTGGGTAACTGGCTCTCAATCATCGCAAAATCTGTGATATATTCTTTGGTTTATGTCAACACATTATCTAAATTATTTATGCTAATTAATTCGGCCCTCAAATTCTTCTGAATTGTCAGAATGTACGAAAACACATTTGCAAATAAATTTGCTAGATCTGAAGCCCGCTTTTAGAATCGCTAACTAGTTCCATTTCGCTTAGTTCAAGCGAAGTGAATTTTAGTCGGGAATTGTTTGTAATCACACAGACAAAGATGGTCTAACGAGGTAACCTGCAGTAAATCATGGCTTTAATAGTTTCAATATCTACAGATCTAGAGGCGTTGACAACTTCAACAGAAGTTATTATTATAAGAAGAAGGAAAGAGTGGAGTCTATTCTCTGTCGGTTTAGCAAAATCTTGCCGATTACTCGGCTATCTTGCTAGAGAAAATCAAATTTTGCACATCTGGTGCTGATTCGATACAGCATCTATTGCAAAGCTATAGGATCTCTAGGGGATCTCTTCAACTTGAGCATCCCAATAGAACTAGAAGAAACTATATAAATGAGTTGATATCATACATACGTAAAAAATGAATTACGCAATCAAGTCTAACCCAAGCTCTAGCCAGATCGAAATCCATATGAACTGAACTAGAAATAAATCAGAGCTAAAATAAAATTGAACCAGAAATGAACTAAAAGTGTTTAAAAATTTGTAAATGACCTAACTCTAACTAAGTTAGAAAATTCAGTGAAAACTCAACAAGAACTAAACGCAATGTGAGATCGAAAATACAAACATGACCTAAAACAAGTCTAGAGCTGATACAGGTAGAAATGGAATAAACGTGAACTGATCAAGAATTGAAAAGGTATAAAAGTATTGAACTAATGCTCAGATAAAATTAAACTAGAGGCGAATGAGGCATAAATAAGGGGTGAAATATAAGGCGGCATGAAGTGGCACTTAATTGAACTAAAAAATAATAAACAGTTATTTACAATGGAATGACCTAGACTTTAGTAAGGCATTAGATGCTCTCTCTCGCATAATAAAATCCTTCAAGCACTTGAGAAAATCGATATAAGACGGGACATCTTGCTTTGGTTCAAAAATTATTTAGAAAACAGATCGTAATATGTACAAATAAACAATAAATATAGCGAAAGAATATCATACGAATGAGTAGCTCAAGAATCAAAGCTTGGGCCACTTTTGTATATTATATACGCAAACGATATGATGAGATGTTTTGAAGAAGGAACAACTTTTGCTTATGCAGACGACACAGCAATAATAACGGCCAATAAGACCATAAACATTGCGACTGAAAAAATGCAGAATCCGTTTAATATTATCACCAAGTGGAGTCATGGCAATGGTCTTATTATAATGCCAATGAGACTAAAGTTATGTACATAAAGCCAAAACAAAATTGTTACGCCGCAATTTCATGATCCAAGATGTCTTCACATAATATGATAAACAATTAGGCTGACTGTACAAGTTTCATTGAAAAAGTTTTCACTTGTAAATGCCTTGGTATGATTATTGACAGTAATTTTAAATCACATTAAAAAACAACAGAGGAAACTTAGAAAAACGTCGTATATGATGTACCATTTAAGCAACTGTTCCACGTATGAAGTTCAGCGTCAGGCATACTTTCCATTAGTGGAATCGTATATCCGTCATGGAGTTACGGTTGGGGGTAGTGCAAAATACAGCAGAATTCTCCGTATACTAAAAATTTTACATAAACAAAAAAAAAACAATCCGAAACTAGAAACAATAATAATAATATGATTATAACATAAACATGAACACGAACATACGCAGCACAACTACGCAATCACCATGATAGACAACTTTGGCAACAACCTTTAGAAAGCAACTGGCGACAATGAATTAAACAGAAGCCTTACAAAACCCAACAGCCGAGACTTGACAAGACTTGCCAGAAACCTTCAGGTTCTTAATGTTAAGAACATCTAAAGGGTCTGCCAAATAACTTTTTTTTTTGGTTTTAAATGCCATAAACAAAACTACTGAATATTTTCTCAAATTTCTTTTTTTATTTGAAAGTACAATTCTTTCAGTTAATAATGAAACATAATTTCATTCAAATGGCTGCCTCGACTGGCCATGCAGTAGCCTACACGATCGGTCCAATTTTTAAGCACATTATCGAATGTGTGCAGGTTTATTTCATCAATGGCTTTAAAACGTCAATTGTCGGCGTAACACTTATCTTTGACGGCACCCCACAAATAATAGTCCAACGGTGTCAAATCGCAACTCCCAGGTGGCCAAACGACATCAATACTGCGGCTCATAATGCGATCTTCAAAACTAGGGCCCAAAACATCGGCTGTGTGACACGTAGCGCCTTCCTGTTGAAATCAAATATCCTCCTCTTCAATTTTTGTGAACAAAAATTCATTCAACGTGGCCCGATAATGATCGCCATTGACTATAACGAACACTTCTTGTTCATTTTCAAAGAAAAATTGCCCAATTATGCCTCTAGACCAAAATCCACACTAAAGCGTGATTTGATTTACATCTGCACCGACTATATAGTCATAATCAGAAGGTGGTCAAACCACTTGGTTGATTGGACACCAACCACGCCCTAGAAGGCCATCGAATACGTATATCCTCCGGTCACTTCTAGTAGCAATTTCGAAAGCCCGAAGAAGGCCGCAGCCTTCACCCCTTGCTAAAGAGTTGGAGACTTTCCAACTCCTGGTCCAGAACGCATGAAGCCCTTTTTTATCAAGAACACGACAACATTCATACTCACTGGACCTGAACCATTCATTGTGTTAATTTGAATAATCCGACCCACGAACTCTCACGAGAGTCCGAAACCCCAACCACTACGATACTCCCATATAGGGGCCAACCTCAATAACCAGTCAGAGCACATCATTGTCTAAAGAGAACAAATAGTGTACTCTGGGGCAACTGATTTCCCGTGGAAATATGTGGATTGTCCAGGTGACTCCTACTAGCCTTTGAGCGGCCTGGGCTTTTGCCCCGCAAAACACCAGTCTAAATGGAATAGTAGGTTCCAAAAAGACTATAGTGTGCCCCCGGGGGGAATCCACACTAAACTCGTTTTGGGTGCCTCGGCTTTTCAATGTATGCGTGCGGGTTTTCTGTGCCCCAAATGCGACAATTTTGCTTGTTTACATACCCGCCAAGATCAAAAAGCGCTTCATCATAAAAGATGATTTTTTTTGCAAAATCGGCATCTTCTGTAAGTCAATCTCAGGCCCACTTAGTGAAGCGAAAAAGCATTGGATGGTCACATGGCTTCAACTCCTGAACCAATTGGACTTTGTATGGCGTCATACCAAGGACTTTATGCAAAATTCGTCTCAATGATGTCTCTGAAATGTTCAATGGTTAGGAACGACGGTGAATTGTTGTTGATAGCTCTTCACGCACACTTTCTGCCACAGCAGCAATATTCTCGGGTGTAGGTACTGTTTTTGGCTTTTCACGCTTTGGTGTATCGATGAGGATGCCAGTTTCTTTCACTTTTTTCACAAGATAACGAACATACGGAGCTGACGATGCTTATCTTCTTTCAAAACCGTACGCAATTTTCGCTCACATTCTGCAACATAACCATGATTTTCAAAGTAATGTTGCAATATTTCCCAGCGTTGTTCAAGCGTATATATTCGTTCAGCGGAAGGATAAAACGAATTATCTGTCAAATCAAACATGAGCTAAGTGCTACCATTCACGAAATAAGCACTAGTTGAAAAAAACGTTAGATGGCGGACCCTTTATTATGCAAGCTTGGCAAAAGAATTCTACAATGATAGCAGATATTTAAAGCCGATAAAACATACTCACAATACACGGAGAAGAGCTCAAGGTAGATTTAAAGTAGAACGATTCACAAACGAGTTTGGAAGAAGTTCGCTTGCCGTAATGTTGCCAGCAATTTTTAATAAAATACCGACTAAAAGAAGCGGCAGAGCGCACGAAGGCAAACGGAATAAGCTAATAAAGAAAGACCTGATAGGCTCACAATAATTCAAAACTTATTACTTTAAAGACTATGAAGCATAGTTTTAAAAAACTAGTTACCAACGAATTTATTTATTTTTTTAAGGATTAATATCCAGCAGATAAGCATAAAAGCTTTGCGGGTTTAGAAATTGGAAGAATTGGAAAATTTGTATAATAATAATTGATGAAGAATGAATGAATGATTATAATTATCAAAACATATAAAAATAAAAACCAGTCTAGAGCTGATGCAGAACTGTAACATTACTTGGGCAGAAATGAAGGAAAACGACTGATCAAGAGTTGAAGAAGTATTGAACAAGGGCTTAGCTAAAAAAAAAATAGAAGTGAATAAGAAATAAATAAGCAGTGAAATAGAACGAGTTATGAACTATCTCTTAAATGAACTAGAATTAATTTTGATCAAATACAGAATTGAACTAGAATTAATTTTGATCTAATACAGAAGTGAATCATAACTGCTCTCGAATTTAACCCGAAATGTAATAAAACTGTGTGAAAACTGTATGAAATGAACTAGAAATGTATTACAACACGTGTTGAAATGAACAAGAGTTGAACTCAAATTGAATTGTTACTAACGAAGAACCTTTTCAATACCAAAAAACACTTAAACAGGAGCGAAGAAATATGGATTTCAACTGGAAACTAGCAACGAAGAAACAAATTATAATTGAACTGAATGGAGTTTTAAGTTGACGAAAACAATTAGTTGCCTAAATAATGAAATTAGCTTAACAAAATTTATGATCTAGAACAAGTCTAGATCTGACATAGAACAAGTGTAGATCTGATATAGAACTGTAACATAACTTGGGCAGAAATGAAATGAACAGGAGCTGATCAAGAATTAAGAAAGTAGTGAATTACTGCTCAGCTAAAACTAAACTAGAAGTGAATAAGAAATAAATACGCGCTGAAATAGAACGAGACATGAATGGGCCCTTAAGTGAACTAGAATTGATCTTGATCCATAACTCGAAATGTATTAAAACTGTATTAGAAATGAACTAGAACAGTTGAACCCAAACTAAACTTAAACTAAAGAAGAGCCTTTTAATTGACAAAAAGTACTTAACCAGGAGCAAAGAAATAACAGTCGAACTTAGAACTAAACTAAATGGAACGAACAAAAATTACTGGTTTAAAACTGCCGAATAAGCTTTAGGAAATTTAACCACTTTTTGCCATTTTCCCATACTGTTCATATATTGTTTACTTAGACGAAAACTTGGGACGGAATTAACCTGTAAACTGCGTGTCGTGTTTAAGAGTCTACAAACTAATATACAAAATTTTATTTTAATATTCTTTTTAAAAACTTGCAATTGAAAACGAATAAAAATTATATTTAATTAAGTATATAAGTTTAATGACAAAGAGATATTTTTTTTGGAAACATCAACATGAATGCAAATGCAACAACAAACAGAAAAAGCAATAAAAATCCAAAAAAAATGCCCTAAATTCATTTCACAGGTACTAAACTATTGTCCGAAAGATATGAAGGCTGATATATGTGTTCATCTAAATCGCAAAGTATTTAACGAGCATCCAGCATTTCGTCTTGCCTCGGATGGCTGTCTAAGAGCACTGGCCATGCACTTTATGATGTCCCATTCGGCACCGGGTGATTTGCTCTATCATACGGGCGAAAGTATAGACAGTTTATGCTTTATAGTGACCGGTTCTCTTGAAGTTATACAGGATGATGAAGTTGTGGCGATATTAGGTGAGTTTGATAAATATATCACAGGGAACAGAATAACAAAGAAATTTTTATTAAATGATTTTTAAGGCAAGGGAGACGTCTTTGGTGACCAATTCTGGAAGGATTCGGCCGTTGGCCAGAGTGCGGCCAATGTGCGTGCCCTTACCTATTGTGATTTGCATGCCATCAAACGTGATAAATTACTCGAGGTCCTCGACTTTTATTCAGCATTTGCTAACAGTTTTGCCCGCAATCTAGTGCTCACTTACAATCTCAGGCATCGTTTGATTTTTCGCAAGGTGGCTGATGTGAAACGCGAAAAAGAATTGGCCGAAAGGCGTAAAAATGAGCCACAATTGCCTCAAAATCAAGATCATCTGGTGCGTAAAATCTTTTCAAAATTTCGTCGCACTCCTCAAGTAACAACTGGCTCCAAGGAGGCAGTATCTGGCCAAAGTGATGTTGAAAAGGGTGGCGGTGGTGGTGGGGGTGGTGTTGGTGTTGTGAATTCTGTAACTGCAGCTGCTTCAGAAGCCCTCGATGTAGATCGTAATAAGGTGA
The DNA here is from genome assembly GCA_030448955.1 of Trichopoda pennipes. Lineage (NCBI taxonomy): Eukaryota > Metazoa > Arthropoda > Insecta > Diptera > Tachinidae > Trichopoda > Trichopoda pennipes. The sequence continues at coordinate 9,361,696 of JASKUP010000056.1, read as the reverse complement.
GTTTTAATTATTTCCATGAATTTATTTTATAATAATTTAATCGGGTTTTTACATTTATGTAGATCTGTGTATGTTTGTGTGTGTTATTTAACTTTTAGAAACCAAAAACATTTTCGTGAATTTGTTAAATATTTTGTATGTTTTAGCTTTTTCCCCCCTGATTGTGGGTGTTATAATTTTTGTTATTTAGTGGTTTTGCCAAACATGTTAAATTAATGTTTTTGTTGATTTTTATATTGAAATTTATGTAATTTACTTTACAGGTTTGGAAACTCAATATTGTTTTTACATAAAAGTTCTTTTTTTCTTTTGTATTTTGTCATTCATTTTGGTAGGCTACGACCAGGAGGAATATTTTTTAGTTAATTTGATTTTAACGAGAAACATAAACTGACTTGTACTGAAATAGAAATAAATGGAAACTAACAAAACAATACTAGACTTGAATTGAGGTTAGATTTGACGTCAGTTGTTTTCTTATTGAACCTTAGTTTAACTAAAGCTGGTCAGTGCTGAAGAAAAGAATGTCGTTAAGCAGAAAAAACTGAAGCAGCTCACTGTCATCGACTCTCTTATACAATCTATCATTCCTAACTTAATAGCTCTCTTTTGTCGACTGGATATTAATTACAGCTTAATATAGACCGTCTCTCACTTATTCCTACTAGCTGATATTCTCACCGATCGCCAGGCACCTCGATGTGAACGTCTCCATCCTTTTTATCTTGACTGTCTTTTTCCCATCTACTACAATAATTTCAAATATAAACTGCTTTTAGAAGAGAAAATAAATATAAAAGACACTGGCAAAATAAAGGGGTTTTCAACAAGAAGTTTGATTTCTAAAACGAAATAAAACAAAAAATTTTGATTAAGATTCAAATTTGATTCAAATTTTTATTGTATTTCGAAGAAAAAACTTCGTTAATTATGAATGAAAAATGATACCGTAACAAATGTCGATTTTGTCATCAAAGTTTTTAATCACTTTCTGGCAAAATGGCGGTCCTATTTCGTTAATCACACCACGGATTTCAAGTTTTAAGGCTGAAATCGATTCGATTGCCTGCGTATAGATTCTACCCTTAACATATGCCCACAAAAAAACCATCCAATGGTGTTAAATCATACCATCTGGGTGGCCACTTAACTGCTGATTGTCGTGAAATTATGCGATCGGGAAATTTGGTTTGCAATAAATTGATCGTTTCATTAACTGTGTGACATGCGGCACCATCCTGTTGAAACTACGTGTCAGTGATATCCACGTCGTCAATAAAAGGTCAAAGTTAAGTTGTTATCATCTGGCGATAGCGTGAACCATGGACCCTTAACGCAGTTCCAGCCTTATCTACGAAAAAAAAACGGCATAGTCACGTCATACTACATAGCGCACCGTACAGTCGCACATTGAGCATGCAAAGGCTTCCGAATAATCGCACGATTTTCAGAACCCTAAGTACGGCAATTTTCTTTGTTGACATATAAAATGGGCTTTGCCTGAAAAAATAACTTTTCCAGATAAACCAGCGGGTTATTCTTGAATGAATTGAGCGAATCTACGGCGATGTGAATGGTAGGTCGCCTGTAGTTCATGCACCAGTTGAACCTTGTAAAGTTTCAAAATCAATTCCTTACTCAAAACTCGCCCCAATTGTACGAAACGTCGAGGAATTGACAAATTTGGATCTGGTTCAACATTGTTGGTCACGGCTGCAATGTTTTTAGGTGAACGACTCGGTCGAATGCGTTGGTTTTTACAAATTTTGTATCTAGTCTGTCGACTCGATTTTTGGGAAATGTAACTTGTGCGATTTTCGTTCGAAATTGAACTCATTGCAGCAATTACCAATGCATCTACAACTATCAGCTGTTGCAATACCAACAACATAAAACAAGCTTCTTCTTTATTTTATGTTATATTGTACTATAATATTGTTACGTTTATATTCTTTGTAAATGTCTTGTTGTTACTGAGTTCTTTACTGCAAAATAAATAACACCAAATTTTAGAGTTTTCGAATTAATTACAAGGTTATTTACTTTAGCTACACACAAAGTAAAATTTGTACGTTGGCACTACAGAACAATTTACTTAAGATGCAAGTCTTTACTTCACGAGTTTTATGTTTTTTAACTAATTAACTATCCACTCTCACGCCGTATTTTATATTTGTCCACTAGAGGTCTAGAAAAATTAAGAACCCCTTTGTATGACATTTTATTGTTGTTATATTATTCATTCAATATATAGGCGCCTGGTGGTCTGTGTGCGTTTTTGTTTTTATGCTGAAAAAGTTTCTTGCTGGAATTTATTTTAAGATAGTTGTTGTTGTCTTGGGTGCATAAGTTTTCTTAGAAAACTACGCAGTTAATAAACATCATTTCCAATGGTTATTGTTTTGCGTGTATAAAATTTCTGCGCAGTTTGTCGCCAGAAAGTTGTTGTTGTTCTGCATGCAAAAGTTCTCTTAGCAAACTACGCTGTTAGTAAACATCATTACCAGTTGTTTACTTTTTTACTTAATTATTTTCTTTTAAAACTTAAGTAAAACACATCCGTAGCAATATTTTTTACGAGTTTGACCAACTTTCTTCCATATATAATAAAAGAATAGCGAGATTCTTATTCCATTTCCTAAAACTACTCTATGTTCTAGCATTCATGACCTCATTTCTCTTAGGTGGAAGTCCATGTTCCATATTTCCATTAATGTTTCTTTCCAAACTTCTATTGCCTGTTGTTTCTAAACTAACTACTCGCCTTTCGATCTACATCCAGTGTAAGTCCCGGCAAAGAGTATCTGCCTGTTTGTACAAATGTAATACAGATTTAATATCAGAGCGTGGTACGACATGTGCCCACTAGCCATTCGACTACTAACCTAAAATACATTCATATGTTAATGCCCAAATGTGTTCTTTAAGAAATCATGTTCAGAGATATTAGGAATCTTCTGCCTTTTCAAGTCGCCCACACGAAAACGAAAAGAAAAACTTAGTGTTAACCAATGTTAAGCTGGACTGAAAAAATGCAAACTAAATTGAATCATCAAGTTGTTTATACTTGTTCCACCAGTAAATGAAATACTATTGTCATTCCTTTCCGTCTTTGCTGGCTGTTTGTTTGGTATGAACGGCGACCGCTTGCGTTTTGATGACATCGTCTTAAACCGTGTTCTAAACTGCACTGGTGAGCCAGTGTTCGGATTTAGGTAGTTCTTCCATTAAGGTCGCATTCACCCCGGGGGCACATAATAGTCTTTTTGGAACCTACTATTCCATTTAGATTTGTGTCTTGCGGGGTAAAAGGGAGCCAAGGCCCCTCAAAGGCTAGTAGGAGTCACCTGGACAATCCACATATTTCCACGGGAAATCAGTTGCCCCAGAGTACACTATTTGTTCTCTTTAGACAATTAGCTGTTCTCTTACTGGTTATTGAGGTTGGCCCCTATATGGGAGTATCGTGGTGGTTGTGGTTTCGGACCCTCGTGAGAGTTTGTGGGTCGGACCATTCAAATTAACACAATGAATGGTTCAGGTCCAGTGAGTATGAATGCTGGCGTGTTCTTGATAAATAAGAGCTTTATGCGTTCTGGACCAGGACTTGAAAAGTCTCCAACTCCTCAGCAAGGAGTGAGGGCACGGCCTACTCCGGACTTTCTAAATTGCTACTAGGAGTGACTGGAGGATATACGTGGGCGTGGGTAATGTCCAATCAACCAAGTGGTTTGACCACCATCTGATTATGACTATATAGTCGATGCAGATGTAAATCAAATCACGCATTAAGGTCGCATTCCCCCCAGGGGCACATTTATCGGTCTTTATAGCATATTTGACTATCTAGACCTGTGCTGCTGGGGGTATAATGGAGCCCAGCCCCTTGAAGGCAGCAGGGGTCAACTGGAAGCACCACGTTATTTCTACGGGAATCAGTAAGCCCCAGAGTTTCCGCTAATTGTCTCTTTAGACTTTTAGCTGTTTCTCTGTCTGAATACTGAGGTTGGCCCTTCGGGAGTATCGTGGTGGTTGTGGTTTCGCGGCCCCATACAGGAATTGTTTTATGGTGGCCAGGATCTCCTCACCTTTACTTACACCTACCTGGTGAATGATCCAGATCCAGTGAGCATGCTAGTCATGTGTTCTGGACAAGAGTTTGATAGTCTCCAACTCTTCAGCAAGGAGTAGTGGTTCGCAGCCCCACTCTGGAACCGCTTCAATTGCAACTAGGAAAGACCTGTTACTAGAATTAGTCTTCGGCTTCCTAGGACGTGCATGACGTTGCTTTTCATTCACAGTGGTTTGACCACCATCTGATTAAGGTCGTATACTCCCCCCCGGAGGCACATTATAAGTCTTTATAGATCACACAACTATGTAGACTTGTGTCTTGCGGGGGTAAAAGGGAGCCCACTCCCCTTCAAGGCTAGCAGGAGCCTGGACAATTCACTATATTTCCGCGGGAATCAGTAAAGCCCCAGCGTTCCGCTATTTGTTTCTTTAGTAGTAGTGAGGTAGGCTCTTCGGAAGTATCGCGGTGGCTGTGTGTTTCGAGGCCCCCCCCCCCGGGGTTATATTTATGGTCTTTATGGTACGTAACAGCTGTCTAGATCTGTGCAGCTGGGGGTATAAAGGGAGCCCAGTCCCCTGAAGACAGGCAGGGAGTCAACTGGAAACTTCGCTTTATTTCCACGGGGATCAGTGACCCGTAGAGTTCATTATTTGTCTCTTTAGACATTTAATAGTTCTCTGGCTGATCATTGAGGTTGGCCCCTATATGGAAGCATCGTGGTGGTTGTGGTTTTGCGGCCCCATAACAGTATAATGGTTATTATGGTGGCCAGGATCATCTCACTGATAATGACACGCAAAGTGAATGATCCAGTCCAGTGAGCATGCTTGACTTGTGTTCTGGACAAGAGTTGGAAAGTCTTCAATTCTTTAGCAAGGTGTGATGGTTTACAGCCCTGCCCTGAAATCATTAAAGTTGCAACTAGGTGGTTCTGTTGCTTAGAATTATGTCTTCGGCTATCTAGGACGCCTGTATGACATTCCAAATTATACAATAGTGGTTTGTCCACCATCTGATCAAGACTACGTAGTCAGGCGCGGATGTAAAACAAATCACACTCTGTTTCGAGGCCCTCGTTTGAGTTTGTGGATCGGATCATTCACAATGAACACATGGAATGGTCCAGGTCCAAGACCAGCAGAAGCCAACTGCGCCCCTCGGGAAATGATTAAGGAGTCAGGATCATCTCACGGAACCAGTGAGCATGCTTGTCATGTGCTCTGGAGCAGGAGTTATATAGTTTCCAACTCTTCAGCAAGGATTGGTGGTGCTGGCCCTGCTCCGCGTTCTCGAAGTTGCAACTAGAAGTGACTACAGGATATAGATATTCGACGGCTTCCTAGGATGTGGGTGCACCCTACATATCACGCAAAGTGGTTCGGTCCACCATCAGATTTGACCTCGCGGTCGGTGCTGATATCAACCTTATCACGTATCAAGGTCGTATCTACTCGTCACCTGGCATTTTATGCGGGGCCTATGTTTATTATATCCGTCTCTTAATATTATACAGGTACGTGTGTCCGTCTGAGGGTGTTTTTCGTTTGGTCGGGTGTATCACTTTCGCAGTTTTGAACTAGAAGGAGAGAGCAACCAGGAATTGAAAATAAAGTAGAGTAATACTAGAACTATTTGGGATCTGCGAATTAATATTAACTACAATATCTCATTTACTTAAAATTTTATTTGCTTTCATTGATTTTAATTTTATTTTTTCTATATTTAATATAATTCTTTTAATTTAATGTTGATAAATTTTTATGGCATACTTTTAGGTGGCGTAAAACAAAATTTAAATTTTGTTATGTTATTGTTTAAAAGTGTCTTAAAGTGTCTTAAATAAAAAAATATATAAAATATTAATTATTGAAAATGAAAAATACTTATGCTTGTTGTCTTGTCTCTTTTTTGTCTTTTTTTCCCCTTTTAAACTGCTAAATACAACAAACGCTAAAAAAAAAACAAATAAAACTTTTTTAAAAATAAAATTTATTTATGTTATAAATAATATAACTAACACTTAAACATATAAATGTTTAAATATTTAAATAAATGTGGCTTAATATGTCTCTTTAACATAAAATAAAATAAAATAATCAAATCAAAACTTATTCCAAAAACAAAAAAAAAAAAACCAAAAACACATCAAATTTATTTTCATTTCCTTTTTCTTCAAAATAAAACCAACAACATTCATTCTAAATCCTCAACATAAATACCAACGTCTCCTATTCATTATAACGTTTCTGATAATTGGTCGGTTTTACAATAAAATACTGTTGTTTTGTGGCAACATTGTTAAGAAGTTACCTGCCAAATTAACATTAACCGAGGATTCCCGTATTTTAACCACCGCTGTCGCATCCACTCCATCACCCTCTCCATCACCCTCATCTGGTCCACCATCTGCACGTAGTACACGTGCTAGTAAATGGGGACGCCTTTTGGGTAGTTCAAGTGTCGATTCAGCTAGCGATACTAGCGCCAAAGTAGCCGTTTCGAGAAGTTTGAGTGCCCGCGAAAGTCTGCGTGAAAGCACTGCCGCCCAAGCGAGGCAGAGTAGTACTTCGAGTAGTAATGGTGGACAAGGCAATAAAGTAATTGATTTATTATATTCATAGTATAACACTTATGATGGTACATTATTTACAATTTATCCTTTTTAGTTTTTGCTTTTGTTTTGTTTTTTGTAATTGTTATTTATGTTTTATGTCTTTTAAGTACAAAGGGAAATCAAAGAGTTGTTTTTATTTTCGTAGGCATAATTTTCCGCTGTATCTTAGAAGGTGGTAACTGTTTTATTTACGAAAATTTTTCTTTAATTTTCTTCAATTTACAAAATTTTAAAACAAGTTTCGAAGACACATTGTTTTTTTTTGATAGTTATAATGTGGGAACAGTTAACTTAGGTCATTCAAAACTTTATTTTGAATTATTGTATTATTAGTTTCATAGTTTTCGATATATTCATTTAATTTTGAACTGGGAATAGTTTTAGTTTAAAGTGGGAACAGTTACTATTACATTCTAAAACATTTTTTTTTAAATTTTCGTGCTTAAAAATAAAAAATAACTACTTTATTTTCAAGAATTTTTCTTTAACTGTACCTAATTATTAAAAATTAAAAACAAATTTAAATGGAAACAATTTTTTTAGAGGTAATTATAAATAGTTCCATAGTTTTGTATATATAATTATTTAATTTTATTGTGTAAACAGTTTTACCATAAAGTGGGAACAGCTATTTCTTATACCTATACTTTATGCTAAATAAAAACAAACGTGTTTTTAAAATATCAATTTTTATTAAAAAAATTTTGGATATAATTTTTTAATTACTGGGTACAGTTTTCCTTTATTTTGGCCAGTTTTTTCTTATAGTTATAAAAATTTTGAAAAAAACTTTCTGTTTTATTTTATATTTAAACTGGAAACCGTTTATTTTTAAGTGGAAACAGTTTGAGTTTTTTTTTTAACATTTTTTATTATTATTACTATTAATAATATAAATATAAATATAAGCAAGATGTCTTTCTTAAAAGTTTTGTGCTTAAATTAAAAAAAATCTAATTATACACGTAATTTTATAGCTATTAAGTGGGAAAAGCTTATTTAGGTAATTCTATTAGAATTCAATCTGTAAACACTTTTACCATAAAGTTAGAACAGTTATTTTTACATCTTCATACACAAATATGTGTTAAGACGTTTTGTGCTTAAATTTAAAAAAAAAACTACTTTTTATTTTTATCAAATAAATATCTTTTTTTCTTTTTAACGATCTTTCTTATATATTTTTTTCTTTTCGATATTTCGCTTTCCTTTGGAAAGCTTCTTCAGGAAAAAAAATTTTTTTTTTTTATCAAATGTAATATTTTTTTGTTGTTACAAATTAACATTTGAAAAAGAGGTTAGTTTTGTTTTGTAGTAAGAGGGTGTTATATAATCTATATATAACAAGAATTATAATATTTAATGCTTTATCTTAAAACGGACATTAATTTTAGAATTTCAATTAAGCTCCTGAATTATATTTGAGAACAAATTTAAAGAAAGAACAGTTATTATTTTAAATAAACATTGTAATTTTATGAGTACCGGAAATATCTTTAATGTTAAGTTTGAGACTATAATTTGAATAGGAATCCATTTTTGTTTATACTATTTATTTTTTTAAGATGGGAACAGTTTGAATATAAACTGAGAAGGGTTATTATATTATGTAAATTTAACGATATTTGATTACTTAAGGTTTTCTTAAATTTTTCAATTTAATTTAGAACATTTTATACTAAGTAAGAACAGCCAGCCGTGTTTTTAAAATATAATTGTTTTTAGATTTGGGTACAATTTGATAGATACTGGGTACAGTTTTCTTTGTTTTGTTTATACATTCAGTTTTTACTTTAGCTATAAATATTTTAATGTTAAAAAACCTTTTATTTCGTTTTATATTTAAAGTGGGAACAGTTTAGTTTAAGTGGTAACAATTTGAGTTTATTATAAATTTTTTTTTAATTAATACCAGATTTGTATTTAAATATATTCATAACTTTTCTTTGCTTTAGTTTTTATTTTAGGGCTGGGAACAGTTTTTGTTCTTGAAATGTCGGCAGTTATATTTTATTGTAAAAATTTTATTTCTTAAAATGATTTCCTTGTTTAAGGGTAAATGAGCAGAACAGGAACAGATTAATTTTTCGCATGGGAACAGTTACTTTTAAAGGCTTTAATGCTTATTAAATAAGAATTTATTTTATTTATAGTCACTTAAAAATCCTTTTTGATTTCCCCTTAGTTAAATTTAAGTTTTCTTGTCTCTTAAAGTTGTTTTAAATTGTTTTAATTAAGTGTTTTAGTTTGGTAACGCAATATTTTAGTTTTAGTTACAGATTAATTTAAAACTTTTTAACAAAACATTCAATAAAGAAAATCACCGTTTAATAATTAAATTATTTAATTTTTCCCCCTTTGCCTGCCTTCCACGCACTATCAAACAAACAATTTGAAAAACAAACTTTAAAAAATAAAACTACAAACAAAAAAAAAATATAAAAAAAACACGCAAAACTCTACATGAAACTTCATTTGGATTGAAAACTGTGTGATTCGAATCTTTCGATATCTATTTATATAATTTATGTGTGACTGTGAATAATATTTTTCTAAAAACTCAAAACTGAATTACGAAACCAAACTGTGATGCCAAATCAATGCACAACATCTTCACATGACTGGAATGATTGTGACTTTAATCAATAATTAAAAAATATTTTTATTCCTGTCTTTTTCTCTTTTTTAATGTTTTATTTTTCATTTCTAAATATTTTATTGTACATTTTGTAAAATACAAAAATTTTTATAAATTTAAAATTAACCATTCAATTCTTTTTTTAATTTCTCTTATATTTTATTATTTTTCTTAATTTTTGAATTTTGGCGTGTATGTACATGCGTATGTGTTTTTGTTGGTTTTGTTCTCTCTCTCTCTCTCTCTCTCTCTCTTTTCGCCACTCTTAACCATTTTATAGGTATTTCCAAAAGCTCCTAAACTGCAAGCCAGCCAAGCTACTTTGGCACGCCAAGATACCATTGATGAAGGTGGGGAAGTGGACTCATCACCACCGAGCCGAGAAAGTCGTGTCATTATTGAGGGCAGCAGTACTCCAGCTAATGTACTCAGCGCTGTCTCGACCAAAGAACGTAATCTAGCTTTAGAAAGGGAACGACAAATTGAAATGGCTCAGTCGCGTGCCACTACCTCTGACACCTACGATACAGGTCTCAGAGAACAACCACCCACTTTAGCTCAACGTGATCTCATAGCCACGGTATTGGATTTAAAAGTGGATGTTCGCCTAGAATTACAGCACATGCAACAGCGTATTGGTCGCATTGAGGATTTACTTAGCGAAGTGGTCAAGAGATTGCAGCAAGATTCATCTGGCCAAACAACACCGGCTGATGATACAATGTGTGTGTGTGGTACGACAACGTTAAAGACTACTATAGCGGCCAGTGGCAGCAGCTCGGTGGGCTTAGTTGGTAGACGCCCAGAAGGTGGGGCAACACATTCCACCGCTACCACACCGGCCGCCGATACTGTTATAACAATATCCACAGCTCCACCCACACCACCCATCGGTGGAGTTGGTGGTGCTGGTGTGGGTGCAACCGGTGCATCCGCTGCTCCAACGTCTACAGGTGCAGCTGCGACAGTAGCGATCGGCTCTACCGTCACTACTGCAGCAGCAACTAGCTCATCCAACCTGCTGAATCCCGTGCAAATGGTCACGTCGACGGGTGGCAATGGTCTAGGTCCTCTTATGCTTAAAAAGCGGCGTTCGAAGAGCAGAAAAGCACCGGCGCCTCCCAAGCAGACCCATGCTCAAGCTGCTGCTACTAGTGCCGTCGTTCAAAGTCCTGAACAACAGCGTTTGCTTGAAGAAGAACTGCCCGCACCACCAATAACCCTAGCGCCAGCAACAGCAGTACTTACAACAACAGCTGCTTCTAGTGGCGCCTCGGGATCAGTATCCACCACAATGGCCGCATCTACGGGCAGCTCAACAGCAGGTGTTGCCGGTAGCAGCAGCAGCAGTGGCGGAGGACGTACGAAAAGGGAGTTTCTCTAGCCCAAAATTTTAGTACGCCATCAGTCGGACAATAGCAGTTTTGAGCAATAATATTAAAATTTAAAAAAAAAATTCTTTTAATAACAAATGCAACAAAAACAAAAATTAAAATTTATACATATTTTTTTTTTTATTTAAAATTTTAATTATAATTAAGAGCGCTTAAGCTAATGGCGGGCTTATCAAAATGTATTCTTCCTCTCCCTATCCGAATTCCCTTAGCAACAAATATCACTCTCTTGAGTTCTTTTCTATTAAAAGCTTCCTGCTGTCTTTTTGCTTACGAATAGGATCTTGCAAAAATAACTTCCCACGCCCCTCCTCCTCCCAATTCAATGAACAAACGGCCAATCCTTGTTCAGCTCCTTAAGTACTTAAGGAAGGTAGTTAAATATTTTAAAAGAATTTTTAATAATTAATATTTTTATTAATTAATATTTTTGTTATTTAAATTAATTAAAATTAAAAAAAAAACTTATAAATTAAAGAAAATTTATTTATTTTCATTTAGAGAGCAGCTACAACAACAAACCCCTAAAGCAACTTAAGTGTGATAAATACAAGTTTTTGTTAAAGTTTTAACGCTTTTTATTTTTAAGAAATTCGTTTGATTCCTAAAGTATTGAAAAATTTTAAATCAACAACAACAAATAAATAAACAATAGTATTCTTAGTTTGATTGGCAATAAAATTTATTTTCGATAATAATTCGAAGTTGACTCTTAAAATATTTGTCATTTATTTTTATGGCAAGAAGCTATATTTGATAAAAAATTTTAAGTGAATCAGCAACCAGTTATTTGGAAATAATGTTAAAATAAAAAAAATATATATATAAAAAAATAAATATCGAAAATAAGTTCGAATTTTCGAAGATTACAATATTGGTTTTAAAAATTGTAAATTTTTATAAAATGCTTAATTTTTATATTTCTGAACTTATGTAACATATTTTAGACTCATTATGTATATTTCAAAATTTCGAAATAATAATCCCTGTTTATGTTTATTAACAAATTTATACTGTCTAATTTTATACGTAATTAATTTAGAACATTTGAAATATATGCATCTGAATGACAGCAATTAATTACACCGTTTAAAATTTTAATTTATTTTGCCTTTGGCTTTAAAAGTGTTAAATCAATTTATTTTCTTATTTGAAAAGCCACTGTTAGAATCAAATAATTTAGAAACTTTAAACAAGTGCAACTTTATAATAGTTTAATTTTAATATTAAATAATTAAATATTTGAGCCAACATTTAAAATCCTAAAATGTTTTAATTTATAGTTTAAATTACTTAAAATATATTACAAATATAGCTGATATAACAACTTAACAAATAAAAAGGTTTGAATTTGTATTTAATTTATTTAATTTAATTATTTTTATAAAGATATATTTTTCACAATAACCTGTTCTATTTTAATGAAATTTTGTTTGAAAAGAAAAAAAACAAAGAAAAGTGTATATTCGAAGTTTGGTTCGAATTGAAATAAAGTTAAAACTTTTTAAATGCAAAGAAGTTTATAACAAGTGATAGTTTCACTTATTATTTATGATTTAAAAAACTAAAAAAAATTTCGAATATTCGAAATTAATTTCGAAAATAAAAATGTTAATTTTTATGAAAATTTTTTTTAGAAAATAATTAATTTACAATTGTAGATTCGAAGTTTTTAAAATTTTTAGTTTTAGTTTAATTCAATTATTTCCATAACACTAGTTTTCATAAAAGCATATTTTATTTAAAGAAAATTTTGTTTAAAGCAAAAAAGTGTATATTCGAAGTTTATTTGTTCGAAATTTTAATGCATTAAATTTATAAATAAATTATAGTTTCACTTATTATTTATAATGTGGTAAAAATTATAAAAATTTTGCAATATTCGAAATTAACTTCGAAAATAAAAGTGTTAATTTTTCATGATCATTAAAGTGGGCATTACTTTTCGTCCCATTAAAGCTATTATTTAAGAATTTATTGCAACAATATGTACGAAGTTTCCAAATTTTCATTTTAATTTAATTTTATTAATTCCAAAATTCTTGTTTCCATAAAAATTTGGTTAAAAAAAAACAAAGAAAAGTGTATACTAGAAGTTCGAAATTCCAAAATAAGTTCAAATTTTTTTAATGCACAAAATTTTAAAACAAATAATAATTACACTTATTATTTATGACGTAAAAAAAACAAATTTGCAGTTTTCGAAATTAACTTCGAAAATAAAAATATTAATTTTTTATCATTATTTTGGGCAAAAATTTTCTTCTAGTTGAAGAAAAATATGTTCGAAGTTTCTAAACTTGTACTTTCATTTTAATTCAATTAATACCAAAACATACGCTTTCATAATAGTATGTTTTATTTAAAGAAAGTATTGTTCAAAAAAAAAAAAAGAAGAAGAAAAATATATACTCGAAGTATATTTGCTTGAAATTCGAAAATAAGTTCAAATTTTTTCAATAAAAAAAAAATTTAAAATCAAATTATTTATAATGTAAAAAAATAAATTTTCGAAATTAACTTCGAAAATAAAAATATTAAATTTTATGATTAATTAATTTCAAAACCTTCGTTTTTATAATAGTATGTTTTATTTAAAGAAAATTTTATTTTAAAAAGAGAAAGAAAACTGTGGATGAAATTCGAAAATAAGTTCAAATTGTTTTAATGGAAAAATTTTAAAACAAATGATAGTTTCACTTACTATTTATGACGTAAAAAATAAAGCAAATTTCGAATTTTTGAAATTAATTTCGAAAATAAAAATGTCAATTTTTTATGATCATTAGTTTTGGCAAACATTTAAGATTTTATGACAAAAATATGTTCGAAGTTTCTAAATTTTAATTTAAATCAATTAATTGCAAAACACTTGTTTTAAAGAAAATGTTGTTTCAAAAAACAAAGAAAAGTGCATATTCGAAAACAAATGAAATTAATTTCGAAAATAAAAATGTAAATTTTTCTTCTAATTTAAGCTGTATCCTTAATGGATTTAAGCTATTTTTAAAAATGTTATACAAAAATATATTCGAAGTTTTTAAATTTTTATTTTAATTAATTTGGAAACAACTTATATTTTAATAAGAATAAATTGATTAGACTTAATTTTGTTCACCAAATTTGTTACAAAATATTATATCAATTTTCGATATTTGTATGTGTGTGTGTGTTATTAAAAGTTTAAAAAAATTTTCCAAAATAAAAAACTATTTACATTAAACAAATTTTATATGCCTCTACTGCTGCAATTCAATTTTAAAAATAATTATTAATATTTAAAGTTTTATTTAAAATTTTTTCAAAATTTAATATCAAGAATTTTCGAAAATTTTCTAATTATTTTAACAGCTAAAATACAAAATTACTGCCACTTAGAAAAAAAGTTTTAAAAAAAAACTGCAAAAATATTTAAAAAAAAAAGAATTAAAAACTGAAATAAAACTTGTGTTGCCACCCGTCCTTTTTTTCAGTAATAAGTAAAAACTAAATTAATTAAAAAACATATTTTAATATATATTTAACATGTAAAAGAGATTTAAAGCAATAAATAGTTTAAATATTAAAATAATTACTAAATATAAAAATTGTTACACGAAAAAATTGTTAAAAATAAGTTAAAATTAATTTATTTTCTGTTAAATTTTAAATAAATTTTATAAAAATATTTTCGCTTGCTAGGGCCACAGTCAGTTCAAATATTTTATTTTATTAAGTAGGGATAGCAAAGCAATCTGTAGCTTGCATTTACTGAAAAACACCTCAACATGGATATTGACGATTTTTGAAGTCTTTAAAAAAATATAGAATCTCCAAAAAGTGAAAGTGTTTACTTTATGCATAGTTTCCCTGTTAAATTAAACATCAGAAGCCTTACCATATGCAACACTTCCCGATAGTTTCTTAATTCTTTGTTTATTATTTTAAAAATGGTAATTTAAAATCGATAAACCTCAAGTGTCTATAGCGGAACTATAGGCATGGAACCTTATCTACGTTTTACTGTACATTTAAAGGATGGGAAAATTTGACGTTAGAAAATTAATTGACTTAAAACACAAATTTCTTTTTAACAACTTTAGTTTTATTGATACTATTAATCAATAATGCAACATGATGTCTGACAAATGTTCGCCTTAAGCTCGCCGGCAGAAGCCCGCCTTCTCATAAATTTTGAAGCTTCTTTTGTAACAAAGCTTTGCTTATCTCTTTAATGCAGCGCAAATTTAATCTTTCAGAGCTCCAGTTTAGTTTGGAATTACGTGATAAGATTTACATCTGCGCCTGGCCGTGAGCCGTAATCAGATGGTGGTCAAACCACTGGCAATGAAAAGCAACTTCATTCACGCCCTAGGAAGCCGACGAATAATTCTAACAACAGGTCGTCCCTAGTTGCAATTTCAGCGGTTGCAAAGCAGGGTTTCAAGCCACTTCTCCTTGCTAAAGAGCTGGAGACTATCCAACTCCTTGTCTAGAACGCATGAAGCTTAATATAATTAAGAACATGACGGCATTCATACTCACTGGATCTGGACCATTCATTGTGTTTATTGTGAATGATCCAACCCACAAACTCAAACGAGGGCCTCGAAACACACAGCCACCTCGATACTCCCGAAGAGCCTACCTTGCTAATCAATCAGAGAACAGCTAAAAGTTTAAAGAGACAATTAGCGGAACTCTGGGGCTTACTGATTCCCGTGGAAAAAACGTGGAGCTTCCTGCTTGCCTTCAGGGGACTCGGTTCCCCTAGCAGCACAGGTCTAGATGGTCAAGTATTCCATAAAGACTGATAAATGTTCCCCCCTTAACAAATAACCCCATAAAATAAAGCAGTGGCGTTAAATTACAAAAACGAGGTGGCGAATTGACATCGCCAATGGAATAAGTGACTTAAATGGGTGACTGTAAGGCTGTTAGTGCCGTCTTACTGAAACCAAAGGTCACTGATGTCAACATTACCCAGTTGTAGCCACACGGCATTTGCTTGCTTCTTTTTAAAAAAAGGTACGAGCCGATAGTGCCGCCTGACCACAAACCGCATCATACGAATGTAATAGTTTTCCCAGGACTGTTTTGTGAGCCCAATATGCGACCATTTCATTTGTTTGCACAACCGGCTTCAATTCAGAAACGTATGACGCATACAATAGTCAGTAGGCTTTAATTCTTGAACATGTTGACCTTTATAAGCATGCAGATGAAGCGCCTCTAGTGATGCCCAATTGTTGCAAACGTCAACGAGTTAATGTTCCAGTCTCTTTTTTTACACCTTTTTATACAGCGGTTATATTTGCATTACTACGGCCACTACACAATATCGTGAACCTGCAATTAAGGGAATATATTACGCCCAGTAGTCTTAAAAAGAGCCTGATTACATTGAAAAGTTTGCTCGAATTTTACAGTGAAATTTTCATCATTTTCATAACAAATTTTCACGATTAAAATTATTTGCAAAGGATGGCAGTTCAATTTTTCATATTTAACTATTTGACAGGCCACATACTTCCTAACCTCAAATTTAGCTATCCATTATTTAGCATTATCATTAACAAGTATTAAAAAGAATGGAATATTGCTGCACAGTGGGACAAAAAATAAATATTTTAAAAATATTTACAATTTCTTTAACGGCTGGATCGATTGGCTACTGGTAGTAAAAACTCGGCAATAAATTATAAGTTTGAGCATTCTCATCATCATTCTTAAGCCGTGTTATAATCTGCATTTGTTAGTCAGTGCCCCTGAGGGCACGTCGCCCTGATGGATCTCTTCCCCATCTTTATATGTTCCTTCGGGGGCAAAAGGCGGCACCAGTCACCTGGGCCTGCAAGAGCCCAATATTGGAAGAAACATAGGACTCTCCAAGTCCGAACAGTGAATTAAATACACACATTGGTACCACGGGAACCAATTGCCCGCAGGTCTACGCCCCTGTTCTGGTTGTTGATGAGGTCCCTCGGGGAGCAACGTGGTGGCTGTGGTTTAAATTGGGCATTGAAGAAAGTTCCGAAGAGGTGTTAGTAAAAAGAAAAAGTTGACATCCAAATAAATGTCCTAGTTGCGCTTGCAGCAGGACCAGGAGTTGCATAGTCTCCAACTGTTAAGCAATGAGTGGCCTCGCACGGTCCTGCTACCGTGCACTCAAAAACTGTTACTGAGGCGAATATGCACCTAGTGTGTATGCGTCTTAGAGCGTGGGTGGAAGCTTTTTCCTACACCCAGTGGTGAAACCATCAATATATTATGACTACATGGCTCGGTGCTGATGTAAATTCTATCACATATCTATTAAGGTCATATCTACTGATGTAGGTAGAATGCCCACTATCTAGCACTTAATACCAGGTGCCATAAAATGCCACCAGAACACTTGTGAAACTGATGTTGCTTTCCTTTATCCATGCATTCCCGTGAATCCTTTATTAAAGACTATTAAAAAGAAGTTAAATATATTGGAACGATTTACAAGGATATTTTTAAAAAGTTTTTACCTTTTTTGTATAAAGAATAGTGGGTATTTTAAATGCGGTGGCAAGTTGTACTAACGGAAAAAGGGAACGTCAAGGAGTTCGCCTGCTTTGCCAATAATAACAGACATTTTAAATGGCGGAATTGTAAGACGCATCTCTCTGTATTGGATTGGGAAATAGACTATGGATAGTAAAGAAATATGAAGACGATCTTTTGGCAAGCGTGCCAGTGGACAATGTTAAACCATCTTTAAGAACATTAAATTCGTTTAACATTAAAATATAATTCACAAGGGAGATGGAAAGTAACAACGTTCACACTAGATTCGCTAATAGTCAGACAATAGAATAGATTAAAATAGTATTGTTGCTATTGTAACCTGTGTCATTAGGCGATGAATTAATTCAAACTTCCCGGATATATTTTTATTAATACCGCCCTTAACTTTGTCAGCGGAGTTTTAAACATCGGTAGTTTTTTCACTTTAAAAATTGCCAAATTAAAAATATTTTCAGGGCAAATGATTTCTTAATTAAGATCAGTAACGAGGTGTTAAAGCACACAAAAGAAAAAAAAAATCCGAGAATTAGTAAAAGTTCCTGGTTTCTTAGAAACATTTAAACAATCGGACATTTACAATAAAGATTAGAAACTGGTTTTTAAAAGCTCTCTTTAGCTATTTTTATAAGCTTTTCAAACAATTTAAGAACTTTATGGACAAAAATCTAAAAAAAATAAAAATTATGGAATATCTGTTGTATAATTTGGGAATTTCAAAATCCGATATATCTTAATCGGAAATATGTTTAACTTGAAAATCATTAGAAAGCAGAACTGCAGAATTTAGTAATAAGAATTGCGACTCGGAAAAGCATTCAAATACTTTCATTTATTTCAGTTTTGTCTCTCTTAAAGCTCTTTGTTTTTGGTACATAAGCTTTTGTCTATCCCTACAAAATTATCATACAATTTTCTAGTGACCTGAATTACTTAGTTTTCACTATTTAAGCAAAATTTACTTTAAGTTCGAAAAGGATCTTTGGAAAATCGAGTAAAGTAAAGCAATAGAAGACATAAAAAATATTATACCTTATATTCTCTTAATTATGCTTTTACTCAATACTGCTTTACATTTTGTTCTATGAGATCTTCTAGATTTTAATATCATATAGTACAACAACACCTGCAACTCCTTATTAATAAAAATAATTAGCTTAATTTATTATTTAGTTTAAATAAAAAAGACAATCGTTAAACCAAAAATTTTTAAAAAAAAATACTAAAAACAATAAAATAAAAGAAAAATTGTTATAAACTCCTTTTGTATTTTAAATTATTTTTTAAATCTAAAATTAGTTTTAATTGAAAAAAAAAATTTAATTCAAAGAAAAAAATTTTGTTTAAAAAAAATTGTTTATTCTAAATAATTTAAAATTATTAAATTTGTTAAAATAAAAGAAAAAAACTAAAAAGAGAAATTTTTAAAACCAAAAAATAATTGTTAATTTTTATTGTGATAATAAAATTATTTAAAAACTTAGCTTAAATATATTATTATTATTATTATTTAGCAAAGAAACTATAAGTTTAAAAAATTAAAAACGGTTTCATTATATTTAAGCAAAATATATTATGATTTATAAGCAAGCTAAAAGTAAACAACAGCACAGTGTAATGTAACCTAAAAAAATTTTATATTTAAAAATTTATATTATTTATATTTTTCAATTTTATATATTTAATATTAAAAAAATATATTTAATATTTCAAAAAATATTATTAAATATAAAAAATCTACGAATCCATATAAAAAATGGGTGAAAAATTTTTCAAACGATTTTAATATCAAGTTAAAATTTTCGAAACCAGCGAAATCTGGAAAAAAAACTAAATACAGCTTTTCACATGAGACAACGAAATCGTTTTAATTATTTTAATAAAACTTTAAACGGAAAACTACAAGTTCAAACATTTTAAATAGATTTCGTTATTTTCTTCCAAGCCTTAAACAGTGTAGTTCAACAATTAATATTATTTTGTTATTTCGAAAACAGCAGCAAAATAAATATATAAAAATTATTGAAAGTTGGCATAATTGAGAATTATTTATAGTTTTCAATATGTATGTGCCACAAGAATTCAGATTTCAAAATTGTTTATTCTATTTCGAACTTTTAATGTATGTAAAGAAGCATTAAAATATAACAGCTTTTTAATATTATATTTAACAGTTTCAAAATCCATTCTTTAATATGAAAAAAACTTTTCTTTTTTAAGTACGAATTCTGCTAACAGGCGTGAACCGTATATGAAAACTGCAAATAAATGTTTAAAACCTAAAAAAATTAATATTTAAATTTGTTGAAAATGTTTAATAAGAAGTATAATGGAATTTAAGTTCGAATTTTCGAAATTAATTTTTTTTTCCAAAAAAATGAAAATTACAGAAGAGTAAATTATTCAATAGTTTTCAAATTCAAATCCAAACTCTTTTACGAAAAAAACTTTTAAGTTTCATAAGTTCGAATTCTGCTAATAGGCATGAACAGCATACAACAACTACAAATAATTATATAAAACCTAAAAAAATAAAGTAATAGTTACATTGATCACATTTTTAAAGAAAAGTATATTCCCACTTAAGTTCGAATTTTCGAAATTAGTTTTTTTTCCAAAAAAAAAATATGAAAATGTGACAGTGAGAGGTAAATTATTTAACAATTTTGAAATCCAAATCCAAACTCTTATACAAATTAAAAAAAAACTTTTAAAATTTATAATTACAAATTCTCCAAATAGGCATTAACCGAATACAAAAGCT
This sequence comes from Trichopoda pennipes, assembly GCA_030448955.1. NCBI lineage: Eukaryota > Metazoa > Arthropoda > Insecta > Diptera > Tachinidae > Trichopoda > Trichopoda pennipes. The sequence goes on along the minus strand of JASKUP010000056.1, from coordinate 9,341,677 downwards.
GCAAATAGATATTTAAAACCGAAAAAAATAAAGTAACATTACAGTTTTATCAAATTTTTAAAGAAAAGCATATTCGAAATTAAGTTTGAATTTTCGAAATTAATAAAATACGATAATATAACAGTTCTTTAAAATTATAGAAGAAAAAGTTATTTAACAATTTTGAAACCCAATTCCAATCTCCTTTCCAAAAAAAATTTTTAAATTTATAAATTCAACTACTCCAAATAGGCGTTAACCGCATACAATAGCTACAAATAAATGTTTAAACTTTAAAAATATAAGGTAATATTTAAATTTGATAAAATTGTTAACGAAAAGTATATTCGAAATTAAGTCCGAATTTTTAAAATTAATTTTTTTCCAAAAAACTATGAAAATATAAAAGTTCTTTAAAATTATAGAAGAATAAATTATTTAGCATTTTTGGAATCCAAATCCAAACTCATACAAAAAAAAAACTCTTAATGTTTTATAAGTTCAAATTCTCCAAATAGGCGTTAAACGCGTTCAAAAGCTGCAAATAAATGTTTGAAATCTAAAAAAATAAAGTAAAACATAAATTTGATCAAATCTTTAAAGAAAATTATTTTCGAAATTAAGTCCGAATTTTCGAAATTAGTTGTTTTTCCAAAAAAAATTATATTTTTTATAGCAGTTCTTTAAAATTATAGAGGAATAAATTATTTAAGAGTTTTGAAGCCCAAATCCAAACCATTATACAAAAAAAAACTTTAAAACTTTATAAATTTAAATTCTCCAAAAAGGAGTGAACAGCCTACAAAAACTACAAACAAATGTTTAAAACCTAAAAAATTAAGGTAATATTTAAATTTGATAAAATTTTTAAAATATAGTATATTCAAAACTAAGTTCGAATTTTCGAAATTAGTTTTTTATAAAAAAAAATATGAAAATATCACAAAAAAATTATGAAAATTTAAAAATATACAAAAATTAGGTCTTTGGAAACACTAGTGCAAAATAAAATTCGAGTTTTCAAAGTTCACTGATATGTTTATAAAAATATTTTTTTTTTAATTATTTTGCTTACACTGTGCACACTAATTTCGATATTTAAATCGCTATTCGCTTAAATTTTCTTCCATTAATTTATTTTAAATTTATAGATATTTTATTTAAATAACAAGCAATGAAAATATGGTATTAAATTTAAATTACTTGGATAATTAATTACAAAATAATCTTGCAAAGAGATAGTATTAAGTAAATTTTGTAAAAAAAAAATAATTATGTAAATAGATATTGTAAATTTAACAAAGCTATTATAGAGAGAAACATAACTAACAGGCTGCAACAAAATTTTTAAAAATATTGATACACTGGTTTTTAAAAAAAAAAGATTGTTAATTCAAGATATTCATTTATAAATTCGAAATTCCATAACTCTGCAGAGTTAAAAAATTGTATTTGAAAATTTGCCAAGAGATTATAAAATATATATTATTTTATTAAATATTTTATTTGTCACATATAATATTTTTAGTTATTTGAACTTTTTAATATTTTATTTTTATTAAATCTTAGATTTAAAAAAGTTTTATTTAATTTGAAATTAAGTTTGAATTTTTAAAATTTAAAACTTAAGTGAAATTAAAAATAAAAATATTACTAAATATACTTTAAATCTTAATTAAGTTGGTATTTCACATCTGAAAAGTTAAAGAACGTTACGATCGAACTTTGAAAATTCCTCTAAATTTTATTAAAACAAAAAGTGTTTTAATGAAAATCTTGCTTAGACAAAATAAATATACGATTTGATTATATCTTATGTAGATCAGCTAATTTTAGCTAATTTCAGAAAGAGATTTACTCAAATAGTTGGTAAATCTATTTCATTAATTAAATTGGCAGAAATAAATATATTTTTGTATTTTATAAAAACAATATCTAAAAATTATATAATTTTTGGAAATCATTTTTAATTTAAAATTTTTGTTATTCTATAAATAAACTTGAAAAAAATATTATTATTTTAGAAGAACATTTCTTATACCTTTTAAAAAATTTTCCTTACTGAAAAGTTAGCAAACATATAATTTTCAATATTCGAAGTTTTTAAAAAAAATTTAAAACTTCAATTTATCTTAGATCTTTTTTTAGTTGTAACAGAATTTTTTAATACTATTGAAATAAAATTTTTTGAAATTCGAAATAAAGTTCGAAATTCGAACTTAACAGAAAATATTGATTACAGATTGCCCTTAGTTCGAATTTCAAACCACATTTTAGCCCTTAGAATAAGTTTGCAGAATTTTAAAAGTGTTTACATATTTTATATAAAATAACACACTAAAATAAATTCGAACTTACATCGAACAATAAGTCTGTAAGTTAACTTTTTCATTTAATAAATACCTTTAATAATTTTTAAATTATAAATTAAAAAAATATTTAATTATTTAAAACATTCTGACTTGTTTATTAAACTTATTTTAAAGTTTATTTAACAATTTTAAAAATAAAAGTTTTTAAATTGTTTTAAAATTATTTAAAAATATAAAGCGAACACAATTTTTGTTCACAAAACAAGTTCAAAATAAAAATAATTGTAATTTAAATAAAACAATAATAGAATTCAAGTACGAATTTTTCGAAATAGAGGAAACAGCTCTTAACATTTTAAAAATCATTTTTAATAGCAGCGGTAAGATTTATTTCTTTAACTTAAATTTGCCTAATAAACACAAATTCTTGCAGAAAATATTAAAACAACAAAAATCATAAGCTTTTAAAAAAGCTTTAAATCTTGCAGCTTGTTAGCTTATGCATGGCTTAAAATAAAAAACAAAAACTTATTCAAAAGCATATTGGAAATAAAATAACAATTAATTTGCATTTAACTTAATAGAAAAAAATAAAAAAATACAAAATATTAAATTAAAAAATTAAAAAAAAAAAATAAAAAATTAAAAAAATTTTCACAAGAAAGCCTTAAACAATACTTACTGATAAACTTAATTGAATTAAAAATAAAAATAAAACTTAAAACAAAAAATTAGTGCAATTATTAAAACGAATTGTTTTGAATAAAACAAAAATAATAATAAAATTAAATAAAATAAAATAAAATTGTTAAACTAAACCAACAAAAACATAAATCACAAATATAGGAATTGTTAATAATTTAGAAAAGAAACACTCAAAAATTATAAAATAGTTATTGTATATACAAGCAAAAAATAATTAAACAGAAAGAAAAAAAATAAAACAAAACAAAACACACGCCTAAAAACTGCTTCAAAAGCCCTAAGGAAAATTTAAATAAAAGTTAACTGTCTTTTTAACTAAATAAAACCAAAAATAATAAAAAGCTTTTATATGCTAAAAATAAAATAATAAACAAATTTTTAATTGCACAAAAAAAAAACAAAAACAATAATTATACAACTGAAAAGCTATATGAAGGTGGACGTTAAACAGATGAAACCTCTTTATAATCTTTCTATGGAAAAATGCAATTTCGTTATTTAAACAAAAATATGATTTTTCTTATCCAAATGTTTCAAACGTTTCACGGTTAGAAATTATTAGCTCCTCACTAAACGCAAGATAAAGTATTAAATAATAGCCAAACCTTAGTCAGCACATAATGGGCTATCCGTCAAAAGCACAGCTTTAACGATTTGGAAAGCCAAGTTTCCCAGCGCTTTAGATAGTGAAAATTAGTTGTTTTTTTTTTCTGTTTTTATAACTACGATTTTATAGCGCTTAAAAAGTAATGACAATTTAGCTGTTTTCACATTAAATATAAGAAATATCGATACATGTTATAAATACTTGAAAATTATTTCAAAATTATAAAATTATCTCGGCCTTTTGGCCACCACAGTTGTTCTTAAATTGAAGAGCATTCTGGTTATTTAATTTAGAATTGTTAATCATATCAATTGTTGATGGTTTATCAGCATAAGTGACCAGTGACCAGTGACCCCTAAGAAACTTATCAGCTAATTTTGATTTCCATAAATGCCTACTTAGTCTAGTACTGTGCTAAATTCTTTAGGAAAGGGATAAATAAGAGATGGAACAGGTGGTGAAAGTAGAAGGATAGTTACGGAAATTAACTGTCGTATAAGACAGCACATCAATCAGTGACAATGCCTTCATCACTGAGCAGCCCCACCGACAGTCAATTTTTATTTTTGTAGTGAAAAAAAAAACCAAGGTCTTCATTAGGAATCGAACTCACAACCCCCATACTGACAAGCTAGTACACTACCTACTACCCTACAGAGGCAGGAAATGTTTATAATTTTTGTATTTTAAAATTATTTTACTTAATTATACATTTTTCTTAAGCTAAGTATGAGAAATTATACCTTTTAGATGGCGTCCATTATCCTGTTGGCTGTTAAGGGCTCTACTCATTACTATTTTGCATTAGCTTACTTAACGTTTCTCACTGCAATTAAGCCATTTCTGTGCGAATTCCTCCCGGGAGTACATGATAGTCTTTTGGGAGCCTACTATGCCATCTAGACTGGTGTCTTGCGGGGTAAAAGGGAGCCCAGGCCCCTCAAAGGCTAGTAGGAGTCACCTGGACAATCCACATATTTCCACGGGAATCAGTAGGCTCGCAGAGTTCACTATTTTTCTCTTTAGAAATTTAGCTGTTCTCTGGCTGCTTATTGAGGTTGGTTATCGAGGCCCTCGTGAGAGTTTGTGGGTCGAATCATTCACAATGAACACAATGAATGGTTCAGGTCCAGTGAGTATGAATGCCGTCGTATTCTTAATTATATTAAGCTTCATGCGTTCTGGACCAGCAGTTGGAAAGTCTCCAACTCTTTAGCAAGGAGTGAAGGCTGCGGCCTACTTCGGGCTTTCGAAATTGCTACTAGGAGTGACCGGAAAATGCACGGATTCGAAGGCCTTCTAGGGCGAGAATGGCGCTACATACCATTCACAGTGGTAATGGCCACCATCTGATTATGGCTCACTGCCGGTGCAGATGTAAACCTTATCACACATTTCTGTGCAAATATACTACTTTAGCTCCTGAATATTTTTGTGGCTTATTGACGTAAACTCGTTTCTTCAAGAAACCCCACAAAAAATTATCTGGAGCCGTCAAATCTGGAAAACGAAATAGCCACGCGAAATCTAAATTTTTTGTAATTATTCGGTCTCTCGAAAAGTTCTCGCAGAATTATCATTGTAGCTCTTGCCGTGTGAGATGTAGTTCCATCTTGTGATTATTGAGATCTACTGGACGTAAAAAAAATTTTCCCACATGGTCCGTTTTACCGCCTCAGAGATGGTTACTGGCTCATTAAGTTCATTTTTGAAGAAATATGGACCAATCACTTTATCAATCATGATTCCACATCAAATAGTGCATCTAACAGGGTGTAATTGTCGCTGATGCAGTGCATTCGGATTCTCTGTACCCCAAATTCGGCAGTTATGCTTATTCACATATCCATTTAAATGAAAATGTGCTTCATTTTCTATCGCTGTCAAAACCAATCTATTGGCATATCGTAACGGTTATGGTGCATTCCTCGGCAGTAATTCTAGGGCCAATTGAATTTTAAATGGAAACATCTTCAGATCAACTTTTAGAATACGTTGTAGTGATGTTCTGGAGATGTTCAATTGAATAGCTCGTCGATGATTAGACACAGTTGGATCCGTGTGAACACATTCTCGTACAGCTTCTATAGCTTGCTCATTGCGAACAGGACGAACAACATTTCTTTGTAGTTCATTACCCACTGAACCCAAATTCTCTAAACGGGCCATTATGCTTCTTATCATGTCTACACTGGGAGTCTCTGCAGTATTAAAATGCTGACGGTATTATCTTTGCGTTGTAATAATTGATCGTCCGGAACAATAATAAAATTAAACAATTTTTAGACGTTCTTCCACTGAGTACGACGACATTATAAAATTTTATAAAATTCCGTATCATCTGCAAAAAATAAAAAAAAAATTAAAAAATACAAAAATTATGAGCATTTCATATCAATCAGTCCAAGTTGGCCCACTCTCTAGATATGCTGACACGTAATGTTATTCCTCTAAAATCACATATCGTCCGGCTATCGTCCATATTTTCAAACACAACATCATTGGCCATGAAGCGGCATCGATTTCCATTCAATATTTTTCTGAAAAAGATAAAATGCCATGATGTCACCAGTCTGTAAAGCCCACCAAATACACCAATAACTCGCTTTGCGTTGTTTAATTTTGCCTTTTTTCGAAGTTGCTTCACCGTGCATGTTTAGATTTTCGAAGCTGCGTTGTTTTGAGTTATTTGGGAAACGTCTACCTAACAAAACTTTTGTTATCTAAAAAAGAAAAATCAGCATTTTGACTTAAAGCTTACAAGGTTAGACTGACTCTTCTTCTTGGTCGTAATGCAAATGCTGGTTTGAAACCATTTTGAAATTTATAAGTCAGAAAATCCAAGAACTTTAAAAGAATCTTATCTATTGGAGAGCAGTTGAGAGAGCTGGGTTTCAACTTGTGGTATTCCACAAAATAAAAGCTTATTACAACAAGAAAAACTTAAACTGCAGGGCCTTTGTCTTAGGCCTGACAAATCATCAACATAAACTGGGTATGTTGATGAGTTGTCAGAAAACGTGAAATATGTATTTGTGCCGCCTATTACGAACCGGGGATAATAAGTTCGACTTTTAAAAGTTATTTCTTTCGACGAACATTCAAACTTTTTTTAAGTGAGACTGATGAATAACCCAAGTCACTATGCTAAAGTTTTGGAAAACTGCAACATTACGAAAGCCATAGAAATTATTTCTAATCGTAGAAGCAGGCTCAACTATTTTACATGAATGGTGCTTGGCGCTTGGAATCTAATTTTGAAGGTATTCGTGATAAGGTTTACATCAGTACCTAGCTGTGTAAGCCATAACCAAACCAAACCACTAAGGTGATACGTAGCATCCATCACCCTAGCCCTAGGAAGCTGTCGGATATCTCTATCCTCTAATCACTCCTAGTTGCAACTTCGAAAGCTTAGAGCAAGCCGCCTCCCCGACTCCTTGCTGAAGAGTTGGAGACTACCCAACTACTGGTTCAGAACACATGACAAGCATGCTCACCGAATCCGGATCATTCATCCTGTGTTTTTGGTCAAAAGTGAGATGATCCTGGCCCTTTAATCAGCATATGAGGGCCTGCGAAACCAAAATCACCACGATGCTTCCGAAGGGCCAACCTCAATAATCAGTCAGAGAACAGCTAAACAGCTGAACTCTGAAACTTACTGATTCCCTTGGAAATAATGTAGAGTTGCCATGTTGGCTCCTGCTAACCTTTAGGGGATACTACTCCCTTTTACCGCCGGTGACACATGTCATGATGGTGAGATAGCAAAAACTTACCTGTGCAACTTGGGGAAAAAGGGAGCCCAGTCCCCTGAAGTCAACAGGGGTACAACTTTATTTCCACGGGAATCAGTGACCCGCAGAGTTCCGTTATTTGTCTCTTTAGACACTTAACTGTTCTCTGGCTGATTATTGAGGTTGGCCCTTTATAGGAGTATCGTGGTGGTTGTGGTTTCTTGGCCCTATATCAGTCTATGGTTCTAATAACATCTACCTGGTGAAATGCTCCCAGATCCAGTGAGAATGCTAGACATGTGTTCTGGACAGGAGTTGGAAAGTCTCCAACTCTTAAGCAAGAAGTGATGATTTGCAGCCCTGCTCTGGAATCATCGAAGTTGCAACTAGAAAGTTCTGTTGCATAGAATTATAGCTTCGGCTTCCTAGGACGTTTCAAATTATGCAGTGGTTTGGTCCATCATCTGATTAAGGCTTCATGGCCAGGCGCAGATGTAAATCTAATCACACAGTTGGCCCCGAGAGGAATTTTGAAGATATGGAGGAAACTGACATAAAAGAATTACTTACCTCGCACCACCAAGAATTCGCTATTGAAGAACTATTGCAACTGATATTCCAATTTCCAAATGAAGAAGATGACAGTGGCCGTTCAATAAAAATCTCCGAAGTACAAAGTTCTACATCCAAACAAATTTCCAAAGTGATGTGTTTGATTGTCGAAGCTACGAAGCGATCTTGACGATGGAAGAAATTTTAAAAAGTCCGCTGAAAAGTGTACGTTGAAAATAAAGCTCTTCACCGCTGAACCAAATTTTTTGTAAAATAAAGGAACAAAGAAAGCGGCAGCAGCCACCATGAACTCTTGTTATTTTCAACAATTTTCTTTTTTGGATAAGTAGTATTTTCATAATCCTAGAACCTATTTTCGATCTTTCCATGATTTGCAATAGAAAAATCTTAATTCACTTTGCGTCGTCTCAATTTGGATCGTGTTTGATTAGAACGTAACCCAGACGCAAAGTGATGTATTGGTGTAGTTAATGGAGTTTATAAGGTCTGTTTAAGATTTGTCATACTTTATATGGGGTAATTTTGTTTATTGACAATCGCGTTAAGGCGAAAATGAGCTTCATCATATAACAAATTGAGGACACATTTTAAAGTAAATCTGGATAATTTGTTGTTCAAGCTTCACTTTATTAAAAATTATTTACCAATGCATAATGATAAATATAACAGTTGACTGTTACTACTTTGACATGTTTTATCATGCTTGACTATCAAATGCAACACTGTTGCATTTAATATCAAATAAAATACTATTTTATCTTATCGTTAACAGCTGTTTTTAATATGTCTGAGCTTTTCGTTCAAATGCCAGAAAATGTACTTTTCAAATGTCAAAAATATCTGGAAACTTTTCGCGAGTTGTCGGGGGTCTGTAACCTTAATAACTGGGTTTTTATTATTTTAGAATACGTTAAATTTTTGTAGCATCCATGGTCCTTATCCCATATAAACATTCCTTTTCGCCACTATCAGCATTTCTATTTTTTTAGGCTGTTTGAAATCCGGGTACGAAAATAACTAAGAGGAAACATTTTTAGGAAATAAAATAACAATAACAACAGCAAAGAAGAAATAGAAACAATGCTTAATGAAATGCTAATGCTTCTTAGCGAACTGTACAATGCAGAGAAGAGCGAAATGTCAATTGTTTCGTTTGCACACTACTACTCTCTTCCCATGAACGTTTGCCAAAGTTAGAGAATTGTACATGGTAAAATTTTTCAAATAGTAGTTTTGGGAGCCCCTTTTTGTAAGCCCCTTCCACACACATTATTCGTCGACTTTAATGACTTTTCACTATTGATACTTTCATATTTGAGCAATAGCTAAATTTTATTTTAAATATTCATCGCTAGTTTTGAAAGAACAACGCAGAAGAAGAAGGAGATCTCAACGTCAACAAGTCTCCTGGGCCGTATGAGATTCCTTCAGCACTGCGCCTAAAACAGTCCTTTTCGAATTTCTAAAGTGTTGGATGGTTGCTATTGTAACGCCATACTTCAAAAAGGGTGAGGTTAACAACAGAAAATTACCGCCCAATTGGAATTTTTGCTGCACTGTCTAAAGTGATGGAAAGTATGATTAGTTTACATCTTGCGAGGTACCTGCAGTCCAACAGCTTATCGACAGTATGGTTTTCGTAGGGTGCTGTCTACTGGTGACTTGCTGGCTCTCCTGTTGGATTAATACATCATTTTGCAGAAAGTAAGGTGGTGACTCTAAATATTCCCAAGGCGTTTGATAGAATGTGGTGTGATGATGAACTCCTGGCAAAACTTGTTGCTTTTGGTGTTGGCGTTAATTTCCTTAAATTTATATCGAATTTTTTTAAGAATCGTACTGTATAAGTTGTTATAGATGGGATTTCATCAGACAAGTGCAAGATAAACTCAGGGGTACTGTGTGATTCGATTTACATCCGCGCCTGGCCATGAAGCATTAATCAGATGGCGGACCAAACCACTGCATAATTTGGAACGTCATGCTCGTCCTAGGAAGCCGAAGCTATAATTCTATGCAACAGAAATAACTATTTGCAACTTCGATGATTCCAGAGCAGGGCTGCAAATCATCACTCCTTGCTTAAGAGTTGGAGACTTTCCAACTCCTGTCCAGAACACATGTCTAGCATGCTCACTGGACTGGATCATTTACCTAGCGTGTCATGAACAGCGAAATGATCCTAGCCACAATATTAAACAATAGACCTGATTTTGGGCTGCGAAACCACAACCACCACGATACTCCCAAAAGGGCCAACCTCAATAATCAGCCAGAGAACGGTTAAATGTCTAAAGAGACAAATAACGGAACTCTGCGAGCTTACTGATTCCCGTGGAAATAGTGTGGAATTTCCAGTTGTACCCCTGCTGACTTCAGGGGACTGTGCTCCCTTTTTCCCCGGTTGCACAGGTCTAAGTTGTTGCTTTCTTCAAAGACCATATATATGTGCCCCCGGAGGGTACTCAGGGGTACTGCAAGGCTCCGTTCTTTCTTCTAACCTATTTCCTATTTTTCTAAGTGAACTGCTTTGTCAAACTTTCAACTCTATATATTTTTTCGCAGATGACATTACCACATGCCAATCGTATAATAGACTGAACCAGTTAGAGGTGGGTTCCAAAAAAACAGAACATAAATAATACGCTCAATCGCAATCTCCCAAAAATTTCCGAATGGGGTCGTGTGAATAGAGTCGATTTTAAGGCCCGTAAGAATTAATATTGAATGCTTACGCATAGATCTGTGTTCGGAAATGATGCTGCATCTATAATTATAACGGTGATATAAGTTTTAATAAATCGGAAGCTCTTGACATTCTTGGCATGAAAATTCAGTGTGATATTCGATAGACTAAGCGCAATTTTCAGATTTCTAAAAAAGCTTTAAAGTACCGCGGTTTTCTCAAACGGTTTAAGAGATACTTCACACTATTCGTTCTTCGTACTATTTATATCGGTCCAAAAAAGGAATAAAACTCCCATGTATGAGCCGGCGTCCCAAAACCTATTTTGCATTTGCTCGACTGCATACAAAAGAAAGCCAAGAGATTCATTGGGGATAGTAGGGTGTCCAACTCTATTGATTCTCTACAGCATCGACACAATGTCGATTGTATTTCACTGTTTTATCGTTACAACAATGGTTAGTGCTCTAGAGAAATTAGAAAACTTGTTCCCGTTTCTTGCACGTTTTTGCGTTTAACTCGATTTTCGTTGAGACCGCATCCACCTGTGATTGATTGGCCAGTGAATTGGACTACTCATTACAGGAAAATTCATTTTTAGCAGAACGATTCGTATGTGGAAGTTTATTACTTCCTCCAGAGGTCTTTCCTGTCACTTTCAATGTACAAAAATTCATATCGAATGTTCACAAGAACTACTCCTTCTTTCCTCCTTCCCATAACCTAATTTCCTAGTTCTGCTGGTACACTGAGTCATCCCCGAAGTACTTGTGCTTCTTTATTTCTAACACCGCAATTACTACGATAAGCGAAAAAAGAAGGGCAAACGCATTAAATTGAATGTAAAATAGCAAGAACTAGCACTTTACCACTTTATCACGTTCTATTTGTGCAGCTACTGTAATATCTGTTTTTAGAGGGCACATGTGAGTTGTTATTTGTTTTTCTTCGGTGTAAACAGTCGGTGCTGGCTGTGACCGGGTAGCGTTTTCAAAGTGATAACATCCTTGTTAAGCCATGGTCTGGACTGTTTTGGTGAGTCGGTGTTGGCTTGAGTATAGGTCGTCTGTACTCATTTAGGTCCCCCCAGGGGCACATTTATAGAATACTTGACTATCTAGACCTGTGCAACTGGGGGAAAAAGGGAGCCCAGTCCCCTGAAGTCAGACAGGGAGACAACTGGAAACTCCACTTTATTTCCACGGGGATCAGTGACCCGCAGAGTTCATTATTTGTCTCTTTAGACATTTAATAGTTCTCTGGCTGATCATTGAGGTTGGCCCCTATATGGGAGCATCGTGGTGGTTGTGGTTTCGCGGCCCCATAACAGTATAATGGTTATTATGGTGGCCAGGATCATCTCACTGATAATGACACGCAAAGTAAATGATCCAGTCCAGTGAGCATGCTTGACATGTGTTCTGGACAGGAGTTGGAAAGTCTCCAACTCTTCAGCAAGGATTGATGATTTGCAGCCCTGCTTTGGAATTATCGAAGTTGCAACTAGGTGGTTTTGTTGCATAGAATTATGGCTTCGGCTATCTAGGACGCATGTATGACGTTCCAAATTGTCCACCATCTGATTAAGACTACATAGTCAGGCGCGGATGTATAACAAATCACACTCTGTACTCATTTAGGTTTCCCCCAGGGGCACATTTATCGGTCTTTATAGAATACTTGACTATCTAGACCTGTGCTGCTGGGGGTATAAGGGAGCCCAGTCTCCTGAAGGCAGCAGGCGTCAACTGGAAAGCTCCACGTTATTTCCACGGGAATCAGTAAGCCCCAGAGTTTCCGCTAATTATCTCTTTAGACTTTAAGCTCTTTCTCTGACTGATTATTGAGGTTGTCCCTTTGGGAGTATCGTGGTGGCTGCGTGTTTCGAGGCCTTCGTTTGAGTTTTTGGGTCGGATCATTCACAATGAACACAATGAACGGTCCAAGTTCAGTGAGTATGAATGCCGCCGTGTTCTTCATTATATTAAACTTCATGCATTCTGGACCAGGAGTTGGATAGTCTTCAACTCCTCAGCAAGGAGTGAAGGCTGCGACCTACTCCGGGCTTTTGAAGTTGCAGCTGGGAGTGACCGGAGGATATACGTATCCAAAAGCCTGCTAGGGCAAGGATGGCGCTACATACTATCCACAGTGGTAATGATCCACCATCTGATTAGGGCCCACGGCCAGGTGCAGATGTAAATCTTATCACGTCATGTACTCATTTAGGTAGAGTGCCCTTTATGCGGGGCTTATCTAATATTTCCGTCTTTGATTATTATCCGGGTAAATGTATTCGTCTGAGAGTTTTTTTCGTTGGTTAGAGTAATTTAGTGATGTTAAAATTGCGTCTAAGGTCATGTTTAGTAGTTCATTTTTAATGTCGCTGCTAAAAGTTTTTTTTTTTTTTTGTAAATTTTCATGCTTCTCTAGAAGGTCAAGTCTTTGTTCTTTTTTCTTAGATGTAGTAATGTCATACAGTTCAGTATCATCTTTGGTGTGTGTCCATGAGTGTCAAGGTGTAATGCAAAGTTGGAGTCTTCTCTTTTTCGTTTGTATGAAGTTGGACAGGTACAGTCCAGAGCACGGCTTGACAGTCACAACGAACAAACAGCCAGCCATGACAGTTTACATTGAGGAAAATGAGAATAATATTTCACTAACTGAACACATGTGAGTCACTGGTGAGACTTTGTTAAAGCTGCTATGCAATTCTCGTTTACAAGCATCTTTAGGCGAGTGCTTAGCTTTCTCTCCAATATTTTAATGAACATCAGAAGGAACTGAAAATTACAATTCTAAGATTGTTGCATGATTCACATTATCCCTGTGTACCAAATAACGGCATAAATAAGACAGCAAACAATAAAATTAATGATAATTGAGGCAAAAACCCTTTAAGAAACCAGAAGAAGTATTTTTTTCATAAACGGATTTAAAACAGGTATTTCATTATTTTAACGTGCACCTTTCAACTGACTACACCAACAACAAAAAAGCCCTCCTTTCCTTAAAAAAAAAAACAAACAGAATAGCGAATGATAAAAAAGAACCAAAATTCATTTGAAACAATAACTAAATAAAAACAACAAAACGTTTAACAAATATTTTACACCAATAAAAGCCATGATTTTACGAAAAAAAGCTTTTTCTTCTTTTTTATAAAAAAACAAAAATAAAAAAGCCAAACTCACATTACTGATGGCCAAATTAAAAAAAAAATACAAATTCTAACAATTTTATTCATGACAATGTAACTTTGAAATTGAATAATTACATACACTTGCATGCACACATACTCATACATAAATACAAATATTTGTAAGCTTTCTAATTAAAGAAAACGCTTTTTACAATTTATGTGCATAAAACCATTCATACATTAAGATAACCGACAAAAGTTATATGCAAAAATAGCAAAACTAAACAAAAAGAAAAATAAAATAAAATCAAATCAAATAAATTAAATTTGTAAATTATTTATTAAAAACACTCTCTTAATAATTTATCAATCAAATGAGAGTTATTTGAAAAGAAAAAAAAGCTACAAATATATATATATATATATGAATGAAAACTGTTTTCTAAATACTTAAAGAAAAATGTTTCCCTGTTTTTTTTTCAATCAAAAGAAATTCGAAGGTAAAGTAATTAATCTATCTTAAATTGAACCTTTAATTGGGTGTTCCAAATGCTTAGAAAGTATTTCGTAATACTAAATTATTTAAAATTTGATATCATTTGAAAGCCTTTCAAATAGCATCATTTTGAAGTTGAAATAGTCTTAAGAATCTTACTTGGAATTACTCTGCCCCAGGGAACCAACTGCTTAAATTCGCGCTTAAATTAGCGCTATGGTATTAGTTATGCTAACCTTGATGACACTGGACGTTAAACGCTTGTTTGTATAAACATGAGACTTTAATTTTAATCAAATTGGACATATCGGGTTTTTCAACAAGAAGTTTGTTTTGCAGTTGTGGGAACACCAACAATACGATTGTTTTGGCATTTAGTTTTTGGACGTATTCGTTGCAGATGTATTGGCGATTGTTACATTTCGTAATAAGATTTACATCTGCACGTGGTCGTAAGCCTTAATCAGATGGTGGTCATACCACTGGGAATAAAAAGCAACGTCATTCACGCCCTAGTAAGCCGAGGACTAGTTCTAGCAACAGATCTTTCCTTGCAATTTCAGTGGTTCCAAAGCGGGGTTGCAAACCACTACTCCTTGTTGAAGAGCTGGATACTATCCAACTCCCGGTCCATAACATATGAGTAGCATGATCAATGGATCCTAATCATTAACCCGTTGGTGTGATTAAAGGCAAGATGATCCTGGCCACCATAATAAGTTCATGCTTGGGGCCGCAAAACCACAACCACCACGATACTCCCGAAGGACCAACCTCAATAATCAGTCAGAGAACAGCTAAAAGTCTAAAGAGACAATTAGCGGAAACTCTGGGGCTTACTGATTCCCGTGAAAATAACGTGGAGTTTCCAGTTGACTCCCTGCTTACCTTCAGAGGACTGGGCTCCCTTATAGCCCCAGCAGCATAGGTCTAGATAGTCAAGTATTCTATAAAGACCGATAAATGTACCTCCGGGGGGTGGCGATTGTTACAATGAATTTAATTTCTCACGAAAATCGAAGTTACATTTCGTAAAATTCATGATATTTTCCGCTAAATAAGAATTTGGTAGTTTAATTTAAGTCGACAGACTCGACAGAAAGAAAATGACCGCGTCGTTCGACTGAAAACATTGCAGTCGTTAAACAGATCGGTCGTTGAAAAAGATCCAATTCCTTGACGTTCTCAACAATTGGGATTTCCAAAACATGGCGAATTTTGCGTAAAAATTTGACTTTGAAGCTATACAAGGTTCAACTGGTATAGGAATTGAAACCAACTGATCATTCACATTGCCGTAAATTCGCTCAATTTATTCAGGAATAACCGGCTGTTTAAATTGTTTTGAAAAAATAATTTTTCAAACGAAGCCCATTTTTACTAGTCAGGGTACGGCAACAAGTAAAATTGCCGCATTTGGGTTTCTGAAAATCCGAGAGTGATTATTGATTATTGCTTGCTCAAGGTGTCACGGTTCTTTTTCGAAGATCATGCTGGAAATGCGGTAACGGTTAATGAAACGTGCTATCGTGAGATGCTAACAACTCAATTTTGACCTATTATTGACAACGTAGATATCACTGAATGTGGTTGCAACAGAACGGTGCCACATGTCACACTCCCAATGAAACGATCAATTTATTGCAAACCAAATTTCCCAATCGCATAATGTCACGACAATCAGCAGTTAAGTGGCCAGCCATATCGTGTGATTTAACATCACTGGATTAATTTTTGGGGGGCTGTATTACGG
This sequence comes from Trichopoda pennipes, assembly GCA_030448955.1. NCBI lineage: Eukaryota > Metazoa > Arthropoda > Insecta > Diptera > Tachinidae > Trichopoda > Trichopoda pennipes. The sequence goes on along the minus strand of JASKUP010000056.1, from coordinate 9,325,684 downwards.
ACAGAGTCCATACGGAGCAAGTCGCATCGATTTCAGCCTTAAAACTCAAAATCCCTGATGTAATTAATGAAATGATTTAAAACTTTGGTGAAAGAATCGACATCTGTCAGCGTGGTCGTGGTGGAAATTTGCCGAAAATAAGTTTTCATTCATAATTGTCGAACATTTTTGTTTGTTTTATTATGTTTAAAAAAACATTCTGCTTGTTGAAGAACCCTTTACAAATTGTTTGTTGCTTCGTTTACTAGATATGGAGTACCTTTTGTCATCCCGACTGGTACCTTCTATTTCGTTCTATTTGAACCCAAAGAAATTGTAGCTTATTATGTGAGACTTTTCGACACTAATTCAAAAACAGTAGAGTGATAGCAGTAGATTAGAAACAGGCTAATCAATATACAGTCTTTAATCCAGTTATATAATAGACTGAGGCCTAAGCAACGCTTTCAAATTGTATGCAGAGTTTTTGCAAAACCATGCTTCTGCTCAAAACAGATATCGCGCACTATGTCAATGTTACGGTCACCGTAATCATTCAACAGAACAATTATTTCGATTAACTACGGAGCGTTTTCTCAACACGTTTACTCTAGATCAGTGATCAATGAACTTTTTGGGTGGCGGGTCAATAAATTAAAAAAATCTTGCGGCGGGCCATTAAATTAAAAAAAAAAAACATAGAGGACCATTCATTAAAAAATTATGGGGTTGCTGTTCAATTAAAAGTTCGGTTTAAGATATTTATTTATTAGTTATATTACGTAATATTTTAAAACATCAAAATTTTATAAGATACGGTTTGTTATGATTTTAAGATTTTCCAGATGTATGGGAAGCATGGATCTGTTTCTGACTTGACATAATTTCCTCAAAATCTGGTTCCAGCTGGGAGGATGCGACTTTTAATAAATTAAATAGACTCTCGTCTGACAATCGGTTCTTATTGAATTTTTTCTGCATTTCATTACTGAAAAGGCCTGTTCGCATAAATATGAGGAAGCAAACATTGCCATAATTTTCTGCGCATGATTAATTAGCTTTGGAAATTCATCTTTTGTTAAGAATTTATAGAAATTAAGCTTATCTTTATTTAAAAATAGCTGCTTTAAATTATTATTACACTGCAATTCTATAATTTCCAATTGTAGATCAGATGGAACATTCTCAGGATTAACATTAAGAGGCATTGAAAAAATATCTAAACATGGTTGGATTTTTTTAAAGTCAGCAAATCTGGACTCAAATTCTGAATACAGTTTTAATAAAAATTGTGGAAAGACTTTGAACTTCTCTTCACTCACAGGCCTTAAAGATTTAAATCTTGGAAAATGAGTCAAGTTATTTTTTCCCAAACATTTAGAAAATAAAGGGTGTTTTTTTAAGCCCGATAGAACTTGAATTTTGGGCCACTTTTTCGAGCTCTGCTGGGCGTATAGACAATGCTGTCCTCCAAGGCGTCAATTGTTGCTGGTTTATCATAGCATAAACCAGTGACTTCACGTAGCCCCACAAGAAATAGTCGAGTGGTGTCAAATCGCACGACCTTGGAGGCCAATTGACAGGTCCATTTCTCGAAATCAACTTATCGCCAAATTTTGATTTCAATTAGTCGATGGTTGCGTTCGCTGTATGGCACGTAGCGCCATCCTGTTGAAACCACATCTCGTCCGGATCAATGTCATCCATATTTTCAAACAAAAAATCATTGATCATGGTGCGGTAACGATCTCCATTGACCGTAACGCGACCTCCGGCCTCATTTTTGACGAAATAAGGTCCGATGATGCCACCAGCGTGAAAACCGCACCATACGGTGCATTTTTCTGGATGTAATGGAGTCTGTAGGGTCTGTTGTGGATTGGTCTCACTCCATATGCGGCAATTTTGATTATTAACAAACCCGTTAAGCCAAAAATGCACCTCATCGCTGAACACAATTTTGCGATAAAACAACGGGTCAGTTGCCAACTGCTCTAGAGCCCAATCAGCGAAAGAACGACGCATATAATGGTCTCGTGGCTTCAATTCCTGCACCAGCTGGATCTTATACGGGTGTAGGCCGAGATCTTTGCGCAAAATTTTCCACGTAGTAGATGGACAGAGCCCCAATTCCTGCGACCGACGACGAATTGATAAATTTGGATCCTCTTCCACACTTTCGTTTACAGCGGCGATATTCTCTTCAGTACGCACATTCCTTCGACGTGTTGGTGTTATTGCATCCTCTAGAGAGTATGTGGTACGAAATCTATCGACAGTTCGACGAATGGCTTGTTCAGATGCACGATTATGTACGCCATAAAAATGTCGAAGTCGTCTATAAGTTGCGCGAATCGACGACTGATTTTCAAAGTAAATTTGAATAATTTCGTAGCGTTGTTCAAGCGAGAGTCTATTCATGATAATTTGTCAGAGTATACTGAAACAAATAAAAAAAATGTTTCATCAAAATTTCATTTTTTGTGTTACTTTTTACAATTTAAAGTTCTATCGGGCTTAAAAAAACACCTTTTATAAACAATTGAGTTTTAAAAGACCTCAAACTGCCCCAAGTTTCATCTATAAATTGACTTCTTCTCTGTAACTTCTTGTTCATTTTATTATAATGCTCGAGTAAATCCGTGAAGAAAGCAAACTCGATGCACCAATTCTTATCCTCCAATATTTCCCACTCATCCCAAATTTCAGTTTTGGTTTTTAGAAAAACTTTAATTTCTTCGAGAATGACTACAAACTCTCGAGAAGGCATGCCCACAACTCAGCCACCTGAACTTTGTGTAATAAAGTACATCTGACAATTCTGCATCAACTTCCGATAAAAACTCTTGAAATTGTCGATGTAACAAACCACGGGCTCGAATGGTATTAATTAGTTTTAAAATAATAAATATTAAGTACGTGGTTAATATCCAAGACAGCTTTGCAAAGAACATCTTGGTGGATTATACAATGTAAAAAATTGTTACGCTCTTACAATTCTGACTTTTATAAACTCCTGCAAGCCCCGTATTTTTCCCACCATGTTAGGTGGTCCATCAGTTGTTAAATTAATAATTTGGAAATTGGGGCATTAAGAGATTCCACCCCCTCTCTAAATTCATCATAAATTATTTTTCCTGTCGTCTTTCCTTTCAAAGATCTCAAACAAGCAAGTTCTTCGGTTATTACAAAGTTTTCATCGACTCCTCTGATAAAAATTAGAAGTTGGGCTGTTTCACTCCTGTCAACACTCTCGTCCATAGTGACTGAAAAATACTTAAACTTTTTAAGACGTCCATCGAGTTGATTGGTTAAATTAGAAGAAATCGCTTTAATTCTTTTTGTGACCATTCTACGTGACAGCCCTGTAGATTCGAAATCTTTTATCTTTTCTGGGCATAATACTTTTCCAATACTAATTACCGCATCCTTAATAAATTCTCCTTCAGAAAAACGGTTTGTTACTTTTTGGTATTTTATAGGCAACAATGTGACCAGCTAACATGGAGGATCGCTGGACACTTCTTTGATTTTTAAAAAATATTTGCTGACTAGATATTTTTCTTTTCAATTCCTCTGAATGAACTTTCTTGTCTTCATCTGTCATTTTACTTCGTCATAGTACTTCGACCCAAGAAGATGTTTTGAATTAAAGTGCCTGGCGAGATTATAATCTTTTAGTACAGCTACAGGGTTCTTGGCAGATAAGACAAATAGGTTATTGGTTATATTCCATAAAGAAGTACTTCCATGTCCACTCTTCTTGAAATACTCGACATTCCGAATCAATATTTTTCTCTTTCTATTTTCGATTGACATTTATGGGGGTATTTACAATAGACTTTATTATTTTAATTACACAAATAAAACTGTACGTTGGCAACTTTATAATTTTACTTTACAATTTATTCTTTACGTTACGAGATTTACACTTTTACTGATTGCTGGTTAATCCATCGCTGGCCCTTTTATATTTGTTGCGCATGTTGTCTCGAATATTCAAGAATCTTCTAGATCTCACATATAATAGTTGTTGTTATGTTATACGTTCAGTTTTCTATATTAGTTGTTAGTGTTTTATAATGTTTATGTTTCTTCTTGGAATATTGCATCAGAAAGTTGTTGTTGTCTTGTGTGTACAATATTTCTCAGAAAACTATGCAGTTTGCACACAATATAATATGAAAACATCGCATTTATTGCTAAAATTGTCAATTTATATTTTTTTTTTTTAAATTATGTAAATTTTTTTTTGGGCATAATTTTTTAATAGGTGACTGATTTTTTTTTTTTTTGAAAAACGCTCGACGGGACGGATTGAAACCTCTCGCGGGCCGGATGTGGCCCGCGGGCCGTAGTTCGCCCATCACTGCTCTAAATGATAGTACACATCAATAGCGTCGCCATACAGTGCGTAATGAAAGCCAGTGCTCTATTGCGTAGCACAGAAGAAGACTCGTATTAATCTTCCCACCATGGTGCACGGCAATTGCATATGTGTCCACTTTATAAAATATTTTGGAGAAAGCTCTTGGTTTGTGTGCTTATAAAATCCAATTGGTGTAGGAAGTGAAGCCACCGGATCGTCTAACAAGTTGCAGGATCGGTGAATTTTGTGTGAAGACGCGAATTTTGTTTAGCGATGAAGGTGACATTTGTTTAAATCGATACATTGATAAAGGAAACTGCGGTATTGGAGATAATAATCTTGAAGAGCATGTTTGGTATGCTTTTTCGATTGGTGGAATCTCTCGTCGAGATGTCATTAAAAATGATCGCGCTCAGAAAGTTACAGTGTTAATGGTGACCATTATAGGGCTATGATTACTGACCTTTTCGTTCATCAATTGAACAGCTATGATGTGCGAGAGGAGTAGCTTTAACATGGCGACAAAATGTGACACAGCTGGTGCTGCAAGTGATTTATTGAAGGAAACTAATAACACTTTTCGGACCCTTGAATGAGATAATAATTTTAAAGAGCAGTTGAAACACCGTTACATCGGGTTGGTGCCAGTTATCGGCTGGTGGAATTATTCGTCTGTACTTCTTTAAAAATGATCGCGTTCAGAAAGCTATAGTGTTAATAGTGAGCATTAAGGAGCTATAATTACTGACCTTTTTGTTACCCCCCTCCCCCCCCGGGGGCACATTTATGGTCTTTACGGTACGTAACAGCTGTCTAGATCTGTGCAACTGTGGGTATAAAGGGAGCCCAGTCCCCTGAAGACAGGCAGGTGATCAACTGGAAACTCCACTTTATTTCCACGGGGATCAGTGAGCCCCAGAGTTCATTATTTGTCTCTTTAGACTTATAATAGTTCTCTGGCTGATCATTGGTGTTGGCCCCTATATGGGAGTATCGTGGTGGTTGTGGTTTTGCGGCCCCATATCCAATGGTTTTCTATGGTGGCCAGGATCATTTCGCTGATAATGACACGCATGGTGAATGATCCGTCCAGTGAGCATGCTTGACATGTGTTCTGGACAGGAGTCAGAAAGTCTCCAACTCTTTAGCAAGGTGTGATAGTTTGCGGACCTGCCCTGGAATTATTCAAGTTGCAACTAGGTGGTATCTGTTGCTTAGAATTATGTCTTCGGCTATCTAGGTATAACGTTCCAAATTATACAAAGTGGTTTGTCCACCATCTGATTAAGACTATATAGTCAGGCGCAGATGTAAAACAAATCACACTCTAACCTTTTTGTTCATCAACAGAACAACTATAATGCGAGGGAGCTGTAGTTTCAACATGACGGCGAATTGTTATATAGCTGGACAGGCAAAGTTTGGTAACAACTTACTTTCACGTTTCGAACCTTTGAATTGGCCTGCAAAATCATGCGCTTTAACGAAGCTAAACTATTTTCTGCGGGGATGTGTGACGCCGCTAGTTTACGTCCGATAAAGACCAAACGATTAAGCACTTGGAGAACGATATTCGCCGCGTTGTTGCCGATATACAGCCACAAATGAAAAAGTCATCGAAAATTAAAGCTCCAGAAAGTAATCTTTCATGCCAGCCGGGCGATCATACGGAAGAAGTAGCACTTAAATTATAATGCCAGAAGATTATTTTTTAAATAAAGTAAATTTCATGTCAATTTATAAGTTTTATACCTTTATAAAAACACCATATTATTCTTAACAAGCTTTCAAACGTTACCGAAATAAAATAAAATATTTCTGTAATCATTATTATTATTTTTATTTGAAATCTCTCAATTTATAATTCTGGGCGGATTGAATATGAAGGAGTGTGCCATATTACAACTTCAAAACAAGTCACAGGTGATTATTAAAAAATAAATGTGAGCTTTTTTTTGAATTTAATTACAGCTTTTTGGTTGCAAAACAATTTTTTACAATATTTAATTTGCGATTCTTAACTACATCTCCATGTTTTTGTTGTAATTAAAGGTTGTAAAACCTGAAATTAGATTTAATCATTAAAAATCGTTTTTATATTTCACAAGTCGTAAAATTGACTATAAATGGAAGAGTCAAAAATAATTTCGGTAAATAAACAAAATCAAAGATGAGACAGTTTCTTAGATTTTGGTTTCTGTTAATTGTAGTGCTGAAAAATAATATCCCAGTAAAATGTGAGGTAACGAAAAAGACTTTTTAAATTTATTTTAAATTATTTTTATTTGTAAATGAATTTACTAGGTCGATTGGAGCTATGACCTCGTCTCAATTGATGTCGAGTGTAAAACTCCTGATAAATTAGCGATCGAACTAAATGTCGTACGCATTGCTCTCGGCGTTTATGCTGTAAGCGGGTTTGTAGACTTCAAGGAGGATATGACGAATCAGTTATATATTAGTCTAATAACATATTACAGTCTATACGGTTCAAATTTTGCCCGGAGTCCATATTTTTTACCCGAACAAACCATTTCAGCATATTTAAATACTTTTTACAAAGATGCGCTAATGGAAAGTCTTGTAAATTGTACTGAAAACGCACCGATAGTAAAAAGCATATTCCATCCTCCTCTAACTAAGCGCATACTAAAATTAAATAACTGTATGATTTCAAATAGTGACATGCCATCAAAATTAAGAAGCGGTTATTATAAATTGTTATTTCAATTTAGCCGGCAAGCCGAAGCACGTATTGACATAATAATAAAAGTGGAACCAAACTAAATCATAAAATTTTTTTAATTGTATTGATGAAAAAAATATTTTCAACAAATAGATATTTTAATAAAGGGTTTTTTAACAAGAAGTTTGTTGTTTAAAAGAAACTAAAATTTTTTATTGTATTACGAAGAAAAAAAAGTTCGGCAGTTCTTTCATCATCATTTTTAATCACTTTTTGGCAAAACTGGCAATCCTATTTCGTTTATCACATCACGGATTTTGAGTTTTAAGGCTGAGATCGATTCGATTGGCTCCCTATAGACCCTGTCCTTAACACAGCCCCACAAAAAATAATCCATTTGTGTTAAATCACACAATCTGGCTGCCCACTTAACTGCTGATTGTCGTGAAACTATAATCCGTCTAGCGGATATCCACGTCGTCAATAATAGGCTAAAATTGAGTTGTTAGTATCTCGCGATAGCGTGGTCCATTGACCGGTACCGCATTTCCAGTGTCATCTTCGAAAAAGACGGCCCAATCACGCCTTCAGACCATATAGCGCACCAAACAGTGACACGTTGAGCATACAAAGGCTTCTCAATAATCGCTCTAGGATTTTCAGATGCCCAAATGCGGCAATTTTGCTTGCAGACATAATCTGACGATGGTATGAAAATGGGCTTTGTTTGAAAAAATGATTTTTTCAGAAAAACCAGCCGGTTATTCATGAATGAATTGACGGCAAATTTACGGCGATCGGAATGGTCGATCGATTTCAGTTCTTGCACCATTTAAACCTTGTAGGGCTTCAAAGTCAAGTCCTTATGCAAAATTCGCCACATCGTATTGTTGAGAACGTCGAGGAATTGAAAAATTTGGATCTTCTTCAATACTGTGGCTCAAGACTTCTATGTTTTCAATTGAACAACCCGGTCGAACACACGTTGGTAATCGCACATTTTGTATCGAGCCTGTCAACTCGACTTTAACAACCAAATTTTTAATAGCAACCTCAAAAGAACGATTATGTTGTCCGAAAATAACACGAATTTTACAAAATGCAACCACCGTTTTCATAGCGGTTTTAAAACATTTTAATGCGATTTTCCTGCGAAACTGAATTCATTGTAACAATTACCAATGCCTCTACTACGAATACGTCAACAAACTAAATCTCAAAACTATCATGTTTGAGTTGTTACAATTGAAAAAATAGCCTTCTTGTTGAAAACCCCGATAAATGAAAGAATCTTTCCGACAAACTTGCATTTCCACTGCAAAAAGATATAACGCTCATGGAGAATATATGATCTTTTGCAAGAAAATTAGGCACCTCTATTTCAGGAGATCTTCGAATGTCATTCCATAAATCAGTTTAGGATACATACTGTCCATACCCATCCCCATTAGCATACATATTGTCCATACATCTGACTACAGAAAAACTTTCAAGAACCTTAAACTGTTAAAAATAAAATGTTTTCTCTTTAGTGGCATTCGCTGGACAAATGATAAATCCACATTTACACGAGTAAATGATAGCTGGTCATCAATATTATTGAGGGAGTAGATGTGGTCCTAATTTATATTATCTAAGTAACTAATCAAAATGGCGCCATTTTTATCATATAAATCCCGATGAGTAGTGTAGATGTAGCGCTGTAACGTACAGAGGATGTCATGCCTTGCGAGTATTGAAGCTGAATGTTGATTGCAACCTAGAACCTTGGAACCCTGGTGGACAAATATTAAATCAATTAAGCTGGAAGATGTATGACAGTAGTGTGAAGGTATGGAAAGTTAAAGAAAGAGCGAGCATGCACCTATGCTAAAAAAAATTGCTTTCGGCCAATAGATTGTTATGCTATGATAATATCATCATTATCGAACAGAAATATCCTCAAGAACCGACATAAATAGATCAATATCCATAGAGGCCATATTTGCTATACACAATGCCTTTAAGTAATTTTCTACTAGCTATACTCGCGTTTTCAAGGAGCATATTCTCGATTTCACAAACCATTCCTTTTCACAAACCATTCCTTTTCTCAGTATCACGCTACTTGGCAAACCATCACGAACATATACAGCAACACCACCTCTCCAAGCTGCAACCAATAACAAATTTTATTCTGTCAGAGCGGAAGAGAACGAAACCTAAAATGGTATATATATCACCATCTATGATATCCACCCATATAAACGGACATATCCATAGGAGCCATGTACCCTATACTCAATTAGTAATCTTCTACAATCTATACTCGAGATCTCAAGGAACAGGTTCTCGATTTCACAGCCAATACCGTTTCTCGGTATCGCCCTACTGGTAAACCATCATGAGCGGAGGAGAACGAGATCTAAAATGTCATATGCGGAGCCTAGAATATTTCAGCAATGAAAATAATGTCACACCGCACCAAACTCTGAACATTCAGATGAACGATCTTAAAACCAATTTTAAATTTGTATAGTCACTTATTAGGTGAGCGTTCCTAGTGTCATCTATGAAGTTTAGTTGCATTTCAGTTACTTTCATTTGAGTCACATGATATTAAATTTGTAATGTACTTTTAAACATCTTGTTGTTTTAAAAGAAAATAATTACCAGTAAAAAAAACGACCCACTGTGCATTTTACAAACTGCGTAGTCTTCTAAGAAGTCTTATACACACAAGAAAATAATAACATGCTTATAAGAAATTTTACCAAATAAGTAAACAACAGAACAAAAAAACAAATGGCATAGAACAAACACAAAAGATGCAGCCAAAGAGGCGCCTAAATTAAATGATAATAACAACAACAATATGGGGTGATGTTGTAGTAGAATATTCTTGTAAGCACGAGAACCGCAAATAAGTAAATGCAAGTTGACTCATCAGTGTGTAAAGATAACAAAGTTACCATCGTATTTATTTTGTGTGTATTGAAAGTAAATAAATCGTTTAACTTAATTTAAAAATCTAAAATATTGTGTTTTTATTTTGCCTTTTTAAAAGGAATAAACGTAACAAATCGTAACGTAACATCGAGTGTTGCGAAACTAAATATGACTTTACAAAACTGCTTGAAAAACACTAAATTAGGAACCAGCCATTTAAAGTGGAGCTTTTAACTCCATTTTGCAATCTCAGATTTCACTAGCTTAAGTACTTTAGAATATATGGTACTTTCTTAGGTACTATTTATTATGAAACATTCTTCTGCTGCTATTTTTAATTACAGCTATTTATACTGTTATTAAATTATTACAACATTGTTGTGATGGAGCGACTTGCAACATATTATTTGTGACTTTTTAATTAGAGTTATTAAACGTTTGCAATCTGAAATTAGATTTAAGTTATTAAATATTATAATTATTCTCCACAAATAAATTTAACTATAAATGGAGGAGTCAAAACTAATTTGGTATTAATTTAAAATAAAAATTTGTAAAATGGCAAATGTTCTTCGCTTGTGGTTGCTGGTAATTTTTGTGCTAAAAAATAATATTCAAATAAAATGTGAGGTATAGAAGTTTTATATTTATTCAAGTTGCTTTTCCTGTTAATTTCCTTTTTGTTTTCTAGCCCGATTGGACTTATGATGTTGTCTCTCTTGATGTAGTGTGTAAAAATCCTGAAAAAGTAGATATCGAACTAGAGGTAGTACGGATTTCTCGCGGTGTTTTTGCAATAAGCGGTTTTGTCGATATAAAGGAGGATATTACGGATCAGTTATTTGTTGATGTAACAACATATTACAGTCTATACGGTTCAAATTTTGCCAGAAGTCACTATTTTTTGCCTCAACAACCTTTTTCAACATATATAAATACTTTTTACAAAGATGCTATTATGGAAAGTTTTGTTAATTGTACAGAAAATGCACCACTAGTGGAGAGCGTATTCCGTCCTCCTCTAACTAAGCGGACAATGTATATGAATAATTGTCAAATTTCAAATAGCGACATGCCATCGAAAATGAGAAGCGGCTTTTATAAAGTTATATTTCAATTAAGCAATCAAGCCGAAGGACATATAGAGATAATATCTAAAGTCGAACCAAAGTAAATTATGAAATTGATTTAATTTTATTGCTGTATAAAAATAAAACATTTTGTTCAATAAAAATTGTATATTTTCAAATAACACCACAGTGGAATTGAGCAGAGTATAAATGTATTTTAAAGTTTTTAATCTCTTTACTTTGGTTATTACATTTCTAGTTAAAAATCGCCAAAATATATTGACATCAAAAAACATTTGACGTCACATTCGATTTTCCACTGTTTTTTGCCAATTTTTTGCTAAATTTTTCAAGCGATAATTGCTCGCTGTTGTTAAAGAGTCAGTATTAAGGAACTGTCCAAAAATAAAGCTCATGAGAATTTGCAATTGAATTTTGTTCATGTTCACTGTACCAGAGAAATACAGTATTAAGAACTATAAACTTATTAGATCACTGCCGTAAAGCTATGGAACTTTAGAAAACAATCACACAACATATGTCACAGTGAGCGCAAAAAGTTTTGCATCTATCTGTTGCCTATTTTGATTAACAACATCAAGTACGTTTTTCAATTGCGGCCACACCCACAAAATTATAGTTTAGACTTTTAGTTTTTTGCCGTATTCGTAGTAGATGCATTTGCAATTGTTAAAATGAATTCAATTTCGCACGAAAATTGCATTAAAATAATTAAAATCCATTATGAAAATTGTGGTGATTCTATTAAAGTTGCATTTCGTAAAATTCGTGATATTTTCGGACAACATAATCGTCCTTCTGAGACCGTTATTAAGAATTTATAGTTAAATTTCAGGTGACAGGTTTGATACAAAACTTGCAAACACCAACGCGTGTTCGAATATGTGTTTTAACTGAAAACATCGCAGCCATTAGGTACAGTGTTCAAGCAGATCCAAATTTGTCAATTCCGACCACTCACATCGCCAGAAATTCGCTCAATTCATTCAGATACAACCGGGTGGTTTTTCGGAAAAATCATTTTTTCAGACGAAGCTCATTTTTACCTGTCACAGTATGTCAGCTGGCAAAATTGCCGCAGTGGGGCTTCTGAAAATCCTAGATTATCAACGTGCCACCATATACGCTATGTGCTCTGGAGGCGTGATTGGGCCTTTTTTTGTTTATTTGTTTTTGGCAAATGTGGCTGGAAATGCGGTAACGGTCGATGGATCAGGCTATCGCGAGAAGCTAACAACTTAATTTTGGCCTATTATTGACGACGTAAGTGCCACATTCCACACAGCCAATAAAACGATCAGTTCTCGATCGCATAATTTCACAACAATCAGCAGTTAAGGTGCCCCTGTAGGATAGTAGGTAGTGTACTAGCTTGTCAGTATGGGGGTTGTGGGTTCGATTCCCAACGCACACCTTGGTTTTTTCACTACAAAAATAAAAATTGACTGTCGGTGGGGCTGCTCAGCGATGAAGGCATAGTCACTGGTCGCTGTGCTGTCTTTACACGGCAGTTAATTTCCGACTATCCTTCTACTTTCAACACCTGTTTCATCTCTTCTCTATCCCTTTCCCAAAGAATGTAGCACGGTACTTGACTAAATAGGCATTGTTTCGTGAAGTGCTACTTCTCTTTAAAAAAAAAAAAAGTGGCCAGACAGATTGTGTGATTTAACACCACTGGATTTTGTGGCGCTATGTTAAGGATAACGTCTATACGGTGCCAATCTAATAGATTTTAGCTTTAAAACCCAAAATCCTTAATGTTTTTAACGAAACAGGACCACCACTTTGCCAAAATGTGATTAAAAATTTGATGAAAGAATCGTCATCTGTCAGCGTAGCCGTAGTGGATATTTTCCAAATATTAGTTTTCATTCCTAATTGCGGAACTTATCTCTTCGCAATATCAACAAAATTTTAATCATCTTGATCTAAATTTTTTTGTTTTATTTTGGGTTAAACAACAAACTTCTTATTGAAAAAGTAGAGAATAGCAGTTTTACAATCCTTGTCAGACCAACAACGATTCAGGGAATGAATTAAATGTCTAAAAGAAATACACAAGTGTAAAAGAGCAGCTTCCTTCCAAAAATGGAACTGCACAATCAAGCTGATTGTTCGTTGTAGCGTACAGACAGAAATCTTAAAAGGCCTATCGTTTGTAAGTCTCGCTTTTCAATGCTGTCTTTAAAGAGAGTTTGTTGGACATTTAGAAATGATTTTTACCCCGTATTTTTCAACTGCTAATATAACCGAGTTACCATTTTGAAATGTTTAAGCAGCAGTAGTCTGATTTTGGTTTAATTTTCGAAATATTGAAGAGACAATTTCTGATTTAAACGACTGCGGCTGACATTAAAAGAACTTAAAATAAAATGCTTATACAGCTGCCGCATGTGGTAGCCACTGTAATTTTATATATTTTTAATGCCATCTGGTGGCTTAGGTACTATCCTGCACACTGAAAGGTATCAGAATTACACAGAACATATGTTTAGTTTTAGAAGAAAATAAGTTTTAAAAGAAAATAATTATCAGTAAAGCAAAAGGTAAATGAAATGACCTATTGTTTCTTTTACAAACTGCGTAGGTTTTTAAGAAATCTCAAACACACGACAAAACAGTAACATGCTTATTATAAATTCTAGGAAAAAAGCCAACTTACGCAGAATAAAAACAAAAAACACACAGCCAAGCAGGCGTTTACACTGAATGTTGACAACAACAACAGTATGTGATGATGTTAAAGTAGAATATTCTTTAATATGCGAGAAACGTCTAAAAGAAATATATAAACAGCAGCTGCTGGGCAATGAGATTAATTCGATTTGAAGGATCGTTGAGTAAAGACAACAAATTAAGAAAGCATCCTTTAGGCGTTCCAGCGGTAAAGTTACCATCGTGTTTTTTATTTATGTATTTAAGTGAATAAATCGTGTACTTGAATTTAAAAACTCTAAAGTGTTGGGTTATTATTTTGCAATAAAAGAACTCAATATAACAGAATGTTTATTAAAAGGAATAACAACATTAACCAATTAGCCTTTCAGCCCACATGTCAAAACTATTCAAGAAACTGTCAGCAATCAAGTTGAGCTCCATTTTAACCAATAAAGCTCATATTTTGAATCATCAATTCTAATTCCGAAAGTCATATTGGACTATCGAACAAAAAACACAGATTAGCAAATGTGGGAAAAATACTTATTACAAAAAATAGATTCTTCTACTCTTTTCAAGGCAGGGCATAAAGACTTATTTTTTTCTAATTAAACAAAACTTAACTAAATAGTCATTTAAGCTACTGAAAAGTTATTTAGCTGGGCTTAAGTTTATAAATAAAAAATAAGATATCAGAAGTTCGGCTGAGTTGATTGAAGCAGTAGTACTCCAAACAGCTATTTAGGGACCTGTGTTGTGCTTAGTGTATGCATCTGATATACCAACTACCAACTTTCAAGAGCAATAGAAAAGACTTATCTTATCAGTTTGGAATATATTTCCGATATAATTCCTTTTTTAGGCTCACAGCTTGTATGTGGCAAGATTCAGTTCGCTGCTAACGTATGGTACTTATTTAGGTACTATTTATCGAATAGTATTCTTCAATATTCCATTGCTTGTGTCAGTTTCGTTAGGCAAGACTTATTTAACTGGCGGCCATTTTGTCAGCGGTCAAGTGATTTATAAAGGGGTTTTCAACAAGAAGTTTGTTTTCTAAAACAAAAAAAAAATTATTAAAATATTTATTGTGATATAAAGAGTGGTATCTATTGCATGTCGATAGATATCGATTCTTTCGTCAAACCTTTTAATCGCTTTATTACAAATTTCGTCAATCACATCAGGATTTTTGAGTTTTAGGGCTGAAATCATTTCCGTATAGACTCTGGCCTTAACACAGCCCCATAAATAATAATAAATAATAATCCAGTGGTGTTAAATCACACGATCTAGCTGGTCGCTTAAGTGCTGATTGTCGTGAAATTATTTTGCAGTAAATTAATCGTTTCATTGGCTGTGTGACATGCGGCACCGTACTGTTGTAAGCCTATATCAGTGATATCTACTTCGTCAACAAAAGGCCAAAATTGAATTGTCACCATCTCGCGATAGCCAAAATTCCTGCACCAGTGGAACCCTGTAAGGCTTCCAAGTCAAATCCTTACGCCAAATTCACCATATGGTGGTTTTGAATAACCCCAATTTTTGAAAACGCCGAACAATTGACCAATTTGGACCTGCTTCAACATTGTAGCTTACGATATGTGCTTAGATTTTCAGACGGGGTTGATTTTATTTTTATTTGGGTACGGTTTTCCGTCGACCCTCGTCAAATTTCGTTTGTAAACAAACCGGTTTCGGCCGTTTGCCATCTTCAGTGTTCTCTTCGTACTCGTATTGTAGCTTACGGCTGCAGTATTTGACAATAGTTGAACGACCCGGTCGAACACGGGTTGGTGTTGGCACATTTTGTAGCGCGCCTGTTGACTCAAATTTAACCAACAAATTCTTGATAGTGGTCTTAGAAGGTCGATTAAGTTGTCGGAAAATATCAAGAAATTTACGAAATGTAACTTTAACAGAAGCAACTGTCAAAACTATCATGCCACAATTGAAAAACAAACTTCATGTTGAAAAAACCCTATATTTAGTTTGGTATGGAATTTTAACATGAATGGGCCGACTCTTCAAAATTTTGCAAATTGCCTTCGAACTCAAATTTCATTTGGCGATAAAGCTTACTCTCGTTTGAATGGACTAACGCATTGAAAGTGTTAATAGTCCAGAAGTATATGTTCATACACATCATTATATCCAGAAAACGTGACTATTAATTGTGTTTTATGGATGCTTAGGACAGCATGATACTTGGTTACCGCTATAGAGCCATGAGTACTGACATTTTTGTTCATCAATTAAACAACCAATATGTGCAGGATCTGTGGTTTCATTAAGATGGCCCACCATATCACACGGCTCGTGCCACAATTCATTTATAGAAGAAAACTTTTGATACCCGCATAGTTTCACGTTTCAGATTCGTGGATTGGCCTTCAACATCGCACGATTTAACATCACTATATGGTTTTTGGAGGAAAATGTGAAGCCGCTAGTCTACGCCGATAAGCTCTAATGCCAGAAGATTATCTTTCGAATGTAGCAAATTTTAAAGTTAATAATGAGTGTTTTATACCTCTGTAAAAAACACCCACTATTTATTATTTACATTTACATTTTTTATTGTTTGCGTTAATTAAATTTTTGTAACCTGCAATTTCCGACTCTTAACAACATTTTGTTGTTTTTCGTTGCAATGAGAGAATGGCAACCTATAATTTGGGCCCTTTTAATTAGAGCCCTTCGTTTTGCTTGTAGTTAAAGCTTTACAACCTGAAATTATATTTAAGTTATTAAATATTATAATTATTTTCCATAAATCAATTTTACTATAAATAAAAGAAACACAATTAATTTTATATTAATTAAAAAAAAAGCAACTTAAAAAATGGCCAAGGCTCTGTGGTTGTGGGTTCTCTTAACTGTTGTGCTTAAAAATAACATCCTAATAAAATGTGAAGTAAATAAAAATAAAAACAAACTTTTTAAATTTGTTTAAATTTTGTTCATTTAATTTTTTATTTAAAAATTAATTTTTCAGACTGATTGGAAGTATGATCTTGTCAATTGATGTAAAGTGTCAGACTCCTGATAAAGTTTTAATAGAACTAGATCTCGTACGCATTGCCCGCGGTGTTTATGCTGTAAAAGGTTTTGTCGATATAAAGGAGGATTTGACGGATCAGTTAATTGTTAGTTTGACAACATATTACAGTCTATATGGTTCAACTTTTGCCAGAAGTCCCTATTTTTTGCCCGAGCAACCTCTTTCAACATTTATAAATTCTTATTACAAGGATGCCTTAATGGAAAGTGTTCTGAATTGTTCAGAAAATGCACCTGAGTTGGACGACGTATTCCTTCCTCCTCTAACTAAGCGTATAATATATACAAACAACTGTAAGCTTTCCAATGACGACATGCCATCGAAATTAAGGAGCGGTTATTATAAATTGATATTTAAATATGCCAATCAAGCCGAAGGACATGTCGACATAGTTATAAAAGTGGATCCTAAATAAATGAAAAATAATGAAAAATATATAAATGTGTTAATGAAGATTTTGTCCATTTTTCGCAATAAAAAAAATTGTTTAATTATTTTCAAGCATTGCCATATTGAAATTGTGGGCAGTGTATACATTCAAAAAATGTTTTTAAGTTAATTTGTTCTCTGATATCAATGAGTTAGCGTTGCTAAAGTGTGTAAACAAATCGCCGGATAGTAATCACAACTTACACCTGTTCAAGCAAAAAATATTTTTATAAGAAAAGCTTAAAAGCTTCTCTAAAACTTTGAAGCTCTAAACAGTTTAGCCACGTATTTCTAATATTATTAATTTTTAATCTTAGAAACCAACAAATTACTTTGCCCTTTAATTTTCATCTAGCCCCTGTGGAAACTGTAGCTGCTTTCTCTAGAAACTCATTACACTTAAAATTAAAAAAAAGGATTATAATATACAATTTCTAACATAAAATATCGTTACCAAACAAAAAATACCAAAACCCGTCAAATATATTTACAATGTCCACAATTTCATTTTGGCTTAAATTTTATTTGGGCCAAAACACTTTGTTCATCAACACAATTAAACATTTTAATTAAATATTTTTCGTTTTTTATATGGAGTCCACCATATAAACCTCTACATATACTTCAACTTTTAAAAACCGAACCTTACTTTCTATAGCAGGTTCTCATTTGAAATCTTATACTTATTTAAAAAAATTGTGCGCTTCATTAGAGAAGGAACATCCTTCACTCTCGGTACATTTTCTATACAACTTACAAAACTTTCCCTCTTTCCCTTTGTAAAAAGTATTTAAATATACATATGATACAGGCTGTTCGGGTAAAAAAATAGGAACTAACATGTTACTAATCCGTCCTTTATTTCTTTAAGTCCATAAAAACACCACGAGTAAGCCATTACTACCTTTAGTTCTATAGCTATAGCCCACATAAAGCGAGCTTAATCAGAGGGTCAAACGACCCAGTGGCTTCAGATTTTTAGCCTACGTTCTTGATAGCTAAACAGAGAGAGAGAGAGAGAGAGCATTTTGCTAATTCTTTCGCCTCCTATCCAGATAACTTCCGCAATGTACGCTTTGATATACGCCAATTCTCCATTCTGATACCTACTAGAAATTATATCGAGTTTTTATGAGGGCTAAGAATCTTTATTTAATCCATATACTTAATAAGGGCCAAATTATCTTGAATAATTTACAATTGTTATTTAAAACTACTAAAGAGCCATTTTCTTTAGTCCCAATTCTCGTTACATTTTCGAAAGTTTCCCTACACATTCCTAATGTCCACATTACAGCCGCTCTTCACATTGATTAATCTCATCTCATTTCAGCGAATGCTCCCAAACACTCAAGATCCCAAATTATTTTTGCACGGTGGCACTCCACACGCTGTAAATAGAATACTTAGCTTCAACACTTTTAAAACAAGAACCTTAATGACAGATAGTCTATCTGCAAATATAGGCAGCGCCTTCGTTATAAGTTCCGCCATTCTCCTGGACGCTGCACACAGGGGATTTTTGTATGGAGGTGAGGAAAAAAATATATTTGTCAAAAAATGTAGGGATTGCATCACAAATTTAGTTTTATTTATATAGTAATACACAAAAGTAATCAAAAGAAAGAAATAAAGTTAGATTAATGTCGATCGTTACCTGCAATGTAAAAAGCCATAACTAACAAAAAAATTTAAATGTTTTTTTTTTTTTTAATTTTTAATTTATTATTCTAAAAGAGCCTTAACTTCGTCGCTTACGACACTATGCTTTTTCTGACTAAATGAAGGCGTCAAATGTGAAATGACTGGATCTGATGTAACCAGCATTTTCTGGAGTGTCTAAGGTGATATTTTTTATAGTCGTTGTTACGACTTTCCTAAGCCTCTTCGGATAGTCGGCCTACAGGAAAAATACACTTTTCAATTATATCCTTGCCATGAGTCAGAATTTTGTGAAGTGCAGGTGGGGGATATTGTACCACTCGTACAGTGCAACAAACTCTTTTGCCGTCTGCAAACAAAAATCATTAAATTGTTTTGGATCTACTACCTCGGCGATTGTTATAGTTTCGAGAATTATTGAAAACCTTTTGATTATGTTTTCATCTAGATCCGTGATTTCGAAAATCAATGCAAGATTCGTAAAGAATCTTTATGACGTATTCCCTGAATTTGTCGTACCAGAACCTACCTTAACAGGTTAACAACCTGTATTTTAATTTTCTCTCTAAGTTTACACTTTTTCAAACATTTTTGGGCTTCTTTTGAGTGGAATGTCCCACGTTTAAATTCAATATTATAAGACACATGCAAAAGACACTTCATCAGCTTAATACGTGCACGAAGTGGTAATACACCAAATTGCTTGTTCATTTACGGGAATAGCTTGAACTATTTCGATTTTATTCATCTTGGATGTTGTGGCTCCACAAATGAGACAAATAGATGCAGCTGGTGTTTCTGTTAGTGCTTGTGCTGTCTTGCCGTCAATCATGGTAAAATATAATTCATGTTTTACTCTAAAGTTGCGATTATTCACTGTTAACTCAAATTCTTTTAGTTGAGATATCTCCTCATCGACTCTTCTCTTTTCTTCTCGTATAAGTTGAGGTGTCTCTTTAACATATGCAAACTGTAGTGTTCTACAATACTGTATGGAAGAAGGTTAAGTGTTGTTCCATAATTTATTTATGTCATCACTTAATCATAATTTAAGTGGTACAACTGATGTCGTATATAAACGAGAGTCAGAAATTTATGCGTATCTCGAGCAAATTTTTTAAATTCACACCTTTACTTAATTGTTCATAAAAGCGAAACGCATTCATCGATTTTCATGAGATATGTCTCATTTTGTTCCTAGGCTATACGACTTCACGTGAAAGTAATAGGACTTGAGAAATTTTTTTACCGGTTTGGATTTTTTATGAATTAAAAAAAAAATTAACTTTTTTGGCGAAAAATATTTTTTTTTCTTCATACATTTATTTATAACTTCGAAACTGTTGCTTATGTAGCAAAACGTTATATAAACAGATGAAAGTACTTATAATTCTTGATTTTCCTAAATTTGCTTAAGTAAAATCCGACTAGTGGTTCTTGAGTTAAGTTAAACAAAAGGGCCTTATCAGAATTGAGTTGCGAATCAATGAGCTGAAAAATTTTGTACTGTGTAATGCAACAAATTGAGAGGTGGCACCTGGTTGCACTTGAAATTGATTAAAAATGTAAAAGGAGATATGAGGCAATATATTAGCGATTATTGCCAACTGCAGGAAAGTAAAGCCAAAATTGCAGGTCCAAATGTTTGGAGAAAAAACGGATTTTTTTATATGTTCATAAAAATAAGCAGACAAAAAAAACTTAAGTCTCTGCCGAGTTTATTTTTTCAATTTTAGTATACTGAAATATCATACTTTAAATAGAAAATAAAAAGAAAAACGTTAGTTCACATAATAAAATAATATTCGTTTTGAAATTTTTAGGTTTAAATTAAGTTAATTCAGTAAAACATACAAGTACTGAGCTTGAAGCGGCTATAAAAAGAAAACTAGCAGTCAGATCGGAGTAATTCATTTTGATTTGATTGTACCATTTAGTCTAAAATTTCAAGAAATCATTGCATATTGCAGGAAGAGTATGTTGACAATTTGACGTTTTTCCGCGAAATCCCCAGTGTGCGCTGGTCAAGTTCTTTAGAGAAGATCCTCGATATAGTCACCATCTTTAACTTCGAGCCATCCGTAAAGATCATTGCTTTGTTATTTCAAATTAAGGAGATGGAATTTTAAAAATAAACGTTTTGTTAAAGTCTATAACAGAAATCAATCTGTACCTTCAAAAACATTTCTATCTCACCAACGTAGAATGGCGCCATATACAATAGCATGGTGTCTTAGTTCTTTGTTATAAGTTTCGCCATTTTCTTAGATGCTGGTATTTTTTGTAGGTCTTGGAACACGCTGCAAGTATCAGATAGAGTGAGTGAGACTGAAAGGTCAAGTTCTTCACAGAAGGTCCTCGATATCGTCTCCATCATTATCTTAGAGTCGTCCGTAAAGATCACTAGTTTGTTGCCTCAAATTACGAAATTGGAATTTTAAAAAACACAGTTTTGTTGAAGTCTATAACAGATATCGATTTGTCCCTTCAAAGACACTCCTATCTAATCAACATAGAATGGTACCATATCTAACAGGATTATGCCTGAATAGCTTAGCTATGTGAGTTTTTTTGCCGATGTGGCAGATATGTATGTATTTAAAATATATCACGTTTGCTTAGATGCCGCATTGTTCCCAGATTGTCAACAGTTTTTACGAGACGACTCATAAATATTTACCTAGAAGAGAAATGTGTAGTTTGGCAGGGATCTGAACACCGTCATGTACATTCCGAGGTTAATTAGTGTGTAAAGGTTTGCAGTTCCATGTTTTATTGTGAGTAAATGGATATTAACTATGGCATTATAGCTGTTATCTATTGCTGTAGTACCGCCGTAAATATGCCGCCCAGCTTGACAGATTTGAATTTTTATCAGTAGTTTTAGAGTTTTCATATTACTTTCAGTGATGTTTCCATCACGCTTAGCCCGAAACCCTGGCATGGCAAGTTTCTTTAAGAGCTACAGTAATGCTTCTACGATTCTCAATTTTGCCTTTCTGGAAGCAATTAAAGTCCTACGACAGTGAAATCAGAGACACAAAGCCCTCTATTATGCTTTATTTGTTAACAAGCCACCTCTATAACGTGGGCGTAATAACAAAAAAAAAACGCAGTCTTAAATCATTTTAGTTGAAAGTCAATTATAAAGTGTCTGTCTCCTTTCCAATTCCATGGAAATTTGGTTCAACATCAGCCTGGCAACATTGTTATGGTCACAAACATTATTCTGACAAATCACAATATGAATTTTTCAACAAATTCAATATCGTTTCTTTTATTTTAAATTAAAAAATATCGGGTTTTCCAACAAGAAGTTTGTTTTACAATTGTGGCAACAACAACAACATGACAGTTTTCTTATTTAATTTTTTAAGGTATTCGTAGTAGATACATTGGCAATTGTCATAATGAATTCAATTTCACTAGAAAAACGGTGGTTCTGGTTAAAGTTACATTTCGTAAAATTCGTGACAAAATAATAGTCCTTTGAGACTATTTTTGAGCTATTAAGAATTTGCTAGTTGAATTTGAGTCGGCAGACTCGTTACCAAATATGCGAACAACAACGCGTATTCGACGGGGTCATTCAACTGAAAAAATCGCAGCCGTGAGCCACAGTGTTGAGGTAGATCGAAAATTTGTCAATTCCACGACGTTCACAACAATCGGAGTTATCCAAAACCACGGCTGGGCGAATTTTGTGTAAGGATTTGACTTTGAAGCCTTACAAGATTCATTTGGTACAGATATTGAAGCCGACCGACTATTCACGTCCCCTTGGATTTGCTCAATTCATTCATTTACAAGCGGCTGGTTTTTCCAAAAAAATCATTTTCTTCAAACGAATCCCATTTTCAAATTGCCGCATTTGGGCTTCTGAAAATCTTAGCGCGATTATTGCGAAGCCTTTCCATACTATATGTGTAACTGTATGGTGCGCTATTTGGTCTGGAGACGTAATCGGGCCGCATTTTTTTTCAAAGATGAGTCTGAAAATGCGGTAACGAGATGCTAACACTTTAACTTTGACGACAGGGATATCACTAATATGTAGTAGGGCTGTGTCACATGTCTCACAGCCAATGAAACGATAAAATTTACCAATCGCACAATTTTACAACAATCAGCAGCTAAGTGCCCAGCCAGATCGTCTGATTTAACACCACTGGATTATTTTGTGTGGAGCTATATTAGGGGCAGAGTCTATACGAGAAAAATTTGAATCATGTTAATGTAAATTTGCTGTTTTATTTTGTTGTAGAAAACAAACTTCGTGTTGAAAACCCCTTTACTAAGAAAATTTTTGAAGCAGAATAATTGTGAAATAAATACGCCAGATGCAAGTTGTAGTTGCTCACAAAGGATTCTAAGCAGCGGACATAGTAACACAGTCTCTGTATTCATCCTATGGCAACACTTTAAATGTGAACTGAAATTTTATTGTGTTTTGTTGTAGTGTTCACCAGTTGCAAAAAGTTCAAGTGTTTAGTCAGTATACTTTAATAGATAGAGAGAGAAGAGAGAGAAACCTGTCACAAACGGAGAGACATTATAAATAATTTTACTTCGAAACATTAAAATCTTATTTGAACAAGAACAAAGAAAAATATAATTATTTTTAATTAAGACAATAACTAGTTTGCACTATTTTGGTTCCACTTTAATTATGTTATCGAGATATCCTTTGGCTTGATTCGTATATTCATAAATCAATTTATAATAACCGCTTTTTATTTTCGATGGCAAATTTTTATTCGAAAGCCTACAGTCTTTTAAATATATTATTCGCCTGGTGAGAGCAGGAACGAATTCATTATCGATGCGAGGTGCATTCTGTAAGCAATTAAAAATACTTTCCATTAGTACATCTTTATAAAATCCATTTAAAAATGTTGAAAGAGGTTGTGCGGGCAAATGATATGGGCTCTTGGAAAAATTTGAACCGTATAGACTGTAATAGGTTGTTAGACTAACATACAACTCATCCGTTATATCCGCTTTCAAATCAATAAAGCCGCTTAAAGCAAAAATACCACGAGCAATACGTTTAACTTCAAGCTCAATATACAATATTTCGGGAGTCCAATTCTCTACTTCGGCAGAAATTAAATCAAAAATCCAATCGGGCTAAATAAGTAATTGAAAATCCAAAAGCAATTAAAGGAATTTCAAACATGAATCCATATTTTACATCACATTTTATCCGGATAATTTGGTTGGCCCCCACATTAATTAAGAAGAACCACAATTTCCAAACATTTTACCTTTTTTTACGTTTGAAAATTTTTATTTATTGTGTTGTTCTTTTAATTTAAAAAAAATTTCATTTCAATTTTGATTTACTTTTATTTGTGTACGGTTTTCCGTCGACCCTCGTCAAATGTGGTTTGTGAACAAACCAGTTTCGGCTGTTTGCCATCTTCAGTGTTCTTTTCGTACTAGTTGCGTTCTCTTGTCATCTGTGTTTATATAGTTCGTGTCTCCCTTCGTGTTATTGCGTTCGTCATTTTCTGTCTGCATCACTCTCTCCTTTTTCGTTTGACTCTTTTTACCTAATTTGTCGCTTCCTTTTTCATTCGTCTTTTTTTCTAACTAAATCCTTTTACGATCATGCTTGTTGTCTGTTTTTGTTTATGTGTGAACCTATTGGGTTTTTTCACTGACATAATAATCTGTAATTGTACGTTTATGATGTTCTTTATTGTTTTGGTCTTGTGCACCTGCGTAACGTTTTTGTGTTGGTGTAATGTTTGTTTTCCCGTAAAAATGTTTCAACGGTTCAAATATTGTGTCCGAAGCAGTGTTTATTTGTTCATTTATTATTAGTCCGTCAAATGTTTTTTGTTTGTATATTTCCATGTTTCCCAATATATTTAGTCTCCTTCCTTTGTGCTGTGTATGAAGCAGTTTAACCGTTGTTTTATATGCCCTGGTGTACATATGTTGTTGAATATATGGAGTTGATTTTGGTTCTCGTAGTTTTTTGTTGTAGTCTCTAATGTGTTCCCTAAATCTGGTCTTAATTTTTCGTCCTGTTTTCCCGATATAGCCATAATGGCATGTACAAGTTAATTTGTAGACTCCTTGTTTGTCTAGCATATTTGCCTCGGTTGTTTTATTCCGCAGTATTCTGCCTAGGTTGTTCCCTGTTCTGAATGCGGTATTGATGTTGTGTTTTCCAAAGAATTTCGCCAGTTTGTACGTTGATTTTTCCATATATGTTAATGTAGCCCATTTTTTCTTTTCATTCTCCTGTTCTTTGTTCGTTCTAATTTATTTCTTGATGTTATCTACGAGGCACTTTTTGTTGTTGTTTTCCGCTATGGTGTATATTGTTTTCATTTCCTTCATATACATTTGCCGTGTTAGTGGTTTTCTCTCGAATCTTGTTATTAACTGCCCGATTGCTGCGTTTTTGTGTTGCTGGGGATGATTTGATGAGTTATGTATTATAGTGTTTCATATTCGATTCTGTTCGAGATTATGTTCCTCTTGATCGTTAGGTCTAGATAATTAATTCTCCCCTCCTCTCCTTTTTCCATTGTAAATTTTATGTTCTTGTGTCTTCCATTCAAGTAATCTAGAATTTGCTCATCGTTATTTCCTTCTAGTATACATATGATGTCGTCGACATATCTTGCGTAGAATATTACTCCGAAGTTGGTTTTTAATTCCTTTACGTATTCTTCTTCTAAGTTCTGCATAAATACTCCCATGAGGGTGGCAGATGTTGGATTTCCTATCCCTAGTCCTGTTATTTGTCTATATATATTATTGTTAAATTTAAACTAATTCTGTTCTAGTGTCGCTTTTAGTGTGCCTGTAAGTTGTATTGGCAGTTCCTTGTTTTCTGTTTTGTTATTTACTATCCTATGAACAATGTTTAATGTATTCATTACCGAAATTGATGGATACAAGTCCTTTACGTCAAAAGAGACCAGTTTTGTTTTCTCCGCTATTTTCACATTCTCCAGTTTATCAATCAGTTCTATAGTGTTGGCTATTGTATATCTATATTCCAGGTCCAAGGTGTCTTTTAATATTGTTTTTATATATTTCGAAAGTTTGAAGCCTGCTGCTGATTTGTAATTAATTATGGGTCTTATGTGTTTGGTTTGTGTATTTTTGGTAGTGCTATCATAGATAATGCGGATGGATTCATCATTGTGCATGTGTGCGATATGTCTGGTTTTATTACCCTTGTTGCATTTTTTATAATCTCCTTAATTTTCGTTTGGTATTCTTCCGTAGGATCTTTACCAATTCTCTTGCACTTAGAGTCTTTTATTAACTGTTCTGTCTTTTCGATGTTGTCATGTTTACCGATGAGCACCGTTGTGTTTCCCTTGTCTGCTATTGTGACTAAGATGTTGTTCGCTTCGAGTTTACATTTTAGTTTCCTAATTGTATTGTGCTCTCAGTTTAAGTGTTTTGTAGACTTGGCCTCCTTCTCTATTATTTGTTTGCAGATGTGCCTGGCTTGCTCTTGTTCTTCGTTTGGGATCATCGCTATTGCGACTTCTGTGTCCACAATGGTTTGTTCTATTTCCTTTTTCTTGTTGTTTTCTGTGTTGTTGTGTTTTAATCCCTTTTCCAATAATTGAGCCTCTTGCTTGCTGATGGTGACCTCTGTTAGATTCAAAAATCTAGGGTGGAAATTGCTGTTTTTGCGCGTTTTGTTGTTTGTTAAATGTGTTAGTGTCTCGAGTTTCCTGTTTAAAGTTGCGTATTTTTGTTTTATCGTTTTCGCGTTCTCTGCTCGTATTTGGTCTAATGTGTTCATGAGTACGTCGGTTGGGAGTCGTTCTGCTAGTTTAAGATGAATGTCTAGTATTTCCGAGTTCGTAATTTGGCGTAAAGGTTTCTGATTTCGAATTTCACAAAGTCTCTTTGTGCTCTTTTTATTGTCTTCCTGCTTGCTGTGGTGTTGATTCTAATAATTCTAATAATTTACTTCTTCAACACTTTTATTTATAGTGAAATTATTCACATCAAAAAAAATATTTCATTTAATTATGAGTTATTAAGTTATTAATTGTTTTAAAGTGCCTTAATTAAAGCTGCTAAAATTACTGCTTGTAGCTCTGAAATAACAACGAAAAACGGGAAACTTCACTGTAAAAATTACAAATTATTCGTTTTTCAAACTTTGTAAAGCAACAGCTCAACCTCAATTTGCCTAACAGATCTGCTAACTTAATAGTTTAGGGCTAGAGTTTAAAAGGTTTTTCAACAAGAAGTTTATTTTCTAAAACAAAGTAACCTAAATGTTTTCAATTGTTACTGTATTAGGAATAAAAAAGGTTCGGCAACTCTAAATGCAAAATGTCCACCACGACCCCGCTGACAGATATCGATTCTTTCATTAAAAATTTTAATCACTTTTTGGCAAAACGGCGCTTCTATTTCGTTAATCACATCACGAGTTTCAAGTTTTAGTGCTGAAATCGATTCAATTGGCTTCTGGCCTTAACATAGCCCCCTCAAAAAATAATCCAGTGGTGTCAAATCACATCGTCTGCCTGCCCACTTAACTGCTGATTGTTCTGAAATTATGCGATCGGAAAATTTGGTTTGCAATAAATTGATCGTTTCATTGTCTGTGTGACATGTGGCGCCGTTTTGCTGAAATCACATGTCAGTGATATCCACGTCGTCAATAATAAGCCAAAATTGACTAGTTAGCATCTCGCAATACCGTTTGCCATTGAATGTTATTAAATTTCCAGCCTCACCTTTGGAAAAAAAAACGGCTCCATCACACCTTCAGACGACATAGCGCACCATATCGGAATCATGTTGATTTTCAGAAGCCCAAATGCATTAAATTTGCTTGCTGATATACCCTAAGAAGCCCCCACCCCCCTCTCCTCCGAGGGCACATTTACATATCTTGACAGAATCTCACCGTCATTACATGTGTCACCGGGAGTAAAAGGCAGCCTAGATCCCTAAAGGCTAGCAAGGAGCCAACTGGACAACTCCACGTTATTTCCACAGGAATCAGTAAGCTCCAGAGTTCAGCTTTTTAGCTGTTCTCTGACTGATTATTGAGGTTGGCTCTTCGTGGTGGTTGTTTCGCAGGCGCTCATGAATTTTAAGTAAGGGGCCAGGATCATCTCACCTCTACTGAGAACAAAGGTTGAATGATCCGGATCAAGCGAGCATGCTTGTCATGTATTCTAGACCACTTATTGGATAGTCTCCAATTCTTGAGCAAGAAGTAGGGGTTGGCGGCCCTGCTCCGAGACTTCACAAATTACAACCAGAAATAGCCTGTTGTCTAAAATTATGCTTCGGCTTCCTAGATCGTGGGTGTACGCGTTAATATCACCCAAGAAGTTTAATCCACTGTCGAGATATGACTTACACAGTTAGTTACCGACGTAAATCCTATTACGCATACCCTGACAAGTGAAAATGGGCTTCGTCTGAAAAAATGATTTTTTTTAGAAAAACCAACCGATTGTTCCTGAATGAATTGAGCGAATTCCTGGCGATGTGAATAGTCGGCCAGCTTCAATTCCTGCACTAGTTGGACGTTGTAAGGCTTCAAAGTAAAATCCTTGTGGTGAGAACGTCGAGGAATTGACAAATTTAGATCTCCTTCAACACTGTCGCGCACGGCTGCGATGTTTTCAGTTGAATGACCCGGTCGAACAAGCGTCGGTGGTCGTACATTTTGTATCGAGCCGGTCCACTTAAAGTTAGCAACCAAATTCTTAAGAGCGGTTTTTAAAATGATTCGAATTCATTGTAACAATTTCCAATGCGTCTACTACGAATATGTCAAAAAACTAAATGTCCAAACCAACATCTTGTTAGAGTTGCTACAATCGAAAAATAAACTTATTGGTGAAAAACCCAATATAAAGGGTTTTTTTATAGAGGTACATAACTTTGAAATGGAATAAAATAAAAATATGATTTATTTTTAAATTGACATGAAATTTCTTTTATTTTTCGAATAATTTTATAATTTAAATATGTGTTTTGGCATATGACCGCCACGCAGGCGCGGACATTATCTATTGAATTGTAGATACAATTTTCCCACACTTGTGGGCGTAATAGACAATAACGCGGCAAATGTTGTCTCCCAACGGGTCAAACGTTTCGGGCTTATCGGCTTAGACTAGCGGCTTTACACATCCCCATAAAAATTAGTCGAATGGCTACTTCAATCACGTATCCACAACGTAAAACTAAGCGACTACCAAACGTTTTCTTTAATAAATCAATTGTAGCACGAGCTGTGCGACATGTTCCAACGCCTTGTTAAAATCATAACTGCTGCACATCATGGTTGTTCAATAGATGAACGCAAAAGTTAGTAATCATGGTCCATAGTAATCATGGATCCAACGCTCTGAACAGCATCGTTTTTAAAGAAGTATGGACCACCAGCCTATAAATTACACCAAACAGTCTATTTTGCTGGATGCAACGGTGTCTCAAGAAACACTTGAAAATTATCCTTATACTAAGTATGACAGTTTTATTTATTGGCAAACAAAAGTGAGCTTCTGTTGTCATTCTTTTCCGTTTTTGCTGGCAGTTTATTCGGCAGGAATGGCGAGCGCTTTCGATGTGAAGATGTTATTCTCAAGCCGTGCTTTTATCTGTACTGGTGAGTTAGTGTTCCGGTTTAGGTAGTTCTGTTATTGCATTTTATGCGGGGCTAATCTAAGATTTCCGTCTTTTATCATTATCCAGGTAAATGTGTCCGTCTGAGGGTGTTTTTCGTTTGTTAGACGGTATGAGTTGTTTTAGTGTTGTGCAAATTATGTCTGAGGTTGTATCTGATGTCCGCTCCTTTGCACTGTTAAAAGTTTTTGTTTTTAGATTTCCATGTTTTTAAGAATATCTAGTGGTCGTCCGTTTTTTGCTAGAATGTTTTAATGCCATACATTCATCTGTTTCCTTGCTGTGTGTCTTCGTAAGTATCCAGGTGTACTGCAAAGCTGGAGTTTTCTATTTTTCGTTTATATGAACATGTTTGTTTTGTAAATCAAATCTTCTTTTTGGTGTTCTTCCAGTTTGTCTTATATAAGGAGTCAGTCTACGTACTCCACTGGAACTAAAATTTGTCTAAGAGTGTTATTGGTTTTTTTAAGCCGAAGTAAACCTTCTTTGTGCAAAGGGTTAGTTAATCAATATAATTCTGGTCCTGTGTAAGTAAAAGTGTGTCGTCGTGTTCTATTAGTTGTCTTTTTGTCTTCTTTATTCCTGTTTCTAGTGTTGTCTATGAAGTCTCTCGATAGTAGTGGATTTGTAGCCCTTATTTTTAGCTATAGTGTAAATTGTTTCGAGCTCTTTGTTGTAAAGGGTGTTTTTTTTAACCCGATAAAATTTGAAATTGTAAAAAATAACACAAAAAATTAAATTGTAATCAAAATTTCTTTTTTATTCGAAGGATCAATACGTGACATTAACATCTGAAAATGATTTCGGGCATATGGGCACCGCGGCTGTTCTTGACGAAGCGCATTCTGGACGTCCAATTTTGGGCCACTTTTTCGAGCATTGCTGGGCGTATGTCACGAATAACACGAACAATGCTGTCCTCCAAGACGTCAATTGTTGCTGGTTTATCAGCATAAACCAGTGACTTCACGTAGCCCCACAGGAAATAGTCGAGTGGTGTCAAATCGCACGACATTGGAGGCCAATTGACAGGTCCATTTCTCGAAATCAAGTTATCGCCAAATTTTGATTTCAATAAGTCGATGGTTGCGTTTGCTGTATGGCACGTAGCGCCATCCTGTTGAAATCACATCTCGTCCGGATCAATGTCATCCATATTTTCAAACAAAAAATCATTGATCATGGTGCGGTAACGATCTCCATTGACCGTAACGCGAGCTCCGGCCTCATTTGAAGAAATAAGGTCCGATGATGTCACCAGCGCAGAAAACCGCACCAAACGGTGCATTTTTCTGGATGTAATGGAGTCTGTAGGGTCTGTTGTGGATTGGTCTCACTCCATATGCGGCAATTTTGCTTATTAACAAACCCGTTAAGCCAAAAATGCGCCTCATCGCTGAACACAATTTTGCGATAAAACAACGGGTCAGTTGCCAACTGCTCTAGAGCCCAATCGGCGAAAGAACGACGCATATAATGGTCTCGTGGCTTCAATTCCTGCACCAGCTGGATCTTAAACGGGTGTAGGCCGAGATCTTTGCGCAAAATTTTCCACGTAGTGGACGGACAGAGCCTCAATTCCTGCGACTCACGACGAATTGATAAATTTGGATCTTCTTCCACACTTTCGTTTACAGCGGTGATATTCTCTTCAGTACGCACATTCCTTCGACGTGTTGGTGTTACTGCATCCTCTAGAGAGTATGTGGTACGAAATCTATCGACAGTTCGACGAATGGCTTGTTCAGATGCATGATTATGTACGCCATAAAAATGACGAAGTCGTCTATAAGTTGCGCGAATCGACGACTGATTTTCAAAGCAAATTTGGATAATTTCGTAGCGTTGTTCAAGCGAGAGTCTATTCATGATGATTATTTTTCGGAGTATACTGAAACAAATAAAAAAAAATGTTTCATCAAAATTTCATTTTTTGTGTTTCTTTTTACAATTTAAAGTTCTATCTAGCTTAAAAAACACCTTTTACTTATCTGGAGTAAGTGGGATTATCTTAAGTCTAAATGCTGCTAGTTTATGTTGGATAGGATGGTTCGAGTTGATGTGGATGTTTGTGTCCATCGTAGTTGTTTTTCCATAAACATCAAATGTTAAACAGTTCCTCGGGTTATTATCATGTCAAGATAATGCAAATTTCTATCTTATTCTTTTTCCATTTCACCAGCAAATAAAATTATGAAAAGAACAATCAACAGAAATCTTGTTTTGCGAATATTAACTGAATTTGCGACTTGCTAGGTAGGTGATCGTAAGGCCTCAATTCTTTCACGACTTGAAATTTGTATGCAATGCACATCAAGATCCTTCCGAAAAGTTTTCTATTAAGTGACTGGATATATATCAAAACAAGATTGCCATTGTTTAGCAATGACGCACACATTTTTTTTAATGGACACATGCTAATAAACAAAACTATTGTACTCGAGGAATGATAATCCTCAAGTGTCACGTGTGATACAGTTAAATTCAGAAGAACTGACTGTTTGGTGTATTTTATGGACTAATCGAATCATTGGTCCGTAATACTTTCAAAATGACGCTGGTAAGAACAACAGAACAACAGTCAATTTTGGCCGCTAATAGCCATGATATCTGAATTTTTTTAAGTCATCAATTAAACAACCATGATATGCGGGAGCCGAAGTTTTTCAAATGGTGCAGCATGTCTCAGATCTAGTGCCAAAATTGTTTTATTGAAGGAAATGTTTGTTAACCGCATAGTTACACGTTTCGCAGATGTGAAATGGCTTCCAAAAATCGTGCGATTTAACACCACTAAACTATTTTCTGTGGAAATAGTCGCTAGTCAACACCGATAAGTCCGCGAGATTAACCACTTGCAGGGAAACATTCACTAGATTTTTGTCAATATACCGCCACATACGTTGGAAAAACACATCGAAAATATAATTTCCAGCTTAGATTACGTCCAAGGCGACTGTGGCCGTTATCCCAAATTGGCCTTTAAAGAAATTTGTATAACATACCAACTTTATTGTTACCATTCATTTTTAATTACTACAGCTAATTACACCCGCCTCTAAGTAATATGGTAACACTCAGTTGGCTTATTACAAAATAGTGAAGCCTACTTTAAGGAGGGCTACTTTTTGAGGCTAAATAAAATAGTGTAGCCTAAGCATGGAAATAGCTAAGATCATCACCATATAAAAACAAAAATATAACAGGGACCAATTTCCTGAATTTCTAATGTAGGAAAAGCAGTTTGGTTTCAAAAAAGGCAGTTCTACGGCTCATGGTCTCCTAAAGTTCCAAATAGCAGAACAACTTCATGAGAAGGCGAGTTTTGCGAAGCTCTTCCTAACTGCTTTTTACATCCTCCTAAGTAAGTATATTCTCTTTATACAAGTACAGGGTGTCCGCCGGGAAGGTATACTACTTTGTTTTGCCGTAATTTTGGGAAACATTAGTCCTGACAGTTCATATTTGGTAATCGTGACGTAGATTTATTATGAAAATATATTCGATAAACCAACGTTTTTTAATCGTTAAAACATTTTATGAAAATCAATCATCGATTACCAGGACGATGGGAAAGTAACGTGAAATTTTTGAGAGAAACAACGTGCCAAAATAACGCGCTATGAATGATTTCGAAGAAA
The DNA here is from genome assembly GCA_030448955.1 of Trichopoda pennipes. Classification (NCBI taxonomy): domain Eukaryota; kingdom Metazoa; phylum Arthropoda; class Insecta; order Diptera; family Tachinidae; genus Trichopoda; species Trichopoda pennipes. The sequence goes on along the minus strand of JASKUP010000056.1, from coordinate 9,292,521 downwards.
GAGGGTCTCTAGGTGCTAGGCCCAATGTTGACTGAAAGCAAAACAATCCATCAAGCTCAATTCGACACCGTACTGAGGAGCTTGGTAATCAAAAAAGAAATTTGGCTACAATTTTGCACAAGGATTTGCATTTGTTTTCATATAAGATTCATACCAGAGCTTCATCTACAAGACCATTTACGCTGGCGTGCATATGCCAATAGGATGTTACAGCTCGCCCATGACAACCCCGATTTTCATGAAAAAATCATAATGAATGACGAGGCACACTATCATTTGAATGGACATGTTCTGGGGAATGACAAACTCTCAAATTATTCAACAGTCACCTTTGCATCCATTAAAAGTGACAGCCTGGTGAAAATAATAAAGGAGTAACGGTAACTCTGAATAGGAAGCGATATCGTGATATAATTGAAAACTGTTTAAGGCCACAAATTCATGATTTGGGCTGGCTTAACATGTGGTACCAAAAAGACGGTGCCACATCGCATACAGCCAGAATTACAAAAACATTACTGCGAGACGTCATTCCGCCACAGGAATTGGTATTATTAATTGGTCTCCACGGTCGCCTGATTTGACCGCTCCGCACTTGTTTTTGAGGAAATATCTGAAAAGCAAAGTTTATGCAAACAAACCAGAAACGCTTGAGCAATTCAAACGAAAAGAACACTGAAGATGGCAAACAGCCGAAACCGGTTTGTTCACAAACCAAATTTGACGAGGGTCGACGGAAAACCGTACCCAAACAAAAGATATTTTTACCCCGTCGGAGAATCCAAGCACATATTTTGAAAACTGTAAATTTCAAGTTAAAGAGGTTGTGTAAAGAATGGCGAACGGTTTCGATGTGTAGACGTCATTCTCAAGCCGTGTTCTAAACTTTACTGGTGAGTCAGTAATCGGGTTTAGGTAGTTCTTTTATTAAGAGCGTATCCCCAGGGAGCATATTTATAGGTCTATATAGAACTTCGACTATCTAGACCTGTGCAACTGGGGGTATAAGGGAGCCCAGTCCCCTGAAGTCAGCAGGGGTAGAACTGGAAGCTCCACGTTATTTCCACGGGAATCAGTGAGCTCGCAGAGTTGCGGTATTTGTCTCTTAAGGCATTTTTGGGAGTATCGTGGTGGTTGTGGTTTCGCGGTCCCATAACAAGTTTTGTTTAATATGGTGGCCAGGATCATCTCGCCGTTAATAACACCCACAGGTAAATGATCCAGATCCAGTGAGCATGCTAGACATGTGCTCTGGACAGGTGTTGGATACTCTCCAACTCTTCAGCAAGGAGTGGTGGTCCGCAGCCCTGCTCCGGAATCATTGAATTTGCTACTAGGTAGGACCTGTTGCTAGAATTAGACTTCGGCCTCCTAGGGCGTGAGTGGCGCTGCTTTTCACTCACAGTGGTATGACCACCATCTGATTAAGGCTCACTGCCAGGTGGAGATGTAAATCTTATCACATAATTAAGGACTTATCTATTCGTGTAGGTAGATCGCCCGCCATGTGGTAATTTATGCGCAGCTAGTTTTCAATATTTCCCTATGTTATTGTTATCTAGGCATTTGCGTCCGTGAGAGGGTGTATGGGTAGCTTTAGTGATGTGAAAATTTTGTCTAAGGTCGTGTTTACCTGTTCGTTTATAATGTCACTGTTAAAAGTTGTTGTTTTGTAGATTTTACATGTTTTCATTCATTTCTAGTCTTCGTCCTTTTTTGCACATACCGATCTATTTCCCGTCGTGCGTCTCCGTGAGTATCGCGGTGTAATGCAAAGTTCGATTCTTCTTTTCTTCATTTTTAGGGTTCGTCCAGTTTGTCCTATGCATGTATCGTTACAGGTTCAAGTAAGTCTATATTTTCCGCTGGAATTAAATTTGTCAGATGCTTCTGTCGATATCCTGATATTATGTCTTAGAGTGTTGCTGGTTTTTAATGCCCTGATTAAACCTTCATACATAAGAGTTGTATTCCATTTTTGGACGGAATACCTATACTATAAATAGTACGAAGGTCGGATAGAATGAAATATCTAGTGTTACCACCTTACTCTCTCTCCGATATGATGTATGGACTTACACCACTGTTCCAACAGGAAAGCCAGCAAGTTACCCATAGAGTGCCCCGTACAGAAACCATACTGTCCCTAAGTAAGCTGTTGGACTCCAGGTACCTTACAAGATGAAAATTAATCATATTTTCCATTACTTTAGATAGTGCCGAAGAACTTGCAATTGGGAGGTATTTTGAGGTTTGTTAGCCTCGCCGTATTAGGGGATCGGCGTTACATTGGCAATCTTTCAACACTTGGCAAATTCACTGGCATGATACAACGTGCTAAATAACTTTTTAACCGCACGAGCTCGAAAAACGTAGTAACGAATACTCTATCGAACTAGGGCGGTGGTCTATTGCTGTCCGGCAAATAAGAATTATTTGCAACTTAGATACGTGAGCACACTTTCTGTAAATATTATCAGGGTATACTTCAATGCAAAAAGTCTTAAAAATTGAGTAGTAAATAAACTTTTTATAATATTTCCAACAAATTTTATGCCCGAGGTACCTTTACTTCGGGGGTTTAGAAAGAAGACTCTCTTTATCCTATGAGGCCGATGGTCCATAACTTCACTCAGAAATACCTCTGTTTGGCGTTTGAGAAATGGGATATCTTAAATAATTAATAAAAAAAAAACCTTTTCAAACCACTCTGCAATGTACCGCTTAATTAGTCTTCAGCCTTCATCGCATCGTATCTAAGAGTTAGTTATTAATTATCAATTATAATATTGGAACGTGAAATGAAATGTGAAAACTTTTTACATTTTCTATAAAGTTTATTTCTTAAAATTAATTCTGAATTGAATTATGCGTGACATCTATTGCAACTACTAATGATAATGTTCTACCCAGCATTATAAACAGTTTCGTTACTCAGACTCATTGCTGAGGCAATAAAACGAATGATTAAAAAGGATCCACTCATATCGGCAAAGTTCTTTACTACACAATTACTAGACGTTACCGTAAGAACTATTAAAAAACGGGCAGTAGAAGGTGGCTTAAAATCCTAGAAAAGTGCAAACGAGGACTTTATTTCACGTAAAAATAGACTGGCGGGGACTGAATTCGGTTACTTATTATTCAAAATGGCAAAAAGTAAATATTCAGTGCATTTAAAGGCAAAAACCATTGCTGATTTTAATAATGGCGAATACGTAACATCCATTGTAACAAAACGTGATGTTAATGATAGTTTTATATCCAGCATTATAAACAGTTTTCGTTCCTAACGCTCATTAGTGAATGCCCACACAAAACACACAACAAGCGAGAACGAGGAAATAAAACACATGATCAAAAAGATTCCATTCAAATCGTCAGAGGCCAAAGCTGCACAATTATTACTCCAAAAACTATTCAAAGACGGGCCAGCCTTTTATTTCACGTAAAAATAGACTCACCATGATTGGATTCGAACACATTATTTGGACCACCACATAATGAAAAACCGTAATTTTTAAAAGTAGAAATTTTATTTTAAATGTTCCGATGGATTTTGGGTGGTTCGAAGACCCCGAGAACAGCGTACTTATCCACTTTAAAAAGTCTTTTAGAATATAACATAGGACCAATTTATAGAATAAAGACATCCTTCAAAATGCTCTATATCCAAATGCATAGAAGGAAATGCCCTTTAGGGAGATAAAAGCACGATATGATCCTAAACACACATTCAAATGTATGAAAGGTTGGTTCGTTGGACACAAAAAACTAATGTTCGGAAGTGGCCGGCACAATCGCCGGATCTTAATCTAATTGTAAAGTCATGCAAAATTGTTGATCGAAGAATAGACCGCGATAACTGAAACAGTATGGATTGCTTTAAATGGAATTTTCACAGAGATTTTTTTGTCTTCTTAAAATAACGCCTTTTACTGGTTTCCTTTGATTTTGAATATTTTAATAAAGAATATTTTTATTATCTATTATAACTAAAATTATAATAAATCTTATGGAATAAAGAATAATTTAATAATAATTCTTGTTTTAGTAAATAACAAATTATTGTCGATTACAGTTTAATTTTTTTAACAATTTACTGAAAAGTAGACCTGGAACCTACTCCCTTACCAAGTTATCAGCATAACTATTTTTCAATATTTCCTTTAACATGTTTTCTTCTCAAACTTTCTGATGACTATATCACTCGCCGCTTCATTGATTGCTCGATTGGAAAAAAAAAATAAAGAATGTTCGATGTTGCATCCAACCTACATTGTAACATATCTGAAATTTTTCACAAAGTTTATTTGTTACACTGTGTTATGGTTATGATAGAATACAAAAATTTCAAACCCCAACTCTGTTATTTACTTCTTAGAATAAAAACAAAACACAAAATATAGAAGAGAGCAATCAATATAAATTCAGAGAGACTAACATTCAAATAAGGCTGCCAGATGTATGGACTTTGAAACATTTTTTTCTTGCCGGTTTTTTATACTAAGAAAATGTTTCATTCTTAAAATTCACCATTGGCAAAAAATAATGCAAACTATTAAATCCCGACTTACTTTATTAAAAGGAAAAAGTTAAAGATTTATAACACTCAGAGAGGGAGAGTAGCAATTAGGATGCTTTAAAGTATTGCAGCTATTATTTCTTCAACTGAGTCAGGTTAGGTTAGCGTAACAGGCAAAAAGATTCTTGTTCATACAAAATATATTTTACAGCTAAGGTGATATAAACTTGTATTTGCTTATTTAGTTTACTTTTCCGCAAAGAATTCAAATTACGAAAAAAAATAGAAGTTAATATTAGATAACGTTTAAATTAAATATTTTAAAACTTGGAAGGAATAGGCCATTTAGTTATTTGAAAAGCAAATAATTTATGAAAACTGCTATTAAGCAGCAAAGTACAGAACCCTTAGCGAAGATGACAGCTAAGTACAATCATTTATTCTGAGCATATATCGTAGGTCTTGTACATTATATATTTCACCAGCCAACTTCAAATATTAGAATACGATAAGGAATTTATCATCAATCAGTGTAAAATTGATGCGCTGAAGGTATTGTCGTTATTTTTCGGGTTAACAAACAAATAAATTAAAGACAATCTGAACTTAAGCTGCTCTAAAACTGTTTAATTGGCTATAAAACTAAAAATTTATTTCAAAAATACTTCAAGCTATTTTCTGTCGTAAGCTTATTTGCACTCTTCATAGATAATTACCGAATAAAAAATTTATATACAGTATCCCAGCAATCTTAGCCCGAACTGCTACTTTTCAATAATTCTCAAAAAGTGTAATTAGATTATAGTCGACAATCGTTTGTTATTAACTAAAGAAAAAACTTTTTTAACTAATTTGTTCATGAGAGTAAAAGCAACGAAAATCAATAACAGCCATTATTTTAAGGCGCCAAAAGTAAAGCACAATATTGGGCGAGTGGTGAAAAAACTAAATATTTTGTAGTCTCACATTATTTTTTATTTTAAAACTGCAACTTATCTTCGTTGCATTTAATCAATTAAAGCCTCTGATTATATTCCATTCTAAATAGTTTCCACGCTTTTGAAGAGCATATTTTTAGAGTTAAAGCGGTCTATTTTGAGCTTTACAATTTCCTCTAGATTTTTTTTAGGATTACAGTGCGGTAATTGCGGCGGCTGCTTCAAAATATTGCTTTTCTTACAAGGAACCGCTCTTTCACTCATTTACATGTGCGTTTTGGGTTGTTATCGTACTGTTATCTCCACTTAAGGACACATTTCCTTCTCTTAATGTGTAAGCATGACATTTCAAGAAAAACAGTACCTAAACAATGTCTCACAGAATCCTACGTTAAAACGATTACAAGGGCTGCTATTTATATTTGTGGCCTAAGGATGAAAACACAAGCACTTAAAGACAAAATCTATTTTATTGTTTTTCAAAATATTCTCCATGAAGATTTATACACTTTTGCATGCGTTAGAACCAATTTTCAAAGCACTTTTTCCACTCCGATTTAGGTACTTCTAAAACATGGGTTTTGAATGCAGAAACTGCTTCTTCAGGTGTAGGAAACCGTTGTCCACGTAGTTTTTTCTTGATGTTCGGAAACAAAAAGAAGTCATTAGGTGTCAAGTTAGGGCTGTACGGCGGATGACCCATTAATTCAATGTTATGCACTGTCAAAAACTCCATTGTTTCAGCCGATCGGTAACAGCTCGCATTGTCGTGATGCAGAATGATGCGTCTTTTCTTTGACTTTTCCCGAAGTTTCTCGAAGACTTCTGGCAAACAAATAGTGGTGTACCATGCCAAATTAACCGTTGTTCGTTGCTCTAATGGCACAGTTGCCACATGACCGGTAATGCCGAAGAAACAGGCAACCATTTGCTTTGACGTGCTTCTTCCACGAACAACTTTTGTGGGATTTCGTTCGTCTTGAAAGATCCATACGGTGGATTGCTGTTTTGTTTCAGGATCATATGAGTATATACGTGATTCTTTACCTATGCAAATATTATAAACTGCTTTTGATGCACCTTGAGCGAATTTCTGCAAAATTTTCTTGCACCAATCAACACGAGCATCCTTTTGTGCATTTGTCAGCTTATACGGTATCCAACGTGAACAAATCTTTTTTCACATGCAAATGTTCATGCAAGATCTTATTAATGCTTGTCATACTAATCCCTACAGATGCCTCATTCTCGCGATATGTTACATGACGATCATGCTTTATCAGCTCATGCACAGCTGCGATGTTTTCTGGCACAACAACCGTTGTTGGACGACCTTCACGGGATTCGTCCTGGAGTGTTGTCGGCCACGATTGAATTCGTTATACCAGTTTTGTGCTGTAAGAAGGTGCTTCATTACCATATAAGGCATTAAGTTCATCTTTGCACTGGTGTCGTGTCAGGCCACGTCGAAAGTTATGAAAAATATTTGCACGAAAATGTTCATGAGTTAATTCCATTTTCTCCTTAGATCACATTTTCAACCTGCTTTCACTAACACTAACAACAATAAAATGACAAAATGTTTTAGTTGAGGTAAGGTTTAACAATGTGAAGGCTGCACTGGAAACATAAGCTGGTGCCTAGCAACAGTCAGTGTTACCAGGCCAGAAATATAAATAGCAGCCTTCGTAATACATTTCCCTATGAGTCGTCTTCTTACCACACTTAAGCCATCGAAAAAGTATGGTTAAAAGAGTTGAAGGACAACGTATTAATCCATGTTATAAAAAAGTTATGGTGAAACGTGCTGTTAAAAGGCGTTATTTGTTTTTAGAAAACAAAACTATGTAAGCCACATTATCAATAATGGCTAAATAAGCAGAAGAAAGACAATATTTGCTGGTCTATCCATAATATTTTTAAACTGTGACACATTCTCCTTGTTTTAAATTTATTAAGTTGGAAAAATCTCTGAAAAAAATTCCATTTAAGACAATCCATATTGTTTTCAGTTATCGCGATCTATTCTTCGATTTACAAACTCACTTGAATTTTCAATTAGATTGAGATTTGGAGATTGTGTTGGCGATTACAAAACATTACTTTGGATGTGTGTTTAGGGCATTTCTTCCTCTGGGTATGGAAATATAGTATTTTGAATGACGTCTTCATAAATGCAAAGAATCATTATCCCATTTGTTCTTTAAGTTGCGCCTATGTTATATTCTGAAAAACATCGCCAGACCAAAAAACTACCATCGCCATGTTTCAAATTAACATTTGTATAACGTGGAGAATTACGTTATCCTTTTCAAACCAACCTTAAGTCATCAGAAACTTTCAAAATTAAACTTCAAAATTATAGTTTTTCATTATGTGCTGTTCCAAATAATCTGTTCTTTTACGAATTCAATCCTGACGAGTCTTTTTTAAAGTGAAACAAGATTTTAAGCCACCTTATACAGTCCGTCTTTAAATGGTCCTTGAAGTAACGTCTAGCAATAATTGTGTAGCAGTGGGCTTTAACGATTCAAATGGATCCTTTTTAAACATGCGTTTTATTGGCTCATTCTCGTTTGCTTGTGTTTTGTGGAAATCCACTAACAAGCCTGAGGAACGTAAATGGTTTATAATACTATCATTAATATCGAGCTTGGTTGCAATAAATGTCATGCATTCGCCATTATTAAAATCAACTATGGTTTTTTCGTTTACATACACTGAATATTTACTGTTTTGCCATTTTGAATAACAACTAACCCAATTCAGTCCTGGCGAGTCTATTTTTATGCGAAATAAAGGCCTCGTTTGCAGTTTTAGAGGATTTTAAGCCATCCTCCTACAGCTCAGTTTTAAATAGTTTTTACGGTAACGTCTAGCGATGATTGTGTAGCCAAGGACTTTGACGATATGAGTGTATCCTTTTAATCACGCGTTTTATTGCTTCAGCAGTGAGTCTGAGGAACGCAACTATTTATAATGCTGGGCATAACATCATCATTAATAGTGAGTTTTGTTGAAATAGATCTCACGCATTCGGCAGTGTTTAATGCGGCTATGATTTTTTCCACTGAATATTTATTTCTTGCCATTAACCCAAAAAACTTCAAAGCAACTTTGAAAAACAATAGCAATTCGAGTTATCTCTTTTAGAACCATAAAAGCTACATCGCTAAATTGAGTGCTATAGTTTTGTCGCTGCCTTTCTGGAGTATTTGCTTTAATTTGTTTTAATTAGAACTACGAACAAACACTTTGTTCTTTAAAGAATAATATTTTTTGCCAAATAAATCTTTTTGTTAATAATCTGCTTGTTAACAAGCGGAAGTGCGTTCTTTAGTTATTCCGACACTGTACGTTTTTAAGCCAACATAAATACGATGAAAATGTCCATCAAAATCCGTCAAAAAATCTTTTCTCTCTCTTTAGTTCCTAAACCTAACGATAAGTCGTCTTATCTGGCAACCTTAGTAAAACTATTAATGTTTTATTATTAAACTTCCACAAAGTACATGACACAAAAACAAAAACAAACTAAAGCCAACAACATTATCATCATCATCATCTTAAACTAGTGGACCTGGTTTTTGTTTGTTTGTTATACAAGAAAGAGAAATAACGATCAGTTTTTAACGTGCCGCTAAACAGTTCATATGTGCTGCAATTTAATACGGTTGTTTTTTGTTTTGCCTTACAGACGCTCTCTTCGTATTTATTTTTATTTACTGTAATAAAACACAAACAACAATAAGGTAAACATACATGTAATGAAATGCACAATAAAAACAAAAATATCTTCATATTTTCTTAAAAAAGAAAATAAAAGGCAAGCAAAAACAAACTAACGGAAATGCTTAATGTAGTGAAAAGAAATTTAAGAATTTTATCGAAAATTTGTCAATATTTTATAGAAGTTAAAAACATTTTTGATGAAAAAAAAATGAAATAAACGGCCATTAATTTTAATTAACTAGTTAAAAGAATATAATTTTATTTAAAAATTAAAGCAAAGAAAACAAAACAATTTACCTGTGTACTAGTGAGAATAAGTGAAAGAAATATATTTCTTGAAATTGTAACTAAATAAAGAATTCTTTTCAAAAAATCCTATATAAAATTATAAAAGTCAAAAAAAAAAAAAATAAATCTAAAACTGGTGTTAATGTGAAAACCTTTTCCAACTGATATATAGATGGAAACTTCAGGCGGCCAGTAAAAGGCGTATTTTTGTTGTCCCATGAAAAATCTAGAACGAAAAAAAAAATTGAAAAGTTAAACATTTTTTACCCAAATTAGAGTTTAATAAGAAAATAATACTTAATTGATTAATTTAAAAAAAAATTAACTAGATTTTATTTAAGAATCAAAATACCGGATTTTCTAAAATCGATTAAATATTTAATTGTCTTAAATTAAAGAAAAATTAAATAAAAGAAATTTGTTAAACAATAATCTAAAATGAAATTATTTGTTAAATATAAATTATCCCAATAAAGTTTAAATAAAAAAATCAAGAAAAATTATGAAAATTTCTCCAAAGAAGAAAATAATTACAGCCAAGCATAAATAAATAATAAATTAAATATTTAAATACCTATTTCTTATAAATCAAAAATAAGCAAAAACAAACATACAGTGGGTCACAAAGTTAGTGTTGCTAACGGAGGTAAAGGCTGTTAAATGAACACAAGGTAAGTCTAATTAAATCTGAAAGTCTTAACCCTTAATTACAGACGTCAAATACAGACCACCGCACTGTGGGAACATTTTACGAGAAGGCGGTCAAAAATATATAACTTTTGAACGGATCATAATTTTGATACGCGCTTTTTTTTGTCTACTAGGTGAGATCATACAGGCATGTTCTGAAAATCACTTTTTCGTGTAGTGATTTGAAATCACTGAAATGGTGTTCTGCGCACAAAAATTTTTGAATTCTCGTGATTTAAAACCACTCAGTTAATAGCCTGACGATTTCAAATCACATTAAGCTTTTTTTAGACTTTTTCATCGAATTAAACAATAAAACTATTACATGCACTTAGTGTGGTTTGTTTTTTATTTATTTTATTAATAAAATTAATACTTTTACACATAAAAACTTTAAAATTAATAAATTTAGCAAGACGCAAGATTTCTTGTGGAATCTTTTGGTAGTTGATTACATATAACTCGTGATTTACTTTTAATTTTTAGTTGTCAGCTGATATTGTTTATCAAAGGGAAAATTGTAGTTGCCAGAATAACTTAGTTCTAAAAGCGTTTAGCATATGACTAATTTTTTCATTAAAATTCATCATTAAAAAAAAAAATTTAATAAATTTGCTTCAAAAAAAATAAAAAACGGAAGTTTGATTTGTTAAATTTTAATATACAAAGGTAAAAAAAAAGAGAAAAAGATAATACTGAATACTAAAATAGAGTGGCACCACTGTGAAAATAAGCGCTAAAAAAATATTGTATTTTTTTAAATTCAAATTTGGAAGAATTAATAATAATGTAAGTATTGCTTAATATTATTAAAAAAACACTTTTTCAAGTTCTTTTTTTAGGGGTCTACATAAAAATAGTGCTCAGATAAATATTTTATTGAATTTTATGGAGCAGCACACGGAAATATTTATTTTATGTAATTTAAATTAATGAACTGGCAATATTATCCCTCACAGCCATTGATGTGTTATCATTCTCTTCTTGTTCTGTTTCGAAGTTATCATCGTCCATGGCTACAGTAACTTCTTCATCAAGTGATATATCGTAATGTTTACATATGTTATGGAGTGCACAACACACGTTGACAATACTTATGACCTTAGAAGGAACATAAGGGAGAATAGTTTGAAGACATCTGAACCTACTTTTTAAAACTCCTATTGTTCTTTCTATAATATTCCTTGCTGAAGCATGTCTTTGGTTAAATATGTGCCGTGCAGTACCATAATCTGGGCTTTTGTAGGGTGTCATAAGATATGGTTTTAAAGGATACCCAGAATTTCCCAATAGCCAAAAGTTGCGAGCGCCTTCATTAAACATTTCAGAGTAGTAGCGCCTGGTATCACTCATTCTCCATACAAATGAATCATGACATGAGCCAGGCCTGCAAGCATCTACCGCTAAAATGTGCATGTAATAGCTACAAATCTAAAGTAAAAGATACAACTACATATCAAGGAATTGACAAATATATGTATTAGGTTGTAACCCACCATCATAGCATTTAAACTATAATAACCTTTTCTGCTAAAATATGCACAATGGTCGGTTGGCGGTTTCGTTAGTCTTATAAGCGTCCCGTCAACACACCCAATTACACCGGGAATACTATACTGTTCATAAAAATGGGACTTTGATTTCCTCTGTGCTTGTTGATCAAATTCGATTTTAATCCAAGCTGGACATAATATTTCCTCTAATAACTTTATTACGTTCCATAAAATTTTACAAAATGTTGACCGTCCCACACTTATGTTCATATCATTAGCTATAACACCTTGATACGATCCAACTGCTAAATATCTCAACACAGCTGCTAGTTGTATATTTTCCGGAATGGAGCATTTTGGTAAGTGTGCTGCTATGTTACCCAGTACTAATTGGAAAGCATTCTTATTTAGGCGGTAAAGAGAAATAAATCTAAAATGTCACTTAAGTAAAATCATTCTTTAAAAATAAACTCTGTTAACTTACGATTTCTCATCCAATTCCATGGGATTGGATAAGTTTCTGAAGTAGCGTTTTTTCAGACGCTCATTATTTAATTGCTTTCTTTTTAGTTCAATTATTGCCAATAAGCTTGCCCATGATTTAGAACAATGAAAATCACTACTAAAAAGTAAAAAATCTCGTAGTTTTCAGAACACCCCGTGAAATTTTTAGTACGAAGGCCAAAGGTTGGTTTTATGAAACGATTTGAGTTAAGAATTAGTTCATTAAGTAGCAAACATAAAACTATATTCATTGGTTCAAATTTACTCTAGATAAGGAAGTACCTACTTAAATCCAAAATAAATATAAACACTGCTCGTATATGTAAACTTTTATTGTAAATTGTTTAATACTTTATTAATGTACAAAAAAGATGAAATACATACAGATAACTCTTGTGTTTGGAAAAATTACCATTAATTAAACAATTTTAGTAAAAATTTCTTTTAAAAAGCCTAAATTTTCATCTTCTAGAAGCAGTTTAGCTTTTACGTCTAGTTCAATAGAAGTAGTTTTCCATTTTTGCCAGGTATTGGACGTATAAGGATCTGATGTGCATAATAAAATAACAATCAAGTCTACACTACAAGTCTACAATATCTAGAAATTTTTCTTGTGCTGTGCTCGCTAAAGAATCTATAGTCTTTGTTTCGTTTTTCTTGCGCCTCTTCAGATAGATCTCCTATTGGTAGAATATTGTGTTGAATTATTTGTTCCCCATGGTACAAAATTTTATGAACTGTGGATGGCATATATCTCCGAGAATATTTTTCGTTGTAAAGTATAACTGTTTTTTGGCGTAATTTCCAAATTTTTTTTGCATTTATCTTTCTGCTGCTTGCTAAAACATGTAAAATAATACAGAATCTCCTTATTAATTCCAAATCTACTCCTGTAATAGATGCTGCAGTTGCTGGATCTAAAAAAATCTTCTTGCAGTGTTTTCATCATTTGTGTTCCCTTCCCCTTGTTTTGGCTGATCGATGATTAGGCCTTGTTCTAAAAAATTTTCTTGAATTTGTTATTTTTTGGTTTCTTTTTTTTTCATTTTCCTTACTTTTTTCTCACTGCTTCCCCTAACGGGCCAAAATCCAAATCATAACCCAATTTAAGAATATGCTCCATAATTATTCTAGTATGAAGAGGGGACAATCCAAATTCGTATGCTGCCTTAAAAGTGTTATCTTCTAGAACTGGATGGCTTAATTGACTTGAAGTCTTTTTGCATATAGTGCAGCTTGATGATGCTTTTGTATCAGTTAAAGCTCGTGCAACTTTTCCATCAATCATTGTGAGATACATTTTAAAATTTACTTCGATTTTCTTCGATTTCATCACCAGTAAATATTACAGGTTGAAGGTCTTTAATTTCATCTTTTATTTTTCGGACTTCTTCAGTTATGACATTTTTTGTTTCTTTTTTGAAAGTATATTTTGTTGACGAGGGTATTTCATTTTTCCATATATGAATTTCTGTGGCTGTACTAGTTGACGGCTCTAACTCGGTATAACATTTTATTAATCGCAATGGAACGAATGATATCATAAATAAATCAGCGTCTGATGAATTTTTGGCATTACATTGCTTCTATTGTCCCCCCGGGGGGACATGATAGTCTTTTTGGAACCTACTATTCCATTTAGACTGGTGTCTTGCCGTAGGAGGCCATCGAATACGTATATCCTCCGGTCACTCCTAGTAGCAATTTCGAAAGCCCGAAGTAGGCCGCAGCCTTCACTCCTTGCTACAGAGTTGGAAACTTTCCAACTCCTGGCCCAGAATGCATGAAGCTTAATATAATAAGGAACACGACGGCATTCATACTCACTGGACCTGAACCATTCATTGTGTTCATTTTGAATGATCCGACCCACAAACTCTCACGAGGGTCTCGAAACCACAACCACCACGATACTCCCATATAGGAGCCAACCTCAATAACCAGTCAGAGAACAGCTAATTGTCTCAAGAGACAAATAGTGAACTCTGGGGCGTACTGATTCCCGTGGAAATATGTGGATTGTCCAGGTGACTCCTACTAGCCTTTGAGGGGGCTGGGCTCACTTTTACCCCGCAAGACACTAGTCTAAATGGAATAGTAGGTTCCACAAATACAATCATGTGCCCCCGGGGGAAGGTGTAATAGATACGTCATTCCATCCGATCTTCGTACTATTTATACCACCTATATCCATCCAACGATGGAATGCAACTCTCATGTATGGGCCGGCGCGCCAAAGTCTTTTTTGGAGTTGCTCGATCGCGTACAGGAGAGAGCCAACACGCTCATTGGGGATGGCAGGGTATTCAACTCTATTGATTCCCTAGAGCATCGAGACAAGGTAGGTTTGTATTTCACTGTTTTATCGTTACTACAATGGTAAGTGCTTTAACGAAATTAGTAAACTTATTGCCGAAACTCGCACGTTTTTGTGTTTGACGCGATTTTCGTTGAGAGCGCATGCATATGTGTTGTCGATTGGCCAGTGAATCGCACTACGCATTACAGAGAAAATTCGTTTTTTAGCAGAACAATCCCTATGTGGACTAAACTCCCTCCAGAGGTCTTTCCTGCCATTTTCAATGTAGGTCTTTTATAGTTCTGGTACAATGCATTGCGTTAGTAGGGCTTATCCCCTGAGTGCTGGTCCGAACGGAAAAAAAATGCTTCTGCCTATAAAATTAGGCAATTGTGATTAAAAATCAAACATTGTATGTTGCTTTTTAGGAATATGTAGGGTTTTTCAACAAGAAGTTTGTGTTCTAAAACAAAATAAAACAACAAATTTTGTTAAAATAATTAAAATTTTTATTGTATAGCGAAGAGATAAGTTCGGCAATTATGAAAAATGATATCTGACAAATGTCCACCACGACAACGCTGACAGATCTCGATTCTTTCATCAAAGTTTTTAATCACTTTTTGGCAAAATGGCGGTTCTATTTCGTTAATTACATCACATATTTTGAGTTTTAAGACTGAAATCGATTCGATTAGCTCCGTATAGACTCTGTCCTTAACATAGCCCCACAAAAACTAATCCAGTGATGTTAAATCACACTACTTATTTACTGATTGTTGTGAAATTATAAGATCGGAAAATTTGGTTTCATTGGCTGCGTGAAATATGGCACCGTCCTGTTGAAACCACATGTTAGTAATATCCACGTCATCAATCATAGACCAATCGCCTCGAGACCACGAAAGCTATTAAAATGACACGAATAAACACCTTTTTTGGTGAGCTTAGAAAGTTTTCAAAAATTAGAACAAACCTTGCATAACGTGTCTAGAAATTAACGTAATTTTGGTATGCAAAAACATGTGCTCCATTCAAAAGTTACAGTTTTAATTAATCCGCAGTCGGAAGAGTTGTATCCCTTGTCAGAAGAGCTACATATCTCTGCAATCCTCTATCTTGTCCATGGCGGTCATAATATTGACTTCAACTTAATCGTCTAATCTTTTGACATATTTACCATTTAGATCCGAAGTGAAGATGGTGTATCCTCCTGGCAGGTTAGACTACCATCATTTTACGTATCCCTTCTTAAAACCCCGGCAGCCACGTAGATTCAGCGACTCAAAACTATTGTAAAATAATTTAATTACTCGTATTTGATTTAACTCATTCACAATATTTCAGTTATTTTACAATTCTTTAATTATTTTTATTTCAGTTGTCAAAATTGAAATATTTTTATTGGATCCTTTCAAGTGCGCATGATTAACAACAACTTTCAAATTTTTAACGACCACTAAAAGTCAAAACCTAAAAAAAGAATTTAAAATTATTCAAACGCCAAAAAACACCCAAATGAATTTCATATCAAATAAAGTCGTTTGTATAGAGTTAGAAAAACAAACCTGCTACATATAGCGGTCAACACATTTAAGGAAAGCAACAAGATCCATTTTAAACTATAATAAAAATAAACAATTTAACATGTGATAAAAGAAATAAAAAACAAAGTTGTGGCGGGAAAAAATTTTGATTGTGTGTTTTAAAATTCTTAAAGTGAGATTTACTCTTAAGAAAGCTATAAAAGAGATAAAAGGGATAAAACAATTACTAATTTGCAGTAACTATGTGTTAAGTCTAAGTGCCTTCTTTAATTCTCTGTCTATCTCTCTTCCTCTCGCTTAACCTCTCCTATTCACAATAAATTTCATGCCGTCGTTTTAGGATAAAATCCTGAATCCTGGGGATTTTAGTATGGAAGTGAGGAAAAAAAAATATTTGTCGAAAAATGTAGCGATTTCATCACAAATTTAATTTTATTTGAATAGTAATACGCAAAAGTAATCAACATAAAGAAAGTTAGAGAAATGTCGATCGTTACCTGCAATGTAAAAAGCCATAACTAACAAAAAAATTTAAATGTTTTTTTTTATTTTTAATTTATTATTTATTTTAAATCTATTTTGATTTTATAATTCTAAAAGAGCCTTAACTTCGTCGCTTATAACACTTTGCTTTTTCTGGCTAAATGAAGGCATCAAATGTGAAATGATTGGATCTGATGTTACCAGCATTTTCTAGAGTGTCTAAGACGATATTTTTTATAGTCTTTGTTACGACATTCCTGAGCCTCTTCGGATAGTAGGCCTACAGGAAAAATACACTTTTCAATTATATCCTTGCCATGAGTCAGAATTTTGTGAAGTGCAGGTGGGGGATATTGTACCACTCGTACAGTGCAACAAACTCTTTTGCCGTCTCCAAACAAAAATCACCAAATTGTTTTGGATCTACTACCTCGGCGATTGTTATAGTTTCGAGAATTATTGAAAACCTCTTGATTATGTTTTCATCTAGACCCGTGATTTCGGAAAGCAATGCAAGATTCGTAAAGAATCTTCATGACGTATTTCCTGAATTTATCGTACCAGAGCCTTACTTAACCGGTTGATAACCTGTATTTCAATTTTTTATCTAAGTTTACGCCTTTTCAAGCATTTTTGGGCTTCTTTTGAGTGGACTGTCCCACGTTTAAATTCAATATTATAAACCACATGCAAAAGGCACTCCATCAGCTTAATACGTGCACGAAGTGGTAACACACCAAATTGCTTGTTCATTTACGGGAATAGCTTGAACTATTTCGATGTTGTGGCTCCACAAATGAGACAAATAGATGCAGCTGGTGTTTCTGTTTGTGATTGAGCTGTCTTGCCGTCAATCATTGTAAAATATAATTCATGTTTTACTCTAAAGTTGCGATTATTCACTGTTAACTCAAATTATTTTAGTTGAGATATCTCCTCATCGACTCTTTTCTTTTCTTCTCGTATAACTTGAAGTGTCTCTTTAACATATGCAAACTGTAGTGTTCTACAATACTGTATGGAAGAAGGTTAAGTGTTGTTCCATAATTTATTTATGTCATCACTTAATGATAATCTAAGTGGTACAACTGATGTCGTATATAAACGAGAGTCATAAATTTGTGCATATCTCGAGCAAATTTTGTAAATTCATACCTTTACTTAATTGTTCATAAAAGTGAAACGCGTTCATTGATTTTCATGAGATATGTCTCATTTTGTTCCTAGGCTATACGACTTCACGTGAAAGTAATAGGACTTGAGACTTTTTTTACCGTTTTGGATTTTTTATGATTTAAAAAAAAAAAGCTAACTTTTTAGTCGAAAAATATTTTTTTTTTCTTCATACAATCATTTATAACTTCGAAACTGTTGCTTATGTAGCAAAACGTTATATAAACAGATGAAAGTACTTATAATTCTTGATTTTCCTAAATTTGTTTAAGTAAAATCCGACTAGTGGTTCTTGAGTTATGTTAAACAAAAGGGCCTAATCAGAATTGAGTTGCGAATCAATCAGCTGAAAAATGTTGTACTGTGTAACGCAACAAATTGAGAGGTGGCACCTGGTGGCACTTGAAATTGATTAAAAATGTAAAAAGAGATATGAGGCAATATTTGAGCGGTGATTTCCAACTGCAGGAAAGTAAAGCCAAAATTGCAGGTTCATATGTTTGGAGAAAAAACGGATTTTTTTTATATGTTCATAAAAATAAACAAACAAACAAAAAAACTTAAGTCTCTGCAAAGTTTATTTTTTTAATTTTAGTATACTGAAATATCATACTTTAAATAGAAAATAAAAAGAAAAACGTTAGCACACATAATAAAATAATATTCGTTTTGAAATTTTTAGGTTTAAATTAAGTTGGTTCAGTAAAACATACAGGTACTGAGCTTGAGGCGGCTATAAAAAAAGAACTAGCAGTCAGATCGGAGTAATTGATTATGATTTGATTGTACAATTTAGTCTACAATATCAAAAAATCGTTGCATATTGCATGAATAGTATGTTGACAATTTGACTTTTTTCCGCGAAATCCCCAGTGTGCGGCGTCAAAGCGTATTTTTGAGGTCGGGTCAAACTTACAGTGGTGTTAATGACATCGAACGAACTGTCATCCATAACCAAATTTTTCGGATAAGATTAGATTAGCCTTTGGTAAATTATCATGAATAGATATTTTAGATTTACTTTCATTAAATTAATGCCATAATTGAGTTCAGTGATATGGCCCATTTTTGATCAATAAAAAAATGAACCATTTCCATCATCTTCAGAACGAAACCTTAATCCGCATTAAGATTCGCATTGCTGAAGCACAATCAAAGTTTCTTTATGTTTGAAAATATGGAAGACATTGTTAGGAGTTGACTATTCAATATGGGAGGTAAGATTAACTTACGCGTACAATATAGTGAAGCTGAGCTTAACATCACTATCATGTTATCAAAAACCAAATGTGTGTTCCAGCAAAATCCTGGGGACTAACTCTGGCAGTCATAATCGAAAACAACTTCATTAATATAACATTTTTTAATACTGTTGTTACTGTAATACTGTAAGCCCCTTTCGAAATATGTATGTTGGGCCTTTGTGTTCCCAAGAACATTTCATTGAAATGTATTTTTGAAGTTTTTGGCTTAAAATACTAAAACTATTATTTTTATTCATCACACGGAAAGAAATCAACTTCCATTTTCCTTTTCTTAATGTTGCATTCCAACACCCGCGTTGCATTCCAACGGCATCATTGGAAATTATTTGATGACGAATCAGCGAACTCCACAGACAAAAACTCGCACGTTCGAGCTAGTAATAATACGAATGATAGAATTAGCCCCCTGGATAAACAGAAATTAGGTGCGATTATCTGGTTAAAGGGGGAGATATTTGGATTGTAAAAAACTTTATAAATGAAAGCCAAGATTTAAGTTCAACAGGATGGAACTATATGTATTATGCAGTCAGATCAAGAGAGGAAGCCTTCAGTATCTGGCTACGCAAAACGACACGATCTTCGTGTGCCGTGAAAAATCTGTACGATGAACGCCTTAGTGCTAAAGTTCTAGCTACTCCTAGAGGAAGCAAAAGCTTTTGGCCATTTGTTAAAAGAGTAGAAGATAATTCTGGTTCTGCAATTCTGACTCTTTTAAAGAATGACCAAATATTCACCGGCCTGGTTGATAAACCTAACCTTTTGGCTGATATATTATGTTTATTTGCCGGAGAGCAAACACCGCCCGTATTCGACAGAGTAATCGTTACTATGCCGAAGCTATTTTTTGATCGGTTAAAGAGGTTTTGTCAGATCTCGACATCAACAAGTCCCCTGGACCGGGTGGAATTACAGCACTATTCTTACAACAGTGCTCTTCAACACTAGCACGTTCGTTAGCAGCCCTCTTCAGCACGGTGTATAATGCCAGCGAATTTCCAAAGTGTTGGAAAGTTGCTAATGTAACGCCGATTCCCAAAAAGGGTGAGGCTAACAACACTGAAAGTTACCGCCCAATTGCAATTTGTGCTGGATTTACTAAAGTAATCGAAAGTATGATTAATTTCCATCTTTTGAAGTACCCGGAGTCCATCAGCTTGCTTAGTAACCGACAGTATGGTTTCTGTAGAGGGCGCTCTACGGAAGACTTGGTGGCTTTCTGTCGGAACAATGGTCCAACTTCATACATCATTTCGGAGAAAGTAAGGTGGTGGTTCTAGATATTTCCAAGGCGTTTGATAGAGTGTGGCATAATGCACTTCTGTCAAAACTTGTTGCATTTGGTATCGCTGATAATCGCATTATCGACTTCAACAGACGAGTTCAAGATTAATTCAGAGGTACCGCAAGGCTCCGCTCTTTCTCCTACCCTACTTCTTATTTTTCTAAATGCCCTTTTTTGTAAAGCTTTCAACCCTTTATACTCTTTCGTAGATGACAGCACCATTCGTACTCATTTAATAATAGACTGGACCAGTTGGAGGTGGGTTACAGAAGGCGGACATTAAATGATACGGTCAATCACGATCTCGCAACGATCTCGGAATGGGGTCGTGTGAATAGAGTAGATTTTAATACCCGTAAGTTGCAATGCTGCATGCTTACACATAGATCTGTGTTCAGTAATGATGTTCTTGGCATACAAATTCAGTGTGATGTTCCATAGACTAAACACATTTTTCAGGTTTCTAAAGAAGCCTTCAAGTGCCTCGGTTTTCTAAAACGGTGAAAGAAATATTTCCCTCCATCTGATCTCCGTAGTATTTATAGCACCGTCCAAAAATCGAATACAACTCTCAGGTATGGGCCAACGCTCCAAAGTCCATTTTGGAGTTGTTCGAGCGCGTGCAGCAGAGGGTCAAAAAGCTCATTGGCGACAATATAATATCCAACTCTATTGATTCTTTGCAGCATCGACGCAATGTGTGGGTTGTATTTCACTGTTCTATCGTTACTACAATCGTAAGGGCTCTAACGAAATTAGGGAACTTATTCCCGAAACTCGATCGTTTTTGTGTTTAACTTGATTTTCGTAGAGAGCGCAACCATTTGTGAGCGACTGGCTAGTGAATCGCACTACACATTGCCGGGAAAATTCGCTTTTTAGCAGAACAGTCCGTACGTGGAATAAACTTCTTTCAGAGGCCTTTCCTCTCACCTTTAGTGTAGGAAAGTTTAAATTGAGTGTCCAGAAACACTACTCTCTCTCTCTCCTAAATGAGCAACTTCAAACAAATTCCTTGTTCTGGCACAATGGCTTGCATGTGTAGGGGTCATCCCCTGACTTGCATGGAATTGTCATTACTAACAGTAATTGGTCTCAAAGCGCGGTTATTGTGAATTAATTTTCAAATTTCGATTCAACGAAAAATCAATAGCCCCTACGAAATTCAATAGAAATGTAAGTTGGTATTTCTCGAAACGAAATAAGTTTATTCACTTAAAAACCTTAGCACTTCCCATGAGCCTTCTTCATTAGTAAGAAATTGTTAGCAATAAAGTATATACTTCTATCCGCAGAAATAGTCACTTATAAGAAGATTTCTATACCATTATATGACAGTTATATACAATTTACATACGCCTATATACTTGAAACCCCTAAAATTTATACAATATGCTTAACGGTGACCAGACTGCAACCATCGACTTATTGAAATCAAAATTGTTCGATACGTTGATTTCGGGCACTAAACCTGTTAATTAGACCCCAGGGACTTTTAAACATCACCACATCAAAGAAAGTTTGAATGAGAAAAGAAAGATATAAAAAATAAATAAATAAGCAACAGCTACAACAACATACAACAATTTATTAGCATTCACTCACTCTGCACTATTTTTTGAATAAACGTTTGCTTTTTTATCGGCTTAAATGATGCAAAGAAATAAATATTTTTAATTGTGCAAATATTTATTTTTTCTACATTCTTCAACTTTTTAAGCCTCTTCTCCTCTCTTTTTCTCAAAATCTCAAAATAACGGTAACGGTTGATACTCTATATATTACACACGCGCGTTCATTTATACATGCCAATAAAACTGTTTTTTTTTTATCGTTAAAACAAAAAACGCCAACAGCAACAACAACAACAAATTAAGAATATTGCATTCTTAAAACACTGGTTATGGCTTGCCATTGTACCATTTTTGGAAATAATAAAAAAACCAACAGCAACAACAAACAACTACAACTACTCAATGAAAAAAAAGCAAAGCGAAGTTGCCGGTGTTTCAAGTGAATAGGATTTTTTGAAAACTTGGGGATTTTTTCCCTCATCATCATCTTGACAAATCCTGATGAAAAGAGGGAAAAATTAACTTGATTAACAACGAAAAACGATCATTGGATCTTAGTAAACGATGGATGCTGTAAAGTTTACTAAGTTTCTTTGATGATAAGGTCGTCGCCTAAAATAGAATAAAATATTTGAATGCATAAAGAACAATCTCAGAATGAAGCTGCGTAAATAAAATAATATTGCTATCACTGCCACATTAAATATCTTGATACGCTTGCATTTAATTGCTTGGCACCATCATTGCTTTAAAGACATCATGAACAAAGCACAGTGTTGTCCTTGCGAGAAAGTAGTTCAATTGAATTTAAAATTCTTATGGATAAAAATAATTAATAATAAATTAATAATTTATTAAGACTATACGTTACGCTCATTTAAAGCAAAAATATTCATAAAACATAACGCTATCACTATGCGACGAAACTTTTTCAAAACTGCTGCACATCTGCTTCGCATTGACTCCTTAGAGGTGTCTTTGGTCGTATTTTCTTTTAGGTAACGCATAATATTTGACGTGCTTTGGATATGGGATTGAGATTACTAATATTTAGAAACCATTCCTAAACATTTAGCTGTATGTTTTGTGTCACTATCCTGCTGATATATATCCTCTTTAGTTTAATATTTTCGTCTGCATTTGTCTGTTTAGATAAAATCATACATTATGCCGTTACACAATGCCTTAAGCATTAAAATTTTCCATGAAGATTGCCAAAGTTGAGTGTCCCATACCGAATCTGTCAGGTAATTTGTAAAAGTGGCTATTAAATCTAAAGTAGTTCTCTTTTATTATCCTGTATGCAATATACATAATATCAGTGATTGGCTTTCGTATAAATTGTGCAGTGTGTCGTGTAGGATATGTAAGGTTTCATGTGTTGGTATTGAAGTATATAGATCCTTAATGTCAAAGGAAAAGAGTCTGGTGTTTTCGGTTATCTTGATGTCATTAAGTTTTTCGATAAGGTCTTGTATATTACGTATAGAATATGTATTTTGTATATTTATCTTCTTCTTAAATAGGCTAGTGAGGGGTTTGAGGAGGTGAGGAAAAAGTAAAAGTCAAAAATGTGCATTATCTTGACATAACTTTAACACGAGGAGCTAACTGTTTAGCATTTGACATCTATAGAAAACCAACTAGGATAGACACTACCATCCACATCACCTCGAACCATCCTACCAAACATAAACTAGCAGTATTTAGACATATGATACACAGACTTAAGATAATTCCACTTACTCTAGATAACTACAATAAAGAAATCGACACAAATTACACCATAACTAAAAATAACGGCTACAAACGATCAACAAACTTCTTAAACAATAAAACACTAAAACCAGGAATAAAGAAGACAAAGAAACAACCGATATAGCATGACGGCACACTTTTACTTATACAGGATCAGAAATATACAGACTAACTAACCTTTTTTTACAAAGAAAAAATAGTCTCAGCATTAAAAAACGGCAAAACTCTGAGACATAACCTTAGAACAACAACAGAAACAACTGACAAATTTAGTTTCAGTGGAGTATACAGATTTACTTGTAACTGCAAATATACTTATATAGCTCAAATTTGACGAACACTAAAAACAAGACTTACAGAATACATACGCTCATAGAAACGGAAAACACAAGATTCCAACTTTGCATTACACCTTGACACTCACGGACACACACCAAGGGAAATAGATGAATTTATGACATTACTACATCGTAGCAAAAAAAGGGGCGAATACGAGACATTCTTGAAAACATGGAAATCTACAACAAAACAAAAGCCTTTAACAGTGACATTATAAACGAACATCTAAACATGGCCTCAGACACAACTTTCATACAACTAAAACTACTCATATACACGAACAATCGATAAACACCCTGGGTAATAATAAAAGACGGAGGTATTGAGAGATGAGCTTTGCATAAAGTGACAGGTGGCTGGCATTCTACCTGTATGAATAGATACGACCTTAACAACAGAACTACATATATAAGCGAACACTGACTCACAAGTACGAATTGGATCACGGAATGAAAATGATGTCTTCACATTGAAATCGCTCGCCGTTTACATCAAACGAACAACAGCAAGAAACGACAGAGAGAAATAGCAACAATTATCTGCTTTAGTTTTGTGGCTGCATTTCTATACTTGTTGCCGAACAAAATATTTTTATTATTATTTTTTCATCATTTTTCTATATATTGAGTATATATTCCTCCTTAAGTAATAAATAATTACATAAAAAGTGTCTATGGTTTTGTCCGACACTGTATGTATTATGATTTTCTTAAGCATTTTAGAGTTATTGAAAGGAATTTTCGGAGATGAAAAATTAATAATTAGGAATTGAAAAAGAAAACATACTAAAAACCCTACTTTCGTATATAAAAATTCTCATTTCTAGTCAATATGTTGTTGTATTTGTTTGTTCTTGTTTTACAGATTTATCCAATGAATTGAATGATTTTATTTCCTTTACTGTCTTTCTATTCTTGTTCGTCTCAAGTGTTGGGAAAACTTCTCATTTATCTATCTATCGGGCTGATGATGTTAAATGTTGCTCAAATTAATAGTAATAAAATCAATTTAGAACTAAAAAAACAATCGATAACTGAATAGAATAATACAAATTGAGAATTTCGCAAAGAAACAATTCGTATTCATAAGGGACATTGAACCTCAACAACAAGTGCGTCCTTCTTTTCACATTGATGGTGTTTTGTTACGAATAGTATCTGTGTGTTTTTTTTTTTTTTTTGTTTTTTAAAGACAAATAGCACTTCAGGCAACAATGCCTATTTAGTCAAGTACCGTGCTACATTCTTTAGGAAAGGGATAGAGAATAGATGAAACAGGTGGTGAAAGTAGAAGGATAGTTACGGAAATTAACTGCCGTATAAAAACAGCACAGCAACCAGTGACTATGCCTTCATCGCTGAGCAGTCCCACCGACAGTCAATTTTTATTTTTTGTATTGAAAAAAACCTAGGTCTCCGTTGGGAATCGAACCCACAAAACCCACTCTAACAAGCTAGTACACTTCTACTGCCTACAGGGGCATTATTATATAACTTAACTGATGAAGTCAATATTAAGCTTTAGGAATTTTTAATGCCAGTCGGCTTTAATCCAATAGCTAAAGCTGGATCGAGAAATCTATTTTGCAAGTGGTCGATATCTATCAAGACATGATCGATGTCTCTTTTTTCCACATTAATGGTGTTCTGATATGAATAGCATCTGTTGTTGATTTTCAAAGGTTATTTGAATTTAATAAGTCTATTAGCCTGCTCGTGAAAGAATATAGTTCAACTCTAAAGGCACGAAATTAAGTTGCATTCGTGCTAAGAGAATTCTTATATACCGGTATTGACTTGGAGGCCAAACATGTTGTATTCTACGAAACAATAACGCATAAGCAGTGCTGATCAATATTTCAATAAAAGTGAAAATATGGCGACAAACGTTTTAATGATTTTTCTGATTTGGGGGGTCAAAGATAAAGATTTGCCTCCATAAACATGAAAGTATTATATACCAGTGACTGTTGCTTGCTTACCACCTAACAACAGGCTTCTTCCGTAGTTTTATGATATTAATGTTAATGCTATGAAATTTTCAAAATTAAGACCTTAGGCCCGACCTATTTTGGATTGGATTGTTTTTCATTGAAGTCAGCTGGAAAACCGGCTCTCTTGCATTGCATAATAGTGCGTCATAGCTAGGTTCGCGAGATTATTATAGAAAATTTCATGTAAGAAGTTCACAGCGCGAGGGACATTTTACCGCTGCTCTATTTCATAAACCACCTTCTCCCAAAACATTGTGATTTAGTTATATGGGGTCCGCTAAATAACTTTTTTTATTGTTTTCAATGCTTTATGCTCCCGAACCAATTGGACTTTTTATGGCGTCATACCAAGGTCTTTATGCAATCGTGGTCTTAATGATATCTCTGAAATGTTCAGTTGTTGAGAACGCCGATGAATTGATGTTGATGGCGCTTCACGCTTTGGTTTATCGATGAGGATGCCAGTTTCTTTCACTTTCTCAAGCGTATACACAACCATATTCGTTTAGCGGAAGGATAAAACTAATTATCTGTCAAATCAAACATTTAGGTCATGTCATAACCACAGCGGACCCTTTATAAGTAACAATGCAAAGCTATCTTAAGCCTTTTGGAAATTGAAGGTATGCGAAAGCACAAAGTTGATACCCTCAACCATGATTTTCTAGCAATTTCTCTAAGGAGTCTTGTTAAAATGGTACATTATAATACCCTAAAAACCCAGTGCTGTGTGCTTTCGAATACGCATGTGGTTGAATATACCACCTCAGCTGCAATTGTGGGTGATGTAGATATTAAGGAATCAAAAAGTCTTAATGTTCTTGGCATAAAAGCTCCGAATTTTTCATCTTGCAAAAGAAGCATGTAATGCCTTTGCGCCTTGGCTTTCTAAAACGGCACAGTAGATCTTCGCTTCATCTGTTCTGTTTGCTATCTATGCCACTTTTATCAGATCGACAATGAAACGACTGGTGCTTCAAGCACATTTTCGCATTTTCGCAGAGAGCGAAACAGCTCATCGAAGTTATTAGGGTATCCAGCTATATTGACTCATTGGATTATCAATTCAATGTTCCATTTGTTTCACGCTTTTAACGTTACGGCTACGAAATTTGCTTTAATGAAATTAGGGAGTATGTTTCTGAAAGACGA
This sequence comes from Trichopoda pennipes, assembly GCA_030448955.1. Lineage (NCBI taxonomy): Eukaryota > Metazoa > Arthropoda > Insecta > Diptera > Tachinidae > Trichopoda > Trichopoda pennipes. The sequence continues at coordinate 9,265,483 of JASKUP010000056.1, read as the reverse complement.
TATTTCGTGTATGCACCACGTACCTTATTAAGAGCACATCGATTGGCCAGTGAAGCGCACTACAGCGACACTTAATTTTTTAGCCAAACTGTTCGTACATGTTTGAAATAAATGCTCTGCAGAGATCTTTCCTGTGACTTTCAATATGCAAAAATTTTACATAAACACAGCTTTTGCTGTTCTCTGACTGATTATTGAGGTTGGTTTTTCGGGGAGTACCGTGGTGATTGCGGCCCTTATGAAATGATTAAGGGATCAGGACCATCTCACTTTTGACCAAGATCATATGATCCGGATTTAGTAAGCATGCTATGTTATGTGCTCTCGATTAGGAGTTGGTAGTATCTAACTCTTCAGCAAGGAGAGGAGGTGGCGGCCCTGTTCCGAGCTCCCGAAATTGCAACTAGGAATGACTTATTGGATAGAGAAATCCATCGGCTTCCTAGGGCGTCTGTCGGTGCACGCTACAGTGGGATAAACCCAAAGTGGTTTAATCCACCATCATATTATGGCCACGTGGCTCGGTAAAGATGTATATCTTATCAAGAAATGTACACAAACACAACTTCCATTAGCCTTCTTTCCACAATCCACTTTATTACTTTTGGCATTAGTAACGCTCATTCCTTGAGTGCTGATTTAAAAAAAAATCTTGCGAAACTTCTGCTGAAATGTTGGAAAGTTAACATCCGCCACTATTTCTGCTAAATTCTGACAACTTCACGTAGCATTCAACAATAACTGTGACTCAAATTGGAACTCAATATTGATCCAGTGAAGAGAGAGGACAACGGTTTTTTTTAGGCAACCAAAAATCATTTCCAAAGAAAGTCGACAGCCTAAGTGCACGGAATTTTCTTATGAGTGACAACTGACACTCAAAATTGTTTCACAAATGAATTCCGTAATAATGACATTTTCGGTTGACTGTAGACTTTGTTATAATAAAAACGGGATATAATTTTTTTCATCTTGATTTTTGCGGTTTAAAACTTTTACACATTTTATTTTACCGACTTTGTAGATATTTTTAAGAAATCTAGGTGAAGTTTACTAAATAAAAACAAAATAAACCAAACCATTCCATTTATTAGCATCGCGGTTTGTAATGCAAAAGATGAAAAAAAAATATTAAAAAAAACACAGATACAAAATCTTTATGCTAAAGAAGTACACCGCATGGAAAAGTATTTAAACTAGTTACGAAAATTGGAACACACAAAATTATAACAAATACGCAAATTGAAATGTGAATCAAAACACATTTTTTGTTACTTCAAGTTGACACAGAAACCTAGAAAATTTCGACTAAAGGTCAAAGTATAAATCAACTAAAGATTTAGATCGAAACAAAAGAGAACTGTTTTATGTTTTATAAATGATGGGGCGAAACATAAATTGTGTTAAAAAAAATTTTGCTTTTTACAACAATTTATTAATTCTTTGCTGGTTAGAGAGCCATAGAGCCACTGTGTAACACATTTCGTTTTGGAAGAAATAAATTCCAGTACTGCTTCCAAAATTCGCATTTAACAATCACACATTAATTTCTTAAAACCACAAAAAAGTGATACATTTTTTTCGGGCTCTTCGGCATAGATTAGCGATCACATATCCCCGCCGAAAAAAGTTTAGCGGCGTTAAATTGCACGATCCAGGAGGCCAATTTACACACACCACACTTTATTTTCAATACATCAATTGTGACACGGGCTGTATGACATGTCTCGACGTCTTGTTGACATCACATCATTGTTGTTCAACGAACGGAAAAGTCAGTAATCATGGTTCTATAGCGGTCACCATTGACTGTAACGTAATGTAATAGGGGTCGCAAGTATGGCGCACTCATTCCATCAGCTAATCAAAAAAGTGTTGCCAGTTTAAAGTGCTATTGGTGTAGAAACCCACACTATGAGTAGTTTTTGGAATCTTTTTTAATTTGCATGAATTGAATCTATTTCAAAATAAATATTTTATAAGAATATCAGGGGATGACCCCTACTCCTGCAATGCATTGTGCCAGAATTAGGAAGTTAGTTTATGGGGTGGAGAAAAGAGGGAGTAGTATTTGCGGACAAGTGACAGTAAAGACCTCTGGAGGAAGCACTTAATGCATTTGCGCCTTGGCTTTCTGAAACGGCACAGGAGATCTTCGCTTCATCTGATATGCTTGGTATCTATGCCACCTTTATCAGATCGACAATCGCAGACAGGAGAGAGCGAAACTGCTCATCGAAGTTATTAGGGTATGCCTCTGTACAGAGGTGCCCCTGTAGGCTAGTAGGTAGTGTACTAGCTTGTCAGTATGGGGGTTGTGGGTTCGATTCCCAACGAAGACCTTGGTTTTTTTTTCACTACAATAATAAAAATTGACTGTCGGTGGGGCTGCTCAGCGATGAAGGCATAGTCAATGGTCGCTGTGCTATCTTTATACGGCAGTTTATTTCCGACTATCCTTCTACTTTCACCACCTGTTTAATATCTTCTCTATCCCTTTCCTAAAGAATGTAGCACGGTACTTGACTAAATAGGCATTGTTGCCTGGGTGCTACTTCTCTTAAAAAAAAAGTATGCCACATATGGTTCGCTCTGCTAAGAAACTTATTTTCCCTTTAATACGTAGTGCGCTTACCCGGCCAATCAACCACAAATGAACGGGCCTTCAATGAAAAGTATGTTAAAGTTAAAAACGTGCGAGTAACGGAAACGAGTTTCCTTATTTCATTAGGCCATTGAATATTATAGTAACAACAAAAGAGTAAAAAACAAATCACATTGCGTCCAAGCTCTAGAGTAACAATAGAGTTGGATATCCTCAACAGAGTACGCGTTACTATGCCGAAGATATTCTTTCGAGCTAGAGCGTTTAAAAAGATTTTAGCAGATTTCAACGTCAACAAGTCTCCTGGGCCGGATGGGATACCAGCACTGGTCCTGAATGAGCACTGCTAACACGCTAACGCGTCCGTTAGCAAAACACTTTTCAGCATGCTGTATTATGCCGTTGAATTTCCAAAATGTTGGAAGGTTGCTAATGTAACGTCAATCCCGAGAAAGGGTGAGGCTAACAACCCTGAAAATTGCTGCCCAATTGTAATTTGTTCAGCACTTTCCAAAGTGAAGGAAAGTATAATTAATTGGTGTTGGTGATAATTCCTACAGATTTATATCGAGTTTTCTCAGGAATCGCACTATACGAGTTGTTATAGATGGGATTTCATCAGAAGAGTTCAGAATTAGTTCAGGGCTATCGCAAGCCTCCGTTCCTTCTCTTACCCTATTTGTGCTTGGGCAAGGGCATTCCGGAGAGGTGATTTATGTACGAAAAACTGCCATTCAGATGTAAGAAAACGGTGTAAAAAATTTATCCAATAACTGATCTGACAAACCTGATGTCATCAACAAGATATTGTGAGATTTATTAGAAAATGATTTTATGAAGAAATAAAAGTTCACGAATATTAAGGAGAGCTTCGAAGAAAATTTGGAAACATGATGTGCTCAATCCGTTAACATATTTAATGATTTTAGTTTAGTATACTTTCATTAGTAGACTTACATTTTGCAAAAACTTTACAGCCTTAGATTAACCCAGGAAGAAAATAAGATTTTGTGACGAGCAAAGACACCTCAGCTTAGTGTAAGTCTGACCCATAAGTGAGTTAACATGGTTTGTGCAAGAAATACTGTTATTGTTTATTATTAGTCCGCGCTTTTTGGCGGCATTTACAATAGCTATTTTTCTCCATTTATTATAATATTAACATTGGAAATGTACTTAATTGTTTTCTTACCATTTGACTTATGACTTATTGAAAACAAAAAGTGTTTTTGTTTTCGAAATGTTTGCTGTGCTCTTCTAGAGATGTGTTTTTGAGTTTTCTTTTCTTTTGCTGTGTTGTTTAAACAAAATTCTTATTTAATCATTTTGGCTTGAGATATAAGACTCTTAAGTTTTCTATACAAAATTTGGGCTAAAATCAACTGAAGGGTTATATCAGCAGAGCATATGGCCGGATAGATATGCTATGCCCCGCAGTACTACATATCAAAAATATTTTTTTAATAATAATTACTTTACTAGAATATCATAAATTATTTATTTTTAATTGGCAATGGTTACAATGAACTCCATTTCGTACGAAAATCGCATTAAATTAACTAAAATCCACTTTTAAAGATACATTTCGAAAAATTGGTGATATTTTGGACAACATATGAAATCGCTATTAATAATTTGTTCGTTAAACTTGAGTCGATAGGGTCGATACAAAATGTGTGAAAATATCGCAGCCGTGAGGCAGAGTGTTGAAGAAATGGTACAGGAATTGAAGTCGATCGACCATTCACATCGCCGTAGATTCACTCAATTCACTCCGGAAAAATAGGTTGGTTTTTCTGAAAAAAAATAGTTTTTTCAGACCAAGCCCATTTTCACTTGTCAGGGTATGTCAACAGCCAAAATTACCGCATTTTGGGTTCTGAAAATCCTAGAGCAATTATTGAGAAGCCTTTGCATGCTTAACGCGTCACTGTATGTGGCTCTAGAGGAATAATTGGGCCGTTTTTCTCGCAAATGTGGCTGGAAAGGCAGTAGCGCTCAATTAATCACGCTATCGCGAGATGCTAACAACTCAATTTTGGCTTCTTATTGATGACGTGGATATCACTGACATCGGGTTTCAACAGGACGGTGCCACATGTCACACAGCCAAGGAAACGATCAATTTATTGTAAACCAAATTTCCCGACCGCATAATTTTACGACAATCAGCAGTTAAGTGGCCAGCCAGATCTTGGGTTCTAATACCACTGGATTATTATTTTTTTTTTAAAGAGAAGTAGCACTTTAAGCAACAATGCCTATTTAGTCAAGTACTGCGCGCTACATTCTTTAGAAAAGGGATAGAGAAGATATAAAACAGGTGGTGAAAATAGAAGGATAGTTACAGAAATTAACTGTCGTATAAGACAGCACAGCGACCAGTGACCATGACTTCATCACTGAGCAGCCCCACCGACAGCTAATTTTTATTTTTGTAGTAAAAAAAAAACCAAGGTCTTCGTTGGGAATCGAACCCACAACCCTCAGTCTTGTAAGCTAGTACCTATTTTATTATTTGTGGGGCTATGTTAAGGATAGAGTCTATATGGAGGCAATCGAATCGATTTCAGCCTTAAAATTCAAAATTCGTGATATTATTAAGGAAATAGAACCACTGATTCAAGATCGACATCCGTCAGCGTGGTCCACGACATTTGCCAGATATCAGTTTTCATTCATAATTGCCGAACTTTCCTCTTCGTAATACAATAAAAATTTGAATCATCTTAATCGTAATTTTTTGTGTTATTTTGTTTTAAAAAACAAACTTCTTGTTGAAAAGCCCTTTACGATAATCTTTTTTGCTTTTCATATTTTCTCTCTTTGTCGAACTAAGTAGCCACTCAACGTTTGCTTAGTTTTTTGTTTTCTTTAAAATTGTTGTTTTAGGATTTATTGAACACTTGGTGGTCCTACTTAACACTTCACTGCCAAACAATTGAACTTCCGTAGTTCATCATGCTTTCATATCTACACGTGAAAATTAACAGAAATTTATAAAATGTTAAGAAAGAAATAGATCAAAAAATAAAGACAACAAGAAGAACAACATGGTTAAGAAACAATTCACATTCAAAAGAAATAAAAAAATTATTATTATTATCTTGGATTTAAGAGCCACCACCACACTTTATCATGCTTAAAACGCACACACCAGTGTAATAAAAATACAGAATAAAAATACAGTACCAAAATTTCTTAGAACAAATTTTATAGATAAAAAAGGTTTCTTGTTCTTTTAATTATCATAATTTTAAGCGTGCTGTATTAAAGTTCTATGTTTTACAAAATGAAATTGTTCTTTAGTTGAAAGTAGCCTGGTATATTTGCCCCCTCCTCTTTCTTTTTGTCTTACCTTAAGTGCTGGCTGAGATAAAATTCATTGGCATTATTAAGCCACATTTTGTTACTGTTGTTACCCCAACCTTCATTATTATTATTATTATCATTATTATTATTCTTGCTATTGTAGATTGTAGCAATAATTAAAGACACACGTTTCATAAGTTAGATTTCAAATTAATATTTTTTAAAAATAATTTGTTTTCTTTATTTTTTCACATGCAAAAGTGCTAATGAACACGCAATCTAAACTAATAAAAAAAGGTGCGAGGACCGTCACAGAAGTGCCCAGCTGGAAATTAATTATGCCTTTTAACAATATTAAATAATTTTAGAATGAATTTACTAGAGAATAGTAATTTTAATTACAATTGCAAAACTTTTCTTATAACGGGTGTTTTTTATAGAGGTATTTATCAGAATTTGTAGCTGATGCCTGAACAACGCTCTCCAAATGTGGAAATTAATTTTGAAAATCGTGGTTCTGTTCGAAAAACGCATCACTCATTACCTCCAGAGCAATTGATTCGCTTAACTATCGAACGTTTTCGCACCACGTTTACTCTAAATGATAATACGCATCCATAGAGATGACGTATAGTGCATACAAAAGAAATCCTTGCAGCTGTAGATCATAACATAGCATAAAAGAAGACTTGAATCAATCTATTCTATCCGTTATCGTGCAGAGGAATTGCATATGTGTCCCTTCGCTATATGGCAGATTTTGTGAAAAGATCTTGGTTTGCGAGCTTAAAAAACTCAGCTTGTTCAAAAATCGATGCCACACGATTATAGAGTGGTAAATAAGCCCAACAAAAGATTACCGTTGATCCCAACTTTCATAAGCGAATTTTGTCTAGAGGTGAAGTTCACTTTAATTCGAATGCATACGTTAATAATTAAAACTGCTCCTCTAGGTGCCCCTGTAGGCTAGTAGGTAGTATACTAGTTGGTTAGTCTGGTGGTTGAGGGTTCGATTCCCAACAAAGACCTTGGGTTTTTTCACTACAAAAGTAAAAATTTACTGTCGGTGGGGTTGCTCAGTGATGAAGGGATGGTCACTGGTCGCTGTCCTGTCTTAAACGGCAGTTAATTTCCGACTATCCTACTTTCACCACCTGATTCATATCTTTTCTATCCCTTTCCTAAAGAATGTAGCATGGTACTTGACTAAATAGGCATTGTTGCCTGAAGTGCTACTTCTCTTTTTTTTTTAAAAGAGAAACTGCCGTATTTGGAGTGATGATAATCCTCAAGTGCATGTTAAGACACTGTTACATTCAGAAAAACTGACTGTTTGGTATGATTTATAGGCTTGCGGAATCATTGGTCCGTACTTCTTAAAAAACGACACTAGTCAGAATGTTACGGTGACCGATATAGAGCTATGGTTACTGAAATTTTTGGTTCATCAATTGAACAATCATGGTGTGCAGGGGAGCTGTGGTTTTCCCAATACAGCTAGAGTCACAGTTTAATTATTGAAGGAAGGATTTGGTAACCGTACAGTTTTTCGGACCCGTGAACTATTTTGTGTAAAGATATTTGAAGTCGTTAGTCTACGCCGATATGCACAAAGCGATTGACCACTTGGAAGACAACGTTCCCACCATTATTGGCGATATATGATCGAAAATTGGATATTTAGCTTAGAATATGTTCGAGCCACGTGTAGCGATCATATGGCAGAATTCATATAAAAATTATAATGCCAGCAGATTATGTTTCGAAAAAAGTAAATTACGCGTACATTTAAAATATTTACCTTTGCTTTATTCCAATTAAAATTTATATACCTTTTAAAAAAATATTCATACTATAACTTCTCTGTCTCATGCTGCGCTAGTGAAAAGGGAAGAACCACTTAGGATGCCGAGAAGGATTAAGATCCCTGCGCAGGGTATTGATTACAGAAGCTGACAGAATATTTGCTTTGTCCATGTCCCGGAATGGAAACTCTTCAGCGTCCAGGATACTGGTGTTTTGGGAGCTTTCTATTGGGATATTTTTAAGTTCACAAAGTAAAATCTAGTGCTATCAAAAAGAAATTGATGTGCAAACTAGACACGTGAAATTTGTCTTGTCCATTTAAATTACGAAGTTTATTTTTAGAATTCTAAATAATTGTTACCCGAAGAATTTGATGCTGCACACTTCATGACAGCTGTTGAAATGCTCCCAAGAGAGCTGCAAAGAGAGCCAAACTATATTTACAAGTAATTTGAATGTGCCCTTTGTTTGACTGCAGCCACCAGTTTTTTGTAGCTTTGTGAGTTATGCTGCTCTATTCCAATTTAGCTGAATTCAAATGTTTCCTTTGTTTCAAATAGCTAGGTTCGCGAGTTCATGTAGACTGTGGTGAATTGCGATAATTACGTCAAGGCCCCTAATCGCCATCATCATTTTATGCTAATGGAATTGCTAAAGAAGTTAAATTACTTGATTGGGTATGATTTTACGTCAGCCAGCATCAAAATTGGTGCCATCTTCAGTGTTCTTTTTTCTCTATACTAGTTGTATTTTATTGTCAGCTGTGTTCGTTTTCTTCGTGTCTCTCTTCGTGTTTGTGTTATTCTTATTGCCTTCGTCTCTTTTCGTCTGTATCTCTCTCCCTTTTCGTTTATTTGTTTTCACCTTATTTGTCTCCTTCTCTGTGTCTCTCTATCTCCCTTATTATTCGTCTCTCTTTCTACCCAAATCGTTTCACGCTACTGCCTTTTATTCGTTTGTGTTTATATGTGAGTCTATCGCGTGACATAAAAATCTGTAAATGTACGTTTTTGATGTTCCTTCCTTATTGCCTTGATCTTTTGCACCTGCGCAACGTGTTTGTGTCAGGGTAATGTTTGTATTCTTGTAAAAATTTTTTAATGGTTCAAATATTGTGTCCGAAGCAGTGTTTATTTGTTCTGTCATTATTCGTCTGTCAAATGTTTTTTCTGTTCGTATATTTCCTTGTTTTCTAATACTTTTTATTTCCTTCTTTTGTGCTGTGTATGAAGCAGCCTAAGAGTTGTCTTTATATGCCATGGTGTACACTCGTTGTTGAATATATGGTTTGCAAAATCCGATTCCGGAGTTAATTCCGGTTCCCGTAGTTTTTTGTTGTATGTGTTACCTAAATCTGGTCTTAAATTTCGTCCTGTTTGGTTAAAGCAGCTCTTTTTGTCTGCTCTATTATTGTTATTGTTCTTGAAGCTGAACAGTGCTACTCCCTGCTTGAAATCAAACTATAAAGAGGAGCGCTGCCTTAAGTCTGAAATGTGTGTCGCAGCGCGAAGTTTAGTCTTCTATTCAGTCAGCTGGGTACAAAGCAATTGTTAGAAATAGTTTCATTTATAAGTTCTACAGCGAGAAAGAGATAGAGAGAGGGAGAGAGAAAGTAAGATATCAAGCAAAAGAAGACTGTAAGGTTTGTCATCTTGTAGCAGAACTTAAAAGCGTGAATCATGATCCTAAGCTTTCTTTTTTTTATAGATTATTCAGTATTGTCACCGACCTGACCACAATGTCTGTTAGCAACAAAGTGTGATTTTTGTTTTTATTGAAACTAAGTAGCTTTCAGCTGTTGACCATTAATACGATTTTACATCTCATAAAAAAAGACTAAAAGATAACCGAATATTCTACAGAAATTTCTGTCGTAAGCTGAATGTTGAAAATAATGATTCAATCAATAAAACTGTTCAGAGCCATGGCCAAGACCATTGACCATTATTAAAAATAGATCCCCCAGGTGCTCGATTTTTTTTTTAAGAGAAGTAGCACTTCAGGCAACAATGCCTATTTAGTCAAGTACCGTGCTACATTCTTTAGGAAAGGGATAGAGAATAGATGAAACAGGTGGTGAAAGTAGAAGGATAGTCGGAAATTAACTGCCGTATATAAGACTGCACAGCGACCAATGACTATGCCTTCATCGCTGAGCAGCCCCACCGACAGTCAATTTTTATTTTTGTAGTGAAAAACACCAAGGTCTTCGTTGGGAATCGAACCCACAACTCCCATATTTACAAGCTAGTACACTACCTACTAGCCTACAGGTGCTCGATTAGCCGCATACAATTAAGTTCTCTTTTAGATAATCTTTTGCCAGTCAGAACACAGAATCAAGCTGAACAATAGTAAGTTTTTACCACTTAATTTAGTCCAGGCATCAAGAAATAGATTCCGAGCTCAAATAACAGTGCAGAATCCTTCAAAAATTGCGAAGGGTTCAGCAAACTAGAACTTTTAATATTAAATGCCTAAAAATATTAAGGTGGATAAGAATTGGGGACCTCTCCTTAAAGCAAATCTAACTGATGACGATAAAATTAGTAAACCAATAGAGTGGATATGGATGCTAGACCATTCCACAAACACCATTTTTACAATCTAGAGGAAACTCTTAGCAACTGAGCAGGTCTTAGCGACGGTTAAAATAGTCTATAAAAGTATAATTACACTCAGCTTCGATGTCTCCATTTGGCTGTTATATCAACTTAATAGTTCCCTTAAGCCGAACTTCTTGAAAAAAAACGAAGAAGAGTAAAGATTTTTTTCTCCAACAGTTTTTTTTAAGTGTGTCGTACCAGCTGTTGTTATTCAGAGATGTTCCTCATGTTTCAGCGCAAAAAAATATGAAAGCAACATAAATTAAATCAGAAATTATTGTAAAAGGAATTTATGATCGTATATAAATCATAAATTAAATTTAAAAAATATTCATAAAAATATTTTGAAAAAACATTTTTTTTTTATAATTTATAAAAATAAAATAATTTTTAAAGTGTTGTTTGTTTACTTTTTAAATAACAACAAACGAAATCTCCGCAAAACTTGTCAATAGAAATTTTGTTTCGCAAAGGACTGTCTCGTCTTTTATTTGCTTAACAATGATTTTTGTTTATTTTTGCATTTTTGCTGATAAAAAATATTTTATATTTTTATTTATTTTAAACAACGAAAATTATATTTAATTTATCTTAAAAATTGACGATTGTATGACAAAAATAAACAAAACTCGATAAAGAAATTTTTCATAAAAAAAAAAATTTTTAATATTTTTATTTATAGACAATATCGAAAATTATCTTACGAATTTTCGCAACCAAATGAAACAAAAGCTATTTGTTCTTCAGCTATCAAAATATTAAAGGGTGTATTTTTAAGCATGGTAGAACTTTAAACATTAAAAAAAAACAGGAAAATATATATTAATCGATATAAATTTTTTTTTGGAACATAAAATAATCGAGTTAACACATTTAAGCCGGGGGACCTTGGCGAAAGTAAGTTAAGTAACGCAGCTACCGCTCCGCCTCATTTTTGTCCTGGAGCGGGCGATATTTTGTGTAACCATTTTGAGTTAACAAAGTTTATTTAAAAAAAAAGAACTAAATACTAATTTCAAAAAATGTTTTAAAGTAAAGAGGCTTTCAACAAGAAGTTGTTTCTCCTCCGCCAGTAAATGAAATAATATTGCCATTTCCCGTCCTAACTGGCTGGTTCGTATTCGGTGGCGAGCGCTTTCAATGCGAATGCATCATTCTCAAGCCGCGTTTTAGTGGCTGACTCACCAGTACAAACTAAAACGAGGCTTGAGAATGATGCCTTCGCATCGAAAGCGCTCGCCATCGAATACAAACCGGCCAGTTACGACGGGAAATGGCAATATTATTTCATCTACTGGCGGAGGACAACCAAACAACATAATACCAAAATGATTCATATTTTTATTGTATTACGAAGAGAAAAGTACGGAAATTATGAATGAAAAATAATATTTGGCAAATGTCCACCACGACCACGCTGACAGCTGTCGATTCATTTATCAAAGGGTTTAAGCACTTTTAAAATGGCGGTTCTGTTTCGTTAATCATATCACGGATTTTGAGTTTTAAGGCTGAAATCGTTTCGATTGGCTTCGTATAGACTTTGGCCTTAACATAGCCCCAGAAAAAATAATCCAATTGTGTTATAATCACACGATATGACTGGCCACTTAAATGCTGATTATTGTGAAATTATGCGATCGGGAAATTTGATCCTTTCATTGCCTTTTCAAACCACATGTCAGTGATATCCACGATATCAATAACAGGCAAAAATTGAATTGTTAGCATCTCTATTGAGAATTTCTAGAAGCCCAAATGCGGCAATTTTGCTTGCTGACATGTGAAACTGGGCTTTGTCTGAAAAAATGTTTCCATTCCATCAAGGGCCAGGCTAAACGGGAACTTCCTAAAGATTCATTTTGCTAATTTTTCCAAACAAACTTCTGTATAAAACTTCCCATTCAATAGAAAAAATGGCATAACATTTTTAAGGAAACTGTAGATAAAATAAGACTTTCATCATAATTTTCTCAATACACAAATTGTTGTCTTCCTTTTGTACCTGCAAAAGGAATTTATGGCTTATTTACTGAAAAGCAAAAAAAAAAAAAATAAATAAATAAAACTTGGACATAAATCCATTCACAAATAAAGAATTGTACAAAGTTATCTGTAACTCCTTTTCTCTTGTAATGTTTTGCTGTATTTCTTTCAACAATTTCACAGGTAGTTTTTCCTTCCAACAGCATTCATTATCATTTTTATTTGTCCATAATTTAAAAACACATTTAGAGACACTTCTTTTCCTGGCATTTAAACTGTCTTCTCTTTTTTTTTACAAAATATTCATACATTCTTTAAAGGAAAACTATAAATTTAAAATAATAATAAAAACATTAATATTTTGTAGGTAGAAAAAAAACAAACTAGACAAACAACTTACTCCTGCTGTCGCTTGAAAATCTTTAAAACAGTTTCATTTCCTTTGAAAGATTTCAAACGCAATCACAAAGAAACACACAATAAAGAACAAACAAAAATTCCTGGAGTTAATAATGTTGGGAACAGAGTAAAGACAAAAACAAGGCACATGTGACTATAATAAACACTATTGCTCTTTCTCTTTCACTGATTATGCGTGTTTCACAGAGATGGTAAATGGAATTTAAAGCATTCATATCACTGGTGTACAGCCAAGATGTTCAAAGCTTGTTGTAAATGCTATTCTTTTCCTTATTTTATTAGAATTTTATTTTTTCTGCGTTACCGTTGCAGAATACTAAAATATTTTTTCTTCAAATGCAGATGTCATCCAACAAAACGCTGCTCCTTAATGATATCCTGGAGAGATTCGAGATGTTTCAGTTCAGAGAAAATGAAGAATACGATAGCAGTTACGATGAACCGTTACAAAAATGAAGGCACCGCCAGCCTTCGTGCTTACTCCTACCCTATTTTTTTTATTTTTTTAAATAGCCTTCTTTGTCAAACTTTTAACGCTATATGCTCTTTCGCCGATGACAGCGCCATATGTCATTCGTATTCATTTAATAATATACTGAACGCTCGATCATTATCCGGCAACAACCTTAGAATAGTATCGTGTGAATAGAGTCCATTTTTATGCCCGTACGATGCAATGTTGCAATTTACCCATAGATCTGTGTTCGGAAATGATCTATTACTATGGATGATATAAGTATTACGAAATCGGAAGCTCTTAATGTTTTTGGCATGAAAATTCAGTGAAATAATGAATGGACTAAACACATGTTTTAGGTATCTAAAGAAGCTTTCCAGTGCCTCGGTTCTCTAAAACGGTGTAAGAGATACTTCACTCCATCCGATTTTAGTACTATTTATATCACCTACAATCGTCCAAAAATGGTATACAACTTTCATGTGTAGGCCGGCGCCGCAAAGCGTATTTTGATGTTGTTCGACCGCATACAAGCGAAGATCAAGAGTCCATTTGAGGGAAGTAGGGTATTCAAATCTATTGATTTCCTAGAGCATCGGCACAATGTGGTCTGCATTTCACTCTTTTATCGCTACACTGCAATAGTAAGGACTCTAATGTTCCCATTACTAGAACGTTTTTGCGTTTAGCTCGACTTTCGTTGAGAGCACATCCATTAATGGCTGATTGGCTAGTGATTTACACTATGCATTATAGGGAAAATTCGTTATTAAGCAAAACAGTCCATATCGCACCCTAAATACAAAAGGGTCACAACTCAAAATTTTCTAAAACTGACTTTTTTTCATAAATTAATTCAGAGTACACTACTACTAACTATCATCATTATCTTCTTCAACTCGAAAATACAGTTGTGTCTACTTTTGTGTTAAGTGAGTGAGTTGCAAAAATAATAGTAGTGTGAGTTGTGACCCTTTTGCATTTAGGGTGCGATATGTGGAATTAAAAAACTCCCTCCAGATGTCTTTCCTGTAACTTTTAATGTCGGAAAGTTTAAATCGATTGTCTACAAACACTCTCCCTCTGTTCTACTCTTCATAATCTAATTTCCTAGTTATGGCACAACGCATTGCATGTGTCCCTACACATATATGCCATATAGTGATGATCCAAAGCAAAAAAAAAAGTGTTACGGTTCCTACACTGTTAAGGCCTCCACAGACAACAATGTCAAAAAACGAAACAAAGTAAACTATAGACAGCGAGCTCATAGACCAACCATCTAACAACATTTTTGAAAAATTTGAGCTAAATAACCATGATATCCAAATAACTGTACCTGATCTTAAAGTATTTTTGAACATTCCACTGTTGACACGATATCCCTTACTTCCACGTGAGTGATGTGTATTGCAGACTTGCCGTAGACCCTTGGCAAATGTGCCAAAAAATTATTATAAAATTAATTGTAAGCAAATCTTTTTTTAATAACACAGTTCTGAAACACAAAAACAAAGCTTTACACCTCCTGTAAAGTGATAACAGAAATATAGATAATAATATAGATAATGCTTAATAAAAAAATACCATATACGTAATAAATATATTTTCCCACTACTCGTGAACGGTTTAGCTAAATAAGAGTAATCTACGTTATTAATGCAACATTTATCCCTTTAAAGGATGTGTTCATTTTTGGATATACATGTTTGTCTTTTTCCCTAGATCTGCAAGGCAGCCATCTGAATATTTTCTTTTCCATCGCCTTTTTATATCCACTATGCACAGTTGCATTTCTAGCAAGCTATTTGAGTGTAAATTTAAGGTTTGAATAAGCAAAATTAAGTCCTTGAAAGATTTTCTGTTTTCCAAAAAGAAATGTAACCTTTGGTGTCAGTCTGTATCTTTTTAAAACCTATGTTCTTCATAATTTCTCGGTTTATGGACCCATAAAGATTCCTTTTCAATTGCTGACGCATCCTATTTTACACGCAATCTTCCACTCCTTGCTAAAGAGTTGAAAGACTATCCAACTCCTAGTCCTGTTGCATGCGCAAGCTAGAATTTTAGATGTTAATTTTTCTGTTTGAATTTTTTTTTAAAGCCCGATTGAACCACAGCTATGATGCTGCTTCCCGAGGGCATTAACTAATAAGCAGAGAAGGGCCGTATGTCTACTGGTTCCCGTGGTACGAGTACGAACACGCTGATCGGACTTCGAGGATCCTATGTTTATTCCAGTTTCGGGCTTCTGATAGCCAAGGGGACAGGTGCCGCTTCTTACCTCCGATGGCACATGTCAAGATAGGGAAGAGATTCATTAAGACTACGTGCCTCCGGTGGAAGTGAATGGATACATATACGTTGTTCAGACGTTAGTCTATTCATAATGAAATACCAAAGTAAACATGACAAAATGGTCGCCAGTTAAAAAGGTGTTGCCAACTTGAAGATTTCTACATCTATAGAAAACAGCCTTTACCGAGTGTGAGGTTAAATAGTGTTTGGAAACTGCCTTTGAGGGCATAATTTTCATTGTTAACTTTAACAGAGTTGAAGCAAGAACAAGGCAAGAAAAGTAATTCATATTTAATAATAAAGTGGGCATGAAAAGGAGAAAAATGTGTCTGCAATAAATTAATCTCTTATTTACAGTGATGTGCAAATATTAAGTGGAATATTCTTTTCTTTTACAATGCCCTTCTTGTTTTACACGTGAATTTAATTTTAACCCATAAAAATATCTTGGGTAGTTGTTAAGACCCAAGTTACTGCTGTGCTATTCATATAATCACTTTTCTACATTTATGATTTGTGTACTCCGATGAATCATTGCGAATAGATTTTGGGTGGGTGCAGCCCACCAAATTATTACCAGTTTATTTTTTTTCAGTTTATCGAAAATTGTGTTAAGTAAGGGAGTTTATTTAGGTCTATGGAATGAAAATAATGCACAACAGACCTTGCATATTCCACTATATCCAGAAAATACACTGTTTTTTGCAATTGTCAATTGCTGTTGGCATCACTGCATGTTATTTCGTCAAAAGTGAAGTAGTTGTTTGCGTTACGGCCGATGAATATCAGGGATGTGAATAGTGTTTATTTGGACGAAATGTGATTTCAAGAGGATGGTGCTACGTGGCATCAACGATCACAACATTCGAATTAAAAATTTTGTGACAAGTTTATTTCGCGAAAGGAACCTGCCAATAGAGGGAAGTTGGAGGTTGTAATATTTGACAATTCTCGTTTTTTTTTCCTGTGCGGCAGCATAACATCACTGGTTTATGCTAATAAACAAATAACACCTGACACCTTGGAGGCCTTATGCTCAGCAATGCTCGTAAAGGTGATCTTTTTACCCAAATCGTGTGGAAATTCATTTTAAAATTCAATCACGGCTTTGTGTTTAGCGGGTTTATAAACAAAAAGTGCAGAAATTCAATTTAATGTGATTTTTATTGTTACGAAAAGAAACAAGAAAAGTGAAAGCTAATAATAGAATTCGTGATGAATTGTGACATAAATAAAAATATAGCTGAATAACTGTTAATTCCACCACATGCACCAGTGTAGTGCATGTGAGCAATTTAAAAGGAATTATTTAGGTAACACATGCGAGTTATGTTGATAATTGCCTTAAAGTGTTTGAGTGGTTGCAGATAGAAGACTATGAGTTCAAATGCCAACATCGCCTGAACCACAAAGCGACAAAAGGTTTTCTCGATACCCGCAATATTGAAAAGGCGAAATAGTGGAAAGTTCAAATAGGAAAACAAAATGTTTAGCTGATGATAAGGACACATGATAGCACGTGCCTGTTATAGAAAATCATAGCAAAAATCATGGCGTCATGGTAGAAGACACAATTCTAAAAAAAAGATTAAGTGAAATAAATTTAAAAGTGTTGTGCACGTAGCGGCGCTACAACCATTCACTAAACATAGACACAAAACAAGCAGTTGAAGGTGTAAATTGAAAATTTTTCCGTATAGCAAAACTTATTTAAATATACTTCAGATTAAAGATTATTTGTTGTATTATATTTTTCGTTTTTTTCTATAGAATAATAAACTTTGAAAAACGTGCTTTGAAATTTAATTATCACATTTAAAGTTTTTTTTTTTATTAACAAAAAATTATTTAAGCAAATTTAGCATTCAACCAAAACTTTAATTACAAATAAATTTGTTCTAATGTGTTCGGCATTAATTGAATTGCCAAATCTGTTATTGTAATTTATAAATAGAAGAAGCAAAAAAAAAAAAAATCAAAGTATAAAGTCACGTTCTTTAAACGAAAAATTATATCATGAAGATTTCTTTATAAAAAATATCAGCTTTTCGGTTGAATCACATTTTAATATCGCATAAGAAAATTACATTAAAATTATTGTTAACTACCACGCGTTTTTTGCTAACATATATTATATAAGCAGTATGGCTTATTTGGTTATATTTTTATAAAAATAAATAGAAACATACATGCATTTATATGAAGTTTACAAATTGTTAACTTCGACTAGAAAAGTCGTTTGATGATAAAAATCTGCCGCCAGTTTAATTTGTACGAAACTAAATTGTGAATATTTTATTTACATTTAAGCTCCTTTGATTCTCATCTGCATCTGTAAAGACTTCTATGAAATTCTTAATTATAACAATTTGGTGATTAATTTTTATTAAACCTTAGTTAAACTTAAGTTGGTTAAAATTTTAAGTCTGAAAAGCTTCAAATTAATAATATTTTTTATCATCTTTCTGCAAAATTTGTTAAGAAAACGTTGAAAATGTTCAATACAGGTAATCCCAGTATAACATGGATGCTATACGGGGTTACGAAAAGAAAATTTTGGCAATTATGAATGAAAAATTATATCTCTGGCAACAATGCTGACAGATGACGATTCTTTCATCAAAGTTTAATTTTTTGTTTTTGTTTTTTTTTTAAGAGACGTAGCACTTCAGGCAACAATGATTATTCAGTCAAGTACCGTGCTACATTCTTTAGGGAAGGGATAGAGAAGAGATGAGATCACTTTTTGGCAAAATGGCGGCCCTGTTTCGTTAATCACATCACGAATGTAAAACCTTTAACGCTGAAATCGATTTAATTGGCTCCCTATAGACTCTTTCCTCAACATAGCCCCACAAAAATTAATCCACTGGGGTTAAATCACATGATCTGGCTACTTAACATTTGATTGTCGTAAAATTATGCGATCGGGAAATTTGGTTTGCAATAAATTGATCGTTTCATTAGCGGTGTGTCATGAGGTACTGTCCTGTTACAACCACGTCGTTAATAATAGGCCAAAATTGAGTTGTTAGCATCTCACGATAGCCCCCACCGTTGGCACATTTATCGGTCTTTATAGAATACTTGACTATCTAGACCTGTGCTGCTGGGGTATAAGGGAGCCCAGTCCCCTGAAGGCAGCAGGAGTCAACTGAAAGCTCCACGTTATTTCAACGGGAATCAGTAAGACCCAGAGTTTCCGCTAATTGTCTCTTTAGACTTTTAGCTGTTCTCTGACTAATTATTAAGGTTGGCCCTTCGGGAGTATCGTGGTGGTTGTGGTTTTGCGACCCGCGCATGAATTTGATAATGAGGACCAGGATCATCTCGTCTTTAGTAACACCAACGGGTGAAATATCCGCATCCAGTGAGCATGCTAGTCTTGTATTATGAAATCGACGTTGGATAGCCTCCAGCTCCTCAGCAAGGAGTAGCGCTTTGCAATCCTGCTTTGGAACCGTTGTAATTGCAACCAGGAAAGACCTGTTGCTAGAAGTAATCCTAGGCTTTCTAGGGCGTGAATGACGTTGCTTTACATTCCCAGTGGTTTGACCACCATCTGATTAAGGCCTACGGCCAGGTGCAGATGTAAATCTTATCACGAAATCTCGCCATAGCGTGATCCATTGACCATTCCAATCTCATCTTCGAAAAAAATGGCCTCTAGACCAAATAGCGCACCATATAGCAACACGTTGAGAATGCAAAGGCTTCTCATTAATCGCTCTTAGATTTTCAGAAGCCTAAATGCGACAATTTTGCTTCTTGCCATACCCTGAAAAGTGAAAATAGCCGTCGTCTCAAAAAAAAATATTTTTCAAATAAATTAGTCGGTTGTTCCTGAATGAATTGAGGAATCTACAGTCGGTAGGCGTCAATTCCTGCACCAGTTGAACATTGTAAGACTTCAAAGTGTCAATTCCTTACACAAAATTCGCCATGTGAAAATTTTGGATAACTCCAATTGTCCAATTTTTTTTGTCACTTTCACCATTGCGTTCATTCCAATGCTTTATAATACGCGATATTTTTTATTTTATTGTTGTCTGATGCGTAAACAGACACCATCAGAAACCATCAGCTTGGTTTTCCAATACGGGTACATGCGACATACAATCGACAATGCGAAAAGCTTAGATATTCTTGGGTAATATCGCAAATACTCAATGACTGTCTTTGTGATTTGTTGATTGTGATTGCGATTGCAAGCCTCATCAGAAATGCATGCGTTTAAATTCAAACGCCATTTGATCGGATTAATTAGAATACGTGGTATCAAAATGCTTTTCAGTGTACTTTTCCTTAAGAACTGTTGCTTCATGAGTTTTTTTCAAGGCCAGCCGGGTAGAAAGACGTGTTAAGTTCATATTTCTCAATATTATAATTATTGATTCGACTTTCAGGTAGCGTATTATGTGGTGATAATCAGGGTGATACCAGCGAGTTCAAAAGCTTGGTTAGATAGTTGATGACATTATCTTGATTAGTAGCGGAATCCATCCATTTGTACGTTATCGCTATAGCATTTATAAAAATACGTATGACGAAAAAGTTGGCGTAAAAATGGGCATGGCCAATTAAATTTATACATTCATATTTTCCCAACTATTTACCATAATTCGTACTAATCTATTAAAAAATATCTATAGATTCTATAATAGAATCTATTAAAAAATAAAAAAAAAAATATAAAATCCCAAAGTAAAACACAATTTTAGTTTTTGTTTTCGAATTTTTCAATTCGGAATTCCATACCAGCCTTTTTCACAGACTATTTCAGGCATTAAAAAAAATTAAAATTAGTGAAATTGAGCAAGCTGTTCTTAAGTTATGCGCTTGGCAACGGAGGCCATTTTATTTATATTGTTACGTTTATAAAACGTTTTTAGAGTTTTCAAATTAATTACAAGTTTATTTACTTTAAATGCACAAAGATGGCACTACAGAACAATTTACTTAAGAGGTACGTCTTTACTACACGAGGTTTATTTTTAAACTAACTGACTATCCACTCAGTCAGGCTGCCCTTTTATATTTGTCCATTAAAAGTCTAGAAAATTTAAGAATCTTCTACTCCCTTTGTATCACATGTTGTTATTGTTATATGTTATATGTGATTTATTCAATGTATAGGAGCATGTATGTTTTTGTTTTTTTTATACTAATAAAGTTTCTTCTTGGAATTTATTTTAAGATATTTGTTGCTGTCTTGTGTAGATAAGTTTTCTTAGAAAACTACGCAGATGGTAAACAAATGGTTGTCTTGCGCGTATAAAATTTCTACGCAGTTATTAAACAGAAATTTGTTGTTATCTTGCATGCTACGCAGTTAGTAAACATCATATCGAATTGTTGTTGTTCGTGTAAATAAAATTTCTACGCAGTTTGTAGGAATTTTGTTGTTGTGCATAAGTTTTCTTAGCAAGCAACACAGTTAGTAAACAACATACCTATAATTTATGGCTAATTATTTGCTTTTAAAACTTAAGCAAGACACATCCGTAACAATATAGAAGATTATAATATTGCCATTTCCCGTCTTAACTGGCCGGTTTGTATTCGATGGCGAGCGCTTTCGATGCGTATGCATCATTTTCAAGCCACGGTTGCGACGGGAAATGGCAATATTATTTCATCTTATGGCGGAGGACAACCAAACAACATAATACTAGAAGATTATAGTTTAATTGATGATTTTATACCTAATTTTAAAACTGCGGTTAAAACTTGCATGTATGTATAAAGGTTTCGTCTTTATACATCGCTACATCAACATTATATTTTGATATTTAATGAAGGATCAAGTCCCACGGATGTTAGTCCTTTTGGTTAAGAAGAAAAATCTTATATATTTTTCTAAGTTAAACTAGGTTTAAACTTTAGTGTTCTTGAATTTAATAAAGTCCTCGCGTCTGTTTTAAATAGAAAAAAATTCCAATTATTTAATTTTAAAAATAAATAATATTTTCAAAATTTCCAATTGACATTATTGTGATTGATGATTTTTAACCTTACTTTAATTAAACTGCGATTAAAACGTTATAATATGTGCTTAAAGAAACGGCGAGGTATAAAGTTGAGAAATATTATATTTTGATGTTTAATGAAGGATCAAGCCCCACGGATTGTAATCCTTTTGGTTGTGAGGAAAAATCGTAAACACTTTTTAAAGTTAAACTAAGTTTAAACTTTAGTTTGACTTGAATTTAATGAAGTTCTTGCCTAGGTTTTAAATATAAAAAATCCTTTACTTATTTGATTAAAAAAAATAAAATGTTCAAATCTTTCAATTAACATTACTTTAGGACTGATCTTTAGTTAAACTTAAATTTTCTCTTTAAACTTCTTTTTAACCATGCTTTTCGAGTTAAAAAATAATACTTTTATCACTTTTTTCTAATTATTTCAAGTTAATTATTAGTTAAGCAAAATGACCTTAACTGGAGAAACAACGTTGTACCTACAAGATTTCATTGAATAACATTAAACTTTTTAATTTTTTTAGTTAAACTAAAGTTCAACTCAAGGTTATTTTATACATATTGTTATTTATTATTTTTCTCCACGTAGTTTTTATCTATTCATTCATGCTGTTTATACTTCGAACAAATTCATTCATAAAATTTTCTTTGAGATGTGTGACGAGTTTTGTTATTTACTTATTTTCTTTACCTTTCTTCAAGGGTAAAACAAAAACTCAAAACGCAGATTATTTTGAACAATTAAATAATATTAAAAAAAATTAAAAAAAACATAATTAGCATTAACTTCTTTAAAAATTTTTACTAACATTTTTCGTTTTTTTCTTTAACCAGTTTTAATTTTTACTTAATTAAAATATATAGAAAAAAATTAGCAAGTCGTAACGTAACGTTTTTATTTTAAAATCAGCTAGTACCCGGTGTTCTACGCTATTATTTTTTTAGCGCTCAACGTAAAGATTTTTCTCACGCCTTGGTACACCGGCCCTTTTGCGTAGCGAATCAGCATCCGCGTTTTTGTTTCTACGCCAGTTACTGAATGCTTCCTCTTTTGATTTGACTGCGTTTTCGCACGTCTGATTAAACCAAGACTTCGATTTGGTTTTAATCAAAATTTTTTTGGATGGAATAAAAGTTTTCATTCCAAGCAGAATGATGTTTGCAATCATTTCCGCTATGGCATCGTCATTATCGAAACATAATTTCCAATTAAATTGCCTAAAAAATTCGTTGAGCTGGTCCCAATGGTCCCCATAAATATATTTTAAACGTTTAGTAGCTGATTTCGAAACATCGTGAAGTTCTGAATATGAAAAGGAGGGGGAGATGGTGCAGTGATCGAAATTGCCGAAAGGTCTACAAACACTAATTTCATACTTTTGAGGGTGTGGAGTTAGAAAAAGGTCGAGCGCATTATTGTGTTAAGTTGGCCAGCGACTAAGCTGAAGGTAAGAAGTTCTTTGGGCAGGGACTGTACATTCCGTAAAGTACTTCCTATCAGCAGACATTGGTAACTTGACTGTGCGACTAATACTGGTTAGTCAAACAGCCAAGCACGCCAATAAACCCTACTACGGGGCAAAGCGTGAACTGGTAAACTGTCGGTAGGAAGTCCTCTGGGCAAGGATTTAATATTCCGTAGAGGGTTTCTTATCAGCAGAAACTGGTGGCTTGAACAGTACTGGGCAGGGACTGCAAATTCCGTAGTACTAGTCAAGCGGCCAAGAATACCACCGCCTTTGTTGTCGCCGTACAGGCGCTGCCGTTTTAGTTGTCGCCTTTGCTGTCGCCGTACCGTTTGCCGGGTACCGCCGCTGCACTGTTGACGCCGCTACCGCCATACGGAAGAAGAATAAGAATAAAATAATATAAGAAGAGTAAGAATAAATTAATTAAAATTGAAACAACCCTGGCCTCCGCTGTCGCTATCCTAACGAAACCGTGTCGTTACAAGAAATGTGTGTTGGCTTATTCACTAATTGCTCTAGGTGGTTGTGTGCAGCAAATAACTCAACATACTGGCCTTCTGTAGTTGTATGGCTTGAATGGCTTAGTCAAGAATAGTTGTGGATACTGAAATCACCAGCGACAAATCACTAGGACTCGGAAAGATAATCGAAGCCAGCTAAGGTTTTATCATTTCTCGCGTTTAAACTTCTGTAGAGAAACCCGAAATTCAGTGGTTGTTTGAACACAACTTCATTGCGTATATCTAATGCAAGGCCCCAATGGAAATTAAAAAGCGACAGTAGGTGGTGCCACAGTAAGTAAAGACCCTGTGCACACCTGAGTATCACATAAGGTTAAAATATTCAGAGAAAAAAATCGCCCTTGATCCACAGAAGTCAATTTTGAATCGTCCTGTCATAACAACAAAGGAATTCTAAATCTGACCGTCTATTTTTCTTTACTGCAGCCAGTGCAATACTTTAACTTTTTGACCTACTTATTGACTTGTTCTAGGCCTTCATCACAAATAGTCCAGCAAAGGTTTAAATAATGGTATCAGTAGCACAATTGGAATTTTAACAAAAAGCTTAAAAAGGTACAAATTATACTTTAAAGAGCCATAAAAGGCCTGAACTGATGCCATTTTCCGTTGAAGCGGCCCGTTGTGCCATCACTTTTTCTTCTCATTTTCTTTGTTTTCTCACTGCCTTGTTTTTGCTGAACAAGCGTTGTTTTTTATTTCCACACAAAGCAGTTTATATTGCAGACGATCGGTAAATTTGGTTTGCGGTAAATTGATCCTTTAATTGGCTCTTTAACATGTGGCACCGTCCTGTTGAAACCACATGTCAGTGAAATCTAACTTGTCAATAATAGGCTATTGATCGCTACCGCATTTCCAGTCTTATCTGCGAAAAAAGTGGCCCAATCACGCCGCCAGCATGCAAAGGCTTCTTAATAATCGCTTTAGGATTTTCAGAAGCCCACATGCGGCAATTTTGCTTGTTGACATACCCTGACAAGTGAAAATGGGCTTTGTCTGAAAAAATGATTATTTCAGAGAAATCAGCCGCTTGTTACTGAACGAATTAATCGAATCTGCGGTGATGTGAATGCTCGGTCGGCTTCAATACGTGCACGAATTGAACCTTGTAAGGCTTCAAAGTCAAGTTCTTACTCAAAATTATATTGAAAATTTTTGAGTAAGGATTTTACTTTGGATAATCCAATTGTTGAGTACGTTGAGGAATTGACAAATTTGGATCTGCTTTAACACTGTGAATCACGCATGTAATGCTTCCAGTTGAACGGCCCGATCGTACATAATTTACGGTTTTATAGATTCATAGTTTTGTAAGAGACTTTAGGTGCCCTATAGGCTAGGAGGTAATGTACTAGCTTGTAAATATTGGGGTTGTGGGTTCGATTCCCAACGAAGACCTTGGTTTATTTCACTACAAAAAATAAAAATTGACTGTCGGTGGAGCTGCTCAGCGATGAAGGCATAGTCACTGGTCGCTGTTGCTGTCTTTATAATTTCCGACTATCCTTCTGCTTTCACCACCTGTTTCATCTCTTCTCTATCCCTTTCCTAAAGAAGGTAGCACAGTACTTGACTAAATAGGCATTGTTGCCTGAAGTGCTACTTCTCTTAAAAAAAAAAAAACGGCCCGATCAATAATGCGCTGCTGTTGGCACATTTTGTATGGCGCTTGTCAATTCAAATTTAATTACCAAAATCTTAGTAGCGGTCTCAGAAGGACAATTATGTTGTCTGAAAATATCACAAATTTTACGAAATGTAACTTTAACAGAATCACCATTTTCATAGTCGATTTTAATTATTTTAATGCGATTTTCGTGCGAAATTAAATTCACTGTAACAATTGCCAATGCATCTACTACGAAAACGTTAAAAAACTAAATGTCAAAACTGTTTTTGGTGTTCCCACAATTGAAAAACGAACTTCTTGTTGAAAAATCCGATATTTAACATGGGGAGCGATGGTTATGTCGATTACTATTATTTACTGAAATTACCACACACGTTAGTCCAATTTAGCCGAGGTTTAAATAATTTCGCGCAAAGACAAAGAGCACTATCAGTTTGTAGTTTTCTCTCTCTCTCTCTCTATTATAAACATAATTTCACTTGCTGGACAGAAATTTTCAAACAAGCTGGCAAACAAACAAACACACAATAATTTTGATAAAAATAGTTATTAAAAACGTCTTTTAAACTGACAAGAGAGTTAAAACCGAAACTTTATCGTTTAAACAAAACACTGACTATAAAGGGTGTTTTTTATAGAGGTACAAGAATTTCGAAATTGAATAAAGCAAAAATGATTTTCTTAAATTCACATGAAATATACCTCGTTCAAAAAATAATCTTCTATAGGAGCAATTTTTAATAGCCTTATCCAACATTTGTGGCAATAACGAAGGAAATGTTGTCCTCCAAGTGATCACTCGTTTCGAGCTTATCGACATGGGCTAGTAGCGACTGCACATATCCTTACAGCAAATAGTCTAGAGGCATTAAATCGCATAATATTGGGGACCAATTTACGGGTCAATAAAGGTCACCAAAAGTTTCCTTCACTAAATCAGTTGTCACCTCGGGACATTACGGTTGTTCATCTCATGAACGAAAAGGTCGCTCATTATTGCTCTATGAAATTTGGAATAAACAGAAATCGTGGTGCGGCATCAGCCATTCATGTTGAAATGCTAAACCAAAGTAAACATAAAGCACTTGACAGCTGACAAAATAGAGGTCAGTTAAAAAATGTTGTCAATTTTAAATTCTATACCTCTATAAAAAACAACCGATATAATAACAATTGAACGTGCATGTTCAGATTTGTGTGAATTAAGAAACCAAAACTGTTTTAATATTAAAATCTCACACTGGGTATGAAGTCTGACTGAAGTTGTGGGAAATTGCGAATAATAATTAAAAACAACAGTGCAGACAAAAATTAAAACATCAGACAAAATTGTTTGCAGTCGTAGTGTGGTTAAATTTAAATTTTTTTTTCATAATTTTAAATTAAACAAAACATATTTTATTATCAAGTTTAAACGATAGTTAAGCAATTAGAATTTGTGTAAAAACACATGTTTCCTAAAATTCGGCAAAAATGTTTTTTTTTATATGAATTTAATTTAATAAAAATATATAATATTAAATTTAACACTATATTTTTTCAATATTTTGCTTTCCTGTGGAAAGCTTCTTCAGGAAATTATTTTTATAATAACAAAAATCATAAAAAAATCTCAAAGTTAAAAATCTTAGTAAACCTAAGTTTAACTAAGGTTTGCTTGAGATCGTTTAAAAAAATAATTATGATGACTACAAAAAAATTCATCAAGCATTTAATTGTATTGAGAATTGTTAAACTTCTTTTCAACTAAAGGTTAACTAAAGTTTAGTTAAACTTAAAAAAAAATTTAATTAACATTTAAATTGTGGTTAAAACAACTGTTTCATCATTAATTGCAAAAGAGTGAAAATTAATTAATTAATTAGCGCTAATTTTTTTGTTATAACTTATATTTTTACTAGCCGAACTCGGTTAGAAGTTACCCTGCCCTGCCCTGCCTCTATGTGTATGTAATCTGGCATGTGGCGGGTGGGAAATTTAAAGATGAGTCATAAAGAATTGATGAAAAAATATATAGATTTTATTAATAGAATGAAAAATATTTTTGCTATATGATGAAAGGTAGTTGTTATAATAAAACTAATCGATCTTAACGAGTGTGGTTTTGTCCATCGGACCGATGACGACATCGTGATGCAATTTGTAATTGTATTATTTATCGTAGATGAACGACGCTGTTTAGAGCGATCTTTGTTCTTGCTCGAGCCTGGCGTGAGCGTTGTGCCACATGTCGTGCATCTCGCTCTACGGGTGTTGTAGCGGCCCTTGAGGTAGATGCTCTGATTCGTTCAGTTTCCAGTCGTGTGCCTCGCGCTTCGGGGGTTGCAGCAGCTCTTGAATTGGACTCTCTGACTCGTTCAGTTTCCCGTTGTCTGTATCGCTGTTTGGGTGTTGCAGCAGCTCTACTGGCTAAAACTTGCCGCGCAATTCTAGTTGATCTTCCAATGTTGGTTTTTTTCGTGGCATTTCAAAAACGTCTTAGAATTGAAGGTTTGGTAACAAATGAGTCGTCCGAAGATGGAAGGCAATGACCTACAATGAAAGAAAATACATATGCAATCTTTCTTACGCATTTCGCTGCCAAATAAAAAACTTTATAATTTTGGCGTACCTATTATTTCCATGTGGGTATTCGCAGCGAAAAAAACATCTTTTCATTCTTGAATTTCCATATGGGTATTAGCAGTGAACGCGAAATTTTTTTTCATGCAAGAATTTTAATATGGATATTCACAGTGAACGCAGAAGAAAATATTTTGTTTATGCTCGAATTTCCATATGAGTGTTTACAGTCAACACTCGCCAAGCAGTCGTGGACACGAACGCAGAATTGAATGAAACATTTCGTGATAAGATTTACATCTGCACTTTGCCGCAGGCCTTAATCGGTTGGTGGTCAAACCACTGTGAATGAAAAGCAACGTCATTCACGTCCTAGGAAGCCGAAGACTAATTCTAGCAACAGGTCTTTCCTTGTTGCAATTTCAGCGGTTCCAGAGCAGGGCTGCAAACCACTACTCTTTGCTGAAGAGCTGGAGACTATCCAACTCCTGTCCAGAACACATGACTAGCATGCTCACTGGAGCTAGGATCATTCACCGGTTAGGTGTGATTAAAGGTGAAATGATGCTGGCCACCATAAAACAATACCTGCATGGGGCGCAAAACCACAGCCACCACGATACTCCCGAAGGGCCAACCTCAATAATCAGTCAGAGATACAGCTTAAAGTTTAAAGAGACAATTAGCGGAACTGTGCGGGATACCGATTCCCATGGATATAACGTGGAGCTTCCAGTTGACCCCTGCTGCCTTCAGGGGACCGGGCTCCCTTTTTCTCCCAGTTGCACAGGTCTAGATAGTCAAGTATTCTATAAAGAGCGATAAATGTGGGCGTTGAATGAAACAATCACTGCACCAAAGAATTCTTGAGAAAAGGAGGATTTGATAATAAAAATACTCACCAATACCACTGTCACGCTGTACTGATCGTCCCATAAAACTCAATTGTTTAAATTTGTATGATGCAGCGCCTATTAACAAACGAAGAATATGCACTATGGCGTCCAGCACTGAAAATAATTCGAATGGAAATCATTCGCCATTTCAAATTGACTCACTAATAACTAATCACTGTCAAAGTCACAATCACAATTTGTTATTATTGAGGACAATAAAAATCACTAATTAATTTCTATTGCCGTCATAAGGCCAATGAAAAAACTATGTTGCCGTATATCGCTGCTTTTCCAATGTTTTGACAAAATCACAATCAATGAACTTGGACGTGGGCAGCGTTATAGAACAGTGCTTTAAAAAATTGTTCCACAGCGCCATCTAGTGGTGAGTTCGGAAAAATTGATAACCTAAAAGCCTTTTCTATGAAAAATTACTTTATACATGTTTCATCACGATCGGTTGAGCGATGTAGAAGTTTTTCACTTACCAACCGATCAAGAAACATTCATTTTTATATATAAAATGAATGATGAAAAAAAAATCTTAAGTTTAACTAGAGTTTAGCTCAATTTAATTAATAAATAGTTAATGGAAAAATAATTTATCGAAAGAAAATGTTTCAACACAGTGGGGGCATTTTAAAGAAAACAGAACATTTTTAAGTTTTGTAAGCAGAGGAAAAAAGAGGAATTTTCTTTTTATGTTATAGATGGAAAATGCGTTGCCAATTATTTGGTAAATAATTGTATTAGTTTTCACATAAAAACTGTGGCAGCTGTTATTTTTAGTTTGAGACAAACTACTGATCATATTTAAAAATTTATAGTCAATCACAGCTATTTAAATGAATGATAAGAAATTTTAAATTACCTGCTTCCAACGTTAAATTATTAGAGCAACAAAATATTTTATTAAGTGGCTCAGATTGAAACTTTAAAAAGATAAGAAGAAGAAACTTAATCATCAATACCCAGCCTCCATACGAAACAAAAACCAAACAGCTATTCCATTGATTCATTCATTTATGCGGCTGCTGTTTTAATGCTTTTTAGACCATCTCATCGACACAGGAAGTATCTAATTTTATAGCCCGAAAACTTAAAAATTTGTTTGTGCGTGTTTTTTTTATTATAATTTTTAGGGCGGAGATTAAGCAGAAAACCTCCAACAAATCTATCAAGAAGCGCTTTCAAAGGTGACCAATTATTTAATTTTAAAAGAAGCATGAAGAAAGAAATCCACCAAGACTATTTAAAATTCCAAGAGATGCTACTCTATAGAGGGGATGCAAACAATTATATTTTTTTTTGAAATTTTTTGAGTCACGACCAAAAAAACAAAAATCAAAAGAAAAAACAAAAACAAAAACAAAAAGGTGTTTCAAACAAGTTTTTATGAAATTTCAAGAAATTACGAAATTGTTTGTTTTATTTCTTTTCTTTTTCAAACACAAGACACATTGCATTCATGAATGAATCAGTTTAAAAATTTACTTTCATTGAATAAATGAAAAATGCACACACACACACACATACACGCACACATACAGACGCACACACCCACCTACATTTTAATTTATTGCTTTTATATAAAATATTTTCAAAGAAATATTTTTTTTTTTGAAATGACAATTTTTTGTTATAAAAATCGAAGAGGAACCCATGCTTCAAGCGCTTCTATTTCATTTCAATTATTTGTTCTATCTCAGCATGTGCTGCTTGTTATAACAATTGTTTGTTATAATATGTTCTTTACAAATTTGTTCCAATTTTGTATTAATTGATTTCAAATCAAGCAACGCTTGAACATGTGATGATCTGATAAAAGCTGGAAATTGTTCGAAAGCCAACATTAATTATAAAATTTATTGCTTAAATTCCTTTAGGTATTAATTACTCATAACACACACGCACCCACATGTATATACATATATATATATATATATATATATATATATATATATATATATATATAAAGGGTTTTTCAACAAGAAATTTGTTTTCTAAAAGAAAATAAACCAAAAAATTTTGACTTAAATGACTCAAATTTTTATCGTATTGCGAGGAGAAAATTTCGGCAACTGTGAATGAAAAATGTTATCTGGCAACCGCACTGACAGATATCGATTCTTTCATTAGAGTTTTTAATCACTTTTTTTTGGCAAAATGGCGATCGTGTTTCGTTCATCACATTACGGATTTGAATATTTAAAGCTGAAATCGATTCAATTGGCTTCGTATAGACTCTGTCCCTAATATAGCCCCACAAAACATAATCTAGTGGTGTTAAATCACACGATCTGGCTAGCCACTTAACCGCTGATCGTCTTAAAATTATGCGATCGGGAAATTTGGTTTGCAATAAATTCAACCTTTCATTGCCTGTGTGACATGTGGCGCTGTTCTGTTGAAACCACATGTCAGTGATATCCACGTCGTTAATAAGTTAATAAATTGAGTTGTTAGCATCTCGTGGTAGCATAATTCATTGATCGTTACCGCATTTTCAGTCTCATCTTAAGAAAAAAAATCCCAATTCCAATTCCAGCCCATATAGCGCACGGTAAAATGAAACGTTGAGCATGGAAAGGCTTCCCAATAATCGCTCTAGGATTTTCAGAAGCTCACATGCGGCAATTTTGCTTGTTGACATACCTTGAGAAGTGAAAATAAGCTTCGTCTAAAAACATGTTTTGATCAGAAAAACCAGCCGGTTGTTCTTGAATGAGTTAGGCGACACTAAGGGGATGTAAATGGTCCGTTTTTACGCATAATTCGCCTTGTGGTGGTTTTGGATAATCCCAATCGTTGAGAATGTATTTGGAAGAATTGACAAAATTGGATCTGTTTCAACACTAAGCATCACGGATGTAATGTTATCAATTGAATGACGTGGTCGAAAGTTATCAAATCGCATAAAGGTGGCGGTCAATTCACATTGACATGAGATAACAGGGTCCTATTATTTCTCTCACAGAAGTGCCATTGTTTGCTTGGCTATGTGGAAAGTGGTTCCATTCTATTGGAACTACATATCGTCCAGCATGAACTGAATTGCTAGACACGTTAGGTACTTCTATAAATTTAAATATTATTACAAAGGTGTTAATTATAAAAAGATAATTATGACTACAAAAAAGTAAGTGAAATGATCTATTGTGCCTGTTAATAATTCAATAAGTTTCTAAAACAAAAATTTTATGAAAGCAAAACAACAACAACAACTTCCTATATTTATAATTCTACGATTTAACCATAAAAAGACACACACAACCTAACAAACACAGACTGAATAATGATAACGACTACTTGTGTACTAAGGGCTATTGTAGAACTTTGTTAATATCAAAAATTAGCTTTAGTTTATTCTAGATCCTCTCAAAACATGGCACATACAATTACCTTATTTATGCGCCGGGCAGTATAATAGTGTATGTGATCAAAAGAAGATACAATAGTTGTAGCGATAAAATGGTGTGCGCACCTTTTTATCGAGCCTGTCGACTCAAATTATACGACTAAATTCTTAATTGCGGTCTCAAAAGGACGATTATTTTGTCACGAATTTTACGAAATGCAACTTTAACAGACCCACCACCATTTTAATAGAGGATTTTAATTATTTTAATGCCAAATTGAATTTATTGTAACAATTCCCAATGCATCTGCTACGGTTAGGTCAAACAACTTAATGTCAAAACTATTATGTTGTTGGTGTTACTACAAATGAAAACAACACATCTTTTTGAAAAACCCAATATATACTTTCTATTTAACCTAATTTCAAATAATTCAAAAACTCATCGTTTTAACTGCTAAAAACAAATTAAAACCGTAACAATTTAATGTTGTTAATTAAAAGTTATTACAAAAACAAATTAATTAAAGACACTCGAATCAAAAATTGTTGTTAACTAAGCAATAAAAAAAATGTTGAAAAGTTTAACAAAATTAGTGTCATACGTTTAAAAAAGGCCTTTTTGTAGAATATTAACTTTTTACAATTTACATGAAATTTATCTTCTTCGAAGGATAATCTTCTGGCAATATAATTTAAACAATAGCTTTAGACACATATGGCCGCCAACGTTGACTTGGAGGTACTTTAATGTGGAGATCCGATTTTTAATGATTTTTCCTACATTTGTGATCGTATATCGGCGAATAATGGTCAGTCGTTTCGGGTGTCTGGCGGTGTTAAATCGCACAATCTTGAAGGCCAATTTACGGGTCAGAAACGTGACGTGAAACTATGCCGTTACCACACCTTTCCATCAGCAAATCAATAGTCGCACGGTCTTTTTGAAACTGCAGCTCCCGCAAATCAAGGTTGTTCATTTGATGAACAAAAAAGTCAGTAATCATGCCTGTCTATAGCCGCCAGCATTGACATAAGAGCAGCATCATTTTTCAAGAAGAAGTATCGAAGAATTATTCTAAGTGCCCACAAAACAACATCAAACAGTAAATTTTTCTGGATGTAATGGCCTTTCGACACACACTTGAGGATTATTATTACTTCAAGTATGGCAGTTTTGTTAATTCACGTATCCATTCGAACAAAAGTGAACTTCAGCGCTTAACAAAGCGAAAGTCGGAATCAACGGCAACCTTATTTTAAGCCAAATTTGTACAATCTGAAAGCCTTGTTTACTCTATTCATGTTAAAATGCCAAACCAAACTTTATATAAATCACTTGAAAGCTGACAAAACTTAAGGCCCAACTATAATATGCATAACCTAGCTTAAGCCAACTTTAACAACTGTTTAAATACCTAATAGTCATATGTGGCAAACTATAATGTACTTAACAAAACTTTTCGTCAAGTTTCGTGAAATATCAATTACTTAAGCAAAGTACGAAACTGTTCGCACATTCCGTACGGAAACAGCTGATTTTGCATTGCCCACACATTAGATACAAATTCCAATGGAGGACGAAAGCGAATTTAATAGAAAATGTACACAGAAAAAATTGCTTACGTGACAAAAGACATACGTTTTGTTATATCCGCAATTCACAGGAATGAGTGTGGAAAAAAGTAGCAAAAAAATGCAGTAAAAGTGATAAGTAATACCTTGAAGAATTTTGTTTGCATTTTTCATTTTCATACTGGTATGAATTACATAACGTTGCGCAGTGCAAACACAGATGGAAGTTACTACGGCAACGTTTCTGCAAGGAAATGACGAGGATGGGAGCTCCACCAGGCCTAATTTATTTAGAAAGAATTTATTTTTTTGCAAAAGTGCGAATAAAACAAATGTGCAACTGTGAATAATAAATTCTATATTATAGCCACCTTAAAGTCTTCAATGATTTGCTTAAGCATTTGACAGACTTGAGCTTGAGCCAGCTTTTGCATATTATAGTTGGGCCTTTAAAGTTCTATGCCTCTATAAAATCATTTATAAGTTTGAACACTTACCAAAAATCTAAAAAAGTTGGCAACGCCATGTTGACAAATAGTTCGCAATTTGGAAGCTAATTATAGTTAGTTTAACAACGTAAGTTTTATTATATATCATTTTCAATAGTTGGCAATGCCTTTTTTTCAATTTGAACATGTTACAAACTAATATTTTTAATGTGCCAACTTTTTACTTTCATATTGCTGTTGACGGGAATATAAAATGCTTGTTAAAGCTGACAACTTTATTTTTAAAAAATTTTAATATAGTGCCTTTAATAACAGTGTCATAATTATTATAAAAATAAATATATTTTTTTTTTTTTTGGATAAATTCATACATTTTGGGATTTTAAAGTTTTTAGTTAGGAATAACACTTTTTAAGAGGGAGAAAATATATTAAATAAATAGTTAAACTTAAATGTTAAAATTTGTAGCATCTTTGAATGTATCGAATCATAATATTAAACACGCAATCGGTTGGCAACGCAACCTGGATATCATTTTTAATATTTTAAATACAATATGCAATATTTAGAAGAAGCGTAATATAATTTTTCAATTGAAAATATATCTAATTAAATAATTGGCAAGGCGACTTTTTGAAATGGTAATCATTTTAACATTATTATATCTGTGATAAATTGTATCTTTTATTTTAACTTATTTATGTTATTATTTATGTTGTTTTAAGTTATTATACTTTATCAGAATTGGCAATGCGCCAAAATAATGTTAAAAAATCAGCTAAAATTTTGCTATGCAACTAATTTGGCTATTCAGCTAAAAATTTAAGGCTATTTAAAGTTAATATAATTTATAAGAATTGCCAACGCGCCAAATTAATTTATATTTATGGCTTTTAAAAAATCGCCAAAAAATTTTCCATAGATTTTATTAAAATTATTATGCTTAATTATATTTCTAAATTTATTCTGTAATTATGAATTAAATATTAAAGAAATATATGCCAATTTTAGTAGTTAGTTGGCAACGCGAAAAAACCCATTAAAGCTTATTAATATAGAATATTTTGGAAATCAATTTCTAGTGACCATGATATCTTTAAATATCTTTAAATAAATATTAGGAGAAATATAAAATCATCTTAAGTTGGCTATGCGACTAAACATAAAAAAAATGTTTGTGAACATATCATTATCAAAACTTTATATTTGATTTTAAGTAATAGGATTAAGATGTTTTGTTGGCACCTAGGATTTTAAATTTCGCGTTGCCAATTTTGTTTAGACCTAAAGATTTATGTGTTTAAGCCACAAAAATAGTTATATATATATGATAATTGTATTAATTAATGTCACATTTCATGTTAAAATATTAAAAAAGTTGGCAACGCGAAAACTAAAAATAACTTTTTCAATTTATGGAAAACATTTTTTTATTTGTATTTAATAGAGAGTAAGGAAATAGAGTAAGGAAAATAATTTAAAGAATTTTATGAAATTGTTTATGTAATATGGCATAATTTGTCGAAAAAATTTAAATTGAAAAATTTTTAACTGGCACTATCATTGCCTGGATTGAAACATAGCAAATAAAACCAAATTTTATTTTATGTTTATAGTGCTTAATCTTGATGCCACATTCACATGCAAACTCAATATTTATTTTCTGTCCATTAAAGTCATCAATTCCCTTGAGAAAGGAGAGCTTAACAATTCAGTTTGCTAGAAAATTAATACATAAATAAACTGAATAACAAAAAAGCTTAAATAATTGTTTTAACACTTTTTAACAAATAGTTATTGTCTAAACAAAATTTAGTTACGCTTGAGTCATTCTCTGGGAGCGGTTGTGTCTAAGAAATACAAAACAAACAAAAAAATAAATTAAATAAATGGAGAATTATTGTCATTTATTTTTATTAATTGGCTTCGTTTTAACTGGCATTGGCGGTGATGATCATCAGCAGAAGCTGTCAAATAATAAAACCTATAATAAAAATTGCCAACTTGATTTCGTAAATGCTAGTCATAATTTACAAAGGACTTTTAGAATTTTAAAATATAAAAGGAATTCAAGGAGTCGATTTATTGTGCCCACAAATATAAGAGACAAGGAGAGGTTAAGAAAAGCTGCACAACATCGGACATCTTTTAAAGTTCATACAACATACGAACTGTTT
The DNA here is from genome assembly GCA_030448955.1 of Trichopoda pennipes. Classification (NCBI taxonomy): domain Eukaryota; kingdom Metazoa; phylum Arthropoda; class Insecta; order Diptera; family Tachinidae; genus Trichopoda; species Trichopoda pennipes. Next base: position 9,229,369 of record JASKUP010000056.1, on the reverse strand, counting down.
AATGTAACAGCAATGGATGCCGATGATACACAGCACATCTCAAAAGCTTTGCGAAGTTTGCTGGAACATTTATCTTTAACAAAATTAAAAATCATCGAGACATGGCTTAAGGTAGAAACAATAGTTTTTTATGACTTTTCGGAATCATTATTTAATGCCTTAGAAATTCCTAACACCAATTTTCCTCCTGTTCTAATAGTAAACGGTGGATGGAATTATAGCTTAGGAGATTTTTTTAATAGCAACTTTCTGAGTGTAGTGTTGTTGGGAAAAAAGTATCACACCACAAAACATCATCTTAACATCCTTAAACAGACGCTTAGAGGGGCTTATTTAAATAAAATAATATTTTTCAAAGAAACTTTAATTAAGACAAAAGATACAGATGCAGATGCCCTGGACTTATTTAATTGGCTGCATGTTAATGGCTTTTGGCAGAGCTTGCTAATGGATAATGAGGGAAATTGTTTATCTCTACAGCATTTCAGAAAAACATTAATGTGGAATCTAACTATTGAGAGTTTTCTAAAACAGACTATCAATTGGAGTAATTTACAACGTTTTCCTATAAACTGTTCCATAGCCAATAATCCGCCACGTGCTTACATTGATTACGATGACGAACATCGAGTAACTTTAAAGGGTTATTTTGGCACAATTATAAATCTATTTGTACAACACTACAACGCCACCTTAAATACTTTTATACTTTCCGATTTGAATGCATATACCGAATTGGATTGTGTTAAGCATATTAAAGATAACAAGGTGAATATATGTGGTGATGCTCTAACCGCTCACGAGCAATATGTTATTAGTGATCCCGAAGAAATTACCGCTAGCTATTTAATGGTAGCCTACGATAAACCTTTGCCCAGATTTTATTACTTTCTAAAACCTTTCCAGTTTAATGCTTGGGCTTTAGTAATCGGCAGTTTATTTTATAAAATAATCATGCTATCTCTAATACATCGTCTGCAACATGGCTATTGGAATGGCAGCTTGCAGATGTTATATGCTATACTATCAGTTTTGTTTTTACCCTTTCAAATGGTACGCATTAAAGGCTGTTATCGCAGATGTTTGGAAATTATAATGATTTCAGTTGGTTTTGTTGTGGCCAATTGGTATTTGTCCGTTCTATCCAGTCTCTTATTTACTCGCCTCTATTTCCATGATGTCAATACTTTACAACATTTAGTCGATCACAATATATCCATAATGGTCGATGCATTTGAACAATATCTTCTTAATGCTACCGAAAATGATCCCATTATAATGCAACAACTTAAAGTGGTCTCCCAAGATGTACTGTTGCAACATCGTGGCAATTTGGATCCACACTATGCCTACTATAGTCAATATGATAAACTGGATTTCTATTTGCATCAACAGAAATTTCTTATACGTCCTCGCATGAAGATTTTAAAGGGTATTCGACCGATCAATGCAGTTCTGGGCGGCATACCCATGAGTCCAAATTGGCCCTTTCAACATTTACTAAATGATTTTATGAAACGCATTATAAATAGTGGTTTATATCTGCGCATTTATTATAAGGCCATGGAGGATGGTATAACATTCGGCTATTTACACTACTTTCCAACGGAACATCATCATGTGGAGTCTTTATCCATAGAATATTTTCAAATGGCTGCTATGCTTTTGGCTGTGGGTTATTCGTTGGCTTTTCTGGGTTTTATTGTGGAGTTAATATTGTTTAAGGGAAATTATTATATGTGATTCCTTTTAAAGCCCAACTTTGCCTAAACTAAGTAAAAGGAGTGTTATAGTTTCATGGTGTATTCCAAAAAATATTTTTAATTATAAACTAAATGTTCATTCTCTCTACTGAAGAGCAGTTTGCAGACGTAAAGCTGAATCTTAACACGATTTTTTTTTTGTCAAAATCAATTGGCCCAGGTTTTTGTTAACTGAATCCTAAACTTGCTTCAAATTCTTCTAAAGCAAAAAAAAAAATTTTTTAAATATAAATTAGTTGGCAACGCGATATATCTTGGCAGAAAAAGTAGGCAAAAATTTTAAAAGAAATAAAAAATTACATGAATTTTAAAGTACTACAAGAAAATATTAAAACATAAAGAAGTTAAAATAAAATTTATTTTTAAAAATGGAGTTGCCAACATGCTGATATACTGGCAAGAGTTAAAGAAAAACTTTATTGAAATATTTTTGCACATAAGATTAATACAAGAATTTGTTTATATCCCAAAATGTAAAAGAAAACTTATATAAATTGGCAACGCGAAATATCTAAAACCCCAATTAAAAGCTAAAAAAATATTTTTTCAATAAAAAAAAAACAATACTAACAAAAAAATGTAAAGTAATGTTTAAAAAATAACAGTAAAATTTTGCAAATAACTAAAAATTGTGTTGCTAATATCCTGCCATACCGCCAAGAGTTGAAAATGAACTTTATTTAAAAATATTTTTTGTACATGTTAGAAATATATGAACTTATTAGATAAGAAAAAGGTAATGGCAACCTAAAAACAACTTAAAATTTTGAAAAAAAAATTGGCAATTCGATTTCTTAAACAGGTCGATATCACAAAATTTTAAAGAAAAGTTGAAAAATGCAATAAAATATACAAATTTATATAATTTGGCAACGCGAAATATTTGAAACTCTAACTAAAAACCAAAGAAATATTTTTTTTATTAAAAAAACTACTGACAAAAATATGTAATTGTGCTTAAAACGTTTTTCGAAGTAACTATAAATAGAGTTGCCAATGGCTTTTTAATACTAGTGGAAGAAAAAGAATGATTTTATTTAATTGTTATTGCACTTTTATGGCATATCATTAGTTACTAAACATTCTGTGTAAAATTATAAAACTAGATTAGAATGCGAATATAAATTGGCAACGCGAAGTATCTAAAACCACAATTAAAAGCTAAAGAAATATTTTTTTAATAAAAAAAATACTAACAAAAAAAATGTAGTTGTGTTTCAAAAATAACAGTAAAATTTTGCAAATAACTAAAAATTGTGTTGCCAATATTCTGACATACCAACAAGAGTTGAAAATGAACTTTATTTAAAAATATTTTTTGTACATATAAGAAGCCTATGAACTTATTAGATAATAAAAAAGTAATGCCAACCTAATAATAACTTGAAATTTTGAAAAAAAAAATTGGCAATTCGGTTTCTTAAACAGATCGATGTTATGTCAATTCATACAAGAATTTGGTAATATCACAAAATGTTAAAGAAAAGTTTAAAAATGCTACAAAATATATTTATATGAATATTTGTATAAATGGGCAACGCGAAATATTTAAAACTATTACTAAAAACCAAAAAAAAAAAAATTTTTTTTTAATTAAAAAAACTACTGACAAAAATATGTAATTGAGTTAAAAAGATTTTCGAAAATAGCTATAAATTGAGTTGCCGATGGTTTTCCGATATTAGGATATGTACTTGTAAGGAATATCATTAGTTACTAAAAATTTTATATACAATTATAAAACTGGCTGAATTGGTAACGCATATTTTTAAATTAAACTTTCTAGTTTTTTTTAATAGAACATAAATTTATTTAAACAAACATGGATAATAAAACAAAAATATGAAAGTTTGCACAAATTGGCAACGCCAAGTGCTTATTATAATTGGATCAAAATTTTTAATATTTTATGCTTTATTTAACTAATTGTTTATAAATATTTTATAAATATTTATGTTTTCTTTAAAGTATGAAACCTATAAAATATATCGCCAATATTTCATTCTCATTAAAATTTTTGTTTTTTTCATTTAATTACAGATTTTTTTAATAAACATTTAAGTTGGTAAGTCGCCCTAATAATGAAAGAAGAAAAATTGCCAGTTAAAAATTTTTTTTCTACAAATTTAAAATCTGTCCACCTTTATACCAGATAAAACTTGAATGATTAGAAAGGGTGTTTTTCATAGGGGTATAGAACTTGGAAATGGAATGAAATGGATTCGTTTTTAAAACTGACATGTAATTTACTTCACTCAAAGACAGTCTTTTGTTATTATAAATTAAATATGACTTGGCTCGAACGGTCTAGAAAGGTAATAACGCTGTGAAGTGGCCATCATTTCCGGCTTATCGGTGTAGGCTAGCGAATTCTCATATCCAAACAGCAAATACTCTAGCCGTCTTAAATCGCACGATCTTGGAGGAAAAATTAGGGGTCCGAAACATGAACTCTGAAGTGAAGTAAAACAAGCATTAATATTTTAAATTGAAAAAAAATTTACTTTATCGGAAAGATAGCCGTTTGGCATTATAATTCAAATATGACTTCTGTCATATAACCGCAACTGCTGGCTTGGATATAGTCTAATCTGTACCTTTAACTTTCAATGACTTTTTAACATTTACCGGCAATAAGGCGATAAATGTTTTCCTCCAAGTTGTCAATCGTTTTGGACAAATCGTCATAAACCACCCATTTCACAACATCGCTAAACAAAATTCGCCTACGAAGATCGAGATCGGCGGAAGTCTTTTTTTGAGCCCAATTTGGAAGGGATGTTCAGGTGTCAGTGCACTCATATTGCAATGCTAAACAAAACTAAACATAAATCACTTGACAGCTGACAAAATGGCCACCAGTTAAAAAGTGTTGCCAACTTAAAGTTTATTTATTGATGGGCATATACATTGTCTCTAATTCCTTGTCTGACAAACTGATGTTGGCACGAAAAATTATTTTTAATTTTTTTAAAAATATGCTAAAAATGGAATTGCCAACCAACAGTTAAGTTCTTCACGATGGGACAATTTTGTGCTGTTCCGCTATGCAGTAAGTCGATTTTATTAAATATGTATTTTTTAGTAATAAGGCGCGTTACCAATTTTTTTTAGCATAGAAAAAAAACTGGTATTGCTATTCTTTATTTTATTATTTTATGCCATCAAGCGTCGTATTCTTTGTTAGATTAAATATAAGAGGCGTTGCCAAAATGTATCAGGTCTTTCAACAAGGAGTTCGTTTTTCAGTTGTGGCAATAGCAACAGCATGATATTTAGTTTGTTGATGCATTCGTAGTAGATGCATTGCCAATATATAGATTAAAATCGACTATGAAAATGGTGATTCTGTTTAATTAACTAAAATTCGTGATATTTTTGGACAACATAATCGTTTTTCTGAGGCCGTTATTAAGAATTTGGTCTTTAAATTTGAGTCGACAAGCTCGAAACAAAAGACGTGTTCGATCGGGTCGTTCAACTAAAAACATCGCAGCCGCAAGCCACAGTGCTGAAGTAGATCCAAGTTTTTCAATTTTTTGACGTTCTGAACTACTGGGGTTATCCAAAACCAGCACATGGCGAATTTTACGTAAGGATTTGGCTATCAAGCCGTACAACGTTCAACTGGTGCAGCAATTGAAGCCAACCGACCATTCACGTCGTCGTATATGCGCTCAATTTATTCAGAAACAACCGGCTGGGTTTTTCTGAACAAATTATTTTTTCAGACGAAGCTTATTTTCACTCGTCAAACAATGTTAAGAAGCTAAATCGCCGCATTTGGGCTCCGGGAAATCGCAGAGTGATTATTGAGAAACCTTTGCATGCTCAAAGTGTCACTGTATGGTGCGCTATGTGGTCTGGAGGCGTGATTGCGCCGCTTTTCGCATAAATTCACGAAAATCAGCAGTTATGTGGCCTGCCAGATCGTGTGATTTAACACCATTGGATTATTTTTTGTGGGGCTATGTTAGGGACAGAGTCTATATGGAGCCAATCGAATCCATTTTAGCTTTAAAACTTAAAATCCGTGATGTGATGTGAAATATTACTGGCATTTTGCTGAAAACTGATGAAAAACTTTGATGAAAACATCGGCATCTGCCAGCGTTGCCACATATCCATTTTTCATTCACAATTGCCGAACTTTTCTCTTCGTAATACAATAAAAATCTGAATCGCCTTAATCTAAATTTTTCGTTTTAGAAAACAAACTTCTCGTATATAAAATTACTGTTTGGCAAATTCCTGTCATATTCTTATACTTTTTAGGGTATTTAAGCTAAAGGGATTTGTGACTTAAGTCAAATACAAAATGCTTTGCCAACATAAATTGTAAATCTTTCAACAGAAAAAGTTACATTCACTTTTTACAGAAACAGTAAAAATTATTAAGGTTTATTATGCTCAATAGCATTTTAGTTTTACTTTTAAAATTTCATATTTTTAACAAATCAACAAGTTGCATTGGGTTTGGGTTGTTGTTGTTGTTGTTAGCTGTTCTCCTCTGTCTTTTGTATAACCTTTGGATGCCTTTCCCTCAACCCAAAATATGTAGACGATAATCGAATAACAAAATTATTTTCTTTTTCACATTGTAAAGAATTCTCAAGTTTATTTTTGTATTAATCATACGAAACAAAAACAAAAACAAAAAGAAAGCCTACTCAACACCGGTTGGACCCCATTTAAACGAAATTTTATTTCTTGCGCTTTTATCTTGTCGTCTATTCTTGCTGCCTTGCTTTACGTTTTACATTTATTTTTAGTTTTCGGTGGCCGTCTGTCTATTCGAATTTTCTTTTTTCATTTGGGGATTTGTATTGCGAAATAAATTTTTTTTGTTTTAACATAATTTCTTTTAGTTTTTGTTTTTTTTTTTTTTTTGTTTTAGGCGGCGTCATTTTCCTTAATACATTTTTAAATATACGGATTTTCTCTGCCCCTTTTAATTTGAAAACTATAGACATTTTTCTTCAAAATTTATGTGACAATTGCGTTTAGGGAATAGCTTTTCTGTTAAGTTTTCTTTAACAAGAATTTTTTATTTTTAGTTTTAAGAATTATATTTTCATGAAAAGCCGTGTATGACATTAATTATGTTTGGAAAATTACCATGACTAAACGCTGTTAAACAAAATGTATATCATTTGGGGCGAATTTATATATTAATCACCTTTAGCCCTTGGAGGGGCTATTCAAATTAAAGATTTGGTTTTATAATTTTATTCTAAAAAGAAAATTTTTTTATATAAATTTTATAATTATTGTGGTAAATATTTCGAGTTTCAAAAATATACAGTTAAGGACAAAACTCTACATACACCCCCTTGTTTTGTGGTTTTAAGATAGCCGTAAGGCAAATTAATAATAAAGTGTTTAAAGTATAAAAAACAAAAAGGTTTTTCAAAGCATAATAACAACAGCAATAACAAAAACAATAAAAAAATTCATGAGAAAAAAAGTCTACAGTTGTAAGACTGTAAAAATCGAATACAATTTTTAATTTCTTTTAAATAAATAAAAGAAAATCAAATATTTTCAATATTTTGTAGAACCACGTTGGGCTTCAATAATCGCCTGAAGACGACTTGGCATAGCTGTTACCGAATTCTCCATAATACTGGGCGCTATTTCCGACCATGCCTGACTTTCAGATCTTCACGATTTCTGATGTCATATTTGCGTATAGATTTTTCCAAAACATCGCAAATGTGCTCATTTAAATTGAGTTCTCGTGACTGAGGAGCTGTATTGAACTGTCTTGGTGCATGATAAAAAAAGCCAGCGCAGTATTTTTTTTTTAAGGAGAAGTAGCACTTTAGGCAACAATGCCTATTTAGTCAAGTACCATACTACATTCTTTAGAAAATGATAGAGAAGAGATGAGACAGGTGGTGAAAGTACAAGGATAGTCGGAAATTAACTGTCGTATAAGACAGCACAGCGACCAGAATCCATGACCAATTTTTATTTTTGTTGTGAAAAAAACCAAGGTCTTCGGTGGGAATCGAACCCACAACCCCCGGACTGACAAGCTAGTACATTACCTACTAGTCTACAGGGGCACCTATGCTTTGGATCTTTGTCTTGTTGGAAAATCCATTGGTTTCCCAGCCCCTGGCTTTCCACAGATAGCTTCAGATTTTGTTCCAATATTGTCTTATGGCGATATATTTCCCCAACGCCTTCAACAAAAACCAATCGACCAATTACAGATGCTGGCATCGCTCCCCACACCATAACACTGTCCCCGCCCCATGTTTCATAGTAGGCATAATATTTTTGGGATCAAGTGCAGAGTACGGTTTTCGCCAAACCTAGTTTCGTCCGACATTTTCGAAAATAAATAAAACTTAGTTTTATCGACAAATATAATTTTCTTCCAAAAATCCATTCCTTTCCGTCAAAGGCGAATTTTTTTTTTTTCGTTCGGACCAGCACTCAGGGGATGACCCCTACTCATGCAATACATTGTACCAGAACTAAAAAATTAGGTTATGAGGAGGGGGAAAGAGGAAGTAGTGTTTGTGGACATTCAATTTGAATTTTTCTACCTTGAAAGTGACAGGAAAGACACCTCTGGAGGGAAGTTGACATATCTTGGCTGAAATTAATGGCTTTTTGCGTGCGGTTTTACTTTTAAAGTCGCTATCATGCAAATCGTTTATTACTGTTCTTGATGAATCAGTAATATCCGAACATCGGCTAATTTTGGGGGCACTAACTTTTGGACTTCTTTAAGATCACTATTGACCTCGCCTCCTGAAATCTTCTTCGGCCTACCAAATCGTGACTTGTCTTTGGTTTTTTGATGATTTTTGACAAGAGTTTGCGACACTTAATTTCATTATGTTAGCAATTTCCCCGTAAAATTATTATTTTCGAAGGTTTATCACTAAATTTCGAACTGCTTGTGTATTTCTCTTCCATTTATCAATTTTAAGGTTAAAATGATTTTTACAAATCGCATTGTGGGTTTAAATCTAATTTGTAATGTTTTTGTAAAATAAAGCACATCAAGAAAACTAACGGTCTTTTTCCTTAATATTCTTTATTTTAAGAGTTGCTAATACTGTACGTAGACTTTTTTCTCCACCGATTTCTGTTTATCGCCAATAGCTTCAAACTAATAATGTCGTAAACAATGACATCATTATCATCATTAGTTCTCTAGAAGTTCAAATAATAGGGCGCAGAGTTTTTTCCTTAACTGCAGCTATTTTTACAAAATTATCAAAAAAACAAAAAAAAATTGTAGTAAAAAATAGTAGTAAAAAATAGTAGTAGAAATACATACTATGTGCATAATAATGCTTTAAAATTAACCTAATCGAATTGTAGTAAATGTTATAAGAGAGTAAGCTAAATGCCCAAGAACTACTATACAAAGTTATAAAAAGTATTTAATTAAAGTACTATTGATGAAAATACTACTTTTTAAATTGAAATGTAGTAATTTGTAACGAATAGAAAAACTTTTTTTTAGTACTCCAAAATACAATGTTTTAATATTTTTTAAAAATAAATTCGCTTTCAAATTCTAATGACAATTAGAATTTATGTCAAATGTCTTGAAGGAGTTTTTGTTTTGAAAGAAATCTTTTGCCGCTTTTTTGGAAAAAGTAAAAACATTTTCGCTTAAACTTCTTATTTTCCGATCTTTATAAAAATTGTTTAATTGTATCATAATTTTTACATAAAATTTACTATAAATATTAAATATAATTAAAAAGTACTCTTTTTAAGAAATAATTAACATTTAGTACTTATTTTTAGATTTCTTTAAATTTTCTATTAATAGTAATTTGTAAAAAGAAAATTTGTGTTTAAAATTTAATTTTAGATTTAAACTTTTAAAGATAATTTTTATACGAATTTATTACAAACAAAATTAAACAAAAATTATTGAAACTTTGTACCACTTAAATAAAAGTACTAGATTTTATAATTTGTTAAAAATATATATATTTCCTAAAATTATTAAATTAATTTTAAGTCGCTTGAAATTGATAAATAAATTATTAAAATTTTTTTTAGAAAAGAATAAAAAGGAGTAAAATTAATCGCTTTTTCAAAATAGTATCAAAAGCCACTACTTTTAACCCAAATGTTTTCAAATCTCTACAACAAATCTTAACAATAGTGCAATTATTTATTTAGCTATTCTTGAAAAAACACAAAATGTTGTTACTCTTTTTGTTTATTTAGTACCTTTTTGGCGTGGGAAAATTTAGTATTTTTTTTTGTACTTTTTTTTACTTCTTCTCTTATTTTACGATTTTGTGATATGAAAGACGGTAGAAATATAAAAAGCAATTTTTTCTAATAACAAAGCGACAAGTAGTGGTAGTACTATTATTAGTAGCATAAATACTACCATTTCGATACAAAATTTGAAAAACTTTTTTAGAATTTGCATTGTGCTATTGAAATTTAATGAAATATTAATACAATTTTTGGAAAAGTTAAAAAAGGTCTCTTTTAATTCACTTAACTCTTTTATTTTTCTTAACGAAACTAAAAACTGTAATAAAAAAATACTACGATTTTAAGAGCTGGAAAAAATTCTTGTTTCTACCATTAGAATGTTTTAATATTTTTGGGAGCAAAAGTAAATTTTGAAAGCAAATTAAAATGAGTTAGCAGAAATACTACCATTTTCGGAAATAAAAAGTACTTTTTTTAATAATTAAGTATGCACATGCAAATTTTAATTATTCGATTAAAATTAAAAAAAGTAGTAAAAATATCTATTATTTTCAAAGTTCGAAATGGTCTCTTTTAGTTCACTTAAACTTGTAATTTTTTTAACGAAATTAAAAACTGTAATAAAATATACTACGATTTTAAAAGCTGGAAAAAAATCTTTTTTCTACCATTAAAATGTTTTTCTATTTTTGGGAACAGGACTAAATTTTGTATGCAAATTAAAATGAGTTAGCAAAATAAATACTATTTTCAGAATTGAATAAACTACTTTTTTTAATATTAAAAATTTTAAAAAATACTAAAAAATTAACTATTTTCGAATTTGGAAAAAAAAACTCTTTTAATTCACTTAACCCTATAATTTTTTTAACGAAATTAAAAACTATAATAAAAAAATACTACGATTTTAATAGCTCGAAAAAAATCTTTTTTCTACCATTAAAATGTTTTAGTATTTTTGGGAACAAAAGTAAATTTTGAACACAAATTAAAAAGTGTAGGCAAAAATACTAATATTTTCAGAATTGAAAAAAGTACTTTTTTTAATTTAGTATGCATATGCAAATTTTAATTATTCGATTAAAATAAAAAAATTTAGTAAAAATATCTATTATTTTCAAAGTTCGAAAAGGGGTCTTTTAATTCACTTAAAGTTATAATTTGTTTTACGAAATTAAAATTGTAATAAAATATACTACGTTTTTAAGAGTTGAAAAAAATCTTTTTGCTACCATTAAAATGTTTTTTTATTTTTGGGAACAGGACTAAGTTTTGTATGCAAATTAAAATGAGTAAGCAAAAATACTACTATTTTCAGAATTGAAAAAAGTACTTTTTTTAATAATTAAAATTTAAAAAAATACTAAAAAATTAACTATTTTCGAATTTGGAAAAAAACTCTTTTAATTCACTTAACCCTTTAATTTTTTTAACGAAATTAAAAACTGTAATAAAAAAATACTACGATTTTAATAGCTGGAAAAAAATATTTTTTCTACCATTAAAATGTTTTAGTATTTTTGGGAACAAAAGTAAATTTTGAACACAAATTAAAAAGTGTAGGCAAAAATACTAATACTTTCAGAATTGAAAAAAGTACTTTTTTTAATTTAGTATGCATATGCAAATTTTAATTATTCGATTAAAATTAAAAAAAGTAGCAAAAATATCTATAATTTTCAAAGTTCGAAAAGGTCTCTTTTAATTCACTTAGACTTATAATTTTTTTAACGAAATTAAAATTGTAATAAAATATACTACGTTTTTAAGAGTTGAAAAAAATCTTTTTGCTACCATTAAAATATTTTTTTATTTTTGGGAACAGGACTAAATTTTGTATGCAAATTAAAATGAGTTAGCAAAAATACTACTATTTTCAGAATTGAAAAAAATACTTTTTTTAATAATTAAAATTTAAAAAAATACTAAAAAAATTAACTATTTTAAAATTTGGAATAAACTCTTTTAATTCACTTAATCTTATAATTTTTTTTAACGAAATTAAAAATTGTAATAAAAAATACTACGATTTTAAGAGCTGGAAAAAAATCTTTTTTCTACCCTGAAAATGTTTTAATATTTTTGGAAACAAAAGTCAATTTTGAGTGCAAATTCAAAAAGTAGGCAAAAATACTACTATTTTCAGAATTGAAAAAGGTACTTTTTTTAATAATTAAAAATTAAAGAAAAATACTAAAAAATCAACTATTTTCAAATTTGGAAAAAAACAGTTTTAATTCACTTAATCTTTAATTTTTTTTAACGAAATTAAAAATTGTAATAAAAAATACTGCGATTTTAAGAGCTGGAAAAAAATCTTTTTTCTACCCTAAAAATGTTTTAATATTTTTGGAAACAAAAGTCAATTTTGAGTGCAAATTCAAAAAAGTAGGCAAAAATACTACTATTTTCAGATTTAAAAAAAGTACTTTTTTTAATAATTAAATATGCACATGCAAATTTTAGTTATTCAGATGAAATTAAAAAAAAAACTACTAAAAATCAATTATTTTCAAAGTTGGAAAAAGTCTCTTCTAAATTCACTTGATCCTATATGTAATCCTAACGAAATTAAAAATTGTAATAAATAATACTACGATTTTAAGAAATGGAAGAAATCTTTTTTCTACCATTAAAATGTTTTAATAGTTCTCAAAACAAAAGTAAATTTTGTATGAAAATTAAAAAAAGTAGGCAAAAGTACTACTATTTTCAGAATTTTAATAATTAAAAAAAGTACTAAAAAAATCTATTATTTTCAAATTTGGAAACAGTAACTTTTAATTCACTTAAACTTATATTTTTTTTAACGAAATTCAAAATTGTAATAAAAAATACTACGATTTTAAGAGTTGGAAAAAATAGTTTTTCCACCTGTAAAACATATAATTAGCTGGGAACACACTAGTTTTCATATCTCTATAGAAATGAAAAAAGTACTAAAAAATACTAATATTTTCAAAGTTAAAAAATTTAACTTGTTATATCAACTCTCTTTTGTTAACAGAAAAAGAATAACACGTTATTATCTGAAACAAAAAAACGATATTTAAATATATATTTTTTTCTATTCATGGAGGCATTTTTTTTAGCGATGAGTTGTTTTTTTATCTATTTTGCAAATTAATTATTTATTTTTCAAATTTATTTTCCATGCAATTTATAGCATTCAAAAACATGCTGTTGACATTTTACAAAAGCAACAAAAACAAAAAAAAAATAATTATAAAAAGATTTCCGTTGCATGTCTTGAATTTAAAATGATCCCATTTAAAATTTGCTACATTTCCTGTTGCGAAGATCCCATACCATCACCACTCAATCTTAAGTCACTTTGCGCTCTAAAACGACATGTTTATATTTTTTTCTACTCTTCATGATGAATTAATTTGTTGTGATTATAAAATATTTATGACATGAACAATGTTTAACATTTCTTTTTGTTTTTGTTTATACATTTATATTTGAAAGTGACAAATAAACAAAAATAAGTTTTATTGAAAGATGGCAAATAAAATAAAAATTATGTGCCTAAAATCAGATGTGCTTCTTTTTGCGGTTTTGCTGCGTTGGGTTGATTATGATGAAGTCATCAGTAGATATTCTTTTTTTCGTTTAATTTTTTTTTTAATTTCTGCAAAAAAAAGAAACAAATATCTGTCAAACTTTATTTGTTAATATACGAGGGCAGTGCCACAATTTACTATTTGCTGTGTAAGGGAAAATACAAAAATACTTTTTAAATTGTTTTAAGTTTCCTTATAACTTCAAGCAACTTTTTAGATTTTCTTTATGAAAAAGAGTCTGAAGTTTGTCTGAAACTTGATGTTGCTATTTGTTGGAGGTTCTAGAATGGCCACACACAATGAAAATAATCACAAAGTGACTATTGCTACAGCGCAATGTAACAATGGGAGCTTAAATAGAGGTATAGAATTTTAATGAAAGAATGGAATGAAACAAAGATAATTATCAAAATATAATTTCTGGCATGTGGTCGCCATGACTGGCTCGGGCTTGGTCTAATCTGGAGGATCAATTTTCGCTGACATTTTCCAAAATTTGATCCCGTATATCAGCAATAACGCGACGAATGTTGTCCTCCAAGTGGTCAACCGTTTCGAGCTTATTGGCATAGAATAGAGATTCCACATATCTCCGGAGAAAATAGTATAGCGGCATTAAATCACACGATCGTGGAGGTCATTTCCCGGATCCGAAACGTGAAACTACTATGCGGTTATCAAACGTTTCCTTCAACAAAGCAATTATGGCACGAGCTTATTGGCGTAGAATAGAGACTCCACACATCCCCGGAGAAAATAGTATAGCGGCGTTAAATTACGCGATCTTGTAGGTTTTTCCGGATACGAAACTACTATGCGGTTACCAAACGTGTCTTCCAAAAAGTAATTGTGGCACGAGCTGTAAAATGTTGCGTCGCCTTGTTGAAATCACAGCTCCTGCACATCATAATCGTTCAAATGACAAGCAATCCAGTCAGCAGTCATGGTTCTAAAGCTGCTAACGTTCACCATTGGCTAACGTTCTGAACAACATCGTTTTTGAAAATTTACGGACCAATAATTCCACTATCCCATAAAGCACACCAAACAGTAGGTATCTAAACGTACACTTAAGAATTAACAGCACTTCAAATATGGCAACTTTCTCTATTGACGTATGTGGATTTGCAAAGTTTAGAAGCGTTGTGTTTAGTTCTCAGTCTATTCGAGTTAAGCTTCTAAACCAAACTAAACATAAATCACTCGACAGCTGGCAAAAAATGGTCATCAGTTACAAAGTTTTGCCAATTTAAACGTTTATACCTGCATAAAAAATAGCAGAAATTTGCAACAGTGTAGCAGCCGTATGTAATCGCATCATCTTTGAGGCCGATTCATAGGTACGAAACCTAACACATGCGTTTACCAAACGTTTTTGTCAATAAATTAATTGTGGCTGTTGGAACCACAGCTCCTTCACATCTTGGCTCTGAAATAGCCGCTATTGACTGGGTCCAATTTGCATAATTTAGCCCTCAGGCTATTCCTGTTAACCTATCAGACCAAACTAATTATAAATCACTTGAAAGCTAACAAAATAAGCGCAGGTTAAAAAACTGTTGCTAATTTAAATTTCTATACCTCTATAAAAACACCATTTATTAGCGTCTATATAAATTGAACGACATTGATATGGAAAACATAACACTTTAACAAGAAATTGCCCCACCTACCCTACAGTTAGTCCAATAAACAAGTTAATCAGAGTATTAGAAAAATTCCTGGCGGTGTACGTTCTCTTTTTAAAAACCACCATATGCCAGCAGGGGATGACAAGTCACGGCTGATTTTAAATAATACCAGCCAAGAGATTCCCCCCCCCACCCCCTCCGGGGGCACATTTATCGGTCTTTATAGAATACTTGACTATCTGGACCTGTGCTGCTGAGGGTATAAAGGAGCCCAGTCCCCTGAAGGTAGGAGGGGTCAACTGGAAGCTCCACCTTATTTCCAGGGGAATTAGTAGCCCGCAGAGTTTCCGCTACTTGTCTCTTTAGGCATTTAGCTGTTTCTCTGACTGATTATTGAGGTTTGCCCTTCGATAGTATCGTGGTGGCTTTGGTTTTGCGGTCCCATACAGGTCTGTTTTTATGCATCATTTCACCTTTAATTACACTTACCTGGCGATTGATGCTAGATCCAGTGAGCATGCTAGTCATGTGTTCTGGACAAGAGTTGGATAGTCTCGAGCTCTTTAGCAAGGAGTAGTGGTTTGCAGCCCTGCTCTGAAACCGCTGAAATTGCAACTAGGAAGAACCTGTTGCTAGAATTAGTCTGCGGCCTCCTAGGGCGTCAATGGCGTTGCTTTTCATTCACAGTGGCTTGTCCACCATCTGACTAAAGCCCACGGGTAGGTGCAGATGTAACTCTTATTACGCAAATACCAGCCAAATAACTATCAATGCGTTGAAGAAAGAGATTCGACGCTGTATAACAAAATTCAGTCACATTTATGCGATTTTGCAACTTTGACAAATGAGGGTGTATTTACAGCAAAGTTGTGGGATCAGCTTGCCCAATTCTGGGTGCACTCGAAGATGGAAAGAGTTAAGTTGTTAAAAAAAGGCTACGGATGGCGTTGGTTTTTAAATTTATTATAATTGTTTAAATTTTTTAAAAAATATTTTATTTATATTTTATTCCGAGGATTAATTAATGTACTACAGCGTTCCACTACCATTCTGAATTGTAGATCTTAACATCTGAATTCCATATTTCCGGATATTAAGAAATCAGTGAGCTGGTCTAGAAAAGGAATATGTTTTGGTGCATTTGACTTAAGCCCCTCCAGAGAAATTATGAGGTGGTGGTGTATGGCTTTCATGTTTCCTGTAGGCTGTTCTTGTTGTATATCTTACCCCTCATAGGCAGCAATACTTTTGAAATCTTTACCTCAAAGTTTGTAGGGCCCGGACATAATTAGTTTTCCCTTAAAATAATTATCTCATTTTTTCCGCATTATTTCCATTATTTCGCTATAGGAAAAATATCGGAGCGTTAATAAAACCAGTTGGTTTCTTACTCCTTGAATGTTACTTGCCGATTAGGATAGGCTTCTGCCACTTTATTCCACTGTTATGCAGCTATCATGTTCATTTTTTAAAATCAACAATTTCTTTTTGAGTAATTAAAAGATCATCCTCGTATACATAAATTAAGATATATCAAACTTACAATATCATTATTTGCTGGCTATAGCAGATACGTAACAAATTATTTATTTATGAAATAAACGTAAACATAAAAATTTTTATAAGAATTAAATGCCAACAATTTCAAATAAAATATTTTTATTAATTTAACATGACGAAATATGCTGTCCAGAAGAACAGGAAAATAAACAAAAGTAGAATTTATCAGAATTATAACCAGATCTATTCAATATCACATTCCGCTTAGTACTTTTACACAATGAAAGAAATTTACTTTCTTTCACATTTTCAAAAAGGTTTTAGTTATTTTGGTTTATTTATTAAAAGGAAGACCTCTTTGTTTTATTACCTGTTATAGACTTTAGTGATTTTAATCTAGTTTTTGTTACTGCAGTTAAACGCAATTAGAATTCTTAATGGTTTTTGTGTAGAAAAATTTTATAAGATTTTATAACAAGCTGGGCAGTAGCAATCCTGAAAGCATTAATGAGCATTTGAGAAAGCAGCCATATTATAACATACTGTGGTTGTTGTTGTTGCTGCTGTTATCATAGACAACTTCAGGTGTTTATATGAGTGTCTGCATGTTATCATGAATAAGATGATCTTTGGGTACGTCGAAAAAATAAAAATCAAAACGAGATTAGATGTCAGGTACGTTGATAGGAAGCAAAGAAAGAAATGTTAAGTTACGTATCCTGAGAACCAAACAAAAAATATGTAGAAATAACAACAAAACGACATGCAAGACGATATTTGCTTAACAAAAGTAAATAAAATGAAGTCATAAAACCTGAATTTTTTCAAATAAATAAATAAAATTTTGAATTACTTTTTTGCTGCTTAATATATAGCGGTTCCTATAAAATTGGGAGATGCTTCAATTTCCTTAGAGCTTGTAGCGAGTTTCTGGATAATGTGGTTAAAGAACTGTGAATCCCGTAAAATACAATCAGAGCAAAGAGATTCCTGTAAGCACTACCAACTTACTATGGCTCCAATAGTCCCTTTTTTATGTTCGCATATGAAATGGTGAAAGGGATGCCTTGGTTCCACCTGAAGTCACACTAGGCTCAGTGTCATACTATTTCAAAAATTAGATAAGTCCATCAACATCACAACGCAAATTTGCAGTTCTTTCCCTGGCATACTGAGGCCATACTCAGGGTTTTCGATTTAAAATGAAAATGTTGTCTCTACAGGGGTAAATGTACACAGTAATAAAGGGTGTTTTTTTATAGAGGTATAGAACTTTGAAATGAAATAAATAATGATGAATTTTTCAATTGACATGAAATTTACTTTATTCGAAAGATAATTTTCTGGCATTATAATTTTAATATGATATCTAGCATATAACCGCTACGGCTGACTTGGACGTAGTCTAATCAGGAGGTTCAAATCTCGATGATTTTTTTTTTTTTTGTTTTAAAAATTTGTGTAACAAGTGATCAATCGTTTCGTACTTATTAGCGTCGCTTAATAGCGACTTCACATTTCCCGATAAAAAATAATCTAACGGAATTAAATCGTACGATCTTGAGAGCCAATTCCCGGATCCAAAACGTTACCAAATATTTTCTTTAAACAAATCTATGGTGGTCACTATGGGCTAACGCTCTGAAAGGCATAGTTTTTGAAACGGTAAGGTCCAACAAATAATTCCACCATCCCACAAAGCATAACAAACAGTAGATTTTGCTGAATTCAATTGTGTCTCAACGTGCACTTAAGAATTATCGTCACCCCAAATATGGCAGTTTTCTCTATTGACGTATTTGGTTTTGGGTGGAATTTGCAAAATTTGAAAGCGTTGTGTGAACCAAACTAAACATAAATCACTTGGCAAGTAACAAAATGGCCGCCAGTCAAAGAGTTTTGCCAACTTAAAAAATACCTAATATCATTGAGGTTGCCAGAAATTTGCAACAGTATAGTAGCGGTGTGTATTCGTATCATCTTGTAGGCGGATTCGCGGATCCGAAACTTGACACATGCGGTTATCAAACGTTTCTGTCACTGCGACATGTTGCGCCGTCTTGTTGAAACCACAACTCCTGCAGATCTTAGTTGGTCAACTAATGAACGAAAATGCCAGGAATCGAGGCCCTAAAGCAGTTGCCAATAACTGTAAGATTCTGGACAACATTGGCTTTAAAGAAGTACGGACCAGTGATGCCACCAGTCCAAAAAGCATACCAAACAGCCAGTTTTTTTAAGGTGTTTTAACCACTTTACATGCATTCCATTCAAACAGAACTGATCTTCATCGCGAAACAAAATTCGCTTATGAAAACCGAGATCAAATTGCACAATTTGGAAGAGTAGTTCAGGTGTTAGCCTCTTCACATTTAAATGTCAAACGAAACTTAAAATTAATCATTAAAAAAATGATCACCCGTTAGAGTTCTATACCTGTACAAAAACACTCGACACAACCTCCAATTCTTACATATAGAAGATCTATGCGTTGGATTGTGACTAGAAAGAAATATGTTGCAGATCAGACTGAGCTGACAGGAGCTGAGAGATCTTAATGCATTGAAATTATTGGCGCTCTACGAACTAGAATTATCATTGATCATTTGCAATAACTACTTACACTATGGTGAGGCTTAAGCCTTTAAATGTTTTCCTTTTGGTCGCAGCTATATAGTTTCGGGAGAATTAAGGACATTTTTGTCCGCTCCTAAATTAACCTTCTTTGATGATGTTGCGAAAGGGTGATCAATCGAGATTTATGAGCTATATGCCTTCGATTTTAAATCGATATCTTGTATGGACATTAATAGTAACATTTTAGAGAACAATGATACCAGACATCCGCCTGCCGGAGGACTGCAGCATAGACATTTGCTATTCGGGAGGCATTTAATAAATCTTTTGACAGCAATGTGATGAAACTTTTTCGGTTTTCTATCATAGCTTTAGTTTGATTAACTGCGCTGAGAGCTACCAACATTACGGAAGGATGAGTTCTCTAGAACGTGATTTGCCTTCAATTTCTTTAAAGTGGTGTCAAAGCTTCTCCGCTAGGAATTACCCTGTAATTGTAGCTTCAGACAGTGGTTTTTTATGACAGTGGTTGAAAGCAGGTGGCGTAATGCAGACACATGCAGGGTTGCCAGGTTGCCAGATAGTAAAGGGTGTTTATTTAAGCCCGATAGAACTTGAAATTGTAAAAAATAACACAAAAAATTAAATTGTAATCAAAATTTCTTTTTTATTCGAAGGATCAATACGAGACATTAACATTTGAAAATGATTTCGGGCATATGGGCACCGCGGCTGTTCATGACGAAGCGCATTCTGGACGTCCAATTTTGGGCCACTTTTTCGAGCACTGTGGGCGTATGTCACGAATAACACGAACAATGCTGTCGTCCAAGGCGTCAATTATTGCTGGTTTATCAGCATAAACCAGTGACTTCACGTAGCCCCACAGGAAATAGTCGAGTGGTGTCAAATTTCACGACCTTGGAGGCCAATTGACAAGTCCATTTCTCGAAATCAACTTATCGCCAAATTTTGATTTCAATAAGTCGATGGTTGCGTTCACTGTATGGCACGTAGCGCCATCCTGTTGAAACCACATCTCGTCCGGATCAATGTCATCCATATTTTCAAACAAAAAATCATTGATCATGGTGCGGTAACGATCTCCTTTGACCGTAACGCGAGCTCCGGCCTCATTTTTGAAGAAATAAGGTCCAATGATGCCACCAGCGTGAAAACCGCACCAAACGGTGCATTTTTCTGGATGTAATGGAGTCTGTAGGGTCTGTTGTGGATTGGTCTCACTCCATATGCGGCAATTTTGCTTATTAACAAACCCGTTAAGCCAAAAATGCGCCTCATCGCTGAACACAATTTTGCGATAAAACAACGGGTCAGTTGCCAACTGCTCTAGAGCCCAATCGGCGAAAGAACGACGCATATAATAGTCTCGTGGCTTCAATTCCTGCACCAGCTGGATCTTATACGGGTGTAGGCTGAGATCTTTGCGCAAAATGTTCCACGTAGTGGACGGACAGAGCCCCAATTCCTGCGACCGACGACGAATTGATAAATTTGGATCTTCTTCCACACTTTCGTTTACAGCGGCGATATTCTCTTCAGTACGCACATTCCTTCGACGTGTTGGTGTTATTGCATCCTCTAGAGAGTATGTGGTACGAAATCTATCGACAGTTCGACGAATGGCTTGGTCAGATGCACGATTATGTATGCCATAAAAATGACGAAGTCGTCTATAAGTTGCGCGAATCGACGACTGATTTTCAAAGTAAATTTGGATAATTTCGTAGCGTTGTTCAAGCGAGAGTCTATTCATGATGATTTGTCAGAGTATACTGAAACAAATAAAAAAAATGTTTCATCAAAATTTCATTTTTTGTGTTACTTTTTACAATTTAAAGTTCTATCTAGCTTAAAAAAACACCTTTTATTACCTAAACTGGGACATCCTTATTACAACAAACCCATTACTCTACTCGGCTGATTCTTTCTACAAAATGGCTGCTAACACTTTAAACAAATTATTGGAGATTATTCCGGTGCACTACTACCCATCACGTTATCCTGCGCTGTGTTCTGTGTGTGTTTTTTCTAATTAGTTCAAATCTTCCGGACGGAGACCGTCTATTCCAATCTCTCGCTTTTCATATAGAATTTGTTTTATTGCTTTTAAGAATTTCTGTTTGACAATTAAATTATATAAAAATAAAAAAATTTTATTCTTTATATGAAAAACAATAAAAAAAAGAAAAACAAATATTGTGAAGTAAATACTAAAACTAATTAAAAAACTAACGTCTATTTACTCAATGATTATTATGTTGTTGTTTCCCATAAAACATTTTAAACGGTTCATTCGTTGTTCGTTCATCATTAAGACCAGCAACGCCTTCGTAAAATAATTAAACTAATTAAACCGCCAAACAAACAATTGTTTTGGTCTATTTGCTTTTTTTCAGCTCTAATCTGTTTAAAATAAAGAAAACGCAACAAAACACAAACAAAAAAAAAAACAATTAAATGCCCAAATTTAAGATAATTTCGGTATTTGTATCGTAAACACAAAATCAAGCCCAAAATACCAAACAATTATTCTCAATGGTTAAAAGAAAAATGTAGATTTTAACAAAAACAATTTTTATGCATGTTTTACTCCTTAAGTTTTCAATAATGTTGTTATTTTCAAATAATAGCCGAAAGCCTTGTGGCACAATTCTCACAGGGTTTAGATTGCTTAAGTCATGAGAAATAATTTATTTGTAGGAAAATTATTGTCAAATATTTCTTTGGTTCACAGCAATTTTTAAACATTTCACTTAAATGAAATAAAATGATAATGCGAAATGAATAAATTACTTATAATTTTATCAAAAAGCGTTGCCAATTTTTAGTAAAAATTTTTTAATTGTTGCTTTAAACATGGTTTTGTAATACTCTTGCCTAAATTTGAAAAGAAGCGAAACCGAAAGTGTTGGTAGTGAATTCGAAAACCAGATTATCTGAAATAGTTTGTTCAATTCGCGTTGCCAATTTCTGCAGCAAAAAAATCATTTTATCTTTTCATTAAACCGTTTAAACTTCCTTAATTATTAATATTACTAAAAACACAAAACACATAAATGGCGTTGCCAATCTATTTAGAAAATCGTTACCTTGGCAACAAAACATTTCAATTAAAGTGGAATTATTCCATAAATTTTTCTTTCATTCACAACATCAGGCTACGAAACAAATTTGAATACTTTCTAGTTGGCAATGCGAAATTCAAAGCATATAAATTTTGTTGTAATTTCTTTCGGTGTAAACTGTCATTACCGACTGTTTGTTCCGTATGAAAGTAGTCTAGAACACGGCTTGATAATGCTGTCATCATATTGAAAGCATTCACCTTGACACTCGCGCACATGTACCAAGAGAAATAGATGAATGTAGACATGACTACATCCTATCAAAAAAGGACGAAGGCTAGACATTCTTGAAAACATGGAAATCTGCAAAACAAAAACTTTTTAATCTGGCAGCCATTTTGTCACCTATAATTATGATGTTTAATTTTTTTCACATAAGTTAACACGAATAGACTGGGGGCTAAATTGTAGAAATTGGACCCATAATAAGAAACGTTAGCAAAGAAAACTGTCGTATTTTGAGTGATAATAATTCTTAAGTGTATGCTGAGATATCGTTACAAATACTGACTGCTTGGTGGGCTTTATGTGGTTGTGTAGGCTGACCAGAATGTAACTGTCAGTTACGGTGACCTCTTAATGTTTACCATTTAAGGGATTATACTGTGCAGGAAAAGTTTGGCTATCGTATTGTTTCACATTTCGGATCCGGGGATTGGCTTCCAAGATCGTACGACTTAATGCCGCTAGATTATTTTCTGTGGGGACATATGAAGACCCTAGTGTAAGCCGATAAGCCCAAAACTATTGACCGCTTTAAGAAAAACATGCGCCACAAGTTTTGGAAAAAGTCTATGAAAATTGAAATTTCAGATCAGACGGCATGTGAGTCAGTCGTGACTGTCATATGCTAGATATCATATTTAATTTATTTATTGCAAAGAAGTATATCTTTCGAATAAAATTACATGTATATCAATTTAAAAAATGCATCTTTGTTTGTTCCATTTCTAAGTTCTATACCTCTATAAAATACACTCTTTCTAATACTTTTTTGAAAACTGTTAACATTTCCTTAAATATTGATGTTTCTAGAAGCATGATACACATAAAGGGCTTTGCCAAAAATTTCAATAAAAGTAGGTGTATGCCAGTTTTTTAGTTGGCAATGCGTCATTGATGGTAGCTAAATTTCTATTTTTTTTAAGGCCAAATATAAGACCAAAATATTTTTTTATAATTTAAGTGGAACACATTGTGTATCTGTTACGATAAGTTCAGAGATTTGAAAACTTCGAAACTCGTCTTTGTCCTCTATTGCCGTAATTTATTTTGTACATCGTTTCAACATTTTTTCGGGCTTAATTTCAGATTTCACATAAATGGATTACGGGTTCATGAAATACCGAATTTAATTAAGGTGTAATATAAACTTTCGATTTGTGGTCGTGGTGAAATGTAATCATTTTAAGTTGCCAACACATTAAAATTTTCGCATTACCAACCTTCTTCAGAAAAATCTATTATTTAAACAAATCTTTTCAAAAATTATAATGCGAAACACACTTACTGCGGTTCGCGCTTCATTACACCTAGGGGCCGAGCATTGTACAACGCTGTTAGCAGTAATGATTTAGATGTTGCTTCGAATGGTCAGCCTACATACTGGCCTACTGACAGACAAAAAATTCCGGATGTAATAGATTTTGCTGTTACAAAAAATATTTCAAGAGATTTAGTCACAGTAGAAACTTTTATGGATTTTCCTTCGAATCATTCTCCAACCATTGCAACTATTTGCAACCCGCTTAAACACAGACATTTGTTTTTTCCTGATACAAATATGATCAGTCGCATCAACTGGTTGAGTTTTAAAAAATATCTTAGCAGCCGTTGTTCGGGGAATATTTTGCTAGGAATACAGAAGGCCTTGCAACTTTAAGTTAAAATTTTAAATAAGCAGCTCAGCTGGCAACAACTAAACATCCGCAGACTACTTTAGGTCACATCTATTCTGCAGACATTGAACGTTTCGTAGCGGAATAATGAAGAGCTTGGAGAAATTGGCAACAGCACAGATCGCACAAAGCGGCTTAGAGACTTGCTAGCATTAGAAAAAACTGCATCTTTCGAGGAACATCTGGAGGACCTCGATGCTGCACCAAACTCTAATTATTCTTTATGCCGTGCTGCAAAAGGCTGTAAAAGGCCCGTTGAGTACAAGCCAGCTCTACGTAATATCAGAGGAGATTGGGCAAGAAGGGACGCTCAAAAAGGCGACTTGTTTGCCGATTACTTGAAAGATGTATTCACCCCACACATATGTACTGATGATGTTAATTTGCCGAGCGTAGTTGCATTACTCCCTCGACCCTTAAAGTTTAGGTTGCGTGAGGTACAAAAGTTAATTGGTGAAATAAACCCGAAAAAGGCTCCTGGTATGGACGGCTGAAAGCGCTCCCCAATATTGCAGTCAGAATCATGCTATTCATTTTTAATGTCATTTTACGGCTTGAATACTATCCTGACTACTGGAAGGTTTCCAAAGTTAAAATGATACCAAAACCGGGTAAAGACCTAACCAACACCGAGTCATATAGGCCCGCAAGTCTATTACCAACTATTTCAAAGGTTTTCGAAGGTTGCTTATGAATAAATTGTCTCCAATGCTAAGGGTTAGTGGGTGTATCCCAAACCATCATTTTGGTTTTAGGAGTTCAGGTGATAAAAGAGACTTTTGAGGAGAAGAAGTATTGTTCAGCTATTTTTGTTGATGTTTTTCAGGCTTTTGACAAAGTTTGGCATGAAGGTCTATTTCTAAAACTGACCGCGCACTTGCCTTGTAATATAAGCAACCTATTGAAAAGCTACATAATTGGACGAACATTTTCTGTTGTTAAAGGAGACTTCGTTAGTGTATCCAAACCAATTTCCTCAGGCGTACCACAAGGTAGCTGTCTTGGACCAGTTTTATATATGATATATACTTGCGATATGCCTGTAAGTGAAACTGTCCACACTTCTACGTTTGCTGATGATACAGCGTGTCTAAGTTCGCATGAAAACTCCCATCAAGCATCCATAAATCTTCAGCAACATATAACTCAGTTAGAGTTGTGGTTAAAATTATGGAGAATTAAAGTGAACGTTCAAAAGTGCATTCATGTGACCTTCACCCTGCGAAGAGATAATTGTTCACGCGTTCGAATCAATAATCACATTGTTCCTCACCATACTTATGTAAGATATCTTGGTATACATCTTTACCGTCGCCTTACATGGAAACATCATATTGACTCAAAGCTAACACAAATGAAACTTAAACTAACACAACTACATTGGCTCATTGGCAGGAACTCAAAACTTAGCCTAGATTGTAAGCCTCTAGTTTACAAGACTATTTTAAAACCGATATGGTCTTACGGAATCCAACTTTGGGGCACTGCCGCAGCTTCAAACGTGGATAGAATTCAACGTATGCAGAATAAAATTTTACGGTTGATAACTTCCGCCCCATGGTACATCAGAAATTCAAACATACATTGTGATTTAAACATACCGCTGGTGACTACAGAAATCATCAAATACGCAGGCAAATACTTAATGAAGCTTGAAGACCATCCTAATCCCCTTGCTCGCAATATCTTGGATTATAGTGGACATAGCCCATTAAAAAAGAGGGATACCGCAGCTCTTATCTTATAATCTTAGAAATATTTGTTTTGTTTGTTTTTTTACGTCATTTTTTTTTTACCCAAAAGTTTAGGTCTGACATGGTCGGGACTAATTTAACTTTTTTTCTGAATTTAAGATTTTAAAACTTATTGTTAGTTCATTTTCTTGAAGATACAGTAAGAAATTATTGAGAGTTACCAAAAAAAAAAATTGTTTTTAACAGTTCACTTAAATCTTTAAATAAAATACTTGCATTGCCAACTAGCCTATCGTTAGTCTTTTAAAGTACTAAATAATTAAGTTTTCATAAACCGAAATTAGGAAACAACAGCAAATAAAAGTATAGATATAGGTTTTAAGAAAGCCGCCGTAAAGTCGTCTTTACCTTACAAAAACTTCTAAACGTAAATAATTATTATATTGCATTGCCAAATTAACACAAAAGAACACAATAAGAAAGTGTATAACTTGAGAATGTATTTTATTAACTTAAAATTAAATTTTTAATTCTTCGTGGCCCTGCCTTAGCATTGCCATTAATTTGTATTCATTTATGTCTGTCTGGTACAGTGAATAATGGCGTCATACTATTAGACGCCGTTCAAGAACAAGCATTAACACTAGCACTAGCACCACTACCTCTCACTGTGACTAAAAATTTCCTTATCTATTTCATTAATAAAAACATTGACATAAAGACAGGCACAAATTTATTGACAAAAGTACAAACAACAAGTTGACCGACCGCTCTGTGTTAATGCGAGTATCTTTTAGGCACAACAATATTGTCAGGCATTTAGTTAAATTTAACTGTCTGTAAGATTAATTTGTTTGAATGAACATGAATAATTTAAACGAACAATAAAATAGCAAAAATAAATATTGACAAGTGATTTTATGGAATAGCACCAAAAAAAAGTGATAAAAATTAATTACTTGTGTATAGAAGATAACAGACTTTATTGAAAACAACAAACAAACAAACGAATATGTTCTGAACTATCTCGTACTAGAACGAACGACTGTAACCGGTTACAATTGAAATGAAAAGTATTTTTGATACTGAAATGTTTTCATTATTTCTTGTAGAACGATGAATATGGAACACAATACAACAATTTACACTAACTTGCATAAATATAATTAAATTGCTTTTAATAAAAATTAATAAATTTAACTAAAACGCGAAAAACGAAAAAAATGTAATTATTCGCTTCAAGGTAGTGTCATATTTTAGCGTTTATTGCTTGCGTTTCAAATTACCTGTATTTCCAAAACTTTGCAAAAGAAATGTTGGCAACGCGAAAAACTTAACACTAATGTTTTAGAAATTTCACATAACATTTTGTTTTTTATTGTAGGAAAATTCCATTTTTGATAATCATATCTATTATCAAGCAGTTTACTTGCCAATCCACAGTTTAGTTGGCAACGCGTTAATATTTTAAACCTTAAACTTTTAACGCGGAATATTTAACACTTAAAAGTGAATTTAAGGGCAAAAGTTTTGCTCTTCATGTATACTTGAATATAATGGGTTTTTGAACAAGAAGTTTGTTTTTCAATTGTGGCAACACCAACAACATGATAGTTTTGACATTTAATAATATGACTTATTCATAGTAGGTGCATTGGCAATTCTTACGATGATTTCAATTTCGCACGAAAATCGCATTAAAATAATTTAAACGCAGTTTAAAAATGATGATTCTGCTAAAGTTACATTTCGTAAAATTCGTGATATTTTTGAACAACATAATCGTCCTTCTGAGACCGCTATTAGGAATTTTAGTTGTTAAATTTAAGTCGACAGGCTCGATATAAAATTTACGAACACCAGCTCGTGTTCGAACAACTCCTTCAATTGCATATATCGCAGCCGTGAGCCACAAGGTTGAAGCAGATACAAATTTGTTAATTCCACAACGTTCTCATCAATTGCGGTTATCCAAAACCACCATATGCCAAGTTTTGCGTAAGGATCTGACTTTAAAACTTTACAAGAATTAACTGGTGCAGCAATTGAAGCCTACCGACTATTCACATCGCATTTGGGGTTCTAAAAATCCTAGGACGATTATTGAGAAGCTTTTGCATGTTTAACGTTTTTTTTTTTGTTTTAAGAGAAGTAGCACTTCAGGCAACAATGTCTATTTAGTCAAGTACCGTGCTCTATTCTTTAGGAAAGAGATAGAGAATAGATGAAACAGGTGGTGAAAGTAGAAGGATAATCGGAAATTAACTGCCGCATATAAGAGAGCACAGCGACCAGTGACTATGCCATCATCGCTGAGCAACCCCACCGACAGTAAAATTTTTATTTTTGTAGTGAAAAACAACCAAGGTCTTCGTTGGGAATCGAACCCAAAACCTCCATATTTACAAGCTAGTACACTACCTACTAGCCTACAGGGGCACCTAAAAATATAATATACTTTGATATAAATATCTATGTTTAAGGTGTCTTTGTATCGTGCGCTATGTGGTCTGGAGGCGTGATTTGGCCATTTTTTTTCGAAGATGAAGCTGGAAATGCCAAAACGGTCAATGGATCGCGCTATCGCGAGATTGTAACACCTCAATTTTGTCCTATTATTGACGACGTGGATATCACTGACATGTCGTTTCAACAGCACGCTGCCACATGTCACACGGCCAATGAAACGATCAATTTATTGCAAACCAAATTGCCCGATAGCATAATTTCACGACAACCACCAGTTAATTGGCCAGTCAGATCGTGTGATTTAACATCACTGGCTTAATTTTAGTGGGCCAGACTCTATACGGAGCCAATCGAATCGACTTCAGCCTTAAAACTTAAAATCCGTGATGTGATTAAGGAAATATGATGGCCATTTTGCCAAAAAGTGATTAAAAACTTTGATGAAAGTATCGATATCTGTTAGCGTCGTCGTGGTGGATATTTGCCAGATATGATTTTTCATTCATAATTCCCGAACTTTTCTCAGATTTTATGTTTTAGAAAACAAACTTCTAGTTGAAAAACCCTTCATCAGTTGAATTTAATTGGTGCTAAAAATTGGCCACGCGGCATAAAAAAAATGTTGATGTTCATTTAAAACTTTACTTAGATGGTGTCGTTACTTAGATGTTGTTTTTTCAGATTTACTAAAGTCTAGCGATTTTACATAACTCCACAGAAAATAGTCCAGTGGTGTTAAGTCACCTAATATCGTAGGCCAATTCCCACGTTCGAAAGGTGAAGCTATGCATTTACCAAACGTTTCCCTTAATAAATCAATTGTGTGACTTGTTGGGCTGTCTTGTTGAAACCACAGTTTCTGCTAAACACGATTGTTCAATTGCTGAACCAAAAAGCCAGTAGTCGTGGTTCCACAGCAGCCACTAATTACTGTAACGTTCTGACCAGCAGCATTTTTAAAGATAATAACAATAATAATTCCACCAGCCTATAAAGCGCACCAAACAGTTGAGGATTATCATCGCTTCAAATATGGCAGTTTTCTTTATCGACATAAAATAGTCCAGCGGTGTTAAATCGCCCAATCTAGCGGGCCAATTCACATCTCCGAAACTATGCAGTTAGCAAATGTTTCCTTCAATAAATTAATTTCGTGACATGTTGTGCCGCCTTGTGGAAACCATAGTTCCTGCTCATTATGATTGTTTAATTGATGAATCAAAAAATCCGCAATTGTGGTTCTGTACCAGCCACCAATTACGGTAACGTTCTGAACAGCTTTGTTTTTATAGACGTGCGAACGAATAATTCCACCAGCCTGTAAAGCACTCCAAACAGTTAATTTCTCGCAAAGCACACTTTGGGATTATTATCACTTCAAGTACGGCAGCTGTCTTTATTGACGTAACTAGTCAACCAAAAAATAGCTCCATCGCTAAACAAAATTTGCTTCAAAAATCGGTTCTACAGGCAGGCTCAAGTGCCAAGCAAACTAAGCTAAACATAAATCACCTGACAATTGGCAAAATGGCTGCCAGTACGAAAAGTGTTGCCAAAATAAAGCATTATACCTCTACGAAAAGCATCCGATGTTTCTAAAATTTTATTGGCTTTCAGAGATGTGAATACCATTTCTCCCACCTTGTTCGACATTAATTTTTTATAATTAGAAATTTTTTAAAGTTTGTTTTATTATTATTATTATTAATTATAAAAACATACTGTTTTGTTGTTGTTGTTTTTGTTTTTTTTTCAACTTATTATGTCAATAATTAATTGATTTTTATTAGCTGCAAAGGTTAAATAAATTCTCTTGCTATTGTGTTGAGATGTTGACACTTAAAATGCCTGTGCGTGGTGAGTGTGTGTGTGTGTGTGTGTGTGCATGTGTTTATTTAACTTAAAAATGACTTGTAGGTCGCAAGTATTAATAACAATTTTCCTGGCCAATGCTTGGAATACGTGATCATCATGGTTTGTTTCCAATGTAGGTGTTGCTTATTATAATCTCAAGAGGATAAGAAGAAATAACATTTAAAGGTTCTGTACATGTGATTGTGTGTGCATGTATGTGAATAAGCAAGAATTTATTCTCTGCTGTTTACTGCTCTCAATGTGGCTGGTTGGCTGGCTGTTGATCACCGGCGAAGAAGTGCGTGGGTTGTGTTCAGCCCAAAAACCTTATAAAATAATAAAATCCATATGAGGAGTTCTCTTACCTTTATGATTGTATGAACATGATTATAGTGGCCGTTTGTTAGCTGTTAAGACAGACAATAAACTTTTATATTTTTTGTGTCTTTTTCAAGTTTATGATTATTACTTGCATTTTTTCCCTCAACGATTGTCTTAAGAGCGCAGAGATTCTTGTGATTGTTTTTGTTTTTTGTGTGCTATAGTTTTCTTTTCATATATTTGTTGTTACTTTAGCAAGAATTCTTTTCAAGAATTAAAAAATTAAAACGAATAAAAAAATCTTAATGGTTTTTTAACACACATTGTATTTGGGGTTGTCTTTGCCTTTGTCTTTTTACACAGGCCATGACAAAAAAAAAAAACAAAAATAAAACAAAAAAGAAAAACTTAAGATTTGAATGATCAACATAATGATTTTAACTAAAAACATTCCCATGGGTTCTTTTAAAGAAAAAGGGGGGTTCGTGCTGCATTTCTTTATTTTATTATTTTATTTTTTTTATTTACGTCTTTTAGCTTTTGTTTTGTCTTCTCTGCCAACAAATCTTGAAGAACTGGCGAGTGAGTATATTGTGTCGTTTTAAAGATTTCCAAAAGCGTCACTAATAATAGTGTCAAGTTTGCATTTTTGTGTTAAAGTTTGTTTTAGATTTGCCATCATAAATAAAACTGTCAAGAGACTTAAGAGTGACCCTTTACACAGCAACTTGCAAATAAACAAACTTGCATACAGAATAATATTTGTGTTTGTGTGGGTTTTGTTTTATTAAGAAAACAATTCATTTTTCAGTTTTCTATCATTAGAATTCATAATAAATTCAATCCATATCCATTTACTATTATAGATGGATATGGATCCTTACCTTATTTATTTGCCGGCTATTGGATATTAATATTAAGGAAATTAATATTAAGGAGTATTCGCATTAACATCACGATCACATTGAGACATATTAATACTAGCCACACCAAATCTCCGAATTTCTCTTCATTTAGTCCTACTATCTGTGGCGCATGAGATTCTTCCTTCTTAAAAAGCACGGTTTGTAGTCTTAATTCGTCTCGTTGCGTTCCTAAGCTTAGCCGTATGTAACGCGTTGAGATCATCTGTTTTGAATTTCTTTCAGCCTGAATATGCCCGATCACGTGGTCTCATAAGGCATTTTATTTCCGCTCTAAACCATGGGGGTTGGTTAAAAGCGATACGTTTTGTCTTAAGTGAAACGTGCTGCTCGAATAAGGAATTCACATTTAAACAAAGAAATGATAACTGCTCGGTCATAATTTCCGAATAACTGAACAATGTAGCGTACTTAAGATCGGGGTTTTCAACAAGAAGTTTGTTTTTCAATTGTGACAACACCAGCAAGATCTTAGTTTTGACATTTAGTTTTTTTGACGTTTTCGTAGTAGATACATTGGCAATTGTTACCATGAATTCAATTTCACACGAAATTGGCACTAAAATAAATAAAATCCGCTACGAATATGGTGATCCTGTTAAAGATACATTTCGTTAAATTCGTGATGTCTTCGGGCAACATGAGACTGCTATTAAAAATTTGGTCGTTAAATTCGAGTCGACAGGCTCTATACAAAACGATACGAACACCAACGCGTGTTTGAACAGGCCGTTCAATTGAAAAAATCGCAGCACAGTGTTGAAGCAGATCGAAATTTTTTAATTCCTTGACGTTCTCAACAATGGGAGTTATCCAAAACTACCATGTGGCGAAATTTGTGTAAACATTTGACTTTGAAGTCTTGCAAGGTTCAACTGGTGCAGAAATTGAAGCTGACCGATCATTCACATCGTTGTGGATTCGCCGGCTGGATTTACTTGTCGGGATATGTCAACAAGCAAAACTAACGCATTTGCGATTCTGCAAATCCT
Organism: Trichopoda pennipes; assembly: GCA_030448955.1. NCBI lineage: Eukaryota > Metazoa > Arthropoda > Insecta > Diptera > Tachinidae > Trichopoda > Trichopoda pennipes. The sequence continues at coordinate 9,196,818 of JASKUP010000056.1, read as the reverse complement.
AGAGCGATTATTAAGAAGCCTTTGCATACTCAACGTGTCACTGTTTGATGCACTATGTGGTCTGAAGGCGTCATTAGGCAGTTTAGCAATTATTAATGAAAAATCATATCTAGCACATGTCCATCACGACCACGCTGACTGATGTCAATTCTTTCATCAAAGTTTTTAATCACTTTTTGGAAAAATGCAGGACCTATTTCGTCAATCACAGAACGGATTTTGAGTGTTAAGGCTGAAATCGATTCGATTGGCTCCGCATAAAACCTGTCTTTAACATAGTCGCACAAAAAATAATCCAGTGGTGTTTAACCGCACGGTCTGGCTGGCCACTTAACTGGTGATTGTCATTTTCACAACAATACGACCGGGAAATTTGGTTTGCAATAAACTGATCGTTTCGTGTGGCACCATTTTCTTAAAACTACATGTCATCGCTATTCCCGTTGTCAATAACAGACCAAAATTGAGTTGTTAGCATCTCGTGATAGCGTGATCCATTGAACGCTACCAAGTTTCTATCTTCGATAAAAGAACAGCCCAATCACACCTTCAGACCACATAGCTCACCATACAGTGACATGATGAGCATGCAAAGGTTTCTTAATAATCGCTTTAGGAGTCCAAATGCGGCAATTTTACTTGTTTACACACCCTGACAAGTGAAAATGGGCTTCGCCTGAAAAAATAAGTTTTTCAGAAAACAAAAAAAAAAACAGCCGGTTGTACCTGAATGAATCGAGCGAATTGAAAAAGTTCGATCTGCTTCAAGACTGTGGCTTACGGTTTCGAAGTTTTCAGTGGAACGGTGGTGGTATTCGCAGATTTTGTATCGAGTCTGTCAACTCAAATGTAACGACAATTCTTACTATCAGTCTCAGAAGGACGATATTTGATGTTTGCAAATCCCCCCCGGAGGCACATTATAAATCTTTATGGATCACACAACCATCTAGACTTGTGTCTTGCAGGAGTAAAAGGGAGTCCAGCCCCCTAACAGATTCGCATAATGCACATTCTTCTTCTTATTCATTATTTATTTTAGTCTAGTTTTGACTCAATATTTTTTTTCTCTCTCATAAACTGATAACACGCTGACTTGACTACAAGCCAAAGTGTTTTTATTGTTACGAGAAACAACAGAAAACATTCCTCAGCCTGAGTAACAATAATTTACAATTTTCGTTTTATTTTTTGTGTGCAATTTTCTTTTAACGTTTTTCTTAACGGTTTCATTTAAACTTAATATCTAGTTTTGTGGTAGAAATAATATAATAGAAATTCCAGCATAACTTTTGATTTTGATTCTGGTACACAATGTGTTTAATTATGTGGTTTCTTGTTGCTGTTGTTGTTGCAACACGGAAACACAATTGAATGTTATTGCAGCCACAAACTGTATAAATATAGGAAAATATAATAATAAACTTTGTGGTTGTAACAAACAAAATAAATAAAAAAGTTAAAAGAACAACGGAATCTCAAGAAAAAGAAGAAGGTTTGATAATTGCTGAGACTAAACAGAACAGCCAGCGAAAGTTAAGTCTTCAAATTAAAAAAACAAGAAAAATAATTTCAGCAAAATATTAAAATTGCCTGTTAAATTTTAGCTGGTACTAAAAAGGTATTTAAAATAATTTTCAAAACAATTTTGAAAGAAATAGGTTTTGTCGCATTGCCAATTATCAAATCGTCAAATTTAGCTTGACAACTTTAAAGTTTTTTTTTCGTTTTCGGTTTAAAACCACACGCAAAGTAAAATTATTTTTGAGAATGGTAAAACACACAATTGGCAACTCCTATGTGCTTAAAACATTCCTCAATAATGCAACCACAACTGTTCTGTCTTTTTTCATCACATTTTCTGGGTGTTTTTTTTTGTTTTTTTAAATTTACTTTATTCGAAAGATAATCTTCTGCCTGGCTCGGACATAGTCTAATCTGGAAGTCCAATTTTCACCGACTTTTTCCAACATTTATGGCCGTATATCTGCAATAATGCGGCAAATGTTATCCTCCAAGTGGTCTAATGTTTCTGTGTGTTATCGGCGTAGACTACCACACTTCGCACATCTTCACAGAAAATAGTCTAGCGGCTTAAAAGTGCTGAAGGCAAGAAATGTGAAATTGTGCATTTACAAAAAGTTTCCTTCAATAAATAAACTGTGGCACCAGCTGTGTGGCATGTCAGTATGTATGGTGCCATATCAGTCACCATTATAACTATAACGTTCGGAACAGCATTATTTTTAAAGAAATGCGCACCCATGATTCCATCAACCCATAAAGCACACAAAACGGTCAAGTTTTTATGAATATAACGGTGGCTCAACATAGACTTGAAGATTATTATCTCATTAAATACGCTGATTTTGCTTGATGACGTAATCATTCAAACAAAACTGAGCTTTATCGCTAAACAAATTTCGCTTATGAAATCGGGATCAACGACAATATTGTTTTACGCCCAATATGCACAATTTGAAAATATTGTTCAGGTGCCATTCTATTCAAGTTAAAATGACCAATCAGACTAAACAAAAATCACTTGACAGCTGAAAAAAAACAAAAAAAAACCAAAAAATGGCGGTCAGTTAAAAAGTGTTGCCAACTTAAAATTCAATACTATTTTGTAAAATATGAAAATGAAAATTTTGCTGGCATTTCGACTATATGAAAATGTAAGCAAAACAATCGCACACACACACAGATATATATAAAGGGTTCGCAATCTAACGTTTTTTATTTCAACTCGTGCTTATTTCGTGAATGGTAACATTACGTGTTAAGATTTACGTGATAAGATTTACATCTCCGCCTGGCCGTAAGCCGTAATCAGATGATGGATCATTACCACTGTGGATGAAATGTAACTCTTCCTCGTCCTAGAAGGCCTTCGGGAACGTATATCCTCCGGCCACTCCTAGTTGCAACTTCCATAAGCCCAGAGCATGCCGCAGCCTTCACTTCTTGCTGAAGAGTTGGAGACTATTCAACTCCTGGTCCAGAACGCATGAAGCTTAATATAATTAAAAACACAACGGCTTTCGTACTGACTAAACCTGGACCATTCATTGTGTTCACTGTGAATGATCCGACCCACAAACTCAAACGAGGGCCTCGAAACACACAGCCACCACGATACTTCTGAAGAGGGCCTACCTCAATAATCAGGCAGAGAACAGCTAAATGCCTAAAGCGAGAAATAGCGAAACTCTGGAGCTTTACTGGATCCCGTGGAAATATAGTAGATTGTCCAGTTGGCTCCTGCTAGCCTTTTAGGGGACTGGGCTCTTTTTTACCCCCGCAAGACACAACTCTAGATCGTTGTGTGATCCCTAAAGACCTATAACCTTGAATGGTAACACTTAGTTCATGTTTGATTTGACAGATAATATACAACAGACTCCAACGACTTTGCTAAAACCTGTATAATGCGACGTTTTGTACGTTTTATATGCTGGTGGCATCATTGGGTCTTTGTTCTTTAGAGATGAAACCTTAGCTAGCGTTATGTTAAATGCTGGGCGTTGCCGCGCTGTGATCAAAAACATTTTTAACATGGCGTGTGCCCGTTACTTGCCACCGCATTTATTGAACTTTTGAAATAATATTGGCGATAAATTAATTTTTGGAGATATTAACCTCTAAATTAAACTCAACTTTCGTGTGATTTGATGATCCCCTTGGTAAATTCGTGTGTTGTAATATTTGAAGTCACTGGTAAACCATCCACGATTGATGCCTTGAAGGCCATCATTGTTAGTATTATTCGTGACATACCGCCAGCAATGCTTTAAAATGTAGCCCGAACTTAGCCGTGCATAATGATCTTTGCAATCATTTTCAAAATTTGGTGACCAGAGTTTAACAAAAATTTTTTTAATCAAAATAATTTTGTATATTTTGCAGAAGGGGTTAAAAAACACTTAACGCAAATGTTAAGTGCTTTTCATCAAGAAGTTTGGGTTTTAAAACAAAATAAAACCAATTCGCCATGTGGTAGTTTTGAATAACGCCGTTTGGTGAGAACGTCGAGGGATTGACAAATTTGGATCCTCTTTAACGCTGTGGCTCACGGCTGCGATATTTTTAGTTGAACAAACCGTTCGAATACGCGTCGATGTTCGCACATTATGTATCGAGCCTCTCGACTCAAACTTAACGACAAAGTTCTTAATGGCGATCACAGAAGGACGAGTATGTTGTTCGAAAATATTACGAATTTTACGAAATGTAACTTTAACAGAACCACCATTTTCACGAGGGATTTTAATTATTTTAATGTGATTTTCGTGCGAAATTTAATTCATTGTAATAATTGCCAATGCATCCATTACGAAAACGTCAAAATTTTAAATGTCAAAACTGTCATGTTGTTTATGTTGCCACAATTGAAGAACACGCTTCTTGTTGAAAAAAGCGATATAAAGGACTCTGGCCTCACTTTCTATCGTTTGCTATTTTCTTCATTTTCTAAATTCCTAATTTATGTGTCACATGTTAAGTTGCCATCAACAACGCCTTCTCAATAATGGCTTGTCAACCAAAAAAAAAAAAAATAATAATAATAAAACTTTACACTTGGCAACATAAATATTCTAACACTTAATATTAAATGCTTTTTAAATAAACGAGAATATGGTCACATTAATTTAATGCAATTCAAATATTTAATAAACAACAACATCAAAATTTGTAAACTTTCTACATTTATTTTTTTATTAAGATTTCCCTTTTCAATATACAAAAGTACACTGATGATGATTTTTCAGAAAACAATAAAAAAATATAAAACAAATAAATTAATGTTAAGAGCGGCAATTTGACTTTAAATGCTTTAAGTGCAGGCAGGAAATATTAATTCATTTTTCATTTTATAAGAAACTTTACAAAACACCGCAAATATTTTCTCATTCTCTTTAAAATCATTTACCACTAGATTTGAGCCACATAGTTATTGCCACAAGATTTATGCCACAAATTTACATTTCTTCAATTAATAGAGAACAAAAAACAATATTGGATTTTCCAACAAACACTATGTAGTAGTTATTAGGTGTGTGATAAAGTGATAAGGTTACTTTGTAACTGTCATCGAGTCACAAAATAACTTATGAGCATTAAGCTGTTGTATCTGCTAAATTTAAATTAAACGTAAACACTTATTCTAATTCATAAAACAGGCATTGAATATGCCATGAACTCTTTTCATAAATAGATGTGACAAAAATTGCGTTGCTACTTTGATTTGAGAAATGTAGCCTTTTGCCTCTGAACAACCCCAGTAAAAGAAACGGACTGATTTTTATTTCATTGTCATACTACTGTAAAGAGTCTTTCTAAAATAAAATAAAACAAAAAATTTTGATTAAGATGATTCATATTTTTATTGTACTACGAAGAGAAAAGTTCGGCTATTATGAATGAAAAATTATATCCAGCGAATGTCCACTACGACCACACTGATAGATGTCGCTTCTTTCATCAAAGTTGTGAATCAGTTTTTGGCAAGATAGCGGCCCTTTTACGTTAATCACATCACGGACACAAAATAATCTTAACTGCTGCTGATTTTCGTGAAATTATGCGATCGGAAAATTTGGATTGCAATAAATTGACCTTTTCATTAGCTGTGTGACATGTGGCACCGTTCTGTTGAAACCACATGTCAGTGATATCCACGTCGTCAATAATTGGCCAAAATTGAGTTATTAGCATTTACCGATAATGTCATCCATTTACTGTTATCGCAATTTCCTACCTCACCTTCGAAATATTGCCCTGCTAATAGTGTAGTGATAAACTAGTCTAGTGGTTGTGGGTTCGACTCCCAACAAAAACCTTGGCTTTTTTTTCACTGCAAAAATAAAAATTGACTATCGGTGGGGCTGCTCTGTGATGAAGGCATGGCCACTGGTCGCTGTGCTGTCTTATACGACAGTTAATTTACGTAACTATCCTTCTACTTTCACCACCTGTCACATCTCTTCTATATACCTTTCCTAAAGAACGTAGCACGGTACTTGCCCAATAGATATTGCTGCTACTTCTCTTAAAAAAAAAACGCATAAAGCGGCCCAATCACGCTTCCAAACCACATAGCGCACCATATAGTGACATGATGGATTTGCAAAGGCATCTCGATGTCGATAATAGGCTTAGTCTGCAAAAATGATTTTTTCAGAGAAATCTGAGTAATCTGAGCGAATCTACGGCGATGTGAATGGTCGGTTAGCTACAATTTCTGCACTAGTTGATCCTTGTAAGGCTTCAAAGTCAAATCCTTATGCAAATTTCGCCATGTGGTTTTGGGATAATCCCAAATGTCGAGTAGTAGAATTGTGTCAAATCGCCTGTCACTTTGTTTTCTTTATCTTAAAGTCAAATATCATTCAACTAGTGCTTATTTCGTGAATGGTAACACCTAATTCATGTTTGATTTGACAGATAATTAGTTTTATCCTTCCGCTGAACGAATATGGTTGTGTATATGCTTGAACAAAGCTTCGAAAATATTGCGACATTACTTTGAAAATCATGGTAATGTTGCAGAATGTATGTGCGAAAATTGCGTACGGATTTTGGAAGAAGAGAAGCACCGTCAGCTCCGTATGTTCGTTATTTTGTGAAAAAAGTGAAAGAAACTGGCATCCTCATCGATAACAAAAGCGTAAAAAGCCAAAAACAGTGCGTGCACCCGAGAATATTGCTGCTGTGGCAGCGCATGAAGCGCTATTAACATCAATTCACCGTCGTTCTCAACAATTGAACATTTCAGAGACACCAGTGAGACGAATTTTAGATAAAAACCTTGGTATGACGCCATAAAAAGTCCAATTGATTCAGGACCATGCAATGCGTTTTTGCTTCACTAAGTGGGCCTGCGATTGACTTACAGAAGATGACGATTTTCATCTTTTAAGATGAAGCTCATTTTGATGTTGGCGGGTATGTAAAGAAGCAAAATTGTCGCATTTGCAATATAGAAAACCCGTACGCGGACATTGAAAAGCCGACCCACCCAAAACGAGTGTCTGTTTGGTGCGAATTTTGGTTCAGAGGCATAATTGAGCCATTTTTCTTCGAAAATGAGCAAGGAGTGCCCGTTACAGTCAATGGCGATCGTTATCGGGCCATGTTGAACGCATTTTTGTTCATAAAAATTGAAGAGGAGGATATTGGCAACATTTGGTTCCAATAGGACGGTGCTACGTGCCACACAGCCGAAACTACACTCGATGTTTTGTGCCCTATTTTTAAAGATCGCATTATCAGCCGCAGAGCTTATGTCGTTTGGCCACCTCGGAGCTGCGATTTGACACCGTTGGACTATTATTTGTGGGGTGCCGTCAAAGATAAGTGTTACGCCGACAAGCCAGAGACAATTGACGCTTTAAAGGACAATATTCGTGAAACCATTGGTGAAATAGAGCTGCACACAATCGATAATGTTCTTTGAAATTGGACCGATCGTGTAGGCTACTGCATGAATAAAATTATTTTGCATTATTGAACAGAAGGATTGTACTTTCAAATAAAAAAAGAAATTAGAGAAAATATTCAGTAGTTTTGTTTATGGCATTTAAAACAAAAAAAAAAGTTATTTGGCACACCCTTTAGTTTTATTAAGTTTGCCGTATTTTGGAATAACATTTGCTGATTATAAAGAATTTTCTTTTCGTGGCGTAATTTACGACAGTAGCATCAGGATATACCGCAACTTTTTCCAAAAAATTTTAGGGTACACCCTAAACTCGGCAAAGTTAATTTTTTATTACTGCGAAACACAAATCTGATTAAAATTTGCAATGATCACCAAATATATTGTTACGTTTATTCCGTTTAATAAACGTTTTGTTATTTTGAGTTCCTTAATTTCAAAATAATAGTATCACAGTACCTTAGAGTTTTAAATTAAGTTAAGCGATTTATTTACTTTCAATACACACACAATAAACAACAGGGTAGCTTTGCTATCTTTACTCACTGATGACTCACTCATTTAATTTATTTGCCCAGCAGGTCGTGCTTTAAGCGGTTCTCGCTCATACAAGAATATTCTACTTTAACATTCTTCCATATTTGTGTTGTTAACATCATTCAGCTTAGGCGTAGTTGTTTTTGTTTTCTGTTGTTTATCTTATTTCCTTGAATTTTTTATAAGCATGTTGTTGTTGTCTTGTGTGCATAAGATTTCTTAGAAAACTACACAATTTGTTAAGTCATTTACTTTCTTTACTGATAATTATTTTCCTTTAAAACTTAATAAATCATCTTCGCAACAATATTTTTGAAAATATATAATTTATGAAATATGTTTTGTAAAATATTGAAAGGAAACAATTGGTAACTGAAAGCTGTCAAATGGTTTTTCAAAATTTATTTTGTTTTTGCATAAGGAAAACAAATAATAACTATCCCCTGTTACTTCAACGCGCACCTTATTGTAATAACAATTACTAGGAAAAATTATGCAATAAATATTTACTTAACACACATGTTAACAAAATTAAAGTCAAAACAACCAACTCTACAGGCGCATTTTCCCCCCTCAGGATTGAAATGTTAAAGGAATCAGCCAGCGGCAGAGAAAAAAATTTCCCATTTGCGCGAGTATTTAGAAAGAAAACAATTTGCATAAAAATGTTAAATAAACATGCAACATGAAATTCACTAGAAATGTAAATAAAACCCTGATGCAAGAATAACAGTCACACACAAAAGTTGATGGCCAGCCAAAAGAAAAGAAATCATTTTTATTTATGGGGATTTTTCTTTGAAATTAATTTATTTCTGTTGGCCAATATTTTTTTTTTTTTTTATTAAAAAAGCGTGTGATAAAACATAATTTTGTTTGTTACTGTTGTTTTAAGTGATTTAAGTGGAATTTATTGCGTAATTTCAATCATTTGGAGTGTAAATTCATAACGCGTGCTTTTTATGACTTTTCGTGCAATTTACTATTCGCTGTTGGCTTATTAATATAATTGTTGTAATTTGCAGACAGCTTTGATCCAGTCATCAGTCATTCAGTCAGTCATTCACTTTAAATTGTTAGTTTTTTCTTTTATAAATAAAATTAAGTCAACCATCCATATTCAGCCGCTAGGCTGGGTAACAAAATCAAGTGCTACTAATTGTCTTTATAGTCATGCCTTTCATTTAAATTGCTGATTGAGAGAAGTTTTTTTTATTTATTTTTTGCTTAATTGAAGTACAGTACAGAAAAAAATTGAACACACCTGGCCCTAAAAAAGAATAAAACAAACAAAAATGCTTTTTAATAATGATAGCTTTTTGAGAAAAAGTCTCAGACATGTGTGTCTGTGTGATTTAAGTAAGTGTAAAAGTATTACAACATTACAAGATAATTTTTATTGCATTCGAAATTAATATTTCTGATCAGAAAAATTCTTTAACATTTTCTTCAAGATAATAAGCAGAATTACAGATGTTAGATACAGGCTCCAAAATGTTTACTGAACGCCTTCTCCTCACTAAACTTTAAGAAAAGTACATCAGCGCTTTACTTATCACAAAGAAAAAAGCTATGAGTCCTCCCACGGTTTAAAAGATATCGCGCCCTAAATACAAAAGGGTCACAACTCGCAATACTCAAATTTATAGGAGAGACGAAAAACTGTTTAGTTCATCGTAGGCAGAAGCAATACACTTAACGCAAAAACTGTATTTTTCTAGTTAAAGAAGATAATGATGTGAAAGAAATTTTTGCAGCAGTTAGAGATGTGCACTAGGAATTAATTTAGGGGAAAAAAGTCAGTTTTGGAAAATTTTGAGTTGTAATCCTATTGTATTTAGGGTGCGATATGTCAAAATGGTATCCGTTGTCATTTAAAGAAGTCGAATATTTTTAATGTCATAAAAATTTATACAAAATTATAAGTTGGCACATAAAAGTAGTGAAGAATAATAAGAAAATTGTAAATATTGAAATAATTACAAGTAAGCATTAATTTAAAAATTAAAATTAGCACTATAGGGTATTAAAATTTCGGTTATGTCAGCAAACGTAAAGTGACGAATATTATACAAAACTAAGTCAAAATTATGAATTAAGTTTTACAAAATGGTATGAAATGTTCTTTTTGAGGACTATATATAAAAAGAAAACAAATTTAGGTGACAGCAGAATAATGACAAAGTGACATGACGGTGACAAAAGCGTCACTAAAAATATCATCGCTCTCTTGCTGCTTTTTAATAATTTCAACAATAAAAATAAAAACATAATTTAAAAAAGTGACAACTAAACAGCAAACGTAACATTATTTGAATATTTTTTTTAAATGGCATTATAATTGACAATCGCGTATAATGACAATGACAAATATGGGGTTCTTCAACGATAAGTTTGTGTTTCAATTGTGGCAGCACCAACAACATGATAGTTTTAACATTTAGTTTTCTGATGTATTCCTAGTCGATGCACTGACAATTGTTACAATGAATTCAGTTTCGCACGACAATCGCATCAAAATAATTAAAATCCACTATGAAAATGGTGATTCGATTAAAGTTGCATTTCTTAAAATTCGTGTTATTTTCGGATAATATAATCGTCCATCTGAGACCGCTATTAAGAATTTGATAGTTAAATTTAAGTCGACTCGGCTCGATACTAAATGTGCGAACACCAACGAGTGTTCAATTGGATTGTTCAACTGAAAACATCGAAGGTGTGAGTCACAGTGTCGAAGGAGATCCAAATTTGTCAATACCCCAATTGGGGTTATCCAAAATCACCACGTGGCAAATTTTGCGTAAGTGTGTGACTTTGAAGCCTTACAAGGTTAAACTGGTGCAGGAATTGAAGCCAACCGATTATTCACATCGCCGTAGATTCATACAATTCAATCTAGACGAAGCCGATCTTCACTTGTCGGGGTATGTCAATAAGCAAAATTGTCACATTTAGGCTTCTGAAAATGATTATTGAAAAGCCTCTTATACTCAACGTATTACTGTATGATGCGCTATGTGGTCTGGAGGCGTGATTGGGCCGTTTTTTGTTTCGAAGATGAGGCTAGAAATGCGGTAACGATCAATTGATCACGCTATCGCGAGGTGCTAACAACTCAAGTTTGACCTATTATTGACGACGTGGATATCGCTCACATGTGGTTTCAATAGGACGATATCACATGTGACACAGTCAATGAAACGATCAATTTAGTGCATACCAAATTTCCGATTGCATAATTGCATGACAATCAACAGTTAAGTGGCCAGCCAGATCGTGTGATTTAACACCACATACGTAGCCAATCGAATCGATTTCAAACTCAAAATCTGTGATATGATTAACTAGATAGGACCGCCATTTTGCCAATAAGGGATTAAAAACTTTCATAACGGAGTCGACATTTGTTATGGTGGATATTTGCCAAATAACATTTTTCATTCATAATTTCCACACTTTTTTCCTTGTAACACAATAAAAATTTTATATTTTAATTTTATATCTTTTATATTTTTATATCTTAATTGGAATAGTAGAACATTTGGTAACGATAAAATGCTCAACACAAAATTCTCAAAAAAATTGAAGCACGTGCAGTTCGGAATGTTTGAGGTTATGGACCAAACAGATAAGGTTACGGAAGTTCTGTTCGAAATCTAAGAATTTTTATTTAATCAATAAATATTAAAGAAAACGAAAAAAGAGAAAATATCATTTAATTTAGGGAATGTGTTTCCGGGCCATTACATAATTTTGGATATATCGCTAATTAAACGACAAGAATTGTCACAAAAATGAAAAATAATTTAAAAATCGTTTTGCCAAAAAAAGTTGACTTAGGGTGGTATTATTGATTCCGCGCGGAAAGGAAAATGGAACAGAAAGAAATATCGATCGATATGAAAATTGCAATTATTCATTCCTGCGGTATTCTCTTTCCACAAACTTAATTTAACATCCCTCTTTTAAGTGATGATAGGCCAATGCGGTGTCAGCTGATGGGAAAACAACAAATTTTAGATGCTTGTGTTAAATATTTGTTAAATTAAATATGGATACAATTGCGTTTTTTAAGGATAATAGTGACAGTGATTCTTTGGACATCCGATTGAAAAGAAGAGATGTGTTCCAGATGAACGATAGAAAGTAAGTTGAAATAAACAAATGTGTACCGGAATCCTGCTAAATGAAAGCTATGCTTAATTTTATAGCTTCCGAAAAATTTTTGATTAAACAAGGTAGCGTTTAAATATATTTTATCTGAGTTAAAATCTGCATGCTCAGAAAGGGATAGTGAAGGAGCTGTTTCAGTCAAAGATAAACTTTGCGCTTGTTTGAGATTTTTTGCAGAGGGCAGCTATTAGCATAGTGTTGGTAAGGATTTTAATGTGAACATGGTCCAATCAAGGTTTGCCATAGTGCTGGATGAATTATTGAGCAAGTTAGATAAAATGTTGTGCAGCAAATGGATATTCATGAGCACGAATGCAGACGAGGAAAGAAGTTTTGTAAACAAATTTTGTTGTTTTTTTTTAAGAGAAGTAGCACTTTTGGCAACAATGCTTATTTAGTCAAGTACCGTGCTACATTCTTTAGGAGAGGGATAGAGAAGAGATGAAATAGGTGATGAAAGTAGAACGATAGTCGCAAATTAACTGCCGTACAAAGACAGCACAGCGACCATTGACTATGCCTTCATCGCTGAGCAGCCCCATCGACAGTCAATTTTTATTTTTGTGGTTAAAAACCAAGGTCTTCGTTGGGAATCGAACCCACAACCACCATAGTGACAAGCTAGTACACTACCTACTAGCCCACAGGGGCACCTAAATTTTAAAAATTGTTGCAGGTGATAAAGGATATCCTTTACTACCATAGCTACTAACACCTTACAGAGAGCCATTCTAAAGGATAAATTACAGTAGAAAGAACTATTATAGTGCTCAAATCTGTTTTTAGATGCCTTAATAATGAATGGGGATTACATTATTACCCACGTCTGCAGGGGTGCGTTGGCTAAAACCACAAGTAATGTCCTGTTGTTTTTTTTTTTTTTGTAGTAAATTAGCAGTTTGTTTGTAGTTTTCTCTTTTATTCTTACAAAAATATTTTTTCACATATAAAACAAATGAATTAAACTAAAAGAAATTTATTCCGTAGAAATTTTATATTTTTCTTACATTTTTGTTCTTAACGTTAATTACCAGTCACCAAAATTAAGCGTAAGCAAAATGGAGGAAAATATCCGCATTGCGGAATCAATTATATGACAATACCGCAACGGTAGAGTTGATACCGCAACAACGGAGGGATACCGCAGCTGCGGAATGAATAATTGCAAAATTTGCTTCCGCAAAAAAAATCTTATCCGCAACCGCGGAACGGAATCAATAATCGGATCCATAATGTCCTTTTTTTTATTACGTAATAAGTTTCGTTAAACGTAATAATAGCGAAAGTAGTTACGTAATAAGTTACGTTAAACACAATAATAACGTAATACATTACGTTATTAAATGTAATAAAATTTGACATTTTTATATTCACTCTACCAAAACTATTCTATTTTCTAAAAGGCAAAGGGCAAAATGATAACACTGGGTTAATAATCAAAGGTGTCACTTTTACACACGTACTGTAAAATATTCAATTAATTTTAAGATCGCAAGTTAATAAAAATAATGAGGATTGCTTTTGACGTTAATTAAATTGAAGTAGATGACAAGTGCCAAAAGTAACATTAAGTCCATAATGCCAAATGCCAAACGCCTTTCTATGTAAAAGTATGCTCTTTTAAAATATATACATACTGCTCATTTAAAGCCTCAATTTAAGAAACAGAAAATATGTGACAAAAAACAGTGACACAAATTTTTGTAGTCATTTTTAATTTGATTTTATAGTTAAAAAGAAAATCCTTTTAGTGCAAAATGCAATCACAAAATTTGCATTAATTTACAAACGAAAATATTGGATTATTGTGTTTGTGATGGCATTTGCCAGCCAATTTATAAAATTTATGAAATTATGCGTCTGGTTGTAAAGTTGTCTAACGACAGTTTTGCAGTTAAAAGGAAAGAGCAACAACCCATTGTTTGGCTAAATAAGGAATTTGCTTTATATATTTTGGACAATTTGCGGTGACTGTGTGTGTGTGTGTGTGTGTGTGTATGGCTGTATTAAATACAACATTGAACAGAGAATCTCAAACGTTTTTGTTTTGTGCCTGATGCTCTTTTAACTTTAAACATATTTTAACTATGGCTTTGCATTAACAAAATGTCATTAAGGCGCTTAAACATTTCTGTATAGAAATTCCTTTTTTTTTCTTGTGGCAAACATAAATAATGTATTTGTATTTGGGTGCTGGGTTGACAACATTGTCGGCATTTTATTGTTGTTAGTTTGTGTCGAAAAGACACGACAACTTTTTAACAAACTTTTTAACTAAGACACATTTAAGTCAGCTTTGTTGTTATGGTTGGTTTCTTAACCAACAAAAGATTATGTTTTTTTTTTCTTTAAATTTATTTAAATAGGTAAATATTTGTTTGCAAGGAATTTCTATTGTCAGTTGAAAAATGTACAGCAAATGATACAAATTTTTCTTTTGCTTCTCTTTCAGATCTTGTTGTTTTTTTTTTTGCACATGAAGATGGAAAAATTTTAACAACATAAAGGTGAGTGAGTGGTGTCGTGTGTTTATTATGCTGTTGTTTTTTTTTTCTTTTTTTTTGTAGATAATTGATATTATTTATGTTAAAATTGTTGTTTAAAATAATTTTGATGCTGCCTACTCCCCAGCAAAAACAAACAATGTTAAATTTAATTCTAATTAAGTTTTGGCACTTGAAAATTTTTAAATTTTAAAACGAATTTAATATAGATAAATGCAATTATGCATTAAATTTTATTAAAGCACACATTTTGTTTCATGCTGTTAACAACAGTAATTTCAAATTTCAATCCACCCACTTAACTATAAAAACAAACATTTGAAGAAACAAAAAAAGCAAAAAACAAAATAAAAAATAACAGATTTACAATTTCACGCTAAATTACAAATGACAACGGAAGAAAGTGGGTTGCATGAAAAAGAAACTCACATACAAATATTAAAAAAAAAAACTAATTCGTACCAATAAACAATAACTTCCAATCCGAAAAAAATAATTATTTCGGAGGTGGTTGTCAATAATAATAAAGAAAAAATCAACACTTCAAAAAACAAGCCGCCCCACATTTAAAAATTAAAAATATTAAAAAATAATTTCAAAATATGTACTGACACCTGAATTAACGGAAATGAAATGCCAAAATTTAGAAAAAAACACCAACAAAAAATTTTATTAAAAAATTAAATGTATCTTAGCTAATCATAAATTTAAGACGCCAGTCAGTCACTTAATTCTTTATGTATGTGCGCCTGTCTCGCAATGCATCCGATATTTCAATTCAGCCGCATTAATGCAAACAATTCAAATGTAACTGCAAACAGTTAAACAATGCGAATATGATGGCACCGTACTTCGCAAAAATAAAACAAAACAATGTGAGTGACAAGCGACTGTTAGAAAATTATGCAAAAAATGCCAAAAGTGACACGATTTTTTTTTACAATAATTTACAAATTTCAAACTTAATTGTGAAAATATTACAAATTAGTGTATGTTTTCTTAAGGAAAAATGTAATAACAGAGGTGACAAAAAGTGACAGAAATATATATAACCCTTAAAAAATTTAATGTACAGTTCTTTCTCAAGCAAGACAATGACAAGAAAATGACAATAAAAATAATGTTAAAAAAATGGAAAATTACTGCTAAACTCATTTTTAAAAATATTACAAATTATTGTTCTTAAACAATAATTTAAATGACAAAAAGTGACAGAGCAAAAATAGATACACATACATATAACCCTTATAGTATGAAAACGACTACACTTTAAACAAAATACTGTTCAAAATTCAATGTACTCTTTGGCTTCAAGCACACCAGTGACAACAAAAATTACAACGAAAATCATCTTAAAGAATGTTGCCTTAAAGGGTATATTTCAATTCCCCGTCAACAAAAAAAAGCCAGTCCAATGGTTGATAATTTACCAATGGAAAATTATGATAAAATTATGACACAATTTTTGTAAATATTGTATTACGCCAAAACCATTTTTTAAAAATATTAGAAATTATTGTATTGTTCTTAGGAAAAATGTAATAATAGTGGCAGGTGACAAAAAGTGACAGAATAAATAAAATATGCACCTACATATAATCCTTAATTGTCAAAACAATGAAAAAAACAAGAATAGCTTAAATGAAATGATGTTCAAAATTCAATATAAAGTTCTGATTAAAGCGAACTAATGACAAAAAAATGACAGCTAAAAGAATGTTAAAAAATGTCTCCTTAAAGCATATATTTCAGTTCATTACTCAAAAAAAAAAACAGTCCAATGGAAAGTGACACGATTTTTTTTAAATAGTTTACTACTCCAAAACTAATTTTTAAAAATATTACAAATTATTGTGTTGTACTTTGGATAAATGTAATAATAGTGACAGGTGACAAAAAGTGTCAGAATAAATATATGCACAAATGTCAAAAATGAAAAATGTAAAAAAATGAATAAACAAGAATAACTTAAATGAAATATCTGTTCAAAATTCTATATACACTTCAGCTTGAAGCAGACTAATGACCAAGAAATGATAACGAAAATAATGTTAAAAAATGTTGCCTTAAAGCATGTATCTCAAATCCAAAAAAAGCAGTCCAATGGGTGTTAATTGACCAATGAAAAATTATGACGAAAGACAATAAGTGACACGAGTTATTTTGTTAAAAAATTACAACTTCAAAGCTAATTTTTAAAAATAATTAAAAAGAAATTTAACAATAGTGACAAATGACAACAAGTGACAAAGCTAAAATTCATACGAATAAATATAACTCTTAATTATCAAAAAGTGTGAAAACGAGAACAGCTTCAATGAAATGCTGTTAAAAATTTAATGTACTCTTCTGGTTCAAGAAAAATGTTGTCTTGAAGCAAATACATCAATTCCTCCTCAAATCAAAACATAGCAGTCCAATGGGTGATAATTGGCCAATGGAAAATTGTGACAAAAACCCAAAAAAAAAGTGACACGGTTTTTTTAAAGTAATTTATTACTTCAAAACTTATTTTTAAAACTATTAAAAATTATTGTTCTTAAGGAGAAATGAAACAATAGTGTCACTAAAAAATAAAAATGACAGAGCAAAAATATAATCCTTAAATGTCAAAATGTGCGAACAGCTTAAATGAAATGCTGTTCAAATTTCATTTTGCTCTTCTGCTTCAAGCAAACTAAAGATAAATAAATAACGAAAATAATGTTACAAAATGATGCCATATACTTAGTAATATGTCATTTACGTTTTATTAGTTGTGACACAAAGTGACTATTGAAAAGTTATGAGAAAAATCAAAATGTGTTACAATATTTGCAATAATTACCCATTAAAAAATTCGATAATTTTCTGGTTAGGCATAGATAAGTTACGCTTTAAAAAATTGCCTTATAAGAACCCCAAAGACAGTGATAAGTGACCATAAGACTATTATTACAGAAACCACTAACAACGCTTAAAATCATTTTAAAATATTGAGCAAATCGTGACTATAAATGACAAAAAGTGTCAACGTAAAACATAGTTTTGCTTTGTTTCTCCAAAGAAAAAAAAATAAACAATTAGACAAAAACTAAGCAATAGGCGGTGACAACAGAATGACATTATCAACAATTCAAAGAGAACCACACAAAAGATCGCAAAAACAAAGGCAGGTTAGATATTTTAGACCTATGCAAGTGACAAAAATTCTAAAATTCTTTTACTGTTTCTCTAATAACAAGCAAATTATAAAAATGACAGAGGCCAATGAAAGTTTTATAACAAAAGTGAATAAAGTGACATATATTATTCACAAAAATTTCTAATTAAAAACTAGCCAGAAGACGGTCAAAAATGACCGATATATATATATTTAAAATGACAAGTGACTACAGAAAGGTCTATAAATAATCTTCCAGTTAAATATTTAATTGTTTTAGTGTAGTTTACAAAAGGTCAAAGGGCAGAAAAAGCTACATTCTTTTATTAAAAAAAAGTACTTAAAGATAATGCCAAGTATAATAATGTCAAAATTATGACATAATTATAAAATTTATAGATTAAAAGTAAAGGGATAAAGATCGAAAGGTGGATAATACAAGTCATAGATATAAGTTTTTAGTCACGTTTTTTTTTTAATGAAAACTACCACTACCAAAGAGGAGACCAAAGGTTATGTAGCTTCTTATTACACAGGTTTTGTATATTTGTCTAGAAAAGAACAATGACAAAAACCTTAACGATTGACAAATTTATAAAGTCTTTAATATTAAAAATTTGTAGCACTAATAAAAAATGAAAAGCTGACAACTAAAACTAGGACCATTAATTTTTATACTGATGTACTGAGTATGCCATGACACAAGCCATATAAAGCTAATAATGACACATAAAAAATGACAATTAAAATATTGTTACGTTTATACCTTTTATAAACATTTTGTTGTGAATTCTTTATTGCAAAATAAATAACACCAGTTTTTAGAGTTTAAAGGTTACAACAAGTTTATTTACTTTAACTACACAAAGTTGACACTACAGAACAATTTACTTAAGATGGACGTTTTTACTTCACGCGGTTTATTTTTACACTGACTAACTATCTGCTCAGACGCTGCCCTTTTATATATGTTCGTTCAAAGTCTAGAAAATTTAAGAATCTTCTATGCCCTTTGTATCACATTTTGTTGTTGTATGTTATTTATTCAATGTATAGGCGCCTGCATTGCTGTGTGTATTTTTGTTTTTATACTGATAAAGTTTCTTCTTGGAATTTATTTTCAGATATTTGTTGTTGTCTTGTGTAGATAAGTTTTCTTAAACAACTACGCATATGGTAAACCGCATACCGATTTGTTGCTGTCTTGCGCGTATAAAATTTCTAAGCAGTTTGTAACTAGAAATTTGTTGTTGTCTTATGTGCATAAGGTTTCTTAGCAAGCCACACAGTTAGTCAACAACATACCCAGTGGATTACTATTACTTTAATGCTTAATTATTTTCTTTTAAAGACTTAAGCATCCGTAACAATATTAAAAGTCAAATATTGAACATTATTTCTTTTTAAAATATTTAAATATCGAAATTTTCCAAAAAAAAAAATTACTTAGCAAGAAAATGGGACAAAAAGTGAAAACTTTGTAAAATCACCTCTGTCAATTTTACATTTGAAGGGTTTGCTAATTTTCTTATACATGAAAAAGGAAATAATTCTACATAGAAGAAAGGGACAGCAAAAAACTTATGGAAATTGTGTGAAAAGAAAATAAAGGCTGACAACTAAATCTAGGATGAATTTTCATACCGTAATAATCAAAATTCCATATAAATAGCACAAGATCTTTATATTTTATTTGGACAATTTAACGAAATAAAAAATTCAAGGTTTTTCCCTTTTAAAAGCAACACTTCTAAATACAATAAAATACGAGAAAAAGGGACATGACATGGTGATAGACAGAAGTACTTTACATTTAAAAAACACTTTTTCAAAGCAGCAATCTTCATGGAAATTTTCGTGTAACATCTCAAATCGCTACAAATAAAGAGCACTAATAGAAAAATACAGAACAACTAATTATTATAGATACGTAGATGACATCATATGCATCCTCGAACTAGACAAAGCTGAACAAATTCCAACAGACTTAAACACAATTCGTAATAACGTTACATACACAATGGAAAAAGAACAAGACAGAAGTTGACATTATCTTGACATCACAATAACACAAGGAACTGACTTTTTAACATTTGACATTAATAGAAAACCAACTACGATGGGCACTACTATCCACATCACCTCAAACCACCCTACTCCCCTACTCAACACATTTAGATATATTATACACAGACTTATGATAATCCTACTTACTCCAGATGTGTATAACGAAGAACTCGGCACTATATACACCATCGCTAAAACAAAACGACTACAAACTCACTACTATCAACATACTTCTTGGACAATACAACACTGGAAACGGTAATAAAGAAGACAAAGAGACAACGTTACAACACGGGGGCACAGTTTTACTTACGCAGGACCAGAAATTTATTGATTAATTAAAATTTTTCAGGACATCGACAGAAATATCTGACAAATTTAGTTCCAGGGGAGTATACAGACTTAGCTGTACCTGTAAACATCCTTATATAGGATAAACTGGAAGAACACTAAAAACAAGACTTACAGACCACATACGATCATACAAATGAAAAAGAGAAGACTTTCGGCTGTATGCATAAAAAACGCTTACTTGAGCTTTAAAGTGCACGTTAGTTAACAAACACTTTAAGGCTAACAGACGTTTGTTAAAAAATGGCATTCATAAACAGTACTTTAGCTAATGTATGCTTTAGTGAAAATAGTATTTCGATTCTGGCAGTGCCGCTATTTTCAGTTGTTACGTTTTAGTTAACGATGTATAAAAATGAATATTATTTATCCAGGTAGTTAGATCCATAAAAAATGTTTTTATGGTTTTCAGCAAAATCACCCCTTTTTTTTGTTTTTTATTAATCTTTTTAATAAAAAGCAAAGAACCTAAAAAAAGGCCAATTTGCTTACATGGTTTGTTCATATTAAAAAAAATAATTATTCGGATAACGAGCTTTGTTTTGATTATATGTACATCAATAAAACTTTTGTTTAAAATAATTTATTATATTTAATAAATCTTTTTTCTTTTTTTAGATCTTTTTTTATATATTTTTTCTTTTCAATATTTCGCTTTCCTTTGGAAAGCTTCTTCAGGAAAAAATTTAAAAATTTTTTTGTTTTCAAAAATATTTTTTCTTTTCAATATTTCGCTTTCCTTTGGAAAGCTTCTTCAGGAAAAAATTTAAAAATTTTTTTGTTTTCAAAAATTTTTAAATTTTTTCCTGAAGAAGCTTTTCAAAGGAAAGATCTAAAAAAAGAAAAAAGATTTATTAAAGATAAAAAAAGATCGGTTAAAAAACAATAAAAATTATCAAATAATTTATTATAATTATATTTTTGTAAAATATAAAATAAAGATGTAAAAATGTTTTGTATCGAATGGCATGTTATGCTTTAGTTGTTAATATTATTTGTATACTACAGTTTGTTTTTAATAAACCTTTTTAAAAAATTTTTGGATAACAAAGTAAAAGTGTCAATTGAGCCGTTTACATTGAAAGTGGCATAAGTCACAACTGAGCAGTTAATTAATTTTTAATAAATTTGAAATTAATAAGTTGAAAAATATTGAGATTTGTTTGAGAGGAGTATTGATAATTAACGGTAAACACAAAAATGTTTATTTTGAAAGCGGCGTAAGTCGCTGTACTCAGGAAATTAACTACGGAGCTTAGGGTGAAAAAAATGGAAAGATGTAATAATAAGTGTGTGTTAAGTATTGTTGTGATTATTGGACTTATTTTTATTAGTACGAAAGAATAGTGCAGTTTACTGAACTATATTATAGTGATATCTAATATACTACACATAATTAGCATTATGTTGTTATTTTTTATTCTCAGGCGGTGGCTTCGTGTTATATAAAACATCTAAGAATGTCACAACTCAAAGGCATGTTATTGCACATAGGGACTTTTGTAAAGGACAAAATAGCAATAGTATTAATAGCCCCCTGTCGAAAAAATCCTTCACAGTACATAACATGGAGAAAAAAGGTTTTATTTCAACACAATAATTAGAAAAATCCGTTTCAGAAAGAAAACTAAATGCAGACTAGTTGAAATGACTAAAAATTAAAATGTTATATAAACTAATTTAAAATAAAAAAGATGACAATAACAAAGTAACTTATGCCACTTTTAAAATAAACGGCTCAGTTTATTGTAAACACAATTTGTTTGGTTTTTGAACTTTCAATAATAAAATTGAACTGTCAATTTATTGTAGGTTTAACGCAGGTTTTTCATACTTTAAAGTTAACAAAGGTATTTTAAGGTAAAAACGTTTTTTGAATACAACTTTAGGAAATTGTGCTTAACAACGGCAGTTAAACCTACTTTAAGTTTTTATGCATATGGCTGTTAAACTTTGCATTACAGTTCACAGCCACACACCAAGGGAAATTGATTAATGTATGACATTACTACATTCTAGCGAATAAGGACGAAGACTGGACGTTCTTGAAAACATGGAAATTTGCAAAACAAAAACTTTTAAGCGAACGGATAAACCCGACCTGGGACAGAATTTTCACACCACTAAAACTATTTACACACTTGAAAAAACGAAAAACACCCTCAGAGGGACACACTTATCTGGATAATAAAAAAAAATGGAAATCTTGAAAATTAGCTCCGCATAAAATGCCAGGTGTGGCGGGCATTCTACCTTAATAAGTAGATACGACCTTATAGAAAGAACTACCAAAATCCGAACAATGACTCACCGGTACAAGTTAGAACACGGCTTGAGAATGATGTCCTCACATCGAACACGCTTAGCGTTCATAACAAACAAACAGCCAGCAGAGACGGAAAGGAATGACAACAAATTGTGATATTTTTAAAAAAATATTGTAATAAATAAATTTGAAATTTGTAATGAAATAATTTTTAGTGACAAAAATAGTGACTAAAGACAAATTTCTGCCGAATTTAACTTTTTTTTACATTGATTGCTTCCAAAAGAATTTTTGTTATATTCTTTTCATTTAAGGAAAAATGTTCTCCATGTGAGCAGTAGAACATAATTAACACTGACACAAATGTGACCATAATGGAATAAAAACATAAATACGAAATCTTTAGATTTTAATTGCCTCTGTCTCTTTTTTCTACTCTGTTTTGATTTATATTTTATTTATATTCGTGTACAATTGCATTTACATACATTTCGGTTTTGTTAAAAAGAAAAAAGAAAAAAAGATTAGAATAACAAAAATAATGAAAACAACAACCGAAAATGTGCTAACGTTGACAGATTTTATTTAAAAAAAAAAAAGCGCAACAAAAACATTTACATGTCGACAGTTCCAATTTTTGGTTTTTATTTTATTTATTTTTTGTTTGTTAGTTTTTTCTGTTGCTAAATTTAATGGCCGTTCCGTCTCTTGCTGACAAAAACTTTTATATTCACAGTTCATTTTCGATGTGCTTCTTTTTCAAGTACTTTTTAGCATTGTTTTTCTTTCAAGCTTTTAGGCTTTTTTCATACGTGCCATTTTTATAAGATCAAGTTGCAAAAATGTTTTAATTTTAGATACTTGAAGTCGCTTTTTTTCTTTCACAACATTTTTTCGGTTCAGCTACTTTGACATACTTTTTCTATACTCTAAATCGTTTTATACTTCAAGCGTTTTATGCTGAAGTATTAATCGTACTAAAATTTCATGAATGGTCTACATCATGTTTTAGAGAGATTTTTAATAAATTAACCACTTAAGAATTTAACAATGTTGGCTAATTATACACAATATACTAAATAGGAATAATTTTGTTGGTAATATTTTATACTTTTAACATTTTCACATTTAGTTGTTGTACCTCCTGAAAAGACCGAATCCTGTAATCCTAGTCCCTGTGGTTTCAATGTCATTTGCAAACAAAGAAATAGAGTAGATTTTTTTACCAGCTTGCCTGAGTACAACCGATGATCCATACATGGATTGCCGACCAGAATGTGGTCTTAATATGGACTGTGCCAAGAACCGAGCATGTTAAAATAATAAATGTAAAGATCCGTGTTTCGGAGTATGTGGCATCACTCACCCGTTTACAGTTGCTCGTCTGGCTACACAGACAATTCAATGCATTATTGACGTAAAGAAATTAAAAATTTTTTAGGAAAGAAACAGAATTTTTTATTATTTTAGTTTTGTGGTTTATAATTGGACAACATTAAATTTTGTCGTCCTTCACCTGGTGCTCCTTATAGTCAATGTCGTGAAATAAATGGTCATGCGGTCTGCTCGCACATAACAAATTATATTGGTATGCCGCCAGCTTGCAGCCTAGAACGTTCTGTTAGTTCTAAATGCTCTCAGGATAAAGCCTGTTGGATTTTACGTTATGTAAATCCATGTCCAGGAACTTGTGGTAATAAAGCTATTTACAAAGTTTTCAACCACAATCCCATTTGCTTATTCATTAAAAACGCACGCTGAAGATTCAAGGGGGTGGCTTAATCCCTGTATACCAAAACCTAGCGCGCCAAACTTCTAATGTCGCTAGGTAGAAGAGGCTCGTATATGCTCTTATTTGCCTAACTTTATTCGACGTACACCAAACTATCGACCGGCGTATACTATAAATTTGGAATGTCTCTCTAATTTAACTTGCATTAACGAGAAGTGTAAGGATCCTTGTCCAGGTTCATGCGGTTTTAATGCAATTCGCAGTGTTGCACCTGTCAGTCAGAATTTGTTGGCGATCAGTTTACTGGCTGCAATCCAACAGGCAATAAGCCTGTAGGGAACTTTTCATTTCCTTTTGGACTTGCTTAATAGCTTTTCTGTCCCTTTGCAATCCCCCCGCGGGCACATTTATCGGTCTTTATAGAATACTTGACTATCTAGACCTGTGCTACTGGGGGTATAAGGGAGCTCAATCCCCTGAAGACAGCAGGGGTCAACTGTTAGCTCCACGTTATTTCCACGGGAATCAGTAGCCTGCAGAGTTTCCGCTAATTGTCTCTTTAGACTATAAGCTGTTTCTCTGACTGATTATTGAGGTTGGCCCTTCGGGATTATCGTGGTGGTTGTGGTTTTGCGGCCCCATACAGGTATTGTTTAATGGTGGCCAGGATCATCCCGCCTTTAATAACACCTACCTGGTGAGTTATCCTAGATCAAGTAAGCATGCTGGTCATGTGTTCTGGACAGGAGTTGGATAGTCTCCAGCTCTTCAGCAAGGAGTAGTGGCTTGCAGCCCCGCTCTGGAACCGCAGAAATTGCAACTAGGAAGGACCTGTTGCTAGAATTAGAGGCCGATGGTGGTTTGACCACCATCTGATTAAGGCCCACGGCCAGGTGCAGATGTAAATCTTATTACGAAATGTCCCTTTGCTATTTACTTAGCAATTCCTAAAGAGCGATTTAACCATTATAACCCTACACCTTGTGTGGAACAAATGCAGTATGCAACGAACGTAATGGAGCACGTTCTTGTACACATGTCTTAAAGGTTACTTTGGTGATCCCTACAGTGGGTATCGCTCCGAATATGTAATTAATTCTGAATGTCCACATGAATAACCGTGTGTTAAGCAGAAATGTTCACGGTCTTGATCCAGAGTTTGTGGTATGAATGCTGAGTGGCATGTAGGAAATCGTGTGGCAAGGCTATACTGGTAATCCACTAAGCATTATTCCGGAACCGCAACCCACACCAAGTATGTTAATAAAGCGCGCGTGTTACTCTCCTTAGCTGTAAGTTTTCTAATTTATTCTATGTTTTCTCCCAGTTGCCAAAGATGTTAATCATCCTTGTCCACCCTCACCATGTGGAGTTAGTATCGGTCACAAAATGTATAGAACCTTGTCCTAATACTTGCAGCTTAGAAGCACATTGTCAAGTTATCAATCGCTATGCGGCATATTCCTGTCCTTCTGGTTATACAGCAGATCCTTTTAATAGGTGTTCTAGAACGGAATCTAAGCAAAGAGATCTAAGAGATGTAAAAGATTTGATAAACGGAAAATGGCCGAAAAAAGCAATTTTATTATTTACATGAGAACTCTCCTTTTTTTCAATTCTCTTCTATATAAGTTTCAAATTGACATTTAAACGCATTAAGAGGTGCGCTGCCGTCAAAGCTTGCAATGTTTATCCTACTGGCGTGCTCAGACACGACTCTCACTGGTCCCGCTTGTATTCGAAGATCCCCTATTTGCGTTTTTAATTGATGCAATTCTCTCTCAATTTTCTTTTCTGGGTCAGTCAATTTTTCGTAACTCGCATCCACTCGTTTGAAGTTTCCTGTTTACCTCACCTACAAACCTTTCTCCGTTGGCTCTAGAACTTTCTTGAATTGAACAAATTTAGTAGAATTGGCTCTAGAACTTTCTTGTATTGATACAGTTTTAGCATTTGTGGTAGATTTAGAGATTTCTTCCATTATTTCTGGGATACACACCTCAATCTCTTCTTTTTCTTCAAATTCGTTACTACAAGTAACACTGTTATATATTATTCCTAAATACAGAAAATTAAAATTGTTACGTTTATTCCTTTTAATAAACGTGTTGTTGTATTGAGTTCTTTTACGCAAAATAATACCACAGTATTTTAGAGTTTTAAATTAAATTAAGCGATTTATTTACTTTCAATACATACAAAATAAACACGATGGTAACTTTGTTGTCTTTACTAACTGATGACTCAACATGAATTAATTCATTTACCCAACAAGTGTTTTAAGCGGTTCTTGTAAATACAAGAATATTTTACTGTAACATCATCCCATATTGTTGTTGTTCAGCTTAGGCGTCTGCTTGGTTGTGTGTTTTGGTGTGTTCTATGCTAGTTGTTTTTATTGTTCTGCTATTTATCTTATTTGGTGGAATTTCTTATAAGCATGTTGTGGTTGTCTTGTGTGTATAAGATTTCTTAGAAAACTACGTAGTTTGTAAAATGCGCAGCACTTTGTTGCTGACAATTATTTTCTTTTCAAACTTAACAAATCATATTTGTAGCAATATCGAATTTAAGCTCGATTTCTTTTCTACTTTACCATCCTCAATCATCATCTTTTCAAGTAGTTGCATGTTTAATGTATAAATTGTTTTTCAGATCATCTTAAACTCGATAAATAAAGAAATTTTCCATTTACCTCTTTTCGCTGTCTGTGGTTTAATCTACAAAAATATATATTTGCGTTTGATTGCTCCACACATTTCTTATATAGAAATTCATATACAAATCTGGTACATATTTCAGCCGAATGCAGGTTTCACACGGCGGCATTTGCGATTATTTTCCAGTAACATTTTTTAAGCAGGGAGCATCTTAGGGAGTAGCTTCGTTTCCTGAGGTATTAAACGATAAGTCCAAATTATTTAAGCTTTGAAGTATTCTATAGAGCGAAGAATAAGCCTTAGATATTTTCCTAAACCATTTTAGTTTTTTAATTATTTTATTTAATGAATTGTCGCATTCAGCATTCAGAAAACTAATATTAGTTGCAAATCGTGCTGTCGTATTCGTTTGAGATTTAGGAGCGTCAGTAAAGAATTGCAATCTATAGTTATTGTGGACCACAACTTTTGTTATAGATATATAAATTAATTTTGCTGCAGTTCCACTTAGCATTAGATACCATAATTTTTCTCTGTATTCACTGCACTAATGGGATTTGAACTCATGATGCCTGATCGTTTGTTTAGCAGCAAGCAGGAATAATTATCAAGACAAGTTAATAATAATAATATTGATTAACATTTGAATGGCGTGACTTTCAAAGATATATAATTTGATAATACTTTCAAAATCGTAGTCACTGCTACGTTGCCATATTAATTTTTCCTGTTTGGGTTATTAATAACTAACTGCGCGGTACAAATAGTGACTCTACAAATTTTTACAACATTTTTTATGTTTTTTATAATTTTTTTGTTTTTTGCCTCAAAAGCAGTCTTATTAAACATAATTTTAATTTCGGATGGTTTAAACTGCTGTTTTTATTGTATTCGCGATATAAAAATATTCGTTGCTCTGATGGGATTTCAACTCATAACCCGTTAAGTGGCTGTGCTTTATTTCAAATGGTTTTTTATTTATATTGCTTTTGTTTTCACTAAAACGAATAGTCTTATAGTATCGGGTTTTTCAACAAGAAGTTTGTTTTTCAATTGTGGCAACACCAACGGCATGATAGTTTTGACATTTAATCGAAGTAGATGCATTGGCTTTTGTTACAATGATTTCGATTTCGCACAAAAATCGCATTAAAATAATTAAAATCCACTATGAAAATTGTGGTTCTGTTAAAGTTCCATTTCGTAAAATTCGTGATACTTTCGGACAACATAATTATCCTTCTGAGACCAATATTAAGAAGTTGGTCGTTAAATTTGAGTCGACATACTCGATACAAACTGTGCGAACGCCAACACGTGTCCGACCGGCTCATTCAATTGAAAGCATCGTGGCCGTGCGCCACAGTGTTGAAGCTGATCCAAATTTGTCTATTCCTGAACGTTCTTAACAATTGGGATTCTTCATCACCCCATGGTAAATTTTGCGTAAGGATTTGACTTTGAAGTCTTACAAGTTTTAACTGGTGCAGAAATTAAAGCCGACCAGCTATTTACATCGCTGTAGATTTACTCAATAATTTAGTAACAGCCAGCTAGTTTCGCTGAAAAAATGCTTTTTTCAGACGAAGCCAATTTTTAGTTGTCAGGCTATGTCAACAGGCAATATTACCGCTTTGGGCTTCTGAAAATCTTAGAGCGATTATTGGGAAGCCATTGCATTTTCAACGTGTCACTGTATGGTGCGCTATGTTGTCTGGAGGCGTGATTGGCCCGTGTTGTGTGTTTGTTTTTTTGACGATGAGACTGCAAATGCGATAACGGTCAAGGGATCACGCTATCGCGAGATGCTAACAACTCAATTTTGACCTATTATTGACGACGACGATATCACTGACATGTGGCTTCAGCAGGACGGTGCCATATGCTACACAGTCACTGAAACCATCAATTTTTTGCAAACCAAATTTCCCGATCGTATAATTTCAAGACAGCCAGAAGGTAAGGGGCCAGCTAGCTCGTGTGATTTAACATCACGGGATTACTTAATATGATATGATTATCGAAATAGGACCGCCATTTTGCCAAAAAGTGATTAAAAACTTTGATGAAAGAATCGACAACTTTCAGCGTGGTCGTGGTGAACATTTGCCGTATGTAATTTTTCACTCAATTGCCGAACTTTTGTCTTCGTACTACAGTAAAAACTTGAATCATCTTAATCTAAATTTGTTGTTTTTTTTTGTTTTAGAAAACAAATATCTTCCTGAAAACCCCTTCATACAAATTCTTTGAGCAAACCACCATTTTTAGAATTTTTTTTTAAACATGTTGCGATTTGAAAAGTTTTGTCCATGTATTTGTTGTGCTGAATTTGTAATTTAATTTTGTAATTTGTCATTTTTTATATTTTATTTAAAAAAGCCAGACCAAATACTTTTTTTGGCAATTTTGGAGAACGAGTGAGTGGCTGTCATAATTCAGATAAATTTATAAAAACAAAACAACATTTACTTTTTATCTCCAAATAAAAATGAAACCAACACAAGTATTTAGTTGAACACCCGGTTGAAAAACAAAAATACAGCCAAATTTTACATGCGTGGGCTGTGTGATAATGTGTTCATTTATTTGATTTTATTTTACTTTTTCTGCTTTAGCTCTTGAAATATTTTAATGGGTTTTTAATTTCGTTTACTTTAGCGGGGATAGTTTTGTGAATATTTATAATATTTTTAATGTTTTAATTTATGACAAATCAAAGTGCTACTTACACACAAAAAGCAGCAACAGCAACAGCAAATATCCAAAATTGTATAAAAGAAAGTGTCTAAATGAATGAATTTCAAATTGTTGAATAATTAAATGGGAACAAGAAGTAGCTAAAGTCTGATTTAAATATTTTGATTGTGGTATTTTTGAAAAGAGCTGTGCCTACATTTTTAATTTATTTAATTTATTAAAACTTTGTTTTTATTGATTTAAATTTATTGATCTTTAAGTTTTTTTTACTTTTTTTTGTTTTATAAGTATTTAAAGTAATTTAATCTTATTCAACAAATATTAAATTTCCGTTTAAAATTATTAATTTTTTTTGTCGATTTTTTTGTCGGTATTAATTCTCTGCGACCCTTTTCTCAAAATTCGTCAATAACAACTCACGCTTCTTTGCCTCAAATATTTTGTATTCGATTTATTTTATTTTATTTTTTTATTTTTATTTTGTTTGTGTTTTTAATTTCTTTTAGTTTATAAATTTGCTGCTGATGTACTTGAAAAAAAAAAAAAAAACACACAAAAATTGGGATGGGGACTTAAACAGCACACGCTTGAAAAGAAAAAAAAAAAAGAAAAAACAACAATATAACGAACTTATTTTGTTGTATTCGAGTATCAGTTTACAAAGTAATTGCTTTTACTGGTTTGTTTGTTTGTTTATTTTAATTATCTATACCCTACACTACTTCATGGTGACTAGTTTATGCTTTAAAATTTTTTTTAAATATTTTATTTATTCGTAAAATTATAATAGGGTTTTTCAACACGAAGTTTGTTTTATAACACAATATAAAACAACAAATTTAGATTAAGATGATTCCAATTTTTATTGTATTGCATTACGAAGAGAAAATTTCGTAAAATTAGGAATGAAAAATAATATGTGGCAAATGCCCATCATGACCACGCCGACAGATATCGATTACTTCATCAAAGTTTTTAATCACTTTTTGGCAAAAAGGCAATCCTTAATTTTTCTTAATCACATCATGGATATTATTTTTTTTTTTTAAGAGAAGTAGCACTTCAGGCAATAATACCTATTTAGTCAAATACCGTGCTACTTTCTTTACGAAAGGGATAGAGAATAGATGCGACAGGTGGTGAAAGTAGAAGAAGGATAGTTACGGAAATTGACTGTCGTATAAGACAGTTCAAAGACCAGTGACTATGCCTTCATCACTCCACCGACAGTCAATTTTTATTTGTAATAAATCACATCACGGATATTAAGTTTGAAGGCTTAAATCGATTCAATGGGCTCCGTTTATTAGACTCTGTTCTTAGCATAGCAACACAAAAAAATAATCCAGTCGTGTTAAATTACACGATCTGGCTGGCCACTTAACTACTGATGGTCGTGAGATTATGCGATCGGAAAATTTGGTTTCCAGTAAATTGATCGTTTCATTGGCTGTGTGACAAGTAGCATTACCCTGCTGTCAGTGATATCCACGTCGGCAATAATAGGTCAAAATTGCGTTCTTAGCATTTCACGATAGTTTGTTCCAACACTTCCAAATTGTGCGAAACGTGCCCAAAACGTAATTGCCCTTCATCTCGACTTTAATAAACAAATTTTGCGTAGCGATAAGCCTTCATACTGTCAACCGTAACGTTAACCGTACCGTCAACCGCACCGTCAACCGTACCCTTAAGCGTACCATTATGTACGATTGTCAATAAAGATGATGATGCAGTGATGATAATCTTCAGAAAACTGGCTGTTTGGTGTGTTTTATGTGCTGATTGGAATTATTGGCATTACCCTGCTGAAACCAGGGTTAGTGATATCCATGTCATCAATAATAAGCCAAAATTGCGTTGTTAGCATCTCACGATAGCGGGTCCCAACACTTTCAAATTGTGCAAAACGTGCCCAAAATAAAATTGCCCTTCATCCCGACTTTTTTAAACGATTTTGCGTAGCGATAAGCCGTCATACCGTCAACCGTACCGTACCCTTAAGCTTACCATAATGTACGATTGACAATAAAGATAATGATGGAGTGATGATAATCTCCAGAAAAACTGACTGTTTGGTGTGCTCTATGTGCTGATGGCATTTTTGGTCCATAGTTTATATAAACGATGCTGGTGAAAACGTTACAATCAATGGTAGTCCCTATAAAACCTATATTGTTGGCTTTTTCGCTCATCAATCATGATGCGCGGATGCAGTGGTTTCAACAAGATGGCATAACATGTCACACAGCTCATGCCAGACGTGATTTATTAAAGGAAACGGTTGGTAACCGTACGGTTTTTTACGTTTCAGACCAATGAATTGTCCTCAAAGATCGGGAGATTTAACGCCACTAGGCCATTTTCTACGAGGATATGTGACTTCGCTAGTCTACGTCGATAAACTTGGAAGTATTGACCACTTAAAGGACAATGCTTATCGCGTTATTATCTATATACTCCTATTAATGGAAAAATTCATCGAAAATTGGTCTTCTCGATTAGACTACGTCCGAGCCATTCGTGGCGGTCATATGCCAGTAGTCATATCAATATTAAAATGTCAGAAGATTATCCTTCAAATACAGTAATTTTTCATATCAATTTAAAAAATTCATCTTTGTTTCATTCAATTTCTATAAAAAGCATCCTTTACAATAAAATGATTTCATTTATAAGAAACCAATCAAGTTTTCTAGAGAGCTTGTTTTGGGATTTGTGACAGATAATGCTACGAAATTGAAAACTGAAATGTTTATGATAGCTTTTTTGTAGAAATATAAATTTTAAAGCTTTCTAAGCTTTATAAATATTTTTAAGCTTTTAGGTATAACAATTTCAATAAACTTTGAAAAAAAAATTTTTTTGGGATAAAAGCACACACATTGAAAGCTTATTTTTTTAGAAATTTAATTGCCAAAACGTTGACAAAACTTTAACACAAACAATTCTTAACTCAAACTCAGTTCTTGTGTGAATAATACAACTCTTTTTGTTTTTGTTTAATGTTGTGGGATCTTTTCTAGGCTTGAAAAGCAATATTATTGTTAAAAAGCCTAAAAGCTTTTATAGGTAGATCTTTTAAAAACTGCTTTTTAATAACAAACCTTCCCTTACTTTAGCCTAAAATATTAATTTTCGATAAGCAATTAAAAAGCTGCTGTGTAAATTTGTGCGATAGTGAAAGCTTTTTTTTTGGAAAAAAAAATTCACAAAAAATTAAGCAAAAATTTTTTAGGCTTTTTTTATTTAAATAACATAATGCATAAAAGCATTAAATAATGCATTAAAGCTTTTAACCAAAATGTTAGCTCTGTCACCTTTGAAAGCTGAAAGGAAAGTTTCTTGATGTTAACTGTTTTCAAAATTATTCATTTTTAAAAATTTATAAAATAAATAAATAAAAAAAAATTAAGCTTTTTAAAGCTTTTAAGTATTTTTGATTAATGATTTTTTACCTTTAAAGTACAGCTTTTGGCAGTCCCTGTAAAGTTTTGTAAATACGTGTCTCTTATTAAATTTTAATTTTGTTTTTCTACATTTTGCTAAACGTGTTCATGCTTTGTGAATAGAATTTTTTCTAAAGACTGTTGTTGTTTTATGTTTTATTGCAAGTTTAGCATGAATTTCTTAACGAAAACCCTTAAATTAACTGTTAGTGAAGTGTGTTTAGTTTTATTTTTATTTTTTTTAAGGAATTTGCACGTTTCTTTTCAATTCAATTCAGAAATTATTATATGTTGCTCTGATGTTTATCGTTGTGGAAAATCATGCTAATTTTGTCTGACATTTAAAGGTTTCTAATATTATAATTATAAAGTGGTTGTATTTTTTCCTTAATGCAAAACATACTTTCGTCAACACTAAAAGGCTGACTGAACGTCAACTGAAATACAGTATCAAGAAAATATTAAATTTCATAATTTATAACATTTTATTTTCAAGCTTTTTTTGTGTTTTTAAACACGTGTTTAAGTAAAAACAGCAATTTTCTTTTTTATTTTAAAAATTTCTATTACATCTTTGTCGATTAGTGTCCATTAGTGTGTATGGTGGTGGTGCTCCCTTTTTATGAGCACTGCATTTTTTAATTTTCCAACTAAACTTATTTGACTTTTTAGTTTATGTCATTGATTTTATTTTTTGTATAATTTATGAGTTGTCTGAAAAATGAGAAGGAATAAATAAATGATCATTTGCTTTGTAAATTTTTCGTTACAACAACAACAGCAAAAAAAGAATTGACCCAAATAACATGAAACTATAAATCATTTTTGAAATGCAAAATAAACTTAAGAAAACTTCTGATATCCGAAATAAAAAAAATTAATTTTCATAAAAATTGTGAACACGCTTTTCTGGTTAAAAACTAAAAATAATTTACAAAAAAAAAACTATATTTATAAAGGGTGCTTTTAAAGCTTTTAACCTTGAGTGGTAGTATGGTGAACTCATAAGCATGATTTGAAACAAAAAGAAAACGTAAAAAGAAACGAAACAAAAGGAGTTACTAAAAATTATACTTTTAAATAAATCGATATATTCCTGAAATCTTCGGTCCATCATGCAACACTAAGTATTTGATTAAAGCTAAAAATAAGAAAACCAAGTTATACAAAAGGTATAAAAATTCAATACTACGCCAAGTATTCTGTTAGTTGTGCTCAATATAAATCCATTAATCAATCGTGTTACTTTGCTTACTTAAATAAAAATTCGAAATAATATTAAATTGAATCCAAGAGCCTTTCTTCTAGTTTGTCAACTCCAAAAAAGATCAATGGAATTTCAATCGATTATAAAATATAAAAATTTTGAATCTGATGAGCTGGCAATAAGTGATTTATTTGCAGATTTCTTTTCCACCAGCTATTCTAATCTGTTCTCTTTTCAGTTATCAAAGGTGCCTTATCGCGCTACAACAATTCCATTTCTCTATGGAATTAAGAGCTTTTGAGCGGTTTAGAAAAGCTGAAATTTTCATATAAATAATAGTCCGGATGGCATTCCAAGTTTCATACTTAACAAATGTGCTTTTGCAGTAATCTTCAACACATCATTGAAATTTAATTATTTTACAAAAATATGGAGGAAGGTTTATTTTATTATTCCATTATTTTATGGAATAATGCTGCCAACTTGCTAAACTAAGCGCTAAACCGATTTGCATTTTTTTCAAAAAGTATTTATGTATTAATTAATAAATGTCTTGTCCCCTTTTAAGTAATCCCCCTCAGATTAAATACACTTATGCCAGCTTTTTTCTAATCCTCGAAACACTTTTAAAACGTAATTTTTGCTATCGCCAACAGCTTCTCTTTCGATTTTCTTTTATCTTCTCAATCGTAGCAAAATGCTTTCCTTTCATCGCTGTCTTTAGTTTTAAAAAAAAAGAAAATTCACAAGTCCGGTGAATACGGTGGTTGAGGCAGGATTACGGTTTTGGTTGCTTGGCCTAAAAATCACGCACAAACATGGATGTGTGAGCTGGTGCGTTATCATCATCATAGTGAAAAATCCTTGATTGGTTTTTCCACAATTCTGTGCGTTTCTGACGAATTGCTTCTCGCAAACGGCACATAACTTCATGGTAGTATTTCTTGTGGCAAAAATTCATGATGCACCACGCCATTGCAATCGAAAAACACAGTAAGCAAAACCTTCACATTTGACCGAACTTGACGTGCTTTTTCCCACTTGGCTCTTCTGGACGCTTCCATTGGGATGATTGGTCTTTGGCTTCAATGTCATAGCCATACATCCATTATTCGTCATCAGTTATGATATTTTTGAGTAAATATGGATTGTCGTTGGCGACGTTCAATAGCTCCTAAGCTATGTCCATGCCACGTTATTTTTGCTCAAAATTTAGCAATTTTGGAACAATCTTCGAACTTGACCTGCTTGTTTCCGTCTTGACTCTTTTGGTCGCTTCCTTTTACATCCGTAAAAATGGTTTGGCGTGAGCCGAACGATATGCCAACATCATCAGCAACCTCTCTGATAGTGATTTGACGATTATCCAAAATCATTTTCTTCACTACTTCAATATTTTCAGAGATTGTCGTTGTTGTTGCCCGGGCGACCAGGACGAGTATCGTCAGTGACATCTTCTCGGCCTTATTTAACCGGTTATACCACAATTGAACTTGTGCTCTGCTCAGGGTAGACTCGCCCAACGCCACAGTTAACATTACAAATGCCCTTGCACATTTAATCACATTTTTTCCACAGTTTCTTTGATCCATTTTTTCGAATAGTAAAAAATCGAAGAGCACACCAAAACACCACAAACGTTTTTATCTGTCAAAAACAAACTGACTATCCAAAATGGGTGATATTGTCAAAATATATAGTAGACATGTGTACCACCATAACAATAAAAAAAATGCGAAAACCGAAACCGAAATGCGAAACATACGTAGCTCATAAAATTTGCAAATAACGGTTATTTTTTGATTATACCTCGTACCTAAACCTTCTGAAAAAATTGTTACTAATTACCTTTCCGCTATATTAGTTCCTGCTCAGCATGGTTTTAGTAGGCGTTGTTCGACTGTTAGTAATCTTTAAGAATTAACAATGCTTGTCAATCGGAGATTTGTTCAACGTTAGCAATCTGATACTATTTACACCGAGTTTATTAAGGCGTTTGATAAGGTCAACCACAAACTTTTGAAA
The DNA here is from genome assembly GCA_030448955.1 of Trichopoda pennipes. Lineage (NCBI taxonomy): Eukaryota > Metazoa > Arthropoda > Insecta > Diptera > Tachinidae > Trichopoda > Trichopoda pennipes. The sequence continues at coordinate 9,160,561 of JASKUP010000056.1, read as the reverse complement.
AGGAAACTTGACATTAAGGGTTTCTTACTAATGTGGATTAATTCATATCTTTCAAACAGAACTCAAAACGTTCATTTTATCACGCTTACTAGTAAAGGAATTTTTGTTTCATTTGGTGTGCCGCAGGATAGCCGTCTAGGTCCTTTATTATTTTCGGTGTTTATTGTAATGTACCACAATATGCAGACAATGTAACGATGTTTCGAATATATAAACGTCACACTGTTTATATTCTCCTGCAGAAGGACTTAGATGTATTTAGTTCAACAAAGCGGTGCAGTTGTTTGATTTACAAAATGCCGGGGGCAGGAGTTTAGTGATTCGTGTATCACAAAACATCTTTGCACTTAATTTGGCAGCACCTATTTTGGAATATAACTCCATTATTTAGGACTCAATTATTAAAGGCCATAGTAATATCATGGAATCGATCCAAAAGCAGTTCTTCGAGACTTACAATGGAATCCCTTAATTTTACCATCCTACACTAGTAGACTTGACTTGCTCTAATAAAGCTATTCAATGTCACATTTGTTTAAAATTTATTAAAATGTCTGCTCAGATTTTTTGATTAGCAACATTTCATTCTACGCGTTATTTGTATCCACTGGTAATTAAAGTATTCACTTAAATTATACTAACTCTCAACCGTTTTTAAGAGTTTGTGCCGATCTTGAATCCCTTCTATACTTTTTAAAGTACGCTGCTGGTCACAACGTAACAGTGTCGATGGTAACCGCGATAGAGCCATTATTACATCAATTGAACAGTCATAATGTGCTGTGGTTTCAACAAGACGGCACAACATGTCACACTTGTAGCGTGCATACATAGTCACTCATAGCGATACAGTGTAGTGTGAGTTGAATGTTGTGATTACGAGGCATCATGTGTCACTCTAAACACTTCATACCAGCAGCGATTACTAACAATGTATTTGCTGCAAGTTAACCAAACATACAGGGTGTTACATTTTAATACAATTGATTTATAGTTTTACTTTTTCGATCCGTGAAGTGACCTCAAAGATATTGAAGTTTATCGCTGCTAGCATATTTTTAGTGGGGATATGTGAAGGCGCTAGTCTATGCCGATAATCCTGAAACGATTGACCACTTAGGGGACTGTGTGATTCGATTTACATCCGCGCCTGGCCATGAAGCCTTAATCAGATTGTGGAACAAACCACTGCATAATTTGGAACGTCATGCTCGTCCTAGGAAGCCGAAGCTATAATTCTATGCAACAGAACTTCCTAGTTGCAACTTCGATAATTCCAGAATAGGACTGCAAATCATCAATCCTTGCTGAAGAGTTGGAAACTTTCCAACTCCTGTCCAGAACACATGTCTAGCATGCTCACTAGACTGGATCATTCGCTTAGCGTGCCATTAACAGTGAGATGATCCTGACCACCATAATAACCATTATACTGTTATGGGGCCGCGAAACCACAACCACCACAATACTCCCATATAGGGGCCAACCTCAATAATCAGCCAGAGAACTATTAAATGTCTAAAGAGACAAATAATGAACTCTGCGGGCATTACTGATTCCCGTGGAAATAAGGTGGAGTTTCCAGTTGTACCCCTGCTGACTTCAGGGGACTGGGCTCCCCTTTTCTCCCCAGTTGCACTGTGTCTAGATAGTCGAAGTTCTAGAAAGACCAAATATATGTGCCCCCGGGGGGTACCACTTAGGGGACAACAGTCGCCCCACAATATTACCGATATACGGCCATAAATATTGTACAGAGTCAACGAAATTTCGACCGCCAGATTTTTAGTAGCCGAGCTATTCGTGATGGTCATATGCTAACAGTCATATTTAAATTAAGATTAACTTTCGAATAAAGTAAATTTAATGTCACTTTAAAAAATTTATCCTTGTTTTCATCCATTTTAAGTTCTATATTTCTCTACAAAAAAACCTTTTATTTTCCAGAGAAGCAGGAAGGAAGGTAACGTGAAAACTGTAATTGTATGCGTCTGGTACGATTTCAAAGTTCTATACTTCTGCAAAAGACGCCTTTTATTTTCGAGATAAGCCAGAAGAAAGAAAGTTAACGTGAAAACTGTAATTGTCTGCTATGATTTCAAAGTTCTATACCTCTATTAAAACACCTTATATATAACAGACATAAAGAAACTATTTCTCTGTATTTAAGCGAGTTCAGAATAGGTGCAGTTAAGCAATTCGTCTCGATTTTTTTGTACTTTCTTGCCCGTGAGACTGATTTTGAAAAATTTTCCTTGACGGATTGTCTTTATTTAAAACAAGTTTATAGAGAGCAGCCAAAATTTTTGTAGGTTATTCAACTGTAACGTAAAAAAATAGTATCACTATAGCTCACAGTAGCAGAAGCAAAATGAAAACATACAAAAAAAAATTTTTTTAATTAAAAGGTGTCCCCATGGATAAGGTAATTTGACATATATTCCTTTAAATTGTTTCAAACTTCTACTTCTGTATACTTCTATATCAGCTGTAAGAACAAACATTTTGAAATGAAAGGTTCATTGCCTATTTAGTCAAGTACCGTGCTACATTCTTTAGGAAAGGTATAGAGAAGAGATGAAACAGGTGGTGAAAGTAGAAGGATAGTCGGAAATTAACTGCCGTATATAAGACAGCACAGCGACCAGTGACTAGGCCTACATCGCTGAGCAGCCCCACCGACAGTCAATTTTTATTTTTGTAGTGAAAAAAAATCAAGGTCTTCGTTGGGAATCGAACCTACAACCCCCGCATTTACAAGCTAGTACACTACCTACTAGCCTACAGGGGCACCCATAAAGACTACTAATGGAAAAATACAGAACAACTCATTACTACAGATGCGTGGATGACATCATGTGCATCCACGTACAAATTCTAACAGACTTAAACACAATCCATAACATTAGATACACAATGGAAAAAGAACAAAACAAAAATTTGCATTATCTTGACATCACAATAACACGAGGAATTGACTATTTAACATTTGACATTTATAGACAACCAACTACGACGGGCATTACTATTCACATCACCTCGAAATATCCTAGTTAACATAAACTAGCAGCATTTAGATATATGGTACCCACTATAGTTAAAAACAAAGTCTACAAAACTACTACTATCGACAAACTTCTTGGACAATACAACACTAGAAACAGGAATAAAGAAGACAAAGAGACAACCGATGCAACACAACGACTCAGTTTTATTTGCACTGGACAAGAAATATATATATATTAATTAACTTTTTTCACAAATAAGGTTTACTCACATCACTATAAACCGGGAACACTCTGATACATAATCTCAGGAAATTGACTGTAACAACTGATAAATTTAGTTCCAGTGGAGTATACAAACTTAGCAGTACCTGTAAACATACTTATATAAGACAAACTGGACGAACACTAAAAACAAGATTTACAGACCACATACGATCATACAAATGAAAAAGAGAAGACTTTAACACATAATTATAAACCGGGAACACTCTGATACATATTCTCAGGACAAAGACAGAAGCAACTGACAAATTTAGTGCCAGTGGAAAACTTACTTGTACCTGAAAATATATTTGTATGGGACAAACTGGACGAACACTAAAAACAAGATTAATAGACCACATACGCTCATACAAACGAAAAGGAGACGACTCCAACTTTGCCTTACACCTTTAGACGCACCGACACTCATCCTATTTAGATGAGTGTATGACATTACTACTTTCTAGCAAAAAAAAGACGAAGACTAACAGTGCAAATATTAAAAGATCAGACATCAGACACAACTTCAGACACAGTTTACACATCACTAAAACTGCTCACACACTCTCTCAAACGAAAAACATTCTCAGGCGGACACATGTACCAGGTTAAAAATTAAACGACGGATAAGCTGCGCATAAAATGCTAGGTTGCGGACAATCTACCTACATGAGCAGATACGACCCTAATGAAAGAACTACCTAAATCTAAACACTGTCTTTATGTGTAGTAATTCGAGATGCGTGATAAAATTTACATCTGCACCTAGCCGTGTGGGCCAATATCAGATGGTGGATCATTACCATTGTGGATGAAATGCAGCGTCATCCTCGCCCTAGAAGGCCTTCGGATACGTATATCCTTCGGTTACTCCTAGTTGCAGCTTCAAAAGCCCGAAGCAGGCCGCAGCGTTCACTCCTTGCTGAAGAGCTGGAGACTATCCAACTCCTGGTCCAGAACACATGAAGCTTAATATAATTAGGAACACGACGGCATTCATACTCACTGGACCATACCTGGACCATTCATGTAATTCGAGATGATGTGATATGATTTACATCTGCACCTTCTAGGTCGTCATAATCAGATGGTGGTCAAACCACTTGAATGATTTGCAAACGTCATTCACGCCCTAGGCGGCCATCGAATACGTATATCCTCCGGTTACTCCGAGTAACAATTTCGAAAGCCCGAAGTAGGCCGCAGCGTTCACTCCTTGCTGAAGAGCTGGAGACTATCCAACTCCTGGTCCAGAACACATAAAGCTTAATATAATTAGGAACACGACGGCATTCATACTCACTGGACCATACCTGGACCATTCATGTAATTCGAGATGATGTGATATGATTTACATCTGCACCGACTAGGTAGTCATAATCAGATGGTGGTCAAACCACTTGAATGATTTGCAAACTTCATTCACGCCCTAGGAGGCCATCGAATACGTATATCCTTCGGTTACTCCTAGTTGCAGCTTCAAAAGCCCGAAGCAGGCCGCAGCGTTCACTCCTTGCTGAAGAGCTGGAGACTATCCAACTCCTGGTCCAGAACACATGAAGCTTAATATAATTAAGAACACGACGGAATTTATACTCACTGGACCTGAACCATTCATTGTGTTCAATTTGAATGATCCGACCCACAAACTCTCACGACGGTCTCGAAACCACAACCACCACGATACTCCCATATAGGGGCCAACCTCAATAACCAGTCAAAGAACAGCTAATTGTCTCAAGAGACAAATAGTAAACTCTAGGGCGTACTGATTCCCGTGGAAATATGTGGATTGTCCAGATGACTTCTACTAGCCTTTGAGGGGTCTGGGCTCCCTTTTACCCCGCAAGACGTCAGTCTAAATGGAATAGTAGGTTCCAAAAAGACTATCATGTGCCCCCAGGTAATTTGTAAAAGAACAGTCTAGAACACGGCTTTATAATGATGTCATCACTTTGAAAGTGCTCGCCGGTTACACCGAACCTGAACAAACAGCCAACAATGACAAATTTACACCAAAGAAAATAAGAGACAGCAGTATTTCATTAGCTGGCGGAATAAATACAAATAATTTAACACCAGTTTTGTGAATCTGTGTCATCAGGAAATGGCGATTCAGTGCAGTTCTTAAAATAGTTCTAAATTTTCTTTTTTATTTAATAAAACAAATTAGATGTTCATGAGATTGGAATGCTCAAGTGAATAACCCATTTCCTCTTTTACTAGAACAAAAAACCCAAAATTGAGTTCATAATATGTAGTCTAGCGCACCACAGCGCAATATTTTCTTCCGATTTAAAATGAAACCCACAAACAAATGAAAAATTTTAAAATTGTCTTAAAAGTACTTTTTTTTACAAGAAAAGGAGCAAAAAATTAATATTTTTTTGGTCTTTTACTTGATAATCTGCTGGCAGTTTTTTTTTGTTTCATTCAAAACTGAAGTATCTGTTAATATTTAGGTGTTTTGTGTGGTGGCGTTGGCATAACCGCCAACAAAAACAACAAATGAAATAAAATGACAGATAAGACAAGAGACAGGCAAGAGCAATGAAACTCACAAATATTTTATTGGGCATATTTTGGCATCTGTTCAAAATGTCATAAAAGTTGGTTGATTTTTTTGTTTTGTTTTTTTTTTTTGGTTTTAGCTTTATTTTATCATATTTTTATTTTGAGTTTATTTTTGTGAACAAATTTTATTACAAAATATTTCAAAGCAGCAAAAAAAGGTAAAAAAGAATTTCAAATTACTCTATTATAATACCTAACAGACCTAAAAAATCTGAATGCTATAAACTGAAATTAAAACAAACACAAAAAGTACCAGCAATTTGGACAATAAACAGAAAATAGTAATTTCAAAACTTATATCATAATAAATGCAAAAATAGTACATATTCACTTTATCCCGCCACCGGGGATGTGGATTTTAGCTACTCGGACATGGAGGTTGAGTCATTATTACTTTATTATCACTTATTAAACTCGAGCATTTTTTACTATATTTAAGAAAAAATATTAGGGTTTTCACAACAAGAATTTTTAATTTTCAATAATGGCAACACCAGCAACATGACACTTTTGGCATTAAGTTTTTGGACATTGTAGATGCATTGGCAGTTGTTACAATGAATTCAATTTTGCACGAAAATCACATTAAAATACTTAAAATCCACTATGAAAATGGTTACAACACGTAAACTTTGTGATATTTTTGGACAACATAATCGTCGATCTGAGACCGCTCTGAAGAATTTGGTCGTTAAATTTGAGTCCACAAGCTCGATACACATTTTGAAGAAGATCTAAATTTGTCAATTCCCCGACGTTCTCAACGTTTGGGGTTTTCCAAAACCACCACATGGCGAATTTTGCGTAAGGATTTGGCTTTTAAGCTTTACAAGGTTCAACTGGTGCAGGAATTGAACCCGACCGATCATTCACATTGCCGTAGTTTCTGATTTTCGGACACAATCATTTTTTCAGACGAAGCCCATTTTCACTTTTCACCATGTCAACAAGCAAAATTACAGCTTTAGGCTTCTGAAAATCCTAGAGCGATTATTAGGAAGCCTTTGCATGCTCAATAAGTCGCTGTATAGTGCGCTATGTAGTCTGGAGGCGTGATTGACCCATTTTTTTTTTTTTTTTGAAAATTTCACTGGAAATCTGATATCGGTCAATGGATCACACTATGGCGAGATGCGTGATAAGATTTACATCAATATGTAGCTGTGAAAGCCATAACCCGAAGGTGGATCAAACTACTAGAGCGATATGACGTGATAAGATATACATCTGCACCTGGCCGTAAGCCTTAATTAGTTGGTGGATCATTACCACTGTGAATGAAATGTAGCGTCATCTTCGCCCTAGAAGGCCTTCGGATACGTACATCCTCTGGTCACTCCTAGCTGCAACTTCAAAAGCCCCAAGCAGGCCGCAGCCTTCACTTCTTGCTGAAGAGTTGGAGACTATACAACTCCTGGTCCAGAACGCATGAAGCTTAATATAATTAAGAACACGACGGAACTCATACTCACTGGACCTGGACTATTCATTGTGTTAATTGTGAATGATCCGACCCACAAACTCAAACGAGGGTCTCGAAACACACAGCCACCACGAAACTGCCAAAGTTCCTACCTAAATAATCAGTCAGAGAGCAACTAAAAGTTTAAAAAGACAATTAGGGGAACTCTGAGGCTTTACTGATTCCCGTGGAATTATAGTGGATTGTCCAGTTGGCTCATGCTAGCCTTGAAAAGCACTGGACTCCCTTTTACCCCGCAAGACACAAGTCTAGATGGTTGTGTTATCCACAAAGACTTATAACGTACCTCCGGGGGGCACACTTGAGCGATATGTAGGGTCATCCACGCCCTATGAAGCCGTCGGATATCTAGTCACTTCTAGTTGCAAATTCAGGAGTTTCGAATAGGGCCGCCACCTCCATTCCTTGCTGAAGAGTTGGAGACTATTCAAATCTTGGTCCAGAACTCATGACAAGCATGGTCACTGGATACGGATCATTTATCTTGTGTTTTTGGTCGAAAGTGAAAGATCCTGGCCCCCTAATCATTTTATGAGGGCCTGCGAAACCATAACCATCACGATGCTCCCCAAGGGGCCAACCTCAATAATCAGTCAGAGAACAGCTAAAAAGCTGAACTCTGCAGCTTTACTGATTCCCGTGCAAATAACGTGGAGTTGCCCAGTTGGCTCCTACTAGCCTTTAGGAGACTGATGGTGAGATTTCATCAAGACATATCAATGTGCCCCCGGGGGGATGGGGGCCTATGGCGAGATGCTAGCAACTAAATTTTGGCCTATTATTAACGATGTGGATATCATTGAAATGCGGCAACAACAGGACGGTGCCATATGCCACACAGCCACTAAAACGATCAATTTATGGCAAACTAAATTTCCCGATTGCATAGTTTTATGGCAATCGGCAGTTAGGTAGCCAGCGAGATCGTGTGATTTAACACCTCTACATTATTTTTTGTGGGGCTATGTTAAGGCCAGGGTCTATATGGAGTCAATCGAATCGATTTCAGCCTTAAAACTTTAAATCCATGATATGATTTACGAAATAGGACGGCCATTTTGCCAAAAAGTGATTATAAACTTTGATGATAGAATCGGCATCTGTCAGCATCGTCGTAGTGGATATTTGCCATATATAATTTTTCATTCATAGTTGCCGAACTGTTCTTTTCGTAATAGTTTAAAAATTTCAATTATCGCAATTTAAATGTTTTGTTTTAGAAAAAGAACTTCTTGTTGAGCGAATTTACGGCGATGTGAAGTTTCGGTCGGCTTCAAAGTCAAATCATTACGCAAAATTGGCCATGTGGTAGTTATGGATAAACCCAATTGTTGAGGACATCAAGGAATTGACAAATCTGGACCCCCTTTAACGCTGTGGCTTATGGCTGCGTTGTTTTCAGTTAAACGACCCGGTCGAACACGTGCCGACAGGCTCGATACAAAATGTGCGAACATATTTTCGTGTCGAGCCTGTCGACTAAAATTTAATGACCAAATTCTTAGAAGGACGCTTATGTTGTCCGAAATTATTACGAAGTTCTAGAAAATGTAACTTAAACAGAACCACCATTTTCATTGTGGATTTTAATTATTTTAATGCGATTTTCCTGCGAAATTGATTTCATGGTAACAAGTGCCAATGCAACTACAACGAAAACGTCAAAAAACTAAATGTCAATGCCACAGTTTAAAAGCAACCAGTTTTAAAAAATTTTTCCACAATAATTATAGTGACTGCGGGAATGGGTCATATTCAACTTTTTGAAATTTAAGCACGTGTGACTCAAGTACAATCGCTTGCGACTGATTTTAAATTTATAACATTCAGGAAGATTCAATGTCTCCAGTGACTGAGGTGAAAGTAGAGAAGAGTCTTCTTTAAAACCACAATCGGGGAATTTTGATCTATCCCCCCGATGCTGGATTAAACAATTTGTGAGACTTCAAATTAGACGTTAACTTGCCTATCAAATTAATTATTTATTAATTTAACAGCACAAATATAACAGCTCGTTATAGCTCCTGTATTGTTTCTCATATCAATTTTCTTAAATGTCATCCTCAATTAAATACTTAATTGAGCATTAAATTATTTTGTTTTTTTTCGCAAATTATATTGTTTGTTTTAAGTATAATAAAAACAAAAACAAAAAATTCAATTCAATAAGCCAACCACAGTTCAAATACATTTTTAATGTTAAACAAAAAATAACAATTTTCTTTCAATATTGTGGTCACAAAAAATAAAAATCAAAAATAAAAAGCAACAAAATTAAAAAAACAAACATAAAAACAAAAATAACACAAAAAAAAACACCAATAACATACAATCATTTTAACATTTACACTTGATTAAGTACATACACTGCTTAACAAAAGTAGCAAAAACCACACTCATCATCATAACACACATAAAGTGTGTAAGAGGTTAATTAGCATTTAAATGCAACAGCTTCTGTTATACACAAGCATATATACAGTGTCGCGCAAAACTGATAAACAAAAATTTCTGCTTGCCAAGAAGCAATGGAATGACAAATACCAGAAGGTTTATTTCACAAAAATTAATGTCACCTTTTGAAGAACTTTCATCACACATTTTAAAAATTAAAATAATAACTGTCTTTGGAAGTTCTAATTTAAAAATATATTTTTATGCAAATCCTTCAGAAATGTGGTGACAAAACCATAGCACGCAAATGTTGTTGCTTCTTTTATTCCCAAAAAAAAAAAAAAAGAAACAACAATTACTGTTATATTTTTTTAGATTTTTTTAATTAGCTTTTATTTCATACGATCATTTAAAGTGATGGTAAACATAAGGAGTCACCGAATACCAATCAAAACGCAAGAATATGTTCCCAATTTGCACTTCAATGAAATTTCTGGTCGCTCTATAAAAGTTCTCTTGGACAGCTTCGAAAAATATAAACTGTACCTTGACACGATTTGCGGTCGGTACGTTATCAGGTAAAAGATCTTCCAGAAACTATAAAATCAGTTAATCTTACAGCTGAAGATACACAGTTAGTAGGAAACACTTTAAAAGCTACAATTCATTATTGGTTTGAAATTAGAGACAAAAACAGCAACAATTCAGTCTGTTGTGGAGCCGATTCTACCAGAATCTCCCACAAAATTAGCCCTATCTAACATTGAAGCTTTTTCAGTTGTTAAGTTTACTCCAGGTTTCGATGGTAACACGTCTATTAGAGTGGTGCAAACTGCTCGGAATCTAACAGGTTTGCAAAATATCTGATCCCAACGCGTAAAAAGTAACAGTAACACCCAATATCATTTAAGATTAAAACCTACAAATGTTGCAGTTACTTCCAAAGCCTCAGAAACCACAAAAGAGAAAATTTTGCATTGATTTACTAATTGTTTCTGTGTTTCTGGTTTTGGGTTCATAAAATGGTAAAAGAAGTCAATCAACATTCAGTGCACTTAAAAGAAAGATTCGTAGCTGATTTTAATATTGATAGTGATGATTGCGTGACAGCTATTGCAGCAAAACTCGTTAGTAATCACAGTGTTATATTTAGAATTATAAAGCGTTTTCGTTGCTCAGGATGTTTGGCTACAGCATATAAAGGTGGATGACCAAGCAAAATAAGCAAACAAACTAATTAGATAATAATACGAATTATTAAAAGAGATCCATTCATAATGTCAAATTCCCCCCGGAGGCACATTATAAGTCTTTATGGAACACACAACCATCTAGACTTGTGTCTTGCGGGATAAAGGGGAGCCCAGTCCTTTCAAGGCTAGTAGGGGTCAACTGGACAATCCACTATATTTCCACGGGAATCAGTAAAGCCTCAGAGTTCCACTATTTATCCCTTTAGGCGTTTAGCTGTTCTCTGACTGATTATTGAGGTAGGCCCTTCGGGAGTATCGTGGTGGCTGTGTGTTTCGAGGCCCTCGTTTGAGTTTGTGGGTCGGACCAACATAATGAATGGTCCAGTTCAAGTGAGTATGAATGCCGTCGTGTTTTAAATTACATTAAGCTTCATGCGTTCTGGACCAGGAGTTGGATAGTCTCCAACTCTTCAGCAAGGAGTGAAGGCTGCGGCCTGCTACGGGCTTTTAAAGTTGCAACTAGGAGTGACCGGAGCATATACGTATCCGAAGGCCTTCTAGGGCGACGATGGCGCTACATACCATCCACAGTGGTAATGATCCACCATCTGATTAAGGCCCATGGCCAGATGCAGATGTAAATCTTATCACCTCATAACGTCGAAGGAGGCACATTGATATGGCTTATTGGAATCTCACATGTATCACGCAGGGGTAAAAGGGATTACACTCTCCTAAAGGCTAGCAGGAGCCAACTGGAAGACTTGCACTTTATGTCCACGGCAATCAGTAAACCCCAGAGTTCATCTTTTGCTATTCTCTGTCTGATTATTGATGTTGGTCCTTTGGGGAGTATCGTGTGGCCCCTTATAAAATGAATAAGGGGCCAAGATCATCTCAATTTTAACCAAGAACACAGGGTTAATGATTCAGATCCAGTGAGCATGCTATGTTATGTGTTTTGTACCAAGAGTTGGATAGTCTCCAACTCATCAGCAAGAATTGGGGGTGCTGGCCCTGCTCCAAGCTCCCGAAATTGCAACTAGGAATGACTAGAAGATAAAGATATCAGATAACTTCCAAAGGCGTGGGTGACGCTACATATCATCCAAGTGGTTTGATCCACCATCAGGCTATAGCTCACACAGCTAGGTACTGAGGTCGAGGACCTAAAATATTATTATCAATTACAATTTAATTTAAATTTTATTAATATTGTTACGTTTTGTTATTTTCTTGCAAAATAATAACACAGTATGTACTTTAGAGTTTTAAATTAAGATAAACGATTTATTTACCTTCAATACGTACTTTGGTGTCTTTACTCACTCAAGTCTTTACTGACTCAACTTAAAAATTAATCCATTTGCCCAGCAAGTGCTACTTACACAGTTGTTTTAAGCGGTTCTCGTTCATATAAGAATATTCTGCTTTAACATCACTCATTATTGTTGTTGTTATTATCATTCAGTTAAGGCGTCTATTTGGCTGTATGTTTTTTATTTGTTCTATGTTAGCTGTTTTTGTTTTCTGTTGTTTATCTTATTTCGTAGAATTTCTTATAAGCATATGTTGTTGTCATGTGTATATAAGATTTCTTAGAAAACTATCCGTTTGTAAAATGCACAATGGGTCACTTTGTTTACTTTTTTTTTTAACTGATTATTATTTTCCTTTAAAACTTGAACAAAGCATCTCCGTAACAATATATTGAAAAGTAGCAGTAAGTGTTTTAGCTTTGTTCGATACTGTATATATGAATACATGTGCGGTTGCCGATGTCATTAATGTAGATGTTTTTTGTGTGGCATCCTTTAAAGTACAGTGCATTATAAACTTTGCTAATTTAATACACAAACACAATTATGACTGTGTGATTTACGTTTCGCATTCGTAGTAAAATTGTTATTTGTTGTTGAGCAAAATAATTGCTAATTGTATGAATAAGCCAGCTTAAGCTGTGACAGTTTTATAAGAATAACGAATAAAACCGCAACATCAATTTAAAGCACTTTGCAATTATCTTTGCGCAGAAAAACAAAAAGAAAACAAACAATTACACCAACAACAACATGGTTAATGATACTGAAATTTGTGGTAATTTAAATAAAATTGTGTTGAACGAAGTGCTTTATGTTTAACAAAGATTTTTAGAACAATTTTTAGCAGTCCAATTAAAACGCACAATTTGTAACACCATTTCCATTTGTAAAATTTATAATTTTTTGGATAGAAAGGGTCAACTGCATTTAATTCGTTGTTGGCAACGCAGCAGATACCATTTTGGGTTTATTTCAAAAATAATCAAACCCGTAATGGTTAATTTCTAATTCTAAGCGGTCTAAGGCATTTTCTTCACTGAAAGATAGACGAATGAATCTGACACAAAGTGAGGGCCTCCAAGAGATTTAAAGTTTGTGTGTATCACAAAGTTAGAGACACCCCCCCCCCCCCCCCCGGGGGTCACATTTATCGGTCTTTATAGAATACTTGACTATATAGACCTGTGCCACTGGGGGTATAAGGGAGCCTAGTCCCCTGAAGTCAGCAGGGGTACAACTGGAAGCTCCACGTTATTTCCACGGGAATCAGTAGCCCGCAGAGTTTGTCTCTTTAGGCATTTAGCTGTTTCTCTGACTGATTATTGAGGTTGGCCTTTCAGGAGTATCGTGGTGGTTGTGGTTCCCGGTCTGTTTTTATGGTGGCCAGGATCATCGCGCCTTTAATAACACCCACTGGTGAATGATCCAGATCCAGTGAGCATGTTAGTCATGTGTTCTGGACAGTAGTTGGATAGTCTCCAGCTCTTTAGCAAGGAGTAGTGTTTTGCAGCCCTGCTCTGGAATTGCTGAAATTGCTTCTAGGAAGGACCTGTTGCTAGAATTAGACTTCGCCCTTTTCACTCACAGTGGTTTGACCACCATCTGATTAAGGCTCACTGCCAGGTGCAGATGTAAATCTTATCACATCATCACAAAGTTAGAGCTGAATTGTGGTAATTGTGGTAAACGTAAATATAAAGAGTGTTCCAAAATTTACATAAAGCTTGGCTTATTTAGAAATTATAGTTGATTTTCCTTATGCTGATGCCGATTTTTACAGACCCTAAATATGCTTAAAATCTGAGAAACTGTGTAGGGGCTTGTAAGGTGACATTTACTTATGTATTTAAAAATCATACGTGTATTTTGACTTAACTGGCGGCAATTGTGTGTCACTTATAAAGTAATTTATCTTTAGTTTGTTTTAGCATTTCGAAATGATTGCGATTTTCATAAGCGAATTTTGTTTAGCGGTGTAGTTCACTTTTATTTGAATGGATGTATCAATAGACACAATCATCGTATATGAAGTGATGTAAATCTGCAACTGTATGTTGAGACACTGTTACATCCATTAAAACTGACCATTTGGTGTACTTTCTAAGCTGGTGGAAATGTTCAAAATGATACCGTGTAAATGGTGACCGCTGTACAGTGATGATTACTGAAATTTACGTTAATCAATTGAGCAATACAGCGCAACATGTAGCACAGCTCGTTTCACAATTTATGTACGCCTAGTCTAACATTTCGGACCCTTGCAGTGGCCGCCAAAATCATGCGGTTTAACTTCCCTAGAATATTTTCAATGGGGATATGTGTAATCACTCGTTAACCACAAATGTTGGATAATTCGATTAATTTCTTTTCCGCACCAACTCTCAGTGGATAACCTACTCATGCAATGCATTGCGCCAGAACTAAGAAATTAGGTTGTGGAGAGCAGGAAAGAGGGAGTAGTGTTTGTAGACATTCGAATTGAATTTTCTTACATTCAAAGTGACAGAAAAGACCTCTGGAGGGGGTTTATTCCACATGCAGACTATTCTGCTAAAAAACGAATTTTTCCCGTAACCCCTAGTGCCATTTACTGGCCAATTAACTACAAAAGGTTGGACTCACAACGAAAACGTGTCAAACGCAAAAATGTGCGAGCGATGGAAACAATTTTCCTAATTTCTCTAGAGCACTTACCATTGTAGTAACGATAAAACAGTGAAATACATCTCATATTGCGTCGATGCTCTAGAGAATCAATAGGGTTGAATACCCAATGAGCCTCTTGACCCTCTCTTGTGCGCGTTTGATAAACTCCAAAACAGACCTTGGGGCATAAAAGCTGTATTCTATTTTTGGACGGCGGTATAAGTGGTATAAATAGTACGAACATTGGTTGGAGTGAAGTATCTTTTACACAGTTCCAGAAAACCGAGGCTCTTGAAAGCTTCTTTAGACACCTGAAAAATGTACTTAGTCCATCGAACGTTGCACTGCATTTTCATGCCAAGAACATCAAGAGCTTCCGATTCCCTAATACTTATATCACCCATAGTAATAGATGCAACACGATTTCCGAGCACAGATCTATGCGTAAGCGTGCAGAGCCTTAAAATCGACTCTATTGGACCGACCCCATCCGGAGATTATTGCGAAATCGCAATTGAGCGTATCATTCATCTGCTTTGGTTTATTACTGAATGAATACGAATAACAAATGCTGCTGTCATCTGCGAAAGAGTATTAAGGGTTGTGAGTTTGACAAAGAAAACCCATCTATAACAACTCTCATAGTGCGATTCCTGAAAAAACTCGATATAAATCCTTGAGAAAAATTAGTAATAGGGTAGGAGAGGGAGTTCGATTAACCTCTGGGAATAGTCAGCTTCTTTCGGTTGGGTTATAAAGGGGAAGTACAGCTGCTGGAAGTGCAAATTAAAAAAGGGTTATAATAGATTACCTTCATACCATAAGCTTGCCACACACTGAAAAAAGATCCTTATTGTTCATCTAAACACTATGCTATGCCCAACGCTAAACAATTCCGAGGCCCGAATAAATTTATTTATTCGATAATATTGCAAACCTAAACGCTGGCTGTATTTTGCTAAACAATGGCAAACACAGTGAGCGATTGTCTTCTCATTTTTCTTAATCAGGCAAATTTTGCTGAAAATTTTCTGCGGAGAACTAAGCTCGTAGCATTAGCACACATGATCCGAGTACTATAGTCATACTGCGGTCATAGATCACCCAGTCTGTTGCCCTTTTTATTGATAAAATTTTACTCTGTAACACTGCAACAGGCTGTAAGCCTGAACATTATCCTGGTTCGTAATTGTTTGCCTTTTTGCTGTGTTGCTTCAATGAAAACTCTCATTTAATCAATTTGAATTTTTTATACAAAATTTTGGAAAATATCCAACGTTGAGCTACATGAGCAGTAGTGGAATGACCAGATGGATATGCTTTCCCTCGCAGTAATAAATTTTAAATATTTTTTCAATAATAAATGATTTATAAAAGTTATAATAAAAAATATATTTTTTTAAGAAATCTTGCACAAGTTAACGTAGATTAAATTGAAAATGTTTCCAAAAAATGAAATTGCTTAAAATTTAAAATAAAAAAACTTATGTCACTATTTTTTCGTTTTTAATGAAACAATTAGTTTAAACTGACACATCAATTCTCGTAAAGTTTTATATTTTTCCCATCATTATTCGTCACTTCATTATTTATTTTTATTTTTTGTTTTAATTTTAATCTTATCACAACTTGTTAATAGTTTTCCTAATCTGTTAATGCAGTAATTTATTGTATTGTTTACAGATCTTTTTTATTTGACATTTTCATTCATTATTATGTTAATTTATTTTATTTTATGCATTTTATTTCGATGCTTCTCTTCTGCGTGATCATTAAAAATTCAATGACTTATCGTGTCATTAACTAAACATAAGTTTCAAATTAATTTTTCACTTAAAATCGAACTTTATGAAAAAATCACATGAATAGAAAAAGAAATTTACATAAATATCAATATTGGAATAATAAAATTATTAAAAATGTTAAAAGATGACAAAATTAACAACGAACAAGGAAATAAAAAAGAAAAAAAAACAACATGACACAAATTTTTACCGGTTCGGTTTAATACAATAGAAAAAATCAGGTTCAAGACTTTTGATGGTCCTACAAACCGCAGGCTTGTCCGTTTTAAGAACCTGTGATTCTCAAAAAATATTCCTTTACGTGCTAAGAAGCATAAGGACATGAATCAGAAAAATTTAGTCACCAAATGTTTTTTTATGAAAAATGTGATTAGAAATTTTAGCCCTTTTCTTGATGGGCGGCTTATTTAAGAAACCAAAGGCAATTTAAAATTTTTCTTATTAAAAGTCATTTTTGAACCTTAAATTTCTATTTTTATCCACAACGCTTAATTAATGTCATAGCATCTTATTGGATCGCCAGCTTACTTGACGTATCAATTTTCCAAAATAAAATCCATATTCCGAACGTGGCACTAACGTTTGAAAATGATTTCAAGTAAATAACCACTGCGATTGTTTTTTGAACATTGCTGGTTGCATATTAGCAATACCGCGATCACTGTTGGCCTCCAAGGCGTCTTTCAATACTGCTACGAAGATGGTTTGCTCAGTTTTAAAAGAAAATAATTATCAGTAAACAGTAAACGAAACGATCTACTGTGCATTTTACAAACTGCGTAGTTTTCTAAGAAATCTTATACACACAATACAACAACAATAACATACTTATAAGAAATTCTGCAAAATAAGTTAAACAGCAACAGAAAAGAAACACAACTTGTACAGAACAAGAACCACACACAGCAAAGCAAAGCGCCTAAACTGAGTGATAATAAGAATAACAATCCTAAATTAAAATATTCTTCTATATACCAGAACAGCATAACACAACTATATAAGCACGACTTGCTGGGCAAATGAATTAATTTAAATTGAATCATCAATAACTAAAGACCACAAAGTTACCATCGTGTTTATTTTGTGTGTATTGAGAATAAATAAATTATTTTGTTTACTTTAAAGTTCTAAAGTGTTGTGTTATTATTTTTTAATAAAATAACTCCGTATAACTCAACGTTCATTAAAAATAATAAACGTAACGATACTTACAGGTTTATAGGCATGAATCAGTGATTTCACGTTATAATCGAGATTTGCCAGATCGCAAGACTACTTAGGCCTACTGACAAGTTCATTTCTCGAAATCTACTTATCGAGACAAATTTTAATTTCAATATGTGAACAATTGCTGTTGCCGTATGTCACGTAACGTCATCGCATTAAAACCATAAACCAGTGATTTTACTGTATAATCGAGATTTGCCAAATCGCAAGACCACGCAGTCCTATGGAGAAATCCACTTATTGAGACAAATTTGGATTCCAATAGGTGGACGTCATCGTATTAAAACCATCCATATTTGTAAAGCTAATACTGGATCATTGTGCGGTAACGATCTCATTGCAGCGTAACGTGACATTTGGCTTAATTGCGAAGAAATCAGGTTCAATAATGCCAGCTTTATTCCGCACCGAACGATGCATTTTTCTTTAGCATAATAAAGTACTTGCGTTCTGGTGTAGATTTGTACCATTTCGTGTACGCAATTTTGTTTGGTGCGTCAGTTTTATAGCCCACACAAGTTTATGTTTCAATCTGGGAGTAATTTACATTAAAGGAAAAGGCCCTTAATATTGTAGTAGCGCAGAGTAGTAGAGGGGTATCGGTCCCCCTTAGCCATTAAGTTTTTTTTCTTTCACTTCTTCAGAAGTGTGACTTTAAAACTAAAGAGTTTCATTGTTATAGAAGGTCCGCAAAAAACCTTATTTTTTTTTGCTTTAAATTCTATTAACTAAACTTCTAAATATTTTCTGAAATTTCCTTTTTAATTTGAAAGTACAATCCGTCCGGTTAATAATGAAAAATAATTTCATTTAAATGGCTGCCTCGGCTGGCCATGCAGTAGCCTATACGATCGGTCCAATTTTAGAGCATATTATCGGTTGTGTGCAGCTGTATTTTACCAATGGCTTCACGAATATTGTCCTTTAAAGCGTCAACTGTCTCTGGCTTGTCGGCGTAACACTTATCTTTGACGGCACCCCATAAATAATAGTGGAACGGTGTCAAATTGCAGCTCCGAGGTGGCCACACGACATTAGCTCTGCGGCTGATAGTGCGATCTTCAAATATAGGGCGCAAAACATCGAGTGTAGCTCCGGCTGTGTGACACGTATCGCCGTCGCGTTGAAACCAAATTTTGCCAATATCCTCCTCTTCAATTTTTGTGAACAAAAATTCGTTCAACATGGCTCGATAACGATCGCCATTGAATGTAACGGCCACTCCTTGCTCATTTTCGAAGAAAAATGGCCCAATTATGCCTCTGGACCAAAATCTGCACCAAGCAGTAACTCGTTTTGGGTGCGTCGGCTTTTCAGTGTATGCGTGCGGGTTTTCTGTGCCCCAAATGCAACAATTTTGCTTGTTTACATGCCCGCCAAGATCAAAATGCGCTTCATCTGAAAAGATGATTTTTTTTTTGCAAAATCCACATTTTCTGTAAGTCGATCGCAGGCTTACTTAGCGAAGCGAAAACGAATTGGATAGTCACGTGGCTTCAACTCCTGAATCAAGGTCTTTATGCAAAATTGATCTCAATGATGTTTCTGAAATGTTCAATTGCTGAGAACGACGGTGAATTGATGTTGATGGCGGTTCACGCACACTTTCTGCCACAGCAGCAATATTCTCGGATGTACGCACTGTTTTTGGCTTCTCACGCTGTGGTTTATTGATGAGGAGGCCAGTTTCTTTCACTTTTTTCACAAAATAACGAACATACGGAGCTAACGGTGCTTCTCTTCTTCCAAAATCCGTACGCAATTTTCGCACACATTCTGCAACATTACCATGATTTTCAAAGTAATGTCGCAATATTTCCCAAGCGTTGTTCAAGCGTATACACAACCATATTCGTTCAGCGGAAGGATAAAACTAATTATTTGTCAAATCAAACATGAGATAAGTGTTAATATTCACAAAATAAGCACTAGTTAAAAAAAAAAAGTTAGATGGCGGACCCTTTAGTTATGCAGACTAGAATAAATAGGAATTACTCAACATAGCAGATAGATCTGTCTCTAATATGCCTTCTGGCTTTGGTTAGAAACTTCACTATATTTTCAAAACAACATAAAATTTGTAATATTTCAGTATTATATTTGAGCAGATAAAGGAAAAATAATAATAATTTTATTGTGTGCAACACCCTTGTTCTATGCTCAAAGTTATCTCTTTTCAAATTATAGGCCACTAGTTATTGTGCAGATATAGAATAACAAAAATTACTCGGTTTGGAGGCAAAAATAATTCTTATAATTATCTACGTCTAGGGTTGCCATCCGCTTTTTTTCCCCGGACACCGTCCTCTTTTCTTTTTACGTATCTCGAATAGTCTTATTCTTTTTATAGCAGGTATCCGGTGGCCGGGGTTTTTGCACCTTCCTGAAGCTTTCTTCTGGCAAGATTTAGGTGCTCCTACAATTATCGTTGATAAAGAACAATATCTCAAAATTTTTCTTTGTATAAATTGTTTTCATTATCGCCGATTTTCATTGTTGTTCGCAGCGGGTTTTATTATTTTTAAAAGCTGCCGTCATTGAAAATGGTTGCAGAAAATATCAGAAGATTGATTATTCTCATATTTCCCTGCTTGAGGTAAGAACAATTTTAAATGAAATATCAGCAAACGTAAAGAAAAGAAAACTTGCAAGAATAATTTTGTTCCAAATAAAAGTGAAAGAAAGTAAAAGAAATTAAATTAACAACTGTTCCTGATGAACAAAAAAGTATTCTGATGGAAGAAATTAAACTATTTGAAAACTATATTAGATTAAGGGCCTGTCTGGAAGTATTTGACTGGCTGTGTATTGAAGGTGTGGGGATTGTTAATTAGACTGATATACAGAAATCTATCTACATATATATAAAAATGAAATAGTTCACGTATGTAATGTAATGGCGTAAAAACGGGTGGAGCGATTTGGCTGTGATATAAATGACAAAATAAAGAGAGGCAACATCTTTAATTTCGGGCAAACTGAAAATTGTTCTAATATCTCAACTGCCATAGTTTTTTTTTAATTCATTACTATTCATAGCTGCCAGATTTTTTAGAGACAATACCGTTACAATTTTGGGGGAAAAATCTTACTTCAATTAAAATTCACAATAAAATGATCCACCAGGTTATGTTTTATTCAAAGCAATTGTTAGACATTGGCAGTGGAAAAATACCGACTAACTCTACAACAGGCCAGATTTCCTTTCCAATGGGCTTTTTTTAATGCACAACATCTAAAGACGAACTAATTGCAAAAGTGTTCACACATATTGCTCAAAATTACAGCGATTACTTTTGCCATTTTAGCTGCAAAAAACAAATACGTTGATGAAATGAGTTTAAAAATCCAAAGCTTAATTAATAGCGAATTGTATTCGTTTAAATCGATTGGTTCCATTACCGATCCCGAAAATATTGTTAACTACCCCATAGAGTTCTTGAATTTATTGGACTTACCGAGAATGCCACCACAAAATTTGCAGCTTAAGGTTGTAGCGGTAATAGTCATGTTACGTAGGCAATACTATGCGATGGTACCAGATTGGTTATTAAAACGTTGATGCCAAACGCGATTAAAGCCATAATAATTATAGGAAAGTTTTTAGGTGAAGAGCTGCTTATTCCAAGGATACCTATCATACCAAGTGATTTACCATTTAAGTTTAAACGTGTGCAATTTCTCGTTCGTCTTGCACTCGCAATGACGACTAATAAATCCCAAGCACAATCGCTAAAACTATGTGGGTTAAACCTAGAATCCCAATGTTTTTCCCAAGGGCAATTGTATGTTGCATGTCGTCACCGTCAGCACTGTTTGTTTTCTCTCTCAACAGAAAAACATTCATTAAAATGAACTGAAATGAATTACCTTAAGAAGTATTTAAACAATAAATTCGAAAACATTTGTATCGTTTCTTCTTTGTTCTGAAATTTTTTTTCCAACTCCATATGAAATATTAATCATTAGCAAATAGCTTTCGAGCGAAGCCGGGTCGTACACCTAGTTTTATATAAAAAACAAAATTTTTTAAAATAAATGGGTGATCACAAAATGAGCTTATTTTCTCGAAATTCTTATTACTTAGAATTTAAATTTTTTATTAAATTTTCATATAAAAATAAATTAAATTAATTAAATTCTTATTTGGGCGCAGTCTTTTGGTCTTTTAAATTCTATTGTTTAAACAAATTTATATTCAATTAAAAAAAGCAAAAACAAAGAAAAAGGAATTAAATAAATTTTGAATGTTTTTAAAAAAATCTAAACTGACATAAAGAAAAGGAGCTTTTAAAAGATTAAAAGATTTCAAAATCGTCTACATTTTTATTAACATTTAAATTTTAACAAGCTAAAATATACCGTTTTAAATATTAAAGGGTTCTACGGTTGAAACAGGTAGTTGTTAAGCCTGCTGTAGCTTAACAAATTTCGTGAGAACATAGAGGGCGTCAATAAATTTTCTGCATTTTACTCCATCGTTAGGTGGGGTCTTTCTGTACATGCATCCTTTTCCCTGCATTTCAAAGCCGTACATGCGTGATTTTCGTGATCTGATTTACATCTGTACCCGGAAGTTTGACCAGTGGCCAAACCACTGTGAATGGTATGTAGCGCCATTCTCGCCTAAGGAGGTCTTCGCGTCCGTGCCCTCTCCAGTCACTCCTAGTTGCAACTTCAAAAGCTCGAAGTAAGTCGCAGCCTTTACTCCCTGCTAAAGAGTTGGAGACTATCCAACTCCTGGTTCAGAACGCATGAAGCTTAATAAAATTAAGAACACGACGGGGCATTCATACTTACTGGACCTGAGCCATTCATTGTGTTCATTTTGAATGATCCGACCCACAAACTCTCACGAGGGCCTCGAAACCACAACCACCACGATACTCCCATATAGGGGCCAACCTTAATAATCAGCCAGAGAACAGATAAATGTCTAAAGAGACAAATAGTGAACTCTAGGGCCTACTGATTCCCGTTGAAATATGTGGATTGTCCAGATGGCTCCTACTAGCATTTAAGGGGCCTGGGCTCCCTTTTACCCTGCAAGACACCAGTCTAGATGGAATAGTAGGTTCCAAAAATATTATCATGTGCCTCCGGGGAGTACTTCAAAGGCGTACAGAATTATAAGGACCTAGTGGACTCCAAACAAGCGCTTGTCTTACGTAATCTGCTCAGAATGTCTTTCTAATATGTGGCTAAACGAGCCTACAGAACTGCTAACTTATTGTAACCAATTGACAGGCTAGAAAATTAGAGGTTTTGATTTACTTCTACTACGACAGTTTTAGGTGGAGTTACAGGTGATATAACCATGCAGATTCTCAGTTTTGCTTTATCCATGATGTTGTTCGTGCTTCCATTCTGTTTCGGGAGTGGAATGCAATCCGGGCTTTGTTGATTTTAGCCCTAATATCAGTATAGGACGGATTGTCATTACCTAAACATTTTTAAAAGATCTTTTTAAAATTGTAGAGGACGCCTACTAGGAGCTCATAAAATAATAATAATAATAAATAATATATAATTTTTAGGGTCATTAAAAATTAACTTCTTTAATTCTAATTCTCCTTGCTCACCTTCGATCTCCTGCAATCAAATTAAAATATTCTCGATGGGTCGAAATATCAATAGATTTGAAATTGAAATTTCTATCGATACCATTACATGCATTCATCTAAAACTACCTGCCCTTACTGGAAAATCCTTTCGCTAAGCGTATAAACGAAAATGCTTAACGGTTTTTATTTTTTGTTTTACTTGGCGCTGCAAATTTATGCTAATTTGTTTGCGGTATTTGATTTGTGTGACAAATTTGAATGGTAATCAGTTAAGGTGAGGCTTCTGATTGACACCTGACACTCATAGTTCGCATTTAAAATTTATTTTTAAATTTAAAGTTTCAAGATTTGCTTTGGGGTTTTTTCTAATTCAAGCAAGTTTATGTCAACGGCCAGCAAGTTGTTTATGAAGGTTTATCTAAATGACCTGCAGACTCCTCCGCTACATTAAGCAAAAATGTTTTATCAATTTATCTTGTTTCCAAAAAAAGAAATGTTAGAACTGCCGTTAGGGTCAATCAATGGTTTTTTGTTTTTTAAGTATAGTTGGCATTGATCCAGGCAAGCTGTGGCAAACATCGGTCATACAATTTAGCGCTCTACATTATGAACGGTGTAGCCACCCGAATTAATGATATAGGCTGATAAAACAGGAACAATTAAAAGGTTGGAGCATTTAATTTAATTTATTTCTTTTTTTTACAAAAATTAATGTTATGCGCTCCTTTTTTACGATGTTAAGCTCGGTCCGCCTTAAGAAATATTTTTATGATGAAAATAAGAAAAGTATTTTTACCAATATATTTGACAGCAATTTATATTGTTTTTTCTGAAGGATCAAGTATATTGAACTTTCCGACGATCCCGGGACTGAATTGTTTTAAAGACTCCATTACCTGCACGTTATTTTTCCTAAGGCTAAAAAGTTTGAAAACAGTGGTTAAACTACTGGTATCGGGCTTTTCAACCAAAAGTTTGTTTTCTAAATGTGGCAACACCAACGACATGATAGTTTTAACATTTAGTGTTTGACGTATTCGTAGTGCCAATGCATTGGCAATTGTTGCAATGAATTTAATTTCGCACGAAAATATAAAATAAAATAATTAAAATCCACTATTAAAATGATAGTTTTGTTGAAGTTACATTTCGTAAACTTCGTAATATTTTCGGACAACATAATCGTCCTTCTGAGAACGCTATTAAGAATTTGGTTGTTAAATTTACTGTTCGACCGGGTCGTTCTATTGAAAACATTGCAGCCGTAAGGCACAGTGTTGAAGCAGATCTAAATTTGTCAATTCCTCGACGTTCTCAACAACTGACTTTAAAGTCTTCAAGGTTCAACTGGTGCAGGAACTGAAAGCTACCGACCATTCAGATCGTTGTAGATTCGCTTAATTCATTCAAGAACAACCGGTTGGGTTTTCTGAAAAAATCATTTTTTCAGCCAAAGCCCATTTTCACTTGTTAGGGTGTGTCTACAAGCAAAATTGCCGCATCTGGGTTTCTGAAAATCTTAGAGCGATTATTGAGAAGCCTTTGCATGCTCAATTTGTAATGAATGGTGCGCTATGTGGTCTAAAGACGTGGTTGGGCCGGTTTTTTTTTAAAGATGAGGCTCGAAATGCTGTAACGATAAATGGATCACGCTACCGCGAGATGCTAACAAGTCAATTTTGGCCTATTATTGACGTGTGGTTTCAACAGGACGGTACCACAGCCAATGAAACAATCAATTTGTTGCATAATTTTCCGACAATTAGCACTAAAATGATGGGCTTATACGGAGCCAATCAAATCAATTTCCGTCTTAAAACTCAAAATCCGTGATGTGATTAACGAAATAGGACCGCCATTTTGCCAAAAAGTGATTTAAAACTTTGATGAAAGAAGCATCGATATCTGTCAGCGTGATCGTGGTGGACATTTCGCAGATATCATTTTTCATTCATAATTGCCGAACTTTTTGAATTATCTTAATCTAAATTTCTTATTTTATTTTGTTCTTATTGAAAACCCTTTTACTACCGAAAACTCTAGTTGGCGGGGATTACAATTTCTCTACCATTTGTTTCTGCAGCACTTTTGAAAGTACCGCGGCACACATTCAAATTCTGCCAATCTGGTGATAGTTTGAAGGCTGCTAATTAGATTGGTGGTATATAACACGAGAGCACGGATAGATCTAGAATTATGTTGGAGATGCCTTGGTAAGGTAATGAAGGAAATTTAATCGCAACTGAACAGTTAGACCGTTGTAAGGCAAATGCGTAAATGTGCGGATTAAACGGCAATGTTTTGCGGACCAGAAACCGAAAAAGCTTTTACTTGTAACCTGGATTTCCGGAACAGAACGGCGAAAACAATATTTAAATACAATTGTAGATTGCCAATTTAGATAACTGCTTTGATGATCAAGGTATTCGAACTATCTAATATCGAAATATTATTTGACTAAGATAATAATACTAAAAAGTGACTCTTGTATGTCCTGCCGAAAAATGCTGAAGTAAGAGCGGACATTTTGACCGATCGAACGTCTTGCAACTGTTCAGCTTTAGAATTAATATGACGATCAGTTAACTATTGTATAAGGCTGTAGACGAATAAAAAGGGGTTCGATGGCTATAAAAAATGACTTTTAAATAACACTCGACCATTTTTCTTACAACTGGGAGCTAAAAGGCAACCAAGAAGCTACATTTCTGCTTCAGTATCTTTACTCAATATTATTTTTATTTACTATGACTCATAAGTTTTTTGATCGGCGACGGCGGCAGCTGTTTGGAAAACCTCTATTTGAGTTAAAAGATAGTAAAGTCTTTACAACTTAAAAAAATGTTGTATTTTGTAGGTTTCCATTTTATTTAGTCTTCATTCTTTATGATTATCTTTTAAAAATTACAAAAAATAAGGAAATCATTGAACCAAAACAAGTTTTCTTTACGCAAAAAATGCAGAATAAAATGTAAAATAATTTCTTGAATTAACTGCTACAAAACACTGCGCCTATAATTTTGTTCTACATCAAAATCTTTTGTAAAAGAATGTGAATAACAAAAGACAATTATTTACAAAAACATATTATTTAAGAGTAAATCTTAAGGAGGGCATTATATATATATATATCGGGTGTTTTTTATAGAGATATAGAGCTTTAAGTTGTCAACACGTTTTTAACTAGCGGCCATTTTGTCAGTTGCCAAATAATTTACGTTTAGTTTGTTTCTTATTTCAACATGAATAGTCTAAGGCATTAACAACGCTTTCAAATT
This sequence comes from Trichopoda pennipes, assembly GCA_030448955.1. Taxonomy (NCBI): domain Eukaryota; kingdom Metazoa; phylum Arthropoda; class Insecta; order Diptera; family Tachinidae; genus Trichopoda; species Trichopoda pennipes. The sequence goes on along the minus strand of JASKUP010000056.1, from coordinate 9,133,806 downwards.
GTACGAATTGGGATCAAAACAGGATGGCCGTTGATCCAGATTTCCATAAGCGAATTTTGTTTAACAAGGAAGCTCAATTTTGTTTGAATGGATACGTCAATAAACAAAACTGCCATGTTTTGAGCGATGATAGTCGTCAATTGTATGCTGAGACACTGTTATATCCATATAAACTGTTTGAAGAGCTTTATTGGCAGCTGTGATTCATTGGGCTATACATCATTAAAAACGATGCTGATCAAAACGTAACAGTGTTAGTGTTAGATTACAGACTTTTTCTTTTGTCAATTGAAAAACAATAGTGTGTAGAAGCTGTGGTTTTAATAAGACGAAGCAACATGTCACACAACATTTGCCATAAAATGTGATAGGATTTACGTCAGCACCTGACCACGAGACTTTAATCTTTCCACTTGGTATAGGGAAAAAGCTTCCATCCATGCCCTCAGACGCATACACACTAGGTGCAAATACCACTTAGTAGCAATTTTCGAGTGCACGGCTGTGAACCCAATCCTTCCTGAAGAGTTGAAGACTATTCAACTGCTAGTCCTGTGTGATTAGATTTATATCTGCGCCTGGCCATGAAGCCTTAATCAGATGGTGGACCAAACCACTGCATAATTTGGAACTTCATGCTCATCCTAGGAAGCCGAAGCTATAATTCTATGCAACAGAACTTTCTAGTTGTAACTTCGATGATTCCAAAGCAGGGCTGCAAATCATCACTCCTTGCTTAAGGGTTGGAGACTTTCCAACTCCTGTCCAGCACACATGTCTAGCATGCTCACTGGATCTGGAAACATTTCACCAGGTAGGTGTTATTAACGGTGAAATGAATCCGGCCACCATAGAACCATAGACTTATATGGGGCCACGAAACCACAACCACCACGATACTCCCATAAAAGGCCAACCTCAATAATCAGCCAGAGAACAGTTAAGTGTCTAAAGAGACAAATAGAGGAACTCTGCGGGTCACTGATTCCCGTGGAAATAAAGTGGAGTTTCCAGTTGTACCCCTGCTGACTTTAGGGGACTGGGCTCCCTTTTTTCCCCCCGTTTCACAGGTCTACATAGTAGCTCTCCATTAAGACCATGTAAAGTCCTGCTAGTCCTATTGCATGTGCAAGCTAGGACTTTGGATGTAAAGCTTTTTGCTAACATCTCTTTGGAACTTTCTTCAAAGCTCGATTAAACCACAGCCACTACTTTGCTCCCCCCGAACAGGGCTGTAGTCCTACGGGCAACCGGTTCTCATGGTACCAGTGTGTGTGTATAATAAGTCACTGGTCGACTTTCTAGAGTCCTATGTCTCTTCCAGTTTCGGGCTCCTACTAGCTCATGTCAAGATGGGAAAGAAATTAGGACTGTTTGCCCCCTCGGAGCAGAAGCTCAAGATTGGGAGCTCATGCCACAATCGATTTATTGAAAATAACGTTTTACAACCGCATAGTTTCACGTTTGGGACTCGTTAATTGCCCTAGACTATTTTCTGCTGCTAGACTATTTTCTGCGGGAATATTTGAACTAGCTGGTCTACGGCGATAAGCCCAACACGATTGACAACTTGGAGGACAATATTCGCCGGGTTGGAAAATTCATCGAAAATTTAATCTCTAGATTAGAACATGACCCAGCCAGACGTAGAAATCATCTGCTAGAAGTCGTATTTAAATATTAATGCCAGAACATTGTCTTTCCAATGAAGTAAATTTGATATCAATTGAAAAAAATTCATTTTTTATTTATTCTGTCTCAAAGTTGTATACCTCTATAGAGACACCCTTTGTATATACATAAGCTTTTAATAAGAATATCTGCTTACATTGCTTTGCAAGAGATAATTGACCAAATAATTATTACAGATATCAGCAAATATAGTTGGTGATATATGCTTAAAATATAAAATAAAAGGGAGGTATTTTTAAGCCACCAGTCTGGATATCATCTTGTTATCGTTAATATAAAACTTACAGAAAGTTTTTATTTAATTTGCTAAGAAAAATAAAACTTATTCTGTTTTGTATATGCAGAAGCGGGCATCCTTAGAACGAAAATAATTAGAAGAAAGATATAGTCACAACATGTTATGTTCACTGTAATATATGGTTACAGTTAATATATTATTGGTAACAGTATATTTATTATGTTTAAGAATAACCTGATTTAACTATAAACCTATAATTCAATCATATAATTCATGCTGGATTTAGGTTATCGCTAGGTTAAGGTAATCTTTCTTTCTGCACTAATTTATTTCACTTTGAATTTTAATTGTTGATTGAAAGGCCCTGAAGTGATATCGGAAAGCAGTCCATAACCCATGATTCAATAATACGCTGCAAGCCATTAGTTGGTAATGCCCATTAAATAATTTTCACGATTGCTCAACCTAATAATCTGTTTTTTGACATACATCAACCACACTTCAACTTTAACTTTTAAAGTTGAAACGATTGGTTTTTTTGTGATGTTAAGGTACGTGGTCCATGCAAATCAGCGGCTAACTTAATCAAAATTTCTGTCTTTGTTCAGCGCCTGCTTTTCAGTTTGCTTAAAGAGTGCTTATCGTTTTGTTTTGCCACATACGTAATTCCGAAATTAAGATTTCCATCCCTGCTTCACATATCTTAATCCGAAATTAACATTTCCATCCCTGATTAAAGAGTGCTTTTCGTTTTACCACATACGTAATTCCAAAATTAAGATTTCCATCCCTGCTTTACATATCTAAATCCGAAATTAACATTGCCATCCCTGATTAAAGAGTGCTTTTCGCTTTGTTTTGCCACATACGTAATTCCGAAATTAAGATTTCCATCCCTGCTTCACATATCTAAATCCGAAATTAACATTGCCATCCCTGATTAAAGAGTGCTTTTCGCTTTGTTTTGCCACATACGTAATGCCAAAATTAAAATTTCATTCTCTGCCTAAAGTGTGTTTTTCGTTCTATAGCTAATTCCGAAATTGACATTTCCATCCCTGTTAAAACAGGTTTTATGTTCAGGATCGTAAAATTTATTATTTAATGAAGTAAAAACCAAACTTTAATTTCTTTTTTTCCATTTTATTTTTATTTTTAGCTTCAATTTTTTAAGTGTAATCTTACGTTCAGAGTTAAATTTCGAGGTAAGTGACAAAAGTAATTTTTATTTTTGCAACGAAAATAAATTCGTTATAGAAATATCATTAGATTGTTATTAGTTCGAGACAAGGGGACAAAATAAACTGAAATATAATTTCGTTGAGTTAAAAGTTTCGCAATTAAATTAAAAAAATAAAACAACCCATTACTGAAATTAAATATTATCGTAATAGTCTTCCCAGCTGTGGCTGTGCGAAAATTTTGGTAGCGTTAGCACCTTTAAATTCTTAACCTTAAAATTATTTAAAGAAGAAGAGTACCTTTAACCAATTGGTGTCTGGTTCAACCTTACAAGGATGAAATACGGTTAAATAAACATTTGCAATCCTTTGATCTTTTTAAGCGCACAAACTTATCCAGTTGGAGTTTAGAGGAAGTACTCTAAAATAAAAAAATCCTTGGTCAAATGACACAGCACCTTCCAATATTATTCGGTTTAGACAAAAACCATAGAAGGAGATGTTGGTTGTCCTGTCGCAGTCGTCATGTATAGCAGAACACAACCGTCTTTATGTACAGCTAAACAGAGAGCGAGTTCTCCTTTCTATTCTATGATTTACAATGATTTATTCTGTTTTACAGAGCTGTATAAAAAGGGATGGGAGTTACTTGGATATTATTAGTGATATCATTTTAATGTGAATGAATACTAGCACTTAATTATGTCGAAGCAAATTTACATCCAGAAAAACTTACTGTTTGGTGTGTCAATGATATGGAGGGCTTAATGGTCCGTACTTCTTTAAAAACGATGCAGATCAGAACGTTAAAGCGTAATGGTGTCCATTATAGAGCCATGATTACTGACTTTCTTTCATCTATGGAATAACCATTGTGCTTTCAATAAGATGGCACAACATATTGCAGAGATCGTGCCGGAATTGATTTATTGAAGATATGTATATCTGGCAACTTTGGTGCCGACAACTGTCAAAGATAGTGACGTGGCTGAGCTTTACATTAAAAAATTTACGCCTTTTGTCCACTACATAAAAATTAAATTTGTTTGCTGACTTTGTTCCTTAAAAAAATTTAATTTCAAAATCTACACTGTATTGTGTGGTGGCAAATAATACTTTCGGCTTAAGATGACGACTTTTGAAGAGTTTATACAACAAAATGAAGATCGAGACGGCGTTAGACTGACATGGAATGTTTGGCCATCTAGTCGCATTGACGCCAGTCGCTTAGTGGTACCACTAGCATGTCTGTATCAACCTCTTAAAGAACGTCCTGATTTGCCACCCATTCAGTATGAGCCCGTATTGTGTACCCGAAGTTTGTCGAGCTATTTTGAATCCTTTATGCCAAGTAGACTACAGAGCTAAATTGTGGGTTTGCAATTTTTGTTTCCAAAGGAATCCGGTAACTTTCATAAATTTAGGACTTGGTTAATTTACTTACTTACAATTTTAATTTAGTTTCCACCACAATATGCTGCAATATCGGAGCAACGGCAGTCTGCTGAATTAATCCCTGGCTTTAGTACCATTGAATATACCATAACTCGTGCTCCCTGCATGCCACCTGTTTTCATTTTTCTTGTTGATACTTGTATGGATGAGGAAGAATTAGAAGCACTCAAAGATTCTTTACAAATGTCACTAAGTTTGTTGCCACCCAATGCCTTAGTGGGTCTTATTACTTTCGGCAAAATGATTCAAGTTCATGAATTAGTTGCTGAAGGCTGTTCAGAGTTAATTGTTCCGTGGCACTAAAGATTTAACAGCTAAACAAGTGCAAGAAATGCTGGGTATTGGTCGTTTAGCTGGTGGTTCCCAAGGAGGTCCTGTTGGCCCGGGGGGTCAACCAATGCCTGCCTAGCAACAACGAATGCCTGGTGCAGCCGGTCAGCATCCAACTGTGCCACCTGCTTATCGGTTTCTGCAGCCCATTTCTAAGTGTGACATTGCGTTAGGAGATTTGCAGAGTGAGTTGCAACGTGATCCTTGGCCAGTGCCTCAGGGCAAGCGTTATCTCCGTTCGACGGGAGCTGCCTTGGCGATTGCTGTAGGTTTGTTCGAATGCACTTATCCGAATACAGGTGCGCGCATTATGGCTTTTGTTGGCGGACCTTGCTCTCAGGGCCCTGGACAAGTAGTTGACGATGAGCTCAAGCATCATTTGGTAATCGCATAGATTCACTATTCAGATCCGTGAGTTGTCTTCTAACATCATACGATTTAATGCCACTAGACTATTTTCTGGGGATATGTGAAGTCGTTAATCTATGACCACTAAGAGGGAAACATTCGCCGTCGTTTTGCCGATATACCTGCCAGACGATAATCTCTTAAATAAAGTAAATAAAAAATATATCTGTTTTATTCCATTTCCAAAATACCCTTTATCAATTGAAAAAGCCGGCTTCAGGGATGGCTCCATTGCAACCCAAAAAAGGGACAGCCAAGATTAAATTAAATTCTATCTACGAAAATTATTTTCATATTAAAAAATTTAATTCAAATTTGGTAACAACCGTGTTGTGACCTTGATTAAACAGTTGTCTCACTCATTGTTGTTGGTATGCTTCGCGAGTCAAGGTTGTCTTTTTCTCAAAAACTATCATAGTCATATAGAAATGTATGAAAAAAAGCGCGGCATATTAACATTTTGCAATTGAAAAACTGAAATTTAACAGTGTGAAAAAAATTGGTGGCTACAAACTGGCTTGTGGGACAAACAACATTAAATTTGACGAAACAAAAAAACTCCAGTTTGGGGAAAAAACTACAAATCATTTGAATCCAAAGGCAAGTATCGGTTCTGTTTTAAGTCCAGTCATTGCGCGCTTACCGTTGTGATCAGAATATTTTGAAAAACAATTATAAATAGATTAAAGTTGCAATACCGTCTCCAAATTATTCAAATTTATTTTTAAAAGTCACGACGACTTCCCGAGTACATAAGCTACGAGTATACATCGATTTGTATGACTGAAGAATGTGCCTCCTGAAGATAATATCGTCGCTGTAGACGAAAGTGTTTAAAAAAAAATGCAAATTTATTGGTTTGCCGGTGGTAGCATTAATTGGGGGCTCTGGTTGTTCACTTCGTGAAATGTTTTGCACAAAGATGATTATATAGACATCTAAAAGATTCAGATAATGCAGGAACTATATCCATGAGATCATCATCGTCGCTTATTTGCCCCTCTAAAACAGTTGGAAATTAATTTTTGCCTTAACACATATTGTCACGTTTTGATTATTTTCTATGGGACAGCATGAAGTAACTTATTAATGCAGTTAAATTAGCAACAATTGACGGCGTAGGGGTCAACATTGTTCGTATCATCATTCGTGGCATATAGCCAGTAGTGCAGGAAAGAGCGGGCTATAAATTAATGTTGCGAAAGTATTTTCCTTTCGTGGTTCTCATAGATGAAAAAGCATTTTAAAATGTTTTTCACTTTCTTTTCTATTTATAAAATTTTAAAATTTAGCAACAGCTACAAACCCTGGAAAAATCCCCATTTCCCAAGCAAAATCTTTTATACCCTACCTGTAGGACAACATCTGTGTTTGCAAATTGAAATCATGGGATATCGATTAAATATATTTGATTATTTAAGTTCGTATCAGTCGTGACGCACGGCTAATACTGTTTCAAAGAGCTTCAAAGAGCGCTTTAAAGAGCGGCCTATAAATTAATATTCCGAAAGTACTTGCCTTCCGCGGTTCTCATTTTTAAATGATTTTTTTGACATCTTATTTTATTTATTACATTTTACTGATGGAGGTAGATGTGAAAAGTGAAACTATTGGAATGATAGCAGCAGCTACGAACCCTGGTACTATTTCTACTCTTTTTTGCTTACTATTTGTAGTACCATCTCTATTTAAAAATCGAAATCATGAGACATCGATTAAATATATTTTATTATTATTTGGAAAAGATATTATGAATATAAATTTATTCATAAGCACAATTGTGAATCTTTGGCATATAACGAAAGACATTTTTGAAAGTCCCTTTTGAGTGATAAAAGCACAGTTAAAGAATACGTATACATTCGTTCAAGTATTTGAACAGATATCAAACAAAAATAGAAATTGCGAGTAAGCAACCTTCATTATATATGGACGAGTATACTATAAATGATGTCCAAAAATTGACTCAAAATCTTAATTAATTTGAATTTTTACTTTTAGATATTTTTATTCAATTATAAAATCCGAAAAATATATTCGCTACATGGCAACAGTTACCTTCATGGTTTTGGATGTGCTTTTTGCTCAAAATGTTCTACCTGCTGAATTTCGTTGGTGTGTCTTTTCATTCCATATTTTAATACTTTGAGAATTGTGGGGACTTTATAATGGGCCCAGTGACTTTTAACATCTGCAAGAAAGAAAAGTTGGAATGTATAATTTTAATTTTAAACACCAACACGAGATTATTATGTTTATGTCCAAGAAATGCGTGATAAGATTTACATCTGTACATACCACTGTGAATGGTATTGATGTGATTTGATTTACATCTGCACCGACTAGGTAGTCATAATCAGATGGTGGTCAAACCACTTTGAATGATTTGCAAACGTCATTCACGCCCTAGGAGGTCATCGAATACGTATATCCTCCGGTCACTCCTAGTAGCAATTTCGAAAGCCCAAAGTAGGCAGCAACCTTCACTCCTTGCTAAAGAGTTGGAGACTTTCCAACTCCTGGTACAGAACGCATGCAGCTTAATATAATTAAGAACACGGCGGCATTCATGCTCACTGGACCTGAACCATTCATTGTGTTCATTACGAATGATCCGACCCACAAACTATCACGAGGGTGTCGAAACCACAACCACCACGATACTCCCATATAGGGGCCAACCTCAATAACCGGTCAGAGAACAGCTAATTGTCTCAAGAGACAAATAGTGAACTCTGCGAGCGTACTGATTCTCGTGGAAATATGTGGATTGTCCAGGTGACTCCTACTAGCCTTTGAGGGGCCTGGGCTCCCTTTTACCCCGCAAGACACCAGTCTAAATGGAATAGTAGGTTGCAAAAAGACTATCATGTGCCCCCGGGGAGACTGTGAATGGAATGTAGCTTCATTATCGTCCTAGAAGGCCTTCAGATACGTATATCCTCCGGTTACTCCTAGTTGCAACTTTAAGAGCTTAGAGCCGGCCGCGGCTCTATCAATCCTTGCGGATGAGTTGGAGACTATGTGACTCCTGGTCAGAATGCATGAAGCTTAATAAGATTTAAGAACACGACGGCATTCATGCTCATTGTGTTAATTGTGAATTTTCCGACCCACATAACTCAAATCAGGGCCTCAAAACAATAAACACCACGGTACTCCCAAAGGGCCGACCTCAGTCAGAGAACAGCTAAAAGGCTAAAAAGACAAATAGCTGAAGTCTGGGGCTTTACTGATTCCCGTGGATATATATAGTGGATTGTCCACTTGGATTCTGCTAGTCTATTAGGGGACTGGGCTCCCTGTTGCTCCCCCAAGGTACATGTAATAACGGTGGAGCCCCCGGCAGGGTATATCCAAGCAATGTTTAATGTTGTAATTAAATTAAATAATTTATATCGCTGATTGTAGTGCTGAAATCGTTAATGTTGTTTAATAAATAACATTCAATTGAGGTGGAAAGAATTGGAGCCATTTTTAGAGAAGTATGATAAGAAAATATCACCACTTTCAAACTCCTACCAGTCGATGATCTAGATTCATTCCCTGTGCCCCAAAGGCAGCCATTTTAATGATTAAAAAGCTAACTCCAGTTAGTGCTTTATGGAAGAAATTCTTTATCCAACAAATTTTGCATGAATTCGGTTGCACTCTATACATGTTTGCTGTTGAACTTGTTTGTTTTACAGACATTTTCTGCAAGTATCACATACTTTTAATCCCAAAAAGACGAAAAGAAAACGAAACAAAATAATACAAAATGAAAAACATGCTCATGTCTGATTTTATACGTGTAAAGCAACTTATTTTTCCTGGTGTGTGGCAGGCAGGCTGGCTTGCTTGCTTGCTTACTGGCCTGGCCGGCCAAGGATGATGGCTGGCTGGCAGTCAGTTTTTTCTTTAATGCATTTTTAAATAGAAGTAAACCATACGAAATACACAAAAATGTAAAGTAAAAGGTTTTATTCGCATTTTGAAGGTTTTTTTTGTTTTGTTGTGTGTGTATGTGTGTGTGTTTTTTTTTTAAATGTGGAGAGTAGGTTATCGTCCAGGAATCTTAAAAAAACCTTAAAAAAAATTTACTTTTTTTTTGTTTTTAACACAACGTGGCTGACCGTTTAATAACTAAACTAAAACTTAAACACCTTAGAGGTGGTCCCTGTTTTTAAAATATAAAGAGAGAATTTCAAAGATTTTAACAGGGTAACAAGGACAAAAGCTTGAATAAGATATCAAAATTGAAGCAACTAAATTAACATGAGATTTATTTGTTTTAAGTAAAACAAAAATTTCTTAGAAATAAGATGCAGTTGTTCAGCAAGGAGATGGATGTTGGAAGGGAACACGAAAAGAATGCTCAGTGTGGGCAAATATTAAGATATGAAGGCCGTTATATACAGGATGTTTTTCTAGGACCGATAGACAATTTTGACATTGACTGGGGTGAATCATCATGCAATACAAATCAATCAGAAAATCAACCAACAGTTTAATTTATCAAAATTTATCGCTCTATAATGTTTGGCGATGAGGTTTAAGGCAATGAGTTTTATAAACAAAATGTCCCCATATATGCGTTTCATAATTCTTAAGGCTTCCACAGGCATTACTACTGTGCCTGCTTTGTCTTCTGTATCTTCCGATAAAGATTTGACTTAAATAAATCAATAATGAGTGGCAGATGTCACTGTCCAATATGACCAAAATAGAATATCAGTATTTACGATTGGAAAAGCGAAAGCCGTTGGCAACTGGCTCTCTTGAAAATAACTGAACTGTTCTGAATCGTTATTTCTTTTTAAATTACGCTTTCAAAAATAGTTACCACTATTTTTTATTTCGATTTTCGAATTTCTTTTTTTCTATTATGTTGATACACATGTCATATATGTTGACAATATCAGCCATTTTGGAGTGTCAGTTTGTTGTTGACAGTTAAGAATGTTAGTCGTGTTTTGGTGTGCTCGTCAATGTTTTACTATTCGAAAAAAATTATCAAAGAAACTGTATTAAGTTTTGTGGAAAAAATGTGATTGATTGTGCAAGGACACTTGAAATGTTGACTGTGGTGTTTGGCAAGTCTAGTATGAGCAGAACATAAGTTCAATTGTGATATAACCGGGTTAACGAAGGCCGAGAAGATGTAAATGGCAATGCTCGTCCTGGTCGCCAGAGCACGTGAACAACCTATGAACTGTGATTGAAGCAGTGAAGAAAAGGATTTTGGATAATCGTCGAATCACTATTAGAAAGGTTGCTGATGATGGCATATCGTGCGGCTCATGCCAAGCAATTTTTACGGATGTTTTAGGCATGAAACGTACTCAAAATTGTTCAATTTTGAGCAAAAACAACATCGCTCAGGAGCTGTTGGACGTCGTCAACGGCGATCAAGATTTGCTGGTAACGAATTGTTGAAACTAAAGCCCGTTCAATCATCCCAATGGAAGCGTCCAGAAGAGCCAAGACGGAAACAACCAGTTTAAGTTCGGTCAAATGTTAAGGTTATGCTCACTCTGTTCTTCGATTGCAATGGCGTGGTGCATCATGAATTCTTGCTACAAGGAATACTACCTTGAAGTTATGCTCCGTTTGCGCGAAGCAATTCATCAGAAACGCACACAATTGTGAAAAAACCAATCATAGATTTTGCACCATGATAACGCACCAGCTTACACATCCATGCTTGTGCGTGAGTTTTTGGCCAAACACAAAATCGTAATCCTGCCTCAACTACCGTATTCAGCGGGCTTGGCCCCCGCTAACATATTTCTCTTTCCGAAACTGAAGAAACCGATGAAAGAAAAGCGTTTTGCATCGATTAAGTAGATAAAAGAAAAAATCGAAAGAGGAGCTGCTGGCGATACCAAAAAGAGCGTTTAAAAAGTTTTTCGAGGATTTTCGAGGGAAACGCTGAGGGGGATTATTTTGAAGGGGACAACATAGTTACTGATGAATAAATAAATCATTTTTGAAAACAATTAAAATCGGTTGCTTTTTGATCATGGGTTTATTATTTTCCATAAAAGTAAATGAAAATACATTACAATCTTAATCCCCTACACTGCAATAACTTGTGCAACAATTTTCCATTTCCCTCAAGTTTCCGCCAAGTTATATTTAGCAAAAGCTTTCAAAATATTCTTCTGTTGGCTAAATTAACTTATAAAAATCCATTGTTTTTTCGTTATCTAGAAAGATTCGATTAGAGTGAATCGATTACACTATAATCGAAATTGACCCTGACTAAATATGACTTAAATATGTTGGCTGAATTATTATTGGTCTTTGCTCTTCACACACTTTCACTTCAAGGACCCTTAAAACTTTATCCTGACGGTGTTAAAAAATTTTAGAAAAGTCCTTCTCAGTCGCGGGTCATAAAACAGTTTCATTATTTGTACGTGCCAAACTACGTTGTAATTAATTTACCCCATTGCATACGTTGCTAGATGCGGGTGCAGATGTGCCATGGACTTGATATAAATAATCTGAGATAAATGCTATCAAGAAATTGTCTTTCTTGGAGAGATAATCTTCTGGCATTATAATTTAAATATGACATTTGGCATATAACCGCCATGACTGGCTCGGACGTATTCTAATCTGTAGGCCCAATTTTTGACAACTGTTTCCAACATTTGTTGCTATTTACCGGCACTAACGCTTGAATGATGCTGTTCAAGTTTTCAATCATTTCAGGCTTGTCGACGTATACCAGCGACTTCTATTATACCCACAGAAATAGAAGTCTGCCGGCCAATTCACGAGTAAGAAATATGAAACTATGCGGTTACCAAACATTTCCTTCAATAAATCAATTGTGAGACGAGCTCTGGACATGATACGTCGTTTTGCTGAAACATCATTATTGTTCGGTTAATAAACGAAAAAGTCAGTCACCATGGCTGTACAGCGGTCACCATTGGCACTGTAACTTTCTGGGCAGCATCGTTTCAAAGTAGTACAGAATAATGATTCCACCAGCTCATAAAGCACTTCACACAGTCATTTTTTCTGGATATAACGGTGTCTCAGCACACAATTTAAATATGACCGGTTTGTTTATTGACGTATTCATTCCAACAAAAGTGATCTTTATCGTTAAACAAAATTCGCTTACGAAATCTGGTTTTGGGTCTATTTTTCACTATTGGAAAATATTGTTCAGCCGTAAGTCTATTCGTGCTGAAATGCTAAACCAAACTAAGCATAATAAACGGCAGCTGTCAAAATGACAGTTGGTAAAAAAAATATTGCCAACCTCTACAAAAATCCACTAGTTAGTAACAAAATATTGAATTGATCTGGTAACTTTCCACTGAAAAAAATAAAACAAAAAACAATAAAGTTAGAAGTGACAATACGTCTGCGTAGCATTAGTTGGTTATATTTGTTTACGAAAGTCTGCTTTTTGTTTAACCTTACTATAAAATACAACCCTGATATCGACATTAAATTTATTTGTGCTGCCAACCTGTTTTATTATATTTACAAAACTACAAAGAAAACCAAGGAAGAATGAATCATGCACAAATTATGTGTAGCATTCACAGTTTGCTTAAATAAATTTATTTATTTGAATAGTTTTCTATTTTAATTTTTCTTCAAAATGTATACAGGGTGTCTTACAATTTGTGTGTTGTCGCAAAGTAAGTGTGTCAATATTATCATATTGGAAGTAAAGAAAATTAATTTTCATAATAAATTTAGGGTGCACCAACACAACATATCGCACTTAAAGTTTAGGTCGGCTTAAAAAGGTCGTTACATTCGAAACTTAAAAAAAGTTATGTAACAGTGAGGCTGAGTCTATTTGTAGATATCGCATCTTATGAATATTTTAACACACATAAGCACTCGCAAAATGAGTGCTGGCATTGCTGATATGACAAAAGCGAATTGAATATTTGCATGTTTACAACTATAAAATATGCAAACAACAGAACATAGCAGATATCAATAAATTGTGAAGGTATGGAATTTTTGCGAATCTATCAGTTAATAGATTTACGTCGACTATTTTTTCGGATAAATAAATAAATTACCCGTCGCACTTGATCTACAGTAAAAATACTGACACATTCTCAAAAGAAAAAAGCCAAATTTTTCACCACAACGAACCACAGTTATAACATTATCTACATGCGTTAGAATAAACTAAGTTATTAACAGCAACCATCTGTTGTGATGAGAAATAAGTATAAATTACAAAAAACAGATTTCACGCTTAACCGTCGGTTGGCTGAAGCAAAATCAAATGTATATGGCACTTAAAATATCCGAAAAGTCCAACAGAGTTTTATCGTATCGAATTTTAATTCGTTGCTTAAATAGATCATAGGTCATCATACTTGCAGCGTACATTAGCTGCAAAGAAAGCTGAAGATGGGAGAAGCAAGTGATCATAAAAATACTTTTTATTCCGCCAATATCTAATTTGTCTTCAATTTCAATTAAAAATGTTTGGCTCTTAATCAAATAAGTGCTACGAAAACCTTAAGCCTGACTAAAAATTGTTCGTTTGGTTATAAATTGGTATACTAATCAGGTGTTTTTTCCCATTTTCCTGTTTGAAATATAAATAAATAGATTAACGGTTAGTGATAATTCAAACGCCAAAAAAAAAAGTAAATGCAAACCAAGCTGACCTCCGGCGAACTTTATTTTCGAAATTACGTAGGGGTTGTTGCTTAATAGATTTTAAAATAACTCAAAAACAATTCAATAACGGTTAATAACATACTCAAGAGTCAATCGTGAATACCAAAATGAGGGAAGTTGTGCATTATGCAGTGATTGAGTTGGATCTTGTATTACCGTTTTACCCCTCCCCCCCATACGGGGGCACATTTATAATCATCACACAACCATCTAGACTTGCGTCTTGCGGGGATAAAAGGGAGCCCAGCCCCTAACAGGCTAGCAAGGAGCCAACTGGAAAATCCACTATATTTCCACGGGAATCAGTAAAGCCCTAGAGTACCGCTAATTGTCTTTTTAGCCTTTTAGCTACTTTAGCCCTTCGGGAGTATCGTGGTGGCTGTGTGTTTCGAGGCCCTCGTTTGAGTTTGTGAGTCGGATCATTCACAATGAACACAATGAATGATGCAGGACCAATGAGTATAATTGCCGTAGTATTCTTAATTATATTAGGCTTCATGCGTTCTGGACCAGGAGTTGAATAGTTTCCAGTTCTTCATTAAGGAGTAGTGGTTTGCAACCCTGCTTTGCAACCGCTGAAATTGCAACTAGGAATGACTTTTTGCTAGAATTAGTACTCGGCTTTCTAGGGCGTCAATGACGTTGTTTTCATTCCCAGCGGTTTGACTACCATCTGATTAAGGCTTACGGCCAACTGTGTGATTCGATTTACATCCGCACCTGGCCATGAAGCCTTAATCAGATGGTGGATCTAACCACTGCATGATTTGGAACGTCATGCTCGTCCTAGGAAGCTATAATTCTATGCAACAGAAACCTTCTAGTTGCAACTTTAATGATTCCAGAGCAGGGCTGCAAATCATCACGCCTTGCTAAAGAGTTGGAGACTTTCCAACTCCTGTCCAGAACACATGTCTAGCATGCTCACTGGACTGGATCATTCACTTAGGGTGTCATTAACAGTAAGATGATCCTGGCCACCATATTAAACAACAAACCTGATATGGGGCCGCGAAACCACAACCACCACGTTACTCCCATATAGGGGCCAACCTCAATGATCAGCCAGAGAACTATTAAATGTCTAAAGAGACAAATAATGAACTCTGCGGGTTCACTGATCCCCGTGGAAATAAAGTGGAGTTACCAGTTGACTCCCTGCCTGTCTTCAGCCGACTGGGCTCCCTTTTTCCCCAGTTGCACTGTTTATAGATAGTGGAATTCTATAAAGACCATATTTATGTGCCCCCGGGAGGAAGGCTTACGGCCAGGCGCAGATGTAAGTCTTGTCACGAAATTACCGTCTTGTTAAAGCACCAACTTTTCTATTTCAACATTATACGCAGAAATTGAGCGCCAATAATACACAATGCCTAAACGGTGTCACAAAAAGAATCCAAAAGGTTAGCAATTTTCCGATAATCTCATTCAATTGGATATTTTATTGAACCAACTAAAAAATATGCGGTTCTTTATCGAGCGAAAGCAGGAGAGTGCAACAATATGTTTGCCATCTTCTTGGCATGCTGTTCAATCGCTATTAAGCTCAAGGTTTATACAGAACTCCAGTCATTTTATGCAGTTTAGCTTTTTTTAGCTTGAGTAAGTCTTATATTTTTTTCTCGCTAGCGTCATCGAAGAAGATTTTCGTTATGCGTGCTACCGAATTCTTTATGCCCTTTGAGGGGAGGTGGGGAAATATATTATCATACGATGAGGCGATTATGTATGCCATATATTTTACTTCCAGACTTGATCGAAATCTTTGGTTTCGATGGTGAGATTATTGTGACACCTAAATGATGCTTAGTCGCTAATTTGCAGTCCAGTGCTACTTAAAGTTTACTGTCCTAGAAGAATAATAAAACAGTGAAATCACTAACATCCTATTTCATTCAGGAAGCTTTCAGACACACTCTACGATCGCGTGTGGTGTTGACGGAAAATGGAAGGAAGTACAGTTGTGTTTGTGATTCTTATACAACGATGTACAAAATCTTTCTAGTCTGTAATTTCAAGGCGTCTTTGCTACAGCGCGACCCGATAGGAAGTAGATCCGCGGATCCGTTCGCCCAGCACTATAGATTGCTTTGTCATGAGCCATAACATTTATTACATCGATTCGGTGAGATTGCTTTTTAATTTCGTTTTGATGGTATAATTTGTGAGTAAGAGTGATCATTTCTTCATATAGTATAACTTCCCGGTTGTCCTCTGGGAATGTACACTACGTGTATTTGCCGCCATTTCGGTAAACATTAGTCTTGACAGTGATGAAATTACTGAAATACCACCTGAAATGTGTGAGAAGTTAATGAAAAATGTGCTCAAAAGTACTCGCATTTCTGAGGCTAACAGATGCGGACATTTATTTGATATTATGTATTCCATACATAATTGCCGACATTAAATAAAACATTTATTAATATAAGATGCATTCTCCTTCATTTAATCAGAAATTATCAGTCTGGGGGTTGTGGGTTCGATTCCCACAAAGACCTTAACTGTTTTTACTACAAGAAATAAAAACTAACTGTCGATGGGGCTACTCAGTGATGAAGGCATAGTCACTGGTCGCTGTGCTGTCTTATATACGGCAGTTAATTTCCGATAACATGGGTCTTCTAGCAATGAAAGCTGCCCCGGTAGGCTAGTAGGTAGCGTACTTAGCCTACCAATTTAGAGGTGGTTCAAGATCTTGAAGGCTATGTAACTATCCTTCTACTTTCACCACCTGTCTTATCTCTTCTCTATCCCTTTCCAAAAGAATGTAGCACAGTTGTGACTATATAGGCATTAATGCCTATAGTAGTATACCTTCCCGGCGGACACTTTCTACCCTTTGTCACTTAATTTAATGTTACTTATATTTCGCAGTCCTTTTCGTCAAATATTGTACTTTGTCTTGCTTTAAAACGTTGGAAAATTGTTTTTTTTTTTCTCCTTTTGATGGCAACACTGTGGTGCCAATTTAAAGTTTGTGGAAATTTCGAAACATCCTTTACTTTAATTGTGTGTAATTCTAAACTATTAAATATTTATTTTATTACTTTTGACTTGTTTGTTAAGCATTTTCCTTGTAAATTGGTAGCTGCTGTTGTTTAAATGTTGTTAACAATCTTAAACATTGTGTTTATCTTATTTTATGTTGTTGACGTTGTTGTTCTTGCTGCTGTTATTGTTGCTAAAGCTTCTTGTTATTTAAAACAAGCCTAGAAGCTTTATTAGTTTTTCTTAAGTGTTTCTCTTGTTTTTGCTTCTTAATTTTATTTATTTTTTATCTTCCAATAAATGACCATAAAAACACTTGTTATAGGTTTCTTTTTATTTTGCTTGTTTTTTATTAAAGTACATACAAAATGCAACTCTAGTGCTTAATAATAACACACACACACACACACGATAACTAGTGCTGTTACTATATTAACACAACTTTGTTGTATATTTGGCTCTCTGCTATAATTTGCCTTGTATTCGCTCTTAAATAAAAACAATAACCAAACAAGTTTCAAGAGAGCAATCTGTACTTATCTTTCACATACACACACACACACACACACACACACACACACACATACACACACACACTTGCCTACAAATGATAAACCACAAAATTTAATCACCAAAAATGGCAATGATCTTGAGTAAAAGCTGCATTGTTTGTGCCGCGTGCCATGCTCTTTAAAAAAAACAACAAAAACTGAGCAAAGCAAACGATGGCATTTGCAAAAAATTCTGCTGTATCCGATAGATGTATGACGCCAGCTTTTATAAGCCATGACATTTTCAAGATTCAAAAACCAATTTCTATTTAGTTCTGACATATTTTTGGTTTATTTTTTTTTATAAAAAATAAACATTTTAAACACTTTTGAATAATAATTTGTATTGGTAGCAGAGGGATACTGAAAGTTTGCTTTGACATGATTCCCGACAAGGAATTGGTTCCTCATATCGAGTTTTTCAACCAGAACTTTGTTTTTCAATTGTGGCAACGCCAACAACATGATAGTTTGACGTATTCGAAAATTCAATTGCGCACGAAAATCGCATTAAAATAATGTGATATCAATGAAAATGGTGGGGTCCTGTTAAAGTTACATTTCTTAAAATTCGGGATATTTTCTTCTGAAACCGCTATTAAGATTTCGGTAATTCAATTTGAGTCGACAGGCTCGATACAAATTGTACGAACAGCAATGCGTGTTCAACTGAAAATCTTGCAGCCGTAGGCCACACTGATTAAGCAGATCTAAATTTGTCAATTCCTCGACGTTCTCAGCAATTGGGGTTATCTAAAACCACCACGTGGCGGATTATTCGTAAGGATTTGACTTTGAAGCCTTAAAAGGTTCAACTGATGCAGGAATTGAAGCCGACCAACTAACCATTCACTTCACTGTAGATTCACTCAATTCAGTCAGGAACAAGCGGCTGGTTTTTCGAAAAAAATCATTTTTTCAGATGAAGCCTATTTTCACTTGTTAGAGTATGTCAACAAGCAAAATTGCCGCATCCGGGCTTCTGAAAATCGTAGGGGGATTATTGAAAAGCCTTTACATGCTCAACATGTCACTGTAGGGTGCGCTATTTGGTCTGGAGACGTGATTGAGCCGATTTTTTTCGAAGATGAGACTGGCAATGCAGAAACGATCAATAGATCACGTTATCGCGATATGCTAACAACTTAATTTTGGCCTATTATTGTGGAGGTGGATATCACTGACATGTGGTTTCAACAAGATGATGCCACATGTCACACAGCCAATGAAACGATAAATTTTCCGATCACATATTTTCACGACAATCAGCAGTTAAGAAGTGGCCAGCTAAATCGTGTGATTTGACACCACTGGATTATTTTTTGTGGGCCTATGTTAAGGGCAGAGTCTATATGGAGAAAATCAAAACGATTTTAGTGTTAAAATTCAAAATCCGTGAAGTGATTAACGAAATAAGACCGCCATTTTGCCAAAAAATAATTAAAAACTTTGATGAAAGGATCGACATCTCTCAGCGTGGTCGTGATGGACATTTGCCAGATATCATTTTTCATTCATAATTGCCGAAGCTTTCTCTTCGAAATACCATCGTCTTAATCTAATTTTTTTGTTTTAGAAAACAAATTTCTTGTTGGAAAACCCTTTCCATTACACGCACTTACACCCGGGTAATAACCGCTATACATGCAGTCAGTATACAATATTTTATGCGACAAAGAGTAGTACTTAGTGCTTTTCGAAATGCTATTTGAATGCTCTTTCTTAGAGCAAACACAAGTTAATTTCGTTAACAAACTCTTAGACTGAAGACAAACAGAAATTGTAACACTGGCAAATAGACCAAAAAATACAGTTTTAGAGAAGGAGTTCGAAGATTTTATTATAGTAGCAGATTTAATCAATAAAACGCCTCCCATATTGCGTGGTTGCTTCAGCAAGTCCAAAGAGTTATATATTCTAATGCCAACAACAACAACCTTCTTCAGATTCTGCAGTATGCTATCGGATAGCTCTTTAATATAGCACAAAGTGCCATCGTACACATTACAGTTGTATTTCAATGTCGCTTTTTTAAAAAACTTATTGTCATATTGAAAAGGAAGGAGATCGATTGGAACGTAATATTTGTTTCACCTTTAACAGAAACTAAAGCCATTGAATACTTCCTCTGACATTTTAAAAATGTGACTTTTTAAAAAAATATCACACTCCTAAAAAAAAAATAAAAATCAAATGTTAAATTTAACTCTGCTCGCGCGACTGCATTCAAAGTTTCAAAGAGAAATATCATCGTTTTTGAACGTTTTGTTTATTTCATTTATTGGCGCAAGAGTGGCATATTATGTGCGGCACGGTAGAAAGTAAATACGTTGTAGTTTTGCGATCTCTCTAAATCAGTTTTAAACTCGTGTTTTGAGGATCCGGCCTTTAACAATTCGTTTAGTGTGATGTCTGAAGAAGCCCGATATAAGCAGAAAATGTCATCGTTAGCAAAAATGGCGAACCCTATACACCTGATTTGTTTAAAAAGCTTAGACCTATAAAAACAAATTTTGTTAGCATCGGCTGAGATAAGAACTGAAGGCATCAAAAGCAATTAACCCTATAGAACTTACGACAGTATTAACTACCTACTCTAGTCAATCATTATTAATAGTTTAACGTTAAGGCAACGTTGCCATATTATCCAAATTTATTTTAAAAATCTAACATCAAATCAATTTGTCGCAAAATTTATTTGCTCGTTTTTGGCTTAAAGAGTTTAAGGGTTCTTTAATAAACTAATCTACAGCAAGCCCTACAGGCACTGTTGCATCTAGAAGAATAGAGATTTCGATACGTTTTATACGCTGGTTGTTCAAGGGAGCTTATTTCTTTTGAAAAAGGTGTCGCATAACGGCCGACGAGAATTATTACCCGGTCACAATCAATGCTATTTAATTTGACAACACTGGTGACTTTGATTTGAACCAGTTGTGATTTCATCCGTAACTGCCCACTTATTGAAATTAAGAATGAGCGATAAGTTCAGTTGACCTTCAAGCTAGGGCTTATTTTCTGCGTATACGTTCGCAAGAATAAACGGCTTGGAGGCCAGCATTGTTCCTGTCATTCATATCATACGATCAGCTAACCTCAAAAAAGTGATCCAAAATTGGACTTAAAAAATGCGCTTCGTTAAGGACAGCCTTGGTGGTCATACGTCTAAACTTATTAACAAATTTTAATGTAAAGCCTTTCGGTTGAAAAGTTCCTTTGATTACAACTTAGTTGATGGTAATATTTATTACATTTTAAAGCTTTATCGGGCTTTAACAAAAAAAAAAGAAAACTCAACGGGTCTAACTATCTAACATACACACTTTCAATAATGTCAGTTATAACCTTTGTATGGGATTGCAATATCGAGCACCATTCAAGATTCCTTCAATTAAAAATTCACAGGCAGCATTAATCTTATGGATTCTTTAAGCCGCAAAGCAAAAATAAATAAACTAAACGCCGTCGGAAAATATACGCACATATCAAAATAATTGTACTTTATCGCTTTAAAGATATAACAATGGTTCGAGAAATCAGCAAAGTATATGTTATATGTTGCCGTGCTATTTACTGTACGTCAGCTGACAAATTGAAATTTTCTTGAAATTTGGAAAAACCCAGATACAAACTGGAAGTAAAATTTTGAAAATATTTTTATTAACGTAACCCTTAGAGATTAATTAACTATTTTATAGCAAAGAATGAACAAGAAATATCTTTGTTCCGAATAAAAGGAACGAAGTGATGTTTTTTAAAACAAGCTTCTTCGATACATAGTGTTTTATTACATTTTTTACGTTGCCAACAGGTTTCATATGGCACTCCATGCAACATACTTAGCTTGTTGACTTCTGCGGACAGTGTCCACCATTGTTATGACACACAGAACGTGATAGGATTAACGTCAGTACCTGTCCGCGAGGCCATAATGTGATGGTGGTCTTACCACTGGTTTTAGGAAAAAGCCTTAACCCACATCCTAAGAAGTATACACGCCTTAGTAGCAATTTTCGAGTGCATGGTAGAAGGACCATGCCCCTACTCCTTGCTTAAGAGTTGAATACTATCCAACTCCTAGTCCTGTTGCATGGATTTTAACTTTTTAGGACTTCGGATTTGAACTGTTTTTTAACGTGTCTTTGGAACTCTTTGGAGGGACCTCACCAATAACTAGAATACGACGGTAACCCTGCAGGCAACTGGTTCTAGTGGTACTAGTGTGTGTATAATAAGGTACTGGTCAGACTTCGTAGACACTCTTCCCATTACAGGTGCCATCTTTTACCCCCGAAGGCACATGTCAAGATGGAGAAGAGAGCCATCAAGACGGCGTGTCTCTGGGGGATTGGGCGGTGTGTGTTATGACACACACCTGGTACCCCTAACACAGGCTTACGAAGTCTTTTATCGGACCTTTCAGTGCTAAAATACTCACAGCAAAATCGATATGAAACTTAAGCTGGTGTTTATATTGCCTCCGGAAGCTAAGTTGTAGGGACATCACGCATTAGCAGCAACAGCCAAATTTGCCTTAAGTCAACTATTAAAATTATTTACTAAAGAAAACCATCTAGAAAAAAATTTCCCTATATTTCTCCGTATTCAATTAAATTTAAAAAGAAAGCAATGTTATGTTGTGTTTATACAACTTTAATTGTTTTTCAATAATCCTTGCTTGCCACACCCACTTTTTTATGAAATCTATAAAAGAAATCCCATTAAATTTTATGGCTTCTTACATTTTCCAACAACAACAACAAAAAGTCAAATGAATAACAATGCCTTAAATTCTATACAAATTTTTAAATATTTAAAAAAAAAGAAGTCTGCAACAGTTTTATTTTGCTTCTTTATTTTCTTCTTCATTATTATTGTACATTTCAAGTCTTCCCAGTTTACCGAACCGCATTCCAGAATACTTCTTTTTTTGTTTGCTTGTTGTTTTAAGTTAAATTTTATCGTGCCACTCATGTTGTTGCTGGCTGGCTGGCTGGCTGGCTAAAGCAAAAGAAAGGCTCGCATTTGAAGAAAGACCTTCTCGTTTGATAAAACGTTTGCTGTTATTCTCTCTTTTGAACTTGATGCCAAATTTGTTAGATTTGCAAAAGAGAAGAACACTTGCTTTAAGAATAGTTTCTAGTGATTACTCGCTTACCATTATAAAAAAAAAATGTAACGGGTACCCATAATTTACCAGGCACAAAAATAGTTTTATATAGGCTCATTTTCACGCCCTTTCCCAGTTCAGCTAATATTTTTGTATAGTGTTTTTCAATAAGAAGTTTGTTTTCTAAAACAAAATTAAACCAAAATAAATTTGATTACAAATTTTTATTGTACTACGAAGAGAAAAGTTCGGCGATTATGAATCACTTCACGGATTTTGAGTTTAAAGGCTGAAATTGATTCGATTGGCTCCGTATAGAGCCTATCCTTAACATAGCACCACAAAAAATAATCCAGTGGTGTTAAATTACACGATCTGACTGGCCACTTACTGTTGATTGTCATCGTGAAATTATAAGATCAGGAAATTTGACTTGCAATAAATTGATCGTTTCATTTGCTGTGTGAAACCAAATGTCAATGATATCCAAGTCGTCAATAATATGTACTTTAAAATTGATTTGTTAGCATTTCGCGGCAGCGTGATCCTTTGACCGTTACCGCATTTCCAGCCTCATCTTCGCAAAAAAACGGTTGAGCATGCAAAGGCTTCTCAATAATCGCTCTAGGATTTTCAGAAGCTCAGAAGCGGCAATTTTGCTTGTTGACAAGTGAAAATGGGATTTGTCTGAAAAAATTATTTTTTCACAAAAATCAGCCGGTTGTTACTGAATGAATTAAACGAATCTACGGCGATGTGAATGGTCGGTCGACGTCAATTCCTGCACCAGTTAAACCTTGTAATGCTTTTGAATAATCCCCATTGTTGAGAACGTCGAGGAATTGATAAATTTTGGATCTGTTTCAACACTCTGGTTGACGGCTGCGATGTTTTCAGTTGAACGAACCGTTCGAACATGAGTTGGTGCTCACACATTTTGTATCGATCCTATCGATTTTAATTATTTTAATGCGATTTTCGTACGAAATTTAATCCGTTGTAACAATTGCCACGTATGATACGAATACGTCAAAAAACTAAATGTCAAAACTATGATGTTGTTGATGCTGCCACAATTGAAAAGCAACTTCTTCTTGAAAAACCAGATATTATAAAATATATTATCACGTTTATTTCTTTTAATAAACGTTCTGCTATTTTGAGTTTTTTTTATTGCAAAATACTTTACAGTTTTAAATTAAGCTAAACGATTTATTTACTTTCATTACCCACAAAATAAGCACGATGCTAACTTTGTTGTCTTTACTCACTAATGACTCAATTTGAATTAATTCATTTTCCTAGCGAGTGCTGCTTATAAATTTGTTTTAAGTGGTTCTCGCATTCACAAGAATATTCTACTTTAACATTATTCCATATTGTTGTTGTTATTATCATTCAGTTAAGGCGCCTCCTTAACTATGTGGTTTCTTTTGTTCTGTATTAGCTTTTTTTTGTTTTCTGTTATTTATCTTATTTGGTAGCATTTCTTATTTCCTTTACTTTTTTACTGAGAATTATTTTCTTTTAAAACTTGACAATATTTTACTCTTAATAAGATTTTTAATAAAGAAGCCGATATTAAATCTGGTATTTCTTAGTTAGCATTGGACCACATATTATTTTTTAAATATTAAATTATTTATTATGCTATTCGTTAAATAAAATAATGCTGAATACCCGATGACCAAAAATAATTGCTAATTATTAGTGCTTCCTCGCACGTAAAGTTAAAACAAAAACAAAAAGATTTTGTAGTTAATTATCCGTTATTTATTTTTTATTTGCACTATTAATTATTCAATGGAATTTCAAATAAAATATACAAAAAATTCAATCCTGAGATCAGCATTAAAAGTCAGAAATAACTTTTACGTTCAACTAAATTGAAGCCTGGCTTTCCAATATAATCAGAAGGATGGATGTCGTATAGTTTTAGCTTGTTTTGCGTTTCCAATGTCTGTAGACTTTGTTCAAATTGTACAATCGTTTGTTATTTTATTTTGTTTCCTTTTTTTTTTTTGTTTTATTTGTAGTTGTTGTATGTGATAAATCGAACTTGTTTTGGCAGATGTTTGCCGTCTAAACAAAGAAAAAAAAATGCTAAAATGAAAAGAATTAAATTGATTTTTTAAAGTTATTTCTTATGCTTTTCCATTTACATTATTTTTTACTTTTATTTTTGTATCCAAAAGGTTTACTGATAGTCAGTAAATAGGGACCATGGAATTTATTTAATTTGTAAAACATTGGAAAAGAATTAAGCGAGTTGAAAGGGCGAGTTTTCTTAAAAATGCAACGTAAAAATGTGTAAAAAATATTTTTACTGAAGTTTGTACAATGAAAATTTTCAAGGTTTGATATCAGGCAACTTCGAACCGTCACACTCATGTCAAATGAGAATGATAACAAAAATATTTGCATATTTATGTTTTAAAATGTAGAATTACTTGTTCAATATATCAACCACTTTATTTTATTGAAATGATTTCAAACTGATTCCGTGACTTTTAACGGAACCAAACCATTTTGTTTAAACAGTTTGATTCAATCAATGTATCAAGCATCTTCTCTCAATAGCTTCAAACTAACCATCAAACAAGAACTATCCAACAAATTTGCATATTTTATAGCGCTGATACTTATTGGAATATAAGCGAGGCATTTCAAAGCTACTTAACCTGGACTCCCGATGTCCTGAGCTCTTAACCAAAAAAAAAAAAAAATTAAACCTTGTATGATATCTTTTATACATAACGAATTTATTCTTCTTTAAAGAACTGTAGCCTCTTCCAGTGAAGTTCTCTAAGTACGCTTAAGTTTGGTGACTCTTTGGCGCTACTGCTAACATAAGAGTTATAACAAAAGAATGCTGTTCCTTGTCATTGAATATTAAGCTGTCCAGGAACAGCAAAATATTGGATCTAAATGCGCTGAGAGAGCTTAATCTTAAGCAAATAAAGTCCAATGGTTCAGGATATTCTGTAGGTGCCCTTGTTTCCCCCCGGGGGCACATTTATGGTCTTTATAGTACGTAACAGCTATCTAGATCTGTGCAACTGGGGGTATAAAGGGAGCCCAGTCCCCTGAAGACAGGCAGGGAGTCAACTGGAAGCTCCACTTTATTTCCACGGGGATCAGTGAGCCCCAGAGTTCATTATTTGTCTCTTTAGACATTTAATAGTTCTCTGGCTGATCATTGAGGTTGGCCCCTATATGGGAGTAACGTGGTGGTTGTGGTTTTGCGGCCCCATAACAGTATAATGTTTATTATGGTGGCCAGGATCGTCTCACTGATAATGACGCGCAAAGTGAATGATCCAGCCCAGTGAGCAAGCTAGACATGTGTTCTGGACAGGAGTAGGAAAGTCTCCAACTCTTTAGCAAGGCGTGATGGTTTGCAGCCCTGCCCTGGAATCATTAAAGTTGCAACTAGGTGGTTCTGTTGCTTAGAATTATGTCTTCGGCTTCCTAGGATGCCTGTATGATGTTCCAAATTATACAATAGTGGTTTGTCCACCATCTGATTAAGGCTATATAGCCAGGTGCGGATGTAAAACGAATCACACTCTGTAGGTGCCCATGTAGGCTAGTAGGTAGTGTACTAGCTTGGCATTCTGGGAGTTGTGGGTTCGATTCCCAACGAAGACCTTGGTTTTTTTCACTACAAAAATAAAAATTGACTGTCGGTGGGGCTGCTCAGCGATGAAGGAATAGTCACTGGTCGCTGTGTTGTCTTATACGACAGTTAATTTTCGACTATCCTTCTACTTTCACCACCTGTTTCAACTCTTCTTTCCTAAAGGAATGTAGCACGGTACTTCACTAAATAGGTATTGTTGCCTGTAGTGCTACTTCTCTTTATAAAAAAAAAAAAAGAATCAAGTTATTAGTAGGCCCAAGAGTTAGTTTAAATTGGGCATGAAAAAAAACCCGAAAACAGAATCAAAATTTGTCTTTAAATATACGATATATTGAGTTTTTCAACAAGAAGTTTATTTTTCAAGTGTGGTAACACCATCAATATAATTGTTTTGACATTTAGTTTTTTGACGTTGTCGTAGTATGAATAAATTCAATTTCGCAAGAAAATCGCATTTAAATAATTAAAATGCCCTGTGAAAAAGTTAAAGTTGCATTTCGTAAAATTCGTGATATTTTCGCACAACATAATCGTCCATCTGAGACCACAATTAAGAATTTAGTCGTTAAGTTTGAGTCGACTCGATATAAAATGTGCGAACACCAATGCGTTTTCGACTGGATCGTTCCACTGAAAACATCGCAGCCATGAGTCACAGAGTTGAAGCAGATTGAAATTTGTCAATTCCTCGAGGTTCTAAAAACATGGATTTATCCAAAATCACTGCATGGCGGATATTGCGTAAGAATTTAATTATAAAACCTTACAAGGTTCAATTGGTGCATTAATTGAAGTCGACCAATCATTCACATCGCCATAGATTCGCTCAATTCATTCAAGAACAACCGGCTCATCATCATTTTTTCAGACAAAGCCCATTTTTACTTGTCAGAGTATGTCAACAAGCAAAATTGCCATATTTGGGTCTTTGCATGCTCAACGCGCCACTGTATGAGGCGCTATGTGGTCTGGAGACGCGATTGTGTTGTTTTTTTTTTATTTTTGCGAAGATGAGGCTGCAAATGGGGTAATGGTCAATGAGTCACGCTAGCGCAAGATGCTAACAACTCAATTTTGGCATATTATTGGCAACGTGGATATCACTGGCATGTGGTTTCAACAGGACGGCGCCACATGTCACGCAACCAATGAAACAATTAATTTATAGCAAACCGAATTTCCCAGTCGCATAATTTCCCAGTCGCATAATTTAAAACTCAAAATCCGAGTTTTAAAATATATATGACCGGGATTTTGCCAAAAAGTGATTAAAAACTTTAATGAAATAATTGACATCTGTTGGAGTGGTCATGGTGAACATTTGCCAGATATCAGTTTTTTTTTATTTTTCATACAAGTTAATTTCAGTCATCTTAATCTAAATTTGTTGTTTTATTTCCTGTTAAAAACCGCTTTATATTTAGAAAATGTATAAAAGCACATAATATAGAATAACGTAACATATGAAACGCAAGGACTTACGTAATTGCTTACGTTAACATATCTATGCTTGTAATGTAATACGTCATTACATATTATAATGTTATATATTACGTAAAACATGTTTTTAATTATATATAATAACGTTATAATTTACGTCGTAACACTTTTTAACGTAATACATTCCGTAAATCGTTGCATTAAACATAACGATATATATAATATCATAGTCCATACCGTAATTAACTATTTAACGCCGCAGATACGCAGGTATCTACCTAATTTCGAAATAGTGATATTGAGCATTTTGAAATTTAGTCTCCCCTACCCCTAGATTTCGCATACAATTTATAGTCTAACAAACTAATGATTCTTTGATTTTAGTTTCCCCATTTTCGTGTTGAACTACTTACAGGTATATTTATTAAACATTTCCTTTTATTTTCCAAATCTATTAAAACTCGTCAACCATATTTTGTTTTTGTTTTACAAAACAACTATACAAAAATTTTAAATTTTATAGTTTTTTTTTGTTTTGCAATAGTTTGTTGTTAATTGTGCTTGATAGGTTAAAATGACGAGTTGTTAATGACTGTTCAATACATTCTTTGCCTTTGCAAAGGCAGAAAGAAACGCTAACAAGATAATAATGAGTCTGCAATGAAAAGAGCAGCGAATTATTGTTGCTTTTTTGTTGCAATATTTTCAAATATTTGAAAAATATTTTAACAATAAAAACAACAAAACTAGTCGTAGCAAAACAAAAAAAAAATAACAAACAGAATAGAACAAGAAAAAACTGAAGATCATCAAGATTAAAGGTGGCAACTGACAGCAATAGCTAGACAAACAATGTTGCTTAAGCCTTAAATACACTAAAGAAAACAGTCAGCAAGAAAGGTGACTGCTGATTAGTTTGATGACATAAAGCCGGAAGTTGTTACATCAAACAGTTTAAGGTTCGAAGCTGAAATTATTAAGTTAAGATTTATTTCTTAAACACAGATTCGTTACTGGTAAAACACTTCGTGACGAAGGACTAATGTGTTTCTTCGCGAATTTGCTGAACCCGATTGTACCCAAATTCCCTCCTGTCAAAGGGATCGTAAAAAATTACATCATGACCATGTATATCAGCCTTAGGTCTTGAATGGTGTGCAATTTCCAAGAGATTAAAATTTTTTTTTAAAGAGAAGTAGCACTTCAGGCAAAAAGGTCTAAATTGTGCTACAATCTTTAGGAAAGGGATAGAGAAGAGATGAGACAGGTGGTGAATGTAGAAGGATGGTTACATAGCCTTCAAACTGTTATTTTTGTAGTGAAAATATCCAAACCTAGATTGGCAGCTTTCATTTCTAGAAGGCCCATGTTATCGGAAATTAACTGTCATATAAGACAACACAGCGACCAGTGACCTTCATCACTGAGCAGCCCCATCGACAGTATTTTTTTGTAGTGAAAACAGCCAAGGTCTTTATTGGAAATCGAAGCCACCATCCCCAGACTGATAAGCTATTACACTACCCACTAGCCTACTGGGGTATCCTGTTTGTTTGCTTTGTAGTGTATGTGATTGTGGGAGACTCTCAGTTCTTCGAAATGACTCAAGAAATTTCTTGAATATTGCCAAACGCTCATTACTATCTTTACATAAATGACTTACCTGATGTTGCTTTCGGCAGTAAAATGCCTATGCATGCTGATTATGTAGAGGCTTATAATTGGGGAAGAATTAACGGCGGTTTGAACATGATCAACATGCTGGGCAATGAATAGCGCTTCAAAGTAGAAATGTATTCTCCTGTCGAAATCTAGGAGACATCTTTACGAAAAGATGATCTTAAGCAAATTCCAAAGAGCTTACAAAATTATTTACTTTTGAAAAAATAAATTACCTGTGTCCATCACCGACAATAGCGTACACTTGCAATAAATAATAACCAATTAAATGGCAG
The DNA here is from genome assembly GCA_030448955.1 of Trichopoda pennipes. NCBI lineage: Eukaryota > Metazoa > Arthropoda > Insecta > Diptera > Tachinidae > Trichopoda > Trichopoda pennipes. The sequence goes on along the minus strand of JASKUP010000056.1, from coordinate 9,104,148 downwards.
ATTTTGGATTCTCGATTTAAGTTTATTTATGGTGATTGAATTTGGCTGCAAACATACCACAGGGGCTCTATTTTGGGAACACTTCTTTACTGACTTACCTGCTGTTGCTATCAGAAGCAGTTTTTAGTCTTGTGTTCAAAAAATGAGTAACATCAGTTTCGAATAATGGTATGCTATCAGGTTTTGCATCAGGCTTGGGCATAGTGCAACGGAAACTTTTGCTTAACTTCAGCAGGCCTACGGAGATAGGCTGCTTTGTCATGAGCGCAGGTTTTTGGGTGGTTTAAGGCATTCTGAGAAGGAAGAGAAATAACTAAAGATGAACAATGAAGCGAAAATCCTTAATTTTCAATAACCCATTAAAATGTCGAAAGATATGGGATCTTGTAAGATCGTTCGCTGACAGTCAGAAAGATCGGTGATTCACACCACCGATCAGCAGATTTTGACCAATGAATTGGGGATGAGAAATGTCTGCGAAAAAATGGTTCCAAAAAACTTTTCGTAACACCAAAAGGATTTCAGGAAGATAGAGTGCCGTGATTAAAAATGACCACCATTTTCTGGAACGTCTCATTACTAATGACGAGTCTTGGGTGTTTGAATACGACCCAGAAACCAAGTGCCAGAACATCAACAAACAAAAATCAAGAACGGCAAAGTCAAGGATCAAATGCATGCTGAAGTGTTTTTTAGATATCCATGGAATCGTTCACGAAGAGTATGTACCTCAAGGCTAAACACTCAGTCTACATTTTTACCGGGAGTTTCTTGAAAGACTTCGAAAAAGGGGTCATTCGTGTGAGACCAAACATCAAGAACAAGTGCGTGCTGTATCACGATAATGTTCCTTGTCACATAGCGAGTTTTTCGCCAGCAAAAACAATCCTGTGGCTCCTTAGTCCCCATATTTGCCTAATTTAAGTCCATGTAATTTGTGAGAGAACTTTCCTTTTTTGTACTGAAATATTACAATCTTCTTTTGTTAAAGAATTAAATATTGCAGTTCTCTCTCGCATGCAATCCAGGAAGCGTAGGCGCAGCGAAAACTTTAAAAACATTAGATGCTGGCCATGCACGATTTTAGCACACGCTCCCCCGTAACTATCGTCATTTATAGCCCAATCCCTAAATATAAATTTCAATTGAATTGGAAATACTTAAAGAAAATTTCTTTCAGTGTTTGTTTTTGTTTTTATTTCGCTCACATTTATTATGATTTTCATTGCTTGCTGGCAATAAAGTAGTTTATAAATTTGTTGCCATTTTGTGGCATCGATATTAGTGTTGTTGTAGGCTATTGGTAGCAAAGTGTATTTAAAATAAAAAGAATAAAAAAAATGCACATTTCTTAAGCAGCTGTTTGCAATTCTTTAAATAAGATTTGCAATAATTCGTTTTTTCTGTAATTTTTTTTTTTTTGCTGAAATTTTATTTTTTTGAAAGACTTAAAAATTGATGAAGTGCTGCTGAAGCAGCCACATACGCGGAATCATCAACGTTGTCGTCGTCATCATCATCATCATCATCACTGAATTCAACAGCCAGCAGCAACATCATTATGGTCGTGTTCTCATCATAAAAATTTTTAAGCATTTCACAACATCGTCATTATCATCGTTATTATTTTTAAACTTGCAACAGTGTAAAGAATAACACGGTGATTTTTCGTTTATTTTTGTTTTTGTATTCGCTTTGCTTTACTAATAATAACAAAACCAACTAGATGAGTTTGGAATGATGATGTTTTATACCTGTTGCCTCCAAAGAGGCGTCACAAAGACCATGTTTAATAATGGTTTTTGCCTGCCTGCTTGCCTGCCTCGATATTGTGGCATGTTGTTATTCAGCATTTGTATGTATGAATGTTTGCTTAAAGTCAATGCCACTTGTTGTTGTGGAATTCACTTTAAAAAGCAATCCAGTTTATGCAGGAAGAATAAAAAAAAAATTATTTATTCTGCATTTTATTGTTTCGAGTCAGTCGTCATTTTGCTCATGACTCCTTATTAAATATAAACTAAAGCTAGCAGGCTGCATCAAAAGCGCCCTTTTGATAGCTGCTACTTTTGTTTTTGTTTTTTTCATTTTTGCGTAAAATGACGGGTTTCTAACTCAAGTCCTATGGCTATGCAAAAGTTTAGAACATCTGACGATTGTCTGGCGTTTATGTTATGAAGATGCTGTTGATGCTTCGTATCATTTTAAGTTTTCTTTAAATTATAAGTTAAATAAAGCGTTGATTATCGTGTTTTTTGTTTGCCAGCATTTATTTAATTTTAATTTTATATATTTTTTCTGCGTTCACATACAAAAAATTGTTTTAATATCTAGTTGGCTAAGCCACGTTCATGTGTTATTTGAAACTTCAAGTGAAAAATATTTTCTAGACTGTGGTCAATTATTTATACTATTGATACCAAGGACATAAACTTTTCTTTACAAAAACCGAAATATCAAAAAAAAATTTTATAATGAATTTTGATATCGAAAACTTTTCTTACGATCAAACAAATTGTGAACAAATTCAATTTTCATAAATATAATTTATGTTAACTTGTGCTAGATTGCTTAAAATAAAAGATTATCGTTTCATATTCTTATAAAATATTTATTATTCGAAAAATAATATATTTGAAAAGTATAACTGCGGAGGAAATAATATTCATATGGCCATTTCACTCATATGGCTCATCAGTGGATTATACCTAAAATTTTGTATAGCAAATTCAAGAGTCTTATATCTAAAAACAAATTGATTAAATGAGAGTTTTCATTGAACCAACACAGCAAAAAGACAACAAAACCAACAACACTTCTATACAAATACACAGCCATTTATAGCAAAGCAAACAAAAAATATTTGTGAAGAAGAAAAAAATACACTGATGAGCTATATGAGCAGTAGTTTTATTTTAAATATATTTTTTTTAATAATAGATATTTTCTATATATTTTTAAAATATGTATATTGATTAGTTTTTCGCATTAAAGTCGATAACTTAAAAAAAAACCTGCTATTCTTTAAGTAAATTTATAAATAATAAAGTAAAGTTATCTTACAGCCAGTCGCGCAATGTCGAACGCAACCTTAAGCCAAAAAAAAAAAAAAAAACTACTCACTCATTCATTTTCGCTCTAAAACGCGTCCCACTCACTATCTTTCAACATGTCTTTTGCTTGATTTTGCGTTATAACGTAAGCATTTTTTCCCTCGTCACATTTTTATGTTGCCTTATCAACAAAACCTTAAATTAATCGCAGAATTTAAGAAGAAGAAAAAAAAACGCTAAAATAAATAAATTGTTTTAAAAATAATACAACTTTGTGCTACTGAAACTTATAAAGTGTTTTTCAACAGGAAGTTTGTTTTGTAAAACTAAATAAAAGAACAAATTTACATTAAGATGATTCTAATTTTTATTGTATTACGAAGAGATAAGTTCGGCAATTATGAATAAAAAACGATACTTGGCAAATGTTCACCACGACCACGCTGATAAATGTCGATTCATTCATTAAAGTTTTTAATCACTTTTGGGTAAAATGGCGATCTTATTTCGTTAATCACATCTCCGATTTTGAGTTTTAGGGCTGAAGTCGATTCGAGCGGATGCGTATAGACACACACACGCACACACATACACAGTACACACACAAAGTCCCACAAAAAATAGTCCAGTGATGTTAAATCACACGATCTGGCTGGCCACATAACTGGTGATTATCGTGAAATTATGTGATCGGGAAATTTGGTTTGCAATAAATTGATCGTTTAATTGGCTGTGCAACATGTGGCACCATTCTGTTGAAACCAGATGTTAGTGATACCCACGTCGTCAATACGAGGTCTCTGCTTGCTATTTATATTTCTGGCCTGGTAACACTGACTCTTGCTAGGCACCAGCTGATGTTTCCAGCGCAACCTTCACATTGTTAAACATAACCTCAACCAAAACATTTTGTCATTTTATTGTTGTTAGTGTTAGTGACAGCAGGTTGAAAAAGTGATCTTAGGAGAAAATGGAATTAACTCGTGAACATTTTCGTGCAATAATTTTTCATAACTTTCATAATGTAGCACCTTCTTACAGCACCATTAAAAACTGTTATAACGAATTCAATCGTGGCCGACAATCACTCCAGAACGAATCCCGTGAAGGTTGTCCAACAACGTTTGTTGTGTCAGAAAACATCGCAGCTGTGCATGAGCTGATAAAGTATGATCATGTAATATATCGCGAGATTGAGGCATCTGTAGGGATTAGTATGACAAGCATCAATAAGATCTTGCATGAACATTTGCATGTGAAAAAGGTGTGTCCACGTTGGATACCGCATAACCTGACAAACGCACAAAAGGATGCTCGTGTTGATTGGTGCAAAAGCAGTTTATAATATCTGCACAGGTGACGAATCATGGATATACCCATATGATCCTGAAAGAAAACAGCAATCCACCGTATGGGTCTTTCAAGACGAGCGAAATCCCACCAAAGTTGTTCGTGGAAGAAGCACATCAAAGCAAATGGTTGCCTGTTTCTTCGGCATTACTGGTCATGTGGCGACTGTGCCATTAGAGCAACGTAAGACGGTTAATTCGGCATGGTACACCACTATTTGTTTGCCAGAAGTCTTTGAGAAACTTTGGGAAAAGTCAAAGAAAAGATGCATCATTTTGCATCACGACAATGCGAGCTGTCACCGATCGGCTGAAACAATGGAGAATTGATGGGTCATCCGCCATATAGCCCTGACTTGGCACCTAATGACGTCTTTTTGTTTCCGAACATTAAGAAAAAACTACGTGTACAACGGTTTCCTACAGTTAAAGAAGCAGTTTCTGCATTAAAACCCATGTTTAAGAAGTACCTAAATTGGAGTGGAAAAAGTGCTTTGAAAATTGGTTCCAACGCATGCAAAAGTGTATAAATCTTAATGGAGAATATTTTGAAAAACAATAAAATAGATTTTGTCTTTAAATGCTTGTGTTTTCATCCTTAGGCCACAAATATAAATAGCAGCCCTTGTAATAGGCCGAAATTAATTTATTACCATCTGGCGACAGCTCGGTCCATTGACCGCTACCGAATTTCCAGCCTCATGTTCGAAAAAAAACGGCGCAATCACGCCTCCAAACTACATAGTGCACCATACAGTGATACATTGAGCATGCAAAGGCTTCTCAATAATCGCTCTAGGATTTTCAGAATCCCAAATGCGGCAAGTTTACTTGTTGACATGCCCTGACAAGTAATAATGGGCTTCGTCTGAAGAAATGATTTAAAAAAAAAAAACCAGCCGGTTGTTCCTGAATGAATTGAGCGAATCTACGGCGATGTAAATAGTCATTCGGCTTAAGTTTTTGCTTCACTTGAACCTTGTAAGGCTTCAAAGTCAAATCCTTACGCAAATTTCGTCATGTGGAGGTTTGGGATAACCCAGTTTGTTGAGAACGTCGAGTAATTAAAAAATTTGAATCTCCTTCTTCAACACTGCGATGTGTGAACTGTTCGCACATTTTGTTTTGAGCCTGTCGACTAAAATTTAATGACCAAATTCTTAATAGCGGTCTCAAATGGACGATTATGTTGTCCAAAAATATCACAAATTTTACGAAATGTAAATTTAACAGCATCACCATTTTCATAGTGGATTTTAATTATTTTAATGAGATTTTCGTCCGAAATTGAATTCATTGTAGCCATTGCCAATACATCTTTTACGAGTATGTCAAAAAACTGTCATGTTGTTGGTGTTGCTATAAGTAAAAAAGGCTGACTTGCTAAATGTATATTTACAATGTATCAATACAGTATTAAAACCAAGTTGATACATTGTGTAGTTACTTGTTTAATAAGTTGCATACTAATACTTAGCAACCCTGAAATTGTTATTCCAAAATAACGGCGGAAGAAGAGAATATTTTAGTGCAATATTTTTTTAATTTGTGCAGCCATGGAAACTCCAGCTTCCAAGCTGCTGCAAAATCAATGAAGAGAAAAAAGAAACGACTTGCTGTATTACAAAATGAAACAAAAATTACAAAGAGAGTTCCGGTGAATTCTGCATGTGTGTCCAAATTCGATTCCATATTGCATTCTGGCACATATACATATATCACTGCAGCAACCATATACTTCGTTCAGTCTGTCATAGAATTCTCAAGTAGTTGGTGTTTCGCCCGAAGTCTTGCTGCGTTTCTTAATTAAAAAAATGTTCGGTATATGTCGCCTCGAGAAAAAGACAACGTGTCATCTATGGACTTAATATTTTACAAAACACCTTCCCATAGTACAACGCGTTTCTTTTTTTTCACGAAATTGCTTTTCCATTTCCAATCAGGAATTTAATAATAATTATCTGTCCAGCTTTTTCTGTAAATAGGTAAATAAATGAATATACAATAGAAATACATTAAATTATAAGAAAATTCGCTTACTTATCTTTTTGCGTCGCCATTGTATTGCGTGTTGTATTTATTTTGCATCTAAATTTTTTTGGATGCCTTTCTTGCTTTTTCTTGCGTTAAGGCCCGGTTAGCCGAACGTTCACGTTACCTAATGTAATGTAATGTAAGAAGCGTTTGTTTATAGCATATGAAAACAATGGAAATGCCTATGCAAATGAAATGTCACGTTGACGGAACGGCTGAACGTGTATAAAATATAATTTGCTAACGTTTTTACGTGACATTTGTATAGCAGTGGTGGGACTACTATTTTGTTGAGTTGTATTCTGTCCGAAATTCTCTTTCCGGTACTTTTATTGATAATGTATATTATTAAAGTATTTTCGAATTTTCAAAGTCTAAAAACGTAATGTTTTGATAGTAATGACTTTTTAAAAAACAATCATATACCATTGAATTCAATTAAAATCTTAAATTGAGTTATATATCCAATTAGATGTAACAGTTAATTATTTTGAATAAAAAATTTAGCATGTCAGTTTAAACATACAAATTTGTTATTTTGGCACTAACATAGTGCATATTTTTAAAAATATTGCAAATTTTCACGTCATAAGCTTTATTACGTATACATTGCGAAATACGTACAAATTTATATTCGCATAATATATATATATATATATATATATCGACATACGTACGTATGTTTATTTCAAACTTAAATTTTTACACGAATTTTTGAAAATATAAAATTTTTTGTTTCAAAAAGTACTTAGTATGAGTTTGGTACGTTTTGTGTATAAGCATAAATTACGCGAAAATTTGTATATACCATCTCTTTTATGAACAGATGATTGGGTTGTGTTTACAAAATTAAAAAATTATTACAAGTGAAGTGTTGTGTTTTGAATTGGAAAAACTTTTTCGGGAAATGGATGACGAAAAACTGATTTTGCTGGTGCAGGCGAATGAATGCCTGAAAATGTAATTTATCTATCTAATTTTAACTATAAATAAATAAAATTTCACCAACAAAACGCGAATCACAATATCGTTGTACAATATTCTATTTATATCTTTTTTAATGATGTTTGACACGTTTTTAACGTTTCTATAACTACACTAACGTCCGTACGTTACAGTACGGTATGTTTTTCACGTACAAACGTTCGGCTAACCGGGCCTTAATAAATACCAGAGTATTGCAAATGAGCCAGTTCACATTGGATTAGTTGTGCTGGTCTAACATGGCAGTTTGTTGGCATTTTCGGTGAGGGGGGTAGTTTTTGGTTGGCACAATTTTTCTATCAGCTTCAACCCCGCACAACGAGAACGAAACTAATACACATGCATTTATGAAAACACAAGTCTTGTGTGTTTTTTATGAAAACACAGGTCCTGTGTGTTTTTTTTGCAGAGCGATTTTTAGTCTTCAGTTGGCTATCGTCGTGTTAATATGAATATGAATTCAAAAGTAGATAAATAGATTTTATGATATTTATTTTTATCTTTTTTACCTAAATATGTTTTAATCTTTGAAACAGTCTCTTAATTAAATTTTAACGATATATTTTTTCAATATTTCGCTTTCCTATGGAAAGCTTCTTCAGGAAAAATTAATTTTTAATAACAAAAGTTAATAACAAATTAAAAAAATAATTTTTATTTAATTTAAAAAAAAGGTCGAATAAGAATAAAAATAATTTTACAGAAAATAAAATTAGAAAGAAACTTTTCATCATCACTTAATCCAGCCATATTTATTTTGTAATGCGTATACTGTGGTGTATACCGAACGAAAAACAAACGTGAAATGAATAAAAAACACTAACACACACAAAGCTGTTTATATGTATACAATTTTGTGCTAGAATAATTAGTCTAGTGTGTTTTGGAAAGAACAAAAGTTGTGTGGAACATATATTAATCCAATGTGAACTGGCTCAATAGGAACAAAATACATTGTCATAAATTACACGGTTGCATTTACAAACACAATGCTATGTATTACTACAAAGCAACATGCGTTTAGGAAGTCACCCAAACAAACTTCTTTTTGAAAAACCCGATATAACATTTCAATGAATGAATGCTATCGAAGGTGTTTTGTGTTTTTTTTTGGAAGGGTCTAGTTTATGAGAATATTCATATTATATGATATGATAATATCATAATATATATATTATGATATTATTAATGGACGTAAAAAGTTTTCCAAACACTTCTTGGAAATTATTGCCAAGTTTGGAATAGAAAACAATTTTACTTTGTGAACGTTTATTGAAAAGCAATTTGTATGAATATCGACGATTTTCATTACAGTTTTTTAAGTTAATATTTCTTTTTTAACGCCGCACTTATTTAAATGATTTTTTTAGAAAAACTAATTTAAAGTATAAAATAGATTATAAAATAAAAATAAATATCTTTGCACCTAAACTAAATTTCAAAGGCATTCATTCATTCAGTTTTATGTTTTGTTTATTATCGTTTAAAATTCTGTTTTCCTTATTATTTTTTTCTTCGTTTTTTAGTTATCTTTTATTTTTAATGCTTCCAATTTTCCACGGTTTTCTAAACAAACGGTAATTAAAATATGAAATGTTTTTAAATCCTTAAACAGGGAGAATGCAAATACTTAAATAAATAAATAAAATTTAATATCTTTCTTATTTTATAATCTACGTTCATTTGTGCTAAATTCCTTTATTTTACGATATTCTCATAAAATATTTATTATTAAAAAAAATATATTTGAAGTGTTTTGCTGCGGAGGAAAGCCTATCCATATGGCCATTTTACTACTGCTACTACTGCTCATATAGCTCATCAGTGAATTTTAGCTAAAATTTTGTAAAAAAAAATTCAAGAGTCTTATATCTCAAGCAAAACTGATTGAATGAGAGTTTTCAGTGAACCAACACACACAGAAAAAAAAAAAACAACAAAACGTAAAAATACTTCTCTACAAAAATACAGCAAATATTTCGAAAACAAAAACACTTTTCATTTTCAATCTTTCACATTAGGGTTTCCTTTAAAAAATAAGGAAAATAAAAAATATTTTTAAAGAATTTTATAAAAAACGCAACGTGCACATGCACATGCAATGGAAATAAGCAATTTTATTTTTTTGGAATCATTTTAATTTAATCTACGTTAATTTGGATTCTACCTTTGAATTTTCTATACAAATTTTGGGGTAAAATTCACTGGAAATGGCCATATGGATATGCTTTCCTCCACAGGTATAAATTTAAAATATATTTTTTGAATAATAAATATTTTATAAAAATATCACAAAGTATTTGTTTTTAAAGGAATTTAGCACAAATTAACGTAAATTAAATGAAAAATGTTTCCAAAAAATAAAATTATTTATGTACATTTTGTTTTTAAATTTAATCATTTCTAATTAAAAGAGACACAAATGAAAAATCCTTCAAACAATTTTGAATATTATTTCGCATTTTCTAAGGCAATTTATACTAAAGTAAGGATAAGTGCAATTTTTAAAGAATTATTAAATTGACCACTTTCTCTAACATTTTGAAATTTTTCCGAAATGTTCTTTTAGGCTTAGACGTTCGTTCCAATTATTAAATTCAAAAGCTTATGATCCATGTACTAATGCCTTTCATTAACACAATTTTTAAAATTTAGAAAATTATCACGAAATATTTTACTAAATTTGTTATTTATTTCTTAACATAAACGTGTGTGATGTCTTTTTACTAAAGAAGTTACAACAAATAAAAATTTACATATTCAACACTCTGCTGCATGAATGTTGTGTATGTTTTTTTTGTAAGACCAGCCAGCCAGTCAGCCAGCATATTGTATAAACGCTTTTAAATTAAGCACGCGTAGTTGTAATATTTATTTCAACTTCAGCTTGTATAACATAAAATCAGAAAATAAAGGATAACAAAATGTAACTCAGGCCAGAACATTGATTATTGTTCGAGAAATCAACATAAGACAAATGTGAAAAGGTTTTAAAAATAAAACTAAAAAAATAAAAAATCAAGTATTCAGGTTTTAGTTTTAGTTTTTTTTTATTTTGACACAAAAAAATCTCTAAAGAAACAAATTCTTGTTGCAAAATTAAATGGCTGGAATTTGCGAAAATGCAAGATTAAAGCGCAAAGTCAATAATAAATACGTATCGCCGGCGGCGACTAAACCTTATATGGCGGCGGCTAAGCATACAAAAGGTCCGCCAAATAATTTTTTTTTTGTTTTAAATGCTATAAACGAAACTACTGAATATTTTCTCAAATTTCTTTTTCTATTTGAAAGTACAAACCTTCCGGATTTCAGCTCTCCATGCACTAGCCTACACGATCGGTCCAGTTTTTACGCACATTATCGATTGTGTGCAGCTGTATTTCACCAAGGGCTTCACGAATATTGTCCTTTAAAACTTAAATTCTCTCTGGCTTGTCGGCGTATCACTGATCTATGACGGCACCCTACAAATAATAATCCAACGGTGTCAAATCGCAGCCACGAGGTGGCCAAACGACATCAGCTCTGCGGCTGATAATGCGATCATTAAATATAGGACGCAAAATATCGAGTGTAGCGCCGTCCTGTTGAAACCAAATGTTGCCAATATCCTCCTCTTCAATTTTTGACCCCCCGGTGGCACATTTATCGGTCTTTAAAGAATACTCTACTAGCTAGACCTGTGCAACTGGGGGAAAAAGGGAGCCCAGTCCCCTGAAGTCAGACAGGGAGACAACTGGAAACTCCACTTTATTTCCACGGGGATCAGTGAGCCGCAGAGTTCATTATTTGTCTCTTTAGACATTTAATAGTTCTCTGGCTGATCGTTGAGGTTGGCCCCTATATGGGAGCATCGTGGTGGTTGTGGTTTTGCGGCCCCAAAAGGGATTATGAAATTTATGGTGGCCAGGATCATTTCACTGATAATGACACGCAAAGTGAATGATCCAGTCCAGTGAGCATGCTTGACATGTGTTCTGGACAGGACTTAGAAAGTCTCCAACTCTTTAGCAAAGTGTGATTGTTTGCAGACCTGTCCTGGAATCATTTCAAAGTTGCAACTAGGTGGTTCTGTTGCTTAGAATTATGTCTTTGGCTATCTAGGACTCATGTATGACGTTTCAAATTATACTATAGTGGTTTGTCCACCATCTGATTAAGGCTATATAGCCAGGCGCGGATGTAAAACAAATCACACTCTTCAATTTTTGTGAACAAAAAAAGGTGTAAAGATTAGTCGCTCTTAACATACCTCCTTTTCAGTTATATAACACTGTGTCAGTGACCGATCTCTGCGATTGCTCTGCTCTTTACCGAGAGCGATTTTGGGAAGGTGCTAGTAAAGTTGAGTTTCTAGTTTTTGTATCAAAACTAGCAGCTCTGCTTTATTTCTTAGATTTCTCCTTGTAGCACCATTTGCTTAAAAGAACCAACATGGGGGCGCGTTTGTCTTGGAAAATCCGCCTGCTTTTAAGTACTTGGGCTTACAAGCATCTTAAATTGGAATATAAGGACTTTTGAAGTGGCCAATAACTTATGCCAGAGGAACCTATCAGACTAACTATTTAGTTATTGGTGGGAATTTTCGGAAACTAAAGTGGTGGATGTAATTTTAACTTCTACTAACCGCTGAGAAGGCGCTTGTGTTCTAGTGCTGTTTCATTGCAACAAAAGTTGCCAGTTGTAGGATAAGAGATAAAGGATAAAAAGAATGGTAATGCAGCCATCGAGTTGTTGTACCATATTCACCTGTTTCTTAATCATATTTTCCTAAAGAAATCGAAATTTTTCTTTTTTTTTTTTTTTGAAGAGAAGTAGCACTTCAGGCAACAATGCCTATTTAGTCAAGTACCGTACATTCTTTAGGAAAGGGATAGAGAATAGATGAAACGGGCGGTGAAAGTAGAAGGATAGTCGGAAATTAACTGCCGTATATAAGACAGTACAGCGACCAGTGACTATGCCTTCACCGCTGAGCAGCCCCACCGACAGTCAATTTTTATTTTTGTAGTGAAAAAAACCAAGGTCTTCGTTGGGAATCGAACCCACAACCCCCATACTTACAAGCTAGTACACTAACTACTAGCCTACAGGGGCACCTAAGAATTCGAAGTTGGAGTTCTTCCAGAAATATCCATTTTCAATTTTGTTTGTATGTGTAGCCTGGTCTTATTGTAATTTGTATGTTTCGCCCAAATTTTTAGGAACTTGTTTCAAACTTGTTGCATATGCGATTTAACCTCAAATGGAATTTAAATTACTTTAACAATCGATATTAATTTAAGCATATTTCCGCTACAATTCTATCAGAAACTCATCAAGGTGACAGCTTAGTAACCAAACCAATAAAACAATATTTAAACAACAATAATAACGTTATTTCCAGCACCTTTACTATTCGTTTTCTTGCATTATTTTTAAACGATTATTTTATTTATCACAAAAAGTAAACGAAATCTGTTTTATTTTTATTTGCCCTAAAGGAGGAAGTCGCAGCTAAAGATATGATTTCATTTCTAAAAGTGCTACATTTTTTCCTATAAATTCCCAAAAGGTATTTAAAGGTATTTAATTACTTTAAGGCTCTGTAGGTAGAAAACAAAAAACAAAAAAAGATTTCTTGGTAATCAGCGTCATATAATGAATCTAAGATAGCATGCAACACATACCCACAAACAGCTTTTAAAAATCGTATGGTTTGCAAAAACAACTAGAAAGATACGCATCTCTAACATTAAATTACAACAGCCATAATCTGAATTGTATAAGTTCAAGTATCAGTTGATGATGAGTATTGAAATATATTTCTTTTGTAACCGTTTCTTTTATGCATTGTTTAGCTGGCAGCACAAGGCAGGCAGCCAGTCGTCGATTTTAGTGACTGTCCAAGCACAGGAACCTAAAGATAATTTTTTCAACATTTTTCTGCATTTTAACGCGCATAAAATTTAAGCGAACCTTTAAATGCTGATTGTCAAGATGGTTTCATTTTTTTTAGTTTTTTTTCCTTAAATATTATTTAAAAAGGGGGTCTGGGCAAAACATGTACGGGAATGAAAACAAAAATAAAAAGTATACAAAAAAAATGAAGCGTATGATTAGGTGTATACTTACGAATGCTAAACAATTTATTCCACATCTTTTGATTGGGTCTGCTATTAAAACTCAAAGAAGATAAAGTTGAAGTTTTTTTTTTTGTTGTCAAAAGGCGGCTTTAATATAAAAGAAATGAAATTCCATTTAAACTGGAGCTACTTGAACAAGAAATGAAGGACAAAATTGAAAGCACAAATCGAATTTTAAGTGCTGTACATAATATATGTTTAGACCAATATACGCTTTAAACTGACAACTCAAATTGTTTATTACCAAATTCAAATGAACTAAATGTAGATTTGATTTTAATTAAAAAAAAAAATTTTCATCAGCCACACAAGTTTTTAGTTTGATCGAACATAATAGAAGTTTGATCAAGCACCTAAGCTAGTATATACCACCTGAATTTATTTTCGAACAGTAAGTAGGCTTACAACGCTACTCCATTTGATTATTTTAGTTCTGTATTCTTCTTTTAGGACTGTTTTATCAGACATGTTTTAATTTATAGCTTAATCCAACGAAAACCAAGTTTGATTAAAAGATCGATAAACATTAAATGAATTTACAAGTATTTCTTGTTTTTATACTACAACTTTTTCATCGCCTTTGTAATCTCTGTGCAATTTCGGTGGTATTACAGGCGTCCTTAGCGCATATAATGACAATACAATGACGGTCTAAGTAATGCTGATCTTCCAATCAGAACTTTCAGAGATCAGGCAAACTATACACCCCACTCTCCTGCTTTAAAATGACAACTATCACCAATTTTAATTGAAATTAAATGGAATTTTAATTTTAATTTAAATAATTTTTACTTTTTAATCAATCAGCTAGGCAAAGTTTTAGTTTGATCGAACATAACAGAAGTTTGATCAAACTCCTAGACTTACGTTAATGGCTGGTATATCACCTGATTTTATTTTTATTTTCTAATTCTTATACTAAAATTTTAGTTCTGTTTTCTCCTTTCAAGACTTTTGTGTTAATTTTTATCTTCGATTAATCTGAAATGAATTTACAAGCATTTTTATATTTTGCGGTTCCTTTTTTATTGTCTACATTCTTATACTTATACCCAAAGGCTCTCATTGCCCTTAACTATCTCTAAGGGAGGTGTAGTCTTTCCCTAATAACAGGAGATTGACTGCCTCATAAAATCTCTGTCTAATTTCTGGGTTATTAGAGGCATCCTTAACGTGCATGACGTCAAATCAATGCTGAGCCTACAGTCAGAGCTTTCAGGGATCAGGAATACTATAAACCACATATTTTGTGCTGCAATCCAATCGCACCTACTTTCTAAGAGCTTTTAAGATGTATTTTAAAACATTTATACCTGTTGTATCTGAGAAAGAACACAATTTTGGTATCAGCCTTTCAGCTTGTTGGGTGTAAGATATTCTTAAAGGTCAACTTCTTTTATAGGTTAAATTATGAAACATAGGCGATATGGATATAAAACACACTTAACTTACGAGTTAAGAGTTAAGAAGGCGAAGAAATTCTAGGCCTGGCATATTTGTCGCCTGAAGAAGTTTGAAACCTGCAAGTTTGTTTGGAGAATTAAGAAACAACATTAAAAAAACAAACCATGTGCAGAAATAAATGACAGACTGTTAAATGTATGATCTTGAAAGACAGATGGGCTACAATAACACAAATACTATCGTCGTTACGATTTGAATTGGTAAATTATAGTAGAAATTGTTTTTGTAATAATGTTTGTTCTCTTTGTCTTGTACTGGACCATATTTAATGCAACAATGAATGGCCGACATCAGATCAGTCAGATCATTATTATCGATTTTAATACAATTGAATAATGATCGAAATTTAATTTAATGTTGCTGTTATAAAGGGCTTAACCCTACACTAGTTAATAGTTCAGGCACTTGTTTGATTAAAAAGAGCTGACAACTAGGAAATGGTATGATCAAACAAGGAAAAAAAGCATAACACTAGTTCTAAGCAGCATAAGAAAAATTTCATAAACAGTTAATAATAAAAAATAATCAATTCCATGAATACTATCTGTTCTTTTTTTATTACCACTATTTCTGTTAATGTAAGTTTTAATGGAGCTAATTTAATGTTAAGACAGCAGACAAAACATTTTGCATGTGCGATATAATGGAATGTGTTCGCTGATAAAATTTTGAGCCATAGGCTTATCTACACAGTCTCCAGAAGATTTTCTGCTTAATTAAACTACGAAAAATATAATGAAAAAGGGTGTGTGTGTGTGAAAGAAGTTTAAAGTTTTTTAGCTTGGCCACAAACCTTTTGATTTAACAGAGCTTTGCTAAAATGATAATATAGCACTGTTAAACGAATTAAAATTCGGACTAGGCATTCAAACTGACATTTTAATGGAAACTACAAAAAATGGTAAAATGAAGAAGAAATGAAATTGGTTAATGTGAAGTCCTTCTACAGTTACTTTTTCTGGGGTACGGTTTTCCGTCGACCCTTGTCAAATTTGGTTTGTGAACAAACCGGTTTCGGCCGTTTACCATCTTCAGTGTTCTTTTCGTACTAGTTGCGTTCTATTGTCAGCTGTGTTTATATAGTTCGTCTTGTTCGTGTTTCCCTTCGTGTCATTGCATTCGTCACTTTCTCTACTCTCTGCCTGTATCTCTCTCTCTTTTTCCGTTTGTCTCTTCTTACCTAATTTGTCGCTCGCTTTTTCATTCGTCTTTCTTCCTAACTAAATCCTTTTACGATCATGCTTGTTGTCCGTTTGTGTTTATGTGTGAATTTATAGGGTTTTTTTATGTGACATAATAATCTGTAATTGTACGTTTTTGAGGTTTCTTAGTGCCTTGGTCTTGTGCACCTGCGTAGCGTGTTTGTGTTGGTGTAATGTTTGTTTTCTTGTAAAAATGTTTCAATGGTTCAAATATTGTGTCCGAATCAGTGTTTATTTGTTCATTTAGAGCCCTTTCACACAGGAAAATTTTACTTTAACAAAGTTTTGTTAATTTTCTTTTAAACTTTCTTTGGTGTTCAAACACAAAAAGTTTTCTTTTACAAAATTTGTTTCCTTTTGTTTGATGTACAAAAATATAAGTACAACTATGTATAAGCGACGAAAGAAAAACAAAGCAACTTTGCGAGTACATCAAAGTCCGTACACTCAATCATGCTTTCTCCCTCGCTCTCACATAAAATCAAAACTTTGCAAAGAAAAGTTTGCCTGTGTGAATAAGAGCCCTTTATTATTCGTCCATCAAATGTTTTTTGTTTGTATATTTCCATGTTTTCTAATACATTTAGTCTCCTTCCTTTGTGCCGTGTATGAAGCAGTTTAACCGTTGTTTTGATATGTCCTGGGCTACATTAGTTGTTGAATGTATGGTTCGCAAAGTTTGATTCTAGAGTTAATTTTGGTTCTCGTAGTTTTTTGTTATAGTCTCTAATCTGTTTCCTAAATCTGGTCTTAATTTTTCGTCCTGTTTGCCCGATATAGCTATAATGGCATGTACAAGTTAATTTGTACACCTCTTGTTTGTCTAGTATATTTGTCTCCGTTGTTTTATTCCGTAGTATTCTGCCTATGTTGTTTCTTGTTCTGAATGCGGTCTTCATGTTGTGTGTTCCAAAGAATTCCGCCAGTCTGTACGTTGATTTTCCATTATACGGTAATGTAGCCCAAAACAAAAATTAAAAATTGTTTATAAAAATTAATTTCCTGAAGAAGCTTTCCAGAGGAAAGCGAAATATTGAAAATACAGCGTTAAATTTATTTTTAAAAAAGACCGTTATTAATATTAAAACTTATTTATTTAAAAAAAGAGGTCGAAAAATAATAATCAAATATTATAAACATTATAAATTTTTATTTATTATTATACTTTCATTTCATTACGAACGTTAGTCAAACTTAAATGTAAGGGAGATCAAGGATATGATTTCGTTTGAGCCTTCTAACTTCGTCAGTCTCATCTAAAAGCGTAATGCTAGTATGTTTGTATGATTACTAAGCCTTTCTAAATAATTGGAGCTGAATCTTCTAATTTCGGATTTAAAAAAAGGTATTTTCAGATCGTTGTGAAGAGCTTCCTACATTACATAAAAAGGAGCATTCGTTATAGACCGCAAAGCTTTGGATTGGAATCTTTGCAATCTACATATATAAAAATAAGTTGCATTGTGTTAGTAATTGATGTTCTCCGGAATGCGTGAACCGATTTTGTTTCTGCAAAGTTCATATGACAGGTGACTTCAATACCAAGGTTTTTATTTATAAACGATCTCTGTTTTCGTATTGGTTCATGAGTTATAGCCATTTTAGTGAACACTGCATTCATACAACTCTTACTGCATTTTTAAAATTGTGCGAAGTTGATGCTTTTGCCGGAACGTTATTGTATGCAGAAGTGCCAACGTATTTTACGTGGAGTTTCAACGGCACAAGCAAGGAAATCGTGTTGATGGCCATTAAAATTTATATTCAAGTGATACTTTGGGACATTTTTATACTGTTCTCTGAGTATTTTTATTTACGTTTGCTGTTAATAAACGTTCGTGGGCCAACATCATTTCTACAGTTAAGGGCAGTCAATGGAGTTTTGTGTACGACATATTGACAAGCGTGTCAACAGCTTTAATTGTTGGAAAATGATATTCATTGGGAACAAACACTTGCAGATGCAGCAGTTGTCGCTCATCATTATCAAATTCGTACTTTGTTTGCAATTATTTTGTCTGCCTGTTTTCCATCGAATCCATCTGAATTATGGACAAAATTTCAAGACTGTCTGTTGGGAGATATTCTGTTTCGAGTGCGTCAAGAAAATCGTAATCCTTCAATGGATTTCACGCCGGAAATTTACAATGAAGCATTGATTTGTATAGAAGATTTCTGTTTGTCGATTGCTAACAAGACATTATCACAATTGGGAATGCCATCAACTAATCGCGCAATGCATGACATTTCTGAGTTAGAACTGCAAAGTGAACAACAATACGATCGCAACGAATTAAATGCTTTTGTTTACGAATATCTTTCGACATTGAATGCGAAGCAAAAAAAAATGCGAACGATATCATTATGCAAGCTATCAATAGTGAAGCCGGCGGATTTTATTTCCTAGATGCACCAGGAGGCGCCGTAAAAACATTTTTAATTTCATTGTTGTTGGCAACGATGCGGTTCCAGAATAAATTTGCATTGGCGTCTTCTGGCATTGCAGCTCCTTTGTTAGATGGTGATCGGACAGCACATACTGCTTTGAAATTGCCACAGAATTACCAAGCTAATGAACCTCCCATATGTAACGTTTCAAAAACATCTGGAAGGGCAAGATTATTGAAACGTTGCAGTATCATTATTTGGCATGAATGCACTATGGCGCATAAGAAATCTGTTGAAGCTTTGGAAAGAACAATGAAAGATCTCCGAGATAATTCAGAATTGTATGATGGTGCGTTGATTTTATTGTCAGGCGATTTTAGGCAAACATTGCCCATCATTCCTAGATCGACAGCTGCCGATGAAATTAACGTCTTCATATTTATGGAGATTTGTTAAAACATTGAAACTCACTGCCAACGTTCGTGTTCAGTTCAAGAATGATCCATCTGCTACAAAGTTCTCTAAGCAATTGCTGAAAATTGGGAATGGTGCAAAGCCTGTTGATGACACTGGATTGATAACATTGCCAAATGATTTTTGCCGTTTCGTACAGTCAAAAAAAGGAATTGATTGCATGTGTTTTCCCTAACATGGCACAAAAATATACATGGCATGCATGGTTGAGTGACAGAGCAATTTTATCGGCAAAGAACAAATTTGTTACGGAATTAAAAATGGCTATACAATCAAAGATTGCTGACGAATTGGTGTCATACAAATCTGTAGATACTGTTACCAATAAAGAAGATGTTGTGAATTATCCAACAGAATTTTTGAATTCGAATGATTCCGTCTGATCTGCCAATTGAATTGAAATGACTTCAGTTTCCTGTTCGCCTTGCGTTTGCGGCTACCATAATAAGGCGCAGCAAGGCCAATCCCTAGGAATTTGTGGAGTGCATTTAGAGTATCCAGTTTTCTCACATGGACAGTTGTATGTAGCCTGTTCGCGCATTGAGAAACCATCGGTTTTGTATATTTACACTGAAAATGGAAAAACAACAAATGTTGTTTACCACAGAGCATTACAATAAAAGCAATTTATCACTGATTTTAATGAATTCGAATGGATTTGTTATTTTCTTTTCTGCACTACGAAGTAAGCAGGGGGTTCGCTAGTATTTCTATATTGGAATTACTAGCAGGGCCCCATAACTCTACGCCATAAGTTCATATAGGTTTTTAAAAAGAGTTTTGTAAAGCAGGACCTTATTCTCCAAAGAAAGTTTAGATTTACAGCCCAGAAGCCAGTGGTACATTTGCTTAAATTTGATGTTAAGTTGTTTTCTTTACGCGCTAATATGTGATTTCCATGTGAGTCTTCTGTCTAAATGTAAGCCAAAGTATTTGAGACTAGGGATTAAAGTTTCATTGAGAAACACAGCTGGGCAATTTTCCCTTCTTGTTGTAAATGTGATGTAACTTGACTTTTGGGTGTTAATGTTCCAATGTTCCATTTTGTAAGCCAATCACAAAGACTATTTAGCTGCAGCTGTAAAATTCTAGAAGCCTCTGTGGGGGTTTCACTACAACATAAGAGTGCTGTGCTGTGTCGTCTGCATAAGTAGCCACTGTTACACATTCTTTCGTCGGCATGTCATAGGTGTATATGGAATATAAAATTGATCCAAGGACGCTTCAATTTGACAAATATGAGAAAAATCTTTGTTGACTGTGACGAAGAAACATCTGTTTTTTGCAAATATGATAATGGAGCAGAAAGCAGGTTTTTCAATTTGTATAATAATCCCTCATGCCATAATCCTTTATTAAAAGCCTGCTGCATATCCAAAATTACAAAAGAAAAGAGTTTTTTATTTTCAAAAGAATCAGATGACACTGCTCTGGTGTACCATGTTGACTTCGAACACCGAATTGATGATCGGGAATAATATTGTATTTCTGCAGAAATGCTTTTAAACGTTTGAGAAACAATTTTTCAAACATTTTTGATAAAATAGGTAATACGACATCAATATATTTTCTGGTTTGTCTGGTTTTAAAACCATTATAATTTCAGCACACTTTCATTGTAAAGGAAAGTGTTGGAGACGTAATATGGAATTAAATATTAAAGTTAGGAATAAGATTCCCTTATAAGGCAAAGACTTTATTGCAGCCGCATCAATTTTGTCATATCCCGTAGATTTCTTATTATTAAGGAGATATGTGATCTCCAATTTAATTTCATTAGGTGTAATATGCTTAATAGGCAACTCTATTTGACAAGCTATGTTCAAGAAATGATCTACCTCGTCGCCATAAGTACTCGTTTGATGTGGCTTAAAAATTGATTCTAGATGTTCTGCAAATGCAATAGATTTTTCTTTGTCAGTTCTGAGCCAAGCATCATTAGCATTTTTGATAGGAACATTCCTTTATGCAGGTCTCTTGAGAAATCAAGTATTTAAAAGTATAATTATAACATTTTTCAATTTTAAAAAGTAGTATAAATACTCCTGTTTTCTAAATAATACTCTTTTTTTTTTAAAAAAATAGTAATGCAGTAAAATCTGCATTATTTAGAGATTTTAAAAATACTAATTTTTTAAGCAGCGTCAATTTTGGAGTTTATAATTGCCAAAATTAATTAATTAATTCATTAAAAGTATTAGATAACTTATTACTTGCAAAAAGTGGCGAAAGACTTTTATTTCAATCGGCCCCAAATGTAACTTCCGAAAAAAAAAATTATTTAAATAATCGTGAATCGATCACCTTCTTTGAAAATGATTACCACGGCAGAGTAGCGCGAAATAAGCCTCTTCTATCTGCACGCAATCGAAAACAATGTCTTGAATTTACCAGTGAATACATGAACAAGCCTATAGAGTTCGGGAATGACGTTATTTTCACAGATGAGTCTAAATTTAACATTTTCTCATCGGATTGTGGCAAGTTTAATATGTAGAGAAAACGTAATGCGGAGGGAGATGAACCTAAAAAGTTAACTGTTAAACACGGTGGGGGTTCAGTTATGGTATGGCGCTGCATATCAGCGAAAGGCGTAGATAATTAAGCATTTATTAATGACCGCATGGGTCAGTGAAAAATCTTAAGGCCAGCGCAGAAAAGATGGGCATTTTTTAGACCTTTAAGCTGTCAAACCAAACTGCCAATAAGTTGTGTAAAATTAATTTTTATATTGTTACGGATGCTTAACTTTTAAAAGAAAATAATTACGCTATAAAGTAAACTACTGCGTATTTTGTTTACTAACTGCGTGGCTTGCTAAGAAAACTTATGCACAATAACAAATTTCTAGTTACACAAGCCAACAACAAATATTTTAAAATAAATCCCAATAAGAAATTTAATCAGCATAAAAAGGCATACAGGCGCCTTTACATTGAATGGACAACATACAACAACAATAAAATGTGATACAAAGGCAGTAGATAATTCTTAATTTTTCTAGACTTCCAGTGGACGAATATAAAAGGGCGGCGCCTGAGTGGATAGTGAGTTAGTGTAAAAATAAACCTCGTGCATCTTAAGTAAATTCTGTTGTGTAGTTAAAGTAAATAATAAACTTGTTATTAATTTAAAAACTCTTAAAACTGGTGTTATTTATTTTGCAATAAAGAAATTACAACAAAACGTTTATAAAAGTTATAAAACGTATTTATTTTTTATTTTTGTTTTTTTATAAGAGAACTAGCACTTCAGGCAAGAATGCCTATTTAGTCAATTACCGTGCTACATTCTTTAGGAAAGGGATAGAGAATAGATGAGGCGGAAATTAACTATTGTATAAGACAGCACAGTGACCATGCCTTCATGACTGAGCAGCCCCACCGACAGTCAATTTTTATTTGTAGTGAAAGAAATCAAGGCCTTTGTTGGGAATCGAACCCACACATCCCCCAGTCTTGTAAGCTAGTGCACTACCTACTAGCCTACTGGGGCACCATAACAATATTATCCAATTTTAAATAGTTGCAAATATACTCTTATTTGAAGCAAGTTTTAATTTTTGTAAAACGTAGTAGTGAAATAAAAAAATTATGTGTGAAAATGTTAGTTATGTGTAAGAATTTAAAAAGATCATTAAGTTAATTGAATTTCAAAATAGTAGTAAAAATAGTACTTTTTTCAAAATGTGTTGGTTATTTTTTAAACAGCCCAAATTTTAAATAGTTTTGTTAACACTAAACATGCTAGATGTAGATTTAAAGTTTAACAAAAAAAATATTATTTTTAGTACTTATCCTAAAAATAGTATTAAAAATAGTAACTTTCTTATTTATTTGCTTTTAATGAAATATTATCCTGCAAGTGTAAAATTTTAATAGTTTTGTTAACACTAAAAAGCTTAACAAACAGGTATTATTTTTAATTCTTCTTATAAAAAAAGTATTAAAAATACTACCTTTTTTATTTATTTGCGTTTTATAAAATTTTAAATAGTTTCGTTAAACACTAAACATGTCAGATGTAAATAAAAAACTTAACAAATGTGATAATTTTTATTCTAAAAATAGTATTAAAAATACTACCTTTTGTATTTATTTACTTTTGTAAATTATTATCCTGCAAGTGTAAATTCAAAAACTTGTTTTTGTTTTGCATTCTTAATTAAGTAGTAAATCACTAAATTAAAAAAAAGAGTAACCAAAACGCATCTATTATTTATGATCTAGATCTACAACAGGTTATTTCTTTACGCAGTGCTGAACAAAATCGTTTGTATAAAAAAAACCTTAAGACCAAGAAAACCAAGAAAACCAAGAAAACTATCTTTATTCACGGACACATGCTGTGCCACTGTTTTGTCTTTTTTCAACTAAGTCAGGTTTAAAGATTCCACAATATTTCTTTAATGTGTGTGGCATCTCTCAGGTTAACAAAAACTAAAGAAAAAAGAAGCGAAAGCAGAACTACAACATTTTTCTGTTGCTTATTTAAAATCCAATGAAAATATAAAAAAATGGACGATTTATGTTTATTGACCGACAATTTAAGCAAAAACAAAAAAAATCCATACACTCGATAACTAAAGCTGACACTTGGGAACACAGTTGGATAGACAAATCAACGGTCGGATAACAAAGTATAGTTTTGTATCCTTAATAAATCTGGTAATCAATTTTATGTTACAAACCGATAAAGCATAACTAAGCAAACAAAATTGTAAAGTTACTTTGTAGTATGGACTTAAGGAGTTGATATGCTATAAAGAAAAAAATGGGAAAATACCAGGCGTTTACAATCCTGGCATTTTATCATGAGTCAAACAAATTTTCCTTGTGATAGGAAAAATTAAGCAGACAAAGTGCTTTTGTAAACAAAAAAACATGCTTTTTTGGCGTATAACAAACAATTAGAAAAAATATTTTTTTATTTTGTCGGAAATTATTTATAATCAGACAAATTATTTTTTGTTTAACTTAATATTTTTGCGATGCGTAGACTTTGTCGTAATGTTCTAATTAGACATTTTTTATAGTGTTTTTAGATTTTTTAAGCTATATAATAAAAAACAGGAAAATGGCGTTTATTTTGTCGGAAATTTATAATCAGACAAAATTTTTGATTTAAAGAATTTAAATCATGCAAAAATTTTTCGTTAGTATTTTTTAATTTTTAAAGCTTGTGATAAGAAACAGGACAATTTTGTCCATTTTGTCGGATATTTATAAACCGACAATTATTTTTAAAAGTTCGTTATTTTTAGATTTCTACAACTAGCAGGAAAATATGGTTTATTTTGTCGAAAATTTATAATCAGACAAAACTGTTGATTGAAAAAAAATCTACATCTGACAAAATTTGTTCGCTAGTAGTTTTAGATTTTTGAATCTTTTTATATTAAAAAGCAGGAAAATGTTTTTCATTTTCTTGGAAATTTATAAGTAGACAAATTTTTTTATAAAAAAAATCCAATCACCCAGTTTTTACGAAAACATTTTTTTATTTTTAGATTTTTGAAAGGAAAATCTATTTTTTATAATCAGACAAAATTTGTTCATTTAAAAATATCTAAATCAAACCAAATTTATTACTAAAAAAAATAAAAATAAAAAATACTAAATTTTTTTCATTCTTATATTTTTAAAGCCATATTATCGGCGAACAGGGAAGTATTGTTTAATTTTTTTGAAAATTTATAATCAGACAAAATTTTTCATTTAAAAGCCAAATCAGGAAACGTTTTTTTTTTTTGTTAGTATTTTAAATTTTTTAATTTAAAAAAAATTAAGAAACATATTTTGTTCTTGTATAAAATTATAATCAGACAAAATCCTTCATTTTAAAATATCTAAATCAAACAAAAATTAATTCGTTTGTATTTTATTATTTCTAGATTTTTAAAGCCATATTATTAGCGAACAGGGAAATATTGTTTAATTTTTTTGAAAATCTATAATCATACAAATTTTTTTATTGCAAAATAAATCAGTAGTATTTTTTATTTTTAGATTTTAAAAACTATACAATAAGCCACAGGAACATTTTTTGTTTTGTATAAAATTACGAACAAACAAAAATTATTTCGTTAGTATTTTTTTAGTTTTAAAGCCATATTATTGGCTACAGGGAAATATTGTTTATATTTTCAAAAATTTATAATCAGACAAAATTTTTCATTTAAAAACAAAATCTGACAATGGTCTTTTCGTTAGCGTTATTTTTTTAATTTTAAACACTATGTTATAAAAAATTGAAAAAAAAAATTTTTTCTAAAATTATAATCAGACAAAATTCTTCATTTTAAAATATCTAAATCAGACAAAAATTGGTTCGTTGGGATTTTTTCATTTTTAGATTTTTTTAGTCATATTATTGGCGAACGGCAAAGTATCGCTTAATTTATTCGAAAATTTATAATCAGACAAAGTTCTTCATATTAAAATATCTAAATCAGGCAAAAATTATTTCGTTAGTATTTATTTACTTTTAGATTTTAAAGCCATATTATTGGTGAACAGGGAAATATTGTTTAATTTTTTTGAAAATTTATAATCAGACAAAACTTTTCATTTAAAAACAAAATCAGACATTGTTTTTTCATTAGTATTTTAGATTTTAAAAACTATGCAATAAGAAACGGAAAGTTTTTTAGTTTTGTCTGAAATTAAAATCAGACAAAATTTGTTCATTTAAAAATATCCAAATCACATTAAAATTATTTGTCAGACAAAATTCTTCATATTAAAATATTAGATATTTTCGGACAAAAATTATTTCTTTTTTATTTCCAGACTTTTAAAGCGATATAATTGGCAAACAGGAAAATCTTGTTCATTTTTCCGAAAATTTGTAATCAGACAAAACTTTGTATTTAAAAACCAAATGAGATAACGTTTTTAGTTAGTATTCTTTATGTTTAGATTTGAAAAACTATACTAGAAGAAACAGTAACATTTTTTATATTTTGTATGAATTTATGATCAAAAGACAAAATTCTTCATTTTAAAATTTTCTGAGTCAGACAAACATTATTTCATTAGTACTTTTTTATTTTTAGACTTTTGAAGCCATATTATGGGCAAACAGGAAAGTATTGTTTAATTTTTTTCGAAAACTCATAATCAGACAAAATTTTTCATTTAAAAACAAAATCAGACAATGTTTTTTCCTAAGAATTTTTTTTTATTTTATAATTTTAAAAACTATACAATAAAAAACAGGAAAATTTTGTATATTTTGTCTGAAGTTGTGATCATACAAAATTCTTCATTTAAAAATATCGAAATCGGTAGTATTTTTGTTTTTTATTACATTTATAAGATCCATATGACAAAATTGTTTCGACAATTATTTTAGTGTTATTTTAGTTTGTTGGAAATTTAAGAAAAAATTCAGTTCGTTTAAAAATCAAAAATATATAACAAACAACAAAAGAAACACCTTGTAGTCGTTACTCCTTAAATGCCGGCCTTTGCAAAAATAGAACAAGCTATAATTTTCTCATTTACAATTTTTTTTTCATTTTGACAATAATTATTGAGGGTTTGTTATTGAATGCTTGTATATATTTCGGTTTTTTTCCTTGCCTCCATTCATTATTTATTTTAGTTTTCCTAGAATGACAACTTGACCATTTTATTTGATTTATGACAAAAGTATTGAATTTGTAGCTTTTAAAAGATGCGATATTTTTCTCTTTTTTTTTTGCTTTTTGGACTAAAGTCAGATCTAGTTTTTTGTATTAAACCTACGCTGACAGATGTTCAAGATATTTTTTATGAAATAAATTAAAATACAAACATACACACAAACAAACAAACAAATAAACATTGTAATGAAATTCCATTTTTCTTTCTTTTCTTTTTTATTTTCCTTTTCGTTGCAGTTCTTGTTTTCGCCCAGATAAATAAAAAGTGAATCGACAAGCAACATTTTTTGTTTCTTTAAATTCACAGACGACAAAAAATATTTCAAACATGTTGTCATTGACATTGTTGAGAAACACCTGCCCATCAACAGTATTATCATCATCTATCACCTCATCCTCCTCGTCACTGTCTTCAGCGGCATCTTCATTGTTTTGTTTTTGTTTGAAAACTGTGATCTTTTTGCTTATTATATCAACTAGTGTCTCCAGTGCACAACCCTCTACTTTGGGTGTACATTTTGAACGTTCCCCTGAATCGGCTGTAGCTCCCAAGGGGGATGAGGTGGTGTTTGAGTGTGAAACGAATTTGGCGCCTGATCGTTTAGAGTGGAAATTTCGTCATTCGAGTAATCGTTCTGGTGATGGCAGCAAATTTAAATATTTATCACAAGAGGTAAGTAAAGATATGTCGACAGATCAGCGTTATAAACTTTCCAGATTTTTAATAATTCGCAAGTATTCCCTATGCTGTCCGTCTGACAAAGGCCTCTATCACTTAAATCATAAATGTTTGGCACTTGAGATTTTAATAGAATGAATGCTTTTCTTTTGAACCATAAAAGGCAGACACTAATAATAAAAATTATAGGGTAACCTTTGTGTGGCATAAAACCAATTTTGCTATAATCATTCAGGAATAAAAAATATATATCAATTTGAACTGTTTTTATAACCGCTTTAATTGATACAGGTGACTGAAGCTCTTTTACAATACCTGGCGTTTTAGCTTGAAACAAACTAGCACGGTAATCAATCATCTATTCTTTTTGCAAATTTTTTTCCTGATAAGCGATTTTCAATCATTCCATTTTTTCAACGAGAAATTTCTTTTTCAATTGTGGCAACATCAACAAAATGATATTTTGGACATTTAGCTTTTCGTCGTATTCGTAGTGGATGCATTGGCAATAGTTACAATGAAATCAATTTCGCGCGAACATCGGATTAAAATAATTAAAATCCACTATCAAAATGGTGGTTCTGTTAAAGTCATTTTCGGACAACACAGTCAGTCGCCCTTCTGAGACCACTAACAAGAATTTGGTTGTAAAATTTTAGCCGACAGAATCAACTCAAAATGTGCAAACACCAACGCGTCAACAATTGAGGTTATCCAAAACCACCACATGGCGAATTTTGCGTTAGGATTTGACTTTGAAGCCTTACATGGTTTCACTGATGCAGGAATTGAAGTCGACCGACCATTCACATCGCCGTAGATTCACTCAATTCATTCAGGAACAACCGATGAATCCCATTTTTACTTGTCAGGGTATGTCAACAAATAAAATTGCCACATTTTTTTTTACAAAGACCGTGCTACATTCTTTAGGAAACGGATATAGAAGAGATGAAGCAGATGGTGAAAGTAGAAGGATAGTCGGAAATTAACTGCCGTTTAAGACAGCACAGCGACCAGTGACTATGCTTTCATCGCTGAGCAGCCCCACCGACAGCCAATTTGTATTTTTGTAGTGAAAAAAACCAAGGTCTTCGTTCGGTATCGAACCCATAACCCCCATACTGACAAGCTTGTACACTACCTACTATCCTACAGGGGCACCTGCCACATTTGGGTATCTGAAAGTCCTAAAGCAATTACTGCGTGATTGGGTATTTTTTTTCGTAGATAAGGGTGGAAATGCGGTCAATTGATCACGCTATCGCCAGAGCTAACAACTCAATTTCGCCCTATTATTGACGAAGTGTATATCACTGACATGTGGTTTCCACAGGGCGGTGCCACATTTCACACAGTCAATGAATCAATCAATTTATTGCAAACCAAATTTCCTGATCGCATAATTTTACGACAATCAGCAGCTAAGTGGGCAGCCAAATCTTGTGATTTAACACCACTGGATTATTTTTAGCGGGGCTATGTTAAGAACAGAGTCTATACGGAGCCAAATCCATGATATGATTAACGAAATAGGACCGCCGTTTTGCCAAAAAGTGATTAAAATCTTTGATAAACGAATCGACATCTGTCAGCGTGATCGTAATAGAAATTTGCCAGATATCATTTCCCTTTCATAGTTGTCGAACTTTTCTCTTTGTAATGCAATAACAATTTGAATCATCTTAATCTAAATTATTTGTTTTATAAAACAAATTTCTTGTTGAAAACCCCCGAAATGATAAATCCATCAATCTTAATTATTCAAGCATTTTCAATATAAAATGTGAAATATCCGATCGATTAAGGTGCCTACGCCATGGGTCTTCTATAATTTGAAAAATTTTATCAAAGCCTTTTGGGTTGGAGATTGATTGAAATATAAGGACTGGGGCAACAACAACAACCTTATTCCGTAATACTATCAACTTTCGAATTAAAAAATATTCTTTGGTTTCGTTTCTTTTTAATCAAACAAAATTCTCTTCCTTCGAGAACGGTGAAATTTACATTGTTGTTTGCCTTCAATGTTCATAAAGTCAGCTAGTTCTTTGGAACCCTTTAATTTCTTCTTCTTAACTCCAATGACAATAAGTAACTAGTTTTTTCTACTTATCGCCTATTCCAAAATATTCTTCTCTTTCCTTACAGAATGGCTACAATATTACCAATGAAGATCGCATCTCCATGTTAAGAATATTCGTGCAGCCCGAATCATTGGGCGATTATCAGTGTGTGGCTTGGTATGGCTCAGCAGCTATAGCCTCATTGTCAGCGCGACTTACTCTAGTCTCAATATCCATCGATAATTCGAATGGTTATTCACGCAATGCTAAAATGTATAATGTAGCTCCCAAAAACTGTGTGCTATTAAGATGTGGTACGATAACCTCAAATCCAGCTGCCATATGGAGTTTCTATCGTAATGGAGAAAAGCTACCACAAACAGAAATTGTACCCACAAACGGAGCTTTAATACTTAACACGGTAACATCCAAAGACTCTGGCAATTATACTTGTTCGGCGATGAATCCTATAACAGGACAAGAGGTAAAATTACCTCAACGTATTGACCTGAGAGTAGACTATAGTGATCGTAATCCTCCCTATTTTCTAATACCACCGGTTAATCAATTAAATGCTAGGCCCGGTGACACAGTAGTCTTAGAATGTCCCGGTGTAGGATCACCGCCCCCAGCGGCCGTTTGGAGCTCACCTAATATAATGAACATAAACAATAACAATCGTACTCGTCTGTTACCCTATGGCCTGCAAATAACTGATGTTATGCCTGAAGATCAAGGTTCCTATGTGTGTCGTTTGGATAATGGTATAGCGCCAGCCTTAGTCCATACCATAAAATTTACTGTTTTAGAAAAGCCCACCATTTTAAGAGGACCGGCTAGTACTTTAACGAATGAAAGTGATACATTAGAATTGGAATGTTCGGCCACGGGTAATCCTTATCCTGATATTTATTGGTTTATCAATGGCATTGATACTTCCGCGGATGAGGAAATGTTACATGACGGACGCCGTTTAGTTATACAACATGTACAGAAACGACATGCTGGCATTGTACAGTGTTTCGCTAAAAATGAGGTGGGAGAGGTAAGTGGTTTTAACAAAAAGGAATTCATTAAGTACTTTTTATATCACTCCTTTTTTGCTTTTGTCCCATTTTTTATTGAAATTATAGACTAGTGAAGCAAATCTATTGAAAGTGAATCCTAAACAAATACATGGTTCATCTACCCCATTGGGCAATGTACCTACAAAGGTGTACGAACATTTGGGAAATCACAAAACTAAAGGGAAAACGAAGAAGCAACCAAAGGGTAAGTGAAAAAATAATAAAAATCAAATAATAAAAAACAAATCTAAATCACACGGATAAAGATTTTCTTATGCTTTCGCCATTAATCTCTACAACAGTATTATTTTCTAATTTTCTTCTTTAAAAACGTGTGATTTTAAAAGAACTAATATACAAGTCAGAATCGTCACTAACCTTAAGGAAAATTTAACTTCAAATCTAAAATAAATAAAATCAGAGTATAAGTTAATACAGTTACACCCCTTGCCCAAAGGGAATCTCCCGTGAAATTTGTTTTCCCGTCATGGAGCATCTGTTTAAGGTAGAGAAAACTATCAGTGCACAGTGAATGTTTATAAGAAAAATCCGTTTCTATATGTTTTGAAGTTCAAACCAAAAAAATTGTCTGAAAGAAAAATTTTTTAAAATTGGAACAGCAATTTTATTACAAGAGAAAATAGGCAACAACGCATTGTTTATCGGTGTTTTCTTGATTTATTTAATTCCTTGGACTTACTTAAATCTAAAAAATCATTCGGTGTTCCAGTACTCAAACAAGTGCCTGCTTGATGCATATGAAAATGGAGTAACAAGAGGTTATGTGAACTTGGTATGGCTCAATCAACTTTCTGCGAAGTCCTCTCACAAGTATTGAATTTTTTCGAGAAAGGTCTTTGCCATCAATAGATAACATATAAGTACGGAGAAAGCCGTATAGCTACAGGCTAAGATTTCTACCGTAAATTTGGAATACCTTCTGTGATGGGATATATTGATAGAAGCCACATCAATATTAAAACCAATAAACATGGTAATCGAATTTATTTTCGATTTTAGAAGTTACAGCTTTATAGAGTTCAGGGTGAAGCTAACAACCCTGAAAATTACCGCCCAACTGCAATTTGCTCCCCATTTTTTCAAGTTATGGAAAGTATGATTAATTTTCATCTTGTAAAGTACCTGGATTCCAACACCTTATTTAGCGACCGACAGTATCGTTTTCGTAGGGGGCGCTATACAGGTGACTTACTAGCTTCCCTTTCGGAACAATGGTGCAACTCCATACATAAATTCGGAGAACATCAACTTAAATCGAGTTTTCACAACAATCGCACTATGCGAGTTGTTATTGATGAGATTTCATCAAACGAGTTCAAGATTACTTCAGAGTTGCGGCAAGGCTCCGTTCTTTCTGCTACTCTATTTTTTATTATTTTTCCAAATGACCTCCTTTATCAAACTTTCAACCCTATAAACTCTTTCGCAGATGACAGCACCAGTTGGACGTAAATTTCGAAAGGCAAAACATGAATGAAAAGCTCAATCACGATCTCGCAACAATTTCCGAATGGGGACGTGCGATTGGAGCTGATTTGAATGCCCGTAAGACTCAATGTTGCATGCTTACGCATAGATATGTATTCGGAAATGGTACTGCATCTGTTAATATGAGTGATATAAGTATTAAGGAATCGGAAGCTCTTGATGTTCTTGCCATGAAAATCCTGTATGATTTTCGGTAAACTAACGACATTTTTTCTGTTCCTAAAGAACGTTTCAAGTGACTCAGTTTTCTAAAACGGTGTAAAAGATACTTTACTCCATCCCATCTTCGTACTATTTATAACACCTATATCTGTCCAAAAATGGAATACAACTCTCATGTATGGGTGCACGAAATTCTATTTTAAAGTTGCCCGACCGCGTACAAGATTATTTTATTTTTAGGACCAGCACTCAGGGGATGACCCCTACACATGCAATTCTTTGTACCAGAACTATAAAGTTTGGTTATGGGGAGCAGGAAAGAGGGAGTAGTATTTGTGGAAATTCGACTTGAACTTTCCTGTATTCAAAGTGACAGATAAGACCTCCGGAGGAACTGTTCTGCTAAAAAACGTTTCTTTCCTGTAATGCGTAGTGCGATTCACTGGTCAATCAACCACAAATGGATGCGCTCTTAACGAAAATATAGTTAAAGGCAATAAAACACTGAAATACAGCCCACATTGTGTCGATACTGTAGAGAATCAGTAGACTTGGATACCCTACTGTCCCCAATGAGCCTCTTGGCCCTCACCTGTACGCAATCGAGCAACTCCAAAATAGGCTTTGGGGCTTTGGCCCACACATGAGAATTGTATTCCATTGTTCAACCGATATAGGTGGTATAAATAGTACAAAGATCGGATGGAGTAAAGTATCTCTTACATCGTATCTATTGAACTGTAATGAACCCCATATAAAATTTTGTCTTGAAATCATTATAGCTTCCATAGGTAGTCACTAATAACGTAATTGTTGAAATGTTTTAGCTCCATATACCAATTGATAAAGTTACCAGCGTCTTTCTTCCCCGACAATAGTCTACATCACTTAATCTTTTTGAAACTATTTTTCGTGCATGAACTTAAAATTTTTTATTGCTAAGTTATATTTCTCTAAAGAAAACACCAAATTGGCGGGTAAGGCAACTTAATTTGTGTATAATGTATGAGCTTAAAATTTTGGAACAGAGAGACTTACCCGACAATTTTGTTTTTTTTTTTGGAAAATTTTATGAATAGAGGAAATTTTTAATTTGATCCAGTATTTAATCTGGGGGTTAATTCTGCGATTCGTATACGAGTATTCTAATTTGAACGTAACGGTTTTTCAGTTTTTGAGATTTTCTGATTGTTTATCAGAATAACCGGTATCGAAATCTCCGATGATGACTTCCTGTAGAGTGCAGGTATTGAAATGAAACAACATTAGCCAGTCTCACCCTGGTGCTTCCATAGGCGGCGGCTAATTCCCCAGTTGTGGTAAGCAGTGGTACCTTACTTAACGGTTCTCTTGGCACTCTCACTAAATTGGGTCTAATTATGGACTAGGATGCTCCTGTGTGTGCTCTTTCCGTTCATCAGCCCGCAAGCAGTATGGTTTCTGCTTTCCAGTCGCATGTTAGAACCGCAGAATGTGGGGATATCGGTTGTGGGAGCTAGCTTTTCGTTCTCAGTGCTATGCCGATGCGGTTTTTTGCTGTTCGCCCGCTAATAGTGCCTTGGTGGCGAAGCAGATCTTGATCTTTTCCTTACAGATCTGCAATTGAAGCATTTGGCGCAAGACTTACCGTTTTCTTCTAATATCTGCTCAATCATCTCTTTTATTTCGCTCCTTTTATCTTTGCGTATAAGCTTTAAGACGTCGCACCTTGTAGACTTGTGGCTTTGAGATGACTTTGGCGGTCTCCTGGGCCAGCGCATATGAGATGGTTTCTGTGAAGGATGATATTTTCACAGAGCAAAGCGCATATTTAACATCTGGATACCTTATGCCTTTACAAACGCTTCAATTTTAAACTAATCCAGGAATAGGTAATGCTCACCTGAATAAGTTAGCTGCACCAAACGTTCAATCTCTATGGTGGAGTCTTGCAGCATCTCATTTGCTTTCTGCATCCTTCCTCGCTATAGAGTTCTCTTTTATGCTCGCCACCGTACTTGCGTTGTAAGGCCGCCATTATGTCCTCGCAGTTATTTCTGCAGCCAGCTATTAAGCTGCTGGCGATCTCAGCCGCTGCACCGCCAACAATCTTTCGAAGCAACGTTTCTCTGAACATAAGATAATAAAAGTAACAGAAGTTGAATTTCTTTGTAGGCGATGATTTTCAAATATAATTTTAGTATTTTGAGCCAAAAATGTGAAAAACAAATTTTACTCAAATGGGACTTTTTGAATCAACATTGAGTTTAAGCAAACGGGATACTGTTAAACTTTTTGGAAGGAAAAGCAAGTGCTAACCAACTTTGGATGCAACTAATGGTTAAATTGAATAAATTAAAATAAAACTGAATCCATTTTATATTTTTTCATTTTGATTTTCACTTTCTTGATTTTTCTTTAACTTTTTACAGTGTTTTCTGAGACACTAAAGCATTAATTCGATTCGTATCGCTTTGTATTAACGAACAAATATGCTTGGAGCTATTTTGCTTTAATATATGAAATTAACGAATTTGCAACTCAGTTAAGAAGAGATGATATTCTACCGTTTAAAGAGAATGGCTTAAGAGACTTTTAGAGGAGATGAGTTCTATGAATTAATTAAAAAACAAAGAATGAAAGCAATAGAAAAACTAAATGACTTGACAGGATATATTCTCTTTCAAAAACATTTGAACTATTGTTTGAACGTTTAAAAAAAGTATCGAATAATCAATCGCCCTTATTTCCACACTAAAGTATTTATAACTCACAATTCACCACAAAATGCAGTCGTGTGATGTAGATATCTTTGGATTTGTTCAATAGTAAAACTAGTAACGTGGTACAAAACGGGAATAATCGGCAGTAAAAACTGTGGATTATTAAGGTAAATAGGTTCCAAGAAAACAGGTTGAGGAGAAAAGGTTTTTAGCGCACAAACTCGTTACGACAGTGTTTTTGCTTTTGGATGCAAGACATTTTGATTAATTTGAAAAATAAAATGAATGGCCTTTTTTTTTTATTAAAAACAGCCTGTATTTCACTCAAACAGTCCAATTCTTAAAGCTCCCAGGGAAATGAATTGAATCATTTGTTACTCTGAAAGAAAAATTTATTGCCACTTAATAATTCATATCTTTTTCCATTCGGCGACACTTTTAAGTGGTGCGTTGAATTTCGCTTTATTTTTTTTGCTTCCTTTGAAACATCCCCGGGCAACATCTCTATCTGTTTCTTAATTGTTGTTTTTGATCTAAAATTTTTAAAAAATGAGATGTTTATCAAATTTTTAATGAAAAATTTAAATTACTTACATTTTTTGGCACAATCCTCTTCAATTTTTTGACGGCATTATTCCCAAAATTTGTCATCATTTTCACTCTTTTTATGACATTCGTAAAAGCTACTTTTTTTCGGGGAAGAGTTTCTCCCAGGGAGAATGTTTTTAGAATAGGTTAGGTTAGTTGGGAAAAGAGAAAAAAACTCGCAAAAAGGCTGAAAGAGTCACGGATGTAGTGACGCCCTTTGTATACACTAGAGTCCTGGTCTGAGTCTTTAATTGTGATCGAGAAAACAATGCGCAAATCGACTCCGTTTTTTTTTTTATAAAAATTCAACATTGAAATCTCATTTAATACTAAATAGTGGAGCTCTCCTCACGTGATTAATTTAAATCAAGTTCTATATTCCCTCGATTAAGTGGTCTTACAGCTTTGTTAACAAAACTGTCTAAAGTTTGTTGAATTTTTATTAATTTCTTTTGTGCATAGATTTCCTTTTAACAACTGATAAGGCTGCTACGTCACAGCTACGATTTTCTTTGGGATCATTATCGGCATACAATATCCATAGCATGTGAAATCAATTTCACTTTCTACTGAAATGGAGAAGGCAACAGCATTTAACAGTTACTTTTGTAATTCGATTGAAAATATACGAAAAGATATAAAAAGCAATATAGCAGATGACATAAACGATCTAAATACACTGTATCCTGTGACAACTGTATTTAACTTTAGGATGGTGCAGAAGGAAGATGTGGAACGTATATTGGATAGTTTATCAGTGAATAAATCTACAGTCTATGACAAGATTAGCCCTAAGATGATTCTCTGCAGAAGAAGGGAAATCTCAATTATATTATTTAAATTATTTAATTGTATGCTTGATCATGGTATATACCCTAATGAATTAAAGATTCATAAAATTGTACCTATACCGAAAGGTATTGCACCAAATTCAATTGATAAATTCCGACCGGTATCTATATTATCCGTCATAGACAAGGTTTTGGAAAAACTAATCTTCGATCAGCTATGTGATTATTTGAACAAAAATGAAATATTATTTGAAAGACAATTTGGCTTCTCAAAGGGTTCTGGCACAGAGGAAGCGATAGTCAACGTTATTGAACATATATGTTGTGGTTTAGATGCTGGTCTTAGTGGTGTTGGTGGAGTATTTTTTGATATGACGAAAGCTTTTGATTTAGTCGATCATAAGATTTTAGTAAGAAAATTAAAAATGATTGGTGTGACTAATAATTCTCTTTTATTATTGGAAGATTTTTTAAGGAATCGTAAACAGTTTGTGCAATTTGGTCTTAAACAAAGTTCTGTGTTACCTGTTAATTGTGGGGTGCCGCAGGGAAGTGTACTAGGTCCTATTCTTTTCAAAATTTATATTGATGATATAAAAAATGTTGATTTTTATGGTAAACTTTTTTTATTTGCTGATGACATTTGCCTTCTTTATCATTATAAGGATGTGCATGTCTTAAAGCCTCAAATAGAGTATGATGCTGCGATTTTAGGGGAATATCTCTGATTGAACAAATTAAAGTTAAATGCTAGCAAAACTAAATTTGTTCGATTTAAACCATATACATTGATGAATGATCTGCAGTTGCCAGTGCATATTGATGGTGTTCCAATATTGGAGTCTGAGTTTGTTAAATACCTAGGACTAAATTTGTCCAATAATCTGCAATGGGATAGGCATATTGATGTTATTAAATCTAAGATATCATTAGCTGTTGGTGTACTATATAAACTTAGCAACAAACTTGATTCCAATACGAAGAAAATGATTTATAATAGTTTGATTCACAGTCACCTCACATATCTTCCTTTAGCATATGCATGTAAAAATACTGTGAAACTAAAGTCACTTCAAACATTACAAAATAAAGCTTTAAAAATAGTTTTCAATCTGCCGATAAGGTACCATACAATTGATATTTTTCATAATTTTGCTCAAAAAGTTCTTCCCATCAGAGGCTTATATAAAATACAGTTGCTCGTTTTTGTTTTCAAATCTATTAAAGGATTAGGTAATTATTCATTTAATTTTAGAAGAAATATTCATGTCACGAATCGAAACACTAGACAGAGTCACAATTTGAGCATAGCTCGATGTCGCCTTGAGTTATCGAAACAGCGGATTTGCTTTGCTGGACCTTATGAATTTAATAATCTTCCTGCAGTGCTACAGAGCATATCTTCGATTTCAATATTTAAATTCGAACTCAAGTGTTATTTACTTAATAATATAGGAACACTTCTTTCGTAATTAAATAATTCTAATTTATATATAATGCAAATAGTAATTAATATGAGTTATGAAATTTAAAACGTTTAATACCGATACATAGTAGCCTTATGCCTCTTTAATGCCATTATTGGCGCTGGGGCTTTAAAGTTATTGTTAACCTTTTTCTTCTATTATTGGATTATCTGTTATTTTAATTTCTTCCCCAAATACATGCTAAAGATTTATGGCTAACAAATGTTTCATTACCAATCTCCTCTTCGTGAGGTAACAACACTTCCTTAATATAATTTTTCTCCATTCTCTTAATGTATCAGTCAATTCTCTGCAAATGCTTGAAACTACATTTACACTGTCTCTGTAAATGCGTTGCTGCTGCCAGCTTTCTTTCATACAGGATCCTTTTGCTTCTTCCCAGTATAAATTTATGTTTCCAATAGCGCCGTCATAGTGTTGTATAGGTTGTATAAGAGATGTTTTAATTGTATCAGCAACGTTTGAAGTCAGTCAGTAAGAGTACAGTTTTCCAACCACGGCAAGCCTATTTATTAACTCGCCAGTATACAGATGGTTAAAGCAACCGTCGGTAGCTTTACATTCTTCTCCAATTTCATTCCTACTATGCAATTAATAATGCATAAATTCTCAGCAAAAAATTCAACTGCGTTCCCTACTACTTCTTCACGCCTGTTCAAAATATATATATGCACCGATGGCTATAAAATCTTTCGTCAGCAATCACACACTGCAATTTTAGCACCTGTCCATTCATTATTTTAATTTGTAAAAACATTTTTTGTCATTTGTGACATTTTGAAAACCCTCAAGATCAAAATCGCTTTGAATATACATATTTTCAAGTTTTATTTGATTGTTGTTTTCACTTAATTTAAATTTTTTACGTTTTCTGTATGAAATTTTCATAGGGAATAATTTTAAATATCTTATAAAAGTAATGATTTGTTTTTAACTATAAATACATTTACACATAAAAATATGTTGTGTTCGAAAACATATTATTTTTTTGATTTTATATAACGATAAAAATGAGCAAAAAATTAAAAATTATTTAGCCACTTCTTTTATATATATATATATATATAAATATAATTTAACTTAGATATTTTTAATTATAAATATAAATAAAAATTACAATTTAGTTCTGTACTTATATTAACTTAACTTAAAATATATTAAACGCATTGTATTTGTAGATAAAGTAAACATGAAGTTTTAACTCTCCAAAGATGTAGAAGATTTACGCAGCTGTTTCTCTTCCTCTTGTAATATGCGTATTTTCATTTTCAATTCTTCTACCTGCAAACGATGAACTTCTCTTAAATGTTTCAATTGATCTTGGGCATGCGATAATTCGATTTTCTTTTTTTCTAAAGCTACCTGCTGCTCTTTATAGCGTAGCTCTGCTTCTTTGACTTTAAAAAAATGAATTTTTTCCTCATAACTATCCTGAACAGCAGTGGTAGTGGCGACGGTGGTTGTGGGGGTAGGTGTTACCAAATTGGCCGTTAAAGTGGGATTGCTTGTGCTGAGAGTGGCTATATTGGTATTATTGGTGGTAACTGTATTATTGTGCTGACTGCTAGCGGCAGCTGCTGTTGGCAAGGCACTAAAGGTGGTACAAGTAAAAGTAGGCGTGGCTGTTGCAAACTGTGTCGTAGCAGTGGGCGTTTGTAGTTGCATTTTGACCTGCTGTTGTTGTTGCTGTTGGGCAGCAGCCGCAGCAACTACAGCTGCTGCGGCCACTTGCTGTTGCTGCTGTTGTTGTTGATGTTGTTGCTGCTGCTGCTGTAAAACCGCCAGTTGGGCCTGTTGAGCTAATTGCTGTTGTTGTTGCTGAGCCAATTGTTGCTGCTGTTGTTGCAACTGCTGTTGTGCTTGATACTGCGCCAATGTGATCTGTTGAGGTTTAATTTCGCTAATAATCTGCTGATTAAAACCATTAGCTGTTATTGTAGCCATTGTATGCTGTTGCGGCTGATGATGGGTGGGTATGGTGATGCGTGTTGGTGAAGGTATTGTAATTTGAGCTCCTTTAAATAATATAAGAAACAATTAAATGTAGCAAAAGATTTAATAAAAAAAAAGTTAAATTTTATTTGTTTTACCTGTGGCATCAGCTGGATGTTTTATTTGTAATATAATCTCCTCTCTAGGACGCGTAGTCTTAAATTGTAAAAGATCATTAAGTGTTAATTTTTCCGCCGATATTTGATCTACGCTTATTTGTTGGGTATGTATTGTGGCAGCTTGTGCTACTTGCTGTTGCAATTGTTGTTGTTGCTGTTGCTGCTGTTGTTGTTGCTGCTGCTGTTGATGTTGTTGTTGTGCTTCTAAAGGATCTTCATCAATATCATTAACACCATTTGTCTCCATTTCTATCTCTTCAAACGTTTCAGTTTGTTCATTTTGTTCGGAACCTTCATTGTTGGTCATATGAAATTCGGGTTCAACTTTAATGACATGATGTTGTTGTTGTTGTTGTTCATCTTTCATCAGCTGCTGACTGCTATTGTTGTCATTATTCGAGTTTTGTTTTTGTTGTATATGACGGAAGGGATATTGTTTGCGTAGTCTGAAAGTGAGAAAATTGATTTTGTTAGAAATATATTTTTATTTAGTTAAATATAAGATTTTGTTAAATAATTACATTTTTAACATTCAATTTAAAGCTAATTGAACAGAGGTATAAGAGGCATGTTATTGTTTTACAGGCAAAATGGTGGAAGATAATTTAAAATATTTTATTAAAAATTAACTATATCATTTTTTATTTATTTATTTGTTTATTTCTGGTTTAGGATTTTCAAATAGCGAATATTGCAATACTCTAGTCAAAATTATATTCGAACCTCAATTTTGCGATCCCTAAAATAGAATTACTTTGGCTCGATAAATAGTGTGAATTTTATTTCAATTAAAAACTTTTTAATATTTAATTTTCATCAAATTTGTATGATATTTAAAAGCAACATTAATTCTAAAATTTCTTATACAAATTACTAAACATCTGGCATCCTCTTTCTTTACTCGTAACTACACTTTTATTTACTACCTTTTGCCTACAACTACGCTTGAAAATATACTCCTCTCAATTCCTGTGAACGCTCATACATTTTACCAAAAAAAGTAAAAACAACAATTATACACCCAATCTTTCTACACTCTTTTGCATTAAAATCTCTCACTCACAACTGTACTCGTTGTGGCTGCATGAAGTGTAAAATAAGAACAAGAAAAAAAAAAAGAACTAAATTAGGGAAAAAAATACTACACTACAACAACAGCAATTATTTCTGACATAAACACAACACATGAATAGAGTTTATTTGCTATCGAAAAAATAATTGAAATATTTCTTGGTTCTTGTTGTTGCAGAGCAAGGCAATTTATTGAAAGAAAGTCCAAAACAGTTATGAAACAAACGTATTAAACAGGAAATAAACTTTTGTAAAATTCTTTGTTGTGAGTTTTATTTTTAAAAATTTTGTTATGAGTTTGTTGTATTTATTTATTTTTGTTTGTTTGTTTGTTGTTAATGAGTAAATTAAAATAATTTTATTTTAAATTATACTCTTGAGTCTCCTTAACTCATATTTTTTAATTACTCATAGCAAATACAAGCTATTAGAGAGCGGTGTTGTCAATAAAATTATAAGAAAAACGCTTGGAAGAGAAAAGGTAGTTTTAAGCATGAATAATACACTGGAAAGCTAGAGTCACAGTTACCAAAAGAAATGAACTGTTTTTCCATTTGCAAAAACTCTATTAAAAATTTAGAAGAAACAAAGTAATGGCGTGAACAAAAATTACTGGTAGGGGATTAGGCGTTTTCCTGGATATTTCCATATGGCTGAATATGAATAAATTTAAATTAAA
The DNA here is from genome assembly GCA_030448955.1 of Trichopoda pennipes. NCBI lineage: Eukaryota > Metazoa > Arthropoda > Insecta > Diptera > Tachinidae > Trichopoda > Trichopoda pennipes. The sequence goes on along the minus strand of JASKUP010000056.1, from coordinate 9,062,512 downwards.
TTAATCTAAAATGAAAATAAACCCAAAATCTTCAAAATAAGCAATGAATTAATAGAAAAAGTGAACAACATTAAATATTTGGTTTTCATTATTGATAAAAATTTAAATTTGATAATCACCACCAACATGAACATCCAAAAACATGAACGTTTTTTTTTTCTTACATTGACTACTCTAAAACGTGAGAACAAAGGCCGAAGGCTCTAAAACGTGTACTTTTTTATCGAACGTTAAAATTCAATTTGGTAAGCTTATTTAAACATTTTGGGATTCCCCGCAGAAGAATCTCATAGTTTGTTTGTTGTAAACAACTTCTGTTGCAGGATAAGTATTTATGGTATTACTGCGACAGTTCTACTGGAAGCATCTCTCTGTGCTGACTATGCATATACATAAATAATATAAACAAGTGAGCTCTAAAAATATTATTATTGAAAATATGTCTAATAAAAAACCGAAAGTGTTAACTCTTCAAGAAAAGTCAGATATTTTAGAGCTTTTATGGAAAGGTTCACCTGTAACTGGTTTGCCGAAAAAGTATAATGCCGTCAAATCGACGATTTGTTCAATAAGAAACAAAAAATGCAATTTCGAAATGTGTTAATAATACATTTTCCAGTCCTGGAAAACGGAAAACGCTGCATTCTTCGGAGCTTCCAAAAATGGAAAGATCACTGTACTAATTTCGAAATTAGGAACTTACAAAAAGTAGAATCAAAACCTGTCTCATAGGTGAAAAATAAAGTTCTTTATTTTAAATTAAATAAAAAATAAAAAAGAGATTAAAATATGTTATATAAAATATGCAATCTAAAACGTGAACACCCTCGGTAAAAATGAGTTCACGTTTCTGCGAGATCACTGTACCTTTATAAATTTCATGCTGGAAGCATTGAAATGGCTTAATAATATAAAGCAAAGACTTGATTTAAACACTATAAAATTCATTTGGAAAATCAAACAAGAATATTGAAAGGACAAATAGCCCAATCATATCACCCAAGAAATACTGAGCATTTTAGAATTAAAAGGTTATTAACAATTGTTATGCAGCGGATCATTATTTTATAAAGATTTACAACTATGCAACTCTTTGCCTAAAAACATTCAAGTGGAAACCAATAATAATGTATTAAACTTGGTTTTTGTTAAGTAGAATTTGTGAAATGTTACTAAATAAGAAAATTGTATATATTAAGCTATTCTAAATACTACGAAATAAATTATAATAATGATAATAATTATTATGTATATAATATACATAAACCATGTTGAAAACGAAAAAAAAACAATAGAGCTTCGTTATTGTTGAATACCAAAAATTAAGAGAAATCGAGAAAGTTTTTTTGTTTCGTTAATAACTTTAGCGAAAATTAAGAAGCGCAGTTTAGCAGCAACTTTTAAAGGCTTCAAAGTAAACAAATAGGGTAATGACTGGGGGCATATTGTAAGGTATTTTCAAAATATTTCCCTCATAACAGGATCAAATACTTTTTCACTTTATTCGGAATGCCGAAAAGGTAAAATGAAATAAGTGTCTAAAGATTAATGTATTTTAAAATATTAATAAGTCTTCTTAAGTTTCTTCTATAAAGCACATTTCTCATGAGTAGACAAAGTCCTCAATCCTTTAGATGTCGGCATAAGAGAGAAATACACTTAAGAGAGAGTACACTGTATAAAGATTTAGAATACTAAAAATGGGATGTAGCAAAAGAAAATACATTTTTCGAATTTTAGTTGAAAAATATTTTTGTTAAAGAATTTTCCATTGACGCTAAAATAAGGACGGGCTGAGTAAAAATGAGCATGTTGCCGTAAAATGTTAAAACGTTTGGGAATACATTACTCCGAAAACAGAAGAACTTAAAATATATATATTTGTTTGGTTTAATTCAGAGTAAAGGCCTAAACCGGGAACAAAATCTAACTCTGTCCATGGTATAATATTTAAAAGCGAAAGGAATTTATTTGGAACTACAGAAAAAAAGGAGTTTTTAAATAAAACTTAAAATTTTTGTACAAAAAACTAAAGGGCGTGTCAGATAAAACTTTTGCTTTGCGTCAGAGTTTCGCTTTGACATTTGAGTTAAAATGTACGTAAATGTATGAAAGCTGCCACATAAAGCACTTTTGACGCAGCGCAAAGCGAAAAGTTAACCAACATTCAACTTTTTGCGCGCTTTGGCAAACACCTGGCTTTTATTATTTGTGTATTTGTGTGTGGGCGTAAACAAAAAAATTCATGAGTGTTGTCAAAGTTTATTGTGACATACACCACTTGATTTACGCTTTTGCTTTAAAGTTTCAAATGTCACGCAAAGCAACAAAGTTTTATCTGACATCGCCTTAAGTTTTATTCAGTGTTGCCGAAAAAAATTAAAAATTTGGGGGTACATAACTCCGAAAATTACTTTTAGTAAATTATTAAATATTTAACGCCTTTGGTTTATTCTAGAGTAACAGCTATTAACTACCCAGCAGTTTTTGAACAAAAATTTCATACAATTCAAATTTAAACAAATCAAAAATATCAAAATATTACTTTTATTATGTTGTCACCTATTTAAAAAAAAAAACGCCTCTTTAGCCACACATTTAGTAGGCCGACTATTTATTGACTTTTTCTTTAATGTGCAAGTAACAGGTGCAACAATATTTTGTTTTTATAATTTTGCAAATTCAATACAAAAAAAAATCACTTGCTATTTACATATTTGCCATTAATAATAATTTGTATCTATTTTACCTTGCGTTTAACCAAAACTTTTGTATCTGCTTAACATTACGCATTGCACTAACACCTGGTGTAGAATTAAATTCCCGCACAATTTGTTCCCAGGCATCGCGCACCGATATTTTTGATCTTTGTTTTTTGCGAAATTTAATATCGATAACCTCCTCATGCTGATGAAATAAAGCATATAAAATTTCCTTTTCTTCGTGGGTAAAGCGTGGAGTTAAGGAAGACATTTGACACTTGCTCGTCGCACCACTGGCTGAAATTGATTCATCCACTTTTACGGTAACTGTAACTCCTTGAGTACCATCAGTGGACATCATACAAATAACAAATTCTTTTATTGAAAATGTTTTGTTTTTTATTTTTCTTTGCGGAAGAACTACTGCTTTTATTTCTTATTTACTTTTTGCTTTGTTAATTACTTTTTTTTTATAATTCATAAAAAATCAATTTTTTCCACTCTTTATTTTATCTCACTCTTATTTCTCATACATCAATATCATGCTGTCTAGCTCACTCTAGAGTCGTTTTATAATAACTCGTTTAATTCTTATTTTTTGTGTGCTGCAACATTTTTCTTCTCTTATTCTTTAGTTTTTCTAATTTAATTCATTAATGTATTTTTTTGTAAATATTTCTTTTATTTTTCAAGCATATTTTTTTATATAAGAAGTACAGTAATAAAAAGCGCGCAAACACTATCCTCCAATTCAATAATTTTTTTACTCCACTCACTCGGCCTTTCAATGAGCAACTGATTTGTAGTTGCATTGTGTTCGTTTTACCTGAGTCGAGTCAGCCATTTTTAGATGTTATTATAATTTTTTTGTTTTTCTCTTCTGCTTCTAATGAGTTGTATTAGTATGAGTGAATATTATCAACAATGAGTAGCTCTAAAGTTGCCAGATGCGTTAAATCTTAAGGCAAAGACGTTTTTATTTTGTTAATAATTTACGTTAATTTAAATCGCATAAAAGTAAATTATTAAAAAAATCAATTCAACTGTTATAAATAATATTTCTTTTGAAGAAAGTTGTAATTTAAATTGTTAATTTAAACAAAAAACCGAACATTTATTCTTCATTTGAAACATTCAAAATCAAATAAAATAAGTAAAATGTATTATTTAAAGGCGACAAAAGTAAAGTACATTGTACAGGGTGATTAAGTGATAACAAAAAGGCTCAATATTTTATGGTGTATCCATTATTTTTTAAAACTGCATCAATTTTTCCAGACATTGAATAAATTAAATTAGACAATATGTGTGATAAGATTTACGTTAGTATCTAGCCGTGTAAGCCATAACCTAACGGTCGATCAAATCGCCGTAGATGATTTTAGCGTCACCCACTCACCAGGAAGCCTTCGGATATCTCTATCCTGGTCGCAAGTCCGAGAGCTCGGAGCAGGCCAAAGCCCTCACTCTTAGCTGAAGAGTTGGAGATTATCCAGCTCCCGGTCTATAACACATGCAAGCTTAACAAAGTTTCAAAACACATCCGCAAACATGCTCACTGAACCAGGACCCCTTATTGTGTTCATTGTTAATGATCCGACCCACACAACGAGGGCCGCGAAACCACAACCACCGCGATGCTCCCGAAGGGCCAACTTCAATAATCAGTCAGAGAACAGCTAAATGGCTAAAAAGCCAAAAAGCTGAACTCTGGGGCTTACTGATTCCCGTGGAAATAAATTGGAGTTGTTTAGTTGGCTCCTGTTAGCCTATTAGGGGACTGGATTTCCTTTTACCCCTCGGTGACATATGTAATGACGGTGAGATTCCGTCAAGACATATAAATGGGCCCCCAGGGTGCGGGGCCGGTTAAATTAGATAATATCTCTGAAAAAATTCCATCGCAGGTAATTTCCACGTTTTTGAAGACCACATCCATATTTTTGCAGTTATCGTGGTCTATTTTTCGATCTACAATTTCCTATAGTTTATCTATGGTAGCGGTCTCTTTAAAATACTTTAATTTTGTTGCCAACGAACCACTCGTTCACACATTTAGATGCATGTTAGGTATGCTGATACTTCTACCTAAAAGGAATTTCCTCCTCCATGGAACATGCATTTTGAAAGATTTCTTTATAAACGAAACGATTAATGGAATACCATTTATTTCATGAATCGGGCCTATGCCATAGCTTGAAAAACATCCGTAGACTAAAACACTATCGCCGCGATGTTTTACAGTAGCTTCTAACTAACCTCAATTCATCCAAACCTCTCAAATTAAACTTTAAGTCATCGCAGAAAAAAAACGGTTTAACATTTCAGGGTGATTAAATTAATATGATCCCTTGCAAATAATCAAACCTTTCAAGTTTATTTCTCATAAAACAAGGCAAACCTTTTATACGATTTTTAGCCCCCTTTTACATCCCGTTTTTGAATGGTTCTTGCACTCAGAAGCTACGTGGTCCGAATTATTGCACGACTTATTATAGTATTTTGAATAGCAATATCTAATAATTTAAAGTAGTTAATGGCTATAAATAAAATGACAATTTCCTGTACAAACTAAGAAATATGTCAGATTTTGCAATATCCAGCTGGGACCACAGGGTCGTTGATAACCTATTATAGTTAATAAAATATTTAGAGTTTACTTTTTGCTTTGAATTTATAGAGTAAAATCCTTTACCACTTAAAAATCCAATGAAACGGTAAATTTATATCTACTTTTCCAAAAGTGCTAATGAAACTATTCTATTTATCGACTTAAAAATAAATAAAGAGCTCGTTAGCGATCGCATTCCGCTCGACACTACAATAACTCAGTACCCAGCACCATAACTGTCTATTATTGCAGCAAGATAATACTATTCAATAATTTACGACACCTGCATATAGCACCCAAGTGCGAGTTCTTGTAGAGTTTTTTTTATTTTGCATGAAATCTAGCGATTATTGTGCAGAGTAGCGAAGTATTCACTCACTGTTCATACATGTATGAATATGTACATGTCATTTTTTAGCCGCTTCTTCTCATACATGTGTGAGAGACTACAAATTATTTTGTGTTTTCTCATTTGTGAATGCGACGATTTATTTTTTTCTTTCTATCCATAAGTGAAAAAATGAGAAACGCACAAGTGTTCATTTTTGAATATTTACAATTTTGATAATTTTTCATAAATGAAAAGGTCGTAAAAATATGTGCGTTAAGCATTCGCGTACATAAACGCACATATTTGACAATGCGCAATTGTCGGCGTATGCAGAAAAAAAAATGTTTTTTTTTTATTTCTTTTAGAATATATTGCAATATTGTATTTTGAGTTAATATGTACCCATGTGTTTTTACTGCATTTTACGGTAAACTGCGATCGTAGGTAGAAAATTTTTTCACGTTCATTTATGAGAAATTTTATAAAATTTCAACGTTCATAAATGAACATGTACATTTATGAAAAATAACATTAATGAGAAGTAGCTAATTTATCATTTATCACATATGAATAAGACTAATAATTCTGGTTGTTCGCATTCATGTATGAAAATAACCAGAACATTTTTTGTTGTTCATTTATGAGTGTGAAAAATAAATATAAAATTTTAGATTTCTCATTTATGAAAAATATCATGAATGTTGATTTTTGAATGTTCATAAATGAAAAATTCTGAACCCTGTTATTGTGTAAAGAAACTTCTCAGTCTGCAATCAATTCATATAAATAAACAAATAAATAACAGAAGGCAGAAAATGAAAAATGTTCAAAATTTTCAATGCGACCAGTTGTGTAAACAATAATTTCTCCTCCACCAGGCATGAGTTTTTCCATGCACTAGCTGCTATCACAATTTTTATTCAAAACAAGAAAAGTATTCTTTCAATAAAAATAGACGTTTGTATATCTTTTGCACAATTTTTATGAAAAACAAAAAGCCGGACAGAAGCGTTCGTTCTTACATTGAAAAAACTCCTTTTTCATTAAGTTCTACATCTGGCATCTTTATAATGTGTTAAATTGTAAAAAACCCACCACTGGCAGGTTGCTGGATTTACTAAATAACTTTCAACACTGGAAAAAGAATTGAAACCAAATATAAAGGGGTTTTTCAACAAGAAGTTTGTGTTCTAAAACAAAATTAAACAAAAAATTTAGATTATGATGATTCAAATTTTTATTGTATTACGAAGAAGAAAGTTCGGCAATTTTGAATGAAAAGTGACATCTGGTAAATATCCACCACAACCATGCTGACAGATGTAGGTTCTTGCATCAAAGTTTTTAAATGCTTTTTGGCGGCCCTATTTCGTCTATCACATCACAGATTGATTTTGAGTTCTAAGGCTGAAATTGATTCGATTGGCTCTGTATCGACTCTGTCCTTAACATACTCGCGGTGTTAAATCACACGATCTGGCTGGCCACTTAACTGTTGATTGACGTCCCCCCCCCCCCGGGGGCACATTTATGGTCTTTATAGTATGTAACAGCTATCTAGATCTGTGCAACTGGGGGTATAAAGGGAGCCCAGTCCCCTAAAGTCAGACAGGGAGACAACTGGAAGCTCCACTTTATTTCCACGGGGATCAGTGGCCCGCGGAGTTCATTATTTGTCTCTTTAGACATATAATAGTTCTCTGGCTGATCATTGAGGTTGGCCCCTATATGGGAGTATTGTGGTGGTTGTGGTTTTGCGGCCCCATAAGGGAATTATGGAAATTATGGTGGCCAGGATCATCTCGCTGTTAATAACACCCTAAGTGAATGATCCAGTCCAGTGTTCTGAACAGGAGTAGGAAAGTCTCCAACTCTTTAGCAAGGTGTGATGGTTTGCAGCCCTGTCCTAGAATCATTAAAGTCGCAACTAGGTGGTTCTGTTGCTTAGAATTATGCCTTCGACTTTCTAGGACGCATGTATGACGTTCCAAATTATACAATAGTGGTTTGTACACCATCTGATTAAGGTTACATAGCCAGGTGCGGATGTAAAACAAATCACGCTCTGTTGATTGGCGTGAAATTATGCGATAGGGAAATTTGGTTTGCTATAAATTGATCATCGCATTGGCTGTGTAACAACTAACGGCCCAATCACGCCTCCAGACTACATTGCGCACCATATAGTGACACGTGAAGCATGTAAAGGCTTCTTAACAATCGCTATAGGATTGTCAGCAACGCAAATAAGGCAATTTTACTTGTTGATATACCCTTGCAAGTGAAAACGGGCTTCGTTTAAAAAGAAATTATTTTTTTTAGAAAAACCAGACGGTTGTTCCTGAATGAATTGAGCGAATCTACGGCGATTTGAATAAACAGTCGCCTTCAATTCCTGCACCAGTTGAAGCTAAATTTGCCATGTGGTGGTTTTGAATAACCCCAATTGTTGGTCGAACACGTTTTGGTGTTCGCACTTTTTGTATCGAACAAATTCTTAATAACGGTCTCGGAAGGAAAATTATGTTATCCGGAAATATTACGAATTTTACGAAATGTAACTTTAACAGGACCACAATTTTCATTAATATCACATTATTTTAATGCGATTTTCATGTGAAATTGAATTTATTATAGCAACTGCTAATGCATCTACTATGAATACGTTAAAAAAACTAAATGTCAAAATTATCATGCTGCTGTTGCCACAATTGAAAAAACAAACTTCTTGTCAAAAAACCCGATATGAAAGAAAAACTGGAGAACTGCTATATATATCTATATATGTACTTATATAAAAATGGTGTAAAAAATGTATAATAATTCATAAAATGGGAACGGCTGGGCCGATTTCAGTTGTTCGTATTTTCGAGGAGAAGTCGGAAAATTGGAAAAATCGAAAATCGAATTTCTGCATGAAATTTTGTGTGAAATTATTTCTTAATGGCTTTCCAAATCGAAAAAATAGAAAGTTCTTAGTGTAAATCATGGATAATTGCGGAAAATGCGAAAAGCGAAAAATTTGAAAATCTTCCCGCTAAAAATGGAAAATTGGTAAAATCGCCATTCAAATAAATCACATGGAAAATTTAAATAAAAATTTGTGTTGTATTATTACTCTAAAGTTTGTCTGAAAGCTAAAATTGGGGTGAGGCGAAGTTCGCCGGGTCCGCTAGTTTAATATAAGCTCTTGACAACACTGATAATAATTTTATAATTGTTTTTAAAAAAACTTAAAAATTGTTCTTTATAAAAACTTATTTGCAAAATGGCAGAAATGAATTAAAAAAAGGTTTTTAGCTATCCAACTGCATCTGTTTGTGGGTCTACTTCTTCATCTTCTTCTTCAACTGGTATCGGTTCTGGATAGAATTTCCTTAAAACTTTTTGAACCTCTGGCAATATATCACTAAATACGGGAAATTTATCACGTCTAGGAGGTCCGTTTTCTATGCCCGACCATAAATTATGTTTTGAAGTTCGAGCATTTTGCGAAAAATCAATTTCAAAAGCACCAGGTCTTGGCTCAGTTTTACCGTTATTGTTTTTGATTAAAACAAATTGTCGATCAGGTATTTCTTGCGTTAAAAACTTAAGAAATTCATCAGCTTTCATTGTAAAAATGGGACATTCCAAAGAATGTTCAATATAAATTATGGAGCGATTTTTATCGAAATTTGCATCAGCTGTCCAATCAATTTCTTTGGGTTTTTTCTTGCCTGCAAACAAAAAACCACCACAACTGTCAATTAAACAAGTCGGGTTTGATAATATGATTTATCACCTTTTTTTGCCATTACTTCAAAAACGAAAAATGAAAATTTATTTGAATTTTGAATTAATAACAAAATATGTTTTTATGTTATTTATTTTCTATTTATGTTACAGATATCTGTCGATATAAAAGTTATCGTTTTGAAGCAGACGACAGGGTTGTCAGATTTATAAATTCAATTTATTGTTACGTTTATTCCTTTTAATAAACGTTTTGTTATATTGAGTTCCTTTATTGCAAAAAAAAAAGAATAATACAGCATTTTTGAAGTTTTAAATTAAATTAAGCGATTTATTTACTTTTAACACACACAAAATAAACACGATGGCAACTTTGTTGTCTTTACTCACTGATGGCTCACTTAAATTAATTTGTATCGCCAGTGAGTGGTGCTTATATATCTGTTTCAAACATCGTTATCATCATTCAATATAGGCCCCTTTTTGGCTGTGTGCTTTGTTTTCTATTGTTTAGCTTATTTCGTGAAATTTCTTATAAGCATGTTGTTGTTGTCTTATGCGTATACGTTTTCTTAGAAAACTATGCAATTTGTGAAACGCACAGTAGGTCGTTTCGTTTACTTTTTTAGATAATTATTTTCTTCTAAAACCTAATAATTCATCTTCCTAACAATATAAAGTTAAACTCAAGAGGTTTCAGATTTAAGTAATGACAAGTAATACCATAGTAATATGTTCTTAACCCAAAGAGTTCTCTCTATTATATCGATATCTTTAAGGCAAATGCATTGCATATCTTAAAATAGACAATTATGTCCTAACTCGCGAAAGAGTCAAACAAAATTTCCACGTTTGACAAGCACTTTAAATATCTGATATTCATATAAGGCCGACAGCCGCAAACTTTGTTTTTGTATAGAGCATGGCATTGCCAACGGCGAAAATGATTGAATTCGCCCTTGCTTTTATGTGGTATTTGATTTACAATAATCATAACCTAGCGTTCGTTTTAAAAAAATTTGCTTTCCAACTTTACGTCCCCCCGGGGGCACATTATAGTCTTTTTGGAACCTACTATTCCATTTAGATTGGTGTCTTGCGGGGTAAAAGGGAGCCCAGGCCCCTCAAAGGCTAGTAGGAGTCACCTGGACAATCCACATATTTCCACGGGAAATCAGTTGCCCCAGAGTACACTATTTGTTCTCTTTAGACAATGATGTGCTTTGACTGGTTATTGAGGTTGGCCCCTATATGGGAGTATCGTGGTGGTTGTGGTTTCGGATCCACGTGAGAGTTTGTGGGTCGGACCATTTAAATTAACACAATGAATGGTTCAGGTCCAGTGAGTATGAATGCTGGCGTGTTTTTGATAAATAAGAGCTTCATGCGTTCTTGACAAGGAGTAGGAAAGTCTCCAACTCTTTAGCAAGGAGTGAAGGCTGCGGCCTACTTCGGGCTTTCGAAATTGCTACTAGAAGTGACCGGAGGATATACGTATTCGATGGCCTTCTAGGGCGTGGTAGGTGTCCAATCAACCAAGTGGTTTGACCACCATCTGATTATGACTATATAGTCGGTGCAGATATAAATCAACTTTATGCTTTACACCAGTCTATTTAATATGATCAACATTAATTACAGCGGTTAAAAACAATATCCTTTTCAATTCGTGCGACTTTTAAATTTTCCTTAAATTAATTAAAAGTTTTATCTAATTATTTTAAGAATTTTATTAAAAAAATGTTTTGGAACAAGTTTCCCATTTAAATTATATTCAATTTGTTTTTAATTTCAAACGGTTATTTGTTTCTTTCTTTTATAGCCACCATGGTACCACCTTCACGTCCTAATGTTACCCGCCTTTCAGACGATTCTGTTATGTTGCGCTGGTATGTGCCCAAAAACGATGGTCTGCCAATACAATTCTTTAAAGTTCAATTTCGAATGTTGGGCGATCTTTCGCGCACCATACCACGAGAAAATTGGCAAACAACTAATGAGGATATTCGTTTTAACAAAATGGAGCGTAATAATGAGGGTTATAAAAATTTCACATCCTCAGTGACAGGCTTAAAACCAGATCGCTTTTATCGTTTTCGCATTATAGCAGTCTATTCAAATAATGACAATAAGGAGGGCAATACTTCATCCAAGTTTTTCTTAAGACGAGGAGAAGATTTAGATTTATCAAATTTACCGGTACCCGAATTGCAGCGTATAGAACCTTTGTCCGAGTCTGCAGTTATGTTGCAATGGTCTTTGCCCAATAGCTTAACTTCAGCAGAGGTAGATGGTTTCTATGCTTATTATAGGCCAGCTTCTTCGGCTGGTGATTATTTCAAGGCCACAGTGGATGGTATGCAGACAAGAAAATTTAAAATTGATTTGTTGGAAGCTGGCACAACATACGAATTCAAACTGCAGTCTTTCAATGAAATGGCTGCTTCAGATTTCAGTGCCATTGTACAGGGCAATACAAAAAGTAAGTTGCATCTTTTGTTTCTTAAGCCAGAAAAGCTTAACAATGTTTATTGTTTGTATTCTTTTATTCTAGAAACTTCTACTACCGCATCCCCTATAGTGCCAGCGATAGTATCCGCTTCAAAGTCAAATGGAGAGGACAATTCTATTTATCCTGTAGTGGCTGGAGCAGCTGGTGGCGGCGTTTTGTTAGTTATAGTTTCTATAACAACTTGCCTATGCATGAAAAGACGTAAAAATTCTCAAACGGAGGGTAAGTTTAATAACTCTAATTCTTGGATTAAGGATATTAATTTAATTAGGTAAAATATTTTTAGATGAAAATAAACCCCAACTGGATCACTTGCAAGCCGATTTTGTAACACCCCAAGTTTTGGGTGTCAACAATCATCACAAGTCCCAGCATCGTTTGAATGGTGTTTTGCCTCGAATGAATATCACTCCGAATCCTTTGGCCCAGGAGGCCGATAAGGTAAGCTTGATTTAAAGAGTTTTTATTTTTGTCTTCTACATGTAGACCTTCAAAGTATTTGATTTTCAAAAGAAAAAGGAAATAAAATTAAACTTTGATAACGTAGAAAGAAAATTCTAGGACATTTTTAACCAGATGGCATTGCCAGAGCAGCTGTATATTTGTATATTTTGTTTTGCTATATATTTATGTTGGCGCCAACGAACGACAAAAATGTGTGGTTTTTACTTAAAAAAGTTTTAATAATTTTGCTGGGTGTCCTTTTTATAGAAGTATTGAAACTTTTAGTTGACAGGACTTTTTAACTGGCAGCTATTTTGACAGCTGTAAGTGATTTATGTTTAGTTAGGTTTGGCATTTCAACATGAATAGACTGACGCCTGTACAAGTCTTGCAAATTGTGTAAATTTAGGCCAACCCAATATTGCCGTTGATCCAGACTTTCAAACGTGAATTTTTTTACTTAGCGATTAAATTCACTACACGTCAATAAACAAAGCTGCCATACAAGTCTATTTTAAGACACTCGCTACATCCAGAAAAAATTGCTGTTTGATGTGCTTTGTGTTGATAAAATCAGTTGTCCGCCGTACTTCTTTAAAAATGATGCTGGACAGAACATTACAGTTAACAGCAACCATGATTACTAACTTTTTCGTTCAACAATTGAATAACCCTGATGTGCAGCAACTTGGTTTCATCTAAATGGTGCAACATGTTGTTAAACAGCTTATGTCACAATTGATGTATTAAAGAAAGCATTTAGTAACTGCATAGTTTTACGTTTGGAACCCTTGAATTGGTCTCCACGATCGTACGATTTATCTCAGCTAGACTGTTTTTGACCGAAACGATTGATTTCTTGGCCAACATTATTCACCGCAATATTGCCGATTTACGGCAGCATAGATTGGATAAAGTCATCGAAAATTGGACCCCCAGATTAGACAACATCCCATCCGAGCCTCCCCCCGGGGGCACACTGATATGTCTTGATGGAATCTCAGCATCATTACATTTGTCACCGGTGGTAAAAGGGAGCCCAGTCTTCTAAAGGCTAGCAGGAGCCAACTGGAAAACTCTACTTTATTTCCATGGGATTCAGTAAGCTCTAGAGTTCAGCATTTTTTGTTTTTAGCTATTCTCTGACTGATTATTGAGGTTGGTCCTTCGGGAGCATCGTGGTGGTTGTGGTTTCACTTTTGACGTTAACACAGAGTGAATGATCCAGGTCCAGTCAGCATGCTTGTCATGTGTTTAGGACAAGGAGTTGGATAGTCTCCGACTCTTAAGCAAGAAATGGAGGTGGCGGTCTGCTCCAAGCTCTCAAAGTTGCAACTAGGAATGACCTGTTGGATGGAATTCTGTTTTGGCTTCCTAGGGCGAGGATCACGCTACATATCACCCACAGTGGTTTGTTCCACCGTCGGGTTATGGCTTACACAGCTAGGTACTGACGTCTATCTTATCACGCATTCCGACCGGTGGCGGTCGTATGCCAGCAATCATATTTAAATTAGAATGCCAAAAGATGATCCTTCGAGTAAAGTAAATTTCATATCAATTTAAAAAATTTATTCCAGTTCAAAGTTCTATAACTTTATAACGAACACCCTTTATATAAAATGTTGCTTTTTAAATTAATACTATGTTCGAACCTAGCGTGTTTAACATTTTAATCGTGTTTAAGCAGTAAATACGTCGATTTTGAGATATTTTACCACACATTGACGTGTTTTAGATTTAAACACGTCGTTAAATACGTAAATTTCAAATACAACTCTGAAATTCATTTGATTTTGGGATGTGCTAAGTGCCTTTTTGCCCCTGCAGACTAGTAGGCAGTGTACTTAGCTAATCAGGCTGGGGTTTGGGTTTGATTCCCAACTAAAACGGCTGTTTTCACTGAAAAAAATCATTTTTAAGGTAAAAAAAAAGTAGATAAAACGTTAGCCTTAAACGCTTTCAAAAAGACAAGTGTGAGCTTAGTATAAAGCTCCTTTGAAGTGTGTTTTACGCTTACAGTTTATGAGTTTAATTTGCAAAACTTTATTTAAGTTAAAATTTTTATTAAAATATATTACACCCATTGAGTTCTTTCCTCTTCTTTTTTTTAATAAAATAATACATTTTGCGAGAATTTTGAATTAGCTGTGAACAGCAGGTTCTTTGCTATTTTGAAGCCATGTGAATTTTACTCCAAATAGTCAACAATGCCACAAAGTTTATTGTAACATTTTTAAAAGTTTTGCTTGTTGGAGATTTTATTTTGCCACAACATTACACAAACAGCCTTGCCACCTGGTGAATTAATACGTCCTAGAAAAATCTTTCGAATTTTTAGAAAATGTTCTTTTCCATTGTAATTATTAAAATATTATTTCCTTTTTTTTAAATTTTTTATTCTTTTATTTTCTATTTAAACTGTTTATTGCTTTTTTTCCTTTTTTTTGTAATTTAGTTTTTATTTATTTTCAAATTCATAAATATTTTCCTCTTTTTAAAATTGATTCTAATTAATAAAGAAAAAAACTTTTCAAGGGGTTGTATGTAAATTTGCTTCAACGGCTGTTGTATTCTCAAGGTGTTGACTTCCTGGCATTTTTTCCCAACAATTATTCTGCAAAACCACACACAAAATTTATTTCCTCTTTTTCCCTTTACCACTTGCACTTATGTCTATAAACCAAAATACACTTTAAATAATTCTAAGTTTATTTTTAAAAATAATTATAAGTCTGCTTTTTTGCTTTTATTGAGAATTTATTTGTTTTTAATTTTATTGTTTTCAAATTTATTTATGTATTTAGAAATTTTAATTAAAATTATTAAAGCGAAACTCACAAGTTCTTATATTTTTATTAGTTAGTCATTTTATGGCCCAGTACCAATTAACCCCTGTTTCGTATATCGATTTAAATAAACAAAATGATTTGATCCTGTAATTCGAACACTTGTGGCAGTTCATAATTTCGAAAATGGCCTAAGCAAACAACATGTTTATCCGTTATTTTAACCACATTACTTTTAATTAAGTAACTCACTTACATGCAAATTAATTAACTTGATTAAAAATTAATTAAAAATAATTTAAAAATATTTTATACCGCCTTTGAATTCATTAATTTAATATTTGAATTTCTAAATTAAATGAAGGCTATTTGTCATACCGAAATTTGATTACCCAGTGCCTTATTTAGGAACTCAAAATTTGTTTTGTGTAATTAATCGATTTGTCATTTGAATCATTTAAATGGTGATTATTATTTTAACATTATTCGGAACTCACATAGCATTTGCTGAGACTAATATTTTCGACTTGGCTTACCGACAATCCCAAAATTAATTTGCTTTATTTTTTTTTCGACAGACCGAAGGGAAGGCTACTCCCATACAATGTTATTATTAATTAGTCTATATTAAGATAACTAAATTAATAAACACCGTTATTTTTTACTCCAGCTTCGAGAGAAAATAAAAAATATGGCGGAGAGCCGGTTACTTCCCGTAGATAGTAACTGCAATTATTAATTATTGTATCGGATTTTTCAACAAGAAATTTGTTTCTGGCAACACTGTTACTGGCAATTGTTACAATAAATTCAATTTCGCACGAAAATCCCATTAAAATAATTGAAATTCACTATGAAAATGATGGTTCTGTTAAGGTTACATTTCATAAAATTCATGATATTTTCAGACAACATAATCGTCCTTCAAAGACCGCTATTAAGAAATTGGTCATTAAATTTGAGTCGACAGACTCCATATAAAATGTGCGGACACAATGCGTGTTCGACCGGGTCGTTCAACTGAAAACATCACAGCCGTGAGCTATAGTGTTGAAGCAGATCCAAATGTTTCAATTCCTCAACGTTCGCAAAGCCTCACAACGCTACGCTCAAAGTCGTAGTGGACATTTGCCAATTATTTTTTTTTTTTCATTTATAATTGCCGACATTGTCTCTTCATAATACAATAAAATTTCCATCATAATCTTTAGATGCCCCTGTAGGCTAGTAGTTGGTGTACTAGCTTGGAAATATGGGGGTTGTGGGTTCGATTCCCAACGAAGACCTTGGTTTTTTTTCACTACAAAAATAAAAATTGACTGTCGGTGGAGCTGCTCAGCGATGAAGGCATAGTCACTGGTCGCTGTGCTGTCTTATATACGGCAGTTAATTTCCGACTATCCTTCTACTTTCACCACCTGTTTCATCTATTCTCTATCCCTTTCCTAGAGATTGACTAAATAGGCATTGTTGCCTGAAGTGCTACTTCTCTTTCAAAAAAAAAAAATTTTCCATCATAATCTAAATTTTTTGAGTTTATTTGGTTCTAGAAAACAAACTTCGTGTTGAAAACCCCTTTAGATCTCGAAAACTGCAAGAGTATGACACTTTCTAAATTTGATATAAGCTATTCTAGCTACTCTAAGTATAGAATAAAAACTTAATGACGTACGCTGACGAGTGTCACTCTGTGAATAAATTTCGAGGCTGTACGAAAAGGTAATAGCATCTGTACGCCCTAGACAAAGTAATTTCTTTACATCTATCTATTATTTTTTGCACATAAAGTGATTAGCCAGACAGAAAACAATGCGGACAGTAAAGCACGATAAACAAACAGCACAAAAAATAAATTTTAATAAAGACAAAATAAAAAATTTCTCTTTAAAAGCTGTCATGTATTGACACTAAGATAAGAATATGAATGATTTAATCCCTACGACTACAGCGCTATTATATGCCCAACGGCATTCTGGCCATTCTATTTTGGCCCACATTTTTGCATGCACACTGCTTTCCTCCAGTGCATTAACTGTTGCTGTTTGATCAGTATCAAGCATTGACTTCACATTAAAATAACAGCGTAATGTAAAATCGCATGATTTTGGACACAAATTGACTGGGTCCATTTCTCGATATCAACTTATCGTCAAATTTTGATTTAAATTGTCACCATATCATCCCCCCCCCCGGGGGCACATTTCTCGGTCTTTATAGAATACTTGACTATTTAGACCTGTGCAACTGGGGGTATAAGGGAGCCCAGTCCCAGTCAGCAGGGGTACAACTGGATGCTCCACGTTATTTCCACGGGAATCAGTAGCCTGCAGAGTTTCCGCTATTTGTCTCTTTAGGCGTTTAGCTGTTTCTCTGACTGATTATTGGGGTTGGGCCTTCGGGAGTATCGTGGTGGTTGTGATTTTGCGGCCCCATACAGGTATTGTTTTATGGTGAATGATCCAGATCCAATGAGCATGCTAGTCATGTGTTCTGGACAGAAGTTGGATAGTCTCCAGCTCTTCAGCATGTTGCCAGGATTAGACTTCGACCTCCTAGGGCGTGAGTGGCACTGCTTTTTACTCACAGTGGTTTGACCACCATCTGATTAAGGCCCACACGGCCAGGTGCAGATGTAAATCTTATCACGAAAATGTCATCCATATCATTGATTGTGGTAACAATTTTTAACGATCGTAACTGCATTCCTCAATAAATAATAATTGAATCTGGCATGTTGACAATTAAGAGGTTGCCAGAGATGAGCTTATTTTAGAAAAGGGTGAAGGGAGTTTATTCATACAATACTGCTTTTAAACTCTTCAAAAATACAACTTTTTATTAAAATTTAAATTTCCTTTTTTTTTGTAGTATAATGCTCCGCTACAAATTAAGCGCTTTATTTGTTTTTCTTTTGCTTTTGTTTCTCACAAATTTTGTCTGCTTCTTCTTCTATGCCTTTTTGTTTCTAAAAAGAAGAATACAAGAAAAACAAAAATATGTGAAACTAGCTTAGATATAGAAATATCAGCATGATTTATTTTAGAATCGTAATGTTATGGAGTTGCGTTTCATGAGTACAACCACCGCTATCAACACCAATTCTATCAATAACACCAACACTACTAGCAGCAGCAGCACTAATAATAGCTGTCATAACAGTTCAGAAAAACTGAATAGTGAACAAGATGTAGCGGTGATACAGCATCAACATCAACATCATGCTTATCATCAAACACCACCACAACGTTCCACTTCATCTTGTGAAACTTTAGCCGCTTCTGATGTAGTTGCTTTATGCAATGGTTTGGATCCAAATTCACCACTATCAAAGCCATTGCCACCTTTGCCCACCAAGAATACAACCAAGCTAGCAAATCATACAACTTTAGCAAAAGTTCAACAGTCTACTAGTGCTACTCCTACTACTAATATTGCTGCCTGTTCCTCCACCACCTCCACTACGAATCATAAATTAGCTAACACTAACACTTTAAATAATTCGCAGGCACATTTAGCATCACAGGGTATACATCATGCCCAGCCTTACTACCAGACGCCACCTACTCCAACATTTATGGCTAAGCGGGACTATCAACAACCTCCTCCGGTGCCACCACATCAAAATAATAACCATCATACTTCTATGGGCTCTTTAAATCACCACCATCATCATTTAATGTCATCAGGCGGTCATCAAGCACCTGTAACGCCCTGTTTGGATCAACAAAGACGCACCTTAGAGCGTAGTGTACGCAATTTACCCTATACCCAGAATAGCCCAAATATTTCTAATAATCATGAGGCGAATATGAATTTAGAGGGTATAACGACACGTATTCCTTCGCTAAGAAGGACAAGACGTACATCTGGCAGCAGTACAAATAATGGGGTACCTAATATGTCAAGTAATCCCAATGGAGGCCTAGGTATACCTATTGCTACCGGCAGTCCTAGAGTACAGCGTTCTCCTATGCCAGCAAGAGCAGCCATAATGAAACAACGTTCACGTTTGGGCAGTCACAATGAAAATATCTCCTCAGGTAGTCTTAACAGTATTGAAGTGTAGTTGTTAGCACAAGTGACTATAATTAACGATTAGCAGAAAGTAGCGTTAGTAAAAAAGAGAAGAAGAAGAAAAAGAGAACGTTTCTAACAAAAGTGGGTCATAGTTTTATTTTAAGAAAATACGAGTATTTAAGAAGACGCAAAATGTGAATTATCTCGATTAATAAAGTTGAAATTGCCTTTCCTTTTGAATAAGTGTTAAACAGTCGTATGCATAACAAACAACCAAGAATAAGTAAAGGAATTTATCAGGGACTCGGGGACTCGGTGTGTTATATTGTACACCTTGAAACTTGTAGTCTTTTTTCGTGATCTATCACTAATTTCTTTGAGTTTTTTGTGTCATAATGTGTTTAGAGTCTTGTAGAGCCCCTCTGTATAAATTCGTTACCTGTGAAAGCCTAATGCTAAGTTTATGCATACGACGCAAAATTTGTAGGTGAAGTAAATAGTGATTTAATTTGTAAATATTTTAATTATAAATTTAAGAGATAAATTTAACTTGCACGGCTTTAAGAGAAGTTCAACTAAAAAGAAGTTATATTTTTGGTTGATATTTAAAGTGATACTCAGGCGTGAAATATAATAAAATCTTTTTTGAAGGTAGTTTGTGTAAGAAATCTGTACAATTGAGTTTGACATTTAGGATAACAGCAAAAATGAATGAATTTGCTATTGCTACCGCCTGGCTATTTGTAAAAGATCAACTAAAATAGACATTCGAAATATATTTGTTTATTTCTTTATTAGCGTAGAAAGAAAATTTTAGCAGATCAAGGACTCGAATAAATTTTAGATAACTAAAAGTTAAGTCTTTTACAATTCATCTCACACGATATATAAAATAAATAAATTCTAAAGAATTATGAAAATTATTAAATCAATTAATTAATTTTTCCACTATTTCCTAAGAAGAAATAATAATTTGTTTTAAGTTTGTTAACTGCATTTGTTTGTTTGACACTTAAATACAACTCTGAATTACACCAATTAATAATTCGATATTTTTATGCAGAGTTGTTTTTTTAGGAAATTAAACAAATAAATAAATTTACAACAAGTCTAAAGGAGCTATTGCTTTGTTGGCAGAAAAAATTGTAAAGGATCGAAATGTAGATCTAAGAACTATAACAACTGAATGCATTTGGTTTTGAGGGGAATTACTTGTTAAGCTAATGCAGAGACACCTGCTATAAATTCGCCTTGTAGAAAACAAGAATTATAGATGGCGGTCTTTGAAAATGTCACAGCCATGTTTTCGATAGATTAACAAAGCAATACCTTGTCAGGGACTTTGTTTTTAGTAAAATAACAACAAAATTTAGAAAATGTAATTTTAAAATAAAACTAAAAATTGTAAATAATAATAGTAATAAGTTTAAGTCGATTATTTGGAGAATTTAGTAAATTTAAGTTAAAATTAAAAATCTATAAAAATAATTAAAATAAAAAATAAATCATATCCGTCCTGCAAATTTTATTGAAATAAAGTTATGATTATACAGGGCAACGAATTAAATTAATTTTTCTCCTGCTGTTTGATTATTGTAGTCTATTAAAATACATATTGGCGCTGTTTTGTGTAAAAAGGATGATGTGACTGATTTAGTTGCAAATATACTTTTAAATTATATGCAAATTATGCAAAAATTAATTATTTTCTAATGCATTTCACATACATTTTAGGTGACTGAGTAAGCAAAACTAATATAAATACAAAGACAACAATGATTTGGGGGGTGGGATGTGATTGGTATTAAATTATCGATATCAATGAAAATTTACATTTAAATTATATTGATGTCGTGTGCCGCATTGCGCCCTCTAGCTTAATTAAGAAAATATTTTTATGCTAACATACATATTCACCCTTATTCTGTTTGGTGACGGCAATACAAGACGACGTCGTTTTTTAACATTTGTTGTAAATCTATATTTTCTTTGGCAATATTGCCATTTATCGATGACTGGCTGGCAACACATGTTTGGTATTCTGTAAGAAAATTTCACGTTGATGTTGCCTTAAATTGCCGTTGATATTGTCGTCTGTGATTTTGGTGTCCTACTGTTATAAACAAAAATTATAAAACATTAAAAGAACTAAAATTACAAAATAAAATATAAAAAAGTACAAATCAAATAGAAAATGGTAAAAATTAAAATTACCAACGCCAACCAATTTGAAAAATTATAGCGGAAGCATTGGGAAAAAATCTATCACTTGCCAGAGGACATCGAAGAGGCAGTGTTCCTATTAATTTTAAGGAACAATGGGAAAGTGTTGCGATTACTTTAAACGCCCTTGGCCCACCAAATAGAATGAGTGATTGATGGATGGATGGCAAAAGGTATAGCATGTAGTTCACTACATGTTTGACCAAATTCTTTGCACAGATTTGGCGCGACTTAAAATTTAAAGTAAAAAAAAGGTGGTAAAAAACAATGTGCTGAACATTTTGATTTTAATTTATTATGGTTTTAAATTTATTTTAGCTTCAACTTATTACAGAATTTTTTTCACAACAATTTTATCAAAAATAGTACACAAATTAATCAGCTAACTTAAATATAAGATATGTGTGTTATATTTTATTAAAATGATTGATAAACTGGCAACGTTGTCATAAGACTGTTAGGGAATACCAAATTAGCATTGATGTTGTGTTAAAGTGATGTTGCCTCAAAATCGGCGACAATGTTGCCGTCGCCAAACAGAATAAGAGTGATTATAACATCTCCGTCTACATTTCGCTGGTAGTGTTTTTAGCGATCGGGTTCTATCTTTAAACGATGCCTGATGGAATGACATGTATTTTATTTAAATCTATATCTAGCCCATTACAAAACAAAGTCCTAATATCTTGGGAAAATCATTCTTGCACATAAAGTGCAAAGTAAAGCATATCGTATATGGTCCACAAACAGGGTGTTTCTGTAAAAAAATAACATACAAAAAAAAAATTTTATTAAAATCAATAGAATTATTCTCTTCAAAAGCTCATAACATGGCACTAACATATCAATAGGAATGATTTCAGGGATTTGACTATTAGAGTTGTTCTTAATGAAGAGCATTATGGCCGTCTTATTTTGACCCACTTTTTGCACGCATAATGCTGTCCCCCAAACCATTGATTGTCGTTATTTTATCAGAATAAACAATTAACCTCACATAGCCTTACGGCTTATAAAAGAGGAATATAAAATAACATGACCTTGGAGACGAGGTGACAGGTTATCTTCTCATAATTAAGTTATTTTCAAATTTTGATTTAAATTTTCAAGTCGATAGTTGTGATCGCGCCGTATGACAATTAGCGACATTCCCTTAAAATCATATTGATATCCATATTTAAATTACAAAGTAAAAACATTGATCGTGGCAAAAAATTTCATCTATGGTAACTCCGATTGTATTCCTCGATAAATAAGAAATGTCCATGTCACCAGATTGTAAACCCTTTAAAAAATGCATATTATTTAATCTGTAGGGCCCGGTGTGTCTAGATTGCTTATTTAAAAGCTAATGACTCTCATTTGGTGAGTTTCCAATTCATCTTGAGCACAGGTCACCACCTTTAATTTTTTTTTTAAATGTGGTAACATTAAATTCAATAAGAAATTTAGTTAATTAATCAGTAAAATATTTATCAATTTGAAATAAATAAATTTAAAATGATGATTAAAATTGGGTGGCTGTCTTAAAAAGTTGCTATAAAGGTAACCAACAGGGGAATGAAATACGTAACATTTTACTAAATATGCTTCCAGCGACAGGTTAGATTTTTAAACGGTGCATGATGAACTGGCACAGCCACCGCAAGTTTTGATAGCTGCATGTAATTCGTCAGTTTGACAGTTGCTGAAACATGAAAATTGTCAAAAAAAAAACTTATACTGTTACCTGGTCACCCTTTGTAAGCTAATTTTTGTCATATTTATGTGGTATTATTCTTTAATCGCACAAATTATAATTTTAATGAAATCTTTTTCGATTTTTAACAAATTTCTTTACCAAGAACTAGTTCGTCGTTTCAGCAACTTAGGTGAAAGATTTCTCACATAAAATTGTTATAGTAATTTTGTTTAACGCAGGGCTAGCTAGAGCAATTCATATACGAGGTATAATCAAAAAGTGTTTATTTATTCATCAATAATTATCTTGTCCCGCTCAAATACAATACACTTATGCCAGCATTTTTTCCAATCCTTGAAACACTTCTGAAGTGCGCTTTTTCCTCTTTCGATTTTTCTTTTATCTCCTTAATTGTAGCAAAACGCTTTCCTTTCATCGGTATCTTCAGTTTTGGGAAGAGGAAAA
This sequence comes from Trichopoda pennipes, assembly GCA_030448955.1. Classification (NCBI taxonomy): domain Eukaryota; kingdom Metazoa; phylum Arthropoda; class Insecta; order Diptera; family Tachinidae; genus Trichopoda; species Trichopoda pennipes. Next base: position 9,039,002 of record JASKUP010000056.1, on the reverse strand, counting down.
GGCCAGCGGAGACCAAGTCCGGTGAATACGGTGGCAGGATTATAATTTTGTTTTTGGCCAAAATCTCACGCACAACCATCGATGCGCGAGCTGGTGCGTCATATCATGGTGCAAAATCCATGATTGGTTTTTCCACAATTCTGTGCGTTTCTGACGATTTGCTTCACGGAAACGGCGCATAACTTCAAGGTACGACCTTGCGGCGGGAATCCATTTATTAGTTGATCTGGGCCTGTGTTACAATTTTAAATAAATTTTCTTGGATTTTAAAAATTTCTAAAACAAGAACACAAGTTTGTCGTTTCAGTAACTTAAGTGATAAATGTTTCACCTAAAAATTTTATAGAAGTTTTGTTTAATGCAGGGCGAGCCATAGCAACTTACGAATATATTTATTTATTATTTTATGTTATTAAAAAACTTTCAGGCTCCAGCTTACCATTTGTAACCATTATTTAATGTGAGATTTTTTTCACTTTAACTCACTTTAATTAAGACAAATAATAAAAATCTATGAAATTGCTAACTTCATTAAGAATTATAATGTCAGAGTTGCCCTGTGTTTTAATCATTATTTAACATATAAATAAATTTTTAATATATTTTAAGAATCAATCGAAACATTTTTTAAAAAATGTAAAATACCGAACTTGCAAGTTTTAAGTTTCTAGAATTTTTTTAACTTGCTTTTCAATAGTGTTTAATTTTTATTTCTATTTAATTTATTTATTATATTAATTTAATTTTTTATTTTTATTATTTTTAATATATTTTGTTTTTGTATTAAAAAGAAAAACGCTTCCTGCTTTATTTCTTAAGTAAATATATTTCATAATTTTTATAAACTAATTAATTAAAAGTGTCAGTTTAAAAATATTAGATTTAAAATATTTCAAATAATTACACACAAAATGACATAAATTCTAAGAAAAAAATAATAATAATAAAAAATGCGATTAAATAAATTAACAAAATTTTAATAAGAAGATATGAAGACATTTGTTTAAATAAATGAAAGCTTGAAAGAAATCTTTCGAATCAGCCCGGAAATATTTTGTACTCTCCCTTAAGTTCCCAAAGAAGAATTCCAAAGGAATTTTAACGTGAATATATTTTTTCAATTTTCTCTACGATTTTTCCCTTGGCTTTACTGGGACACAGTGTATAACATGTAAGTATTTATTTATTATAACTAGAATATTATTTATAATTTTTTGTAGTTTAAGAGCAGATTCTAAAGTACTGAGTGACATTATAATCATTAACATTTCCATTGCCTGTGGGTTAGTGAAGAGAAAAAAGAACACTGAAGATGGCACATAGTCGAAATCGGTATGTTTACAAAGCAAATTTGACGCGAGATGACGTAAAATCATACCCAATTAACTTCTACAAACGTTATTGACATGGCCACATCGTATACCAGATGATATCAGTGGCCATTAATAGATCTGTTAAACCACAAATGAAAAACATTCGATGCCGATTTCCAGCAACAGCAAAATCAAATGAATTTGCAACCTGATACACGGTTTCGCCTTAACTATTGTTGCGAAAAAATAGTATTGTCTTCTGTCGAGTGTTTCAGTAACAAGTTTGTTTTTAATTGTGGCAACACCAACAACATGATAGTTTTGACTTTTGGTTTTTTAACATATTCGTAGTAGATATAAAAGGTGTTTTTTTAAGCTAGATAGAACTTTAAATTGTAAAAAGTAACACAAAAAATGAAATTTTGATGAAACATTTTTTTTATTTGTTTCAGTATACTCTGACAAATCATCATGAATAGACTCTCGCTTGACCAACGCTACGAAATTATCCAAATTTACTTTGAAAATCAGTCGTCGATTCGCGCAACTTATAGACGACTTCGTCATTTTTATGGCGTACATAATCGTGCATCTGAACAAGCCATTCGTCGAACTGTCGATAGATTTCGTACCACATACTCTCACGTCGTACCACATACTCTCACGTCGAAGGAATGTGCGTACTGAAGAGAATATCGCCGCTGTAAACGAAACTGTGGAAGAAGATCCAAATTTATCAATTCGTCGTCGGTCGCAGGAATTGGGGCTCTGTCCGTCCACTACGTAGAAAATTTTGCGCAAAGATCTCGGCCTACACCCGTATAAGATCCAGCTGGTGCAGGAGTTGAAGCCACGAGAGCATTATATGAGTCGTTCTTTCGCCGATTGGGCTCTAGAGCAGTTGGCAACTGACCCGTTGTTTTATCGCAAAATTGTGTTCAGCGTTGAGGCGCATTTTTGGCTTAACGGGTTTGTTAATAAGCAAAATTGCTGCATATGGAGTGACACCAATCCACAACAGACCCTACAGACTCCATTACATCCAGAAAAATGCACCGTTTGGTGCGGTTTTCACGCTGGTGGCATCATCGGACCTTATTTCTTCAAAAATGAGGCCGGAGCTCGCGTTACGGTCAATGGAGATCGTTACCGCAACATGATCAATGATTTTTTGTTTGAAAATATGGATGACATTGATTCGGACGAAATGTGGTTTCAACAGGATGGCGCTACGTGCCATACAGCGAACGCAACCATCGACTTATTGAAATCAAAATTTGGCGATAAGTTGATTTTGAGAAATGGACCTGTCAATTGGCCTCCAAGGTCGTGCGATTTGACACCACTCGACTATTTCCTGTGGGGCTACGTGAAGTCACTGGTTTATGCTGATAAACCAGCAACAATTGACGCCTTGGAGGACAGCATTGTTCGTGTTATTCGTGACATACGCCCAGCAGTGCTCGAAAAAGTGGCCCAAAATTGGACGCCCAGAATGCGCTTCGTCAAGAACAGCCGCGGTGCCCATATGCCCGAAATCATTTTCAAATGTTAATGTCACGTATTGATCCTTCGAATAAAAAAGAAATTTTGATTACAATTTAATTTTTTTTGTTATTTTTTACAATTTCAAGTTCTATCGGGCTTAAAAAAACACCCTTTAGTAGCAGTTGTTACAACGAATTCAATTTTGCAGGAAAATCGCATTAAAATAATAAAAATCTGCCATGAAAATGATCGTTCTGTTAAAGTTACATTTCGTTAAATTCATGATATTTTCGGGAAGTCCTCCTTCTGAGATCGCCATTTAGAATTTGAAGTTAAATTTGAGTCGACAGGTTTAATACAAAATGTGTGAACACCAAAGCGTGTTCGGCTGAGTGAGCCCCGGTGTTGAAGCAGATCCAAATTTGTCAATTCCTTGACGTTCTCGACAAAACCACCACATGGCGAATTTTGCGTAAAGGTTTGACTTTGAAGCCTTAAACGGTTCAACTGGTGCAGGAATTGAAGCCGACCGACCATTCACATCGCATAATTTTTTCAGACGAAGCTCATTTTCACTTCTAGGGTATGTCAGCAAGCTAAATTGTAGCATTTTGGCTTCTAAAAATCCTAGAGCGATTATTGAGAAGCCTTTGCTTGCTCAGCGTGCCACTGTAGAGTGCGCTAGGTAGTCTGGAGACGTGATTGGGCCGTTTGTTTTCGAAGATGAGACTGGAAATGCGGTAAATGGATCACACTATCGCAATCAATTTTGGCCTATTATTGACGACGTGGATACCACTGACATGTGGTTTTAACAGGACGCTACCACATGTCACACAGCTAATGAAACGATCAATTTATTGCAAACCAAATTTTCCGATCGCATAATTCCATGTTAACACTAAACATGCCAGACATAAAAGAAAGCTTAACAGATATGATAATTTTTATTCTAAAAATAGTATTAAAAATACAACCTTTTTGATTTATTTCCCTGTTATGAAATATTATCCTGCAAGTGTAAATTTAAAGTCTGCTCTGCTACAGATTTTACTTACTTTGTCACTAGCTAGCTCCCAATGAAAGTTTTGGGAAAGCTTTAAAATCCAAACTAATTCCATTAAAAGCTTTTTTTGTGTTAATATTCTTTTTTACAAAAATGTTATTTTCAACATTTAATTTACATAAAATATTTATTTTTCTTTTTTTCATTTTTGCTTGATTTAGTTTAAAGCGTAAAAAATAATCAACTTATTCCAGTAATTGAGCTTTTTTGATGTTTTTTTTTTCTTTTTGATTAAAATTCTTTTAATTTGAAAATTAAATTTTGGCTTAAATTCTTAATTTAAATCGATTTTTTTAATACAATTGATAAAATATATTCATAGAGATTTTGTAAGCAAAATTGTTTTAAAAAATTAAAATAAAAAAAAATTGACAACTTCCTTTAAGAGAAAATAAATGAAAACAATTTATAAAATCTAGATTTAAGTTTTTAATAAAAAGATGTGCGATATATGTGTGTGTGTTTGTACTCGTATAATAGAAAACTTTTACTGTTGAAATTCCTCTCGGTTAAAATCGTCGTTAGGGGCTATATGTTCGATATGATCAGTGAGCGCTTTCGATGCGATATCATTTTCAACCCGCGTTTTTAAATAGTACTGTAGAGTTAGGATTACGTCTGTTGCTATAAATAGTGTTATAGATATAGAACGCCATAATCTTCTAATAGGGCTGCATGAAACAGGTAAATTGTTGTCCCGCCACCTGGCATTTTATATCGGGCTAATTTAATGCCTCCGTCTTTTATTATTTGCTGGGTAAGTGTGCTCTTCTGAGAGAGCTTTTCGTTTGTTAAAGTGCATGAGAAGTTTTAGTGGTGTGAAAATGGTGTCTGATGTCATGTTTACCCGTTTGTTTATAATCTCATTGTCAAAAGTTTTCGTTTTGTAGACTTCCATGTTTTCCAGAATGTCTAGTGTTCGTCCTTTTTTACAGAACACTTACAAATATACACATACTACATCCAAGCGTAATGTCATACACTCATCTATTTCCCATGATGCGTGTCCGGGAGTGTCAAGCTTAATGCAAAGTTAGAGTCTTCTCTTTTCCGTTTGTATGGGCGTATGTGGTCTGTAAATCTTGTTTTAAGTATTCGTCCAGTTTGTCCTATATAAGTTTGTTTTACAGGTAGAAGTAAAACAGTATGCTCCGCTGGAACCAAATTTGTCAGTTGTTTCTGCGAACTACTTTCGACGGTTAATAAAATTTTTGAGAAAATTATTCATAATAAATTGTGGCTCTACATGGTTTTAGACAAGGTTGTGCTGCCGAAGAGGCAGTTTAAGTAAATGTTGTGCTATATATTTGCAAAGGTTTGGACGGCGGATTCAGTGAGGTTGCCGGTATTTTCTTGGATTTCAGAAAAGCGTTTGATTTTGTTGATTATTAAACAAATATCGATATATGAAATTAGAGACAATGTATTGCAGCTGTTTAAAGGATATTTTAAAAATAGGAAGCTGTATGTTCAAGTTAATGAGGAGAGCAGTTTTATTGGTGCCTCTTGAAAGTGGCCTGGGCCTACTTCTACATATCTTTTCTATATATAAAAATAAGTCGGGTTTTCCTTCCTGACGCTATAACTCCAGAACGTACGAACCGATTTCCACGGTTTTGCATTGGTTGGAACGGTCTCGGGCTCCGTGAGGTTTATAGCAAAGAAAATTCAAGAAAAATTTCAACAGAAAAGCAGGAAAAAACAGGGAAAATCATTTTTCACATACAGCGCCATCTCTGATACATAGCATGTACTAGAACGGCATCAGTATGTGGTGTGTGAGTATCCCTCACAAAAAAAAGCACATTTTATTTTAAGTAGATGACGCCGTGCGCTAGGTCGCATGTATAGTGTTCATCCTAGAAATGATGAATGTTTTTATTTGGGACTGCTGGTGGTAAATGTATGTGAAACAAAATCATTGCGCATTTAAACACTGTGAATGGCCACCAATGCCAAACATATCGAGAAGCATGTCAACTATTGGGTTTGCTGGAGAACGATTCTCATTGGGATTTAACACTTGCGGGTTCAGTTGTTTCATCAAATGCGTACCAAATACGAACGCTGCTCGCTATTATCATTACCACATGTTTCCCTTCACAACCAATTCAGTTAAGGAACAAATGCAAAGACGACATATGTGAAGATATCTTGCATCGCTTGCGCATTCGAACGAATAATCCCGACATGCAAATAACCGATGAAATATATTATGAAGGATTATTTCTTATTGAGGATTAAAGCTTGACTATTGCAAACAAGCTACTGATTGAAGTAGGAATGATTCCGCCAAAACGATCGATGCACGATGCATTCAACCAAGAATTTAATCGAGAGCTGCAATACAATGTTGATACATTGCAGGAATTCGTTCGAAATAATGTGAATGAACAGTAAAAATTAATATACGAAACATTTATGCAAGCGGTGGACAATAATATTGGTGGTCTATTCTTCCTGGCCGCACCTGGGGGAACAGGGAAAATATTTGTCATTTCATTGATTTTGGCCACTATTCGATCAAGAGGTGACATAGCTTTGGCGTTAGCATCATCTGGAATTGCGGCGACTCTTCTAGATGGCGGTCGTACTGCACATTCTGCGCTTAAGGTGCCACTAAATTCAAACACAATTGATACTCTAACATGCAATATTACCCGATCCAGTGCAATGGGAAAATTGTTGATGCAATGCAAGCTCATTGTCAATGGCACATAAGAAATCACTTGAAACACTCAACTTCACACTCAAGGATCTTCGGCGAAATAACAAAATCTTTCGCAGCTTGATGATATTGTTGGCAAATGTTGCCAGTAATTCCCAATGCAACGTCTGCAGATGAATTGAATGCTTGCCTGAAGGCATCACCTTTGTGGAATAACGTAAAATCATTATCGCTAACCACTAATATGAGAGTTCAACTTCAAAATGATCAAAGTGCTGCACAATTGTCAGTTGTTGTAAATGGAAATGTCCCAGTTGATGCGACAGCTGGATTAATTACTCTTACCAACGACTTTTGCCGATTTGTAGACTCTCGATTAGCGCTTATTGAATATGTTTTCCCAAACATTAGTGAGAATTATCAGAATTATGCTTGGTTAAGTCAACGAGCAATTATCGCCCCGAAGAATAATGATGTTGTACGCGCACTGAATTTCACCATTCCATCAAAAATCGATGGCGGTTTGGTGACATACAAATCTGTTGATGCCATAACAAATCCCGATGATGTAGTAAATTATCCAACAGAGTTTTCGAACTCTCTGGAGTTACCAGGATTTCCACCACATAACTTGCAACTCAAAGTTGGTTCAGTCATTATGATATGGTGTAATTTGAGTGCACCGCGACTTTGCAATGGTACTATACTCGCGGTGAAAAGATTTATGCCAAATTTGATTGAGGCAACCATTATTAACGGAAAGTACGCAGGTTAAAATGTATGTATTCCTCAGAGTAACCTTTCGTGGATTATAGATAAGGGATATTAAAAGGAAAATTGCACCAGGTATTGGTATGTTAGATAACTTCCAGAATAAATTCAGCATAAGAACAAAACATGACATATCAGTCTGTGGTACACTCGCATATTAGTTATATGGCAGCCCTGTATGTGCATAATAGAAACAATGTTATGGTGAATCTCTTTAACGTATGCGAATAACTTCCGACATTATATCCCACAATTAGTTTACATAGGGATAATTGTGAAACGGTTTTGCCCATTCATAGGATTTACGAACACCAGATTTTGAGATATGTCTTAAGGTCCTTGCAAAAGATTGGTCATCAATTCATAAACTTTACAGATAATCAGTCTCAAGTCAATATGAGAAATTCGGATAAGAATTCCGAAAAAAATTTACAACGTGTAGATTTTATTGCAAGTAGGAAATTCAATCATTTGCCTGCCAACGTGAAATTTATAAATGGAATATCAATATCTCGTAAAGAATATTTGCTACACAAAATTCAAACACTTCTATTAGTTTACTGGAATACTTAGAATTTCATAGGATTAGTTTTATATATTACTAGCGAACCCCCTTCACACTTCGTAGTGCAGAAAAGAAAATAACAAATCAATTCGAATTCATTAAAATCAGTGATAATTTGCTTTTATTGTAATGCTCTGTGGTAAACAACATTTGTTGTTTTTCCATTTTCGGTGTAAATATATAAAACCGATGGTTTCCCAATGCGCGAACAGGCTACATACAACTGCCCATGTGAGAAAACTGGATACTCTAAATACACTCCACAAATTCCTAAGGATTGGCCTTGCTGCGCCTTATTATGGTAGCTGCAAACGCAAGGCGAACAGGAAACTGAAGTCATTTCAATTTAATTGGCATATCAGACGGAATCATTCGAATTCAAAAATTCTGTTGGATAATTCACAACATCTTCTTCATTGGTAACAGTATCTACAGATTTGTATGACACCAATTCGTCAGGAATCTTTGATTGTATAGCCATGTTTAATTCCGTAACAAATTTGTTCTTTGTCGATAAAATTGCTCTGTCACTCAACCATGCATGCCATGTATATTTTTGTGCCATGTTAGGGAAAACACATGCAATCAATTCCTTTTTTTGACTGTACGAAACGGCAAAAATCATTTGGCAATGTTATCAATCCAGTGTCATCAACAGGCATTGCACCATTCCCAATTTTCAGCAATTGCTTAGAGAACTTTGTAGCAGATGGATCATTCTTGAACTGAACACGAACGTTGGCAGTAAGTTTCAATGTTTTAACAAATCTCCATAAATATGAAGACGTTAATTTTATCGGCAGCTGTCGATCTAGGAATGATGGGCAATGTTTGCCTAAAATCGTCTGACAATAAAATCAACGCACCATCAAACAATTCTGAATTATCTCGGAGATCTTTCATTGTTCTTTCCAAAGCTTCAACAGATTTCTTATGCGCCATAGTGCATTCATGCCAAATAATGATACTGCAACGTTTCAATAATCTTGCCGTTCCAGATGTTTTTGAAACGTTACATATGGGAGTTTCATTAACTTGGTAATTCTGTGGCAATTTCAAAGCAGAATGTGCTGTATGATCACTATCTAGATTGCAAATTTATTCTGCAAATTTATTCTGGAACCGCATCGTTGCCAACAACAATGAAATTAAAAATGTTTTTACGGCGCCTCCTGGTGCATCTAGGAAATAAAATCCACCGGCTTCACTATTGATAGCTTGCATAATGATATCGTTCGCATTTTTTTTTGCTTCGCATTCAATGTCAAAAGATTTTCGTGAGCAAAAACATTTAATTCGTTGCGATCGTATTGTTGTTCACTTTGCAGTTCTAACTCAAAAATGTCATGCATTGTACGATTAGTTGATGGCATTCCCAATTGTGATAATGTCTTGTTAGCAATCGACAAACAGAAATCTTCACTACAAATCAATACTTCATTGTAAATTTCCGGCGTGAAATCCATTAGAGGATTACGATTTTCTTGACGCACTCGAAACAGAATATCTCCCAACAGACAGTCTTGAAATTTTGTCCATAATTCAGATGGATTCGATGAAAAACAGGCAGATAAAATAATTGCAAACAAAGTACGAATTTGATAATGATGAGCGACAACTGCTGCATCTGCAAGTGTTTGTTCCCAATGAATATCATTTTTCAACAATTAAAGCTGTTGACACGCTTGTCAATATGTCGTACACGAAACTCCATTGACTGCCCTTAACTGTTGAAATGATGTTGGCCCACGAACGTTTATTAACAGCAAACGTAAATAAAAACACTCAGAGTTATTTGGGTAAACAGTATAAAAATGTCCCAAAGTATCACTTGAATATAAATTTTGATGGCCATCAACACGATTTCCTTGCTTGTGCCGTTGGAACTCCACGTAAAATGCGTTGGCACTTCTGCATACAATAACGTTCCGGCAAAAGCAACAACTTCACACAATTTCAAAAATGCAGTAAGAGTTGTATGAATGCAGTGTTCACTAAAATGGCTATAACGCATGAACCAATACGCAAACAGAGATCGTTTATAAATAAAAACCTTGGTATTGAAGTCACCTTCATATGAACTTTGCAGAAACAAAATCGGTTCACGCATTCCGGAGAACATCAATTACTAACACAATGCAACTTATTTTTATGTAGATTATCATTATTATTATTATTATTGTTATTAATAAATAAAAATATTAATAAAATAAGTTATATACCAAACAGTTTATAAGACTACCGACCTGCTCCAATAAATCCCACGGTGCTGGAGTTGTTATTAAAATGAAATTTGAATATTGTACATGAATTCAATAACGAATAATAAAATCAAATCATTAAATAAAAACATAAGCAAAAATTAGCCATATATTCATAGCAATATATAATATATAATGAAAAGTTGGCAATGCGGAAATTAATTTATTTACATCTTTTTTAAGTGATATTCAAATTATTGCTTAATGTCTTAATATTTTTCATAAATAATTATTTTTCCAAGTGATTGAAAGGAAGTTGGCAATTCGGTATTTTTAAATACCATTTTCTTTTTCATTTTGGTCTCTGTTTTAAAACAATATTTACAATTCAAAATTATAAAAATATATATTTTTATTTCAATAGTTTAGAGTTTATTGTTAAACATATTTAAATTCGTTTTGATTTCCTTTTGTTAAGTTATTTTGGTACATATATTTATATTCAATAATTCTCGTTAGGTTAATGAATTTTGTTTTAAGAGATTTAAATGTAAATAGCGTTATGTATATGAATAATATATTTTTTTGCAAGCATTATACGCGGTCTGTAAATTAAGTAATGAGTTTGGCAACGTTATGTTCACTCTGGCAACACTGGAGGCGCTGGGCTTGGAAGGAGAGGCAGATGAACATGTGATTTAGTTTCAGTAGGGGTTTGATATCGCTCAATTCATTTGGTCATCAGTGGCGTTTTTTTTCGTGAAACAATTTTTTCTGTTGTGTTCTTAAAATGAGTGACATCAGTTTTGAAGAACGGTGTGCTATCAGGTTTTGCTTCAGGCTTGGTCGCAGTTCAACGGAAACTTGTGCTAAACTTTATTAGGCCTACGGAGATAGTGCTTTGTCAGGAACCTAGGCTTGTCGGTGGTTTTAGGTATTTTCAGAAGGAAGAGAATTGACTGAAGATGAACCGCGAAGCGCAAGATCTTTATCTTTAAGCACCCATGAAAATGTCGACAGCCAGAATGATCGGGGAAAAGTTAAATTTGACTCACACTAACGTTCTTCTTTTGGCCAATGAATTGGAAATGAGAAAATTTCTACGCAAAAATAATTCCAAAAAATCTTTCACAAGACCAAAAGGAAGTCAGGAAGGAAAGATGCTTTAATTTTGTGCATTCAACTGAAAATGACCCCCATTTTCAGGAACGTGTCATTATTGGTGAAAAGTTCTAGGTGTTTGAATGCGACCCGGGAATCAAGCGCCAGAGCATGGAGTGCCACATTTCAACCTCTCCAAGGCCCAAAAAACCAAGGATAGCAAAGTCAAAGATCAAATGCATGTTGATTTATTTTTTTTTTATATCCACGGAATCGCTCACAAATCGCTCCTTAAGGCCAAACAGCCAATCAAATACTTTTGCCGGGAGTTTCTTGAAAGACTTCGGAAAAGGTTAATTTAAGTGTGACCAAACATCAAGAGCAACTGGGTGTGGCAACACGATAATACTCCCTGTCAAACAGTAATTTCAATAAACGAGTTTTAGGTCAGTAAAAATATTCCTGTGGCTCCTCAGCCACTTAAGCCAATGTTAGTTTTTCCTCTTACCGAAGTTGAGATGAAACATCAAGAACAACTGGGTGTTGCATAACGATAGTGCTCTTTATCACACAACAATTTAAGTAAACGAGTTTTTGGCCAGAAAACACAGGATTTCCAGCGCTGCTATAAGCAGTGGAAGAATCATCTCCAGCGCTGTGTGGCTTCAGAAGGAAGTTATTTTGAGGATGACAATATAAAATTGTAATTTTATGTAAATAAAAAAAATTGAAATAATTAATTAATTTACAGACCTCGTATCCTCCTCGTTTGCTTTAATTGGAAATAAAAAGTATTAAAATTTACCTTTTTTTTTAATTGTTAACAACTTTTCCTGTTTTAATCCTGTTTGATTTTTGTTTTGTTTTCAGAAAATATATTTTACTTTTCTTTTACTTATTACTGTTTACTGTTCTGTTCTTTAAATTCTTATGCAAAATTAAGTATAAGTTTCCATTTTAGTTGTAATAAATATATTTGGTGGTTTTTCATTATTTGGCATCACACATTGGTTCTGCAATCACAAAAATAAAATAAAAGAGAAATAGAATAGAACGAACAAAAATACACAGGAATAAAAAGTAGAAAAAAGAGACAAAAATTATTCATAAATAAATTATACACAAATTTATATAATTTTTTGTTTTTATAAAATCACTGAAATCTAATTTAAAAGAAGCATGCTAAGCAAATTAAAATATAAAATCTAGAATCTAGAATGTTTCAGAAATCAAACAGCAGCTCTACTTGTTTTATAAGAATTAAGTTTTTAAATTTGTGTTGTTGTGTAGTTGCTAAAAATCAGGGGCTAGAAGCAAATCAGACATTCTATAACTATGCCAGAGCTTACGAAATGAAATGAGTTCATGGGAAAAATAATTTACTCCTTCTCTTCCATGATACAAATACGAATACGTTGATTAAAGCAACAAAAATATATAAAAAAAAATGTAAACTTAATAATAATTAATTGATAAAAAAATAAATAACTATTAACTAAACAGTTTGTATTAAATAAAATGCAGCAACTTAAAACTATTAATTATTTAAATTTGTTAAAAAGTTGGCAACATGAAAACACAAGATGATAAATGAACTCAAAAATGTTTAAGAATTTATAGAAGTTTTAACTGAAATGGAATATGGAAAATTAAGTTTTATTCAAATGTACTAAGAAATTAATATGGAATAATCCTGTCTTTTAGAGGGTTAACAAAATTTAAAATTTAATTTTTAAATAGACGACTGTATTCCCTTCGGCAATCGTAGATTAAAGCAAATTCTATTTTAAACAAAAAGTCAAAAAAGCAAATCATAGCAAAATGTCAGTATTAATTTACCAAATGGCAACTCAACTTTTGTTTTAAAATTTGCAGTGCGTTATTTTGAAAAAGGAAAGGTTTAAGTTTATCTCTAAAAATGTGTATGAAGTTGGCAACACTTAACAATAAACTTAAGCAAAATTTAATTTGTGCAGTGAAATTGCTTTCCTCAAAACACTATTTAATTTGATGAACTTAATTTGCCACAAATAAATTAAATAAGATTAAGATTTTTAAAATAAGTCACAAGTTCGAAACCCATCAAACTTAATCCAACTCATTATAAAATATTATAACAAGTTTTATATTAAAGTAAAATTTTAATTAATTAAAAAAAAAACATCCTAATTTCATGGCTTAAGAGTGAGTAACGGAGTGAAGCCTTTTCAAAGTCACTAAACTTTTAGATCGTCCTATAAAAAGGTAGGTAGAGTTCAATTAGTAATATTTTTTACTTGCTAAGATGGCAATAGTATGTAGTAGCATTTAAGTAATATTGATTGTGTGTTTTGTTAATGGTTTTTCAACACGAAGTTTGTTTTCTAAAACAAAAAATATTGATGAAGATGATCCAAATTTTTATTGAATTACGAAAAGAATACTTCGGCAAATGTCTACCACGACCACGCTGACAGATGTCGATTTTTTCCTCAAAGTTTTTAATCACTTTTTGACAAAATGGCAGTTCTATTTCGTTAATCACATCACAGATTTTGAGTTTCAAAGCTGAAATCGATTCGATTGGCGCCGTATAGGCTCTGTCCTTAACATTGCACCACAAAAAATAATCTAGTGATGTTAAATTCAGATCGTACAATTTAGCCGCTTAACTGCTGATTGTCGTGAAATTATGCGATCGCGAAATTTTGTTTGCCGTTAATTAATCGTTTCAGGGGCGGTGTGATATCTGACACTGTCCTGTTGAAACCACATATCAGGGATATCCACGTCGTCAAAAATGGGTCAACATTAAGGTGTTAGCATCTCGCGATAGCACCCCCGGGGGCACATTAATCGGTCTTTATAGAATACTTGACTATCTCGACCTGTCCAACTGGGGGAAAAAGGGAGTCCAGTCCCCTGAAGGCAGCAGGGGTCAACTGGGGTCAACTCCACGTTATTTCCACGGGAATTAGTGAGCTCGCAGAGTTCCTTTATTTGTCTCTTTAGGCATTTAGCTGTTCTCTGGCTGGTTATTAAGGTTGGCACCTATATGGGAGTATCGTGGTGGTTGTGGTTTCGCGGCCCCATATCAGGTTTGTTGTTTAATATGGTGGCCAGGATCATCTCGCCATTAATAACACCCTAGGTGAATGATCCAGTCCAGTGAGCATGCTAGACATGTGTTCTGGACAGGAGTTGGAAAGTCTCCAGCTCTTCAGCAAGGAGTGGTGGTTTGCAGCTCTGCTCTAGAATCATTGAAATTGCTACTAGGAAGGACCTGTTGCTAGAATTAGACTTCGGCCTCCTAGGGCGTGAGTGGCGCTGCTTTTCACTCACAGTGGTTTGACCACCATCTGATTAAGGCTATATAGCCAGGTGTAAATCTTATCATGTAATCTCGCGATAGCACCCACCCCTTGATGAAAAATCACCGTCATTACATGTTACCTAAATGGCTAGCAGGAGCCAACTGGACAACACCACTTTATTTCCACGGGAATCAGTAAGCCCCAGACTTCAGCTTTTTAGCCTTTTAGCTGTTCTCTGCCTGACTATTGAGGTTAGCCCTTCGGGAGCATCGTGGTGGTTGTGGTTCTGGTTCAGTGAGTATGCTTGTGGTTGTGTTCTGAAATTTTATTAAGCTTGCATGTGTTCTGGACCGGGAGTTGAATAGGGCTGCGCCCTGCTCCGAACTCTTGAAGTTGCGACCAGGAGTGACTGGAAGATAGACATATCCGATGGCTTTCTAGGGCATAGGTGACGTTAAAATCATTAACAGTGGTATGATGGCTTACACGGCTAGGTACTGCGTAAATCTTATCACGCATCTTGCGACAGCGTTACCGCATTTCCAGCCTCATCTTCGAAAAAAAAAACCGGCCCAATCACACCAGGCCACATCCCCCCGGGGGCACATTATAGTCTTTTTGGAACCTACTATTCCATTTAGATTTGTGTCTTGCGGGGTAAAAGGGAGCCCAGGCCCCTCAAAGGCTAGTAGGAGTCACCTGGACAATCCACATATTTCCACGGGAAATCAGTTGCCCCAGAGTACAATATTTGCTCTCTTTAGACAAAAAATGTGCTCTGACTGGTTATTGAGGTTGGCCCCTATATGGGAGTATCGTGGTGGTTGTGGTTTCGGACCCTCGTGAGAGTTCGTGGGTCGGACCATTCAAATTAACACAATGAATGGTTCAGGTCCAGTGAGTATGAATGCTGGCGTGTTCTTGATAAATAAGAGCTTCATGCGTTCTGGACCAGGAGTTGGAAAGTCTCCAACTCCTCAGCAAGGAGTGAGGGCACGGCCTACTCCGGACTTTCTAAATTGCTACTAGAAGTGACTGGAGGATATACGTATCTGAAGGCCTTCTAGGGCGTAGTTGGTGTCCAATCAACTAAGTGGTTTAACTACCATCTGATTATGACCTCGCGGTCGGTGCAGATGTAAAACAAATCACACACCAGGCCACATAACTCACCACGTTGAGAATACAAAGGCTTCTCAACAATCGCTCTAGGATTTTCAGAAGTCCAATTGAAAATGGGCTTGTTCTGAAAAAAATATTTTTTCAGAAAAACCACTCGGTTGTTTCTGAATAAATTAAGCGAATCTACGGCGATGGGAATGGCCGGTCAGCATTAATTCCTGCATTAGGTTAAGCTTGTAAGGGTTCAAAGTCAAATCCTTACGTAAAATTCGGCATGTGGTGGTTTTGGGTAATCCAATTGTTTGGAACGTCAAATAGTTTGAATCTGCTTCAACACTGTGTCACACGGCTGCGATATTTTCAGTTGAACACGCGTTGGTTGGTCGACTCAAATTTAACGACCAAATTATGTTTTCCGAAAATATCACGAATTTTACGAAATGTAACTTTAACGGAACCACGATTTTCATAGTGGATTGATTTTTATTATTTTAATGCGATTATTGTGGAAATTGAATTCAGTGTGGCAATTGCCAATGCATCTACTACGAATACGTCCAAAAACTAAATGTCAAAACTGTCATGTTGTTGGAAAATAAACTTCTTGTTGAAAAAGCCGATAGTAGGAACTAATTTATATTAACTGTGTGTTTTGTATAATGAATTTACAAAAATTACACTGTTTTGCCTTTCGAGTTGCCAACTCATTAAGTTTTAAATATTTTTTATAAACAACTTCATAAGACAGGTTTTCGATTAAAGTACAAAAAAAGGTGTTTCCAGGTATTTTTAATTTTAATTTTTAGCTTTTTGAATATTTTAAGAGCTAAACACAATTGGCATTTTTTGAATCTTTAAAAAAAATATATGATGGCCATGCGAAAATTGGGTTGGCTTGTGTTTGTTTATATAATGAATTTTTCAAATTTTTTTGTTTAATTTTAAATAATTTTTTTATAAAAAAAAACAAATTCTTTTCTCGCACAAACCTGGAAGCAAAATATTAATTGTTTGAATAAAAAATAATTTAAATGAAAGTGTTGGCAACTAAAAAAAATTAAACTTAACAATATTTAATAAATAATGAGTTTAAATAAAGGTGTTATCTATATTAACTAATTAGAAAATGTTATTATTATTATTTTAAAATTATGAAATATGTAAAATAATTAAAAGCGAATTGAAAGCAGTTTTAGCAATTCAAAAGAGAGAAAAGCAGCTCGAAAGAAAAGAGAGAGAGAAAGAGAGAGAGAAAAATTTGCAATTATTTTGAAGAATGAATCAAGAACAATTTGTTTAAAAAAAAGGAACTAACAAAGTAAGCGCAATCTAATTAACTACTGCTCTGACAACTCAAATACAACTGACTCAGGAGGTTCAGATGACGCTGGCGGTACTCTTAGTACCTTTTGGCCACGAAAACACAACGACAACATCCAGTTGTGGCGGCGAGTATTATGACGATAATGATGCTGCTGATGTTGCGAAGACCTGCGACCGTTGTTTATGTGCAAACTCGTTAGACTGCCCACAGCATTATTGTTGTTACTTTGTAGACTGCCCAAACGATGATTGTGACAATTAAAACCTGTTTGACCGCTGGCATTACTGTGCGAAAGTCTTGGACTAATTTGTATTTTAGGATTATTTTTGTTGGCCGCTTGATGAATTACAGTTGTGCAGCTGGCTTTGCGGCCATTTAAACGTTTTGACGAGGGTGATTCGTTTCTAAAAGTTAAGTTTTCTTATAAGAATTAGTTTGTTTAAAATCTTAAGAAAAGAGAATTTCTAACCTTTTACTATCCGGTGCTGCATTATCTGTATCCGGTGCAGTATTATAAGCAGCCGAGTACATAGATGCTCTTTTAGGAACCCATTCCGGATGACCACGCAATGACATAAAAACAGCTAAACTTTTAAGTAAAACCGTTCGTACCTGTTTAATGATTAATAAATAAATAAATAAATATTTCAAATTTATTTGTTTCTTTAACAAAATGTTTACCTCTCCATTTAGGAAACAGTATAGTAGCGCTATAAAAAAACCCTGAAATGTAGTTAGGAAATGTGTCACATATGACCACAAGGCAAATTTCCAGGGTGTCTCTAAAGCTGGTATTAAATACAAAACGTTTATGGTGCCCAATAATGGCAACAATACAATTGCCGCTCTTACTGCCTTACGAGTCTGTTCAATATCACTCGCCTGACTTTCACGCAATTTCATCACCAAAACCCGTATGATGTTCAACAGAAAACCAAAGTTTATCTAAAATAATTGAAGCAAATACAGCAAAAAGCAATTCAAAATTTGAAATGTATATAAACTAAAATGTATCCAGCACTAGACAGACATATATTGAATAACTTACCGTTATAACAATTATCCGTGGTCCTTCAAGTATCCAATAATATGGCGTTAAATTATAATTCCACCAACAGTCATGTGTACTGGCTGCATAATAAATTGCTGTGCATGTGGCCCAGACAGCTGTCATCAGTACAGGCATACCCCAACCCACCAGAAAGAATAATTTATAGGGAAAACGGCCCTGAAAAACCGTAACAGTGACCATATTGTGCAGGTACCAGCCTTCAATAAACATCCACATAAACATGGCAGTTTTGGCATACTCCAACAGAACATAAGAGGCTTCACACCAATACGGCTAATTGAGTAATTACAAACAGAATAAAGAGTGATAATAAATTAAATAAAAGTATGAGAATTTAATTTATTGACATTAAGGAAATTCAAGTTATGAGGGGCCTACAATTGCTGCTCAAATGTTCGTTACCGAAAATTAAAATAACAATAAAATAAAAACCGAGAATTCAGAAAAAATGTGCAATAATTCGAAAGAAAGTTCACTAAAAATACTCAATCGAAATTTCCCAAAAATTTTAAATTCTCTAGAAAATTCCTAAAAATAAGACTTTCACCGATATTACGTGATAAGACTTATATCTGCGCCTGGTCGTGAGCCTTAACCAGATGGTGGTCATTACCACAGTGGATGGTATGTAGGGTCATCCTCGGCCTAGAAGGCCTTCGGATACGTATACCCTCCGGTTACTCCGAGTTGCAAATTCACTCCTTGCTGAAGAGTTTGAGACTATCCAACTCCTGGTCCAGAACGCGTGAAGCTTAATATAATTAAGAACATGCCGGCATTCATACTCACTGGATCTGGACCATTCATTGTGTTCATTGTGAATTATCCGACCCACAAACTCAAACGAGAGCCTCGAAACACACAGCCACCACGATACTCCCCAAGGTCCTACCTCAATAATCAGTCAGAGAACAGCTAAATGCCTTAGGAGACAAATAGCGGAACTCTGGGGTTTTACTGATTCCTGTGGAAATATAGTGGATTGTCCCCCCGGAGGGGGGGGGGGGCACATTATAAATGTGCCGGGGGAGCGGAAAAAGAAATTAAGAAGGGAAATCGCAACAAAAGATTCAATGAATAATTTTTATAGAAATAATTTAACATGTTTCCAGAATGACCCAAAAAAATGTTGGAAATTTTTAAATGAAACACTGGGAAGATCTATGAACAGCAGTATCAATATTCTGAATTCGCATGGTGAACTAGTCATTGATGACTTACAAAAAACCGAAGTTTTAAATAAATATTTCATAGAATCAATAAAATCTATGAGGACACAAATTGAGGAACTTTCAGTGGACTCTTTTACATCCTTAAGAACGATAACACAACTTAATATCAGATTCCATTTTGACTATGTAACACCCGATGATATTCACAAAGCAATATTAAATTTGAAACCAAACAAAAGTGCTCTGGTCATGATAATATAACCCCAAAAATACTCTTAAGCAATATAGCTAATTTCAAACCATATTTAGTAAATATATTCAATAGTATGTTGAACTATAGTACTTATCCAGATATTTTAAAAATACATAGGGTGGTCCCGATACCAAAGGTACCTAACGCATGCACAGCAGATAAGTTCAGACCTATCGCCGTCTTATCTGTTATTGATAACGTATTTGAAAAAATTATATACAATCAAATTGCAAAGTATATGATAAGTCAAAACCTGTTGAATGACTTCCAGTTTGGTTTTAGAGAAGGATGCGGTACAGAGGAAGCAGTCGTCAATGTCGTGAACTTTATCTGTAAGGGTTTGGACGATCGATTTAGCGTAGTGGCCGGTATATTTTATGACTTTTTAAAAGCATTTGATCTTATAGATCACAATATATTATTAGATAAACTGAAATTTTATGGCATTTGTGGCAATCGTGAGCAATCGTAAACAATTTGTTCAAATAAATGGTCATAAAAGTTCACTTGTTGTAGTTGAACATGAAGTGCCACAGGGCAGTGTACTTGGTCCACTATTGTTTATCATTTACCTTAATGATATAAAGAATCTTCAGCTTTGTGGGAAACTGGTTATATATGCGGATGATATTTGCTTATTCTATCCCTACAAGCATTAAACAGTATAGCTAAGGTTTATGTGGAACGGGATGCATCGTTATTAGTAGAATTTGCAAGAATTAATAAATTAGTCTTAAATCCAACTAAAACTCAATTGATAAGATTTAGGCTAAGCAGTAATCGCAGTCACTTTAGTGTATACGTGGATGGTAATGAGGTCCAGGAAGTATGCTCCATTAAATATTTGGGTGTTGAATTGCAAAGTAATCTTTACTGGAGTCAACACATTCGCAATCTGAAGACTAAAGCTACTCAAGCTGTGGGATTAGTTTATAAATTTAAAAATAAATTTGACGTAAACACGAAATTACTACTTTATAATGCATTGATCCAGAGCCATTTTAATTACTTGGCCATATTGTATGGCTACAAAAAGACTAATGAACTTAAAGCACTACAGAGAGTACAAAACAAAGCTCTAAAATTTATAGCCAATTTGCCGATAGGATAGCATACTATAAGATTTTCAAGAAATCAGTCTGTGCTTAATACAAGGAATAATACAAATTTAACAATAGCCCGTTGTAGACTGGAAATAACTAAACAAAGGATAAAATACATGGGTAGTCGTAAGTACAACAACTTGCCTCGTGATTTGAAAAGCATAAATAGAATTTCAGTTTTAAAAAATAACGTTAAACAATATTTAATCCAAAATATAGAAGAATTATTATTGTAATAATTAAAATTTTTGAATTAGTATATGTTATATTTCTACTTAACTATTCCTTTTTTTTCTTTTGTTTTTATTTTACTTTATTTTTTAAAGGAACGGTTGTATATTATATAGCCAACTAGCCTCTATAATGCCTTTATGGCGCAGAGGCAACAAAATTGTGATGAATTAATTGTAATAAAATTTAAAATAAAAAAAAAAAAATTTCACCGATCTAGCGAATTGATATATATTTTCTAGTACAAAAATTT
Organism: Trichopoda pennipes; assembly: GCA_030448955.1. Taxonomy (NCBI): domain Eukaryota; kingdom Metazoa; phylum Arthropoda; class Insecta; order Diptera; family Tachinidae; genus Trichopoda; species Trichopoda pennipes. The sequence goes on along the minus strand of JASKUP010000056.1, from coordinate 9,018,006 downwards.
TCTGTTATTTTAAAAGCTTTAATAATTCGGACAAAATAACCAAGGAGCTTGAGCCAATAAGTTCGTGACTTTTTAATTTAAATGGCAACAGTGCTTTTTCATTTTCCTACTGTATCAATTCGAACAATCTTCAGACAATAAACAAGGATATCGACTGGAAATTTTTTTTCAAGCGAGTTTGGGTCCATAAGTTAGTGACTTTTTAAATTAATTTAAGTGGCAACACTGCTCCTCAAAAGGCAACTGGTCATTTTCCTTCTATATAAATTCGAACAATATTCAAACAATAAACAATGATATCGACTTGAAATTTTTTTCATGTGAGGTTGGGTCTAATTAATTTAAATGGCAACACTGCTCATCAAAAGGCAACTGGTAGTTTTCCTGCTGTATAAATTCGAACAATCTACAGAAAATCAAGAAGGATATCGATTTAAAATTTCATTCATGCGAAGTTGGGGTCAATAAGTCATGACTTTATAAATTTAAATGGCAGCACTGCTCCTCAAAAGGCAGCTGGTTGTTTCCCTGCTGCATAAATTTAAACAATATTTCTTTAAGCTTGGAAAAAAGAATTTTCGATTACTTGTGTTCTAGCAATTAGATAACAATTGAATATTGAATTGCATTTACCGTATTCTCAATCCCCGACAGGCTATTATTGCTAGTTGTCTCTTTACTATCACGTCGATATGCCTGATCCAAATACAAGGTCAAACGTACCATCACTTGCAGCAGCATGGCCGTGAAGAGATTTTTATGAATTTTAGTGCGATTATTGCGTAATGAACGAAAATTGCAAAAAATAATTAACGATATAATTAAAGCCACCAGAGACAAAATAAGGCCAACAATTTCCAAGGTACGTGTACGTCTTGCTATCTCAAGCACGAGCTGTAATAATAAACGAATAAAAAATGTAAAATAATAAACAAAATGGATTAGTAATTAATTGAAGTTAAAGGTTAAATATTTAAAAGAAGAAACAAAAACAACAACAACAACAACAAAATAATCTTTTACTTACTTCCAGATTGGAAACTTTATCCATTAATGTTTTAACTTCCTGTTTCCAGCAAGGATTATAATCAGTCCAGCCAATGGGATTATGAGTATCATTTGGTTTACTACCCCAATAACCATTCAGCTCACATTGGCGATGGGCAAATTCTAAAAAACGGAGGTGGCACAAAGGAAAACAATATATGTATTAAGATTAATCGATTAAAAAATTAAATAAAAAATTAAAAAAAAGGAATTAAAATAATAAAACCTTATATTATTTACATACAATACTTTGATAAGTTATTACTCCATATTTACGTTGAAACGGTTTTACCCCAAAATAATTTGTTTTCAATATTTTACCTTGTATTCTTAAAGTAGCTAATTAATTTTTTATTTAAGAGCTTTTAATGCTGAATGACATTTCAATAAAAAAAAATTCCGTACTATATTTACTGTATGTCTTTGTTCACTTGTTAATTAACTTGTTAAATATACTAAAACAAATCAAATGGATTAAGTTATCAAGAACGTTGAATTAATATTCAGAGAGACTTAACTTCTTACCCCATTACATAAAAAAAGGATGAGTGTGATTTGTTTTACATCCGCGCCTGGCTATGTAGCCTTAATCAGATGGTGGGCAAACCACTATACATAATTTGGAACGTCATGCTCGTCCTAGATAGCCGAAGACATAACTCTAAGCAACAGAGCCACCTAGTTGCAACTTTAATGATTCCAGGACAGGTCTGCAAACCATCACACCTTGCTAAAGAGTTGGAGACTTTCTAACTCCTGTCCAGAACACATGTCAAGCATGCTCACTGGACTGGATCATTCACTTTGCGTGTCATTATCAGTGAGATGATTCTGGCCACCATAAAAACCGTTATACTGTTATGGGGCCGCAAAACCACAACCACCACGATGCTCCCATATAGGGGCCAACCTCAATGATCAGTCAGAGAACTATTAACTGTCTAAAGAGACAAATAATGAACTCTGCGGCTCACAGATCTCCGTGAAAATAAAGTGGATTTTTCAGTTGTCTCCCTGTCTGACTTCGGGGGACTGGGCTCCCTTTTTCCCCCAGTTGCACAGATAGTAGAGTATTCTATAAAGACCGATAAATGTGCCCCCGGGCGGATAAAAATAGGATGAATAGAAAAGACTTATCGAGATCAATAAAAATCAGTTTTATTTTCTATCACTTGAAATATATTTAAAGAACGTGTTAAATGATAAGCCGACCACATTTATATACACCCAAATCTCAGCTTATGCGATTGATCTGGGGGGTTACTCTCTATTATGATACGAAAGAAAAATAGTACGAAATCGAATGATTTGTTAACTCTAAAATGCGTTAGCGCATTTGTCTTTCACATCTCTTTTGTTCTCTTTTGTAAATTTGGCATCACCGCACTCTGTAAAGCGAAAGCGTTTGTCGAATTCGTTCGAAAAACACAAATACCTTGCGATAGTAAAAGAGCACACGCAAAGGAAGAAAGACATGTAAGTAGTTAAAAACCGTTTTATGTTTGATATTAAAATTTTTATTTTCAGAAATATCAAAGCGAAAAAATTACAAACAAAACACCGAGTTATTGACTGCTGTGATAGTCCTAGCAAATTTAATAGCTTGCTTTGTAAACAAAAATCGGTTTTAAAAAAATTTGAAAAATTAATATATAACACATAGAATACCTGAAAGTTGTTTGTTTTTGTTTTTTTATTAACCTTTTTAATAAAAAGCAAAGCACCCAAAAAAGGTTAATTTACAAGGCTTACGAAGAACTTACAAAGAATTTGTTCATATTAAAAAAATAATTATTCGGATAACGAGCTTTGTTTTGATTATGTGTACATCAATAAAACTTTTGTTTAAAATAATTAATTATAACTATATTTTTGTAAAATATAAAATAAAGATGTTAAGATGTTTTTTATTGAATGGCATGTTATATTTTAGTTTTTATTATTATTTGTATACCACAATTTGTTTTAATAAACATTTTTAAAAATTTTTGGAACAACAAAGTATAATTGTCAATTGAGCCGTTTACATTGAAAGTGGCATAAGTCACAACTGAACAGTTTTTTTTTTTAATTTTTAATAAATTTGATATTAATAAGTTAAGAAGTATTGAGATTTGTTTAAGAGGAGTGTTGATAATTAACAGTGTAACAAAAATGCTTATTTTGAAAATGGCGTTAGTCGCTGTACGTAGGAAATTAATTACGGAGCTTGGTGTGAAAGAAATGGAAACATGTAATAAGTGTGTGTGAAGTATTGTTGTGATTATTGGACTTATTTTTATTAGTACGAAAGAATAGTGTAGTTTACTGAACTATATTATAGTGATATCTAACATACTACACATAATTAGCATTATTTTGTTATTTTTTATTCTCAGGCGGTTGCTTCGTGTTGTATAAAATATCTAAGAATGTCACAACTCAAAAGCATATTATTGCACATAGTGACTTATGTAAAGGACAAAATGGTAATAGTAGTAATAGCCCCCTGTCGAAAAAATCCTTCATAGTATACAACATGGAGAAAAAAGGTTTTATTTCAACACAATCTTTAGAAAAATCCGTTTCAGAAAGAAAACTAAATACAGACTAGTTAAAATGGCTAAAAATTAAAATGTTTTATAAACTAATTTAGAATAAAAAGATGACAATAACAAAGTAACTTATGCCACTTTTAAAATAAACGGCTCAGTTTATTGTAAACACAATTTGTTTTGTTTTTGAACTTTCAATAATAAAATTGAACCGTCAATTTATTGTAGGTTTAACGTAAGTTTTTCCTACTTTAAACTTAACAAAGGTATTTTAAGGTAAAAACGTTTTTTAAATACAACTTTAGGAAATTGTGCTTAACAATGGCAGTTAAACCTACTTTAGTTTTTATGCATACAGCCGTTAGTTTCAAAACGAAATTAAAAAAATTTTTTAAGATCAAATCTTTTTTTGAAAAGAATTTTAAAATTTTCTTATTTTTAACAAATAGTTTTAATATAAAAAATCTTTACATTATGTAAATATGTGTAAAATTTTTGATATCCACAAGTAAATATTTGTTCACCACAGCTAACGGAAAAATCATCATAAAAATCCAACTTATATCAGGTGTTTTATAGAGAATATGCAACTTTAAGTTCATAATGCTCTTTAAACTGGCGGCCATTTTGTCAACTGTCAACTGATTTATGCTTAGTTTCGTTTGGCAATTCAGTATGAATAGACAGACTGACGCCTGAACAATGCTTCCAAATTGTGCATATTTTTTTTTTTTTTTTTGAAAATCATGGCTCTGAAATACAAGATTCCGATATCATAAGCGCATTTTGTTTAGTCGTAAATAAACACTCAGCTCTGTTTGAATAAATACGTCAATAAAAAAAAACTGCTGTTTTTGAAGTGATGATAATACTGAGGTGTATGTTGAGACACCATTACATCTTAAAAAACTGACTGTTTGGTGTGCTTTATAGGCTGGTGGAATCATTGATCTCTACTTTCTTAAAAACGATGCTGGTGAAAATATTACAGTCAATGGTGACCGCTATAGAGCCATGTTTACTGAGTTTTTCGCTCATCAACAACCATAATGTGCAGAAGCTGTGGTTTCAACAGGACGGCTCAACATGTCATACAACTCGTACCACAATCGATTTATTGAAGGAAACGTTTGGTATTCGCATGGTTACACGTTTCGGATCCGTGAATTGGCGTCCAAGATCATTCGATTTAACGTCGTTATACTATTTTCTACGGGTGCAAACTAGAAACTTTATATAAACCTGACACGATTGACCACTTGGAGGTCAACATTCGCCGCGTCACGCCAGAAATTTGTACATAAATGTTGTAAAAAGTCATCTTAAATTAGGCTGGGCGGTCATCAGCTAGAAGTCATATGTAAATTATAATGCCAGAAGATTATAACGTAAACGTAAAATCATACCCAAATTATAAAACAACATCCTAACAGTTATTGGATAACATATTTAATTTCTCTTGCATGACTTTGTACAAAAAATTTAATTTTTTACCTTGAGTAAGTAATGTAAAAAGCATATTTTTTCTTGTATTTTCCTTAATTAATTAAAAGTAAATTACTAGTAAAAAATAAAAAATTTTTACATTCATTACATTATGTAAATAATATAATTTACCTTATGTAAAAAATATAAAATTTAAATTTTTTTTTTGATATTTACTTAATTATTATTTAAAGGGTGGCTTAAGCCTAGGTAAATTATCAGCTAAATTACAAATTTACTCAATTCTTTACCTTATGTAAATAATATAATGTATATAAAATAATGTAACTTTCAACAAAAAAATTTAATAAAAATTTTTGTTTTATTTTTTACTATCTGTAAATATTTTTCCCATTCTGTTGCTTCAAAATTTAATTGTTTTCACTATGTAATTAATGTAAAAAAATTATATGTACAAAAGGTAAATTTAACAGAAACTATACATGATATTTTTTTGGATTATACATTCTTTGAAAGCAAATTAGAAGTAAACATTAAATAATTTTACAATGCTTTACATTATGCAAAGTATTTTATTTTTTTAAGTATGATTTGACGTCAACCCGCGTCAAATTTGTTTATTTTAATTTATATTTTTTGCTTAACAAACTTTAAAAACAAATCTAGAGTAAAAATTAAATATTTTACATTTCTAATGTAATTTAGTTAAAGTAAAAAATGTAACCAGTCACAATTATTTATTTATTTATTACTAAAAATGACTTAAAGGTAAATAAACAATTTGTCAATGTTCTGCAAAGCTCTACAATATGTAAATAATGTAAAAAATAATTTTGCTGTTGTAATTTAATTTTCTATTCTTTACAGCATCCACATATTGTTTTTATTTTGAACATTTTGTAATCAACTTTGAGTAAAACTTAATATTGTATTATTCACTTACATTATGTAGATAATGTAAAGAAATTGTGGACATAAAATCAAATTTAATAAAATGTATACTAAAAAATTATCTCTTATGATTACAGATTGTTTGAAAACTAATAAAAAAAATTAAAATTTTATAAATACTCAATTGTTTACAATAGGTAAATAATGTAATAGGTAATATATAACCTTAAAACCGTTCTCATTTTGTGAACAAGAAATGAAAACGCCATTTGTTGAGCACAGGAACAAGTTTTTCAATTTTCTACAATATGTAAATAATGTAATTTACCTTAAGTAAAGAATGCAAATTACCAAATTTACTTAAATTTTTAACTTTTTTTACTTAAAATTTTTTAAAGAGTAAGCGATTTGTTGCACGACAAATAAACCGTAATTCTATTCTCTACATAATGTAAATGAAGTTGTTTGCGAAAAGAAAATAATTTTTATTAATAAAAGTTGTAGTGTTTTATTTTTTTCCGCGTATCATAATGCCAAATATTAAACGATAAACGAAAATTTAGTTTTTTACACTATGTTAATAATGTAAAGAAATATACTTTTTATTTGCTTAAGAATTCCATTCAATTTAATATTAAAATCCTTCCCCTAAATTATTACAACAAAAATTTTTAATTATTTACCTTAAGTAAACAATGTAAAAAATTAAAATTATTTGTTTCCTGGCTTTAAAATAGTTTTAAAATAAGTTATGTGTAAAAATATACAATATTATTCATTATTTACATAATGTAAATAATGTAAAGAATTTTTTTTTTTTATGTTTTGAAAATGTCGATTTTATTGTTATTTTAAAAAAAATATGAGAACTTTGTATGAAATTATAAAAGTGGAAAAAGCATAATTCTTTACCAGGTTTTAAACATACGCGCTATTATTGGCTTTGCAATGTGACAGGCATTCAACAGCGGTCCTTTTCCAAATGCAGGAATATAAAATTTTATGTGACAAACATCGCCAGTCATCAACATCGCTTAATAACGATGACTTCAATAACTAATTTCGTCCCCTTATGGGCACGCAGTCTTGACGGATCTCTCCCCCATCTTGATAAGTGCTTCCGGGGGTAAAATGCGCTACCAGCCACCTGGGCAAGCTGCAATTCGAAACTGGAAGAGAAATGACACTCTCGAAGTCCGTCCGACCAGTGAACTTAATAGACATATACTGGTACCATGGGAACCAGCTGGCTGCAGGGCTGGTTGCTGCTGAGATCCCTTTAAGAAGCAACGTAGTGGAAACTTCCGAAAAGATGTGAGTGTAGAAAAAGAGAACATCGAAAGTCCTAGCTTACACATGCAATTGGACTTGAAGTTCGATAGACTCCAATTCTTCAGCAAGGAGTAAATGCACGGCGTGTATACACCTACTGTTAATGTGTCTGAGGGCGTGGGTGGACGCTTTTTGATACACCCAGTAGTAAGACTACCGTCAGATTAAGGCCTCGCGGCCAGGTGCTGACGTAATCCTATCACGCAGCTATCACGTACCAATTAAGTGTGGTGTATCTAGAGTTTTCGGAAACATATAATGACGGTCATTTCTGGATTGCGTATCTTCTAAGAAAAACGTTTATTATCGATCAAAGACAAGTTTGCATTAGCCCAAAAAATGCATGATCGCATATCGGCTAACATGACAAAATATATTTGAAAAAGTTTTACTACGTTCAAAAGACAAAGTGTCAATTCAAGGCTTTTAGCGATCAATGACGCATAGTTAGACTGAACATTTCTTTTTTTTTTCTCGAAAAAAAAATTGCTGGAAAGAGAACCCGTATGTTGACAATGTTTGCATTGCACAACACATTAAATCATTGAAAAATTTCCACTTTTACATCATGTAATTTTTTAATTATTTAAGTCGTCATATTTTTCTTAAGTAAGAAAAAAAAACAATTAAAATAGTAAATAAATAATTTAATTTATTTTTACTTTCTTTAAATATAAAGAGAATTTTAAATTAAAAAGAAAAACCAAATGAAATGCTTACTTTTAGCATCGACACCATGATAACCTGAAGGACAATTCATACGCGCCAATACACCAGCTGGAGTTGGAGGCCAACATAAATATCTATCCCACACCCAGTTACAGAAAAGACCTAAAATATTAAAAATATTTAATTTTGCAAATAAAAGTTTAAAAAGAAATAAATAAAATAAATCTGGAATAATTCATATAAAATTTGAAACACCTCCCCCCTCCAACAACTTAAAATAAAAAATCTTAATTTTATTTATTGATTTTTTACTCAATATTACAAATAATGTTGTTGTCATTGTAATAGGATACGTACATATGTCAGTGTTTGAAATAATGATTTATTTAATTTTTAAAGAGATTAAATTTTTTGTTAGAAAAAAAACAATTTTATTATTTCTTCTTTAGAAAAATAGTAAAAAGGATCACGCACTCTTAATAAGACTTTTCCATTTCATTAAAGTTAAATTCTATTTTAAACTTTAGAAAAAAAAATCGAAATTAAAAATGATTGATTCAATTTCAATAGACTTTTAACCGCCACCACCACCATCATCATCGCCATACAAGGAATACGTGCGTGCCTAAGTGCTGAGAGAAGGTTGAATAAAGAAAAACGAAAGCAAAAACTCGTTTCATTATCATTCATTTATTAATTGTATCTGTGATTAAAATACCCAAAAAAAAATTTTTATCAAACAAATCCACAGCAGTTTGGGGGAGAGGGTGTTCATTTATTTCAATATTAGAAATGGAAAAATATGTCATTAATTTAATATTTTCTAAAAGATTACTGCTAAGCCCACTCTCTCTATCCATTCATGTTTTCACATAACCACATACGTTTTCTCGCACAAAGTAGAGTGTTCTAACTACATGATAGATAAATCTGTATTTTATGGAAAGTGCCATGCTGCTCACACTGTGCTAATTCGTTATTGTAGCAAATATGCAACTTTCCAACAAACCAGCAAAAAATTAATGACCGAAATAAATCTCTACACTGAACTTTGCACTAAAACATTTATAACAATTTTATATTGAACAGTAATGCCCTTGTAGCGCTTTTGGTAGTAAATAGCAATGAATATTTTTTTAATAGATTTAATCTAAATTTTTTGGCTGCTCGATGTTTTTGTAGTAAAAGTTAAAATTTTTATTTTTTTTTTTTTTTAAAAGAGAAGTAGCACTTCAGACAACAATGCCTATTTAGTAAAGTACCGTGCTACATTCTTTAGGAAAGGGATAGAGATTAGATGAAACAGGTGGTGAAAGTAGAAGGATAGACGGAAATTAACTGCAGTATATAAGACAGCACAGCGACCAGTGACTATGCCTTCATCGCTGAGCAGCCCCACCGACAGTCAATTTTTATTTTTGTAGTGAAACAAAAACCAAGGTCTTCGTTGGGAATCGAACCCACAACCCCCATATTTACAAGCTAGTACACTACCTACTAGCATACAGGGGCACCTAAAATGCAGACATAAAATATCGATATCTTCTGTAAATCGATCGCAGGCGCACTTAGCGAGGCATTGGTCAAGTGTATACACAACCATATTCATTCAGCGGATGGATAAAACTAATTAACTGTCAAATCAAACATAAGGTAAGTATTACCATTCACGAAATAAGCACTAGTTGAAAAAAAAAACGTTAAATTGCGGACCCTATACTAAGTGGTACTAAATAGTTTGGGTATGTTCCGCCAGTCGCGGCTGTTTCTTAGCAAATGCTGAGCGCTTCCGATCTGAATCCATCATTATCAAGCCACGTTCTGCATAGAAATACATTTTATTATTTTAAAATTTAGCTAAATTATATTTTACTGTGAAATGTAGTAGTAACACAGCAACATGCAAAACCATTTTTAGAATTTTCCATGCTGAATAATATTTTCCATAGCTGAATAGAAAAAAACTTCGGCATTTAGTTACAAGCTTAACTTTTATAAACTATACTGTGAGTAAAAACCTTGACCATCCAAAAAAATGTCGATTAAAACCAGATCGAAATCTTGGTTTAATTAGATCTGCAAAAAGGCCGTCAGCTCAAGAGAAGAAGCATTTAGTATCTGGCGTAGAAACAAAAACGCTGATTCGTTACGCAAAAGGGCGAGATATTCGTGTGCCAATGTACCAAGGCGGGAAACAAATCTATACGAAGAGCTCTTTCGCGTTAAGGTTCTTGCTACTATAATATAATAATAATTCTTATTTGCCGGAATATAGTCAACTACCGCCTAAGCTCGACAGAGCACCCGTTACTATGCCAAATATATTCTTTCGAGCATGAGCCGTTAAAAAAGTTTTAGCAACGTTAACAAATCTCCCGGGCCGGATGGAATACCACCACCGGTCTTGAAACAGTGCTCTTTGACGCTAGGGCGTCCGTAACAACCATTTTCAGCATGTTGTATCATGCCGCATATATATAACTTTTGAACGGATCGTAATTTTGATACGCGGTTTTCTTTGTCTACTAGGTGAGATCATAGGCTTTCGTTTAAGGTATAAAATTTAAATTTAAAATCGACCAGCTAGGGAAATAGTTGTGATAGGTTTAAAAATACATTCTAGCTTTTAGCTGATTTTTGGTACGAAAGTAAAGTATTACAACTTGTTCAAAGAGTTTGTTTTACATAAAGTCTTATATTTTGAGACACGTTTAGAACTTATACTTATTAAAAACTTAAATTTAGTCAGGTAGGGCCAGGTAGTAAATATTTCATCTTCTAGAAGGAGTTTAGATTCTACGTCTAGTTCAAAAGGAGTAGTTTTTCATGCTTGCCGAATATTCGACATATAGGGACCTGAGGTGTATAATAAAAAAAACAATTTAAAGTCTTTGTTTTGTTTTTCTTGCGCCTCTTCAGATAGATCTCCCATGGTACAAAATTTTGTAAACTGTGGATGGCATATATTTCCGAGAATATTTTTTATTATAAAGTATAGCTGTTTTTTTGCCGTACTCTCCAAATTTTTTTGCATTTATCTTTCTGCTGGATGCTTCTGGAGCTTCCAAATGTAACGGTGAGAATCTTATTGTTTATATATAACGCCATTTTGCGCCTCAGTTTTTACCCTCAGAAGTGGAAGGTTTCGAAGGTGATAATGATTCCCAAGCCGGGCAAGGATCATTCTAAAATAGATTCTTACAGGCCAATAAGCTTGCTGTCCAATTTATCTAAACTGTTCGAGAAACTTTTAATAAATAGAATGTATCCCATATTGATCGAAAAGAAGTGTATACCGGATCACCAGTTTGGATTTAGGAAAAAGCATAGCACAATAGAGCAAACGCATAGACTTGTTAATGCTATTAAACAAACCTTTGAAAATAAACATTACTGTTCTGCTCTCTTTATTGATGTTTCCCAGCCCTTCGATAAAATTTGGCACGAGGGCTTAATTCATAAACTAAGGCAGAATATGCCTCAAAATATTTCCACATTACTGGAAAGCTACTTAAGTAGCCGTTTATTTGTTGTAAAGCACGAGGAGTTTTTGAGCTCACCACAGCCAATTAGAGCCGGAGTTCCTCAAGGGAGCATCTTGGGTCCGATTTTGTATTTATTATATACCTCAGATATGCCTACAGGGGACGACGTTCACGTTTCAACATTTGCTGATGATACTGCCCTGCTTTGTGTTCATGTAGACCCACACGAAGCTTCACTACGTGTTCAAAGTCATGTGTTCCAAGTCGAAAAATGGTTAAGAAAATGGCGAATAAAAATTAATGAACAGAAGTGCATTCATATTACTTTTACATTACGCAGGAGTACATGCCCACCTATCACAATAAATAATCAGACAATACCTCAACGTTCGGTCGTCAAGTACCTCGTATGCACCTTGACAGGCTTCTAACATGGAAGCACCACATAGAAGCTAAACTTATGCAAATAAGACTTAAAACTGTTCAATTAAACTGACTAATTGGTCGGAATTCTGTTCTCAGTCTGGACTGCAAACTTTTGATCTACAAGTCTATTCTAAAGCCAATATGGAGCTATGGAATTCAAATGTGGGGCACTGCCTCAGTGTCAAATGTCGAACGGATACAAAGAAGCCAGAACAAAATCCTCAGACTCATAACTGCTGCCCCATGGTATGTGAAAAACTCAAACAATAACAAGGATTTGAAAGTGCCCTCTGTAAGAGAGGAAATACATAAGTACGCATCCAAATATTTGAGAAGACTGGAATTTCATCCAAATATTTTGGCACGTGATATATTAAATGATAGAGGCTACAATCGTCTGAAGAGGAGAGACGTTAGTGCTATTAGTATAAGTAATTTCTAGTGTTTTCCTTTTTATTTTTTATTTCATGTTAACTAAAACTTTTTGGCTGGCATTGGCTAGACATAAAGATAATTTTTACTTTTAGATTTAAGATTTTTCTACTTATTGTTAGTTCTATTAATTTAGAAGATTCAATAAATAATATTATGATACAAAAAAAAAAAAAAAATCTTTCTGCTGCATGTTAGAACTTGTAAAATAATACTCAATGTCCTTATTAGTTCCAAAACTACTGCTATGATAGACGCTGCAGTTTCTGGATCTAAAAAAAAATCTTCTTGCATTGTTTCCATCATTCCCTTCCCCTTGCTTTGGCTGATCGATGATTAAGCCTTGTTCTAAATATTTTTCTTGAATTAGTTTTTTTTTTTTTTTTTGATTTCTTTTTTCGTCATTATCCTTATTTTTTCTCACTGTTTCGCCTAAAGCATAGTACTCTGTTCTAATTTGCGAAAAGTGTTGAGCAACATTTAATATTTCGCTTGAAAATTTAGAGAATATGTTGCCAGCTGATTCTCTCTTTTTATCTAATATTAATGTTGCGCATTACGGCAGACAAGATGAATCAGACCGTGTTGTTCGCAATAAAATTATGACTTATTTTAATTTCGACATCTGTTACCTGGCAGCGAAAATTCGCTTTTTTTGGAAGAGATTCGTAATTAAAAATAGTTTACGAAATAAAAAATTTGTAATTTCACTAAAGAGGCTTTAAAAATAATTAAAATTATCAAAACGCTTTAATAAAAAGATCTGTTTTCAAACAAAAAAAAAAATATTTTTTTATTAAATAACTTTAAATAAGGTGGATACATAAGGCAATAGATCTTATTGCAAAGAATAATATAAACATATACTATTATTACTATGTAAAAATTACTGTTATGCATTAATATTAAAAATAAGTAGAGCAGAGATCTCATCGTAAACAATAATAACAATAATTTTTCATCGTACATTTTCGCCAATCTCATTAGGCAATTTTAACTACAAGGAATTAATAAATTTATATAATTGAGGAAAGGCGCGTTGACATTATTTTGGTTTTGTTGTTTTGCCATATCCACCAACGTTGCCATCACATCTGCCACCTTTGAGACACCTCCTCACATTTCATTTCGATATACGTTTTTCGATGAAACTGCTGTGTTTTTCTAAAACAAAATAAAAATATGTAAAACTCTAATCAAAGTTACGTTTTAAATTAGAATAATAAAGACTTGGTGTCTACTTGCATATAAATAAGTTATTTTTTTCTCCAGTGGCGTAATAGATAGCATCTCAGAATCATAAAATAAAAATCAAATATCTCGCGTGGGCTGCCGATCTGGCGTGCTTAAAAGCTGTGAGCAACTGGTTCTACAATCAAAATTTACATCACTTACGAAAGTTACAATAAGCAACAATAAGTTAGAATAATAACACTTACGTTCTCAGTTTCGACGTCTCAGTGAAGTCCTCAGAAAACTTCCAGGGATCCCGAGATTCGTCTGAAGAGAACTGTAAGTCGCATCCACTACCAGATTTTTTGATGCTTTTCGTTTTTGGTTGTAATACCGTTTGCTAGTCAAAATACTCTTCCAGTTTTGCTTACATGCTTCATCTAATAATAATCAAAAAAGATCATACATATGTATGTATATACAGACATATGCACATATATTTCAATCCTTACCAGGTTTTTCAATCTCTTTAGCAATATCTATCCACGATGATTTCGCGGCACTGCGGTTAGAATATATCATTTGGGACTTATCCCAAATAACTTTTCTTTTTTTTTTTACAGCAGAAATAAGGATACACTTTTCTGCGTCACTAAATTCTAATTTTTCTTTTTCACTTTTTAATAAATTTACGATTTTCTCCATTCTTTTACTTTTTGGCACAACAAATTTAAAATTAAAAATACAGCTGTTGCTCACAATTCCGTGCGAAAAAACTTCTGCTCATATTGTTTCGTAGTTAAAAAAAAATGTTGCCTGAAACGTTTTTCATTTTGAAAAACATGCTGCCAGAAACATTTCGTGACTTTTTCAAAAATAAACAGAGTACTAGTTCAGCAACATTATTTCTTATTTATTTCGTATGAATTATTTTTATATGGGCTTTGACAGCATTTCGCACGGAATTATGAACACAGTATCAGGCTTAACGGACAAAAATCCAAATCATAACCCAATTTAAGAATATGCCTTACAAGAGTTGGATTTTTGTACGCACGCAAAACGAGAGCTTTCCGCAAAATCTTCTATAAAATGGATGGATGGATACAAAAAATACAATTCCTGTGAGCGATGGAGAGGACACTTGACAGGCTGACAAAATGGTTGCCTGAGTTCTTTTCTTGCAAAATAATAACACAGCACATCAGAGTTTTAAAATAAATGAAACGATTTATTTACTTTCAATACACACACACTTTGTTGTCTTTACTCACTGATGACTCAACTTGAATTAATTAATTTTCCCAGCAAGTGATGGTTATATAGCTGTTTTAAGCACTTGTCGCATACACAAGAATATTCTACTTTAAGTTTAGGCCACAGCTTGGCTTTGTGTTTTGGCTTTTCTTTTGTGTCAGTTGGTTTTGTTTTCTGTTGTTTATCTTATTTCGTAGAATTTCTTATAAGCATGTTGTTGTTGTCCTGTGTGTATATGATTTCATAGCAAACTACGCAGTTTGAGAAATGCTTAACAATACCGGTTACTTTTTTTGGTATATAATTTAAAATTTTAGGGAAATTTAATAGGGAAAAAATCATTAAAAGAATTAGAAGGAAAACAATGTTTTTCGAACCAGCATTCAGGGGATGAGCCTTACTCATGCAATACATTGTATCACAATTATATTATGGAGAGGAGGAAAGAGAGGGTAGTGTTTGTGAACATTTGATTTGAACTCTCCTACACTAAAAGTGGCAGGAAAGATCTCTGGAGAAAGACGAATTTTACACCTATATGTGCGTATGTGCGTAAATTCTCTAAGAACCAACTTAAAATTCGCAATGGAGAAGAAAGAGGAGGGGAGAATTAATTATCTGGACCTGACGATCAAGGAGAACGTAATTTTGAACAGAATCAAGTATGAAATATACAGGAAACCAACAGCGACGGACACAATAATACACAACTCATCAAATCATCCGCAGCAGCACGAAAACGCAGCAATCAGGCAGTTAATAACAAGACTCGAAAGAACACCACCAGCACGAGAAATGTATATGAAAGAAATGAGAACAATATACACCATATAGCTGGAAACAATGGATACAAAAAGTAACGTAAACAACATCCAGAAACAAATTAAGACGAACAAAGAACAGATCAAAGAAAAGGGGGATAATAGGAAAAACTGGGCTACACTAACATATATGGGAAAGTCAACGTACAAACTAGCAAAATTCTCTAGGAAACACAACATCAATACGGCGTTCAGAATAAGGAACAACCTAGGAAGAATACTACAGGATAAAACAGCCGAGACAAATATACTAGACAAACAAGGAGTGTACAAATTAACTTGTACATGCCATTATAGTTATATCGGGCAAACAGGACGAAAAATTAAGACCCTGATTTAGGGAACACATTAGAGACTACAACAAAAAACTACGAGAACCAAAATCGACTCCAGAATCAAATTTTGCGAATATATTCAACAACAAATGTACACCAGGATATATAAAAACAACGGTTAAACTGCTACATACACAGCACAAAGGAAGGAGACTAAACGTATTAGAAAACATGGAAATATACAAACAGAAAACATTTGACGGACGAATGATAAATGAACAAATAAACACTGCTTCAGACACAATATTTGAACCATTGAAACATTTTTACAGGAAAACAAACATTAAACCAACACAAACACGTTACGCAGGTGGACAAGACCAAAGCAATAAAGAACCTCATAAACGTACAATTACAGATTATTATGTCATAGGTCGTGAAAGGATTTAGGCAGGAAGAGAGACGAATGAAAAGGGAGAGAGAGAAACAACTGTGTGATTCGATTTGCATCCGCACCTGGTCATGAAGCCTTAATCAGATGGTGGATCTAACCACTGCATGATTTGGAACGTCATGCTCGTGCTATAATTCTATGCAACAGAAACCTTCTAGTTGCAATTTTAATGATTCCAGAGCAGGGCTGCAAATCATTACACCTTGCTAAAGAGTTGGAGACTTTCCAACTCCTGTCCAGAACACATGTCTAGCAAGCTCACTGGACTGGATCATTCATTTTACGTGTCATTATCAGTGAGATGATCCTGGCCACCATAAACACAATTATACTGTTATGGGGCCGCGAAACCACAACCAGCACGTTACTCCCATATAGGGGCCAACCTCAATGATCAGCCAGAGAACTATTAAATGTCTAAAAAGACAAATAATGAACTTTGGGGCACACTCATCCCCGTGGAAATAAAGTGGAGCTTCCAGTTGACTCCCTGCCTGTCTTCAGGGGACTGGGCTTCCTTTTTCCCCAGTTGCACTGTGTCTAGATAGTGGAATTCTATAAAGACCATATTTATGTGCCCCCGGGGGAGGAGAGAGAGAGAGACAGACAGAGAGGGAGAGACAAACAAAAAGAGAGAAAGTGACGAAGGCAATGGAAATAACACGAACAAGACGAACTATATTAACACAGCTGACAATAGAACGCAACTAGTACGAAGAGAACACTGAAAATGGCAAACGGCCGAAACCGGTTTCTTCACAAAAAAAATTTGACGAGGGTTGGCGGAAAACCGTACCCAAATAAAAGTAAATTTTACACCTAATGCGATTTTTTGGCCAATCGAGTTAAACGCAAAAACGTGCGAGTAACGGAAACAAGTTTATATGTGTGTATATTGTCCGACGGGGCTTGATATAATTGGGTATGATTTTACGTCATCCCGTATCAAATGGTTTGTAAACATATCGGTTTCAGTTATATGCCGTCTCTATAGAGAAAAAAAAACACTCAAGATGGCACATAGCCGAAACCGGCATGTTTACAAACCACATTTGATACGGGATGACGTAAAATCATACCCAAGGAAACAAGTTTCCTAACTTCTCTAGAACTCTCACCATTGTAGAAGCAATACAGATTGTGTGATTCGTTTTACATCGGCACCTGGCCGATACATCAGATAGTGGATAAACCACAATTGTATAATTTGGAACGTCATAGGAAGTCGAAGACAAAATTCTAAGCAACAGAACCACCTAGTTGCAACTTGAATGATTCCAGGGCAGGGCTGCAAACCATCACACCTTGCTAAAGAGTTGGAGACTTTCAACACCTGTCCAGAACACATGTCTAGCATGCTCACTGGACTGGGTCATTCACTTTGCGTGTCATTATCAGTGAGATGATCCCGGCCACCATAATAACCATTACACTGTTATGGGGCCGCGAAACCACAACCACCACGGTACTCCCATATAGGGGCCAACCTCAATGATCAGCCAGAGAACTATTAAATGTCTAAAGAGACAAATAATGAATTCTGCGGGTTCACTGATCCCCGTGGAAATAAAGTGGAGCTTCCAGTTGACTCCCTGCCTGTCTTCAGGGGACTAGGCTCCCTTTATCCCCCAATTGGACAGATCTAGATTAGCTGTTACGTACTATAAAGACCATAAATGTGCCCCCGGGAGGGGGGGGGATGTAGAAGCAATACAACCGACATTTCACTGATGCTCTAGATAATCAATAGAGTTGGATTCCCTACTGTCCCAAACGAATCTTTTGGTCCTCTGTTGTATGCTGTTGAGCAACTCCAAAATATAATTTGGTGCGCCGGCCCATACATGACAGTTGTATTCCATTTTTGAGCAATTAAAGGTGGTATAAATAGTACGAAGTTCGGTTGGACTGAAGTATCTCTTACTCCATTTTAGAAAACCGAGGCACTTGAAAGCTTCTTTAGAAACATGAAAAATATGCTTAGTCTATCGAACAATACACTGAATTTTTATGCCAAGAACATTAATAACTTCCGATTTCTTAATACTTATATCACCCATAGTAACAGTTGCAGCAGAATTTCCGAACACAGGTCTATGCGTAAGCATGCATTAAAATCGACTCTATGCACACAACCCCATTCGGACATTAATGCGAAATCGTAAGCGTATTATTTATATTCTGCCTTTTGGAAGCCACCTCCAAAGGGTTTGGTCTATTATTAAATGAATACGAATGACAAATGCTGCTGTCATCTGGTTTTAATTGAATTTCTTTTCATTCCAAGCAAAATGATGTTGACAACTACTTCCGGCATGGCATCGCTATTACCATCCAAGGAATATAATTACTAATTAAATTGGCTAAAAAAAATTGTTAAGCCATCTCAAACGTTTAAATAACTATTTTCGAAACGTTGTGAAGCTCGCAATGTGAAAAGGAAAGCGGAAATGATGCAGTGATCGGCGTTGTCGAGAGGTGCACAAAGACTAATTTCATAATTTTATGGGGGTGTGAAGTTAGAAAAAGATTTGTTGGTTCTTTCACTAATTGCGCAAGATGATTGCGCGCAGCAAATAACTCAACATACTGACCCTCTGCAGTTGTGCGATCTGAATTGCGAAGCCAAGAACAATTTCGCTATTCGTACAACTGTCCAGAAAATTCGATATCGAGTTGGAAAGAAAATCGAAGCCAAAAAAAAAATTGGAAAATTTTCTTGACAGAAAAAATTTCCCTAATAGGGGAAAATTTTAATATTGGTTTTAAAAAAATTTCCCTTCGAGGGAAAATATTTCTAAAAAATGTTAATTTTTTTGCATGTACTGTGTATTAAAAGTTACCCTATATAAGTTTACCCGTTGTTAATTTTTTCTTTGAATTTTTCTGTATGAAAAATGTCCATTTTAGTTTTTGTTTTTGTTTTTCCCAAGTCTAATTTAATGAGTTTTTGTTTAAGTGTATTTTTAACTCACCTTGTTGTGGTTGTGTAAAGTTGGCAAATAGGGCTGAACAGTTTTCGTAACTGTTAATTGCTATACTAGGATATGTTATGCTAGATGTTGTTAGGTTTGTTGCTATTTTTGTTTCTTTTGTTGTATTGCAGGGCATTTTAGTTGTTGTATTTAGAAACTCATTTAAGTGGTTCATTGTTGTTATTATCACGTTATTACTGTTTTCATTCAAATTTCGGTTGTCGTCGAATGATGTTGTAGCTGTTGTAGTCACATTTGTTATGTGGCTAAAATCACTGCTATTGTTGTTGTTGTTATAGGTGGAATTTTGTATATATTTAGAGGTTATTGTTGTTGCTATACTAGTTAAAACTGATGATGATGATGTTGTAGCTAAAGGACTTTCCTCAAACGTGGACAATTGCATCAAATTTGTGTCATGATTGTGCATTTCTGTGACATGTTCAGTAGTATCCTGCTGTGAGTCATTAGTAGCAGTACTTTGATTTTGAAAATACATATACAAAACTTTAGTAACATTAGAACGTATCGATGTAATAGTGGCTGATAAATTGTTGACAGACGTTGTTGCATATTCAGTTTTAGATAAAACAGCATTCGCATAATCATCATCATCATCATTAACAGCGATGTCATCATGATTGTTATTATTGTTGTTATTATTATTGCCATCAACATCAATATCGCTGCTGTTGGAAGTGCTTGAGTTAGCATTTCTTTTGTGAAACAATTTTACACTTGTCGTTACTGCTGCCTGTAAAACCTTTGCTAAATTTACACTATTGCCGCTGTTCATTTGTATTTTTGATGTTAAATGCTCGTTGATTCGGTTAAGGTTGTCTAAGGAAAATGCCATGTTGTCATGTTGTTTGCAAGATTTGGAAAAAATTAAAATGCCAGTGGAATTTTATTTTTATTTACTTCTACTTTTGGTGGGGGTTAAGAGGAGGGTAATATTATCGGCTTTCCACTAAAATGAAAATAAGAAAATGAAAGGCACACATATATCAGTTAACATCTAAAGATCAATTGCTTAAAATAACATCTTAATACATTTACAAAAGAGTAGTAAAAATAATTTTTTAAAAATGATTTCAAATCTAGAAAATTCAAATTGAAAAAAATTACATGTTCCTATAACATAAAACGTGAATTTAAAGTAATTTTAAAATTTTTTTAATAGTTAATTATTAAGCACTAGGTCATTATTAAATAAAAAATTTTTAAAAAACTTTTTCAATTTTGATTAATTATTTATATATTCTTTCTCTTTGTTTATCCTGATGATGCCGACCAATGGTTTGGCGAAATATTGAAAAAAATATTAAAAAAATAAAGTTTTTTAAAATTTTTTTATTAAATAAAATAATTAACTATTAAAAAATTATAAAAGGTCAAATAACTACAATTATCATGTAATTCTAAAATAGTAGCAAAAATAGTACTTTTTCTCAAAAAGGTATTCAAATAATTTCTTTAAAGTACAGAACTGAATGTTTTAGCATATCATCAAAAATTGTGTTATAAAGTATAAAAAGTATTAAAAAAAATATCTACTACTTTTATTTAAAAGTAGGATATCATGTTAAATTTGAAATAAAATGTATTTAAATAAAGTAAATAATTAAATCCGTTTATTTATAATTGGCGAAATCTTAAATTTTATAAAAAAATACTACATTATTTGTTATGTTACTTTTTTTCTATATTTTATCAGACGGGATATTTCATCACTATGTTTGTCCAAAAGTTTGTAAAAAAAACCATAACTATTATTGTTTAGCTGAAATTATCGATAATTAATTATAATAATTAAAAATATTAAAATTATTCAATTTTAAAAATAGTAGTATTTATAGTACTTTTTTAAAAAAGTATTTAATTTTTAATTTTTTATTCAAAAATATGGATATGTCTCAAATAAACTTTAAAATGGCTATATCTTTAGAAAAAAATTATAATTAATGTATGCATTATTTAATGCTACTACTTTTGACAAAATACTTTTCGATTGGCATGCGAAGGATATAGCGTCTGGGAGATTAATGAATTTTAATGCTACGCATTCCATGTCACAGATAATTAATATTGCGAGAAGTTTCATCTTTAGAGTTTTAAATGTTAGTGACGATCAATTTCACACCAGGAACATAAATAGAGTTACGACAATACTTAGACGCAACAGTTTCCCAGTAAAACTTATAAACAATTTAATAAAAGAAGCGGAAATTAAACTCAAAACAGATTATCCTCAGAATAACATTACTAATGATAAGAACAATAAACAAAGAACTTTCTACGGTGTACAATTTATACCAGGTTTGACTGATAGCAAAAGCCTGAAACAGAGTAGCGAAGTGTTCACTCACTGTTCATACATGTATGAATATGTACATTTCATTTTTTAGCCGCTTCTTCTCATACATGTGTGAGAGACTGAAAAAATATTTTGCGTTTTCTCATTTATGAATGCGACGATTTATTTTTTTCTTTGTATTCATAATGAGAAACACACAAGTGTTCATTTTTGAATATTTACAATTTTGATAATTTTTCATAAATGAAAAGATCGTAAAAATATGTGCGTTAAGCATTCGCGTACATAAACGCACATATTTGATAATGCGCAATTGTCGGCGTATGTAGAAAAAAACATGTTTTTTTTTTATTTCTTTTAGAATATATTGCAATATTGTATTTTGTGTTAATATGTACCCATGTGTTTTTACTACGTTTTACGGTAAACTGCGATCGTAGGTAGAAAATTTTTTCACATTCATTTATGAGAAATTTTATAAAATTTCAACGTTCATAAATGAACATGTACATTTATGAAAAATAACATTAATGACAAGTAGCTAATTTATCGTTTATCACATATGAATAAGACTAATAATTCTTGTTGTTCGCATTCATGTATGAAAATAATCAGAACATTTTTTGTTGTTCGTTTATGAGTGTGAAAAATAAATATAAAATTTTAGATTTCTCATTTATGAAAAATATCATGAATGTTATTTTTGAATGTTCATACATGAAAAATTCTGAACCCTGGCCTGAAAGCAATAAAAAAAACTGACAAAATACAATTTTCATATAAACCGAACAGCACATTGAGCAGAATATTCAGAAACATAAAGGATAAAATAGATAACATAAAACAATGCAATGTTGCATATGAGATAAAGTGCAAAGGCTGTGATAACGAGAGCTGTGATCTAATATACATTTGAACAACAAAACGAACATTGGAGACAAGAATAAGTGAACATAAAAACGATATTACAAAACGGAAAGAGACAACTGGACATGCAGCTGACTTTGAAAAACGTCAAGATTTTGGACATAGAATGCAAACAAAGGGTAGAAAGTCTCCGCATTCAACAAAACATTGACAACACTATGAAACTAAAACAAGACACGGATAATATCAACACCAACTACAGTGTTGCAATAACAAAAAAAATTTAAACATTCTACACTCAAACCTCGTTTTATGCGATTTTTTTTGCACGCTTATATTTTCGCTTGCAGAATTGCACATGATGTACTTGTGACTTTTATTACAGCGCGCTGTAACTTAGTGTGAATATCATTCTAGTTTTCAACTTAGGGGAAATCCCTTTTAATCAACAAGTTAAATAAAATATATGTGCTTGGATTCTCCGACGGGGTAAAAATTTCTTTTGTTTGGGTACGGTTTTCCGTCGACGTCGACGTCGGTTTGGGTCAACGGAAAACCGTACCCAAACAAAAAAAAATTAAATAAAATAGTTTATTGTGGTGTTTGTTTTCACGTCTTAGTGAATATTACTCGTATCAAAAATTGAGATTAATTTATAGTAAAAGTGATTAAAGTGAGAACTTATAAAGTTTTGTTATTTTAAAGTTTCTGTGCTCAAAAATATTACGTACAGAGACAAAAATTAAAATTCTCGAACGTTTAGAATATGGTGCAAAGTATACATCTCTTGGAAAGGAGTTCAACTTAGGAGAATCCAATATACGATCGATTAAAAAAAATGAAGATTCCAGAAGAAAATCCGTAATTTCGGGCACAGAAATGAGTTCAAAGTATTCGTCTTATACTTACATGAGACAACTGATTGAAAAAATGGAAAAATCTCTTAATTTGTGGATTGAGGATTTAACTGAAAAAGCGGATATATGATACAAGAAAAGCCTTAATATTTTATGATAGAATAAAGCAAAATCAGCCATCAACTTCTGAACCAAAAGAAAAAGAATTTTTAGCTAGCAATGGGTGGCTTGCACGGTTTTTAAAAAGATATAATATTCACAGCATCCAAATCAGAGGTGAGTCAGCATCAGCAGATGAACATGCTTCTTTAAATTATCCACAAAAATTAGAAAAAATAATAGAAGAAGGACAGTATTGCCCAGATCAAATATTCAATGCAGATGAGACCGGATTATTTTGGAAAAATTTGCCAAACAAAACCCTCATTGCTAAAACAGAAAAAAGAGCCAGTAGATTTAAACCTAGTAAAGAAAGATTACTATGCAACAACGCTTCAGGAGATAAAATGTTAAAACCATTAGTCGTAAATAAGTTTCTAAAACCACG
This sequence comes from Trichopoda pennipes, assembly GCA_030448955.1. Classification (NCBI taxonomy): domain Eukaryota; kingdom Metazoa; phylum Arthropoda; class Insecta; order Diptera; family Tachinidae; genus Trichopoda; species Trichopoda pennipes. The sequence goes on along the minus strand of JASKUP010000056.1, from coordinate 8,994,201 downwards.
GGCCCTTAAAGGAAAAGATTTAAACGTTTGCCAGTTCACTGGATGGCAAACACTAAAGCTTGGGTAACCTCTGCATTATTTAGTGAATGGTTTTACAAATGTTTTGTACCAGAAGTCGAATCCTATATGAAGGAAAAAAATCTTGAATTTAAAATTTTGCTTGTTATAGATAATGCTCCTGGACACCCACATTTGGAACATTCAAACATTAAGATTGAATTTTTGCCACCAAATACAACCAGTAGTGCGATTCAGTAACTTTTAACAATTCCATACCATGTTAATGCTTTCTACACATTTGATTGCTTGCACTAACGATAGTGCGATTCAGTAACTGCTTGTTATTGCTAGTCGACAACCATTGAAAACAAGTGGCATCTCTGTAAATATATACGAAAAGCACAAAGAAGAATGCATAAAAAACAAACACAATTGTTTTAGAAATAAAGGGCGCGTATCAAAATTTTTACATTTTTCAAGCTTTTTGTACAAGGTATGTAGAAAATGTGTGTATATTATATTTTCTTTGTTTATAATTGTTTTTGTGATTATTTTTTAGAATAGAAGCTAAAAGTACCCCGAAAAGAAGCCGAGCCGAAATTTATTTATATTTTAGTGTGTTCGACTATTATAACAACCAAAATGTAATGTAGGTTAGCTAAAAAGTTTTAAAAGTTACTGAATAGCCAAATCGATAATTTTGTTGGTAAAATTTTTTAACAATAACAATTGTCGCTATAACATAATAGTGAATCGCACTACAGTATTCTTCAACCACTAGATAAAGAAATAATCTCCACTTTTAAGAAATATCATATTAAAAGCACATACCAATTTATTTTAAATAAAATTTAAAATGAAGAATTAACATTGACCGAGGCGTGGAAAAAATTTTATATTTTTGACTGCATAGTTTTGGTTGCATCTGCAGTATCCAGTATACGACCAAAAACATTAAATGGGTGCTGGAAAGCTGTATGGCCAGGTTGTGTTCGTGGTAATACTGCTGATGAAATTTATGTATTATCTGAAGAAATTTTAATGCTGGCTCGACAAATTGAAAGCGATGGATTTGATTCTTTGAACCATAATGATATAGAAGAGCTTCTCGCAGATGTTGGTCTAACTGTTGATAATATGGAAGATAATAATTGCGAAAGTGATTGCGAAGAACTTGTAGAGCCCCTTACTTTAAAAAGGATTGATAAAATTCTTAAAACAATTAAAGACCTACAGAGCGAAATTCTTAATGTGGATCCAAATACGGAACGGGCACTAAAAATTCAGCATGGGCTTAATAACACGTTTTCGGCATATCAAGAGTTACAAAAAGAGTTAAGAAAATCGACATCACAAAAACTTATGACAAATTATTTTCAACAAGGAGAAAGAACTGACTGATAACTTCGATGTTCCTTACAGCCAAAGTGAGAACAATTGTGGTGATAAAAATACTAATCTAGCCATAGTTGTGTTTGTTTCCTCTAGTGATGAAAGCGATATAGAGCCAATTCAGAAACTGGGCACACGCCATATTAGTGATTCTGATTATGAGTTATAATTTATTTCTTCAATGTAAATATTTTTTTTTTGTTTGGGTACGGTTTTCCGTCGACCCTCGTCAAATTTGGTTTGTGAACAAACCGGTTTCGGCTGTTTGCCATCTTCAGTGTTCTTTTCGTACTGAGTACCGGTTTGTTCACAAACCAAATTTGACGAGGGTCGACGGAAAACCGTACCCAAACAAAAGAAATTTTTACCCCGTCGGAGAATCCAAGCACATATCAAATATTTTTTCTTTGTTAGGTACGTAGTGAATTGATGTTTATTTGTTTTTTTAATGAATGAATTACTTTTTTGTTGACTTTTTATGCGATTTTGTTTGAGTTTTAAAGCTTTACTTTGAATTTATGCATTTTTTCAAAATTCAGGAACGAATCATTAATTTTAGTATGAAGCTAGTGTATCGTTTTATGCGAATTTGTTTTATGCGATTTTCGCTGGAACGGATCAATCGCATAAAACGAGGTTTGAGTGTATTTAATTTAAATTGTGCTTGTTTCTACTCAAGTTCAAATTGGTTTTTGTAATTTGTCTAAATGTTAAGTTAGGAATATAATCAATATTATATTGTAAGTAAATTATTGTGGTGTATTTAATTGTAATAATGTAAGATTTTAATTTTTAAATAGACGAAACCCTTGAGAAAGTCAACAAGTAATTGACGAAACGTTGGTTAAAAGTGTAATAGAAAGTTTCTATTGACACGGATTATATTAGGCCTGACTAGCTAAAGTTTATGAAATTAACAATTACTACTTTTTGGTAATACATTTAATGGGAGTAATATGAGATATTAGATGTAATTCCAGTCAGCAACAAAATATACTACTCTTATTTAATTGGGTGTGATTTTACGTCATCCCGCGTCAAATTTGGTTTGTAAACATAATGGATTATGACTAGATAGGACACGGGGAAAAAATCTCGGCAAGTGGCCCGCCACAGTTAACCCCTTTGTTTTTACAAGACAGCATGCTATTCACTTTGTATGCATCTGTCTCTTTTATATAAAGGAGTTAACGAATATTATTTGTTTACATTTTTATTTTACAAATTTATGCAAGCTGGCGCAAATATTTAGAAAATGTTGGTTTTTAGCCATAATTTTCTAATTTTTGCGCCAATTTATTGGCCAAAAATACAACAAGTGAATCCGCATGCTGCATGGTGTTATAAAATAGCAAAGGATGTAAGAAGAAGATTAAAAAATGTGAGTATTTTTCTTCGTAAGAAAAAATGTTTCTTCCTAAGGAACAAGTTTAAATAACTTAATAAAAGATTTTATCTTATTTTTAGGAGCCGCAAATGTGTAGTGAACTGTCCAGATGTGAGGAAACTCCACCGGTTTACCGAAGAATCTGACAAGTTAAGTTTTTTTCAAGTTTTTTTATGTATTTTGTGTTGACGAAGGATTGTCTATAAAAAACAAGTGTATTTCCGTGTGTGGTTCCATTTGGCAATTAAATAATGTCCAATTGGATTGTGAGATCGTTATGTAGAATGTGCTCCTTTCTTCCTAAGCAATAAACTTAAATTATTTAATTACCCATTTTATCTTATTTTTAGGAGTCGCCAGTGCATTAAATAATTACAAATATTTGACTGTTTTGTTTTGTGCAATCATTTTTTGTTGGCTCATCTTTTATTTTTCAAACGCTGAAGTCAAACGCAAATACCATTTAAATTTGTGGTATGCACTACTTTTACATAAAATTAATTGTCTTGTTCTACATATACCTATTTCGTTTGTAGTGTGGCACAGGCATACATAAATCAGAAACGTTTAGATGCGGTAGCCGAACAGTTGCATACAGGAGCTACTAATTTTGCAAAACAAACTCAACAATGGTTGCAATTAATCCATAAGTTTAGTAATGCTACCAAAGTATTGGGTGACATGGAAAATTTCGCCCGTAGTACAGAGTCTGATATGCAAGTCAACGTACATTAGAAATTGTCTACAAGAGTAGCAACCAAACTCAGCAACAAATACAAGGTAATTCAATCGTTCCACATCATAAACAATTTTTTAAATATTAAAAAAATGTCGCTATATCGCTATATATGTTATATATCTACCGTCAAAAAAAAAATACCGTACCGGCTTTATTTTTAATTATAAATTCAAGACTTTTTGTTCCTTCAATGAAACACAAATAGTTTTATAAAATTTACAACTAAATTATATTATTTATAATTATTTATTTATAATTATTCGCAATCATTTTTAATATAAGCAATTTTATTTCGTGCTTGATTCCTTTAAATAAATATTTCATGATATTCTCACAAAATATTTATTACAAAAATTTTAATTAAAAAAAAAAAACATCTTATGATATTCTCACAGTCGTTGTTCAAGCAAATCCAAATTTATTAATTCCTTGACTTTCTCAACAGTTAAGGTTATCGAAAACCACCACATGGCGAATTTGACTTTGAATCCTTACAAGAGTCAACTGGTGCAGGAATTGAACCCGATCGACCATTCGCATCGCCGTAAATTCGCTCAACACATTCAGGAATAACCGGCTGATTTTTCTGAAAAAATCATTTTTTCAGACGAAGCCCATTTTCGCTTGTCAGGGTATGCGTAAGATGATTCACGTCTGTACGTAGCTGTGTAAGCCATAACCAGTTGAAGACTATTCAAGCTCTGGCGCAGATATAATAAAATTGAAGAACACAATCATGCTCACTGGATCTGGACCACTCATTGTGCTCATTGTGAATAATCCGACCCACACAACTCAAACGAGGGCCTCGAAACCACAACCGCCACGATGCTCCCGAAGGGCCAACCTAAACAAACAGTCAGAGAACAGCTGGAAGGCTAAAAACACAAACATCTAAACTCTGGTGGCTTTACTGATTCCCGTGGAGTCACAACCGGACTGCGTTACATATGACACAGCCAAGGCAACGATCAATTTATTGCAAACCAAATTTCCCGATCGCATAATTTCACAACAATCAGCAGTGAACTGGCCAGCCAGATTGTGTAATTTAACACCGCGTCTATACGAAGCCAATCGAATCGATTTCAGTCTTAAATAAATAAAATATTGAAGTGATGATAATCCTCAAGTGTATGTTGAGACACCGCTATATCTAGAAAAGCTTTATGGGCTCGTGGAATCATTGGTCCGTACTTCTTGCAAAACGATGCTGGTCCTGCCATTATACAGGAATGATTACAGACTTTTACGGTCATCAATTGAACAACCATAAGGTGCAGCAGCTGTGGTTTCAACAGGACGACGCAATATGTCATACAGTACGTGCCACAGTTGATATATTGCAGGGAACAGTTGGTAAACGTATAGTTTTACGTTTTTGGGCCGTAGAATTTAATGCCATTAGATTAGTTTCTGTGGAGATTAATTTCTGTGTGCAGTCGCTTGTTAAAATTGGACCTCTAGATTAGACTACGTTCCAGCCAGCCGTGGCGATTATATGGCAGAGGAAACAATTGATCTTTAATTTATTCCATTTTACAGTTATATACCTCTGTAAAAAACACCCTATATATGCTAAGTTTAGGGTGCAAGTTGTAGGCATCATTTATGTGATACGAGCTCAAAAATCTTTAATAAATTTCAAATTTGAAATTTTTTATGTGTTTAAATGTGTTTTTTTATCCCCTAAAGTATGCTATTATTAATTAAAAAGAATTTAAAAATTTAGTCCTGGTGTTTATTAATGATAAAAAATCAGTACTGAAAATTTATATATAAAGCCCATTAAGCTCAAAAAGGCCCTGTGAACTAGTTTCACTTAAATTTTATTTAGGAAAGAAAAAGGCCATTTAATATTTTCAAAGGGGTGGCCTACTTTAGGGAGTTATAAAAATTTATATTTTTTATAATTTTACAAGCAAACCGCTAAAACTTAATATCTCTAAACGAGTTGCAAACAACTCTTACTGCAGTTTTTTAACGTTAAATTTTCCTTGTAATAAAAATTAAACCAAACAACTCTTAACAAAAGCCCTTCAGCCATTTACAAAAAAATATATAAACGAAAAACTACTTATTGAATGAGAAAATGACTGGGTTTTTGTGTGAGTAGAAATTTTTCCTGTGATATTTATTCTGCATTTACCTCCTTAAAAATGCCAAAGGCTTTAATAGTTTCTTTTTATGCTTTTTATTTTGTAGCTTAAAGTAAAATAAGCTGCATCAACATCAATTCTGGCAGCTTATGTTCCATTTGATTTGGATAAAGGAAAAATATATATATAAAAAAAAAAGAATAAATCGCAACACTGAGAAAATAAGATAAAAATATTTATTAAAAAGGAAACTAAACCGGAAATTAAAAGATAATAAAAACTGGGTGATTTTCAATAGCTGAGAATTGGGTTATTATGTTAAAAATAATTATTGTTTGGTTTCAGTAAAACCCAAAAATGTCTGAAAATTATACTCTGGTTACTCTACACAAGATATTCCAAGATATTAATGTGAAAGGTGATAAGGAGGAGAAGACAGATCCTTATATAAATTATTCACAATTATACTACATCTTGCAGAGCTACCACAAGATTTTAAATTGTGACGGGCGAAATTTAAATTAAAAGTGCCTAACTAGATAGAAAACTTCCGACAAAGAGTATAGAGAAGGATATCACTTTGCGGGAGAGCTTTCTTAATGGAATATAGATTATGAAATCATACAGTGAGTTAATGTTTATGCTTTTAATTAAAGATTTAGTTTTTTATTTATTCTATAACCGGTGTCCACCGGTATATCCCGCCATTTAAAATATTATTACGTTTATTTCTTTTAAGAAACATTTTGTTGAATTGAGTTCTGTTATAGCAAAATAATAATACCGCACTTTAGTTTTAAATTAAATTAAACGATATATATAATTTCCATACATAAAAAATGTAACACGATGGTAACTTCAACATTGCAACGCCTTAAAATATGCTTTACTACTTCGTTATCTTTATTGAGTGATGATCCTAACTTTTAAATTAATTCATTTGCCCAGCAAGCGCTGCTTACATAGCTGTTTTAATTGATTCTTGCATATAAAAATTCACGCCAGAAGTAATTATGATAGAAAACACAGTTTTATATTTAAAAATTGTAAACTTTTTAATGATTTTAATAGTATACAGTATAGGGTTATGTATGGAAAAGCATATCGGGTAAATGGCATCCACGACTTTGCTGGCTCATACACACTCTTTTGTTGAAATTTTCCATGATTGTTTTGCATAAATGTGGCGGAATTTTATTGATACAGCGTTCAATTTCCTCCTTTAAGACGTGGATGATCGTGTTATAAACCTTAGACTTGAAAAAAATTTAACGGCGTTAAATCGCGTGATCTGAGCGGTCTATTCTGATCAACAAAACGGGAAATTACACTACCAATTGTGTAGTTTAAGGTAAAAAAAGTAGATAAAACGTCAGCCTTAAACATCTTAATTATAGTGTGAACGGCTGTGTTTAAATTTTAAAACATTTTGCTTAAACGCATTCAAAAACACAAGTGTGAACTTAGTATTAATCTAAATTTTTTTTTGGTTTTATTGTGTTTAAATTTTTGCTGAGAAACCCTGGTGTAAAACAAAAGAAAAAGGGAATTTAATTCTCCACTTTTCGTCAAGTTAGGACTTTTGAGTATGTAATCAATCAATCCCAAAGCTTCTCGTAACCAAAAATAATATCATTTAGCGAAACAGCAAAAAATCTTCTAATTTAGTTAAATAACAAAAGTGTTAACTTTATTTTCTTCTACTCTGTTGTTTTGGAAATCTGTAAAAAAAGGTATTATTTATTTCTGTTAAGCTGTAAGCTATTTAACCGGGTGTGCTATGGCAACACAGCGAAGTGTTTATGTAGATTTCAATTTCAAATAGTATGCAAATTTTGTAAAATTTTTTTTATTTTTATTTTGGCAGATAAACGTTTACTGACAAAACGTATTTGAGCAATAAAGTATATAAAAGTGTCTTTTATTCGCTCCAGAAAATATTTGTTATTTAACAAAGCTAATACTTGCGACACTTAAGGGAGTGAATTTGCATATTAAGTTTTTAGATAAAAAAACGTTGAGATAAATGTCAATTTTATCTACAATAACTAAAATAGCATTTTAAACGCTAAAAAATTAATATGCAGTTTAAGATGGTACGAACATAATACATGATTAAGTTAATAGGACATTTGAAAAGATCACAGCGAGTTGTGTTAATTGTTTTATTAACATATACTACTTTTCAAATCTAACACGAGTTTCGCAACAATCTGTATTATAAAGTTAATTAAAAGAAAATTACGAAATGCATTTGCTTGAGCTATAATTAGACAAATAATTATTATATTCCATCCTTGATGAAACTTAATCTTTCTAAAACACCTTGTCATAAGTAATGATTATTGGAGACAACAGTTGCTAACACAATTGGCTTGTGCAACAGTTCACTTTGAAAATGTCTTATACAACAGCTTTTGCCTTGTAGTTTTACAGACATCACCAGCATAAGACTTTGCGCATTAGACACGTTTTATGCTCATACTTTTCAAAGGGCTTTATTTTTTTAATTTTTATTTAATTTCTTTCTTTTTTTTTATAAAAAAGCAAGCTTATAATTTAAAGTATACAAAGGGACGTACAAAAACAATAGTAATAACTTTTCCAGTTCTCTAACTCTCTTTGCTACTGGGAGATTACGAAAATGTCACGTGATAAATGTAACGTGTATAACTGATTGTATGCAGTGTAACTGTTAAAACCTTTAAGGAAAGAGTATTTAAGGTGAAAAAGTCAGATTAAAATAATTTATTTTCTGATTCCATAAAAAGCTTAAGGATTATTAGCTAACATAACTACACCAATACCTCGCTTTGCGTTGCATTTTTTTCAAAGTTGCGTCGCTGTTTTTTTTTTTATGAGATATTTTGGAAACGCTTAACTAAACACAACTTTTATATCTAAAACAGACAAATCTGCACCAGGATCTAAAGCCATCAAGCATAGACTTAACTCTTGTCCTTGGTTTTATTGCAAATGGTGGTTTCAAATTTAAACCATTACTCATTTATCAATCAGAAAATCTACAAGCTATGCTCTAGGAATCCACTTCCTATCCACTGGCGAGCAAACAAATGAACATGGATGATAACATCATTATTTCGAAACAGGGTTTTAACTTGTGCTATTCTAGAAATGAAAGTTTACTGCAACAAGGTAAACTTAAATTGAAGGCCTTGCTCTTGGCCCCCCAGTTTATGTCGATGAGTTGTCATAAAACCAGAAATTTATATTTTTGCCGCCTAATACGATACCAGTTATTCAGTCAATGGATCAGGGAGTTATATCGGCTTTTAAAAGTTATTTTTGTTATTTTTTTTAAATCCACTTCAGGCAACAATGGCTATTTAGTCAAATACCGTGCAACATTCTATAGGATATCGATAGCGAAAAGATGAGACAGCTGGTACAAATAAAAGGATAGTACGGAAATTATTATCTACGATGAACATTGTAACTTCTCTTAAGTGAGACTGATGGACAAGATAAGCCTTGCCAAAGTTTTGAAAAAAATTCAACATTATAAAAGCCATATGAATTATTTCCGAATCGTAGGAGGAGGCTAAACTATCTTGCATGAATGGTGTTGGGCGCAAAATATGACCTGAATGTGTTTATCGAATATATTTGCTGCAGAAGTTGATAGTACACCCGCTGTTTGCAATGTAATTTCTAATTTAGCTAGAGAGTCTAAGTTTGAAGGTATGGAAGAGACTGATATAAATGAAATGTGAACCTCGCACAACCAAGAATTATCTAATGAAGAATTATTGCAAGGGGAATTCTAATATGCTAATGAAAAAGACGGCAGCGACCGTTCAATCAAAACCTCCGAAGAGCAACATTTAACCTCCAAGCAAATTTTCAAAGTGATGTATTTGATTGTTGAAGCTGTGGAGATTAAAAAAAACACGACCCTGACAGGGAAAAGAGTTTTAAATTGATGCGGGCTTTAGCTACGAATATCAATAGCTACAAGGAAATTTATTTTACGTTGAAAGAAAAAGCTTTTCAGCAAACATGGAACTAATTTTCTGTGACAGAAAGCCGACTTACAACAACAGCCACTATGGAATCATCATGCAGTGATTCATTTTCATTATGTTTTTCATAAATTAATCTTTATTTTTTAATGTTTTCTTTGTTAAATTTTCTTTTTAAAAAGCAAATTCGTAACCCTGGAACCTATATTTGATCATTACATGGTTTGCTATAGAAAATCTTAATTCACTTTGCGACGTGTTTTTGTTGTGGAACGCAACTGCGGCGAAAAGTGAGCTATTGGTGTATATAAGACAACATAAAACTAATAACAAAGTTGTTACTTTATGAAAATGATACAATACCAAACGGTCTACAGCAAAGATAAAACTAATTTTTTGTATTAAAAATAAATTTAGTACAAAAACTAAAACAAAAATAAATTTTACTACCAATAACATCTTTAGTGCAGCAAATAATTTTACAAGTTTTGTACTAAAAAAAATTTAATATAGAAAATGTAAGGATTCAAAAAATTGTGTACTAAAAATAAATTTAAAAAAAACAAAAAATTAAATAATTATTAAATAAATTTAATACACATAATTGGTAAATTAAATAAAATTTTATTAAAAATTTTTTGTTTATTCATTTTAGCAAAATTAATTATTTAGTAATTTAACAAGTTTTGCAATATATTTATTAACAAAATATAAAGATTATTTTAATTATGTGCTAAAAATTATTTTTGCATTAAAGATAAATTTAGTACAAAAAATAAAACAAAAACCAAATATTCTACTAATAACATCTCTATAGAGATGCAGAATATAATTTTACAAGTTTTGTACTAAAAATAAATTTAATATAGAAATGTTACGATTCAAAAAATAGTGTACTAAAATTAAATTCAAAACAAAACAAAAAATTAAATAATTATTAAATAAATTTAATACACATAATTGGTAAATTAAATAAAATTTTATTACAATTTTTTTTTTATTCATTTTAGCAAAATTAATTATTTAGTAATTTAACAAGTTTTGCAATATATTTATTAACAAAATATAAAGATTATTTTAATTATGTGCTAAAATAAATTTTGCATTAAAAATAAATTTAGTATAAAAAATACAATAAATGTTGTACCAAAAATTAACGTTTCTACTAATAACATCTTTATTACAAGTTTTGTACTAAAAAAAGTGTAATGATTAAAAAAGTTGGGTACTAAAATTAAACTTAAAACAAACAAAAAATTATTTCAAATTTTTTATGCTTAAAATAAACTTACAAATAATTTGTAAATTTTATAAATTTTGTTTTAAAAATAATATTTTTTTAATTATTTTACTATTTTAGCGAAATTAATTATTTAGTACCGGAAATAATTTGACCAGTTTTATAATATGTTTGTTAATAAAATGTAATGGTTTAATTAATTTTGTGCTAAAATTTAATTTTGTACTCAAAATAAATTTAGTACAAAAATTATATTATCTATATCGGGAAAACCCGACTTGTTTGTATATAAGTCGGGTTTTCCTTTGTGACACTATAACTCCAGAACGTACGAACCGATTTCCACGGTTTTGCATTGGTTGGAAACGTCTCGGGCTCCGGGAGCTTTATAGTAAAGAAAATTCAGGCACCAGTACGTGGTGTGTGAGTATCCCTCAAGAAAATTAGTACGTTTCATTTTAAGTAGATAACGCCGTGCGCTAGGTCGCATGTCTACTGTTCATCCTAGAAATGATGAATGTTTTTATTTGCGACTGCTGTTGGTAAATGTACGTGAACCAAAATCATTTACGCATTTGAAAACTGTGAATGGCCACCAATGGCAAACATATCGAGAAGCATGTCAACTATTGAGTTTGCTGGTGAACGATTATCATTGGGATTTAACACTTGCGGACTCAGTTTTTTCATCAAATGTGTACCAAATACGAACAATGAAGTATTGATTCTGTAGGAATGATCGATTGATGCACGGTACATTTAACCAAGAATTATATCGAGAGCTGCAATCCAATGTTGATACATTGCAGGAATTCGTTCGAAATAATGCGCCGTTGCTGAATGAACAGTAAAAACAAGTACACGAAACATTTATGCAAGCGGTGGACAATAATACTGGTGGTCTATTCTTTCTGGACGCACCTGCAGAAACAGGGAAAACATTTGACAATTCATTGATTTTGGCCACTATTCGATCGCTTTGGCTTTTTAGATGGCGATCGTACTGCACTTTCTGCGCTTAAGTTGCCACTTAATTTAAACACAACTGATATTCCAATATGCAATATATCCCGATCCAGTGCGATGGGAAAATTGTTGATGCAATGCAAGTTCATTGTTTGGGATGAGTGCACTATGGCACATAAGAAATCACTCGAAGCATTTAACTTCACACTGAAGAATCTTCGGCGAAATAACAACATCTTTGGCGGCTTGATGATATTGTTGGCAGGCGATTTCAGGCAGACGTTGCCAGTAATTTTCCATGCAACGCCTGCAGATGAATTTAATGCTTGCCTTAGGACATCACCTTTGTGGAATAACGTAAAACCATTATCGCTAACCACTGATATGAGAGTTCAACATCAAACTGATCAAAGTGCTGCACTATTTTCCAAACAATTGTTAGCTGTTGGAAATGGAAAAGTCCCACTTGATGCGACAGTTGAATTAATTACTCTTACCAACAACTTTTGCCGATTTGTAGACTCTCAATTAGCTCTTATTGAAAATGTTTTCTCAAGCATTAGTGAGAATTATCAGAATTATGCTTGCTTAAGTCAACGAGCAATTCTTGCCCCAAAGAATAATGATGTTGTACATGCACTGAATTTCACCATTCAATCAAAAATCGATGGCAATTTGGTGACATACAAATCTGTTGATTCCATAAAAAATCCCAATGATGCAGTAAATTATCTCACGGAGTTTTTGAACTCTCTGGAGTTGCCAGGATTTCCACCGCATAACTTGGAACTCAAAGTTGGTTCAGTTGTTATGATATGATATGAAAAGACTTATGCCGATTTTGATTGAGGCAACCATTATTAACGGATGTACGCAGATGAAAATGTATGTATTTCTTGAATACCAATGATTCCGACGGATCGTCCGTTTGACTTCAAACGATTGCAATTTTCGGTTCGCCTTGCATTCCCAATGACATTTAACAAGTCTCAAGGCCAATCGTTTAGTGTTTGCGGGATAAATTTAGAAAAATCATTATTTTTTTACATGGGCAGCTGTACGTTGCATGCTCACGAGTTGGGAAAACAAAAAATGTGGTTTACCACTGAGCACTTCACTGAAACGGATAATTTGCGGACACGTATAACGCTTCGATTCAGTATTTATTTTGGATTCACTTTCATTTTTTTACTTAAAGAAGTTCAACTAAATTCCACTTCATTTTTGTAATTGAAATTAATTCATTACTGTTCTGCAATGAAATAAAATTTTTCCTTTTCAAATATAAAACAAAAGAAAATAATGTTTTTTCATCTTTTAATCCCCAAACGAAGTGTTACAAAAAACGAAGCTATCTGGTGGCGAAACGGAGTTCGTCGGGTTTGCTTGTATTATATAATTATGTACTAAAAATATATATATTTGATATAAGAAATAGTTAATTTAATAAATTTGTTTCAACAAAGCAATTTGAAACAAAAAATTAATTATTTAAAAGATGTTTGCTTAAAATTGTTTTACTTTTTAAGCAAAGGTAAGTCAAGAATTATAAACTAAAAATCATGATTAGGAAGGCTGTTTAACATACTTCATTCGAGAAATTATTTTTATTAGTAATGGTACCCTTACCTAAACAAGCTTCAGAAGTAAATGACAAATAAACCAGAGGTTTATCGTATTAATGGTGCTAAAATACCTTTAGATTCTACTAAGAAAATATTAAAGTACTTTTTGGCTTAAACTTCGTATATTTGACTTTTTTAGAAATTTATTTAAATGAAATGTTTTCTTTAAGATGTAACTGTAAATTTACATGTGCCCTTATGCTTTGATGGTCATGGCCATGGTTTATATTAAAAAACTTTACAGAATTCCTTTTAAAAGAATTTTCATGCCAAAGAATATTAAGAAATTATACAGTGCGGAGCAAAAACGAAGCAAATACAAAAAGTTTTTATATATGATCTGCTATTTATCCAGTTTAAATTTAAATACTGGGTGTCCGCCGCGAGGGTATAATATTTTGGTTGTTTATACTTCTTGCTTGAATGAAAGAGAATGGGTTTTATATTGATAAATGTTTTATTTAAAGTCGGCAATTATGTATGGAATACAATATCAGATAAATATCTGCCTCTGTTGCGAGTCCTTTTGAGAACATTTTTCATTACAATCTCACACGCGGTATTTCATTAATTTTATCACGCATATTTTATTTGAGTGGCTCAAGCGTTTCTTGTGTTTTTGCGTAAACCTTGCTTTTCAGATATCCCCACAAAAAAAACAAAAAAAGGCCGGGGCAGTCAATTCAGTTGACTGCGGCGACCAATCAACATCCCTATTTCTTGAAATAACTTGTAGTGGAAAGAGGTCTCGCTGTAATTCCGTTGTAATCCTGGCTGTATACGATGTGGCACCGTCTTGCTCATACAACATGTTAAATCAAACCCAAAGCAAGCAGTTGTGGCGTCAAAAGGTTTTCAATTATATCACGATATCGCTGCCCATTCACAGTTACCGTTACTCCGTAACGTCATTTTCAAAGAAGTAAGGTCCAATGATTCCTCCGGACGAAATTGCCCACCAGACTATCGCTTTTAATGAACCAACTATTCTGTTTATTCACATAACTATTCAAATGAAAATGTGCCTCGTCACTCATTATGATTCTTTCATGAAAATCGGGGTTGTCATGGGCAAGCTGTAACATCCTATTGGCATATGTACGGCAGTGTAAATGGTGTTGTGGAAGTAGCTTTTGGTTTAACCGAATCTGATATGGAAACAAATGCAAATCCTTGTGCAAAATTGTGGCCAAAGTTGTTTTTTGAAAACCAAGCTCCTGAGCACGGCATCGTATTGAAGTTGATGGATTATCTTGAACACTTTCTTGAACAGCAGTAATGTTTTAAGTCGATCCTGCAGTATATTGTAGTCCATGCTTTGGCCTATAACCTATATATCCTCTTTTTCCGAAAGCATTCGCTCTACGATAAATAGTGTATTTTGTTGTTACATTGTTTCTAATAAAAAAATTCACGTAACTTTCTCAACGTCACAGTAATCGATTTTTGATTTTGAAAAAATGTTTTAACGATTAAAACACGTTGGTTTATCGCATGTTTTTCCATAATAAATTTGCCACGTACCTACTTCACGTTTAACAAATATGAACTGTCAAGACTAATGCTAACTAAAATGGCGGCAAAAGAAAGTGGTATAGTTTCTGGCGGACACCCTGTATAAAAGCATATGTTTTTGGTGTCATATTCTATGAAATAAATCGTCATTGGCTGTTCATTCGGTGTGGCCGGCGAGCTCTTCCGAGGTTATGACATCATTGCCAAGCCGTGTTCTAGACTGTACTGGCTGTTCAAAGAACACGACACAATATAAATCATAGCAAAAAACAACGACTATAAACCCACTACAATCGACAAACTTCTTAGACATTACAACACTAAAAACAGAAATAAAGAAGACAAACAGACAATCGATTCAATACGATGACACCCTTTTGCTTACACAGGACCAGAAATATATAGATTAACTAACATTTTTCATAAAGAAGTTGTACTCACAGCATTAAAAACCAGCAATACCCTGAGACATATTCTCAAGACATCGACAGAAGCAACTGACAAATTTAGTGCCAGTGGAATATACAAACTTACTTGTACCTGCAAACATACTTTTAAAGGAGAAACTGGTCGACGAACACTAACAACAAGATTTATAGAATGCATACGCTCCTACAAAGAGAAGAATCTAACTTAGGTGCCCCTGTAGGCTAGAAGGTAGTGTGCTAGCTTGTAAGTATGGGGGTTGTGGGTTGGATTCTCAACGAAGACCTTGGGTTTTTTCACTACAAAAATAAACATTGACCGTCGGTGGGGCTGCTCAGCGATGAAGGCATAGCCACTGGCCGCTGTGCTGCCTTATATACGTCAGTTAATTTCCTACTATCCTTCTACTTTCACCACCAGTTTCATTTATTCTCTATTCCTTTCCTAAAGAATGTAGCACGGTACTTGACTAAATAGGCATTGTTGCCGGAAGTGCTACTTCTGTTCTAAAAAAAAAATATGGCAGTTTTATTTATTGACTTATCCATTCAAACAGAGGTGAGTTTTATCGCTTAACAATTGGGGACAACGTGTACAATTCAGAAGCGTTGTTCCAAAAAAAACTAAAAGTAAATCTCTAAGCAACTCACAAAATAACTGTTAGTTAAAAAAGCGTTGCCAACTTAAAGTTCTAGACGTCTATAAACAAACATATTTCTACTCTCATTTAGCCTGGACTGCTACTTCTTTTTAAAAAAAAATAAAACTTTGCGTTACACCTTAACGTTAATGACATTACTACATCCTAGCAAAAAAGGACGAAGGCTAGACATTCTTGGAAGCATGGTGATCTACAAAACAAAAAGTTCTAACATTAAGTAACATTATAAACGAACAGATAAACATGACCTCAGAGACAATTTTTACACCACTAAAACTACTGTAAGAAGCAAAGACGGATAAAAGACAATGCCAAGAAGCGACTGGACATACTCTAACGAGAAGCGGCATCATATGCAGAGGTGCACGCAAATTTCGTAACCGGATTGCGGTTTGTTTAAAAAAAAAACTAAATTTGTTGTTGTTTATTGAATTTTATTTATTTATTTTATTAAAGCTTGACACTTGACTGAATGGAAGAAGCAACTGACTGACTGATTTATCCTAATTACAAGGTCTCCTTATATATTTATTTGTTAATAAGTTTATTGAATATTGCATATGTTTGGGAACGGAAATGCCTATTTGACAATATATATTGCAAATGCTTTCCTAGTGAAAAGTTAGTAAATTTGGGACGGTTGCAATTCTCAGAATTGCGACCGAAAAATAATTAAAAGATGTTACATTTATTTTGTATTAATTATATTGTTAATAACTATTGGCAAATTACGGTTGCAATTCTTGGAATTGCGACCGAAAAATAGTTTTGATTTATGGAATTAATCATAATTTCTTTAAACAAATCGGAAATGGGTTTAATATTACACTTTGTCTTTAATTATATTTGCAATAAATTCATCTATAGGGTCGTTCCTAATGTAAGTGTTAGTGCTTGGTTTTATATACTTAACTCCCATATAGTTAGCGTAGCATTTGGCTCACATTTGTGTTTAGTATTTTTTTACTCTTTTACTGCTCATACACATTAACAAACGAAAAACATCTTCAGCATTCATAATAAAGGACGAAAATATTATATTAGCCCAACATAAAATGACAGGTAGGGGGAAATCTACCTGTATGAGTGGATAGCACCCTAATGAAAGAACCACCTAAAACTAAACGAAAACAGACTCTACAGAACACGACTTGACAATGACAATGATGCCATAACATCGAAAGTGCTCACTAGTCACACCCAAAGAACTGCCAGCAATGACTGTTTACACCGAAGAAAGTGACAACAATATTTCATTTACTGGCGGAACAAATCCAAACAGCATATTATTTTGTTATTACACTTCAGTCAAAAATGTCGCTTTCCACTTGAAAATAAAATGTCTACTGAAGTCTTAGCTAGTCTTCAACAAAAGTTTCATCTCATTATAGGATTATTGAATCCTGAAAAGCTAATATTTCAATGATTCATTTATATTCACCCTAATTAAAATAATCTCTTCTATAATTTAAGCCCAAAGCATTTTGCTATCAACGAAATCCTTAATATATCCTTTACAATTTTAATGCACAATGCTGCTAATATGAAAAAGGAGAAATCAATAAAGAAAGTGTAGTCGAATGCCTTTTGAAAACATATTTTATACTTAATATTCACTCACACTTTTAAAACGTGCCCACTTTTGTATGGCTTGCAGTTTAATTGTTTGTTGACTTAATGTTGTTTCTTTAATAACAACGAACAGTACTGACTGATATGAATGAAGAAGTGCAAATATGGCAAAAAAGACACGTGTTCAAATTATTAACAAATTAAATTACTTTTTTAAAGATTTTCAATTTAATTAGACAATTTTTATTTTATATAATTTTTTAAGTTGGGTGCGACATACGAGGGGAGCTCACTCACGTTTGGTTTCACATCTGTTACAGCAGGCTTAGTAATACGTTCTTTAGGTAAATTTAAAATGCCTTGTGAAAATATTGGTTTTATTTGGACACCTTTTCATTTAATTTTATAGTGAAATAGCAATACGTATTGTGCGTATTTTATAGACTCTGCCTATTATGCTTAAAAAGCGAAGGCCTGTTATGTGAAAATAATGTTACTAATAGGACACCCTTCATTTCAATTTATTTAAATTTATTGTGTTCATTCTAATAAAGGGTCTGCTATCTAACTTCTTTTTCAACTAAAGCTTATTTCGTGAATGTTAACACTTAGCTCATGTTTGATTTGACAGTTTTATCCTTCCGCTGAACGAATACGGCCCTGCGATCGACTTACAGAAGATGCCGATTTTGCAAAAAAAAATCATTTTTTCAGATGACGCTCATTGTACTTGGAGGGTGTGTAAACAAGCCCAATTGTCGCCTTTGGGGCACAAAAAACCCACACGCATACATTGAAAAGCCAACGCACCCAAAACGAGTCACTGTTTGGTCGGGATTTTGTTCCAGAGGCATAATTGAGCCATTTTTCAGGAGTGGCATTACAGTCAATGGCGATCGTTATCGGGCCATGTTGAACGAATTTTTGTTCACAAAAATTTAAGAGGAGGATATTAGCAACATTTGGTTTTAACAAGACGGCGCTACGTGCCACACATCCGAAGCTGTGTAGTTTTATTTATGGCATTAAAAAAAAAAAAGTTTTTCAGCGGACCTTATAGCAGACAAATAAGTCCCAATTGTAACTGTTTTAATTTCAACCGCCTGGCTATAACGTTTTGAAAGCTGAAGCCATATTTTTTATAATTATGGCCTCTATGGAACCCTACCTTAATTTTTTCAATTTGTTGTTTACACGTTTATTTATGGCGCACATGTTTCTACATATTTTATGTAAAACCTAAATGTCTATTTACCACAGTTGAAAAACTGAAATAACTTCACTAAAGGAACACCCTCTATACATTTCTTTGTACTTATTCTCACACATCGAAATTATATTACTCGAGTTTAAAGTAAATGTCATAAATGTAAATATAACAATAGCGACACCCTCTAAATAAAAGTTTTATTTTATCTGTTTGCTGCCATAGCGCTCACCGTTCTACTGCAGCAATTTTGTTAAGTCTGCCTATCGCATTTTCTTCTTAACAATATTGTTATGAAAATGCTTTGTTCAAGTTTTAAAAGAGAATAATTATTAGTAAGAAAAGTAAACGAAATGACTGACCCACTGTGCATTTTATAAACATAGTTTTCTAAGAATTCTTACATACACACAAGACAACAACACGCTTATAAGAAATTTTACGAAATAAAATAAACAACAGAAAATAAAAACAACTAACACAGAACAAAAACAAAACACACAGTTAAGCAGGCGCCTAAATAAAATGATAATAACAACAACAATATGGGGTGATGTTAACGTAGAATATTCTTGTACATTCGAGAACCGCTTAAAACAATGCTTATATAGCACTTGCTAGACTAATAAATTAATTCAAGCTGAGTCAGCAGTGAGTAAACACAACAAAGTTACCATCGCGTTTACTTTGTGTGTATTGAAAGTAAATAAATCGTTTAATTTACTTTAAAACTCTAAAGTGCTGTATTAATATTTTGCAATATTAATTGAAAGGAATATACGTAATAATATTTTTATGAAGATCACTTTTCTTTTGGCAATAAGCGCAACACCGCCGTTTTTTTGTTTTTGTTGATGAATATAATGAGTTGGGGCACAAGGGGGGAGTTGGTGATGTCCTTTCAATTATTTAGAAATTTTTTTAAAAGGGTGTTTTTAATAGAGGTATAGTATTTTGAAATAGAGTAGAACAAAGAGGATAAGATAATCTTCTGGCCTTATAATTTCAAAATGATTTCTGGCATGTCACCGCCATGGCTTTCTCGGACGTAGTCTAAACTGGAGATACAATTTTCAATTTTTTTTAAATTTGTGGAAGTGTTGGTCAATTGTTTTAGACTTATTGGCGTAGACTACCAACCACATATCCCCACAGAAAATAGTAAAACGGTGTTAAATCGCAATTCACGTGTTCGAAACGTGAAACTATGCGATTACGAGATGTTTCCTTCAATAAAACCATTGTGGCACGATCTGTGTGACATGTTGTATTGTTTTTTTGAAACACAGCTCCTGCATATCACGACAGTTTAATTTCTAAACGAAAAAGTGAGTAATGGCTCCATAACGATCACCATTGCTATTGTAACGTTCTGACTAGCACTGTTGTTAAAGTGGTATGCACCGATGATTCCTCCAGCCCATAAAGCTCACCGAACAGTTTGTTTTTCTGGATGTAACGATGTCGGAACACACACTTGTGGATTATCATCACTCCAAATAAGTGCCCCTGTAGACTAGTAGGTAGTGTACTAGCTTGTCATTATGGGGGTTGTGGGTTCGATTCCCAAGAAAGACCTTGATTTTTTTCACTACAAAAATAAACATTGACCGTCGGTAGGGCTGCTCAGCGATGAAGGCATAGTCACTGGTCGCTGTGCAGTCTTATATACGGCAGTTAATTTCCGACTATCCTTCTACTTTCACCACCTGTTTCATCTATTCTCTATCCTTTTCCTAAAGAATGTAGTACGGTACTTAACTAAATAGGCATCATTGCCTGAAGTGCTACTTCTTTTCTAAAAAAAAAAATATGGCAGTTTTATTTATTGACTTATCCATTCACACAGAGGTGAGTTTCATCGCTAAACAATTGGGGACAACTTGTACAATTTAGAAGCCTTGTTCCAAACCAAACTAACAACAACTCACAAAATAACCTTTAGTTGAAAAAATGTTGCCAACTTAAAGTTCTAGACGTTTATTAACAAACATATTTCTGCTGTCATTTATTTTAAATCCTAAAATCAGCGCATCAAATGCTTTTTATCTGTCAAAAATTCGAAGGTATGAATCAAGCCCAAATAGCGCAGCACCAATACTAAGTACTGAGTACGATGTTGAAAAAGCATAAGGAAGTCAAGTTGACTGCAACATTGAATAATTGCTGTTGTTACTTTTAAACCATAATGCCAATTTGGCGATTTTACCTTTATTATCTAATTATTTTTAGTTTTTGTTATTAATAAATAGTACTGTTCGTATAGCAACGTTCATGCTATTTATTTGATTATTTATTTTAGAGTCAAAGTTAGGTGCCAGACCTGACTTATTGATTCATATCAATTGATTTGAACTCATAATTTTTCCTTTATCTTTTCCCATAATCACAATTAGTAAAGACAATGCAGTCTAGCGATTTTATAGACATTTTAAGCTTTTTCGTATACATTGCAGCGTTCTTTAGTCTTAAGCTTTTTAACCAATAATATGCTAAGAAATATCAAAATTTTTAATCGTCATCCATTTAATTTTATTTAGGTGCCTTTGGTTTTTTGCTAAAATTAAAATTAATACTTTAGGATCGCAATTGAGCAGTGTGCCAACTTTAGTTCCAAATGACTTTTTTTAATTCAGCTCCCATCAGGATGTTTATTTTGGTATTTAAACTTCAATCGTCTGTTTATTAGTTCGCTAGTCATTCGAATAGAGATGAATGAATAATTATTTAATTTTAATCATTGGACCATAATACGCGGTGGCTTGAACACCCAACGGGCTATTCAAGCAACTTTGCCACAACTCACAGTGGGGCCTTTTGACTTTTTTCGTTGCAAAAATCATAAGTTTTAAAGTAATAAAGATATTTAAAAATTAAAAAGCATTTGAAAGAAGACTCCTTAAACTTCAAAATACATAATTTGCACGGTCATAGATTAACCACGGCACCATGTCGGCTTTTGCTCTTTTCCTTACAAACATAACTTTTAAAGGTATTTTGAAAATGTATACGCATTTGAAATATAACCATTTCCGCTTAAAAATAAGTAACCTGCGTAACTCGCTGCGAAAATCATAATTTTTGATGTTATCAAGATGTTTCTAATGGTTAAAAATCACTTAAATTTTTAAATCCCTTAGTTTCAAAATGAGTGCTCCAGTATTCTGAAAGGCACAAAACGTGATAAGATTTACATCAGTGCCGAGCTGTGTGAGCCATAACCATAATTTAACCACTTTGGGTGATATGTAGCCTGCACCCACGCCTTAGGAAGCCGATGGATATCTCCATGCAATTTCGTGAGCTCGGAGCAGGGCCGCCACCCCCATTCCTTGCTGAAGAGTTGTAGACTTTCTAACTCCTGGTCCAGAACACATGACGTAGCATGCTCACTAGATCCGGATAATTCACCTCGTGTTCTGGGTCAAAAGTGAGATGATCCTGGCCTCTTAATCATTTTATAAGGGGCTGTGAAACGACAACCACCACTATACTCCCCGAAGGATCAATCTCAATAATTAGTTAGAGAACAGCAACAGCTGAACTGTGGGGCTTACTGATTTCCTAGGAAATAAAGTAGAAGTTGCCGCGTTGGCTCCTGGTAGCCTTTAGGGGACTGAACTTTCTTTTACCTCTAGATGGCGAGATTCCAGTGAACGGTGACGCCTTATGACCTTTTTTTTTGCCACAAAAATCATATCTGTTGAGGTAATGATATTTTTAAAATTTAATAACTCGCCACGGCCGCACACTACTGTGTTATTAAATATTCTGCATAATTATGGCGACATTACATTGAGATTTGCGTCTATTTTTTCTATGCAGCGCTTTAATTACTTCACTTGTCATTATTATAGGCAGGCGCCTAAGCCTACTCATTTTCTCTCTTGCAGCTACCTAGAAACTATTTTCCTTTCCTACTCTACGCTTCGGTGAGATTTGGTGATGTTGTAACTGTCTTTTGTCATTTATTCGCCTTTTAATTCGCTTGAAGATTGACTGTATCTCTTTCATCGCCATATGATACTGAATGTTTAAAAACTTTTAATTTATCACTTTTTTTATGCCCTTACCCCATTGTGTTTTATTACAAAGAACCCAAAGATAAATATAAAAAGCTTTTTAACCGCAACAAAGGCAATTGTTTAAAATGTTTAAAAAGAATAATGAGTCTTAAAGCCAAAGGAAAGAAAGGACTAAAATTGATATAAATTAAATAAACCGATGAATTAATTGTTTAACATAATGAAAGAGATTGAACGAGATAAAATGCAAACAAAAATGTTTAAATAAAAAAAAGTCTATAAGAAAATTTTCAGAAATAAAATGGAATTTATTTCGTTTTAAAGAAAATAGTTGGAAGTTTTGTAAGAAACAGAAATAAAGGTTGGAATTCTGAATGATTAAAAAACAATTATAATTGTAGTGCGGACAAATTAAAGACATGAAAAATGTATTCAAAAATATTATGATTGACATGAACATAATGTAGGAAAAGGAATTATAATTAAATTATATGGTTGCGGTCAGATCATATTTTTATTAGTACTATTATTATTATGTCTTCGTTTATCTCCTGCGAATGAGGTGCCATAATGCGACTACCAGGCTGTGTTTAGCCAAGATGGACGCTTTGCCAATATTGCCTAGAGGGCATGGGGTTATTTTGAGACATAGGCTCAAAGTCTATATGCGCAGGAAGGGCATAATGCGTGAAGTCCCTTGCGCCGCAACCCTTAAAATGAGCCCCATACAGTTCCATGCTTGTGACAGCCTTTGTGGCCAAGTAGTACGCACGCATGACGGAGATGTTAACCTCCCTTTACTACTTCATGCATTAGCCCTTTTTTTGGGGCGCGGCGGGTAAAGCCATAGGCATGCTCAGGCCTTCGCCTCCAGGTGGATTGTTTGTGGTCACTATGAGTGGTGCAGCGCCACACCTCCTACCAAGTATTGGGGGGGCTGCGCTGCTCTCCACTGGCATAGGTAACATATTTCCCACAGCAAACTAACCCCAGTGCCAGAAACTGGTGCGGCTTCATGTAAGGGCGCGGCGCATGCCCTGTGAATCTTTTTAGTTGATATTTGTGGTCGCGATATGGCACGTACAGATCTCAATTTTGTTTATATTTTTAAAACAAAAAATTTACTGAAATACGCGCTACGACTTCAGTTTTAAAGTAATAAGAAATAATTATGCCACCAACATTGTAAACCGGGTTACTTTTGCAATTTTATTTAATTTATAAACTCGTTAAGTCAAAAATAAAATGATATTGTTAGGAAAATGATTTGTTAAGTTTTAAAAGAAAATAATTATTAATAAAAAAAAGTAAACGAAACAGCCCACTGTACAAACTACGAGGTTTTCTAAAAAATCTTATACACACAAGACAATAATAACCTGCTTATCAGAAATTCTACGAAATAAAATAAACAACAGAAAACAAAAACCAACTAACATAGAATAACAACAAAACACACAGCCAAGCAGGCGCCTACACTGAATGATAATTGCAACGAGAATATGGGGCAATGTTAAAGTAGAATATTCTGGTATATGCTACAACCGCTTAAAATAGCTACGTATGTAACATTTCTTGCTAGGCAAATTAATTAATTAAAATTGAGTCATCAGTGAAAAAAGACAATAAAGTTGCCATCATGTTTTTTTGTGTGTATTGAAAGTAAATAAATCGTTTAACTTAAGTTAAAACTCTAAAGTACTGTGTTATTATTTTGCAATAAAAGAATGATTAATTTACTGTATTTATTTTGCTATTCTGTTTCAATATTTTTCAAACGGATAATGAAGTAAATAAAACAAATTTCATTGCCATTAATAAAAATTATTCGAATTGAAAAGAAATCAGTAGCATTAAGTGGCAGTTAACATTGCTTGGCATTGAAATTATTTGAAATAATGCCACTAGAATTGAAATTCACAAGCGTCAAAATATTCATTTAATTTTTGCTGCATTGAAGCGTATTCCTGCATGCTTGAGTTTGTTCAAACCGCATAGCTTTATTTAATGTTATATAAGTGAACTACAAACACACACAATCATACACATAACCTAATCATACATACTCTAACATTTATTACATTTTGAATGTACAAATGAATTTGTGTGATTAGAAAAAATTAAAGATGTCGACACATGAATTTCTGGATAATTTTTCGTTTTTGGTTTTTTAAGAATTTCTTTAAAAACTCCAAATGTTTAAAAAACAATGATTAAGCAACAAATATGTGACAAATTAATGGAAAAATTTCATTACTAGTAATTCACACCTAACAGACTATTGCATATGAGCCTTTTATTTTGAAGGTGGTATAAGTCACTTTTTTTAAAAAAAATCAACTTAACACAATTGAATGGTATTTTTTTTTTCATTTTTACAAAATTTGCAATCAATAAGTTGAGAGCTATTGCGATTTGTTTTCGAGAAGTATTGGCAGTTATCGGTATATGTTGAAAGTGGCGTAAATAAGTGTACTCAGGAAATTAATTACGGGGCTTAAAGTAAAGGAAATAGAAACATGTAATTAGTGTGTGTGTGAAGTATTGTTTGGAATTATTATCAATATTTTTAAAAAAGTTGTGATCACTGGACTTATTTTTATAAAAGTGAAAGAACGTTGAGTTTTGTAAATTATACTATAGTAATATCTAATATAGACTCATATATAGGACAAAATAATAACATAAAACTGGCATTAACTTGGATGAAAATTGTTCAATCTTCAGAAAACAATATTGTTCGGGCCATTCATACACATCAAATGATTCCCCCCCGGGGGCACATTTATCGGTCGTTATGGATTATTTAACCATCCAGTAGACTTGTATCGCTCGGGGGTATAAGGATGCCCAGTCCCCTGAAAGCAAACAGGGAGTCAACTGGAAGCTCCACTTTATTTCCATGGGAATCAGTAAGCCCCACAGTTCCGCTTATTGTCTCTTTAGCCTTTTAGCTGTTTCTCTGGCTGATTATTAAGGTCTGCCCTTCGAGAGTATCGTGGTGGCTGTGTGCGTATCATCTCGCCTTTACTGAGAACAATGGGTGAATAATCCGGATCCTGTGAGCATGCTAGTCATGTGTTCTGGACCACCAGTTGGATAGTCTCCAACTCTTCAGGTTTGCGGCCCTGCTTCGGAGCCGCTGAAATTGCAACTAGGAATGATATGTTGCTGGAATTCGTCTTCGGCTTCCTAGGGCAAGAATGACTTTGCTTTTCATTCCACAGTGGTTTGACCACCATCTGGCTTACAGCCAAGCGCAGATGTAAATCCTATCATGCATATTAAATGATTGGTGTAATAGAAACGGTCTTGAAAAAAACAAATATTTTACTATAGACAAATGATTACTAAAAAACCATCCTTCACAGTACTTAACATGGAGTAAAAAGATTTTATTTCAACATCATCATTCAAAAATCAGTTTCAAAGTAAATAGCAAATATAGACCAAAACCAAAACGAATTGGCTAAAAATTCAATGCATACGATTTCACCATAACATGTTTAAATGAAAAATAATTTTAGATGAAAAAGATGAACTTCTAACTTTGGATGCCCGTAGGCATTATCTACAAATAGAGATGGATATGTTATATGCTTGTACTCGTCCTGTTTCTTCAGCAAAATGCAAAAACATGATGGACGTGCTTAATTATACACCCCCCAATATACCACAGTTATTTTAGAAATTTTAAAATAAATACGGTCTCCGAGAACTTAATCACTTCTATTGATAGCGATAATTTAATTAAACTGATATATTTTTATACTTGCATGTCTTTCAAAATCAACTAATTAGTTTTGTATTTTATGGATATTAATTAATATAAAATATACTTATTAAATGTGTTGTAATTGTTGTGATGTTATTAATATTATTACGGACTTGCGACTTGCTTAAGTTTTAAAAGAAAATAATTAAGTAAACGAAATAACTGGGTATACTGTTTACTAGCTCCGTAGTTTTCTAAGAAAACTTATACACGCAAGACAGAAACAATTTTTTAGTTACAAACTTGGTAGACACGCAACTGCGTTGTTTTCTAAGAAAACTTATACACGCAAGACAACAACAACTATCTTAAATTAAATTTCAGGAAGAAACTTTAACAGCATAAAACCAAAAACATAAATACACACAGCGCAACAGGCGCCTATGCATTGAATGAATAATATAACAACAACAAAATGTGATACAAAGGGAGTGGAAAATTCTAGCGGACCTCTAGCGGACAAATATAAAAGACAGCATCTGAGTGTTTAGTTAGTTAAAACATAAACCTCGTAAAGTAAAGACGGGCATCTTTAGTAAATTGTTTTGTAGTGCCAACATACAAATTTTACTTTGTGTGTAGTTAAAGTAAACAAACTTGTAATTAATTTGAAAACTCTAAGATCTAGTGTTATTTATTTCGCAATAATGAACTCAGTAATAACAAATCGTTTATAAAACTTATAAGAGTAACAACATATTATTGTATATGTAATTTATTCAAAAATTTTCGTAAATCATTGAGCTTTTGAAACAGACGTAAATTAATATGTCAGCTATTTTTCTTAACTGTTTATTTTGAAAGTGGCTTAAGTCACTTTACCGTAATAAAAAGTGGTAATTTTTAAATGTTTATACGAAATTATTTACACTGAGAAAAATATCAGCAAACTAATACAATAATTTTTCTCGAAAGTTAGCTTTCATATTTTTAAAAGTGTTAAAAGGCAAACCCTTAAATAATAACAAAGTGACTTATGTCACTTTTAAAAACAAACGACTCTTATGCTACATATCCTTAGATGAATTGCAAAACCATAAAATTAGAAAAATTCTTAAACAAGAATTTTGTTTATTAAATAAAAGTACATATGTGTGGCTGTAATCGAAAAAAAAGGTTTTCATTATTTTTTTGCTTGTTTTCTTTTTGGCACACGCTATGACACTTCTCCTTAGCAAATTGGTAGAAAAGAATTTTTGTTTCTTATTGAAAATTCTATATATTTTGTTTTTGTTCTAAAAAGTTCAGTTTCAAGTAAATTTTGTATTAAGTTGTTTGGATTTGTTTCGCTAGTAAATGAAGTCCTATTGTCATTTCTTTGAGTGTAAACAATCATTACTGGCTGTTTGTTCGATATGACCGGTAAACGCTTTCGAAGTCATGACATCACTATCAAGTCATGTTCTAAACTTTAGTGGTGAGTCGGAGTTCGGGTTTAGGTAGTTCTTTCATTCAGGAACGTATCTACTCATGTAAGTAGATTGCCCGCCACCTGGCATTTTAAACGGGGCTAATCTAACATTTTACAATGGAACATTTCAATTAACTTGTTTCTACAGATAATTGTGTTTTTATAACTTAAACTAAGTAAACTTTACTCCCTTTTTCCTCTTCCCCATAACCTATTTTTCTACTTCTGGTACAATACACTGCATGAGTAGAGGTCATACCCCGAGTACTGGTCCGAGCGGAAACAAAAACTTAAACTAAACATCTTCGTAACAATAATCATTGAACGGTTTAATTTTTTTCTTGTGACATCTTGGAATAGGGTAAATGACTATTTTCTGCTTTTAAAAGAACAAAGACGGGTAATTGCTTGTTTGTTGATCACTAAATTTTTGCCACTCACTATCTACTATTGCCAGAAAAGGCCACAGTCAACCAACATCGAGTATGTCAAGATAGCTGCTACTGATTTTACAAAGCCACAAAAATTTATTAGAATCATTTTAAAGAAGCTTTCGTGATTTGCTGTCACTAATATCGGGCACGTTTGCTAGTTGGTGTTTTTAGACCACAGGCAGAATTTTGTGTATTAATTCAAAAGTCTGCAATTCATTTGGGGATATACGACCTTGCTTAGATTTAAATTACCCCTAAACTTCGTGTCAATTATGGGGACATAAGTCTGCTCTCCATCGCTTATAGGTTCTAGGCCATAATATTGTTTGAGCGACTAAAATCAAGGGCCAATGAAATAATTGCTTTTAGACCTGCAGAATCCACTTCAGGCCAAATATTCACACTCCGCCAAATTAAAAAAAAAAAACGCACGAAAAGTAAATCGACACATGCCATCTATTCGTCGCTTATAAAGTCGCGTTTGATAGCCCGATTAGAATAAAAGTGTATCAGGCTATGTCTGAATTTGGAGTTCCGGCGAAATTGATAAGACTTTGCCGGATGATGCTTACTGATACAAGATCATCAGTGAAAATAAGAAATAGTCTTTCCGAATCGTTTATCACCTCACGAGAATTCAGACAGGGTGACTGTTTATCGTACGATCTATTTAACATTGCTTTGGAAAAAGTCATACGCGATGCGGCAGTTAATAGAAAGACACTATTTTCACCAAGAGTCACATGTTCCTTGCATAAGCTAATGACATCTACTTTAAAATTGGCAGGACGTTGCGACATGTAACTGCTGCCTATGCGGGCATTGAGAGGCAATCCTAAAAAATGGGCTTAGCAGTTCATGAAAGCAAAAACAAGATGATGGTTGCAACGAATAGGAAATCTATTAGATTAGGTGAAACTGTGAACGTTGGCAACTATAACTTTGGGGTTATGGAGGAATTTGCGTATTTAGGGTCATCCATAATAACAATAACATCAGCCTGGAAATACGAAGGAGAATAATATTGCAAAGTGATACTTTCGGCCAAATAGACAATCTAAAAGTAGACCACTCTCTAGAACTACGAAAATAACACTGTATAAGACACTCATTCTACCGATAGTTTTATATGACGCAGAAGCATGGGTACTGGTGCGAGCAGATGAAGCTGTACTTGGCGTATTTGAGAGAAAAATCCTTTGTAGAATATAAGGACGAGTTTATGTAAGTGGAGACTTTCCGCATCGTGTGAACCATATACTGTATGGGATGTTTGCTGACACTGCCATTGTCAAGCGCATAAAACTGCAAAGACTGCGCTGGCTAGGACATGTTGTGCGAATGAATAAAGAAGCTCTGGAATTTTTAGCGTCAGGAGGAAAGTACGACCAAAACTCCAATGGAAAGATCAGTTCCAACGACATCTCTCAAACCTAAATGTTACAAATTGGAGAAGAAGCGCGGAAGACCAAGGCTCCTGGAATATTATCCTCTCTTCGGCCTAGGACTCATCAGGGTTGTATATGGCCTTTAAGAAGGAGACACTTTGTCAAACAAAAGTTTGTGTTTACTTGTGCTTTAAAATGTTAAAGTGTTTGGTGACATGAATTTTTGCTTATTTTTTAAATTATTATGACGTGTCTGGAAGTAGCAAAAGTTTTCATTAATTTAATTATCAAAAACTTAGTGCTTTCACCTTACTTACAGTATCACATAACATACCATAACTTTGAAAATTGACTCCATTATCATTTATACTTTAAAATTTCGAAAATTTATAATCTTTTTAATTTCCATTAAAATAATTGTCACAAATTTAAGTAAAATATCTATTGCCACTGGTGTAGTGACCAATACACACACACACACACACACACACACATATACACACACACACGTGTGCACTTAAATGCCCGCAGGCAAATGCTTTTGGCAAATAGTTTTTCAATTCCGCTTGTACAAGTTTTTCCGCCAACTCTTGTTTTTGTTTTTTGTATTTACTTACGCTCAATTTCGTAATTGTGTTAAATTGCGTGTGTTTAATATACCTCAGTCTGAAATTATACAACATGATGAAATAAAATTAAAATAAATATGTGCCCTATATTCGGTGGCGCCGAATTTTTTGTACTATTAAAAATTTTTCATTTTTGCAGCGTTAAGTTGCATTTTGTTCTCTACTTCAGTAATTCGCAATTCAGTTGAACAAATTTAAGATAATATAATGACACCAGAAAATTAAATATTTTTAACAAATTAAATATTTAAACAAATAAATAAATAAATAATCTTAAAAAGTAAACGGAAAATTAATTATTTAATATTTTTTATTTTCAATTTTTTATGTTGTAGATGAGGATTAAAGGGGCTTCAAAGCAAAAGTTTTTACGGTTTATAACTTAATTTGCACAATTAAAATATAAAAAATTTAAATCAGCCAAGTTTGAGTCAGACTTTCAGGTGAAGAGTAGTGTAATATGTATGAGTCACCATTTAATTTTTTATTTAATATTTTTAAGTTATTGCAGCACTCATGGCAATACATTCTCTTTTTTTTTTTTAAGAGAAGTAGCACTTCTTTAGGAAAGGGATAGAGAAGAGATGAAACAGGTGATGAAAGTAGAAGGATAGTCGGAAATTAACTGCCATATAAAACTGCACAGCGACCAGTGACTACGCCTTCATCGGTGTGCAGCCCCACCAACAGTAAATTTTTATTTTTGTAGTGAAACAAACCAAGGTCTTCGTTGGGAATCGAACCCACAAACCCCCCATTTGACAATCTAGTACACTACCTACAATTCTACAGGGAAACCTAAAATAAATCTATTCTCTGTGAGTAAAATCACGTTGCTATCGGAATTTTTTCATTATAGCAGCTCTGTGATAATTTCAAAAATCTACCGAAAATCGTTTATAATATCAGATAACAATCGTCAAATTTATGCCCTCTATGGAGACACCCTTTAGCTCTGAATTTTTGTATTCACACCTATTTTAATAGTAGACAAAATTTGAAATGCTCTATGAGTTTGCTGCCTGCTGGGATATAAAATTAAAGTCAAAAGCGTTAAAGTGAAGACACTATAGCAAGACTCGTTATATCATTCTGTTCTTTACGGTTCAAAAAGAAGAACACGTAAATGATAAAATAGACCTCACTTTTGGGCCAGCCTTTAATTAAGGTTTTATTTTTTATAGTTGCTGCTGCAGTAGATATATTTTCACGTATACTATGATATGCCTGTCTATCACAATTCATTAGTTAATAATATTTGAACGAATATCACTACTTTTTTAGAGCACCCTTTAATTTTTAGTATTTGTTATTAAAGCGTTTATACTTATAGATATTCTAAGAAAATTTCATGAGTCTACCTATTATGGTTACAGAGACAGAGGGCTGTTGTCACAAACCGATAGTCGTTGTGGCGAAAGAAATAGGGTTAAGCTACGAATCCCCAAAAATTATGGGTTTTCAACCGAGTTAACAGTCAATCACGTATTTTTTCCAGTGAATTTACAATTTTTTGAAACAATAAAATTAAAAAGTAAATAAAAACTCCCATGCAATGAAAAATAAGACATTTACCGGGAATTGAACTTGGTGCCACAAATTTATTTTTCCTGTTGATTTGTTTTTTTTCGTGATTTTTTGATAAAATTGTGTGTTTTTTGGTAAAACTTGAATATTTTAGCGACATCTAGAATTTGTAAACATTTTTCGGCTTTTTTGGAGCAACTTTCTCTGAAATTTTGAATATAACAAAGCAACAACCAATAATATCCCAATATATAACACCAAAACAAAAAAGGAATCGTGTGATATAAATTTACTCGCTTTTATTTGGTCCATCATTTCGTGTTTCAATGTTACACACTCTTTTTATTGTTAAATATTAAACCCTTCTCTAAATTATACGTGAAAGATTTTGTGTGTTTAAATTTTCTGTGTCTTTTCTTAACGCTCACTGTAACAAATATACTCACATTTCTAAATGAACTTCTTTCATGTCATACGCAATAAGTTATTGGAAGTGAATAAATAGGGTGTTGGAAATACATGTTGTCTAAAAATTACAAATGGAATGATAAACCTATACAAACATACTCTTTTAATCTGTGGAAAAGGGTACAACGTGAAAGGTATTAGGTTCACACAAATCATACACATGCATTTCGTATTGAAGCTTTAACAATAAATAACACAATATAAAATTTGTGTTCTTTTAGTTTAAGCAGTTTATGTAAATTTTGTAACTAAAAATGTGTTTTTTTTTTAATTCAAATGAAAATACAGGGTGGCTGATGAAAGCTGCTACCAAAACAAAAAAAAAAAATTAAAAACTTATTTGCTGTGTAACCAACCTGTTCCATTTTTATGTTATTTTATAGATTGATCTTTAGATTTAACTAAAACGGAGAATTGGCACAATGAAACAAGAATTTGGATAGTGCAACGCCTTCACGCTTTAGAGTCCGTAATTTTCGTCCAAAGTGAATATAGGCGGACGTTTGGTGGCACTACTTCTAGCAGATGCGTGATTTGATTTACATCTGCACCGACTATATAGTCATAATCAGATGGTGGTCAAACCACTTAGTTGATTGAACACCAACTACGCCCTAGAAGGCCTTCGGATACGTATATCCTCCAGTCACTCCTAGTAGCAATTTAGAAAGTCCGGAGCAGGCCGTGCCCTCACTCCTTGCTGAGGAGTTGGAGACTTTCCAACTCCTGGTCCAGAACGCATGAAGCTTAATATAATTAAGAACACGACGGCATTCATGCTAACTGGACCTGAACCATTCATTGTGTTCATTATGAATGATCCGACCCACAACCTAACACTAGGGTCTCGAAACCACAACCACCACGATACTCCCATGTAGGGGCCAACCTCAATAACCAGTCAGAGAACAGCTAATTGTCTTAAGAGACAAATAGTGAACTCTGCGAGCTTACTGATTCCCGTGGAAATATGTGGATTGTCCAGGTGACTCCTACTAGCCTTTGAGGTACCTGGACTCCCTTTTACCCCGCAAGACACTAGTCTAAATGGAATAGTAGGTTCCAAAAAGACTATCATGAGCCCCCGGGGGGATCCTTCTAGCAGATGGAATATAATGAGGCTCATGAAGAATTTTATCGCGTGTGACACAATCCCAAGAAGGTCGTTTCATCGAGATTCCTCAGTTTAAATGCCGGAAACTACCGCTGCTACCATACAATCCAATCCTCGAGTTTTAACAAGGAGCTTATCTGCTCATATGGGTGTCAGAAGATAGTCACTGCAGACAATTTTGCACTAAGATTTAAACTTATTTCCATATAAGATTCAGTAACAAACAAACTGAACCCAAGAGATTTCCTGATTTGCTTGGAATTTTGTAAGCAGATCATTCAAATGGCGTCCGAGAATGAAAACGTCTTGAACAGGATTTTTATGTGTGACAAACAAAATTGTCGAATATGCAGTAACTGTAGCCCACAGAAATTCTATCAGATGCAATTACCTCCACTTTGCGTCACAGTGTGGTGTGCAGTCTTTTCAAGGTTTATTGTCGGGCCTTATTTTTTCGAAGAAAACGGTCTTATCGTTACGGTCAATGGAAACCGTTACTTAAAGACGTTGGAAAAATTTTTCTTTCCAGAATTATACCAAAAGAAAAGTCCTTTCAACTCTGTTTTTTTTTACCAAGATGGAGCAATTTGTCACATAGCCACGCCTGTTATGACAGAGTTGCGGCAAAAAATCCCCAATAAACTGATTTCAAGAAACTCCACAACTCCATTGGCCTTCCAGGTCTTCTGACCTCACTGCACCTGATTTTTTTTTGTGTGCTTATTGCAAAAAAGAAGTTTACAAAAGAAGCCCAACAAATTTGGATGATTTAAAGCAATCCATTCGAATGGTAATTGAGGCAATTCCCACGGCAGTAATAAATAACTTTTTAATAAGATGTCGCACATGTGTCACCGAGGGTGGAGGCCATTTAAAAATAAACCTTCATGAATTATTTTTTAATACTAAAAAATAAATTACAAAAACTTATTTGAGTTTCCTAATGTAGCAAAATTGATCATCCACCCGATAGAATGACACAAATTCAGAAAAATAACGAAAAAACTATTTGTAAAGAATATTTTAGGAGGAACTAAATCTGTCACGAAGAATGGCTTTAGTAGTCCATATTCATAATGCTATTTTGACCGGATACCTCAAATATTTTGTTAAGTTACTGTAGCCAAATCAACATAGAAATTTTTATGATTCATAGTCACATTTAGTCACAGTACAGTAACATCCAGCTGATACAAATATTTTGAAAACGCAAGTTTATTTTATGTTTGTTAGAGGATAATTTAATTAAATATTTAAGGTTTGGCTATAAGTTGGAAGTGAAGTTTGAAAACTAAAATTTTATATAAAAAATAGAAGTGCAAGCCCGAAATCGAGATTTAAAGAAACAGATGAAATTTAATTAAAGATCAAACTAACAAAAAATATATACGGGCTCTTGTTAATTCGTTCCGTGCAAACCGTCGTTGCTGTCTGTTTGTTCGGTATGACCGGCGAGCGATTTTAATGTAAGGATATTATTATCAAGCTGTGTTCCAGACTGCACCAGTATGTGAGTGTTTGGGTTAGGTAGTTCTTTTATTAGGATCGTATTCCCCCCTGGGGAACATGATAGTCTTTTTGGAACCTACTATTCCATTTAGACTGGTGTCTTGCGGGGTAAATGGGAGTCCAGGCCCCTCAAAGGCTAGTAGGAGTCACCTGGACAATCCACATATTTCCACGGGAATCAGTAAGCTCGCAGAGTTCACTATTTGTCTCTTAAGACAATTAGCTGTTCTCTGACTGGTTATTGAGGTTGGCCCCTACATGGGAGTATCGTGGTGGTTGTGGTTTCGAGACCCTAGTGTTAGGTTGTGGGTCGGATCATTCATAATGAACACAATGAATGGTTCAGGTCCAGTTAGCATGAATGCCGTCGTGTTCTTAATTATATTAAGCTTCATGCGTTCTGGACCAGGAGTTGGAAAGTCTCCAACTCCTCAGCAAGGAGTGAGGGCACGGCCTACTCCGGACTTTCTAAATTGCTACTAGGAGTGACTGGAGGATATACGTATCCGAAGGCCTTCTAGGGCGTAGTTGGTGTCCAATCAACTAAGTGGTTTGACCACCATCTGATTATGACCTCGCGGTCGGTGCAGATGTAAATCAAATCACGCATTAGGATCGTATACCCCCCCGGGGGCACATGATAGTCTTTTTGGAACCTACTATTCCATTTAGACTGGTGTCTTGCGGGGTAAAAGGGAGCCCAGGCCCCTCAAAGGCTAGTAGGAGTCACCTGGACTGATGCCACAGGAATCAGTATGCTCGCAGAGTTCACTATTTGTCTCTTGAGACAATGAACACAATGAATGGTTCAGGTCCAGTGAGTATGAATGCCGTCATGTTCTTAATTATATTAAGCTTCATGCATTCTGGACCAAGAGTTGGATAGTCTCCAACTCTTTAACAAGGAGTGAAGGCTGCGGCCTACTCTGGACTTTTGAAGTTGCAACTAGGAGTGATCGAAGGATATACGTAGCCGAAGGCCTTCTAGGGCGAGGATGGCGCTACATACCATCCACAGTGGTAATGATCCACGATCTTATTAAGGCTTATGGCCAGGTGCAGATATATCTTATGACGTCATTAGGAATGTATCTATATACCTTGATCTCGAAATACTAAGACATTTTTAAGTATAAATAAATTTAAAGAAAACATACAGAAAGAAAGAAGTCAATTAAAAACTGTCAGTTTGATTATAATCAAATGTAAATAACAGTTGTTTCTTATTTAGTGTTCAATAGTCTGTAAGATTGAAAAAACTTTAAAATACCTGCAGAATTATTTTAAAAGCCTGTCACCCAACAAACAACTAACTAACTCGACAGACGTTGTCTTGTCTTAATAACTTGGTTTGTGATTGTTCAAAGAATTTTTATTTTTATAAGATTTTGAACATGTTTTATTTTGAATGGATTAGAGTGATATTTTATTAACACGTCGACTGTAAGAACAACATTCGAAAAGAAAAGTAATGGAAAGAAAGTGTTACAAAAAAATTTTTGTCGCCAATAGGGTGGACAGCTGATAGTTCTCTAAGAATTTGAATGGGTCGTGAAAAGAACTGGAGCAGCAACTACCACGACAAGGTTGGGAGGGCGGAAATAAGGATCAAATAGTGATGTTTTCATGTAATGCTATTGATGTAGTTTGTTGTGTTTGTATATAATTTTCTTATTGTTTGGGTACGTGGCTGCTGAGAAAGGCTAGAACCACCTGTGAATAGTCACCACAGCTAAACGGGAACCTCGCCAAAGCAATTAATCCGTAATCTAATAGATAGTTTATTAGAAAAATGTAAATTGCCTGAATTTAATTCTTCATGGCCAAACAACAACAACAACAAAAATTAAATATATTGGGTATAACGAAATAGGGAACTTAAAAATAAGTGTGGTCAATTAAACTTATACGTGCATATTTTAAAGCAGTATCTGTATTAAGTTTGAGTGAAATCTACAGAAAAAAAAATAAAATAAAAAAAAATCTCACGGAAAAATAAAATTTTAATTTTTTTTATAATAGTTATAATTTTTTGACCTTTTTTAATATTTTTTAGTAATTAATTTTAAGCACTAGGTCTTATTATTTTTTTTTTTTTCAAATTTGTTTGTTCAATATTATTTTTGTTTTTCCTGATGATGCCAACCAACGGTGTGGCGAAATATCGAAAATATAATAAAAAAAATTTTTTTAAAAAAAAATTTTTATTAAATAAGACCTAGTGCTTAAAATTAATATTTTTTAGAATTTTTAAATTTAATTAAATGTGTACTAAATCTTAAACGGTCTTTTTAAATAAATTTAATTTCAATATTTCGCTTTCCTATGGAAAGCTTCTTCAGGAAAATTTAAAATAATTTTTGTTATTAAAAATTAATTTTCCTTAAGAAGCTTTCCATAGGAAAGCGATATATTGAAAAAAATAAATCGTTAAAATTTAATAAAAAATACCGTTTAAGAGATTAGTACATATTTAATTAAAATAAAAAAGGTCTAATAAAAATAAAAATAACTTTAAAATTTTTAAGCAGTTTTCCAATTTTTCTTTCCATAAAACCCTGTTTCATACTATTAAACATATTAAAGGTTATGCGCTTAGTAATAGCCATCATTACATTTTTATTTATATAGATTTTCCTGAGTGTAAAATAAAAATTAATAAAATCTACTACCGCATTCTTTATAAAACATAACATCGATATTTTAAGTATGACGACAACATATATGAGCAATTGAAAGGAATACCAATGGGCTCACCTGCATCGCCAGTAGTAGCAGATATTATCATGGAGGAACTGTTAAATTCGGTAGTAGAAAAATTAGAAGATAAGCCACAACTATTGAGCAAATATGTTGATGATATTTTTTGCATTGTTAAGAGAAAGGACATTGAAACAACGCTGGCAACCCTAAACAGTTTTCATAGACACGTCCAATTTACGAAGGAAATTGAGGAGGATAATAAGTTGCCATATCTGGATACACTTATTATTAGGAATGATAACTCGATAATGGTGAATTGGTATCAAAAACCGTCCGCTTCGGGTCGTCTGATTAATTTTTATTCCTGTCACCCTAGACATATTAAAATGAATACTGCTACGAACTTTGCGAAACGTGTGCTTAAAATTAGCGACACGATTTTTCATAGTGACAATAGTGACAATAGTTTTCCGAACTACATCTAAGAAAATATTATAACAAACGCAATAAACAATTTTGACAAAACACAAAAAGAAAAAACGAATGATAGAGTTTTTAAATCGTTGATGCATGTCCCTGGCTTCTCTGAGAGAATTAAACACTCTAACATAGTTGGGGAACAGAATATTAAAATTGCACTGGAAACGAATAATACCCTCAACATGCTATATTCAAATACAAAGACGAAGATGGACAAATTGGACAAATCGGAAGTGGTATATGGAATACCGTGTAATGGTGACGGATTTAACGTATGCACTAAGACATATGTTGGAACTACTGGAATTAAATTAAGGACTAGATTAACAGCACACAAATCGGACTACAAAAATAGAAATGGGACAACGGAAAACAGAACAGCACTCACAGCCCACTGTGCAGCAACTGGTCATTCGCCGAACTTGGAGAGCACAATAATATTACAACAAGGGAAAAACAAAAACAAAAAATGCTCCACATAATAAATACTCCCGCAGAACGTAGAATTAACTTTAAAATCGACACTGAGAATTGTACGAATGCTTACAGACACATGATAAGAAAATATGGACAAATGGGACGAAAAGGAAAGGAACAAGATTAGTCAGCAATCTAACCTGAGGGTAGTGTAAAGCTGAAAGGGCAAAGTCCAGATTATATTTTTATTTTTGTTTTGTGTTATGAATATTTTAATTTGTTTGCTATTTTTTATTTTTTCTTTTGTTATTCTATAGTGTAGTTCCTGAAGAAGGATACCGAAGGTATCCGAAATATTGAATTTTAAATAATTAAATAAATGGAAAAAAGAAAAGAACCATAGAGTCCTTATTGGTGGGACCTAGAGCCTGGATAAAAAGAAATTAAATTAATATTAATATTAAATTATTTAACTTAAAACAAATTAATCGGTTAAGTGTAATTGGTTTAGTATTATATATATGGCACACCCTATAATTTTTACAATTTATCTTTTGCGTTATTTCTTATTGTAAATTAAAGAGTCTGCTTATTGAGATTGATCAATTAACACAGTTTACTTGAAAATCATTTATACTATTGATGTGTAAACTTTGATTTTAATATATTTTTGTTTAATTTTATTATAGCGATTGTGTAAAATTATGCGCACACTCTTTCTTTAGTTAAGGGTACAGAATTTTTCATTTATGAACATTCAAAAATCAACATTCATGATATTTTTCATAAATGAGAAATCTAAAATTTTATATTTATTTTTCACGCTCATAAACGAACAACAAAAAATGTTCTGGTTATTTTCATACATGAATGCGAACAACAAGAATTATTAGTCTTATTCATATGTGATGAATGATAAATTAGCTTCTTCTCATTAATGTTCGTTTTCATAAATGTACATGTTCATTTATGAACGTTGCAATTTTAAAAAATTTCTCATAAATGAACGTGAAAAACTTTTCTACCTACGATCGCAGTTTACCGTAAAATGCAGTAAACACACATGGGTACATACTAACTCAAAATACAATTTTGCAATATATTCTAAAAGAAATTAAAAAAAAAACATTTTTTCTACATACGCCGACAATTACACATTACCAAATATGCGCGTTTATGTACGCGAATGCTTAACGCACATATTTTTACGATCTTTTTATTTCTGAAAAATTATCAAAATTGTAAATATTCAAAAATGAACACTTGTGTGTTTCTCATTTTTTCACTTATAAGAACCCTTTCACGCAGGCAAACTTTTCTTTGCGAAGTTTTGATTTTATGTGAGAGCGAGGGAGAAAGCATGATTGAGTGTACAGACTTTGATGTACTCGCAAAGTTGCTTTGTTTTTCTTTCGTCGCTTATACACAGTTGTACTTATACACAGATTGCATAAAGCACCAAGTGACTAAAACAAAATTTGTAAAAGAAAACTTTTTGTGTTTGAACACCAAAAAAAGTTTAAAAGAAAATTAACAAAACTTTGTCAAAGGACTGTGTGAAAGGGCTCTA
This sequence comes from Trichopoda pennipes, assembly GCA_030448955.1. Taxonomy (NCBI): domain Eukaryota; kingdom Metazoa; phylum Arthropoda; class Insecta; order Diptera; family Tachinidae; genus Trichopoda; species Trichopoda pennipes. The sequence continues at coordinate 8,953,939 of JASKUP010000056.1, read as the reverse complement.
AATAGAAAGAAAAAAATAAATCGTCGCATTCACAAATGAGAAAACACGAAATATTTTGTAGTCTCCCACACATGTATGAGAAGAAGCGGCTAAAAAATGAAATGTACATATTCACACATGTATGAACAGTGACTGAACACTTCGCTACTCTGTTTTATTTTCAAGGACTGTCTGGCTGCATTTGAAGAATAAAGCTTCCGGGTATATGCGACACCCTTTAATTTTTTGTTTAAGCGAGCATAGTTCAAGTTAATCTTTAGAAATTAGATTGCTTAAACATTTTTTGTTTAGCGGTATCATTTCATTTTTTTATTTGATTTGTCAAACTCGTCTTTTTAGCAAGCAAGTGTCTCTCTGTAATGGTTAGAAAAATACATTTTTATATGTGAAAAAATCTATCGTCTCTATCGAAATATCCATTTTTATAATTCATCCAAGGGGCCACCAAGGCACATCGCATTGATGGATCTCTTCCCAATCTTGAAATGTAATTTCGAGGTAATAAGGCAACACTAGAAGAGATACAGGACTCTAGAAGTCCAACCAGTGATTTATTACACACAGATTGATACCACACGAACCAGTTGCCCGTAGGGCTAGGGCCTTGTTTTGGTTATTGCTGAGGCCCCTCGGGAAGCAATGTGGTGGCTGTGATTTAATCAGGCTTTGAAAAAAGTTCCGAAGAGATATTACGATACAAAAATTCACATCCAATATTCTAGCTTGCGCATGCTACAGAACCAGGAGTTGGATAGTTTTCAACTCCTCAGCAAGGTTCTGCCACCATACACTTGAAAATTGCCTCTAAGGCATATATGCACCTAGACGTGTATGCGACTAAGGGCGCACGTAGACCCTTTGTGTACACCCAGTAGTAGGATCATTACGCGGCCAGGTGCTGACGCTAATTTTATTACGGATTTGATCTTGTAATAGCCCTACTATAGAGAATATCGCTAACGATTTTCTAATTGGAAAATAAAAATTTTATGTAATTTTCGGTTTTCCGACAGAACTTCTATCTTTAAATAACATGTTAAATATGTATTTGATAAAGGGTATTTTATTGAGGTATAGAAATTTAAGTTAGCAAAACTTTTTTAACTGGCGGCTATTTGGTAGCTGTCAAGTAATTTGTGTTTACTTTGGTTTGGCATATCAACATGACAGGACGTCAAAACAATTTTTTTTTGAAAATCAGGGTTCTGTCCAACATACGAATCGCTCATTTTGCAGCCTACATAATCGTCCATTAGAGCAACTAAATCAATTAACTATGAAACGCTTACTCTAAATTATACAGTACTTGCAGAAGAAATCATTAATGCAGTAGAGCGCAGCATACAGGAAGACCGAAATCCGTCTATAACCAAAGAAATAAGTTATGTGTCCAATCACTTTATGGAAGATTTTGCGGGCTTACAAAAATCCACCTTATGCAAGAATTGAAGCTACACAATCACCAAGTAAGGCGTAGATTTGGTGAAAGGGCCCAAAACGAGGTTGCTGTTGATCTCGATTTGCATAAGCAAATTTGTTTAGCAATTAATCTAACTTTTGTTTGATTAGATACGCCAACAACAGCCGTACTTGAAGTAATGATTATCCTCAAGTATATGCGTGATAAGATTTACATTAGTACCTAGCTGTCTAAGCCATAAGCTAATGGTGGACCAAACCACTTAAGTGATATGTAGCGTTACCCTCGTCCTGGGCCGGCGCATAACTCTATCCTCTAGTCACTACTAGTTGCAATTTCGAGAGCTTGGAGCAGGCCACCACCTCCATTCCTTGCTGAAGAGTCGGAGATTTTCCAACTCCTGGTCCAGAATACATGCTCACTGTACCTGGATCATTCATTCTGTGTTCAGGCAAAAGTGAATGATCCTGCGAAACCATAACCATCATGATGCTTCCGAACGGCCAGCCTCAATAATCAGTTAGAGAACAGCTAAAAAACTAAAATCAGGGGCTTTTTGATTCCCTTGGAAATAACGTGGGGTTGTCCACTTGGCTCCTGCTAGCCTTTAGGGGTCTGGATTCCCTTTTAACCCCGGTGACACATGGAATGATGGTGAGATTCCATCAAGACATATTAATGTGTCCCCGGGGGCCTCAATTTTATGCTGCGACATCCAATAAACTAACTCTTTGGTGTGCTTCATGAATTTTGGAATCATTGGTTCGCACTTTAGAAGCGGTGGTTGCCAAAAAGTAAAAGTGTCAATGGTGACTGCTATAGAGCGTTTCCGACCTGTGAATTGGAATTGTAGATCGTATGATTTAATGCTATTTCGTGATAAGATTTACACCTGCAGCTAACCGTGGGCCCTAATCAGATGGTGGTCAAACCACTGTGAATGAAAAGCAACGTCATTCACGTCCTAGGAAGCCGAAGACTAATTCTAGCAACAGGTCTTTCCTAGTTGCAATTTCAGCGGTTCCAGAGCAGGGCTGCAAGCCACTACTCCTTGCTGAAGAGCTGGAGACTATCGAACTCCTGTGCAGAACAAATGACTAGCATGCTCACTGGATCTAGGATCATTTACCAGGTAGGTGTCATCAAAGGTGAGATGATCCTGGCCACCAACAGAACTGTATGGGGCCGCCACCACGATATTTGCGAAGGGCCAACCTCAATAATCAGAGAAACAGCTAAAAGTCTAAAGAAACAGTTAGCGGAACTCTGGATTTAATGCTATTTCGACTATTTTCTGTGAGGATATGTGAGGTTCATCGTCTACGCTGATAAGCTAAAAAAGATCGACCACTTGGAGGACAACATTCGCCGCAATATAACGGCCACAATTAATGCTGTCCCTGTAGGCTAGTAGGTATTGTACTAGCATATAAGACTGGGGGTTGTGGGTTCGATTGCCAACAAAGACCTTGGTTTTTTTCACTACAGAAATAAAAAAATTGCCTGTCGGTTGGGCTGCTCAGTGATGAAGGCATGGTAACTGGTCACTGTGCTGTCTTATACGACAGTTAATTTCCGTGACTATCATTATATATTCACCACCTGTCTCATCTCTTCTCTATCCCTTTCTTAAAGAATGCAGCACAGTACTTGACTAAATATACATTGTTGTCGGAAGTGCTACTTCTCGCTATAAGAAACAATTGTTAGGAAACTCATCAGCCGTCTTAGCCACCTGCGGCGAACATCTGCCTGAAGTTATATTGAAATTATAATTTAAATTATGTTAATATCATCTTTGTGTAACTCTATATATATTTATAAAACAAAACTCTGTATCTGCATAATATTAATAATTAATACTTTAATTTTTGTAACGTTTGGTCATTAAATTTTTTAAAATATATGTGTAAAATACTATTGTTTTGTAAATGTGTTATGTATTTTCAAAATTGTTTTTCATTTAAAAAATTTGTTAATATTGAAAATTTGTTTGTATGTATGTAAAACAAAAAATTTTTTCAATTTGTCGCTTTTTATTGTTTTTGTTTGTTTTGTTTTTTTGAAAAAATTTTTTGATTATTTTGAATTTGTTAATCAAAAATTTTTTTCAATTTGTTTGTTCATTATTATTTTTGTTTTTCCTGGTGATGCCAACTAACGGTGTGGCGAAATATCGAAAATATATTAAAAATAAAGTTTTTTAAAAATATTTTTTATTAAATAAGACTTAGTGCTTAAAATTAATTACTAAAAAATATTGAAAAAGGTCAAAAAATTATAACTATTATATATAATAATTATAGTTATTTGACCTTTTAATATTTTTTTAATAGTTAATTATTAAGCACTAGGTCATTATTTAATTAAAGATTTTTAAAAACCTTTATTTTTTATTATTTTTTTAATATTTCGCCAAACCATTGGTTGGCATCATCAGGATAAACATAAAAGAAGAAGAATTTATAAATAATTAATCAAAATTGAAAAAATTTTTTGATTAACACATTCAAAAATAATCAAAAACTTTTTCAAAAAACAAAAACAAACAAAAAACAATAAAATCTACAAATTTTGAAAAAAATTTTAATAACTATACATACAAAAAAATTTTCAATATTAAAAAATTTTTTCAAATCAAAAACAATTTTGAAAAAAAAAAATTTTACATAACAATATGATTTTACACATACATATATTCAAAAAACATAAATTTAATGACCAAACATTACAAAAAAATTTAAGTATTAAATTTTAATATTATGCTGGTACAGAGTTTTGTTTTATTGTTTTATGCACCAAATGTCTATAATTTTGTGCAACATTCTTCGTATCTGCTTTAAAATTTATTCTTTTGATTAATGGTACTTTAATTATTTGTAATATTTCTAACGTTTTAAATTATTTTCTAAATTTAGAATTGAAACATTTTCAAAATTAGGATAGTGATTAACTTTAGAGCAATGCTGTTTTTTGTAAACTAATATTATTCCTTTATTTTTGGTCTGACCTATGTCCTGCGATTCTAGTTTTCAAGTTATTTTTTGTTGTGCCTACATAAACTTTATTACAATCCTCCTTTCATTACCGTTAGAAGGAATTTTGTACACTACATTGGACATATTTAATTTTTGAATTTTATCCTTAGTTTTACTAAACAACCTATTTAATGTGTTCGTATTCTTGTATGTCATTTTGTATTTATTTGTAATAAAAATAAAAATTTTTAAATTCTCTATTCTTTCAGACAACACAGGTATATAAGTTATCGATTTATATATTTTGGGTTCCGTTCTACTACTTATGACTCTTTTCCTCCTATTATTAAATTGGTTAATTAACCTATTAGTTAATCGTTTTGGAAAATTGTTGTCAGTTAAAATATTTCTAATCTTTCCTTTCCATGGAATTCTTTGTCACTAATTGTTAAAATCCACTCTATTAAGTTATTGGCCGTGTTAATAATAATTCTTTTATTCTGTTTAAAATAATAATTAATAATTCTACCTAAAGCAGTTGGTTTTTGGTACCAATCTATAACTAATTCTTTATTTCTTCTTATTATTAAAGTATCTACATATGGAAGTTTAGCATCACATTCCTTTTCAGTTGTAAATTTTATTGAAGTGTCAAATTCATGTAATTTTTCTAACATTTTGTTGATGGCAGATTCAGATATAATACAAAATAAATCATCTACATATTTTGTCATAATTTTAGGTTTAACATTTAATTTTTCAATAACATTATCTAACAATTTCTCCATAACAATATCTGCCACAATTTGAGAAACTGGAGAGCCTATCGGAAGTCCTTTTTGCTGGATATATATCTTTTCATTATTCTGAAAGTATCTATTATCTTCTATACAAAACTTTAGAATACGAAAAAATAAACCTTTTTTATCTTTGTAAAATTTTCCAAAACATTCCATTTCTCTTCTATTGTGTTGATCGCCAAATCAACAGGAATACTAGGAAATAATGATACTACATCAAAAGAAATTAGTTTTTCATGATCCTGCACATGAACCCTCAGTGATCTTTTTAAATATGTTCGTAACATATTTAAATAATTCGTAAGATGGTGAATTAACACATGAACAAATTGGCCTTAAAGGAAATTCCTCTTTGTGAATTTTTGGTAATGGCAATATTAGTTTTCAGCTTATTTCTTTCTGTAATATTAATAATTTTAAGTTTAAAAAGTTCTTCTACTATATCATTATTAGTCTTCTGCCGTTTGGTAGTAGGGTCCTTATTTACTTGGGTGTACTTATTTATATCTTCTACAATATTGTTAATCCGCACGTTATAGTCTTAATTTCATATGTTATTTATTTCGATTTGATTTATTTAATGTGACAAAGCCATCAAATAAAATTAGATATTAATTTAATTAAACAAATTTATAATCTTTTCATTATAATTTACAACACACAGCCAATTATATTAACGTGTGAGTGTTATGTTAATGGCCTTAGTCACACGTATGACATTTATTTAAAAAACCTTATGATTTCATAAATCATTAAAAACTTCATCATCATTTTAAAAATTTTTTAATACACAACTATAATTTTCAAGGCTGTTTAACACGGGTATTCTCAACACACTTTATTATCCTCGCCACTCTTTATTATCATTTACGTCCACCTGCTTATTGTTAACTGTTATTTTATTGTATATTTCTAGGGATTTATTTATTATAGAGTATAATTTCTGTAAAAATTGTCATATTTGCTATAGAATAGATATTTGTGTGAGGACATCTAACACGCACAATTGATCAAGTTTGAATATATGAATGATTTATCCACCAGCACCACTACCACCAATGCAACTCAGACACAAAAAAGTTGAATATTTAATTGTGGCATGTGACTAATTTAAATTTCTATTCTACCCGCAATTAAAAATAATGATTAAAGTGTATAAATTATATAAAGTTAAATAGAGGAGTTATTCATACCTGGTTACTTTTGAAAAATTTCTAATTAAATCATAAAATTTAAAAATTTTCAGTGAAACTTTTTCTATATAAAAAAGTTATGCAAAAACACAATAAACTTTATTTATAAAAACTTAAAAATTCATGTGGCTTATAGCGGGTTTTTCAACAAGAACTGCGCACAAAAATCGCATTAAAATCGCATTATGAAAATGGTGGTTCTGTTAAAGTTACATTTTGTAAAATTCGTGATATTATCGAACAACATAATCATTATGAGACCGCTATTAAAAATTTGGTCATTAAATTTGAGTCGACAGGCTCGATATAAAATGTGCGAACCAACGCGTCTTTGGCCGGGTCGTTCAGCGACTACATGGCCTATTTTGCGTAACGGTTTGACTTTGAAACCTTAGAAAGTTCAAATGGAGCAGGAAGTGAAGCCAACGGCCAATCACATCACTGTAGATTCGCTCAATTCATTAAGGACCAAGCGGCTGGTTTTTCTAAAAATAAAATAACTTTTTCAGACGAATTACATTTGGACTTGTCAGGGTATGTCAACATGCAAAAATGCCGCATTTGGGCTTCTGAAAATCCTAGAACGATTATTGAGAAGCTTTTGCATGCTCAACGTGTCACTGTATGGTGCGATATGCGGTCTAGAGGCGTGATTGGGGCGTTTTTTTTTTCAACATGAAGCTGGAAATGCAATAACTGCCAATGGATCGCACTATTGCCATATGGTAACAACTCAATTTTGGCTTATTATTGACGACGGAAATGTAATTGACATGAAGTTTGAACAGGACGGTGTCATATGTCACACAGCATATGAAACGATCAATTTATTGCAAACAAAATTTCCCGATCGCATAATTTCAAGTTAATCAGCAATTAAGTGGCCAGCCAGATCGTGTAAGTTAACACCACTGGATTATTTTTTGTGGGGCTATGTTAAGGACAGTGTCGATTTTAGCCTTAAAATTCAAAATCCTTGATTTGTGTAACGAAAGACAATCGCTATTTTTCCAAAAAGTAAGTAAAACCTTTGATGAAAGAATCGAGATTTGTCAGCGTGGTTGTGGTGGACATATGTCAGATATCATTTTTCATTCATAATTGTCGTACTTTTCTCGTCGTAATACAATAAAAATTTGAATCATCTTAATCTAAATTGTTTGTCCTACTTTGTTTTAGAAAACCAACCTGTTGTTGTTGGAAAACCCTTTAGAACTAATTAAGTTGAATTAATTGAGTTGGATTTTCTTTAACTTAATCCAAAAGAGCTGGAAATAAAGTTGAGGCAACGTAAAACTAGAACTAAAAAGGAATTAAAAGACAACTGTTCTAAAACCCAAGTAGATTTGGAACCAAATTCGAATTGAAATATAGCGGTACTAAAGTGGCACTTAAACTGAATGTAAGTAAATCTGGTAGTAAATTAGAAGTGAAGAAAAACTGTTATGGAACCAAACTAAACTTGTAGCTTTTAAATAATCGAAATATTGCTGAACTGTACTTGAACCGAAGGAAAACTGAAATTGAAGCAGAATTGAAGGAAAATTGTACTGGAACTAAAGTAAAATTAAGGCTGCATCAGAAATGAAATATAGATGTACTGAATTGAAACTCAATTTGTACCAAGGGTAAACTGCAATTCAAGTAAAATTGAAGGCATATTGTACCAATACCAAACTAGGTTAAGAGATTGATTAAAATTGAAATAAAGCTGAATTGAGTGAAAAGTAGTCTTAAATTAAAATAAAACTGGAACTAAAGTAAAACCATTTACGATGGCTGCTATTTAATCTAGAAGAAAGTTGACCTACCCACTTTCAAACATCAGTAAAATATTCTTTGTATTAAACTAGAAGGCTTCATTTATATTGTGGCTTTTATTTCTTTAGCAAAAGTTTATTTTATTGAGTGTTTTTATTATCATTTAAATTACAAGATTTAATCAGACGATAATCGCATTTATACCCAAAAACACAGGATTAGAAATTTATGACTGTCATGGATGAAAGCTGTCCTCTCATAATCATGAGAGACTCATGATTGAGAAAAATTATATATACTGTTTTGAGGGGTTTTAAAATTTACTAAAGCTTTAATTTTTCACATTTGGAAGGTTCTAGAATCTAGAATTTATTACACATGCTATCATTATCATATTATTGAGTATGGATGCTTACTTGCTTGTGTGCCTTTTAATCTTAGTTTGTGGAATTTAAATGTAGCATATTATTGTTGTTGTTTCGTATGAATAATAATAATTTCTTAGAATTTTTGTTTTGCTAAAAGACACAATAGCTCATTTCACTTTACTTCGAAAGTAATTATTATATATTTTTATACCTTAAACTTAATCATCTTCTGTGTAGTGTAGCTGCGCAAAGATGAATATTGAGTTTTAATAAGAAGTGGCATGTCTACGTTTCTAAACCTTTTGAACTTAAGATTGACTATAGAACTTTTACCACATGTCGCACACAAAAATTATGAAATCAATGTTATATTGGCATTCGATGTCAAACTTATATAATATATATATATAACATATATATATATATATAATTCAAATAATATATTTGAGTATCTTAAAATGAATAAAAATAATTAAAATTAATTTAATTAATTTAATAAATTTCAATAAATATTTTTAATTACTTTTTTGAGCTATGGAAATTCTTAAAAATTTAATTGTAAAAGGGTTGCAGAAATAATATTACTATTTGACATTTTACGGCTATTCTTGTAATAGCCGAAGTGCCGCGTATTGATGTACTGGCGATAGAGCGAAGGAAAATCTACTATGCTAGACAGAATAACTCTCTAGCAGCACCCGAAGTAGCTGCCATAAAAAGGAAAACCATGAAGAAGTGGGTGCTGCGATGGAGGAGTACTATGGTAGATGAACGTATAAAATGTTCTCGGTTTTGGATAAATGGATATGCAGGTAGAACGGAGAGATAAATTTCTGCTTAACGCAGATGCTGTCTGGACAAGGCTACTTTCTTAAGTATCTATATATGATATGGGGAAAGGCAGCACTTGCTTCTCATTCCTTCTTCAAGTGCCACTGTTGGTCTGAATACGGCGCGGAAATGGAGGCACAAACTGCCCAAACGATAGCAGTGAATATATTAGACAAAATGGTTAGCAGTTGCGAAAACTGGACTGTTGTGGCGAATTATGTGGAACGTGTACTTCGCATAAATAAACGTGACGTGGATATGGTGACGATGAACCAGCACTGAATTGCTGATCAAAGTGCTTACTTGGACGCTGGCTTAGTGGAACAGAATTATACTGGCCAAATAGGGATTCTCCCCGAGGTCATGCGAGAGCGGTACCTGGGAGGTTAAAATATCCCGAACTTAAGGTGGGTTTTTAGTCGGTAGCCGCAACAGAGTTCGGCATATGGCAAAATGACGATTCTCGCTAGATACCTAACATATTTTTCCATCTTAAACCCAAAAAAAGACATGGCGTAATGTTGTTAACATATTTCAACCTTTAAATAGGCCAGAGCTACAAAAAAACCAAAAAAGACTTTATATTAATTAGAAATGAATTCAGTGTCCTTCAAATAAAATGACTTAAACTTTGGTAAATATAATGAAAATTAAAGTTCGGCCGTAATAATAATTTTACTTTTTATTTTATGTTTCGGTAATTTAAATTTCTTAAAAATTATTTAAGAGCAAAAATTATTTAATATTTATGACCTGAAACACAATTATATTGAATGCTATTTATGTTAATCACAAATTGTTGTCTATTTTCAGGACTTTACACGTTTTGTTAACATGTGTTTTGGAAGTAAATCTATACAAGCTATGTCTTTTACAAAGAGTACTAAAAGAACTGCTCAAAAATATGTGACAAAAGAAATAATTACTTTTTTTTTTTCAAAAAAGGATAGAAAGCTTATACTATAAGTGTTATGCATTTTGTAAGCTGTAATTTTCTAAAATATTGTCTAACAATTTATTATTGAAAAATCATTAATAATGATTGTTATAGACACTATGGTTATATTTTCTTGTGTGGCTGCATATGGCGCTTTAAAAAAGTACTTTTCTAATAAATGTTTGCTAACAGCTGCCAACATGTCAGTCTATTGATTCATTTTTGCATATATTTGAAAAAAAAAGTAAAAACATTTATATTAAAACAAAAATTAAAAGGTAAATGTTTTTTGGTACATACAAAATTAAATATAAAATGAAATAATACAAATTCTAAAAATAAAATCCTTTACTACTAGAATTTTTATTTAGGATTTATTATTAGGATTTTTTTTACCAAGATGACACTTTTTACTACTCTCTGACATAACCTGCAAAAATTCTTATAATATAATATTATAATTCTAATAACTAACAAACTAATTTTGGTACTATTCGAATTTGATTAATTTTGTTACTTTTTTCTGGTACTTTTGTTTTTTGGCATTTATAATATTTAAAAAATTTATTATACACTAGCAAACCCGTACGCTACGTTTGCCACGAGATGGCTTCGTTTTTTGTAACATTTCGTTTGGGAATTAAAAGATGCAGAAAAATTATTTTTTTGTTTAAAATTTGATATTTGAAAAGGAAACATTTTATTTCATTGCACAACAGTAATGAATTCATTTCGATTACATAAATGAAGTGGAATTTAGTTGAACTTCTCTAAGTAAAAAATGAAACTGAATCCAAAATAAATACTGAATCGAAGCGTTATACGTGTCCGCAAATTATCCGTTTCAGTGAAGTGCTCTATGGTAAACCACATTTTTGTTTTTTGGTCTAACGTTAACACAAACAAAGTGGATAGTTTCCCAACTCGTGAACACGCAACGTATAGCTGCCCATATGAAAAACAATGATTTTCTAAATTTATTCCGCAAAACTAAACTTGTTAATTGTCATTGCAAACGCAAGGCGAACCGGAAATTGCAATCGTTTGAAGTCAAACGGAAGATCAGTCGGAATCATTGGTATTCGAGGAATACATACATTTTCACCTGCGTACTTTCCATTAATAATGGTTGCCTCAATCAAATTCGGCATAAGTCTTTTCACCGCAAGTAGAGTACCTTTGCATAGTCGCGATGGATTCAAATTACGCAATATCATAATAACTGAACCAACTTCGAGTTGCTAGTTATGCGGTGGAAATCCTGGTAACTCCAGAGATTTCAAAAGCTGTTGGATAATTTCCTACATCATCGGGATTTGTTATGGCATCAACAGATTTGTATGTCACCAAATTGCCATCGATTTTTGATTGAATGGTGAAATTCAGTGCGTGTACAAAATCATTATTTTTTGGGGCGAGAATTGCTCGTTGACTTAAACAAGCATAATTCTGATAATTCTCACTAATGTTTGGGAAAACATTTTCAATAAGCGCTAATTGAGAGTCCACAAATCGGCAAAAGTCGTTGGTAAGAGTAATTAATTCAGCTGACGCAACAGCTAACAATTGTTTGGAAAATTGTGCAGCACTTTGAGCATTTTGAAGTTGAACTCTCATATCAGTGGTTAGCGATAATGGTTTTATGTTATTTCACAAAGGTGATGCCTTCAGGCAAGCATTTAATTCATCTGCAGGCGTTTCATGGGAAATTACTGGCAACGTCTGCCTTTCCCCCCGGGGGCACATTATAGTCTTTTTGGAACCGACTATTCCATTTAGATTTGTGTCTTGCGGGGTAAAAGGGAGCCCAGGCCCCTCAAAGGCTAGTAGGAGTCACCTGGACAATCCACATATTTCCACGGGAATCAGTAAGCCCGCAGAGTGCACTATTTGTACTCTTAAGGCAGAGATGTACTCTGTGCTGATTATTGAGGTTGGCCCCTATATGGGAGTATCGTGGTGGTTGTGGTTTCGGACCCTCGCGAGAGTTTGTGGGTCGGATCATTCAAATTAACATAATGAATGGTTCAGGTTCAGTGAGTATGAATGCTGTCGTGTTCTTGAGAAATAAGAGCTTCATGCGTTCTGGACCAGGAGTTGGATAGTCTCCAACTCCTCAGCAAGGAGTGAGGGCACGGCCTACTCCGGACTTTATAAACTGCTACTAGGAGTGACTGGAGGATATACGTATCCGAAGGCCTTCTAGGGCGTAGTTGATGTCCAATCAACTAAGTGGTTTGACCACCATCTGATTATGACTATATAGTCGGTGCAGATGTAAATCAGATCACGCAACGTCTGCCTGAAATCGCCTGCCAACAATATCATCAAGCCGCCAAAGATGTTGTTATTTCTCCGAAGATCCTTGAGTGTGATGTTAGGTGCTTCAAGTGATTTCTTAAGTGCCATTGTGCACTCATCCCAAACAATGAGCTTGCGTTGCATCAACAATTTTTCCATTGTGCTAGATCGGGAAATATTGCACGTTGGAGTATCAATTGTGTTTAAAATGAGTGGCAAATTAAACGCAGAATGTGCAGTACGACCGCCATCTAGAAAAGTCGCCGCAACTTCAGATGATGCTAATCCCACAGCTATGTCACATCTTGATCGAAAAGTGGCCATAATCAATGAAATGACAAATGTTTTCCCTGTTCCTCCAGGTGCGTCCAGGAAGAATAGACCACCAGTATTATTGTCCACCGCTTGCATAAATATTTCGTATATTAGTTTTTACTGTTCATTCAGCAACGGCACATTATTTCAAACGAATTCCTACAATGTATCAACATTGTATTGCAGCTCTCGATTTAATTCTTGGTTGAGTGCATGGTGCATCGATCGATTTGGCGCAATCATTCCTACTTCAATCAGGATTATTCGTTCAAATGCGCAAGCGATGCAAGATATCTTCACATATGTTGTCTTTGCATTTGTTCTATAACAGAATTGGTTGTGAAGGGATACATGTGGTGATGATAATAGCGAACAGCGTTCGTATTTGGTACGCATTTGATGAAATAACTGAACCCGCAAATGTTAAATCCCAATGGGAATCGCTCTCCAGCAAACCCAATAGTTGACATGCTTCTCGATATGTTTGGCATTGGTGGCCATTCACAGTTTTCAAATGCGCAAATGATTATGGTCCACGTACATTTACCAGCAGCAGTCGCACATAAAAACATTCATCATTTCTAGGATGAACAGTATATATGCGACCTAGCGCACGGCGCCCTCTACTCAAAAAATGAAACGTACTAATTTTCGTGAGGGATACTCACACACCACGTACTGATGCCGCTGTAGTACATGCTATGTATCAGAGATGGCGCTGTATGTGAAAAATGATTTTCCCTGTTTTCGTGCTTTTCTCTTAAAATTATGCCTGAATTTTCTTTGCGATAAACCTCACGGAGCCCAAGACATTTCCCATGAATATATTATAATAAAGTGAATTATTATATATTCTAATTTGAATTCCTTTTTAATTATAAAATATTCTAAAAACTAGTTTTTTTATACTTTTGTATATTACAAATTTTGTTTAAAACAAGCATTTTTATAGTGCATCTTAGCGCATTAAACAACTAACTCTAAGCATATTTAATAAATTGGATTGATTTTCTTCACTTTTTAATTTGGTATTTTTATAACTTTTTGCTATTAAAAGATGAAAAATACTTTTTTAAGATTTTTCAGGATACAAATTCGACGGGCTTTAAGTCAAACGAAGTTTAAATATTGAAACAATTAAATAGTTAAAATTGGACATAGAAATTGTCTTGTATTTCATCATACAAGACAATATCGAGTGTTTTTTCTGGAGGTATAGAACTTTAAGTGGGCAACACTCTTCTGACTAGCGGCCATTTTTGAAGTTGGTATTTCAACATGAATAGACTGACGCTTAAGCAAACCTTTCAACTTGCGTAAATTTATTCTGGAAATCTCTTTTCTGTTTGAAATATATATTCCGCACTACGACCTTTACGATGAAAATAATTCTTTATTACAGTAATTAATTCTATTAACTATGGGAGCTTTACCCCAAGATAATAATACGTGTCCACAGAGATGACGTACAGTGCGTACAGAAGAACTAATTGCCGCTGAAGAGCTTAGAGCAGTAATGGGCCATAGTTCGCCCGCGAGAGGTTTCAATCCGGCCTGCCGAGCGTTTAAAAAAAAAAAAAAATTAATCACCTATTAAAAAATTATGCCCAAGAAATAAATTTACATTATATTTTAAAAAAGATATAAATTGACAATTTTAGCAAAAAACTGTGATGTTTTCATATTATATTGTGTACAAACTGCGCAGTTTTCTGGGAAATATTGTACACACAAGAGAACAATAACTTTCTGATGCAATATTCTAAGAAGAAACATAAACATCATAAAACACTAACAACTAATATAGAAAACTGAACATATAACATAACAACAACTATTATATGTGAGATCTAGAAGATTTTTGAATATTCGAGACAACATGCGCAAGAAATATAAAAGGGCCAGCGATGGATTAACCAGCAATCAGTAAAAGTGTAAATCTCGTGACGTAAAGAATAAATTGTGAAGTAAAATTATAAAGTTGCCAACACACAGTTTTATTTGTGTAATTAAAATAATAAATAAATAAATAAATACCCCCATAAACGTCAATCGAAAATAGAAAGAGAAAAATTGATTCGGAATATCGAGTATTTCAAGAAGAGTGGTCATGGAAATACTTCTTTATGGAATATAACCAAAAACCTATATGTCTTATCTGCCAAGAACCGGTAGCTGTACTAAAAGCTTATAAGCTTGCTAGGCACTTTAATTCAAAACATCTTGGGTCGAAGTACTATAAAATGACAGATGAAGACAAGAAAGTTCATTCAGAGGAATTGAAAAGAAAAATATCTACTCAGCAAATGTTTTCTTAAAAAGAAAAAGAAGTGTCCAGCGATCCTTCACGTTAGCTGGTCACATTGTTGCCTATAAAATAGCAAAAAGTAACAAACCGTTTTCTAAAGGAGAATTTATTAAGGATGTGTTAATTAGCATTGGAAAAGTATTATGCCCAGAAAAGGTAAAAGATTTCGAATCTACCGGGCTGTCACGTAGAACGGTCACAAAAAGAATTAAAGCGATTTCTTCTAATTTAACCAATCAACTCGATGGACGTCTTAAAAAGTTTAAGTATTTTTCAGTCACTATGGACGAGAGTGTTGACAGGAGTGATACAGCCCAACTTCTAATTTTTATCAGAGGAGTCGATTAAAACTTTGTAATAACCGAGTTCTTCGGTTATTACAAAGTTTGAGATCTTTGAAAGGAAACACGGCAGGAAAAGTAATTTATGATGAATTTGGAGAGGGTATGGAATCTCTTAATGCCCCAATTTCCAAATTAATTAATTAAACAACTGATGGAGCACCTTACATGATGGAAAAAAATACGGGATTTGCAGGAGTTTATAAAAGTCAGAATCCTGAAAGCGAAACAATTTGTTTACATTGTATAATCCACCAAGATGTTCTTTGCAAGGCTGCCTTGGATATTAACCAAGTACTAAATATTATTTTAAAATTAATTAATACCATTCGAACCCGTTGTTTGTTACATCAACAATTTCAAGAGTTTTTATCAAGAGTTTCATTCGAGCCCGTGGTTTGTTACATCAACAATTTCAAGAGTTTTTATCGGATGTTGATGCAGAATTTTCAGATGTCTCTATTACACAAAGATCAGCTGGCTGAGTTGTGGGCATGCCTTCTCTAGAGTTTGGAGTCTTCTTGAAGAAATTAAAGATTTTCTAAAAACCAAAACTGAAATATGGGATGAGTGGGAAATATTGGAGGATAAGAATTCGTGCATCGAGTTTGCTTTCTTCACGGATTTACTCGAGCATTATAATAAAATGAACAAGAAGTTACAGGGAAGAAATCAATTTATAGATGAAACTTGGGGCAGTTTGAGGTCTTTTAAAACTCAATTGTTTATATTTTCTAAATGTTTGGGAAAAAATGATTTGACTCATTTTCTATGACTTAATTCTTTGAGGACTGTAAGTGAAGAGAAGTTAAAAGTCTTTTCACAATCTTTATTAAAACTGTATTCAGAATTTGAGGCCAGATTTGCTGACTTTAAAAAAATCCAACCATGTTTAGATATTTTTTCAATGCCTTTTAATGCTAATCCTGAGAATGTTCCATCTGATCTACAATTGGAAATTATAGAATTGCAATGTAATATTAATTTAAAACAGCTATTTTTAAATACAGATAAGCTTAATTTCTATAAATCCTTACCGGAAGAATAATTTCCAAAGCTAATTAATCATGGGCAGAAAATTATGGCAATGTTTGCTTCCTCATATTTATGCGAACAGGCCTTTTTAGTAATGAAATGCAGACAGAAAAAAAAAGTAAGAAACCGATTGTCCGACGGGAGTCTATTTAATTTATTGAAAGTCGCATCCTCCCAGCTGGAACCAGATTTTGAGGAAATTATGTTAAGTCAGATACAGATCCATGCTTCCCATACATCTGGAAAATCTTAATAAACCGTATCTTATACAATTGTTATGTTGTTTTAAAATATTAAGTAATATACCTAATAAATAAATATCTTAAACCGAACTTTTAATTGAACAGCAACCCCATAATTTTTTAATGAAGGACCATCTATGTTTTTTTTTTTAATTTAATGGCCCGCCGCAAGATTTTTTTTAATTTATTGGCCCGCCACCCAAAAAGTTTGTCCATCACTGGCTTAGAGTATAGGAATCCCCGAATTAGTCTATGCGCCATCAAGCACAGGAATTATTTGTGTGCCCTTCCACTTTGTAAAAAAATTTTTGCAAGAACAAGGCAAGGATTCGGTGATCCCGATTGTCAAAAACGAGTTTAGTTTAGAGGTGAAGCTCACTTTTATTTGACTGAACAACGTCAATACACAAACCTGCAGCAATGATAATCTTAATCAAGTTTAAGCTAAAGTTTCTTTACATTCAGAATACCTGACTGTTTGGACTGCTTTATGGGCTGATGGAATCATTGGTTCGTACTTTTTTTAAAAATGATGTTGGTCAGATGGTTACAATGTCAATTACTAAAGTTTTTGTTCATCAATTTTATTTCAATTTCAGTATATGCACGAATTGTTACTTTAGCAAAATGGCGCAACATGCCACACAACTTGTGCTACAATTGATTTATTAAAGGAAACGTTTGGGGTAACCGTATAATTTCACATTTTTTATTATAAAATATTTTAAACATATTTTTTTTTGTACTTTTCTGTAAAACAAATTTTGTTTAAAACAAGTATTTTTATAGCATTTCTATAGCGCAGCTTTAATACATGGAGCAAGTAAGCGTAATAAATAAATTGGATTGAACTTTCATAAAATTAGATTCAAAGTTTTTTATTTTTAAAAAGTAAAACAAAAATATATAAATAATTTTTGGTACGAAAAAAGTACAAAAAAATTAATGCTCAAAAATGTATTTTATAATTTTAAATTGTTTTGCCAACTTCTTGGCAGCAGTAACATATAATTTAATTACATTAATTTACATTTAATTAATTGCATTAATTAAGTATTTACTAGCACTAAAGTTTACAATACTGTGGCGTATGCTTTTTTATTAATTATTCATTATTAATTATACTAAATGTACTGGTTGTCGTACTGTTTTCATTTTAATTTAAAGAAAATGCAGATTTATGCAGTTACACTTTTCATCTATTTAAAAACTAAAATTTAATTGTTACTTTAACAATTATCGCACAAACTGCAAGGTCATTTGCCCTCATTTGTTTTTTGCTTGTAAAAAGAATTATTTTCATTCAATCATAGTTGATTTGTTCAAAGTATCATTTAAGCAATTGTTCGACTTTATAGAGATTAATAGGAATATGAACACACACACACACACCCACACACAGGTACATAAGTCTAATTGTCTTGGCATTTCAAATAAGATTTATTTGTAAAGAAGAATATGAAATTGTATTGCAGAGTGCAGTTTTCTTTTGTTTAAATTGTTCCAATTTTGTTTTCTTCTTTATAGAAACGGACGCAAACCCAATTAAAATTGCTGAGTGACAAGATATTTCCTTATAAGAAAGAAAAAAAAAAAATAGAGCGAATTGAGACAAAAAGAATAATAAAAAAGTTGTTCAATAATAATTAATTAAAATTTTTTAATTAATGTCAAATACTGTTGAAGGCCGTTTATACACTGCTGTTATTTACAAAACGTAAAAGGGATCATAATATTAACTATCACTTTTAGTCATTAGAGAGTTAAAAAAAGAAACACTTAAACACTTCAATTTTACTTTATAAATTTTCTTCATCCATTGTTAAAATGGGTGAAAGGTCCTTTTGTTTGGCTGTTAAGCTCTTTTAACAATATATTTTAAAACGTTGCTCTTTTAGTTTTGGATAATATGGAAAGGTCACAGGTGCTACGATTACTGTTACAGAGACCTTATAATATTTATTTTTTTCACGAACTATCACGACAAATGAGCTGTTGCATTATCTTTGCATGGTATTATAAAACTTCAAAAAATTACAATAACATGATAAATATATTTTCTGTATTATTCTATTAGCAGAAAATCTCAAAAAGCCTAAAAAAATTAATATATTAAAAAATCATCTTCTTCAAATATTTCTGGCATAATTTTGTGATTTAGAAATCAAATTCCTATTTCCAACATTTTTCTTTTCTATATATATAACTAAGAATAAGTATACGAATTTTAATACCAACAACAATACTAGACAACAAAGTAATTGATGTGATTTGATTTACATCTGCACCGACTAGGTAGTCATAATCAGATGGTGGTCAAACCACTTGAATGATTTGCAAACGTCATTCACGCCCTAGGAGGTCATCGAATACGTATATCCTCCGGTCACTCCTAGTAGCAATTTCGAAAGCCCAAAGTAGGCCGCCACCTTCACTCCTTGCTAAAGAGTTGGAGACTTTCCAACTCCTGGTACAGAACGCATGAAGCTTAATATAATTAAGAACACGACGGCATTCATGCTCACTGGACCTGAACCATTCATTGTGTTCATTATGAATGATCCGACCCACAAACTATCACGAGGGTCTCGAAACCACAACCACCACGATACTCCCATATAGGGGCCAACCTCAATAACCAGTAAGAGAACAGCTAATTGTCTAAAGAGACAAATAGTGAACTCTGCGAGCGTACTGATTCCCGTGGAAATATGTGGATTGTCCAGGTGACTCCTACTAGCCTTTGAGGTGCCTGGACTCCCTTTTACCCCGCAAGACACTAGTCTAAATGGAATAGTAGGTTCCAAAAAGACTATCATGTGCCCGCGGGGGGACAACAAAGTAATGTTGCAACGGGTGCTAAATCTGCAAAATCATCTGCCTTGTGCTGGGATAATAGCAAGTGTATCGCTCCATTTCAACCGAGCATGGCCGCCAAAATTAAGGATGATACGTGCGAGTGGGTTAGAGTGTATTACAAGTTTGTCGATATACTTAAGCGCGAACCTACCGAATTCTGCTCTTACCAAGGGCACGCCTAGGTCTTCGTGAATACGGGAGTTTTTGATACACCATGGCGCTGCTGTAATCGTACGGAGAATTTTGTTTTGTTGCTTTTGAATTTTTAAAATATTTGATGCTGATGCTGTACCCTATAATTGAATTCCATAACACCAGATGGATTTTAAAATCGCTTTGTACAAACAAAAGTTTGCAATCCAATTTCAGGGTGCAGTTTCTACCGATAAGCCAATGTAGTTGCACTGCTTTTAGTTTCATCTGCGTCAGTTTTGCATCAATATAAGACTACCACGTAAGCCGGCGATCAAGGTAAAGGCAAAGGTACTTGACTTCATCGCGCTGCAGGATTACTTGATTGTTGATCTTGATTGGCAAGCATGTTTTCCTGCGCAATGTAAATGTTACATGAACACATTTCTGTTCATTTACTTTGATTCTCCAGAGTTTTAGCCATTTCTCTAAATTTATAAGAAATGCAGTATCATCTGCAAAAGTTGTAGCGTGGATTTGGGTTCCTGTTGGCATGTCAGACGCATAAATTAAATACAAGGTAGGACCCAGTATACTGCCTTGCAGGACTCCTGCTTTAATAGACTGAGGGAGGCTTGTGAAGTCTCCTTCTCTAATAATAAATTGGCGACCACATAAGTAACTTTCCAAAAGTTTGTGGGTGTTTGTAAGCAAATTTAGCTTTATTTTGTGAAGTGAGCCATCGTGCCACACTTTGTCAAAAGCTTGAGAAACGTCAATGAATAGAGCTGACCAATATGTTTTATCTTCAAAGGACTTTCTTATGACTTTCACTAATCTGTGTGTTTGTTCAATGGTGCTGTGTTTAGCCTTAAAACCGAACTGATGTTAGGGGGATACATCCTATAGCATTTAGTACGGGAGTCAACTTTATCATGAGTAATTTTTCGAACAATTTGAAAGTCGTCGGCAGTAAACTTATTGGCCTATTTTCAACATGAAAAGAAATATGTTTCGTTTACTTTCAGACATTAAGTATGGAAATTTAAAACATAATTGCACAGGAAACTTTTACAAAATATAAAGGCGTATTTTTAAAACCGACTGTTGTTATGTATAAAGGGTGTTTTTTTTTTGTAGAGGTATAGAACTTTAAAATGGAGTCAAGCAAGAATGAAATTTGTCATCAAAGATAATCTTTCGATATTATAATTTAAATATGACTTCTCGCATATAATCGCTGATGGGTGGCACGAATTGAGTCCAATCTGGAGATTAAATTTTCTGTGACTGTTTCCAACATTTATAGCCCAATATCAGTAATAGCACGAAGTTTGTAACACTATTGTTATCGTTTCAATATTTTATAAGCACTGGCCATAATAGCTAGACTTTTGAAAACTAAGACATAAAGAAATACAGAAATTTATATCTGTTCTTGCTCTACCAGCTCTTATTAGGCAGTGGCAAAGACTTAAGAGGGAATAGCAGCCCAAGACAAACCAAAAAAAAGCACAGCTGAAAGAGTTAAAGTAAAAGTTGCATTCATCCCATAACTTTTTCCTATTTTAATAAAAAATCCATATGACATCTCTTAACTATTCCAAGATTTTAAAATAAAATTTTAATTTAAACATTGTCCGCACAGAAGATCTGATTACAAAATAGGTTGTCTTATAATTGGAGTCGCTAAAGCCAGTATTATAAAGAGAGATTTTTCATAGAGGTATAGAACTTAAAATTTACTTTATTCGAAAGATAAACTTCTGGCATTATAATTTAAATATGACTTCTGCTAAATGTCCACCACGGTTGGCTCTCGAATGTAGTCTAATCTGGAGGTAAAATTTTCGATGACTTTTTCCCACATTTGTGGTCATATATCATTGTAAAATATTGTCCTCCAAGTAGTCAATTGTTTAGGGCTTATCAGCGTAGTCATGCGTTTTCAGAAAATCCTGCAGCAAATAGTCTAGTGACATAAAATCGCATGATTTTAGAGATCAACTCAGGGTTCCGAAAAATGAAATTATGCGGTTGCCCAACATTTCCTTCATTAAATCAATTGTAGCACGTGTTTTGCTAAAGCCACAGTTTCTGCATATTTTGGTTATTTCAATTGATAAACAATAAATTCAGTAATCATGGCTGTCATCATGTTTTCAATGTAACCATCTGACCAGCATTGTTTTTAAAGAAGTACAGACCAATGATTTCACCAGCTCCTATAGCACAGCAAACAGTCAGGTTTGTTTTCTGAATGTAAAGGTGCTTCAACATAAACTTGAAGATTATTATCACTGCGGGTTTGTTTATTGACATTATCCAATCAAACAAAAGTGAGCTACATCACTAAAGAAAATTCCTTTGTACAATCCGGAATTTTGTTAATCTTCCATAAAGTGGGCGGACACATATTCAATTTCTGTTATCGATGGCGGATAGACTCGAATGTTTTTTCCTATACGCTAAGCTCTACACCAGCAATGCCTTCTTTTGTACGTAAAGTACGACGTCTCTGTCGGCGCTTATTATTATTTAGGGTAAACATCCGACAGTTAACCGAATTAATTGCTGTGACAGAGGATTGTGTTTACCTCAAAGGACGTAGTGCGGTACATGAATTGCGAACAGAAAAATGATTTTCAGAATAAATTTGCACAAGTTGAGAAAGCGTTGCTCAGTCGCCAGTCTATTCCTGTTGAAATACCCACTTGAAAATCGGCCGTCAGTTAGAAGAGTGTTGCCATTTTAAGTTATATACCTCCATAACAACACCCGTTATGATATTTTAATTTTTTTAAAGAAAATGTTAAGCCAATATAAATACAAAACAACTTCTTTGTCATATTGAAACTGCTTGTTTCAATATTTAAACTTTGTTACTACGGCTCGTCGAATTTGTAGAAAAGGCAACACAACTAAAAAAAATTTTGGAAATTAAATCCATACTTTTGGACACTAAAAAGAAGGATAATTAGCAAATCTTTATATGGCTTTAAAATCCTTCAATCAATGTTAAGCAATGCAAAAGTAAGACAATGCGGATGTAGAAAATGCTGATACTGGAATTTAAAGAGTGAACAATTTTAAAGATTTTGTAATGAGTATGCAGTAAGATGATTTTAAGGTATATGAGTTAATAAAATGTGATCCTATCTTCCTGCTCCTGCTTCCCCTTAAAATGTACCATTTAACAGAAAATGAGATTGGCAAACTTTCAGTTCAATCTGATAATATTAACAGGTGCCACATTTAGGTTAAAATGAAGAAAAACAGCGGTTTTTCCAAAAAAAATTCTAGTTTTTCATTCCTAATATCGAAACTATTTTCTTTTTTGGAATTTAACTATAGTCTTATTTGATAGGAAATGTTATTCTTATTAATTTTGAATTTAATATTATTATTTTTTTGCAAAAATTTATAGTTTTAGCAGAATTTAGCATTGTAGTTCAGTTCGTCACGAATTTCCTCATGTAACAATTCCCATGCGAATGTTAAAAAATATTGTAATAATGAATTATATCTGTTTTAAATGTATTTTATTAATTCAATTGTTAAATAGTGTTAAAATAAATTTTATTAATTATAATTTTGACTTGCATATCATATTTTAAAAATAAAGTTTTATGGTGGCAATGTAGAGTCGGGAAAAAATGCCTACGATAAAATACCATTTGCAATAAAAAC
Organism: Trichopoda pennipes; assembly: GCA_030448955.1. Taxonomy (NCBI): domain Eukaryota; kingdom Metazoa; phylum Arthropoda; class Insecta; order Diptera; family Tachinidae; genus Trichopoda; species Trichopoda pennipes. Next base: position 8,930,428 of record JASKUP010000056.1, on the reverse strand, counting down.
TAACGATCTTTTTAAGGATGAGTTGAAGTCCTGGATTAATTTTACTCCTCTCTCAGCACAATTTTTTTAACTCTTGAATACTGTTAACTTTCGCACCATTAACCAGCGTCAGTATTTAAAAAATATGTATCGTTTTCAAATCTTTTAAAAAAGTTTTGAGTCGGAAATAAAATAATCAATTTCTTTGTTCAACAAATGATCTGTAGTGGAACCACCCTAATGTAAATATCAAATATTCACACACGCAGTCATTAACACAACAAATAAAAAGTTTAAATCACATTACTCAAGTGCAATGCACTAGCAACGCACTTATGTTTGCTGTTGTTATACTTTACATACATGCAATGACTGAATGGCCTTCAACAGGCATATACCTATCGTGTGTGTGTCGATCGGTGAGTTTCCCAAAATAAATGCAATAGGAACTAGATCACAATTCACTTTTCGTAATAACAATAATATTTATAATACTATTTTTATATAATTAATATTAATAATTAATTATTGGACTACTAATAATCTTCTCACAGTCGGTATATAAGCGACTGCAATTGAAAAGGAAAATCAATCTTTGTTCATTCTTCCTAGCTCCAAGTTGAGCTGGATTTTCACTGCTCCTAGCTGAGCACAATTGATCAAAAGGAAAATAAAGAATCAATTAATTAATTTAACAGAATACAATTACAAAACCCTGTTTTAATTAAATTCTAAATAAAATTGAGAATAGAAACAAACCAACGTTTACAGGATATTACATGGCGATCCTGCCAGTTCTGAGAGTGCTCCTATTATAAGAGCACCTAGACAAAATTAAACTGAGGAAGAAAATGTTTGCATCCTTGCAAGTGCATCTTTAATAGGAGCACCAAGGAATAATATATTTGGTTCCGGACGGCAGCCGATACCCGTCGGAGGAAGTGTCTGGCCAAAAGACACAAATAAGGCAAAAACAACAGTTTGCACAACACTAATTTAAACAAGGACTCCCAAGTTGAGAAGCTGAACTTGCCAATGATGATGAAAAGAAAACATTAGAAAAATCAGCCACAAAATCTTAAGGATCTCCAATACGTTCTAATAACTCTACAATAACAGCAACATCAGCAACAACGTAATGAACAGTAACAACAATAGCAACACATCATAATGCAACAGGAGGCTTGCTACATCAAAATTAACTTCAACAACAACAGCATGATCATCACCAACAACAACATTAACTAAGTATAATTATAATCTTAAATAATTAGTTTGTAAAAGGAGTGCGATTTAATTACGCACCCTTAGGGAACGGAGGCGACTTCGCCCATGTTCACAATTTTTTTTATAATTATTTTTAATATACTTTTAAATTTGTTTAAATCTATAAATAAACTTTATAATGGACATATTTAATATTTTTTTACAATTTAATTTAATATCCTTTTAAATAAATTTTATAGAAATGAAAAAGTAATATAATTCGTTTAATAATAACTAAAAATTTCCTTTATAATGGACTTTTATAATGGAAATGAATATTAAAATTAAACAAGAAGAGGATTTTTAGAAAGAATGAATTTAGAGAAAAGGGCAATAATTTAATAGTAGCGCTACTAAATAGGGTGACCCATATTGAAAAAGATACTAGAAAGGATACTACGACCATAGAGAGGGTAATGAAACAATACTATAATGATCCTTCAGAAGGTGGACATTCGGGCGTTTCTAGAACTCTAGATAAGATCAGGGGATAATATTATTATTGGAGAAAGTATCACTAGAGATGTAGCCAAATATGTTAGATCATGCCGAACGTTACAAGGATCAGGGATAACAGGACACTTAAAGGGTCCAATGATAATTACTCCTACGCCTGCGCAAGCGTCTGATACAGTAATTATCGACACTATAGGTCCTTTTCCCAGACCCTTCAGTGACAGAACGTTTTGGAATATATTACATTAGTTTTATTTAGAAATGACACAGAACACAATTTCAAATTCCAATATAAAGGTCCATATAAAATTAAGAAAATAGACTTAAGAAATAACGTAACCATAGAAGATAAGAGAACACATAAAATGCAAATAGTAAATAAGAAATAGACTTAAGACATACACTATGTAATTTTAACCTGATACCACACAGCATATTCATTCATAATTAAAATTAATACATAGTACGTTTAACTATAATTATAACTATTATAACTATAATTAAAAATTTAAAAATAAAAACTTAAATTCATAACACACTTACTAATACATTTTATTATAAATAAAAATATATTTTAACAATAATAACAGAAATAAAATTAAGATTAAATAAATTAATACATAATACAATACTTTTAAAAGAATGTCCATAAAACTACCGTTATATGAACATTCTTGCGAAAAGTGGAGATGTAGTGGAACCACCCTAACGTAAATATCAAATATTCACACATGCATAATTAATTACTAGATACTAATAACCTTATCACAGTCGGTATATAAGCGACTGCAATTGAGAAAGAAAATCAATCTGTGTTTGTACGTTCTAGCTCCTAGTTGAGGTCAATACTTTAACTGCTCCTAGATGAGCAAGGTAAAAGAAAGAACAAAACAAATGCAATAAAGATAATTATATAAAGAAAAGCAGACGTGTTGAAAGTATTTTAAAATTTTTATAATAATAAAAATATTACACATCAACTTTGATAATTATCCGCCATTTTGGTAAACATTAGTTTGGAGAGTTCATATTTGGCAGTCGTGAAGTAGACGCGTAGACACAAAATTATTATGGAAACATTTTCGATAAACCAACATGTTTTAATCGCTAAAACATTTTATCAAAATCGATTATTGTGACGATGAAAAGATTACGTGAAATTTTTGGGAGAAAAAAGGTGCGAACAAAACGCTAAATTTATCATGTGTGACGACCAAAAGTCGGCAGGCTCGTTTTTGGATTACATAGCCATTCAACCACAAGCAATTAGACTCTATTTATATGTGGACGACCAAAAGTCGGCAGGCTCGTTTTTGGATTACATAGCCATTCAACCACAAGCAATTAGACTCTATTTATATGTGTTTCAAATTTTGTAATTTTTTTTTTTAATTCCACAAATTTTTACACTTTTTACATTTCTGAATATTTATTGTTTAATGAATTTTATAATTTTTTAAAAAGAGAACATTATTATTATTATACACTTTTCATTTATATAATTCATAATTATATATAATACTTACATTTATTATTTGTTAATGAAATATTTGAATTTATAATAGCCGTTAAAAAGCGCCACCTATTAACACGAGGATACATCCGTGGGAAGAACATACCATTAAACACAACCCTAAACAGTAGCAATCAGCTGTAGTTTAGTGGTATGGGTGTGTATGTGTGCCTGGCAGAAACATATAAAAGCGAGATAATTACGTTTTTAAGTGGAGTTGGCCACGGGCAAGCAACCGGGCAAGACTTCTTTTAAGTGAGTTAGAATTTTTTATCAACTTAATTAAAATAGTCTTGCAAATAGGTTTCGCTCGCTCAATCAAAGCCAGAATCTTATTCGACTTTGAATTAAGCGAGACTCGCTAAGGTCTCCGGCTCAGTAAGTGCTGTCGCTACTTCACCTGGCCAGAATTTTATTCGCCCAGGTGACGGAGCCCAGAGCCAGGCCGCGTTTTGGTCAGCAAGGCCAGAATTTTATTCGCCCTAGCTGAACAAGACGGACAAGATCGTCAATAGGCTAACACCAATTTCGACGTGGAAAGGTTGTCTCAGAATCTTATTCGTGACAACCGCGACAGGTCAAAAATTGGTGGACAGGCCAACTGTTCTGTTCAGACTGGAACAGAATTTTATTCGCTCCAGTGTGAGAAGCAGTAGGCTAGCCGACGGAAAGTGGAGACGAAAGCTCTTGAGGGCCACGAAGCGGATGATCATCGTTGGCGTGCTCAGTAGTGGTGCAGTTTAATTATAACTTAGTTTAAGAGTGAATTATAAATAAAAGAAATTTTTTTATAAAAACAAAAGTGTCTCTTGTGATTAATTGAAAAACATTTTTTTTTGTAACGAACCCTGGACGCCGCGAGCTTTACCCCAGCATAACGCGAGAACGTGTCGTTACACATGTTATGAATGATTTCGAAGAAAGAGGGCCTGTAGTGATAAGATCAAGCATATGTACTACCAACGTACTGCAAGATCGGCTAAAAACATTACTGCTGCGCAAGAAGGTGTTCAGAACACACCATCAACTACAATTTAACGCCCTGATCAGGAGCTTGATCTTCAAAAAACGACTTTGGCCACAATTTTGCACAAGGATTTGCATTTGTTTCCATATAAGATTCAGTTGACACAAGAGATTCTTCCACAAGACCATTTACGCCGTCGTACTTATGTCAATATGATGTTACAGCTCGCCCATGACAACCCCGATTTTTATGAGAAAATCATAATGAGCAACGAGGCACTTTTTCATTTGAATGGATATGTGAATGAACGGAATAATCGGTTCTAGGGAATGGGAAACCCTGTAGTAGGTAGTATGCTTACATGACTGGGGTTGTGGGTTCGATTCGCAACAAAGACCTTGGTTTTTTTCACTACAAATAAAAATTGACTGTCAGTGGGGCTGCTCAGTGATGAAACCATGGTCACTGAGCTGTCTTATACGACAGTTCATTTCCGTAACTATCCTTCTACTTTCATCACCTGTCGCATCTCTTCTCTATCCCTTTCCTAAAGAATGTAGAACGGTACTTGACTAAATAGGCATTGTTGCCTGAAGTGCTGCTTCTCTTAAAAAAAAAAAAAATTATTCAACCGTCACCTTTGCATCCATTAAAAGTGATAATCTGGTAGGCAATTTGGTCAGGCGGAATCATTGGACCTTATTTTTTTTGGAAATGAAAACGGTGTAATGGTAATTGTGAATGAGGAGCGATATCGTGATATGAAGTGAAACTTTTTAACGCCACAACTGTATGCTTTTGGCTTGATTATCAGGTGGTATCAACAAGCCTGGCAGGATTAAAATGGAATTACCGCGGGACTTCTTTCCGCCACAAGTTATTGCAAGAATTGGTGATGTTGATAAGCCTCCACAGTCGCCTGGTTTGACTAACAAACAAACAAAATAGAAACGCTTGAGCAACTCAAACAAAATATTCGTGATGAAAAAAATGACAATAATAATAGTTTAAATGGGAACACTCTTCTACCTGGAGGCCATTTTTAAAGTTGATATTTCAACAGGAATAGACTGGCGACTAAGCAACGCTTTCTCAACTTGTGCAAATTTATTCTGAAAATCATTTTTCTGTGCGCAATTCATATCCCGCACTGCGTTTATTACGTTAAACAAAAACCTCTGTCACAACAATTAATTCGCTACGTTTACGCTAAGTAATAATACGCCTCCACAGAAAGGTCGTACTGTACGTACAAAAGAAGTCATTGCTTTTGTAGAGCTTAGTGTAAGGGGAGTGGGTAAGCCGGTGCAGTGAATACAAAGGCTGTAGAAACTATTTGTAAGTCGCTATCCATATTACTTAATGCCTAACAAAAGTACTACTTTTAAAAACTCTATCATTTTATGGCTTTAAGCCTGCTTTTATATACTCCCCTGAAAATTTTAATTTCGAAAACAATGATAATTATCATAAAACAACATTTACTTTCAGTAATGCAACAAATTAATTTTTTTTTTCTCTTAAGAAAAATATTTTTGTAATCTTACCTTGATGATGATGAAACCAGCTTCGAGTTAAATTCCTAATTTTAATATGTTTCCTTTGCCTTTCTCAGTTTCTTGAAATAACAAATCATTTAGTTTGTTTTTGTTATTGTTGGAGTAAAAAATTATCTTTACTATTTCATACTTTTCGCATTCATCATTATTTTATTGTGTCTGTTTTTGCACTATTTCTTAAGACACTATACACTATTCTGTACATTCTTTTTTTGTTGTTCGCTGGCGGCAGCAAGTCAACAGAATCTGGTTTTTATTTTATGCACTCGAAAAAAGCTAAAAATAATAGAAATGAAAAAATATTTATAATTCTTAAGAAATAAACAAGAAAATAGTTTTTGTAACAAAAATTTCAAAATTTGTATACTTCGGCTTCTAAGAGTACTTTTTCTAGGAAAATAAGAAATTTGAGAAAAATGTTGGCAATTATTTTTCGTGTTTTATTGTTTTTATAAAATTTTATATAATTTAAAGTAGACTTGTTTGGAAAAGAAATTTAAATTTTCCTTATACAGTCTTTTGTCGAAGCATCATTCCCTGTCTGTTGATTTGTTAGTGCTGTAGGTTCGAAATGAATCAGATTTATTATCTGACGATGGTTTCATAAAGGACTTCTGTTTACCAATGAAACTCACTTTTGTTTCAATGGATCGGCAAACCTGCCATATTTGGTGCGATAACAATTCTGAAGAATATGTTGAAACACCTTTACATCCAGAATAAATGACGTTACAGTCAATGGTGACCGCTCTAGAGCGATGATTATTAACTTTTACGTCCATCAATTAAACAACAATGAAATGTAGGAGAAGTGGTTTCAGCAAGACAGTACAACATGTCACACAGCCCAAGCCATAACTAATTTATGGAAGCAAACCTTTGATAATCTCAATTTTTTTTACGTTTCGGACCCATAAATTGGGCTCGAAGATCGTGCGATTTAACTCCGCACGACTATGTACATTATAGTAGTATGCTTCAAAAAGTACCTTTAAAAGTCCCATATATAAAGTAGCCTTAAGAAATATTTATTAAAAGAAGCTGATTAGAAACCGTATCTTTAAAATCTAAGATAATCGTACTTTCAAGGTACGTTATGATTACACGTTTCAAAAAGTACCCTTAAAAGTACCGTGTTAAAAGTAGCCTTAAGACTATGTTTTCTCAGTACATTTTTAGAAACGAAATCGATCGAAACGAATGTACCAACACTTTCAGTTATTAAAGGGTTTTTCAACCAGTTTGCTTTCTAAACAAAATATTTAGATTAAGATGATTCAAATTTGATTATATTACGAAGAGAAAAGTTCAGCAATTATGAATAAAAAATGCTATCTATCCACAACGGCAACACTGACATATGCCGATTCTTTCATCAAAGTTTTTAATTACATTTTGGCAAAAAGGCGATCCTTTTTGGTTAATCACATCACGGATTTTGAGTTTTAAGGCTGAAACCGTTGCGAATGGCTGCGTATAGGCTCTGTCCTTAACATAGCCCCACAGAAATAATCCAGTGATGTCAAATCACACGATCTGGCTGGCCACTTAACTGCTGATTATCGTGAAATTATGCGATCGAAAAATTTGGTTTGCAATAAATTGATCGTTTCATTGCATGTGTGACATATGTCACCGGCCTGTTGAAACTACATGTCAGTATTCTTCACTTGGTCAATAATAGGCCGAAAGTGAGTTGTTAGCATCTGGCGATATCGTGATCGATTAATCGTTACCGCATTTCCAGCCTCATGTTAAAAAAAAACGGCCCATTCACGGTGACACGTTGAGCATGCAAAGGCTTCTCAATAATCACTCTAGAATTTGCAGAAGCCCAAATGCGGCAATTTTGCTTGTAGACATTCCCTGACGAGGGAAAATGGGCTTCGTGTGAAAAAATGATTTTTTCAGAAAAACTAGTCGGTTGTTCCTGAATAAATTAAGCGTACTGAATGATCGGTCGGCTTTAAATCCTGCACTAGTTGAACCGTACGCAAAATTCGTCATGTGGTAGTTTTGGATAACCGGAATTGTTAAGAACGTCAAGGTATTGACAAATTTGAATCTGTTGGCTCACGGCTGTGATGTTTTTAGCTGAACAATCTGGTCAAACACACAATATTTTTCGCATATTTTCTATTCAGCCTGTCGACTCAAATTTAACCACCAAAATTCTTAGTAGCGGTGTCAGAAGGAGCATTAGGTTGTCCGAAATAACACATATTTTACGAAATGTAACTTTAACAGAACCACCATTTTCATAGTGGATTTTAATTTTTTTAATGTGATTTTCAAAAGAAATTTGAATTCATTGTAAGAATTGACAATGTATCTATTGCGAAGACGTCAAAAAACAAAATGTCAAAACTGTTGTGTTGTTGGTGTTGCCACAATTAAGAAATAGATTTCTTGTTGAATTTATTGCCATTTACTTTCAAAGACCTCTAGCACTGGCGAATTCAAAAATTTATTATGGTATCGTAAAAAATACTTAGGGTACTTTTTACAAAAGTACTTTTTACAAAAGCTTTTACTTGGTACTATTTTTGGTTTATATATAAAATCCTACAAATTTTATATTTATAGATTAGCTTTATATAAGTAATAATATACTTTTATTTGGTATTTTTGATTTAATTTTATTTAAGAATTACACACAATATTTTGTTACTATTGTCTTATTAATTAAAATTATATAATGCATACGAGTACCTTGCTAAAATTGCCCTCTTTTTGCACGTTGTGGGAATAAAACTTAAAAATTCTTATGCAAAATATTTGTTTCTTTACAAAAACATTTTTGTAGTTACATTTAAAATAAGCAAAAAAAGTAATAATTTCTATTTCAGTCACTGTTTGTGACAAAATTTTAGCGTAAGTAAGTACTTTTCTGTAAGTACTTTTTTAAGGCAAAAACAAATGCGCAGGTTTGAATATTTTTATATAACAAAAGGTATAACTTTCATTATAAAATATAATTTAGAATACAGTTTTTCATATAATTTTCTTTTTGGTACTTTTCTCAATTTTACAGCTTAATAACCTGACATTTTTTAAAAATATAACTAATAACTGATTTTGTAATTATTAGTTACTTTTTCAAAAAATATTTTCGATTTAAATTTATATTAAGAAAACTGCGTTATTTTTAAGAAAACAAAACGGGGTACTGTGAGGCCTTTTGTAAAAATCATAAGTTTTTGGTTAATAAAAATATTTAAAAATTTTAATAAACATTGAAAGAAGACTCCCCAAGCTGCTATTGCAGAAGTAATTGAAAAGGTTATTAACTCATATAAATTGAATCGTACACAGTCGGGTTTTGTGAATAAAGTATGGCAGGACAAATTGTCATTTATCAGAGGCGTGTCACAGGAGGCTATTCTAGGACCATTATTGAATGAAATGGTCCACGTATGTAATGTAATGGCGTGAGAACGGCTGGAGCGATTTGGATGATTTTTTTTATTCGATTCGAAATTTTCAAAAGATGGTTTGTATGAAAAAAAAATTATAAAATTTTCCGGAAAACTTTATTTATTAATTTATTTATTAATTCATTTTCTTCTTGTTTTTGTTGTTGTAAACACAAATAAGTTATTTACGACTCGCCATGTTCGTTCGAACTGGTTTGATGAAGCAGTTGGCATATGTGCAAACGCACCTACACATTCTTAGCACACGCTAAAAAAATGCGTAAATCAAATAAAAAAAAAACACAAAGCAAAAAGAAAATAAAAGACCTAAAAAAGAGAAGCAACATCTTCAACATCATCTTCGGCCAAACCGAAAATTGTTCTAACATAAAGATTTTTTTTAATTCATTACCATACATAGCTGCCAGATCTTTTAGAGATAATACCGTCACAATTTTGGGGAAAAAATCTTATCTCAATTAAAATTCATAATAAAATCACATGTACATATGTATGTAAATAGATTGCATGTTTTTCAATACTTTGAAATTGACTTACGTTTTAATAAACATCAGCAATCTTTTTTTATGTTACAGAATTTGCCAAGAGAGCCCAATGAACATGATACGCTTTCAATACCTAAACTTTATTTCGAAGTAATTTTTCTTAGCATGAGAAAATTTAAAGAGCAATTCGAAGAACTAAAATTTTTAACACACTTTAAGAACATGAGCTTTTAAGAAAAAGTATTAATTTTTTTATACATGTTTTCCTTTACACTTTTCAATATACAATGTATTGAATCATGTTAGTGAAAACATAAATAAATCGTTTTCACTTCTCAATTTTTTGCTTAGCCTACCTTTAAACTTTATTAAATTCCTAAACAGTGCTTAGTGATTTAATTTAGACGTGTTGGATAATATTAAAAGCCAAAATTTTAATATATATTCTTGCAAATACTTACACATATGTAGGAGAAAATGTTGTTAATGCACTATCCAATGTAGTGATCATAACATAACCAAAGTGGACGAGCTAAAAATACTAGGTCTTTATATCAACAAGAGATACAACTGGAAAACCCATATATCTTATTTAACCTCCGCTCTATCTAATAGACTAAAAATAATCAAATGCCTATCTAGCTTCAAGCTTAACTGCAGCTCTAAAACTCTAATGGATGTTGTTAAAGCAATCTTATTTTCCAAAATTAACTACATGTTACCTATATATGGCTATGCAGCAAGATCGGATCTAAAAAAAATTTAAAGCTTAATGAATTCTGCGATACGCAGTGCACTTGGTGCCTTCAGAACTACACTAATAACAAATCTTCTATTCGAAACCAATATACTGCCACTAGCAGCTCAGAGAAACATTCTAACGGCCAATCTTTTCAAAAATGTCATATACGACAATTCCTCTCCCTTAAAACAAATAATAAATAAACTTCTCAAATCAAAGAAAGTTCCCAAGACTCCGTCTACAATTTACCGAGCAATGCAAATATGGCGTTCATTAGACATACCTCTTAAGATAAACTTTTCAAATAAAATTAAGCACCCACCTTGGAAATGGAACGATAATATATGCAACATATCTATGACCAAATACCCACGAGATTCCACCAACCCACTCCAATTTAGGTCATTATTCAATGAAATAAAAAACAAGTTTAACGCATACACATTTATTTATACGGATGGCTCAAAAACACATAACTCGACATCCTTTAGCATTACTACAGAGAATCAAGTTATAAAGAACTCTCTTTTGCCTACGTTTAGCTCGGTATACTCAGCCGAACTAATCGCTATCTATGAAGCACTATTGAACATTTCAACTCAAGCAGCTAAATTTATAGTTTGTACAGACTCCCTATCATCAATAAAGTCCATCACAAATACCAGCAATAACAATATATACGCAGTACAAATTAGAAATATTTTAATTGAGAAATTCCCAAAGATTTTACTATTGTGGATACCAGGCCATTGTGGGATCACTGGCAATGAATTCGCAGATCAAATCGCCAGAAACGCAGTAATGTTCCCTCTTCACTACCAACACAATAATGATTGCAAGGATATAAGTAAATTTGTAAATAAATATTTTATTTCTGCCAATAGAAATCTATTATTCGGGAGATATAACTATACAAAATGACTTGGTATCACCTGGTATTAGCAGGCTGGACCTGGTTAAATTTACACGACTAAGGCTTGGCCACACCAAAATTTCTCATGGACATCTAATTAATATCAACTGTCCCTCTCCCTGTGTATGTAACACACAACACACCAATAAACTATTCTTTCTGGATGAATGTCCAAAATTTGCCGAAGCACGTGATAAAATTTTGGGAACACTGACCCCATATCCTTCCTATCCATCCCATCCAAGGAAAATATTCTTAAGATATCCAAGTTTTTAAAAGAAACTAACATATATGATAAAATTTAGATTATGGTAAATTCTTGTATAAGTACGCATTTATAAAACATATGAGCTGAGAACCTATGAAGCTATTGCTCTTAAAAAAATACATTAACATATAATTTGTAATTATTTGTTAATAAATGAATAAATAAATAATATATATTCTACATACAAGTGTACGTATGTATGTATATATGTACATTATTCGTACTTTAAAATTTTTCGTGCGATTTGATTTACATAATTTTAAAATTCATAGTTTTCATAAGAGAAAAAAACCTTGAAATATTGGATAGTGAGGATTTAAAAATATTAAGTCACCGACAATTACACTTCACTTTGAAGTTAAAAAATAATTTTCTATTCGATGCAATTTTAACGAAACATATATACATATGTATATCGGTTATAGCCTGAAAAATCCAATATCAAAATTCTTTTGTCCTAAAATTTTATGGCTAAAGTAAAAACTGAAAGGGAACGATTTTGTTAGCAGTCAACAACATTTCTTAAATTTTGAATGATTATCTACATCTAGGTATATCTATCTATTCCATATATATATATATATAAATATATATATATATATATATATATATAAATGCAATGGTCCACGTATGTAATGACATCATGTGAGAACGCTCAAATTAACAGAAAATATGCGAGTTGTAATTCAAAATGATACATCAGGTTATATTTTTTCAAAGCAATTTTTAGAAATTGGCAGTGAAAAAGTACCGACTGACTCTACAACAGGCCAGATTTCCAATGGGCTTTTGCCAATTCACGATGTCTAAAGGCAAACTAATTGAAAAACTGTTCACACACATTGCTCAAAATTACAGTGATTTACATTGGTTAAGTGAGAGAGTCATTTTAGCTGCAAAAAACAAATACGTTGATTAAATAAATTTTAAAATCCCAAGCTTAACTAATGGCGAATGGTATTCGTATAAATCGATTGATTCCATTACCGATCCTGATAATATTTATAAAAATACGCCGTTGTCAAGAAAAGAGATGGGTTGCCTTGCTTACATGTTTGACCGTCAGAGCAATACATCTTGAAATTGTAACTGATTTAACCTCCGATTCGTTATTGAGTTTAAGAAATTTTATAAACAGGCGTGGAGCACTAATTCAAATTCGAAGCGATAACGGTAGAAATGTTGTGGGGATAAATAAAGAATTAAAAAATGAAATGTTTTTTATGGTTCATAATGAAATAGTTTGCAAATCAACTCCTTTAGGTATAAAGTGGATTTTTAATACACCATCTGATCCAAGCTCTGGAGGTATTTGGGAACGTTTAATACAATCTGTAAAGAAATCGCTTTCCGTTTTATTAGGAAATATCTCTCCTAGGTGGGATGTTTTTATGAGTTTTTTAATTAAATGTTTTTTTTTCAATAATTATTTATTGTATCTTCAAGAAATTAAACTAACAATAAGTTTTGAAATCTTAAATTCTAAAAAAAAGTTACATTAGTCCCGACCATGTCAGAACTAACCTTTTGGGTAAAAAAAAAAATTGACATAAAAAAAAAACAAAACAAATATTTCTAAGATTTTCTTTTTTATTCGGCTATGTCCACTATAATTCAAGATATTGCGAGCAAGGGGGTTAGGATGGTCTTCAAGTTTCATTAAGTATTTGCCTGCGTATTTGATGATTTCTGTAGTCACCAGCGGTATGTCTAAATCACAATGTATGTTTGAGTTTCTGATGTACCATGGAGCGGAAGTTATCAACCGTAAAATTTTATTTTGCATACGTTGGATTCTATCCACATTTGAAGCTGAGGCAGTGCCACAAAGTTGGATTCCGTAAGACCATATTGGTTATAAAATAGTCTTTTAAATGAGAAGCTTACAATCTAGGCTAAGTTTTGAGTTCCTTCCAATGAGCCAATGTAATTGTGTTAGCTTAAGTTTCATTTGTGCTAGCTTTGAGTCAATATGATGTTTCCATGTAAGGCGACGGTCAAGATGTATACCAAGATATCTCACATAAGTATGGTGTGGAACAATCTGATTATTGATTCGAACGGGTGAACAATTATCTTTTCGCAGGGTGAAAGTCACATGTATGCAGTTTTGAACGTTCACTTTAATTCTCCATAATTTTAACCACAACTCTAACTGAGTTATATGTTGCTGAAGATTTATGGATGCTTGATGGGAGTTTTCATGCGAACTTAGACACGCTGTATCATCAGCAAACGTAGAAGTGTGGACAGTTTCACTAACAGGCATATCGGAGGTATATATCAAGTATAAAACTGGCCCAAGAATGCTACCTTGTGGTACGCCTGAGGAAATTGGTTTGGATACAATAACGAAGTCTCCTTCAACAAAAGAAGACTTCCGTCCAATTATGTAGCTTTTTAATAGGTTGCTTATATTACAAGGCAAGTGAGCGGTCAGTTTCAGAAATAGACCTTCATGCCAAACTTTGTCAAAAGCCTGAGAAACATCAATAAAAATCGCTGAACAATACTTCTTCTCTTCAAAAGTCCTTCTTATCACCTTAACCAATCTATGGGTTTGTTCAATTGTGCTATGTCTACTTCTAAAACCAAATTGATGGTCTGGGATACACCCACTATCCCTTAGCATCGGAGACAATTTATCCATAAGCAACTTTTCGAAAACCTATATGACAAAACCTGTCAGGTCCTTACCCGGTTTTGGAATCATTCTAACTTTAGAAATCTTCCAGTGGTCAGGATAGTATTCAAGCCGTAAAATGACATTAAAAATGAATAGCATGATTCTGACTGCAATACTGGGAAGCTCCTTCAACATTTTGTTACTTATGCCGTCCATACCAGGAGCTTTTTTTGGGTTTACTTCAGAAATTAACTTTTGTACCTCACGCAACCTAAAATTCAAGGATCGAGGGGGTAATCCAACTACGCTCGGCAAATTAACATCATCAGTATATATGTGTGGGGTGAATAAATCTTTCAAGTAATCGGCAAATAAGTTGCCTTTTTCAGCGTCCCTTCTTGCCCAATCTCCACTGATATTACGTAGAGGTGGCTTGTACTCAACGGGCCTTTTAAGGTTTTTTGTAGCACGCCATAAAGAATAATTGGAGTTTGGTGTAGCATCGAGACCCTCCAGATATTTATAAAAGATGCAGTTTTTTCAAGTGCTAGTAAGTCTCTAAGCCGCTTTGTGCATTCTCTAAGTCTCTGCCTCTGCAGGGGCGATCTGTGTTGTTGCCAATCTCTTCTAGCTCTTCGTCTTTCCGCTTTAATTGAATGTGAAAATATTGTAGACTCAAGGCCATTAACACATATTCCTGTATCGCCCTATGAACCTGATCCCATTATTCCGAACCATTTTTTGCTAGGTTGTGTAAATTCGACAGAAATACCCAACAATTTTAACTCTAAGCTCAGTTGCTTAAAAAAACAATGGCGAATTTTACAAAACTTGAAAAATGGATTTTGGAAACGCTGGATTAAATAGTATCTTCCAGAATTGGCAAGAAGAGTTAAATGGTGTCTGCCAAGCGCCTCTTTGCAAGTAGGCCAATTAGTTTTTATTTGTGCTGATAACGTAATAAGATCCAAGTGGAGGCGTGGCCATGTTATACGAATTAATGCTGACAAGCGGGGAACGGCAAGATCAGCTCACATAAAAACGTTTGATGGAATTTTGGAGATACCAGCCTCCAAGCTTGCCGTGTTGGACGTTATAAGTGAGTGAATTTCCCTGATAAATTCACGGGGGCCAGAATTTGTTATTTGTTTTTTTTTTTTGTTAATTGATGTTTGTTGGTATATGATTGTACTTTGTTTTTTATTTTTATTTTTAAATCGATTTAAATTTATGTTAGACATTTTTTGAAATTTGTGTCTTTGTATATTTTCATTGAGTTGAAAACTTTTGATGAAGACACACAAAATTTAAAGGAAAAATCGTTTATTTCAATTAGTCTTGGTTTTCAACAATATTGTTCACTACCCCGAAGAGTTCTTGAATTCATTGGACTTACCGGGAATGCCACCACATAACTTGCAGCTTAAGGTTGGTGTGGTAATAGTCATGATATGTAACTTGAATCAGCCAACACTATGCGATGCTACTAGATTGGCTATTAAAACGCTGATGACTAACGCGATTAAAGCAATAATAATTATAGGATACCTATCATACCAAGTGATTTACTATTAAAGTCCAATTTCCCCTTCGCCTTGCATTTGCCTTGGCGATTAATAAACCCCAAGGACAATTCCTAAAAGTATGTAGGTTAAACCTAGAATCCCAATGTTTTTCCACGGGCAATTGTATGTAGCATGCTCGAGAGTTGGTACGCCGTCAGCATTGTTTATTTTCTCTCCCAACAGAAAAACCAAAAATATTGTTTAGTATCAAGCTTGAAAATGAACTATGTCCTTACCTTTTTTGTTTGTTCATTTCTTAATGAATTACCTTTAGAGCTATTTAAATAATAAATTAAGAAAAATTTGTGTCGTTTCTTCTTTGTACCGAAATTTTTTTTTCTAACTCCATATGAATTATTAATCATAAGCAAATAGTTTCCGAGCGAAGCTGAGTCGTACAGCTAGTTTTCAATATATATGAATGATATGCCAAAAGTGCGTCAAAATGCAATATCCATCTATGTATAAGCAGGTTTTGTGCAACTTACACTAGGTACCCCAGCTCCAAATGCTCCTACTGGTCTATCGCATTTAAATAATGAATTAAAGAAAGTTTATCATTGGGCTTGTGCAAAGGGACTTTGCTTGAATCCTTATAAACCTAAGAGTATTGTAATGGACAGAAAAAGTCTAGCAAGAACTTTTTCAGGGGACACTGTTTTGAATGACGAGAATATCGAAATTGTTAATAAGGCAAAAAAAAAATCTCGGCATAATTTTTAATAACAGGTTAGCGTGGTCGGACCATGTAAACACTTTAGTTTTACAGGTATATGTGAAGTTGCGGACACTCTGGACCATGCAAAATTTCACTTCATTGCGGATAAGAATTTTGCTCTCCAAATAATAATTAATATAGGGGTGCATAGTTTTATAAAAAATATTATACACGCTGGACAAGAACACAATAATTATACGTAATTCATCGAAATAAGAAAAACAACAGAAAATAAAAACAATTAACACAGAATAAAACATGTAGTCAAGCAGGCGCCTACAATGAATGATAATAACAATATGGGGTGATGTTAAAGTATAACATTCTTGTAAAATACATGCAAGATTTGAATTTTGCGCCATTTCTGCGGTAAAGTGTTGCGAAACAAAAAAAAAATTACAGCGTGACAGCTGAAGGTTCAAGGTTATTTAACATGGAGCGTTACACAAAAGAATAAGGCATTTTTATTGTTGAGAAATATTTTGTTAATAATAAAATATTGGCAGCAACAGTTCGCAATTTTCGTAGAAAATATGGTCAGAATATGGTTCATCAAAGTAAAAAATTTAGAGAGATTGGATCGATTAGTGATCTTAGCCAGTCTGGCCGTTCTTTAACAATACATTGAGACAGGAAGTCCAGGAACATCAATTTGGCGCCGTGATAAAAAATTGAGCATTTCGAGAAGCTCGCTCCAGCGTACTCTCACGCTTACAAAGTTCAATTGACTCAAGAACTGAAGCCTACTGACCACGCACAATCACAAAAAATTGATGCTGATTTTCGAACAAAATCATCTTCAGCGATGAGGCTTATATTCATATTCATGGCTTTATTAATCGACAAAATTATTGCATTTGGGGTTCAGAAAATCCACAAGTAGAGGCACAAATGTATTCACAAAGTGTCATTGTTTGGTGCAGATTTTAGATTTGAGGTATCATCGAACCATTTTTCTTCGAAAATGCAGCTGGTCAGACAATAACGGTTAATGTTGCTCGCTGTCACGTCATGATAATTTAGTTTTTTGTCCCAAAAATTCAAGATATTGATGTGGACGGCAGGTGTTTTCAACAAGACGATGCCACATGCCGTATTGCACGAGATGCAATTCAATTACTGCATGCGTCATTTTCTGGTAGTGTAATTTCCCGTTTTGTTGATCAGAATAGGTCGCTCAGATCACGCGATTTAACGCCATTAGATTTTTTTGAAGTCTAACGTCTATAACACGATCACTAACGTCTTAAAGGACGAAATTAGGTGTCCCTGTAGGCTAGTAGGTAGTGTGCTAGCTTACATGACTGGGGGTTATGGGTTCGATTCCCAACAAAGACCTTGGTTTTTTTTTCACTACAAATAAAAATTGACTGTCGGTAGGGCTGGTTATGCCCTAGAATGAAGGCATAGTCACTGGTCACTGAACTGTCTTATATGACAGTTAATTTCCGTAACTGTCCTTCTACTTGCACCACCTGTCGCATCTCTTCTCTATCCCTTTCTTAAAGAATGTAGCACGGTACTTGACTAAATAGGCATTGTTGCCTGAAGTGCTACTTCTTTTTAAATAAAAAAAAAAAAATAGCTGTGACGCCGAAAAAATTGCATTTCTGTTATATAAAATAAAGATTAAATCTTGTTATACAGGAAATCAGCAAATCAGTAATTATATTATTAGCTAAAGCAAAATAACGAAATAATCAATATTTTTCAATCAATTAACAAAAAAGTACTTTTCAACTATTTTAAATCCAGACTTTTTACTGTTTAGTATTTATTTGAAAAATAAATTTGAAAAAATTCTATTTTTATAGTTTTTTAAACGATCTTTTTTTATCCTTAATAAATATCTTTTTTCTTTTTTTAGATCTTTTTTTATATATTTTTTCTTTTCAATATTTCGCTTTCGTGTGGAAAGCTTTTTCAGGAAAAAAATTTTTTCCAAAGGAAAGCGAAATATTGAAAAGAAAAAATATATAAAAAAAGATCTAAAAAAAGAAAAAAGATATTTATTAAAAAATTCTATTATAAATTTTGTAAATTTTACTAAAGTTCTTCTTTTTTACTTCGACTAATTTAAAAAATATTATTGTGCCTTTTAAAATTAAAACTGATGTATAAACTTTAGTATTGTTAAACTAATTTAATTATAATTCTCCGTCCACCTGTAAAAAAATAAAAAATTAAATCATAAAACTTTTATAAAAAAAAAACAACAATAAAAACAAAACCCATTTCTTACCAAATTAAATTGACAGAAAATTTTATAAACATTGTATTGAGTTGGAAAACTTTTTACATAATAAAATTGCAATTGAAAATTGAAAAGCATAGAAAACCCAAAATTATACTTTCGAAACTTGTGTTTAAACTTAAATAAGGTAAACGGTATTGTGTTGTTCTATTTATACTTTAAACTACAAAAGTACAAAATGCAAGCAAATCATTGAACCAGCAAACAATTGAAAACTACACACTCGTTAATAGTAAAAAAACACACATTCATAAATTCGAATATACACACAGCCACACTCACACACACTTAAGGCATTTTACTTAGAAAAAATAATTGAAAGGAAACTACTAACACTAACAAGTTATTTGTTGAATAGTAGTTGAGGTGGACTTTTCCACAAAATAAATTTATATATAATTTGCATACATGTCTTTAAGCCGTACTAAATTTTAGTACATATTAAACATATCATTCTCCCTGCATGGTCGATTTGAAATTTTCTATTACAATGACACAAATGACAGATTTTTGCTTGTAATGTTTCGCCTGGTATTGTAGGATTTTTTACGAAATAAAAGTAAATATTTTTCTATAAATTATTTAAAATTTCATTAATTCAACGCCTTCTTATACACCCACTATGAACTTTTACATACACACTTACATAAACTGTTATATTGTAGCTTGTGTAGCATGTGTAACCCAATTTGTTAGTCATGATGTATATAAGTGTATAGTGTGCATTTGTGTTTAAACAATAGAATTGCAATGTCAGGAAGCGCTGCTACTACTGCTGCTGCTGCTGCTGCTGCTACTGCTATTGCTGCTTATCCTTGAGATGATGTGTGATGTAGATGCAATGCTGACGATAATGAGAAAAAAAGTAGCCAAGTACTTTCACTTTGTTAAGTACACATTGTAGTCATATGACAAATCTGCATACAGTATAACTACAATATTAATCTTAGAATTTCTACGAGGGTTACTTTTTTGTTTAGAATAGCTTTTTTAAATTTTCAGTTCACTTCAGCCAAAGTTTATATTTATGAATATGTTTTACACAGTAGACCTGATCATATAAATAGACCTGTCGATATAAGTGCTATTTTTGATATGGGAGTATAGAACCTAGATAACCTGCTGGCATTAGTTGATTGCATGTTGGATTTAAATCTAAATCAGATAAATGGCGTATATAATGACCACCATAACCTTTTGGATTTGGTTTTTATAAATGATTGTATTGACACGTCGGTTATTCGAATTGATCCATTAACTGTGCCAGAGGATGGATATCATGCTTCAATTTTAATAAATGCATGTAATTACATACCGTGTTCTGATAGCAGTTCAATAGTTCACAGTTTATGTTTTAAAAGAGCAAATTATCAAAACATTACTGAACTACTGTATGAAACCGACTGGAAAAATTTTCTATCATACGTTACGTCATTGAGCACATCACCATCGGAAAATTTTATGGTAAAATCTCTTGGATTCTTAATCAGTGTATTCCAATGCAAATTGTTTCTCATTTATTTGGACCTCCAAGGAATTGTAAGTTGCTTTCCAAAATTAAGAATTGCAAGAATAAATGGTATAAAAAGTATAAAAATTCTGGATCAGTTGCAGACTTTGTGAAATACTCTATTGCCCGTGCTGAATATAACAAATTAAATCAAGAACGTTATAACTGTTGCCTGACAAAAATTAAGAACAACTTTAAGGTCTTTTTATAATTTTGTGAAAATAAAGAGAATATCTATTACCTTTCCACCTTCTATGACATTAAATGAATGTAAATCACATGATAATACTGAAATAAGTAACCTATTTGCAAAATTCTTTTCATCTGCCTATGCGAATGATCAGAGTATTAACTTAAATGGACAACCAATACACAATGTGGGAAGTGAGGCTTTTTTACTGCCATGTTTGGATGAAATATCTGTACTTCATGGTGTAAAAAAACTAAAATATTCTTATAAAAGTGGAGCTGACAACGTTCCAAGTTGCATTCTTATAAACTGCGCAGAGGCTATTGTAGCTCCTCTGACAATATTATTTAATTACTTAATTAAATTTGGTATATTTCCCGCAGTATGGAAGAATTCTCTCATTATCCTGGTGTTTAAGTCTGGTAAAAAAAATGATATTAGAAATTACAGAGGAATGGCTAAATCGAGTGTAATACCTAAACTATTTGAAAAATTAGTTACGGATCATTTGTGCCATCAAGTGTCTTCAATATTATCGTCTAGCCAACATGGCTTTCGTAGAGGCTGTTCTACTGTTACTAATCTTTTACAACTCACAACTTTGGTTAATCGTGGTTTTGTCAATAAAATGCAAACTGACGTTGTTTATACGGATTTTAGCAAGGCATTTGATAAGGTTAACCATGGACTATTACATGGGATTCACACAAAATTGTTTAAAATGGATAAATTCATACCTTAGAAACAGGAAACAGAATGTTGCATACAAAAATGCGATTTCTAGGCCAATCTCCGTTTCATCTGGTGTTCCTCAAGGGAGCCATCTTGGATCCCTTCTTTTTTCATTATTTCTCAATGACTTACCTGGTGTCATCAAGAATTCTTTTATACTAATGTATGCGAATGATGTTAAAGTATTCTTTACTTATAATAAATATGATGATCACATGCTGCTACAGGCAGATTTAAATTCTTTATACTCCTGGTGTGAATTGAATTTAATGAAATTGAACTTCGATAAATGTAAATATATGTGTTTCTTCCGAAGGAACCATTTAAACGTTAGATATTTTTTGGGTGACAATGAGCTGGAAAATGTTTGCAGGACCATAAACCAAATTTCATTCAACATATTTCTCTAATTATGCGCAAGGCAAGATATCAACTCGGTTTTATTAAACGTTGGGCAAAGGAATTTGAAGATCCTTATATCACGAAAAATCTATATATGTTACTAGTTCGCCCAGTTCTGGAATATGGGTCAATTATATGGGATCCACAGTACAAAACTTACAGTAACGCATATGGATCTGTGCAGAAACAGTTACTTATATTTAGCTTACGTAGACTACGATGGACTTGCTCTTATCATCTCTGAAAAGTCGCAGAACTATGCTTAATGCCATGTTCATCTTAAATACAATTAATGGGAATACCTCCTCTAACTTCTTAATTGAAAATATATGTTTTTGTGTTCCGCGGCGACCTACTTGATACTTTTATCTATTGGACATTCAATATTTTAGAACGAACTATGCAATATCTGATCCCTTCATTAGATGTTGTAAACACTTTAATAAATTATACTATTGTATTGATTATACCTTAAATGAAAATCTGATAAAACATAATATTGTGTTCTCATTAAATAATTGCATATAATTGTCATATTTTTTCTTTTTTTCCGCTTCCATTAGTTTTATAGATATATAAATGATTATGTACTAATAGTCTGTAAGAATTATTCATAGACTTAAATTAAATAAATAAATTAATAAATAAAAAAATAAATAAATATAAACAATAAAATATGACTTTTGGCATATGACCAACGTTCGATGACTTTTTCCAACATTAATGGCTGTATATCGGCAATAACGCGTGGAATGTTGTTCTCCAAATAGTGAATCGTTTCGCGGTTATCAGAGTATACTAGCGATTTCACATATTCCCACAGACAATAGCCAAGCGCCGTTAAATCGCACGATCATGAAGGCCAATGCAGGGGTTTAAATGTGAAATTATGCGGTTGCCAAACGTTGCCTTCAATAAAACAATTGTGACACGAGCAGCTGTGTGACAAGTTGCGCCGCTTTGTTTAAGTTGGATTTTTTTAAGCACGTTAACTATCGTTCCGCAAAATTTGCCATAAAGTGGATGGACACATATCCAATAACTGTGCATGATAACGGATAGACAGAATTGGGTCTACACTATGCAATGACTTTTTCTGAACGCACTATACTAAGCCCAAGAGGATGCATATTATTATTTAGAGTAAACGTAGTGTGAAAACGTTCTATAATCAATCGGTTTAATTTCTCTGATATACTATTACCTTGACCGTCAAAAGGCCGTAATATCTATTTCGAACAGAACCGTAATCACAGTTTGGAAGCATTTTGCAGGCGGTAGTCTGTCTATTCATTTTGCCAAACCAAACTAGACATAAATCACTGGCTGGCTGCTAAAAAAAGAGTTGCCCACTTAAAATTTTGTATTCTATACCTCTATAAAAACGCCCTATATTTAACTTTTAAAACAATAAAAACTTTGGGAACTAAATTAAAGAACAAATTTTAATTATAATTCTTCATTTACAACTACTACAGTTAATTTTTGTTTTTATTTTTATTCAAAAAAGTACTTTCTGAAAAGAACTATAAAAAAGTATATTTGGGGCTTTATTCCAATTTAAATTTACAAGTAAAGCAAGTTTTGGGTAAACAACTTTAAGTTAAAAATTACTTTTCTCTAGCAGTAGATAGCTGATAAAAGTGAAAGTTAAAACAAAAAGTTCATCTTGCAAAGTACTTTTTTAGTAGTGTGAAAATAAAATCTATATAATAAGTACATTTTTTACTGCAATAGAAAAGTACTATGTTTATTTTAAACCACAATACTCTTTAAACAATGAAGAAGTAGAACATTTTTCAGTGAGCCATTTTTTTATTCAAAATAGAAAAGTACTTTTTTATTGCCACAAAAGTATTATTACGAAAATGCTGTTAAAATATAGTGAAGAAAAATGCTGAACAATACATAGTTCAGACTATATATATATAATAAATATAAATCGCTAACAATATATAATGAAGGAGTATTCTTTTTTTTTTTTTTTGGTAACAAAAGTGCCTTTAAAAGTACATTAAAAAAGGTTTTTTGTGGAATAATAATGATTTTTTTTAAAAACACTACTCTAGAAATACTGCATTTAAATAAGTTTCCAAAGAACTTATTTTATCTAAAACGAACATTACCTTTTTTGTAGTACTTTTTTTGGATAACAAAAGTCCTTTTAAAACACATTAAAAGGGTCTACTTATGGAATAATAATTATTTTTTGAAAAACATTACTATAGAAAATCTTTTTTTAGATAAGTTCCCGGAGAACTTATTTTATCTAAAAGAAAAATTATTTTTTTTAATACTTTTTAAGAAGTACTATTTTACATTTTACTTTTTGAAAGCATACTTTTAAAGTTATTGAAAATGTCTAAAAATATTGTTTGGTTATTCATAAAAGTAACTTTAGAAAAATAACAAAATAAAAAATCTTTAAAAAAAGAAAAGAAACAAACAAATGTTTGTGGTGATACCTTTTTGAAAAGGTACCATTCTCAGTACTTTACTTTAAGATAATATCATACTCTGCAAAAAACACTTTTAGTTTTGTTTTAATTGAGCTTCGTTTTGTTGCTTAGAAAGTACTATTAGAAAAGTATCATTTTCATAAAATTTTTCTGTACTTAATAATGCAATTTTATAACGTACTATGATAAAAACATTTATGTTACTTAAAAAATTCTGCCTCATAAGACCTTTTTAACTTAACTTTTGTTGACCGATGCTTCCTAATAAACAGGAGGGGTAAATCCTTTTAAATAAAATTTTACTCAGATAAGCATTATGCAATAACGCGTCTCATTTTAAATAAATCTAATTAACGATTAATTATTGGAAAAGTACTCAATTATTTTTTTCCGAAAATACCCTGCCAAGAAAGAGAAATTATGTAAAAAGTACCGCTTTAAAGTATATATATTTTTTTTAATATTACTTTAAATTTGTTAATTTTAATTCTTTTCAGCAAAACTTTTTCTTGGAATTAAACAGAATAAAAAGTACCACATTAAAAGTACCTAATTAAATAATCTTAAATGATACTTTAGTTAAGGAAAATTTAATTTGTAATTATTTAAAAAACGCTTGAATACGAAATAGTATTATTTAAAAAGTCCTTTTTTGAAAATACAAAATATTTTTTGGAAAATATGCTTTGAACAGTTTTGGGAAAATAAGAACTGTAGATAGTAATTGTTAGAAAAAGTAATCTTAAAAATCAATTTTTCTAAACAGTCTGCTATACAATAATAGAATTAAAAAGTTATTTTTTTGAAAACTTCGTGATATTGTTTCGCTTTTGTTCACAGATAAGGATTTCGTAGAAAAGTATTTTAAAAACCTTTTTTTAAGAAAGCACTTTTTAGCCCTATATAAAATACTCTTTGTTTTGTACAGTTTTTTTAAAGCTTTTTTTTTAAGGCCTGTTCCGCAAAATCTTCTTTTTTAATTACTACTAATAAAAAACTACTTTTTTTTTTGGGAATATAAAGGGTTTTTAGTACTTTTTAAAATGGTACTTTTCAAGAAATATATATTCAGCAAAACTACTCTTTATTACAAAAAATTGTTTAAGTACTTTCTAGAAAAGCACGCTTGAGTATTTATAAGAAAAGATTTTCAAAAAAGTCGTTTTTCGGTATATTTTTTCTTGTAAAAATATTAAATTAAAAAAAAATAATTTTTAAAATTTGTAAGAGAAAAGAAATTTGAAAATCTTTGTTACTTCATATGCTAATGACTAAAAATGCTTACATGTGCTTATTTTTCGATATGTGCTTGGCTTTAAAATGGCTTTAAATATTTCAGAGACATCATTGAGACGAATTTTGCATAAAGACCTTGGTATGAAGCCATACAAAGTCCAATTGGTTCAGGAGTTGAATCCGAGTGAATCCAATGCGTTTTCGCTTCGCTAAGTTGGCCTGCGATCGACTTACAGAAGATGCGGATTTTGCAAAAAAAAAAAAAAATCATATTTTCAGATGAAGCTCATTTTGATCTTGACAGGTAGGTAAACAAGCAAAATTGTCGCACTTGGAGCACAGAAAACCCGCACGCATACATTGAAAAGCCGGCGCATCCAAAACGAGTCACTGTTTGGTGCGAAATTTGGCCCAGAAGCGTAAGTTGGCCAGTTTTCTTTGAAAATGAGCAAGGGGTGTCCGTAACAGTCAATGGCGATCGTTATCGAGCCATGTTGAACGAATTTTTGTTCACAAAAACTGAAGAGGAGGATGTTGGCAACATTTGGTTTAAACAGAACCTGCCACACAACCGAAGCTACACCTGATGTTTTGCGCCCTACTAAGCGCATTATCAGCCGCAGAGCTGATGTCGTTTGGCCACCTTGGAACTGTGATTTGACACCGTTGAACTATTATTTGTAGGGTGCCGTCAGAGATAAGTGTTACGCCGCCAAGCCGGAGACAATTGACGCTTTAAAGAATAATATTCGTGAAGCCATTGGTGAAACACAGCTGCACACAATCAATAATGTGCTTAAAAATTACACCGATCGTGAAGGCTACTGCATGGCCAGCCGAGGCAGCCATTTTAATAAAATTATTTTCCATTATTAACCGGAAGGAGTGTATTGTCAATTAAAAAAAGAAATTTGAGAAAATATTTAGTAGTTTTGTTTATAGCATTTAAAAGAAAAAAGTTATTTGGCGAACCCTTTATATTGTAGTGCGTAAAACGTGCACGTCGTCTGCTTATAAGTGGATGTTGCATTTTGAAGAAAGTGTCGACAAATCATTTGCTTATAATGAAAGTAATAGTGGTTTCAAAATGGAACCCTGTGGGACTTCTCTGATAAATGACAATTCGTTAGATCATACTTTATTTACAAAGGCCATATTTTCAGCTGGGATACTTCAAGTTAGTTGCATTTCGAAAGAAGTATCGTCAAATCGTTTAGTTATATTGAAAATAATACCGGTCCTAAAATAAAACCCTGTGGGACTCCCCTAATAAAAGACAATTTGTTAATTCATACTTTATTTACAATGGCATTTTTTGCATCTGGGGTACTTAAAATGAGTTGCCCGCCAAATGAAGTATGTCAATTTATTTAGTTATATTGAAAATGATAGTGCTGCTAAAATGGAACACTTTGATACTCTCCCGATAACTGATAATGTGTTATATCATACATTATTTACACTGGCAATAATTTCAGCTGGGGTACTTAAAGTGAGTTGCACGTCATCTGGGTATGAGTAAAAGTTGCATCTCGAAAAAAGGGGGGATTTAAAAACCTTTAGTTAAGGATTGGGACTCAAAAGACAACTGGACAACCCTACTCACTCTGGAAAGGCCAATAATCACTTGTTTTTCATTCATTTCATTCCTATTTAGTTGAATATCAGCTTTAAGACTTATTTTTACTTCTGCTTTGAATATTGATTTTTCTGTTACATTTTGTATTTTAACAGCACAAGATTTCTTTGACTACCCTGTGTTTTTTAGTGTAGAGGTTTTAAAAATTTCATATTTGTGACAGTTGGTGCAACGTTTGTTTCTAAATAAAAATATTTCTAAATTGCAGTTAGTTTGGAGTGGCCTTCTTTATATTTCCTTTTTAATTGTTCTTGCTTGTTTTGTTGTTGTGGAAAGTGCTTTTATTATTGTTGTTTTATAACAAGTTTGTCATTATGTTTTCCCCAGTGTGCTTACTGTGTGTCGTTTAACAAAGGCCTCTGTATGAGTGTTTTTTGTTTTTTATTTTGTCAGAAATAGAATATGTGTGTCATAATCTACCAGATGTATCCAAGATGCATCCAAGACTTTGTTTTGTAATGCTTGACATTTTATTTTCCTGATTGTTAATACCGCCACTTTTTGTATATAATAATTTTTAATATTGTTTGTATTGTTTGTATTGTTGCTTCTGTTGTTTCTTCGGCTAATAACAGTTTTATGTTATTAATGATAGAACAAATGGAAGAGTGGAGATTTGTATGTGTGAGTATATGTTTGTGGTGTAATAAAGTATGTGCTATTTAAGTATTGTTGTGTATGAAAGGAAATGGATATTTCAGAGATCAAGCAAACAAATACACACACATACATACTCATTTGAAATATGATGTTAAAATCATTTGATATCATCACATGTTAGGAATTGAGAGAAGAGCAGCATTATGCGGATTAAGAGCATTTATGATTTTCCCTGCTGGGTATGTGCGATGAGTGTGTGCATATTAATGTATAAGTAATAATAAGTAACATATTTATAGGATAATTTATATTGTTTTTGTTGTTGTATTGTTTAATATGCTTAAATGCATTTATCTGCAAGCGTCAAATATTAATCAACAACAAAAAAAAATGGTATTTTAATTTAGGCTTATACAAAGGCATGTATGTGTGCGTATGTGCAATGATAGTTGTTGTTTCAGTGTTTATGCTCACATGCATAAATTCACACAAGCATGCATATGCAAGCACATTTATATAATGTATAGACACATGCATATAAACATATGCTCATTATCGTCATTTTTTATTCATATTCTACTTAAGCATATTAATCGCAAATTGGCATTAAGCATATAAAAATGTAAATATAAAATTAATCGGGGGAAACATTTTACGAAATTGCAATATTTAAATAAGTTTGAATAAAAATGCTTCGTGTAGTTTAAAGCTACATTTTATTTTGAATCTAATATGCCTGTGTCTGATTTGAATGTGAGCAAAAGTAAATTAAGTAAAATATTTTTTAATATTAAAATAAAACTATTAATTTTAGTCCGGCTTGAGTTCGTATATGCTTTAAATTTTGAAATTATTATTAATATTAATAAAAAATTATATTTACATAGTTTTTGTTTGTTAATTTTACATAAAAGTAGCAATTCCAAGATCACCACCCTTGTTATCAGCATTCTTCATATCCATGTTGGTGGCAATACCAACATCGTCATAGTTTTAGCATTTGGTGTTTTGACGTGTTCGTAGTAGATGCATTGGCAATTGTTATAATGAACTAAATATCGCACGAAAATCGCAATTAATATTCACTATGAAAATGGTGGTTCTGTTAAGGTTACATTTCGAAAAATTTGTGATATTTTATTATTAAGAATTTGGTCACTAAAATTTGAGTCGACAGGCTCGATACAAAATATGAGAATAGCAACGCGTATTCGATGGCGTCGTTCAACTACAAACATTGCAGCCGTAAGCAACAGTGTTGGAGCAGATCCAAATTTGTCAATACCTCGACGTTCTAAGCAATTGGGGTTATTCAAAACCAGACCTGCCGAATTTTACGTAAGGATTTGACATTGAAGGTTCAGGTGGTGCAGGCCGACCGACCATTCACATCGTGGTAGATTCGCTCAATTCATTCAAGAGCAACCGGTTGGTTTTTCTGAAATAATAATTTTTTCAGATGAAGCCATTTTCACTTGTCGGGGTAGGTCAACAAGCAAATTTGCCGCTTTTGGGCTTTTGAAGTCTTTGCCTGCTCAACGTGTTACGTATGCTAAGCTATCTGGTCTGGTCCTTTTTTTCGAGGATAAGGCTGAATAAAACGCGGTAACGATCAATGTATCACGCTATCGCGAGATTATAACAACTCAATTTTGATCTATTATTGATGACCTAGATATCACTGTTTCAACAGAACGGTGCCACATGACACACAGCCAATGAAACAATAAATTTATTGCAAACCAAAATTTCCGATCGTATAATTTCATGACAAGTAGCCAGCCAGATCGTCTAATTTAACACCAACTTACAATTTTTTGTGGGGATATGCTAAGGAGAGAGTCTATATGGACACAATTGAATCGACTGCAGGCATAAAAATGAAAATCCAAAAAGTGATTAAAAACATTAATGAAAGAATCGACATCTGTCAGATTGGTTGTGGTGGACATTTGCCAGATATCATTTTTCGAACTTTTCTCTTCGTAATACCATAAAAATTTCAACCATCTTAAACTAAATTTTTTGTTTGATTTTGTTTTAAAAAACAAAACTTCGTCTTGAAAAACCCTTTACAATTAACAAAAAGTAACATTCTGAGAACTTTCCTTTCAAAAAGTAATTTAAAAAATTTAGATAGAAACATTAAAACAAGAACTCTTTTTAGTTTTAAATTACATCTCGCCCTCAACACATTATTTATTAGAATGTCCTTTCTTCCCTCAATATTGAATTTTATGCCCGTTTTGGTGAAACCTTAATAGTGCGTTTCCGTTAACGTAATTTTGTTACCATTTGATTTTCCGTTCATTTTTCATGCCACCAAAACCATTTAAACCATTTGATTTTACCTTTCCAACACTGTGTTGTGCCTGCGATAGTTCAAGCCCAACTCCTTATCGTTACTTCTCATCCTTTAATAATTTTTTGTTACAAAAATTGTGAGGAACAAACAAAGTTAAAATATTTAAATTGCATATTCGAATTTACAAAACACTTGGGCACTTGGGCACTTGAGCTTTGATAGTATACATCAAGGTGTTCTCTTCAAAATTAGTATTTTCCAAGTGAGTAGTAACATAGTAGTAACAACATGTTTCGTTACACTAATAAAAATAATCGCAGTAATCCAGTCAATTATTGTCTTCGATTATACACTTTAGTAAATCTCAACATCTACAAGTTTCCTGGGCCGGATGGGATGCCAGTACTGGTCTTGAAACAGTGCTCTTCGAAGCTAACACATCCGTTAGCAACCCTTTTCAGCACCTTGTATCATGCCGGTGAGTTTCGAAAGTGTTAGAGGGTTACTAATGTAAAGCCGGTCTCAAAAAAGGGTGGAGCTAACAACCCTGAAAATTACAATTTATTTTGTAGTTTTTGAAGTGATGGAAAATATGATTAACTTTAATTTTGTGCGGTACCTGGAGTCCAACAGCTTATTCAACGACCGACACTATTCCGTATAAAGTGCTCTACGGGTGACTTGCTGACTTTCCTGTTAGAACAATGGTGCAACTCCATACATCATTTCGGTCGTGGCTCTAGATATTTTCAAGACGTTTGATAGAGTGTGGCATGAAGCACTTTTGTCAAAACTTGCTGCTTTTGGTGTCGGTGGTAATTTTTCCAAATTTATATATCGAATTTTCTCAGGAATCGCACTATGCGAGTTTTTACTTATGGGTTTTCGTCAGACGAATTCAAAATTAATTCAGGGGTACCTCAACACTACGTTATTTTTCCTGCTCGATTTCTTATTTTTCTAAATGACCTTCTCGGTTAAACTTTCAACCCTATTTACTCTTTCGCAGATGACAGCACCACTTGTCATTCGTATTCATTTGATAATAGAGCGTTAAAGTTGGAGATGAGTTTCAAAAGGCGAAACCTCGCGGCGATCTCCGAATGAGATCTTGCGAATAGAGTCGATTTTAATAACCGTAAGACGCAATGTTGCATGCTTACGCATAGATCTGTGTACGGAAGTGGTGTTGCACCTGCTACTATGCGTGATATAGGTAATACCGAATCGGAAGCTCTTGATATTCGATGAACTAAACACATTTTTCAGGTTTCTAAAACGGAGTAAGAGATACTTCACTCCATCCGATCTTCGCATTAATATTTACACCACCTATAGCCGTCCGAAGATTGAATATAACTCTTATGTCTATTTTGGAGTTGTTCGACTGCGTAAAGAAGAGGGCCAAAAGGCTCATTTGGGACGGTAGGATATTCAACTGTATTGATTCCCTAGAGCAGCGACGCAATGTAGGTTGTATTTCACTGTTTTATCGTTACTACAATGGCAAGTGCTTTAACGAAATTTGGGAACTTGTTGCTGAAACTCGCACGTTTTTGCGTTTGACTCGATTTTCATTGAGAGAACATCGGTTTATGATCGGTTGGTCAGTGAGTCGCACTAGGCTTTACACGGAAAATTCTATTTTTACCAAAACATTACGTATGTGGAATAAACTCCCTCTAGAGGTCTTTTCTATTACTTTTACTGTAGGAAAATTCAAATCGAATGTTCACAAGCACTACTTACTCTTTCCTTCTGTTCATAACTCAATTTCCCAAATCTGGCATAGTGCATTGCGTGAGTAGGGGTTACCCCCTGAATGCTGGTGCGAAAAAAATAATGGTATAACATTTCAAGACTCTACATTTTACAGTTTCCTAGATAAACTTTTCATTTTGGCTATTCCAATCTAGCTAATATTTCGCTAGATTATACAATTTAATATGATAGTTGTTCAAGGTTGTACGTAATATAATGCAGTAGATACACGATAATATATTTTCCTTGAAATGGAAAATACCACGGTGATTCATGCAAAGTAACCAGGTGATGGTATACAACTTTAATTTTCTCTAACTGCTATAGCATTCAAGTTACATAAGGTAATTGTGATTGCTTTAAAATTATTTTTCACATAAATTTAAATTTTATAATTAAACTATTTTAACGGGTAATTTTAAAAATAAAATGTCCTATTAAAGCACTTTATTATTTTAAATAATTAAAATAAGCAAAAAAAAACCTAAACCAAAAAAGTACTTCACCAAAAAGTACTTTATTAAAAAATTACTTAACAAAAAATTACTTTACACAAAGATATTCAAAATTACATATATATTTAAAAAAATTTCTTGCGAAAATATCTCAAATATGGTTAACAGACTATTGCATTGAAACTGCCTTTCTATCAAGTAGCTGTTGTAAAATAATACTATTTCATAAAAAGAGTACTTACATATGTATGCATATAACAACAAATGTACTCCACTTTAATTTGCTTATAAAAAAGAGTCCCACAATTAAAGTAAAATATAATTTTCCTTCCTTAGAATGCGTTTATTTTTATTAAGTCTACGCAGAATGCAAAACTTCTATACACGACCCTGCTACACAAATATACACTTTGTTAAAGTTTCCTGTTTGTTTTACGTGAATTTCGAAATACTCTTTTTAGAAAAGATAGAAAATATTATTTGAAAAAATATCAAATGAAAATGTTAAAGCATTTCTCATTTGTATATTTTTCCTTGGCATGTAGTTTTTCCACTAAAGCTTTACTTCTCAAAAGGATTTTCCTAATGTATATGTACATGCTTCTCTTTATAGTACATACACATACATCTTTTGTGTGTGTGTGTGTGTATATGTGTGTGGCTGTGTTTATAAATTTATATTTTTAGTTTTATTAATTTCAACAAATATTAACTCATTTATAACATTTTTTTTTACACAAAGATAAATAGTTATTTTATACATTTAATTCCCTCCTTGACTTCTTGTCCCACAATTGCGTGGGGTAGTGGAATCTTTTGTTTACTTTTTAAATAAAAATAAATTTTATAGAAATGTTATGACAATAAAATTGTTATGGAGATTGTTGACCATGGAAAGCTTATCAGAATTTAATTTCTATGTACATCAGTTTGATATCATAACCGACAAGACGACAACATTGAAGGTGCTTTGAAGGCTGAGGTTAATGATTTTATTAAAAAAATAAATAAATTTTAAAAAGAATTTAAATTTAATACCGAGAATTTCCTTATAAAAAGCAATAAATAATAAGTATTACTCAATTTAAGACAATTGTAATATGTCGTTTGTTATTGTTCTTTTGTTTTGTTTCGTTTTATTATTCAAAGCTTAAAAGATAAAGTTAGTTAAGCTTGAATTATTAAGTTGTTGGTTTTTTTTACGCCAGTTAAGGAAATACTGTTGTCATTATCTTCGGTGTAAACCGTTATTGCGCGCACAGTGGACCATTTTACGAGAAGGGGGTCAAAAATACATAACTTTTGAACGGATCGTAAGAGAGGTTTCAATCCGGCCTGCCGAGCGTTTAAAAAAAAATTAATCACCTGTTAAAAATTATGCCCAAAAAATAAATTTACGTTATGTTTTAAAAAAGATATATATTGACAATTTTAGCAAAAAACATGCGATGTTTTCAATATTATATTGTGTACAAACTGCGTAGTTTTCTGGGAAATATTGTGCACACAAGACAACAACAACTTTCTTATACCATATTCCAAGAAGAAACATAAACATCATAAAACACTAACAACTAATATAGAAAACTGAACGTATAACATAACAACAACTATTATATGTGAGATCTAAAAGATTCTTGAATATTCGAGGCAACATGCACAACAAATATAAAAGAGCCAGCAATGGATTAATCAGCAATCAGTAAAAATGTAAATCTCGTGACGTAAAATATAAATTGTGAAGTAAAATTATAAAGTTGCCAACGTACAGTTTTATTTGTGTAATTAAAATAATAAAGTGTATTGTAAATACCCCCATAAATGTCAATCGAAAATAGAAAGAGAAAAATTTATGCGAAATGTCGAGTATTTCAAGAAGAGTGGACATGGAAGTACTTTTTTATGGAATATAACCAAAAACCTATTTGTCTTAACTGCCAAGAACCGGTAGCTGTACTAAAAGCTTATAAGCTCGCTCAGCACTTTAATTCAAATCATCTTGGGTCGAAGTACTATAAAATGACAGATGAAGACAAGAAAGTTCATTCAGAGGAATTGAAAAGAAAAATATTTACTCAGCAAATGTTTTCTAAGAAAGAAGAAGAAGTGTCCAGCGATCCTTCACGTTAGCTGGTCACATTGTTGCCTATAAAATAGCAAAAAGTAACAAACCGTTTTCTGAAGGAGAATTTATTAAGGATGTGTTAATTAGCATTGGAAAAGTATTATGCCCAGAAAAGGTAAAAGATTTCGAATCTATAAGGCTGTCACGTAGAACGTTCACAAAAAGTATTGAAGCGATTTCTTCTAATTTAACCAATCAACTCGATGGACGTCTTAAAAAGTTTAAGTATTTTTCAGTCACTATCGACGAGAGTGTTGACAGGAGTAATACAGCCCAACTTTTAATTTTTATCAGAGGAGTCGATGAAAACTTTGTAATTACCGAAGAACTTGCTTGTTTGAGATCTTTGAAAGGAAAGACGGCAGGAAAAGTAATTTATGATGAATTTAGAGAGGGTATGGAATCTCTTAATGCCCCAATTTCCAAATTAATTGATTTAATAACTGATGGATTATGGTGGGAAAAAATACGGGGTTTGCAGGAGTTTATAAAAGTAAGAATCCTGAGAGCGAAACAATTTGTTTACATTGTATAATCCACCAAGATGTTCTTTGCAAGGCTGCCTTGGATATTAACAACGTACTTAATATTATTTTAAAACTAATTAATACCATTCGAACCCGTTTGTTACATCAACAATTTCAAAAGTTTTTATCAAGAGCGCCACCTGTGAGTCAGAAACCAGGAGATCATCACTGCAGTCAGCTGTTATGCAGTTCAAAACTCACCGCTGAAAGTTGTCATGCAACTTTGACGGATAATATGTGTGTGTGTACTCGTGCACAGGTATATAAGGCGGAACATTTTGTGAAATCAAATTTTTTTGGCACGCAGCTCGCCAGCAGGTAAGAGGTCTTTTGGATGAATTTAATATTTCGCTTTAACTTCTTATCAGTAGATTGCAAGCAGATCGCCTGCAAATAAGAAGTCTGTTGGAGGAATTTAATATTCCGCATCAACTTCTTATTAGCAGAAAACGAGCATGTCGCCTGCAGATAAGAACTCTGTTGGAGGAGTTTAATACTCCGCAATAAATTCTTGTCTGTCGATAGCAAGCAGATCACCTGGGGGGAGAAGCCTGTTGGAGGAATTATAATACTCCGCAATAACTTCTTGCCCGTGGATAGCAAGCAGCACGCCGGCCAGTAAGGGATCTGTTGGAGGAATTTAATATTCCGCAATAGTCTCTTATCGACAGCGCCGCTGTAAGTGGTGGCTTGACCGTGCGACTGATTCTGTTGCGGAGTTGAATATTCCCTCAGTATTTCTTTCCAACACGGTCAAGAATTCCCAGCGATTACTACTAGGTGTACCGCTTTTTGTGCCGTCTGTATCGCTGCCGCCGGTAACGCAGCCATTCTCTTCGCTGCCGCCTGTATCGCAGCCATTCTCTACGCTGCCGCCTGCAACGCAGCGATTCTCTTCGCTGCCACCTATAACGCAGCCATCCTTAGCGCTGTTGCTAGCACCGCTGACGCCTGTACCGCTACTAGGTACTACCGCTGCCGCCATCTTTACCGCTGCCGCCTAGAACGCATCCAATTTCATCGCTACCGCCTATAGCGCAGTCATCCTCAGCGCTGTTGCCAGCACCACTGACACCTGTACCGCTACCAAGTACTACCGCTGCCGCCTGTAAAGCAGCCATCCTCATCGCTGCCGCCTATAGTGCAGCCATCCTCAGTGCTGTTGCCAGCGCCGCTGACACTTCCGTCGCTACCGCCGCAGCCATCTGTACCGTTTTCACCGGTGTTCCTACCGCCGCCCACCGCCTTCACGCGTTGACTCCTCGTTCCACGGCTATGACTCCCGACCGCCCCTTTCGCCACCAACTACCTTGTAAAAATTAGCTAAGAAATAAACTTGGTGTTACGTTTTATAACGTTTATATAGCATTGAGTATCATTCCTTCCACGGACAAAGAAGGTAGGTACTAGATATAAAGAGAAAAGAAAAAAAAATTGCAACGACCCTGGCCTTCGCTGTCGCTATCCCAGCAACCAGCGTAAACGTGTCGTTACACTTCTTCAGTTATGATATTTTTTGTTTCTTTTTAGAAAGTAAATTTTATTGGTCTGCAATATTTTGTTCACGAGGGTATTTCCATCAATTTCTGTTGCTGTACTAGTTGACGACTCTAGCTCGGTATAACTTTTTATTAATCACAATGGAACGAATGATATCATAAATAAATCAGCGTCTGATAAACTTTTGGCATAACCTTGCTTGTATTGCCTCTGGCGAGAGGATCCATCACATCCCCATTTAGAAATTAAAGTAATGCTGCTATTTCCAAGTTTTTTCAAGCGGTTAGAATCAAACGTATTTAACAACCGTTCGGCATTGTGTTCAAGAAGGTGTTGCAATTTTATTTCTGCTGAAGTAGAAGTGACAGTTATAGCAAAGTACTTTTGTGACCTCCTAAATTATATCAATTTATGTTACTTTAAGTAGGCACAATAATTTTGTGACCAACTGTGCACGACTTTGAAATGAACTAAAAATTTTTGTTTTCTTTCTAAAACTACGCA
Source organism: Trichopoda pennipes (assembly GCA_030448955.1). Lineage (NCBI taxonomy): Eukaryota > Metazoa > Arthropoda > Insecta > Diptera > Tachinidae > Trichopoda > Trichopoda pennipes. The sequence continues at coordinate 8,893,735 of JASKUP010000056.1, read as the reverse complement.
TATTCATCTCATAAAGGCGATTTAAGAAATTATTAAATTGCTTACAAAATAGCAAAACAGAAAAAAAAAATTTTTTAATACCATTTTGCAAAAACTTTTCGACCTTGTGCCAGAAAAATTGTTCTGGTGCTCACGGTCGGATCGTGCCGGATATACAATGGGGTATAGGCGTATAGGGGACTTTTAGGGCTATGACAAAGTGCTAATGCTTTTTACATTCCCTAACGAACTTTGGAAGTTATGCTCTATTTAGTAGGAGAATTTAGAAAAAAAATGGACCTCTAAAAAAATTAATTTCCTAAAATCAAAAATCAATTAAAAACTATTTAGTTTTCTTATACTAATAGCCAACGAATTACGCTATTACACAAAGTTTGTTTAAAGTTATAGATGTTTAAAAATCAAAAATTTACTAAGAAATTTCTCATTTTAGCAAAATACTGAAAATGCACATTTTGATTCACCCTGTTCAGTGTAATAAAGTTAAAATAACGTTTTAATTTTTTGGCTCCCGAGGTACACTAGTAATTACTTTCGAATGAACTTTAAAATTTGACAATTGGGTATCATGAAAAAAAGGACTTTTGGCCGCCTTCTCGTAAAATGGTCCACTGTGCGGCGAGCGTTTTCGATGTGACAACATCATTATCAAGCCGAGTTCTGGACCTAACTGATGAGTCAGTGTTCGTTTATTAGAGTGTTATTTATAATGGAAATTTTTGTTTTGTAGATTTCTATATCCTCAAGACGATCGTACTTTTTCGCTAGGATATACTAATGTCATACACTCATCTATTTCCCTTGGCAAAGTTGGAGTATTGTATTTTTCATTTTTATGAGCGTTCTGTCTCTGCAAATTTTGTTTTTAGTGTTCGTCCAGTTCGTGCCATATAAGTATGTTTACAGGTACAAGAAAGCCTGGATACAACGCTGGAATAAAATTTGTCAGTTGTTTTTGTCGATGTCCAGAGATTGTGTCTCAGAGTGTTGCTGGTTTTCAATGCCGCATACAGGGGATTTTTGTATAGAGGTGAGGAAAAAAATATATTTGTCACAAAATGTAGTGATTTCATATTATTTATATAGTAATACACAAAAGTAATCAAAATAAAGAAAGTTAGAGAAATGTCGATTGTTACCTGCAATGTAAAAAGCCATAACTAACAAAAAAATTTAAATGATTTTTTTAATTTTTAATTTATTATTTATTTAAAATCTATTTTCATTTTATTATTCTAAAAGAGCCTTAAGTTCGTCGCTTATAACATTATGCTTTTTCTGGCTTAATGAAGACGTCAAATGTAAGACAATGCGATCCGATGTTACCATCATTCGGTGCGTAATAAATTCTTCGCTCGTGGCAATTCGACTGCATTTTCTGAAGTGTCTAATGCGATATTTCTTATAGTCTTTTTTACGACTTTCCTGAGCCTCTTCAGATAGTAAGCGTACAGAAAAAATAATTATATCTTTTCCATGAATCAGAATTTTGTGAAGTGTAGGTGGCACATTGTACCACTCGCACAGTGCAACAAACTCTTTTGCCGTCTGCAAACAAAAATCAGCAAATTTTTTCGATCTACTACATCGATGATTGTTATAGTTTCGAGAATTATTGAAAACCTCTTGATTATATTTTCATCTAGACCAGTGAGTTCGGAAATCAAAGCAGGATTAGCAAAGAATCTTCATGACGTATTTCCTGAATTTGATGTACCAGAGCCTTGCCTAACAGTATCAATCTGTATTCCAATTTTCTTTTTAAGTTCACGCTTTATCAAACATTTTCGAGCTTCTTGTATCGGACGAGTATTTGAGTCGATTCTTAATATTATAAACTATATGCAAAAGACACTCCATTAGGTTAATACGCGCATGAAGTGGTGACATAGCAAATTGCAGTGCTTGTTTAAATACGGGCACAACTTGAACTTCTTCGATTTTATACATCTTGGATGCTGTGGCTCCACAAATAAAACAAGAAGATGCGGCTGGTGTTTCTGTTACAGATTGTGCTGTCTTGCCGTTATTAGTTGTAAAATGTAATTTATGTTTTACTTTAAAGTTAACTCAAATTCTTTTAGTTAAGATATCTCCTCATCGACTCTTCTCTTTTCTTCTCGTATAACGTGAAGTGTCGCTTTAACATATGCAAACATAAACATAAACGGTGAAACATACAAGTACTGAGCTTGAGAAGGTTATAGAAAAAAAATAGCAGTCAAGTCGGAGTAATTCTTTTTGATTTGACTGTACCATTAATCCAAAATTTCAAAATATCACTGCATATTGCATGAAGAGTATGTTGAAAATCTAAATTTATTCCGCGTAATCCCCAGTGTATGCCGTGATTAAACCTTCTTTGTAAATAAAGTTAGTCAATCTATGTAATTCTGTTGCTGTGTAAGTATAAATGTATCGTCGTGTTGTATCGCTTGTCTCTTTGTCTTCTTTATTCCTATTTATAGTGTTATATTGTCTAAGAAGTTTGTCGAATGTAGCAGATTTGTGGCCGTTATTTTTTGCTATGGTATATATTGTGTTGATTTATTTCGACTTATTACTTGAAGGAATGAAATATAGTATTTCAACTCTTCTGTTTTCACTTGATCACTTTCATCATTACACTGCTTTACGCATAAATGGGTGAGAGCCTTTGTTTATTGTTTATCACACTTGGTAAGTTATACAATTACATTTAGTACAAATGCCGTCGTTGCCATTATTCAGTGTAGGTGTTTGTTTGCTTGTGTGTCTTCCTTTTTTCTGATTGTTAATCTTAGTTCGCGGAATTTTGATGTGGCACGTTCTTGCTATTTTATGTTCACACGATTTCTTACAAACTTTTTAATTTATTAATAGACACAATAGCTAATTTTGTTTAATTTTTAGTGGCAATTATTTTTTTTTTATAATAATAATAATATTTTTTATTAAATTTTCTCTGAAAATTTTATAAAGACCATTTTACTATACATTCTACTGTACATTTTGAAATTGTTACTTTATGAGATTTACATTTTTTTAGCAAAAACAATTTCATTATAAATCGCCAGCTGGACGCAGTGCTGTTTGTTACGAAAATAAAATAATAATTTTTTCCTTCCTATAGGACGTAACACGCTAACTGTCTCAATCCAAATAGCATTTTGTACATAAAGAAGCGAGTTACTTGTACAAAGGTTTAAGGGACACTAAGTGTTTTAATTCTCTAGGTCAATTAATATACTTTTTAATTGTTGTAGTAGTCGCATTTCTACTTTTCGAATTTACATAATGTTTTCCCCAGCCATGTACATTTATAACACGTTTGCTTGTTGGAAATCTCAAATGATCTTTTATAGTTCTTTACGCATATAGTACTTATTCATCTATATGGAAGGTACCAGGCTCACTATTCCAATTTAAACAAAATTTTGCGATGCCATGCTCATTATTATATTTATTTGTCATATAACATATTAAGACTCTACCTACTGTCGTTCTAAGTCACATGTTGTTTAAAATTTACTTTGTATCGAAGATCGCCCACTTACAACGTCCAATCAGTTTTTGGTTCACTATGTATCTCCAATATTGTAGAGTAAAGTTGTAAACGGAACTAACTATCGACTGCATATTATACATTACTCGTGGAGAAATTTTAAATTTTAAAAAATTCGAAAATTTTGAGGTACTTTTTTGCTGTTTTTGGTACTTTGACCCTTTACTCCATGTTTTAAACATGAATTTGATACACGGGATGTTTTAAATAATATTTATTAATTTATTTATTTTACAAATAACTGTACATTAAAACTTAAAAGTACTTTTTTGCTGTTTTTGGTACTTTAATCCTTTATTCCCGTTTTTTGAAACATGAATTTGATAGATGGAATTTTTTAAATGAAATTTATTATGTTATTTATTTTATAAAGATCTGCACATACAAATTAAAGGTATATTTTACTGTTATTGGTATGTTAACCGTTTTCCCCCTTTTTTCTTTAAACATGATTTTGATAGATGGGAATTTTTAAACAAAATTTATTATTTTATTTATTTTATAAAGATCTGTACTTAAGAATATATGCATATTTATTATATCAATATTTTTATACACATTTAGAACCATTTTTGTATTTTTCTTAAATAAAAGTACTTAAGATATAAACGAAGCTGGTTTTATTATTCATCTCTGTTATTATTGAAGACATTTATTAAAAAGTTTTGCTTAAACTATTACATTTTATTTTGTCCTCATCATAAGGAATTTGATAAAATTTAAAGTACTAAAGCACCCCTTTATCCCTTATTTGAAAATAAAATTTGTTTATTTTTTAGAAAAAGTCTACATTTTTTCCATTTTTGTGTATTAGCAGACATTGAATATAGAAAATTAACTTAAATCTTTTATTCAAATACAACAAAAGCTTGAGTAGGTTACTATCTTCCATTTTTATTTCTGGGTTTTTTGTTGTCTTGTTGTTGGAAAACTGCAACAATGGCAAATCATATATCACAGGTGTGCTACATAACAAAATAAGGAAAGTTTCCGATTATTGAGTCAAATTTGCATTTAAATGTGGTACAAAATGAGTTTGTATAAGTTAAGCCTTAAAAAATATAATACAAAATAAGTATGTAGATGTATGTTTGTATAACTGTGTATATGTACAAGGTCACTAGGTGAAATCTAAATATTGTTTGGTTTACTTTTCTAAGTGGCTAAGAAAACCAACTAAATGCTATTTAGATATAAATCTTCTATGATATGCATATGATATTGTACATATTGTACATATTTTATTATTGGCATTGCCTACTTTAAGGCTGTTATAAAAAATAATAAAGCCTTAAATAAATTTGCTACATAGAAAATTTTTGTAAGTGATTTTAAAAACTCTTGTTTTTACAAAGATTTTGTTGTAAATTTTACAGTATTGGGCTGTTAAAGTTCTAAATATACTGTGTGTTTCTTTTTATAGGGGAATAGAACTTTTAAGTGAAGTAAAACACAGATCAATTTTCTAAATGAAATTATGACATGAAATGAACTTTATTCGAAAGACAATCTTCAGGCATTATAACTCAAATATAACTGACATATGATCGCCACTGCTGACTTGGACGTAATCAAATTTAGAGGTCCAATTTGGAATGAATTTTTTCAACATTTTTGGCCGTATGGTGACAGCATGTGGCGAATGTTGTCCTATAAGTGGCCAAACGTTACCGGCTTATCGGCATAGACTCTCGCTTTCAAATATCCCTACAGAACAGGCTAGCGTTGTTAAATCGCATGGCTATGGAGGCCAATCCATGCATCCGAAACATGAATCTATGCGGTTACCTAATGTTTTCTACCATAAATCAATTGTGGCACTAGCCTGGTGTTGCGCCGCACTCTGGGGCCTTTTCCCAAATACAAAATGTGATGAGAAAATGTTGTTAAATAAATGAACACATCATATAATGAGATTTTCACGGATCTCAATAAAAAACCTTTATGGTATTGTTTTGAAGGTGTGTTTATTTTCTTTTCTTTTGTTTTTTTCGTTCGGAATCCTACTCATGCAACAATGCATTGTACCAGAACTAGGAAATTAGGTTATGGGGAGGAGGAATGAGGGAATAGTGTTTGTGGGCATTCGATTTAAATTTTCCTACATTGAAATTGGCAGGAAAGACCTCAGGGGAAAGTTTATTCCACATGCGAGTTGTTCTGTTCAAAAACCAATTTTCCCTGAAAAGCGTAGTGCGATTTCCTGGGCAATCGAACACAAATGGATGCATTCTCAATGAAACTCGAGTCAAGCGCATAAATGTACGAGTTCCGGGAACAAGTTCCTACCATCCCCCATGACACTCTTGACCCTCTCCTGTACGCGGTCAAGCAACTCCAAAATAGATTTTGGGGCGCCGGCCCATACATGAGAGTTTTATTCTAACTTTTGACGGATGCAGGTGGTATAAATAGTACGAAGATTGAATGGAGTGAAGTATCTCCTATACAGTTTTAGAAAACGGAGGCATTTGAACGCTTCTTTACACTGATTTTTCATGCCTATTACATCAAGAGCTTCCGATTCCGCAATACCTATATCACGCATAGTAACAGGTGCAGTACCATTTCCGAACACAGATCTACAAGAAAGCGTGTAACATTGAATCTTACGGGCATTATAATCGACTCTATTCGCACGACCCCATTCGGAGATCGCCGCGAGATCGTGTTTGAGCGTATCATTAATATTCTGCCTTTTGAACTCACCTCCAGCTGCTTCGGTCTATTACCATATAAATACGAATGACAAACGCTGCTCTCATTTGCAAAGGAGTCTGTAGGGTTGAAAATAGGAAATAGAGTAGGAGAAAGAATGGAGCTTTGCGGTAACGCTGAATTAATTTTAAACTCGTTTGATGTAATCCCATCTATAACAACTCGTATAGTGTGATTCCTGAGAAAACTCGATATAAATCTGGAGAAGTGCATCATGCCACATTCTATCAAACACCTTGGAAATATCTACAACCACTATCTTATTCTCTCCGAAATAAGTATGAAGTTGCACCATTGTTCGGATAGGAAAGCCAACAACTCGCTCGCTAAGTTGCTGTTGGACTCCAGGTAACTCACAAGATAAAAATTAATCATACTTTCCATCACTTTAGAAAGTACAGAACAAATTGCAAATGGGCGGTAATTTTCAGGGTTGTTTTCCTAACCCATGATAATACAACATGCTTAACGAAGGCGCTAGCGCTGTTTCAAGATCAGTGCTGGTATTCCATCCGGCCCAGGAGACTTGTTGACGTTAAGATCTGCTTAAACCTTTTTAAATGCTCAAGCTTGAAAGAATATCTTAGGCATAGTAATGGGTACTCTTGGGCGGTAGTTGATTAACTTCCGGGAAATAAGAATTATTTGCAAATATACCAGCTAAAAGGTTATCTTTGTTAAGCGGGTCAGTGAATATTTGATCATTCTTTAAAAGAGTTAGAATTGAAGAACTAGCATTATCCCTTACTCTTTTAACAAATGGCCATGAACGAAGGCACTCCTCGTATAGATTTTCTTCGCGACTTATTATATTCGGCAGTTGCGTTTTTCAGACACCCTATATTTATGCAATTTTTACAGATAAAATGGGGCATATCTAAAAATAGCCATTTTTTCTGAGCATATTTGTTAAACAATGCTTTAAGTAATTAAATTAAATTTGGCTACAGAAAATTACAGTTATATACGATTTTGGGTGATGATAAAAATTTAATTTAATATGAACTCGGCACTTGGGAAGTTATCAGAAGAAGCCCACTAATGTAAAAACAAAGACTACAAACACTTCAGATACACGAGTACTTGCAAGATTTCATGGATTAGACAGAGTGTGGACCTTTTCAGTATGTTGGCGATCTCTTTCGACCAACTAATTTCATTACGAAGACATGTAAGGCCTCGAAAGGATTTGGAGGAACGTATAGCTCCGATATGCTAAGTCTATGAGATATCGCTTCCAATGTTAATGATTTTAAAGAGAACTACACTAGTTTGAAAAATAATTTACTAAATAATTTGATATCATCATAAATTATATGGCATTAATATTTATTTTTTTTTAAGAGTAGTAGCACTTCAGGCCTATTTAGTCAATTACCGTGCTACATTCTTTGGGAAAGGGAAAAGGAAGAGATGAGACAGGTGGTGAAAGTAGAAGGATAGTTACGAAAATTAACTGTCGTATAAGAAATCATCACTGAGCAGCCCCACCGACATCGATTTTTATTTTTTAGTGAAAAAAAGCCAAGGTCTTTGTTGGGAATCGAACCCACAACCCCCAGACTGACAAGTTAGTATACTACCTACTAGCCTACAAAAGTGTGTATCTGTAATATAAATTAAAAAAATATAATATTAGTTTAACATGGTATATTGAAGCGCAAGAAGTTGTGTTTTAAACGTTTTTTTAAATTTTAAAAATATCGTTTCTTCAAAAGATATGATTTTTATAACAGAAAAGAAGAAAAAGTGTCACCGTTCACAGTGTCTATCAAAATGCGGCAACACTTATTTGGAAACTAAAGTATTTAAAATTTAAGTAATTTTTAATGATTGGAAATATCTTGGTAATTTAAAAAATGATGATTTTTGCAATGAAATAAACACTGTGCATAGTGCCTCTGTGGTGCTGTGGTCATGCAGGTTACTCATTTCTAAACGGAAGAGGTTATATTACTTTAAAAGTTATGATGTTTGTAACGAAAACAGTCAAAAGTCCAGACAGTGCCGCGTCTAACCCATAACTTTGCAAATCATGCATAGTGAAGCTTGAGGAGTGTACCTTGAATTGTTTTTTTTTTAATTTTTAAATATCGTGTTTACTTTAAAAATTTTGCCACGAAAAAGTCGAAAGTCCCCACTGTGCGCCGTTTTATTCAACAGCTTTGGCAGTCAAAGTTAATGCTGTAGCGTTCTCAACACTATTGTTTTAAAGGAATAAAGACCAGTGATTCTACCAGCCCATAAAGCACGCCAAAAAGTATTTTCTTGTGGATATTACGATGTTTAAACTACACACACACATACTTAAGTATCACGGCAATTTTAGTTCGTTTCGCTCTTATGAAAACCGCGAAACATTGCAATCTTGCAAAATTTGGAATCGTTGTTAAGGCATTTATTCAAAAGTGTAGCCAACTGAATGTTCTATACCGCTGTAAAAAATAGATTTTTTTGGACGTTTTCATTTGTTAACTAAAATAAAAATTATTAAAAATAATTTGTTACAAATTTCAATTAAAGATAAGTTTAAGTAATTTAATTTGTTTAATATGAATTAAAAGGCTGTCAGTTCCATAAAAGTCCGCTTTAAGAGTTATTTTTTTTTTCTAATTAAAACAGTTTGTTTCTAGTTGTTATCAGCGACTTCCGCAACTGCAGTTTGAGCAACAGTTTAGACATCATTTCAGTGAAAGTTTAAAAGCACTTTTCACATGTTTTTGTTTTCCTTTTTGTTAAATGGCTTGAAAAGTTGTGACAGCACGAAGGCACCTACAGCAAATGACAAGTAAAATGTTTTTTTTTTTTTTAATAAATCAAGCAAATTTCCAAAATGCTTTGTGAGACAAAGAAATAAGTTTTAAAGTTTTGTTTTTATTAGTTCGTAAGTCACAGGCTATTTGTTTTCGAAAACTTTATGCAGCTAAAGTAAATTTAATATTTATTTATTCTGTTGCATTGCTGTTTTACAAATTGTTGGCTATACAAAATCTGTATTGGTGGAAATGCAAATTTTTTTATGAGTTAACCGACAGTAACAATGAATACCAAAAACAAAATGTTGAATTATTTTATTAAAGATTTACATGCATTTAAAATTTTTATGACTTAACTAACTACTGCAAACGTTTTGCAGCAACAACATCCGATTTTCATAAAAACGATGCAAAAAAAAAATTAAATTACTTTTGATCCTGTTTTTCAATATGGTACAAAAGCTAGAGAGAGTTCAAAATAGCAACAACTACACGTGTAATAAACAAAAAATTGCTACTTGTTTGTATGTGTGCGTGTGTGTGGTGTGTGTGTGTGTGTGTGTGTGTGTGTGAGTGAAAAATGCTGAGCAGCTGGCATGGGTGTGTGGTGGCTGCGTTGTTGCATGTGGCTGCTTGTTGGTTAAAAAGCCAGCCATGAGTTTGGATCCCAGCAAAGCTTGTAAAAGAAACACTTAATATTGAGTTCTATTTGAAGGTGAATAGGAGGAAAACTTAAATCTTGAACAGAAAAAGAAAGAAAAAAACGTTGCGTAGCAGCGGTTGGCGAAGTCATCATTTTATAAAGGCGATGTCAGATAAAACTTTGTTGCTTTGCGTGACATTTAAAACTTTAAAGCAAAAGCGTAAATCAAGTGGTGTATGTCACAATAAACTTTGACAACACTCATGAATTTTTTGTTAGCGCCCACACACAAAAACACAAACACAAATAATAAAAGCCAGGTGTTTGTCAAAGCGAGCAAAAAGTTGAATGTTGGTTAACTTTTCGCTTTGCGCTGCGTCAAATGTGCTTTATGTGGCAACTTTCATACATTTACGTACATTTTAACTCAAATGTCAAAGCGAAACTCTGACGCAACGCAAAGCAAAAGTTTTATCTGACACGGCCTTAAGAATCGCAGACAGGGTGGGTCAAGTATCTATATAATAAGAAATTTGTACACGTTGTATTGCAAAGAAAACTATAGTCGAGATGATAAGAAAGACTAGAAAACAATAGTCTTTTACGTTGCTAGTACTCCGGCTGTAACATTATTGTTAAGACATGTGCCATCTGGGGGTGAAACGGAGTCCAGCCCCCTAAAGGCTAGCAGGAGCCAACTGGACAAATTCCACATTATTTCCTTGGAAATCAGTAAGCCCCACAGTTCAGCTTTTGCTGTTCGCTGACTGATTATTAAGGTTGGTCCTTCGGGGAGTATCGTGGTGGTTGTGATTTCGCTGGCCCTCACGAATGATTCAGGGGCACTTTTGACTAAGAACACAGGGTGAATGCTCCGGATCCAGTAAGCATGCTATGTCATGTGTTCTGGATCAGGAGTTGGAAAGTCTCTAACTCTTCAGCAAGGGGTGGATAGTATTATGCTTCGGCTTCCTAGGACGTAGGTGTAAACTACATATCATCCACAGTGGTTTGATCCACCATCAGGTTATGGCTCACACAGCTCGGCACTGATGCAAATCTTATCACGTCCTATAACTTTATTGTTTAGCGAGCTAGCAGTCCAGCTCGCTTCTTTGTATAATTGTGATGTCTCCCAAGGAAAATGGTTCTTCTTATACACGAATTCTTAGTGCTGTTGTGTCCACTCAGCTTTGCAATGTAATACATTTGAAAACTTACTTGTACTGACTAACTAAACTGTTAAGCATTGTCCAGGTTGCCATGCTTATGAGCATTCCTAACTTTATTTTCATATTTATAAATATAACATGTGTGAAATAGAACAGCCTGTATGTTCGGTTGATTTGCAGCAAATATATTGTTAATGATCGCTGCTAGTTTGACTTAGAGTGACATATGATGCCTTGTAAACAATTTAATTAATGATTGTATAGGCAATCACAACAGTCAACCCGCACTATACTGTACCGGTACAAGTGACTATGTATGCACGCTACAAATTATACACACCACAATGGAAAAACTGCAATATCTCAGCTAAAGTATACTTCAGTTTGCTTAAAAAGTTTTCTGGTTTACACAGCACATCTCGTAATTTTAGGTTCACTGAATGCACTGCATATTATAGGCGTGATAAGAACCCATGCTTGGTTAAAAGTATGTTGACTATTTGGAGTCTCGCCAGAGTCATAGAATACTGTAGTGTGTATAATTTTGTATGCTTGTTAAGGCGCGTGTTTGGTAAACAAAAGATTGGGGTAGAAAATTTGGATTCAGGACTATTAAGAAGGTTGAAGTAATGTTGGGTATGATTTTACATCATCCCGCGTCAAATGTGGTTTGTAAACCGACCGCTTTTGCCTAAAGACGCCACATTCAGCGTATATACTGACTATACTGTATACTGAGTGTAGAGAAAAATGAACACTGAAGATGGCACATAGCTGAAACCGGTCTGTTTACAAAACAAATTTGACGCGGGATGATGTAAAATCATACCCAATTAAATTGAACGCCGTTGGACAATATACGGATATAACTGCTATAATAATACACCGAGTTTGAGTCCCACTAAAGTCACATAATAACGTGTGTTAAATGTTTGAGTATAATACAATGAATGAGTATAAATACAACGAGAGCTACACTCCAGTTGGAATAATTTTACTTTTAAAAAACGGCTGCACAAATACAGTGCAGACTCGGTTAACACAAACAATAGAAATTTTGGGCTGGTTTTGAAAACTCAGTTTGATGCGAAAATGGATTTAAAAATTTTTACGTCCACTTCTATTATCCATTAAAAGGCTTATTTTAAACCAAATAAAAGGTCTATTCGGAAAGAAGCAAAGGTTGACTTTTAAAATAAATGGCTTAATTTAATTAAAATAAAATATAAAAACATATTTTACAATTATACTGGTCGTTATTTTATTTGAAACCTTTGCCTAAAAGCAAACAGCATTGCCCAAATCATTTTATTTTTTTATAACTGATTGATGATAATACTTTTATCTAAACAATTAAATTATTTTTTTCGCATGCATCATAAATTAAATGAGTATTCAAAATAACAATATTTAATTAATTATTTATTTATTTGTTTTAAAATCATCAAATACAGACACTATATCGATACAACTACAAATGCTACACATACAAACAATATTTTAAATATAAAATATTCATATTTTGTTAACAAGAAAAACAAAGTTATAATTTGAAACAGATATCGATCAAATAAAAGTCAGATACTTTTTGATCAAAAAACAACTTAAAAAAAATGTTTGAATCAAAAACTTAATAAGAGAAAACACCTCACAATGATTGACATCAAGCAGCTTTAAATTATATAGAATTCTATGTAACATCTCTATAAATTTTTAATTTTATACTTTAAGTTTTTACAGTTGTAGTATACGAGTAATTATGAAGTGATATAAAAATCACATTTAAAACTAATTGACATCATTGTTCTATAATGAAAGTTTTGTTTTATAACATTTTTGCTCATTTAATACTAAAAGCTAATTTCATGTTTTAATTAGTTATACTCGTAAGTAGCAATAAGAAGTGCATCAATACAAGTCAATGTGTCAAAGAGTACAAGAGTATATTAAAGCTAAAGGTCAGCGAATTAGGCCACGTTTTGTAAATAAATTGAAACATTAAAGGATATTTAAACTAAATTTAATGGAATAAACAGATCTGCAGCAATGTATTGCATTACATCTAAGGAGGTTTAGGGAAATAATATTTATGCACATTCGATTTGCACATTCGATTCAACAACAAGTTGTTTTCTAAAACAAAATAAAACCAAAAATTTAGATTAAAAGGTGATTAAAATTTTATTGTGTTATGAAGAGAAAATTTCGGCAATTATCAATGAAAAACGATATCTGGCAAATGTCCACTAAGAACAGGCTGATGGACGTCGAATCTTTCATCAAAGTTTTAAAACACTTTTTTAAGCAAAATGGCGGTTCTATTTTGTTAATTACATCACCGATTTTGAGTTATAAGGCTAAAATCGGTTCGATTGGCTTCCTACAGACTCTATACTTAACATAATACAAAAAAAAAGTAATAATCCAGTGGTGTTAAATTACACGATCTGGCTGGCCACTTAATTGCTGATTGTCGTGAAATTATGCGATCGGAAATTTAGTTTGTAATAAATTGATCCTTTCATTAGCTGTGCGACATGTGGCACCGTCCTGTTGAAACCACATGTCAGTAATATCCACATCGTCAATAATAGGATAAAACTGAATCGTTAGCATCTGGTGATAGCGTGATCCATTGACCATTTCCTCATTTCCACGGCCCAATCACATATGCATCATACAATGACACGTTGAGCATGCAAAGGCTTCTCGATAATCAGTCTAGCATTCTAAGAAGCGGGAATTTTGCATGTTAACATGCCCTGACAACTTCATGCGTTCCGGACCAGGAGTTGGAAAGTCTCCAACCCCTTAAAAAAGGAGTGAGGGCACGGCCTACTCCGGACTTTCTAAATTGCTACTAGGAGTGACTGGAGGATATACGTATCCGAAGGCCTTCTAGGGCGTAGTTGGTGTCCAATCAACTAAGTGGTTTGACCACCATCTGATTATGACTATATAGTCGGTGCAGATGTAAATTAAATCACGCATGCCCTGACAACTGAAAATGGGCTTTCCTATGAAAAAATGATTTTTTCAGAAAAACCAGCCTGAATAAATTGAGCGAATCTACGGTGATGTAAATGATCGGTTGTCTTCAATCCCTACACCAATTAAACATTCCTAGGCTTCAAAGTTAAATCCTCACGCAAAATTCGCCATGTGGTTGTTTTCGATAACCCCATTTGTTGAAATCATCGAGGAATTGACAAATTTTAATCTGCTTCAACACTGTGGCTCACGGCTGATATTTTTCAGTTGAACGACCCGGTCGAACACGCATTGGTATTCGCACATATTGCATCCAGCCTATCGACTCCTATTTAACGACAAAATCTTTTTTCGCTGTCTCAGAAGAATGATTATGTTTTTCGAACATATCACGAATTTTACGAAATGTAACTTTGACAGAACCACCATTTTCATAGTGGATTTCAATTATTTTAATGGGGTATTCGTGCGATATTTTATTCATTGTAACAATTGCCAATGCATCTACTACGAATATGAACAAAGATTTGAATGTCAAAACTATCATGTTGTTGATGTTGCCACAATTCAAAAATAAACTTCTTGAAGCTGAAAATCCGAATACGAACTGTTTGTGCAAAAAACAAATTTTCACTGTAATTCTTAGTGTGACTTTATTGGCCAATCGACCACAAAGAGATGCGCTCTTGATCACTAACATCATGGGCACACTCAATTGCAACTTTTCACGTAGAATAGCTACTGATTTCAGCAGAACACATATTATTTCACTAACGACACAACAGTGAAATATATGCTATATTGTGGTTCAGGCGAAAACTTCAGAGATCTAATAACTCCACAGAGATAAATTATATAATCTGTATAATTGAACAGCTGACAACTTAAGTAACAAATAAACACGTTGCCGAAATTAGAACTAACAGCTGGTAGTAATTTGTATGAAGGTTGCCAACTGGTAGTAAAAAACATCTAGCAGTTGACAAAAGCAATAAGAGGTAAAAATAGTATACATATATGATATTTCGACAAAAGATGATCCTGAAACATATTAAAATAAAGAAAAATCAGATGCTATTGCCAAAATATTTAAAAACTGAGTCTGACTTCGGCTACAAGTGCATAAAATATAAAATTATTACAGCCAAAATTTTGTTAAGTAAAATATTTTGTACATTTATTAAAATACCCCGAAACCCCGGAAATTGAAAGTATCGACCCAATTATGATTTTTAAAAATGAGCTAAATGACTTTTTCGTTCATCAATTGAACAATAAAGGTGTATGGGAGCTGTGATTTCAACAAATCGGCTCGTCTACAGATGCGTGATAAAATTAACGTGAGCGCCTGATCGTGAAATTTTAATCCTTTGTTTGTTCCCTCGGAACTTTTTTCAAAGCCCGATTAAACCACAGCCGCCACGTTGCTCCACGAGGGGCCTCACTAATAAGCAGAGCAGGGCCGTAAACCTGCAGACAATTGTTTACCGTGGTAATAGTAATAAGTTTCGGGTGGGGCTTCGCGAGTCCTATGTCTCTTCCAGTTAAGAGCTTCTCCCAGCCTGGGCGACTGGTGCCGTTTTCTATATCCGAAGGTACATGCCAAGCTGGGAAAGAGATCCATCAAGACTGTGTGCCCCTGGGGGGGGGGCGCCTCGTGTCAAAATTGATTTATTGAATAAACGTTTGGTAATTGCATACTTGCACGTTTCGAAACCGTGAATAAGCCTCCAAGATCGTCAGACCTAACGACGCTAGACTATTTTCTGTGGAAATATGTGAAGCTGTTTATCTACGCCGATAACTGTGTGATTAGATTTACATCTGCACCTGGCCATGAAGTCTTAATGAGATGGTGGACCAAACCACTGCATAATTTGGAACGTCATGCTCGTCCTAGGAAGCCGAAGCTATAATTCTATGCAACAGAACTTTCTAGTTGCAACTTCGGTGATTCCAGAGCAGGGCTGCAAATCATCACTCCTTGCTTAAGAGTTGGAGACTTTCCAATTCTTGTCCAGAACACCGATAAGCCCGCAACGATTAACCACAACATTCTCCATGTTATGGCCGATATACGGCCACAAGCGTTGATAAAGCTCATCAGTCGTATTTAAATTTTAATGCCAGAAGATTATCTTTGAACAAAGTCTATTAACTTTTATGTGAATTTAGAAAATTCATTTTTGTTTTATTTCATTTTAAAGTTTTATACTTCTATATAAAACCAGCATTGCCATTACTTCAAGTCATATTCCAAAAAAAAAAGACAACTAAGAGTGTTAATTTATTTTTAGTATACTTAGAACTTTAACATGCACTTGCATGGGTTTTTATATCTCATTGAAAAATTGCGGTTTACCACTGTTTTATTATTGTTTCTTCTTTTTGTATTCATTTGTTGTATTGAATTGTATTGTAATAAACCAATAATTAAATTCAATATTGAGGGGATAAAATATTCATTTTATATCGAGTTGAAATCAACAGCAACAGAATTAACCTTAAGCAACAGAGAATGTAATTATAAAATACAATAAAGTAATTGATAAATATTTAATTTTATAATTTTTAGCAATAAAAATTCTTTTTGTTTTTTTTTTTTTTGTAAATGTAACAAAGCACTCCGGCTTAATGGGATCAATAAGTTATAAAATGAAAAAGTAATTATTTTGCGGGAGAAATGCTTTAATGCATTAAAAATTAATTGAGTTAATTGAACATATTTGCAGATTAAAGAAAACATAAGCCGATAAATATTTAAGCTAATTTTACAGTTTCAATTCATATCGAATGAAATTAAAAAGGATAAAAAGTTCTTCAACATATAACATTTTTAAAGAAAATAGAAATACCAGCCTGCAAAATATTTACTGACGCAAAAGTATACAAATTAATCAATATGAACCGAAGACCACCAACACTCAAAGCACAACCGAAATTACAAAAAGAAAAGATACCAATCAGACGCATTGTAAACTACAGACCTGCACCAGCATATCACCTGCCTAATACCTCACCGTCCTACTTAAAGAAAGGATAAATTTACAAAATACATATACGCTATGTAATACACAAGACATTGTCAAAAAATTAGAAGGCATCAGTATAAACAAATGCACGCGACTCGTTTCCTTTAACATCAAAGATTTATACGCCTCAATACTAACAGGAAAAACCTTAATTATCCTACACAACACTCTAGACAATTTCTACGACAACCAATAATTTCACTGAAATTATACATATTGCAAAAAACGATAATAGAACACAACTGACAATAGAACGCAACTAGTACGAAAAGAACACGGAAGATGGCAAACGGCCGAAACCGGTTTGTTCACAAACCAAATTTGACGAGGGTCGACGGAGAACCGTACCCAAACAAAAGAAATTTTTACCCCGTCGGAGAATCCAAGCACATATCGAATAACGCCTGTCAGGCCTACAATTTAGACACAATAGGACTGATAACAATTTACAAACGACGACAATTAAAAGTTATGACGACAAGGGCAAACATTTGGTTCAACAGACAATGCCTCGCATCAAATGTTACACCAAAATATGCCAAAATACAGATTAGAGTCAACACCACAGCAAGCAGGAAGACAATGGAAAGAGCACAAAGAGACTTTGTGAAATTCGGAATCGGGGACCTTTACGCCAAAAGGGAAATTACTTACTCGGAGTTACTAGACATTCATCTTAAACTAGCAGAACGACTCCCAACCGACGTACTCATGAACACATTAGACCAAATACGAGCGGGAAACGCGAAAACAATAAAACAAAATTACGCAACTTTAAACAAGAAACTCGAGACACTAACACATTCAAAAAACAACAAAACGCGCAAAAACAACAATTTCCACCCTAGATTTTTGAATCTAACAGAGGTCACCATCAGCAAGCAAGAGGCTCAATTATTGGAAAAGGGATTAAAATACAACATCACGGAAAACAACAAGAAAAAGGAAATAGAACAAACAATTGTGGACGCAGAAGTCGCAATAGCGATGATCCCAAACGAAGAACAAGAGCAAGCCAGGCACATCTGCAAACAAATAATAGAGAAGGAGGCCAAGTCTATAAAACACTTAAACGGAGAGACCAATACAATTAGGAAACTAAAATGTAAACTCGAAGCGAACAACATCTTAGTCACAAAAGCAGACAAAGGAAACACAACAGTGCTCATCGGTAAACATGACTACATCGAAAAGACAGAACAGTTGATAAGAGACTCTAAGAATTGGTAAAGATCCTACGGAAGAATACCTAACGGAAATTAGGGAGATTACGGAAAAAGCAACAAGGATAATAAAACCAGACATATCGCACACATTAACACTGATGAATCCATCCGCACCATCTATGATAGCACTACCAAAAATACACAAACCAAACACACTAATGAGACCCATAATTAATTACAAATCCGCACCGGGCTACAAACTTTCGGAATATATAAGAACAATATTAGAAGACACCTTAGACCTGAAATATACTACACTACAGAACTGATTGATGAACTGGGGGATGTGAGGATAACGGAGGAGACAAAACTGGACTCTTTGGACGTAAAGGACTTGTATCCATCAATTCCGGTAATGGATACACTGAACATTGTTCATAGGACAGTAGAGGACAAAACGGAGAACAGGGAACTGGCAATACAACTTACGGGCACACTGGGAACGACACTGGAACGGAATTACTTTAGATTTAACGACAATATATATAGACAGATAACAGGACTAGGGATGGGAAATCCAACATCTGTCACCCTCATGGAGGTATTTATGCAGAACTTGGAAGGGGAATACGTAGGGGAATTGAAGACCAACTTCGGAGTAATATTCTACGCAAGATATGTCGACGACATCATATGTATACTAGAAGGAAATAACGAGGAGCAAATTCTGGATTACTTGAATGGAAGACACAAGGACATAAAATTTACAATGGAAAAGGAAGAGGAGGGGAGAATTAAATATCTGGACCTAACGGTCAAGAGGAACATAATCTCAAACAGAATCGAATATGAAATATACAGGAAACCAACAGCAACGGACACAATAATACACAACTCATCACATCATCCCCAGCAACACAAAAACGCAGCAATCAGGCAGTTAATAACAAGACTCGAGAGAACACCACTAACACGGCAAATGTATATGAGGAAATGGAAACAATATACACCATAGCGGAAAACAACGGATACAAAAAGCGCCTCGTGGATAACATCGGGAGACAAATTGGAACGAACAAAGAACAGGAGAAGGAAGGAAGGAAATGGGTTACATTAACATATATGGGAAAATCAACGTACAAACTGGCGAAATTCTTTGGAAAACACAACATCAATACCACATTCAGAACAAGAAACAACCTAGGCAGGATACTACGGAATAGAACAATCGAGGAAAATATACTGGACAAACAAGGAGTGTACAAATTAACTTGTACATGCCATTATAGCTACATCGGGCAAACAGGACGAAAAATTAAGACCAGATTTAGGGAACACATTAGAGACTATAACAAAAAACTACGGGAACCAAAATCGACTCTAGAATCAAACTTCGCGAACCATATATTTAACAACAAATGTACACCAGGACATATTAAGACAACGGTTAAACTGCTTCACACACAGCACAAAGGAAGGAGACTAAATGTATTGAAAACATGGAAATATACAAACAAAACACGTTTGACGGACGAATAATAAATGAACAAATAAACACTGCTTCGGACACAATATTTGAACCGTTGAAACATTTTTACAGGAAAACAAACACTACACCAGCACAAAAACGTTACGCAGGTGCGCAAGACCAAGGCAATAAAGAACATCATAAACGTACAATTACAGATTATTATGTCACATAAAAGAGGAAAGAGGAAAAAACCCAATAGGTTCACACATAAACAAAAACGGACAACAAGCATGATCGTAAAAGAATTTAGGTAGGAAAGAAGACGAATGAAAAAGGGAGCGACAAATTAGGTAAAAAGAGACAAACAAAAAAAAGGAGAGAGAGAGATGTAGGCAAAAAAACAAAAAGGGACGAACGCAATAACATGAAGGGAGACACAACGGAAAACCGTACCCAAACAAAAGAAATTTTTACCCCGTCGGAGAATCCAAGCACATATAGAAAGGAACTACTTCAGATTTAATTACCAATTTTAAAAATTACCTGATGGACTCGGCATGGAAATTCAACTTTCGCAATCTTCAAGGGCATTTTCATGCAACATCTCGTAAAACTACGCATAAAGAGATAATGGAAAAATACAGTACGAAAAGAACACTGAAGATGGCAAACGGCTGAAACCGGTTTGTTCACAAACCAAATTTGACGAGGGTCGACGGAAAACCGTACGCAAATAAAAATACAGAATAACTTATTACTATAAATATCTAGAAGACATCATATGCATCTTCAAATAAGACAACGCTGAATAAATTCCAATAGACTTAAACATACAACACCACCATCTTCGTCACCTCGAACCACCCTACTCAACAGAAACTAGCAGCGTTTAGACATAGAAATATACAGACTTAAAATAATCCCACAATAGCTAAAAACAACGACTACAAGCCCACTACTATTGACAAACTTCTTAGACAATCCATCACTAAACATGACAAAGAGACAAGCGATACAGTACAACGACAAACGTCTACTTGCACAGGACAAGAAAGAAGTTTTACTCACAGCATTAAAAACCAGCAACACTCTGAGACATGATCTCAGGACATCGAGAGAAACATCTAACATATTTAGTTCTAGCGGAGTATACAGACTTACTTGGATCTGTAAATATACTTATATGGGACAAACTGAACGAACACTACAAACAAGATTTACAGAACACAGAACGCTCACACAAACGAAAAAGAGAAAACTCCAACTTTTGATTACACTTTGACACTCACGGACACGCACCAGGAGAAATAGATGTATGGCATTATTACATCCTATCTAAAAAGGACGAAGACTAGAAATTCTTAAAATCATGAAAATCTACAAAACAACAACTTTTAACCGTAACATTACAAACGAACAGGTGAACAGTATAAAATTTTCAAACAACTAAAGCTACTCATACACTGTAACAAACGAAAAACACCCTCAGATGGACACACTTATCTCGATAATAATAAAAGATTAGAAATTAGATTAGACCCACATAAAATGCCAGGTGGCTGGCAATCTACCTTAATGGATAGTTACGTCCCTAATGAAAAAACTAGCTAAGCCCGTACGAACACTGACTCACCAGTACAGTAAAGTCCAGAACATGGCTTGACAATGATGTCATCAAATCGAAAGCTCTCCCCGGTCAAATCGATCAAACAACCAGGAATGACGGTTTACACCGAAAAAAATGACAACACAATTTCATCATAGTGCAATAAATACAAACAACTTAATACCCGAACAATTTGAGATTAAAATGTTGTTGAGGTGTCAAATTTATTTAGAGCAAAGGCTTGCACTATGAAACTACTAAAAATTGTGTCACTAACAGAATAGTTCTTGTGCTAAAATTATGTGACTTCTAATTCCAAAAAAAAAACGTTAAAATTAAAATGTTAAGTATGAAGAATAGAATAATAAAAATAATGATAAACAACAACAATAACATAATAATATTAATCTACCAAATTTTAAAAATTCTTTATAGTTTTGTAGGTTGTCGTTTGCATTGTGTTTGTGGGTGCCTCAATTATCTAAAATGATTTTATTCAATTAAAAACACAGGTAAATACTTCTCTGCAAACTACAATAGGCTACTAAAGTTTGCAAATAATCGTCCAGAAGTGATGAAAAAGTCAAAGCTAGCATTGCTGTGCCGACTACACCGATTTAAAAAATTTCAAAAATTCAATACCGATTTTAATCAAATTCACAAAATAGATATGCAGTTTCTTCTAAAACTGATAATTGTTAACCATGTTACCACGCTATAATGCAAAAAAATGATGCCGATTAATGCATTAATTATATGAATCTCATAACACAATTTTACTTGCAAGCCAATAGCCTAAAAAAATTCTGAAAACTGTGATATCTTTATTATTGTTACTATTTTATTTGCACACACTGGCTACTAAGAGAAAATGGGGGAGCGAGTTTAAAACAGTATGGTCGTAATCGCAGAATGAATTTATTGACTTGTTCAACACGTATTGTTTTTAATAAAAAAAAATTAATAAAATTTAGTTTGTTATCCTCGAATATTTTTGCTAAATAATAACACGTTATGGCTTTCAAGCCAATAAATCTTGTTAAGCAAATACAAAGAATAATTAAACCAGCCAATTTTTAACTAAAAACAAACTTACTTGTGTGTTACTAGGACACCCAAAAGTGATGGATAACGCGTTTTATGAAAGATACAGTGTATAAAAACAGCGTATCAATAATAAAAGCCATGCATAAATCATAAGCTAAACATTTTATTGCATAGTTTTCGGGTGCATGAGAATTGTTTTTTAAATTGTTATTTATTTAATAACTTTCTTTTTGTGATATATTCAATATTTGTAAGTATCCTTTCATAGAAATAGTTTCTTAAATATACAACCTATTTTATTTTTTATAGCCTACTTTAAGGCTGTTGTAATTGTACTTATATATGTTACAATATATGTTTAAAACATATATATGACCCATTGAGAACGAATTCGTGAGATCGCAAAGAAGAAACGCAAACAAATAAGCTCGATACCCACCGCGACTGTTTTAACGGCGGCAGTAATCGAGTCCATGTTACTTTGTGCCTTTCACCGTCATTCGCCAAGTCACATCGGAGGAAGTTAGCGGCTGGCGACGAATTTATGGCGTGTGTGCTTTTTTTGAAGTAAACAACGGTCAATGCGATACCATATAATATCAAAACACAGCGCACAAGCAAATTAAATGCATTGAATGAATGAATACACAAAAATTCATTCTCGTCGATCCAGTCGTGTAGTTGCAGTGTGGTTGAATAATCTGGATACCGACTGTAGCGCCATCTGCCGGGCTGGTTTGTAAATGTAAACCATTCAGGGTGGCACCCAAACGCATGTAAAAAAAATTTATTCAGTGACATACACACGTGCAGTAGAATTAAATACATAAAAAAGATTTGTATGGGAGGTACCACGCGTCTTTATCAAATCCCGCCCATATTTGCAGTAGAACTTAAAATATGTGCACTCAAACGAAATACCAAAGTCTGTTTAAATACCGTTATTAGGAGCAGAAATAATAGATTTTTAATCTGTGGTTTGTGTGGGAGATACCACGCCCCTTTGCCCAATTGCACCGAAGTGTAAATCTAAACCATCCGGGGCGCCATCCCAACATATACAAAAAATGTATGCAAATCGGTCCAGCCGTTTAGGAGGAGTTCAGTCACAACACACGTACAGTAGAATTATATATATAAAGATTAAAATGATTTGTAGGAATTTTTATGCTTTGTATAAATTTGCCTCTAAATTTAACCACTTCTTCAACTGGTAATTTAATACCGCTATACTATTTTCTTATTTTCTGTTGTTCATCAATTGAACAACAAAGATATCCAGGAGCTGTAATTACAACAAAACTTAAAATTATTTATTAAATAAACTTTTGTTAATTTCCATTTTTCGAACTTGCCGTGAGACTTAACGTCACCAAACAAGAAGTTTATTTTTCAATTGTGACAACACTAACAGCGACGTTTTCAACAATAAGGGTTATTCAAAACCACCGAGTGGCGAATATTTCGTAATGATTTGACTTTGAAGCCTTACCTAGTTCAACTGGTGCAGGAATTGAAGCCGACCGCCCATTTATATCGTCGGAGATTCGCTCAATTTATTCCGGAACAACCTGGTGGTTTTCATGAAAAAATCATTTTGTTAGACGAAGCCAATTTTCATTTGTCAGGGTATGTCAACATGCAAAATTGCCGCATTTGGGCTTGTGAAAATCCTAGGGCGATTATTGAGAAGCCTTTGCATGCTCAACGTGTCACTACATGGTGCGCTATGTGATCATTACGCCGTTTTTTTTGAAGATGACACTGGAAATTTGTCAATGGATCACGCTACCGAAAGATTCTAACAACACAATTTTTGCCTATTATAGACGATGTAGATATCACTGACATGTGGTTTCAACAGGACAATGCCAATTGTTACATAGCCAATTAGACGATCAGTTTATTATTTTCCGATCGCATAAATTCACAACAATCAGCAGGTAAATGGCCAGCCAGATCGTGTGATTTAACACCACTGGATTATTTTTTGTGGAGCTATGTTAAAGACAGAGTCTATACGGAGTAAATCGAAATCTATTTCAGCCTTAAAACACAAAATCCATGATTTGATTAACAAAATAGGACCGCCATTTTGCCAAAAAGTGATTAAAAACTTTGATTAAAGAATCGACAACTGTCAGCGTAGTCATGATGGACATTTGTCAGATATCATTTTTCATTCATAATTGCCGGACTTTTCTCAATAAAAAATTTGAACCACCTTAAACTAAATTTTTTGTTATAGAAAACAAACTTCTTGTTGAAAAACCTTTTACAAAACACACAATCAATATTACTTAGTTGCTAATACATGCCATTGCCGTCTTAGCAAATAAAAAATACCACTACCTGAATTCTACCTACTTTTTTCGGGAGTCTTATAGGACGGCTTAAAACTTAAGTGACTTCGAAAAGTGATTAAATGATTGAAAACATTCGCCGCGTTATTAACGATATACGACCGCAAATGTTATCATTGGGCATTTACGTTGAATCATAGAAAATATGACCTTCCGGTTGCACTACGTCCGAGCCAGCCATAGCATTCATATGACAGAATTATTATTTAATACATATGTAAATATGAATATTATCTTTCGAATAAATTTTAATGTCAATTTAAAATATTCATCTTTGTGTTGTGCCGCTATATCTCTTCAAAAAGGCTTAATAAAGAACTTGTGTTATAAATAAATAAAAGGCTTTATTTTGTGTTATTTTCTTGCCTTGAGAATTTCTGGAATAGACCAGCATGGAATTTGGATGTCTCAATGCCATTCCAATAAATATTAAAGGCCTTCGTTCTATAAGGAAAATTTTACAATATCAAGGTTTTTTGACGTCGACGTCAGCTGTTTGCCATCTTCAGTGTTCTTTTCGTACTAGTTGCGTTCTATTGTCAGTTGTGTTTATATAGTTCGTGTCTCCATTCGTGTTATTGCGTTCGTCACTTTTTGTCTTTTTTGCCTGCATCTCTCTCTCCTTTTTCGTTTGTCTCTTTTTGCCTAATTTGTCGCTCCCTTTTTCATTCGTCTTTTTTTCTAACTAAATCCTTTTACGATCATGCTTGTTGTCCGTTTTTGTTTATGTGTGAACCTATTGGGTTTTTCCCCTTTTTCTTTTTTTCATGTGACATAATAATCTGTAATTGTACGTTTATGATGTTCTTTATTGCTTTGGTCTTGTGCACCTGCGTAACGTTTTTGTGTTGGTGTAATGTTTGTTTTCCTGTAAAAATGTTTCAACGGTTCAAATATTATGTCCGAAGCAGTGTTTATTTGTTCATTTATTATTCGTCCGTCAAATGTTTTTTGTTTGTATATTTCCATGTTTTCTAATACATTTAGTCTCCTTCCTTTGTGCTGTGTATGAAGCAGTTTAACAGTTGTCTTTATATGTTCTGGTGTACATTTGCTGTTAAATATATGGTTCGCAAAGTTTGATTCTGTAGTTGATTTTGGTTCTCGTAGTTTTTTGTTATAGTTTCTAATGTGTTCCCTAAATCTGGTCTTAATTTTTCGTCCTGTTTGCCCGATGTAGCTATAATGGCATGTACAAGTTAATTTGTATACTCCCTGTTTATCTAGTATATTTGCTTCGGTTGTTTTATTCCGTAGTATTCTGCCTAGGTTCTTTCTTGTTTTGAATGCGGTATTGATGTTGTGTTTTCCAAACAATTTTGCCAGTTTGTAGGTTGATCTTCTCATATATGTTAATGTAGCCCATTTTTTCCTTTCACTCTCCTGTTCTTTGTTCGTTCTAATTTGTTTCTTGATGTTATCTACGAGGCGCTTTTTGTATCCGTTGTTTTCCGCTATGGTGTGTATTGTTTCCATTTCCTTCATATACATTTGCCGTGTTAGTGGTGTTCTCTCGAGTCTTGTTATTAACTGCCTGATTGCTGCGTTTTTGTGTTGCTGGGGATGATATGATGAGTTGTGTATTATTGTGTCCGTTGCTGTTGGTTTCCTGTATATTTCATTTTCGATTCTGTTCGAGATTATGTTCCCCTTGATCGTTAGGTCTAGATAATTAACTCTCCCCTCCTCCACCCTTTCCATTCTAAATTTCATGTTCCCGTTTTTATATATATTTTGAAAGTTTGTAGCCTGGTGCAGATTTGTAATTAATTATGGGTCTCATTGGTGTGTTTGGTTTGTGTATTTTTGGTAGTGCTATCATAGATAGTGACATTCATCATTGTCAATGTGTGCGATATGTATGGTTCTATTATCCTTGTTGTCCTCTTCATAATCTCCCTAATTTTCGTTTGGTATTCCTCCGTAGGATCTTTACCAATTCTCCCGCAAATAAAATTAATTTTAACCCCGTCGAAAAATCCAAGCACACATCAAGGTTTTTATTTAGTTCTAGTTATAGAAAATTGGAGCATTAAACTTTTAAAAATTAATATAACTATAACATTGCATGACCCCTTTTTATTATTGTGACATTGTTTGCCCTCTTAACTAAAGTATACTTAACATATTGTGCAACAACAACAAATTTGCTTAAAAAAATATGTTAGTCGATTTCAAAGTATAGTTTTTTTTTTTCTAAAAATCAACAGAGAAAACGAACAAAAAATGCTATATAAAAATTATTAGTTTAATTATAATTATATATTTTGAATAAAATTAAATTTAAATTATTCATTGATACACGCTGTAAAAAGCGCGCCTGTACAATTACTTGAAAAGTCCGATAGCTTATTCTCTACTCAAAGTAATGATAACATATTAAGGTTTGAATAATTTTTTATACTTATTAGAATTTTACACTAGCATTATACTTAATGTATAGTTTCAAGACATATTATTATACTTAAAATATCGCTCCATATTTTTAACAACAATAAAAAGTTATTATACAAATTAAAAAGAAATAAATAAAAACCAATTTAGGATAATTATTAAGCCGACTCAATATTCATAGGCGGTCGCGAAATAATCTTATTTTCTCGAATGTTGAGTTGAGTTAACGTACAAAAGTTTTATAATTTTAATGAGAAACAAAATTATATAAAAATAAAACAATAATTAATTTGAAAATTAAAAATATTAAAATATATAATTATTGTAATAAATTATATATAATTAATTAATTAAGCGATTTTTTATTATAATTATTACGTTATATCTCGAAATGATTTGGCGCACAAATGCCTTTAGATGCTCATAAAATAGTACAGCTTTTTTGAAATAACCAAACATACAATTTTAAGCCAGGTTTAAGTTCGTTGTAGAAAAAAAAAATATTATCAGCTATTATTTAAAACCAAACTTATTCAGTTCTGATTTAAAACATTATTTAAAAAAAAATTCAAAATAAATTTTACATGAAAATATAAACTTGAGCCTAACTTAAAATTGTTCATTTTGTTATTTGTTAAGATGTAATAGCTATAGTGTCATTATATACAAAAGAGAGAAATAAAATTTTATTTTTTTTAATTTTAACACAAAAATTCCTTAAACGGGAAAAAATGTTCCAAATAATTGTTTTATTTTATAAAACTGGTTAACTGCGGGGCTGTCAAATCCTTTTTGAAATATGTAGTCAAGAGATGGAACTTTATTAATCTGTTTACAATTTTCCAATCGGTGCTTTGTACTCTGAAATATTTTCGGGTAAATCATAAATTTTGTTTCACACTTGGCTATGTTTGAATAGGGCAGGAGGGTGAACCGTTAAAATTTTAGACGCAATTTGTCTTTTATTCGTATTTGCTATAGGTTATCTTTAAGGTAGTGCGAACAAACTATACTAGTACTAAAATAAGTAAAAAAAAACATACGTTCTTTTTGGGGAAATCCTAAAAAATACGGCAGTTTTTACATTTTTCCAATTCAGAGGGTTGTAACTTTTTACCGAAACCTGCTATCAAAACGAAACTTACCACTAGTTTATTTTAGATTTTATCGAGAATTCAATAAATATAATAAAATAATAATCCGAATATAATTACGTAAACCATGTCGAAAATACTAAGTTAAGGTCGGCAAAAAATTAAAAAATAAACTTTTTCTAGACCGATTTTCTCCCAAACCACAAGCTGTAACCTAGATATGTACGCACATTTTTGGTAGTTATTCCCAAGATCTTCTTAAGTTCAAAAACTGTTAACATTTGAGTAATAAATCAATTTTTTATGACATATCCAAACAATTTTATGCCTAAGGTACCCAGCTTTGGGGGCATACCCAGAAGCCCCCCTTTATTCTACAGGACCTGACGTCCGTTAGTTGACTCAGATGTATATCTGCTTGGCCTATGTGAAATGTCATTAAGATAGCTTATGTGGTTCATGAGCTAAGGAATTATTTCAAAAAAAAAAAAACGTTTTCAAACCATTGTGCGATTGCTGATTTTTGCGATTATAAATCTTTTATAGATCTAAGATGAGTTTAGAAGCAATTTAATGACAGTTTCAATTTTATACAAATGATGCACTATTTAAATGATGAAAGCTATTTAAAAATTCAGTTGAGAACCAAATTTTCGTATATTAAATTATAAATGAAAATATGAACTTTAGCCTGAAAATATTTACTTGGTTATTTACTAGGTGAAAGCGCGGAAAACCAATTTTTTAGCGTTAGTAATTTTATGCCACTTAATAATTCAATTGAAAAAAAAAATTTCGTATATTAAATTATAAACGAAAGTATGAACTTTAGCCTGACGTAAAATACTTACTTGGTTATTTGCCGGGTCGGAGCGTGGAAAACCAATTTTTTAGCGTTAGTAATTTTATGCCACTTAATAATTCAATTGAAAACAGCAATTTTCGGATATTAAATTATAAATGAAAACATGAACTTTAGCTTGACCTAAAATATATTTTTGGTTATTTATCATAACAGGTCAACTTTAATTGTTATCGATTTTAAAACTTATGCTTGATTCCTTTAATAAATTTTTCATGATATTCTCATAAAATATTTAGTATTAAACAAAATATATTTGAAATTACTGCGGGGGAAAGCATATCCATAAGGACATTACACTACGGCTCATATAGATCATCAGTGGATTTTATCCTAAACTTTGTATAGAAAATTCAGGAGTCTTATATCGCAAGCAAAATTGATTAAATGAAAGTTCTCATTTAAACAACTCAACGAAAAAAAAAAAGACTCAAAAACATTTTTATACAAACACACGGCAAACATTTCGAAAACGATCATTTCTTTTTTGAATAAATTTTAATAAATAAAATTTTTAAAAATAATAAACCAATAATCGAGTTTCAAATTAATTGATAATTAAGTTTTTACAATTATGTTTGAAATAGTTGGGATCTAAGGATCTCTAAATTTTTGTGATTATAAATCTTTTGTAGATAGAAAATTTATTTCTTTCATGATGCCCTCTGATATTCATTCAAATACCATAATTTTATAACATAACCACACAAACAATTTTATGTGAGATTTAATTTAACACTAAGCAACGATGCGTAGGTCCATCTATTCTCTTGCCTAAATTATAATAAATTATTCTTGTGCTACATTAAAATTAAAAATATCGCTTAAAAATGCATTCTTAATATAATTATACATGAAAGAAACGAACTTCAGCATGACTTAAAAATCATTAATATAATTTTATTTGCACTTTACACTTTTTAGACGTGCTGGCTTTAGAAAATATTAAGGTCTTAACTAGGTGTTTTTATTATTAATAATATTTTAGTTATGTTTTGGTTCGTTTTTATCTCTATTAACTGTAATATTTATAATCAAAACTTACGAAAACTTACGTTTGTACAATTCAAATGTATAGTTTTTGATTTTAATATTTTTTTAATTTATTTAAAAATTTTTTTTAAAAACATTTTATTTTAAATATTTTTCTTGCTGCTCTTGATTTAAAAATTTTTGTTTAATTATCTTTTTTTCAATTAAATAATTAAAAAAAAACAAAACTGCTAAAAACGTTATATTATTAAAAACTTATTCCGAAAGAAAACAAACCGTTACCATCAATGTTAATAAACCGTTATGAACTAAAATGTAACAGCAGGATTAAACAACAAGTCAGTCGTACTGAATTGATTGCAATAGAAATAAGAAAAAGAACACTGTTGGACAAGTGCCAAAAAAATAAGATGCACAAGATGAAGAAATACACATACAAATTGTTGCACTCACACACACACACACACACACACATATAAACTTGCAAACTGAAACACAACATAGCCTAGTTTGATACAGCAAAATATATTAAAACACACACACAAACAGACACACACACACACACGCATACATAGAATCCTTAGCAATCGTTTAAATTGATTAAAACGAACATGAATCGTCTGATTTAGCAAAACATACAATCAGGCTTGCAATTTGTGTTTCTCTCTCTGTCTCTCTCTCTCTCTCTGCCACACTTTCTTTTTCATAAGCACTTTAAGTAAAAAGAGTACAAAATATGAAAAATATGGAAAAATAATAAAACAAGTTTTAGTTAACGGAAGTTATTAAAACTTCCGTTACCGGCAAATGTTTAAAAGCAACTGACAGTTAAATCTACAAGAAATTGCAACAAAAGCAACAATTTGATTATAAACTTAATTGTACAATACGTGGACTGTTTAAGGTTTTTTGTACGAGTAGAGGACAACAAAACAAAAAAAAAAAAGGTCAAAAGGATTCGAATAATCGAAATAGTAACATTTTAAATCTGAATTTAAAATGTCGTTATGCCACTTTAAGAAAATGTTGCGTTAGAGAGTCCTACTTCCTTGACTATTTGCAATCCACGTAATGAAGATAAAGCCTTTCCCGAGTCTTATTTGAGATTAGGAATTTTTTTATTCAGTTAAATTTAATATTCTGAGTCGTAGGGATGCCAGTCTATCTTTAAAAGTGGAGAAAGTAAACTTGCGCCGTTCCACCAATAGCAACGAATCCTTAAAGCTGTTAAACGGAATCTATTAGGTTGATTGTTTTAAATGCTTCTCTGAAGGGAACCCAAATTCAGGCAAAGTACGGCTATGAAACCTGGAGCACCGTATAACCCTTGTTAAGCATCTCATAACAGCAGATAACACAAAAAATACCAGAGTTAAGATAAACCTCACCCTATCAGCAAGAAATAGTTAGTGATGCACATAAAGCTATCTACGTGTAGAACTACATTCACTGTCCAATGCCAGTTTACTTGGAAGTTCTTCCGTGCCCGACAAGGAATCAAAGAATCTGATGTGCTACAGGTTTATTTTACTATTAGCTAATATATTCATTCAAAAATTCCGTTAACTACTGGATTACAAACAATTTAATTAGTGTCGTTAAGGTAAGGTTTCAAATTGCGTTTCTATGTTTGCACGAGCTACGCTTAATAAGTAAAATTTGCACCGATAAATATATAAATATACATATGTATATATATATACACATATCGGTTATAAGTATAAACGGTTCCTAATAACAAATCGAAGGAGAAATTATGAATCAAAAATCATGCAGTTAAATATGATCGCCGAAACTTGCACTATTATGCGAAAGCGAAAATTCTAGAATCTGATTTCCAGAAGTAGTTCAGAACTTTTAATTTATAAAGGCATAATATTTTCATTGCAACGAATGATATCTTAGACCGTCGGAAGGCAGGAAAAACGATATTGCTCGCCTTAACGGAGTGTGTTGTAAGAACTTTGACCTCTAATTCCTTGTGCTAACGACGGGTAGTTAGTAGGCTTTTAATTGGGTCTTATCATTTGAGCAAACTGTGTAAAATGTAGACTTCCAATTATCTTATAGATTAACCTGTAGGTGCCCCTGTAGGCTAGTAGATAGTGTACTAGCTTGTCAGTATGGGGGTTGTGGGTTCGATCCCCAACGAAGACCTTGGTTTTTTTCACTACAAAAATAAAAATTGACTGTCGGTGGGGCAGCTCAGCGATGAAGGCATAGTCACTGGTCGCTGTGCTGTGTCTTATACGGCAGGTAATTTCCGACTATCCTTCTACTTTCACCACCTGTTTCATCCCTTCTCTATATCTTTTCCTAAAGAATGTAGCACGGTACTTGACTAAATAGGCATTGTCGCCTGAAGTGCTACTTCTCTTTAAACAAATAAAAAAAAACTGCGTATAAGGATTCTTATGTGATTGGATATATTTTTTCCATTAATTTTTATTAATCATAATAATCCTTTAAGAGATTCGTGATGAGATTTACATCTGCACCTAGCTGTGCAAGCCATAATAAGATGGTGGATCATACCACTGTGGAGGAAATGTAACATCATCCTCGCCCTAGAAGGCCTTCATATACGTATATCCTACGGTCACTCCTAAAGATCGAAGCAGTTCGCTGCCTTCACTCCTTGCTGAAGAGTTGAAAAATTTAAATCGAATGCGTGATAAGATTTAAGTCAGTACCTAGCTGCGTAAGCCATAACCTGACGGTAGATCGTACCACTGTGGATGAAATGTAGCATTATCCTCGCCCTAGGAAGTCTTCAGATACGTATATCCTACAGTCACTCCCAGTTGCAACTTCAAGAACTCGGAGCAGGCCGCAGCCTTCACTCTTTGCTAAAGAGTTGGCGACTATACAACTCTTGGTCCAGAACGCACGAAGCTTAATATAATTTAAGAATACGACGGCATTCATGTTCACTGGACCTGGACCATTCATTGTATTCATTGGGAATGATCCGACTCACAACCTCAAATGAGGGCCTCGAAACACACAGCCACCACGATACTCCTCAATAAGGGCCAACCTCAATAATCAGTCAGAGAACAGCTAAAAGGCTAAAAAGACAAATAGCTGAACTCTGGGGCTTTACTTATTCCCGTGGAAATACAGTGGATTCCCTTTTACCTCTGAAGACACATGTAATGACGTTGGATTTCCGTCAAAACATTTAAATGTGCCCCTGGGGTACTTTAAGAGATTTTTTCGTGATAGGATTTACAACTGGGCCAGGTGCAGTTGGCCTTAATCAGATGGTGGTAAAACTACTGTGAATGAAAAGCAACGTCATTCACGTCCTAAAAAGCCGAAGACTAATTCTAGCAACAAGTCTTTGCTAGTTGCGATTTCAGCGGTTCCAAAGCAGGGTTGCAAACCACTACTCCTTGCTGAAGAGCTGGAGACTATCTAACTCCTGCTCCAGAACACATGACTACCACGCTCACTGGATCCGGATCATTCATCCGTTGGAGTGATTAAAGGTGAGATGATCCTGGCCACCATAATCAATTCATGCTAGGGGCCGCAAAACCACAGCCCGAAGGGCTAACCTCAATAATCAGT
Source organism: Trichopoda pennipes (assembly GCA_030448955.1). Lineage (NCBI taxonomy): Eukaryota > Metazoa > Arthropoda > Insecta > Diptera > Tachinidae > Trichopoda > Trichopoda pennipes. The sequence goes on along the minus strand of JASKUP010000056.1, from coordinate 8,860,307 downwards.
TGGAGAAACAGCTAAAAGTCTAAAGAGACAATTAGCGTTAACTCTGGGGATTACTGATTCCCGTGGAAATAACGTGGAGCTTCTAGTTGACTCCCTGCTTGCCTTCAGGGGACTGAGCTCCCTTATACGCCCAGCAGCACAGGTCTAGATAGTCAGGTATGCTATAAAGACCGATAAGAGATGAGGGGATTTCAATTGAGGAACAGGTAAAATAATGACAAGAATACCTCGCAGAAACAGCTAAACTGGCACCCATGAAGCCGTAAACCGACAGCAGGAAGTCAAGAAATCGAAATATGTTAAGCGGAATAATAACATTAGGGGCAGGTAAGAGAAACTTTAAATATGCAAATAGACAGTGCAGTACTAACTAATTGTGAACCAGATAAATCTAGCTATTCCGAGAGGTTCTGTTATAAGAAAGAAATTGCCAATTACCCGTGTCGATAGTCTGAAATTACTTAAGCTGAGAGCAAGCGTTATTGACAGTATGAGACTGAAAGTAAACTACTTGTTAAAACACAGTTGGTACTTGTTAAATCACAATTTCGTACCCGGTACTAAAAATCATTTTAGAATTAAGGGGGTCTAAGAGTTGATTGTCTGCTTCTTTTAGAGATTGATAAAACAATGAGTGCTTTGATAGAAACGACATCCTGAAGAAACCACTATTCAAGGCGAAGAGCCTGAGACGGTGCTTAGACAAACCTAGCTATTTCGAGAGGGCCTGTTGGTAAAACAATGAGTGCTTTTAAAGAAAAAACATCCAGAAAAATCCACTATTAAGCAATCGCATTAACAAGATTTCAGCAGTTGGCAGATTATTTTACTTGGGGATAGTGATTAAAAAGCGCTATAACTTAACACTTTATTCAACTAACAATGAAAGCCACAATTATCAGGGAATTTAAAATTCACTAAAGTTGTGCACACACACGAGACTACGATTGGCGTATCTACTTATTCCAATAACCTAAGATAAAGTTTTTTAGTCCCACTCTTAGTTGTGCTTTTTAAGCCAATAGTTTGTTGTATCAAAACTAATTTGAAAGTATTACAACAAGAAATAATCTTTTTGCTGTAAATTCTCTAAATTGTTTATTTTTTTCTATGATAGGGTATAGTTATTTTTGCGCTACCCTCGTATGTTGCATTTTATGTAGCAGGATATAACAAAAAAAGAGCAAAACAAACAAACATAATCAAAATATTGAACATGCGCGCGCATGATCATTTGTTTTTTTTTTGTTTTTTATTTTCTTCTACCAGCACGTGACTGCATTGAGTGGCGATAATTACACAAACGTACGTTTAACTAAGAATTAAGAAAGAAGTAAAGAACAAAACTTCGAAAAGGAATTAAGAATAATAACAAAAGTAATAAAAAAGAAATTAATAAAAAGAAAAATGCAAAATCAAATGTGAGTTTTTTATTTAAAACTTAAACTAAAATGAAAGTGCAATATTTTTTAAGGAGGGCAAAAAGAAAAAAAAAGAAAGCAGAAATAAAGAAATATTCTATATATTTAAAAGGAGTCCCCCTATTTATTTAGCTTCAGCTTTTCTTTTATAAAACTTATTTTGTTTTATTGTAACGAATATTTTAAAATCTCACAAAGGCACCAAAAACAAAAAAAGGAAAACAAAATTTACAGGGTGTTTCAAAAACAATTAAAAAATTGCAATTACGACACAAAAGAATCGAAAAAACAAAAAGCTTAAAATCGAATTGCAATGCCACAAAAACTCGGAAATTTTAATAATAATTCTAAATTAAAGAAAAGAAATTAAAAATCCGATTTCATTAGAAATAAAATAAAAAACATTAATTTAAAAATTATCATTTCACCAACAAATTTTTAGTTAGCATTAAAAAATCAAAATGAAAACATTTACAGCCGTACTTTAAGCATTCTAAATGCCGTTGTTAAGTAAAATGTCTTAAAGTTGTATTAAAAAAAAAAGGTTTATACCTTGAAATAGCTTTGCTATACCCTCGTTAACTTGCAGCATTTTAAAGTAGGAAAAAAGCTACAATAAATTGAGCCGTTTATTTTGAAAGTGACATAAGTCACTTTGTTCTTAAGTAGAGATATGTAAGCGTTAGCGTTTTAACATGTTTAAAAAAATATCATGATACGGATATTTTTTTCACTATTAAGAATTTTGTATAAGCATTAAAAATCACAACTTTTCATTACGGTAAAGTGACTTGAGCCACTTTTGAAATAAGTAATTAAAAAAACTAACTGGCGTTAATTAATTTTAAGCGACGTATTTTACTGAAGTCACGCGAATATGGAGGCTGAGGAGCCTTAGGAATCTTTTTACTGGCTAAAAACTCTTTTATTAATGCAACACCCAGTTATTCCTGATGTTTGGTGTCACATGAAGAATCCTTTTCCGAAGTCTTTCAAGAATCTCACGGTAAAAGTGTTGCTTGACTGTTTGCCCTTGTGATACATACTCCTTGTACACGAATCTGTGGATAGCGTTTTTCGGCCTTGCAAAGAAAGAAGTGTGCTACTCCATGCTCTGGTGATTGGTTTCTGGGTCGTATTTAAACACCTAAGACTTGTCACCAAAAGTAATATGTTTCAGAAAACAAAGGTAATTTTCAATGGAATGCAGAAAATGCAGATTTCCTTCTGCTTTTGATCTTGCAAAAGGTTTTTTGGAAACATTTTTCTAATATTTTTCTCATCCGTAATTGATTGACCAAATCCAGACACTTCCCCTGCCAACCGACGGTCTGAACGCATAAGATCCCAGATTCTGTCGACAGTTTCATGGGGAAGATTAAAGCCTTCCGCTTCGTGGTTCTGAAAATGCCTTAAACAACCGAAAAACTTGGGCTTTTGACAAAACACTACTCCATGGGCCTATTGAAGTTCCACTGTGCTCAAACTCGAAGCAAACCCTAACAGCACACCGTTGTTTGAAACTAATATGCCGCATTTTTAGAACACAACAGAAAACACTTTTTCACACAAAAAATCGCTACTGACGACCAAATGACTCGAGTGATGTCAAATCTGTGCCCCTGTAGGCTAGTAGGTAGTGTGCTAGCTTGTCAGTATGGGGGTTGTGGTTTCGATTCCCACCGAAGACCTTGGTTTTTTCACTACAAAAATAAAAATTGACTGTCGGTGGAGCTGCTCAGCGATGAAGGCATAGTCACTGGTCGCTGTTGCTGTCTTTATACGGCAGTTAATTTCCGACTATCCTTCTACTTTCACCACCTGTTTCATCTCTTCTCTATCCCTTTCTTAAGGAATGTAGCACGGTACTTGACTAAATAGGCATTGTTGCCTGAAGTGCTACTTCCCTTTAAAAAAAAAATCTGTACTCAAGGCAAATTACTTGCTCATCTGCTACCTTACTAAGTCCATTACCTCTAGTGTTGCCAGATCGAACGTAACGTTGCCAATCTCATTACTTAATTACAGAAAAGCAGTGCAAAAATAAAAATTTAACCAAGAAACTGAAGTTTCCTCATTTTAGAAGAACAATTTCGCATTCATAGAATTGAGTCATTTTTAGACCGATTGTGATCATTTTTTTTTCTTAATTGAAAGGTCATGCTTATAGCCTGCTGTATGTCTGTTAAACTATAACAAACAACGATATAAAATAAAGATTGTTTCTATATGGGACTTTATTTCATTTGGATATGATTTTACGTCAACCCGCATCAAATTTGATTTGTGAACAAACCGGTTTCAGCTGTTTGCCATCATCAGTGTTCTCTCTATGCTTTATTTCACTTTAACGGCCCCATTTTTTGAACCATTATAATGAATTACTTAAGCATGGATTGTCCCTTTGTCCCTTATGATATTAAGAGTAAAACTTAATAATGGACATTAAAGGGTGGCCTCACATGTACTTTTATATATATGGGAGTATAATATTTATAGACACACAGTTTAAATTTTAAGAGAGACGGCATTACTATTTCCACTACTGAAACAACTACAAAATATAAATAAAAGGGTGTTTCCACAGCTGTAGAAATTTTCCTTATATGGTTAATATCTTTTCAATTATTGTAGTTCAATACTTAAAAATTAAAGCAGATATGTACCTGCTATGCCAACATGAAATTTAAAATTAATAAATTGAATTATAAGCCATAGATGCCTTTTTAATCGTCATGTACAGACACTTTTAGTTTACACATATCATGTACTTCTTTGTCCGATATATAGGGGAGGACATTAAAACAAAACTTAAGTCAAAAACTATTACCATAAATGACTATGTGCGCCCTCTATCTTTTGACATTTTAACTTATACAGCATATCTTTTGCCTATTATATAAGCAAGAAGTAAAGGATTTTTAACAATAGAGTAAAGGGTGTCTTATTTGTTGAACTATTATACATACACTATTGAAATTCAAAGACTATCAAAATTCACGAAGCTCTTATAAACGTCCAAAAAAGTGTTCAAAAATTCATTCAAAAACAACGTACTTTTGCAAGTTCGAAAATATTTTATTGCGAAATATAATTTTATTTCATCGATTTTAGGAGAATGGGACAGATTGCTAAAGCATATCACGGAGAATAAATAAATAAATGTTGATATGCGCTAAGCTGCTTTAAAAATAAGCTATTCTAATATCACGAACGAAGTAGTGAAACATCAGCTCGACATGGAGGCTGTCAGTTTTATGAAATTATATCGGGTTTTTCAAAGAGAAGTTTGCATTTTAATTGTGGCAACACCAACAACATGGTAGTTTTGACACTTATTTTTCTGACGTATTCGTAGTAGAAGCCTTGGTAATTGTTACAATGAATTCAATTTCGCAAGAAAATCGCATAAAAATAATTAAAATCCACCTGCATGGTGGCTGGTGCGGCTCTTGAAGTTACATTTCGTAAAATTTGTAATATTTTCGGATAATACAATCATCCTTCTGGGACCGCTATTAAGAATTTGGCCGTTTAATTTGTGTCGAAGGGTTCTAAGCAAAATGTACAAACACCAACGTGTGCTCGACCAAGTCGTTCAACTAAAAATATTACAGTCATCAGCCGTAAGCTACAGTGTTAAAGCAGATCTAAAATTGTCAATTCGTCGACGCTCTCAACATGTGGGGTTATCCAAAACCACCACTCGGCGGATTTGACTTTGAAGACCTACAAGGTTGAACAATGTTCACATCGCTGTAGAATGATTCAGGAATAACCGGCTGGTTTTTTTTTCCATAAGAAGCCCATTTTCCCTTGTCAGGGTATGTCAACAAGAAAAATTTCCGCATTTGGGCTTCTGAAAAACCTAGAACTATTATTGAGAAGACTTTGCATGCTCAATTTGCCACTGTATGGTGCGCTATGTGATCTGGAGGCGTGATTGAGCCGTTTTTGTTCGATGAGACTGGAAATGCAATAACAATCAATGGATCACGCTATCGCAAGATGCTAACAACTCAATTTTGGCCTATTATTGACGACGTGGATATCACAGGCGTGTGGTTTCAGCAGGACGGTGCTACAGTCACACAGCCATTGAAGCGATCAATTTATTGCAAACCAATAATTTCACGACAATCAGCAGTTAAGTTGCCAGCCAGATCGAGTGATTTATCACCAGCGTACTATTTTTTGTGAAACTATGTTAACGACAGAATCTATACACAGCCAAATGAATCGATTTAAGTTTTAAAACTCAAAATCCGCCATTTTGCCAAAAAGTGATTAAAAACTTTAATGAAGTAATAGACATCTGTCAGTGTGGTTGTGGGGGACATTTGTTGGATATCATTTTTCATTCATAACTGACGAGCTTTTCTCTTCGTAATACATTAAAAATTTGAATCATCTTAATCGAAAATTTTTTGTTTTATTTTGTTTGAAACACCCTTTATAGAGTGTATCAGCTGTCATGCTTTTACATTTTCTTTACCATCAAACGAATTCGTCTGTGATGTGTTTTACTATATAATGCACAATTCAAAATTGATCCATAGTTGGATTATAGATCTTCGAAAATGAGCCGTGTTTAATTGTGACTGCACGATATCAAGTTTTTGGATTTTCAAATACTTTTGCTTCGAATATTTTTTTAATTTAACTCCTAGAAAATTTACAAATGCAAGGACTTCTTCGCTGAACTTACTCATCAAAAGTGTATATTATTATAACAACCTTTTTATGATGTTGTATACTTACAGTGATCCATTGTTTATTTTATTAAATGGATATCTCCAACTGCCTTTGCTTTTGTATTGAAGTAGAGGAACACCTTTTCGCCATACTTATGGGTGACCGATCCCTTTGATAAATATTTAATTTGTACTTATCAGCAAAACTCATCCAAAAGTTCGATACATCAAATCTCACGTAGTACACTCAATGCTAAAGCAACATTTTTTAAACTCCCATAACACACTTTGTATATATATTTTTATACCATTATAATAATCCCACATAAGTGGGACCAGATTTAGGAAACTGGTATTCTAGATTTTCAGTCACAATTCGAATTATTTTGTTCTGTATCCTAGAGCAACATTAGCTGAGCGATTACAACTAGCAAAGCTTTAAAGCTTTACGAAAATGAATATAAATTTGTATAATAATCTCGAAACAGGTTTGGTAACTAATTAATCCAAATATTGCGTTAATTTTAAAACACCCTTTATGAACTTATAAATGTTGGTATGTTAGCATTTTCCTTTAAATATTTCTATTCTATTTTTAATATCTCTTTATGGTATTTGGATTTAGTTGGAGTCGTTAACATACTTTAATCTTATCATGAAATTATTTAAGTCATATTTTCTTTGCTCTAACATTATACTTGTTTTGGTCTTCCTCAATGTGCTTGCTATATGCTGCACTGCCAACATGTGGGTGGTATAATTTTTTTGTAATTTTGCTTTATTTCTATTTCACTATACTTGGGGTTGCTCTTTCCTGGGCTAATAACGAAATCAATTATAAAATTATGAGATTCACACTGGTTTGTAGAGATGCCAGATGTGAAGCCTTTTCACCAAAATTGGCGTTTTAATTTCTTATTTAGTAAATTTTGGTTGTGGTAACAGGGCCGCTTTAAAACAATTGGCGATTTTGTGATTGCATTTTTGTAAGATTATACGAGCGTAAATTCATTAAATTAAAAACATTTTTTAGGCATTATTATGTCTGTCTTATAACTTGACAACTTCTTGCTTGTACTTTATACTGCGGTATTACAGCAAAGCAAATGATTCAAAAACATACCAACTAACGATCGTTAAGTATAAAAAGCTCATTTACATTCCCTTTGTAACTCCACGGAAAATGTTAAATAGGTTCGTTTCACAAACAATATGTCTAATGGAGAAGACCAGAACGAATGCCTTGCGAATGAGCATATAATAAATATAAAAACACCTTTTTATGGAGGTAAAAAGCTTTAAATTGACAACACTTTTGGGCATGCGGCAGTTTTGCCAACAGTAAAGTGATTTATATTTAGTTTGATTTGACTTTTTAACATGAATAGACCGACGTCTGTACAATGCTTCTGAATTATCCAAATGGGATCCCAAACAAGACTGCCTTTGATGCCGATTTTCATAACGATTTTGTTTAGCAATCACACTCACTTTCATTTGAATGAAAACGTCCATAAATAAGATGATCATATCAGGAAATATGATAATCTGCAAGTGTAGGCCGTTGTGCATGCCGTCAGCGCTGGAGGAGGATTATCACCAATGCAATACGGGGAAATCCACCATAGAAGCCATTAAGGAAGTAGCAGATGCATTCACGACAGCACAGCTGAAGAACCGCCATAGCCAACCTGTGGTTCTTTTGGCCATTCTGGACGTTAAGTACGCATTAAACAGTCTCAGATGCGCAGATATTCTGAGCGCTCTGGCAGGGGATTTCAAGCCGAAAGAATACCTTATGAGGATGATTGTAGACTATCTTAAGGATAGAGTGCTGATTTACAGCATAACCATTGGAATCAGGAGAATGGAGATTACCTCGGGAGCTGCGCAAAGCACCATATTGGGCCCCGATCTATGGAACGCAAACTATGGATGGAATATTGAAAATGGAGATGCCTGAGGACATATTTTCAATCAGATACGCTAACGATATTGCAGCAGTCATACAGGCAAGGACCACAGAGGGCGCTCAACGTAAACTGCGACGAGTCATTTTGAGAACCAAGACAAGGCTTGACTTACACGTTCTGAAACTTACTGCGCATAAGACATTGGTTCTGCTGCTAACCAGGCGACAAATTTCTGTCGGGGTAGATGTCCCGATGGAGGATGGTGAATTACCTCGCAGTAAGAGTGAACGTAAAGCTGAAATACTGAAATCAGATCCAACACTCAACATCAAAATCGGCGAAGATAACGGCAAAACTCGACCGACTAATTGCGAATATCGGGGGACCCAACCCAAGTAGGCGAAGCCTACTGATGGAACCCTACAACAGCATTTTACTATATGGGAGTGAGACCGCCCGGGGGCACATTATAAGTCTTTATGGATCACACAACCATCTGGACTTGTGTCTTGCGGGGTTAAAAGGAAACCCAATCCCCTTCAAGGCTAGCAGTAGCCAACTGGACAATCCACTATATTTCCATGGGAATCAGTAAAGCCTCAGAGTTCCGCTATTTGTCTCTTTAGGCACTTAGCTGTTCTCTGACTGATTATTGAGGCAGGCCATTCGGGAGTATCGTGGTGGCTGTGTATTTCGAGGCCCTCATTTAAGTTTGTGGGTCGGATCATTCACAATGAACACAATGAATGGTCCAGGTCCAGTGACTATAAATGCCATCGTGTTCCTCAATTATATTAAGCTTCATGCGTTCTAGACCAGGTGTTGGATAGTCTCCAACTCTTCAGCAAGGAGTGAAGGCTGCGGCTTACTCCGTACTTTTAAGCTTGCAACTAGGAGTGACCGGAGGATATACGTATCCGAAGGCCTTCTATGGCGAGGATGGCGGTACATTTCATCCACAGTGGTAACGATTCGCCATCTGATTAGGGCTTACTGCCAGGTGCAGATGTAAATCTTATCACGTCATATGGGAGTGAGATATGGGCGTATTTTTCCATCTCACTCAACTTGTGTCAAAATTTATTCATTTAAGGAAACGGTTGGCAACCGCATTGTTTACATTTGCGACCTATAATTGTGGTAATATGTGATCGCTAATCTGTGCAGATAAGCCCGAAACGATTAACCACTTAAAGGCCAATATTCGCCGTGTTATTACAAACAAACATAAGAATTTTTTTTTGAAAATTGGACTACGTCTGAGCCAGATACGAAGAACGATGCCGGTTATAGCGACCCAGAAAATAATACATTACATTCTGCTTGTATTTGAAATACCCTGTTTTCTTAAAAAAAGACGATCGCAAAATTTTTATAAATAATTTTTTTTCTAAAAAAATTTTTCATTTAAAAAGAAAATAAGAAAAATTTAGTGTTGTAATTTTGACGATTTTCTAAAAAATATTTTATTTATTGTGGAAAAAAATGATCTGGCAACGCTGCTAATATGCATAAATAAATATGAATATATTATGGGGTTATTTAAATCAGTGATGGAAAATGGCATGGAAAATAAAATTTTACTTTTATGGCTTTTATTGTATTGTATTAAAGCTAGACATTTTTTGAAATTTATCTTTCCTTTGAAATGGATCTTGGAAAATTTGTTGGTGTTAAAAATATTGGGCATAATACTTAATGTACAAATAATGGCAGTCACACAGTATGGTAAATAGGTGTGCTGATTTTGGTTAGATAGTGTTGCTTCAATACAACTGAACTAAAGATCAGTATTTATATCTCGATTTTAAGAATTATACTATATCAAGATTAGCTACTATTTAACAAATTCATAATTCCTACAGTAATTTATCGCTCTGCCGTTTGGTTACTTACTTAACAACAGCGAGTCTTGAATTCAAGATATTTTATTTGCTAAATATGCTCCTAGATTCTTAATTGCTAACATGTGCGTCAACAAATTAACAAGAGCCTTAAACTGCGACTACAGGCGGCTTAACTACTATTACGAGGCTTAAACTGCTATTAATCTCTTATTCATCCTTAACAACACATGCAGTGCTGTGGCTCAACCATATTATTTTTCTTTTAGTCTATAATGTGTTGGGATTTGAAGTCATGCTGTTCTGTCTAATGCTTCCATCAAGCAGACAGCTATACAATCCAAATAATACTTTATAAAATAGATACTCAGGCAAAGAGAAGGGAATTATTCGTTGAAAAGAATTTACCTATTTAATAAACTAATTTCGATTTATTTACCTGTTCTTAAATGCCAGTAAATGAAATGCTGTTGTTATTCCTTTCGGTGAAAACCGTATTTTCTGGCTGGTTGTTTGAAATGATCAGCAGGCGCTTTCAATGAGATGACATTGTAGTCAAACCGCGTTTAAGATACTACTGGGAAATTAATATTAGGCTCGCAAATATAAATAGTGCTGGGTTCGTAAGGTCGTTCTTTCATTAGGGTCGTATCTACTTATAAAGGTAATTGGACCAAATTGATCATAGCATACAATCAGCCAGAAACGACGAATTTCACCGAAAAGAATGACGGCTTTTTGTATCTGTATTCATCTTCCCTTTAGTTACTTTATTAAATGTAAATAATGAATACTAATGAATGCCTTTCCCGAAGTTTTCAAGGTTTCAATAGATATACCGAATTAAATTAAATTAAAACATGGCAGTAAAAGGAGAAGGAGGTCAATACTTGCGTCCTTAAACGGTAAGAAAATGGTTTGAGTAATTAGGCTCACTATTCTCTAAATAGAAAAAACACTTAAGTTCTGATTTCTGAACTAGAACTAGTGCTGAAATATTATTTGTCTATTGATTAAGAAGTATACCGATTTTCCTGCAGGTATCAGATCACACCCTGTAAGACCTCTATATATCTAACGAGCATTTATTAGAATACTGTTGAATTTTCGAAATGATATTGATATCAAAAATTTTACAAGGCATTTAATTTAACATCTCTGATATAAGAGATTTATAAAAAGAAAACAAATAACTTACCAGAGAGGCTGGCATGTACTTTATAGTTTCATTATCACCCAGCAAACATTAAGCTTGCTCTCTCAAATCTTGGCATAAGTGTTAATATCGTTTGATTTTAAATTTCTTTTTATTTTTTATCTATATTGAGTCTATGGGTTCAAGATCCCTGCAGATAATAATAGTACATAAAATAATAATAGTACATAAAACTTAGATTTAGTTATTCAAATATAACATTGGATATCATTTAACAGCATTACTATTAAAAAAAAGTTCTTAAAGAGTATGAATTGATTCAAATACTTTAATTACCAATGAATTAAAATAGAGCGTAGGACGAAATGCGTGATTTGATTTACATCTGCACCGACCGCGAGGTCATAATAAGATGGTGGTCAAACCACTTAGTTGATTGGACACCAGCTACGCCCTAGAAAGCCTTTGGATACGTATATCCTCCAGTCACTCCTAGTAGCAATTTAGAAAGTCCGGAGTAGGCCGTGCCCTCACTCCTTGCTGAGGAGTTGGAGACTTTCCAACTCCTGGTCCAGAACGCATGAAGCTCTTATTTCTCAAGAACACGACAGCATTCATACTCACTGAACGTGAACCATTCATTGTGTTAATTTGAATGATCCGACCCACAAACTCTAACGAGGGTCCGAAACCACAACCACCACGATACTCCCATATAGGGGCCAACCTCAATAATAAGTACAGAGTACATATAGTACACTCTGCGAGCTTACTGATTCCCGTGGAAATATGTGGATTGTCCAGGTGACTCCTACTAGCCTTTGAGGGGCCTGGGCTCCCTTTTACCCCGCAAGACACAAATCTAAATGGAATAGTAGGTTCCAAAAAGACTATAATGTGCCCCCGGGGGGAGCATAGGACGAAATGCAATATAGAAAAAAATATTCATAATCAAAAAATCGGAACAGACATTTTCTCTTATTAAATTTAGAACACAGGTGACATTTAACAGCCTTGTAAGAGCAAGTCTACTAGTGTAGGATAGTAGAATTAAAGGATTCCTCGAAGACAAAATAATAAAAACTGCCTTTGCACCGATACCATGCTATTACTATGGACTTTATAAATTGGATCCATATTATTGAGCCATATTCCAGAATAGGCTTGACAAGAGAAGTATAAAGACGTTTTGTGACATTTCGCCTAGCGTTTTATAAATCCGAGAACTACACGTGGTTTGTTATTTGACGAAATACATTTACTGTATAACATTTTCATTAGCATCCAGTAAAATACCAATCTGAAAGTATACCCAAGTTCGTATATTTTCAGTTTTTAAGATTCAATTCCATAATGTTAATATTATACCAGGTACTAAATATATCTTAGTCTCCTTGTAGGAGAATATGATTATCACGACGATTATATGTTCGAAATATCTGCACGTCGTCTGAATATAATAGAATGTGTAAGTATTTAATGGCTTTGGGTAGATTATCAATAAAGAAGGAAAATAATAAAGAACTTTGATGTCTATCCTACGGCACACCAGATGAAGGAAAAATTGTTGTTTGACAGATATTAATTAATGACAGATATTATTAATGTCCCATTGTTTGTGAGTTCCATAATGTCAAGCTTCCGTATCAGAGATTTGTAGTTGACCTTATCAAACGTCTTACTAAAGTCTGTGTATATAACATCAATTTGTGTTCGTTGAACAAATCCCCAAGAGATTAGTAACAGTTGAACAACACCTTCTAAAACCATGCTGAGCAGACATTTAATGGAACAGGTGATTAGTAACAATTTTCTCAAAAAATTTAGGTATAGCGCTAAGTTTAGAAAAATATCTGTAGTTGGCAATGTTATTCCTATAATCAGATTTAAATAATGGAATTAAAAATTTTTTTCCTTCTTCTGTTATTTATTGAATCTTCAAATATGAAATAACAATAATTTGTCAAATCTTAAATCTAGAAATAATCTTAAAGCCCGACCAATGTCAGACATACACCTAGTGGCAGAAAATGAATGATGCTCAAGACGCTTCATCTGTAGCATTGACAACTAGATCCTTAGTGTCCCTCTTTTTTAGGCGAATGTGACCACTAAAGTTTAATATATTGCGAGCAAGTGAATTAGGATGGGTTTCAAATTTTGTTAGGTATTTTCCTGCGTATTTAGCTATTTCAGCAGTCACTAGTGGCATGTTTAAGTCCCGATGGATGTTAGAATTTTTAACGTACCATGCAGCTGATGTTACTAGGCGTAAAATTGTATTTTTTCTGCGTTAGATCTTCGCCACATTAGAAGCTGATGCAGTGCCCCATAGCTGGATTCCATAGCACCATATTGTTTTCAAAAGAGACTTGTACAATAAAAGTTTACAACCCAGACTCAGGGTAGAATTTCTACCAATGAGCCAATGTATCTGAGCCAATTTTAACTTCATCTGAGTCAGCTTTGCTTCAATGTGATTCTTCCACAAGATCAAGATGTATACCAAGGTATTTCACATGCGAATGTTCGGGAACAATTTCGTTATTGATTCGAATGAGGGAACAAGTATCCCTTCGCAGTGTGAACGTTATATGAACACACTTTTGTTCATTCATCTTTATTCTCCGTAATTTCAACCATGTTTCTAGCTGGCTAATATGCTCTTGAAGATTTTGAGATGCTTCGCGCGGGTCTTCGTGCACACTAAGACAGGCTGCGGCATCAGCAAATATAGATGTGTGAATAATACTACTCACACGCATATCACAAGTATAAATTAAATATAAAACTGTACCAAGTATACTGACCTGTAGCACACCTGCGGCAATAGATTCGAGTGCACTCATGAAGTTTCCTTCTGTAACAGTAAACTTCCGGCCAATAATGTAACTTTCCAAAAGCTTCAGAATGTTGACTGGCAGATATGTTTTCAGTTTCAAAAGCAGTCCTTCATGCTACACTTTGTCAAAAGCCTGAGATACATCTATGAAAAGAGCAGAACAAAACTTCTTTCGTTCAAATATCCTTCTGACGACTTGAACTAATCTGTGCGTTTATTCGATGGTACTATGGTGACTTCTAAAACCAAATTGATGATCCGGAATGCACCTACTATTTGTTAGGATAGGCGGAAATTTACTCATAAGGAGCTTTTCGAAAAACTTTGACATTGTTGACAACAAACTAATTGGCCTATATGACTCAGCACTGGTAAGATCTTTTCCTGGTTTCGGAATCATTTTGACTTTGGCAATCATTTTGACTTGGCAATTTTGTGGATAATATTCAAGTCTTAAAATTGAATTGAATATAAATAGCAAAATTCTAACTGCAATAACAGGCAACTCAATTAGCATTCTGTTACTGATACCGTCGATACCCGGAGCCTTCTTTTCATTAAGTTCACCGATGATTTTTGTACATCACGTAATTCCAACTTTAATGGTCGCGGAGGTAAGGCAACTACGTTCGGCAATTCAAGAACACCAGTACTTGTATTGGGGGTAAATACATTCTTTAAATGTTCAGCAAATATTCTACCTTTTTCAGCATCAGCTCTTGCCCAACATCCAGTCAAGGTGCGCAGAGATGGTTTAAAATCAACGGGTCTTTTAAGATTTTTAGCAGCACACCACAAAGAGTAATTAGAGGCTGGTGTGACATCACGGCTCTCCAGATATTTTTGAAAAGATGCAGTTTTTTCTTTTGCTAGCATATCTTTGAGTTGTTTTGCGCATTCTTTAAGCCTGTTTTTAGTTTGAGGTGATCTGTGTTGTAACCATTCTCTTCTAATTCTTCTTTTTTCTCTTACTAAACGCTCTATATCAGCCCAATAAATTTTTTTAAATCCAATCTGCGGGTGAGTGGTTGTAGCATGTTCAGCAGCCTGTTTAATCTTTTCTTTAAAATCGTCTAAGTTGGATTCAACATGCTCGGGTGTTCGTAATCTTGTATTTTCCGTGACTACTTAGGTAACTTTTGAATATCCGCCAACTAATACGATTGATAATCTGCACATTTGAGTGGGGTAAATTATTCTTTTGTTTGTTACAGATTGTAACAATAGTGGGAGAGTGATCGGAAGATAAATCTAGAGAGGCCTTAATAGGGACTAAGTCCCTAGAGATATTTTTCATGACGCCAAAATCTACAACATCAGGAATGTTATATATATCTGTAGGCCAGTATGTGGGCTCCCCACTAGCGATGACATCCAAGCCCATTTTTGAAATTACGTTGAATTAAAATTTCATATTTCATATTTTAGGAAAATATTCAAATTTCTATGATATATTGAAATTATTGTAAGATATTTTGGAAGTGCCATAGAACATGTGTTGAAAATGCAACGCGGATTGCCATCCATACCATATTTATATAAAAGTTTAAGCTTTTTTAAACAGCTCAAAACTGTTGAGTCATTAAGAAATGCAATTGTTGGGAAGACTTTCATGTGGCGGGAAAAATATTAAAACAAAAACTTAATTGATCGAACTCGATTTTAATTGTTTTAAAACGTTGTTATTGTTTATAAACTGGTAATAACTGCTAAGGACAATATTAGTTTTTTCAACCTAAAAGGCTAAATTAATATATGTTTGAAATTAAGTCTACTCAAGAGGATAATAATCATTTTTACGTCATATGTTAAAACAATATACGATTAACTAAAATATAATGATTTAGTTTTTATTATTCTATTAACTGTAACTTCGTATACTTTTTACAAAAGTGTTTTAGTTTAAAAATGCTATTTATTCGCGCATTTATTTTGTAATAATTATCTTTAAGATAGTAAAAGAAATTATCCTAAAGAATCTCGCATTTTTTATTCTAAAATTTATAATAATAAATAAAAAGTTGTGTGCCATAAAGGTGTTAATGACAGCAAACCCTTTGCATATTACCTTTCTATTATAGTTTTCAAAATATAGGCTGAGACAAATTTGTTTTAGCCGCCATATCTGTAATATTACCTACTACCATCCAAAATCTACCTTCATTTTGCTTAACTGTGATAAATTTTAAATGTTTTTTAACTTTATATACCCGGGTAAATATTTACTTTGTAGAGATACATTTTCTAATTTAGTCTAATTTTGACTGAGAATTAAAAATAGGGTTTGATAGAGTAGAAGAGTAGAATTTCTAGGTTCTTCTTTAAATATTTCTGAAAATTCACAAATAATTCATTTTAAGTAATTTTATTATTTGTGCTTGATTCCTTTAAATAAATATTTCATGATATTCTCATGAAATATTTATTACAAAAATTTTTATTAAAAAATAAACATTTTATGATATTCTCATAAAACATTTATTTCAACAAAAATAAAAAATATTTGAAATGTATTACTGCGGGGGAGAGCATATCCATATTGCAATTTCACTTTCGCTCACAAAGCAATATGGATATGCTCTCCCCCGCAGTAATACATTTCAAATATTTTTTATTTTTTTTTTTTTTATTTTTTTTTTTTTTTATTTTTGTTGAAATAAATGTTTTATGAAAATATCATAAAATGTTTATTTTTTAATAAAAATTTTTGTAATAAATATTTCATGAGAATATCATGAAATATTTATTTAAAGAGATCAAGCACAAATATAAAATTACTTACATTGAAAATGATTCCGATGAATAAATTACTTAATAATTCATTTTTGTATGAAACTGTACACCAATTATTCTGCTGCAGTTGCAATTATTTTTTTTTTATGTTAACATGCATATCACTTACTAACGCATCCATCTAATTCAATTAGCTGGTACAGGAGCTAGCAAGCCTATTGTTTTAATAATAGTAATTTATGACGCATCTACGAAATCTGGTGATAATAATAACGACTAAATATCGTTGAGATAAAGCACGCTCACTGTTACAATTTTATTAAATTAAGATTTAATAATGGGACTACGTAATAGAGGTGTCCGCTAAATATTGAAAATGCTTCAAGTCAAGAAATGCTTATGTGGGAACGACTAAGCCTCTCTACTCCATTATACATTGTTCCTTCCCTTAAAATTTTGCAACTAAACTATCTAACAGAAATATTATTTATTTATGCTAATGGATGTCACGAAGAGACTATTGACTATACTATCGCCTTTTAGTATATTTTTGATGTTACTACAAACATGATTTTGTTTAGAAAGTTTTATACCGAAAGTTTCATTATAAAACAATTTAAAAACATTCTGATTTTGATTAAAAAATTTATTATTGTTCGAGTTCACTTTTCAAAACGGAATTTCACTTCGAATATTTTTATCACGCTGAAGTTTGTGTGTTTGCTGGGTTTTCAAACCATAATGAAGGTTAAACGAGTTGTGATTGCGTTGGTGTAAACAGTCAAACAAAATGTAAATAATAAATAGAGGAAATAAGAGACTGATTGTATGGTTCAGGTATGGAAAGTTCTTTTTAATCATTTACAGAAAAGGTAAAATGAATTAAGTTAATATACATTTTTAATAATAAGAGAACGCTTGTTGGTAAAATAGCACATCAGCTAAGCGAGTAAGTGTCTGGATTCGGAGGAAGAAATACAATGATGTTAGATTGTATTTTGATATTTTATACAGCGCAGCAGCAGCTGTTCCACCGATTAATTTAAAACAACAAATTAGAAATTACTATGCTGCTACTGCTATGCTGCTATGATTTTAATATGTTCAGTCTCTTTAAACTTTAAATTAGGACAACAATTTTTCGTTTGAACTATCAAATTTTATAAAATGTTTTGCTATATTTCATTTAAATCAACGCAGAATTTTTGATGATGTTTACAGCTGAATAACAGTGCATGTTACTTAACGGTCCTACATAAAACTCACGATTTCAAAGTTTCAGTTTTCCATCTCTGGCATATACGTATATGCAACAATTTAATTGTTTTCTTTCTTTTTTATCTGGATTTGTTCTCCTTTTTGCTGGCCCTGCTTTAAATTTTTATTACACCAAAAAGCAAAACAAGAGCCAATCAATATGTCAATTGAAAATTCTTAAACATTAAAACGAATCCATGCTATCGCAAAGAGTATAACAGTATTGAAAAAAACCGGTTTTTTTACACCTTTTGTTGCCATGGGTTACCCTGTGTTTAACAAGTTCCCTTAAATTATTCGTTTACAGCTTTTTTTATCAGTGAACAAATGATAAGAATCATGGTTCGGTATCCCGAATACTATCCTAAGAACTGTAGCTAAAATATTTACACTACTTGCGTACCTTTAATTGGCGCTACTCTCGAATCTAGTATCCGTTTCTGCTTGGAGTAAATAGTTCTTTAATATTTATATATGTGTTCCCAGTCATCACTATAGTATGCAGTAAATATTCAATCCATTGTTTGAATTCTGTTGTTTGATAACATGGATTATTTTATACTCAGTATTTGCCTGAGTCCTTCTGAGAATTCTGTCGTTAAATTTGAATCAACAGGCTCGACACCAAATGTGCAAACATCAATACGTGTTCGAGCGGGCCGTTCAACTAAAAACATTGCAGCCGTGAGCCACGGTCCTAAAGCATATCCAAATTTGTCAACTCATCGACGTTATCCAAAGCTCCCACATGCAAACTTTGCGTAAGGATTTGACTTTGAAGCCTTACAAGGTTCAACTGGTGCACGAATTGAAGTCACTTGTCAGGGTATGTCAACAAGCAAAATGGCCGCATTTATGTTCCTAAAATTTCTAGAGCAATTATTGAGAAGTCTTTGCATGCTCAAGGTGTTACTGTATGATGCGCTATGTGGTTTGGAGGCGGAATTGGGCAATTATGAATGAAAAATTATATCTGGCAAATGTCAGACAAAATGGCAGTCCTATTTCGTCCATCATATTACGAATTTTGAGCTTTAAGGCTGAAATCAATTCGATTGGCTCCGTAAGGACTCTGTCCGTAACATATCCCCACAAATATTATCCAGTGGTGCTAAATTGCACGATTTGGCTGGGCACTTAACTGCGGATTGTCGTGAAATTTGTTTTTTGTGTGTTTTTTTTTTTATAAAGAGAAGTAGCACTTCAGGCAACAATGCCTGTTTAGTCAAGTACCGCGCTACATTCTTTAGGAAAGGGATAGAGAAGAGATGAAACAAGTGGTGAAAGTAGAAGGATAGTCCGAAATTAATTGCCGTATAAGACAGCACAGCAACCAGTGTCTATGCCTTCCTCGCTGAACAGCCCCACCAACAAACAATTTTTATTTTTGTAGTGAAAAAACTAAGGTCTTCGTTGGGAATCGAACCCACAACCCCCATACTGACAAGCTAGTACACTACCTACTAGCCTACAGGGGCGATGTGTGATATTATTTACATCTGTACCTATTGTGAGCCATACCCAGATGATGGATCATACCACTCCTAGCTGCAGGAGCAGGCTGCAGCCTTTGCTCCTTTGCTGAAGAGTTGGTGGGGACTATCCAATTCCTGGTCAGGAACGCATAAAGCTTAATAAAATTTAAGAACACAATGGCAATCATGCTC
This sequence comes from Trichopoda pennipes, assembly GCA_030448955.1. NCBI lineage: Eukaryota > Metazoa > Arthropoda > Insecta > Diptera > Tachinidae > Trichopoda > Trichopoda pennipes. The sequence goes on along the minus strand of JASKUP010000056.1, from coordinate 8,840,780 downwards.
ATTGGATCTCATATGTTCAATGTGAATGATCCGACCCACACAACTCAAACGAGGGTCTCGAAGCCACAACCACCACGATACTCCCGAACGGCCTACCTCAATAATCAGTCAGAGAACAGCTAAAAGGCTAAAACGACAATTAGCTGAAATGTGGGGCTTTACTGATTCCCATGGAAATACAGTGGATTGACCAGTTGGCTCCTGCTAGCCTTGAAGGAGTCGGGCCTACCTTTTACCCCCGAAGAAACATATAATGACAGTGAAATTTCGTTCGGGGATTTGGTTTGCGATCAATTAATTGGTTCATTTGCTTATGACACGTGGCAGCGTCGTGTTGAAATCGCAAATCAGCGATAAACACGTCGTGAATAAAATGCCAAAATTAAATTGTTTCCATCTCGCGCTAGCGTGATCCATTGACAGTTAGCGAAAAAAGGCTAAATTACGCCTCTAAACCACATAGCGTATCATACAATGACACGTTTAGCATGCAAAGCCGTCTCAGTAATCGTTGTAGGATTTTCAGAAGCCCCAAGTGAAAGCGAACTTCGTCTGAAAAACTGATTTTTTTCAGAAGAACCAGGTGGTTTGTTACTGAATGAATTGCGCGTATCTACGGTAATGTGAATAGTGGGTCGGCTTCAATACCAGCAGCAGTTAAACCTTGCAAGGCTTCAAAGTCTAATCCTTACGCATAATTCGCAATCTGGTAGTTTTGGATAAACCCATTGTGTTAGAAAATCGAGGAGTTAAAAAATTTGGATCTACTTAAACAATGTGGCTTACGGTTGCGATATTTTCAGTTGAAAGACCCGGTCGAACACGCGTTGGTGTTCACACATTTTGTATCGAGCCGGTAAATTCCAATTTAATCACCAAATTCCCAGAAGGATTCAGAAGTACGATTATGTTTTTGAAAATATTATGAAATTTATAATGGATTTTAATTATTGTAAAGCGATTTTCGTGCGAAATTGAATTAATTATAACACATGCCAATGCATCTATCTCGAGTACGTCAAAAAACTAAAAAAAATCAAACTTCGTGTTGAAAAACTCGATATTATTTTACATTATTGAGTCACTTGCTTACTTGAAACTATGCTGTGGGAATTTGGCAATCAATTGCGTATATTACAATACACCAGTATAATGATTTTGAAAATGGACTGACATTTTAAGGACGCCGACCGAAGTAAACACTAAAACACACTAAACACCTAAATAGATAAATTCCCGCTTAAGACAACTTCAAAATTAGAATATTTTTATATCACCTAACAAAACAATGAAAGCAATATTTAATGTTTTTCGCGTAAACAAAGATAAGGAAAAATATTTTTAAAAATATTATGCTGAAAATCGCCCAAACAACCAGTCTGTTTAGTTTTAAAGAGACTCCCACCGTCGCATGTTTATCTAAATGCTTTTATAAACAAAGTAATCATTACGATGGCCTCTGTTCTTACATTCCATTTTTGTTATTGTTTTAATTAAATAGAATAGTTTATCTAAAATGTAAACCTTCATTATTTAATTGCTACCTCTGGAAGTTTACAACATTCACAATTAAATTTATTGTCGATGCGTGTGTGCAAATTTATTTATAATTAAGTTACTTTAATGTTCGTTTTTTAAATTTTATGATGATTTTGTAAAAGAAGCAAATAACTAAATAGCAGATTCTCTATCAATAACAGTTTCTCAAGGATTTTTTTTATCAACAAAATATTTCGTATAGAACTCTGCAATAAGAAAAGAAATTTACTTACGAATTTTCAACAAATTTTCTATAGAAAATTGTTAACGATAACAAGTTTTCTATAGAAAATTCTTAACGATAACAAGTTTTCTATCGAAAATTGTTAATGATAACAAGTAGTCTATAGAAAATTGTTAAGGATAACAAGTCTTCTATAGAAAATTTTTAACGATAACAAGTTTTCTTTAGGAAATTGTTAACGATAACAAGTTTTCTATCGAAAATTGTTAACGATAACAAGTTTTCTATCGAAAATTGTTAACGATAACAAGTTTTCTATAGAAAATTGTTAACGATAACAAGTTTTCTATCGAAAATTGTTAACGATAACAAGTTTTCTACAGAAAATTGTTAACGATAACAAGTTTTCTATAGAAAATTGTTAACGATAACAAGTTTTCTTTAGAAAATTGTTAACGATAACAAGTTTTCTTTAGAAAATTGTTAACGATAACAAGTTTTCTATAGAAAATTGTTAACGATAACAAGCTTTCTATAGAAAATTGTTAACGATAACAAATTTTCCATAGAAAATTGTTAAGGATAACAAGTTTTCTATAGAAAATTGTTAACGATAACAAGTTTTCTATAGAAAATTGTTAAGGATAACAAGTTTTCTTTAGAAAATTGTTAACGATAACAAGTTTTCTATCGAAAATTGTTAAAAATAACAAGTTTTTTATAGAAAATTGTTAACGATAACAAGTTTTCTATCGAAAATTGTTAACGATAACAAGTTTTTTATAGAAAATTGTTAACGATAACAAGTTTTCTATAGAAAATTGTTCACGATAACAAGTTTTCTACAGAAAATTGTTAACGATAACAAGTTTTCTATAGAAAATTGTTAACGATAACAAGTTTTCTTTAGAAAATTGTTAACGATAACAAGTTTTCTTTAGAAAATTGTTAACGATAACAAGTTTTCTATAGAAAATTGTTAACGATAACAAGCTTTCTATAGAAAATTGTTAACGATAACAAATTTTCCATAGAAAATTGTTAAGGATAACAAGTTTTCTATAGAAAATTGTTAACGATAACAAGTTTTCTATAGAAAATTGTTAACGATAACAAGTTTTCTTTAGAAAATTGTTAACGATAACAAGTTTTCTATCGAAAATTGTTAACGATAACAAGTTTTTTATAGAAAATTGTTAACGATAACAAGTTTTCTATCGAAAATTGTTAACGATAACAAGTTTTTTATAGAAAATTGTTAACGATAACAAGTTTTCTATAGAAAATTGTTAACGATAACAAGTTTTCTATAGAAAATTGTTAATTTTTATTTATTTATTTTGTTCGACCTTTTAGAAATGTCTATTTCACTTTTCTTTTTTCTCCGGGCTCTAGGTCAATAATATTTATTCAAATAAAACTCTTTTCCGTTTCATTAAATATTGTTTTTATTTTCATTCGATATTTCGGACAACTTCGTTGTCCTTCTTCAGGAATTTGAGTAACGTTGTCAATCCCCTTGAGGGTGTCTTATGTTTACTAAAAGGTCTTTTGTTTATATTTTGCTATTATATGTCTATACGAATGCGCGCAATTTTCAGTGTCTCTCTTAAAATTCATTCTCTTGTTATCTGGAGTATTTATTATATGTAGCATTTCGAATATGTATCTCTTCCTGTAATTGTTCTCCAGTTGTAATATTTTAGCTTTCTCAAGTCAGGGGAGTGTTGGCTCACTGTACAGTGGGCTGCTAACGCTGTTTTTTGTTCACTTGTTCCTTTTCCTGTTATATAATCGGATTTGTGTGCAGCCAACCTTGTTTTTAATTTAGACTTGGTCGTACCAACATATATTTTTTCACATATGTTAGACCCGTCACCGTTACAAGGTATATTATATATAACATTGGATTTATCTAATTCGTCAATTTTTTTTAGTGTTAGAAAACAACATTTTTAACGTATAGTCGGTTTTAAGTGCAATATTAAATTTTTGTTTGTCGTAAATGTTCGACTGTATGATTCTATCTGAAAAGCCTAGGACATATGACAAAGATTTATATATTTTATCCTGTCTTTCTACTAATGGTTTCTCTAAATCTTTTTTAGCATTCTTTATAATATTCGTTGCCATCGTATAAGGGAAACTGTTAATTTGTAACATTTTCCTTAATTTTCTGAAGTTTTCCTTGTGATAATGTTTATCACTTAACTGAAATACTCTCTTTTCAATATTCTGTGCTGTGTTAATTTTAACATGTTTTGGGTAGTTTGAATGAAAATTTATTATCCGTCCTGAATCCGTCGGTTTTTTATACCAATCTGTTAATAAATTGTTTCCTTGTCTTATAATCATCAAATCTAAATATGGCAATTTTCCGTCTTTTTCCAAATCAGCGGTGAATTTGATGTGGCTGTGAAATGTATTTAAGGCTTTAAGAGTGTTTTCCATGTCTTCCTTTCTTACTATGCAAAATAAGTCATCAACATATTTAGTCATAATTTTTGGCTTGTCTTCTAATTTTTCCAATGTTTTTTCTAGTAGTTCCTCCATTACTATATCCGCAATAACAGGAGAAGCTGGCAAACCCATGGGCATTCCTTTTAGTTGCTCAAATATTTTGTTGTCATATTTAAAATATCTATTCTCCTTGATACAAAATTTTATGATGTCAAAAAATAAATCTTTGGGTATTTTCGTGAAAGAAGCAATTATGTCCCATTTCTTATCAATGATTTCTACAGCTAAGTTAACAGGTATACTGGGATATTACATCAAAAGAGACTAAAACTTCATTGTCAAAGAGAGATATGTTAGTCAATTTACCTTTAAAATCTATGGCGTCCTTAACATTGTATTTAGAGTCTTTGGTGAGATTTTTTAAGGATATCAATAACGTAGCTGCAAAGACTGTATGTTGGGGAGTTAATTGATGAGCAAATAGGTCTAAGTGGCATGTCATTTTTATGAACTTTGGGAAGTCCATAGATCCTTGGAGCCGTTGCTACAGTTGTTGTCAATTTATATTTGTCCGTGGATACAATTATATTCAACTTTAACAATTTTTCCACTAAAATATTATTGCGTCTTTGTAGTTTTGAAGTTCAATTTTTGAAGGATCAATTTTCAGTTTTCTGTAAGTGCACCTATCCTATAGAAAATTGTTAACGATAACAAATTTTCTATAGAAAATTGTTAACGATAACAAATTTTCTATAGAAAATTGTTAACGATAACAAGCCTTCGAAAAAAAATTTATATCGAAAATGTTTTATAGAAATTTTCTAATATTAAAAATTTTCCTGCAGAAATTTATTAATCGATAAGCAATATTTTCGAGAAATTTATTTATCAGTAGAAATATTCTGTAGAAATTTTTGCTCGCTAGCAGATTTCTTGTAGCAATTTATTATGGAATACAATTTTTTTTTATAGAAATTTTTCTTTTCATCTTTTCGATAAAAATTGCTTGTAAAATGTTTCTTCCGTAAAAGGTTTATTAGTTATCTGTAGTCGATAATAATTTGTTATTAAAAAAAATAATTTTGCAATCTAATGTAATCCCCACTTTGGTATCGAAACCTTTAAAATTTTGCTGTATATTAATATGGTTACCTTTAGTCCTTTGTTATAAAATTTGTTAGTTTCATGTAAAATTTTGTAATGGCAGGGTTGCCAAATTTACTAAATAATTAATTTTTTTTAAATTATCTATGTTTTTTTCTTGTGTTTCTCATAAATTTTCTGTGGATTCTTATTATCCTGCACCATTTTATGATCGATTAAAATATATTTTAAATTTTTGATTTGTTATCGGTAAATTATTTTATGTTAATATATTTTGATCGAAATTTGTTGCCGTTAATTATTCTTCTACATAAATTTTCTGCTGGCAATAAACCTCATAGAGAAACCTGTAAGTGATGGGAATTAATTTATGGTCGATAATTTGTTATTAAAATTTGTTATCGATAACACATTTCCTATTAATATCTTCTTATTGAAACTTTCAGTTAAATATTGCTGTCTATATAAGCTTTTCTATATTTATTTGAAGATTGATAACAGTTTTATAATACGTAGATATTATGTGTTCTAACATTTTGCTATCGATAATTAGTTTTCATTCAAAATTTATTTTGTTTGTTTAAAATTGGGTTTTTTGTATAGATATATGTTATCGTTAATTAGTTTTCTGGTTCGAGACAAGTTTTTTAAAGAAACTTAGGTATAATAAATTTCCTGATAAAGAGTGTTATGCTCAAATTTTGTTATCGATTTTCTTATCGATTTCTGATTTTATTATATTTTTCAAAAATTTGTGGACGCTAAATTGAACAATTAGCGAAAGATAGTTTCAAAACTTAGTTTAATATTATAATATTATTTTTAATAATTTTAGTTAAAAAATGTATTTATTAAGAAAAACTTATCGAAGAACACCAACCTTTTTTGAAATAAAGATTTAAAAAATTTTTCACTAGGAAATCTTTGAACGATATATAGTTTTTATTCACATCATTTAATAATGTTTTTATTGTGAGAATTTCTATTTTAATCTTAAACTTGCAACACTATTTTTTTTAGCTCACTGTAGACTCTTATATCAGCGATCTAAGCTTGACGAACGTTTTCTTTAGACTGAAAAAACGACATGAAAAGTTTCTAAAAAAATGTGGCAAATTATCAGAGATTTTTTGTTTTCATAACAAATAAAAATTATAAATGAAATAAAAAAAAGAAAAAATAGAAAAAATATGAAAACTTAAAACAAAAGAAGTGCTGAAGAACCATAAAATTTTCTAAACATTAGAATTATTGTTGTTGAAAAAGGTATTAAAAATGTATAAACAAATGTAGTTGTTGATACTAAAGCAGGCAAACAACGCAGATTCTAAGATAAATGTAAACAAAACGATCGTTGACAGTGGAGGTGAAAATAAACACGACAATAAAAAAGACAAAAAAATGAAATTGAGAAGATTAATTGTGAAACATGTTGCTGTGTGACATGTTGCGTCAACTTGTTGAAACCCCATCCCCTGCACATCATGGTTGTTCAATTAATGAACGAAAAAGTTAGTAATCATGGCTCTAAAGTGATCGCCATAGATACCTTAATGTTCTGGCCAGCAGTTTTTAAAAAGTATGGACCACCAGACCATAAAGCACTTCAAACGATTTATCTGGATGAAAAGGTGCCTCAAACACACTTGGGGATTATCAACACTACAAATATGACAGTTTTGTCTATTGACGCAAAAATTAACTTCTTCTCTAAACCAAATTCGATTAAGAAGAATTTCCACAATTTAGAAACATTGTTCAGACGACAGTCTATTCTTGTTGGAATGCTAAACCAAACTAAACATAAATCTTTTGACAGCTGACAAAATGGTTGCCAATTAGAAAAGTCTTACCAGCAGAACTTTCTATACCTCTATGAAAACGTCCTTTAGTATACAACCAAGCTTAGCCTTGGATTACCTCAAAGATCAATATTTCCCATCGAAAAGTATCGGTTTTTTCAACAAGAATTTTGTTTTTCAATTGTGGCAACACCAACACAACATGATAGTTTTGGCATTTAGTTTTTTAACGTATTCGTAGTAGATGCATTGGCACTTGCTACAATGAATTCAATTTCGCACGAAATTGGCATTAAAATAATCAAGATCCACTGTGAAAATGGTGGTTAAAGTAACATTTCGTAAAATTCGTGATATTTTCGGACAAGATTTTGTTTTTTCATTCGAACCAGCACTCAGGGGATGACCCCTACTCATGCAATGCGTTGAGAAATTAGAACTAGGAAATTAGCTTATGGGTAGGATGAAGGAGGGAGTAGTGTGTATAGACATTCGATTTGAATTTTCCTATATTGCAGGTGTCAGGAAAGACCTCTGGAGGGAGTCTATTCCACATACGAACTGTTCTGCTAAAAAACGAATTCACCCCGCTATGCGTAGTGCGATTCACTGCTCAATTGACCACAAATGGATGCGCTCTCAACGAAAATTGAGTCAAATGCAAAAACGTGCGAGTACCGGGAACAAGTTCTATAATTTCGTTAGAGCACTCACCATTGCAGTAACGATAAAACAGTGAAATATAACCTACATTGCGTCGATGCTCAATAGAGTTGGATACTCTACTGTCCCCAATGAGCCTCTTGGCGCTCTTCTGTACGCGGTCGAGTAATTCCAAGATAGACTTTGCTGGCCCATTCCATTTTCGGACTGATATAGTTGGTATAAATAGTACGAATATCGGATGTAGTGAAGTATTCTTAAATTTGAGTCGATAGACTCGATATAAAATGTGCAAACACCAATGTGTGTTCGAATGGATCGTTCATCTGAAAATATTACAACCGTGAGCCACTGTATTGAAGCAGATTTAAATTTGTCGACTCCTCGACGTTCTCAACAATTGGACTTATCCAAAACCACCACATGCATGATAAGATTTACATCTGCACCTAGCCGTGTGGGCCAATACCAGATGGTGGATCATTGCCACTGTGAATGAAATTTAGCGTCATCCTCGCCCTAGAAGGCCTTCGGATGCGCACATCCTCCGGTCACTCCTAGTTGCAACTTTAAAAGCCAAAAGCAGGCCGCAGCCTTTATTCCAAGCTGAAGAATTGGAGGTTAGTCTCCTGGTCCAGAACGCATAAAGCTTAATATAATTAAGAACACGACGGCATTCACACTCACTGGACTTGGGCCATTCATTGTGTTCATTGTGAATGATCCGAACCACAAACTCAAACGAGGGCCTCGAAAAACACAGCCACGACGATACTCCCGAAGGGCCAACCTCAATAATCAGTTAGAGAAGAGCTAAACGCTTAAAGAGACAAATAGCGGAAATCTAAGGTTTTACTGATTTCCGTGGCTCCTGCTAGCCTTGAAGGATACTGGGTTCCCTTTTACCCCCGCAAGACACAAGTCAAGATGGTTGTGTGATCCATAAAGACTTATAATGTGCGAATTTGACATTCAATCCTTAAAAGGTTTAACTGGTGCAAGAATTGAAGCCAATTGACCATTCACAACGCCATAGCTTCGCATAAACAACCGGCTGGTTTTTCTGAAAAAAATCACTTTTTCAGACGAAGCCCATTTTCACTTGTCAGGGTATGTGAACAAACAAAATTTGCCGCATTTGGGCTTCTGAAAAGCCTAAAGCGATTATTGATACGCCTTGGCATGCTCAACGTGTTACTGTATGGTATGTTGTGTGGTTTGAGGACGTCATTGGGCCGATTTGCTTTCGCAGATGAGGCTGAAAATCGCAAAATGCTTAAATTTCAATTTTGGCCCATTATTGACAACGTGGATATCACTGACATGTTGTTTCAACAGGACGGTGCCACATATCACACAGTTAATGAAACGAGCAATTTATTGCAGACTAAATTTCCCGATCGCATAATTTCACAACAATCAGCAGTTAAGTAATCAGCCAGATCGTGTGATTTAACACCACTGGATTATTTCTTGAGGGGCTATACGGAGGGTCTATACGGAGCCAATCGAATCGATTTTAGTTTTAAAATTCAAAATCCGCTATGTGATTAACGGAATAGGGCCACTATTTTGCTTTGATGTAAGGATTGACATCTGTCAGCATGGTGCTGGTCGACATTTGCCAGATATGATTTTTCAGTCATAATTACTGAACTTTTCTCTTCGCAATACAACAAAAATTTTAAACACCTGAATCTACATTTTTTGTTTTAGAAAGCAAACTTCTTGTTGAAAACACCTATATAAATATTTATGAGCTGCAGTGTTTGTTTGATTGTTAGTTAGATCAAAAAATGTGAGAGTTTAAAAATTAACTTTCAGTCAGAAACATGTGAGAGTAGTTTAAATATGTGATTAATATTTTATAATAAAAATAAAAAAATTATTAAAATTTAATATTGAAATTAAATTAAATTAAAATTACTGATTATTTAAAAATAAATTTATAATTAATATAAATTATGGGCCTTAAGCAAAATACAGTTTTGAATAAATGATTGAAATAATTAATAAAATGTATTCTTATAAGAAATTCTATAAAATAAGATTAACCACAGAAAAACAAAAATAACTGACACAGAGCAAAACAAAACACACACCCAAGCTGGCGCCGAAGCTGAATAGTAATAATAACAACAAGGTGGGGTGATGTTAAAGTAGAATATTCTTATATATGCGAGAACCACTTAAAACAACTACATACGAACCACTTGCTGGGCAAATGAAATAACTTCAGTTGAGTCATTAGTGAGCAAAAGACACGCGTTTATTTTGTGTGCATTGAAAGGAAATTAATCGTTTAATTTAATTGAAAACTCTAAAGTGCTGTGTTATTATTTTCCCATAAAAAAACTCAAAATAAGAAAACGTTTATTAAAAGGAATAACCATAACAATACTAATTTTCCTTTTAGCTAAGGCTGTCACTATCCTCAGTTTTTATTAGGCACAACAAGCAAAAAACACATTACTTTTCTAAAGTTGTATGATGAGCTCAATAATGATGTCTAACGTCATTATTATTTGCAATAATGATAAAGGCGTCTACGTATCTATGTATGTATTATAAGCATTTTAATTTGTAAAAATGGTTATTTATTATGTTTTTAACATGACTTTTTACTAATTAATAAAATAAATCGAAAATACTAGAAATTTATTTTAAATAGATAAAGTTATTACTCTTCATCTACTTGCTTTTGAATTAATTTTTTTGAAGAGAATTTATTTTTCCCCAATGCTTGCTTTTATTTAAGCCTTTCCCCCGGCTTTTTGCTCTTTCGAAGCAAAAGCTATTAAGATTTTTCTAAATAAAGCTTATAATTAATATTAATCATACGCCATAAAATAGAGAAAGTTTAAAAGTAATAAAACTTTAAAAGTAGTTATTTGATTTAAGTAAATTAAACTAATAAAGGATTTTATTAATAAATTTATCTTTTTGAAACAAATCTCGTCAATAGATTCAAGATTTATTTATATATGATTTAATAAAAAAACTTCTGCACAAGCTAATTTGGCACTTAGTCGTCAAGCATAATGGAATTTTATATTCTCCCAAGAATTTATTAAATTATCTAGTTACACATCAAGCAAATAATTTTTGTGTGCTTTACCTTTGCCTCGAATGACCTTATTATTTTTCTATCACAAAAAAAGCAAACACAAAAAGATATTTGAAGAAAAATATGGTGAAAATATTTTGTGAAGAGCAAAATAATAAAGATAAATTCCAATTTGCACTGCTTACTTTTCATAAAAGTAAAAGTCAGACAAATATTTTTATTACAAATCTGTCACATTGAAAAAATGTCCTTTAATGCATCATCAAACAGTTATTTGAAACCGTTTTAAACACACAGATGCACAACTTCAACAAATACAGCTCAAGTGCTTCCCAGAAGGACCCTTCATAATCTGTATTTAAAAAATGGCTTAGTCAATTTAAAAAAACCTTAAAATTTTTTGTTTTTACTGAAAACTAAATGTTGTAGTAAAAGAATTAAATAAAAATGTTTAAAATATTGTTACGAAGATGCTTTATTAAATTTTAAAAGAGAATAATTATCAGTAGGAAAAAGTAAAGAAAACGACTCGCTTTGCATTTTACAGACTTTGTAGTTTTCCCACAAATCTTATACACACAAGATGACAACAACATGTTTATAAACAAATTCTATCAAATAAGATAAACAACAGAAAAATAAAAATAATTAACACAGAGCGAAACAAAACACACAGCCAAGCTGGCGCCTAAACTGAATAATAATAGAAACAACAACAAGAGTGTAAGGTGATGTTAAATTAAAGTATTCTTATATACGTGAGAACCGCCAAAAACAACTATATAAGCACCACTTGCTAGGCAAATGAAATAACTCAAGTTGAGTCATCAGTGAGCCAAGACAACAAAGTTACCATCGCGTTTCTTTTGTGTGCATTGAAAGTAAATAAATCGTTTAATTTAATTTAAAACTCCAAAGCGCTGTGTTATTATTTTGCAATAAAAGAACTCAAATTAACAAAACGTTTATTAAAATGAATAACCGTAATAATATTAATTTTATTTCTAGCTAAGGTTGTGACTATCCTCAGTTTATATGAGGCATAACTAGAAAAACAAGACGTTACTTTTTTTAAGTTATACGATGAGCTTAACAATGACGTCTAACGTCAATATTATTTGTGATAATGATAATGGCGTCTATGGTGGAAATAATTTTGGCAAAGTTGAATATAAACTGTAATATATTTATTATAATATTTTGTTGTTGGTTAAAGATAACGGAATATATATCGGGTAGATTTAAATTGGCAATACTTTTTAACTAGCAGCCAGTTTTTCAGCTGTCAAGTAATTTAAGTTAAATTTGATTTGGCATTTCAACATGAATGAACAAGATTGCCCTTTGCAACGAAGCTCACTTTAAATTGAATATGTCAATAAACGGAAGACGTGTACGTCATATACCAGATGTCATATTTAAATTAAAATGCGAAAAGTAAATTTTATATCAATTAAAAAAATTCATGTATTATGCCATTTCGAAGTTTAATAAAAATAAGTCGGAGAAAAATAAGTCAAGAGAAAAGCAGGAAAACAGGGAAAATCATTTTTTATATATAGTGCGATCTCTGATACATAGCATGTACTACAACGGCACCAGTAAGTGGTGTGTGTGAGTATCCCTCATGATAATAAGTACGTTTCATTTTAAGTAAATGGCGCCGGTGCGTTATACATTGTTTGACAGCTACTCATGCGCACGTGAAATTGAGGTTAAAGTAATTGGTTTCCTAACAGTTCAATTGGAAACCATCAAATCAATCACGCGTATTGTTCAAATTTTTATTCAGCCATTTGTCCTTAAGGTGGTAAGTTGAACTGTGTAAATTATGTGGAACGTGCATTTGAGGTTAAATTCACCAGTATGTCCATAGTCCAAAGGACGCCGCACATGACATACAAGCCAGCAACAAGTGCATTTACATACCTTAAGCGATGAAAGATATGGTTGGCAGGCGATTTCAGGCAGACGTTGCCAGGAATTTCCCGTGCAATGCCTATAGATGAATTGAATGCTTGCCTGAAGGCATCACCTTTGTGGAATAATGGAAAAACATTATCGCTAACCACTAATATGAGCCAAAATGATCAAAGTGCTGCACAATTTTCCAAACACTTGTTAGCTGTTGGAAAAGTTCCAGTTGATGCGACACCTGGATTAATTACTCTTACCAACGACTTTTGCCGATTTGTAGACTCTTAATTAGCTCTTATTGAAAATGTTTTCCCAAACATTAGTGAGAATTATCAGAATTATGCTTGTTTAAGTCAACGAGCAATTCTCGCCCCAAAGGATAATGATGTTGTACATGCACTGAATTTCACCATTCCATCAAAAATCGATGGCGATTTGGTGACATAGAAATACGTTGATTCCATAACAAATCCCGATGATGCAGTAAATTATCTCACGGAGTTTTTAAACTCTCTGGAGTTGCCAGGATTTCCACCGCATAACTTGCAACTCAAGGTTGGTTCAGTTATCATGATATTGCGTAATTTAAATTCACCGCGACTTTGCAATGACACTCGACTTGCGGTGAAAAGACTTATGCCAAATTTGATTGAGGCAATAATTGTTAAAGGAAAGTACGCAGGTGAAAATATATGTATTCCTCGAATACCAATGATTCCGACTGATCTTCCGTTTGACTTCAAACGATTGCAATTTCTGGTTCGCCTTGCGTTCGCAATGACAATTAACAAGTCGCAAGGCCAATCGCTTAATGTTTGCGGGATAAATTTAGAAAATCATTGTTTTTCACATGAGCACCTAAACGTTGCGTGTTCACGAGTTGGGAAACCATTCGCTTTGTTTGTGTTAACGTAAGACCAAAAAACAAAAAATGTGGTTTACCACAGAGCACTTCAATGAAACGGATAATTTCCGGACACGTATAACACTTTGATTCAGTATTTATTTTGGATTCACTTTCATTTTTTTACTTAGAGAAGTTCAACTAAATTCTGCTTCATTTTTGTAATCGAAATGAATTCATTACTGTTGTGCAATGAAATAACATTTTTCCTTTTCAAAGATAAAACAAAAAAAAAATAATTTTTCTTCATCTTTTAATCCCCAAACGAAATGTTACAAAAAAACGAAGCCATCTGGTGGCGAAACGGAGTGCACCGGGTTTGCTAGTATCTCTATAAAAAACCCTACAAATATACGTTTGCGTGTGGGATTTATATAGCTGAATAATAGCTTATTCCAACACTAACAAGTATTGTGTGTGAGGAAAGAGTATAAGGAAATTCAAGCTAGCAAGTGTTAAGCAGTTATAGTACTGCATTAGTAAGGATATACTTATACTTGTTTGTATAAAGTCATGAGTTCAAACACCAACGAAGTCTATGGTAGATATATAAAGAATTGTTAAGTAGATGCCCTGTAGGCTAGTATGCAGTGCACTAACTGAAAAGACTGGGATTTGTGGGTTCGATTCCCAACAGAGACCTTGGGTTTTTCACTACAAATAAAAATTTAACTATCAGTGGGGCTGTGCAGTAATGACGGCATGGTCACTGGTCAGTGTGCTGTCTAATACGACAGTTAATTTTCGTAACTATCCTTCTACTTTCACCAACTGTCTCATCTCTTCTCTATCCCTTTCCTAAAGAATGTAGCACGGTACTTGACTAAATAGGCATTGTTGCCTGAAGTGCTACTTCTCAAACAAATAATTGTTTATAAGTAGCCTCGTTGAATGAATTGTTTAAAGTTGAATAAAAAGAAAACAGCGGAGCAATACTCTCTGATTCTCTAATAGAAAAGGAAAAACAAATACACTAGAGTCTAGAACATTCTGTGACATTTACCGGTTGATATAGTTCACGCGCTATTGACGTGATTGAACCTGCTTTTTCTAAAACTAATTCCGATCTCACATTACGGTCGATGAAGATTGTTTTCGCATCATAACCAATTATTTTTTGCATGAAAATATAGTTAATATTGGTTCGGGAAAGGTTATAACGCTATGTATCACACTTATTGAAATGAAATGAACACTTTGTCCAAACTCCGATTTGATACACCTCTCTACTATTTCGTATAGAATACGTGATAAACAAGTAACCATCGATACCTCGAAAGCCAACGGCGTTTGTGTTTCTAGTAATATAAGGCCGGCAACGCTCGGAAAAGTGTCCCAATATTGAACATAAAAAATCGAAAAATTAGTAACTTGTACGTGAAAACACCATTTGCTACTAACACTTTGCTCAAGGAAGCTTTAGTGAAAGAGGATAGCTAAAACATGATAAAGTGCGGGTGTTATGACTAAATGAAATCGTGTGCTAGAATACTGCTAGAGTTACAGTGGTCCAAATAGCTGAGCTGATTAAAAACGTATTTTAACTGGGCAATTCATTATTTACAGAAACCATAAGGAAAGCAAATGGTTATTATACGACCATCAGAAAGCAGTTGTTAATGCTGATAGGGTGGTCGGTGATCGTCGATAATCGATACTCTCATAACGCTCCGAAAAGTTTGAATACTGATATTTTGTTTAAAATTATTAATTTTTTGTGGTTTTTTGAAAATTTTCTAATAAAAAAAAAGTTTTGCGATTTTTTCACATCTAAAGTTAAATTTATTACATAAGGAGCATCATGGAAATAGTGGCAGCATTATATTACCATATGCAAAGGGAAATATAGCAAACATATGGGTCTACCACCCAGACAATGACCTAAAACGTACAAGCAAATTGAGAAGAGAGTGGTGTGAAATAATAGGATTTATGTTATATTTTAACATGCTCAGTCACCTCGCCTAACCTAAAGCCATTTAGAAAACTGTTTCAGTAAAATCATTGCAAATAGCTGGAGAAATGATGTGCGAAATACATGACAAAGAAATTTTACTTAAAATATGTCATTACCTTTTTCACTTTATACCTCATAGCTGTGTTGCAGTCATAAAAAATTAGACCTGTTACTAACTTCTAGGGGACATTTTGAACTTTAATACATCAATAATTTTAAATGTTATCGTTATCCTTACCGTGTTAGGTGTAGAGTATACAAAAAATAACATTCAAACTGTTTTAGTGTTCACTTTACAATAATAATAATAAATTATATCAAAAAAAGTTATTACATTAAACGTTATGTAATAGATAATCCATCTGTTTATAATTCTTTATAAAATTAATTTGTAATTAATTAATTAATAATTAATTTTTAATCAAATAATTAATGCTTAAAAAATATTTCAAGATTCGATTTTTCAAAATCCGTGGCGTATGATTAATATTAATTATTGCCTAACTTTATGAAAATCTTAATAACTTTTATTTTTAACAGCTAATAAAATTAAAGACAGATTTTTAAAGTTTTAAAGGGTGTCTACTTTAGTCTGTAAAATTTAATTAACTTTTAAAATAAATTTAAAACTGTGAATTTTTTAAAAACTTTTATTTGAAAATATTTAGAATTTCTTTCAGCCTAAATACTTTTAAAAATATGAAATTAATTTAAAAAATTGGCTTTACTGTTTTGTTTTAAAGTGCCTCTAATATTACTTTAAATATCTTTAGAACACCCACACTGCTTATAGTTTATGCAACCTTGACCTTGTGGTTGAATTTCTGAATGTGTTTCTGGTGTAGTTAATGCTGCCTGGCTTTTTTCAGTGGTCTTTTTCGTTTTCATAAAAATATTTATGGATTTTTTGTTTTTTTTTTAGTTTTTAGCTTAAGATATGTGCTAAACAAATCATAGAACTTAAGCAAAATTAGTTAACTCACTTTTACATACACAAATTAATATTGTAAACATGAACATGGACGCGTTTTTATTTAATAGGCAAATGAAATGTTTATTATTAATTAGCAATGATTTTGTTATCGGTTCATTAAAATTTTTCCCAAAATTTATAAACAGTCATTCACAAATTACTTAATAATATTTCAGTCTATATTGTAGTTAATTTTTACAAGCAAACGATTTTTTAAACCCTTACCCAGACCTTACAAACGAGTTAAGTGTGAAAGGAAGTTTCATACTGCATTGTGTTTGCAACCTGCAGAAGAAATTTTTCATCTGAAAATATAAAGGGTGGGGTACATTTTCGTGGTAAGATTTACATCTTCACCTGGCCGTAAGCCCTAATCAGATGGTGGTCAAACAATTGGGTATGAAAAGCAACTTCATTCACGCCCTAGAAAGCCGAGGACTAATTCTAGCAACAGCTCATCTCTAGTTGCAATTTTAGCGGTTCCAAAGCAGGGTTGCAAACCACTATGGCGACTATCCAACTCTTGGTTCAGAACGCATGAAGCTTAATATAATTAAGAACACGACGGCATTCATACTCACTGGACCTGGATCATTCATTGCGTTCATTGTGAATTATCCAACCCACAAACTCAAACGAGGGCCTCAAACCACACAGCCACCACGATACTCCCGAAGGGCCTACCTCAATAATCAGTCAGAGAACAACTAAAAGTCTAAAGAGACAATTAGCAAAACTCTGGGGCTTTACTGATTCCCATTAAAAAATATGGTGGATTTTCCAGTTGGCTCCTTGCTAGCCCAAGGGGACTGGGCTCCCTTTTACCCCCGCAATACCCAAGTCTATATGGTTGTGTGATCCATAAGGACTTATAAATGTGCCCCCGGGGGGAACACGGTGAGGTATAATGACATAAAAATTTTATAACCTAAGATAATGACTTACATTTTACTCTAAATCGCCTTGAGTAAAATAATACGACTATTTCGTTCGTTTAAGTTACAGCAACAAGATACGTTATATTTAGGCAAAAGAAGGGGTTTTTAATCGCGAAGTTTATTTTCTAAAATAATACAAAAAAAATTAGAGAAAGATGATCCAAATTTGTATTATATTGCGAAGAGAAAATTTGGTCAATTGTGAATGAAAAATTATATCTGGAAAATGTCCACCACGACCTCGCTGACAGATGTCGGTTTTTACATCAAAGTTTATAATCACTTTTTAGCAAAATGGTGATCCAATTCAGTTAATTACATCAGGGATTTTGAGTTTTAAAACTGAAATCGATTCGATTGGCTCCGTATAGACTCTGTCCTTAAAACAGTCCAACAAAAAATAATCCAGTGGTGTTGAATCACACGATCTGACTGGCCACTTAACTGCTGATTGGCGTGAAATTATGCGATCGGGAAAATTGGTTTGCAATAAATTGATCGTTTCATTGGCTATGTGACATGTGCCACCGTCCTGTTGTTACCACTAATCCTCGATATCCATGTCGTCAATAATAAGCCAAAATTAAGTTCTTAGCATCTTGTGATAGCGTGATCCATTAACCGTTTCCAGCCTCATCTTCGAAAAAACGGCGCATTTACGCCTCCAGACCACATAGCACACCATTCAGTGAG
Organism: Trichopoda pennipes; assembly: GCA_030448955.1. Classification (NCBI taxonomy): domain Eukaryota; kingdom Metazoa; phylum Arthropoda; class Insecta; order Diptera; family Tachinidae; genus Trichopoda; species Trichopoda pennipes. The sequence goes on along the minus strand of JASKUP010000056.1, from coordinate 8,822,576 downwards.
AAGTTGAGCATGCAAAGCCTTCTCAATAATCGTTCTGGATTTTCAGAAGCCCCAGTGCGAAAATTTTGCTTGGTGACGTGCCCTGACAAGTGAAAATGGGCTTCGTCTGAAAAAATATTTTTTTTAGTAAAACCAGCCGGTTGTTCCCAAACGAATTGAGCGAATTTACGGCTATGGAAATCATCGGTCGACTTTAATTCCTGCACCAATTTAACCTTATTAGGCTTAAAAGTCAAATCCTTACGCATAATATGCCATGTGGTGGTTTTGGATAACCCCAAGTGTTGAGAAAGTCAAGGAATTGACAAATTTTGAGCTACTTTAACACTGCGGCACATGGCTGTGAAGTTTTCAGTTAAACGAGCCGGTCGAACATGACCAAATTCAACAACTAAATTCTTAATACCGGTCTCAGAGGACGATTATGTTGTCCAAAAATATCACGAATTTTACGAAACGTAACTTTAACAGAACCACCATTTTCATAATGGATTTTAATTATTTTATTGCGATTTTCTACTACTACTACGAATACGTCAAAACTATCATGTTGTTGGTGTTGTCACAATTGAAAAGCAAACTATTTCTTGAAAAACTCATTATCAGTAATAGATCGTGACTTAAGACTGATACAAAGTAATCTAGATTTACTTTAAAAGTCAGCTATGAATTTACGCAACTTATAAACGCAAAGTTATGTTCACTGATGAGTTTAATGTTTTACTTAACGGGTTTGTTAATAAACAAAATTAGCGCGTTTGAAATAACCAATCTACAGTACTCAATATACGTCATTACATCTCTTGCTTGAAACTTATTTCTTATTTCCCATTACGGTCGATGAAAATTGTTACCGCACTATAATTAATGATTTTTTATTTGAAAATATAGGAAAGATAATTTTAATGCGGCCGAGATGCAATTTCAACATTATAACATTACGTATCATACTGTTACGGTTATTCTTTTAATAAATGCTGCATTATTTTGAGTTCTTTTATAACACAGCACTTTAGAGTTTTAAATTAAATTAAACGATTTTTTTACTTTCAAAGTCCACAAAATAAACGTGATGGTAACTTTGTTGTCTTTACTCAATGATGACTCAACTTAAGTTATTTCATTTGCCTAGCAAGTGGTACTTTTATAATTGTTTTAAGCGGTTCTCGTACATACAAGAATATTCAACTTTAACATCACCCCATGTTGTTGTTGTTATTATCGTTCAGTTTAGACGTTTGTGCGTTTTGTTTTGTTTTACTCTGTATTAATTATTTTTGTTTTCTGTTTTAATTTGGTAGAATTTCTTACAAGCATGTTGTTGGTGTCTTATGTGTATAAGATTTCTTAAAAAACTATACAGTTTGTAAAGTGTACAGTGGATCGTTTACTTTTCTTTTACTGTTAATAATTATCTTTTAAAACTTAAAAATCATCTTCGTAACACAACAGTGACTACAACTATCGAAATTGTTGAAAACAAAATTTGGCAATAAGTTGATTTTGAGAAATGATGCTGTCAAAGTATCGCAATTTAACATCTTTCCACTATTCCCTGTAGGACAATGTGAAGTTACTTGTTTAACAGTGTTTCTGTTTCTTGTAATATAAGGTTAGCAAAATGCTCCAGAAATTATTACACAATATTGAGCTTTCAAAATATCGTAATTCGTAATTATCCGTCTTAAAAAATCCGCTCTATAAAACTTAACCAAACTGATGTAAAATTAAAGTCTATTAAATATAAAAGTTCCTAAAGGTAGGCTATGCTTTTTGAAATTAAAACAGTGCATGCTTAAACATGTTTACTACCGTTGTCATTTCCTTCGGCGTAAACAGTAATTGCTGGCTGTTGGTTCGGTATATACCCCTCGGGGGCACATTTATCGGTTCTTATAGAATACTCGACTATCTGGACCTGTGCAACTGGGGGAAAAAGGGAGCCCAGTCCCCTGAAGTCAGACAGGGAGACAACTGGAAACTCCACTTTATTTCCACGGGGATCAGTGACCCGCAGAGTTCATTATTTGTCTCTTTAGACTTATAATAGTTCTCTGGCTGATCATTGAGGTTGGTCCCTATATGAGAGCATAGTGGTGGTTGTGGTTTCGAGGCCCCATAACAGTCTATGGTTCTATGGTGGCCAGGATCATCTCACTGATAATGACACGCAAAGTGAATGATCCAGTCCAGTGAGCATGCTTGACATGTGTTCTGGACAGGAGTTAGAAAGTCTCCAACTCTTTAGCAAGGTGTGATGATTTGCAGACCTGTACTGAAATCATTGAAGTTGCAACTAGGTGGTTCTGTTGCATAGAATTATGGTTTCGGCTATCTAGGACGCATGTATGACGTTCCAAATTATACAAAGTGGTTTGTCCACCATCTAATTAAGACTTACAGTCAGGCGCGGATGTAAAACAAATCACACTCTGTTGGTTCGGTATATACCCCTCGGGGGCACATATATGGTCTTTATGGAGAGCCACTATGTAGACCTATGCAACTGGGGGAAAAAGGGAGCCCAGTCCTCTGAAGTCAGCAGGGGTATAACTAGAAACTCCACTTTATTTCCACGGGAATCAGTGACAGAGTTCCGTTATTTATCTCTTTAGACACTTAACTGTTCTCTGACTGCGGCTTCGCGGCCCCATATCAGTCTATGGTTCTATGGTGGCCGGGTTCATTTCACCGTTAATAACACCTACCTGGTGAAATGTTCCCAGATCCAGTGAGCATGCTAGACATGTGTTCTGGACAGGAGTTGGAAAGTCTCCAACTCTTTAGCAAGGAGTGATGATTTGCAGCCCTGCTCTGGAATCATTAAAGTTGCAACTAGGATGGACCTGTTGCATAGAATTATAGCTTCGGCTTCCTAGGACGAGCATGACGTCCCAAATTATGCAGTAGTTTGACCACTATCTGATTAAGACTACATAGTCAGGCGCAGATATAAATCTAATCACACAGTTGTTGGTTCGGTATGGCTGGCGAGACATCATTATCAAGCCGTATTCGAGTCTGTATTGCTGAGTCAGTATTTGGGTTCGGGCAGTTTTTTCATTGGGGTCGTATCTACTCATGTAGTTAGATTGCCCGCCACCTGGCGTTTTATGGGGGGCCGATCTAAAATTTCCGTCTTTTATTATTTCCAGGTAGGTGCATCCGTCTGAGGGTGTTTTTCGTTTGTTATTGTTAGAGTGCCTGAGTGTGTGAGGTCGTGTTTACCTGCTCGTTTATAATGTCAGTGTTAAAACATTTTGTTTTGTAGATCTCCATGTTTTTAAGAATATGTAATCTCCGTCGTTTTTGCTAGGATAATATCACACACTCAGTGAGTCCGTGAGTGTCAAGGTGTCTCTTGTCTTCTTTATTCCTATGTTTAGTGTTGTACTGTCTAAGAAGTTTGTCGATGGTAAGAGGGCTTGTAGCCGTTGTTTCTAGCTGTGTTGTATATTGTGTCTAGTCCTTTGTGGTCTTATCTGGAGTAAGTGGGGTTATCTTAAGTATGTGTATCATATGTCTATTGTTTATTTCTGCATTCAATTGGGTAACTTATCAAAGTTGTCGCTTAATTTTTTTTTCTTCACTTCATTCCTCGTAACACTCTTAAATAATCCTCTACTTTGCATAACGTTCTTATTTTTTGATTATTTTTTCTTAACTACTGCCGTCATAATATTTTCTTAGACATCTTAATTTACGTTTATCCATTTATAATCAATCACATGATTATATATTTTTTTATATAAAATGGCCTCTTGTTACAACAGAAATTGGCCATAAACGTTCAAACAATGTGCTTCATGTTATTCTAATAATATTTTATTATTGACAAGAAAGTCACGTGCCCAAGAAAATGTTTAAATCTCTTTCTTGTTTCTTTAGTTTTTTTTCTTGTGTTGTTATGATGACAATAAAAGAAAATGTGACTATTGAAATTTTTAATACCTGCAGGTTTTTATTTGTATAAAAATTGAATTTCTCTAGGCCTGCTGATGACATTTTACGTGACTTCGAAAAAAAAACGTAATATTGTACGTCATGAATTTGAAAGTATTGAAAGCTGTTTTCTTAAATAGATTTTATTATTTTATTACGCTTTACAGCATCTATTGATAAAGAATAATCGATAAGTCTATTTAGACTATCTAAATCTTTACAAATTCTTCGGCTTGAATCCGCATTTGAAAAAATATTTCGACAGAATTGTAAGAAAAGTTGCTGATAACATCGATTTGAACGAAGCGGAACATTGAAGCTGATATTAGAAATCAAGAATTTGGCTGCAATTTTTCCATTAATTATCAACCAATCAATCATTATTTTGCGGCTTTTCAGCGTTGACAATCTGATTGATTTTTATCCGCAACGATAAGATGGAAGATGAACTCCAGACTACCCTGTTAAGGCTGTATTGTGGGTCCCATATTACTGAATCATATTCCAAAATTGATCTCACAAGTGATGTGTATAACTGTTTTGCTATGTACAGGTCAGTGAACTCCCTAATGAACACAAGTACACCTCTAACTTTATTAATGGTTAGGCGAACATGCGACATAAATCTTAATTTATTGTCCATCAAAATTCCCAATTCCAAAATGTTATCCACCAATTGCAGCTGATGTTTCCCTAAAAAGTAGAACGGTTTGTTCTCGAGAAATAAATACACATGCATTTCAGTAGGCTTAATTTCATTAAATTTATAACGCACCAACGTTAACGCAATTGTGACATATTTTGCGTAGATCAGAATATTGCGGAGTTGGGTAAATTTCTTCAATCATCATTAAAGAAATTTGTGCAGAAAAAAGGGTCATAGCTTGAAGCTTAACGTCTTCGTACTATCTATATCACCTATATCCGTCAAAAAATGGAATACAACTCTTATGTATGGTACGGCGCTCCAAAGTCTATTTTGAGGTTACTCGACCGCGTACTGGAGTGGATCAAGAGGCTCATTGGAGACAGTAGGGTATCCAATTCTATTGATTCTCTTAAGCATCGACGCAACGTGGGATGCATTTCACTGTTCTATCGTTACAACAATGGTAAGTGCTTTAATGAAATTAGAGAACTTAATCCCGATGTTCGCACGTTTTCGCTTTTAACTTGATTTTCATTGAGAGCGCAAATATTTGTGATTGATTGGCCAGTGAATCGTACTACGCATTACGGCGAAAATTCGTTTTTCAGCAGAACAGTCCATATGTGGAATAAAATTCCCTTCTAAAGGTTTTTCCTGTCACTTTTAATCTGGAAAAGTTCAAAACGAATGTCCACAAACACTACTCCCTCTTTGCTCCTTTCCGTAACCTAATTTCCTAGTTCTGGCACAATGCATTGCATGTGTAGAGGTCATCCCCTGAGTGCTGGTCTAAAAAAAAAAACTAGAATACTTTGACTTCGCGGATGAAGTCTGTCTACTACTTCACAAAGCATGCGATAGATAACAGCAACCGAAAGACTACAGATAAACGTCACGAAGACCAAGCAAGGTCATAAAGATTAATATCATCAATACAGAACCCATCATCACAGAACAACAAACAGTCGACTTCGGAGATAACTTCTGCTATCTAGAAAGTATAATGACCACTGATGGTCGATTTGAAGCAGACGTGAAACACAGACTCACGGTGAGAGCAGCATTTGCATAATTACGGTCAGTATGGAAGAATAGTCGCTTGTCCACGAAAATAAAGTTAAGCATATTAACGCATGTGTAAATTCCAGCATGCTGTATAGATGCAAAGCTTGATTAATCTCCAACAACATCGCGCAAAGATTACAAGTATTCGTTAGGAATTACTCGGAATCATGTGCAGAATATTAAGGTCCAACATCAATCTATCACAAAGGACGAGTAAAAAATCTATAATGGTTCAAATCAAGATAAGAAAATAGCAACACATGTTTAGAAAAGCCACTGTCAACATAACTTCTAAGGCCCTTGATTGGAAATCGCAAGGATCAAGGAGAGCAGGACATTCCAAGAATACCCGGCGTCAATCAGTGACCTAAGAACTTTTACAACGCAACGTCACATGAAAAGATCCTTTGTGTACTTCAGATAAAACAAAGATATCAATAGGCAACAATGCCTATTTAGTCAAGTACCGTGCTATATCCTTTAGGAGAGGGATAGAGAAGAGATGAAACAGGTGGTGAAAGTAGAAGGGTAGTCGAAAATTAACTGCCGTATAAGACAGCGCAGCGACCAGTGACAATGCCTTCATCGCTGAGCAGCCCCACCGACAGCCAATTTTTTTTTGTAGCGAAAAAAACCAAGGTCTTTGTTGGGAATCGAACCCACAACCCCTAGACTGACAAGCTAGTACACTACCTACTAGCCTAAAGGGGCACCACCTTTGACGGAACCCTGATTAATTATTGTAGTAAAACGCCATAAACTGGTAACAGCTAAAAAGTTTTTACGAAAACCTTGTTGATAAGACATTTTATTTTATTGCTACGAAAATGATTTGTTAAGTTTTAAAAGAAAATAATTATTAGTAATTGAGTAAACGAAACGACCCACTGTGCATTTTACTAAATCGAGTCTTATTGTGAATTGAGATACTGCTGTGTCTATGGTAAGAACCTGCTTCTTTCCTTTGATCAGTCCACAATCAGTAACATTGCCATTTTTCTGTTTTATGATGGAAATGGTGATTGTAAGGCCATTAGTTGTGGGAGCTAGCTCTTGCCCCTGAGTGCTAGATCGATTTAGTTTTACTGTAACTCATTTGCTTTGGTTATATTCGCCCGTTTGTTGTCCATCGGTGGCGAAACAGGTCTTGAGCTTTTCTTAACAGATCTGCAGTTGCGCTGGAAGTGTCCGACCTTACCACAAAGCATTTAGCCTGCGACTTGCTACTTTCATCTACCATCTGCTAAATCATTTGTTTTATAACGCTCTTTATGTCTCGGTAGCTTTGCGTATCAGCCTCAAGACATCATACCTTATAGATTTGTGGTTTTGAAATGACTTTTACGATCTCCTGGGACAACGCGTTCGAGATGGTTTCTGTGAAGAAGGATTTCTTCGCTGCACAAACCGCATATTTAACATCTGGATTCCTTATGCCATTCACAAAGGCTTCAATTTTATACTGATGCAGGAATAGATAAAGTCAGCTTGGCCAATCTATCTCCAATTTCCATGGTGAAGCCATGCAGCGTCTCATTTGCCTTCTACACCTTGTCTTGTAGCTCCTTTCTATAGAGCTCTCTTTTATGCTTGCCACCATACTTGCATTGTAAGGCCACCATTATATTCTAATAGTTATTTCTGCTGCATTCTTTAAGACCAGAATTAGCTCTACAGCTTTTTCTTTAAATTCGTATGTCCCAATGTCGATATCACGCCGCTTGAATTAATTTTGCTATTTTGCTATAATGCCTTATTGCCCGTTGTCGGCAAATCCAACTTACTCACCTCCTTTTTACCTGCTCAAATTATAGCTCGTCGAACTTCATTGTAATTTAATTATTTTTTTTTTATTTTGTAATTTCACTTCTGACACCAGTTGTTACCTTCATTACTTTTGACAAACGTTTGGTGATATTGAGTTCTCTTATTGCAAAATAATAATGCAGCACTTTAGAGTTTCAAATTAAATTAAACGATTTGTTTACTTTCACAAACACACAAAATAAACACCATGGTAACTTTGTTGTGTTTACTCACTGATGACTCACCCAGCAAGTAATGCTTATATAGCGTTTTTAGCGGTTCTTGCATATAAAAGAGTATTGTACTTTCACATCACATTGTTGTTGTTATTATTATTAGGCTCCATGTTTGGCTGTGTTTTGTTTTTATTCTGTATTAATTGTTTTTGTTTCCTGTTATTTATCTTATTTCGTAGAATTTCTTATAAGCATGTTGTTGTCTTGTGTATATAAAACTTAACAAATCATCTTCGTAACGATATGTACTAAAAATATAACTGTTTAATATGGCAATATTAGGCATAAAACTAAATATTTCATAAAACTATTAATTTTTTTATTACTTCTTAAATAATAATTATTATTTTTTTTAACTTTAATTTTTTTTTTAATTTTTTGTTTATTGTAAAAATTTTTATTTTTAAATTTTTTAATATTTTAGTGATATATTTTAGCTTTAGTTTTAATTTTTATTTTATTTTCTATTTTTAATTATCTACAATTTTGTTTTTAGATCTTAAACCCGTTTTTATTATAAAAAAATGAAAAAAAATGAAAAAAATATGTAAAATATATTTTATATTTTAATTATTAAATAAAAATTTTTAATACTTATTTTTAAAACTTTCTTTATTTACTTTAAATATTGTCTTATATACATATTTATATATTTTGGTAAAAAAAATTATTTTAAAATGTTTTTTATAAGTTACATGTTTTAAAAAACTTTTATTAAAAAAAATTTTTAACGTGTTCCTGGAAACGATAAAATATTTGAATTAAAATCTAAACATTTTTTTTGTCAGGAACAACATTTGTATAACATATGTTAAGCATTAAACAAACATTCTAAAGTAATAAACTTGAGTTATAAATTGTGCACTAAATTTCAATTCCTCATGAAAATTAAAAATTTAATTAGTCAAATTCAAAGATTAATAAATTAAAAAAAAATCTCCATCTAGAAGGCAGCCTACGTTGTTGTTGTTATTAGTACTAATTTTTAACCAGCATTTATTCTTTTATTGGAATTAAGGTACTTCTCTTAGCTTGAAGACGTAATTTTTATAATTTAATTGAATTTTATTATTTGCCAATCATTTTTCAGAGTTTATTGGATTTACGATATTTTGTTGTCAAATCGGTTACCTTTTTGGTATCTTCATATTTTTTAAGCTAAAAGTATCAACAAGACCAATTTATCAAGACCAGTTTATCTATTTGTACTTTTCCCATTATTTAATAAGGAAGAATTAATTATATTATAAACTTTTATATTCACCCTTATTCTGTTTGGCGACGACAACATCGTCGTCGATTTTGAGGCAACATCAGTTTAACACAACATCAATACTAATTTGGTATTCCCTAACAGTCTAATGACGATATCTCATAGTTTAACTATGACGATGATTGACGGAAAAGTGGCAACAACAGTCGGTAAGAATTGCTCGATAGCTGTTTGTTTCATATGTGGAGCAAAACTTGCTGAAATTAATAATTTGGAAGCAGTTATCTTGAGAACAAATTCAGCTTCAGCATTGAAATTTCGAATTTTGCCGCTACAAGCTCGAATAAAATTTATGGCATGTATATTACATATCAGTTATAAAAAAAGTTTTAAAGCGTGGAGGACAAATAGAGACACAAGAGAACAGAAAGAAGCTGTTAAAACAGAAATAAAAAAAATTCAAATTAGTTCTGCGTTTAAGAGTCGATGTGGTGAAACAAGGCATGGGAGCAACCAATGATGGTAATGTCTCTGGAAGATTTTTTGAAAATCCAGAAATAACCCCTGACATAACTGGTGTAAATGTAGACTTAATTCACCGATTTAAAATTATATTAAATACTATAAATACTAGTAGAAATATAGATGTTGGTAAATTTCATACGTTTTGCATGGACACTGCGAAATTGTATGTAGAGCTTTATGGCTGGTATTACATGCTTATCAGTGTCCATAAAGTTCTCATTCACGGCAGCAAAATGGTATCTGGGGCTATATTGCCAATAGGTTTGTTTGCAATTTTTATTTTTGAAAGTATTTTTTAAATTTTATTTATTATTATTTTTTTTTTTTTTTGCTAAAGGAATGTTATCCTAAGCGCAAGAAGCAATGATTAAGGAGTATATAAACTGTAGGCTATTCCATTCTCGTAAAAATTCACGTATTTCTACAAATGAAGATGTAATGCACTATTTGCAAACATCATCGGATCCTTATAATAATTAATTTAGAATGAGAATGAAATTGAAAAAATTAGAATACCATGATGATGTTAATAAATCATTGATACAATGAAAAAAAATTGTTTTTTTTTATTGCATTTCAATGGGAGATGGGCGTAATAGCGGGCGAATTTTCTTGATTTTTTTTCTAACTGTATTTGTCTCAAGAATAACCTGTGCAAAATTACAAAGCTCTACAATGACTCCTTGTATTTAATGCCGGCGTTGTCTCACTGTGCGCCGTTGTTTTACATTAAATTTTAAATCGCCCCAAATCTGTAAAAAGAATTTTGTCAAACATGTATTTGCAAAGAACTGCATACATACTATACGTTTTGCCATCCATCACTCCTTCTATTTGCTGGGCCAAGGGCGTTTAGAGCAGTCGCAACACTTTCCCATTGTTTCTTCAAATTAGTAAGGAACACTGCCTCTTCGCAATCCCCTGGCAAGTGATGGATTTCTTTCCCAATTCTCCCACTGATTTTTCAAATTGGTTGGCGTTGGTAATTTTAATTTTTTCCATTTTATTTGTATTTTTTTTTTTATATTTTACTTTGTATTTTTAGTTTTTTCAATGTTTTTAAATTGTTGGTTATACCAACACGACACCAAAATTACAGACGACAATATCTACGGCAATTTACGGCAATATCAACATCAAATTGTCCTACAGAATACCAAACATGTATTGCCAGTCATTGATAAATAGCAATATTGCCAACGAGAATACGGATTTACAACAAACTATAAAAAACGTCGTCGCCTTGTAATGCTGTCGCCATACAGAATAAGGCTGATTGTGTTATTTTAATATTACGGATAATCATAGGCCTGCTAAAATTAAAGCAAAATCTATAAAATTATATGAATAGTTTAAGAAAGGGTCTTTTTTATAGAGGTATAGATCTTTGAACGATCATCACTTCACAGTTGTCACCCCAAATAAGGCAGTTTTGTGTATTGAGAAAATTCACTCAGGAAAATTGGTTTTAACACGGTAATCTTGTTATGTCTTATCAATTTCTATACCTCTATAAAGAACATCCAACAAGTAAAAATGGTTACGGTGTTCTGAAGTTTATTAAAATAAAATTTCATCTAAAAACTTTTATCTATGAACTGCCTCAATAACTTGTATAATACTGCTGTTAAGTCAATTAGCTTCTAGAAATTTATTGAATAGCTTAATTTATAATATAATATAATGTAATATAATATAATATAGTATAATTAAATTTTCATATAAAAATCGATTTTTGTAGGTGATCCCAACTTAGGCTTATTTTTGCGAAATTCCTCTTATTTACGGAGATACAGCCATTTTAAGTTTTTAAATTAATTTTCATATAAAAATCGAGCAATCGTAAGTGTATAAAATGCTGCACCATTAACATTTTATTTAAATTTTCTATAGTTGAATTCAATTCAATTACCCGCAAATTTTGTTTTTTTCTTCTTAACAAAAATCAATTTACCCGCAAATTTGGTATTTAAACATTATATTTTTACTGAAAACGATGTATTCTGATAAAAAGTCTTATATTTTATTGACCTTTTTCGTCACTTTGCGGTGTTTCTTTTCAATGCATATATATAATATAATTTAATATAAAATAATATATATAATTTAACCAGCTTAGGAAGCTAAGAATTGTGAAGATTAGAATTGTGAATACCTGTCGACTTCCTGTTTAAAAATGGACTTAAATGCGCGTATGGAAAACACTGTGCTGGTGCAGCTATTTTCTCTACTACAATCTAAGATTGACAGAGATCTATTCTCTATAGAGATAGAGAAAGATAGAGTCTACTCTGTATATAGACAATCTACTCTCTTGAAACCATAAGAATCCGACAGAGATGTATAGAAACCCTCGGAAGAAGAGAAGTAAACCCTTAAAGGAAAAAAACCGCCTCCAGAGATGAAAGAGTTAATCTCTGAAATTACTTCACATCCTTTGACTACAGAGTATTGTCTATGCCCTGAAACTAAAAAACTATTTAGCACACTTTCTCAGTTTTAATTAAATTTACGTAACAGTTGTAAAACTAAAAAAATTATTGTAAGAAATCTTTAAATACTAAAGAGCGTTTGGCATGAATAAATCATGCAGCAATATTTTCTTTTTCTTATAAAATTTCTTGCACAATTCGTAATATGGCAGCGGCCTACATTTGCTTACTATTGTTTAAGATTTACATTAGACCTTCGTTTATTATCGAATTCTTATGATTTGAAGAAGGGTAAGTGTATAACACTTACAAAAAATAATCTCACTTTTAACGACCTTTTGGTTAGTGTTTTTAATTCTGTCTCTTGACGTCCTTCCTGGCTGTTGGTTCGCAAATGGTGCACGCTTTCGATGTGAATACATCATACTTACGATGTTTATATATCATCATTCCGCAGTACGTGATACAACGTTGCCTGAGGATGCTCTATTCACTTCGAAAGCGCGCGCCATTTTTGTTAGTTTTTAAAATCTTCTCGTACCCTTTTAGAAACCCTGTTTATTTTACAATTTTATTTAAAATAGCCTTCCATTTTTATTGTCACGTTTTCTCCTTGAGTGTATTAATTTCTATTAAAGTTTAGTTATACAACTTTTTCTTGAACTATTTATATTTATGGTTTCAAGCAAATTGCTTTCGCATCAAGAATATTTTTCTCCAAAAACTAATTTCATAAGCCAGTCATGTAAAAATGATACGAGTGATGGTGGTGGTGGTGGTGCAGGAAATGAAAAGGGTGAAATGCAAATGATAACCGGACATAGTTAACACAAATTGTTCACACATCTTTTGGCCAATAAAACGTTTTTGTCTATTTATTTTTTTGTTTGTACTTTTTTTCGTTTGGAGCAGAAAAAGTCATTAAATTGTACCAAAAATTAAATCAAGTACAACAACATCAAGAATAAAAAAAAACAAAATAAAAAAAACTTAAACTTGAGTATGATTTCATTATTTATTTTTTTGCTTATTTTTTCTAAAAGCAGCTGAATGTAAATAAAAATTTTGTATCTGTTTTTCGCGCGTTTGATTTATTTGCATTTCAGCACTCTCAATTTCAATTTGTGATTATGAAATTTTTAAACAATTTACCACATTAGCTGCAATTGTTTACGTTATTTGTTGCAATTGAATGTTTTTTTTTTAATTCGTAAAAAACATTTTGTAGATGTTGCTATTAATATTTTGTTTAAGATTTTCCTGCCCACAGTTTTTAAATAAATTTTTATGAAATATTATTGTTTGCAATAATTAGCACAAAATTAAAAGGTGTTACTTATAAAATCCATCAAATTAAAATCAATAAATATCGGGTTTCTCAACAAGAATTTTTTTTCCAATTGTGGCAACACCAATAACATGATACTTTTGACATTTAGTTTTTTTTTTGTTTTTGTTCTGTTTTAACACTGTGGCAAATGACTGAGATGTTTTCAGCTGAATCACCCGGTCGAACATACGTTGGTGTTCGCTCATTTTGTATCGAGTCGGTTGACTCAAATTTAACAACCAAATTCTTAATAGCGGTTTCAGAAGAACGATTATGCTGTCTAAAAATATCACTCAGTTTACGAAATGTAACTTTAGCAGAATCACAATTTTTATAGTGAATGCATTCTACTAATTGCTAATGTATCTACTACGAATATGTCAAAATTATCATTTTGTTGGTGTTAATACAATTTAAAAACAAACTTCTTATCAAAAAATCCGATATAATTTCGGTGATGTATAAATTGTCTAGTGTGTTGCAAAGGATAGCTAACGGTTCTGTGTTGGCATTAATGTATATAATTCCTTGATGTCAAAGGAAATCAGTTGCGTGTTTTCGGTTATCTTAATGTCTTTAAATTTTTCTGTATCACGTACCGTATATATATTTAAATTTAACTAGCAAAGCCGTTCGCCACGTTTGCCGGCAGATGGCTTCGTTTTTTGTAACATTTCGTTTGTGGATTAAAGGATAAAGAAAAACTATTTTTGTTGTTTGAAATTTGATATTTGAAACGGAAAAATTTTATTTCATTGCACAACAGTAATGAATTCATTTCGATTACAAAAATTAAGTGGAATTTAGTTGAACTTCTCTAAGTAAAAAATGAAAGTGAATCCAAAGTAAATACTGAATCGAAGCGTTATACGTGTCCGCAAATTAACCGTTTCATTGAGGTGCTCTTTGGTAAACCACATTTTTTGTTTTTTGGTCTGTTGTTAATACAAATAAAGCGGATGGTTTCCCAACTCGTGAACACGCAACGTATAGCTGCCCATGTGAAAAACAATGATTTGTGTAAATTTATCCCGCAAACACTAAGCGATTGGCTTTGTGACTTGTTAATTGTCATTGCGAACGCAAGGCGAACCGGTAATTGCAATCGTTTGAAGTCAAACGGAAGATCAGTCGGAATCATTGATATTCGAGGAATACATACATTTTCACCTGCATACTTTCCGTTAATAATGGTTGCCTCAATCAAATTCGGCATAAGTCTTTTCACCGTAAGTCGAGTACCGTTGCATAGTCGCGATGGATTCAAATTACGCAATATTATAACAACTGAACCAACTTTGAGTTCCAAGTTATGCGGTGGAAATCCTGGCAACTCCAGAGAGTTCAAAAACTCCGTGAGATAATTTACTGCATCATCGGGATTTTTTATGGAATCAACAGATTTGTATGTCACCAAATTGCCATCGATTTTTTATTGAATGGTGAAATTCAGTGCGTGTACAAAATCATTATTCTTTGGGGCGAGAATTGCTCGTTGACTTAACCAAGCATAATTCTGATAATTCTCATTAATGTTGGGAAAACATTTCCAGTAAGAGCTAATTGAGAGTCTACAAATCGGCAAAAGTCGTTGGTAAGTGTAATTCATCCAGCTGTCGTATCAACTGGGACTTTTCCATTTCCAACAGCTAACAATTATTTGGAAAATTGTGCAGCACTTTGCACTACACAAGAGTTATCAGTAAAATTAAAATTTGTTGTACATTAATAAAGTATTAATCAATTTACAATAAAAGTCTACATATACGAGTAGTATTTATGTTTATTTTGCACTTAAATACCTCCTTAGCTAAAGTTAATTTGAAGCATTGGATATAAATATTTTTCATGTTTTTGCCACTTAATGAACTAATTTTTAACTCGAATTGTTTCAAAGAACCAACATTTGCCCTTCGTACTAAAAATTTCGCAGGGGCCAAAACTTGACCCTTTCTGACTAAATTTAAGTTTTTAATAAGTATAAGTTCTAAACGTGACGCAAAATATAAGACTTTATGTAAAACAAACTCTTTAAACAAGTTGTAATACTTTACTTTCGTACCAAAACTCAGGTAATACTTAAAACGTATTTTTAAATCTATCACAACTATTTTTCTAACCGGTCGATTTAAAATTTTTTATCTTAAACGAAAGCCTATGATCTCACCTAGTAGACAAAAAAATAACGGTCCGTTCAAAGGTGATATATTTTTGACAGCCTTCTTGTAAAATGTGCGAAAGAGCTATCTAAGCCCAAATACTGATTCACCAGTACACTCTAGAACACGTCTTGATAATGATGTCTGTAATCATATTGAAAGCGCTCGCCGGTCATACCGAACAAACAGCAATGACGGCTTACACCGGAAGAAAAAACTGCAGTGTTTTTCATGGTCTGTAATACGTTCCATAATGAATTTTAATATCGAGATTATTACAATATAAAGAATATTTTTCAAAAAAATATTACTGAGATTTTTAAATAGAACAATTATTTCATAATAAAATAAATTTATTAATTTACTTTTTTAGTAGTTAACTATAAAGCACTAGGTTAATTTAATAAAAAAATTTTTAAAAACTTTTTTTTATTTTTTATTATTTTTTCGATATTTCGCCACACCGTTGGATGGCATCATCAGGAAAACAAAAATAATGAACAAACAAATTGAAAAAATTTTTTGATTAACAAATTCAAAATAATCAAAAAATTTTTTCAAAAAAAAAAAACAAAACAAACAAAAACAATAAAACCCGACAAATTGAAAAAATTTTTTGTTTTACATACATACAAACAAATTTTCAATATTAAAAAATTTTTAAATGAAAAACAATTTTGAAAATACATAACAAATTTACAAAACAATAGTAGTTTACACATATGTATATTCTAAAAACATAAATTTAATGACCAAACGTTACAAAAAATTAACGTATTAATTATTAATATTATGCAGATACAGAGTTTTGTTTTATAATTTTATGGACTAACGGCTGTATGCATAAAAACTTAAAGTAGGTTTAACTGCCGTTGTTAACCACAATTTCCTAAAGTTGTATTCATAAAACGTTTTTACCTTAACATACCTTTGTTAACTTTAAAGTAGGAAAAACCTACGTTAAACCTACAATAAATTGACAGTTCAATTTTATCATTGAAAGTTCAAAAACAAAACAAATTTTGTTTACAATAAACTGAGCCGTTTATTTTAAAAGTGGCATAAAATACTTTGTTATTGTCATCTTTTTTATTTTAAATTAGTTTATAAAACATTTTAATTTTTAGCCATTTTAACTAGTCTGTATTTAGTTTTCTTTCTGAATCGGATTTTTCTAATGATTGAGTTGAAATAAAATCTTTTTTCTCCATTTTGTATACTGTGAAGGATATTTTTGACAGGGGGCTATTACTACTATAACTATTTTGTCCTTTACATAAGTCACTATGTGCAGTAATATGCTTTTGAGTTGTGACATTCTTAGATATTTTATACAACACGAAACAACCTCCTGAGAATAAAAAAATAACAAAATAATGCTAATTATGTGTAGTAGATATAGTAGATATCACTATAATATAATTCAGTGAACTGCACTATTCTTTCGAACTAATAAAGATAAGTCTAATAATCACAACAATACTTCACACACACTTATTACATGTTTCCATTTCTTTCACACTAAGCTCCGTAATTAATTTCCTAAGTACAGCGACTAACGCCATTTTCAAAATAAGCATTTTTATTACACCGTTAATTATCAACACTCCTCTCAAACAAATCTCAATATTTCTCAACTTATTAATTTCAAATTTATTAAAAATGAAAAAAAAAACTGTTCAGTTGTGACTTATGCCATTTTCAATGTAAACGGCTCAATTGACAATTATACTTTATTCCAAAAATTTTTAAAAATGTTTATTAAAACAAATTGTATTCTACAAATAATACAAAAAACTAAAACATAACATGCCATTCAATATAAAACATCTTAACATCTTTATTTTATATTTTACAAAAATATAATTATAATTAATTATTTTAAACAAAAGTTTTATTGATGTACATATAATGAAAACAAAGCTCGTTATCCGAATAATTATTTTTTTTATATGAACAAATTCTTTGTAAGTTCTTCGTAACCCTTGCAAATTAACCTTTTTTTGGTGCATTGCTTTTTATTAAAAAGATTAATAAAAAAACAAAAAAAAAATATGTTAATTTTGCTGAAAACAATAAAAATATTTTTCATTCATCTAACTACCCGGATAAATAATACTCATTTTTATACATCGTTAACTACAACGTGACAACTGAAAATAGTGGCATTGCCAGAATTAAAATACTAATTTTACTAAAGCATACATTAGCTAAAGTACTGTTTATGAATATCATTTTTTAACAAACGTCTGTTAGCCTTAAAGTGTTTGTTAGCTAACGTGTACTTTAAAGCTCAAGTAAGCGTTTTTTATGCATACAGCCGTAAATGTCTATAATTTTGTGCAACATTCTCCGTATCTGCTTTAAAATTTATTCTTTTGGGTTATGGTACTTTAATTATTTGTAACATTTCTAACATATAACGACGTTTATAATTATTTTCTAAATTTAAAATTGAAACATTTTCAAAATTAGGATAGTGATTAACTTTAGAGCGATGCGAAGATAATACAGTTTTTTGTAAACTAATATTATTCCTGTATTTCTGGTCTGACCTATGTCCTGCGATTTTAGTTTTCAATTTATTTTTTGTTGTGCCTACATAAACCTTATTACATTCCTCCTTATCATTACCGTTACAAGGAACTTTGTACACTACATTGGACATATATATATATATTTTTTTTGAATATTTTGAATTTGTTAATCAAAAAAAAAATTTTTCAATTTGTTTGTTCATTATTTTTATTTTCCTGATGATGCCAACCAACGGTGTGGCGAAATATCGAAAAAATAATAAAAAATAAAAGTTTTTTAAATTTTTTTTATTAAATTGACCTAGTGCTTTATAATTAACTACTAAAAAATATTAAAAAGGTCAAAAAACTATAACTATTATATTTAATTAATTTACTTTATTGTTATGTCATATTTATGACATTGTTCTTGTCTATTAGCATAGTTTCGTAGCTAATGATGCTGTTATTTTGCCTGCTAAATATTTTGTTTTATTATAAAATGAATTAAAAAATATATAATTTTTCTTTACATGTTTTAGTTGCCAATGTCACTGATTATAACAGAGCCTGAACGGAAACGGAAATAGGAATTTCATTCATTATTCATATTTCATACATTTTTGCAGTTTCTTTAAAAAAACAAGGACAATATATGACTGGAGGCAATTTGGCCACTGATAGAGTAGAAAAAAAAATGCAGTAAAAAGTATTTACTGACTTGCAACTTTGCATCTTTGGGAAAGGACAGCCATCTAATTAAATTAAAATTTCAAAATATTTCTTCAAAAATTATAAATTTCTCCTTAGTTTTCAATAGAGTCAAAATTTATTGAAATAATTTTATAACTTTTGCTTTAAGTTGGCACAAATGAGTCATTTGGTTTTTGGTATTAAAAAAATGCATATTGTTTTTTTTAGAAGTTTGTTTTCTGCTTCTCCAGCTATTACCAGTTGGATATTATGCTGCAAGAAACAGCAACTTAAGCTAAATTTCCAAAAATTTTTTATGATTTTTTTATTCGTTAATCTTTCTTTTGTACAAAACCACGTACTTGATTTGGCTAAAATTGTTATAAAATTCTTAAGAATACTTTACAGACAAAAATCTCTTAACAACAACCTCAAACCTCAATGAACCCTAAAGTTGTCCAACAAATAAAGGAAAATGCCCTTTACAAATAATTTATATATTAGTTGTTTACAACAACACCAACAAAAATCTTTATGCAAAGAAACATTTATAACGAATATAAATAAATATTTAACGAATATTATATTTAGTTCATACACAAACCTCCTAATTATGTGGGTATAAATCTTAGCTAACTGTTGTGGCTGTTAATAACAGGAAAAGCTTTTAATTATTGGCAGGCATGGATACTCCATGTAAAAGGTGAGTAGAAAATAATAAAATTAACACACCACGAGATGTAGTAAAACTATTATTATAGCAAATGAAAAAGTAACAGCTAATAACTAAAAGTTATTGAATAACTATTACAGGGTTTGCCAGAACAAAAATAAAAAATTTAATTGAAGATGATTACTATTTTTATTGTATTAAATGACAAATAACCGGCAAATATCCACCACGACCACGGCTTTAAATAACTTTATGGCATAATAACAGCCCTGTTTCGTTAATCACATCACGGATTTTGAGTTTGAAGGCTGAAATCGATTAGATTTGCTCTTTATAGACTCTGTCCTTAACATAACCCTACGAAAAATAATCCCGTGGTGTTAAATCACACGATCTAGCTGGCCACTTAACTGCTGATTGTTGTGAAACCACGTGGTCGGAAAATTTGATTTGCAATAAATTGTTCGTTTCATTGGCTGAATGGCAAGTGGCACCATCCTGTTCAAACCACACTTCTGTGATATCCACGTAGTCAATAATAAGCCAAAATTAAGTTGGTAGCATCTCGCGATAGTGTGATGCATTGGTCGTTGCCGCATATCCAGCCTCATCTCTAAAAAAACGGGCCAATCACGCCTCCAGACCACATAGCGCACCATACAGTGGCACGTTGAACATGCAAAGGCTTCTCAGTAATCGCTCGTGGCTTTTCAGAAGCCCAAATGCGGCAATTTTACTTATTGAAATACCCTGACAAGCAAAAATAGGCTTCGTCTGAAACAAGGATTTTTTCAGAAAAACCAAGCAGTTGTTCCTGAATGAATTGAGCGAATCTATGGCAATGTGAATGGTCGGTCGACTTTATTTCCTGCACCAGGTAATCCTTGTAAGGCTTCAAAGTCAAATTCTTGCGAAAAATTTACCATGTTGTGGCTTTAGATGACCCCAATCGTTGAGAACGTCGAGGCTCACGGCTGCGATATTTGCAGTTAAACGACCCAGTCGAACACAAGTTGGTGTTCGCACATTTTGTATCGAACCTGTTGACGCAAATTTAACCACCAAATTTTTACCAGCGGTCTTAAAAGCACGATTATGTTATCCGAAAACATCACAAATTTTGCGAAATGTAACTTCAACAGAACTACCATTCTCATAATGGATTTGAACTATTTTAATTCAATTTTCGAGCGAAATTGAATCTATTGTAACTACGAATACGTCAAAAAACAAAATGTCACACACAATTAAAAAATAAACTTCTTGTTCAAAAACCCAATACTTCCAAGAAAAGAAAAACAATATTAAATGAAATACGCTTTTAAAATTTAACTGTTTTTCTCTTTGCCCATAGTGCTCTTTAGTGCAATATTAAATAATGTCTTGAAGCACAGTGGGTACATTTAAAAATTTTCTGTTTAAAATTTTCCACATCGTTGTTTTATCTCACTTTTGCTATTAACGCATATAATATAAAAAATTTATATTTTTTTACTAAGTCCCATAGTGCAAGTTTTAAAATTGTTCGCTATCAATTTTGGTTTGAAGCTACTTTGTGCACTTTAACTGATGTACTTTAAAGTATAGAAACTGTATATTTAATCCATTTCTTCCTTAAATAGTACTTTAAGTAATTTTTATAACTGATATTCCCATTTACTAGTGCTTTAGTGTCCATAAAATTTATTATAATTTTAATTATTATAGATTGATAAAATAAATAAATAAGTAATTTTTGCCTTAATGCAATAGAGGATGATTTATTTTAAAAGTTTATAAATAATTGGCCCATAGTGCATATTAATGGAATTTTCAAAAAAAAACTAAAAATATTGTTTTGCATTCTCAATAACCTTAAGACAGTTTTTTCTCATTTTTCCTATTAATTTTTCGCCTCAAATGTAAAAAAGTGCCCCACTGTGCAGATTTATGAAAATTTCTTTTATATTGTTGTGAAATTAATTTGTTAAGTTTTTTAAGAAAATAATTAGTCAGTAAAAAAGTAAACAAAGTTTTTGCGTAGTTTTTCTACGAAATCTTATACACACAAGACAACAACCTCATGCTTATAAGAAATTCTACGAAATAAGATAAACTACAGCAAACAAAACCAACTAACGCAGAACAAAAACGAAATACTTTGCCAAGCAGCTGAGTAAAAAATATTCTTCTTTAAAAACCGATAGTTCTTCTAATTTAAAAACTTCAGATTTTCTCCAAAATTTCAAAAACAGCTTAAAGGGAAATTTAAGATCTCACGACCAATTGTTATAATTTAAGCAGAAGAAGAAATGATCAGAATTTCTCTAATGCAGTGAATGAATAATTTCAGAAGTATTAAGGCCTGTTGTACTTTTATTTGTATTGCTTTCCTTCGTATGAGAAACTCTTTTATGATATCACCATTGCCGTGTGTTAAATACAGTTAACCAATACTAGTTTAATCTTATTTGAATAGCATGTGAAGGTCCATTGACATCTCCAGATTAAAGTCACTTTTAAACTTACGTTAAAAGAAGTGTTAGGAAAAAGCTTCATAAACGTTTCATGCACAGTGACTTTTAAACATTTTTCATTCGTTTTGTACATGAGCCAAATCTAAAATGATTTTGAACACTTTTTGTTTCGTATGATCGGTGAAAGCGATGTGATCACTTCATTATCAAGCCGTGTTCTACTGGTTTTCAATACCATGAGTAAATTTTCTTTGTGAAAAAGGTTACTTATTCTATATATTCTCTGCGTAAATAAAAGTGCGCCATCGTGTTGTATCGGTTCTGTCTTTGTCTTCTTTATTTCTGTTTTTAGTGTTGTATTGTTTAAGAAGTTTGTAGCCATTATTTTTAGTTATGCTGTAAATTGTGTCGAGTTCTTTGCTGTAGTTATTTGGAGGAAGTGGAATTATGTTATGTCTAATGGCTGCTGGTTGGTATTGGGTAGAGTGGTTCGAGGTGATGTGGATGGTAGTGTCCATCGTAGTTGGTTTTCTATGTATAAATGTTAAACAGTCAGTTCTTCGTGTTATTGTGGTGTCAAGACCAATAGTTAAAGCTAAATAATGGCATTTTGCTATATAAGTGTTACCTTCGTAATGCAAATAATTCAAAAAACGCAAAAAGTATTTTCAGAAAATGCTTCTTTGTTTTTTCTTCTGGCTGCGTACGTCTAATTTAATTTATAAGAATTTTGTGCTCACGATTCAAAAAGTTGTTTGGAATATTTAAAAATTCCGAGAAAAATAAAATTGTATTCTTTTATGGGATCTTACATGTTCTTTATATCGGGATTTTCAACAAGAAGTTTGTTTTTCAATTGTGACAACAGCAACAATATGCTAGTTTTGACAATTAGTTTTTTGACGTATTGGTAGTGGATGCATTGGTAATTGTTGCAATGATTTCAAATCGCATTACATTTCGCAAAATTTGTGATATTTTTGCACAACATAATCGTCCTTCTGTGACCACAATTAAAATGTGCTCATTGAATTTGAGTCGACAGGCGCGATACAAAATGTGCGGAGCCGTGAGCCACAGTGTTGAAGCAAGTCCAAACTTGTCAATTCCACGAAGTTCTCCACAATTGGGATTGTACAAAACCAGCACTTGGTGAATTGTGCATAAGGATTTCACTTTGAAGCCTTACAAGGTTCAACTGGTGCAGGGATTGAAGTCACGTCACTGTAGATTCGCTCAGTTCATTCAGGAACAAGTGGCTAGTTTTTCTAAAAAAATTATTTTTTCAGACAAATCTCATTTTCACTTGTCAGGGTCAGGGTATGTCAACAAGCCAAATTATCGCACTTGGGCTTCTGAAAATCCTAGAGCGATTATTGAGAAGACTTTGTATGCTCAGCGTGTCACTGTGTTGGGTCCTATGTGGTCTAGAGGCGAGATTTGGCCGTTTTTTTTTTGCAAAAATGAGGCTGGAAATGCGTTAACGTTCAATGAATCACGCTAGCGAAGCAGCAATCCTTATGAGAAAGTATAGAGGAGAAAGCAATTGTACACCATGCATTCCTGTGATTCCGACCGACATGCCATTGGATTTTAAACACTTGCAGTTGGTGAGACTTGGATTCGCATAAAACATTAAGCAAATCACAAGGACAGTCATCGAGTGTTTGCGTTATTAACTTGAAAAATTCATGATTTTCGCATGGCAAATTGTATAACGCCTAAGGCCTTTTTGAAATAACATTAGCTTTGTTCGTTTACGCGCCGAATAACAAAACAAAAAAAATCGTGTATCATTAAGTATTGGAATAAATGAAGTGGCGAAATGGAATCAATCGAAACAAAATACGTTTTTGTTTTGTCACTCGAACAATGTTCTCACAGCTGCAGTGTAAAAAAATGCACCTTTTGGAACTCTGTGATTTCTATTCATAATAAAACATGTTGAAGTCCTACAACAATTCAACAAACAAATTTATTTGAATTTAGACAGGATAACGTCTGAGGATAACATCAGCTTGTTTAAAATGAAATTTGAAAAAAATATAAAAATCTAATAAAAGTTAAAAATTATAATAAAATAGAAAGATAATTTTTAATAAGGCTCCTCCCATTTTCTATATGTTTGTGTATGTGTGTATGTGCTGTGTATGCAACCTTAACACTAAAAAAGTCAAGCATATAATTAGGCAAATGTCAATTGCTGCAAGTAAAGTAAAAATTTGTTAATGGATTTGTGTGTGTGTGTGTGTGTGTGCGTTCATAAGGGTGCCTGACATGACACATTTGGTTGGTTTTTTTTTTCTTAACAGGAAATTTGTCAAGTCTGCATATCCTGACATCCGTGATTGGTGCTGTTGCTTTTGCTATTTTCTTTCTTAAACATGCGCAGTCTTGTTTCAGCACTGCCAACAAGCCAATAGCGATAAAGCTAATAGTAAAATAATGTTTCTTAGTGGAATAGTTTAAACTTCTATGAAACAATTTCTTAAAGCAAAAGGAAATATATTTTTAAAAAGTTGAAAAGTTTATCAAGAGAGATTTATTTTTATTATTTTTAGTTTCTTTTTTTTTTGTTGATTAGCGGAAATACTGTTTTGTGTATTTTATTTGTCAATAATAATTATTTAAAAAACCCATACAATTAAATAGTAGTGGCGCCGCACTTAAAGGGGTAACCGAAATTCGACCTACAAACGTCAGATAGACTTTTGCTTTATTCTTTAATTTATTTTAATAAATTTTGATTACGAAACTATAATTTTTTAATGGTTCTAAAGTGCTCTAAATTTCTCTCTACTTAAATGTTTATAAGAGATTAAATGATTTTCAAAGTTCCCAGAATAAATTATTAAATTTTTTATTTCTGCCCTATTCCAAAATGTTGAACGACTTTTCCAATGGATGCAAATAGATGGATGCGAAGTTTCGTTAAGAGAAATTTTGTTTTTTTTTTGTATGGGCTTTTTCAACAGGAAGTTTGTTTTTCAGTTGTGGTAACACCACCAACATGACAGCTTTGACATTTAGTTTTTTGACGTATGCGTAGTAGATGCACTGGCGATTGTTATAATAAATTTAATTCCACACGAAAATCGCATTAAAATAATTAAAATCCACTATGAAAATGGTGGTTCTCTTGAAGTTACATTTCGTAAAGTTCGTGGTATTTTTAGACAACATAATCGTACGAACACTAATACGTGCTCGACCGGGTCGCTTAACTGAAAACATCGCAGCCGTGAGCCGCAGTGTTGAAGGAGATCCAAATTTGTCAATTCCTCGACGTTTCCAGCAATTGGGGATTTGACTTACAAAGTTCAAGGTCATGGTGGACATTTGCCAGTTATCATTTTTCATTCATAACTTGTCTCTTCGTAATACAATAAAATCTTCATTCATCATAATCTAAAGTTTTTGAGTTTATTTGATTCTAGAAAACAAAATTCTTGTTGAAAACCTATTTAGATCTCGAGAACTACAAGAGTATGACACTCAATCATTAGTATATAATAAAAACTTTATGGCGTATGTCATGTAATCTGTGAATAAATTTCGAGGCTTTAGGAAAAGGGAATAGCATCTTAGACAAAGTAATTTCTTAATATCTATCTATTATTTTTCCACATACAGTGATTAGCCAGACAGAAAACAATGCGGACAGTAAAGCATGATTTGATTTTAAAGCCTTACAAGTTTCAGCTGGTGCAGGAATTGACCCAACCGACCATTAACATTGCCATGGATTAACTTAATTCATTCAGCAACAACTGGCTGGTTTTTCTGAAAAAATCATTTTTTCTGACGAAGCCCATTTTCACTTAACAGGGTACGTCAACAAGCGAAATTGTAGCATTTGGGCTTCTGAAAGACCTAGAGCGATTATTGAGAAGCCTTTGCATGCTTAGCGTGTCACCGTATGTTGCCCTATGTTGTCTGAAGTTGTGATTGGGCTGCGTTTTTTTCTGAAGATAAGGCCAAAAATGCAGTGACGGTTAATGGATCACGCTATCGTGAGATGCTAACAAGCCAATTATGACCTATCATTGACATGTGGTTTCAACAGGATGGTACCACATCTCACACAGCCAATAAAAGGATCAATTCATTGCACACCAAATTTCTTGATCGCACAATTTCACGATAATCAGCAGTTAAGTGGCCAGCCAAGCCGCATGATTTAACACCACTTTATCGAGCTATGTTAAGTTCAGAGTCTATACGAAGACAATCGAATCGATTTCAGCCTTAAAACTCAAAATCCATAATGTGATTAACGAAA
Source organism: Trichopoda pennipes (assembly GCA_030448955.1). Taxonomy (NCBI): domain Eukaryota; kingdom Metazoa; phylum Arthropoda; class Insecta; order Diptera; family Tachinidae; genus Trichopoda; species Trichopoda pennipes. Next base: position 8,796,599 of record JASKUP010000056.1, on the reverse strand, counting down.
TACTACCACCATTTTGCCAAAAAGTGATTAAAAACTTTAATGAAAGAATCGATATTACGACAACGTTGCCGTGACCGTGGTTGACATTTGCCAAATATTAATTTTCATACATAATTGCCGAACATTTCTCTTCATAATATAATAAAAATTTTATTCCTTTTGATCCAAATTTCTTGTTGAAAAATCCTTTATATCTACAACTTTGATTTTTCCAAGATATATTTTGCCAAAGCCCTGAAGAGGTTTTGTTTACAAAATTAATCAAAAATCTATTTGTCGGCAAACTTAAGTTTAGAGAACTTTTTTACCCGTCCCCATGGTAAAAACCTTTACATTGCACAATAGCCATCTTATCAATTTGCCTCAAAATACAAAACACATCAACAAATTGCCAAATCCAATACAAAAAAAAAAAAAATTTAAATAATTTCGTAAATTTAAGAAGAAGCGATAACCTTCGCTGTCAAAATACAAGGTTGGTCAATGTACCGAACTTTAACAAAATAATTTAAAAGAAACCCAAAAAACAATTATTAATATTTATAAAAAAAAAAGATGTCTAAAATTTACACAGACTCTCTCAAAACTGTACTTTCTTAAGTGTAATATAATTGTTGATTGATTTTGACAGCTTATGTAATAAAATCATAATGAGTTATAATTAAAATTGATGATGTAGTTCATTTGTCTCCATACTTTACATAAAAACTTCACTTGAACATATTTTACTTGCATCATAAAAGACAGAGTATTAAAAGTAAAAATTTTATTTGTTCAATCAATATTGGGCCCATAGTGCAGTAGAATAATGTTCTCGTTTCTTCCAGAGTGATTTATTGCAATTTCTTTTCTATTTAACAATTTTTTATAAATTTTTCAATTTAAAATTTAAAAAAATATCGACCCATAGTGCAACAATCATAATTTATTTTTCTTTCAGAGTTAATATTTTAAGGTTTATGTAATGTGTATTTCTGGGGTCCTTTAAAGAAAATTCATTTATTTATTTAGCCAGGGTGCATATCTGGCCCATAGTGAAATTTCTAAAATATTCTTACGTTTATTTCTTTTAATAAACGTTTTTTACTTTGAGTTCTTTTAATGCAAAATAATAATACAGCTTATTAGAGTTTTAAATGTAGTTAAACGACTTATTTACTTTCAATACACACAAAATAAACACGATGGTAACTTTGTTGTCTTTACTGACTGATGACTAAACTTTAATTAATTAATTTCCCCAGCAAGTGGTGCTTATACAGCTGTTTTAAGCACCTGTCGCATATACGAGAATAATTCTACTTTAACATCATCCCAAATTTTTTTTTTAACGAGATGTAGCACTTCAGGCATCAATGCCTATTTAGTCAAATAGCGTGTTACGTTCTTTAGGAAAGGGATAGAGAAGAGATGAAACAGGTGGTGAAAGTAGAATTATATTCGGAAATTAACTGTCGTATAAGACAGCACAGTGACCAGTGACCATACCTTCATTACTCAGCAGCCCAACCGACAGTCAATTTTTATTTTTGTAGTGAAAAAAACCAAGGTATTCGTTGGGAATCGAACCCACAACCCCCAGACTGACAAGCTAGTACACTACCTACTAGCCTACAGAGGCTAACCAAGAAAAATTAATAAATGAGTTGATTTGTGTTAATTTAGTTTAAGTCCGAGGTAAGCAGCTAGAAATTTGCGAATTTCAGGTGAGTGTAACACACCAGGTGACTTTGACCCCTTGTCTTATTCAACAAAATATTACATTGGTGAATACCATATTGTTGTTTAGCCGCCTGCTTGGCTGTGCGGTTTAAGTTGTTCTGTGTTAGTTATTTTTGTTTTCTGTTGCTTACTTATTTGGTAGAATTTCTCATAAGCATATTGCTGTTCTCTTGGGTGTATAAGATTTACTTACTTTTCTTGCAATATTTTTCTGAATGAACGTTAGTGTGAGTATCACATAATTTGTATGTAACTATGATAGAGTTAAATTCACCTGATCTATTGCAACTACTCGTTATTTTCACTAAAGCGATTAGTTATGTTATAATGTATATGCTGTCGCGTTACAGAATATTATACATTTCTGTTTGAAGTATAATTTGATATAAGTAAATGCAAAGCTATGCCATATTTCAAAAGATTTAAGCCCATAGTACATTATTTTTCCATGTTAATAATAAATGTTTTTCCCCATAGTGCAGTTTCGCTAATCATAAGCTTTTATTTTAATAAAAAGAAAACTAGCGAAGTTATCACAGACTGCCTAGACCCATTACCAAGAAAATTATTTTGTTTTTTTTTCATATTCGAATGGGGTTTTTGAATTCTAGGAGCTCATCATTTATGGAAACTTGTAAATTGTGTACTTGTAAGCTATTCTGTTCCAGTCGATCTCATTTAGTCAATTAAATGTAAAATTAAATAAGTGTTTTCAGACTTTTTTAATATACTTGAAGCCTCGAAGCATTAAATAAAATTAATGTCTGGTCTTAAGAAAAATATGTTTATTTGTGATAAAAAAGACCCATAGTGCAAATAGTTTTAGAAATTTGCCTTAATCTATTCTTTAAATAAGCAAAAATATTTGATATCACAAACTAAATGTTATGGGCTACAAAAGTGAAATAATCTGTTCTGGCTTCGGAATTTTTTTATGTTGACCCTAATTATTACAAAGGGTTTTAATATAGTGTAAGATATCACAAATATGAAAATAATCAAAGAAAATAATAAAAGAAAATATTATTAAATATTATTTTTTATTAATAATGTTTTCTAACAATGTGTATGTTTTCTAACAACATAATAGCTGTAGCGTATATTAAAAGAATTAAAATATTGTTTGGGAGCACCCGTAATTTAAAAATATTTTCACTGACCCATAGTGCAATTTGTATTTTTTTTTTACAAAAATTTATGTACTTTAGGTACTTTTCATTTTTCATTGAATTGTATTCTAAACGAGTAAATTTATAAGAATATTAAAAAATTGTATTAAAAAGTAATGTAAGCCATAGTGCATAACAAGTCGGAAATGTTTAACGAAAAATTTTATTTGTATAACACAATAAGTTTCCTAAAAAGACATGAAATCCTAGAAACTACTTTAAGTTTAAGTAATATTTCAAATTTGTTCTTCGACCCATAGTGCAGTTTTTTTTTTTTTTTTGTAAAGATTTATAAAATATTTTGTATATTTGATCTAAAATTATTACTTATAAATATTTCTAAAAAAAAAATTCACAGACCCATAGTGCAGATTTACTAAAATAAGGTCAATAAAAATATTATTTATTTTATTAAAGAAAATTTAAGCATTTTAAGATTTAAAATATAGTTGTTTTGTGTTTAAAAATATATGGTAACCATAGTGCAACTTCGACAAGGTTGTAGAAAGTATTAGGCCAACTTTATATTTGATTTCTAGATAGTTAAAGTATTTACGGCTAAAAAGATCTAACAAAAAAAAAAAACAATACAAAGTAAAGTTAAAGACCCACTATGCACTAAGCAAATATTAACATTAAAATACGAATAAAAATTTATGATCAATTTTAAAGTTGTAAGTTCTCCATATCTATCAATAAATTTATTTGCCCCATAGTACGGTCTTTCATTTATATACCAAAATATGAAAGTATATAAATAACACATCTAAATTGCTAAAAAAATATTTCGATTTAGAGTCAAAAGCCAATTTTTTTGAAAAATATTTGTGGACCCATAGTGCATTTTACTAAAGAAAATTAAAGAATTTTTGGTTATAAAATCTATTTCTTAATGATTTCTTTGGCTAAACATAAAAAGTGAAGTTGTATTTATATAAAAAAATTTTTCACGACCCATAGTGCAAGTTTACTAAGAAAGTATTTGCAATTGAAGAGCTACTACAAAAATTTAAGAATTAAAATACGTCTGCTATATTTTTTCTTTAGGGGTTTGTTTTTAATTTTATCTATATATCACACGTTTTTAAAAAATAAATTCTTTTAAATTTCTGCTTCAATGTTTATATCACTTTGTTCTAATTTCTTTTTATTTGTTTGCTTGATAATATTGATGGTGTTTTGCAATGCAATATCGTATTAAAAATTTACTTAACGTTCAATAAAAATTATTATTAAGAAAATATATTTCCTTAAAATAAGACATTTAACACACATTTAATTTAAGAAATTGACTCAATACTGTCGTGTCTTTCATTTTGAGTTGTTAGAAAATATGTAAATAATTTATTTATTGAAATATTGTTAAATGGGTGCTGAAAACTATTAAGTGTCTGACAAAATGAATCATCAATTAGATGAAATGAGTTTAATAGATTAATAGTTTTTCCAAGATGTCATGTGTTTAATTATTTGTGACACTACGCCGTGCTCAGTTGCAAAATTTTGGGCCATGCAATTGAATTTTAGTTTAACAAATAAATTTTTCGCTGATTTTTCACTCACTCAAGCAAATGAGATTCATAAATCATATCACAATATTCATCATTTTCAAAGAAGTAAGGTCCAATGATTCCTCCTGACCCAATTGCACACCAGACTGCCAATTTTAATAGATGCAATGGATAAATAATTTTAGGGTTTCCCATTCCCCAGAACCAACTATTCTATCTATTCACATATGAATTCAAATGAAAACGTGGCACGTCATGAAATCAGAAAAATCGGGATTGTCATGGGCGAGCTGTAACATCCTATTGGCATATGTAAGGCGGTTTTGTGGAAGAAGCAAAAATGCAAATCCTTGTTCAAAATTGTGGCCAGAGTTATTCTTTGAAGACAAAGCTCCTGAGCGCGACGTCGAATGGAAGTTGATGGATTATTTTGAACACTTTCTTGAGCGGCAGTAATGTTTTCAGCCGATTTTGCCGTATGTTGTGGTCCATACTTGGGCCTATCACCAACACATCCTCTTTCTTCGAAATCATACACTACACGATAAACAGTGTGTTTTGTTGGCACGTTGTTGCTCCCAAAAAATTTCACGTAACTATCTCATCGTCACAGTAGTCGATAATTGATTTTGCTAAAATATTTTAACGATTAAAATACATTGGTTTATCGAATATTTTTCCATAATAAATTTGGCACGTGTCTATTTCACTACAGTCAAATATGTATTGTCACAACTAATGTTTATCGAAATGGTGGTAAAACAAATTAGCGCACCTTTTCGGCGTTAGTCTCTCTAAAACTCGAAAACGGCAATAACAGCTCTGATCAATAGATGGCGCTGTGCTTAAATTATAATAATTTTTAGGCCTTACATTCATTCATTTTAGTATCATATGGACAAAGTATAGGAATGACATACGTCAGGTTGTTTAACATCGTGCGCGCTATCAAACATTGAATCCTACACTGTAAATCACTGCACATATTTACAATGAGACATTGTTCATAATAGAACATATGCTTTTATTGATGGCACATAAAGTATTCCGCGTTAGGGAATGACATCGTACGCACGATGCACTAAATCACGAGTTGCAAAGAGATCGACAGTACGAAACGGAAGCCTTGGCCGAAATAGTGAAATAATTGTTCCACATTGAAATCAACGACGACGAATTGCGTACGCCACTTTGATAGATAGCTGTGAACAGTGGATCTAGTGGAATTTGCTTCCTTGATGCACTCTTAATTTCATTGCTTTTGACGAGGACCAAACTGCAAAATAATACAGCTCTACCGTTGGCTTCACCTAAAATAATTGCGGCTCAGCTAGAAGGCGGGGGCACGGGACTTGAAATGACCATTAAACATGCTCTTGTAGGCTAGTAGGTAGTGTGCTAGCTTGCCAGTATGGGGGTTGTAGGTTCAATTCCCAACGAACACCTTGGTTTTTTTTCACTACAAAAATAAAAATTAATAAAATAAATGAAATAGTCACTAGTCGCTGTGCTGTCTTATATACGGCAGTTAATTTCCGACTATCCTTCTACTTTAACCACCTGTTTCATCTATTCTCTATTCCTTTCCTAAAGAATGTAGCACGGTACTTGATTAAATAGCCATTGTTGCCTAAAGTGCTACTTCTCTTTAAAAAAAAAAACAAAAATCAAGGAAACATCAATTTTCAACATTGTCAAAAATAGCGCATTGGCTATGATCCTTCCTACAGGTATGCAAATTGATTGTCTAGGACGAATGCACAATGACCCATAAAAGGTTACTGGAGGCACTGGATAGAGTGGTGAAAGATTTTCGTAATAAACAAAATATTTTTGATAGAGCTATGAATCTCTTGTCAGATTTTCGTCAGACTCTTCGTCATTCCTCGATCAGCTGTTGCTGACGGACTAAAGAAATGCCTAAAGTCATGAAATTTGGGACGGCACGTCAAAGCACTCCAATTAACAACTAATAAGCGAGTATTTTTGCAAAAAGACGAAAGTTTGTATCCGAAGCAGTTGTTAGAAGTTGGAAATACTAAATACACAGTAGACACCCCGACCAGGTTTATCACATTACTCACAAATTTCTTTCACATCACTTCCTGAACTTACACCACGCTATTGGTAAATAAATGTAGGATCAGTTAAACACCCTCGATCAAGGCCGGCTGTAAAAAAGCTAAAAAATAAATAAGATACCAATCATAATACAAATTCAAAAAAACAATGCCTTGATGCCGCATATACCAATGATTTCAACAGATTTATCATTCGATTATAAATGTCTACAATTTCCCGTGCATCTGGACTTCACGACGTCGGCAAATAAATTAACCGTCGAGTATTAATATCGTCTAACACTCATTCCAACTCTATATCGAAATTGAAATGCAACCCAATAAAATATATACACATTGTAACAAAAAAATATCTGGCAACTCTGTACTATCTGTAACAACAAAAGCCAAAGTTTAATTAGTGTTTGACTTTTGTCTTTAGCTTTGACTTTGTTTGGAGAAAAATCTTAGATTTATCAAACTTGTAATGAACATCTCAGTCGTGTTTAAGCATTAAACACGTCGATTTTGAGATGTTTTACCATACATTGACGTGTTTTGGTAAACATCTCAAATGAGTTGTTTTAGATTTAAACACGTCGTTGAACACGTATATTCCAAATACAACTCTGAATTTCACTTAATTTTGGGCTGTGCTTAGTGCGTTTTTTGCCCCTGTATGCTAGTAGGTAGTGTAATTAGCTAATTTGTCTGGGGTTTGGGTTTGATTCCCAACTAAAACGGCAGTTTTCACTATAAACGTCAGCCTTAAACATCTCAATTATAGTGTTAACGGCTGTGTTTAAATTTTAAAACATTTTGCTTAAACGCCTTCAAAAACACAAGTGTGACCTTAATAAAACGAATCACTTAATGTTCTCATTGAAAACATATTGATAAGTGTCTTAGCTAAGTCAAAGTCTAGTTGATTAGCTTGGTACTTCCACCAACGTGGTGTGTCTGACAAGTTTTTGGTGGAAGTTTAAAGATCTCTATGCTTATCGTTATGTTGAGTTCAATTCCCGGTTATCAATATAGAAAAAACAAGTAGTGGCGATGTATAAGGGATTTTTTTTAAAGACAAATAGAAAAAAACCAGTCCAGCAGCCTCTATTTTAAAAAGAGGAAAATACTAGCATCGCCACAGTGGCTGAAAGCTTTGGGCGCTTGTATAAAAAATATGATTATTGTGGCTTTGACCTTAACATAACAACAATTAATGGCAAGTCCTAGCTGAGCCGGTTACCAAGGAGTTGGGGACTCCAAGGATATGAAGCTCCTCTACACATTATGTCTAGTCTTGTACATTACATTACATTATCTCTTTCAAAATTTCTCTGCTGTGTTCTGTCGCAACCTCTGACATGTACAGCCATCTTGATGATGTTGAGATGACATTAGGGCGTCATGTTACAAGATTACAACTGCTGGATTTTAATTAAGTACCTTTGGATTTGTTTTAGTTTTATACACTCCTAACCTGCAGCAATGGAATAACAAGCACAATTTTAATTTAAGTTCCATAAAGAGAAATAGCAGGTTCTTTGAAGATTTGCGTCTTTCGGAATTTCCCCAAAACTGTTTTCCCGTACAATCAGCTATCTTCGCCGTATTCTTCCATATCTGTTGATAGTTACACACAGACGTCTTAGCAAGTTTAGAAAAGATTACATTCAGCTTATTTAACTAGGGATCCCACTGATATTAAATTTTATGCTGTTGGAATGAAATAACAAGCACAATTTTCATTTAAGTTCCATAAAGAGAAGTAGCAGGTTCCTTGAAGATTTGTGTCTCCACATTGGTAATTTAAATTTTATGCTGTTTGCGGAGATTCGTTTTTCGGTTTCAACTAGAAGTCTAACGAGAGAGAAAATATTCAACGCCACATGCTTAGTATTAATATAACTGGAGTTGCCATGAAACTGGTCTTAGTAACAAATCCTCCGGTACATGAGCGGTAAAATTTACGTCGGTACCTAGTTGTGTAAGCCATAACTCAACGGTGTATCAAAGCATTTGAGTGATATGTAGCGTGCACTCACGCTCTAGGAAGCCGAAACATAATTCTATACAACAGATCATTCCTAGTTGCAATTTCGGAAGCCCCGGAGCAGGACCGCCATCCCGCACTAGCGTTGAGGAGTTGGGGACTATCCAACTCCTGGTTTAGAGCACATGGGAAGCATGCTCACTGGATTCGGATCATTTACCCTTTGTTCTCTGTGGAGGTGAGATGATCGTGGCCCCTAATTTTAAATTCATGAGGTCCTGCAAAACCACAACCACCACGATGCTCCCGAGAGAGCCAACCTCAATAATTAGTGAGAGAACAGCTAAAAGGCTAAAAATCCAAAAAGCTGAAGTCTGCAGCTTACTAATGCCCGTGGAAGTAACGCGGAGTTGTCCAGTTGGCTCCCTGCTAGGCTTTAGGACACTACGCTTCCTTTTACCCCCGGAGACACATGTAATGACGGTGAGATTCCAATAGATGTGCCCCCGTGAGGAATCTTCTGGTACACCAATGTTTGACCACTAGTTTTTATTACCTCTATAGCTCTAAGGTAACCGAAACCTTTCTTAGGTACATAACAACTAATGAACTTGCCTGCAAATTTGTTGTTTAAAAATTTCTCGCTTTTGCCTTCCAGTCTTTTCTTTCAGTGTTTCCTTAAATACATATTTAACTATATTCTTATTAGGCCTCTTGCCATGGAGTCTTTTCCATACAATGGAAAAAAAGTTTGAGTCATGATACTTTAGCATCAACTCCTACGCTTTGCAAAAAAAAGACTTCACAAAATACTTGAAAAGTTAAAGACTATTGTTGCAAAATGACATCAACTTCGAATGTATTTAGCCCTGGCAACAACACTATAGAATAAAACCAAGGATGAAAAACAGGCTTAAATTACTTCAGAAAGAAACAAAGACGGCAAACAGACAGAACATGTTAAAGAGAACCAAAAAAAAGGAGAATTAAGCTCCCGCTAGAAATACTTTAATAAAAAAATAATAAATGCAAAACAAAAGTTGTATGAGCTCGGCATTGGTGGAGGGTGTTCATAGCAGAAGCTGAGCTGTTGCATTTTTTATTTCATGTTTATATGTTATAGTCTTATTTTCAAGTGCACCTTATTTTTTTCATTAAGTTAAAAGACACGTTACACCTCTCACTTCTCCTTGCAAACCATTTGGCTTAATAATTGCTATTATAACAACAAGCCTATGTTAGCTGAAATACTTACGTAAAAGCAAGAGATACGAGGGTATCTCTTAAAATTGGCATTTTGTTAATAAGAATTAAGTCGAAAATTCTTCGCAGTTTGTGGCAATTTTAAAGCAGCTTAATTAAGACACAAAACTAAAATTAATTAAAAAAATATATATTCTTAGCTGAATTGCTTTTTTTGTCAGCTGAATTGTTGAATCCCTATAAAATTTTAAAAATTATCAAGAAAATTTTAAATAACTTTAGGATTTTCCATATTAAATCGCCTTTTTTTTAAGCTGAATTGTAAAAATTCTTAAAGACTTTTTAAAAACGTCAGCAGTTGTTTAAAAAAGGGTTTTTCGACAAGAAGTCTACTTTCTTAAATAAAATAAAACCAAAAATTTTGCTGTACTACGAAGAGAGAAATTCGGTAATTCTGAAGGAAAAATGATATCTGGCAAATGTCCACTACGAGCACGCTGACTCATAGATTTTAATCACTCTTTGGCAAAATGGCGGTCCAACGAAATCGATTCAATTGGCTCCGTATAGACTGTGTCCAACAAAAAATAATCCAGTGGTATTAAATCACTTGGTCTGGCTCGCCACTTCACTGCTGATTCTCGTGAAATTATGCGACCGGGAAATTTGGTTTGCTGTAAATTGATCGTTTCAGTGACTGTGTGACATGTTGTACCGTCCTGTTAAAACCACACTTCAGTGATATCCACGTGGTCCATAATAAGCCAAAATTAAGTTGTTAGCATCTCGCGATAGCGTGATTCATTGGTCGTTGCCGCATTTCCGGCCTCATCTCTAAAAAAACGGCCCAATCACGCCTCCAGACCACATAGTGCACCAAACAGTGAAACGTTGAGCATGCAAAGGCTTCTCAATAATCGTTCTAGGATTTTCAGAAGCCCCAATGCGGCAATGATGTGATATCCACGTCGTCAATAATAGGCTAAAACTGAGTTGTTAGCATCTCGCGAAAGCTCCCCCGGGGGAGCATTGATATGTCTTTACAGAATCCTGTCATCATTACATGTGTCACTGGGGTTAAAAGGCTAGCAGGAGCCAACTGGGTATCCCACGTTAATTCCACGGGAATCAGCAAGGTACTTCGGAAGCCTCATGGTGATTTTGGTTTTGCAGGCCCTCATGAACTGATTGAGGGGCCAGGATTATATCACTTTCGACCAAGAACACAGGGTGAATGATCTGGATCCAGTGAGCCTGCTTGTCATGTGTTTTGGGCCAGGAGTTGGATAGGCTCTAAGTCTTCAGCACTGAGTGGGGGTGGCGGCCCTGCTCCGAACTCCCATAATTGCAACTAGGAGTGACTGGAGGAAAAAGATATTCGAAGGCTTCCTAGGGCGTGGGTGACACTACATATCAACCAAGTGGTTTGATCCACCATCAGGTTATGGCTCACATAGGTAGGTACTGATGCAAATCTTATCACGCATTTCGCTATAGCGTGATCCATTGCTCGTTACCGTATTTCCAGCTTTATCTTCGAATAAAACCGGCCCAATAACGCCTACAGACCATAAAGCGCACCACGTTGAGCATGCAAAGGCTTCTCAATAATCGCTGTAGCATTTCCAGAACCCTAAATGCGGCAATTTTGGTTGTTGACATACTCTGACAGGTAAAAATGGGCTTCGTATGAAAAAATATTTTTTTCAGAAAAAGCAGCCGCGAATCTACGGCGATGTGAATGGTCGGTCGGCTTCAACTCCTGCACCAGTTGAACATTGTAAGGCTTCGAATTCAAATCCTTACGCAAAATTCGCCATGTGGTAAAGCCAATTGTTGAGAACGTCAAGGAATTGACAAATTTGGGACTGCTTCAGTACTGTGCTTCACGTTTGCGATGTTTCAAGTTAAACAACCCAATCGAACACGCCTTGGTTTTTGCACAATTTGTATTTTATTGTCAACTCAAATTTAATGATCAAATTATTAATAGCGGTTACAGAAGAACGATTATGTTGTCCGACAATATCACGAATTTTTAGATTTTAAATATTTTACAGCGATTTTCGTGCGAAATTGGATTTATTGTAACAATTGCCAATGCATCTAATACGAGTACGTCAAAAAACTAAATGCGAAAACTATTATGTTGTTGAAAAACAAACTTCTTGTTGAAAAACCTGCTATACTAATTTTTGAGTTTTAATGCGAAGAAGAAAATGTCTTAACGACAAACTTTATTCTGAAATTCTAAGCTTATAATTTTGCCTGTTTTAGAACAAAAACATTTTGTATCATTTGTATTTTTATTCTCATTTTCACTGTCATTTTGTTGTTTGTTTCTTTAACTTTGTTTGTTTGTTTGTTTTAAATATCTTCTCTAACACTTGATGCAAAGCTCGAACATGTTCCATTAGTTCCCCATATTTATAGTTTTGCATACCTGTCCACTAATAGAGCATCACACTAGTCAGCCAACCCAAATGGCAAAACAACAACAACAACTTAATGACACATTCATTAACAGACAGACGTACAGACTTTTGAACCATTTACTTTTGCGTTTTATTTTACAAATGCAAAACAAAAAAAATTACAACAACATGTTGTTGTTTGTTTGTTTGTTTGTTTCTTTGCTATGAGAATAAGCCAGCATCAGCATTTAGTACAAGAAAACAAAATTTCAAATTCTTTCTTAAGAATTGTTAAGCTCACGTTGCAGTTGAGGTGTAACTAATGAACGGCAGGCAGACTTTACCGGTTTGTTGTTACTCTTTTTGAATTTCATTTTTATTTCAAGATAAATTCATTTTTTTTAAATTTTTTGATAAAAACAACAAAATGTTTAAGATTTGTGATGATTTTTTAGTTACCCAGAGTCCTAAAAGAAACATTTAAAAAATATTTTTGAAAGGATTAAAATACTTCCTTTATTATCTTCTCATAAATTTGTTATTTTCCTGTTCTGCTTAAAGTTGTGACACAGGTTTTATGTTATGTTGCAATTTGTGTCGGTCAATCAGACGTAGTTGCTATCTGCTTGCAGCTTAAATATTAAATAATTTAAATTGTGTAGGCTGCACTTAAGTATTGTTGTTGTTTAATGGTACCTTTATTTTGCGTATAGCACAGTGTGATTAGATCGGAGGAAAAGACTTTAAGAGTAAAAATTATTAGGATATTGCTAAGGAAATTAAGTTATTCTATATCATTAATGTGGGTAAGTTGCTAAAATTGTACAAGTCCATTGAACTAGACTTGCAACCTGTAAAATATGTCTTAATGCAGCTTGCACATGCGGAAAGAATAACATGAGACAGATAAATCATTAATTTCGAAATCTATGCGGTTTCTATGGAGATTACTGGAGTTGTCACAAAAGTCACTATAAAATTGACTGATTGATTTCATCTTCTGTTGAAGAATTGCCATCAAATTGACTTCGTCAAAAGTGTCATTAAAATGGCATGATAATCTCTTTCACAAGAAATCTACTAATAAAATCTAAACATCGCTTACATGGGTATTTTCTTGTATTTCAAACAGAAGATAATAAGTTCAATTCCCATCAGCATTACAAAGGAGTCGCTGATTGAGGCGAATAAAGGGAAACCAACAGCTAATTTATTTTTTTAATTTAAAAATTTAATCGTAAGCATGTTCGAAAATTCGAACTTAAATTAATAATTTTTCGCAGTATTAATGATTACTTTAAAATATTGTCATCGAAAATTATAAGACCGAATATAAATTCGTGGTAAAAAAGTGCGAAAATAGTATGTTCGATAATTCAAACTGAAATTCGAAATAAATTAGGTCTATGCCGTAGTTCGTATATGTTTTTAAGTATGTTCGAAAATTCAGATTCAAATGCAAAATTTCAAAGTATTAATGATTGAATAAAAACATTGCCATTAATATAATATAATATAAGATAACATAATATAATATAATATAATATAATATAATATAATATGATATAACATAATATAATATAATATAATATAATATAATATAATATAATATAATATAATATAATATAATATAATATAATATAACATAATATAATATAATATAATATAATATAATATAATATAATATAATATAATATAATATAATATAATATAATATAATATAATATAATATGATATGATATAATATAATATAATATAATATAATATAACAGAATATAATATAATATAATATAATATAATATAATATAATATAATATAATATAATATAATATAATATAATATAATATAATATAATATAATATAATATAATATAATATAATACAATATGATATAATATAATATAATATAATATAATATAATATAATATAATATAATATAATATAATATGATATGATATAATATAATATAATATAATATAATATAATATAATATAATATAATATAATATAATATAATATAATATAATATAATATAATATAATATAATATAATATAATATAATATAATATAATATAATATAATATAATATAATATAATATAATATAATATAATATAATATAATATAATATAACATAATATATTATAATATAATATAATATAATATAATATAATATAATATAATATAATATAATATAATATAATATAACCTAAAATAAAATTTTTAAATCTTAGTATAAAAAGGTTATATAAAAAATATTTAACAAATCTTTCTTAAGAGTAACTGAATATTTTTTATAATTTAAATTACTTAATAAATTATAATTAACTGTAATTATTAATTTCTTGAATTGTTAAAAAAGTTTACTGTTTTACTAAATTTAGGATGTATGAAGTATTATCCATACCACTGTAAGTATTCAGTTTTGGCCACAAAATAAACAAAAGTCAAAACAAACTTTTCAATTATTTTTTTTTATTTTAACCACAAAAATCTCAATAAATTACAACAAAATGATGAATATAGCTTTTTGTTGTTTTTGTTTTATGTTTTTTTTTGTTGTTGTTATAAGGCCGGTAATAATAAATAAAAAAAAACAAACCAAAACAAAACACTTAACAAGTTTTTTTTCGTTTACACTGTTTGCTTGAAAGAGAACATATTTATTGAATGTTCTCTCACACTCTTTCTAAAATAAAAAAGAGTAATTTCGTGGGTTTTTCAGATAAAAATCGAAAAACATGAATGCATGCTTGCACACATAACAAAACAAAAGTAGAACTCACTACTCCAAGAGTTCCATTTAACTTGCTCCCAGAAGTCTTAAGTATAAATAAATACACATACATACATACATACATACCTACATTTATATGAATACATGCATGTGTAAACATGACTTCATGTTTGCTTAAATTAGTGTTTATTTGGTTGTTTAATGTGTGATTTATTATTGTGGTTGTTGCTATTTTTAAAGATTCATAACAATCCACTCAATATGTGGGTGGCTCTACAAGTGAGAGTATAAAATGTAAATAAAAACTCCAGAATAACGCCAATATATGTGAAGTAATAAAAACAACAACAGTGCGACTATATTTACAATTTGGAGGAAGACACAAGAAATAACTCAGCGAAAAATGTTAGTAAAAACCTAAAAGCTTTAACCCAAAAAAAAAAAATAAAATGTTAAAATAAACCAATTGCAAAAAATACTAAATTTGGCCAAAAATGAAGTGTTAAAGGAGCATAACAAATTTGGCAAAAATTATATAAATCAATTATTATTTTTTTAAATTTGGCTCAAATACGCTCGTTATTAACTGTTATAAATAATAGAGAGAACAGCGTAATTTAGATAGTGGAACATTTGCCACACGCTTAATTAGGATTTTATTCCGCTGATATCTAAATTTTGTTGTTCTCTTTACAACTCACAGTGGTTTGAAAACGTTTTTTATGTGTTTATAAAGGGGTTTTCAAGAAGAAGTTTGTTTTCTAAAAAAAGAAAAAATAAAACGAAAAGTTTTTATTGTATTACGAAGAGAAGAGCTTGACAATTTTGAGTGAAAAATAATATCTGGCATGACCACACTGACAGATGTCGATTCTTTCATCAATGTTTTTAATCACTTTTTGGCAACGGTACGATTGGTAGCGGTCCGATTTTGTAATCTCATCTCGAATTAAGTTTTAAGGCAAAAATCGATGCGATTGGCTCCTTATAGACTCTGTTGTCAACATAACCCCACAACTGCTGATTATCGTAAAATTACTCGATCGGGAACGTGTGATTAGATTTACATCCGCGCCTGGCCATGAAGCCTTAATCATATGGTAGATCAAACCACTGCATAATTTGGAACGTCATGCTCGTCCTAGGAAGCCGTAGCTTTAATTCTATGCAACAGAACTTTCTAATTGCAACTTCGATGATTCCAGAGCAGGGCTTTAAATCATCGCTCCTTGCTTAAGAGTTAGAGACTTGCCAACTCCTGTCCAGAACACATGTCTAGTATGCTCACTGGACTGGATCATTCACCTAGCGTGTCAATAACGGCGAAATGATCCTGACCACCATAATAACCATTATACTGTTATGGGGCCGCGAAACCACAACGACCACGATACTCCCATATAGGGGCCAACCTCAATAATCAGCCAGAGAACTATTAAATGTCTAAAGGGACAAATAATGAAATCTGCGTGGGAATAAAGTGGAGTTTCCAGTTGTACTCCTGCTGACTTCAGGGGACTGGGATCCCTTTTTCCCCCAGTTGCACTGTGTCTAGATAGTCGAAGTTCTAAAAGACCATATATATGTGCCCCCGGGGGGTACTCGATCGGGAAATATGGTTTGCAATATTTTGATCGTTTCATTGGCTGTGTGATAAGCGGCGCTGTCCTGTTGAAACCACCTGTCAGTGATATCCTCGCCGTCAATAACAGGCCAAAAGTGAGTTTTTAGCATTGCGCGTTACCGTGATCCGTTGACCGTTACCGCATTTCTAGCCTCATCTTCAAAAAAAAAAGCCCAAGAATGCCTGCATGCCATATAGCGCACGCTACAGTACCACGTTAAGCATGCAAAGGCTTCTCAATAATCGCTCTAGGATTTTCAGAAGATAAAATACGGTAATTTTGCTTCTTTAGAAAATTCAGTCGGTTGCTCGTGAAAGAAATGAGCGAATCCCTAAGCAAATTTCGCCATATGGTGGTTTTGGATAACCGCAATTGTTGAGAACGTCAAGGAATTGACAAATTTTGATCTGCTTCAACACTGTGACTCACGGCTGCGATGTTTTCAGTTGAACGACCCGGTCAAACATGCGTTGGTGTTCGCACATTTTGTATGGAGCCTGTCGACTCAAATTTAATGACCAAATTCTTAATAGTGGTCTCAGAGGAACTATTATGGTGTTCCAAAATATCACAAATATTACAGAACCACAATTTTCATAGTGGATTTTAATTATTTTAATGTGATATCCGCGTGAAATTGAATTCATTGTAAGAATTGCCAACGCATCTACTATGAATACGTCAAAAAACTAAATGTCAAAACAATCATGCTGTTGAGGTCGTCACAATTGAAAAATACTGTCGAAACTGTTCAAAAACAATTTTTGCTCTTTTGTCCCATGGATTGCATTGGAATATGTAAAACTGACCGTCTTATAATAATAGACTTGCTTTAATTAAACTTCCGACGCTTAAAAGTCGTAGATCAATGTTGAATGTTAATGTCGTACTTGGTGGGGTGACAGATAAACATATGATTTGTCTTCAGTGCGGATTTAAACTCGCTTGAGATATTTTTTTTTTAAGCATTTTTTTCTGTTGTGTTCTAAAAAAGAGTGACATCAATTTCGAACAACGGTGTGCTATCAGGTGTTGCTTCAGGGTTAGGCAGAGTATTCTCGCTAAACTTCAGCACACCTACGGAGATAGTGTTTTGTCACGAATCCAGACTCTTTGGTGGTTTAAGGTATTTTCAGAAGGAAGAGAATTGATTAAAGGTGAGCCATGAAGCGGAATGCCTTCATAATCAAAAACCGATGAAAATGTCGACAGAATCCGAGATATTGTGCGTTCAAATTGTCGACTGACAGTTAAAATGATCGGAGTTATATTTGATTTGTTCATCGGATTTTGACCGATGAATTGGGTACAAGAAAAAGGTGCCTTGATTTTGGGCATTCAGCTGAAAATGATCCCATTTTCTGAAAGGTATCATTTCTGGTGAAGCAAGTATGGCAAAGTCAAAGATCAAATGCATGCTGATTTTTTCGATATCCCCAGAATCGTTCACAAAGAGTATGCTGCTCAAGACCAAACAGTCAATCTACATGTTTACCGGGAGATTCTTGATTGGAAGACTTCGGGAAAGGATCATTCGTGTGAAATTAAAAGTAAATAGCAGCTGGGTGTTGTATCACGACTAAGATCCTTGTCACACAGTAATTTGAACAAATGAGTTTTTGGCAAGTAATTATATTCCTGTGGCTCCTCAGTCTCTATATTCGCCTGACTTAACTATATGTGATGGTATGGAACCAAACACGTGTGAAACTAAACATCAAGAGCAATTGGGTGTTGCCACGCAGCAAATTCAATAAACGAGTTTTCTGCCAGTAAAAATATTGCTGTGGCTCCTCAGCCTCCATATTTGCTGATTTAAGTCCATGAAATTTTGTCCTCCTGCCAAAGTTGAAAAATCATCTCAAGGGAAAATCGAAAACATTCAAATGGCTGTAACTAACCCGCTGAAAGCTATTCCAGTATAGAAATTCCAGTACTGCTGTAAGATGTGGAAGAACCGTCTCCAGCGATGTGTGACTTCAGAAGGAAGTTTTTGCCCAGTAAACTGTGGCTCCTCAGTCTCTATATTTGCTAATTTAAGTCCATGTAAATTTGTCCTCCTGCCAAAGTTGAAAAATTATCTCAAGGGAAAATCGAAAACATTCAAATGGCTGTAACTAACCAGCTAAGGGCTATTCCAGTATAGAAATTCCAGTACTGCTGTAAAATGTGGAAGAACCGTCTCCAGTGCTGTGTGACTTCAGAAGGAAGTTTGTGCCCAGTAAATATATTCCTGTGGCTCCTCAGTCTCCATATTCGTCAGACTGTGAAGGTATGGAACCAAACACGTGTGGAACTAAACATCACGAGCAATTGGCTGTTGCCACGCAGCAAATTCAATAAACGAGTTTTCTGCGAGTAAAAATATTGCTGTGGCTCCTCAGCCTCCATATTTGCTGATTTAAGTCCATGAAATTTTGTCCTCCTGCCAAAGTTGAAAAATCATCTCAAGGGAAAATCGAAAACATTCAAATGGCTGTAACCAACCAACTGAAGGCTATTCCAGCGTTAGAATTCCAGTATGAGAGGTGGAAGAAACGTTTTCAGCGATGTGTGACGTCAGAAGGAAGTTTTTGCGCAGTAAAAATATTCCTGTGGCTCCTCAGTCTCCATATTCGCCAGACTTAAGTACATGTGATGGTATGGAGCCAAACAAGTGTGGAACTAAACATCAAGAGCAATTGGGTGTTGCATCACGATAATGATCCTTGCCACACAGCAAATTCAATAACGCATTTTTGGCCAGTAAAAATATTTCTGTGTCTCCTCAGCCTCCATATTTGCTGATTTAAGTCCATGAGATTTTTTCCTCCTACCAAAGTTGAAAAATACTCTTAATCGAACACATTGAAATGGCTGTAGGCTATTCCAATAAGCTGAAGGCTATTCCAGCGTTAGAATTCCAGTACTGCTATGAGAGGTGAAAGAAACGTTTCCAGCGATGTGTGGCTGCAGAAGGAAATTATTTATTTTATTTATTTATTTATTTATTAACAAATATTTATTTTTAAGAGCAATAGCTTCATAGGCCCTCAGCTCAACAGAAGGAAATTACTTTGAGGGTGACAATATAAAATTGAAAATTTTTTTCGAATAATAAGAATTTAAATAATCAGTCTCATTACCTAATTTGCTTACCTCGTATACAGCTATCGCTCAAAACAGTTATATATTTATTTGAAAACTTAATTATGTGGCTTAAATAAACAAATTATTTTATTTTTTTGATTTTTTTGAGCTTAACCCTGCTGTTAGATTAAAAAAAATATACAAATCATTTATTAGGGACCATTTGGTCCATAGTACATTTTTTACTAAAACTAAGCATTTAACACTCACACACCATATTCTGTTCATTTAATTTTAATGTATTTAAACTGCAGTGGAAAAAACGAAGATGTTCACGGGTTATTTGACGCATCTTTTGGTCGTCCAATTTTTCGTGCAATTATGTCTGAAGGTACTTTTCACAAAATTACGAGTGCGCTCCGTTTCGATAATGTTTCAAGTCGAAGACAAATGTCTAGTACCGACAAATTCGCTCCTATCCGAGAACTGTGGGAAAGTTGGCATCAACTACTTCCAATGTTGTACAACTGTCACGAAAACGTCACTATTGACGAGCAACTTGTTGGATTTAGAGGACGATGTTCTTTTCGGCAGTATATGCCATCAAAACCTGCCAAATATGGGTTGAAGTTTTGGTTATCAGTAGACTCTAAGACGGGATACGTTTGGAAGATACAGCCATATCTGGGAAAGGCTAAAAATGCAAAACCTGAGCAAAATCAAGGACAACGCGTTGTTTTAGAGTTGACTGAGGGGCTAAAAGGGCATAATATAACAGCTGACAACTTTTTTTCAACATTCGAATTGACAAAAAAACTACTTGAGAAAAAACTAACGTATGTGGGCACAGTTCGGAAAAATAAAACCTTCATTCCACCAAAATTGCTAGATGTAAAAAAACTCCCATTGTACACGTCTACATTTGCCTTCTGTGCCATTGGAACGTTAGTATCATACGTCAGTCACAAAAATAAAGCAACCATTCTGATCAGTACAATGCACAAAAATTCTGAAGTCGATCATAGTGATCCAAAAAAAAAACCACAGATTGTATCTTATTACAACTCAACAAAAGGTGAGTTATTTGTTCGGTTTTATTGATTATATTTCACATTATCCTGCTTTTTTATAGGGGGCGTGGATACTGCTGATCAAATGATTGGCTCTTACACCACAAAACGAAAAACCAACCGATGGCCGAGTATTGTATTTGCCAATATGCTAGATATATCCGCTTTGAATTCATATATAATTTTCTCAGACATCGATGCCTCATGGGCACCAGCGGATCAAAATCGCAGAAGACCGGAGTTCTTGCGAAAATTGTCGCTTTCTTTAGCTAATGCGTATATGATGAAACGGAGCAGAGTACCTCAGCAGCATTTCTCAGCTAAGTTGCTGTCTGAAATGCGAGCCCCAGCTTCATTAGATTCTGCGAGCTGTAGTACTGTGTCCCATAAGACCGTAGCCAGGAAGCGTGGAATTTGTAGTTGTTGCAACTCTAAATCAGATATCAGGTGTTCCAAGTGCGGCAGTTTCATTTGCAAACCAGGCAGAAAAATTTACTGTCTAGCATGTAACAATAAGTACTTTCAATAAATGAGCTATTTCTTTCAACTAAATACAATAAATGCTTATTATTTTTCATTCAGTTATATAAAATAACTCACTGGACCAATTGGTCCTTAATCCAAGATAAGTAATTTTTGAATTTTTTCGGTTCACTGATACTTTATAGACTTGAAATTATGAACATAAAGTCTTTATAGAAAATAAACACGTGAGTCGAAACCTTCAAGCAATATATGATACCATTAAAAAGTTATTACGACAAAGAAAAGAAAATTGGACCAAATGGTCCTAATCTAACAGCAGGGTTAAGACAAAGCTTTTTGCCAAAAACAATAAAAAAATTGTACAACAAACTGCAAAATTGAAAGGAAATGCACCTCGTATTTTTACTAAATTATTATTTCGTTAATTTAACAAAGGTTTCTTCAAACATTGTTGTTGTTGTAATATTCTTACCACTTTCCTTCTTAGAGAAAGCAAACGTTTTCTTTTGAGTGTATAAATAATGCAGTTTATTGCCAAAAGAACCGTTACTTTAAATAAAAAGTGCCAGAGGATATAAACCGGTAAATTTTACAGTTTTACAAATGCACTGAAAGAATGCATGAGTGTTGAATGCAGAGTACAAACGGTTTGGAAGATGGATTAACAGACATAAAACCTCCCGTTTTGTTACGTCCAAAAATTTGTTTAGTTTTTATTCCAAATTATAACTTCAATACACTAAACAAATATTGCCAAGAACTACAATAACAACAAATAATAAATTATTTTCTAAAAGATCGAAAACATATAATGCAAAAAGCAAACAGCACCAAAAAGAGTGAAAGAAGACAAATAAAATACTCATCCTCTGATAAGGAATCATAAAGAAAAATAATAACCAAAACCAAAAGTAATGAATATAGAAAGCAATAACAGAAAGCTATTCTCCTACAAACACTCTATATGGGTGCTGAGATTATTTCTCAACCACAAAAAGTACAACAACAATAACCGCTACAATAACAATAAAAGAAATAAAAATTTTTGGTTAAAAGTGATGATAAACTTTTTGACTTCCTCCCGAAGCAGCTAAAACAACAAACGACAATCGTTGTAAAAAATAAAAAATTCTAAAGAGTGGCAAAAGTTAAATAAGAGTAACTACCTGTCTATTGTTGTTAATAAGAGTAGAATAACTTAAGAGTCAATCAATTTATTTTCTAAAGGGTTTTTGTTCAAAAAAGAAAATTAATAAACGAAAGAAAGAGAACAATATCAAACAAACAAAAAATGTCTACGATCCTTGATAAAGAACAAATTCTTAAAATTAAACTTTTAAGGACTTTCCAAAAGGAACAGGTAATCAGTTTGATATAATTGTCTCTGGTTTGTAACACTTATCTCTGATGGCACCCCACAAATAATAGTCCAACGGTGTCAAATCGCAGCTCCGAGGTGGCTAAGCGACATCAGCTCTGCGGCTGATAATGCGATCTTTAAAAATATGGCGCAAAACATCGAGTGTAGCTTCGGCTGTGTGGCACGTGGCGCCGTCCTGTTGACACCAAATGTTGCCAACATCCTCCTCTTCAATTTTTGTGAACAAAAATTCGTTCAACATGGTCCGATAACGATCGCCATTGAGTGTAACGGATACTCCTTGCTTATTTTCGAAGAAAAGTAGCCCAATTATGTCTCTGGACCAAAATCCGCACCAAAGAATGAATCGGTTTGGGTGCGTCGGCTTTTCAATGTATGCGTGCGGTTTTTCTGTACCCCAAATGCCACAATTTTGCTTGTTCACATACCCGTCAAGATCAAAATGAGCTTCATCTGAAACTATGATTTTTTTTTTGCAAAATCGGCATCTTCTGCAAGTCGAACGCAGGCTTACTTAGCGAAGCGAAAACGCATTGAATGGTCACTTGGCTTCAACTCCTGAACCAATTGGACTTTGTATGGCGTCATACCAAGGTCTTTATGCAAAATTTGTCTCAATGAAATGTTCTGAAATGTTCAATTGTTGAGAACGACTGTGAATTGATATTGATGGCGCTTCACGCACACTTTCTGTCACAGCAGCAATATTCTCGGGTGTGCGCACTGTTTTTGGCTTCTCACGCTTTGGTTTATCGATGAGGATGCCAGTTTCTTTCACTTTTTTCACAAGATAACGAACATACGGAGCTGATGGTGCTTCTCTTCCAAAATCCGTACGCAATTTTCGCACACATTCTGCAACACTACCATGATTTTCACAGTAGTGTCGCAATATTTCCCAGCGTTGTTTAAGCATATAAACGACCATATTCGTTCAGCGGAAGAATAAAACTAATTATCTGTCAAATCAAGCATGAGCTAAGTGTTATCATACACGAAATAAGGACTAGCTGAAAAACAAAAAAAAACGTTAGATGGCGGACCCTTTCTAAACCCTGTTTCTCTTAGCTCGTAATAAAAATAACTTTTTGAGATAGTAAACATAAATCGTTATCACAAGTTATAGCAAAATGGTCATTTATAATGTCAGCGATGTGCTAAATGCCTGCTTAGCATGACTTTATATTGAAAAATAAGTATTGAGTCCGGTATCAAGCAAAAATTCCAAAGTTCTAATTGGTACTAAGCAGAAAGGGTACCAGCAAAAGTTTTTAATATTCAAATGGAAGCTCCTAGGAGAAAATTATCACGCAGATATTTAATTTAGCAATTGCTATCAGTCTTTTATTTCCCAGATTTACTTTGATCATGCACCAAAATACGAAAGTACGAATTGGTACCTAAGAAAAAGGTACTAACAAAAGTTTTTAATATCAAAATGGAACCTCCTAGGAAATGATTATCACGCAAATTTTTAATCCAGCAATCTAGGAAATAATAGACTCATTGCTATTATTTCCCAGATTTCCTTTTATCAAGCACCGAAACACGACAGTACGAAAATTATTAGTATTAAAATGAAAGCTCTTACAAAACGATTATCACGTAAATATTTAATATAGTCCTTGCAATCAGTCTATTATTTCCCAGATTTACTTTCATCCAGCACTAAAATTCAAAAATTCAAGTTGGTACTAAGGAAAGAGGTACGAGCAAAAGTTATTAAAATGGAAAATATATTTCCAAAATTTTTCTTGCTTAAAGCTTTAGGGAATCGCCGGTTGAAATACAATCGAATCATGGAAATATATGTACAACCTCTAGATTACTATAGAGGATGACTGTGATGGCTACAAGCAAAAATCATGGCAGTAATTTTAACCAAATCTCCTTAATCGTGCTGTACTGGCTCAGTAACCAGTGAATGCACTGGAATATCTACCTTTAGAACTTGCAAAGTACTGAACATTTGCATGATTAATTCAGAGGTACCTCAAGGCTACGTTCTTTCTTCTGCCCTATTTCTTTTTTTTTTTACTAAATGAACTGCTTTGTTAAAATTTTAAGCCTAAATACTCCTTCGCAGATGACAGCACCATTTGTCATTTGTATTCATTCATTAATAGATGGAACCAATTGGAGGTGGGTTCCAAAAGACAGAACATAAATAATACGTTCAATTACGATTTCCCAAAAATCTCCGAGTGGAGTCGTGTGAATAGAGTCCTGCATCTGTTATAACGGATGATAAAAGTATTAAGGAATCGATAGCTCTTGATGTTCTTGGCTTGAAAATTTAAGGTGATGTTGTATGGACTAAGCACATTTTTCAGGTTTCTGAAGAAGCTTCAAGTGCCTTGTTTTTCTAAAATGGTGTAAGAAGTACTTCCCTTTATTCGATCTTCATATTATTTATACCACCGCTATCCGTCCAAGAAGGTAATACAATTCTCATGTGTGGGCCGGCGCCCCAAAGTCTATTTTGGGGTTGGTCGACCGTGTGCAAGAGAGGACTAAGGGGCTCTTTGGGAATAGTAGGGTGTCCAACTCTATTGGTTCTCTAGAGTATCATTGTTTTATCGCTACTACAATAATAAGTGCTCTAATGATATTAGGGAACTTGTTTTCGTTATTTGTACGTGTTTGCGTTTAACTCCATTTTCATTGAGAGCGCATCCATTTATGCTTCAATAGCCAGTGTATCGCACTACGCATTACAGAGAAAATTCTATTTTTAGCAGAACGGCTCGCATGTGGAATGAACTCCCACCAGAGGTCTTTTCTGTCACTTTCAATGTAGGAAAATTCAAATCGAATGCGTGATAAGATTTACGTTAGTACCTAGCTGGGTAAGCCATAACCTGACGGTGGATCATACCACTGTGGATGAAATGCAGCCTCATCCTTTCCCTAGGAAGCCTTTAGATACGTATATCCTCGACTCACTCCTGGTTGCATCTTCAAGTGCTCTGAGAAGGCCGCAGCCACTCACTCCTAGTTGAAGAGTTGGAGACTATCCAACTCCTGGTCCAGAACGCATGAAGCTTAATCAAATTTAAGAACACAACCGCAGTCATGATCACTGGACCTGAACCATTCATTGTGTTCATTGTGAATGATCCGACCCACATAACTCAAACGAGAGCCTCGAAACCATAACTACCACGATACTGGGGTTTTACTGATTCCCATTCCCTGCTAGCCTTTAAGGGGACTGGGCTCTCCCGTTGACATATATATTGATGGTGAGATTCCGTCAAAACATATCAATGTGCTCCCCGGGGGGGGGGGGGGGGTTGGTTTCAAATCGAATATCCAAAAACGCTACTCTCTCTTCCCATAACCTAGTTCTAGTAAAATGCATTGCATGGGTAGGGGTCACGCCATGCGTTAATTTAATAAAAAAATCGTTGGGTGAAATACAATCGAATCAAGGAAAAATTGTATAACCTCTTGATTAGTATAGAGAATGGCTATTTGGAAATAATTCTAACCAATTCTACCTGTTTTTGCTCTAATGAATGTGCTGGAATATCTACCTTTAGAATTTGCGAAATACTGAACATTTGAAGCATCATTGAAATAACGAAACTAATTTTCGGATATAATGAACGATGTGCTTAGAAATTCCATAAGTAGAAAGTCGAGTGTAGAAAGTAGGCATGAAATGGATCAGACAATTGTAGAAGTCATCGTAGAAGTAAATAATGGCGTAATAACCAGTGAATAGGCAGTTTGATTATTGCAGATTGAGGCCAGTGAAATGGGGAGAGACATTCTTTACTTACTGTAGCATGTAGTCGTGGTAGCACTTGAAATTAAGCTGTTATTCCCCAGCTGATTTCCAGCTCCAAATTTGGAGCATCACTGAAATAACGAAACTAAGTTAGTCGGATGTAATGAAAGCCGAAAGAAAAAAGGCTAATGAAGAAAGCAAGCACAGAAAAGTATCAGTCTGCCAGTCTTAGGTGAGTCGTTTACAGACAAAAAATCAGAGTAGTAAATAATGGCGTGATAGGCTAGTATTCAGAAGCGGTTTGTTTATTGGCGACATACGCCTATGAAGTGGGCGGAGGCATTACACATTTTCTGTGGTTCACAGTTTTGGGGCTTCCCCCCGGGGGCACATTTATGGTCTTTATAGAACGCTCGACTATCTAGACCTGTGCAACTGGGGGGAAAAGGGAGCCCATTCCCCTGAAGTCAGCAGGGGTACAACTGGAAACTCTACGTTATTTCCACGGTAAGCAGTGAGCTCGCAGAGTTACTCTATTTGTCTCTTTAGACATTTAGCTGTTCTCTGGCTGATTATTGGGGTTGACCCCTATATGGGAGTATCGTGGTGGTTGTAGTTTCGCGGCTCCATAGCAGGTCTGTTTTTAATGGGGCCAGGTTCATTTCACCTTTAATTACACCTACCTGTTGGAATGTTCCTAGATCTAGTGAGCATGCTAGACATGTGTTGTGGAGAGGAGTTAGATAGTCTCCAGCTCTTCAGCAAGGAGTATTGGTTTGCAGCCCAGCTCTGGAACCGCTGAAATTGCAACTAGGAAAGACCGGTTGCTAGAATTAGGCTTCGGCTTTCTAGGGCGTGAATGACGTTGCTTTTCATTCCCAGTGGTACGACCACCATCTGATTAAGGCTCACTGCCAGCTGCAGATGAAAATCTTATCACGTAATGTACAGTTTTGGTAGCAATTGAAATTAGTCTGTTATTCCCCAAATAATTTCCAGCTCCATATTTACCGTATTAAATTTTTGGTACAAAGGCCTTTTAAAAGTTCTGTAAAAAATTGTTCCCATCTTTAAATTTGAGAAAAATATCGGATGAAACGAAGAAAATAGTGCGCTCTCACATCTTGTTTTTGTAACAACTTTATCTTTTCAATTCTCTTAAAATCATGTTTGATTTGCTTTAAAGGTCTGGCAGGTACTTTGCATTTATACTCTTTATAACTGTAGGATAGACGGGCGCTGATGGTTAAATTTCTGTCGTAAGAAGGCTTTAAAGAGCGTACAACCAAAGATTATAGAATTACAAAGATGTTGCACTGCCATACATTGTTTTGCCACTGCTAAATTATTGATAGGATTTTCTGAAAATCCTCTTGTGTACGACTAATGAGCGAAATCTCATCAACGGAGAGCAAATTACCAAAATAGAAATAAACTCTCAGCAAAAGCAATTTATACTTATGAACATTGTTTATGTGTGTATGTGTGTTTACGTTGTCAATATTATGCCCAACAAACAAAAAGGTTTGCTTTCAGATAAGTGCATATGAACTAATTAAAAATAATGTTATGTGATCAAGCCTTTTCTTAGTTCACTAGCATTAATTTCTTTTGACTTTGTAAACAAGAAAAACAAAACAATTATTCTAAACTTAGCCTTAAATTCTAAGCTAAAATTATATACTATAAACACGATTAGTAATAAATAATGTAAATCAACGTTGTTATATTGTGTTTGTTGGGCTCTACAAATTCGATTAGTATTATTGTATACAAAACTAATGGGATCTTCTGTCTTGCCGTAGCAAAACCATACAGGTTTTTTATTGTAAAAATAAAACAGCATCGACTGTCGACGAACTTTGGAAGCCTTATTAACCAATATTTTCATTAAGGCAGTATTTGCTACATTTGTTATTTTTTGTTCTTTTAGGAATATGATAAAAAAGTAAATGGTAAGCCCTTCTTCTGGTTAATTTATGTTTGATTTACCGTTATTTTACTGTAGCACTTGTTATACTGTATTATCACAGTGTAGGCTTAAAATTTTTATAAAATATTTTAGTGTCAAAGCTATAGTCTTCGGTGGTATTTGAAAAATAAAATATTTATCTACATTATATACGTACAAGTTAGGAAGAGTCAGGTAGATACAACGATTCTTAACTTGCATAGAGTTAACAACGTTCTTATGTATGAGCATGTTTTCTGCATTAATAAATAAACTGTAATGTTTTTTTAATGAATGTAAATTCCCGTAGATCATAAACATGATAATAAAATATAGTTGTAAAAAAGATAATTAGAAAGACATTACTCAAAGCATGATATCAGCACAGAAATATGGGAAAAACTATCCATTGATGACATTGGCTTGGGTATTTCTAGAAGGAATACATTTATTTAGTTTTAAGTATGACCATGTCTAAGGTATAAGGAATGAAAGTATAAATAGAAATGTAAATACTTTCATTCAGCAGTTCATATGTAAATGGTTCTTAACTTACATTGTTAAAAAAAAATAAATAAAATAATGAATAAGACAGAAAAAGTTGAATTAAATAATGCTGTGAAAAATAAAGTTTCCATAAAAGCAGGCAATAAATGTTCTCTGCCACATTGTAGCAGATCGAAAAGAAAATTTCCTGAAATGAAACTTTTCCGTTTTCCAAACACGAATTCACCATTATTTAAAGAATGGCTAAAAAAGTGCAATTTTGAGAAACAGTTTATGGAAAAAACTACTTCCCTCTTTTTATGTGATAGGCACTTTTCGCCTGATTTAATTGGTAAAAGATATTTACATCGAGGAGCCGTACCAACATTATACTTAATTGATAGTGCTGAGTCAGAAAGTATTGCAAAAGGCAACTGCTCTGAAAATGAGAATACCAACGATTACTTTTTTAGAAGTCCGTCACGTAAGCGAAAAAGATCCGAATCACCGCCACCTTTATGCACAAACTGCCTTAAAAGTTTAAAAAATGAAGAATTTTATAGAAAGAAATTTTTCAACATGCTTAAAAGACTTAAGAGTAAAACTCAACAAAACCGCTGTATGAAGTCGAAAAATGAAAACTTGAAAAAAAGATTGAAGGCATTAGAAGCAAAGTTAAAAGTAAAAGCCTCTCTTGAAAGTGAAATTGATAAACTTGGTATCAACCCTAATGAAAAAACATTCTGCAGAATTCTAATGAAGGAAAGCAGGGAAACAAACGCTCGATGGAAGGATTGTGAAAAGAATTTCGTTCAAAGCATATATTATAGATCAACCTCTACGTACTTGTTCTTGCGTAATATTTTGAAATTGAACCTTCCAAGCCCTTCATCTTTAAGTCGGTGGAACGATATTAAGAATTTGCAGCCAGGAAGCAATGCTTGCATATATAATGTTCTTAAGAAAACGGTTATAAAGATGAAACCTCTTGAAAGAGAGTGCATTTTAATATTTGATGAAATATCAATCAGAAGAAATTTAAGTTATAATGATTGTGCGGATGTTATAGATGGAGAGGTTGATATAGGATACGAGCGAATAAATGAAATGGGTTCTCAAATTTGTGTTTTTATGATTAGAGGAATTATAGAAAATTGGAAATTTGTGTTAAACTACTTTGTAACTGCTAGTTCCATAAAAGGAGAAATATTGAAAACACTTCTAATATCAAATTTAGATGTCCTTACCCAAATTGGATTAAAAGTTCGTGCAGTTACATGTAATCAAGGTCCAAACAATAGGAAATGTTACGACCTATTAGGAGTGTCACCAGAACAGCCTTATTTTCTTTATAACACTAATAAAGTATATATGCTATATGATGTACCTCATATTTTCAAATCAATAAGAAATGCTTTTATTAAAGGTGACTTTAAAACACCTGATGGAATAGCGCGGTTTGATGTTATTAGAGAAGTTTTTGAACTAGAGCATGGTAAAGTCACAAAAATGACAAAGTTGACAATATCCCATATAAGTCCAACAAATTTTCAGAAAATGCGCGTGGGGTTGGCTGTTCAAACTTTAAGCCGTTCTGTTGCAGCTGCGATTCAAACCCTTAACGAAAATCGTAAATTTACAAGAACTTCATCGGAAATAGCCTCTTCTACTTACTTATTTATAAAAAAACTTGACAGTTACTTTGACTGTTTAAATAGTAAATATTTTAGCGATCCTAATCCTCTAAAGCGTGGTTTAAAGCATAATAATAATACTTGGCAGGTATTGCAGGATCTAATAATATATATGCAACAAATTGAATATGTCGGCAATAAAATATGTTCCATCTGCGGTCTTATCCAAACCACCAGGGGTATATTATCTTTAAGTGAAGAAATGTTTCAAGAAAGTTCTAATTTATTCACAATTTTAACTAGCCGGTTTAATCAGGATCCATTAGAAAACGTATTTTCATATGTTCGCGCCAAAGGCGGACACAGTAAGAACCCTTCAGTTCACGAATTTAACATTGCAATGGCAAAGCTGATATCTTTAAAAATAAGCCAGTTTAGTTCATCAAAAAATTGTGAAAACGACGATGCAATATTCTTACCGGTGGATTTTCAAAGCTCCGCCGAATGTAGTGAAACTGTATCAGCTGATAATCAATGTCCAGTGATAGATATCGTAGACATATATCAGAATAATGAAGAATATTTTGATGAAAGCGCCGACTGTTTTAACTCTCCGAATGTATCAATAGAACTTACTTCAAGCCGATATTTCATTGGATACATAGCGCAACGAATATCATGCAGCAAATGTAGAATGGATACAATAAAACCTGCACAAATTCTAACATATCCATCAGAAATGTATATCCACACAAAAAGCTATGAAAGTGACTCAGATTTTGGAAGTTTATGTGCACCCTCCGACCAGTTTTTCGAAATTTGTAAGATTCATATAAAAGTTTTTGAAAAGCTTTTTTCTACCAATAAAGCAATGAAAAATATTAAAAAAGTCATAGTTCAGCAATGCATAGAATGTACTAATAGTACAGTTTATTCCTTTTGGTTTGACGAGAAGAGTGCTTGTTACAATCATAGGCTGGAAATTTTAAATTTGCTTGTAATAATATTACTAAGAAAGCATTCTGCCTGGGAAACATACCAGTATAAACCAGCACATATTGAAAAAGTAAAAATTTTAAAACACTAATTTGAATAAAAATTAAAAATCATACATATGTTTACATGTCTTTTATTTTATCTCCATCTTATTAGATCTTATACCGAAAGTTGTGCGCGGTTGAATTAACTTTAAAAAATAAGTAAATAACAGCATCATGACTTCGGTGTAAACGTAAATTTTTTCATTCATACAACAATAAAGTAAGTATATTTGCCCTACAATAACGAAAAGAATCATGTTCGTTTTCTATTAATGTTGAACATCCACACAAGCTGTATGCTGTGAACATTAATAAAGTTGCTAGTAAACCTAATTCATTTTTAATTTTCAAACAGAATTAAAAACAAAAATATACCTAAAACAATACACGCACACCCAAACAGAAGTATTCACGGGAAGCATATGTATGCATACATGAATAAACGCGTGTTTCTGTGCATAAAAAATGCTACTCTCTTTTCTGTTATTGGTTTTGCTCAATGCAAAGACAGTATTCTCTTTATACCCTTTACACTTTCCCCCCTCGTCTATTGATGCTTAAAATTTTTGTTTATGTAAAATGTTCGCAGTGCAACATCTTTATAATTCTATAATCTTTGGTACAACGTTGTTTTTATTCTTGACGCTAGAAAACCAGATACCATGTGTGTGCGTGTGTGTGAAAATAATAAATGCTGGGGTATGTTGTCATTGTTTCTCTTCGGTACTAAATGTGAGTGCCTGATTATTTGATATTTTGTTTGTTTGTATTCAATATATTATTTAAGTGTTCGTGTGTATGTTTAGTTTAAGATTTTTGTTATTGTTTTTAGTTTTTGCTGATAGTGTTAAAACATGCTGCTTTTAATGTTTTTTTTTTGTTTTTTTTTTTATTTAAATAAAAAGTACCACCAGTCAGTTTGGTAAAGTGTGTCGTCTAGAACTTTTCGTTGAACTCTTTTGTGTTAAAGAATTCTTTAATTTTTTTTTTGTTATTTATTTTTTGGTGGGAAAAGATTGTTTTGAAAGAAATTAGAGAAGTGTTTGTTAGTTAAAGTAAAAAGCTCATTTTTGGTATGTAAAAAGAGTTCCTCTTGTATCAAAGTGCATTTTTGCGAGAATTTTTGACATCGTGTACATGTTCGTTCGTATTGTAGTGCAATTTAATTTTCGTTAATTCTAGTGAGCTTTAGTGTGTGTGTGTGTGTATGGTTGTGAGTGTTAGTGAGTGAACGCGCTACTCGTGTAAATAAAGATTTTGTCTTTTGTTGTTTCTTATCTCCGCAAACGATTTGCACAAGCCAGTAAGAAGAACATAGTCCGTTATTATCACATCATCACTTTTAACATTACTGAGCTATTGTGCTTTATGTCTGACTGTGCGTGTGTGCATGTGGGTGTGTAAGTGAGTAGTGTGTTTTCTGTTAAGAGGCCTGTATAGTTGATTTGTCTTGCCAGGAATATATTGTTTCATTTAGTTGCGCGCCGTCGTACGTTGGGGACGCACGCATTACGTTTCAGTTTGCAAATAACGTGTTACTGGTGTGTGTTTTAAAGGATTTTTTTTATTCATAATTATTTTTGTAAAAAAAAAGAACTATTTGAAAGCTAAAGGATTTACGCGCGGTTTCTACAAAAGAGGAAACTTTTTTTTAATTGCAAAAAGGATTTATCATTATTAGAAAAACGTGATAAGAAAATTTCATAATAACGCTGAAGCGGAAATCGTGATCTAGTTCAATTTAAAGAAAATTTAAAAAAATAATATCGTACTAAACAATAACAGTTTAAAAGATTTTAGTGACAAACTGTGGTGACAACTGAGATGGTTGTTATTTTTTTAAGGATATTTAGAGAAAAAAAATTAAATTTAAACTTTAGGAAAAAATATATAAAAGAAAAGAAATTAAAACGGAATTGTAAAGAACAAAAATATATTCTCTCTCTGAAATATAATTGTTTAATTTAGTTAATTTTTGTGTTTGAACTTAAAAGTAAAATTTAAATAAAACTGTTTTTAATAAATAAATAAAAACTAAATTAAAATTTGTTAAAATAAAATAAAAATTCATAAAAAATTTCTACATTTTTGACAAACAGCTAAATAACTATTTACAGAATTAATCTAAAAAAGGACTATAGTTTTAATTTAGCACAAATTCACATATAAGCTTTGGTAAAAACTTTATTTAAAAGAAAAAAAAAATTTTTGTAAAAATGACTTTCTGAAAATAGTCACATACTGTTTAAAAATTTTTTTTCTAATGTTTTTGGCTGAAAATTTTGTATTTTAGTCATTTTTAGTAAAAAGTTTATTCATGTCATTTTTTAAGGTTAAAAATTTGTTTTTAGTTTTGTTTTTGTAAATATAACAAAAAAATGTTTAATAATTATAAAATAAAAGCTAGAATATTAGAAAGGTATTATTTAAAACGGTTGTAAGATTTTCCATTTAGAAAAAGTAAGAAATTAATAAAATAAATAACGAAGACCTAAAAGAGAAAAACTTAATTTGGTTAAAAAACAAAAAACTAGTGAAAAATATTTTTTTTTGTTTAAAAATCACTATATCCTTTTTTTTAATTAATAACAAATTTAGACTATTTTTAGGGTGGATTATTTAAATAAACAAAATAGAATTTTTAATAATAGTTAAATGCAACATTTTTTAAATATTTTATTATTACGAAAAAATTTTGTGCTAAAATATTAATTAATTTAAGGGATATAACAAAAATTATAAAATAAAATATAAAAATTGATAATACTTTTATTTTAATATTTTCGTACTTTTTTTACTACTATTTTATTTGGATCTTTAATTATTATTAATTAATATTTTTTTTAAGTTTATTTTTTAGGTATATTTACAAATTACTTCAAACTTAAAAGAAAGTGTTACAGCATTACAGCATTATATTGCTAGTATTATTTTAAATAAAATTCATATTTTTATATTAAAAATATGAACAAAAATTTCACATTTGTTTATGAAAAAAAAAAAAATAGTAGAAAATTAAATAAAATACAAAAAAAAAATCCTCTTCCTGTTCAGTTGCTAAATTTCCTGAATAAAATAATTTTTAATTTTGTTTTTAAAAGAACTTAAAAATATTCTGATTTAAAATAGTAGTAAATTTCAAATAGTAGTTAAGAAAGTACTTTATTTTTTTTAAGCTGATAATTACATAAAATTCTAAATATTTAAAAAATTATTTAAACAAAAATGCGTACTCGCATTAATTTTTAAAGGGGAATAATAATTTAATGATAATAGTATTACAATGTTTTGTTAGTTGCCTGAATATTATTCCTATTTAATCAATTTGTCTGGAGATATAAGGCTGGTGTTATATATGCAAAATTCCGGTAAATTGCCTATCTTTCTTAAATAAAAATACATTGTTTTTAGAATAACTTAAAAACATTCCGCTTTAAAATAGTAGTAGATTTGAAATAGTAGTTAAAAAAGTACTTTTTTATTTTTTTTAAGCGGATAATTAGTAAAATTCTAAATATTTAAAAAATTATGTGATCAAAAATGGGTATTTCTATTAGTATAGGAGTAATAGGGAGTAATAATTTAATAGTGTAGAATGCATTAGAATGTTGTCTTTTTACTTGTTTCAATAAATATAATTCTTGAGTTTTAAATACGAAATTCCGGTAAAATGACTATTTTTCTTGAATAAAAACACCTTGTCTAATAATAATAATTGTACGATAACAGAATGTCGTATTTTGGCTTTGCTAGTTGAATGCATATAATTCTCATTTAATTAATTTGGCTTGAGATATAAGAAACTGGAGTTTGCTATAAAAAATTCGGCTAAAATCCACTGATGAAATGGTCATATGGCTATACTTCCCACATTAATACATTTCAGTATTTGAATAATAAATACTTTATAACAACATCAGGTTTAAAGGAATCTAGCACTTAATCTTAAAATAATTTCAAATCTTATGATTGCAGATTACCAAAATAAAGTACTTTTTTGCATTCAAACTAAGTTTTAATAAAAAAAAATTAAAAAGCTGCATGAATATAAAACAAAATTTTTTGCCAAAAAGTAGTCAAATTTAATAATTTAAAAATATTAATAATATTAATAATGTTAATATTGAAAATATTATTAATATATTATTATTATTAATATTAAAAATATTTAAAAAAAGATATTTAAAAAAAATTGTTTAAATACAACTGCAAAAACACTCTCACTTTTTGTCACTCCACATCTCTAGAAACAAAATTTGTGCAACGAATTTTGTTAACGCGCGTGTTTCGTACAAACGGTTTCAAATTATATTTGCTGACTTTTTAACTTTTCTTATGGATTTAACAAAAAAGTGTAGTGAACAAAAGCTTAAAAAATTCAAAAAAAAAAATCAAAAAATAAAAATAAATACATAAAAGTTTAGTAATAAAAATTTTGTTGTTTCGTATTTAATATTTCAGTTTATTTACAACAACAAAAGTGCCAGTGTTTGAAATAAAATAAAAATATATATAAAAAATATATAAAAAAAAGAAAAAAATATTTTAAATAAATTTGCCTGAAAACAGTTAAGAAAACAACGCTTTGCGTTCGTTTTTTAGTTTCTCGTTTTTCATTATTTTTTTTTGTTAAGTTTAACCAAAAGGTTTTTGGCGTCCTAAAATATAAATTTTTGCTATGGGAACGAAAGCAGATCGTCTGCTCATTGGGAATATGAGACGAAATATATCATTATTATGGAAATTATTGGCGATAATTGTGATAATACACGCTAGTGGAATAAACGCAAAGGTAAGTTAGAATATTTTTATTACAGTTTTACCTCCATGACTTTAATTTTTTTTTAATTCCGCTATTTATTTATCATCTTTTAGAATAAATTATTTAAAAACTCCAAAATTGTTAAATACTCTTAATTGTTTTATAAATGTACAAAGTAATAATACATATCTGATATGTGCGTAAATTCTCCGACGGTATTTAATTTACTTTTATTTGGGTGCGGTTTTCCGTCGACCCTCGTCAAATTTGGTTTGTGAACAAACCGGTTTCGGCCGTTTGCCAACTTCAGTGTACAAAGAGAACACGAGGGTCGGCCGAAAACCGTACCCAAATAAAAATATATATCTAGTTGGTTTTATTTTTAATCCCATTACCAGATTTTATTTAACACAAGCGTGCCCGTGACTGCTTTGCAAGTCATTTCTTCGAAATTTTTTGATTGATTTTGGTTCGCGGTATTGAAAAACAAAGCACGTGAACGTGATACATATAACTGAAAGTGCAAAAAACAGGGATCATTGAAAAGCAACAGGTATGGGGAACTGAAGCCATTTAAAATCAAACGGCAAATCTGGAGGAATCATAGGAATGCGTGGTTTCAACACATCGCCCTTATATTTTTCTTTTAAAATTTTTGCTTCAATCACATTTTTCATGACTTTTTTGACTACTAACTTATGTCATTGCATCTGCCAAGTGTGCATACAACGCCATCTACTGGCAATATAGCATTTACAATCATGTTTTTTTATGGGTTCTTGAGTTAAGATAGCGTTGTAAAAAAAATGTATGTGAAAATGAATTTTCTTCATATTTTTTTTTTTGGGAAATTTTCCAAAATTTTCTTGTGTATTCTTCTTATTTGGCTGGAGACCTGTCCGAATTGGTGCTAATCACCGAAATCGGTCCAGGCATTCTCGAGTTATAAGCGTAGTAACTAACATCACTTTCTTTTATATATATAGATATTTGTCATATGACCAAGCTGCCCTATTTTTAGTTTGAATGTAAAAAAATCACTCTTTTTATTATTGAAGCGATTTTCGACAGGAAGTTTGCTTTCTAACACAAAATAAAACCAAAAATTCAGATTAAGATGACTCAAATTTTTATTGTTTTACCATGAGAAAAGTTCGGCAATTATGAATTAAAAATGATATCTGGCAAATGTGCACTTCGACCCCGCTAACGGATGTCGATTATTTCATCAAAGTTTTTAATCACTTCGCCAATCACATCACGGTAATTGAATTTTAAGGCTGAAAAAGGACTGAGTGGCTCCATATACACTCTGTCCTTAACATAGTCCCACAAAAAATAATCCAGTGGTGTTAAATCTCACAATCTGGCTGGCCACTTGACTGCTGCCTGCCATGAAATTTGCGGTCGGAAAATTTATTTCGCAATAAATTAATCATTTCAGTGACTGTGTGAAATGTGCCACCATCCTAGTGAAACCACATGTCAGTGATATCCGCGTCGTTAATAATAGGCCATAATTGAGTTGTTAGCATTTCGCGATAGCATGATCCATTAACCCATTCAATTTTAGGCTCATCTACGTAAAAAAATGGTCCAATCACGCCTCCAGACCACACAGCGCAGTGACACGTTGTCACTGTATTACTATTTTTTTATTATTATTACTATTTTTGCCCATTAAATGTATTTTTAGTTAATAAAAATTTCTACAGCAAAATTGGAAATATTTTTGTAAAATATTTTTTTTTGTCATTAGAAAAAGGTATTATTGTTTGTTTGCTACTATTTAAAAAAAAAATATTTTTTCAATTACTAACTACGCTTTCAATTTTTAAAAATGTTTCCCCTAACTATTTGGAAGCGGTGAAATTTATATTATTTTAAAAAGTAGTAGAAGTAGTAGTATATTTATATTACTATTTTTACCCATTAAATGCAGTTAATAAATAGTAAATAAAATACTTTATTTTTCTCATTAGGAAAAGGTATTATTGTTTGCTACTATTTAAAATTTGTAGAAATAGTATTAAATATGGTAAATTTCTACTACTATTTTTTTGGCCGCTAAGTGAAATTTATAAAATTTGTACAGAAAAATTGTCAGTATTATTTTTTTTAATTTCTTAAATATTTTTGTTTTTTTTTGCCGTTAAAAAATGTATTATTTTTTACTACTATTTAAAGATTATTTTTTAAATTATTAATTACACTTCTAAATATTAAAAATGCTTATTCCAGTATTTTGGAAGCATGTGAAGTTTAAAACGTTTTGAGAGTAATAGAAATAGTAGTATATAGGGTATATTTCTACTACTATTTATTATCTACTACAAATGTATTAAAAATTGTACAGAAAAATTTTAAATTTTTTATGTAAAATATTTTAAACATTTTTGTTTAATTTTTTTGTTTTTTTTTTGTTAAAAAACGGTATTTATTTGCTACTATTTAAAAAAAAAATATTTTTAATTTATTTATTGTGGGCTACTATTTAAAAAAAATATTTTTTCAATTACTAACTACGCTTTCAAATTTTAAAAATGTTTCTCCTAACTATTTGGAAGCGGTGAAATTTAAAATATTTTAAAAAGTAGTAGAAATAGTAGTTTATTTATATTACTATTTTTACCCATTAAATGTAGTTAATAAAAATGTCTGCACCGAAATTGGAAGTATTTTTGTAAAATATTTTATTTTTGTCATTAAGAAAAGGTATTATTTTTTTACTACTATTTAAAGATATATTTTTTAAATTATTAATTACACTTCCAAATATTAAAATGCTAATTCAGCATTTTGGAAGCATGTGAAGTTTAAAACGTTTTTAAGAGTGATAGAAATAGCAGTATATAGGGTATTTTTACTACTATTTTTTTTTTGTCGCTAAATGAAATTTATTAAAATTTAAATAGAAATATTGTAAATATTTTATGTAAAATATTCTAAATACTTTTGTTTATGTCTTTGGTTTTTTTATTAAAAAAAAGGTATATATTTGCTACTATTTAAAAAAAAGTATTTTTAAGTTAGTAATTACTTTTCAAAATGTTTATTCCAACCATTTGAAAGCAACTGAAATTTAAATTGGTTTTAAATGTATTTATTTAATAAAAGAATTGAAAACGAAGAAACCGTACTTTTAATTGTACTAATTTTCTTTTGCTTTCAACTTCTTTTAAGGGAGTTTGCTACTCTCTGTTTTTTAAAAAAGCAATTATATTCTAAAAATTATCTTTTGGTCTAAACTATACTATTCTTTTTAATTTTTGGCAAATTTACAAGTATAAATATTAAAGTAAAGATAAGAATATACAATCTACTACTTTTTAACACAATACCTACTACTTGAAAAAAATATATTTGCCAAAAGTATTTAATATTTTAAAAGACTCTAATAAAGTAGTTTTTAAATATAATAATACATTTTATTTAAGAAATATAATAAAACTATGCACTTCTACTACTTTTCTAGTATATTTATATTACAATTTTATCGAAATATAACCGAATCTTAAAAAAGTTTCAAATGTATGGAAATCTTAATAATAATTCTGGATATGTATATGTATTGATTAAAGAAAATACCATTTTGATTTTTAAAATTTTTTGTTCCTCTTTTCCTAAAACAATCCCTAGATATCTAAGATGTATATCACGATAGCCTACATATTTAATTTCTCATAGTTTTGCGTTTTTTTAAATACTTAGTACACACCCACGATAAGCCTTTTTAAATCGGAGTTCGTTACTGACTAAGGCCCTTTACTTAAACTA
The DNA here is from genome assembly GCA_030448955.1 of Trichopoda pennipes. NCBI lineage: Eukaryota > Metazoa > Arthropoda > Insecta > Diptera > Tachinidae > Trichopoda > Trichopoda pennipes. The sequence goes on along the minus strand of JASKUP010000056.1, from coordinate 8,756,777 downwards.
ACTACCTGCAAAAAAGTAGTAGATTTCTACTACTATTTTTTTTTCTTTTTTTTTTAATATTTAAATCAAAAACATTTTTAAAGTCTTATCTACCTAAGTGCCTATATAAAATTATAGAATTTAATTTTTTTTCCCCAAGTTTTGAAATTTTTTCAATTATACCTAAATATTCTAGCATTCAACGTGTTTTCTTTTTATAATTTATACACAATAAAAATTTATTTATATTTATTTCTTGAGGTTATCTCGTTGCTCTGAGTATTTATATATACTTTTTAATTTATTTTAAATTTTAGAAAAATGTGTGTTAATTATTTTCTTGTTATTGTGCATGAGATAATGCCAGAAGGCTACAAAAGTTTAAGGAGACAATATAATTGAATGATTATTAATACTGTAATAATGAAACCAGCACCCAATTCATTCAATATTTCTAGTTTTAATTTATTTTAAATTATCGGCTGTGTATTAAAAAGAAATTATTTTTAAAACAGACAATTTTTTTTAATTCAATTTAATTTAAACATTATTTAACTGATAACGTTATCGGTCTAGAAATATTAAAAATATAAAAATATTCTTGTTAGGAAATAACAAAAAATTATTGCAAAATGTTGAAGAAAAAACGAAAAACAAAATAGTTTCGTAAGTCTTTTATTATTACGTCATGTAAGCGAAACATTTTAAATAAACATTAATGTTAAACGCTTAAGAACTAATGATACAATGGTATAATATAAATTCAATTAATCACAATTACGTCGTTAGGCTTTATGCCTACGTTACGTAATTTAAAATAATTTTTAATCGTAAAATTTTCAAAAGCGTTCTATTTCGTAGCTAAAATAGCATATGTTTTAATATTTCTCGTAAACACATTTATTTTGCTAAATATAAACATGAAATAATTGTTTATCAATAAAAGTAGAATACGTTTTTTCTTTGGTCTTGTAATAGGTAGTTTCTTGAAAAATTGTGCAATATATACTACGTTATTCCTATACGTCATATAGTGTTCAAGTCTAAAGAAACTTTATATTTAATTTTTAAATGTAACTTAAGTACATTACGTCCTAGCTATGTAACGTAACAATATTTTCGGTATACAAAAAAAAATATTTATAAAAAGAGTTATCTTGTTTAGAAAATATATAACGTAGATATATTACGTCACGCAGTTTAAAGTTAAAAAAATTTAAAGATTTTATATACGACTAAACTCTTAATATCTTTAACTCAAGGAAAAAACATTATAGATACTTAACGTTACCGATATATCGGTATATAAAAAGAAAACATTTTTTATGAAAAGTGTTTTCTTGTCGTCAAGGTTTTTGCTTATTTTTAAATAAAAAATTTTAATAATAATATTACTTAACATAAGTAATACGTAATGTAATTTAAACATAAAGAAATTTAAAAATTTTATTTATAAAAAAGCTCCTAATATTATCAACTCAAGCGAAATATGTTACAGGTACTTGACGTAACCTTAATTTCGGTATATAACAAAAAAATGACGTGACGTAGTTCAAACTTAAAGAAATTTAAAGATTTTATTTATGAAACAACGTTTATAGATTACATTTCGTTTAAATTCTTTAAATTTGATGATTTCATTTTTGAACAAGCGTTTAATATCTTTAATTCAACCAAAATATATTATAGGAACTTAACGTAACCGGCATATCGGTATATAACAAAAATATTTTTTATAAAAAGAGTAACCTTCTTGTCTTGTCAAGGTTTTCGCTTACTTTACAAAATTAAGAAAATCCTTAAAAAACAAAAATAATAATAAAAACAAAAACCTAAGACAAAAAATAACGTAACACAAATACGTGACGTAGTTCAAAGTTAAAGAAATTTAAAATTTTTGTTTGTGGAAAAGCTCTTAATATCATCAACCCAAGCAAAATACGTTACAGGAATTTTTATTTGGGTACGGTTTAACGTCGACTCTCGTCAAATTAGGTTTGTGAAAAAACCGGTTTCGGCTATTTGCCATCTTGGGTATAAAGAGAACACTGAAGATTGTAAATAGCCCAAACGGGCTATTTGCTTTACTTTAATTAAGTTGACGAGGGTCAAATTAATTAAATTAAACCCCGTCGGAAAATATACGCACATATCACGTAATAGGAACTTAACGTAACCATAATTCATAATTCATATAACATAAACATTTTTTATAAAAAGATTTATGTTCTTGTCAAGGTTTTTGCTTATTTTTGAAATAAAAAAAATTTTTTTAATTTAATAATATTACGTAACACAACTACACATGTGACGAAGTTGAAAGTTAACGAAATTTAAAGATTTTATTAATGAACAAGCTCTTAATAACTTTAACTCAAGCAAAATACTTTATAGGTACTTAACGTAAGCATAATTTCGGTATATAACAAAAACATTTTTTTTTTTTGGATAAGAGTTATGTTGTCAAGGTTATTTGCTTATTTTAAAAAGGAAAAAATCTTTTACACGTAACGTAGTTCAAATTTAAAGAAATTTAAAAATTTTATTTATGAAACCACGTTTATAGATTGTGTTCGTTTTTAATTCTTTAACACAAAAATGTTGCGTTAGTGATATGTACGTTATGTAGATACAATTAACCTGGATGTTAAGAAGTTGCGTTATTATCTTGTTACATTTCTCATCTCTAAAAACTTTTAGTAAATGAATTATATACTTTTCACTTATATATACGTCACGTAATTGATAACTTATTTTTTAAATCATTTTATATTTTCTCAGTTCTGTTCAATTCCTTTAAAGACAAATCTCTTTAAGCTTAAAAGATTTTGTCTTTAAAATTTTGCTAGAAATTTAATAAACATTTTGTAAACATTTGTTTAAAATTTTTAATTATTTTCTGTTTTGAATTTTCAATTATAAAAATAATTATTCTATACACTGATCTCTTCTTAAAAAGCGCGATAACCTTTTTTTGTTTCCTCAGAAATATGTCAATGTCGCCAAAAACGCTACTGACAGCAGAAATAAAAAAAAACACAATTTAATCTCTTCTTATGTCAAATCATTATTTTCAATTTCATTTCAGTAACAAACAGTTTTTAGATTGTTTTCTTAATTAGAAACAAAAAAATTATAAAGAAACGGATTTAATAATAAAATAAGATTTTCTGATATCACCAATAAGAAAATAAAAAAACAGATTATTTATAGTTCCTGTTTTTTAAGAAATAATCGAAGAAATAATTATAATTACTATAAGGTCAGTTTTGTAGGAATTTTCCCCATAGTGTCAAGAAATGCTTGACAATAATTAAGCAGTCTCACGCCCTTTTAAACAAATCAAAGACAATTTGCTTGAATTGAAACTAGAAACTATAAAAAGCGATAATTAGGATTAAGTAATTTTGTTTTAAATAATTTTGATAAAGAAATTAGCTGTTGTTAAGTGTGTTAAGTGTTATAGTGAAGGCTAAAGTTTTTTAAATAAAGGGTTTTCCAATAGAAACAATTAAATAATAAAAATTTATAAAGCCGAGTGTAGAAAAGAAAGTTATAATTTAATTACAAAGCCCTAGAATTACTACTACATGAGTGTAATATAAAACAAAAAAAATATCCGAATTTGGTACTTTTTCATAAGGATTATTAAAATTTGTAAACATGAGTTTCCAAAGAGAATTTTTTAATGGAATTTCTTAAGAACCAAAGCTTTTGTTAACACATTTTATGTGTTTAAAAAATCATTACGTTTAGGAAAATTTAATTTTTATGAAAAGTACATTTTTACAAAGTACTCAAGCATATCACTTAATCATAGGTAAACAGAAATATATGTTAAAGGGGTTGTTTTACCAACAAATAGTTTAAAAAAGATCATTTTTAAATTATAAAAGGTACTTTATAAAAAGGTACTTTTAAAAAAAGGTACTTTTTTTTGAAAGGTATATGTATTTTGTTTTTTTTTTTTTAAATATTTCAAAAAGTTTTGAAATAATTGTCAAAAGCTTCTTAAAATTATTTAAGAAATGAATATGTAAATTTTTGTTTCATTTTTATAACTACATTTTCGTTGTGTCAAATGTACTTTTCTGAACAAATTTTCATTTACAAAAATATTTACTGGGGTTTTTTGGGTTTTTAAGCAGATTTTATTTATTAGCAAACCCTAAATTTAAAATTATTTTTAAAAATTAAATTAAATTAGGGTGCTTTAAAATAACTTTTTTAAAAAAGGTCCTTTTTAAAAAAGGATACTTTTAAAATGTACTTTTTTAAAAAGTACGTTTACAATTTTTTTTTTTTTTAATATATCAAAAAGTTCAGAAGCAAATTTCTCTTTTTAAAAAAAACTTCTTAAAATTATTTACAAAACGTATCTTTAAATTTTGTTTTGTTTAATTTTTATAAAATTTCGTAGTGTCAAATGTACTTTATTGAACAAATTTTCATTTACAAAAATTAGTGACAGGCAATAATTCTTTACTATTTGTTTTTGGTTTTTTAGCTGCGTTAATTTATTCTAAACTCTTCCATTTAGGCTCAGATTGAGTTCAACATTTTTTGGAAATTTTTCTAAAAATTTTTCTGGCATTTTTACACTAATTAAAAAAAAATATTTTTTTTTTATTTAAAAATGTTAATAAACAGATAGTCACCCTTTTTGAGAAAGTCCTAGAAATGGAAATAATTTAAAAAACTTTTAAGTCGATAGCAAAAAAAAAATTTAATTTTTTTAAACAAATATTATTGTCTGTCATGGTACAAAGAAAGTTGCCACATTTAAAAAAAAATGTAGTAAAATAAAAAATTCTGATGATTATTTAAGGATTTTACTTAATATTTTTCAAATTTAGGCCAAACTATATTTTTTCATATTAAATTTAAGCTTTTCACTATAAAGCGTTGCCACCTTTGTTAATAAAATTTTCCTAAATATATGTATAAAATATTAATGCCCGCAAATACAAAAAATATAAAATATAACATTAAATTTTTATGATCTTTACAAATTTATTTTCTAATAGTTTTAATTTTAAAGTAGCCAGAGTTCTTTATTTTCAAAATTCGCAATTTTAGAAAAAAAAACACTTCTAATGGATATTAAAATATCTAATAAAAAGATTATTATGGCATTATGCAAATGAAGGAAGATTTATTAAGTTTTCTCTAAATTTAGACAATAAGGTTGCCAGATTTTTTTTTAAATTAAAACAAGACATTTTGTAAACCCTTTATAAATTATTCAAAATTTTGTGCAAACACATGTGAAAAATGATCTAGAAATATGTCTTTCGCAACATTTAATAATTGAATTTGCGTTAAAAATTTTATTAAAAGGCTGCCATATTTTTATTATTAAGTGATCAAAATGTTTGCAAACCCATTTTGTCATCATAGCATATTTTTAAATAACATACTTCTATTACATGAACAAATTTATGAAATTGAAAATTCTACTCTTCTTACAGCGTTGCCATAATTTTTTAATAAAATTTTCTTTAATAGAAATATGTCTTTCGCAACATTTAATAATTGAATTTGCGTTAAAAATTTTATTAAAAGGCTGCCATATTTTTATTATTAAGTGATCAAAATGTTTGCAAACCCATTTTGTCATCATAGCATATTTTTAAATAACATACTTCTATTACATGAACAAATTTATGAAATTGAAAATTCTACTCTTCTTACAGCGTTGCCATAATTTTTTAATAAAATTTTCTTTAATAGATGTTAAAGCTATTAAACCCTGCAAATGCAAACATTATAAAATATAACACTAGATTTTTAAGATGTTTTCACTCATTTGCTTTTCTGTAGTTTCAATTTTAAGGTGGCCAGAGTTCTTTATTGTATAGTTCATAATCTTATAAATATTAAAATATCTATTTTTTTGTTGCTCTACAAAAATGGTAGGATTATTAAGATTTCCTTAAATTGTGATAAAAAGGGTTGCCACACGTTTTTTATTAAAAGAAAACATTTTGTAAGGATTTAACAAATTATTTGAAATTGGTTCCAAAACACATATGAAAAATTATGTAGAAATATGTCTTTTGCAACTTTCAATAATTTATTGTGTGTTAAAATTTTTACTAAAGGCTGCCATATTTTTATTATTAAGTGATTAAAATGTTTGCAAATAACTTTTGTCTATCATAACATCAATTTAAATAATATACATTTTTACTACTTTAAAAAATTTGTAAAACACAGAATTATAAAATATGACTGCAGATTTTAAAATTGCGTTTGCCATGTTTTTAAACTTTTTTACAAAAATCTTATTTAAAACTTTCAGAAAGTAAATCAATATTCAAACTCAATTTCAAGTGCCACCAGGTGTCACCTCTCAATTTGTTGCATTACACAGTACAACATTTTTCAGCTGATTGATTCGCAACTCAATTCTGATAAGGCCCTTTTGTTTAACATAACTCAAGAACCACTAGTCGGATTTTACTTAAACAAATTTAGGAAAATCAAGAATTAAAAGTACTTTCATCTGTTTATATAACGTTTTGCTACATAAGCAACAGTTTCGAAGTTATAAATAAATGTATGAAGAAAAAAAATATTTTTTTTTTTAATTCATAAAAAATCCAAAACGGTAAAAAGAGTCTCAAGTCCTATTACTTTCACGTGAAGTCGTATAGCCTAGGAAAAAAATGAGACATATCTCATGTAAATCAATGAGCGCGTTTCGTTTTTATGAACAATTAAGTAAAGGTGTGAATTTAAAAAATTTGCTCGAGATATGCACAAATTTCTGACTCTCGTTTATATACGACATCAGTTGTACCACTTAAATTATCATTAAGTGATGACATAAATAAATTAGTATTGTAGAACACTACAGTTTGCATGTGTTAAAGAGACACCTCAAGTTATACAAGAAGAAAAGAGAAGAGTCGATGAGGAGATATCTCAACTAAAATAATTTGAGTTAACAGTGAATAATCGCAACTTTAGAGTAAAACATGAATTATATTTTACAATGATTGACGGCAAGACAGTACAATCACTAACAGAAACACCAGCTGCATCTACTTGTCTCATTTGTGGAGCCACAACATTCAAGATGAATAAAATCGAAATAGTTCAAGCTATTCCCGTAAATGAACAAGCAATTTGGAATTTTACCACTTCGTGCGCGTATTAAGCTGATGCAGTGTCTTTTGCATGTGGCTTATAATATTGGATTTAAACGTGGGACAGTCCACTCAAAAGAAGCCCAAAAATGTTTGAAACAGCGTAAACTTAGAGAGAAAATTGAAATACAGGTTGTTAACCTGTTAAGGTAGGTTCTGGTACGACAAATTCAGGGAATACGTCATAAAGATTCTTTACGAATCTTGCATGGATTTCTGAAATCACGGGTCTAGATGAAAACATAATCAAGTCTCGAAACTATAACAATCGCCGAGGTAGTAGATCCAAAACAATTTGGTGATTTTTGTTTGGAGACGGCAAAAGAGTTTGTTGCACTGTACAAGTGGTACAATATCCCCCACCTACACTTCACAAATTGATATTGAAAAGTGTATTTTTCCTGAAGACCTACTATCCGAAGAGGCTTAGGAAAGTCGTAACAAAGACTGTAAAAAATATCGCCTTAGACACTCCAGAAAATGTAGTCGAATTGCCACGAACGAAGAAGATATTACGCACCGAATGATGGTAACATCAGATCTCATGATTTCACATTTAACGCCTTCATTTAGCCAGAAAAAGCATAGTGGTATAAGCGACGAAGTTAAGGCTCTTTTAGAATAATAAATTGAGAATAGATTTAAAATAAATAATAAATTAAAAATTAAATAAATACCTGTTATTCCTTTAACGGTCTTTTTTAATTAATTTAACAATATATATTTTTTCAATATTTCGCTTTTCTATGCTTCTTAAGGAAAAAATAAATTTTTAACAACAATAATTTTTAACAAATAAAAATTTTTTCAATTAATTTAAAAATAAATTTTTAACAACAAAAATTTATTTTTTCCTGAAGAAGCTTTCCATAGGAAAGCGAAATATTGAAAAAAAATATATATTTTTAAATTAAGTAAAAAAGACCGTTGAAAAGAATAACAGATATATATTAAAAGCTAGCGAACCCCCCGCACACTTCGTAGTGTAGAAAAGAAAATAAAAAATCAATTCGAGTTCATTAAAATCAGTGATAAATTGCTTTTATTGTAATGCTCTGTGGTAAACAACATTTGTTGTTTTTCCATTTTCGGTGTAAATATACAAAACCGATGGTTTCCCAATGCGCGAACAGGCTACATACAGCTGTCCATGTGAGAAAACTGGATACTCTAAATGTACTCCACAAATTTCTAAGGATTGGCCTTGCTGCGCCTTATTATAGTAGCCGCAAACGCAAGGCGAACAGGAAACTGAAGTCATTTCAATTCAATTGGCATATCAGACGGAATTATTCGAATTCAAAAATTCTGTGGGATAATGCACAACATCTTCTTCATTGGTAACAGTATCCACGGATTTGTACGACACCAATTCGTTGGGAATCTTTGTTTGTATAGCCATTTTTAATTCCGTAACAAATTTGTTCTTTGTCGATAAAATTGCTCTGTCACTCAACCATGCATGCCATGTATATTTTTGTGCCATGTTAGGGAAAACACATGCAATCAATTCCTTTTTTTGACTGTACGAAACGGCAGAAATCATTTGGTAATGTTATCAATCCAGTGTCATCAACAGGCATTGCACCATTCCCAATTTTCAGCAATTGCTTAGAGAACTTTGTAGCAGATGGATCATTCTTCAACTGAACACGAACGTTGGCAGTGAGTTTCATTGTTTTGAAAAATCTCCATAAATATGAAGACGTTAATTTTATCGGCAGCTGTCGATCTAGGAGTGACGGGCAATGTTTGCCTAAAATCGCCTGACAATAAAATCAACGCACCATGAAACAATTCTGAATTATCTCGGAGATCTTTTATTGTTCTATCCAAAGCTTCAACAGATTTCTTATGCGCCATAGTGCATTCATCCCAAATAATGATACTGCAACGTTTCAATAATCTTGGCGTTCCAGATGTTTTTGAAACGTTACATATGGGAGTTTCATTAATGTGGCAATTTCAAAGCAGAATGTGCTGTCCGATCACCATCTAACAAAGGGGCTGCAATGCCAGAAGACGCCAATGCAAATTTATTCTGGAACCGCATCGTTGCCAACAACAATGAAATTAAAAACGTTTTTTCGGTGCCTCCTGGTGCATCTAAGAACTAAAATCCACCGGCTTTACTATTAATAGCTTGCATAATAATATCGCACCGATTTTTTTTTTGCTTTGCATTCAATGTCGAAAGATTTTCTTGAACAAAAGCATTTAATTCGTTGCGATCGTATTGTTGTTCACTTTGCAGTTCTAACTCAAAAATGTCATGCATTGCGCGATTAGGTGATGGCATTCCCAATTGTGATAATGTCTTGTTATCAATCGACAAACAGAAATCTTCAATACAAATCAATGCTTCATTGTAAATTTCCGGCGTGAAATCGATTGAAGGATTACGATTTTCTTGACGCACTCGAAACAGAATATTTACCGACAGACAGTCTTAAAATTTTGTCCACAATTCAGATGGATTCGATGGAAAACAGGCAGACAAAATAATTTCAAACAAAGTACGAATTTGATAACGATGAGCGACAACTGCTGCAACTGCAAGTGTTTGTTTCCAATGAATGTCATTTTCCAACAAATTAAGCTGTTGACACCCTTGTCAATATATCGTACACAAAACTCCATCGGCTGCCCTTAACTGTTGAAATGATGTTGCCCCACAAACGTTTATTAACAGCAAACGTGAATAAAAACACTCAGAGTTATTTGGGTGAACAGTATAAAAACGTCCCAAAGTATCACTTGAATATAAATTTTGATGGCCATCAACACGATTTCCTTGCTTGTGCCGTTGAAACTCCGCGTAAAATACGTTGGCACTTCTACATACAATAACGTTCCGGCAAAAGCATCAACTTCATACAATTTAAAAAATGCAGTAAGAGTTGTATGAATGCAGTGTTCACTAAAATGGCTATTACTCATGAAACAATACACAAACAGAGATCGTTTATAAATAAAAACCTTGGTATTAAAATCACCTATCATATGAACTTAGCAGAAACAAAATGAAGATATTTCGAACATATAATCGTCACGCTGATCATGTTCTCCTACCAAAGGCCTTAGATACATTTAATTTCTGGTGTAATATATTACATAATTGATCCTTAAGAAGTGCAAATGCATGCGTTTCTTCCGTAGATGTCAATAAATTTTCAATGGCTATGGACTTGAGAAACTGAGTATAGTTTTAGATCTTGTTATTTTACTGGATGCTAAATTCAATTTTATACATCATATTTCGTTAGCCACTAACAAAGCACATGCTGTTCTTGAATATATAAAACACTTGTCGAAGAAGTTAAGTGACCCATACTTATGTCACAAAACATCTTTATACTCTAGTATAAAGAAAAAAGAACACTAAAGATGGCACATAGACAAAACCGGTATGTTTACAAACCAAATTTAACGTGGTATGACGTAAAATCATACCAAGTTATTTCAAACCTTGTCAGGCAATATACGCACATATCTTTATACTTCTGCTGTCAGACCTATTCTGTAGGTTGATTCACTATGCTATTTAAACCAAGGTTGTTTTGGTTAAATATGTTAGCCACTGAATTAGCCTCTGTTGCAATGCACTATAAACTTTAGCCAAGAACACAAGAGTTTAACATTGTTTGCTGGCTTTTAATATCAGCTGTTTCAGTCAGTTTATTTTTTAGCCAAGACATTTTGGTTTGTTAGCAGCAGAATTTTTGGTGGTGTTAAATTTAAAAGTAGAAGAAGTTTTTATTTATCCATATAAAAAATGGCTTTTGAAGAATACCTAGGTTATATTCTAACACAAAATAAATTATTTAATAGTGCGTCTTCAGTAAACCGTCGGAATCTTCGCGAATTAGGTAACCCTTTCGACTTGACGTCGTCAGAATTTAAAAAACTATACCGCGTATGGCAGTGGCAACTTCTTTAAGTCCGTCCCCCATTGTTTTGACGGCATCGACCATGGTCTTGATGTTTTCCGCATTAGAGGCGTTGGTGGCTGCGTTCGAGGCGTTAGCTTCTGCAGATATCTATAAAAACACAAAAACCCAATAATAGTATTTTATAATAGTTTACCGTGATAGTATTACTTACCTTTAAAGTGTCTGCCTGTTTGTTGGCGATATCCAAGAATTGCTTCTTGGTTTCACCGTCGTCCTTCTCCAGCTTCCTTTTACCACCTCTTGATGGCATCCTCTTATATGTGCTGGAACTCTTCGACCGCACATCACAATTAACGCCTTCTGCGTTAAGGGTCTATTTCCTGTTAAGGCTTGCTGCTTCTTATTTTTTCTCACCTTAACGCTAGTCCGACTCTTTAGTTCTTTCCACACCTTTGTTAATAAAAAAAGATTTTACAATTTATTTGTATTTAAACAATGTTTATTTTAACAATGCTTACTTACCGTCTGCCACTGGTTGCTCGTTTTAATAGAGCCGCCAAGACAATTTAGCTTTACCGCCAGTTCTGCCCACTTCTTTTCGGACTGCAATTTGCCGTGCAGCCTTTTGAACTTCCCTGCTGCAAGGCCCTCATTTTGCACCAAGAAGTCTACTAAATTACTTAGCTGCTCGGCAGAGGCGCGGCTTCTTTTTATGTTAGTAGTCATTCATTCAAGTCAATTTAAAAAAGTTATAAAAATGAATATTTTACTTAGCCTGCACCAAATATTTTATTATTAATTTCCCGCCACAATAAAAATTTACAACATAAAACGTTTTGATTTGTTTTTTTTTTTGTATTCCTCTTTGTGCTTTTCTCTTTGTTTTGACATTTCGCTTGGCAGTAATGTCAACGTATATTAATTTAAACGCGGATAAATTTAAAAGTGCTTAGTGTGGCTAACAATGAATTAAAGAATAATATAGTGGTTAGTGCAAACCTCAATAGTTTTATTTAAAATTAACCTTAACCAAAGTGGTTAAAAATTAGTGAATCGACCTACTGGAATATGACTCAATACAATTAATAAAGTCCATAGTAATAACATGCAATCGGTGCAATAGCAGTTCTGGTTATTTTGTGTTCGATGCTCATAATGGAAACGCTTAATTCTATCATCGTACACTAGTAGACTTGTTATAATGAAGCTGCCAACTATAAAAAGTCGAAGAATATTCTTTAATGTTATCTTTGTTTTAAATTTAATAAAAGGAAATGTCTGTTCAGATTTTTTCATTAACAATATTTCATTTAATGTTCTATTTCATTCTACGTGCTATTTTAGTCCAGATCAAATTATGCTAACTCTGATCTGTTTTTAAGAATAAGTACTAAATTAAATAAATTTTAAAAGCATAATAAATTTTCTTCAAATTTTAAGGAATTAATTAAATTGAAGTTTTATTTAGTGCCTAAAAGTCTGTAGGGATCCTGAATCCATAGACTAAATATAAACCTTTTACTATTTCAATAAAATTATAAATTTTCATTGCTTTCTGTTGTCTTAATTGCTAAAAATAATTAATATTTCATTTTATTGTGGAAAAAGTATAATTCTTGTTAACTACATTTCCTTCTATTATTTATTTTTCTTTTACAATCTTTTATTTCGCTAAACACTTCTTTTGCTTTAAAGCAGACATACACATGCACATACATACTTACATGCATATAAATGTATGTTATCATGATTGACACTATTTTCTATTTGTTTAATTAATATAAAAATAAATTAAAAATAAAAAAATAAATAAAAAAAAGAAGTACAAATAACAACAACTACAACAGTTTTGTATGTATAACATAGTGGACACTTATTTATTATTTTAATAATAATAAAATCAGCTCAGCTCAGCCCATGTTGCAAACTGTCTCACTTGAAATGCAGAACAAATTTATTTGTTATGGATTTTTTTGTTTTGTTTTACTGCTTTCTTCTTTTTGTTTGTGTTTGTGTTGTTGCTTTAAAAACTTTGTTGTTCAAACAACGACCACAAAAAGAAATATTTATCAAATCGGAAGTGAAGCTGTACAAAGAGGTCAAAACAAAATGATTTTGATTTTGTGTCGCTGGCAAATGGAAAAAACGCTTATCAAATTAATTTGCACCAAAAAATATTAAAATATCAAAATAAAAATACTAGACAGGATTTAGAGTCTAGAAAATTTAGAAATAATTTTAGATTTCTGAAAATTGAAATGTAAGACCATCAGATGATTGCTAAAAGGCGCCACAGCGGTTCATTGCAATTTCTTTGTAAGCAGAATTTACTGATAAAAAAGCCTGCTCTATAAAGAGTTTTTTTTAACAAGAAGTTTGTTTTTTAAAAGAAAATAAAACGAAAAATTTGCGACGAGAAAAGTCCAGCAATTGTGAATGAATAATGATATCTGGCAAATGTCCACCACGACCACACTGACGGATGTCGATTCTTTCATCAAATATTTTAAATTACTTTTTGGCAAAATACCGATCTTATTTCGTTAACCACATCACGGATGTTGAGTTTTAAAACTGAAATCAATTCGTTTATCTCCGCATAGACTGTGTCCTTAACATTCCCCCACAAATAATAATTCAGTGGTATTAAATCACACGATCTGACTGGCCACTTAACTGCTGATTGTCGTAAAACTATGCAATCGGGAAATTCTAGTTTCTAATAAATTGACCGTTTCATTGGCTGTGTGACATGTGGCACCGTCCTGTTGAAACCACATATCAGTGATGCGTGATCAAATTTACGTCGGCTTAAAAAGGATAAGCAAACCCTTTAGTTAAATACTAACGAGACTGGCAATCTAAGAATCCTGTATTCACTTGTATCAAAGCCCAAGTGGCAACGTGACCCGTTTTAGAAATCACCTATTTTCCCCGTCACCTCATTGCAAAATTGTTCAGATATAAAAGAAAGTGGTAAGGTGTTATCTTCTTCGTGAGATATAAATAATTTTTTAAATGTTGTTTACCATGTTAAATAAGTTTTATTATCATTTCTGCTAAAAGAATTCCCAACCATCTGGCCAATATTTTCCTTAGTATTGAGAAACAGAAAATTTACCTCAATTTTGTTGAGAGTTTTTTTAAATCTTGTGTTGGTCATAGTTATTTTTAAAGTTTCAAATACTACATTTCCCTTCAATTAAATAATTTTAATATTTATTTTTCCCATAATTAGCTCTTCTGTTTATTGCCAGACTCCATATAATTCATGTTAGTGGAACAGAACTGTTTACACTTAAACTATTTATTGGATAAATATTTATACCACCCCAATAATAATGTACAACATTTTCATCATACTTGCTATTGTTGTTGTTGTTGTTGTTATGATTGTTTTTTGTTTAAAATTTATTAGTATTTTGTAAAAATTTAATTTGGAAATAAATAATAAAACAAAAAAATATATATATTTACCAACATGAAATCATACGTTTAGTGCTTTAGATTAGAATAAACATTTTAAGATGCTGAGTTAACAACTTAACAATAAAAGCAACTAAAAATTAGAAAAATAATTGGAAATTATTACGAATAAACTTTTTATAGACAAATAAAATTAACTGGCTATCTAGTTTTGTGGAAAGTGTTAATGTATTAAACACTTATAAATTCAAAGAATAAGACTACCAGATTCGCAAAAGAGATGTAGAATAAAAAATAAATATTTGTTTAATGGAATTTTAAAAGTGAAACTAGAAAGTATTGCTGCGTTTGTTTTCAATTTTTAAGTGTTTTTAATAAAAATATGTAAATGTTGAAATATTTGAAAGGAGAGGTTGCCACCTTTCTAAAAACAAGAAACAAAATTATGTTTTAAACGTTACTTTCTATTGTTATATAGTGCATTTGTATACTGCTATACAAAAATTAAGTTGTCAACATTGTTTTAGCTGGCGTCTATTTTGTTAACTGTCAGCGGCGTTAAATCGTATAATCTTCGAGGTCAATTTTTTGTTTTTTGTTTTTTTTTTATAAAGAGAAGTAGCACTTCAGGCAACAATGCCTATGTAGTCAAGTACCGTGCTATATTTTTTAGAAAATGACAGAGAAGAGATGGGAAAGGTGGTGAAAGTAGAAGGATAGTTACGGAAATTAACTGTCGTATAAGACAGCACAGTGACCAGTGACCATGCCGTCATCACTGAGCCCCACCGACAGTTAACTTTTATTTGTAGTGAAAAAAACAAGGTCTTTGTTGGGAATCGGACCCACACCTACCATTGTTGTAAACTAGTACACTACCTACTAGTCTGCAGGGGCACATATGGTCGGAAACGAAAAATTGTGAGGCTAACAAACGATTCCATCAATAAATCAAATGTGGGGGCAGGTGTTTGACATGCTGCGTTATCTTGCTGAAATCACTGCGCCTGCACATCATAAATGCTTAATGATGAGCGAAAGCAGTAGCATCCAGCGTTTTTAAAAATGTATAGTCCAATGATTCCATCACCCCATAATGCGTTTCAATATTCACTCTAGAATAATTATCACTACAAATCCAGCAGTTTTGCTTATTAACGTATCCAATCAAATTTGCTTATGAACAACCGGAGCCGAATATGCATAATTTGGAAGCTTTGATCAGGCGTCAGTTAATTCATGTTAAAATTCCAAATTCCAAAATTAAACCAAAAGACTTGGCCGCTCACTTAAAGAGTGCTGCCAACTTAAAGTACATAGAAAATACCTGATCTTGGAAAACAACTTAAAAATTTTTCCCTTGTAGGTAACATTTTTAAAAATCTTCATATATAAAAATAAGTCGGGTTTTCCTTACTGACACTATAACTCCAGAACGCACAAACAATTTCCACGGTTTTGCATTGGTTAGAAAGATCTCGGGCTCCGTTAGGTTTATAGCAAAGAAAATTTAGGAAAATTTTTAAGAGAAAAGCAGGAAAACAGGGACAATCATTTTTCACATACAGCGCCATCTCTGATACATAACATGTACTACAACGGCACCAGTACGTGGTGTGTGAGTATCCTACACGAAAATAAGTACGTTTCATTATAAGTAGATGGCGCTGGTGCGTGATACATTGTTTGACAGCAACTCATGCGCACGTGAAATTGAGGTTCAAGTTATTCGTTTCCTAACAGTTAAATTGGAAACCATCAAATCAATCACGCGTATTGTGCAAATTTTTATTCAACTTCAACAGCAGCCATTTGTCCTTAAGGTGGTATGATGACCTGTGTAAATTATGTGGATCGTGCATTTGAGGTTAAATTCGCCAGTCTATCCAGGTAGTCCAAAATGCCGAGAGAACGACGTGCGAACATCGGCCGCCGCACAAGACATGCAAGCCAGCAACAAGTGTATTCATATAACTCAAGCGAAGAAAGATATTGTTGACAGGCGATTTCAGGCAGACGTTGCCAGTAATTCCCCGTGCAGCGCCTGCAAATGAATTGAATACCTGCCTGAAGGCATCACTTTTGTGAAATAACGTAAAAACATTATCGCTGATCACTAATATGAGAGTTTAACTTTAAAATAATCAAAGTGCTGCACAATTGTTAGCTGTTGAAAATGGAAAAGCCCCAGTTGATGCGACAGCTGGATTAATTACTCTTACCAACGACTTTTTCCGATTTGTAGACTCTCAATTAGCTCTTATTGAAAATGTTTTCCCAAACATTAGTGAGAATTATCAGAATTGGTTAAGTCAACGAGCAATTCTCGCCCCAAAGAATAATGTTGTACACGCACTGAATTTCACCATTCCTTAAAAAATCGATTTCGAATTGGTGACATAGAAATCCGTGGATTCCATAATAAATCCTGATGATGTAGTAAATTAGCCAACGGAGATTTTGAACTCTTCGGAGTTACCAGGATTTCCACCGCATAACTTGGAACTCAAAGTTGGTTCAGTTGTTATATTATTGCGTAATTTGTATCCACCGTGACTTTGCAACGATACTCGACTTGCGGTGAAAATACTTATGCCTCATTTGATTGAGGCAACCATTATTAACGGAAAGTACGCAGGTGAAAATGTATGTATTCCTCAAAAACCAATGATTCCGATTGATCTTCCGGTTGACTTCCAGCGATTGCAATTTCTGCTTCGCCTTGCATTTGCAATGACAATTAACAAGTCGCAAGGCCAATCGCTTAATGTTTGCGGGATAAATTTAGAAAATCATAGTTTTTCGTATGGGCAGCTATACGTTGCGCGTTCACGAGTTGGAAAACCATCCGCTTTTTATTTTCAATCTTTCAATTTGGGGTAAAATCCACTGATGAGCTAAAGGAGCAGTAGTGAAATGGATACGTTTTCTCCCACAGTAATATATTTCAAATATATTATTTTATGAAAATGTAATAAAATATTTATTTTCTAAAGGAATCAAGTTAAATTATTCCTTTTAATAAACGTTTTGTTATTTTGAGTTCGTTTATTGCAAAACAATAACGCAATACTTTAGAGCTGTTTAAATTATTTACTTTCAGTACACACAAAATAAATACAATGGTAACTTTGGTGTCTTTACTCACTGATGACTCAACTTGAAGTAGAGCGGTTCTCGCATATACAATAATGTTTTATTTTAACATCATCCCTTGTTGTTGTTGTTATTTTTATTCAGTTTAGGCATCTGCTTGGCCGTGAGTTTTGTTTTCGTTCCTTGTTTTGGTTTTCTTTTGTTTATCTTATTTAGCAGAATTTCTTGTTAGCATATTGTTATTGTCTTGTATGTATAAGATTTATTAAAAAACGACGCAATTTGTACAATGCACAGTGGGATTTATTTTCATTTAAAACTTAATAAATCATCTTGGTAACAATATGCAGACCTTAGAGACTTTAAATCCTTTACATTTAATTTTTTAATATTTTTTTATTTTGCTGGCCACCTTTTTTCAAAATTTTTAGTATAAATGTTTATTGCTTCTGACTTTGTTTTACAAAATGTGAAAATGCTTTTTTTTGTTAACTTCTTTGTACAATTAAAAATATAATTTTGCAGAGTTGCTTAATGTCTACTATTGTTTACGAAGAAAATAAGATTGTTGAATTTGAAATTTCAAAAAACAACAACTACAGTTTTCTATACAAATAACTAGAACACAATGTCATCGGCAACGATAGGAGTGGGGGGAGGGCTAATATTTATAAACATTTATATGAAATTCAATAAATTGTAGTGATTTGCTTTTTTTTTTGTAATTATATTTTGCCAAGCAAATTTTTTAAGGCAACGTAATGTCAAAAAATTTAAAGCCATTAAAATTTGTTCTTTAAGAGGATTGTATGACAGTTGTCGGTGAAGCCTAAAATGTTTCTTCTCAGAATTTATTATGAAACAAGCTAATTATTTGTTTTTTGTTTTGTATTCTTTTGTGTTTAATGTCTGGTTTGGCATTTTTTGTTTTTGTTCTTGTTATTTTTGTGCTGAGAAAAAAAAACAATTTGGCATAATTTAAGATCTTTTTTAAGATCATTTTAGGGGAACATATTGCACACATATGGGTTATAAACACATTAAACATTTTTCTGTTTTTTTTTTTTTTGTTTTTTTTATGGTTTTGTGTAATTTTTTCGTTAATTTTATTTTAAACACTGTATAAACATGAAACTGCAATGAATTGCTACATATGCCTTTTAAAAACTACTAACCGGGTCTGGGGGTCATGTGGGGTATTTGTGGTTAGAAAATGGGAATTTCGAGAAATTGAAAAAAAAACCTACGAAAATTATTTCATTCCTCAAGCTCGGCCTGTAATCTAATATCCTCGTATTTTGCTAACCGATCTCAGATAGTATGGGTTAACGATAGGAAACCTAAACCCGCTTAGGATTAGAAGAGGATTGCCACTTCTTTTCCGTCTTTACACAAATGACTTACCAGATGTTGCCTTTAGCAATAAAATGCTTATGTATGCTGATGATGTTCTGGTTTATAGTTAGAGTAGCATAGATGATGTTTCCATTTGCGTGGAAAGAATAAACGACGATTTGATTGGGCAATGAATAACGTCTTGTATATTAACAATTTTGATCATATTCATGTGGAAATTGGTAGCAATAATATTGAGTTTGTGAACTCTGCGTTTAACTTAGGTGTTGTTCTTATTGATAGACTAACATGGACTGATCATATCTACACTGTTGTTGGCAGAGTTTACGCAAAGCTTTTTCACCCTATGAGCGAAAAAGGTTTACTTTACACATGCTATTGGCAAAAGCTTTCCTGATCCCTTCACTGCTTTATGCTAATTGTAACAATACCGACCGGTGCAAACTGATATTGGTATACAACAATATTAATCGCTAAAAATTGCAAAATGAGCGCCGCGATCATATATCACCCCACTCTAAGCTTATTTTTGGAATAGCATTCGAAGATCTCCTAAAATACAGACACCTAATGTTCCTACACAGGATCATAGTTTCGCAACAACCGACATATTTATATGATAGAATAGATTTTAAATGATCACAACGTGAGAGTAATCTAATCCAGAGGAAATACAAGAGTCTGCTATCTCAGCGACACTTCTTTATTCATACAACCAGTATTTGGAACTCTTTGACTTACCATATTCAGAAACTTGGCAAAGCTTATTTTCTAAAAAAAGAAACTG
Organism: Trichopoda pennipes; assembly: GCA_030448955.1. Classification (NCBI taxonomy): domain Eukaryota; kingdom Metazoa; phylum Arthropoda; class Insecta; order Diptera; family Tachinidae; genus Trichopoda; species Trichopoda pennipes. The sequence goes on along the minus strand of JASKUP010000056.1, from coordinate 8,737,086 downwards.
CTTAAATTATTTTCCTAAATTATTTTATTGAACACTATTTTTTATTTAATGTTTGTTTAATTTTTATCTTAATGGTGTTACCACAATAGCTGTGTTTTTGCACAAATTTTGTTATATTGGAGTTGTATATGTTTTCTTTATAAAAGATCCGCCAAATAAATTTTTTTTTGTTTTAAATGCCATAAACAAAACTACTGCATATTTTCTCAAATTTCTTTTTCTTATTTGAAAATACAATCCTTTCGGTTAATAATGGAAAATAATTTTATTCAAATAGCTGCCTCGGCTGGCCATGCAGTAGCCTACACGATCGGTTCAATTTTTAAGCACAATATCGATTGTGTTTTAGCTTTACGAATATTGTCCTTTAAAGCGTCAATTGTCTCTGGCTTGTCAGCGCAACACTTATCTTTGACGGCACCCACCCTACAAATAATAGTCCAACGGTGTCAAATCGCAGCTCCGAGGTGGCCAAACAACATGAACACTGCGTCTGATAATGAGATCTTCAAAAATAGGTCGCAAAACATCGAGTATAGCTTCGACTGTGTGACACGTAGCGTCTTCCTGTTGAAACCAAATATTGCCAATATCCTTCTCTTCAATTTTTTGTGAACAAAAATTCGTTCGGCCACTTCTTGCTCATTTTCGGAAGAAAAATGCCTAATTATGCCTGTGGACCAAAATCCGCTCCAAACAGTGACTTGTTTTGGGTGCGTCGGCTTTTCAATGTATGAGTGTGGGTTTTTTGTGCCCCAAATTCGATAATTTTGCTTGTTTACATACCCGCCAAGACCAAAAAGAGCTTCATCTGAAAAGATGATTTTTTTTTTTGCAAAATCGGCATCTTCTGTAAGTCGATCGCAGGCCCACTTAGCGAAGCAAAAACGCATTGGACGGTCACTTGGCTTCAAGTCTTGCACCAATTGGACTTTGTATGGTGTCATACCAAGGTCTTTATGCCAAATTCGTCTCAATGATGTCACGGAAATGTTCAATTGTTGAGAACGACGGTGAATTGATGTTGATGGCGCTTCAGGCACACTGTACGCACTGTTTTTGGCTTTTCACGCTTTGGCTTATCGATGAGGATGCCAGTTTCTTTCACTTTTTTCACAAGATAACGAACATACGGAGCTGACGGTGCTTCTCTTCTTCCAAAATCCGTACGCAATTTTCGCACACACATTCTGCAACATTACCATGATTTTCAAAGTAATGTCACAGTATTTCCCAAGCGTTGTTTAAACATATACATATACACCACCATATTCGTTCAGCGGAAGGTTAAAATTTATTATCTGTCAAATCAAACATGAGCTAAGTGTTACCATTCACGAAGTAAGCACTAGTTGAAAAAAAAACGGTAGATAACGCGCCCTTTATTATAATTAATTTAACATATCACTAGCACTTGGTACCTAGCACAACTAATAAATAAATGAAAACTGAAAAAATAAAAATAAATTGTACCTGGAGTATTAACGTGTGCAAGGATTTTTTTACGAAAGAAATATTTAGAGCTGTTAGGATCCCGTAAAGATTTTTTTAAATTCTTATCATAAATTTATAAAAGAAAGCAGCATTAGTTATGCTTAGATTAGAAATTAAAGTTCTTTCTCTAGCTGCCTAGAAAAAAACAAAGGCGGCTTTTGTTGAAACTTTAAGGAATACTGTAAGAAATATTAAAAGGATGGAAAGGACTTTTTGCATAAATTAAAATAAAAAATATTTAGATCTTTTGGTACTTTTTTTTATTGACTAAAAACAAAAGCTTTGAACATTTCTAAAGACACAAGAAACAAAATATCTAATAATGGTTTCAAACATTATTAGATATTTTGGAGCAATGTTAATATCGGGCTCTACAAATAAAAGAAAAAGTAATATAGCCGGCATATCATTACTTCCCATAGAAATGTAACGTTATTGATTTATCCACAACCCTTTTATCACACCCTCATTTTCCGTGCAACGTTTAGCGAAGAACACATCGGTACTTATTCGTTTGAGGAGACTTAAACAAGATAAAAATCTTTAAGTCCTTAGTCCGTCACATAATAAAAGCCTGATAAAATAAAACAACTCAAAACACTCAATTTACTTAAAAATAATCAAAATGATCAACATTAGAAGTTAATTAATTGACAATAGAAAGTATTTTTATTTTTCAAAATGCTTGCTGGGTTTTTATACAGAAATGTTTTTAAGTTTTGTTGTCTTTTTGCTGTGTTAGTTCAATGAAAACTCTCATTTAATCAATTAGACTTGAGATATAAGACTACATAAAATTTGGGCTAAAATTCACTGATAAGCTATATGAGCCGTAGTGCACTTTGATATGCTGTATCCCGCATATATTTTATAAATATATTTTTTTGAATTTTAGGACACATTAAGCTAGATTAAATTTAATTAAATATTTAAATATTGAAAAGGAATAGAAGGTCCTCATTTTACTGGTGGCAAAAATATGAAATTTCATTGAGCTGGTATTTTTTTTTTTTGCCTACAAAGAACGCGAATAGTGTAATTCTTTATGTTAAACAAAAATATTTTACTTCGAGTCTCGCTGGAGTTACAGAAATATGTTGATGGTCGCAGAGTCTACTAAAGCGCATGTCTAGTAACAGAAGTCAGGGAGTTTTAATAGTTTTATCAGTGTACTGTGTTCAGTATTTAGTTTCATTATGAAATATGGGCAGAAGGCGTGTTTTCCCTGTTCCAATATTTTTTTAAAAATTTCTATTCTTCCTAATAAAGACAAATGATGCCATTAAATATCAGTCGACGTTTTCTTTATATATTTTTATCTTATCGTCATAGGGAATTAAAGCACTATTCGACGCTATAAGATAAATAGTTCACGATCTTTCTTAAATTACTCGACGATTAACGAGGGTAAGAAAGTGATTTGTTTTACATCCGCGCCTGGCTATGCAGCCTTAATCAGATGGTGGACAAACCACTATACATAATTTGGAACGTCATGCTCGTCCTAGATAGCCGAAGGCATAATTCTAAGCAACAGAACCACCTGGTTGCAACTTTAATCATTTCAGGACAGGTCTGCAAACCATCACACCTTGCTAAAGAGTTGGAGACTTTCCAACTCCTGTCCAGAAAACATGTCAAGCATGCTCACTAGACTGGATCATTCACTTTGCGTGTCATTACCAGTGAGATGATCCTGGCCACCATAATAACCATTATACTGTTATGGGGCCGCAAAACCACAACCACCACGATGCTCCCATTTAGGGGCCAACCTCAATGATCAGCCAGAGAACTATTATAAGTCTAAAGAGACAAATACTAAACTCTGAGGGTCACTGATCCCCGTGGAAATAAAGTGGAGTTTCCAGTTGTCTCCCTGTCTGACTTTAGGGGTCTGGGCTCCCTTTTTCCCCCAGTTGCACAGGTCTAGATAGTAGAGTATTCTATAAAGACCGATAAATGTGCCCCGTGGGGAATTAACGACGGTCAGGTAGGCTAGAGTACTCGAACTTTTTGACACATACTAGCGACGTCACATATCTCCAAAAAAATACTATGTGACATATTGTGCCGCCTTGCTGCAACAACAGCTCCTGCACATAGTTGTTTATGGGTGATTCAAAAATGAAACGATAGCTAAGAACTCAAATTTGCAGTGTAACAACTACTTATAAAGTTGTTGTCGATTCCTCCGCTATATGACGTTTTTCCTGGCTGTTTGTTCGCAAATGGCGAGCACTTTCGATGTAAATGCATCATTATCAAGCCACATTCTATGACATACTGGTAAGTCTGTATTTTTGGTCCAAGTATATAGCTCTACTATCTACTTAGTTAAAATGTCAGCCATTTGGCATTTATGTGGCGGATTAATCTCAATTTTCCGTCTTTTTTTGTTGTCCAGATACGTGTGTCCATCTGGGGGTGTTTTTGTTCGATAATCTGGGATTATAATTTGAATATGACTGCTGCTCTACGTTCGCTGGCTCGAACGTAATCGACTTTGGAGGTACAGTTTTCAATTACTTTTCCATTTTCGGCCATTTACTGTACGTCTACTTTAGTGTGACAATAACTTGCCGAATGTAATCCTGCAAGTAAAGAATCGTATCGAACTTATCGGCATATACTAGCGGCGTCATATATTTCTGTCTTATCGTCATATAGAATAAAAATACTATGCAAAGCTATAACTTAGAAAGATCAAGATGACTCTTATGGTCTTACGCATCATCTTTTTTAAATTAGTTGACGATTAGACGAGGCTCAGGTAGGCTATGAAAGCTCAAACTTAACGACATATACCAGTGACCTTACATATCTCCACAAAAAATTGTCTCGCGGCGTTTAATCACGTGATCTTGGAGGTTACCAAACGTTTCATTCAATAAATAAATTGTCACATGAACTGTGTGACATATTGTGTCGTGTTGCTGAAACAACAGTTCCTACACATTACAATTGTTCAATTGTTAAACGAAAAATCAATGATCATGACACTGTAATGGTCAGCATTGACTATCGCATTTAGAGCAGCATCGTTTTTAAAAGAAGTATAAACTAAACTAAACAGAAATTACTCGGCAGCTGAAAAAGTGGTTAGTATTTAAAAATGTGTTGCCAACTTAAAGTTTTATACCTCTATAGAAACACCCTTTATTTGGTTTTTATATGCAGTTTATTTTCTTCCTCTTCCTCGCTCTCTCTATCTCTCTGTCTGCACACATAAGATACTCTTTACATAGGAAAATCAAAATTCTGTAGGTTAACCCTCTGCTTAGTGGGAGGCACTTTAATTTTGAGAATGTTTAATTTTTTTCTTTAAAGCTAATTTTATTTGCAGCCATTTAAGGTTAAGTTTGTTGGAAAAAAATTTTTAAAATTCTTTGCCTCGTTTCGCCCATAAAAATATTTCCACATATTTAAATCTGAAATAATTTTTAATTCATTTCGTGTATTTCTTATTTTATGGAATTATCTTCCACGCATCTTTATACATATGGCAAAATAATTATTATAGTTTTAATTGTTCGTTGGCTTTTAATGCCATTAATGCTTAAATCTTAAATCAATGAAAACTTTCTTAGGAGACATGCAACGAAACACAAACATAAAAAAAATTGTTTAAAAGGCTGAATGGTTGGTTGGTTGGATGGCGAACTGATTGATATTAAAAATATTTTAGAGTTTCAATTTTTACTTTAGAGAATATTAAAGAAGAATTCTTTTGTATTTTGTTGTTGTTTTTCTCCCATATGATGGATTGATAGGGCAAGAGCTTTTGCTTTAAAAATTATTTTGACAGATGTTTATTTTGTTCTGTTCTTACAACAACACGATCTGACATTTCCCTACACTCAACTTTTGTTTACTGACACACTTCTTATGCAAAGACTACTTATCGGAATGTTGCAATGTGAAAACACAAATTCTTCTTTTATTTGTTTATTATCTTCAAATAGCAACAATAATTAAAGCAAACGTTAAACATATTTTTATTAAATAAATATTAATGAAAATGAAACAAAACTGCACTAAATTTACAAGCTGATGTCATACTTTGATGACAAAACTTTGTTAAACAAATTGTAAGAAAAATTATGAACAATTTTTACAAATTTTTTTTTATTTAAATAAAAAAAAAACATTGTTAATAAATTTATTAAATATATTTTCTTTAAAATTTCTATAAATCCCTGAAATAATTTTTTCTTCCTTATCGTCTGGTAAAGCTCTTTAATTTTAATTCAGAATTAATTTTTTTCAGCAAGTAAGAAGTGCTGCTTCAGCAAGTTCAGCATCGCGAATAAGTTTGTCTATAATGTTTATTTGATTATTTATTCGAATAAATCAATATATTTATCTGTCCCTTTATTTCTTCTAAAAATTAGGTGTGTGAAGGCCATCAATATTCTCGTTTGTGTCATGCTGAATAGAATGCATATAAAAATCAAACCAAAGGTGTTTTTTATAAAGGTATCGAACATTAAGTTGGCAACACCTTTTTAACTGGTGACCACCTTTTCAGCTGTCGAGTAATTTATCTTTAGTTTAGTTAATACTTCTTTAAAAACGCTGTCAATGGTGACCATTGCAGGGCCATGATCACTGACATTTTTGTTGATCAATTAAACAAGTGTGCAGGAGCTGTAGTTTCAACAAGACGACACAATATGTGACATATTACAGCTCATGCCAGAATTTATTTATTGAAGGAAACCTTTAACAATCTCCGAGATTGTGCGATTTAACGTCGCTATTTTTCTTTTATTATTTTGGATAAGTTCATTAACTAAACTGGGTTATACATCCCGTCCCTGTAGCTATACACGTCAACATAATGATGCTTAATTTTTTTTCTGGCCAAAGTCTATCGATTTTGTTTTTATAAAGCCGTCCCTCATCTCTAAATGAATGATATACCCAGGTGATTCCCCTTTAAAAGATTAACGTGAGCGAAATCGCTACTATGCCAAAAAACTCACGTCATATTAGCCAATGGACCCATCTTCCTCTTTTTTGTCTTCTATGACAAAGCATTTTTTTACTTACGGCATCACAAATCTTGTTATTTAACAAAGTAATGTCATAAATATCTTAAATACGGGAACAATTTTAATGCGACAATATCCATACCGGCAATATCCAATTTTGACACCCCCCGGGGGCACATTTATCGGTCTTTATAGAATAGTTGACTATCTAGACCTGTGCGACTGGGAGAACAAGGGAGTCCAGTCCCCTGAAGGCAGCAGGAGTCAACTGGGAACTTCACGTTATTTCCACGGAAATCAGTAAGACCCAGAGTTCCGTTATTTGTCTCTTTAGACATTTAATTGTTCTCTGGCTGATTATTGAGCTTGGCCCCTATGTGGGAGTATCGTGGTGGTTGTGGTTTCGCGGCCCCATAACAGACAGTTCAGTTTTATATGGTGGCCAGGATCATTTCACCGTTAATGACACGCTAGGTGAATGATCCAGTCCAGTGAGCATACTAGACATGTGTTCTGGACAGGAGTTGGATAGTCTCCAACTCTTCAGCAAGGAGTGATGATTTGCAGCCCTGCTCTGGAATCATTAAAGTTGCAACTAGGAAAAACCTGTTGCTAGAATTAGTCTTCGGCTTCCTAGGACGAGCATGACGTTCCTATTTATGCAAAGTGGTTTGATCACCATCTGATTAAGACTACATAGTCAGGCGCAGATGTAAATCTAATCACACAGTACGTTATGATCCATGCTTGAGCCTATCACCTACAGACACTCTCTCTTCGAAATCATTCACTACACGATTAATAGTGCGTTTTGTTGGCACGTTGATTTATGGAATTGTTTTCCATAATAAATTTGCTACGTGTCTACTAATGTTTAATGTCAGGGCTAATGTTTACCAAAATGGCGGCAAAACGAAGTAGTGTACTTTCTTAGCGGACACCCTCTATAAGTATGCCTAAGAATATAAGGATTTCCCCTTTGGTAAAGATGTTGTCATGATTATTGTTTTTTCCGGCATATGCTGTGCTTTCTGAAGCTCAAGCCTTTCAAACAAGAGCTCAAATATTTTCACCGACGTTATGTTTTTCAGGATATCCGAAAATTAGCACATCATTTCTTCAAGAAATGTTTCTTTTGGAGTGAACTGAAGAACTGAATAAAGAATCTTACATTTTCTCAAAGTTGGCTTTGACAACACCGTGAAGTAGATGATGTGAATGTTTTGAAGGACTCGTCATCATCGCTACTTCGTTGTTCTTCAGCAGTGGAGGCGTTTTTTTTAGTAAAAACTTCTATATTGCCGGGAAAATATCGAGGTATTTTGTTTTCATGGAAGTCTTCGTCTCCACATTGCTCCTCTTCGACGATGATAACAGCTAGAATGGTTTTTTTAATAAGTTATGCTGTCATAAGTTAAGACAAATATTTTATGGCACTCGTGGGCAACACGAAAAATTAACGCTGATACAAAAAGTGGATTACCCGTATTATTCCATTGCTTCGGTAACTTTCACTTCGGATAAAAATGTTGCCAGAGTGAAAAATCGCAAGAGGAGATTTTTACATCATTTTAAAGTTGTGTTCTATTTATAGTACAGAGGGCGTTAATGAGTTAAATTTGAATCATTTATGATTTTTAATTCTTCTTCTCCTTTTTTTTTAATCTAAAAGCAACACTTCTAAGAAATTACAATATTTTTTTACAATATTTTTTTACCTCTGAAAAAATTTTTCATTTCTCTTGCACAAGTGTTTTACAACTTACATTTCCCCTTACCGCCGAAACGTTCCAAAACGACATTCCTTTCCAATCAACTTATGAAATAGTGTTCCCTATTTGTTCAATCGAATAAAATGATGAGTACTTTTCTATTACTTACTGCCTTATTTTCTGTATACACCAACACATGCTCACGCATGTACGATCAGGTAATTGCTTGCAATTTATCTAGATGCTGATTAAATTTTTCTATATATTTTTCTTTTTGTTTTAAGTAGCATTTGAAATTGTTTAGTTTTTTTAAGGTAAATAAATAATACTCACAACTGATTATCTAATACGGAAGTAGTTTTCATTATGGTCTATTGTTATTTATACTTACACAATTATTTAGAACGAAAAATTGATTAGCAAATTTATGACAGTTAAAATGATTTCCAAAATGCATTTAATATTTTTATTAAATGTAGAGCATTACTCCTAGAATGTCATTAAGGAATTTCATAATTCACATTTTATTGTAGAAAATATTTGAAATTGATATTTTTCTTTCACTTTTTACAGAACACAATTTTCGAAATATTTTGTAGAATTTCCTTTGAAGGGTCAAAATTAAACTGCTTTTCCTTATAAAGGGTGTTTTTTATATAGAGGTGTAGAACTGTAAAATAGCATAAATGAGGAAGAATTTTTTAAAATGACATGAAATTTACTTTATTCGAAAGATATGATTTCAGACGTAGTCTAATCTGAAGGTCCAAGTTTCGGTGACTTTTTTCTAACGCCTAGTTATAGCCAATACACTCTAAGATGTCAATACTTTCGGGCTTACTAGCGTAGAATAACGATTTCAAATATTCCCAATTAGTCTAGCGGCGTTAAATGGAATGATCTTAAAGGCGATTTTACGGGTCCGAAGCATGCAACTATACAGTTACGAAACTTTTTTTCAATACATCAATTGTGGCTGTAGCTGTGTCACATGTTGTCTCGTCTTGTTGAAACCACAGCTCCTACACATTATAGTTGCTCAATTGATGAACGTAAAATTCAGCGATCATGGCTCTGTAGCGGTCACTATACGTTTTGACCACCATCATTTCTAATCAATGATAGGCTTATCGCCATAAAGGTCACCTTTATTCTATATGTAACGGTGTCTCAACATAGGTGCCCCTAGGACCTTGGTTTTTTTCACTACAAATAAAATTTACTATCGGTGGGGCTGCTCAGTGATGAAAGCATAGTCACTGGTCACTGAGCTGTCTTATACGACAGTTAATTTCCGTTACTATCCTTCTACTTTCACCACCTGTCGCATCTCTTCTCTATCCCTTTCCTAAAGAATATACCACGGTACCACGGCATTGTTGTCTGAAGTGCTACTTCTCTATAAAAAAAATATACACTTGACGTTTATTAACATATCTATTCAGTGAGTGAATAGCTTTATCACTAAAAAAAACTACAATTATGAAATCGGGGTCTGATATTTCGAACAGAACCATGATTTAAAAAAAAAAAAGATCTGGTATCAGTCTATTTATATTGAACTGCCAAACCAAACCTGGAGTCCAACAGCTTACTCAGCGACTGATAGTATGGTTGCAGTAGGGGGCTGGTGCAACTCCCTACATTGTAAGATGCTGGCTTTAGATATTTCCAAGGCGTTTGAAAGAGTGTGTCATAATGTACTTCTGTAAAAATTTGATGCTTTTGATGTCGGTTACAATTTCTCCAGATTTATATCGAGTTTTCTCCGGAATCGCAGTATACAACTTGTTATAGATGGGATTTCATCAGACGAACTCAAGATTATTTCAGGGGTGCCGCATTGTTCCGTTCTTTCTTCTACCCTTTTTCTTATTTTTCTAGATAAGGTTAGGTGCCCCTGTAGGCTAGTAGGTGGTGTACTAGCTTATCAGTCTGCGGGTTGTGGGTTCGATTCCCAACGAAGACCTTGGTTTTTCTTCACTACAAAAATAAAAATTGACTGTCGGTAGAGCTGCTCAGCGAAGAAGGCATGGTCACTGGTCGCCGTACTGTCTTATAGGACAGTTAATTTTCGACCATCCTTCTTCTTACACCACCTCTTTGATCTCTTCTCTATCCCTTTTAAAGAATGCAGCACGGTACCTGACTAAATAGACTATGTCAAACTTTTAAACCTGTATACTCTCAGAATATGAATAATACGCTCAATCACGATCTCGCAATTATCTCCGAATGTGATCGTATGAATAGAATTGAGTTTAATGCCCGTAAAACGCAATATTACATGTATTTGTGCTCGGAAATGATGCTGCATTTTGTTACTATGGTTGATATAAGTATTACGGAACCGGAAGCTCTTGATGTTATTGTGTGATGTTTTAGGTTTTTAAAGAAGCTTTCAAGCACCTCAAAAAGGTGTAAGAGATACTTCAGCTAAATTGATCTTCGTAGCACCTATATCTGTCCAAAAATTAGATAAAACTGTCATATATGGGCCGGCGCCTCAAAGAGATGGCCAAGAGGCTAACGAATCTAATGATTCTCTAGTGCATTGATGCAATGTGGGTTATATTTCACTATTTTATCGTAACTACAATGGTAAGTGCTATAATGGAATTTGGAAACTTGTTCCCGTTACACATTTTTGCGTTTGGCATGTTTTTTTATTAAGGGCCTATCCTCTTGTGGTTGATTGGCCGATGAATCGGAGATAAAATTATCTATTAAAATTAAATTTCCCTGCAAGGAACATTTTTTTAAATTTCTCTTTAAGGGAAAAATTGTTAAAGTGTCTTAGTAAAAAAAATATATCCTAATAGCTAAACTGATAAAAAATGGAGGAAAAATTATCTATTAAAATAATATTTCCCTGCAAGGGAAATTAAAAAAAATGTCTTGAAAATTTCCCTTTAAGAAAAAATTTTTTAAAAATCTTTTACTAAAAAAATTATTTTCTAAAAGCGACCCTAATAAAAGAAAAAAGTTTAGTAAATAGAGGAAAAATAATTTATTAAAATTAAATTTCCCTGCAAGGAAAAATGTTTAAAGTTGAAACAAATTTCCCTTTAAGAAAACATTTTTTAAAATATTTTACTAGAAAAACTATTACTTAACTGATACAAAAAAATAGTTTTAAAAAGTGGAGGAAAAATTTATCTATTAAAATTAAATTTCCCTTCAAAGGGAAATTTTCAAATTTTAAAAAAATTGTACTTTAACGAAAAATGTTCTAAAATCTATTATTAAAAAAATATATATCCCAATAGCGAAGCTGATAAATAAGAGGTTTAAAAAATGGAGGAAAAATTATCTATTAAAATAATATTTCCCTGCAAAGGAAATTTTTTTTAAATTTCTCTTTAAGGGAAATTTTTTTTAATGTTTTACTAAAAAAATTATTTCCTAAAAGCGACCGTTATAAAAGAAAAAAGATTAAAAAAAGGAGGAAACAAAATTTATTAAAATTAAATTTCCCTGCAAGGAAAAATGTTTAAATTTGAAACAAATTTCCCTTTAAGAAAACATTTTTTAAAATATTTTACTAGAAAAACTATTTCTTAACTGATACAAAAAAATAGTTTAAAAAAATGGAGGAAAAATTTATCTATTAAAAATAAATTTCCCTTCAAAGGGAAATTTTTAAATTTTGCTTAAGGGAAAAATGTATTAAAATCTATTGTTAAAAAAATATATATCCCAATAGCGAAACTGATAAAAAAAAGGTTTAAAAAGTAGAGGAAAAATTAAATTTCCCGACAAGGTAAATTTTTCAAATTTAAATAAATCCCTTTAAGGAATAATTGTTTAAAATATCGTACTAAAAAAAACTGTTTCCTAATAAGGAAACTTATAAAAAAATAGTTTACAAAATTATCTAGAAAAACAAAATTTCCCTGCAAGGGAAAATTGTCAAAGTGCTGGGAAATTCATTCAGTTATTTAACTTAAAGCAGCTTTTTTCTGCCTTTAATTACAATGTTTCGTGCTACTAAAACTATCCCTTAAAAGCTAATTTTATTTACTATAAATTTTCCTTTAAAGGATATTTTATTTAAGGGATAATTTTTAAAAATTTTAAGTTTTGTGCTGAGAACAACAAAATCAAATATTCTTACAATTAATTGCAATATTTCACATGAAAATAATTGTTTTTAATTAAACTCAATTGATCTTTATCACTATTAAATGACTCAGATTGCAACAGCTTCATCTTAAATTGATTCTATACTCATAAATTTCAAATACTTTACGATTATATCTGTAATAAAATTTACACCCCAAATTCCAAGACTTTAAAGTCCACAAAGTTCATTTCGTCTTGTTTTAATCGTGTTGTCTTCTCAAATGAAAAATGAGTTTTTTATTAAAATGACATAATTTCAAGCAGCTCAAATTTAAAGATGTTTTGTACAACAAACAAAGAAGTTTAACACAAATTAATTAATAAAAATAATAACTACAACAAACAACAGCATTTAAAATTAACATCAACAAATTATTGATTAGTTTTAAATAAATTGTCATAATTAAATGTTGTTTAAAATAAAAACTGGTTTAAAATTTATTCACTTTTTCACTTTTCGTTAAATATTTTGTCTCTTTTTGTGTTTTGTAGTGGCGGTAGGTTTTTGAAATTTTTGATGAGACATTAGGACGCCTCAGGCTGGTTTTTATTTATTTTCTCTGCAAAACCAGTCTGAAAGTAAATAAATCTATCAATATACCCATTAGAAGAATAAGGAAGTTCAACTTAAAATTTTCACTTTATTAAAATCTAAAAATTTTAACAAAATTTAATTTTTCTTTACAATGGCTTGCGCAAAATCTCCCACTTTCCACTATGAAAATGGTGGTTCTGTTAAAGTTACATTTCGTAAAATGCGTGCTATTTTCGAAGAAGAATTTGGTGATTAAATTTGATTCGATAGGCTCGATACAATATGTGAGAACACCAACGCGTGTTCTATCGGGTCTTTTAACTAAAAAAAAAACACAACCGTAAGCCACAGTGTTACAGCAGATCAAAATATGTCAATTCCTCGACGTTATCAACAATTGGGGTTATTCTCAACAATTGCGTAAGAGTTTGACTTTGCAGCCTTACAAGGTTTAAGTGCATCAATTGAAGCCGACCATATATTCGCTCAATTCATTCGGGAACAATAGGCTGGTTTTTCTGAAAAAACCATTTGTGCTTCTGAAAACCCTAGAGCGATTATTGAGAAGCCTTTGCATGCTTAACGTGTCACTGTATGGTGCGCTATGTAATATGAAGGCGTGATTGGGCCGTTATTTTTTTCGAAGATAAGGCTGGAAATGCGGTAACTGTCAATGGATCATGGTACTGTGAGATCCTAACAACGTAATTTTGGCTTATTATTGACGACGTGGATATCACTGATATGTGGTTTCAACAGAAACGATAAATTTGTTGCAAACCAAATATCCCGATCGCATAATTTCACGACAATCACCAGTTAAGCGGCCAGCTAGATCGTGTGGCTTGACACCACTGGATTATATTTTGTGAAACTATGTTAAGGACAGTCTCTTAAGGGAGCCAATCAAATCGATTTCAGCCTTAAAACTCAAAATGTTATAGATCCGCCATTTTGCCAAAAAGTGATTAACAACTTTGATAAAAGAATCGACATCTGTCAGCGTTGTCTTGGTAGACATTTGCCAGATTTCAATTTTCATTAATAATCGCCAAACCATTTCAGTAAAAATTTTTTGTTTTATTTTGCTTTAGAAAACAAACTTCCTGCTAAAAAAACTCTTTATTTTAATAAATTTTATAAAATGTTTTTAAAGAATTTTCAAAATTCTATTAAAAGAAATTTAATTAAAAAACATTTAATACTTTGCATATTTAACTATTTAAATGATAAGTATTGATTATTTAAACAAACTAAAGGGTATGTTTTCATAGAGGTATATAAATTCGCAATGGAATAAAATAATGATGTATTTTTCAAACTGTAAAGAAATTTACTTTATTTGAAAAATAATCTTCTAGGTTCACAAATGGTCACAGAAAATTTAATTTATGGGTTAATTTATGGATGCGAAATGGGAAACTATGCGCTTGCCAAACGTTCTTTCAATAAATCAATTGTGGCACGTAGTCGCACATTAATATGTCTTAATGGAATTTCACCATTAAGACCTGTGTCACCTGGGGATAAAAGGGAGTCCAGTCTTCTAAAGGCTAACAGGAGCCGAGCCTGTCAAAATAAAGTAGAAATTGCCCACTACTTTATTTTGACAGGAATCAGTGAGCCCCAGAGTTCAGCTGTTGCTGATCTCTGACTGATTATTGAGGTTGGTCCCTTGTGGGAGTATCGTGGTGGTTTTGGTTTCACAGGCTCTCATAACATGATTAAGATAAATGATCCAGGTCCAGTGAGCATGCTATGTCATGTGTTCTGTACCAGGAGTTGGAAAGTCTCTAGCCCTTCAGCAAGGAGTGGGGGTGGCGGTTCTGCTCCTTGCTCCCGCAATTACTACATTCCTGTTGCATAGTATTAAGCTTCGGCTTCCTAGGGCGGGGGTGCATGATACATATCACCCACAATTGTTTGATCCACCATTAGGTTATGACTCACACAGCTAGGTACTGATGTAAACCTTATAACGTTCTATAGCACGTACTGTGTGACATGCTGCGCCGTCTTGTGAAATCACAGCGGCTGCACATCATGATTTTTCAATTGATAAACGAAAAAATCAATAATCATGGCTCTATTGCGACCAACTATAATGTTTCTGAGCAGCAACGTTTTTAAACAAGTACCGACCAGTGTTACCACATTTTTTTTTTGAATAGAAAGGTAGAAAACTAGTGAATTTTCATCACCCCAACTGAGATAGTATTGTTTATTGACATATCCATTTAAAGAAAAATGAGCTTCATCGCTTAACAAAATTCGCTTATGACAATTGGTATCAATGGCAATCTTGTTTTAAGCGTAATTTGCACAGTCTGGAAGTGTTGTTCAGGCGTCAGCTTATTCATGTCGAAATGATAAAGCAAACAAGCCAGACAGCTGGCAAAAGGGCTGCCAGTTACCTCTAATAAAAACACAAAATATTAAAATCTCTATTTTCTTCCTTTAGTTTTAACACACTGTCAAAATTTTATAATTTGAAATTTAATTTTTTTTTTTCCACTTTTATAAAGACTTAAGGGAATTACCAAATTTGTAGTTTTGGCTTAATAAATTTTATGTCCATGCTTCTTCTTCGTTTTATTATTTATTTTCTATTTATTATTTTTTATTTATTTCATTTCTTGATTGACATTTGTACTTGAAAATTGACCCATTTTTTATTTGATTTGTTTTAATTTTGATTTTAAATTAATATATTTCTTTTTAATTTATATGATGATGACTGACACTTGGGGTCATTTGTTATCACAGAAATATTTTTTTATTATTTTAATTTAATTTTAATTTCTTAAGAAAAGATTAAAAAAAAACACAAAAAATTAATGGCCAACTAAAGTATAAAATTTTCATATCGTGAATTTTCTGTAAGAAAATTTTAGCAGTCATAATTTTTCTATTAAAAAATTTTATAAGTCATAATTGTTTTGTAGACAATTAAGTGATAATTTTTCTATAAAAAATTTCATCGATGCTAGTTTTACAATAGAAAATATTTTCTTATTCACGATTTTTTTATAAAAAAATTTCCTAATCATAATTTTTCTATAAAAACAATTTCATTACTCATAATGTTAGTGAAGAAAAATTTTATCAGTTGTGATTATTCTATAAAAATTTTGTTCTCAATCAAACTTTTTACGGTAAAAAATTTACGTCATAAAATTTCTGTAAAAATGATCATCAGTTATGATTTTTCTGTAAACAATACAAAATATCTTAAAGGTTTACGGCCATATGCAAACTAAAGTTTTACTTTAGCTTTGAAGTATCCATTAGTTAATAAGCATTTTAAGCCTAAAAAAACTTTTTTTTTAAAAAAGGTATGCAAAAACAGTACTTTAAATTGAGAGTGCTTTAGCAAATTTAGTATTTTGATTCTGGCAATGCCATTATTTTCAGTGGTCATTTTCATTCGGCATTTAAGATCCATAAAAAAGATAGAGTTTTTTTAATATGAGTGACATCAGTTTCAAACAATGGTGTTGTGTTAGGTTTTGCTTCAGGCTTGGCCACCGTGCAACGGAAACCCTTGCTAAACTTCAGCAGGCCTATGGAGCAGTGTTTTGTTAAGAGACATTGTCAGAAGAAGGAGAATTGATTGAAGATGACTTATAAATTGAAAGGATTAAAATATTGTTTAAGAGCACCTGTAATTTGTTAATATTTTAAAATATTTTCTTTAACCCATAGTGCATTTTGTATTTTTTTTCACAAAAATTTAAATAAATTTCCTAACTTTTATGCATTTTTTAAAGACTTGTACTCTAAACGAGGGAATTTATCAGCACACTTAAATACTTTATTAAAAGGTAATTCAAGCCGTAGTGCATAAAAACAAATCGTAAATGGTTGATGAAAAATGCCTAAACTGCAAATTTTCGAAGAATATATGAAAACTTATAATTCATTTCAAATTTTATGTTTCAAAACATTAACATGTCCAATTCAAATTTGTTCTTCGACCCATAGTGCAAATCAGTTTTTTAAAATTTATCAAATATTTTGTATAATTAATCTAAAAATTATAATTTATAAACATTTTTAAAAAAATATATTTTCAGAGACCCATAGTGCAGATATTCAAATTTGTTCTTCGACCCATAGTGCAAAACAGTTTTTTTAAATTTATAAAGTATTTTACATAATTGATCTAAAAATAATTTATAAATCTTTTTAAAAAAATATATTTTCAGAGACCCATAGTGCAGATTTAAAAAAAAAATTTGACTAAAATAAATTTGCTTTATTAAAGAAAATCGAAGCCACTTTAATTAATTAAGGATAACGAAAGTTTAGCAAAGGTATTTGGAGGTAAAAACCTCTCTTGAATACAACTTTAAGACATTTTGCTTAACAGCGGCATTTGAAGCTGCTTTAAGCTTTTAGGCATACGACTGTTAATTTAAAAATAATTTTATTCAAATTAATATTTCACTTTAAAAAATTTTAAATCATCATTATTTGAATCATCTGAATGGTCGTTATTTAGATTTTTTTTTCGTTTTGTTCGTTTTCAATTAAAGTGCAACAACTCCTTCTTGTTGCAGCAATTGAAAGTGACAGTGGAAATTAATAATTAAAGAGGTTGTTAAAATCGAAAATAACAAAATACCAAATCTTGCAATTAATAAACAGCAGAGTGCCACCAGATGGCTGTGTGTAGCGAAACCCAACACTAAAATTTGCAAGTTTTCGCTTAATATTTTCAATAATTATTACTTTTTTTATGTGCTTCGCTGCGTTTACTGGGTTGCGTTTGGCAATATTTTGCCATAAATTAAAAACAAATGTTTATTGAAATACAATTGAAAATAAATTTAAATGCTTGAATATAAATAATGGCGATTTGATTAAAAAATATGGATTTCAATTGAACAAAAAGAATAAGAACAAGAAAAAATTTTTGAAAAAAAAATTTTTTTTAAAAAATTTTTAATTTCGAAATTGTTAGCGTAACAATTTAAGCGGGGTAAAATACATTATACATATTTTAGCTAATAAAAACATTTTACTTTTTATTGTTTTTATTTGATTTTTTATTATTTGCACTTTATGTCAAATTCTAAGAATGAAATTGTTTAGAAAAAGTGAAAAACTATTAGACGATAGAAATACAGAAAAACAGCATGCGAAAAGTTTATATGTATTTTGTTTAGTTTGGCCAAAGGCCAACTGTACAAAGCACAACAGTGATAAACAAAAGTCACAAAAAGAGAAAATAAACTTTTTTTTCTTTTTGGATTTTGTTGTTATTTCTATTGTTTTGTTATTTTATATTAAAATTCGAACAAAGTTTCATGATCACTAAAATTAAATTTGTTTGTTTGTTGGTTCTGAAATTGCAAATAATTTAAAAATAAAAACATGCGTGTGCATGCGTTGCTTTGCAAGTTACGTTGTCTGTTTCAAATAAAAGAAACGATTCAAAAATCCAACACAGATAAATAGAAGAAGAAATTGATGATTAATCTTTGAAAATTGTTAGAAAAACCAAAAAAAAGTATTAATGAAATTGGTCAGAGAAGAAGAAAATACTCTGTGATTCCTTAAAAGAAACGAAATATTAGTTTTTCATGATAATTTGCGAAAAAGTTCTGGAAATAAACATTCATTGAATCTAAATGTCATTTATGAACAGAGTCGCTTCACTTAAGTATAAATTCGACCTGTTTGTGTAACCCAGAGAACTAGGTGTGCTACTATGGAAATCAATCTATATTCTAATGAATAGATCTCCCAACTCTGTCAAAGCAAGTTTGATGTAGTTATCCAAAATATCCGGGTCGTAAATACTAGTCCTAAGAGACCTATAGTTATTTCTTTTTCGTTCTCAATATCACAGTACTAGCGGTAATCATTTGTAGTTATCTAACTTACAGTGACCATTAATTATTTGCCACCCTTTTAATATTTACTTGGGCAATTGAATAGATTTCAAGTTTGGTTCAGTCACCTGCTCTGAGGCAGGTCATAGGTCAGGTGTCAACCTGCATGCAGTACTAGCAGTCCTCGAGCACGATACCACAGAATTTCCATCAATCTCTGTAGCTTTTAGGAACATTTACACTACTTTTAGACAACACTAAAACAGTAATAGTCCCCTGTTACTGCATGGGACTAACCTACTATATGGCACCTTAAGATAAGAATCCCCATAGTGCTTTATTACAGTTCAAAATAAAAAAAGGCATCATCAGAACAAATCTTTTCCCTTTTTTTGGGCGATTTGCTTTTATTAATTGGCTTTAGCCCCCTCCGGAAATAGTATTTAGCTGAGCGCCTTGCATATTCTTTGCTGGTGGATCTGGAAGAAGGGATATACCCCGGAAGCAAGTTTCTCTTAGTGATCCCCAAAACAGTTACACTTTTGTTTCTGGCATATTTTTCGGCGTATGTCACCTAAGTTATCCTCCAGGGATTTCCCCCTAGGAGCACATTAACATGTCTCAATGGAATCTCACCACTAAGACATGTGTCGTCAGGTGGTAAAAGGGAATCCAGTCCCCTAAAGGCTAGCAGGAGCCACTTTATTTCGATGGGAATCAGTAAGCCCTAGAGTTCAGCTGTTACTGTTCTCTCACTAATTATTGAAGTTGGCCCCTTGGGGAGTATCGTGGCGGTTGTGGTTTTGCAGGCCCTCATAAAATGATTAAGGGGCCAGGACTTTTGGCCAAGAATACAGGGACTGGGTGAATGATCCAGGTGCAGTAAGCATGCTATGTCATGTTTTCTGGACGAGGATTTGGAAAGTCTTCAACTCTTCAGCAAGAAGTGACTAGGGGATAGAGATATCCAACGACTTCCTAGGGTGTGGGTGACGCTACATGTGATGATGGTTTGATGCACCATCAGGTTATGGCGTACATCGTTAGGTACTGATGTAAATCTTATCACGTTGTCACCTAATTTATCCTTCCGGGGCCAGGCAGTTAAGATGATGATAGGCTTTCGAGGGTAAAAGGCGACACTAGTTACTTTGGCTAGCTGAGCTTAGCTCAGATCACACCTTTACACCTTGATCTTGATGATCAGCTTTACACTTTAGCATTGTAGCTTCTGGGCGTAAAAGGCGGTACTAGTCGCCTTCGCCAGCCGAAGCCTTATACTGGGAGGAAAGAATATTCGAAGTCCAATCTGTAACTTATCGATATGCTGTGGTAGTCTCAACAGACTGTCGCTATTGCGGGACGGCATGAGTTAAGATAGTTTCCGGCTCTCAAGCAAGACCCTGGTTGCTGTACTTCTGAAATTGCTACTCGGGTTGTGTTATGCTCCCCAGGGAAATTGAGAGACGCATTGTATTCAGCCAATGGTAAGACCACCGTCAGATTAAGACCATTCGGCCAGGTGCTAATGTTAATCTCTATTACAATCTATCACTTAAGCTAGCTGCATAACGAAAGTGGGGCTTTCTAGTTTTACGGCAGGCATCGCTATACAATACAAATATAAATTTCAGAAAAATTTCTTCATTTCTTTGGTTGCTAACAAAAGAAAACCAAAATATAGCAAATTATATTTTTTTAACTTTACATTTGGTACTTTTTTTGGTACTATTTTTAACAACTTATTAATGGGAAACTTAATTAATGGGAAAATATAGAAATACGGTAGAATCGCTTGCTTAAAAGAATTTAAAAGAAAATAACTAAAATACGTTTAGAGAAATATTGAGCATTATAGTTAGATGCTATTAATTCTACAATTATATGTATGATATTTATCTTAAACATTAATAACAAAATTTGGTACTTTTCATTAAAGAATTTTTGCTACCTTTTTCCAGTTCTCTTTTTTGGAGAGTAGTTTTTTTTTTGAGTTTGCTTTAAATTTTTCATAATTGTTGGTACTTTTAAAAAAAAGTACTTTTTTGGTGCATTTCGAAACGGTACCCATGATTGTTGTTTTTTTTAACCCAAACTTAACTTAGTAAGCTAAAAATTCAAAAAGAAGTTTCCAATTTTTTTGGAGACTACAGAAGATTGTTAACACTTCAAAAAAAGATTGTTAACACTTCCCAAAGTTATTTGTATTCAAAAGTCTTTCATTTAAAATTGTCCTGTTTTATAAAGAAATGAGAAAGTTTTTATTTTTGTTGTAGTATAACTACCTTTGAAATTATTTATTGATCATCAAAAATTATTGTAAAAAGTCCAACCGATCTTCATGCTATTTATGTAATATATCGGTTTAAAATGGAATGCACCTCTTATGTATGGACCAGCGCCTTAAAGTCTGGTTTGGAGTTGCTCAAATGTGGCCAAGAGAAATTGGGAAACTTGTTACCGTTACTCGCACGTTTTTGCGTTTAACACGCTTTTCTTCAAGGCTCCATCCATTTGTGGTCGATTAGCCGGTTAACGTGTACTACACATTACAGGGAAAATTAATTTTTTTAACAGACTAGTCTGCATGTGAAATAGACTCCTTCCCTCTGTCACTTTGAATATAGAAAAGTTCAAATCGAACACTATCTCCCCTTTCCTCCTGCCTATAACTTGACTTCCTAGTTCTGACGCAAGGTATTGCATAGGGAGTGTCATCCTCTAAGTGCTGGTACGAAAAAAAAATAGTAAAAAGTCTGCAACCACTAAAAGTACTTAATTTGGAAATCTTACTTTTAAGTTCAAGTAGGTAATTTAAAATTAGTTTAGCGACAAGGTATGAGATATTTAAAAAATTCCATATTAAATAATGAGAGTAAATAATAATAATAAAAATATTGTGTTAATATTAAAATACTAAAAAAATTTTTTTTAAATATTCAAATTTAAAAACAAAAAAAAATACAATAATAAAAAATTGAAATTATTCATTTGTGGAAAAAAACAAAAAATATTAAAAATTGTGGGCATAATTGTTGAAATGTTGTTGACTAAATTTAATAGTTAATATTTCCTTAAATGCTGACTTCCCTAGAAGAAAACGATTATTGAACAATTAAATTATTTTAACTTTTTTGTAGTTCTTTAATTAAAGAGATCTTGAATTCGTTTTGAAATTAATTTTTAAATAATCAAATTAATTTTTCGTTGGTGATCGTATATTGTGTAGAAAAATAATATTTTTTAGTTTACTTTAGCAAATTTTTTCTTATGTTTTCTTTTATTTTATATTATTTTGGTTTTTAGCTGAATTTTCGTTTTGTTGTTTTAAATATTTAATAAAATTGGTCAAATTAATTGCTGTTTGTTGTTGGAGTTACTCAAACTATGTCAGTTTGTTTAATGTGTATGACACTCAATTATACAATTTAAAATTTTTTTAAAAATTAATTTCAAATTTGCTTATTTAAGCACTTTAGCTAAGCACCCAAAAAAAAAAAAATGCCTACACTGATATAGCATGTACTTCAAAATATTACAAAGAAACTAACAAAAATAGCAACAAGACCAAAAATGTGCTTTAATAATCAGTTTTTAGATTTACAACTCAAATATTTTAAACGCCCTTTAAAAGTTTATTTATAGATAAGAAACCTTAAAAGAAAATAATAAAAATAAAAAAGGTAAAAATATGCTAAAATATGCGTTAAACATGTATTCTTCAAATTAGCTGAATAACACAGGGACTAGTTTTTTAATTACAAATCAAAATAAAATATAAAAGTTTCAAAACATGAAATCATGCCGAAAAATGAAAAATTATAAAAACTGCAACTATGTAAGGTGCTTTTTATAGAGGTATAGAGCAAATGGAATAAAACAAACAAGAATTTTTTAAATTGTCTTCTCCAAATTTTATTAATATATGTATATTGGAACTATGGATGAAGATGATACAATGACGCGTTTGCTTTGTAATGTAAGTCGGGAAGAACGTGATCGAATTTAGGCACAAATTGAAAAAATTAGGGGACAGAACTCAAAACATTCGAAATAATTGGAGACGATAAGAATGACGACTATTTTTCAGATGCCGAAGATTTTGATTAATCATCAGACATGGAACATGAAATTAGTGGCTATTTTACATGATAATCATGATGACGCTGGAGATTTGTTTAGAAAAGCCAATGTCCTTCAAGCTCCCATCACAATTCAATCATCCAGCACATCGATTACTCAGGACTTATGTACCGGTAAAAGGACTTTAAGATGTGGAATTCAAATCCTCCACCATCTGGCAGACCTCGCTGTCATAATGTTATAACTTTTACTTATAAAGGGATATTATAAGGAGCCTCACGGAGTCATCGAGGTATTTTCAAAGTCATTATTGTCTCCTGAAATCGTTAGTATTATTGAAACCATTGAAGCGGTTCGTCTATCGAATTTATGCTTTTGTTTGGGATGCTGCTTATTGCTGGTGCATTCCACGTAAATTCTCTCTATGGGTAAATTATAATGTGCCAATTTATAAGGCCACTATGTCCTTGAATCGGTTCAAGAACTTAACTACTTTTATTCGTTTCTCTAACAGTGATACTCGTGCTGAAAGGGTTAAAGCATAGCAAATCTGTCACCCTGGATGATGATGTGATAAGATTTACATCTGCACCGGCAGTAAACCATATTCAGATGATGGTCAAAGCACTGTAAATGAAAAGCAACGCCATTCACGCCCTAGAAGGCCACCGAATACGTATATCCTCCGGTCACTGCTAGTAGCAATTTCGAAAGCCCGAAGTAGGCCGCAGCCTTCACTCCTTGCTAAAGAGTTGGAGACTATCCAACTCCTGGTCCAGAACGGATAAAGCTTAATACAATTAAGAACACGACGGCATTCATACTCACTGGACCTGGACCATTCACTGTGTTCATTGTGAATGATCTGACCCTCAAACTCAAACGAGGGCCTCGAAACACACAGCCACCACGATACTCCCAAAAAGACCTACCTCAAGAATCAGCCAGAGAACAGCTAAATGCCTAAAAGGACAAATAGCGGAACTCTGCGGGCCACTGATCCCCGTGCAAATATAATGAATTGTCCAGATGACTCCTACTAGCCTTGAAGGGGTCTGGGCTCCCTTTTACCCTGCAAGACACCAGTCTAGATGGCAGTTGTAGGATCCATAAAGACTATCATGTGCCCCCTGGGGGAGCCCTGGATGATGTATGGCTCATGCTAATGGCCAATTTAGAGAAGGCGTACATTCCAAGTTGTAATGTAACCATCGATAAGCTGTTATTTCCATATCCATAGAAGTACTCAATTTACTTAATATATTCCACGTAAGCCAGCAAAATATGGCGTAAAAGTGTGGTGGTGGTCAGCGAGAAACGAATCAAGGGGAACTGGTTGTCATGAAACTGATGAAAAAATATATGTGGGCAGTGGTAGAACTGTTTATGCTGACAACTTGTTTTCAGCGTATAATTTGGCAGAAATTTTAATGGATCGTAGAGTGGCGTTTATAAAAACTGTAAGAAAGACCTTCTTCATTCTACCTAAATTGCTTGAAACATAACGGGATGTTAAAAGCACTTTGGTTCGTTACCACAATAATAACATTGCTTCGTGGTCCTATAGGGCCAAGCCAAAAAATTCAATAA
Organism: Trichopoda pennipes; assembly: GCA_030448955.1. NCBI lineage: Eukaryota > Metazoa > Arthropoda > Insecta > Diptera > Tachinidae > Trichopoda > Trichopoda pennipes. The sequence goes on along the minus strand of JASKUP010000056.1, from coordinate 8,712,710 downwards.
TCATGTTATCTACTGTCCATTACCACCAAAACACCGATCCATTAAAAGGATTCAAGCCAGATCATAGTTTGGGCTACAATAAATACAAAGGATCAGATGTTGGCTGGCTATTCCTGCAAAAGCTCAACAAATCGTTGGCCACTGGCAATGTTTTACAACATGCTTGATAAAGCTGACTTAGGCTCATTCATCATCTATGACGGGTTGAGTGCTGCAAAGCAGAGTGCAAAGCAGAGTTAGTGATTGCACATATGACAGAAATGGGCAACTAACCCATTGGCATGGAGGTGTGCTCACATCAGGCAAGCAATGAATCTTTTCAATATCGATGAAAGTATTTATAATTTGTGCTTCTTCTTCGAAAAAGCGATTTGAAACTGCAGCAAATGTAGTCGTCCAATATGTCTTAACGAACATTCTAAGCAAAACTAATTGCTTGAATAAATAAATAAAATTAAGGACGAAGGCCGCTGTATCCAGTTCCTATAATTATTGCTTTGTAAATTTATTTACTGTTAATAAATAAATAAATAAATAAAAAATAAATAAAATTTCTCCCAAAACATTACTTCTATCATTATTTTTATGGGTCTGGGCAGATCCTTATGATGCACTTATGGGATCATAAGGCATCGAACATCAGAGGGTTAAATTAATAAAGATATTTCAACAGTTTTGAAAGCATTTAAATGAAAACTCCTCAAGCTTCAAAGTACATGATTTGCATGGTCACAGATTAGCCGCACCGATGTACACATTATCAGTCTTTGACTGTTTTCTTTACAAACACCATAACTTTTAAAGTAATAAATATATTTTAAAAATGTATTAAGCATTTTGAAGGTAAGCACTTCCACTTAAAAATAAGTAAGCATTGCCATAGTTCCACAGAGGCACTATGTACAGTGTTTTTTTTCGTAGCAAAAATCATAATTTTCGAAATTACCAAGAGATTTCTAATGGTTAAAAATCACTTAAATTTTAAATCCTTTAGTTTCAAAATAAATGCTTCCACATTTTGATAGACACTGTGAACGATAACACCTTAGAACCCTTTTTGTTAAAACAATCATATATTTTCTTTTATTATCTAGATTTATTTCAAATTGACATTAATATTGAGAGCGATATCTAATAGACTTAAGATATCAGAGCTATAGTTATGTTCTTTCAAATCCTTTCGAGATCTTACATTCCTTCATGATGAAATTTGTGGTTCTCATTCTGTCTAGTCCGTGAAATCTTAAAAGCGTTTGTATATTTAAAGTGTTTGTAGTCTTTGTTTCTGCATTCCTGGACTTCTTCTAATAACTCGCCAATCGATGAGCATTGAGATTCAATTAAATTTTTACCACCAGCCAAAATCTTATGTACCGTAGTAGTAACTATCTTCTCAGGGTACATTTGAGCCAACAAGTGGGCAGTTTTTGATGCATAATCATCAAATTTTGGGACATTTACTATTTCTCTAGAGCGTATAACATTTTTGATAATTGCCAACCCTTTTACAACATGATTATCGACACCAGTAATTCATTTTCAAAAATTGCTCGGGACATGTTGCCATTGTTACTATTTCCATACTCTTGCCTTGGATAGCCTACTCCCAGTCCAAGCTTCTTAAGAAATTCATTTTGTGTAATTTTGTTTTCAGCCGATAGTTTTTCTTTTGATGTTGCATTCTTATCAAAACATTATCCTTCTCGCGAAATTGTAGAAGTGAGTTTTAAAATAAACTCCATTCACCTAATACTGGCATGAAACGGAGATATTCCCTATTCATAGACTTGCTCATCAGTTGAATCATTAAAATTTTGAAAGTCTTTCTAAGACTTTTTTCAAATCGCCCACTTCAAAGTTGGCAAAGTCTTTGCCATCAATCATTGTAAGAAAAACCCAGTTTTTCCACACTTCATTTCATGAACAAAAGGGCTTTAGTTCAGAAATTTGCTTTTTTATATAGTTCACGGTAGATTTAATTATTTCTGAAGACTAAATTGAATTTAATTTAAATCTGGTACTTTTGCCACGGGTTTAGCAAAAAGGCGCCACAGTGCGGCGTCTCAACATACACTAGGAGATTATGATCACTGCAAATACGGCAGTTTTGTCCACTCAAACGAATAGCAAGCTTCATTACTAAATTAAATTCTCTCATAGAAATTAGGGTCATTAGCAAATTTGTTTTGGGCCTTTTTTGTGCACAAATTGGCTTCCGTATTCAACGGTCATGCTATTTATGTTAATATATCAAGCCAAACTAAATATAACTAACTTGACATAAATCACCAAAATCGCCGCCGGTTAAAAAAGTAGTGTTACCGACTTAAAGTTCATACGTCATAGTTACGCTAAATATCGCTAAAATTAAACAAACTTGCTGAAATCAGGTTAAGAAGTCTTTTAGCCTAAGCAATTTGTTTGAAATGATTGTTCATATTATGCCGAAGATATTTTGTTTAAGTTTTAAAGGCAAATAATATCAGTAAAACAAGTAAACGAAATGATCTATTGTGTGATTTACAATCGACGCAATTTTCCTAAGTAATCTAATACACACAAGACAGCAACAACATGCTTTTAAGAAATTCCACGAAATAAGCTAAACAACAGAAAACAAAAATAAACAGCACAGAATAAAAATAAAACACCCAGTCAAGCAGGCGCCTACAGTGATTGATAATAATAACCACAATAAGGGGTGCTGTTAAAGTGGAAAATTATTGTAAATGCGAAAACCGCTTAAAACAACTATACAAGCACCAACTGCTGGGCAAATGAGTAAAGTCGACAAAGTCGCCATAGTGTTTATTTTGTGTGTATTGAAGGTAAATAAATCGTTTAATATAGTTTAAAACTCTAAAGTGCTGTGATATTATTTTGTATAAAACAACTTCTTATAACAAAATATTTATGAAAAATATGAAATAAACGTAAAAATATTGTGATTAAAATTTCGATGGCAATTTTGTTTTATTAATTAATAACATTTATAAAGTTTGTTGACTCATTTGTTGTGTTCTTAACCTCTTAGTATTTTTTTTTTTTTCATTTACAATTTCCCGCTCGCTACTCTTATCTTGCAATAACTTAAATTCATATCTTATCATAGCTGCTATCAAGACTATAGTATTTGTTATGTAGTATTTTATACGTAACAATTTTAATAATTTAATCTATTAATTATTTGATAAAAAATACCATTCGAATTAGTTTTGGCAAAAGTAAAGTTCCAAAAACTATATGAAAAGATATTAAGGTGCTGGCAGAAGAAAAACACTTTCAAGTTTTAGTTTTCACATAAGCAAAGATGGCGACTTTTCTAGCTATCATTAAATTTGAACTTGAGTCAGTTTAAATAAATTCGTTGATTTTTTCCTCAATGGAGTTCAAGTAAAATATTGTAGTTTGGAAATTTTAAAATATTTATTAGATTTTCGGAGCAGCTTACATGTTTTGCCGGCAATCATGTAGAATAGCTGCAGCACATATCACTCCTGAATGACTGGACAGCATGACTCATTGGCAAGAGTACGAAATCGAATGTTTTTCGCTTAGTGAAACATTTAGGAAGAAAGAGCACTTTTTGATACAAAAAAAAATAAAAGAAAAAACTTATAAAACTTCTTTTAATACAACGTACGTACTTTCACAAAAAGGTACGTTTACAATTTTAAACAATTTTAAATAAATAGACTAGAAACTTTGAATATAATTTAAAAAGCTTAATTTAATGTTACTACTGAAAAAGATATTTTAAAATGTATAATGGTACCTTTTATCAAAAAAGGGAAGTTTTTAATTGTTATAAAGTTAAATAAGGATACAATTTACACAAAAAAAAGATTTTAAGATATTTATATAAATTGAACTTTTAAAATTGATTTAGGTACTTTTAAACATTCATTTTTGTTATGGAGAAATAATTAAAATTATTATCAAATATGTCAGTAGGAGTAATAAAAGGTACTTTTTAGGCATTACTTTTAAATTTTCTCTGGCTTAGTTTTATATTAAATTTTAAAATTGATAATTTTGGGTGTCTTTTGATGACAAAAAAAGTACTTATAACAATGTTTTTAATACAATATTTTATTTGTAGTTTCAGAAAAAGGTACGCATAGACGTGCCTTATTAAAAAAAATCAATATGTCTTTTAAGGCAGTTTTAAAGTACATTTTACAGAAATGATTTGGAAGAAGAAACTTTGAATTAAAATTAACGATTAACGGAATAAATAAAATTATTTTTTTTTATTATCAAATATTTCAGTATGAATAATGAAAGGCGCTTTTTAGGAATTGATTTTAAATATCCTCTAGCTTAGTTTTATATTAAATTTAAAAATTGATACTTTTTTGGTACCTTAAAACTTATCTGACTGGTATTATGTTGTTTATTTTTCCTCCGCCAGGTTTGAAAATGATGGCTTGGGAATGCATTCGCATTGAAAGTGCTTGCATTTGACTTCAACCAGCCAGAGAGGACAGAAAATAGCAATAGTCTAACTTGACTCTTTAATAGTTCGAAGATATTAATTTAAATTTATTGTTCACAAAAAATGTTTTTTTAGGTACGTTTAGGAAGAATATATTTTTTGATTTTTTAAAAAAATTTAAAAAAAAAGACTTTTTAATTATAGTAATAAAAATAAATTTTTGTTGTTCTTTTCAAACATATACATTTTTGTCAAAAAGTACTTTTAAGGTTTTTGATTTTAAAAATAACCTTTAAATGAGTTTATATTATAAGAAATAATAATGTTGTTATAAAGTACTTTGTGACATAGAATGTTACTGTTAAAGGAAAAGTACTTTTAAAAATTTGAGTAGTACTTTTTTCAAAGTACTAAATTCATATAAAACACTATCACATATAGAAAACTATCTAAGTGATATTTCTTTTATTGGTGATTAAAGTTTGTCTTTAATTGTGACTTTAAAATTATAAAAAAGTATATAAAAACAGATAATTGCGATTTTGTGAAAATAAAACTTTAACCCCATTAAAGTTTAAATTAAATATTCATGTTGAGATTTTAGCATGGTATTTATCTAACAAAATTTAATTAAAATGAATTTAACTCCACTCAGCGCCATACAAGGTCGAATAAGACACTTAATTGAATTTCATCGTTTTGCTGATTTGAATCAAAACAAAAATTTTACCAATTTTAAGAAGTGACTAATAAGAACTTCTTTATTAAAATCAATTTCAAATAAATCGTAGTTTACTAATTCAAATTCAAATAAAAAACGGGTTCTTAGGTACGCTACTGCTGGTTTAATGACTAAATTAACTATTAGATTCTGAATATATTTTATTTCGCTGGAATTTAATTAATTTTTTTTAGCTGGAATTTAAGTTTAATTTAAAAAAAGAATTTTTCTTAAAATCATGATTTTTTTTATTTATTAAACTTTTGCTATAGAGTCTTTAATATTCGTTCAATATTACAACATTATCTATTATATTTTAATCTCAACAATTATTTATCTTCAATTAACCGTTTCTTGTTTAAGTAAAAGAAGCCGCTTAATGAACCAACAAAAAAGAAACTTCTGGATTGTTCGTTTTCCATAAAAAAATTTATTTGCTTAAACAATTTACATACAAATTTTAATAATCATTAAAATTTAAAAGCTAAGCAACTATTAAGGCAGTCTTATGGTAAATGAGCTAACTGACACTCAGATTTAAATATCCAATTACTAACACTTCATTATTTAAAAGCATTACGTGTCTGCTAGTTTTGGAATTTCAATATGTTAAAATATAAAAAATAAATATATTAAAATATAAACAAATTATACTTGATTAAAAAAAAATTACTGGTTATACATACGAGTATACACTTTTTTAAATGATTTTTAGTCTAATTCCACACGGCTTATTTTTGCATATTTTTACATATTTTTGCATATTTTTCCAGCCTTATCATGTTTTATTGCTAAAATATATCAAATAGATGATATCAAAAGCTTCTATAATTATTTATTAAAAAATATTTTTTATTCATAAATAATTAAAAAAATCTATGAAGGCATATTCTAGCATATTTATGCATATTCTTAAAAATCAGTTCTTAGATTCGATATCACTGAAAAAAAAAACATAAACGAGATCTGTAAACTAAGTAATCAGACTGGCAACGTTACGTTCGATCTGGCAACACTGGAGGCGTTCGGCTTGGAGAGGCGGCAGATGAATTTGTGACTTGCCTTCAGTGCGGGCTTGCCATCGCTTGAGTCATTTGGTTGTTAGTAGCGATTTTCTTTTATGAAAGAGTTATTTCTGTTGTGTTTTAAAAATGAGTGACATCAGTTTCGAACAACGGTGTTCTATCAGACTTTGCTTCATGCTGAGGCACAGTGCAACGTAAACTACTTATTTTTGTTTTGGCTGGTTGTGAACTCTTCATTTTGTTTTGCACCCATCCATTTTGTTTTGTTTCTTAGTGACTTTTGTTGTCGATCTTAAATCACAGTAAAAATATTTTTAATGTTGACATTAATGTCATGAGTTCGGTTTATAAAGTTGTTAAATCAAAAGAGTTTTTTAAAGTTGTTACTGTTTTATGATTTATGTGAGGTTATGAACATTTTATCGCTTAAAGGATTTTGCAGAATAACTTGACAAAGATTAAAATTGGAGGGAAATCAAAATAAAAATAAAAAATTTTTGTGAAATGGAGAAATATTAATAAAGCACAAGGTCTTTCAAATAAGTAATCAGACTGGCAACGTAACGTTCGATCTGGTAACACTGGCGGCGTTGATGAATTTGTAACTTGCCTTCAGTGCGGGCTTGCCATCGCTCGAGTCATTTGGTTGTCAGTAGCGATTTTCTTTTATGAAAGAGTTATTTCTGTTGTGTTTTAAAAATGAGTGACATCAGTTTCGAACAACGGTGTTCTATCAGATTTTGCTTCCAACTTGGGCAACGGAATGTGATCCTAAACTTTAACAACACTACGGGGATAGTGTTTTGTCAATAGCCCAGATTTTTCGGTGGTTTAAAGTAATTTCAGAAGGAAGAAAATTGATTGAAGATGAACCACAAAGCAAAAGGCCTTCATCTTCAGGAACCCGTGAAAAAGTCGACAGAATCCAGAATCTTGTGCGTTCAGATCACCGGTAGACAGTCGGAATGATCGGGAAACATTTAAATTTGACTTATCGTATCTGCGCAAATATGGTTCCAAAAAACCTTTCGAAAAACCAAAACGATGTCAGGACAACAGCAAACGACACCCATTTTCTGGAACGTGTCAGTTTTCGGTGTTTGAATACGTGAAGTTTTCAGTGTTTGTATACGACCTAGAAAACAAGGGCCAGAGTATGAAGTGGCACAGCTCAACCTCTCCAAAGCCCACAAAAGCAAGGATGACAAAGATCAAATGCATGCTGATTTGTTTTTTCGATATCCACGGAATATTTTGAGGCTTAACAGTCAATTAATATTTTTGCCAGGAGGTTCTTGATAGAACTTTAAAAAAGGGTTGTTACTATAAGACCAAACATCAACAACAACGATATACTTCTTGTCACACAGTAATTTTAATAAGCGAGCTTTTAGCCAGTAAAAGCATTCCTGCGGCTCCTCAACATCCATATGCGCCTGACTTAAGTTCTTGGGACATTCATGTGAGACCAAACATCAAGAACAACTGGGTGTTGCGTTACGATTATGCTTCTTATCACACAACATATTTAAACAAACGAGTTTTTTGCCAACAAAAACATTCCTGTGGCTCCTCAGCCTTCATATTCGCCTGACTTAAGTGCATTTGATGTTTTCCTCCTTCCGAAGTTGAAAAATCGTCTCAAGGGAACTCATTTTAAGACAATCACAAACATTCAAATCGCTGTAACCGGCCAGCTGAAGGCTATTCCAGTATCGCAGTGCCAACACTGCTATGAGGAGCAGAAGAACCCTCTCCAGCGCTGTGTGGCTTCAGAAAGTAGTTATTTTATGGATGATAATATAAAATTTAAATTTTATTTAAATAAAAAAAAATTTTCGTTACTTGCACTGAAAGACTTTTTTAAATTTCAAGTTAAGTATTTAAACGGGTGTTTTATAGAGGAACAGAACTTTAAGTTGGCAACCCTTTTTTTAAATATTGGCCATTTTGTCAGCTGTAAACTTACTTATGCTTAATTAATTTGTTATTTCGACGTGAATAGACTGATACCTGAATAGCGCTTTCCAATTGTAAAATGAGGACAAAAACAAGATTGCCAATGATTCCGATTTTTATAAGCGAATTTTGTTTAGCGATAAAGCTAACTGTTATTTAAATGGTTACAAACAAAATTGCCGCGTTTGAAGTGATGGTAATCGTCCTATGTGTTGAGACATCATTATACAGAGAGAAACTGATTGTTTATTGTGCTTTAAAAACGTAACTGATCAGAACGTTACAGTGTCAATAGGGACTATTATAGGGTCATGATTACTGACTTTTTTTGTTCATCAATTAAACAGCCATGATGTCCTGTCGCTTCAACAAAACGTCCAAACAATATTCCGTCTATCAGTTTTACATAAAGTGTGTTTATACACAGATTTGTGAAGCTCCTACAACTTAAGGATTTGTGTTTTACACAAACAGATAATGTTACGTTCATACCTTTTTAATAAATGTTTTGATATTTTGAGCTCTTTTATTACAAAATTCATTATAACACAGTACTTTAGAGTGTTAAATTAAGTTAAACGATTTAATTACTTTCAATACATACAAAAAAAAAAAACACGATGGTAACTTTGCTCTCTTTACTCAACTATGACTAAACTTGAAGTTATTCATTTGCCCAGCAGTGCTTATATGGCTATTTCTATTATTCTACTTTACTACTTTAACATCACACCGCATTGTTGTTACTATTATCATTTTTAGGCGCCTGTTTGACTGTATGTTTCATATTGTTCTATATTAGTTGTTTTGGTTTTCTATTGCTTGCTTATTTGGTAGAATTTCTTCTAAGCATGTTGTTGTAGTCTTGTGTGTATAAGATTTCTTAGAGAACTATCCAGTTAGTAAAATTCACAGTGGGTCATTTACTTTTGGTTATTGTTTATTTTCTTATTAATATTATTTTGTTTTTTTTTGTAAAACTTAATAAATCATCTTTGCAACAATAGTATTAGAGGAAAGCTTATGGCTTCTTAATCAACAAATTATTGCCATATTTCTTTTCGAAGCAGTTTTAAATATCATTTCACGTTAAATCGGTTGCTTGGAAAATAAATTTATAGAATTTGAATTGCTCAGCTCTTAGTCAAATCGTAAAATAAAAGTTTGATATTCTTTATTTTAACACATAAATTCCTTAAAAGGGGAAAAAATATTCCAGGTCAGACTGGTTTTGTTAATTACGGGGTTATCAATCCTATTTGGAGCATGTAACCAAGCGATAGGTTTTAGTAATCTTTTCCCCTTTTATCAATCGGTGTTTTGGACTCCGATGTGTAAAAATTGTTTATAATTGGATAGGGCTGGAGGGTGAACCGTCACAAAATTTTTACACAATTTTTCTTTTATTCACATTTTTCATAGCTTATCCTTAAAATAGTCTAAAACAAATTTACTAGTACCAAAGTAAGTTTCAATTTTATAAGCAAAAAAATCATACCACCTTTTTGGGGTAAAATTCTAAAAGAACGACAGTTTCTACATTTTTCCAATTCAGAAGCTTGCAACGTTTTAACCAGACATACTATCTGAAACAAAATTGCTACTGTTTTATTATAAATTTTATCAATAACGCAGTAAATATTTTTTAATAATAATCCGAATATAAATAACTAGACCAAGTCAAAAATACTAAGTTAAGGTGGACCAAAAATTGAAACCAAATTTTTTCTAATCCAATTTTCTCCCAAACTAAAAGAGGCAACCTAGACATGAAAGCACAATTTTTTAGATATTTTTAAGCTCTTGCTGACATATGAGTAATAGATAAAGTTTTTGTGACATTTCCAAGAAATTTTATGCCCGAGGTATCCAATTTTGGGGGCATACCCAGAAGTCAGAATTTCCTCAGAGTATCTTAAGTGGTTCATGAGCTATCGAAATATTTTCGAATTAAACGTCTTCATACCACTATGCGGTTCAATATGTTATAGCTCGCTCGCTTGATTTATTGAAGGAAACGTTTGACAGCATCATAGTTTCACTTTTCGGAATCGTGAGTTACCCTCCGAAATCATGTGATTAAACGCCGCTTGACTATTTTCGGTGGAGAGATGTAAAGTCGTTAAGTTCTGCATTATAACCGATGCAAGTGCACAAATGTTGAAACAAGTCATCGAAAATTGTAGCTCCAAATAAAACTGTGTCCGAGCCAGCCGTGGCGTTGATATGCCAGAAGTCATATTTTAACTATAATCTCAGTGGATAAACTGTCGACTTAAATAATCAATTGAAAAAAAAATCATATTCATATTCTATTTAAAACTTGTATACCTCTATAAAAACAACCTGTATTAAAGAGTACTTAAACCAACATTTCAGGCAAACTGTTAAAATATTTAAATTTAATTTATTAAATTGTTTTCGCTTAGTTAAACCTTTAAATTTCTTAAAGTCTCCTATTTTTTATCTTCTTCTTCTAATTGTTTTCTATTCTTATTTTTCAAATTCTTCTTATTACTTTAACTCTTTCAAACATAATCTTTTATTTTCACTTTAGATTTTAATTGAATTTTATTAAGTTTGTTTTTTTTCTTTAACTACAAAAAAACAAGACTAAAATGTTAAGCTGGATAAAAAACACATATAATAATCAGTGCTATTTGTAACCACTATATCATCGACATTTAGCAGCTTCTATGCAGTCAAAATAGAACATAATAATTTAGCATTTTTAACCCTTGTTATTGTTTGCCAGCAATATGAAATATGAGCTCAATTAAACAAAAAACTGCTCCTTCTAACCTTGTTTTTCATTTAAAGGTTAACGAGGGTTAGGCGGGAAATTACTGCATGCACAACTCATCGTTCGTAACAAACAAATATTTGTATGTTTTAATTGTAATCAAAATAAATCTAGATATGTCTATGATGATATTTATAAAGCGTTTTTCAACAGGAAGTTGGTTTTCTAAAACAAAATAAAACAAAAAATTTAAATGAAAATAATTCAAATTTTTATTATATTACGTAGAGAAAAGTTCGGAAATTATGAATTAAAAACGATATCTGGCAGACGTCCACTACGATCACGACCACCAAAATAGATGTCGATTCCTTCATTAAAATTTTCAATCACTTTTTGGCAAAATAGCGGTCCTCCTTCGTTAATCACATCACAGATTTTGAGTTTTAAGGCTGAAATCGATTTTATCCGTTCTGTATTGACTCTGTTCTTAACATAGCCCTACAAAAAACAATCCAGTGGTTTTAAATCACACGATCTCGCTGGCGTGAAATTATGCAATCGGAATATTTAGTTTGTACTAAATTGATTGTTTCATTGGCTGTGTGAGATGTGGCGCCTTGAAGGCAGCAGTGGTCAACTGGAAACTCCACGTTATTTCCACGGGAATTAGTAGCCCGCAGAGTTTCCGCTATTTGTCTCTTTAGACATTTAGCTGCTTCTCTGGCTGATTATTGAGGTTGGCCCTTCGGGAGTATCGTGGTGGTTGTGGTTTCGCGGCCACATAACAGACAGGTCAGTTTTTATATGGTGGCCAGGATCATTTCACTTTTAATAACACCTATCTGGTGGAATGATCCTAGATCCAGTGAGCATGCTAGAAATGTGTTCTGGACAGGAGTCGGATAGTCTCCAGCTCTTCAGCAAGGAGAGGTGTTTTGCAGCCCTGTCAAAGTTACAACTAGGAAAGACCTGTTGCTAGAATTAGTCTTCGGCTTCCTAGGGCGTAAATGACGTTGTTTTTCATTGTCAGTGGTATGACCACCATCTGATGAAGGCTTACGGCCACGTGCAAATGTAAATCTTATCAAGTATCTCGCGATAGCCCGCTTTATAAGTTGTTATGGATCACACAACCATCTAGACTTGTGTCTTGCGGGGGTAAAAGGGCGCCCAGTCCCCTTAGGTTAATAGCAGCCAACTGAACAAACCACTATATTTCCACGGGAATCAGTAAAGCAACAAAGTTTCGTTATTTGTCTCTTTAGGCATTTAGCTGTTCTCTGACTGATTATTAAGGTAGGCCCTTCAGGAGTATCGCAGTGGCTGTATGTTTCGAGGCCCTGGTTTGATTTTGGGGGTCGGATCATTCACAATGAACATAATGAATGGTCCAGGTCCCGTGGTGAGTATGAATGCCGTCCTGTCCTTCATTATATTAGGCTTCATGCGTTCTGGACCAGGAGTTGGATAGTCTCCAACTCTTCAGCAAGGAGTGAAGGCTGCGGCCTACTCCGGGCTTTTGAGGTTACAGGTAGGAGTGACCGCAGGTAGGGCGAGGATGACGCTACATACCATCCACAGTGGTAATCATCCACCATCTGATTAAGGCTTACGGCCACGTGCAGATGTAAATCTTATCACGTCATCTCGCAATAGCATGATCCATTAATCGTTACCGCATTTCCAGCCTCATCTTCAAAAAAAAAAAAAAAAAAAAGAAACAGTCACGCCTCCAGACCACAAAGTCTTCTCAATAATCGCTCTAGGATTTTCAGAAGAATTTTGCTTATTGGCTTCGTTTGGAAAAATGATTTTTTCAGAAAATTGGTCGCTCGGCTTCAATTCCTGGTTTAGTTGCAATTTTTAAGCCTTTAAAGTCAAACACTTAAAACGCGTTAAATTCGCCATGTGGTGGTTTTGGACAACCGCAATTGTTGAAAACTTCGAGGAATGGACAAATTTGGATTTGTCAGGTAATTTGTAAAAGTGTTCTATTTTATTATCGTCTATATTATTATAATGTCAGTTATGCTTTGGTTATCGTATAAATTGTGTGTTGCGTAGGCTAACTAAGGTTTCTTGTGTTGGTATTGAGGCATATAGAGCCTTGATGTCAAAGGAAATGCGTGGTGTGTTTTCGGTTATCTTGATGTTTTTAAGTTTATTAACAAGGTCTTGTGTATTACGTAGCGTCTATGTATTTTGTAAATTTATCTGTTCTTTAACTAGGCCGGCGAGGTGTTTAAAGAGGTGATGTGCTGGTGCTGGTCTGTAGTTTACATTTGGTATCATTGGTATGTTTTCTTTGCCTATTTGCGATTGTGCTTTGAGTGGTGGTGGCTCCGGCTTAAGGGTCATTTAGTCAACGTTTTGCAGTGTTTTTTGTACGTTATTACGGTAGTGTTTTTTTTTTGTTCGCTTTATGAATTAGTAGCTTTGTCCGTGATTTTGTAGCACTTTGTTGCTCGTCGGGATTTGTGTGTATTTTATTGTGTTCTTTTATCGATTTTTTGGTTACGTTGGCTATTTGGTGTCTCATATGATTTTGTCGTTTGGTTGATAACCAACCGAGTAATAATTGCTTCGGCGTCTATAAAATATGTTTCCTTAACTAAATATCAAAATTCCAATACCACCCTCGTATTTAGTAAAGTTAATTGGTAATAGAATGTGTCTAAAGTTGTTGTTGCTATTGTTAACAGCATTTATTTGTTTTCCAAAGAAAGCACACAAGCGCCAAAATTTCATATATGGTTCTGTGTCTACTAATTTGTATTATATCTTGAAGGGATAGAGAGGCGGTCACTTGATTGCTTAAATATAGAAAAAATTTTAAATTTTACTTTTTTTTTACTTTTAAAAAAATCTCAATTTACAACTCCTTTTCGTTTGCGATAACATTATTAATTACTTTTTCATTTTTCTCTTTTTTTCCAGGTATGTCTGCCTCTTAATTTTTGAAGCAAGTCGCCTTATGTATTTAAATTAAGTAAGTATATTTATAAAGGGTGTTTTTTATAGAGGTATAGAACTTCGAACTTTTTTTGAATATTATAATATAAATATGACTTCTGTCATATGTCCGCCACGGCTGGTTCGGAGGACCAAATTTCGATTACCTTGTATCCATTTATCAATAATAAAGCAGCGAATGTTGTCCTCTAAGCGGTTAATCGTTTCGAGCTTCGCCTTCACATATCTCAAAAATCGCATGATCCTGGGTCCGATCATGGGTCCGAGATGTGCATTTCTTCCAGCCCTTTAAGCACAATCAAATAAATGTGCTTAATGTAACGGTGTCTTAACATACAGTTGAGGATTAGTATCTTTCTAAATACGACAGCTTTGATTATTACAGTATCCATTCACACTACAGTGAATAACATCACTAAACCAAATTCACATACAAATTGTAATCAGCGGCAACTTTGCATGAGTTCCAATTTGCACAATCAGACGTCATAAATCGCTTGAGAGCATAAATATAACGAAGGCTTAGATTGATATAGAACTGAATGGAATAATTATTACTTAACTTGATTGGAACTAGTTCAAAATTAAAACTAGTTTAGAATAAGAACTAGTTCAAAAATCAATTTCAGAAATAAATTGAAAATATCTAGATAAATATAGTGTAAAGCAATTGGCTTGACAATTAGAAGAGGTAATTTAAAGAAAACAACAAAAAAGTGATATATACAAATCACTTGACAGCTGACATGTGTTGCGGACTTAAAGTTCCATACTTCTGTAAAAAAAACATCCGATATTATCTTTACTCCTTCATATTGCATGAAGAGCTAAATTTTTGTTATTAAGCTGTTTGAATGTTTTCCATAACCATGCTCAATTAAGTGTCAAATCTTTCATTAGAAAATCATTTAGACGTGTCCTTTTTTATAACCAAAAAATAATGTTCGCTTTAGTTTGGAACAGAAAAGATTTTGGGCTGTAATTTAAAAAGTCACTTAAATGCAAGAAGCAAATTTGTCAAATTTGAAAAGAAAAATATCTAGTCAGCAAATGTTTTTTAAAAATCAAAGAAGTGACCAGCGATCCTCCACGTTAACTGGTCACATTGTTGTCTATAAAATAGCAAAGAATAACAAACCGTTTTTTTAAGGGGAATTTATTAAGGATGTGTTAATTAGCGGGTAAAAGATTTTGAATCTATAGGGCTGTCACGTAGAATGGTCACAAAAAGAATTGAAGCGATTTCTTCTAATTTAGCCAATCAACTCGATGGACGTCTTAAAAAGTTTAAGTATTTTTCAGTCACTATGGACGAGAGTGTTGACAGGAGTGATACAGCCCAACTTCTAATTTTTATCAGAGTAATCGATGAAAACTTTGCAATAACCGAAGAACTTGCTTGTTTCAGATCTTTGAAAGGAAAGACGGCAGGAAAAATAATTTATGATGAATTTAGAGAGGGGATGGAATCTCTTAATGACCCAATTTCCAAATTAAATAATTTAACAACTGATGGAGCACCTAACATGGTGGGAAAAAATACGGGGTTTGCAGGAGTTTATAAAAGTCAGAATCCTGAAAGTGAAACAATTTGTTTACATTCTATAACCCACCAAGATGTTCTTTGCAAGGCTGCCTTGGATACTAACCACGTACTTAATATTATTTTAAAATTAATTAATACCATTCTAGCCCGTGCTTTGTTACATCGACAATTTCAAGAGTTGTTGTCGGAAGTTGATGCAGAATTTTCAGATGTACTTTATTACACAAAGATCAGGTGGCTGAGTTGTGGGCATGCCTTCTCGAGAGTTTGGAGTCTTCTCGAAGAAATTAAAGCTTTTCTAAAAACCAAAACTGAAACATGGGATGAGTGGGAAATATTGGAGGATAAGAATTCGTGCATCGAGTTTGCTTTCTTCACGGATTTACTCGAGCATTATAATAAAATGAACAAGAAGTTACAGGGAAGAAGTCAATTTATAGATGAAACTTGGGGCAGTTTGAGGTCTTTTAAAACTCAATTGTTTATATTTTCTAAATGTTTGGGAAAAAATGATTTGACTCATTTTCCAAGACTTAATTCTTTGAGGCGTGTGAGTCAAGAGAAGTTAAAAGTCTTGTCGCAATCTTTATTAAAACTGTATTCAGAATTTGAGGCCAGATTTGCTGACTTTAAAAAAATCCAACCATGTTTAGATATTTTTTCAATGCCCTTTAATGTTAATCCTGAGAATGTTCCATCTAATCTACAACTGGAAGTTAATTTCTATAAATCCTTATCAAAAGATGAATTTTCACAGCTAATTAATCATGCGCAGAAAATTATGGCAATATTTGCTTCCTCATATTTCAGTAATGAAATGCATAAAAAAATTCAATAAGAAACCGATTGTCAGACGAGAGTCTATTTAATTTATTAAATGTCGCATCCTCCCAGCTGGAACCAAATTTTGAGGAAATTATGTCAAGTCAGAAACAGATCCATGCTTCCCATACATCTGGAAAATCTTAAAATCATAACAAACCGTATCTTATAAAATGTTTATGTTGTTTTAAAATATTACGTAATATAACTAATAAATATACAGCTTAAACCGAACTTTTAATTAAACAGAAAACCCCATAATTTTGTAATGAATGACCCTCTATGTTTTTTTTTTAATTTAATGGCCCGCTGCAAGATTTTTTTTAATTTATTGGCCCACCACCCAAAAAGTTCGCCCATCACTGGTCTAGATCATACTGCTTTCAACTGATATTACAGGTTATAGGCGAGTTAAAACGTCTAGATGTTTGGTTTTAACTCAGATAATCAAATGAATTATGGCAGAACATGTAAAAGAAAACGAACTCTTATTTAGGTTCTTGGATAGCAGAGATGCCAAGCCGAATTTTTATGGTGGTTGTAACTTTATAAAAAGTAATTTTTTTTCAGTTGCGTAAAGGTATTGAATGTTTGTATGGTTGCAAATGAATATTGAAGAAATTGTAAATGGAAAGACACAAAAATAAAACGACACTTTGAGCCTGTAGTAACAGGTTTAACGAAATTTTGTCGAGTTAAGTAAAGCAGTCACAGAAATACTACTATTTAAATAAATTTAAGCAATTGAGATTTTAAATCAAATATGCAAAAAAGTATTTCTTTAATTATATTACTTTTTTTAGAATATTTTTTTTATGTATTTGTATTAAATTTTCTTGGCCAGACATAAAAACATTAGCACGTTCGACGTATTTACAGGAAAAAAAAGTAAATAATACAGCGTGATAACTTTTGACTTATTTTTTTGTTAATAAAATGGGCACGAACTATTATAGCCTTTTGGTACTTTATTTCCATACATTTATGTAACTAATTGCCAATTTATTAACTTGCAAAATTGTATATCTGAAGGCACATGCTTTGATTTTTTCATGAGTTTGTCATTTAATGAAAACCAAAAAGCAATGAACGCAATCGATTAATATTCACTCTATACACCGATTGAACATGAATAAATCATAGATTGTAAGATTAATACCAAAATGTTAAATACATTTTAATGTAGGAATAAGGTCGCTTCAACTTTTAAGCCAATCAGTCGTTTTCTTTTGGCCTTAAATATTTTATTCCTGTTAACGCTTTTTATTGTTGAAGTAATTTCTTTAAAACTTTGAGGCCAATAACAAGCTATTTATAGGCGCCCTGCTCTCTTTATAGAATACAATTTTTGATTTAAATATAGATCTCTTGCAACGTTGTTTTTAGAAAAGTAAATTTAAGTAATAAAGGGTGTCCGCTAGGCAGGTATAGTACTTTGTTTTGCCTCCATTTTCGTAAACATTAGTCTTGACAGTTCATATTTGGCAGTTGTGAAGTAGACACTTGGCAAATTTATTATGGAAAAATATTCGATAAACCACTAATGTGGTGTAATCGTTAAAACATTTTATCAGTTATCGATTACTGTGACGATGAGAAAGTTACGTGAAATTTTTAAGAGAAACAATGTGCCAACAAAACGCACTGTTTATCGTGTAGTGAATGATTTCGAAGAAAGACCCAAGCATGGACCACAACGTACTGCAAAATCACCTGGAAAGATTACTGCTGCTCAAAAAAGTGTTCAAATCAATCCACCAACCTAAATTCGAAGCCGTGCTCAGGAGCTTGGTCTTGAAAGAAGAACTTTGGCCATAATTTTGCACAAGTATTTGCATTTGTTTCCATATAAGATTTAGTTGACACAAGATCTTCTTCAACAAGACCATTTACGCCTCCGCACAGTGGCTCAGAACCGTATTTCATTGGCCAAAAGTCTGTAACTTTTTAATTAACAAAGATTTTTTAGAAATTCTTTTTTTAGTCAGTAGATAACATCTTAAGCTTTCGTCGAGTTTAGGTTTTATTAAGGTCGGTACAGCGCCCAGCACTAATTATGCTGAACAGTGCTTACATATTTTCTATTTTTTGGTTAATTTTAAAATAAAACAGTGTAACTTAATTTTTTTTTAATTATATATTTATTTATAATTATATATTTATTTATAGTCATAAATTAATATTTAATATTAATATTTGTATACTTTATTTCATTCAAATATTAAATGCAAATCATAATTATTATTCATTTTGCTGGAATATTTCCTGTAAATATTTTATATTCTGCTCTGCATTACTAGTGTCCTGTAGCAATGCCTTAGCAATGCCGGTATGTAGGTCTGAATGATTCACTTTCCATTGACTTCGAATGCTAGAGATGAAGGGATCTGACGTTGTCAATAATATATGAAATAAATCTTTATTTGTACAACTTCATGGCATTTTTCTGGTATTATGTTCTCTGTAAAATCTATAATTCTTTATATTCCTGGCTTCCTGTGATAAATCTCCAATTGGTAATAAATGGAGCTTAATGACATATTCTCCATGTTAAAGCACTGTTGCTGACATATTTCTATAATTGTATTTGAATGTATATATAGCAACGGTTTGCTTGGCATAATCACCAAATTTTCTAGCATTAATTTGTTCATTGCACGCAAGTACTTCAGTAATTGTTTTAAATCTTTAAATAACATCTATATCAACACCTTTTATACCAGA
Organism: Trichopoda pennipes; assembly: GCA_030448955.1. Classification (NCBI taxonomy): domain Eukaryota; kingdom Metazoa; phylum Arthropoda; class Insecta; order Diptera; family Tachinidae; genus Trichopoda; species Trichopoda pennipes. The sequence goes on along the minus strand of JASKUP010000056.1, from coordinate 8,693,756 downwards.
TGTTGTTTCGGGATCCAAAAATAATCTTCTTGCGGTATTGCCGTCGTTTGTATTGCCTGATCCTTGTTTTGGTTGATCTATAATTAACCCATGCTTGAGATATGCACCTTGAACTTGTTTCTTTTGCAATTTTCTTTTCTCTCTATTGGTGTCATTATTACTTACTGATCCTGAAGATCCGAAGTCTAAATCATAGCTAATTTTGAGTACGTGCTCCACAAAGCTTAACCCCGTATGTAGCGGTGATAATCTAAATGTAAATGCATCATACTATCTACTGACTTTGTCGGTTTTTGGTTTAACCGGCCTTACATGTAATACAGCTGGATGAAGCTTTTGTATCAATCAAAACCTGGGCAGTTTTTCCGTCTATTATTGAAAGTATTAATTGGTAATTCAATTTAATAATCTGTTCATCCATCTCTAACTCTAACGGCTTTAGTGTTGAAATTTGATCTCTAATGTCACTTACTTCATTCTTAATGGTATCACGAGTTTCTTTTTTATTCTCAAATTTTATTGGTCTGCAGTATTTCCTAGACGATGGAGTATAGTTTTTCCAAATACAATTTGTTGGCATTGTGCTGGACGAAGGTTCCAAGTCTTCTAAGTTCTTTATTAATCGCAATGGCACAAACGACAGCATGAACATATCTGCGTCAGAAATATCTTCAAATAAAAATTTTTTATATTGTTTTTGGCCAGAAAATTCATCGCATCCCCATTTACAAAACAGAGTCAAATTGCAGTTTAGATTTTTTTCAACTCACTTCCTTTAACTGATTGTAGCAACCTTTCGGCTGTATGATCAAGTAGAGCTTGCAGTTGTAACTGTGCCGAAATTGGTGTGATTTTAATAGATTCTTTTGGAGGATAACGTTTCTTTTTAGCTGCAGTTATGTGATGATATGATGGGTATAAATTATACTTTATATATCTGTACTTTACTGAAATAAATTTTAAACATTTCTTCCTATAATTTTTAGCAGGTAATTGAAACATCTGTGCCAAAAAGCCTGAAAAATTCTAGGAAGAGTTTCAACCATTTGAAGAAATATTTATACTACTAATAACTTTCCTCTCTTTCTCCCTACGTTTTGCTATCTGCAATTTGTATTTATGTCAGTATATAATTTCTAAAGTAAATTTACTAGCAATTTTGATAGAATTTTGTTTGTAAAAATTTTGAGTATTTTCATTAAAATAAAAAAAAAGTGTTCTACGGGCGGGTCCGGGCGGTTGCAAAAGTATATATAGGCTTAAAGAAAACACTCTTGCCTTTCTTTGGGTGGTTTCGATTTTTTGTCCTTTAAAAGTTATACACTATTAAACTTCAAATTTTACGAATATATGGTGGTTTCAAATTTATTACATAACACCCTAACTACAAATTATACAGCGTGCTAAAATACCATTTGTGAAAAACAACAGTCTACCCAATATAACAAAAAAAAAACGCAGCCCATTATCGATAACAGTTTTCAAGAAATCGTAATTAATATGAGATCAAATATTACAAATTTTTTTTATTTCTAAATTAACTTAAATTCTTTGTTTTTAGTAGCATGCCACGCCCACTATTGTGAATATTTTGCCAAAATTTGTTGGCTACCTAAGTTCTGATCAGTTTCCTTTCTGATGGCATAAAAATTTTAAGAATCCATGTCAAGAAAAAAAATATAGGTTTTGGCCAATGGAAATTGATTCTGAGCCACTGTGCGCCGTGCTGATGCCATACATAATTGCCGACATTAAATAAAACATTTATCAATATTAGAAACATTCGTTTTTATTTAATCAAAAGTTATAAGCAAACACAGCGGACACCCTATATTATTAATTTTTACCGTAAATAGTCAGCACAGTTCAAGGTCCAAAGCAAAACGAACAGTCATTAATGAAAAGTTAAGTTTTTCAATTAAGTCTTTCACTGTATAACATTTTATTTATAAATTTAAGTCATTTTTATTTTTTTTAAACATAACCAATTTATTACGTCATATTTTTTTAAGGAAAAACAAAGCACTCCAAAGTGATTATAATTTTATTACTTTTAATAAAAGTAATTAAAAAATCAGTTGTAAAATTAGAAGCAATAACGTGACGAAAATATTTTTTATGTCTAATAAATATAAATTAAAAATAAAAATATTTTTTGTACCAAATAAATATTTATTTTAGATCGATATATACAGTCTTACAAATGATTTCATAGATAATGATTTAATTTTTATTTAAAATAATAAAATTTTAAAAATGTAGTAGAAAAAGTACTTTTTTTTAGAAAATGTACCTTATTAAATATTAACAAATTTTGCAGTTTTCTATTAAAATTGTTTTTCCTGTTAATTGTAAATTTCATTAATAAAACAATAATTAACTCAGCTTAATAAAATTTTGCAAAAATTATCATTTTATTTCCCCTTAGGAAAATAGTACAATAACAAAAAAGTACTTTGTTGAATATGCAATCAATAACATTATTATTGAATGGAAAAAATAATTTCAATAAAAACAGGCTAAAATTTGATATAAAAATATTAGGTTAAAAATTGTTTGTCATATGATAATATAAAATACTAGCAAAAAGTACTTTAATATAAAGTACTTTCTTCGCGAAGAAATAAAAAAAAATTAATATTCAAGTTGTTTTTGCATACAACAAAATTTAGAGCTTGTTTTGAAACAAGTGTTAAAAAAGTATTTATAAAAAACAAAATTGGTGCAATTTGTGTCATGTTTAAAAATTATTGTTTAAACAATTATTTTTGTTATTTCTAAAATAGTAACATAATAGTACTTTTAGGTAAGAGCGTCGTAAATCGCAAGTTGTAATTGTATTCAAGGTTTAATGAAAAATATTACTTTTTAAAGTAAAAAAACAAAGATTATTTATAAATAATGGTGAAAAAGTACTTTTCTGTATAAAAAAAGTATTTTATAAATTCTACACTCCCAAATAAAATTTTTGTTTTAATTAAAATTAAATAAATTTATATATTCAATGAGTTGATAAGGTGTATGCATCAACTTATATGTACAATTTGTTTGGATGAACGCATGCCTGATGTTTGGAAACAAAAAAGGAGACAAATCAATATGTGCCAATTGTAGGGGCATACGTCTGCTCCCTCTCGCTTATAAGGTCTTAGCCACAATATTGTGTGAACGACTAAAACCAATAATTGGCCCCTACCAATGTAGTTTTAGACATGAAAAATGCATCTCAGACCAGATATTCACACTACGTCAAATCCTAGAGAAGACGCACGAAAAGCAAATCGACTCATGCCATCTATTCGTCGATTATAAGAAAGCTTTTGATAGCCTGATTGGAACAAAGGTGTATCTGAATTTGAAATTCCGGCGAAATTGATAAGCCTTTGCCGGATGACGTTAGCTGATACCAGATCATTAATGAAAATAGGAAATAGTCTTTCCGAATCGTTTACTACCTCATGAGGATTCAGACAGTCGCCCTGACTGTTTATCGTGCGACCTATCTAACATTGCTTTGAAAATTATCATACGCGCTGCGGCAGTAAATAAAAATGTCACTATTTTCACCAAGAGCCACATGATCCTTTCATATTCTGATGACATCGACATCATTGGTAGGACATTGAGAGATATAAGTGCTGTCTTTGTAGGCATTGAGAGACAATCCTTAAAAATGGGCTTAATAGTTAATGAGAGCAAAACCAAGGTGATGGTTGCAACGAACAGGAAATCTACTAGATTTGGTGAAACCGCGAACGTTAGCTCTTATAGCTTTGCAATCTTGGGTCATCCGTAAATAAAAACAACAACATTAGGCTGGAAATGCGAGGAAGAATAATATGGGCAAATAGGTGCTACTCTGGGCTAAACAGGCAATTTTAAAGTACAGGCCTCTCTAGGATTACGAAAATAACACTCTACAAGACACTCATTCCAACGGTACTTTTATATAGCGGTACTTATATATAGCAGATGGGTACTTGTGCAAGCAGGTGAAGCTGTAGTTGGCTTATTCGTTAGAAAAATCCTACGAAGAATAAATGGAACAGTTTGTGTAAGTGGAGACTATCGGCATCATATGAACCATTAACTGTATGAGCCGTACGCTGACATTGTCAAGCGCATAAAACTGTAAAGACTACACTGGCTAGGAAATGTTATGCAAATGAGTAAAGAAGCTCCGGTAAGGAGAATTTTTGAATATGATACCGAAGGCATCCGGAGGAGAGGACGATGGAAAGATCAGGTCCAACAACATCTCTCAGACCTAAATGTTAGAAATTGGAGAAGTGGAAAAGACCGAAGCGCATGGAGTGCTATCCTCTCGTCGGTCTAAAATTCACCAGGGTTGTTTATGGCTATTTCAGAAGCAGAATGCTAAAGGCAGAGTATATATAGAGGCAATCGAATCGATTTCAAGCTTAAAACTCAAAATTCGTAATGTGATCACCATTTTGCCAGAAAATTATAAAAACTTTAATAGAAGAATCGACATCTGTCAGCATGGTCATGGTGGTCGTACTACAATTTAAATTTGAATTATCTTAATCTAATTTTTTTGTTTTATTTATTGTTTTAGAAAACAAGCATCCTATTGAAAAACCCTTTTTAAATATCTTTCAATGAACTTTACCTTTTTTTCCCCATTTCAAATCGCACACCAAACCTGTTTGCACTTTTCACTATGAAAGTACCTTTCATAAAGTAAATTTTATTATTCATCAAATAACTTTAAATGCTGTTAAACATAAATTCCAACAACAAACAATAACAAATGTCTGTACTAAAAATAATTTAAAATGTCTGCTTCTTCCAAAGACAAACATTTTTTTTATTGTGCTTCTTCGAAAGAGTCTAGTCTAATGAATATGATGACGATGATGATCATTATCTTCATAAATGCAGTAAAGTTGCAAATTATATAGAAAGCCCAGGCATGTGTGTGTGTGTGTGTTGCTATATTAGTTTTATTACTCTGTCCTTAATTCTGCTTGCTATCCATTTAATACTTTTCATTCATGATTGATATATTGAGAGCATTTGTGTCTTTGTCTTTTTTGTTTCACCCTGTAAAATGTGCCTTAAGATATCGATTGCGATGATGTTTGTTAACCTAAAGCTGTGGGTCATGCGCATGCATACTATATGCAAGATATAAAAGTAATCGATTGTTTATTTAATCGCCTTGGGAAAGAGAATAAGATCGCAAAACAATATTTTTTTTTTTTGGAAAGGGAAATCATAAATTTGTTTTCAAATTGCTTGAAATGGTTTGAGAAATGTAATGACAAATTTATGACATATGTACAAGTACTTATGAAACTCCCCTTATATTTTTTCTAATTTAAGTAGCGGGTGATGTTGGTTTCTTTCTTTCATAATGCATTACTGTTGTTAAGACAAGACAACTTGAAGCTGTTGGCGTTTGTAATCTTAAAATAACGATTAATCGAATTGTTTGTTAGTTTGTTTGCTTGCATTGCATATTGTTTGCATGTTTACAACTTTGACATACTGACGCCTTAATGACGATCATTTTTGTAGCTGCTTTTTTTGCCATTTTGTTTATTTGCAAAATACTTGTATTTCAGTCTTAATGAGCTTGACTTGTTTAAGGTCTAATGCTAATTTTATGCCATAAAATTTTCTTCTTTTTTTTTTACATAACATGTGCTGTAGACTAAATTCTGAAATGTGTCTAAGTAAAATGACATCATCGCTGGCAAGTTTGCTGGTGTTACAGCATAAAGCTTCTAGCGAACATAAAACGGCAATAAAAAGTATTCTAAGCTATTTATAAATTAAGTATTTAACATACGATATTTTTATTAGTTTGCATTACCTTAAGTCAGCGAATATTTTTGAATTAAAAGAAATAATATATCTGAACCAAAAGGCTACATATAAAAAAGAAGTAGAAAGGTAGTAGAAAAATAGTAGCAAACTGTACTTTAAAAAATACTATTTGTTATGATTTTCACCAACAACGACTTTTTAAATTTTCTCAATATTTGAAAATGCACATTTTAAGGCTCATCTTAATTTAGCTAGAAAGTACCAAAAAGATACTTTCTTAAGTTTACAATTTTAATAGATTTAATGATATTTATAAGAAGTTTAGAATTAGAGTAACGGAAAACCGTAGAGTACGGCAAACCGTACCCAAATAAAAATTAAATATTTTAAATGATTTTACACCATCTTTAATCGTTAGCGTAAATTATCAAAAATTTTAACTTTAAAGCATATTAAAAATCGTAGTAGAAAAGTACTTTTCCTAATTTAATAATTTTGTAGATTTTACTAACTTCTCTGCTTAAAGAACTTTAAGGTTTCCTAAATAAACCTTAAAGTTTTTTTAAATATTTTTTTTATGATTGTTTGTTGTTACGATTTTGAAAAAAAGTAGTAAAAAACTGACTGAAAAACGGTTAAATCTAAAGTTTTCTAAAATTTTGTCACCTAAAGCTTCCATAAAACTATGTAGTTGTTACTTATTTGTTTTTTTTTATCGTTTGGGCCAGTTCTCAGAGGATGATGAGCCCTACTAATGCAATGCATTGTGCCAGAACTAGGAAATTAGGTTATGGGAAGGAGGACAGAGGGAGTAGTGTACTTATTTTTTGTTACTTAAGAAAACATACAATACCTGTTTAATCTAACGAAATTAAGTATTTTAAAAAATGTTTGTTTATTATAAACAACTCCTTTAAATTTTTAATAATTTTAGGAAAAAAAATAATAAAAGTACTTTTATATTTTTTTTTTAATTTAAGCACTTTTGAAAAAGGAACAAAAATTTCTTTTACAAATATAGTGCGCTTACAAAATCAACAATCTGTAAGCAGCTTTTAGGGTCGTTACGAATCTCTAAATACTTAGATATATTAAATGTTTTCGCATTAAGGCAAAAACAAACTACTGCAGCGTTAAGGCCCCTTTCAAAAAGTAGTAGAATTATAACATTTTTGAAGTTCATAACTTATTTTATTTTATTAATTTTTTTTTAGATATAATAAAGGTTTTGCTTACAGTAGCGAATATCTGCTAATTTAGTATTTTTTTAAAAGTAGTAGAAAAAGTACTTTTTTTAAATTAGATATTTGCAATGTTTTTTGCATTTTTTTTAATAAATAACATATTAAAGTAAATTGTTTTTAAAGAATCTTAAGGCATATCAATTAGTAAAACTTCGGATAAGGTAATTCTGAAAATTTCAAAAAAAGGAGTAAAAGTACTTTTGAAAAAATAACCAAAAAGTCATAAATAAGTGTAAAAGTCACAGAAAAAGTAAACAATTATCACATAAGTTAAAATGTTCAAGCATTCTAAGAAAAGGGTAGTAAAAATACTAGTTTTTCAAAAAAAAAAATCAATTCCTTAGTTTGTTTCACTTTAACACTGATTAAAATACTTAAAGTAAGTAAGTAAGTTTGTAGAGAAACCTGATGTTGTAAAATAAATTTTGAATACTAAACGTAGTAGAAAGAATTTTAAACATTTAAAAAAAGTAGTAGTAGTAGTAATAGTAGTAGTAGTAGTAGTAGTAGCAGTAGTAGTAGTAGTAGTAATAGTAGCAGTAGTAGTAGTAGTATTAATAGTACTATTCAATTTTAAAAATAACATTTCTCTTTTATATCTCTTAAGGGATTTTACATACGAAATTGTAAAAGTACTTTTCTGAAAATGCCCCCTGCCTGCATCTTTGGTAACACTTTTTTCAAAAAGTACTTTTTTCTAGCTCTAAAGTATAATCACATATTTATTTAATTTTATTTTAGAACAAAGCATTTAGTTGCGAGTCTAGAATTTATTAAATAGTTTGTTATACAAAAAAGTACTTTTCCACTAATATTTTTACATTAAAAACAGAATTTTTCATTAAACATTAAATATAATAAAAAAATGTGACATCTTTGTTTGAAACACAGTTATTGTTTGAAACACAACATTTAAATATGGCACAAATTGTACTAACTATCTTTTAAGGTACTTTTTTCTACTACTTTTTACAAAAATGCCTACCTTTTATAATCTTTAATAAAAACATACTTTTATGCCCAAATAAATTGAATATATATTTTTAAAATTTTTCGTGAAAATATTTTGCTACTATTTTATATTTTCAAAAAAAAGTTTAGTTTTATCGCAAAGGGCATAAAAGAATTATCTTGAACCACTGTGCTGTTTTATTTTTACTACAAAAACAAACAATTTAGGTTTGTTAAAGATTGACGTATAATAACTAAGATTTCACGCTGTGCGTTCTTTTTCTACGAAATTATAAAATAATTTTTCTAAAGTTTTGCTTTTGTATTCTGTCAACACTTGATTAACTCGTTTATTTATTTAAATCTTTTTTCAAAATCTATTTAAATATTCTTTTTTATATATGACCTTAATTACCGTCTCATGAAATGTCAATATTTAAAATTATATATTTTATAATTTTTTTATTTAAATACAAAACTTTTGAAATAAAAAATTATAATTAAAATCTCGATGGCATTTGCTAAACGTTTCTTATTTCATTTTATAAAATCATGATAATATTCATGCTGCAAACACCTTTGAAATGAGTAACAAACATTTAATCAATCATAAATATTGACGTCAGCACAATGGGATGGTAGTAAAAACAAAAATCGAAAAACTATCATCTGAGTTAATTAAAAATTAAAGTGTATAAAAAAACGTAAAAAACGAACAATATTTATTTATTTTAAATACTTTACTAAGCAGAATGGGTAAGACAAACAAACTTTGAGTTTAGGGGGATGGTTACTGAAACGTTATTAAAAAATCGTACAACACTTAATACAAAAATCAGTAAATAAATGTAAAAGCTAAATATTGGTAATAGCACTATGGGCTGGGTAGAATCAAAAGTTTTGTGAATTAGTTCAAGTACTAAAATATGTAAAACATATGCAATATGGGACAAGAACTAAAATATAAAAAATATATAAATGCACAATGGGTTGAGAGAGAACAAAAAATAAAAATACTGCTTAATTTATTTTTTTTTATATATTTGCGGCCAAATATTTAAATTAAAAACAAAAATTGAAAACAAATGTATCGAAAAATTTGTAATTAATTATGTGTATAATTTTGTAATTGTAATTTTAGCAATGTTTCTTAAAAGAAATGAAATAATTAATTTAAAAAAAAATGTTTGGCATAAAAAGCTTGAAGACCTTTGAGCTTAAGCAGACTTTTAAAAACTTTAAAAAGAGGGAAGAAATTTTCCAAAATAAAATTATATAAAATTAAATGTTAATGAAAGTTAAAATACTGTTATCATTCCTCTCGGTGTAAACCGTCATTGCTGGCTATTTGTTCAAGCCGTGGTCTAGACTGCACTGTTGAGTCAGTGTTCGGGCTTAGGTAGTTCTTTCATTAGGGTCGTATCTACTCATCTACTCTACGACCTCGAATTTTATAAGGGGTCAACCTAATATTTCCCTCTTTTATTATTATCCAGGTAAGTGGGTTCTTTTGAGGGTGTTTTTCGTTTGTTAGAGAGTCAGAGTAGTTTTAGTGGTGTGAAAAGTGTGTCTGAGGTCGGGTTTAGCTGTTCCTGTAGAATGTCACTGTTAAAAGTTTTTGTTTTATAGATTTCCATGTTTTAAGGAATTTCTAGTCGTTGTCTTTTTGTTTTTGCTAGGATATAGTATTCTTATACACTAATCCAGTCATGGGCGAACTTTTTAGGTGGCTGGCAAATAAATTAAAAAAATCTTGCGGCGGCCATTAAATTAAAAAAAAACATAGAGGGTCATTCATTACAAAATTATGGGGTTGCTGTTCAATTAAAAGTTCGGTTTAAGCTTTATATTTATTAGTTATATTACGTAATATTTTAAAACAACATAAAAATTTTATAAGATACGGTTTATTGCGATTTTAGGATTTTCCAGATGTTTGGGAAGCATGGATCTGTTTCTGACTTGACATAATTTCCTCAAAATCTGGTTCCAGCTGGGAGGATGCGACTTTTAATAAATTAAATAGACTCTCATCTGACAATCGGTTTCTTATTGAATTTTTTTCTGCATTTCATTACTGAAAAGGCCTGTTCGCATAAATATGAGGAAGCCAACATTGCCATAATTTTCTGCGCATGATTAATTAGCTTTGGAAATTCATCTTTTGGTAAAGATTTATAGAAATTAAGCTTATCTGTATTCACAAACAGCTGTTTTAAATTATTATTACATTGCAATTCTATAATTTCCAATTGTAGATCAGATGGAACATTCTCAGAATTAACATTAAAAGGCATTGAAAAAATATCTAAACATGGTTAAAATTTTTCAAAGTCAGCAAATCTGGCCTCAAATTCTGAATACAGTTTTAATAAAGATTGTGAAAAGACTTTTAAATTCTCTTCACTCACAGGCCTCAAAGAATTAAGTCTTGGGAAATGAGTCAAATCATTTTTTCCCAAACATTTAGAAAATATAAACAAAAAAGACCTCAAACTGCCCCAAGTTTCATCTATAAATTGATTTCTTCCCTGTAACATCTTGTTCAGTTTATTACAGTGCTCGAGTAAATCCGTGAAAAAAGCAAACTCAATGCACCAATTCTCTATCCAATCCTCCAATATTTCCCACTCATCCCAAGTTTTAGTTTTGGTTTTTAGAAAAACTTTAATTTCTTCGAGAAGACTCCAAACTCTCGAGAAGGCATGCCCACAACTCAGACACCTGATCTTTGTGTAATAAAGTGCATCTGAAAATTCTGCATCAACTTCTGATAAAAACTCTTGAAATTGTCGATGTAACAAACCACGGGCTCGGATGGTATTAATATCCAAGGCAACCTTGCAAAGAACATCTTGGTGGATTATACAATGTAAAAAAATTGTTTCGCTTTCAGGAATCTGACTTTTATAAACTCCTGCAAACCCCGTATTTTTTCCCACCATGTTAGGTGCTCCATCAGTTGCTAAATTAATTAATTTGGAAATAGGGGCATTAAGAGATTCGATCCCCTCTCTAAATTCATCATAAATCATTTTTCCTGTCGTCTTTCCTTTCAAAGATCTCAAACAAGCAAGTTCTTCGGTTATTACAAAGTTTTCATCAATTCCTCTGATAAAAATTAGAAGTAGGACTGTATCACTCCTGTCAACACTCTCGTCCATAGTGACTGAAAAATACTTAAACATTTGAAGACGTCCATCGAGTTGGTTGGGTCAAGTAAAAGAAATCGCTTCAATTCTTTTTGTGACCGTTCTACATGACAGCCCTATAGTTTCGAAATCTTTTACCTTTTCTGGGCATAATACTTTTCCAATGCTAATTAAGAAAACGGTTTGTTACTTTTAGCTATTTTATAGGCAACAATGTGACCAGCTAACGTGAAGGATCGCTGGACACTTCTTCTTCTTTTTTAAAAAATATTTGCTGAGTAGATATTTTTCTTTTCAATTCCAGTGAATGAACTTTCTTGTCTTCATCTATCATTTTAAAGTACTTCGACCCAAGATGTTTTGAATTAAAGTGCCTAGCGAGATTATAATCTTTTAGTACAGCTACCGGTTCTTGGCAGATAAGACAAATAGGTTTGTGGTTATATTCCATAAAGAATTACTTCCATGTCCACTCTTCCTGAAATATGTACTCGACATTCCGAATCATTTTTTCCTTTTCTATTTTCGATTGATATTTATGGGGGTATTTAAAATACACTTTATTATTTTAATTACACAAATAAAACTGTACGTTGGCAACTTTATAATTTTACTTCACAATTTATTCTTTACGTCACGAGATTTACACTTTTACTGATTGCTGATTAATCCATCGCTGGCCCTTTTATATTTGTTGCGCATGTTGTCTCGAATATTCAAGAATCTTCTAGATCTCACATATAATAGTTGTTGTTAAGTTATACGTTCAGTTTTCTATATTAGTTGTTAGTGTTTTATGATGTTTATGTTTCTTCATGGAATATTGTATAAGAAAGTTGTTGTTGTCTTGTGTGTACAATATTTCCTAGAAAACTACGCAGTTTGGACATAATATGATATGAAAATATCGCATTTTTTTGCTAAAATTGTCAATTTATATCTTTTTTAAAACATAATGTAAATTTATTTTTTGGGCATAATTTTTTAATAGGTGATTAATTTTTTTTTCTGAAAAACGCTCGGCGGGCCGGATTGACACCGGGCCGTAGTTCGCCCATCACCGCACTAATCTATTTTCCTTGGTATGAGTCCGTGGGTGTCAAGGTACAGTGCAAAGTGGGAGACTTCTCTTTTTCGTTTGTATGAACGTATGTGTTCTGTAAATCTTATTTTAGCATTCGTCCGGTGTGTCCCATATAAGTGTGCTTATATTCTGGAGCTAAAATTCTTAGTTGTTTCTGTCGATGTGTGCGTAAACCTTCTTTGTGAAATTTATATATTTCTGGTCCAGTTTAAGTAAAAGTGCATCGTCGTATTATATCGATTGTCTTTTTGTCTTCTTTATTTCAATTTTTAGTGTTGTATTATTTAAGAAGTTTGTCAATAGTAGTGGATTTGTAGCCGCTGGTTTTAGTCACAGTGTTTATTGTGTCGAGTTCATTGTTGTATTTATCTGGAGTACGACGTGGAATTATCATAAGTCTGTTTATGATGTGCAGGGTGGTTCGAGGTAATGTGGATGGCGGTGTCCATCATATTTGGTGTAAATGTCAAATTTTAAATAGTCAATTCCTCGTCTTATTGTGAAGTTAAGATAAAGCAAATTTCCATCTGGTTCTTTTGTATATGTAATATTATTATGGATTGTGTTAAAGTCTGTTAAAATTTGTTCCATATTGTCTTGTTCGAGGATTCATATGATCTATCTATGAGTTATTCTGTGTTTTTTGATTAGTGTCTTGTATGTGTAGTAATTCCAGATGTTGCATGAAAATCTCCTTGAAAATAGTTGAAGTTGGGTTGCCCAAATCGAGTGCGTCAGGTAATTTGTAAAATTGGATATTTAATCTAAAGGGGTTTTGTTTTATTATCATCTTTGCATTATCTATAATGTCGGTGATGTATTGGTTACCGTATAAATTGTGTCTCGCGTAAACTAACTTAGGTTTCTTGTGTTGGTATTAAAGTATATAGATCACTGATGTCAAAGGAAATGTGTCTCGCGTATTTTCGGTTATCTTGATGTTTTTCAATTTCTTAGCAAGCTCTTGTGTATTACGTAGCGCATATGTATTTAGCAAATTTCTCTTTTCTTTAAGTAGGCCGGTGAGGTGTGCAAGCAGGTGATCTGCTATTGCTGGTCTGCAGTTAATAATGTTTGCAAATAGACAAATATATTTTCTGTTGTGTCTTGAGTGGTAGTGGTCCTGGGTTAATGTTTATGTGTTGTATAATTTCCCTTCAGTAAACGTTTTGCAGCGTTTTAATAGGCTGCGTATTTCCTTTTGGAAAGATTCAGTTGGGTCACTTTTAAATTTAGTGCAGTTGGTCTGTTGTATAAATTATTGTGTTTTATCTACACAATCCTTTTTGTACATTACTACCGTCACGTTTCCTTTATCCGCTTTTGTAATTAGTTGGGCGTTCTCTTGTCCCGTAGCTTTTCCCGTATTTGTTAGCAGTGTTTTGTTACTTGGGATTTATCTTTGTTTTTTGGTGTTCTTTTGACTTTTTTTGAGTACTTCGGCTACTTTTTGTCTCACGTGTTCTTGTCGATCGGTTGGTAACTGTGTAATATTTGCTTCGTTTGCTTTGTTCTTTGTATGCTGTCAAAAGGTTGATTATGTTTCAGTTCTTTCGCCATCATTGAATCGTATGTCTGTTTTTGACGGGGGAGTGGAATTCTAGCTTGGGATAATTGTCGATCCATTTTGTAAACTTTCATCCGTTTGTAGTTTTCAATCATCTGATTTTGTACCCTATCGTGTAAATTATGTATGTAAACGAACAGGTAAACACGACCGCAGACACAATTTTCAGATCACTTAAACTACTTAGACACTATTAAAAACGAAAAGCCCTCTCAGACGGCTTGATAATGTTGTCAAAACACCCCTCCCCCCCCACCCCCCGGGGGGCACATTTATGTCTTTATAGTTCACATAGCCATCTAGACTTGTGTCTTGCGGGGGTAAAAGGGAGCCCAGTTCCCTAACAGGCTGGCAGGAGCCAACTAGACAATCCACTATAATTACATGGGAATCAGTAAAGCCCCAGAGTCCCGCTAGTTGTCTTCTAAAGCATTTAGCTGTTCTCTGACTGATTATTGAGGTTGGCCCTTCCGGAGTATTGTGGTGGCTGTGTATTTCGAGGCCCTCGTTTGAGTTTGGGGGTCGAATCATTCACAATGAATAGTCCAGGTCCATTGAGTATAAATGCCGTCGTGTTCTTAATTATATTAAGCGTCATGCGTTCTTGACCAAAAGTTGGATAGTCTCCAACTCTTTAGCAAGAAGTGAAGGCTGCGGCCTGCTCCGGGCTTTTGAAGTTGCAACTTAGACTGACCGGAGGATACACGTATCCGAAGGCCTTCTAGGGCGAGGATGACGTTACATTTCATCCACGGCTAGGTGGAGATGTAAATCTTATCACGTATGTCATAACATTGAAAGCACTCACCGATCATATCGAGCAAACAGCCAGCAATGACGATTTACAACAAACGAGATGACAACAGTACTTCATTCACTGGCGGTACAAATGCAAACAACTCAATACCAATGTCAAAATAGTTCACATCGGCAAAAAACTGCTCAAAATGGAGAACGAAATTTTCAAAAACTCTGCCGCTGCTAATCGTTCTAGTTCTTATTTAAACTAATTCATTCTAATTCGTTTAGATTAATTGATAGTTGGATATTTCTCTATTTGTCACTTTAGCTGATAGCATCACCCAGTTTAATTTTCATTATTATTTATACAGACAAATTAACTTCCATCATATTTAATATATAAAATATATAAAAAAATTATAATTATTTATATAAAATTCAAAAGAAAGGCAGCTGTAATTATGGACACATTTATGCTTTTATAGCACTTTAAGTTATTGTTTATTTTTCGTTCGTATTCCATAATCTTTATATATTTAAAAATTCCAAGATCAGCTGGAAATCTCATTAGATTCAATTGACACACACTGATTTATAAAATCACAAAAAAAAAATGCAAATTTTTCTTTACATTTTTATATGCAACTCATCGCCTCTTGCACAACAACTAGAAACAATTGAACTTAATAGAAAAGATTAGAAATGCCAGCAAATGCTTGTTTGTGTGTGTGTGTGTGTACAAAATTTTAAAACACAAGTCAACAGTGATGTAAAAAATAGGCATAAAAAATGATTCATGAGTTTTCTGTTTCATAACAACGCCGATCGCCAAAAAGTGTGAGTCTAAGAACCTTGAATTTCAATTTGTGCTGCACTTTCTAAATTAATGATTCATTTTCATCTTGTGAGGTACCTGGAGCCCAGCAGCTTACTTAGCCATCGCCAGTATAATTTCCGTAGAGGGCGCTCTAAACGTGAGTTGCTGGCTTTCCTATCGGAGCAGTGATGCAGCTCCATACATCAATTCGAAGAAAGTAAGGTGGTGGCTCTAGGTAGTTTCGAGACGTTTGATATAGTATGGCATAGTGCACTTATGTCACAACTTGTTGCTTTTGCTGATAATTTCTCCAAATTTATATCGAGTTTTCTTAGTAATCACACTATACGATTTGTTATAGAAGTGATTCCATTAAACGAATTCAAGATTAATTCAGGGGTACCTTAAGGCCCCTTTCTTTCTCCTACACCATTTCTTATCTATCTAAATGATCTTCTTTGTCAAACTTTCACCACTATATACTCTTTGGCAGATTTTTTGTTATTCGTATTCATTCAGTAATAGACTGAACCAGTTGGAGCTGGATTCCAAAAGGTAAAAGGTATGAAACGAGAGCTCGCAAAAATCTCCAAATGGAGTTGTGTGCAGAGAATCGATTTTAGTACCCGTAAGACTTATGCGTGCTAACGCATAAACGTGTGTTCAGAAATAATGCTGCATGTGTTATTATGGTTGATATAAATATTAAGGAATCAGAAGCTCTTGATGTTTTTGGCATGAAAATCTAGTGTGATGTTCGATGGACTAAGCACACCTGTCAGAATTCTAAAGAAGCTTTCAAATGTCTCGGTTTTCCAAAACGGTATAACAGATACTTCACTCCATTCGATATTCGCACAAAATGGATTACAACTCTTATATATGTGCCGGCGCCCCAAACTCTATTTTAGAGTTGCACGACTGAGTACAAGAAACGGCCAAGAGCATCATTGCGGACAGAAGGGGATCGAACTTTATTGATTCTTTAGAGCATCGACGCAATGTGGGTTGTATTTCACTGTTTTATCGTTACTACAATTGTAAGTGCTCCAATAAAATTAGGGAACTTGTTTTCGTTACTCGAACGTTTATGCGTTTAACACACTTTTCGGTGAAGGGCAATCCATTTGTGGTCGATTGGCCGGTGAATCGCACTAAGCATTAGCAGAACAGCCCGTAAGTGAAATAAACTCCCTCCAAAGATCTTTCCTATGACTTTCAATGTAGGAAAATCGAATAGGAACAACAATGCTTCATCTTTTCTCCTCCCCTTAACCCAATTTCCTGGTTCTAACACAATGCACTGCATAAGCAGAGGTAATCCCCTGAGTTCTGGTTCAAAAAAAAAATCAAGTGTTTTAATAGGAATAATAAAATTTAATTTACTTCCCTAAAAAAAAGTGCGTTATGACAAAAAGTACCCAACTCTTCGAAAAAAAAGTATTAACATACTGAGAAAACTAAAAATTATTTCAAAGAATAGAAAAACCTTACAAGTTACAATAAGATATTTGTGATGACATCCTATTTCATTTCCTTATTTTTAAGTAACACATTTTTTGTCACTTACTGTAACTTGCATATACATTTTATTATGCCATAAGTGTATTTATAAACAAAAGTAGTTAAATAAAAATTACAATTCTAAGACAGGTTGGATTTAGTTGAAATAAAATATTTTATTTGAACGGAAAAGAATTTTCAGTGGAAACAGTGAAACGACAGAATAATAAGAACAGCAAAATTTATAGAGAAAAAAAAATAAATAAAATAAAAAACATAAATTGCATAAATTTCATTCGAAATAAGAATTTACATATTTATTTCGTTGAGTTCAAGTTCAGTTCTTAAGATTTACTAACGTAGTTTGAAGTAAAAATTATTCGAGACCACTGTCGTCAGAGCTTCTGATGAAAGCTGCTGTTACTGGCTTTTATTTTGATACGATTGGCGAGCGCTTCCAATGCGATGACATCAAACGGAATATAGTATATATATATATATATAGCACTTATGCCATTGATCGAAAATTTTGCAAATTTCTGGACTGCGCCATCATAAACTCTTGTATAACATATAAAGAGCTCCAGAAAACATACCACCCAGAAGTTGATCAGCTTAGTATCAAAGAGTTTCGAAGAAGTGTTTACCACGGGATCCTAGCACCAGTTCAGGCGAAAAAATTCAAATCGGGCATTAAGCACTCAATTTCGAAATCCTCTTCCCCACTCTCGGTACAAAAAGGGTAACACAAACCATCAGTACCAAGAGAATTGCGTCTAGAAAGCAGTATGCATCAGCCAGAGCGATCTACATCGCGAAGATGTGCAAAATGCAGCATCAAAAAGAATTCAGTGCGTACTATATGGCAATGCAAAACCTGCAAAGTTCCTCTTTGTATACGCACAAATAAGACATGTTTCTCCGATTTCCATCAGAACTAATTTTTTATTATAAAATGTGGCAGCGGATACTACACTTTACTTGAATTTTTTTTTTTGCGAACCGTCACAGTGGTTACTTAACCAACCACCCAATTCCACAAAAGCCTATAGGGCAAATTATTTTTTTTCTTTTTTTTATAATAAATAAACCCTAATCAAACCAAAAATGCAGTAGTTTTGTTATTCCAATGATATATGTAAGGCTGTGGCTGAAAGAGTTAACAATTGCCAGTGTATCTACTATGAGTACGTCAAATTGAAAAACAAATTTCTTATTGAATAACCCTATGTAATACAATTATAAGATACAAGGAGGAGGAAATGTATTATTTTGAATTGCTCTGACTCTAGTCCCCATACTCTGCTCAACTAGTTTTAGAAAGAAACATTGTTTCTCCACACTTTTTCGCTCTTTTTCTCTGTCTCTTTATCTCTTTTTATATAGAGGAATGCGGAAAATGCAAGAAACTGTTCGAAAAGACTATTCCATTCGTCTAGTGCAGAGTTTCCCAAACTTTTTTGTTTTTCTGTGTTGGGTAGACCCCCTACCTACCTGATATTGATTTCCTGTAAATTTCTAACTCTCCTCGGCTAATGATGTCCAGTCTGTGTCTTTTTTTGTTTAGGAGATTGGTAACAGCGCTGAACCCCCTTTCCACTAGGTGTGACGATGGAAAGGAAATTAAAAATTTCCTCGCTATATTCCATAATACGGGATAAATAACGGGTATGTTGTTTTGCAGCCGGAATTTTTGATATCCGTTTTTAAACTGAACCTTAAGTTCTTCGTTTGTACTTAGTTCAGTCAGTTCCTCTTGTATTACGACATTCGCTTCTTCTATATCACCATATGGATTAATTATCCACGGTGTTATTATCACAGACAAAATATCCTTAAACTTAAATTCAAAATCTGAATAGAGGGCATTTAAATGTTGAACGTATGTTGAAACGTCGTCTTCCTGGCAGCTTGTTTGTGACAAATTGGGAAACTGAACAAATTCGCCCCGTCCATTTGCTTCATTAGTTTAACTCTGGCAAGAAAGGCTGATAAGGTGGACTTTGTTTTAATCAAATTTAAACTGTCACCTTGTAATTGCAAATTAACCATATTAAATTTTGTAAACAAATCTGTCAAATAGGCGATGTCTGTTTTCCTCTTCATTAAATTTTCTTTCAAAATTTTATCTTTAGTATCCAGAAATTCTAAAATAGTCTCAAAGAGTGCAAAAAATCTTGTCAAACAAAAGCCTTTCGACAGCCAGCGTACTTCAGTGTGAAGGAGTAATTGGTGAAAATGTTCGTCATTTTCTTCACACAACTGCGCAAATAACCGCGTATTCAATGCGTTGCTTCGGATTCGGTTTACTGCATCAATGACTAAATAAAGTGATTCATGCAATCTAGCACTCAAATTTTTAGCAACTACATGTTGTCCATGTGTGACGCAGTGTATTGCTAACACCCCTGACACATTTTGTTTTAAATTGCTTATAAATCCACGATAACGCCCAACCATGGCAGGTGCTTCATCTGTAGCTACTGATATTATATTTGATAAAGGAATTGCTTTTTCAATGAAGTAATCCTTCAAAACATGAAATATTGTTTCACCTTTAATGTCGGTTATCAAAGTTTTTGCGAAGAGCAGTTCTTCGTATATTTCTTGATCCATAATAAAACAAACATATGCCAATAATAATGCTGCATTAAGCATGGTACTCTGTTCATAATTTCGTGCGAAATGCTGTCAAATCCCATATAAAAATAATTCATACGAAATAAATAAGAAATAATGTTGCTGAACTAGTACTCTGTTTATTTTTGAAAAAGTCACGAAATGTTTCTGGCAGCATGTTTTTCAAAATGAAAAACGTTTCAGGCAACATTTTTTTTAACTACGAAACAATATGAGCAACACTTTTTTCGCACGGAATTGTGAGCAACAACTGTATTTTTAATTTTAAATTTGTTGTGCCAAAAAGTAAAAGTATGGAGAAAAGTGTAAATTTATTAAAAAGTGAAAAAGCAAAAAGAAAATTTGGTGACGCAGAAAAGTGTATCCTTATTTCTGCAGTAAAAAAAAAGAAAAGTTATTTGGGATAAGTCCCAAATGATATATTCTAACCGCAGTGCCGCGCAATCATCGTGGATAGATATTGCTAAAGAGATTGGAAAACCTGATAAGGATTGAAATATATGTATGTATATACATACATATGTATGATCTTTTTTAATTATTATTAGATGAAGTATGTGAGCAAAACTGGAGGAGTATTTCGAGTAGCAAACGGTATTACAACCAAAAAAGAAAAGCATCAAAAAATCTGGTAGTGGATGCGACTTGCAGTTCTATTCAGACGAATCTCAGGATCCCTGGTAGTTTTCTGAGGATTTCACTGAGACGTCGAAATTGAGAACGTAAGTGTTATTATTCTAACTTATTGTTGCTTATTGTAACTTTCGTAAGTGATGTAAATTTTGATTGTAGAACCAGTTGCTCACAGCTTTTAAGCACGCCAGATCGGCAGCCCACGTAAGATATATTATCTGATTCTGAAATGCTGCCTATTACGCCACCGGAGAAAACAACAACTTATTTATATGTAAGTAGACACCAAGTCTTATTATTCTAATTTAAAACGTAACTTTAATTAAAGTTTTACAGATTTTTATTTTAGAAAAACACAGTAGTTTCATCGAAAAACGTATATCGAAATGAAATGTGAGCAGGTGTCTCAAAAGTGGCAGATGTGATGACAACGTTGGTGGATATGGCAAAACAACAAAACCAAAATAATGTCAACGCGCCTTTCCTCAATTATATATAATTATATTAATTCATTGTAGTTAAAATTGCCTAATGAGATTGGCGAAAATGTACGATGAAAAATTATTGTTATGCTTTACGATGAGATCTCTGTTCTACTTATTTTTAATATTAATGCATAATAGTAATTTTTACATAGTAAAATTAGAGTTTTCACATTTTTTAAAGACTGGCCACACAAAACAAAAGGCTGAATAAGTATATGATTTTTTTTTATAATAGCCAAAGTTTTTCTTTAAATAATAGTATATGTTTATAATATTCTTTGCAATAAGATCTATTGCCTTATGTATCCACCTTATTAAAAGTTATTTAATAAAAAAAATTTTTTTTGTTTAAAAACAGATTTTAATTAATAAAAACAGAATTTTAATTATTTTTAAAGCCTCTTTAGTGATTATAAATTTTTTATTTCGTAAACATCTTGCCTGCCGTACTGCGCAACATTAATATTAGAAAAAAAGAGAGAATCAGCTGGCAACATATTGTCAAAATTTTCAAGCGAAATATGTAATGTTGCTCAACACTTTTCGCAAGTTAGAACAGAGTACTAAGCTTTATCCGGTAAAGTTGACTCGTCCAGTTGTATAGAGAAATGGGTCGTTTGCAAATAATTACATAAGAAGCTTTCAATATCAGAACTCATTTCATCAATACGTCTTTCAACAGTATTGTTGCTTAAGGGAATTCTTTAAATGATATCAGATGCAGGTTTGTGTAAAACAGTTTTTAAAACCTCTACAACGGCTGGCAAAATTAACTTTTCTCCGATAGTATGCGGTTTTCCGGAGTTTGCAATAAGTAACGAGATATTGTAAGACGCCCGCAAACTATCATCATTTCTTTGTGAAGTCGAAGCGAACATTCTGTCCAGTGTAGGTCTCTTCGGCAGTTCATCTTTAAGTGTTTGAAAGTATTTCAAATCTTTTTCTGTTTTATCAGGGTGACATCTTCTGAGATGATCTTGCAGTTTAGATGGTTTCATAGCGTCATTGCCCAAAACTTTGTTGCATAAAAGGCACATAGGCAATTGTTTGTCCGGCAATGATGGAATGAAGCCAAATTTCAAACTGTCTACATTTCTTTTTAGATTCGGACATGGTATCAGTCATCTGTTGGCAAAATTAAATTATTTAAATAAGACAGAAAATCCAGCAGGAGTATTTTAAAAATATTTGTTGATTAAGCACGGTTCGAACTATCACAACACACTGCGTATAAGCAGCTATGTATTTCTATTCTCTTTCGTTTTTTTTTTTTTGTACATACATTCAAGCAAATTTACTGGTCAGAGAAATTCTAAATGTCAAAAATTTAAGGGAATTCCCCTTTTGCAATATATACAAACGTTTAGTAGAAGTTCAAAATGTATTGCGACCACAAAGCGAATACCAGCATCCTAAAACTTACACAATTTTATAAACATATATAATACATTTTTTACTTCATAGGTACTTTTATAAATAATGTATGTTTTGATATTAAAAGATAGAATGATGTAAGTAAATAGGTACTCCACTATCGTGGACCCCCAAATTTTTTTTCGCTGACGTAGACCCCTTGCAGGTTGTCATAGACCCCTAGGGGTCGATATAGACCACTTTGGGAATCATTGGTCTAGTGTCTCTATGCCAAGTCTCATCATCAAACAATGAAAAATTATCCTTTTACCCTTTTTCGCTCTGTCTCTCTCTCGCTCTCTTTCTCTTTTTATTTTTTCTTATCTTAAGGAATGCTGAAAATGCAAGCAACTATTCGAAAAGACTGTTTTGTTCTGCTAGTGTTCGAATGCCACTTCTCAGAAAACAATGAAACATTATTATTTAACCCTTT
The DNA here is from genome assembly GCA_030448955.1 of Trichopoda pennipes. Lineage (NCBI taxonomy): Eukaryota > Metazoa > Arthropoda > Insecta > Diptera > Tachinidae > Trichopoda > Trichopoda pennipes. The sequence goes on along the minus strand of JASKUP010000056.1, from coordinate 8,671,297 downwards.
TTCACTCTCTCTCTCTCTCTCTCTCTCTCTCTCTCTCTCTTGTCTCTTTTTATCTAAAGGAATGTTGAAAATGCAAGCAGCTTTTCAAAACGATCATTTCATTCGACTAGTTCCGAAACTAAACTGATAACGAACCACAATTTTCTTACAATATTTTGTTGTTGTTATTTTTATAATTATTTCTCTTTTTTTTATAATTTACGTTAAACTAATATTTTATGCTAAGCAAGCAGCTTACATGTCTCATCGCGCTACATAAATTGTTAGGAATTATTGTGTTTTGAAAAAGTTTTTTTATATGCGGCATTTTAAAGATCAAAAATTCTAGCAAATCACAGAAAATAAACCAAGAAAATGAAATATGAAAAGTCATGAGTGAAATATATAAATTTTTTGTGAGATCGTTAAACAAATTTAAATAAATTACAAATGTCGGTCATTAAAAAAAAAAAAAAAAAAACAAAAACGTCTAAATAAAACAATTATTCATGCACAAAAATCCATTAATTTATGAAAATGTTTTGAGAACAAAATTTGCACAAAAGTTTTATATAGATTTTTTAAAATAATTTGAAATTAATTTTGAAATGTGTTTTCCAAAAGGAATGAGCAAATATTATGAGTGCCTTTCTGAGCATTAGCTGTCTATTTGATTATGACAAACTGTTGAAATCAAATTTATTTAAAATCGATAGCATTTTATTTTTAAATGCCTGAATAATAAAGACAAAACCACATAACCGCTGTTAACTGTCCCTACTTAAAAACCCTTTTCTTCCTTCTAATCTATCTGGTGGGTGTTTTATTTTTTTCGCAATTTCTTACGTTGTATGTTGTTTTGATATTTCACTTTTTATAACCTGAAGATATTTACATAATGCAAAAATAGCATTTCTTTACACAAAACTGATGTTGAAAATTAAACTTTATGAACATGCCAAATTGATTTTTAGCCTAAAGATTTTATTTTATGTTTTAAATTATAAATTTGTTCTCTGCTATTTTATCTTTATTATAAAGTTTGTGGCACAAGACATGGTAATTTTTGGACTTGTATGAATATGTTTAATGAATTTGGCCTTTCAATATTTTTCGAAGATAAAATAAAACTCAAATTATTTGTGTTACAAATAGCACTAATATTGTGGCAAAAGCACAAAATATCAAGCTGAGGCAAGATTAAGCCGACATTTGGCAAATGGTATCGGTAGCACCTTAAACCTCTGCTTCAATTTATTAAGAATCGTTCAAGGAAACAATAACTAGAAAAATTATAACATTTAGATAAATTATATATAAAATAGTCGATGTTAGATATTTGCAAGCGATGTGGACTACCGTCTCTGCATTTATGAAAGATTCTTTTTTTCTATTTACGGACTTCAAACATTTCGAGAGCCTAACTGGCATTAATTCTCTCTTCGTAATTAAATGATTTTTTCTATTAAGATCAGGTTTAAAATTTCCCTTATTTTTAATCTGCGTCATTACCACATTCCTTAATATTATTGCCAACTAGTCAGTGCTAGATATTTACACTGCCATCTCTTACAAGAGATTTCCGATATGATTTCTTATTTGTGGAATTCAAGCAATGTGCAAGCATATCTCTCCATCCCATATTGTAAGAGTGCACTTAAGTTATATGATTAAGGTTAATTTTTCATAATTTCATCGGATTCGAACCTGCAGCATTCAAAATCTTTAACTTCTTTATTGGTTTGTTCAATCATTTTACATTTGTTTGAAAGCACATCTCGCTTAGACAAAAGACTCGGATAAATTGCGTTTATATTTTCAAATAAAAATATAATTTATTTGGGTGCAGGAAGAAACAACCTCTATTGAATCGCATTATGAGTTAAAAAAAAAAATAATCAGCAAAAATGTCCTCAGCGGACGACATAGGCTGTAGGGCTTGCTGCGGATTTGGATCAAAAACTTCGTTTGCGCCGTAAAGCCAAAAATGACTTTTAACACTGAGTATAATTTTAGGTACCCCCCGGTCTTTATAGAACTTCGACTATTTAGACACAATGCAACTGAGGCGAAAAGGGAGCCCTGTTCCCTGAAGTCAGCAGGGGTACAACTGGATACTCCACTTTATTCCCACGGGAATCAGTAATGCCCGCAGAGTTCATTATTTGTCTCTTTAGACATTCAATAGTTCTCTGGCTGATTATTGAGTTTGGCCCCTATATGGGAGTATAGTGATGGTTGTGGTTTCGCGGCCCCATAACAGTATAATAGTTATTATGGTGGCCAGGATCATCTCACTGTTAATGACACCCTAAGTGAATGATCCAGATCCAGTGAGCATGCTAGACATGTATTCTGGACAGGAGCTGGAAAGTCTCCAACTCTTAAGCAATGAGTGATGATTTGCAGCCATGCTCTGGAATCATCGAAGTTGCAACTAGAAAGCCCTGTTGCATAGAATTATAGCTTCGGCATGACGTTCCAAATTATGCAGTGGTTAGATCCACTATCTGATTAAGGCTTCATGGTCAGGCGCGGATGTAAATCGAATCACACAGTATAATTTTAGGTCTACAAGTTGTGCTAATTGATGACTGATTGTTATAAGTAAATTTAAGAACATTATTTGTGCTTTAATCTGTTCTTGATGATGGTAAATATAGCGCAGTGAGCAGAAGGTAACTGTCGTATTCATTTGCCAGTTAATCCTTTCGTAAGTTGTAACCAACTAAAAAAACAAGCGATATTTTTAATTTCCACGTGACTCTTTTATTTTACCTAGAAATAAAATCGCCGTAAATAAGTACAGCTGTTGCGGTCATTTCGTCATTTCTATGGCAAACCCTACATTCAGCCGCACCTTCTCTTCGTACACTGAAACAAATTTCTTTTTTTTGGCAAGCAAAACTTTAAGGAAATATCTTCTTTAATATTAATTTCTTTTAATTTCACCTTTAAGCCTTCAAAAATAAAAATAGTTTGTCTTAAGTGACATAATACACATAAATATTTTTTAATTATGTGTTTACGAGATTAATTAAGAACTGAGATCTTGCAAAATTAACAACACTGTTTTTTGTGGCATGAAGCTGTTGTTTAGGTGTAGACGTGACTTTTATTGTGCAAATAATTTTCCAGCTGAGTAGGCCACCTGTTAAATTATAGATATTGACACAAAAATGTGAAAGTCAATCCCAAGTATAGTGTGTTTTTTATAAAGGTATAGACCTTTTGGATTGAATAAAACCAAGATGATTTTTTTGGAATTGACATGAAATTTACTTTATTCGAAAGATTGTCTTCTGGCATTTTAATTTAACTATGACTTCTGGCTTATGTTCGCCACAGCTGACTCGGACTTTGTCTAATCAGGAGATTAAATTTTCCATGATTTTTTGGATGCCTAAGAATTAAGTGACGAATGTTGTCTGAATGTGGTCACTAGGTTTCCTACAATGAATCAACAGTACGACGAGCTCTGTGACATGTTAAGCCATCTTGTGGAAATCAAGGCACCTATACAGCATGGCTGTTTAATTGCTTTACGGAAAAGTTAGTATTTATCGCTCTATAACAGTCGCCATTGATTGTAACGTGCTGACTAGCATTGGTTTTAGAGAAATACAGATCAAAGATTTCGCCAGCCCACATCAAAAGGCAAGATTTCCTGGCTGCAATAGTGTCTCAATATACGCTTGAGGATTATTATCACTCCAAATACGACAATTTTGTTTACTGTCAGATTCATTCAAATTAAAATGAGCTACATCGCTTAACAAAATTCGTTTTGGGTCCAATTTGCACAATTTGGAAGTATTATTCACCCGTCAGTGTATTCGTGTAGAAACGCCAAGCCAAACTAAACATAAATCACTTTACATCATAAATATAACGAAGGGTTAGTTTGATATAGAACTAAATGAGAATTATTATTACTTAACTAGACCAAACTATCGGGCTTTAAAACAACAAGTTTGTTTTTCAATTAAGGCAACAAATAACAACATGAAAGATTTTATATTTAGTTTTTTTCATTATTCCTAGCAGACAGCATTGGCAATTGTTGTAATGAATTCAGTTTCACAAGAAAATTGCATTAAAATAATTAAAATTGACTACAAAAATGGTGATATTGTTAAAGTTACATTCCGTAAAATTAGTGCGGGAAGGGTAACCACCCTTCTGAGACCGCTTTTAAAAATTTGGTTGTTAAATTTGAGACAAAAGGATCGATAGAAAATGTATGAGCACCAACTTGTGTTCGACCGGGTCTTTCAACTTAAAACATCACTGTTGTGAGCCACAGTATTGAAGCAGTTCCAAATTTGTTAATTCCCCGACGTTTTAAACGAGTGGGGTTATCCAAAACCACCACATTACGAATTTTACGTAGGAGTTTGACTTTAAAGGCTTACAAGGTTCAAATGGTGCAGGAATTGAAGCCGGCCGACCGTTCACATTGCCGTAGATTCATTCATTCAATTCATTCAGGAACAAGAGGCTGGTTTTTTAAAAAAATGTCATTTCTCCTGACGAAGCCCATTTTCACTTGTCAGGGTATGTCAACAAGCAAAATTGCTGCATTTGGCCTTCTGAAAATCCTAGAGCGATTATTGAGAATGTAAGGTGCGTTATGTGGTCCGGAGGCATGATGGGGCCATTTTTTCTTCGAAAACGAGGCTGGAAATGCAGCAACGCGAGATACTAACATTATTGACGACGACGACCATACATCAGGGATATATGGTTTCAACAGGACGGTGCCACATATCACACAACCGATGAAACAATCAATTTATTGCAAACCAAATCTCCCAATAGCATAGTTTCACGGCAATCAGCTATTAAATGGCCAGCCAGATCGTGTAACTTAATACCAGTGGAACTACGTTAAGGACAGAGTCTAAACGGAGCCAATAGAATCGATTTCAGCCTTAAAATTCAAAATCCATGATGTGATTAATGAAATACGACCGCCATTTTGCCGAAAAAGTGATTAAAAACTTTGAAAATATAATTTTAAATTTTTTATTTAAAAATTTTTAAACAATATAATTATATTTAGCATTATATGTCATAAAACATTAATTGTATATAAAATTAGCAAGACACAATTTAACACAATTAACAAGGTGGCTTTTAGTCATAAAGCACTTAAAAGTTTTGTGGCCTACACAGAGGCAGTAGTAAGAGACTTATAAAAAAGTAACAAACAGCATAGTCCTCATCATCATCATCATCAGCAACAGCAGTAGCAGTAGCAGCAGCTCATCATCCATTTGGCTTTATTATCTATGAAAATAGAAAAAAGCTTAAACAGCCAAGTATCTCTTCATAAAGGCATCAACCCAGTAAAATCTAACTTTGCTTTTAACCAGCAAGAGTATTTGTAGCTTTTTGCTACTTAAGAGACGGTATTTAAACAATAAGACTTTGCAGAGCTTAAACACACACAATATGAAGAAGTCAGTTGTTTAAGATTGAATAACAAAATACTTGAAAGGAATAAACAATAATAAATAAAAGAATAAATACGACAAGAGAAGAAATTTAAATGCAACATCGAAAATGCGGTCATGAACGAACTCAAAGCGTTACAAAAACATAAAACAAATAAACCAGGCTGAGAGGTTTGCCAGGTTGCCCAAAATCAAAGATTTGTTTGAGACTTAAAAATATAAATCAAAAGTAAGACAGAAACACAATTGGGAGAGAGAGAGAGAGAGAGAGAAAGCTAATAGTAATATCTAATTTAAACATGAGTCTGGTTGTAGGAGTTAACAACAATTCAGGCTGATTACGATCATTCTAAATTTAACTTGAAAGTCATAAATTAGAAAGAGAGACAAGCAATTATGAAATTGTAGTAGCAGACAAATTCACTAAGTGGCTGGGGTTAAGAGGGGGTTTCTTCTCATTATTTGAAGTCACCCGATCCTTCTTTAGGCTAAACAATCATTAGATTGCTGAGATATCACAAGATAAGGCATGAGAAGGCAGAGTCGTTAGAACGCTTAAAATGTTTCTTCTCACTTTAAGCTAAAGCTTTTCCTGTGTAGCTTGCTGTCTTTTTGACAATCTTTAATAAATTATAAAATTTGTAGAGTAAAGTTCGTTAATATCTGGTTTTTTAACACGAAGTTTGTTTTTCAATTGTGACAATACCAACAGCATGATAGTTTTGACGTTTTCGTAGTGGATGCATTGGCAATTGCTACAATGAATTCAAGTTCGTACGAAAATCGCATTAAAATAATTAAAATCCACTATGACTGCATTTCGTAAAATTCGTGAGAATTTCGGACAACATAATCCGCTATTAAGTCGACAAGATCGATACAAAATGTGCGAACACCAATGCGTGTTCGATCGATTGTTCAACCAAATCTAAATTTGTCAATTCCTAAACATGCTCAACAGGGTTATCCAAAACCACTACATGGCCAATTTGATATAAAAATTCGACTTTGAAGCCTTACAAGTTTCGACTGGTGCAGGACTTGAAGTCAACCGACCATAATTTACATTACCGTAGATTTACTTAATTTATGCAGAAACAACCGGCTGGTTTTTCTGACTGGATTTTTTGTGGGACTTTGTTAAGGATAGAATCTAAACGGAGCCAATCGAATCGATTTTAGGTTTAAAACTCAAAATCTGTGATGTAATTAACAAAATGAAAGAATCGACATCTGTCACCGTGGTCGTGATCGTGGTTTATCGAACTTTTCTCTTCGTAATACAATAAAATTTTCAATAATTTTATCTAAATGAAAGTTTAACTTTTAGTTCGAAAACAAATTTCTTTTTGCAAAACTCTTTACATAGGCACTCCTTTAGATATCCGCAGATTTGGCTTTCCAAAATTTTAGCTCGCAGTATACTTTCTACCCGATGACAACAACAGAACTGCGAAAGGATCTTTGGGCATAAGCTATAATGAATCGCTTCTTTTCTTAAGTTCGCACCAAAAGTTCTAGCTGGAATCTGAGGGCAGTTCTCAAAGGTATTTTTTTCCAATTTCAAACTTCTGAAATCCACACTAATAAGTAAAACACCCCAGAACAGAAAACGTCAAGAAGGTTAAAAACTTCCGGTAAAAAGGGCCCATCACAACTAATTTCTAAGTCATATTCTTGTGTGAAATAAGATAAAGGGCAAAGAGAACTTACTCACTGGTCGAATTTCTAGCCAGAGTGATAGTGGAACACTTTTGCAGTAACGTTTAGTGAAACTTATATTTTGAAAGATTAAACATGCGAATAGACATGCTATTTCTTTTCTTTTTTCGGACCAGCAATCAGGGGTTGGCCCCTTCACAAGCATTGCATTGTGCCAGAACTAGAAAATTAGGCTATAGGGAGGAAGAAGAAAGAGGTAGTAAAGTTTTTAGACATTCAATTAGAAGTTTCCTACATTAAAAGTGATGGAAAAGGCCTACATAGTGAGATTCATAGTGGAAAATCAACTACAAATGAATGTCCTCTCAACGAAAATCCAGTTAAACGCGAAAACGTGCTAATAACGGGAACAAGTTCCCTAATTTCATTAGAGCACTTACCATTGTAGTAATGGTAAAACAGTGAAATACAACCCACATTGCCTCGATGCTCTATAGAAATAATCGAGTTGGATGCCCTACTGTCCCCAATGAGCCTCCTGTACGCAGTCGAAAAACTCCAAAAAGACTTTAGGACGCCAGTCCATACATGAGAATTGTATTCCATTTTTAGACGGCTATAGGTGGTATAAATAGTACGAAGTTCGGATGGGGTAAAGTATCTCTTACACCGTTTTAGAAAACCGAGGCACTTGAAATCTTTATTAGAAACCTGACAGATGTGTTTAATCCATCGAAGATAACACTGAATTTTTATGCCACGAGCATCAAGAGCTTCCGATTCCCTAATACCTATATCACCTATAGTAACAGGTGCAGCACTATTTCCGAACATAGACTTATGCGTAAGTATAGAACATTGTGTCTTACGTGCATTAAAATCGACTCTATTGACACGAGCGCATTTTGCACGATCCCATTGCAAAATCGTTATTGAGCGTATGATTCATATTTTACCTTTTAGAATTCACCTCCAATCGGTTCTATCTATTACTGAATGAATACGAAAGACAAATGGTGCTGTCATCTGCGAAAGAGTTTATAGTGTTGAAAATTTGACAAAGAAGGTCATTTAGAAAGAAAGCAAATAGGGTAGGAGAAAGACTGGATCATTACGGTATCCCTGACTTAATCTTGAACTCATCTCATGAAATTTCATCTATAACAACTCGTTTAGTGCGATTCCTGAGAAAACTCGATATAAATCTGGAGGAATTGTTAACGACAACGAAAACAAGAAGTGCATCATGCCATATTCTCTCGAACATCTGGGAAATATCTAGAGTCACCACCTGACTCCGAAATGATGTGATAAAATTTACATCTGCACCGGCAGTAAACCATAATCAGATGATGGTCATTACCATTGTGAATGAAAAGCAACGCCATTCACGCCCTAGAAGGCCTTCGAATACGTATATCCTCCGCTCACACCTAGTAGCAATATCGAAAGCCCAAAGTAGGCCGCAGCCTGCACTGCTTGCTGAAGAGTTGGGGAGACTATCCAACTCCTGGTGCAGAACGCATGAATCTTAATATAATTAAAAACACGACGGCATTCATACTCACTACACCTGAACCATTCATTGTGTTCATTGTGAATAATCCAACCCACGAACTCAAACAAGGGCCTCGAAACACACAGCCACCACGATACTCCCGAAGGGCCTACCCCAATAATCAGCCAGAAAACAGCTAAATGCCTAAAAGACAAATAGCGGAACTCTGCGGGCTACTAATTCCCGTGGATTGTTCAGTTAACTCCTACTAGCCTTGAAGGGGACTGGGCTCCCTTTTACCTCGCAAGACACCAGTCTAGATGGCAGTTGTAGGATCCATAAAGACTATCATGTGCCCCCGAGAGGAACTTTCTCCGAAATGATGTATGGAGTTGCACCATTATTCCAAGAGGAAAGCCAGCAAGACTCCTGTAGAGCGCCCCTACCGAAACCATACTCTCAGTCGCTAAGTAAGCTGGTGAACTCTAGCTACTTCACAAGATGAAAATTAATCATACTCTCCATCACTTTAGAAACCGCAGAGCAATTTGCAATTAGCCGGTAATTTTCCAGGTTGCTAACCTCACCCGTTTTGAAGAACGGCATTACATTAGCAACCTTCCAACACTTTGGAAATTCGCTGGCATGTTACAGCTAATCTGAAGTGCAAAGAGATTTCCAAGACTGCGTTATCTTTCATAAAGGTTTTTCTTGCCAATGTGACACTATTCTTTCTGCGAATTCTCGTTTTCCATTATCTAAGCAAATCACAGCATTCATAAATTCCAATGCAGACTTAGAGGAGACTGAATAATTTATAACACAACAAAACTATGAAAGACAAAACTATCTGTAAGATATATATATACATATATATATATATATATACAGATATATAACTGTAATTTATACAAATTATTAGAATAAATAAGATCTGTAGAATTTGAGTTTTGTTGCACTTGGATACACAATAAATATTGTAGATCAAGAGTGGGCGTAATTGCAACAATAAACTAGAGTAGATTGCAGCCAAAAAGTACAAAAAAAAGACTGCAATAAAAATAAATATAAAAAAAAAATATATAAAGACGAGCAGGCATTTCTTCAATCAAAAAAATTTAGATCAGCGGAGCAAGTGCAAAATAATTTACACGAAAAATTTAGCAGATGTTAACGACGACAACACACAAAATACAAACTATTTACACATGCATAATGCTAAACAAACATGAAACTAAATTGTCAGTCATGATTTAATTCAAATCCAGAGCTGGACCTGTTTACGACTGTAATCTATTGTTTATTAAAGAGGTGTGTATTAAAATGGGAATTTATAATTCTTAAAAATTATTGAAACTAATGAAATTTGGTTGCAAAACATTTTTCTAGTTGTGGTTGTTCTAGTGTAGTTGTTTTTGTTTTTTTTAAAATTTCATTATCGGATTTAGTAATTAAAGCTTAAATTAATTAAAGGAAATGAAGAGCAACAAATATGCTTAGAGATAACTTAAAATTTTTTAAATTGTAACAATTTTATTTATTTTTATTTTTTTTTTATTATAAATAAAACGCTTAAATTCAAACTAACCTCAAATTTATATTCTGTTATTTGCTGAATAATAAATAAACGTTTAAAGCTTTGTGAATGTTTAATATTAAAAAATAAGTTTTAGCTCTCAATTTTGTTTAATTTAATTGTTATCTAAACTGAAAATATTATCTTTTACACCAATACCTCATTTTACGTCGTAGTAAGGTTCCAAAAAAAACGACACAAATTGGAACGACGCAAAGTGAATTAAGATTTTCTATAGCAAACCATATAAAGATCGATTACAGAATTCAGGGTTACCAAAATACTACTTTTTAAAAAGAAAATTGTTAATCAACAACATTTGCTGAACAACGTAAAATCAATTTCCATAGCAACTCCCTGAGACACTTTAACATAAAAAGATCTCCATAGCTGCGTCAATCAAACACATCGCTTTGAAAATTTGTTTGGAGTTGAAATTTTGTTCTTCGGAGTTTTTTATTGAGCGGCCACTTTCATCTTCCTCATTTGCAAATTGAAATCCCAATCGCAAGGGTTCTTCATTAGAGAATTCTTGAATTAGCAATTCTTTTATGTCAGCCTTCTCCCTCCCTCGCGGAGGCACATTTATATGGTCTTTATAGAATTTCGACTATCTAGACCTGTGCAATTGGGAGAAAAAGGGAGCCCAGTCCCCTAAAGTTAGCAGGGGTACAACTGGAAGCTCCACGTTAATTCCACGGGAATCAGTAAGCTCGCAAAGTTCCGTTATTTATCCCTTTTTGGACATTTAGCTATTCTCTGGCTGATTATTGAGGTTGGCCCCTATATGGGAGTATCGTGGTGGTTGTGGTTTCGCGGCCCCATATCAGGTTTGTTGTTGTTTAATATGGTGGCCAGGATCATTTCGCCGTTAATGACACGCTAGGTGAATGCTCCAGTGCAGTGATCATGATAGACATGTGTTCTGGACAAGAGTTGGATAGTCTCCAACTCTTTAGTGAGGAGTGATGATTTGCAACCCTCCTCTGGAATCATTAAAGTTGCAACTAGGAAAAACCTGTTGCTAGAATTAGTCTTCGGCTTCCTAGGACGAGCATGACGTTCCTATTTATGCAAAGTGGTTTGCCCACCATTTGATTAAGGCTCTATAGCCAGGCGCAGATGTTAATCTTATCACGTAGTCAGTCTCCTCCGTATCTTCAAAATTAGAGTCTCTAACTTAATCAGAAATTGCATGATCAACAGCTGGTGTTACCATCAAATTCTGCAGCGCATATTCGGTGAACACATTTGGGCCATATTTTATGCCAAACGCCATTCATGCAAAATGGTCTTACCTTCTCCTACGAATTCGAAATAATTTGTATGGCTTTTATAATGTTAAACTATTTCCAAAACTCTATCTCGTCCATCATCGTCTCATTTAAGACAAGATTAAATTTTCGGCTTTCAAAAGCCGATATTACCCCCTGATCCTTTAGCTGAATAACTGATATCGTACAAGGCGGCACGTCATCCGACAACTCATCAACATAATGTGAGTGACCAAGAGCATTGTCCACTAGGACCAAAGTTTTCCTGGTTGCAATAAGCTTTAATTTCTGGAATAGTACAAGTTGAAGGCCAGTTTTGAAATAATGATGTTATCATTCTGGTCATCCTTTTTTTTTTGCTCGCCTGTGGACTGGAAATAAGTTCTTTAAACAACCCTTCATAGCTCTTCGATTTTTTTTATGAAAAAATGAAATGGTTTAAATTTGAAATCACAGTTTCCATTACCACCAAGCAAAAGCATCAGTCAATCCCTGCTAGCTTTAAATTCTGACGCAGATTTTTCTGTTAGGTAGACGCAACCTCCATCCAATCTCCGTACTCTTTATACCAGCTATATCCGTGCAAAGACGGAATATAACTTTCATGTATGGGGCGGCGTTTCAAAGTTTTTTTTTGGATTTGCTCGACCATGTACAGATGTTCAAGATTGTAATTGGGGACAGCAGGGTATCCAACTCTATTGATTCTCTGAAGCATCGACCCCATCTGGGTTATATTTCACTATTTTATCGTTACTACAATGGTAAATGCTCTAACGAAATGTGGGAACTTGTTCCTGAAACTCGCACGTTCTGCACGTTTAACTGGATTCTCGTTGAGAGCACATCCAATTTCTGGTTGGTTGACCACACTAGGCATTAAGGGAAAAATTCGTTTTTTGTCAGAGCAGTCAGTATGTGGAATCAACTCCCTCTTGAAGCCCTTCCCGTCCCTTTCAATATAGGAAAGTTCAAATTGAATGTTCATAAACACTACCCCTTCTTCTCTCCTCCCCATCACCTGATTACCTAGTTCTGGCACAATGTATTGGATGTGTAGGGCTCATTCCCTTAGTGCTGGTCCGAAATGAAAACACAGTGAAAATTAGTACAAATTATTGCCTCGCTGCTTAATTTGTACTAATTTAAAAAAAAAAAAAACGAAAAAAATGAAAAACGAAACGATGCACACAATATAAAGTAAGTATATACCTCTGTTAAACTGATGTTATTAAACATTTTTTTTTTCAACATAACCTAAAAAATTAATTTTAAATTTCATATCTTAATCAAGAAATAGTTTTATTATTTTATGGTACGAAATTAGAAAAATTAAGCATTTTCTCAGCCTTAACCTCAAAATTTTAATTTAAATATTTATATACTAAATAAGAATTATTTGTTAAGTTTTTATGGCAACACTTACAAATAACACACAGTATTAATTAGTATTAATAAGTGTTGCAAAATGATATTGCAAACTAAATTTAATATTTAAAAGAACAAAATATTGTAGGCGAAATGCAATAAAAGTTTTTAAAAATTTTAATTAATTATTAGAGCTTGGGTTCACAAATTGTTATTATTATTGTTATTATTATATTTTATTACTTAGTTTAGTTAGTATTATTTTTAATAACTACAGAAGATTCTTTGACTTCTTCTAAAATTTCATATTTTAATGTTGAGTTTATTAGTATGGCAGCACTAGAATGTGCTTTGTTATCTAAATGATTTGCTGTTATCAGATCATCACCCGTTATTCAATAGCTTAAGAAACAATTCAACTTCTTGTCTGTGATTAGAAAGCTCATTCGCATTATGTGTTGCAAACTTTAAATTAAATTGCATAATTTGGCAATTAAAACCGTCATCATATTCAAATGAAAAGTTAATTGGTTAACTTTATGTGATCTTGTATTCAGTTTTGCAATCTATCAAAAGAATTTTGTTCATTTCTTCTAAAAGCTTCCGAATATGTAGTTTTGTTTTGATTCATATTTGGATTTAAAGGGTTATGATTTAAGGATGGATAATCATTAACATAATTTCGTTTATTAAATATATCGTTATGAACATGCTGGATACTTTTGCAGACAATTCACGCATCTAGGGGAAGAGTTCTTATCTTTATCACAGCTAGCAGTTAAGTATCTAGTCCACATTTAATACAATTTAGTAAATTCTTATAGTAAGTGTTTGTATGGCCATGACAACGGTAACATTGGACGATATCTTTCGTTTTCTTTAGCGCTACAATATTTACAACAGCATTGCATAGTATTTTGATGTCATATATAATTTTATTATTAGAATTAGAATATTCCAAATCAATAAAGAACAGACTCAGTGATCATTTTATAATTCTACTTCTAAAATTTATGGCATCTATAACATTATGTCCCAAGGACTTAAATGCATCTTTTATGTCCTCAGCTCTTTCTTGGTTCTATGACACTAACAATCCATATTGTTACGTTTGTTCCTCCTTTTAATAAACGTTTTGCTATATTGAGTTCTTTTATTCAAAATAATAACACAGCACTTTAGAGTTTTAAATTAAACAATTTATTTACTTTCAATACACACAAAATAAACACGATCGTAACTTTGTTGTTTTTACTCAACGATTACTAAATTTTGAATTAATTCATTTTAAGCGATTCTCGCATATACAAGAATATTATACATTTTTTTTTTATTATCATTTAGTGAAGGTGCCTGCTTGGCTGTGTGTTTTGTTTCTATTCTGTGTTAGTTGTTTTTGTTTTCTGTTGTTTATCTTATTTCGTAGAATTTCTTAAAAGCATGCTGTTATGGTCTTGTGTGTATACGATTTCTTAGAAAACTATGCAGTTTGTAAAATGAACAGTGCGTCGTTTCGTTTACATTTTTACTGATAATTATTTTCTTTGAAAACTTAATAAATCATCTTCGCAACAATATGGACAATAACTCTTCTTTATGCATTTCTAATTTTGAAAATTGGTGGTGGTTTTGGCTTATTGTCATTTGTTTTTTGAGAATCATCTAATTCCTCCTTAAAATCATCTTCAATTTCATTTTCTAAGGCATAGAATCTACTTTGACGTGCAATGTTGTTTGTAGGTGTTGATTCGCTTGATGTGCTTGCATTATTATTGTATTGCTATTGACATTCTTTTAATTGTTATTTGTATTATTCTTATGGCTTTAAAAAAAATTCTTAAGGCACGGTTTGAGGACTCAGTTTGTACATGTTTTGTTGCTGTAGGCAACAACAAAATTAAATATACGACACGCAATTAAACGTTCCAGAAAAACAAATAATCAAAGTACCTTTCCTTCTTGACTTCCTTTTCGTCTTGCGAAAGGTTTTTTGGAACCATTTTTGCGCAGATTTTTCTCATCCAAAAAACATCGGTCAAAATTTGATGATGAATTCTGACTGAACGCACAAGATCCCGAATTCTATTAACATTTTCATTAATTTTGAAGATGAAGATCTTCCGCTTCGTGGTTCAGCTTCAATCAATTTTCTACCTTCTGAAAATGTCTTAAACCATCGAAAAACCTGAGCTCTTGACAAAACACTTCCTTGGACTGGTGAGGTTTAGCCAGAGTTTCCATTGCACTATGCCTAACCCTGGAGCAAAACCTGATAGAACACCGTTGTTTAAAACTGATGCCACTCATTTTTGGAACACAACACTAAAAAACTGTTTTACAATAAAATCACTACCCGCACTGAAGGCAAATCACATGTTATTCTGCCTCCCCTCCAAACCCAACGCCTACGGTGTTGCCAGCTCGAACGTAACGTTGCCAGTCTGATTACTTAATTTACAGACCTCGTACTTTATTAATATATTTCTATTTAACAAGAATTTGTTTACTTTCATTTTGATGTCTTTCCAAGTTGTTCTGCAAAATCGTTAAAACGATAAAATGCTCATAACCTCACATAAAACATAAATCAGTAAATACACTTTTGATTTAACAACTTTATAAGCCCAAATCATGACATTAATGTCATCATTAAAAATATTTTTATAGTGATTTAATATCGACAATAAAAGTCACATAGAAACGTATTGGCAAAACGACAAAATGGATTGATATAAAAACACGAAGAGTTTACAAGCGGCACAAAATAAAAAGTTAAGAATTGAAGACATGAGTGATTAAAGTATCAATGCAACTGACAGACAGTGAAGCAGTGCGAACTACACTATCTAAAATAAAGTTGAATTGCATTTGAAAACTATCACTAAAATTATTATTAAAATTAATAATTTTAATAAAATTTTCAATATCGAAATTTGTCTCCAGATCTGGAAATTATTTGTGCTTGATCAAGGCTTATGTGCCTACAATAGCATTCCCTTTAATATTATCATTGTTAGGAACATAAACGAATTTTAGTTCAGAATTTTTTTTAGACCTGTGATGTCTAAGAGCCAACTACTTTGGGAATGACTTAGGTGTATACCTGAGTATGAGATTATACCTGAGTTTGAGATTATTCTTCTTATTCTTATTCTATAGTATGAGATTATTCTTACTGCATTTATCCAATAGCAAATACCGCAAATCGTGCACCTTGCAAGAACATAATCTAATTTCCCATCATGAACACATCGATGCGATCAAAATCAGCCTCATCACAAATGATTCTGCATGGTCCATAGTAGGGCCTAAAATCAAGACAAGATTCCAAAATCAGCCTCTCATCCTTAAGAAATTCCAAAGTAGTGTGTCGGTGCATAAAAAGGCATACTGTCTTGTCAAGGCCGACCCTACGTTTTAAAACAACGCTTTGATCGCACCAATATATCATCACTGTGACGATAATATTGGGCATTTTCGTGGAAGGTGACAACCCAAATATCTTATTCTGTGCTTCTATGCGATACCCTAATCTTGTTCTGTCCCATCATTAAGCACGCTGTATATGATCTACAGTTCTTGTAAATGTGCTTTTTCCTGCCTTTAATCATCACAGACGTAGTCTTATTAATGTTTAAATTTTGCCCCCATTTCTTAAAATATTCTAAAAGAGGCTCAACCACCTGAAGAAGCAGTCAGAATGTCATCAGAATATATTAACAGAAGGTGCTATTGAGCAGGTGGAAGTATAAAGAGATATTATATACAAAACTGGTCGCAGTAGGAATCCCTGCAGCATACCCGCATAGTATGAACCCTGATGAGAGAGATAGTCATCGACACGAATCCTAAACAATCGATCTTTTAAAAAGCTTTTTACCATTTGGCAAATGCCTGAAACAAAACCATGACTTATTATTTTAAAAACCAAGCCATCATCCCAAACTGTATTAAAGGCTTTGGCGAATTCAAAACTAACAGTTATTATCGGACATCGCCTGTTCAATCCTCTCAAACCTCTCAAAGTCATGAAGTGGAAAGACCCCTTCTAGACCGGATTTCTTTTAAAACTTTAATAATTACATATGACTTTGCCAACAGTAAAGAAATCGGTCACTAACTTTTACTATTCCGAGCCTTGGCTTAATAATTGATAGAACAAGAGCCATTTTCCATGTTTTGGGAATTTTTTTTTTATATACAATTATTATATATTGAATCTTCATTTATATGAACTAACAATAAGTGTACAAATCTTAATACTAAAAAAATTTATCTGAAGCTAGCCAATGCTAGACAACAAAGTAATGTTGCAACGGGTGTAAAATCTACATGGTCATCTGTCTTCTGCTCGAATGATAGCAAGGGTATCCCTCCTTTTTAACCGAGCATGGCCGCCAAAATTAAGGATGTTACGTGCGAGTAGGTTAGGGGGTGTTCCCAGTTTCTCGATATACTTAATCGCGAACCTAGCGAATTCTGCTCTTGCCAAGGGCACGTCTAGGTCTTCGTGGATACGGGAGTTTTTAATATACCATGGAGCTGCTGTAATCATACGGAGAATTTTGTTCTGTTGCTTCTAAATTATTAATATATTGGATGCTGAGGTTGTACCCCATAATTGAATTCCATAACACCAGATGGGTTTTAAAATCGCCTTGTACAACAAAAGTTTGCAATCCAATTTCAGGGTAGAGTTTCTACCGATAAGCCAATTCAGTTGCACTGCTTTTAGTTTCATCTGAGTCGGTTTTGCCTCAATACGAGACTTCCACGTAAGCCGACGATCAAGGTAAATGCCAAGGTATTTGACCTATTGTGCTGCGGGATTACCTGATTGTTGATCTTGACTGGCAAGCAGGTTTTCCTGCGTAATGTAAATGTTACATGAACACATTTCTGTTCATTTACCTTGATCCTCCAGAGTTTTAGCCATTTCTCTAAATTTATAATATGTTTCTGCAAATTTCGCGAGGCTAATTGATGATCCTCATGGACACTAAGAAATGCAGTATCATCTGCAAAAGTTGAAGTGTGGAGTTGGGATCCTATTGGCATGTCAGACGCATAAAGTAAATACAAGGTAGGACCCAGTATACTGCCTTGCGGGACTCCTGCTTTAATAGGCTAAGGGAGGCTAGTGAAGTCTCCTTCTCTAATGATAAATTGGCGACCACATAAGTAATTTTTCAAAAGTTTGTGGGTGTTGGTAGGCAAGTTAAGCTTTAGTTTGTGAAGTAAGCCATCGTGCCACACTTTGTCAAAAGCTTGAGAAACGTCAATAAAGAGAGTTGAGCAATATTTTTTGTCTTCAAAAGACTTTCTTATGACATTCACTAATCTGTGTGTTTGTTCAATGGTGCTGTGCTTAGACTTAAAACCGTATTGTTGGTGGGTGATACATCCTATAGCATTAAGTACGGGAGTCAACTTTATCATGAGTAATTTTTCAAACAATTTGGAAATCGTCGAGAGCAAACTTATTGGCCTATAGGATTCTACTTTAGTCAGGTCCTTACCGGGCTTAGGTATCATTATAATCATAGACAACTTCCATTCTGCAGGAAAATACTCCAGGCGTAAAATAGCGTTGAAAATAAAAAGCATAATCCTTCTAGCTACTCTAGGTAACTGTACAAGCATTCTGTTACTAATTTTATCAATACCAGGAGCTTTTGTGAGTTTCAGGTTACAAGTAGCATTTTGATATCTCGAAAGGTAAAATTTAGAGGCACAGGGGATCTACTGACAAATGGTGGCATTTCAGCTTCCTCATCAGATGTGTTCAAAGCAAAAACATCTCTTAAATGGGTAACAAATAAGTTCCCCATTTCGGACTCGCCTCTAGCCCAGTTACCAGTTGGATCGCGCAAAAGCGGCTTTCCCTAACTGGTCGTTTTAAACCTCTTGTCGCGCGCCATAAAGAGTAATCGGACTGAAGAGTACCATCCAGACTTTCCAAATAGGTTTTAAGGGAAGCGGTTCATTTAACTTCAAGTAGATTTTTAAGTCGATTTGTGCATTTTCGTAGCTTACTTTTTAACTGAGGAGACCTGCAAAGTTTTGGGAAAATTGCCAACTTTGTGGTTAATGGTTAAACAAAACTACCCGAAACCGCCATGTTAGCTCGGCAATCATTCTAAGCACAAAGTCAGGTATACCATCAATACCTCTCGATCTTATGTTTAGCCTTGTCCTCAATGCATTACCAATAGATATGCGATTAATTAATCTAATCGATTAGACAGCTGCCTTGACGTTCCTAAATCAAATCAATTTATCACTCTCCATTTTTTCTCTTACTCTTCAACTGTATTTCTCCTCACTCCAAGGAGGAGCCACTTAAATAATAGTTGTTACTTCAAGTTGTTGTTATAATTCTAATGTTATTTTTGTTGTTGTTATTGGTGCTATTAACATTGTGACTTTATGCTATGGAGATGTTAGGTGAGTTTTTTGTATTGTGCTTCTTCTTTATATTTTGTGTTTGACTAAGTATTTACAAATTGTGCCACACTTTGCGGCAACAGAATTATAAACCAAAAGCCACATCATTTATAAATTATTTAAAATCTTTATAAGGAGCAATTTTATTAGGGTTCTTTAAAGCAAAGGACAGATAATTGACAGGGTTGGGAATGTTAATAAATATTTTATTTGGTAATAATTTTTCTCTATCTGCAATAAACCAACCTTAAAAATAAATGAGCAGATTTAAAGTGTCTTTAAATAAGTGTCAGGAAGATGAGTGTAATAAATTTTAATTTTTAGCAAATTTTAATAATACAGTAAAAGGATCTCACTTTAATACGAGGCCTGTAAATTTATTAATAAAACTAATTATTTAAATTCTTTTTATTTAAATAAAATTACAATTTTATATTGTCACGCTCAATATAACTTCCTTCTCAAACCACACAGCGCTGAAGATGGTTCTTCCACTCCTGATATTAGTGCTGGAACTCCGATATTGGAATAGCCTGCAGCTGGTCGGTTACAGACGTTTGAATGTTTTCGATTGTCCTAAAATGGGTCTCTTTGAGATGGTTTTCCAACTTCGGGCAGAGAAAAAAAATCACATGAACTTAAGTCAGGAGAATATGGTGGCCAAGGGGGCACAGGAATGTTTTTGCTGGCTAAAAACTCGTTCATTGAAATTGCTGTGTGACAGGAAGCATTATCGTGATGCAACATCCAGTTGTTCTTGATGCTTAGCATCACACGAATAACTCTTTTTCGAGTCTTTCAAGAACCTCCCGGTAAAACTGTTGATTAACTGTTTAGCCTTGAGCTACATACTCCTTATGAATGATTCCCTGGATATTAAAAAAACTAATCAGCACACATTTGATCTTTGACTTCACCATCCTTGCTTTTTTGGACCTTGGAGAGGTTGAAGTATGCCACCCCATGCTCTGGCACTTAGTTTCTGGGCCGTCATCAGTAATGATACGTTCCATAATATGGGGGTTATTTTCAATCGAATGTAAAAAAATCAAGGCACGTTTTTTTCCTGCCGTCCTTTAGGTCATGCGAAAGGTTTTTTGGAACCGCTTTTGCGCAGATTGTTAAGCTAAGGATTTGTTAAACCCTAACCTCAAATTTAATTAAATAATAATAATTAATAAAAAAAATATGCAATGTTTTTTGGAACCGCTTTTGCGCAGATTTTTTTAATCCCTAATTCAGTGGTCAAAATCTGATGAAAGATGGTGTGAGTGAAACTTAACTCTTCTCCAATCATTCTGACTATCAATCAACGATCTGAAGGCACAAGATTTCATGGGTTCTTCTTGAAGATGAAGGCCCTTCGCTTCGTGGTTTATTTTGGATTATTTTCTTTCTGAAAATGTTTTAAACCAACGAAAAACCTGGCCTCTTGAGAAAATACTACTTCCTGACTGTCAACCAATGATCTGAAGGCTCAAGTCCCGACATTTTCATGGGTTCTTGAAGATGAAGGCCTTTCGCTTCGTGGTTTATCTTCGTTAAATTATCTTCTTTCTGAAAATGCTTTAAACCTTCGAAAAAGGTGCTCTCTTGACAAAACACTATCTCTGTAGGTCTGCTAAGGTTTAGGAAGAGTTTCCGTTGCACTGTGCCCAAGCCTAAAGCAAAACCTGATGGCACACCGTTGTTCGCAGGTAATGTCACTAATTTTTAGAATACAACAGACAAAAAATTCACCAAATGGCTCAAGCCATTTGTCAGTCCCGCACTGAAGGCAAATCACCAGTGTTGCCAGATTAAAAGTAAGGTCTCACAATCTCATTACTTAATTTAGGCCGTGAAAACAATAGTGTATGATACTATTGTTTTCACGGGCTTATTTTTTATATAAAATTATTGAAATATTTTATCATTAAAAATTTGTTTTTTAAATTTTAGTTTAAGGAAACGCACACTTTTCTTTCCTAAAGCCATATTAGGTTTTATTTCTAAATAAACAGTGGAATTGAATTTTTTCCCATATTTTAGCAAGAAGAATATTTTAAGAAAAATACTTAGTTTTACTTTTAGTTTTATATTTTTGTTAGCTAAGGATTTGTTAAATCCTAACCTAAAAAAATATATATAAAAGTTTTATTTGTTTTTATATTTTTATTTAATATTTTATATTTTTTATAATTTTACATTTCACAAGCAAAGTTGTGTTTAATATTTTTAGTTTTTTTACAAAATTATTTAAATCAAAAATATGCCTAAAACTAATCTCAAAATTTGGTTTTTATTTTTGGATTTTTTTTTTAACTTCCTTTACCAAAGTTTTCATTTTTTAAATTATTAAATTTTTGAAAAATTGACGTTTATAAAAAAAAAGTTCAACATAACCTCAAAATTATTTGTTTAAAATTTCACGTTTTAGTTAAAAATTATTATTGTGCTAGATTCTGTTATAGAAGACCTATACTTGGCAGTTTGAGTTTATATGAAATTTTGTTTTTTAAAGTTTTTTCTCACCCTAACCTCAAAGTTAATTTTTTTTTTTTTAATTTTGTGAGGAAAATTTAAAAAAGTCAAGGAAAAAGTGTAAAATAAAAGAGAATTTAAAAAAAATTCGTAGATTTAGGTATCAACATTTATTTTTAGAAATGTTAATTCTATGTTCACACTGTAACTTAGTTGCTACTCCTTGACAAGTCTTTAGTTACATTTTATTTTAATGTCTTGCTTTGTAGCCCCTGTCATTAAAATTAGAGCATTTTCATGCTTGTTTATGCATTTAGAAAATAAACAAAATGTTATAAAAACAAAATATCTAACACCGAAAAAAGAAAGCAGAGCAGTCTATAAAAGAAATCTCAGCAGTTAAGGACCAAAGAAAAAAAAGGGGGGGGGGGGGGCAAACTTTTAGCCGGCTGCTGTTTTTTCTTCTTCTTCTTTTTTTCAAGAATGAAAGATAATATTTGTTGGCTTCTGTGCAGAAACAACCTGCAAGTTTGCATTCAAAGCACGTTTTAGCAATTTCTCATAAAACAAACGACCATTATATCGCTTACAATGAGAAACAGCAAAAAAAGCCATGCAGAGGCGAGAACTGTGTTGCCGTGTGAATATATTTTTTGTTTGCTTGCGGTTTGGTGTTAATGTGTCTTAAACTTTACATGTACATATGTTTTTGTCTTCTTGAACAGAGAAGCCAAAAGCCACCTCTAGAAGGAATTTCTTTTTTTTATTCTTTTCTTTCATCACCGACAGCAACACGTCCATTGGGGGTGGTATTTTTTCTTGACACTTTATTTAACACTTCATATTTTTTTATTTTTTTTATTATTCTTTCTGCAAGATTTTCTTTTGTTACAATTTGTAGACCAAACTTTGGCGTGTTTGTCTGTGTGAAATATTTCTTTAAAGTATAAGTTTGCCACTAAATAGAGATTATTTAATATAAATTTGTCTTTAAAATAATGATAGCAATGACAGCACTACAATGATATGTCTCTTTAAAAAAGAGGGGTGGGGAAAACTTATGACATAATAATACTTTGAGACATCACTATGTCGTTATCAACTTCACTACCGACAAAGTGATAATTTCTCTGGAATTAGATTTATTGGCAAGAAATAGAAAAAATGGTTAATTTGAGAAAACAAAAAAAGTATCTACAAACGGGTAAATTAAAGGGCTTTAGGTTTTTAGGTATGACTTTGATTAAAAGAGTAAAAGTTACAATAAATGAATTCGAAATTTTAGCAAAATACAGTTTTAACAAGGGCTTTATAATTTCGAAGTTGTTAAAAGCTAAAATTTTATTTGAAAAAGTACTAAATGGCCTAATTTGGGATCTCTCTGAATTGTTAAAATTACTACATTATTTGGCTAAAGATGGAGTATCCAGAACCTAAATTATGGCTAAAAAAAATGTGCCACAAGGAGATTGTTTTGAGAGATTACTTAAGGGAATTTTTAATCAAAAATGTTGTGTTGTGAATCTTTGCATTCTTTACAGAAAACATAAAACTTTAATATTTTAGAAAGAAAAAACCTGAAAAAGAGAATTTTTTCTACTACAAACCTAACAATTCAACTTTTTAAAAAGGACCACAAAATTTTATTTGAATTCCGAAGAGTGGAAAATAATATTTCAGAAATGTTATCAAATACAAAAACGGGCGAGTATTCGAAAGGGAAACACGCAGCCTATTAAAACGCTGCAAAACCTTTACTAACCGAAAAGTTTGAATTTCAGGACCATCAACGCTCAAAGCACAACCAAAAATTTACAAAAAAATACCTTACAATGAGAGCCATTGAAACTGCAAAACTGCATCAGTATACCCAAGCTAAACACCTCACCGGCCTACTTAAAGTAAAAATAAATTTACAAAACTTATAATTTCTGCGTACGTTGATAACTTAAAGATATAAAGATAACCGAAAACACGCGACCCATTTCCTTTGACATCAAGGACCTATGTACTTTAATACCAACACAAGAAACCTTAGTTAGCCTACGCAAGACACTAGACAATTTATACGACAGCCAAAACATCACCGACATTTTAAATATTCCAAAGACGGTAATAAAACAGAACTACTTTCGATTTAATAACAACTTTTACAAATTACCTGACGGACACGGCATGGGAAACCCAACTTGCCCAATCTAGGTGCCCCTGTAGGCTAGTAGATAGTGTACTAGCTTGTCAGTATGGGGGTTGTGGGTTCTATTCCCAACGAAGACCTTGGTTTTTTCACAACAAAAACTAAAATTGACTGTCGGTGGGGCTGCTCAGCGACGAAGGCATAGTCACTGGTCGCTGTGCTGTCTTTATGCGGCAGTTAATTTTCGACTACCCTTCTACTTTCACCACCTATTTCATCTCTTCTCTATCCTTTCTTAAAGAATGTAGCACGGTACTTGACTAAATAGGCATTGTTGCCTGAAGTGCAAATCTTCCTGGAAACTTTTATGCAAAATCTCGAATCACTGCACATAAAGACGCTACTGGTGAAACACAGAATAACTCATAACTATAGATACATTCACGACATCATATGTATTACCGAACAAGACAACGTCGGACAAATTGTAACAGACTTAAACACAATTTACAATAACATTACACACACAATGGAAAAAGAACAAGACAGAGATTTGCATTATCTTGATATCACAATAGTACGAGGAACTGACTGTCTAACCTTTGACATTTATAGAAAACCAACTGCGACAGACCATCCACCATACCTCGAACTACCTGTTTAAGGTTTAAGGTTTGAGATAATCGCACTTACTCCAGATAAATACAACAAAGAACTCGACACAATAAACACCATAATTAAAACCAACGGTTACAAATCCACTACCATCGAAAAACTTCTTATATAGGGTCCGCCAAATAACTTTTTTTTTTAAATGCTATAAACTCCTGAACCAATTGGACTTTGTATGGTGTCATACCAAGGTCTTTATACAAAATTCGTCTCAATGATATCTCTGAAATGTTCAATTGTTGAGAACGGCGGTGAATTGATGTTGATGGCGCCTCACGTACACTTTCTGCCACAACAGCAATATTCTCGGGTGTATGCACTGTTTTTGGCTTTTCGCGCTTTGATTTATCGATGAGGATGCCAGTTTCTTTCACTTTTTTCACAAGATAACAAACATACGGAGCTGACCGTGGTTCTCTTCTTCCAAAATCCGTACGCAATTTTCGCACACACATTCTGCAACATTACCATAATTTTTTAAGTAATGTCACAATATTTCCCAGCGTTGTTCAAACGTATACACAACCATATTCGTTTAGCGGAAGGATAAAACTAATTATCTGCCAAATCAAACATGAGCTAAGTGTTACTATTCACGAAATAAGCACTAGTTGAAAAAAAAACGTTAGATTGCGGACCCTTTACAATACAACACTAAAAACAGAAATAAAGAAGACAAAAGGATAACCGATATAACACGACGATGTACTTTTACTTACACAGGATCAGAAATATACAGATTAACTAACGTTTTTGACAAAGAAGATTTACTCCAGCATTAAAAGCCAATAACCTTCTGAGAGATAATGTCAGGACATTGACAGAAACAACCAACAAATTTATTTCCAGCGGAGTATACAGACTTAGTTGTACTTGTAAACATACTTATATGGGACAAACTGGGTGAATACTAAAATCAAGATTTACAGAACACATACACTCATACAAACGCTCATAAAGAGAAGACTACAATTTTGCGTTATAACTTGAAACTCATGGACATGCACCGAGAGAAATAGATGAGTGAGTGACATTACTACATCCTGGCAAAAACATGGAAATCCACAAAACAAAAACCGTTAACGGTGACATTATAAATGAACAGGTAAATGAACAGGTAAATACGACACACCTCCGTCACAATCTTTACACCACTAAAACGACTCATCCATTCTAACAAATGAAAAATACCTTCTGACGGAGACACACTCACCTGTATAATTATAAACTACAGAAATATTAGATTTGCCCAGGTGGCGGCCCATCTATCTGCATGGATAAATATGATCCTAATGAAAGAACTACCTTAACCCGAACACTGACTCACCAAGACATTCTAGAACATGCCGATCATATCCCTCCGGGGGCACATTATAGTCTTTTTGGAACCTACTATTCCATCTAGACTAGTGTCTTGCGAGGTAAAAGGGAGCCCAGGCCCCTTAAAGGCTAGTAGGAGCCATCTGGACAATCCACATATTTCCACGGGAATCAGTGGGCTCGCAGAGTTCGGCTATTTATCTCGTTAGACATTTAGCTGTTCTCTGGCTGATTATTGAGGTTGGCTCCTATATGGGAGTATCGTGGTGGTTGTGGTTTCGAGGCCCTCGTGAGAGTTTGTGGGTCGGATCATTCAAAATGAACACAATGAATGGTTCAGGTAAAGTGCGTATGAATGCCGTCGTGTTCTTAATTATATTAAGCTTCATGCGTTCTGGACCAGGTGTTGGATGGTCTACAACCCTTTAGCAAGGAGTAAAGGCTGCGACCTACTTCGAGCTTTTGAAGTTGCAACTAGGAGTGACCGGAGAGGGCACGGACTCGAAGGCCTCCTAGGACGAGAATGGCGCTACATACCATTCACAGTGGTTTAACCACCATCTGGTAATGACTAACTGCCGAGTACAGATGTAAATCAGATCACGCACGCATGCCGATCATATCGAACAAACAGCAAACAATGACGGTTTATAACGAAAGTAATGACAAAAAATATTTTTAAATTTGTATATAAAATTGTATTACGTACTCCGTGATACGTACGCATACTCCGTGATAGGTACGTAATACAACGTGGCCTGACGATAATATATTCACATCGAAAGCGCTCGCCAATTGCAAACAAACAGCCAGGAAAGACGTTAAGAGAAGGAATGGAGAACTATGGTTCATTCACTGGCGGTACATAACCCAAACAATTTAGTTCAACATAAAATATTTAAAAGTCCAAAAATGTACCCGCTTGTGAAAGATTTTTAAAGCGCTACATTTGTTTACTTGGAAAATAATAAAAATAAAAATAAATGTCTTTAATAACCTAAGAGCCTATTTAGGTTGGTCTCTAAGGTTCAATCCCGCTAAATGCACTTTATTACTAAAAAAAAAATTAACTGTTTCTTAAGTTATTAACCCAGCATTGTTTCTTTTGAATCATGTGAAAAAAGAAAATGTTCTCTATTATTTAAAATAGTTGATAGTTTCCTTCAACATGACATAATTTAATTCGTTAAACCTTCAAACAGTCATTAGGCAAAGAATTTTTTTTTTTTTGTTGCAAACAAGTGACAATGTGGCTTCTATGCAGGCCATGAATATTAAATTCAAACCTTAACACAATATTCTTGACAATTTAGTGAGCACGACAGATTTCACTAAATGTCACGTATTTAATACTTTTTTGACATAATTTTAAGCATCCAACTTAAACTACATCATTGTGCTTTTGTGTATTTTTTTTTCTTTTTTACGCTTTTTTGCGATACTTAAAGTGTCATTAAAGCTAATTTTTGGGCCATTTATCACTATCTAAATACTTACAAACCAAAAAAAAGCTTGTAACGTAAAAAGCTTATATTAACTATTAAAATTAGAAAATTACAACCACAAAAAAACAAATAAAACATCCAGAGTCGATACCTCGTTTGGCTACTGTTATGTTCCTTAGAACCAAATAGCAGCAATAAAGAAAAATAAATACAAAACTTAACTAATAGACCAAATTTAAATTTTACTTTTAGGCTATTAGCTAATTTTTGAAATACTGCAGTTCAATATTTACTCTCTCTCTCTCCCTCTCTCTCTCTCTTTTTCTTAACGCGTTAAACGTTTTCATGTTTAGCATAATTGCCATGTTAGAATAACATATTTCATAATTTGCTGTTAATGTGTAACGAAAATTTAGTTAAGGAAAATTAACTTAAATTAAAATTTATATTATTTAAAACCCACAGGAACAGAGTGTGATTTGTTTTACATCCGCGCCTGACTATGTAGTCTTAATCAGATGGTGGACAAACCACTATTGTATAATTTGGAACGTCATACATGCGTCCTAGATAGCCAGAACAGAACCACCTAGTTGCAACTTTAATGATTTCAGTACAGATCTGCAAATCATCACACCTTGCTAAAGAGTTGAAGACTTTCCAACTCCTGTCCAGAACACATATCAAGCATGCTCACTGGACTGGATCATTCACTTTGCGTGTCAATATCAGTGAGATTATCCTGGCCACCATAATAACCATTATACTGTTATAGGGCCGCAAAACCACAACCACCACGATGCTCCCATATAGGGGCCAACCTCAATGATCAGCCAGAGAACTATTAAATGTCTAAAGAGACAAATAATGAACTCTGCGGGTCACTGATCCCCGTGGAAATAAAGTGGAGTTTCCAGTTGTCTCCCTGTCTCTCTTCAGGAGACTGGGCTCCCTTTTCCCCCCAGTTGTACAGGTCTAGATAGTCGAGTATTCTATAAAGACCGATAAATGTGCCCCCGGGGGGTAACCTACAGGAACATGGATTTTGTTTCTTTTAAGTTGTGATTTAATCAATTTGATTCCTGGTTAGGGTTACTTATATAAATATTAAATAAAGGGTCCGCCATCCAACCCTTTTTTTTAACATTTTGAATGTTTCCTACACTATGTTAGTCAATTTCTACTAACTTTTGGGGTGATAAAAAGGAAAATGACAATGAAAAATTTTTATTAGCTCTGGTTTTTGATGAGAGTGAAGAAAATGAATTTTTAAGAATATGTTACATCCAAGTTGGTGGTAAGCTTGAAGAAGCTCCTTAACCAATGCTGTGAAGTTATCATCTCTTTTCTTACCTAAAAACCCATGTACAACTCCTTTAAAGGCTTCCCAGGCTCTTTTTTCATTTCCTGTTAAAATCATGTCAAAAGCAGGATCATTTCACGGATTTCACGGATTTGAGGCCCAATAAAGAGATGCCTTCCTTGACTTTTGCATCACTTGACCTGGGAAACTATGCTCTCAAGTACTTAAAAGCTTGTCCTTCCTGGTCCATGCATGGCCTTGACAAAGTTTTACATTAGTCCCAACTAAATATGTAATGGAGGAAGGAGAACATCCTTAGGATCTACAAGAGGCTCGTTAACTACATTTTTCTCATTAGGGTTTAGGTCTCTGGCCTACCAGTTCACTTTTTTACAGTGAGATTATTTATCGCGACTGTCCCACAGACACAAACAACAACCGTACTTGGTGAATCCTAATTGCATTCCTGGGAGTATAGCAATGACTTTCAGATCACCACAGATTTGTCACTTGTGTTGTTCATATTTGATTGATTGAAGAAGTGTTTTCATATTTATATAAGTTTCCTTCATGTAAACTGCATGACCTATAGGAATTGAAGGTAGCTGATTTCCATTATCCAAAAAGTACAGCTTTTGAACTTAGTTTTGAAGAGTCTATAAACAGTCTCCATTTAGATGGAGTGTGATCCAAATTCAAGCAGTTCATCAGAACAAACTACGAGGTATTCTTTCTTCTCAAAAAAAAAAACAAATCTTTTTGACGCTGTCTGTACTGAGATATTTTCACATCATGTTTTAGAAGATTCCACTGTTGTAGTCTTGACCCTAAAAGGTCAGCCTTTTCCTTAGACAAGCCAAGATCTCTTATAAGGTCAATCAACTCTGCTTGACTAATTCTCTGCGGATCACTAGACCTATCGCTTACCTCAAAATCAATGTCCAAAGATTTAGAAGGATGGGTTGCTCCTTCTACACAGTCTTTAACACCTTCCTCTAAAATTTCATAGTTTTGGGTTGGAGAAAGGACTGGCAGTGTCTGAGTGTGGTATAGACCAAAGAGCAGATGGGAGATTAGAGTTTTTAACCGGTCCTCTTTTCTTCATAGATAAACCATGCTTAATGTAAGATTGGTAGGCTCACGCCAAACCATAGGTACTGCAAAAGCCATTGCCCGGTTAATAATGGAAAATATTTTCATTCAAATGGCTGTCTCGGCTGGCCATGCGGTAGCCTACACGATCGGTTCAATTTTTAAGCCCATTAACGATTTTGTGTAGCTGTATTTCACCAATGGCTTCACGAATATTATGCTTTAAAGCGTCAATTGTCTTTGGGTTGTCGGCGTAATACTTATTTTTGACGGTACCCCACAAATAATAGTCCAACGGTGTTTTTGGCTTTTCGCGCTTTAGTTTATCGATGAGAATGACAGTTTGCTTCACTTTTTTCACAAGATAATGAACATATGTTTTGTTTTTCCAAAATCCTTACACAATTTTCGCGCACATCCTGCAACATTACCATGATTTTCGAAGTAATGTCGCAATATTTCCCAGCGTTGTTCAGGCGTATACACAACCATATTCGTTCAGCGGAAAGATAAAACTTATTATCTGTCAAATCAAACATGAGCTAAGTGTTACCATTCACGAAATAAGCACTAGTTGAAAAAAAACGTTGGTTAGATGGCGGGCCCTTTACCTAACCTCAAAATAAATTTTGGGTACTTGAAAAAAAAAATTTTAAAAGAAATTCATTAAAAATTATTTCGATATTACAAAAATTATTTTAAAGAAACAGTCAACAGTTTAAGCCCTTAATATTGGTAAATCATATTTCCCATAAAACGAAATACAATTTTTCATCTGTGCATTTTACAAACTGCGTTAGAAATCAACAACACACTTATAAGAATTTCTACGAAATAAGATAAACAACAGAAAATCAAAAACGACTAACACACAATAAAAACAAAACACACAGCTAAGCAGGCGCCTAAACTGCATGATAATAATAACGACAACATGGTTAGATGTTAAACTAGAATCTTGTATGTGCGAGAACCATTTAAAAGGTCTATATAAGCACCACTTGCTGGGCAGTTCAATTAATTGAAGTTGAGTCATCAGTGGGTAAAGGCAACAAAGTTACCATCCTGTTTATTTTGTGTGTATTGAAACTAAATAAATCGTTAAATTTAATTTAAAACTCTTAAGTGCTTAGGTTATTATTTTACAATAAAAGGTCTTAAAATAGCTAAACGTTTATTAAAAGGATATACATATATATTTCATATTGTGCAGTAGCAGACAAAACTAAAGCACATACTGCCACTTTTCAATAAAGCCTAATTAAACGACTGTAATTGCTAATAATTATTTATTTAATAAAAATTTTTTTCAAATAAATTATAAATTAAACAAAATAGCATTGATTCTTGGCTTGATTAAAAATCAAAGAAAATCAGTAGCAGGCATTATTTCAAGGCCAATGCTTTAGAATCAATACTGTTAGTGGTAACAAATACTCAATTTTGTGTGGCGTATTTTAGGTATTTTCCGCGTTTTTGTAGAATTTATCCATATTTGTGACAGTTATCGCGGTTGATTTTTCGATCTACAATTTCCCAAAGATTGATATCCGGCGACTGTGCCGGTTACTTTAAAACATTAGTCACTCTTTTATCCGTTTAGATGTGTGTTTATCGTGATGGTACCTGCA
Source organism: Trichopoda pennipes (assembly GCA_030448955.1). Taxonomy (NCBI): domain Eukaryota; kingdom Metazoa; phylum Arthropoda; class Insecta; order Diptera; family Tachinidae; genus Trichopoda; species Trichopoda pennipes. Next base: position 8,639,971 of record JASKUP010000056.1, on the reverse strand, counting down.
CTTAAGAGGTATTTCCTGCATGACATTTCGAAGGGGATCTTTATAAACGAAAGTATTCATTTTTCCATTTATTTTATGAATAAAGTCTTTACCACAGCCTGAAAACTATCCCCAGACCAAAACACTACCTCCGCCATATTTTACAATGCCTTTTGTACAATGTGGATAAATACTTTGTCATATGGGTCTTTTAACTAACCTTAGTCCATCGGAACCTTTCAAAAAGCTTCGACTCATCGAAGAAAAGTGTGGTTTTCCTTTGTGTGGTGGTCCAGTTAAGGTATTCCTTAGCAAACTCAATCCTGGTGAGTCTATTTTTACGCTTCAGTCCGGTTTTGAATATTACTTGCAATAACATCTAGTAATAATTGTGTAGCAATGGAATTTGACATCAAGACCTTTATGTGCTGTAGCCAACGAGGCTGAGGTATGAAAGGGGTCTATAATTCTCGATATAGCACTGTGATTAGTATCGAGTTTTGTTGCAATGAATGTCGCGGGCTTAGATATGAATGATGTGTTTTTTTTTTAATTAACAAGTCACCAAATAACTTCAAAGTGACTATGAAAGCCCAGAAATAATTAGTAAATTTGCGTTAAAGTTTTGACTCGGAATGTCTGGAGTATAGGCATAATTAAACCTACAAAGAAGCATTTTGTTCTTTAAATGTTTGTTATTTATGCTGTAAATTCTTTAAAAGATAATATTTTTCGTTAAATGAAGCTTCTTGTTAATATTGTTGCATTGCTTCTTTTGAAGCAGAAGTTTGTGCTTTAGTTTTGTGATACATGCTATACGTTAAAATATTGTTACGTTTATGCTTCTTCTTCTTCTTTTCTTTTATTGCAAAATAATAACACCGTACTTTTGAGTTTTAAATTAAATTAAACGATTTATCTACTTTCAATATACACAAAATAAACAATATGGTAACTTTGTTGTCTTTACTCAGCGATGACTCAACTTGAATTTGTTCATTTGCCCAGCAAGTGGTGCTTAGAAAATTCTTTGCAGCAGTTGTTGCACATACAAGAATATTCTACTTTAGCATCATTTCATATTGTTGTGGTTACTAGTATTATTCAGTGTATGCGCTTGCTTGGCTGTGTGTTTTGTTTTTTGTTGTTTGTCTTATTTCGTAGAATTTCTTATAAGCATGTTGTTGTTGTCTTATGTGTATAAGATTTCTTAGAAAACTACGCAGTGTGTAAAATGCACAGTGGGTCGTTTCGTTTATTTTTCTTTTTTTTACTGATTATTATTTGCTTTTAAAACTTAGCAAATCATCTTCGTAACGAAATTATAGTTTTTAATTTTATAAAAATTTTATTTCTTAATAAACATTTTCATTTGAATCCCAAATTTACTACAAATTTTTTTTAATTTATTGTTTTATATAAAATTGTTTTTAATTAAACTTTAAACTTCTACAATATCATAGAAATTTAGGAAAATTTTCATTTTTAACAAAAGTTTATTTAAAAGCACTTTTTTCAACTTAACCTCAAAATTTATTTACAAAATTTTTATTAATGAATTTAAAGAATTTTATAAATTTTATAACTGCTGATATTAGCTTAAAACGAATTGAGAAACCTTGTGCCGATTTAAATTTTTTTTTTATTAAATTGTTCATTTTAATTGACTTAGTTTTACAAAAATTTTGCAACATTTTTGCAGACTGTCAGTGGGAAATAGTTAATATGTATTTTAACATGTGGCTAAACCACCACTTGTAGCTTCCTTTTGTTTGATTTAGTACACCAATACCTCGCTTTGCATTGTTTCATTTTTCATTTTTTCACTATGCATCGTTAGAGGTTTGAGGTTGCGTTGCTTTGAATTATTTCGGAAACGTTTAACTAATAGAACTTTCATATCTAAAACACAAAAATCTGCGCCAGGATTTAAATTTAGCAGGGATAGACTGATGCCTTTTCTTGATGGTAATGCAAATGGTGATTTCAAATTTAAACCATTTCTCATTTATCAATCAGAAAATTCAAGAGCTATAAAAGTTTGTTCAAAGAATCTGCTTCCTGTCCCCTAGCGAGTAAACAAAAAACAAACATGGATGACAACATCATTATTTTAAGTCAGGGTTTTAACTTGTGCTATTTCAGAGATTAAATGTTAGTGCAAGAAGGAAAACTTAAACTTCAAGGCTTTGCTCTTGGCCACCTAGTTTGTGAGAAAAGATAAAATTTGTATTTTTACCGCCTAATACAACACCAGTTATCCCGCGGATGGATCAGGAAATAATATCGACTATTAAAAGTTATTACCTTCGACGAAACTTTAAGCTTCTTTTAAGTGAGCCTGATGAACAAGAGATAAGCCTACCGTGCTAGAGTTTTGAAAAAACTTCAATATTATGAAAGCCCTACAAATTGTTTCCTATTCGCAGGAGGAGCTTAAACCGTCTTACATGAATGGTGTTTGGCGCAAACTACGGCCTGAATGTGTTCACCGAATATGCGCTGCAGAAGTTGATGGTACACCAGCTGTTGGTCATGGAACTTCTAATTTAGTTAGAACATCTAATTATGAAGATATGGAGGAGATTATCATAAAATAATTTTTAACCCTGCAGAACCAAGAATTCTCTAATGAAGAACTATTGCAACCGGAAGTGCAATTTGCAAATGAAGAAGATGATAAACACTGTTCAATAAAAATCGCCGAAGAACAAAATTTAACCTCCAAACAAATTTTTTTAAAGCGATGGGTTTGATTTTTTTTTTTTGATAAAGAGAAGTATCACTTCAGGCAACATTTTTAAATTTACTCAAGTACCGTGCTACACTCATTAGGAAAGGGATACAGAAACGATGAAATAGGTGGTGAAAATATAAGGATAGTTACGGAAATTAACTGTTGTATAAGACAGCACAGCGACCACTGACCATGCCTTCGTCGCTGAGCAGCACCACCAGCACTCACTTTTTATTTTTGTAGTGAAAAAAAACCAAGGTCTTCGTTGGGAAACGAACCCACAACCCCCAGACTGACAAGCTAGTACACTACCTACTAGCCTACAGGGGCACTTAATTGCCGAAGCTATGGATATTTTTTTTTAAAACGACTCTGACAGCGGAAAGAGTTTTAAGCGTCCCAGGCAGTAGCTACGTATGTCAATTGCTACAAGGAATTTTTTTTTACGTTTAAAAAATAAGTTGTTCAGCAAACATTTTAACAAATTTTTGTGAAAGCAGGCCGACTTACGACAACAGTCACCATGGACTCATGAAATTAAATTTTATATTGTTGTTTTTTCATATACACTTTGTTCACGATAGTTTTCTTTTTTTAAACTATCTTCCCTGGAAACTATCTTCTACGTTGTTCGACGTTGCGTCGAAGCAAACTGAGGTATTGGTGTATTTAGTTTCACCTTGCAACAATTATTATTTCTCTAGCTGCGCACTCTCTACGGTATTGGGTTTTTCAACAAGAAGTTTGTTTTTTAATTGTGGCAACACCAAAAACATGATAATTTTGACAATTAAATTTTTCTAAGTTTTCCTAGCAAATGCATTGGCAATTCTTACAATGAATTCAATTTCTCATGAAAATCACATTAAAATAGTTAAAATCCACTATGAAAATGATGGTTCTGTTAAACTTACAGTTCGTAAAATGCGTGATATTTTTTGGGACAACGTAATCGTCCTTCTGAAACCGCTATTAAGAATTTGGTCGTAAAATTTAAGTCCAACAGGCTCGATACAAAATGTGCGAACATCAATGCATGTTCAACCGGGTCGTTTAACTGAAAACATCGCAGCCGTGAGTCGCAGTGTTGAAACAGATTCAAATTTGCCAACGCCTCTACGTTCTCAAAAATTAGTGTTATCCAAAACCACTAGATGGCGCATTTTGCGTAAGGATTGGATTTTGAGGCCTTACAAGTTTCTACTAGTCCAGGAATTGAAGTCAACCGATTCTTCACATCGCCGCAAGTTAGCTCAATTTGTTCAGGAACAACCGGCTCGGTTTTGTGAAAAAATTATTTTCAGACGAAGCCCACTTTCACTTGCCAAGTTATGTCAACAAGCAAAATTGCCACATTTGGGCTTCTGAATATTCTAGAGCTATTATTGGGAAGACTTTACATGCTCAACGTGTTTTAGTGTACCACAATATGTGTAGTGCACTGTAAGACACAAACACACCAGACAACCACTTACCAAAGTACAACATATGTCGACTCAAATACAATCGATCTATGACACAAATGAGTGACACACTTTTAGGTGTCATATTCATTTGAGTATTTTAATTTATTATGACGAATCAAATATTCGTCACATGAATCAATGAATTAAAACTGCATGTTATTGAAGTGAGACAAATATGTATTAGCAATAAGTTATAATAAGTTAGAAGGGTTAAGTACAAAATGTAAAATAGATATAAAAAGTGCTGCATGCCACTAATAAAATAAGATTTGAATAAGAAAACTTAAAACAGCAACAACTGCCTTTGTCTTTGAATATTTGAATCTTCACATTGGGCTGTTTACCAAAACGGCTGCTCTCAAGCTGAATCCCCTAACAGCTGCTTAAAATAAATATAAGGGCTACAGGGCTTTTTGTCATCACTTTGCGTCCCATAACATTATATGGCAATCCTGCCAGTACATTACAGTGTTACTGTACGGTGCCGTATGTGGTCTGGTGGTGTGACTGGGCCGTTTTTTTTCGATGAGGCTAGAAATGCCGTAATGGTCAATGGATCAGGCTATTGTGAGATGCTAACAACTCAATTTTGTTCTATTATTGACGACGTGGATATCATTGGTTTCAACCGGAAGGTGCCACATGTCACACAGTCAATTAAACGATTTCCTGATCACATAATTTCACGACCATCAATAGTTAAGTGGCCAATCAGATTGCGAGATTTAACATCTCAGGACTATTTTTTGTGGGTCTATGTTAAGGACAGAGTCTATACGGAATGGATAAAATCGATTTCAGCCTTAAAACTAAATATCCTATCCTTGATGTGATTAACGAAATAGGAGCGCCATTTTGCCAAAAAGTGAAAGAATCGATATCTGTCAGCGTGGTCGTGGTTTACATTTGCCAGCTTTCATTTTTGATTCATAATTGCCGAACTTTTCTCTTTATAAAAAATGTAAATCATCTTTATCTAATTTTTTTATTTTATTTTGTTTTAGAGCACAAACTTCTTGTTGATAAGCCCTTTACAAATTAACTAGAATAAGGAATAATTTTTTTTTTTGTTTTTTCTTACCTCTAATTGAGGTTTTAAAACCCAAAATAGATATTTTTCTTTTAGCTTTTAATTTTTATTGTCTACATACGTACACACGAAAATATATAAAAAAAAATGGAAATAGAGTCAATAACATTTTACTGCCATTGAATTTTCCTGAACTTACTTCCTGCTGTTCATTTGTTTTAGCAAACAAATTTTAAATGTTTAAGCCGACATGTTCAAATATTAAAGATGATGATGATGATTCTATTAGGGCTTCTGTAGAACTTTAGGTCTAGTCAATAAAAGTTTTTCGTTAGCATTTTTTCCCCAACATAATTTCGTAAAGCAATTTATCGCAGGCAGCATAATATAAAATGCATATAAAAATATGTACCTTTCAAATGATAACATTATAGTGAAAGTTTACATGTATTCAAGTAGTTTGCTAATGAATTATCTTTAAAAATGTAAAATGTAACGTTTTTTTTAATAATCTTAAATTTAATTTAAGACTGAATTTAATTTAATCACAAATAATTTTAAAGTTTACAAAGAGAGAGAGAGAGAAAGTCTACAAAATTTATTTTTTTCAGTGTAGAAAATAAGTCTTTTGCTGAAATTGTATTTATAAATTTTAGCATTTGATTAGCAGCCAAACAAATCAAGAAAAGTTTAGTTTTATTATTTTTTAAAATTAAAAAGAAATATTATAAAAAAATTAATGTTTTGCACAAATATTACGAGGTCTGTAAAGTAAGTAATGAGACAGGCAGCGTTACGTTCGATCTCGCGATATTGGAGGTGCTGAGTTTAAAGGGGCGCCATATGAACATGTGATTTTCCTTCAGTGCGGGTTTGATATCGTTCGAATCATTTGGTCGTGAGTAGCGATTTTTTTGCAAAACAATTTTTTCTGTTGTGTTCTAAAAGCGAGTGACATCGGTTTCGAAAAATGGTGAGCTATCGGGTTTTGCTACAAGCTTGAGTACAGTACAACGAAAACTCTTGCTAAACTTCAGCAGGACATAGTGTTTTGTCAAAAGCCCAGGTTTTTCGGTGGCTTAAGGCTTTTTCAGAAGGAAGACAGTGGATTGAAAATGAACCACGATGGGGAAGGCCTTGATCTTCAGGAATACATGAAAATGTCGACAGAATACAGGATCTGGTGCATTCAGATCGTCGCTGGATATTTCGTGATAAGATTTACATCTGCACCTTGCCATAGGCCTTAATCAGATGGTGGTCAAACCACTGGGAATAAAAAGCAACGTCATTCACGCCTTAGGAAGGCGAAGAGTAATTCTAGCAACAGGTCTTTCCTGGTTGCAATTTCAGCGGTTCCAAAGCAGGGTTGCAAACCACTATTCCTTGCTAAAGAGCTGAAGACTATCCAACTTCTGTTCCAGAACACATGATTAGCATGCTTACTGGATGCTGATCATTCACCCGTTAGTGTGGTTAAAGGCGAGATGATCCTGGCCACCAAAATCAGTTTATGCTTGGGGCCGCAAAACCACAACCACCACGATACTCCCGAAGGGCCAACCTCAATAATCAGTCAGAGAAACACCTAAAAGTCTAAAGAGACAATTAGTGGAAACTCTGGGGCTTTACTGATTTCCGTGGAAATAACGTGGAGCTTCCAGTTGACTCCCTGCTTGCCTTCAGCAGCACAGGTCTGGATAGTGAAGTATTCTATAAGCACCCATAAATGTGCCCCCGGGGGTATAGTCGCTGTACAGTCAAAATGATCGAAGAAGAGTTAAATTTGACTCACGCCACCTTTTATCGGATTTTGCCCAATAAATTAGAGATGAGAAAAATCTGCCCAAAAATGGTTCCCAAAAAATCTGTCACAAGACCAAAAGAACGTCAGGAAGGAAATGTCCCTCGATTTTTTCTGTTCGATTGAAAATGGGGGTACCATTTTCTGGAACGTGTCATTACTGGCGATGAGACTTGAATACGGCTCAGAATTTAAGGTAAAGTGCATGGAGTCACACTTCAACCTCTCCAAGGCCCAAAACGCAAGGATGACAAAGTCAAAGGTGAAATACATGTTGATTCGATTTTTCGATAACCATGGAATCGCTCACAAAAAGTAAGTACCTCAAGGAGGTCAAACAGTTAAACAACGCTTTTACGGGGAGGATTTTGAAAAACTTCGAAAAAGAGCCATTTATGTATAAACCAAACAGCAAGAACAACTGGGTGTTACATCACGATAATGCTTCCTGTCACACAGCAATTTCAATAAACAAGTTTTTTGCCAGTTAAACATTCCTGTGCATCCTCAGCATTCATATTCGCCTGCCCCTTAAGTCCATATGAGTTTTCTTCCCTTTCAAAAGGTGAAAAACCATCTGAAGAGAATTTATTTTGGGACAATCACAAACATTTAAATGGCTGTAATCGAGCAGCTGAAGGCTATTACAGTAATGGAGTGTCAGCACTCATATGAGGAGTAGAAGAACCGTCTCCATGACTGTGCGGCTTCAGAAAAAAGTTATTTTGAGGTTGCCAATATAAAATTATAAAAGAATTTAAATAAGCAGTCTCATTACCTAATTTACAGACCTCGTACATTACTTCTTTGCTATCTTTTACGACGATTTGATAATAAAAAATAACCACAGAAATGTGTTAATCAACTAAAATTATAAATGACTGTTGTACAAAAAAATACCAGTTCATTTTAAATGCTTTAGAATATTTCTAAAATCTCGTGACTAAATTCAATGTCTTACGTCACTTTATAAATAACAGCAGTGCTGTGTTATCTAAGCAAATAATAGAAGATAGTGGTACTAATTTAAAAGTTGTATGTAAAAAGTACAAACGCATATCTCATTACAGTTCAACAAGTGTTAATGTTCGTTTGTATACAAAATATTTCATTAAAGTACCAAATGTGATACTTTTTATTTATATATTTTTGAGTAATTTAAACTAAAAGAGCCAATAGCCAAGAGTCTTAAACAAAACATTTGCGGCAATAGCTTTTTAAAAAAATTAAAATTATGAAAATATTTTTTTATCGATTTGTATGACATTTAACAATTTGTTTGACCTAATTACCATCAAATTTCCCTGCCCCTCAACCTCTTTTAGGGGGGAGGGGGAAAAACTTAGGCACTTCATTGCTTCCAAATTAAATGTTGTACAAGTCTGTTTTTAAAATAAAATCTTATCAGTTAATAAAAGGCAACCGTAACCATGCAGCATTGGTTATCAATTTTAAATGCATGACATTTTGGCTGTGCATTGTTGCTCGTTTATAAAGGTTTCGTTTCATATCAACTGCAAGCAAGAAAGTCCATTAACTTTAGCACTAAAATCCACATAACGACTGACATTTTATTTATGAATGAGCTCTAAAGAGGAAAATATAAAAACACAGTCAATCAAGTGTAACTAAGACGATGGTTTAGTTCCCATCATGCAATAGACAGAAGACCCCTTAACAGATGATAAGCAAAGCTTTTGTTTTAAATTACTTGGCATAAAAAAAAAGAATTAAATAAGCGAATATCTTAATGCCACATAATACGTCACCAAATGCTTAATAACTCTTTAGCATAAGAAAAATTCAAATTAAAAATTTATATTACAATAATTAAACCTCTGTAAAAATTTATGCTCTAATGTTTCACAGTAAAGCCGCTCTTTATATTAAGAAAATATAATTATATCGGGTTTTTCAACGAGAAATTTGTTCTTCAATTGAGGCAACACCAACAACATGATAATTTTGACATTTAGTTTTTTAACGTATTCGTAGTAGATGCATTGGCAATTGCTACAATGAATTCAATTTCGCACGTAAATCGTATTTAAATAATTAAAATCCACATTTCGTAAAATTCGTGATATTTTCGGACAACGTAGTCGTCCTTCTGAAACCGCTATTAAGAATTTGGTCATTAAATTTGAGTCGACAGGCTGGAGAAAAAATGTGCGAACACTAATTCTGTTCGACCGGGTCATTCAACTGACAACAACGCAGCCGTGAGCCATAGTATTGAAGCAGATCCAAATTTATCAATTCCTCGACTTTCTCAACAATTGGGGTTTCGTGATAAGATGTAAATGTAGATGTAAATCTACACCTAGCTGTAAGCCTTAAGCAGATGGTGATCAAACCACTGGGAATGAAAAGCAACATCATTCACGCCCTAGGAAGCCAAGGACTAAGTCTAGCAACAGGTCTTTCCTAGTTGCAATTTCAGCAGTTCCAAAGCAAGGTTGCAAACCACTACTCCTTGCTAAAGAGCTGAAGACTATCCAACTCCTGGTCCAGAACATATGACTAGCATGCTCACTGGAGCCGCATCATTCACCTGTTGGTGTTATTAACAGCAAGATGATCCTGGCCCACTAAATCAGTTCATGCGGGGGCTGCAAACCCACAACCACCACGATACTGCCAAAGGGCCAACCTCAATAATCAGTCAGAGAAACAGCTAAAAGTCTAAAGAGACAATTAGCGGAACTCTGGGGCTTACTGATTCCCGTGGAAATAACGTGGAGCTTCCAGTTGACACCCTGCTTCCCTGTAGGGGACTGGGCTCCGTTATACCCCCAGCAGCACAGGTGTAGACGGTTAAGTAATCCATAGATGTAAAAAATCCGATAAATGTACCCCCGGGGGGCAACAATTGGGGTTGTCCAAAACCACCACATGGCGAATTTTGTGTAAGAATTTGACTTTAAAATCTTACAAGGTTCAACTGGTTCAGGAATTGAAGCCGACAGACAATTCACATCACCTTAGATTTGCTCAATTTATTCAGCAACAATCGGCTGGTTTTTCTGAAAAAATCATTTTTTCAAACGAAGCTCATTTTCACTTGTCAGGGCATGTCAACAAGCAAAATTATCGCATTTGGGCTTCTGAAAATCCTAGAACGATTATTGAAAAGCCCTTGCATACTCAACGTGTTACTGTATAGTGCTGTGTGGTCTAAAGGCATGATTGGGCCTTTTTTCAAATGGAGGCATGAAATACGGTAACGGTTATTGGACCATCCTCTTGCGAGATGCTAAACACTGAATTTTGGCCTATTATTATAAAACGTGAATATCACTGGCATGTGGTTTCAATAGGTCGGTGCCACACAGCCAATGAATCAAATAAAACGAAACCAAAAAAAATGGCCCTTTAGGCTTGTAGGTAGTGTGCTAGCTTACATGACTGGGGGTTGCGGGTTCGATTCCCAACAAAGACCTTGGTTTTTCATTTCACTACAAATAAAAATTGACTGAAGGCAGAGTCACTGGTCACTGGTCACTGAGCTGTCTTATACGACAGTTAATTTCCGTAACTATCTTTCTACTTTCACCACATGCCGCATCTCTATCCCTTTCCTAAAGAATGTAGCACGGTACTTGACTAAATAGACATTGTTGTCTGAAGTGCTACTTCTCTTAAAAAAAAAAAACAAATTTCCCGAAGCCTAATTTCAATACAGTCAGCAGATGCGCGATAAAATTTACGTCAGTGGGTGCCATGTAGCATCACCCACGCCCTAGGAAGCCTTCGGATATCTCTATCCTCCAGTCACTCCTGATCGTAACTCTGAGAACTCGGAGCAGGCCACAGCCCTCACTCCTTGCTGAAGAGTTGAATAGTATCCAACTCCCGGTCCAGATCACATGAAAGCTTAAATTAAAATTTCAGAACACAACCACAAGCATGCTCACTGAACCACGACCAGTCATTGTGTTCATTGTGAATGATTCGACCCACACAACTCAAACGAGGCCCGCGATACCACTACGATGCTCTCGAAGGGCCAACCTCAATAATCAGTCAGAGAACAGCTAACAGACTAAAAATCTAAACTATGGGGCTTACTGATTCCCGTGGAAATAAGGTATAGTTGTCCAGTTGGCTCCTGCCAGCCTTAGGGGACTGGAACTTCCTTTTATCCCCGCTGACACATGCAATGATGGTGAGTTATATGTCCGTCAAGACATATAAATGTGCTCACGGTGGTGGGGGGTTAAGTTAAGTGGCCAGCCAGGTCATGTGATTTAACATAACCGGATTATATTTTGTGGTACTATGTGAAGAAGAGAGTCTATATGGAGTCAATCAAATTGATTGCAGCCTGAAAATTCAAAATCCGTGATGTGATTAAAGAAATAGGACCGGCATTTGGCCAAAAAGTGATTAAAAACTTTGCTGAAAGAATCGACATCTGTGAGCGTAATCGTGGTGGACATTTATTTTTTCTTTCATAATTGCCAAATGTTTCTCTTCGAAAAAAAAAGGTCACCACATCTTTGGGTGGCATCTTCAATATTTTTAAATATTCAAAAATGTCTTGCTAAAAATAAAATTTACTTAATTATTATATAAAGATCTTAAACTTCAAGAAATTATTTATAAAAAAAAATGTTGAGGTTAAAATGAAGATTTTTCGCATAATTCACGCCAGCCAGGAAAATCAAATTGTCTTGTACTGCTATTAAAATTTTGTATTAAAAATCTTTATTTATATTGTGACGACCAAAAGTCGGCAGGCTCGTTTTTGGATCACATAGCAATTCAATCACAAGCAATTAGACTCTATATATATGTTTTTCAAATTTTGTAATTTTTTTTGAATTTCACAAATTTTTACACTTTTTACATTTCTGAATATTTATTGTTTAATGAATTTTATAATTTTTTTTAAAAGAGAACATTATTATTATACACTTTTCATTTTATATAATTCATAATTATATGTAATAATTACATTTATTATTTGTTAATGAAATATTTGAAATTATAATAGCCGTTAAAAAGCGCCATCTATTAACATGAAGATACATCCGTAGGAAAAACATACCATCAAACTCACCCCTGAACAGTCGTTAGCAGTTGTCGTTGAGAGGTATGGGTGTGTATGTGTGCCTGGCAAAAACATATAAAAAGCGAGATAATTACGTATTGAAGTTGAGTTGGCCACGGGCAAGCAACCGGGCAAGACTTCTTTAAGAGAGTTAGAATTTTATTCAACTTAATTAAAAATAGTCTTGCAAATAGGTTTCGCTCACTTAATCAAAGCCAGAATCTTATTCGACTTTGAATTGAGCGAGACTCGCTAAGGTCTCCGGCTCAGTAAGTGCTGTCGCTGCTTCACCTGGCCAGAATTTTATTCGCCCAGGTGAAGGAGCCCAGAACCAGGCCACGTTTTGGTCAGTAAGGCCAGAATTTTATTCGCCCTAGCTAAACAAGACGGACGAGATCGTCAATAGGCCACGGAGAGGTTTATCGTCATCGGCAGGCCTAGTAAGTGCTGTCGCTGCTTCACCTGGCCAGAATTTTATTCGCCCAGGTGACGGAGCCTAGAGCCAGGCCACGTTTTGGTCAGCAAGGCCAGAATTTTATTCGCCCTAGCTGAAAAAGACGGACAAGATCGTCAATAGGCTAACACCAATTTCGACGTGGAAAGGTTGTCTCAGAATCTTATTCGTGACAACCGCGACAAGTCAAAAATTGATGGACAGGCCAACTGTTCTGCTCAGACTGGACCAGAATTTTATTCGCTCCAGTGTGAGAAGCAGTAGGCTAGCCGACGGAGAGTGGAGACGAAAGCTTTTGAGGGCCACGAAGCGGTTGATCATCGTTGGCGTGATCAGTAGTGGTGTAGTTTAATTATAACTTAGTTTAAGAGTGAATTATAATAAAAGAAATTTTTTTATAAAACAAAAGTGTCTCTTGTGATTAATGAAAACATTTTTTTTTTGTAACGAACCCTGGACGCCGCGAGTTTTACCCCAGCATAACGCGAGAACGTGTCGTTACAATATTAAAATAAATTTAAGGTTAGGTAGAAAAAAAACATTCTATTTGAATTTTTTTCAAAATGTTAAACTATTAATAATATCTTTGATAACATTATTTGATTATTAGTTTAATTCAATTAACAATTTGAAAAAATTTTAATTCCCTGAGGAAGCTTTTCAGAGGAAAGCGAAATATTGAAAAAAATATATTGTTAAATTTAATTTAAAAAGACCGTTTAACAGATATTTATTTAATATCTTTGATAACGTTCAAATAAAAGGCTGTTGAGATTTTTCAAGAAAACTTAAAATTAAAATTTGAGGTTAAGCTGAAACAAATTTTAGATAATAAAAAAATAATATTAAAATAATAATATTAACAATAACTGTTGTTTAATAATTTTATTTTGAGTATTATAATATTATGATAACTTTTATATTTAGAATGCTTAATAATTGAAATTAAATTTAGATTTGTTACACAAGTATTGTGTATTGGAAAACTTCATTCTCACTAAAAGTCTGGCAACCTAATGTGAAAAATTTTTAATAAGATCATAATGTTGAAGTATGTTTGTTACTGAAATTGGGAAATGATGGGAACCCGCAATTTTTTTTTCATTAAAGTTAAAAACTTTATTTTTGTAATTTTTAATCTTAATTAGCTTTTAAAATTTTTCCTATTTAAACTAAAAATTGTTATTTAAATAAAAGTGTCATTTTTGTATTGTTTTTTCAAGTCAACAGATTTTCTAAATGTAAAACCTCAAAACACCTGTTTGTCTGCCAGTGACTGTTGATGCCAAAAGCAAGCGTCGCAACCGCTAACAAAAAAGCTGTCAATCATTTGTCTAATGCCAAAAACAAAATATTTATAAAATCACACCCACCCACCTATTAAAAGACGATCGACCTTTTCTCATTAATATTTACAACAACAATAGTTATTTTATGTATTTTGTTTGAGTAAAAAATATTTTGTCGAAATCTGTGTTTAAACTGTTAAAAAATACAAAGTATTAAATGAAATTACAAATAAGTTAAAGACTTAAAGTGTTTAAAAAATCAAATACTATTTAAAGTTCATTATTGAAAACTGTTGAGGGGAGTGAGTGATATCATGTTATTACAGTTAAAGTCAAACAAGACAATATAAAATTTAATTAACAACAACTTAGTTAGTTTTAGCAATGTTTAGGAGCTTAAGAAAAAAATATTGAAAACATTAAAAAAATAATTTAAATCAAATAGCACACATTCATTATTGTAGGTAGCACTTTACAAAAAAGGCTTGTTAAAAATTGCCACAACTTCACTGTATATTAAATTTTTAAAAGCCATCCTGGTCACCTTAAACATGTTTATATTCACCACGTCTAGCTTAGACAACAACCCATACGTTTTGCTATAAACTTTTATCAATGTTAAAACTGAATATATTTACATAACGGCTCTGTTGTAATATACTAACAGTGGAGCTAAAGTTCTAAAAAATTAAGTGAAATGAAAAAGAAATTAATTTTAACTTTTTTTGTTATTGTTCTTCTAGCAAATACAAAACGACTTAACATTCGACGACACCTTTGATATTGATCAGTTTGAAGATGCGGTCTCTTCGGTAAAATTACGTAGTGCTCGTGACCTTGACGAACAAGCATTTATCGAAGATGAATTACAGCCTGTTGATGAAAGCGACAGTGAGTCGGTGAATGGTGGCAGTTGGTTAATGCAAAGCGTTAAGCGAGTGCGTCGTGAATTGGGCCGTTTGTTTGGCAGCGATGAAAGGAAGTTAGTGGCCGCTAAGAAGCATGCCAAAAATGCTGAAAAAGCTGAAAGACAACGTAAAAGACAAGCCAAGCTAGCTGAAAAGCAAAAACGTAAAGCTTTGGCTGCCAATATATCGCAAGCAAACAAGGCCAAAACTCGTTTAAACAAACGTCAATCATACGATGAGGATGAGGGTTCCGGTGATGAGAATGAAACTTTTGGCGAACGTGATATGTGTAAGTTGAAAAAGAGATTTTTCTAATAATTTGTAAAAAAGCTTTTAATTAATTTCTGTTGTTTTTTTTCTCTTCTCTACTCACCATAAAAGGGCAAACTAGGTTTACCATCAGCGAGCCCTGGCAGGAAGAATATCGTATGGGTAAGGAGCATCAAGTGTTTAAGGAATTGCAACTGCAAATACAAAACGCCTTTCATGATTTCGTCAATCAAAACTATGGTGATGATGAAGACAATTTCTTGCAGCCTACTTTAATACGCGTAGAGTAAGTGCGAAAAAAGTTTTTAATAAAAAGTTTTTTTTTTTAAATAAATAATGAAATCCAAATTAAATATTAATTTCAAAAGCTTTAAAGCTTTTGATTTTCGATCATAAATAAAAAATATTTTAAAATAATATTGTTTTTAAAAGTGGTTTGCTAACTATTTTTAAAAAAGCTTCCAATACTATAAATAAAGCTTCTAAAGCTTGTACTAAAAAACTTGTATATTTTATTTAAAATATACAAAAAGGCAATTGCTCAAGCTTCATTATTATAAAAGACAGACATTTTCTATAAAGTTAAGCTTTTAAAGCTTTCATAAAGTTCTTTTAAATTCATTTTTGCTAAAATTTGTTTAATAAAACTTATGAAAGAAAAAAACATTAATGTATTAAGCAGTTAAAAAATTTTCAGAAAGCTTTCGAAAGCTTTTTACAAATAATTTTAAAGTAAAAAGTTTTAAATTTTTTTTTCAATTTTCAAAGCTTTATAAGCTTTAGTTTATTTTGTTGCTAGATTTAACACAAAAGGCTTTCAAACATTTCTGTAGCTGAAAGCTTTTAAGCAAAACTATTATAAATTATTGCATACTTTTTGTTTTTGTAAAAGAAGAAATCACAATTGTGCTAATTTATTTTAATTATTTGTAACATTTTCTCTTTTTTGTCTAGACCCACCGGCGACATTTACAAAATCCATTGCATTGTACAGGTGGACTTGCCCGAAAGATGGAATGATTTTGGACAACGCATGCGCCAATATCTATCAGACTACAAACGTTTTGGACAAGAATTCAGCGCCGATGCTGATAATAGTTTCTATTTCAAACGTATACGAGGTATGTTTGCCACCAAAAAATTTTACTCTTAAAATAAATGACTTTACCCTGGACTAGACTTTAACGTTTCTGTAAAAAAACTCGAAATCTATGATAATGTTTTGTAGCAACTGACTTAGGAACGGATGTATGAAAATTTTTAACATTCTTAAAAATAAGGGTTAGATTTTGAAAATTTAGATTTCTTTAGAATTTAACATACACACAACATAACATAACATACAAGACATGAACATACACATACTTTCATACACTCGAAATTAAAACACTATTGTAAATAAGAATTTTGAAAACAAAATCATTGAATCGAAACAAATCAAACCACTTCATTCATTAGAACTTCAAGAACATGAAAGTGTCGACGTAACAACCGATGCCGAACATCATGGTGAAGGTATTGACATGAACCATACTCATCAAGGTGCTGGTGAAGCTTCTAACTCCGACCATTTAAATAGCGGCGCTGTTGATGAAAATGTGAACTATGATGCCAATTTTGGCGTGTGTGATGAACACGGCTATTTCCACTGTCGCAACAATCAGATGATTGAATGTGCTTTCCGTTGTGACAACAAGGCCGATTGTGATGATGATAGCGATGAAGAGCGCGAAATGTGTGATAAATATTTTGAAGAGGACAAGGAAGCAGAAGAGCCGGAGGAAGAAGACTTAGAAAGCAACGGTGCTCCACATGTAGATCCATATGACGAGGCTACCGAAAATCCCAACTATGAAAACAATAATAATAATAATGGCTACGATCCTTACGATTACGATAGAGAACAAGAAATGGAAAGAGAAAGGCAATTGGAATTGCAACGTGAACGAGAACGTCAAATTAATTTGGAACGTGAAAGAGAAAGACAAGCCGAACATGACAGAGATCTGGCCGAACAAGAACGTGCCAAACAATACGAACAGGAGAGACAAAAAGAGGAAGAAGAACGGGCCAGACAATACGAAGAAGAACGTGCTAGACAAGAAGCAGAAAGAGCCCGTCAATATGAATTAGAACAACAGGAAAGAAATCGCCAGTATGAATTAGAACAGCAAGAAAGAGCTCGTGAACAGCAGGAAAGAGAGAAACAAGAACGTCAAGAACATGAAAATGTCCAACCACCTCACGGTGCAGAAGAAGAAAAGAATGAAGAAAATGAAATTTATGATTGTAATGTTAATCCAAATGGTTATTTTGCCTGTCATAGCGGTGAAATTGTACCTTGTTACTCTGTATGCGATAATCAGCTAGATTGTCAAGATGGCAGTGATGAAGATGAATGTCATCCAGGTAGATACAATAACACATATTACATGCCCTAAACTACAGCATCAAACAAGCTAACAATTACAGCTTTAAAACACTTTAAATACGCATACTAATATATACTTTTTATAGGCAACTAATCACACCCTAAACCAGCAAAGCTTTTTTAACTCTAATATTGATTTCGATAGCTTTTTTGTAATCACCAAATTAATTCCCAGTAAATTACTTTTTAATCAAAAGTTGTTCACTAACACCAAAAAATATTCAAATTCTTAAATAATATTAAATTAACAAAAAAAAAAAACAAAAAGCTTTGGGTAACTTTTAAAGCTTAATAATATGATCATGTAAAAACATAGCTAACCCTCCTATTAACTCTTTAAAAAAGTTTATTTGATTTTTTGTTAACGAAGGATATGAAAAAAGCTTTTCAATATATTTTTTTTACAGTCAATTTCGAAATAATAAAAGTTTCTTAGAGCTTAAAAAAATTTATTTAAAATTAAGTTGGCGATATATCTAGTGAAAGTCATGAGAGTCACTTCAAAAGCTATTTAACTCTTTGGATTATCTTTAAGAATTTATAGCTTAACAAAATTTTGAAAAGCTTTTTATTTTAATATTAGCTTTAAAGCTTTTCGTTTTTTCAATTTTTGTAACATTACTGTTGCAAATCATTTATTTTTTTTAATATAAGTTTTGCTAAGTACGAGTATGTATCAAAAATAATCTTGAAAGCTTTTTTAATGATCAAATGAAATCCGTATTAACTAGAGATTAATTAACTACTTGACTTAATTACTAAAAATCAATTAATTATAAATTAAAAGTTAATTAATACGAATGTAAGCAAATAATATTCTAGCTTTTTAAATATCCATTTATTCCCAGTAACTTTTAATTTTCAGTGATAATGCCAACCATTTTATATCTATTTAACTGTAAATATTTAAAACTTTATAACCCTTAACTTAATTAACTTTATGATATTCTCATGTAGCTAACATTTATTAAATCATTAAAACCTGTAGGTGTAGGTGGGGTGTAAAAGCTTTTTTATTAACTCATTTTTAGTTAATTTATCGTAAAAAGCTTCATTTTCTGCGGCTAATTTTTAGTGATATTATTTAAGATATTAAAAATAAAAAACCTATACGATCCTAAATGTATGTTTTTAACCAGATATCCTTAGCAACCCCAAATATATGTTTGTGTTGGGCTTCTCTGAAAAAACTTAACCTCAATTTTTTCTCCTACCAATCACTCCTTCTTTTCTTAAAAGGAAAAAAGAAACATGACTCTTTTTAAAGTAACGTTTTCTTATATGTTTATGTTTTTGCGTTGCGAACAAGCTATTTTTCCAGCTTTGGCTTTATGTGGCTTAAGATTCTTAAGGAATGTTGCTTTTTATCAAATATAGAAATTTTTCCAATAAAATATTTAAAATAAAACAAATTCCTCTAGAAAGTACCACCGAAGAAGCACCCGTTGAATCGCACTCTGAAAGTGAAACTTATAATGGCGAAGAGTTTGAAGCTTCTGGCGAAGACTATGCTCCTATTACGGAAACTAGTCCCGTGTACACCAGTCAATATGATCCAGGCTGTCGTGGCGATACCACCTTCACATGTCCCGAAAGTGGCAAAACAATTTGCGAAGAACAATTGTGTGATGGTGAAGAACAGTGTCCCGATGGTGAGGATGAAATGAATTGTCGTACAGATGGCGAAGATAACAATGGCTCCGATGGAGATACCGATTATCAACCTGGTACTGTAATTGTGTTATCCATCTGTGTTTGTGTTTTATATGTGTTTTTTGTGTGTTTTGTTGTGGGACTTGTTCCTCATTTATCAAAATTTCAAGTCATCATGCTCGTTGCCTCATATTTTTGTGTTTGTGTCCGTCTAAGCTCAAGACATCAGTTTACTCGAATTAACATTGTCCTTTCAAAATGTTGTTATGATATTTTTTTGACATTTTCATAACTTGTTTTTGTGTAAAATATAGCATATCCAAAAAGCAGTGTAATTTTATTATACAAACCGGATTTTTTATTTAAATTATTTATTAAAGAGAACTTGTAATGAATAGAATAAGGCATCTAATGAATAATTGTTAATATTGATTCGCTAACATAACCGAATATAAAATTAAAATAAATCTGAGTTGAGTAAACTAAAAGTGTATAAGGCCCTCTAAACTGTAGAAAAGAATTAAAAAAACATTTTTTGTTAACTCGATTAATATTCGAATAATTTATTTTCATTGATTTTACATAAAATTACATTATTTCGAAATTATATAAAATAGTCTCGGTTTTGATTCGGATAATGTAATAGAAAAGAATTATAAAAACGTTTTTTGTTAACTCGATTAATATTCGAATAATTTATTTTAATTGATTTCATATAAAATTACATTATTTTGAAATTAAATAAAATAGTCTCGGTTTTGATTCGGATAATTTAATAGAAAAGAATTAAAAAAAAATTCTATTTTTTTGACTCGATTAATATTCGAATAATTATTTTAATTGATTTTACATAAAATTACATTATTTCGAAATTAAATAAAATAGTCTCGGTTTTGATTCGGATAATGTAATAGAAAAGAATTAAAAAAAAACGTTTTTTGTTAACTCGATTAATATTCGAATAATTTATTTTAATTGATTTTCATAAAATTACATTATTTTGAAGTTAAATAAAATAAAATAGAAAAAAATTTAAAAAAAACCCATTTTGTTGACTCGATTAATATTCGAATAATTTATTTTAATTGATTTTACATAAAATTACATTATTTCGAAATTAATTAAAATAGTCTCGGTTTTGACTTTGATAAGGTAATAGAAAAGAATTAAAAAACTTTTTTTGTTAACTCGATTAATATTCGAATAATTTATTTTAATTGATTTTACATAAAACTACATTATTTCAAAGTTAAATAAAATAGTCTCAGTTTTGATTCGGATAATGTAATAGAAAAGAATTAAAAAAAAAACGTTTTTTGTTAACTTAATTAATATTCGAATAATTTATATTAATTGATTTTCATAAAATTACATTATTTCAAAGTTAAATAAAATAGTCTCAGTATTGATTCGGATAAGGTAATAGAAAAGAATTTAAAAAACGTTTTTTGTTAACTCGATTAATATTCGAATAATTTATTTTAATTGATTTTACATAAAACTACATTATTTCAAAGTTAAATAAAATAGTCTCGGTTTTGATTCGGATAAGGTAATAGAAAAGAATTAAAAAAACGTTTTTTGTTAACTCGATTAATATTCGAATAATTTATTTTAATTGATTTTCATAAAATTACATTATTTCAAAGTTAAATAAAATAGTCTCGGTTTTGATTCGGATAATTTAATAGAAAAGAATTTAAAAAAAACCCATTTTGTTAACTCGATTAATATTCGAATAATTTATTTTAATTGATTTTACATAAAATTACATTATTTCGAAATTAAATAAAATAGTCTCGGTTTTGACTTTGATAAGGTAATAGAAAAGAATTAAAGAAAAACCTTTTTTTTTAACTCGATTAATATTCGAATAATTTATTTTAATTGATTTTACATAAAATAACATTATTTCGAAATTAAATAAAATAGTCTCGGTTTTGATTCGGATTATGCAATAGAACAGAATTAAAAAAATTTTTTTAACTCGATTAATATTCGAATAATTTATTTTAATTGATTTTACATAAAATTACAGTAATTCGAAATTAAGTAAAATAGTCTCGGTTTTGATTCGGATTATGCAATAGAACAGAATTAAAAAAATTTTTTTAACTCGATTAATATTCGAATAATTTATTTTAATTGATTTTACATAAAATTACAGTAATTCGAAATTAAGTAAAATAGTCTCGGTTTTGGTTCGGATAATATTAAAATACCTGAATCGGTTTTTAAAAGCCATATAAACAAAATCTCCCGGTGGTAAACGAATAAACGTTATTTGTATAATACAACGGTTTTTCTAAGGTTTTGTAAAAATAAAAATAGAAAAACTTTTATTTTGTAAATTATGTTTTATAGTTTTCTATTTATTTTTTTTAAATATTAGAATAATCGCTTATGTAAAAAAGAGTTTTTCAACAAGAAGTTTAGTGTCTAAAACAAGATAAAACAAAAAAATTAAATTAAGATGTTTCAACTTTTTCAAAATTGTACTACGAAGAGACAAGTTCGATATTATGAATGAAAAATGATAACTGGCCAATGTCTGCCACGACTACCAGTTTTTAACCACTTGTTGGCAAAATGGCGGTCCTATTTCATTAATCACATCACGGCTTTTGAGTTTTAAAGCTGAAGTCGTTTCGATTGGTTTTGTATAGACTCTGTCCTTAACATAGCGCCACAAAAAATAATTCAGTGGTGTTAAACCACATGATTTGGCTGCCCATTTAACTGCTGATTATCGTGAAATTATGCGATCGGGAAATTTATTTTGATCATTTCATTAGCTGTGTGACATGCACAAAACACATGTCAGTGGTATCCATTTTGTCAATAATAGCTGTCAGCATCTTGCATTGCGGCATTTCCAGCCTCATTGAAAAAATCCCAATCACGCCTTCAGACCACATGCGGTATCGTGCAGTGACATGTTGAGCATGCGAAGTTTTCTCAATTATCACTCTAGGATTTTCAGAAGCCCAAATGCCGTAATTTTGCATGTTGACATTCCCCGGCAAGTGAAAATGAAATTCTTTTGAAAAAATTATTTCTTCGGAAAAACCAGTCGGTTAATTGAGCGAATCTGCTGTGATGTGAATGATCGATCGGCTTCGATTCCTGCATCAGTTGAACATTGTAGGACTTCAAAGTCAAATCCTTACAAAAAATTCGCCGTGTGCCGGTTAAGAACAATTGTTGAGAACATCGAGGAATTGAATCTGCTTAAACACTGTGTGCCCCGGGCTGCGACCTTTTCATTAGAACGATCCGGTCGAACACGCGTTGGTGTTCGCACATTTTGTAACGAGCCTGTCTCAGCACGATTATATTGCCCGAAAATATTACGAATTTTACCAAATGTGACTTTAACAGAACCACCATTTTTAAACTGGATTTAAATTATTTTAATGCGATTTTCGTGCGAAATTAATTTCATTGTAACAATCGCCAATGCATCTACTATGAATACGTCAAAAAATTAAATGTCAAAACTATCGTGTTGTTGGCGTTGCCACAATTGAAAAACAAACTTCTTATTGAAAACCCCTTTGTTAAAAATATAAAATTAAGGCAAGTTTTTTTCATTGACGGTTTCAAAGCTGTTGTTATTAATCGATTAATTTTTTTTTTGTATTTGTAGTTCCAACAAATTTTATATTCAACGTTTGGTAGACGCAGAATTTAGAAGTTTGTTATCGATTAGTAGTTGTCGATTTCTATTGATAGTAAATAGTAAATAAAAATCAATTTTACTCTGTTTACAATTTATTTTTATATTTTTATGTATTTTTATATATTTAATTTATTTGGTTATTTGATTATTGCAAAAAATAGTTTTATAAAAGAATTTAATTTATTTAAATGTTCTCATTTTTCGTTATTTTATTACAGAAAACGGTTTTTTATTAAATTCTTTGTTAAGTAAATTAAAAATTTACATTTAACATTTATATGATTATAGACCCTTTTGTTAAAATATTATAAACAGTTATAATTCAAAATAACCATCCATATTAATCAGTGGTTACTTTTTAAATAACCATATTTTAAAATAAATATTTAGAGCGATTTAGTATTTCAAATTAAAAAAATTATCATTTAAATATGAAATAATTAAGGGTTACTTTTCGAAGTAACCACAAATTTTGTTAATAAACATTTGTAGAATTATTCACCTGTTACTAAAAACAACAATGCAAATATGTATTTCATCACCATCTAACATTTGTGTGTGTTCTGCTCACCATATTGAAGTAAAGAATTAATTCG
The DNA here is from genome assembly GCA_030448955.1 of Trichopoda pennipes. Lineage (NCBI taxonomy): Eukaryota > Metazoa > Arthropoda > Insecta > Diptera > Tachinidae > Trichopoda > Trichopoda pennipes. Next base: position 8,616,616 of record JASKUP010000056.1, on the reverse strand, counting down.
CTGAAATATTAAAATTAATATTTGAATTTTTATTTCTCTACATTTCGCTACTGAAACGTACCGTACAGATACTCAATGTGAAGATAATGAATTCAGATGTGATAATCGTTGTCTGCCCAAAGAATATCAATGCAATGGTATTCGCGAATGTTACGACAACAGCGACGAACTTAATTGTCCCGAAAAAGGTGAGCTTTTATTTATTGAATTTATTCTTTCATTTATTTATTTTATTTTTAAAACTTTAAATAATAACGAGACTTTGAGATGAAATTAAGAAAGATTTTTAATTCATTATAAGGTTTTTTATTTTAATTTAAATTTAATTTTTAGTTTTTCAAATTCCTTTATTATTTGCTTAAAGTTATTTTTCAAATAGCCACTTGAATTTATGACAGTGAAATTAATTGAAATGTTTTTATTTGCTGTTTAATGCAAAACAGATCATATTAGTTTTAAGTGTTTGAGCAAAAAACAAAACTCTTAATAAAATCTATAGTTTTTCAATTAAATTATAAAAACATGATGACCCTGAAAAACAGATTTGCTTTAACAAAAGTTGAAAATATTCTATACACACGCATTTAGCTAAGACTTTCTTCCAATATCCCAGCAAAATATTTAGCACGCGTGCAAAAAATGCTAAAAAAAATTTCCAAAAAATTCCCAAACGATCTTATGGTTATACTCTATAGTAAATCATTCAAATAAAAAATGCTTCGCTCTTGTGTGATTTTGAATAAAAATATTTTTCAATACTTGAATGATGATGTCCTCATAAGTACAGCAAAGCTGCCAAAAACGAAACCTTGTTATTTAATAGAATCTCCTCAGATTTATAATATTCGAATTTTTTGTTTTACATTTTGCTTAACGCGACATAATTTTTGTGGGTGTGTGTTAACACAACCACAACACAACAGATTAGTACCAAATAAATAAATTTTAACACACAATTATGTTTGAACAAAAACTTTTGACACATTTCTTCGCCATAACAACAACAACAACAACAAAAAAGTGGGAGTTAACATGTGTATGAGCAAAAAATTTATGCTGCCTTAAGGAACGAATACGAAATATTTTAATTAAAATTATTTAAAACAAAAGCTAAAACTGCTACGGATTTGATTACAACGAAAAAAAGTTTGATGTAGAGTTTCTTTTAATTACAAACGATTTAAAGAACAGTGAATAGGGTTTCAAAAAGAGGAGTAAATATAATACTTTTATTGAAAAAGAATTTTATTTAAAAAACCTTTATATTTTAAAATTTTTAAATGCCAAAATAACACAAAACTAGCAATTTCAAAAAGTTTTTTTTAAAAAGGTAGTAAAAATACTACTCTTTTAAAAAGTTACTAAAACAAACCTAAAATTTACAAAATAAAATTTAAAAAAGAAAATTTACCAACCTTTCAAAAAGTAGTATTATTTCCACCAAAAAATTTTTACTAATTTTTATAAAATAAGTAGTATATTGCAATTAGAAAAATCATGCAAGTGATATCAAAATAAAATATTTTTTGAAATCCTTAAGGTTTTTATATGCCAAAAAAAAAAAAAAAAAAACAAAAATTTCAAAAAGTATTCAAAAGGCCTTTTTATAAGGTAGTAAAAATACTACTCCTTTTGAAAAGTTACTGAACCAAAAATCACGAGATGTAATATAAAACTTACAAAATAAAATTTAAAAAAACTTAAATTACCAACCTTTAAAAAAAGAGTATTATTTCAACAAATAAAATTTTATTACTTCTATAATTTTTTTTAAAAATAGTAGTATATTGCAATTAGAAAAATCATGCAACTAATATCAAATTAATGTTATTTAAAAACCTTAATGTTTTTATATGTCAAAAAAAAGGAGAAATTTCAAAAGTACTGATAAAGGTCTTTTTTTAAAAAGGTACTTAAAATACTACTACTTTTGTAAAGTTATTCAAATAAAACTAAACAACAAAAACAAATTACCAAGCTTTCAGATTAATATTATTTCAACAAATAAAATTTTATTACTTCTATTAATTTTTTTAAAAATAGTGGTATATTGCAACTACAAAAATCATACAAGTAATAATCAAATTAACATATTTTTTAAAAACCTTGATGTTTTTATATGTCAAATAAAAGTAGAAATTTCAAAAGTACTGATAAAGGCCTTTTTTTAAAAAGGTACTAAAAATACTACTACTTTTGTAAAGTTATTCAAATAAAACTAAAAAACAAAAACAAATTACCAAGCTTCCAGATTAGTATTATTTCAACAAATAAAATTTTATTACTTCTATTAATTTTTTTAAAAATAGTAGTATATTGCAATTACAAAATATACAAGTAATAATCAAATTAACATATTTTTTAAAAACCTTGATGTTCTTATATGTCAAATAAAAGTAGAAATTTCAAAAGTACTGATAAAGGCCTTTTTTTAAAAAGGTACTAAAAATACTACTACTTTTAAAAAGTTACTAAAACAAAAGTAAAAAACAAAAAACAAATTAACAACCTTTCAAAAAGTGGTATTTATTATTTCAACCAACAAAATTTTATTACTTCTACTAATTTTTTTTTTTAAATAGTAGTATGTTGTAATTAGAAAAATCATACAAGTAATAATGAAATTAACATATTTTTTAAAAATCTTAATGTTTTTATATGCCAAAAAAAAGCAAAAATTTCGAAAGTACTGAAAAAGGTCTTTTTTAAAATGGTAGTAAATATTCTACTCTTTACAAAAAGAAACTGAAATACAAATGATGAAATGTAATCTGAAACTTAAAAATTAAAATGAAAAAAATATTCAAAAAGTAGTATTTCGAATTCTAAAAAAGTTTATTGCGTCTACTAATATTTTTAAAAAACAGTAGTATATTTCAATTAGCAAAATCATGCAAATATCAACTTAACATATTATTTATAAACCTATATGATTTTAAATGCTAAGCCCAAAAGCAACAATTTTGAAAGTATTAAGAAAGTCCTTTTTTAAAAGGTAGTAAAAATACTACTCTTTTTAAAAATAGACTGAAACACCAGTGATGAAATGTAACCAACAACTTAAAGAATAAAATGCAAAAGATATTAAAAAATTAGTATTTCGAATTTTAAAAAAGTTTGCTGCGTCTACTAATATTTTTATAAAAAGTAATAATAATACTACTCTTTATAAAAGGAAACTAAAACACAAATGACGAGATGTATTCTAAAATTTAAAGAATACAATAAAAAAAAATGTAATATTCTTTCAAAAAGTAGTATTTCAACTTTTAAAAAAAGTTAATTATGCCTTTTAATATTTTTAAAAAAAGGTAGTAAAAACATTACTTTTTATAAAAAGAGAAGTAAACACAAATGATGAGATGCAAGTTAAAAGAATAAAATCACAAAATATAACACCCTTTCAAAAAGTAGTATTTCGAATTCTAAAAAAAATGTATTGCGTCTACTAATATTTTTAAAAAATAGTAGTATATTGCAAACAAAAAAATCATGTAAGTGACAACAAATTAAAATTTTTTAGTGAGTGGTTTTCAAAGGCCAACATTTTTTTTAAATTACTCCTTCTTTTTAAAAAAGGTATTAAAAACTACTTTTTCTTTATCAAAATTACATTTATTTAAATTGAAATATAGAACACAATTTTATATTGAGAACTTTTAAACAAAAGAAGAATAACAGAAAACCTACTTTTTTAATAAAAGAAATCGAAACCACTACTTTTTTTAATAAAAGTAGTAAAAGTAGTAGAGATAAAAAGGCAAAAGTGTAGAAAAAAAGATGGTGGAACATTGCTGCAAGAAAGGAAAAACCATTTTTTAATCAGAGTTGACGAATGCTTGGGGTCGTTATCCTGTTGAAACACTCAAATTAATGGCATTTCCTCACTGGCATGCGGAATCATAACAGTTTGCAAAATATTCTCGTATCCCTCAGAATTTATTGCTCTATCAATACGGTGTATGGGAGCTACACAATTCCAAGAGAAACATCCCCACACCATGATGCTTCCCCCATCATGTTTAACTGTCTTTTTTTTGTGAATCTAACATGAAATTCTATACCTTTGAGTCGGTGAAAAGTTTCATCACTCCAAAGTATATTTCTTCACTTCTCTTCCGCATCAAATTCAGAGCACAATGGATCTTCCTATCCTTTTTACGCAGAAGTCAAACTTTTCTAACTTGCCTCTTGGGGACGACAACGAAATGTTTGGGTACTATTTTTGTTCTCAATTTCAAAATTGTTGTAGAAAACACGAATGGGTTTTTTTCAAGCATAATTACGATGCGATGGTCACTTTCTGTAGAAGTTATACGTGGTCTTCCTCATTTTTCTGGAATAAGTTGTCTCTTTATAGCATTTTGTACAAAGCTCGCTGCTCGTTTAAACTTTTGGAAATTTCTCTTAGGAATTTTTCCTTATCACCATAGCTATTGTACGAGGCGCTGTTCATCGGCCCAATGGCAATTATAGTCCCGGACTTTTGCAGAAATTTGGATATTTTAATTAATTCTAATTTTTGTTTTTATTTAACACAAACTAGCCAGAAGTAAAGGGTTTTTCAACAAGAAGTTTGTTTTCTAAAACAAAATAAAACAAAAATTTTGGACTAAGATGATTCTAAGTTTTATTGTATTACGAAGAGAAAAAGTTTGGCAACTATGAATGAAAAAGGATATCTGGCAAATGTCCATTATGACCACGCTAACAGATGTCGATTATTTCGTCAAAGTTTTTAATCACTTTTTTGGCAAAATGGAGGTCCTATTTCGTTAATCACATCATGAATTTTGAGTTTTAAGGCTGTAATCGATTCGATTGACTCTGTATGGACTCTCTCCTTAACATAGCCCCACAAAAAATAATTCAGTGGTGTTAAATCACACGATCTGGCTAGTTACTTAACTGCTGATTGCCGTGAAATTATGCGATCGGATAATTTGGTTTAGAATAAATTAGTCGTTTCAATGGCTGTGTGGTTTGTGGCACCGTCCTGTTGAAACTACATGTCAGCAATATCCACGACGTCCATAATAAGACAAAGTTGAGGTCTTAGCATCTCGCGATAGCGTGATCCATTACCTTATTTCCAGCCTCATCTTCACCACATAGCTCACTATACATTGACACGCTGAAAATGCAAAGGTTTCTCAATAATCGCTCTAGGATTTTCGGAAGCCGAAATGTGGCAATTTTGCTTGTTGACATGCCTTGACAAGTGAAAATAGAGTTCGTCTGAAAAAGTGATTTTTTCAGAAGAACCAGCCGGTTAATCCTGAATGAATTAAGCGAATCTACGGCGATGCCAATGGTCGGTCGGCTTCAATTCCTGCACTTCTTGAACCTTGTAAGGCTTCAAAGTCAAATCATTACGCAAAATTCACAATGTGGTAGTTTTGGATACCCTAATTTTTGAAACCACTAATTTTTGAAAACGTCGAGAAGTTGACAAATTTTGATCTGCTTCAACACTGTGGCTTACGGCTGCGATGTTTTCAGTTGAACGACTCGATCGAACATGCGTTACTGTTCGCTTATTTTGTATCGAGCCTATCGACCAAATTCTTAATTGCAGTCTCAAAAGGACGATTATGTTGTCCGAAAATATCACAAATTTTACGAAATGTAACCTTAACAGAACCATCCTTTTTATCTTCGATTATTTAATTATTTCAATGCGACTTTCGCGCGAAATTGAATTCATTATAACAATTGCCAATGCATCTACTACGAATACGTCAAAAAACTAAATGTCAAAACTATCATGTTGTTGGTATTGCCACAACAAACTTCTGATTGCAAAAACCCAATAGTTAAAAACACACACCATCTTTTATAATTCAATTAACAAATATCTACCCATTTTCAATAACTCCAGTGTTAAATAAAATTGTTAAAATATCTTTAACTTCTTTCAATTTAAAATTTATTTCGTTATTTCATATTTTGCGACCACAAATTTTTAATCAAAAATGTAAATTTCTTTGTTTAAATCTTTATTTTCGCCACTGCTCCAGTTTGTTTTATTTATTTTATTTTTTTTTATAATAAAATAAAAAAGCTGCAACAATAAAAAAAAAAACTGAAGATCTAATTAATATACCACATAACATGCTATGCAATAAAAAACAGCGTCAACTTTTGCATTTGTTTAATACATGTGTTTCCCAACACACTTCGCACTCATACTCATACATACATACATACATACATACATGCATACATACATACATCATATACATACATATGTGTGTAGCTTTGTGTTCATTACAACACAGAATTTAAAACTCATACTTACTCTCACTCAGAGAACTATGGTAATCATAAAAATTACCATGTTCATCCATTCATTCATTCATTCTCTCATTCAATTTATCGTTTTTGTTGTGATTACTGCTTTGCTGCAATTGCTTTACAAGAACCAACAACCATTAACATCCGTTAGTAATTTGTAAACAAAACCAAAATAGCTCCCTCAGGGAGAAGGTGGGAAAAGAATGAGAGAGAGACTAAGAGAGTGTGTGTGTTTAAGAAGGGGTGAGTTAAAAAAAAAATGTGTGAGCATAGACAAGTGTTAGTTAGTGTTTAAGTTATTAGTAAATCGCAACAATAAGTGTTTACAGTTATGTTGAAATATTTCGGAGGTGGGAAACCTTCTACACCACAACCGGCAAATAGAAATTTTTAAACTAAGCAATTTATTTAAAAAAATTTAAAAAGTTTTCAGCAAAATATTTAAACGTTACTTGCAAGTCGAATATTTTTTTATTCGTTGAAACAAATTTTTTTCTGAAGCAAAAATTATTCGAATAACAATTTTTCTATTGCGAAAATGAGTTTTGTAAATTTGAATTAGTAGATAAACATTTTCATGCTGTTTAAACAGAGATTATTCGTGAACATTAAATATTCGAATAACTTTTGTCTACTTTAAAATTCCAGCTTTTGTGTCTTGTAATAATCCAGAAAAGTGCTTAATAATTTTAAATTATTAAGACTCTTTACTTTTTATTACATTTACTGGACAGAGACATGAAAAATTGAGTCTCTATTAAAACTAAAAGAATGTTTTCTTTCACACATCACGAACGTTTACGACTTATTCGTAAAACCAAATAATTATTATAATTTTTCGTAAAAGTAAAAAGTGCAAACAATTTTTATTCCTTAAGTTAAATATATATATAATTACCACATAATTCTATTCGCTTTTTTAAAGTTATTCGATTATCAATGATTATTCAAAATATCAATGATTTTTAATTTAATTTAACGAATGCAAAAATAGTTTCAGTTATTTTGAGTTATTAAAATTTCTTTGCAAATTTATTCATTAACTTTATTTGAAAAATTATACCTTTGATTCGAATAATATTACTGGCAATCACAGTAAAAAATTTCTCTCTTTCATTTTCGAATTCTCAAAAATGTCAGTGATGGAGAAATTATATAAAGATATTCAGGTTTTACAATTAAATTTACTCGAATATTTTATCCGAGTATTTGAATAATTTTCCACTACTCGGTTTTTTACCAAAATAAAAAACAAAAAAAATGCCAGAAGTTAAATAAAAGTAAACAGGTTTTACAATAAAATTTATTCGAATATTTTCCATTAATCGGTTTTAACCAAAATAAAAAAACAAAAAAATATCAGAAGTTAAATGAAAGTAATTAGGTTTTACAATAAAATTTATTTAAATATTTAAACCGAGTATTCGAATAATTTTCAACTAATCGGTTTTTAACCAAAGTAAAAAACAAACAAATGTCAGAAGTTAAATTAAAGTAAACAGGTTTTGCAATAAAATTTATTCCAATATTTTAACAGAGTATCCGAATAATTTTTCACTAACCGGTTTTTAACCAAAATGAAAAACGAAAAAATGAAATGAAAAAAACAAAATTGATTCGAATGTTTTTATTGAGTATTTGAATAAAATCACTAACCGGTTTTTAATCAAAATGAAAAACATAAAAATATGAGAAGTTAAATGAAAGTATATAGGTTTTACAATAAAATTTATTCAAATATTTTATCCGAGTATTCCAATAATTCTCCATTAATCGGTTTTTAACCAAACTTAAACACTTAAAAATGTCAGAAGTTAAATGAAAGTAAACAGGCTTTGAAATGAAATTAACGCGAATATTTTATCCGAGTATTCGGATAATTTTCCACTAAATGGTTTTTAACCAAAATAAAATCGAAAAAGGTCATAAGTTAAATGAAGGTAAACAGGTTTTGAGACAAAATTGATTCGAATATATTTTTCGAGCATTCAAATAATGTTCCACTAATCGGTTTTTAACCAAAATAAAACACTTTAAAATGTCAGAAATTAAATGAAAGTAAACAGGTTTTGCAACAAAATTTATTCGAATATTTTAACCGAGCCCCAAACCGGCTTTTACCAAAAAAAAAGAAAACTAAAAAATTTCAGAAGTTAAATGAAAGTAAACAGGTTTTTTAACAAAATTTATTCGAATATCTTAACCGAGTATTCGAATAATTTTCCACTAATCGGTTTTTAACCAAAATAAAAAACGAAAAAATGTCAGAAGTTAAATGAAAGTAAACAGATTTTACAGTAAAATTTATTCGAATGTTTAGATCGAGTATTCGAATAATTTTGTATTGTTTTATATTATTTAAAGTTAATTCAAAATTTCATTCTTTAAAATTGATTGTTTTGTTTAAGGTGCCTTTTATTGGACATTTCTCCTATTTAGAAACTCGAATTATTATATGAAAGTATAGATTTTGTAACAAAACTGTTATACATACATATATTATTTCTTCAACTTAAATAATAATTTTATAATTTTCAATTTTCAACATTTTCTCAATTTGTAAGAGGTCCATTTAAACTTAAATTTCTTTTCAGCAAGTTATTTTCGTTAAGGTCATTCATTCCTAAAAAAGAGCTGCAAATTTTTGTGACTTTTGTTCTTTCTTTACTTAACAGGGAAACAAGGATATAAAATATAAAATTTTGAATTAAAAATAATTTTTGCTGGTGTTGATTAAATTTTTTTGCCGCGATTTTTTTCACTTTCACAACTGACACTGTTACTAGCGCTGTTACAGTTTTATCATTTTAACTACAACAAAACGGCAACAGCATCAACGGCAACAAAAAGATAAAATCTAGAAGTAGCACTTACTTTACAAAAGATGACTCCCAGTGTAGTAAAATGTCATCAAGTGAATGTACAAAAAGGGGCAACAATAGCAAGCAGCATATTCATAAGGTTAAGAGCACTTTGCAACATTAGATTGGTGGCATACACAAACCCACATGTTATGAAAAAATTAAATATTACAAGTGGGTAAGAGTGTGGTGTACGTGTGAGTATATGTGTGTGTGCGAGTGTGTGTTGGATAAGTGCTACAAAAAAGTTATAAGAAATTTAACTAAATTGTTTTGATAAACTTATAAAACATAAACACTTAATAGGTCTTTTGTGTTGTGAAGAAGCATAAAATTCTTTATATTTTCAAGTGACGGGGGGCAATAGAGGTCTTATTCGTGCTATTTGCCACCAGAAAATAAAATCACTTCAAATCTTTTTTTAAAAAAACTCAATGAAATATTCCAAATATTTTAATTATCTGCTGGAAAAATCTTCAAATATTCTAAAAGTAAAAATCAATAAATTATCGCTAGCGATTAAGAATTTAATCGAATATACTATAAAAAATAATCGAATGAAATTTAAGTCAAATTAAAAAAAAAGCATAATTTTATATATAGAAGATCCCTAGCGATTAAAAATTTAATCGAATAAACTATAAAAAAATAATCGAATAAAAATTAAGTAAAAAAAAATAAAATAATAAATAAAAATTTAATCGAATAAAACATAAAAGATAATCGAATAAAAATTAAGTCAAATTAAAAAAAAAACATAAATGTAAAACTGTATCTATAAAAGATCCCTAGCGATTAAAAATTTAATCAAATAAACAATAAAAAATGATCGAATAAAAATGAAGTCAAATAAAAAAAAATAAATGTATCTATAGAAGATCGCTGGCGAATAAAAAAATATAATCGAATAAACTATAAAAAAATAATCGAATAAAAATTTAATCAAATTAAAAAAATATATACTATAAATGTATCTATAAAGTGAATAAAAATTAGTTAGTGAATAAAAATTTAATCCAATAAGCTAAAAAAAATAATCGAATAACAATTAAGTCTAATCTTCAAATATTCTAAAAGCAAAAATCTATAAAAGATCGCTAGCGAATAAGAATTTAATCGAATAAACTATAAAAAATAATCGAATAAAAATTAAGTCAAATTAAAAAAAATTCATAAATGGAAGATTGCTAACGAATAAAAATTTAATAAAATACAAAAAATTGTTGAATAACAATTAAGTCAAATAAAAAAAATAAATGTATCTGTAGAAGATAGCTAGCGAATAGAAATATATAATCGAACAAACTATAAAAAATAATCGAATAAAATTTAAGTCAAATTAAACAAAAAAACATAATTGTATTTATAGAAGATCCCTAGCGATTTAAAATTTAATCGAATAAACTATAAAAAAAGAATCGAATAAAAATTAAGTCAAATTCAAAAAAATAAATATGTCTATATCGAATAAGAATAAAAGATAATCGCATAAAAATTAAGTCAAATTAAAAAAAACATAAATGTATCTATAAAAGATCCCTAGTGATTAAAAATTTAATCGAATAAGCTATAAAAAATAATCGAATAACAATTAAGTCAAATAAAAAAAAAAAATAAGTGTAGTCAAATTAAAAAAAGACATACATAATTGTATCTATAAAAGATCCCTAGCGATTAAAAATTTAATTAAATAAACTATAAAAAATGATCGAATAAAAATGAAGTCAAAAAAAAAAAAAAATAAATGTATCTATAGAAGATCGCTAGCGAATAAAACAATATAATCGAATAAACTGTAAAAAAATAATCGAATAAAAATTAAGTCAAATTAAAAAAAAAACATAAATGTGTCTATAAAAGATCCCTAGCGATTAAAAATTTAATCGAATAAGCTATAAAAAATTATCGAATAACAATTAAGTCAAATGAAAAAAAAAAATTAGTGTATCTATAGAAGATCGCCAGCGAATAAAAAAATATAACCGAGTATACTATAAAAAATAATCGAATAAAATTTCAGTCAAATTAAAAAAAGACATACATAATTGTATCTATAAAAGATCCCTAGCGATTAAAAATTAAATTAAATAAACTATAAAAAATGATCGAATAAAAATGAAGTCAAATAAAAAAAATAAATGTATCTATAGAAGATCGCTAGCGAATAAAACAATATAATCGAATAAACTGTAAAAAAATAATCGAATAAAAATTTAATCAAATTAAAAAATATATATAAATGTATTTATAGAAGATTCCCAGCGATTAAAAATTTAATCGAATAAACTAAAAAAAATAATCGAATAAAAATTAAGTCAAATAAAAAAAATAAATGTGTGTTTAGAAGATCGCTAGCGAATAAAAATATAATCGAATAAACTATAAAAAATAATCGAATAAAAATTTAATCAAATTAAAAATATATATAATAAATATATGTATAGAAGAAAGCGAGCGACTAAAAATTTAATCGAATAAACTACAAAAAATAATCGAATAAAACTTCAAAGTCAAATTATTTTATAAATAAATAGAAATATTAAATAAAACTTAACGTAAGAATATGAAACAAAAGCAATTTTATTCGAATGACATCATTATGGAACACTAAGTATGTAATTAAAGCTTAAAATAATAAAAACAAGTTATACAAAATGTGTATAAAGGCTGGTTCGTTTATTGACTACGCCTAGTAGCAGTACGACTATTCGTGTTTAATATAATTTCATTAATCAATCGTGTTACTCTGCCTAGTTTTAATAGAATTTGAAAAAATTTTAAATCGAATCTAAGAGTTTTCTGCAAAAACAGATTTTGAATCAGATGATAAGTAAGTTGTTTGCAGATTTCTTTTCTAACACATATTCTGATAAAAATTTGGATGCATCCAGCTCTTAACAACTGCCAGAGGAGCCAATCGAATTGATTTCAACCTTAAACCTCAAAATCGTACTTTTGCCAAGAAATAATTAAAAACTTTGAGGAAAGAATCGATATCGTGTGTCGTGGTGGACATTTGCCAGATATCATTTTTCACTTATAATTGCCGAACTTCTCTCTTCGTAAAACGATAAAAATTTTAATTATCGTAGAAAACAAACTTCTTGCTGAAAAACCCTTTGTTTAAAGATGTATAGGATTTCTTTAAACTTTGTTGATCTTCATTGCTCAAATATACAGTTGATATATACATTCAGTGGTTCCATCCTTACAAGTGTAGAACTGCTACTATAACCAAAGAGAAAAACTGTATCTTGCAATTGAAAAATTTATTTTATTTTTTATATTTAAAAATGTTTCATTTGTTTTGAAAATAACCGTTATTCTTTTTGGCATTTTGCTTTAATGTAACATGTTGATGTTGTTATGTTGTAACCACGTGCTTCAAACATTTCATTTCCTTTGCATACTCATTTCTCTTTAGCAACTAGTTGCAGCAACATGTTGTTATTTAGGATTATGCTTAATATTTTTGTATGTGGGGGCTGTTTCGTGTGCTTAGTTTGTCGTTCGTGGTCTTCGTAATTGCTGTTACTTTTTATATTCGTATTGTTTATTTATACTTTTGTTGTTATGTTTTTTTGTGGTGTTTGTACAGTTGTTGATTTATTGTCACTGCAGCCAGCTATCAAACGATTTGTGGTTTTGATTTTTAATTTTTGTTTTGTTTTTTCACCAGATTTTTCTATTGTTTTTCTTTCGTTATTTTCTTAAAAGAGCTGTGAAGCCAACAATGATGCTTAAGCATTCTAACTTACACACTTAGACGAACAACAAACAAACAAAACAAACAAATAACCAACCAACCATCCATCCATCCGTTAGAGCTATTTTGTAACCATGGCTTTTCCATTGAGCATTTTCTTTTATTTTTTTAGTTGTTGGCGTTCGCGTATTTTTAATGCGTTTTGCTGACAATTCCGCTTCAAATTTTATTCAGCAAGTCTGCCTGTCAGCTACTGCTTATTGTTGCTTTTCTTTACAACTACACACACACAACTGCATTTCTATTATTTTACGCACACATGCACACTTACTCATTGGTTATTGTTGGCGTTGTTTGCACAGCAGAGCACAGTGTGAAAATTGGTATTTTTATTTCATTTGAATTGAACTGTTTTTTTTTAGTTTTTCGTTGGCTCAACGTTCGTTTTTCCATTCAGTTGAACATCAGACGTTAAACTGTGCAAAAGCTTTTCAATTTGTAACGCGTGTGGTGAAAACAAATTGTAACAACAAAGTCCAGTTGAAGATTCAATTTATTTAAAAAAAAAAACTAAAAATTATTTAGGAATAAAAAATCGAAACGGTTATATATTAAATAAATAATAAGTGAAGCGCCTGATTTTTTACATTTTAAAAAATTTTAACAAAACTAGGAGAATTTTATAGAAAAGAGAAAAAGTGCAGCATTTAAAAAACGGATATAATTAGCGTTTGAGAACATCAAATATTAAAAATTAAATAAATAAAAATAAATATTTTTGCATTAGAAAAGATAAACTGAATTCAAAAATTATTTGACCAAAATATTGATTATAGAAAAATTCAATAAAATTAAATATCTTAATTTAAAATAAATTTTATTCGAATTTATTTTTAAATAAAAAAGATAGAATGAAAATGTTGGAATAACAAACTGATATCATAAATAAAATTATGGTTAAAAAACAACAAAATATTAATAAAAATCCTTTAAAATTATAAAATATTTGCGAAAAAATAATAAAATTTTTATTTAATAAAAAAACAAATTTTATAAAATTACTCTATAAAATTAGTTATTAAAACTAATTAAATTTTTATGAAAACTATTCAAACAATATAAAAAAATTTTTAAATTTGTTCAAATACAATTTTCTCACAATTTTAAAATATCCAATAAAATTAGAATTAAAAAAGAAGTTTTTCATATTTTGATTTCTGTTTGGGGTAATTGATCTAAAACTGTATTAAAATTAAATTTTTATTTAAAAATATTTTTAAATAAAAGAAATAAACTTTGAAATAATTATTTATTTGGCCAGAACCAAAATAGGATTTTTTTCAAATAATTAAATTCTAAAATATATTCGATTAATATTAATCGAATAAAATTATTCGAATAATTATTAATTAATTCTGAAAAAATTTAAACGCCAAAATTAATATATTATTTCAAGATTATCAATTTTTAACTATTTCATTCGCAAAATAACTTGAAATTTTCTCCAACCATTATTAGCTTTTCGAAGTTCATTAGAGCGCTTAAACGTTTCTTTATTCAAATGTTTTATTTAGTAAAAAATATAAATATTTACTGTTAAAATGATTAGAACTTTAAATATGCAATAAAGTTCTTTATTCGAAAACCATAATTCCCGCTTATCGAAAAAAAAAATTTATTAATTTTAATTACATAAGTAAAAGTACAGCTTTTATTTATGTTTATTAAAATCTTTCGGAATTCCTTTTGTAAAAAATATATTCTATTAAAGACCGGTTCATCGAATAAAATAAAAAAAATATTAAAAAATTTAAAGCAATACAATTATAAAAATAATGAAAACGTCAAAGTTAAAAATTCGGCTCAGTTTTGTAAAAAAAAAATAAAGTAAGACCCGAGTTTTTCTACAAATAGCAAAATTTATTCGAATAAATAATAGTTTTCATATAAAAATATTTTTTTTTTAAATTATTAATCTACCAAAATAATGGGTTTTTTATAATTAAAACAAAAAAAAACATTTTTTTATTGCTAATTAATTATTCGCATTAAACCCGGTTTAAGAGGATAAACAGTTACAAAGTTCATTAGTAGAATTGAAATTTAATTTTTATTTAAATGATTTCGATAAATAAAACTAAAAAAAAATGTGTTTTTATTGGAATTAAAAAATTTACAATTTTCAAAAAATTAAATTCGAATAATTTGAAATCAATAATTACGATTAGGGAGTTTAATAAATCTAGTTTTTTAAGCCTATATAATGGATTTAAGGGAAATATTTTTTCGGAATAAAGTTTACTAGCAAAAATTAACTTTATTCTTTTACTTTGTACCCAATATTCGATTAATCGGTTTCTTAAACTTTGACTAAAAAAATAATTTTAAATATATTACTTAACTTAGGACTTAAATAATTAAATTTAGGAGCTAAATACAGCATGTTAATGCATTTTAAGGCCAAAAAACACTTTTTAGAATGTAGTAGATAAACTCCTATTTTTCAAAAACAGGACTCCAATAAAATATTTAATTATAATTTAGATTAATTGTATGAGTTTTATTATAAAATACTACTTTTTTCAAATGTTTGAAAATTTGTGCATTTCTGAATTTGCTTAAAAAGTAGCAGAAAATACTACATTTTTGAAAATAGCCTAGAAAAGTATATTTTTACAAGTTGGCCTTAACTTAGTGTTTTGAAAAATAATTTTACATTTTTAAAAACTACCGGTTAGCCTTCTTTTAATAGCTCAAATTTGACCGATTAATCGAATACTTGCTACAAAATTAAAAAATAAAAATTAGTTTTTTTTGAATAAAATTTAAATTTGCTACAAAAATCGATTGTATTCATCAATTTTGTACCAAGTATTCGATTAATCGATTAATCCAAATTTTGACTGAAAACAATTTTTAATATAAAAGAAAATCAGTTAATGACGGCTTGACTAAAATTGCTTAACTTATGCTTAAATTATTTTATTGAGGAACTGAATAACGTCTGTTAATTAATGTTAAGCGAAAAAAACTATTTTTAAAAAGTAGTAGATAGACTACTTTTTTTTCAAAAACAGGACCCCAATTAAATATTTAAATATAGCTTAAATTAAATTATATAATTTTTATTATAAAAAACTGCTTTTTTAAATGTCTAAACATTCGTGCATTTCTTAATTTTTAAAAAGTAGCAGAAAATACTACCTTTTTGTAAACGGTATTTAGCTTAATATTGCCCAGTCTTAGGGCTTCAATCTGCTTAAGGTAAAGCAGTTATAATCTATTAATTGTCTTATTACGGTGTTTTAAAGACTTCGGGCATTTAAACATATTAAATCTACTATTTGAAATTAGTACTTTCTCAGGATAAATAAAATATATTTCGTCAATAGTAAAATTTGCTTAGGATAAACAAATTTAAATTTAAGTATAACTGTTTCCTTGAATATTAAATATTTCTAAAAGCTACTTCAGTTTTTATAAAGGTGTTTTTTTTTGTAAAAATCTTAAAATTTAGTAGTAGAATATACTACCTTTTCTGAATTAGCTAAAATAATAGTAATAGTTTCTATAAATCAAATTTATCGGTACTGCATTAATTTAAAAGTTTTTAAGCAATAAAAAAATCCTGCTAAAAAAGGAGTAAAATATAAGACTTTTTCATTAAAATAAATGCAATATATTTATTTAACCTCAATATTACGAATATGTAAGTACTGAGTAGTAATTAAAATTTGTTTTAAGTTTTTAACCCCTAAAATATTTGGTTAGTATTACTATTTCGTACTACTATTACTATTGGTACTACTACTACTAGTACTACTTACTTTAGTTAAAGAATACATTAAATGTTTTCTTAAGTATATATAAATAAGAGTTCCCCAGATTTTCAGTAAAACAAAACATGTTTTAAAAAGTAGTAAAATATACTACTTATTTAGAAAAGCTGTAAAATTTAACCATTTTCTTTATATGGAGGAATACTAAAAATTTTTGAGTGTTATTAAAATATGGTATGTTTGGCTAATATCAAGATTTATTGGTAAAAATCTATTTAAAAAATTATTTAAAATTTTGAAAAATTTACTACTTTTTTATAAGTAGAGAAAAAAATTTATTTTCCTATAAAACTGCAAGCTAAACATTATTTTGCATTATTAAAATGGATTAGGAGATTTCTTTTTTAATTTCTTTAAAAAAAAGTAGTAAAATACAACCTTTTTAACAAAACAATTATTTTTAGTAACTGCAATACTACGGTATCAGTTTTGTTAATTTAAATATTTTAGGAAATAAAATTAATACTAAAAAGGTAGTAGAAAAAGTACTTTTTCCAAATGTGTTGCTTTCCATATTTTTTTACTATTGCTATGGATTTTTTATTCTTGTTACAATAAGTATGTTAAAATTTTATTAAAATATTTAAGCAAATTTTTAACACTTCAAGTAAGAGGCCATCAAAAATTTCCCTTCTTTAACAGCAGGCGTATTGATGTTATTTATTTACTTACATACGTATTCATGTGAAATTTGTTTTCAAAGTTCTCTTATGTTTTTAAAAAACAACATCTGCAGTTTCCTCTGGCCTATAAAATTTAAAAGAAAAAATTTCCGTTTTAACTCTAAATTCCATAATTTTTTGATGCACTTTTGTAACAAAATATTTCAGGGCAATTAAGATCAACATTTAGCTGACAGCTTAAATGTTTTTGAATTTTTAGTTCCTCTAATTTTTTAACACTTTTAAAAAATATAAAAGAAAAAGAATTTTCGAAAATATTTCAAAGATATTTTTTCTGTAATAAAAAAAAATGTGTAGAATGTTTTACAACTTCCAAATTTTCTTTTGTCAGGTGTTGGCAATTAAAAAATAAATTTCGCTTAGTTCTTTCATAAATAAGAATATTTCTCAATATAAAATTTGTTTTCGAAAAACAGAACAGACAATTTTATGAGATTTAAAAATCATTTTCCACAAATGCAACTGCATGACAGCTACAACTAGTTCAAATGGAATAAATAAAAAATGAAACTATAATGTCAAACTCTCCTTTCAAGAAACCTTAGAATGGCTTTGTACATTTTCACCGCAAACTCTAGAGGTGTTTTAGCTAAATATAAACAGTTAACTAATGCGGCATATGCCGCAATATAAATCTTCATCTCAAAAATAGGGGGAAGAACATGAAAATAACATGTTGTAGAAAAATGTATAATCCCAGCAATCAAAAAGCTATTGATAACTGTTGCATACATTAATGAGGCACAAGCTTACACACGTTTATTTTTACAGATAGAAAAGACAACAGACAACAAGAAACACACCTAATAAATATCACATAAATTAGAGTGTTGCAGCAACAGCAGCAACAGCAGCCTCATCAACTAAATAAACACATATGAAGTCACATACATATAAACATTCCACTTAAATAAATATAGAAATCAAAAATATTTATTATGAACATTCGTACTTGACAATGATCTAACTTAAAGGGCCAAAAAAACTCAAAAGACTTTCAACGACTTAACAACAAAGTGGCAAAGCAATCAAAACGACAAAGCACTACAATTTGGTAAAGTGGAAAATTGTCACACCCCTAAAATTATTACAATTTTAAGGAATTTCAATGCTATTTAAAGTTGACCTTAAAAACTATAAAGCCAGGCATTTTTTTCTAAATAGTAGTATTTTTAGTAACATTTCAAACAATTTTCTTCAACAATTTCGATTCAAAAATCCTGAAAAAATTAAGAATATGTAATAATCAGCTAGAAAATAAAAGTACCCTAAATAAACCTGTATTAAAAAATAGTAGTATTTTTAATACTATTTACAAATTGTAATTGAAGAGGTTAGTTTATTTATTAATTAGTAGCTAGAAAATAAATAAAAAAACCAACTGAAATTTGATTTTAAAAATAGTAGTATTTAAAGTACTTTTTACAAAAAAAAACAATTTAAAGAATTTTTCATTCAAAGCTACAAAAGTACAACTTTAAACAAAATTTTAATTAAATTTGGTTTTAAAAAAAGTAGCATAATAGCAGTTAGCTACACTTTTGAAAATATTTATATAAAATATATTTTTAAATAAAATTTTTTCTCTAAAATAAAAAAACTATAAAAAATATAGTAGTTTTTTAATGCACTCCAAAAATTATTTTACCAGCAAAAAGTTTAAGATATTTTATGTTATTTAAAATTGATCTTAAAAACTATAAAGCTGGGGATTTTTTCTAAAAAGTAGTATTTTTAGTAACATTTAAAAAAATTTCTTTCAATAATTTCGGCTCAAAAATCCTGAAAAATTTATGACAACATAAAATTGCTGTTAATTATTAATTAGAAAACGAAAATACCCTAAAAGAACCTTTATTAAAAAATAGTAGTATTTTTAATACTATTTTCAAAACGTAATTAAACAGATTACTTTATCTGTTAATTACTAGCTAGAAAATAAAACAAGTTTTTTAAAAATAAAAGCACTTTAAAAATAGTAGTATTTAAAGTACTTTTTACATAATTCAATTTAAGGAATTTTTCTTTCACAAGCACAAAGTTCCAACTTTAAAATATATTTTTTCCAAAAATAGTACACCAAATGTAGTTTAAAAACGTAGTATAGTAGTGGTTAATTACATTTGTTTAAATATTTATATAAAAAATTGTCTCAAATAATTTTTGTCTACAAGTAAAAATAAGGAGTAAAAACTATAAAGTATATTTTTGAATATAAAGTGCTGGCATTGTAAAAATTGTAGTATTTTAAATACTATTTTCAAACCATAATTTAAGGGATTATTTTATCTGTCACTTACAAGCTAGAAAATAAAAAGAATTTTGTAAAAATAAGAGGACTTTAAAAATAGTAGTATTTAAAGTACTATTTGCAAAATGGAATTTAAAGAATTTTTCTCTCAAAGCCACAAAGACAAAGAATATTTTTTAATATAAAGTGCTGGCATTGTAAAAATAGTAGTTTTTTTAATACTGTTTCAATATAAAATATTGAAAATTGCACTTTTCAAGAATAGCAGGATTTTACGTACTATTTTTGTAAACACAAAAAATCCCTTTTTATTCAAGTCAAAAATACGTATTTGTTAAAGTGTAGCATTTTAAGAACCATTTAAAAAGTTAAGGTGTTTGATGGTAAAGGGTTTTTTAACAAGAAGTTTGTTTTCTAAAACAAAACCAAACATTTGCATTAAGGAAATTCAAATTGTTATTGTATTACGAGGAGAAAAATTTGGCGATTATGAATGAAAAATGATATCTGGCAAATGTTCACCACGACCACGCTGACAGATGTCGATTATTTTATCAAAAGTTTTAATCACTTTTTAGCAAAATGGCTGTCCAATTTCGTTAATCAGATCATGGGTTTTGAGTTTCAAGGCGGAAATCAATTGGGTTGATCTCTGGTCCTTAACATAGCCCCACCAAAAACTAATCCAGTGGTTTTAAATCACACGATGTAGTTGACCACTTTACTGTTGATTGTCGTTATATAATACGATTGGGAAATTTGGTTTGCAACAAATTGATCGCAGTTTGTAATTAGAAATTTTGATGTTGTGCATAAATTTTCTTAACAAGCCACGCAGTTAGTAAATAACATACCCAGCAGTTCACTTTATTGCTTAATTATTTTATTTTAAAACTTAAGCGAGACACATCCGTAACATTATATAATAATATTATTAATTTATTATATAAAAATATGAATATTTATTAAATTAGAATTTTTTATATTCTTTTTCTATGCATTTTTGTTTAATGAATTTTCTTTTTAATTCTAAAAATTTTAATTGTACTATTTAGTACAATCCTTTCATGAGACATGGTTGGTGACTATTAAGATTTTGACATATTTCTATTTTTTTACACGTTTTCTGCAATTAAAAATGTTTCAAATAAAAGGAGATTGAGTAAAAGCCCTTCTTTTTTTGGAATGCAGACTATAAATACAATATTATGACTGCAGCTTTTCAAAGAGGAAAGCATCCATAATGTGGGCAGGGGAATGCCTGTTAACTTTTTCTTTTAAAATGTTTGTTCAGCTCATTTGGAAATGAATGAGTCATTAAAAATAAACTTAATGAGACTTGCCATAGTAAACTAAATTAAAATAAATCTAAATGGTATTTTTCTGCACACAAAAAATATATCTGTGATGTGTGTAGTGTTTGATTGTAAGATTTTAAAAGATTTATTTAAAAACAATTACTGACACACTTTTCTTTAGAACTAATTTTTCTTTACAAACAAAAAAAATACAAGTAAATAATGCGAGCAAATAATATATCTGTTATAGGTATTTACATATATTGCAAACCATCATTAAAATAATCGCTTTTCTTTTGCGATAGAATTTTAAATTTACATGCATTTCTCTAAGAAAAACGCAGCGGAATGTTTTACTATACACACCCTATAAAGTATCTTAAAACAATGCGCATAAATATACTGATATGAAACGATTGTATAAAATTTTATGTCTTGTTTCTCTTATTTCCTATAACAAAACAATTATGACTAAATAACCGATCACTGATCATCTTGAATATGAGAAACAAATAAAAAGTAACAAAATATTCAGTCGCTTTCACAGTGAATGCAATAAAATCAAAATATTTTAAGTTAAACGAGGTGTATCTAAATTAATCCAAAATAAAATTCCTCAATAATTGAATTCTTTTACGAAGCTTAAGAAATTATATGAAAATTAATTTTTAGAAATAGTAGCAGAAAAGTAGCAAATAAAAGAAAATTTAAAACAATTTTATTGCTACGACTACTTAAATAGTAACATGTAACACATGCAACAGAAATAAAAAGCGATTAAAAAAACTTAAAGTAGATATAGTAGTAGAAATAGTAGTAGAAATAGTAGTGAAAATAGTAGTAAACATAGTAGTAGAAATAAAAGTAAGATTTCGAATAAATTCAAAATACAACAGAAAATCGTAAGATTATTTAAACATTATTAAAATAGAATTTTTGAAAAATAATACTTTAAAAGCAGGTTAAGCAAAATAGTACCATAAATAATATTTTTAACCCAAAAACTAAATGTAATCTGGGAAAGTGTATTTAAATAATAAAAACATAAAGATTTGTAAACAAATCTGATAAAAATTACATAAAAATATTTTTAAGTGGAAATAGGAGTATTTTAAGTATTTTAAGAAGTCGAAATTACAACCCCTCCCTAAACTTGAGAAACATGAAACAACAATAAGTAAATAATATGGTTAAATAGCTTAAAGAATAGTAGACAAAGCCCATAAAACATAAAAGATATTTACAAAACTGAAAAATTTATAAGAAAATATCATGTTAGAAAAAGTAGAAGAAATAGTAGTATTTCGACAAAGTACTTAAAACCATAAATTTTATGCAAAATCAAAAATCTGCTATAAAAATTTAACACCATCATTTTTTTACAAACATAGTAGTAAAAATAGTAGTAGATATTTAAGATTAAAATACATTCTTGGCTAATGAAAACTTAGAATAGTAGTAGATGGAAAACATTTAAATAATCTTTAAAAAAATAATTTATTTCAGAAAATTCTTATTAATAATCTTAAAAAATTTTTTTATAATAGTACCATTGTAGTAAAAATAGTAGTAAAAATAATAGTAAAATTCAGAAAAAGATCTAAAATACAACAGAGAATCCCAATAATATTTAAACGTTATTAAAATATAACTTGTAAAATAGAATACTATAAAGTGCTTTTGCAAAATAGTACCTAAAATAATATTTCTGGCATAAAAACTAAAAGTAACCTGGAAAAAAGTATTTAAAAAAATGAAAACATTATTATTTGTAGGCAAATATGATTAAAATTACATAAAAATATATTTTTAGTTGAAATAGGAGTATTTTAAGAAGTCCAAATTATAACCCTCCCCTCAAAACGTGAGAAACATTAAACAAGAATAACTAAATAAAAGGGTAAAATAGCTTAAAGAATAGTAGACAAAGCCCACAAAAGTTATTGGCAAAACTAAAAATAATTATAAGAAAACATCATGTTAGAAAAAGTAGTAGAAATAGTAGTATTTCGAAAAAGTACTTCTAATCAACAATATTATGCTAAATCAAAAACCTACTATTAAAATTTAATACCATGATTTTTTTCAAATACATAGTAGTAGAAATAGTAGTAGACGATTCTTGGCTATAAAAACTTGGAAACAAAAAGACAAATATAGATAAAAAATATTTAAATAACCCTTTAAAGCAAAATAATTTATAACAAAAGTCTTATTAATAATCTTTAAAAAAGTATTTTTGAAATAGTACCATAAATAGTAGCAATATTCGAAAAAAAAACCAGAAATTTATTTAAATTTTAAATTTGTTTAAACCAAGAAAGTTAAGTTAAGTTAAGGATCAGTTTTAAAAAAGTAGTAACTATACTACGTTTTTTAAGTTTATTGAGTGCTCATTATTATACTAATTCCTTAGCTCAAAAAATACCATCTTAATTTCTGTTTAACGAAAGTAGTAAATATACTACTTTGGGCTTCCCCATATTCTTTAATAAAAATACTTTTTATAACATATTTTCATTACAAATTTTAAGACCTAGGCCACCTGAAACTTTAAAATATTACATTAGTTTTAAAACAAATTGGTTTCAGAAAAGGAATGTATCTACTACTTAATTCAAAAAGTACCTTAAATTATCTTTATGTACATTTTAAAGTCTTAAAAAATTAAAAAAAGATAAAAAGTCTTAAAGGTATTCAAAATAATATTTTTATTTTTATTATTTTTAATTGGAGTACTAAATACATATTTCATGTACACGCTTGATAAATTAAGAAATTAGTACCAGATAAATTTAATTTCACATAAGAATCAGAATTTCATTCATATTCCTACCGAAAATAAGATTTTTTGCATACATACATATTTATATTTAAAATATAAATCTGGAGTTGTCATAAAACTTTCAAAATATCACATATTGAAGAAGGTAGTAGATTTCGCTACTTTTTCAAAAAAAAGTACTAAAAACAGTTAATTCCTCAATTTAACATTTATATATAAGACAATGAATTCGAAGGAAAAGCCCGTTTAAAAAGTAGCAGATATACTACTATTTTCAAGCTATACCTTGAAAATTCAACATTTCCTAATTAAATGTTATATCAGTTATGAAAAGTATTTGTTAAACTATAAATTACAAAATTGTATAAAAATATTATTGAATATAATAGTACTAACAAAAAGTACTATTTTTATGAAAAACACTCGCAATATAATTTTGAATAAATCATTTATTTAAATAGCGGTTGTCTTCATGGAGGTATAGAAATTTAAGCTGCCAACACTTTCTGATTTATGTTTAGTTTGGTTTGGTACTTTCATATTCGAAAAATGGCGTCTTAACAGCGCCTCTAAATTATGCAAAATGGACCCAAAACACGATTGCCATTTTGTTTAACGATGCTGCTCATTTTGATTTGAATGGACACGTCAATAAACAAAACTGCCAACTTTGGAGTCATGATAATAGTCCAGTAATTGGTGAGACGATACTGGACAGAAGGTGACAGTCAATAATGACCGCCACAAAGCCATGATTGCTAACTTTTTCGTTCATTAATTGAGCATCCATTATGTGCAGGGGTTGAGGCTTCAACAAGACGACGCAATATCTCACTTCATGCCACAATTAATTTATTAAAGGAAAGTTTCAGTAACTGCATAGTTTCATATTTGGGATCCGTGACTTAATCCCCAATATCGTGTGGTTTACGCCGCTAGACTATTTTCAAAGGGGTAATGGAAAGTCGCTAATTAAAGTCGATAAGCTCGAAGTGTTTGAACATTTCGAGATGGAGGCGCAGCGAAGCCTATATACGGCCCTAAATATTGGAAAAAGCCATGGAAAGTTGACTGTATTCGGCTCAGTCGTAGCGGTCATATGTAGAAAGTCATATTTAAATTAAAAGGTTTGTCAATTAGAAGCTTGTTTTCTAAAACAAGCTAAAACCGAAAATTTAGATTAAGATGATTCCAATTTTTATTGTATTACAAAGAGAAATAGTTCGGCAATTATGAATGAAAAACGATAAATGGCAAATGTGTACCACGACCACCCTAACAGATGTCGATTGTTCATCAAAGTTTTTAGTCACCCTATGGCAAAATGGCGGTCCTATTTCGTTAATCACATCAGGAATTTTGAGTTTTAAGGCTGAAATCGATTCAATTGGCTTCCTATGGAACCTGTCCTTTACATAGTTCCACAAAAAATAATCCAGTGGTGTTAAATCACACGATCTCACTGGCTACTTAACTGCTGATTGTCGTGGGAAAATTTTGTTTGCAATAAATTAATCGTTTTACTAGCTTTGTGACTTGACACCGTTCTCTTGAAACCACATGTCAGCGATATCCACGTCGTCAATGATAGGCCAAAATTGAGTTGTTAGCATCTCGCGATGGGTGGATTCATTGAAAAAGATTTTTTCACAAAAAACCGCCGGTTGTTCGTTAATGAATTGGACGAATCTACCGCGATGTAAATGGTCTGTCGGCTACAATACCTGCAACAGTCCAACTTTGTAAGGCAAATTCGTACGCAAATTTCGCCATATGGTGGTTTTGGATAATCCCGGTTGTTGAGAACGTCGGGGAATTCACAAATTTGGATCTGCTTCAACATTGTGTGTGAATCACGGCTACGATGTTTTCAGCTGAGCAACCCGGCTGATGTTCGCACATTTTGAATGGAGCCTGTCAACTCAAATTTAATGAAGATTATGTTATCCGAAAATATCACGAATTTTACGAAATGTGACTTTTACAGAACCGCAATTTTTATAGGGGATTTTAATTATTTTAATGCGATTTTCGTGCCAAATTGAGTTCATTGTAACAATTGCCAATGCATCGTACTACGAATACGTCAAAGAAATAAATTCAAAAACAAACGTCTTGCTGGGAACAATCCGATATAATGCCAGAAGAATTTACTTTAAATAACGAAAATTTCAGATCAATTTTTTACCACTTCAAGTTTCTATATCTCTACAGAAAACACCCTTTATTTATGGTCTATGTTAAATATTTTATTTGGTTTAATACCTGAAATAAACACTTTCAATTTTATAATCAGGTCACTTTTCAAATAATTTCTGCATAATGGATAAACCAGAATATTTAAAATATTGTTATTATTATTATAATTTAAAATATTAAATATTTAGCTGCACGATGACTCGTTTTGCCAAGTTTTTGTGTTACCCCACCTCCACTGCATTTTGATGTACAAGTTCAAGTTCAATTTAAACCATTCAATATGCCCATCAAGCTACCAGTGAACTCTCTCTCCTGCTCCTCTCTTCTTTATCTGCACTGACTGTTTATTGTATTTATGAATAAACAATTTAATTTAAACTGGCAACTGTGGCAGCGACAGCGAATGCAACAATATTTTAATGTATGCCAAACATACAAAATCGAAAGCAACAACAGCAACAAACTCAAGCAATTTAGTAGTTCATAACAACAAAAATAATTTTGTGATTTTTGTAAAATTTGGCGTCAATCGCTGGAAACAAAATTGCATCTGTAATAGTTGATACCCTCCAGCTATGCAACATAGAACAGACACCTACAAATTGATTTTATTATTTAATTTAGAATCATGCAGGCTGGGGGAATAATGCACTACAGTTTCTATTCACAAAATTTTAATAAAAAAAAATCTTGCATTTTTAAAACGCTATCCAGTGAGTTAAATACTTGGAATTTTTATTTAATACATGTATGTGTCTCTTATATTATTTGTTTTTATATAAATAACACAACTAAATACTTTTTTAAACAACTGTTGGCAATTTTTCTAAGCAAACAAGCTTTAATAATTATTTATTTTTTTGGCTTAATTTTGATCAACAGCAAGTTGTAATTTAAACCACATGGAAATCATAAAATTGTATTTAATTAAAAAGCTTGAAAATAACTTGAGCGTTTAATTCTGCTACATAGAACTGCTACAAGGCATCACAACAAATGTATTTAATATAAAAGTACATAATTTTAAATTAATTTCAACAATAAAAACAATAAACGTCATAATGATAAATATTTCACAAAAACTACTTCAAAAATCATAAATTTCAATTCATACAGTTCATTTCATGGTTTTAACAATATTGAAGCATATGAATTTAATGGAAAATATAAATTTAAAAAAAATACTTTTTCTACTACTTTTTTAAAAAATAAATGTTATTTAGGAAAATTCCATTTTATATATATTTAAGAGCTTTCAGTATGAAATAAAAATAACTATTTTTAATAAATTACAAAAATAGTAGTCAATTTATTGCTTTTTCTAAAAGCTCTAGTCCACAAAATTTTAATTTTGTTAATTTCATAGTTCAGAATATATTTAAGCACATAAATTAAATGCAAAATACCAATTAAAAAAAAGTACTTTTTCTACTACTTTTTAAAAATACATGTTATTTGGAAAAATTCCATTTTATATTTATTTAAGAGCTTTCAGTATTAAATACAAGTTACTGTTTTCAACAAATTACAAAAATAGTTGTAAATTTATTCCTTTTTCTAAAAGCTGTAGTCCATTTCGTTCATTTCCTAGTTTAAATAATATTTAAGCATAAGAATTTAATGAAAAAATATAAATTTAAAAAAGTACTCTTTGTACTACTTTTTTGAAAATAAATGTTATTTAGGAAAACTCCATTTTATATTTACCATAGAGCGTTCACTATTTAAAAAAAATAACTATTTTTAATAAAATTTAAATTTTGTTCATTCCATGGTTTAAGCAAATTAATTCAGTTAAAAATATAAATTAAAAAAAAGTACCTTTTCTAGTAATTTTTTTAAAAATAAATGTTATTTAGGAAAATTCCATTTTATATTTACCATAGAGCTTTCACTATTTAAAAAAAATAACTGTTTTTAATAAATTACAAAAAAGAAATCAATTTATTCCTTTTTTTAAAGCTTTAGTCCACAAAGTTTAAGTTTTGTTCAGTGCATGGTTTAAGCAAATTAACTCAATGAAAAATATAAATTTAAAAAAAGTATTTTTTCTAGTACTTTTTTAAAATAAATGTTATTTAGAAAAATTCCATTTTATATTTATTTAAGAGCTTTCACTATGAAATAAATATAACTATTTTTAATAAATTACAAAAATAGTAGTAAATTTATTCCTTTTTTTTAACGCTAGTCCACAAAATTTTAATTTTGTTCACCATTTAATATTTAAGCATAAAAATTTTATGAAACAAAAAATATAAATTTAAAAAAGGCACTTTTTCTACTACTACCTTTTTTTAAATTAATGATATTTAAAAAAATTCCATTTTATATCTATTTAAGAGTTTCACTATACAAAAAATAACTGTTTTTAATAAATTACAAAAATAGTAGTAAATTTATTGCTTTTTTTAAAAGCTGTAGTCCACACAATTTTAATTTCGTTCATCTCTTAGTTTAAATAATATTAAAGCATAAGAATTTAATAAAAAAATATAAATTTAAAAAAGTACTTTTTCTACTTCTTTTTTGAAAATAAATGTTACTTAGGAGAATTCCATTTTATATTTACCCTAGAGCTTTCACAATTTAAAAAAAAAACTATTTTTAATAAATTACAAAAAAGAAATCAATTTATTCTGTTTTTAAAGCTTTGGTCCACAAAATTTAAGTTTTGCTCATTCCATGGTTTAAGCAAATTAATTCAATGAAAAATATCAATTTAAAAGAAGTACCTTTTCCAGTACTTTTTTAAAAATAAGTGTTATTTAGGAAAATTACATTTTATATTTACTCAAGAGCTTTCAGTATTAAATACAACTAACTGTTTTCAACAAATTACAAAAATAGTAGTAAATTTATTCCTTTTTTTTAAGTGCTAGTCCACAAACTTTTAATTTTGTTCATTTTCTAGTTTAAATAATATTTAAGCATAACAATTTAATGAAAAAATATAAATTTAAAAAAAGTATTTTTTCTACTACCTTTTTTTAATTAATGATATTTAAGAAAATTTCATTTTATATTTATTTAAGAGCTTTCACTATTAAATACAACTAACTGTTTTCAACTAATTACAAAAATAATAGTAGATCTACTTCTTTTTCAAAAGCTTTAGTCTACAAAATTTTAATTCTTCATTTTCATAATAATTTATTTACATTAATTAATACGTAACTTTTAAGTGATAAAGCAATGATATAAAATAAAATAGTAATTTTTCTGCTACTCCGCAAAATTTTATTATAAACATGCTTTTTTAGTTTCCGGATTAAGGAAAAAACAGTTCAAGTTTAAAGCTTAAAAGTTTAACAATTTTTTTAAATTTTATTTTTTTAAAAATTATTAAAACCAAATTTTAATTTTTCTTTAAGGGATTTTTTATAGTTTAGCTCTTTTATTAAGCGAAACTTACGACAATTTCAAAAATGTCAATTTTGGCACCACAAAAAAATCCTAAAAAAAGCACAATTTAAAAAGAAGTTTATTTAGTACTTTTTTAAGGTGTTCAAATATATATGAAATATTATTATTTTTGATAAAAAATTTTACTTGTTTATGTTTGAAAAATGTAAGTTAGCATTTAATTTAACAAAATAGAATCATATTTCAAATAGTAGTATTTCTACTACTTTTTTAATATATACTTTTGCCAATACACTTTTATGAAAACAAACATAATTTAACATGCTAATTAATAAATAAATAAAAAAAAAATGTGTACTTTTTTACTACTTTTTTATTTTGAATTGCCTTTCAAATTCCTTTTAAATTCAAAATTGATTTACTTATCAATTCTATATCGAAGTCAAGCCTTTAATTAAGGAAATAATTATAGAAAAAATGTACTATTTGGCTACTTTTTTACAAATCACCTTTTTTAGAAATACTTTTTAAGAAAATTTGCAAGATTTCTGTATATTTAAACTTTAATTGGAAGGCCCAAAAATTTATTGCAATAAAAAAATATTAAATAATTTCCAGTCTCCAAAAATAAGTAGTAGAAATACTACTTATATGCATAATGTTAGTTTTTTATTAAAATTTAAAAGAAAAATTGTTTTAATATTTCTTCTATCTTTTAATAGAAAAATTTATAAAATTTTTCAAAAAAGAAAAAAGTAGTAAAAATACTACTTTTTGCACAGTATTTCGCAACGCCAGTTTTCTTTAGACAAATTAAAATTTCTATAGAAAACAACAGTTTCTTTAAAAAAAAGGTAGTAGAAACTTACAAAAAATTTAGTAATAAAACTTTAAAGCAAAATAAACACAAGAATTAAAAATTTATAAAATATCTAGAATTTTTATTATTTGTTTATTTATCACTCTTGTTTGAGGAATATTATTATATGCTTTCGTACATCTTGACCCCATTCGCTTGGCAATGATGTTGAAGAGCAAAAGAACAATCCATATTAAACCGTCTGTCAAATAATAAACAATTGTCATGCAAAAATAATTTTAAGAAATAAAAATTTCATTAAACAACAAAACACTTGATGAGGCATTAATAAAAACTCATCAAGCAAACAGCTGAATAACAACCACAGCAACAACAAAACGAAGCATAAAATGCTACTTCACCCTTAAAAAAGCTGTTATTAAAGTATATTGTCCTTAACATGAAATAGAAATAGTAACGCCTTATTTTTTATGCTGCACGAACATAAAATTATCAATCTTTAAAATTTTTTAGATCATTATCAGGATACATATTATGAAAAAGGACAATAAATGTTTTTTTTTTTTTATTTTAAAGCAAAGTGTCCTTGATACACATTAAGTCATAAATTTAAACGGAAACGATACAAAGCATTTCCGGTTCTTGTGGTTTTATGAATTTTAAATAAATAAATAAACCAGAAGTCCAAGAGTAAGTAAACAAAAATCCAAAAAGAGACCATAAATTGTTGCAAGCCAGGACATTTGTTTAGTATTACAAGGAAAATTGTTGTAAACGAAAGATACTCGAGGATTTCCGTTTATATTTTTTTTTTTTTGCAAACAGATAAAGCACACAAAAACACACTATTAGTCGTTATATGGCGTTAATAATGACTCTTAAATGTTTAAAGACCACATGTGGTGTTTGCTTACCACGAAATAAGAGAAGACAAGAAAATAATGTGTGTAACATGCTCTCAACGCTATCGAAACTCCTTTTTTAAATGCTGTATTCTTTATAAATGCTCAAAAAAACACAACAACATTTTGTTTTTTGTTATTTATTTTAGTTAAAAATTACAATCATAAGAAATCAATTTAATAAAACCAAAAAGCAGAAAAATTTTTAAAATTTAATCCAGCTTTTGGCAATTAATCGCTTCCACTAGAATGGGGTGTTTACACCCCCTGATATTGCTGCTCATGGCAGTAGGTCTACAAACAACAATAACTGCCGCAAAAAATTATTATAGTTATGGTAAGTTTATAATAATAAATAATATTTTCGAAAAAAAAACTTAAAAAAGTAGAAAAAATAGTAGTATTTTTACTACCTTTTTTTACACGGAAAAATTTATATGAAAATTACTGCAACAAGCAAACTAACTTTAAAGTTATTAATAAATAAAACTAAATATTTCTAAAAAAACATTACTACAAAAAAGGTAGTAAAAAATAATACTATTTTTTTAGTTTTACAAAGCGCAAAATTTTTAAATTTAACTAACAAAATATTTGTCAACTAAAAAAGGAAAAAATGTTAAGCTACAAAAATACATATTTGGGACATAAATAAAGTAGTATATTAACTACTATTATATAGTTTTTGGGACATACATAAAGTAGTATATTAACTACTATTATATAGTTTTTCTACCCAAAATTTTTGCTTTCAAACAATTATAATTTTTAAATAGTAGAATAATTAGTTGTAGTATAGTATAGAACCAAAATAAAATTATTATTAAAAAAAAGTAGTATATTTTTACTTTATTCCTATGCCCGAAAAAATGAGCATTCAAGAGAATCTGAAAATTTAAGATTCTATTTTTAGCCTTTAGTAAGAGTTTTAAACACAAGAATATTAATAATTCTTTTAAGTTATTTGTTTTAAGTAATACCATGTTTTGAAATCAAAATGGCTACTTTTGAGAAATTACTTTATTAAAAGTAGTATCTATATATGTACTCCCTTTTTTGTGAAAAGTGCCTGATGTTTACGAACAGTTTTCAAAAACTTTGTTAAAGCTCTCCTTTGAGAAAAGACCTCAAAATGTTGAAAATATTTAAAAAAATAAAATTAGTTCCTTTAATTTCTAATTTTTAATACAAAATTTCCTCTATTACCTTTTTTAAAAAAATAGTAGAAAATTTCAAATCTCGTATTATTAATTTTATCGAAAATAAACAAATCAAATATAATATATTTAGGGATATTGGTTGAAAGGTTTTTAATAAAAGTAACATTTTTTAATATATTTCTGAAAATTTTTACTACTTTTCTGATAAAAAGTACTTTTATACTTTTTGGAATTTAAAAAAATATGCAATTTCATTAGAATTTTACTTTTTATAATCAAGTGTAGGGCATATGACATTTAGTTCTTAAATTTTATACTTTTTGGTACTATATAAAAAAGTAGTTTTTTACTTCTTAATAGAAAAGGTCATATTTTTAATACATTTCTGAAAAACAGTACTTTTGTACTTTTTGGGATTTAAAGCAATATCAGATTTCTTTACTTTTTCAATTTTATTAAAAAGTACTTTTTGTGATAGGTAAAAAAACAGTATTTTATTTCTTTTTAAAATAAAAATACTTAAAATTTCTTTAGTAATGTTTGTTTACATATAAGTGTAGGGCATATGACACTTAATTCTTGAATTTTATTAAAAAGTACTTTTTTGTGATAGTACTTAAATTTTATTAAAAAACACTATTTTATGATATATAAAAAAACAGTATTTTACTTCTTCTTCTTTGAAATTTCTTTAGGAAATTTTGTGTAGGGCGTACGACACTTACTTCTTCAATTTTATTAAAAAGTACTTTGTGTGATAGGTGAAAAAAAACAGTATTTTATTTTTTTAAAATAAAAATACTTAAAATTTCTTTAGTAATAGTTGTTTACATATAAGTGTAGGGCCTATGACACTTAGTTCTTGAATTTTATTAAAAAGTACTTTTTTGTGATATATAGAAGTAGTATTTTACTCCTTTTTCAAAAAACAAAATACTTAAAATTAATGGTCAATGGCCCACAATTATATAACGAGATTATTATTAGTATTTTAACACAAAACACCTTGGTTACTACTAACTTTTCTTAAAACGCAACTTTTAGTAAAATGCCATTTTTTGAAGAATTAAATTTTTACGAGAAATTACATTTTCGTACACTTCAAAATATGCATCTTCAGAATGGTCATATTGGCATACTTAATTTCTGATGTCATTGAATAGCACACAAAATTTTGATTGCCATTTTATTTATAAGTTTAATTAAAAACACAAATTTAGGTCGCAAACAGTTCAGATCCAAATTATAAATGAAGAAGACTTTAGACAAATTAAACTGCAAAATTCGTTTGTGTATCAAGTGAGAAAAGAACCTGACGAAATCGTTTGTTTATTTGTTTCTTTAATCTCTACTCTTTATTTTTTCTCACTGTTTAAGTATTTGGGCTAATTGTCGTTTTTGTATTAATTACAGCGAAGGCCAATTAATTAGCACAAACTTCTCAAATACTGTTACTGCTGTTATGTTTACGATTTCAAGTGTTTTGTTTTTTAGCTTTTAAAAGAGCAATTAAAAAATCAAAGCTTAAGCAGCTCCTATGCACTCGTAGAAAATAACGCACGATAAAGGCTAAACGATCTCACAAGAGCTGTGACTGAATAACAGCATCGTTTGTGTTGTTCTAAAAAATCAACCAAATGCTTTTAACTGATAAATTTTGTAAGAATTAATTTTTATATCGGGTTTGCAACAAGAAGTTTGTTTTCCAATTGCGTCAACATTGATATTTAGTTTTTTGACGTTTTCGTTGTAGATGCAAATCCACTCTAAATGCTGATTCTGTTAAAATTTGTGATATTTTCGGACAACATAATCAATCGTCCTTCTGAGATCGCTATCAATAATTTGGGCGTTAAATTTGAATCGACCGGCTTGATAGAAAATATACGAATTCCAACGCGTTTTCGAGCGGGTCGTTCAACTGAAAACATCGCAGCCGTGAGCCACAATGTTGAAGCAAATCCTATTTGTCAGTTTCTGCGCGGCCTCAACAATTGGGGTTATTCAAAATCCTTTTACAAATAGGAATTTGACTTTAAAGCCTTTAAAGATTCAACTGGTGCAGGTATTGAAGTCAATCGACCATTCACATCGCCGCAGATTCGCTAAAATCGTTCAGGAACAACCGGCTGGTTGATTACCCCTTGTCTGGGTACGTCAACAAGCGAAATTGCCGCATTTGGGCTTCTGAAAATCCTAGAGCGATTATTGAGAAGCCTTTGCATGCTCGACGTGTCACTGTTTAGTGCGCTATGTGGTCTGGAGGCATGCTTGGGCCGCCGTTTTTTTTCCAAAGATGAGGCTGGAAATGCGGTAACGGACAATGAATCAACCCATCGCGAAATGCTCACATCTTAATCAAACTTTGTTGTTTTATTTTTATTTAGAAAACAAACTTCTTGTTGGAAAACCCTTTAATACAAACAAATTGTTTCAATTTCAACGGTTATTTATTAATGAATTTTCAAAGTCTCTCAATGCATTTGAAGTAAATGTTTATTTAGATTCATTTTTTGTTCCAACAACAACAACAGCAACAAAAGCTTTATTTAAGTCACTGGCATGAATGACAAACACAGGGGCGAATATTTGAAAAAATGAAACCAGACAGGAACAGTATCCGTTGCAATTCACTAAAAATCGATTGTTTATTTTCAAGAAAAATGAGAATCTACACAAATAAATAAATTATTAAAAGAAATAAAAATTAATTGAATCATAAAATGGTTTTATAGATGGCATACTACTGGTTAAGTTTAATAATATGAAAAATATATTTAGCGAATAATTTTGGAAAAAAAATTTAAATAATACTATTTTTCAAAATCAAAAAAAAGGTTTAAAATGTAGAACATAATATTTTAAAGAGTTAATAAAAAAGTAGTAAAAAAACTACTATTTTCCATTTAGCATTTTTAATGAATTTTGTCATATTCAAATAATAGATAATAGCTTTTTATTAAATCAAAAAGTAGGGGCAAATACTACTAAATAAAAACAAATTATTTTACGATAAATTTTACTCCTAAAGTAGTAGAAAATATAATCTTGAAAAAAATAAAAAAAGTAAAATTAAATACTAAAATAGTTTTTTTTATATAACAAGACAGTAAAGACAAACAGCTCTTTTAGACAAATAGAGCAGGTTTTTGAAATAGTAGTAGAAAAACTATTATTTAAATATGTACTAAAATTTAAAAAAAAAAATTTTCGGATCAATAAAAAGTAGCAAAATATTATTATTTTTGCCTTAAAATTTTAATGCAGTAATTTCATTAAATACCCAGTATTTGCTTGAAAAAATTTGAAAGTGACAAAAATACTACTTATTTTAATAATTTAAAATTTTTACTTTTTAGTAGCATTTTAATTACAAATTTACTACTATTGAAAATAAAGAGTGAAAAAGATAAATTTAAGCAAAAAAAAGTAGTAAAATTTGAACATTTATGCAAAACAAAAACAATTCTTTCAGCTTTTAATGCCATAATATAGAAGTATCCAAAATACTACTACTTGTAGAAGTTACAAATATTTTCAGTTACATAAAACAATTTTTTATAAAACATCTAAATTCCTTAACAAAAAAAAATGGTAGTAGAAAATGCTACTTTTTTACATTTGCTTTTCGTTAAATTTTGTACATTTTTTTTAAAGCAGATTTATTAATAAGTTAAATTTATCTACAACAAATTCTTTTACTTTAGTGGTAAAAGAACTTTTTTTAGTACTAATTTTTTCATCCCCTTTAATATTAATTTATATAAATTTTTCATACTATATAATGCTTTTCATATTAAAAAAAACACCTGAAAATTTGCTAACAAGAAAAGCAGAACACTTTTATTATTGCAAAAGGCAAA
Organism: Trichopoda pennipes; assembly: GCA_030448955.1. Taxonomy (NCBI): domain Eukaryota; kingdom Metazoa; phylum Arthropoda; class Insecta; order Diptera; family Tachinidae; genus Trichopoda; species Trichopoda pennipes. The sequence continues at coordinate 8,580,586 of JASKUP010000056.1, read as the reverse complement.
ATATTTCAGGGCAGCGTAAAAAGTACTTTTATATTTTAAACCCAAAAATTTGCAAAAAAAAGTACATTAATTGGTGTCAACAATTGTTGTGTTGTATTTTTTTTCAAAATTTTGAACCTTTTTCAAAAAGTAGTAAATTTTAGTACTTTTTTTTAAGAACACAAAATAAAGAATTTTAAAATGGCATAACACAAAGATGCATTTTTTAAATTTACCAGCAATTCACTGTATTCGAAAAATAATCTGCTGTCATTATAATTGACATATGACTTCTGGTATATAACCGCCACGGCTGGATCTAATGTAGTGATTCAATTTATTCAAACATTTGTGGCCGTTAGCAGCAATAACGTGGCGGCTGTTGTCCACCAACCTTTTAAAGATTTCAGGCTTTTAGGCGTAAACTAGTGACTTCACATATTGCGGCGTTCAATTTTACGATGTTAGAAATCAATTTACGAGCCTGAAACACAAAACTATGTGCTTAACAAGCGTTTTCTTAATTATTACAATTGGGTCACGAGTTGTGTGATATGTTGCGCCATCTTATTGACTATTGCATTGCCACCAGCATCGTTTTTAAAGCAGTATGGAGCAATAATTCCACCAGCTGATAAAGCACACCAAAAGTTGTCTTAAATTAAGATGTCTTAAATTATACATTAGAATTACAATCACTTCATATACTCCAGTTTTTCCAATAGAATAGAAATTTGCCCAACTAAAAGTCTGTGTTCATGTTGAAATGCCAAACCAAACTAAACAAAAATCATTTTAAAGCTGACTCTATTCAGAATTCCTTGCAACTTTCACTCACGGTACTTGTTTACTGTCGGTCTCTTCGTTATATTTAGTTTTAGATAGAGTTTACCACCCTAAGTAGGTGGTAAAGTGCTGCACTATCAAGCTACACGACTCTTTGGAAATGTCATCTAGTAATCAGTAATGTTATACGGGCCTGGCAACCTCTATTGTTAAATGGCCTCATTTAAAAAGAACTTAAATTGTTAATTTGTCATACTAGAGATTTGACATTCCCGACTCTGGATTTAACATCTGCCATAAAGTCAAAGTGACTTAGTGTTGAACTATTTTCTTTTCGTTCGCCGCTACTAAGATAAACCGTGTTAGTTTCTTTTTCCTCCCTGATTAATATGCTTAAATTTAGGGGATAAACTCATATTGTTAGTTTAAAAAAAGTGTTGCCAAGTTAAATTTTTATAGTTGCATAAAAAAAACACCCTTTATAAAATCATTGCGAAAATGTACGCTAAAAATAAAAGAATTTTACATAAATGTGCAGGTTATAAAATTTGTTACAAAAATAGTAAAAATACTACTGATATACAAATTGTAAGCATAATATACTACTATTTACTATGTTACCGTATTTTTTTTATAGTAAAAATATATGCTATTTTAGAAAACAAGTTACTAAATCAATTACAATTAGAAAAAATAACATACTTAGATTTTAAAGTCTTTTCCTAAAAGTACTATTATAAATAGAACCAATATTTATAACAGTTAACAAAATTATACTTTAAAAAATAGTTTCTTAAAATATTGATGAAAATATACAAATTTTTTTAGTGGTTTCTTTATAAGAACAATAGTTCTGCTAATTGAGAGAACTCTTATTTAATTTTATAAAACTAATAAAATACTACTATTTTGCATAACTAATCAATGGATTACTGTGAATAGCCTTCTTATGCAAATTCTTAACAATTGTCACACATTCCACTGACACATTTATTTATTGAGCATCTTGTTAAGTTCATGGATGATATCATATATCATGACAAAAATATAATATTGAATCTATTAAATTAAACAGCAACAGCAGTAACGACAGTCTGTTAATAGTCTTCCAATAAAACTAGACAATATTGCAATTGATACTGTCATATACATGTGTTCTATATGTCTTTAAAGAGAGAATAAATAACATACGATTACAAGATCTTTTAACTCATAGAATTAAAAATAGAACACTCGGAACCACAATTGTTGTTAATAAAACCTGCAAAAAAAATTTTAAATGCTGTTTTATTTCGTTGGACAGAAAATTTGTTATAACATTTTCATTTGGAAGTTATTTATTTAATTAAGATTTAATTATTTAGCTTAGTAACACGCTAAATTAAAGAAATTAGATTTTACAAAGTAAAAAACACAGCTGCCAAGAAGCGAAGCCATCAAGACTTTATAGAAATAGAAATAATCATAGCTGCTCAAAATTTATTGTCCCAATGTAGGAATATTAATATATTTTGTTGCAGTCAATTGCTTTAATTTTAAATTTGAGATAATAAAAATTTAAAGACCCAGTAGGAAATAAACAAGTAGTGTTTGGCTACTTTTTCAAAAGGTAGATTTTTCGCTGCTCTTTTAAATAAATTTCAGCTAGAATTTTTATTGATAAATCAAAATTAATGTTGTTTAAAATTTAAAAAAAAAATAGCATTAAAAAACCATACTTTTCTACTCCTATTTTTTCAAATTTCAGCATTTATTTAAAAAAAAAAAAATTTACTAAAGAAATATTAATATTTTCACACAAAATTAAGTGCCCATAACTTTATTTCGTTTGTTTTCCAATGTTCGCTATAAAAAAAATGTTTCACTACTATTTATTAAGGAACTAAATAGTATTAAATTACAATTCTTACAGTACAATCTTTTTCTTTTTTAAACCTTTTAATTTGATACAAAAACTTCTTTTTCTTAATTTAGTTATTTATTAATTATTTTAATTTCATTTCATATTAACAAAAATTGGATTCTCACTTAATAAAAACTACTTTTCTGATACTATTAAAAAAAAAAAAAGTATTTTCACTTTTCTACTTAATCCATTATTTCATGTTTTACTATATAATAAAAAAAGCTATCTTTTAAATAAAAGAAAATACTTTTCTGCTGCTATTTGGAAAAAGTAGTATTTTTTACTCTTTTATTTATATTTTTAGTCTTTTACCTAATTTACTATTATATATATTATTTTTTGTTTGTCTTCCTATCACAAAAAAAGCTTTTATTTTAATAAAAAAAAATAGTAGTTTTCTGCTACTATTTTTAAAAAAGAAAATTTTTTATTCTTTCTATTTTCAAAGGGTAAATTTTTTTAGTTTTTTTTTATTAATGTTTTTAGTGTTTTACTTAATTTACTATTCGATATATTAATTTATGAAAATAAACACCTTCATAGCATAAAAAAAATTTATTTATAATTTTAAAAAAGTATTTTTCCGCTACTGTTTTTAAAAAGTAGTATTTTCACTCTTTTATTTAATCCATTATTTTATGTTTCCCTATATAGTACAACAAAGTTTTCATGTAAATAAAAGATAATACTTCTCTGCTGCTATTTTGAAAAAAAGTAGTATTTTTTATTCTTTTATATAATTTTTTTTTTCTTTTACCTAATTTACTATTTAATATATTATATTTTGTTGGTCTTCATATTACAAAAAAACACTTTTATTTATATAAAAAAAGTACTTTTCTGCTACTATTTTCAAAAAGATTTTTTTTTAGTTTTTTATTAATTTTGTAGTGTTTTACTTAATTTACCTTTTTATATATTATTTTATAAAGATAAATATTTTATTTTAATTTAAAAAAAAAGTACTTTTCCGCTACTATTTTTTAAGAGTAGTATTTTTGTTCTTCCACTTCAATTTTTTTAGTGTTTGACTTAATATACTATTTGATATATTATTTTTTGTTTGTCTTCATATTTCAAAAAAGGTTTTATTTTAATAAAAACAAAGTACTTTTCTGCTACAATTTTTTAAATTTTTTTATTGTTTTATTTAATTTTTTCAAACTTTTACGTAGTTTACTATTTAATATATTATTTTATAAAGATAAACATCCTCATAGTACAAAAAAGCTTTTACTTTATTTTTAAAAAGTACTTTTCTGCTACTATTTTTAAAAAGAAATTTTTTTTAGTTTCTTATTAATTTTTTAGTGTTTTACTTAATTTACTATTTGATATTTTTTTACAAAGATAAACATAAAAAAACTTTTGTTATAATTTAAAATTGTTTTTTTCTGCTACTATTTTTCAAAAATCGTAGTTTTTGTTCTTCCACTTAATTTTTTTTAAGTCTTTTACGTAATTTAATATTTGAAATATTATTTTTAGTTTGTCTTCATATTCCAAAAACGGTTTTATTTTAATACAAACAAAGTACCTTTCTGCTACTATTTTTAAAAAGTAAATTTTTTTAGTGTTTTATTTAATTTTTTCAATCTTTTACTTAATTACTATTTCATATATTATTTTATGAAGATAAGCATCTTCATATTATAAGAAACCTTTTATTTTAATTTAAAAAAAAATTTAATTTTTTGGTACTATTTTTAAAAAGTAATATTTTTTTTTGTTCCATTTACATTTTTTTAGTCTTTTACCTAATTTACTATTTAATATATTATGTTTGATTTGTTTTCATGTTACAAAAAAGCTTTTATTTTAATACAAAAAATAGTACTTTTCTACTACTACTTTCAAAGGGTAAATTTTTTTGGTTTTTTATTAATCTTTTTAGTATTTTACTAAATATACTATTTAAATTGTTATTTTATGATTTACTTCATATTAAAAAAAGACTTTTCTAGTTTTCTGCTACTATTTTAAAAAGTAAAATTTACTAGTTTTTTTTTTAATTTTTTAGTCTTTTTTAATTTACTATTTTATATATTATTTTATGAAGATAAACATCTTCACATTATTAAAAAGTTGATATTTTAATTGCTACTATTTTTAAAAAGGGTAGTATTTTTATTCTTCTATTTAATTTTTTTTAGAGTTTCACCTACTTTACTATTTTATATATATTATTTTTTGTTTTTTTATAAAAAAAAGCTTTAACTTTAATATAAAAATGGCACTTTTCTGCTACTATTTTCAAAAAGTAAGTTTCTGATTAAGTTTTTTAGTCTTTTATTTGATTTACTAATTAAATTAAATTATTATTTTTTGTTCATATACAAAAAAGGCTTTCCTTTTAATAAAAATAGGTACTTTTCTGCTACTATTTAAAAAAGTAAAATTTTCTAGTTTTTTATTTATTTTTTAGTCTTTTCTTAATTTGCTATTTAATTTGTTATTTTATGTTTCCACTCATGTTGAAAAACAGCTTTACTTTTAATAAAAACAAAGTACTTTTCTGCTACTATTTTTAAAATAATAGTATCTTTTAGCCTTTTACTTAACTTTTGTTAATTCTTGTATATTTTCAAATGAAAATTGATTGCCTACTACTACTTTACAACGACTTAGAGTTTAAGTTTTCTTTATTTGTTTTATATTTCAAATGATCTAAATGTGTTCTTTTAGGGACAAGGCCACAAGTTCTGCTGTTTTATTTTTTGCTTTGTGTAACAACTCGCAGCTTAATTAACATTTCCACAGTTGCTAACGCACGCAACACATATTATTTCGAAGCAATTTCTGTAGCGCCATTTAATAATTCAGTCATATTGCACAGCTTCATTTACAATGTAGACATTCTTACATTGAGTGCGCTTAAGCCGAAATTAATTATTGGACAGACAGCTATAAAACACAAACAAAAAACAGCCATTCTAACCATTAATGATGCAATAATGTGGTCTATTGATTTGTAGTTTATGACAATAAATTCAATTTCAAAATAAACATATTTAATTTTTTGATAAATTTTTCCGAAGTTGTTGTTGTCGCAATGTAAAACTATAACATGATTTAAAAAATAAAAATTTTTTTTAATAAATTTTTTTTTAATAGTTTAAAATTATTTTTCCACTTCAAGAAAACAAAAAAATGAAATATTTTGATGTAACAAAAAAAATTCCAATTTTCGCAAAATGTAATAAAGAGTTTTTCAACAAGAAGTTTGTTTTCTAAAACCAAATAAAATAAAAAATATAGATTAAGATGATTAAAATGTATATTGTATGAATGAAAAATTATATCTGGCAAAATATATCCACCACGATTACGCTGACAGATTCCGCTTCTTTCGGCGAAGTTCTTTAACACTTTTTGGCAAAATGGCGGTCCAATTTCATTAATCACATCACGGATTTTAAGTTTTAAGGCTGGAATCGATTCGAATGGCTCCGTATAGACTCTGCCCTTAACATAGCTCAACAAAAAATAATCCAGTGATGTTAAATGTTAAATCACACGATCTGGCCACTTAACTGCTGATTGTTGTAAAATTTTGCGATCGGGAAATTTGGTTTGCAATAAATTGATCGTTTCATTGGCTGTGTGACATGCAGCATCATCCTGTTGAAACCACATGTCAGTGATATCTACGTCGTCAATAATAGTCCAAAATTGAGTTATTAACATCTCCCGATGGCCCCCCCGGGGGCACATAAAAATGGTCTTTATAAAATTCGACTATCTAGACACAGTGCAACTGGGGAAAAAGGGAGCCTAGTCCCCTGAAGGCAGCAGGGGTTCAACTGGAAACTCCACTTTATTTCCACGGGGATCAGTGTGCCCCAGAGTTCATTATTTGTTTCTTTAGACATTTAATAGTTCTCTGGCTGATCACTGAGGTTGGCCCCTATATGGGAGTAACGTCGTGGTTGTGGTTTCGCGGCCCCATAACAGACAGGTCAATTTTTTATGGTGGCCAGGATCATTTCACCGTTAATGACACGCTAGGTGAATGATCCAGTCCAGTGAGCATGCTAGACATGTGTTCTGGACAGGAGTTGGAAAGTCTCCAACTCTTAAACAAGGAGTGATGATTTCCAGCCCTGCTCTGGAATCGTCGAAGTTGCAACTAGAAAGTTCTGTTGCATAGAACTATGGCTTCGGCTTCCTAGGACGAGCATGACGTTCCAAATTATGCAGTGGCTTGGTCCACCATCTGATTAAGGCTTCATGGCCAGGTGCGGATGTAAATCAAATCACATCAATCTCCCGATGGCGTTATCCATTTACCGCATTTCCAGTGACATCTTTGACAAAAACAAACGCCTTCACACCACATAATTCACCATACAGTGACTCGTTGAACATGCAATGGCTTATCAATAATCGCTCTAGGATTTACAGAAGCCCAAATGGGACAACTTTACTTGTTGACATAAAAATGGGCTTCGTCTGACTGAATGATTTTTTTTAGAAAAACCTTCTTGAATAAATTGTACGAACCTACGGCGATGTGAGTAGTGGGTCGGCTTCACCTTCTTTACTAGTTGAACCTTGTAAGACTTTGAAGTCAAAAGCATACCTAAAATTCTCCATTTGATGGTTTTTGATAATCCCAATTGATACATTTAAATCTGCTTCAATACTGTGGCTCACGGCTGCGATGTTTGTAACGAGCCCGTCGACTCAAATTTACCGACCAAACTTTTAAAAGCAGTCTCAGAAGTACGATTATGTTGTCCGAACATATTACGAATATTACGTAATGCAACTTTAACAGAACCACCGTTCTCATAGTGGATTTAAATTATTTTAATGCGATTTTCGTGCGAAATTAAATTCATTGTAACAATTGCGAATGCATCCACTATGAATACGACAAAAAACTAAATGTCGAAACTATCATGTTGTTGGTATTGCCACAATTGAAAAACAAACTTCTTGTTGAAAAACCCTATACAATGATGATATACTTTTTTTTCAAAGAGTTTAGGCAGAGTACTAAGCTTAACAAATGACCTTATAATTTGCGATATTAGTGCTTATAACTTCCCGCCCGGCATTTGAAACTTGTTTCCAATACTTTGCAACCCTTAAGCGACAATAGCACTGTTTTTGCTTTCAAGTCTTATTAAGGCTTTTGATTATAAAAATGATTGTAGTTGAAACAGTTCAAGTTACTAATTTAATGGGCCTACAACAATGTAAGATTTTTATTACTTCAAATAAAAGAATATCACGTATCCAAGGATCTAAAACCTTAAACTTGCTACAGCTTCTTCCGATTTTTTCTTTATTGTTTTGTTATTTCCACTTTGTTTTTGTAATGAAGGCTTTTGTTCAAGCAGGAACTGTGGCTTTGTTCTCTTTTTCATTATTTATTGCTATTTTATTAGGAAACTTAAGCTGGATTTCAATAATATTTTCTAAGCGACTTTCTATTAATAACAAAAAAAAATTATTGTGTTTTCATTGTCAAAATAGAACAATTAATAACAACAATTTAAACATTATTAATTCTAATTGTTGTAGAGTAGAATTTATGTACAAATAAACATTAGATTTGTCTTGGGCTGTTGATCCAACAAAAAACCACATCTCAGACACTTACATCAGCAATAAAAAAAAAATCTTTGAAAAAATAAAACAAAATTGTTGTTTTTTTTGTTGTTTTGTTTTCTTGTTGTTTTGTTTTTAGAGAAACAATAAACGGCGCATAATAATTTGTTTAGATTGCAAATTAACTAACAGCTCACTAATACATAGGCAAAGTTGCTTATACAGCAAACAGCCTTTAAGCTTTTAACTGAAAAGATCATTTAGATTTAAGATGAATTTTAACGGGCCACATACACACAAGGCAACTTGCAACTGAAGCTATAGGAAATACCATGATCATGCAGGCATGACAAAAAACAAAAAACAAAACCAAAAAAATCATGCTCATCTTCATCTTCATCATCATTTGTTGTATTTTACAAAGAAAGTTAAATTATGAGATCAAAATCATTTACTCCAGTTCTGCGTTCTTCTTTTTTTTTCTTTTTCTTACTCTTTCAATAGAGCAACGAAAGCTTGAAGCAACGAAAGCACCAGCCAGCCTACATGCGCTTTGCTATGAAATCATTTGGATTTCTTTAAACAGAGATTTTTATTTTTACTTGTTAACATTCACAGTTTATTAGAGGTTGCTTATGTTATGTTGCTGCAGTTTTGTATATTTTTGTGTTCGTTGCTTTTTATTTGTTGTAATTCAACTCTGTTTGAGAGTCAGCAGCGAAACGACTTTGAAAAAAAATTCTATTTCATTTAACAAAAGATTCTTTTTTTTTGTTTTGAATTTTTTAAATAAAGAACTTGAATAAACAAATTTTTTTTAACTATTTTTCTATAAATTATATTTAGATAAAAATGTCTAGAGAATTTATTAGGGTAAGGCAGCTCATAGCCTAATCAACTAAAATTGGAGTAGTCTTTCAAAATAAACTACAGCGAGATAAAAACGAAAAGATTGTCAAATTAACATTGCCACCATTTTAAAATGTGTGCATTATTTAAAAAATTCCCTTTTTGTAAAAAATTTCTAAAGGCCTCTTTCTCAAGGGTTTTTCAACAAGAAGTTTATTTTCTGAAATAAATCGAAAAATTCAGATTGTATTACGATGAGAAAAATTTAACAATTATGAAAGAAAAATTAAGTCTGGCAAATGTCCATCGCGACCATGCTGATAGATGTCGTTTCTTTCATCAAAGTTTATAATCACTTTTTGGCAAAAGGGCGGTTAATCGTTAATCACATAACGGATTATGAGTTTTAAGGCTGAAATCGATTCGATTGGCTTCGTATAGGCTCTGTCCTTAAGATAGCCCCACAAAAATTATCCAGTGGTGTTAAATCTTAACTAAACTTCTAATTGTGATGAAATTGTGCAATTGGGATATCCACTTCATCAATAATAGTCCAAAATGAAGTTGTTAGCATCTCGCAATAGCATGAAAGTCAATGGACCATTTTCGCATTTCCGGCTTCATCTTCCATAAAAAAACGGCCCAATCACGCCTCCAATTCACATAGCGCAGCAGTAACACGTTCAGTATGCAAAGGCTGCTTAATAGTTGCTCTAATCTAATCGCTAATCTGTTGAAATATCCTGACAAGGGAAAATGGGCTTTGTCTAAAAAATGGTTGTTCCTGAATGAATTGAGCGAATCTACGGCAATGTGAATGGTTCAGTTAAACCATGTAAAACTTCAAAGTCAAATCCTTACGCAAAATTTGCCATGTGGTACTTTCGGATAACCCCAATTGATGATAATGTCGAGAAATTGACAAACTTGCATCTGCTTTAATATTGTGGCTTACGGCTGCAATGTTTTAAGTTGAACGACCCGGTCGAACACGCAGTCGACACGTTGAGCACGCAAAGACTTCTCAATAATCGCTCTAGCATTTTCAAAATCCTACATACGGCAATTCTACTTGTTCACATACGAGATTTCCGAAATTGCAACTAGGAATGACCTGTTGTATAGAATTATGCTTTGGCTTCCTAGGGCGTAAGTGCATGCTACATATCACATAAGTGGTTTGATCCACCGTGGGTTTATGACTTACACAGCCGGGCACTGATAAAAATCTTACCATATCCTGACAAGGGAAAATTGGCTTCGTCTGAAAAAATGACCAGCTGGTTATTCCTGGAAGGAACTGAGTGAATCTACGGCAATGTGAATAGTCGATCGGCTTCAATTCCTGCACCAGTTGAACCTTGTAAAACTTCAAAATCAAATCCTCATGCAAAATTCGATATGTGATGGTTTTGGATAACCCCAATGGACAAACTTGAATGTACTTCAACACTGGCTGATGGCTGCGAACTTTTGTTGTGCGATCCGGTTGAACAGGCGTTGGTGTTCGCACATTTTTTATGCAGCTTTTCGACTCAAATCTAACACCCAATTCTTAATAGCGGTGTCAAAAGGACGATTATGTTGTCCGAAAATATCACAAATTTTACGAAATGTAACTTTAACAGAACCACCATTTTCATCGTGGATTTTAATTATTTTAATGCGATTTCCGTGCGAAATTGAATTCATTGTAACAATTGCGAATGCATCTACTGCGAATACGACAAACAACTAAATGTCCAAACTATCATGTTGTTGGTGTTACCACAATTGGAAAGCAAACTTCTTGTTGAGAAATCCCATATAAGCCATCACTCATAGAATTTGATGTCGTTCAAAAATTAGTTGCGGCTTTGGATGTTAGTTATTATCCAGGAATTCGAATTTTTTATTACTCCCGAAATTTAAGCGACTTCTTCAGTTCAAAAGTTTTCTTATATTGTGACTTTAAAACTGTCTATAAATAAATTGCAGTGAGGTCAAATCGCATAATTTTGCGGCATTAATTTAAGTTAACTTCGCAAGCTACAACCTTAATTTCAAATATTTTACAAAGACCTTTCAGTGGTTTTTGAGTGACTCTAAGCACTTTCTGGCTGATATCTTATGTTCAATTTGCATAAAACCGAAAAGAAATATTGGTTATCAGTGATGTGAAGTTTTTGCCTTGAAGTCCTCAAGAATAAACTCGATTATTGGCAAAAGCCATAAATTAAATTCTATATAATTGCTTGCACTTTGTAAATGTTGATGCAATAAGAGTTGCTCTACTTGCAAATGTAGCTAAGAGAGAGGTGTTGCTGTTAGTAAATGTTTCGGAAGAAATATGTGTTTTTAATGTTGCTAATTTTAAATGTTTATAAAAAAAAAAAAATGTTGTCACCCTAAGTGTTGCCTACTTCAAATTAAAATAAAATAATTGAAATTAATCATCTAATTAATTATTAAAAAAAGTTTTTGGGCAAGAACAATAAATTAGTTTCTAAACAATTATTTGCTGTCTATAAATGTTGGTGGCGCTAAGTTTAATAGTTTGTAAATGTTGCTTTAAAAACATGTTGCTGGGTGTAAATGTTTCTCTAGGAAAAAGTTGCTGTTTACAAATGTTGCTATAAAAACTTGTTGCTACTTGAGGGTTTTGTAGAAAGATATGGCCAATTTTAAGCGTTTATGCTATAATGTTATGGCGTTTGTAAAAATTTTACGTTGAATTTATTGCACAACTGCAGGTATATACAATCTTTTGTAAAGGCTTTTTCAACAAGTAGTTTGTTTTCCAAATTTAGATTATGAATATTCAAATTTTTATTCTATTACGAAGAGATTCAAAGTTGTTAAAAGTTTTTGGCCAAATGGCCATCCTATTTCTTTAATCACATCATGGCTTTTGAGTTTTAAGGCTGAAATCGATTCATAGGCTCTGTCCTTAACATAGTCCCACAAAAAATAATCCAGTGGTGTTAAATCTCACGATCTGGCTGTCCACTTAACTGCTGATTGTTGTAAAATTATGCGATCGGGAAATTTAGTTTGCATTAAATTGATCGTTGCATTGGCTGTGTGGCATGTGACACCGTTCTGTTGAAGCCACATGTTAGTGACATCCACGTTGTCAATAATAGGTCAAAATTGAGATGTTAGCATCTAAAGATAGCGTTACCCATTGACTGTTCTCCCATTTCCAGCCTCATTTTCGATAAAAAAAAAACGGTTCAATCACGCCTCCAGACCACATAGCGCAGCATGCAAGGCTTCTCAATAATCGCTCTATGATTTTCAGAAGCCCAAATGCGTCAATTTTGCTTGTTGACATACCCTGACACAGTAAAAATGGGCTTCGTCTGAAAAAATTATTTTTTCAGACCAACTAATCGGTTGTTGCAGAATAAATTTAGCAAACCTAAAGCGATGTAAAGGATCGGACAGCTTCACTTCCTGCACCAGTTAAACCTTGTAAGACTTCAAAGTCAAATCCTTACGCAAAATTATTGAGAACGTCGAGGAATTAACAAATTTGAATCTGCTTCAGCACAGTGACTCACGACTGCGATGTTTTCAGTTGTACGTTGGTGTTCGCACAATATGTTTCGTGCCTGTCGACTCAGATTTAACGATCGAATTCTTAATAGCGATCTTAAAAGTACGATTTTTTTTTAAGTCACAACCGTGTACATTCTTTAGGAAAGGGATAGAGAAGAGATGAGGCAGGTGGTAAAAGTAGAAGGATAGTTATGGGAAATCACAATTGAAAAACAAAATTCTTTTTGAAAAACCGCAAAATTTCACGACAATCAGCAGTTAAGTGGCCAGCCAGATTGTGTGATTTAACACCACTGGATTATTTTTTGTGGGGCTATTTTAAGGACAGAGACTAAGCGAAGTTTATAGAAACGATTTCAGGGCCGCCATTTTGTCAAAAAGTGATTAAAAGCTTTGATAAAAGAAACGACATCTGTCAGCGTGGTCGTTGTAGACTTTACCCAAACTTTTCTCTTCGTAATGCAATACAAATTTTGAATCATCTTAATTAAATTTTTTTGTTTTAGAAAACAAACTCCTTGTTGAAAAACCCTTTACATGGAAGTATAATGAATTTATGTATATTTTTACTTGTAAATGATTTCTTTTTTCACATTAAATTTAAGGCAATTTTCAAATGTTTGTACAGAAGAGCGTTGCCACTTATAGCTTATATAGAAAATAGCTTTTATAGAAAATTGTACTCTTTCATAAATATTTCTATAAAGCAGTGTTGCTATTTGAGGAATTTTGGGGCTTTATAGAAAATATTAGCCACTTTTAAACATTCTATTAAAAAAGTGTTGCCGCTTTCAAATACTTCCACAATAATTTGTTTCTATAGAAATATTGCTATTTCCAAATCATTATTTTCTATATACTTGATATCAATATAAATTATGTTCTCACTGGATGTTGCACACTACACCTGGCAATAGAGAATATGAGAATATGATGACCAGAAGTAAAAGCCTTAGAATTTGTTTTAAATTAAATACTTTTATAAATGTTACTTTGAGGCAACAATGTACAAATTTGTTGCTGCTTATTGTTTAGATTTTTGTTAATTTTAATTCTTTTGTTTTTTTTTTTTTATTTAATTCTTTATTAAATAGTTATTGTCTCTTATTAAATAAAGTATCAGATAACACGGAATATAATGAAGTCAAGGATGTCATTGTCGTAGTTAATGACGTTTTTATGACACTGTTTAAACATTAGTAACATATTGTGTACATGTGTGTGTCTATTAGTATGTGTGTATGTATGTGTGTATGTGTGTGAAATCTATTTCATGTTCATGTTAACATAAAGAAGAAAACATCATTTCGTGTTTTTTTAATAAAAACTTATTAACGTTCTATTTTACTTTAAAATTTTTTGTTGTTCTACAGGTCGGTACTTTTATTTCCCCCTCAAACAAAAAGTTACATATTTTTAATACTTTGAAATGTTACTCATTTCAAACTTAGCTGAATCAGCTTGAAATAGTTGAGACCTTAAACAAACAATTTTTGAATGAAATTTCTATTCATTATTCATTTAGTCTCAGCTAAAGAATGTATGGCACCTAAATTACTCATCACCTCTGGATGTTATAACAAAAAATTTTGCTTTAATTGCAAAATATTTTAAATGCATATTTTAATTTTTATCAACGAAAACTTAAATAAACACACCCTTTTTCCATCTTAAACTCTTCAGCAATATGTACTTGAGATTTTAATTTAGCAATTTGATAATCTTGTTAATTGTAAATATTTGTTTTAAAAATCAAGACATTAAATCTTCAATAATATCACATGCATACGAAGGTAGTTTTAAAATTACCCATCAAAGCATAAAAATCTTAAAATTCTTTTTCTTTTCTGTTTGTTACACACATGTCACCACTGGAGGGTTGTATTGTGTAATATGTGTTTTTAACTCCCTGAATGTCTTCAATTTAAAAACACCGCCTTCATGTTCAAAATTTTCATATGCATCTAATTTAATTCTAGAACTGGCATCGTATGCCTACATGACACATAATAAAAAATGTAATTTTAAATTAAACAAAGTGAGTAAAAAATATAAGAAACTAGATTTTTCATGAAGTCACACACAAAAAAAAACGTGCTGAATGACTTCATAAAACTTAAGCTGAATTTATGTTTACAGCAACTTTTTTTTGACAATATTATTAAAGACCTCATTAATGATTCAATGTTATGAAAATATTTTTATCGGTTGACAAATTCAACACACAAATTATTAAAAATATATGGTATTGTATTTTTAATATACTTTAGCTGTATTCTAACTGTATGGCTGAATATGTAAACGTCTAAAACAAGCTTGTATGAAAACTTGAATTTCCATAAAATAATTGACGGATAATGCCCCTGAGTTCAAATTTATCTAGCTGAATTACAATTTGAGCCAGCTGAATTATAGTTTAAGCTAGCTGAATTGCAATTTAAGCTAGCTGAATTTATTTTAAACCAGTTAAATAGCTACAGCTTCAACAAATAATCTTTAGCTACGATTTTTTAAAGCTGAATTCAAAAAATTTACCCGAAATTGACTGATTTCTACGGTTATATAACTCAAAAACGTTCGCCTTTTGTCAAAGCAAGTTAGCTAAACAAGATTTGTAGCAACTAAAAAAACGTAGATGCATTCGAAATAACCAATGCTGAAATTTTAACTTGAATGAATATTTGTTGGCTGTTTATTTAAATTAATTTATTAACCTTTAATATATATCTTTATTCTTTTTTAAGATCTTTTTTATATAAATAAATATAAAAATTTTTTCCTGAAGAAGCTTTCCAAAGGAAAGCGAAATATCGTGAAGAAAAAAAATATATAAAAAAGATCTTAAAAAAGAATAAAGATATTTATTAAAGATAAATAAAAAAGATCAGTTAAAAAAACAATAAAAATTATCAAATTAAATTATTAACTTTAATATTGTTTAAACATCTGAATGTAGAATTTCTTTAAACATTTTTATAAAACAAGTCAAATAAATTACCAAATCTTATTAGCTGAATTAGATTTTTATTAAGCTGAATAACATTATTATAACATTACTGCTGGATTACGCCACTGAGTTTAAATTTATAAAGCTGAATTATATTTTGAGCCAGCTGAATTGTAATTTAAGCTAGCTAAAAAAGTTAGCTAAACAAGATTTAAAGCAGGTAAAAAACCCCTGATGCATTCGAAATAATGAATGCTGAATATAAGTTCCCATAATTAAATTTAAATTTTGTAAGCTCAGCAATACATCTTACTGAATTTTGCTAAGGAAATGCTAGCTGAATTCAATTAATATATATTAATAATTCCAAGTTAAGTTACTTAAAAATATGAATTAATTTATTTTAAAGAAACATTTGGCTGAATACAATTTTTTAACTGAAAAGTATTCAGGCTTTGTTAAATAAATAACAGCTATTGCGGCTTAATATTAATTCCGCTAAGCTGAATTTCACTTCTAGTTAATTAAATAAGGTTTTTTATAAAAATTCATTTTCCTGTGTATTAAAATAAGTTTCAATTTTGAAGCTTATAAAAATTTAACTTCCACTTCCAGTAGCAAAATTAATGCTAAATAGTAATTAAAGTAGCTGAATTGGCTAAAAAAATATTTGAACTAAGCCCATAAGCTTGTGTGTTCAAAAACTGAATTTTGTTGGCTGAATGAAATGTTTTAACTGAAAAGTTGTCAAACTTTGTTAAATAAATAACAGTATTTGCTGCTTAATATTAATTATGATAAGCTGAATTTCACTTTTTGTTATTTAAACAAGGTTTTTTATAAAAATTCATTTTGAGCTTAAGTATAAAAGCTTATAAAAAGTTTATCTTTTATTTCCAAAAAACAAAAATCAAGCTGAATAGTAATTAAAGTAGCTGAATAGGCTGAACAAATATTTAAATAATTTTATAGATCTTGTGCGTGTGTCACAGCATAATTCTGTTCAGCTGAATTTGGTTATTAACAGCTGAATTTTACTTTTCCTTACTTTCTTTAAAAAATATAATCGGTTTTTGCTTAATTTTTCCATTAGATTTAATTTCGTTCCAATTGTTTTTCTTTTCAATAGTTGCTTATTTTAAGTAAATAATACATAATATGAAATCGTATAATATGGTTATCAAACTTTCTTACTTTCTTTCTTTTTTTGAAGAGCTCTCTTGCCTTGTCTATTTTTATATGGCATGTGAGTGTATTTTTATTTTTCATATTTGTTGGTAGCTAAACTGTGATATTTAATACCTTTTTTATGTTTTGCCATCTCTATGATCACATCAAACTTTAAGTCTTTTTTTTTTTGTCACAAATTTGTATGCTGTTTGTTGTCTTGCTAATATGACACCAACTGCTGTGAGAAAATGAACTAACGAACAAAATAAAATGTTAGAGGGAACAAATAAGTGACTTAAAAACTACTGAACTGTAGGTGTTTAACTACACAAAAGCCTACAGCGGCAGCAAAAGCTACAATTAGAGGAATCATATTTTGGTTGGATAAAACATTTTTAAAAATTTTCAAGAAACAAAAAATATTTTTAATTTAAGGGCAGACGAATTACCAAAACAGATCCCAAGTCATACACAGTTCCAAAATACAATCACTATGACAATTATTAAAACCATTTGTAAAAGCCGCCAAATAATTTCGAACGTCTTCTTTAAGTAATTTTTACTTCTTAAAGCTAAGAGCCTGCCACGAATTTTGTTCGTTAACTCGAGTCTTTACTGGGAATGCTCAACTAAACGTAAGATTTTGGTTTACTTTTTACGTTTCAAAGTCACGTTGTAACAACATTTTGTTTTGTTAAAGCCGCTACCAGACTTTTGACATGTTAATAGACCATGAATGAGTTTTGAGTTTGAAGTGCGACTAGCACTTGTTAAATTCAGCCATCAAATTTATCTTGTTGTCTAGTTTGCTTTGACATTAATTGTTTACTATTCAACTTCAGCTGCAATGCGAGTTGATCAAAATAAAATATCCTCATTGTTTTCAAATGAAATAGAATATTTTATTTTGTTGATTGTTACAACAACAAAAAAACCATAAATGCCCTTTAGTTAGCCGTTAAGAAGGTCGTACTTAACCAAAGTTATTCGATACACACCAAAACAACTAGCAGACCAACTGGCAGACAAGTCTTTTACTTATTAAAGTCGTATAACATGTTTCAAAACTATTGCATGCAGCTCAGACTTAAAGTAATAAAACTAATATTACAATTAACAGCTGAATTAGTAGTTTGGTTAAGTAAGTTTTTAAAATTATAAGCTTTAAAGCTAGCTGAATTAGGATTTTAAGGCGCTAAATTACAAAACACAATAGTGATAAAAATTTCCAATACAAACCATTTATTTACTCGCGCGTGTTCGCTGCATCAGTGGAAAACAAAGTTTAGTTAGTATTATACTAAATTGCAGTATTTGCGAGTTTGCTGAATACATAAAAAATATGAAATTTTTATATGCTTAACCTAATCATTCATTTCCTTACTTTAAAATTTCCACAGCAGTACAAACAAAATATTATAAAATTTTTATTCCATAGCTGAATTACAGAAATAGGTGCTGAATAGGCCTCATGAAAAGTTTTCATATAAATAATAAAATAATTCGTTTTTTAATGTATGCTTAAAGGGTTTTCTATTTTGCTGAATTAAAAAATGCCAAAAATCTAAACAAATCTTGACTTTATGAACGGAAAAAGAAAAATATGAAAGCTGTAATGACTTTATGAAATTTAAATTCATTTACTAATTAAACATCCCTAAACACATACATACACACGCATACACATACACACATGGATGCATACATACATATATATACACATCCATACATACTTCCATACATGCATAAATACTAACGTACTTACTTACGTTCTTACTTACTCACTTAATTATTTACTTACTAAGTTACTTACTAATTTCCTTACTTACTTACTTAGTTATTGAATTACTTACTTACTTAACTACTTACTTATTAACTTACTTACTTACTTTATTACTTACCTATTTACTTAATTACTAACTTAGTTACCTACTAA
Organism: Trichopoda pennipes; assembly: GCA_030448955.1. NCBI lineage: Eukaryota > Metazoa > Arthropoda > Insecta > Diptera > Tachinidae > Trichopoda > Trichopoda pennipes. Next base: position 8,561,911 of record JASKUP010000056.1, on the reverse strand, counting down.
CTAACTTACTTACTTATTTACTTACTTACTTTTTTACTTAATTAATTACTTAAGTACTTACTCACCCTCTTACTACATACTTACTTTCTTATTTACTTACTTACTTTTTTACTTAATTAATTACTTAAGTACTTACTTACCCTCATACTTACTTACTTACTTACTTAATTACTTACTTACTAATTTCGTTACTTACCTACTTACTTAGTTACTTACTTAATTACTAACTAGTTACTAACTAACTAACTTACTTACTTACTTACTTATTTACTTACTTACTTATTTACTTACTTACTTACTTAATTACTCACTTACTTACTTACTTAGTTACTTTCTTACTTACTTTCTGAATAACTTACCTATTTTCTTTATTACTTACTTGCTAACTTCCTTTCTTACGAACTTAATTACTTACTTACTTACTTACCCACTTACTTACTTGCTTATTTACTTAGTTACTTATTTCCTTACTTACTTAATTACTTAATTACTTACTTACTTATTTACTTACTTATTTACTTACTCACTTACGTACTTACTTAATTACTAACTTACTTGTTTCCTTACTTACTTACGTTCTTACTTACTTACTTACTTACTAACTTAGTTACTTACTTATTTACTTAATTACTTACTTAATTACTTACTTACTTACTTACTTACTTACTCGCTACATTAATTACTTACTTACTCACTTAATTACATACTTTCTTAATTGCTGACTTACCTGTCTTTCTTACTAACTTACTTAATTACTTACTTACTTACTTACTTACTTAATTACTTACTCACTTAATAACTTACTGACTTAATTGCCGACTTACAAACTTTCTGTCTTTCTTACTTACTTAATTACTTACTTACTAACTTCCTTCCTGTCTTACTTACTTACTTAATTACTTACTTACCTACTAAATTACTTACATACTTCATTACTTACCTACTTCGTTACTTACTTAATTACTTACTTACTTACTTACTTACTTACTTACTTACTTACATACTTACTTACTTAATTGCTGACTTACTAATTTCATTTCTTTCTTACTTACCCACTTACTTACTTACTTCATTATTTACTTACTTACTTACTTACTTATTATAAGGAAATATTTTTAAGGCCATTAAAATTCTATAAAAAATAATAATGACACACAAGACCATGTTTAGTTTTCGTAGCTAATTTACGATACATCATTATCATGATACATCATTATTATTTGCTAGATTAAAAAACTGCAAGCTGAATTGATGGAATATTTTAATTTTAACACAAATTGAAGAAGAACTTATCTTAATTTAGGTTTTAGCTACTGGTTTTAGTTTAACTTACTAGCTGAATGAAAAAGTTATAAGTTCTGCAAAAACTTCTACTAATTCATTTTAATAAAAACGTTATTTGAATTTGCTGAATTTTAAAAGTTTTGCATTTGAATGAAATATTATTTTTTGTTTGCTGGATTTAAAAACTCTAAGCTAATATTAATTTTTTTTTCAGCTGAATAGATGAAATTGTTTTATTTCAACAAAATTTTAGGCAGAACTTCGTTTTAAGCTAATTTTAAGTTTAATTTGCTAGCTGAATTAAAAAGCTTGAAGTTTTGTAAAAATGTCTATTAATAACATTTAAAAAAAAAAACGTTATCTTTATTTGCTGAATTTAAAAAGCCTTAAATTTGAAAGCTTTGCATTAAATTAAAAAATATTCTTTGGTTGCTGGATTTAAAACTTCCAGCTGAATATATATTTTCCCAGCTGAATAGATGCAATATTGTTTTACTTCAACATGGGCCTAGCGAAAACTTATCTTAGCTTAGTTTTAAGCTAATTTAAAGTTAAACTTGCTAGCTGAATTTAAAAGTTTAAAGTTCTAATAATTCAATTTAAGCAAAACGTTAACTTAATTTGCTGAATTGAAAAAAAATTTGCATCTAAATGAAATACAAAGCTAAATAAAATTTTATTCCTTATTTACTGCATTAAAAACTCCCAGCTGAATATATTTTCTCGCAGCTGAATAGATAAAAGATTGTTTTATTTGAACATGCGTTTAGCAAAGGCTTATCTTAGTTTAGTTTTAAGCTAATTTTAAGTTAAACTTACTAGCTGAATTCAAACGCTTTAAAATCTTTGAAAATTTCTACTAATTAAATCAAACGTTGGTTTTAGCAAATGATTTAAATTTTTCTAGCCTGAATTGTTTTCAAATTTATTTGAATAATCAAGGATATTCTCTTATTTTTTCCCCTTTTTATTGTTTTTTCTCATTCCCCAAGCAAGCCACCAAGTTTTATAAACTATTTAATTAATAATATGGATGTTTTAAAGTTTTCTTTTAAAACCTTAAAATTCAATGTTATTTTTCTCATGCATGTATGTGATTAAAACCTTTCAGCTTAATAACATTGTTACATGTTAATTTAAAAATATATTATCAAATTATCATATAAACAAGTAAAATGTGAACATGCTTTCTAAGATTTAATCCAGTGAAATGACACTTTTAAAAACACATTGAAAATGTTGTGAAAGAAATCCAAACCTCCAGCTTATTAGGTGCAAATAAGCTATAAGCCAAATCGAAAAAAAAAACAGCAAATGACATGCTAAACATTTTAATGTTGTTAAGCAAACTGGCGAAAAAAAGCGGTGGCTGTACATAGAAAAATGTGTTTATAAAAGGGGCACGAAATGAAATTATTTTCTTTTCTTTTGTTGATAAGGTGTCACTAAGATGTTATTTATTTTTTTTTTTCTTTTTTCACTTTAGAATAGTATGGGTTTGATTAAAAACGTGACTTAATCGCAACATGTTGTTGTATGCAACTTTGACTTTAGATTTTAGAATCTAAAGTTTCTTTTGATTTCAGAAACTTGTTACAGCCAGTCATAGAGTTAATAAATGTAAATGAAGCTGTGAATGCATTCAAAATAACATTATAATTTTTGTTATTTTAGAAAAATGTTGATATTTTTTGGGCAAAATTTATTTAATAATTTTTCCAACTATTTTATTTTTGAAAAATTGTCTTTATGGCGCTAAGAGCTAGATTTCAATTTTCAACATATGCTCGAAAGAAACGAAGGCCTTAAAGTAATAATTATATTTAACTTTTACTAACTATGAACAAGAAATGATTTTTGAAAAACACACACATACACATTCACCCAACGACTACTCACAAATTTAGCCAGGTAATATGAAAGCTAAAAAAAAAAAACAACTTGATTACGTTTGGAATTTTTAAAACGTCTCTCTGCAGCACTTTGGACAACAATGCAGGCATGTTTATCTCAAGAAAATACTAAAGATATTGTATGAAAATATAGCAAAAGGGATAAACATAAGGATAGAATATCACAAAAAAAAACAACAACAACAAAGCATTTCAATTTCAAATAAAAGCAAATACTTAAACTCGCTGCTTATGTTGTTGCTACTCATTGTCAGGGAGCCAGTAAAAATACAATTTTGTTGAACAAAAAAAAAAAAAAACTAAAATAAACACATCTTTTTGTACCTTTTCAAACAGATTTATACAAATTTAACAAACATATTTCTATATAATTGTTATTAAATATTTAAAAATCATAACAAAAGCAACAAAGTAAATGCGTTTTTTTTCAAGGATGAAAACAAACTTAACACAACAAAATATTTGTAAGGCTGAAGGTTAAAACATAAAAAGTCAATTTTAATTAATGCAACAGAAACTTAAGAGTATAAAAAATTTAATTCAGCTAGTTACTTCGAAATTCAGCATATAAAAAATATTGTTCAAATGAATTTTAAATTCATAAAATATTATATAAGCGAAATATCAAATCTTGTATACCGCTTATAAAAACCCTAATTCAGCTAATTTTAAATTTAGTTTTATAATTCTTAATATGTAAAAAATACTATAATTTACAATGAATAAGCAACTCTTTAAAATTCAGCTAAAGAAAATTTCAATTCAGCTAAGTTTGCTTTACCGTATCAAACTCTACACTAACTACATAATTTGGTATACAAAGAAAAATTACTAAGAAAGTTCAATGTCTTAAATTTAAATAGCTTCTTAATGATTCAGCTGTGTAAAATGTTTATTCAGCCAACTTTTAATTAGTTAAGCATGAAGCAAATAATATTAAAAACTATTCATATAAAACACAATAAAGAAGAAGAAATTTTTAAAATCAAACTTCCTTTTTTTATCAATTCAGCTAAAAAATATTCATTCATCCCAAGTGTTTTTTAGTTAAAATTAAAAATATAACAATGCAACAGCAGCTTCTGGCTTAAAATTATAATTCAGCGGGTTTTTAATTTTTTTTTCGTTCGTTACTGTGATAAAAGATCTATTAAAATTTTAATTTTCAAACTTGAAAGGTGTTTAACCCAGCTTTAACACATAAAAACTTATACAGACAAGTCTATACAAGAAACCTTAATTATTGCCATTCAGCTAACATGTTAAATTTTAAAAAAATATTTATGCTAACCCTTTTTTTCAATTAAATGTACCAAAAAAAATATTTAGCAGAAGATTTAGCAACGTAATTGTATTCAAATACTGTATAATTACATGCTGCTTACAATAGCTTAATTACAATTTCTACTTTTTGCAATTCAGCTTTATTTTAAACAAATTCAGCTGATTTACTTTTTTAATTTAAGGTTTTATCAGAAGATTAACCAACGCAAATGTATTTAAATACTGTGTAATTAAATGTCGTTTACAATAGCTTAATTGCAATTTTAAAATTTTTGCAATTCAGCTATTTTTTAAGCAAATTCAGCTGATTAACTTTTTCAGTCTAAGGTTTTATCAAATCTTCAAATTTATATCATTTTTATTTTATGTTTGTAATTTAATTAGTTTGTTTTTCTATAATCCCGTTAGTGTAAAATTAAATTAAGCGCAAGTATATATCAGCGCTGAATACGTTTTAAATAGTGTTAACATATAATATATTAAATATTATCATTCTTTAAGAAATTCAGCTAAGAATATATAAATTCAGCTACAACTTTAATACTTCAGCAGTTAACACATTAACATTACTTGTATTTTTTGACAACTTAGCTAAATTTTTTATAGTTTAATTGGGGAAAGGGCGCTTAAGCTGAAGTTTCATCAATTCAGCAGCCTTGTTATTAATTTATAACAAAAAAAAATTTTACAAAAGATTAAGTTTTTATCTTTGAAGCAATTTTTATGTAGTTTTGCTCGCAAAACTCTAATTCAGCTTTGAAAAAATATGGCTTCTCTTTTTAGTAATAAAATTAAGCAAGTATTTTTCAGCGCTGAATACATTTTAAAAAGTGTTTAGATATAATATTTTAAGTAATTCAGCTGATGAAAATATAAATTCAGCTAAGATTTTAATACTTCAGCCATTAACACATTACCAACACTTGTATATTTTGACAATTCAGCTAAATTTTTTTATAAATCAATCGGGAAAAGAGTCTTTAAGCTAAAGTTCTATCAATTCAGCAATTTTGCTATTCATTTATAATAAAGCTGTTTTTATCATTTATCACTCAAATTCTGCTTTGAAAAAATATGTTTCTAGTTACTTAAACTTAACAGTCGAATAAATTTTTTGTAAAAAAAAAAAAATAAATAAAACAGGCCTCTTAAGGCTGCTTAACAGCGTTTTTATCTCATTTAAAATTTATTAATTTACTTTAATTAAAACTCGTTTCAAATGGAATAAATTTTGCAATTTTGTTACAAATTGATTTCGATTTACGTTATCAATTCAGCAATTAATTCAGTTAATTCATGCTAAAGTATTTTTTGTTAAATAAATTATTTTATAAATGACTTGTTAAATAATAATATTTAATACACACGCATATCAAATCAACTTTTAAATGATAAATGATTGAAAGAAACATCTTATCAAGTCATACCGCTGTATCAAAAATGCATCAAACAATATTTTAGCTTTGTATGAATGGAATGTCCAAGCTGTTTGACACAACATACAGACAATACAACAGAGTGCTTACATTTATTTTAAATAAATCATACAACAAATAACACATATAGCCAACAGACAAAAAACAACACAATTAAAAATATATCACTGTCGTTAGTTATTTAAACTTACGCAGGCAATTACAAATTAATAAAAACTGTGGTTACAAAACCAAATGAAATTCCTTGGCGATCACAAACAAATTTTAAATAAATTTTGAAATAAATTTAAAAACAATCTTTTGCTGAATAAAGTAATTTTACAACTAGCGCTAGCTGATTAATGTAAAAAGTCTTGGTTAAAAACACCAAAAGCTTGATTAATTTATAACTTTATGCAAAAAAAATTTGCTGAATAAGGTTTTTCAGAGCAGATGTTGCAGGAAATATTGCTGAATAAGCTAGAAATGACTTTTATTGCTTAGATACAGCTGGCTAAGCACTAAAATCATTGGCTGAATTAAGAAAATGTTAGCTGAATAAGCAAAATGTATAATCAGTATGAAATTTAGGTTATTACACAAATCTGTGATAAACATTGTAATAGTAAATTTCTAATAGCTAGCTGAATCAGCTTTATCAAACAAATTCGTTTACTGACTTTTAAAAATGTTAGCTGAATGTTTGCTAAATTTCGTTCAACAACTAAAATTATTAAAATTAAGCTTAAGTATTTTTAGGACAACAAGTGATCATTCGCATATAACATATGTAGCTGAATTAAAAAACTGGCTTGACCAGCCAGGATTTTTTTTTACCAAACCTAAGGCTTTGTTTAAAGTTTATATTCTGAATAGACAAAAAATTTTCTCTCTTATAAGCTGTTCTTTTATATGCAGGTGGGCAAACATTTAATGCTGACTTAAGTAAGGAAAAAAAATTATTGCTGAATTAAATATATCTTTAAAGCCGTTTAGCTGAATTAAACAGATTAAAGCTTGATTGTGTTTTTGCAACAGATTTTTGTTGTATCAAAGTATCAAACAAAACTAAGAAATATTAAGGAATAAACTTAAAAAAAAAATTGCTGAATTAAATATATCGTTAAAAACGTTTAGCTGAATTAAACAGATTTAAGCTTGATTATGTTTTTGCAGTAGATTTTTGTTGAATCAAGGTTTCAAACTTAAAAAATTTTGCTGAATTATTATATATCTTTAAAAATGTTTAGCTGAATTAAACAGATTTCAGCTTGATTATGTTTTTGCAACAGATTTTTGTTGAATAAAAATTTCAAAAAAATTCAAAGATTATGCTTTGCAATAGATTTTTGCTGAATTAAAGTTTTAAAAAAATTTTTTAAATTTGTGCTAAATTTATATGAAGTTTGCTGAGCTGTATTTTTTCTATGATTTTAAGATAAGAATAAAATAACATTTTTAGTTTGTATAATTCTGAAGTTTTATAATTTAGCTGAATACATATTTTTTTAGCTGAATTAAGTTTTTTTTTCTCTCCACTATTTTCTAAGTGAATTTAATTAAAAATGCTTGAAAAATAAATAAAAATAAAAAATACATTTATTGTGGAACACGTTAGCTGAATATAAAAGTTTTTATATGAATTATATATTTCAAGCATTTTCAGCTAAACATTTATGGTACGTTAATAATTTGCAACAAAATCTAGGAAAAAGTTTTTGAAAAACCTTGCTGAATTAGGCTTTAAGCTACTTGACCTAATCTGTTAACTCACAAATGGACATTTTTCACAATATAGACTTTGCTGAATTGTTTATAAATGAATTATTTTTTTCTTTTTAATTATTTTTTTATTTTATTTTGTGATTAATGGCCCATAGTGCTAATTATAAACACTTATTTTTATGCTGAATTTTAATAAATTCCATATTAATCAGTAATAAACATTTAGCCAACATATTTTGCCATGCCAATGTTGCTTGACAGACACACATTTAGACGCACAGCAAAACTTTTAATTTTGCAAACACAAAAAATATTATTAAAACCTTTTAATTCATTTACTTGTTGTTGGTTTTATTTAGTTTATAAATTTTCATCGTTGGATTTTTATTTTTATTTTTTAATAATTAAAAGCATTTTGGTTCTTTAGCCATGTGTTTGATTTTTGTTTTTCTTCAGTGTGAACTTAACCATAGTGCAGGCATTTTGGCAAGCGTTCTTAAATTTTTCTTGTGAAATAAAGAATCTTACATCATGTCAACTTTCTAAGTAGGTCAATTTATGTTTTACAGCTTAACCACAAGAGGTGTCATAAACATAAATTAAAATTCCATAGAAAAAATATTTATTGAATTTTTTGTAATCCGCTGCTCAGTTTATCTAATATTTTTTAAACTTTTAATAGTTTAACACTTGAAGCCTCACAGAACATGTCACGATTTTCATAACAAAACGAATGCAATGATTTGACAAATGCAAATTTTATTAGATGACAACAACATATGATTGTTTGATTGTTAAAGGTGCAGTTTTAACACTTGTGACAAAAGTTAAAGATCAACAATAAGAATTTATTAAAACACAAATCAAACCTGCAATCAAAGGTGAGTCAGAGTTTAGTATGGCAACAAGTGTGTTAAGGGCCTTTTAAATTAATTCTTTTCTTCTTGTCCCACTTATTTAAATTCATTCCAATATGTCATATTTTGACGTAAAAGGACATTTTGCATAAAATTATTTAATAATTTCAAAGAATTTAAAAAATGTAAATTATAATTCAGCGATTGAAATTTATCACTTTAAAAAAGATAACTAACAACTTAACAAATAGGGGAAGTGTGTCTTTTTAAAAAAAAAATAATAAATGTTAGAAGTCTAATTAGCATCTACGTTACCCACTACAACGATAATGTTCCTTGCTGTTCTTAATTATAATTTAAGTAATTTAGTTCAATTAAAATATTGTTACGTTTATTCCCTTTAATAACGTTTTTTTTAGTTTTGAAGTTTTTTATTGCAAAATAATAACACAGCACTTTAGAGTTTTAAATTAAATTAAACGATTTATTTACTTTCAATACACACAAAATAAATACGATGCTAAGTTTGTTATCTTTACTTACTGTTGACTTAACCTGAATTAATTGTAGGTGAGTGATGCTTAGATAGCTGTTTTAAGCGATTATTGAACACACACATTTTAACATCACCTCATATTGTTGTTTTTATTATCATTCAACATAGGCGCCAGCTTGTCTGTGTGTTTTGCTTTGTGTTAATTGTTTTTGTTTTCGGTTCTTAACTTATTTGATAGAATTATTAGCATATTTTTGGTGTCTTGTGTGTATGAGATTTCTTAGAAAATTATGCAGTTTGTAAAATGCAGAGTGGGTCGTTTACTTTTTTTTTTACTGTGAATTATTTTCTTTTAAAACTTATAAAATCACCTTCGTACAACTATCGATTTATTGAAATCAAAATTTGGCAATAAGACGATTTTTAGAAATTATCCTGTCAATTAGCCTCCTCCAAAGAACTTTAATTTGCCATATTTCTCCTTTCAGGTTAACAGTGTTTCTGTTTCTTATAAGAGCCTACTTAACTGTGTGTTCTGTGTTAGTTGGTTTTGTTTTGTGTTCTTAACTTATTTAGTAGAATTTCTTATAAGCATATTTTTGGTGTCTTGTGTGTATGAGATTTCTTAGAAATCTATGAGGTTGTAAAACGCGCAGTGGGTTGTTTACTATTTTTACTGATAATTATTTCCTTCTAAAACTTAATAAATCATCTTCTCAACAATATCGGATTTTTCAACAAGAAGTATATTTTTCCACTGTGGCAACACCACAAACATGATAGTTTTGACATTGAGTTTTTTGGCATATTGGTAGTAGATGCATTGAAATTCAATTTCGTACGAAAATCCTATTAAAATAATTAAAATTCACTATGACAATGGTGTTTCGATTAAAGTTACATTTCTTAAAATTCGCGATATCTTCAGACAAGATAAGAATCCTTTTTCGACAAGCTCGATACAAAATGTGCGCACGCCAACGCATGTTCGACCGGGTTGTAAAACTAAAAATATCGCAACCGTAAGCCTCAGTGTTGAGTCAGATCCAACTTTGCCAATTCCTTGTCGTTCTCAACAATTGGGATTATCCAAAACAACCACATGGCGAATTTTGCGTACGGATTTGACTTTTGAAGCCTTACAAGGTTTTTGTGGTACATATATTGAAGCCTACATTCGCTCACTTCATTCAGGGTCAACCGACTGGTTTTTCTAAAAAAAATCATTTTACAGATGAAGCCCATTATTTTCAGTTGGCAGGGCATGTCAACAAGCAAAATTGCCGCATTTAGGAATAAATCCCTCCAAAGATCTTTCCTGTCACTTTCAATGTAGGAATGTTCAAATCTAATGTCACACACTACTCCCTCTTTCCTCCTCCTTATAACATATTTTCTTAGTTCTTGTACAGTGCGCTGCCTGAGTAGGAGTCATTCCCTAAATACTGGTCCGAATTGGGGTCATCCAACATTTTGCCTAAGAATTTGACTTTGAAGCCTTACTGGCTTTAACTGGTGCAGGAATTGAAGCCGATCGACCATTCTCGTCGCCGTAGATTCGGTCAAGTGATTCAGGAACAACCGGCTGGTTTTTCTAAAAAAATCATTTTTTCAGATGACGCCCATTTTCACTTGTCAGGGTATGTCAACAAGCAAAACTGCCGCATTGGGGCTTCTGAAAATCCCAGCAAAAGTATTGAGAAGCCTTTGCAGGCGCAACGTGTCATTGCGCTATGTGCTGTGGGGGCCGTATTTTTTTTTTTTTTGGAGATTAGGCTGGAAATGTCGTAACGGGCAATGGATCAGGCTGTCGCAAGAGACTAACAACTCAATTTTGGTCTATTAATGACGACGTGAATATCACTAACATGTAGTTTCAACAGGACGATGCCACATGTCACACAACGAATGAAACGATCAACTTATTGCAATCCAAATTTTCCGACCACATTATTTCACGATAATCAGCAGTTAAGTGGCCAGCCAGATCGTGTGGATTAGTTTTTGTGGGTCTACGTTAAGGACAGAGTCTATACGGAGCCAATCGATTCGATTTCAGCCTTAAGAAATGTGTGATGTGATTTTTGAGATAGGATCGCCATTTTGCCAAAAACAGATTAACAACTTTGATGAAAGTGTCGACATCTGTCATCTGTTCGTGATAGACATTTGCCAGCTATCATTTTTCATTCATAATTGCCGAACTTTGCTCTTCGCAATACAATAAATATTTGAATCATCTTAATCTGAATTTCTTGATTTAGAAAACAAACCTTTTATAAGTTAATGTTAAGCAAAAATAATAATGTTTTTCTCTTGAATTGATATTGTATTAAAATAGTCGTAGATTAGGTACTTTTTCTGATATATGAAAAATTTTAAAAAGCGTGCAAATCGTATAAGTGAACTTTAACTAAACAAAAATGAAAAATAAATATTTAAAAATAATAGTAGCTTTCATGCCTGAAAAATAGTAGTAGATTTCATGCTTTTTTCTAATTAGAAAATCGAAAAAATAAAAATTATATAAACAGAATTAATGTTAAGTTAAAAGGTTAAAGTAATGGGAATTAAGTACTGGATAAAAATATCAGAACTGTTTTATTACTGAAATATTTTAAAAAGTAGTAGATATTATTACCTTTTTATATTACCTTTTTCATATTTGTGACTAGCAGGAAATGTGGTTAAAGTTACTACATATATAAGTTAATTATAAGCAAAACGAGTAATGTTTTTTAATGAATTAAAATAGTAGTAGATTAGGTACTTTTTTGATATATATTAAAAATTTAAAAAAGCTTGCAAATCGCGTAAATAAACTTTTAAGTAAATAAAAATTAATATTTTTTTTTAAATAAATATTTAAAAATAGTAGTAGATTTCGTGCCTTAATTAGTAGAAGTAGGTTTCATGCCTTTTTCTAATTAGAAAATCGAAAAAATTAAAAATTATATAAACAGAATTATTGTCAAGTTAATAGGTTAAAGTAATGGGAATTAATTTGCACTGGATAAAAATATCGGAACTGCTTTATTACGGAAATATTTTAAAAAGTAGTAGATATTATTACCTTTTTATATTACCTTTTTCATATTTGTGACTAGCAGGAAATGTGGTTAAAGTTAACACATATATAAGTAAATTATAAGCAAAACGAGTAATGTTTTTTAAAGAATTAAAATAGTAGTAGTTAAGGTACTTTTTTGATATATATTAAAAATTTAAAAAAGCTTGCAAATCGTGTAAATGAACTTTAAGTAAACAAAAATTAATATTTTATATTTTAAATAAATATTTAAAAATAGTAGTAGGTTTTATGCCCAAAAATAGTAGTAGTTTTCATGCCTTTTTCTATTTAGAAAAAATGAAAAAAATTTAAAATATTATAAAGAAATTAATGTAAAGTACTTTAAACTTTAAAATAAAATAAATTTAGTACTTTTTTTAAAAAAATAGTTAAGATTTTTAAAAAAATTTTGGAAAATTATAAAAATGAAATACAAAATCTTAGTAAAATTTTCAAATCCTTTTAGTAAAGCAACTTTCTGAAAAAAACTAGTAGAAAAAAACTGGAGTTAAATTTGTTTATACATAAGGACACATTAATCCAGTGTCTTTTAAACAATATTAAGTTTTACAATATCAGTAAGTTAATGAAGTAACACCTTCCTTAATAATTTATTGTTTGTGTAAATATTTTTTTATTATTTTTTATTATTTCTTTTTTTTTTAAATTTAGTTTTTAAAAATAGTATTAAATACTTGTGTTTAAATAAATCTTATATTCAGTCATTCACCTTTTTATGTCTTTGAACTTTTTGCCTGTAATTGGTATCTGTAACAATAATTCTTGTTGTTGATGGTGATATCATGCAGGCTTGATCTTATTACAACGATTATTGCAAATAAAAGTGTATCTGGTTATTACTTTTGTCGTACCTATTTGTAAAACAATATTTTATGTAAAGAGTTTATGAGGTAAAAAACAAAAAAAAACGTTTGCAGTTGACAAACGTTTAAAACGATACGTTTTGAAGATAAATTATGAGGAATGATAACTAACTGGTACTAAAGTTGATAGAAGGAGAAAAATTGCTAATTTTTCAAGTCAATGGAAAAATGCGTGCACGTAAGTTGTTTTACATTTGAATGCATTTAACAAAAATCAACGACTGCAACGTAAAGAATTGCCATGCATTACAATTTATCAACTGAAGATGAAATTTTCAGATAAAACAACATAAAACCAACAACAAAATTAAAATTAAGAAATAAATATTTTATAAAGCAATTTTCTGCCTGAGTTAACCAAAGTTATCTTGGGTTAGTGATAATAAATCTAAAGAATTCTTAGAATTTATCATTTTTGACTTTCAAAGAGCATCATCATCAATTTTTGACACTAAACAAATCACGTTTGTTCAATCAACTTAATCTTTAATAGCGACTTGACTCATGATCATCACAATATGATCATGTTTTTTTAAATAAAATTTTACATAATTTTAATAGTTTAATGGCAAATTGTCATGTTTTAGCCGAAAGGGTTAATAATGGGAGCTTTGTAATCGCCAAATTATGATGGAAGTTTAAAATAAGTAATTTTTTATCATTAAATAAAAACATAAACGTGACTACATTTTCTATTATTTATTACATTTTGAACAAGATGAAAAACATTTTATATGACCAATTTTGAAGTATAACTAAAAGTTATTGTTAGAGAAATCAACTAGGAATGCATGTGATTCACAAATTAAAATTAGCAAATAACACAGTTTTTAAAACATTTTACAAAGGTACTTAATCTGCTCCCTTTTTATACATCTAAAAAAATATATAAATATTTCATTTTCGACTTTGTAAAATTTCAAAAAAATGCATGTGATTCGCATATTTAAAATGGCAAATAAGATTAAAATTTGCAAAAAACATACAATTTCCAAACATTTCAAAAAGGTACTTAATCTGCTCCTTTTTTAATATATTTGAAATGTATATTTTATAACTAAAATATATAAATATACATATTTACATTTTCGTTTTTTTTAAATCAATTTTGAATTTACTACTTTTTTTTTATTAAAACGAAATTTTACAACATTCGAAAGATTAATAAGTAGTGACTGGCATAAATCCTAAATAACTAAATATCACATTTAATATTTTAAATAATTTAATTTTTAAAATAGTAGCAAAAAATAGTAGTAAATTTACTACACTTTTTAATGTACCCAAATTGAGCAAAATTTTAATAAAAGATAATAAAAATAAATTAAATAAATATCTTTTTTCTTTTTTAAGATCTTTTTTATATATTTTTTCTTCTCAATATTTCGTTTTCCCTTGGAAAGCTTCTTCAGGAAAAAATTTTTATATTTTTGAAAACAAAAAAAAATTATTAACAAATTGAAAAAAAAATATATTTATTAAAGATAAAAAAGATCGTTTAAAAAAACTATAAAAATAAATTTTATTAAATTGAAAATTTAAAAAAAATTTAATACCTTTTTTCATTTTAAAAACAGTAGTAGATTTTTTATTTTTTAGTCTTTGCATTTTTTAAATGCGAATTATCGCATCTGAAGAATCTAAATTAGCCTAATTGCTTTCTAAAGAAAACAAATATAAAGATTTAACAAATAAGTAAAAAAACGTAGTATTTTTACTCTTTTTCTTAAACAACTAAGTTTAAAAGTAATAAGTTTAAAATAAATACTTTACATAATATATAATTGCTCTATATAATTGCCATGTGAAATACAATATATAACTTTTTTTTTGTGATGTTTAAAATGTAGTATTTTTACTACTTTTTTTAACTTGGGGAAAAATGATAAAAATTCCTAAAATTTTCTAAGCTTGTAAATTAACTAAAACTAAAAAAACTATAAAAGTTAATGATACTGCAAAAATTTTGGTATGAGTAGTAGATTTACTCCCTTTTTCTAACTGCAATTAAAGCACTGGATTTTCTTAATAATTAAATATTTTTAAATTTGCTTAGTGCATAAATTCATGAAAATGATTACAAAAATTTGTAAATAATTAAGTAGTAGTAAGTAGTATTTTCACTATTTTTTTTTTTAAAACCAACAAAACTTTTATGCCAGAATCAATAATAATTTGCCGATTTGCTAATACTTAAAAAGTAGTATATTTACTACATTTTTCGAAATGACCCTTGACTGCATTACATACGTCGACGCGGCAAGATTCGGTGGATGTTAAAAACAATCGTATTTAAAAATTAAAAAAACATTAAAATTTGCTTTTCAATTGTGCCAACAACAACAACATGATAGTTTTGACATTTAGTTTTTTGACATATTCGCAGTAGATGCATTGACAATTGTTACAATAAATTCTATTTTGCACGAAACTCGCATTAAAATAATTCAATTCTACTATGAAAATGGCGCGTGATTCTGTTAAAGTTACATTTCGTAAAATTCGTAATTTTTTCGTAGAACATAATCGTCCTTCTGAGACCACTATTTAGCATTTGGTCGTTAAATTTTAGTTAACAGGCTCGATACGAAATGTGCAAATACCAACACGTGTGCTACCGGGTTGTTCATCTGCAAACATCGCAACCGTGAGCCACAGTGTTGAAGCAGATCCAAATTTGTCAATTCCTCAATTCTCCACAATCACGACATGGCAAATTTTCCATAAGAATTTAACTTTGAAGCCTTGCAAGGTTCAACAGGTGCAGAAATTGAAGCCATCGCCGTAGATTTACTCAATTCATTCAGAAACAACTGGCTAATTTTTCCGAAAAAATCATTTTTTCAAACACAGCCCATTTCAACTTGTCAGGGTATGCCAGCAAGCGAAATTGCCACATTTGGGCTTCTGAAAATTCTAGAGCGTTTATTGATAAGCCTTTGCTTGCTCAACGTGTCTGGAGGCATGATCGAGTCATTTTTTTCGAAGATTACGCTAGAAATGTGGTAACTGTATCGGGAGATGCTAACAACTCAATATTGGCCTTTTATTGACGACGTGGGTATCACTGCCATGTGGTTTCTACAGGACGGTGACACATGTCACACAACCAATGAAACGATTAATTGATTGCAAACCAAATATCCCGAATGCGTGATTTATCGACAATCAGCTGTTAAGTGGCCAGCCAGATCGTGTGATTAAACACCACTGGATTATATTTTGTGAGGCTACGTTAAGGACAGAGTTTATGCGAAGGCAATCGAATCGATTACAGCCTTAAAACTCAAAATCCGTAATGTAATTAACGAAATAGAATCGTCATTTTGCCAAAAACCGTTAAACCGTTTAAACAGTTAATGAAAGAATCGACATCTGTCAGTGTGGTCATGGTGGACAATTGGGCATTGCAGAATTGTCGAACTTTTCTCTTCACTATACAATAAAAATGTTTAACATCCTAATGAAAATTGATTGGTTTATTTTATTTTAGAAAATAAACTTCTTGTTGAAAAACCCTTTACTACAGATTATTGACTATTCTTTAACAAACGCATATACTGTTTTATTTTTTTTTTTAATCGACTACTGTGAATACCCTTAATATTACTGCCAAAAAAAATAAGATAAAAGCACTTGACCATAACGTATAGCTAATGAAAAATATATATTTAATTTTTATTGATATCCTAGATCAAGGATAGGAGAAACAATCATGCAACCAAATAAAAAATATTCGTACACAAAAATAATGAACCCTTTCAATGCTCGCACACACACATTTCAGTTGGGAACAAAACAGAATTACACGCATAAATATTTACATTTAGTTTTACATATTTACGGACATAAATAAATTTTGATTGATGACTTTTTTGTACGTTATCTTTGTGTTTGATGTGATTCTCTTACCATATCTATCACCCATGCTCTCTCGCTCTTTCTTAATAAAATAATAAACTCACCCCAGCAAAAGTATTAAACGTTGTTGTTAAATTGTAATGACCAAGTTTATGTAGCATATTTTTTGGTGCTCGAATAAAAACCATAATATTTTTTAATTGTTGTGAGATAAAAATCATTTCACTTTTTACTTAAAAAATGAATTTTGTTTAAATTGTTCATATCAAGAGTTAAAGTTTTTATTTATAATTATTTTTTTTAACAAATAAAAAATACATAAATATTATTTTTTATACATTTATTAGTTATGTTATATTTTATTATTAATTAAACATATTTTGTAATGAATTTTCCTAATCAAAATCGGTGTTTTTCTTATTTATTTTTGCAGGTACGTATGACATGATGATTTGTGATTTGTAATAAATTTCTTTTAAATGCGGTAAGAATTTTAATTATTCAATTTCAATTTCAAAATTAATCATGAGTGACAAAAAGTGTAAAACATACTTCTGTAGAAGAGTTCTTAACATTCAAAGGAACTCTTAAAAGTTACTAATTCAAAAAGTCTTCGAAATGAATACTAAATAAATAAAATACCAACAATAATTATGTCAACATAATCAAATGCAAATAACCTTCAAAATTAATATTAAAGAGAACATTAGTAGATTTAGTACTTTTCTGAAAAGTAGTATTTATAATATATCAGAAAATTTTAAAATAAAAAAGCTTAAATGCGTTTAAAAGCACTTCTTTAAAACGCAGTTGAATTTGCAACCTCTATTTCCGCAAACAAATATGCAAAATCATTGAGCTGGCAACATTGGTTTCTCCCAAGCTCTTCTGTGTCCGAAGCAAAATAACATAAAAAAACACAATAATTGCTATTAAAACTGCCAGAATACAGATACGTAATAAGATTAACGATAGCCTCTATCCGAGAAGCCCTAAACTGACGTTGGCCTTACCACTGGGTGCAGGAAAAAGCTTCCAACCACACCCTAAGATGCATATACACTAGGTGCATATTTTGAGAGCACGGTAACAGAAGAGTTAGAAACTATTCTGCTAGCCCAAGCTAGCATTTTACCTCCGGTAGCACGTATCAAGATGGGGAAGAGATCCATCAATACTGCATGCCTCCGGGGGGGACTCCCAGGCTGCTGAATATTATAGCACAAACGTCAGCACCTGGCCGCGAGGCTTTATTCTGACAATGATCTTATCACTGGGTATAGAAAAAAGCGTTCACCCACGCCCTAAGACGCATACACAAAAACTTTAAAATAATACAAGCTTAAATGCGTTTGAAAATAGTCCTATAATAAACTTAAAACTATAGTATTTGCTACCTCTATTCAGGTAAAAAAGTTTACAAAATTATTACAAAATCATTGAGCTGGTAACATTGGTTTGACACAAGCTTTCTGCTAAGCTCTTCTGTGTCCGAAACATAATAAGAATATTCAAAGAGGTTTGTAACACAATAATTGCAATTTAAATTCCCAGGCTATTGATACGTGATCAGATTATCGTCAATACCTGGCCGCGAGGCTCTAATCTGACGGTTGCCTTACTACCAGGTGTAGGAGAAAGCGTCCACCCTAGGTGCATACATATCTTAGTCGCAATTTTCGAGTGCATGGTAGTAAGGCCGTGACACTTTTCCTTGTTAAGGAGTCGGAGACTATCCAACTCCTTGGCATGTTACATGCGCAAGCTAGAACATTGGATTTTATCTTTTTCTATGTTAACATCTCTTTAGAACCACCAGGTTTCAGCCCGAGAGACTTTACCAATAACCAGACCAGAGCCGTATCCCTGCGGGAAACTGGTTCCTGAGGTACTATTGTGTGTGTAATATATGTGTGTGGTCGGACTTTGAGAGTCCTATGTCTTTTCCAGTTTGGGGCTCCTGCTAGCCCAGGGGCCTGGTGCCGCCTTTTACCTACGGAAGCACGTGTCTAAATGGGGAAGAGAGCCATCAAGATTACGTGCCTACGAAGGGGGCTCCCAGGCTACAGAAAGTCATAGCATCAAGGTCAGTAACTGGCCGCTAGACTCCAATCTGACGGTGGTCTAAACACTGGTGTAGGACAACGCTTCCACCCGCGTCCTAAGGCCAATACACACCTAGGTGCATACACATACCTTAGTCGCAATTTTCGGCCATGCTCCCGCTCCCTAGTGAAGAGTTAGAGACTATACAACAACTAGTCCTGCCGGATAAGGAAGCTAGGACTTTAGATGTTAACTAAACTCTCGCTAACATCTTTTTGGAAATTTCTTTAAAGCCCGATTAAACCACAGTCACCGTTGCTCTCTGAGGGGCCTCACAAATAACCAGAAAAGCGCCGTAACCCTGCAGGCAACTGGTTCCCGTGGCACCAGTGTTTGTGTAATAAGGCACCGGGCAGACTTTGAGAGTCCTATATCTCTTCCAGTTTCGGACTGCTGCTAGCATCTGGCCGCGAGACCTTAATCTGAGAGTGGTCTTACCATTGGGTGTAGGAAAAAGCGTACAACTACGCCCTAGCATGCATACATGCCTTAGTAGGAGGTTTCGAGTGCACAGTAATAGGGCCGTGCCCTATATCATGCGTAAGCCAGGATTTTGGATGTTAACTTTTTTGTTCACATCTCCTCCGAACTTTCTTCAAAGCCAGCTTAAACCACAGAGAAAACGTTAGTCCTTAGTCCTTCCAGCAACTGATTGCTGTGCCAGCAATTTGTGTATAATAAATCATTGGTAAGACTTTCAGAATCCTATGTCTCTTCCAGTATCGGACTGCTGCTAGCCTAGGCGAGAGGTACCAGTGGCCTTTACCCCTGGAAGCACATCTAGAGATGGGGAAGAGATCCATCAATACTGCGTGCTCCCGGAGTGGGGACTCCTAGGCTAAATTTCGTGACAAGAATTACATCTGCAGCCTTAATCAGATGGTAGTCAAACCACTGGAACGAGAAGCAACGTCATTCAAACTCTAGGAAGCCGAAGACTAATTCCTAGTAGCAATCTCAGCGGTTCTAAAGCAGGGTTGCAAACCACTACTCCATTCTGAAGAGCTGGAGACAATCCAAGCTTTCAACCACACCCTAAGATGCATACACACTAAGGCATATTTCGAGAGCACGGTAACAGAAGAGTTAGAAAGTTCCAATTCCTGGTCCAAAACACAT
This sequence comes from Trichopoda pennipes, assembly GCA_030448955.1. Classification (NCBI taxonomy): domain Eukaryota; kingdom Metazoa; phylum Arthropoda; class Insecta; order Diptera; family Tachinidae; genus Trichopoda; species Trichopoda pennipes. The sequence continues at coordinate 8,541,897 of JASKUP010000056.1, read as the reverse complement.
GACTAGCACGATCACTAGATCCGTATTATTCACCCATAAGGTGTTATTAAAGGCGAGATGATCCTGGCCCACTAAACCAATTCATGCGGGGACCGCAAAACCACAACCACCATGATACTCCCGAAGGACCAACCTCAATAATCAGGCAGAGAACAGCTAAAAGTCTAAAGAGACAATTAGTGGACCTTTAGGGCCTTCTGATACCCGTAGAAATAACGTGGAGCTTCCAGTTGACACCCTGATTGCCTTCAGGGGACTGGGTTGCCTTATACCCCCAGCAACACAAGTCTAGATGGTAAGGTAATACATAAAGACCGATAAATGTGCTCCCCGGGGGGGAACTTCTAGGCTACAACGTGTGATTAGATTTACATCCGCGCCTGGCCATGAAGCCTTAATCAGATGGTGGATCAAACCACTGCATAATTTGGAACGTCATGCTCGTCCTAGGAAGCCGAAGCTATAATTCTATGCAACAGAACTTTCTAGTTGCAACTTCGATGATTTGAGAGCAGAGCTGCAAATCATCACTCCTTGCTTAAGAGTTGGAGACTTTCCAACTCCTGTCCAGAACACATGTCCAGCATGCTCACTGGATTGGATCATTCACCTAGCGTGTCATTAACGGCGAAGTGATCTTGGCCACTATAATAACCATTATACTGTTATGGGGCTGCGAAACCACAACCACCACGATACTCCCATATAGGGGCCAACCTCAATGATCAGCCAGAGAACTATTAAATGTCTAAAGAGACAAATAATGAACTCTGCGAGCTTACTGATTCCCGTGGAAATAAAATGGAGTTCCAGTTGTACCCCTGCTGACTTCAGAGGACTGGGCTCCATTTTTGCCCCAGTTTCACTGTGTCTAGATAGACGAAGTTCTATAAAGATCATGTATATGTGCCCCCGCGGGGGAACTCCTAGGCTACAGTTCACCATTAGCAGATACACACGGTTTGCAGAAAAAACTAAATTTTTTCAACTTCAACCTATATATACCTATATCCGCAGTTAATAGCCGCCATGACATATCAGCAAAAATATTATTAATCTATCTTTGAAAGATCTACGTCAGGACTCAATAGCACCCATGATATTAAAATTAATGTTTAGTGATATTTCTAAAAATTATGCTGATGAAGACTACAACTTTCCAAATCTTTTGATCATACAAGATTTACAATTGTAGCAGTTGATCATTTCTGCTCAAATTTTCAGCTGAGACATTTATTATACTTACGCTAGTATAATACGTTGCAGGAAACAACTATAAATACATTATTTACTCAGACAGTCTTTCGTCTATATTTGCAAGACAAAACATTGTCTTTTAAGAGCATCTTTTTTCTATTGAAAATTTTAAAGATCCTACGATTTTCTATAGCACTTTCTACGCTCTTACGATTGCAAGTATTTTTAACAAACAGTGAGAATTTAAAAAGTATACTACGTTTTACTAGTTTTATATAAACAAAAACTATGAACATTTGAATATTTTAAAGCGTATAAAAAATAGTAGTAGATATACTACTGTTTTCAATTAAGAAAAACTTTTAATAAAACTAAAGCATAGATATTAAAAAACAAACCTGTTTAAAGGACTTAGTGAAATTATCATACTATTTAAAAAAAAGGGAGTAGAGTTACTACTTTTTCTCTTTAATAAAAGTTATAGTCCTCAATAATAATATACATCAAATTGAATTATCAGAAGATATTAGGAATTAATATCTAAAATCTTATTATCTTTACTAATTTGAAGAAAAAATAAAATAAAATAATAATTTTATTCCTATTCTCTTTACTACTTTATTTATTATAATATAAAATATCCTCAGCCTTCTTTGGCATTGGCAGGATATATATTTTTTTATTTAAATTTAACTAAATGGCGCTTATTCCAACTAAACTCAGGAGTTTTTGAAATACTTAATTTGAAAAAGTACTAAATTTAATACTATTTTATTTCGAGAAAAGAAATTAGATTAGATTTCAAAAAGTATGAAAAACATTTTAAAAAAAATAGCAGTAATAGATTTAAAAATTGTTTTTGTTTCTGCCACAACAAAAGTGTTTACATTTCATAATTTTTGTTGTAAAATTTTAAAATTTCTAAATGTTAAGTTATGCTGCTATTTCTTATTTGAAGTAAAAAGCAACAGCATTTGCAAATAAATAAAATTCTTTAAGAAAAATTTTTCTTAACATGCACACACACACACACACAAACTCAGATAAACAGACACCCAAACAAATCTTAATGCACACATACTCGAACTACCGCAAAAATTAATTCGATTTGACATCGATTAAACTTTGTAAACATAACACACTCTACACACTACACTCTGCACTTAAACTGATGACATACACATTCGTACACACACACACGTTTAGCTTAAAATACTCCAGCTGGAGACAAAATGTAAAGAAAGAAACAATTTTTAACATTGTCTTTTGTAACTGTAACGGTATTTTCACTCATGCTACAAATGAAATGTTCATATGTCTATGATTGTATGTAACTATGTATGTGTTTGTATAAAGTTGTTGCTTTTATTTACTTTAAAAATGTATGACAACAATAAAACATCAATCACTACCGTTAGGAATACAAGTAAAAGTTCAAGAAGGAAAAAAAAGCAAACAAAAAAGCACGCTTAAAAATATGAAGACAACACACTCTACAACAATGACGACAACTACTTATACGATGTACACTCAAGTAAACAAGTCAAGGTAAATTGTGGTCTACAAACACTCACACACACACACACACATACACTCACTAACCCGCTCACATATTTTAAATTGTACTCTCGTTTAAATAAACAACCACTTTTGCACACTCATACATTTGGTTTTACCGTTATATCCAAGACGGCAAAGAATAACTGCTACATAACAGGATTTTAAGTTTTCCTTCCTCTCTCTCTCTCTAGCTTTTTTTCTTTTCTAAAGTCACCATTTTTCATCTCCTCTTAAAAGTGTTGTGTTGTTTTTATTTTCAAGCCAGTTGTGCTGTATAGAACAACATGTTGTATTCAGTAGTAAAGTCAACAAATGACATACGATTGCGGATTTTTAATGTTGACACAACAACAACAACACCAACAATAACGTTTACTTTCATCATTGTTTTCTTTATATTGCTCCATCATAGCTAAAAAGTTTGTAGGTCTGTTTATAATTTCATTTTGAAAGTTGTTGTATGGAATTTTGGACATTAAATAAAATAAAGAGTTTCTCAACAAGAAGTTTGTTTTCTAAAACAAAATAAAACAAAAAATTTAGATTAAGATAATTCTAATTTTTATTATATTACCAACAGAAAAGTTCGGCAATGTTTACCACGACCATGCTGACAGATGTCGCTTCTATCAGCAAAGTTTTTAAACACTTTTTGGCAACTTGGCGGTTCTATTTCATCAATCACATCACGGAGTTTTTTTGAGTTTTAAGGCTGAAATCGATTCGATTGGCTTCGTGTAGACTCTGTCCTTAACATAGTTCCGCAAAAAATAATCCAGTATTGTTAAATCACACGATCTGGCTGGCCACTTATTTTTTTTTTTTGTTGGAAAATTTTGCGATCGGCCCTGTTGAAACCACATATCAATGATATTCACATCGTCAATAATAGGTCAAAACTAAATTGTTAGCATCTCGCAATAGCGTGGTCCATTAAACGTTGCTGCATTTCCAGCCTCATCTTCGAAAAAAAGCGGCCCAATCACATTGAGCATGCAACGGTTTCTGAATTTTCAGGATTTTCAGAAGTCTAAATGCGGCATTTTTACCTATTGACATACAGCGACAAGTAAAAATCAGCTTCGTCTGAAAAAATGATTTTTTTTAAGAAAAACCCACCGGTTGTTGTAGGTGGCCCTGTAGCCTGGTAGGTAGTGTACTATCTTATCAGTCAAGGGGTTGTGGGTTCGATTCCCAACAAAGACCTTGCCTGTTTTTTGACACTGGTTTTTTGGTCACTGATCGCTGTGCTGCCTTATATGACAGTTAATTTCCAACTATCCTTCTACTTTCACCACCTGTTTCATCTCTTCTCCATCCCTTTCCTTAAAAACGTAGCACGGTACTTGACTAAATACGCATTGTTGGCTGAAGTGCTGCTTCTCTTTAAAATAAATATGAATTGAGCGAATCTACGACGATCTAAGTGCTCGGTCGACTTTAATACCTGAACCACATGAACCTTGTAAGGCCTTAAAGTCAAATCCTTATGCAACTCTTGTCATATGGTGGTTTTGGATAACCCCAATTATTGAGAACACATCGAGAAATTGACAAATTTAGATCTGTTTCAACACTGTGGCTCCCAGCTGCAATGTTTTCAACTGAACGACGCTATTGAACACGCGTTGGTGTTTGAACATTTTGTATGAAGCCTGGCGACTCAAATTTAACAACCAAATTGTTAATTGCGGTCTCAAAAGCCCGATTATTTTGTCTGAAAATATCACGAACTTTACGAAATCTAACTTTAGCAGCACCTCAATTTCCGTTGTGAATTTTAATGCGAATTTTTTGCGAAATTTAATTTATTGTAACAATTGCCAATAACATCTACTAGGAATACGTCAAAAACCTAAATGTCAAAACTATCATGTTGTTGGTCTTGTCACACTTCAAAAACAAACTTCTTGTTGAAAAACCCGATACAAAAATTTAATTTAAAAAATTATCTGAAACTCAATAAATATTTTCATTGTGAATAAAAACAAATTTAAATAAAAAATATACATTATACTCAGGTTTACTATGGAGTCACCCTTTAAATTTTTAATTCTTTCATACGCCCGGTGTAAAATTTAATTATATAAATACACGAAAAATTTATTCTTGTATAAGGAACGTTTTAAAATTTCACTTCACGTTTTTAAGACCGTAATTGTGGAGGCAATGCTTTGACTTCATAATATCAGGTCTACTCTGGGGCCCTTTTAATTATATATTTTTGTTGTTTACTGTCAAACGTCTGCTTAGAACGATTTAAAAGTTAAGGCCATAAACGTTAAAGTTTTTTAGATAAAGGTACACCCTTTAATTTTTAAATTCATTTTGTTATTTGTTTGTTGATCTATTTTAGTCCAGAGATAGAAGTCTTGGACAGATAGACTGACAGACAGACGTATAGCGGCTTTTTTACCCCATAGGTACGGCGTACCAAGTTTTAAGATTAAAATCGTTATTAAAAAACAAATTCGAATATTTATTAAAACTAGCTGATCCGATAAACGTTGTCCTCTCTAAATTTGAAAACTTTTGAGAATTTTTATTTTTATAAGATTTTGATAATTGTTTATTCTGGATTGAGATCATAAGGATTTGAAAGGTGTTTACACTTTCACTGCAAGATTTACGTTCGAACAATAAAACAAAAAAATGTTTTCTTACGACCGGTTCACTTTTACCATTTCGTGCATTCCAATATTTTATCACATTTTGCTTTCTGGCGCATAAAACAGCGTGAAGAGGCTACATAAAATTGCCAGAAGTAGGGATTTTCAAGGCTAATGCACCAAACACACGAAGGACTATTCAAACTGCATACGTTTAAATTTCAACAGCATGATGGTCAGAATCATTTGAATGTATTTTCTGTATTTTCTCTTAATAATTGCTCCGGTGACGTTGTTCATAAGCTTTTTTCACGGCCAGCTGGGAGCCATTACAAAAACATCGTTATTTGATATTTCTCAACATTATGATTACTTAACCGACTTTCAGTTCGAGATTATGTGATAGCAGTTCAGGTAATTCCAGTGAGTTCAAAAACTCGTTTGAATAGTCAATGGTATCATCTTAATTAATAATGGAATCAAGGGATTTCTACGTCATGCAATAGGTATTTCACTTCTTCTTCACAGCCACCAAAAAAAAAAAAATAAAAGATGATTTGTTTAAGTCTTCAAATAATATAATCAACAGGTAAACGAAATGACCTATTGTGGGTTTCATAAACTGAGTGATTTTCTTAAAAATCGTATACACACAAGACAACAACAACATGCATTTAAGAAATTCCACGAAATAAACTAAAAACAGAAAAAATTAAAACAGAAAAACACAGATAATAACAACAACAATATGGGGTAATGTTTAAGTAGAATATTCTTGTAGATGCGAGAACCGCTTAAACAACTATATAAACATCACTTGCTGGGCAAATGAATGAATTCAGGTTAAGCCATCGTTGAGTAAAGACAACAAAGTTACCATCGTGTTTATTTTGGATGTATTGAAAGTAAATAAGCATTAAAGTACGCAAAATAACCAAACGTTTATTAAAAGGAATAAACGTATATTAGATATGACGAAAAATCAGGCATAAAATTAGACGTAGTCAATTAAATTTGTACATGCACATTCTCCGAACTTAAAACTTATTCGTACTAACTTTCAGCGAAATTTACAACAAAAAATTTAAAAATGTAAAATCCTTTAGAATTACAAGTTTAAATTTCCTACGCCAGGTTACCATTTGTGTATCTATAGAAGCTTTTTTCAGACTATTACTGCCGTACAGACATTTGGAAATAAAACTGGCGAAATCGGTTAAGTCGTCTTCAAGTTATAAAATTCGCAATAGACGCCAGTTTATTTTTTTTTTTATATGGAAAATATATTTTTTGCAAATTCGTTAATTTTAAAATTATAACAAATTTTTTTTTTGCTAATTTTACAGTTAACTTTTCGATTAACATTCGAAAATTCGAAATTCGCCTAAAAACAAATAAATAAATAAATAAATATCAACAAATATAAGATAATTTGCAAAATGCTGAAAAATCCGCCATAAAATAAACTACTAAAAAATTCTATATAAAAAACTCACAAACAAAAAATTTACAAATTAAAAAATTTACTGCGGTGAAGGCTGCATTAGATTTGACATCACTGAACAGTGAACATTTGTGTTTTTCTCAATGATTCTCCAAAAGAATGGGAATTAATTTGACTAGAAAAAAGATACGAAATGAGTTACTTATTACATTTTGCAGTTTTCCTAGTGCTGTAGATAAACGCATGTGAAAGTGCATGCTTAAGCATGAGAATGGTCAACAAATGATTGTTTAACTGTGAATTTTATGTGAATGTTTAACTACAACGAACTCAAATCTGAAACTCAAACACTTTTATGCTCAGACACACGCACATTCTCGCTCATATCGCTCTTAAGCTTCCGGTTGAATGGTTAAACTTATAAAGTTAAGAATGTATAGAATTTTTGTGCAAAGAAAAAAATATGTTTATATATATATTTGTGTAATATAAATTAATCCTTTAAGGACCCCTAAGTTAAACTCTATTTCCCAATTTTTTTAAACATGACTTTTGGCATATGATTGCCACGCAGGCTTGGGCGTAGTCTAATGTTGAGGTATATTTTCGCTGACTTTTTCCAACGTTTATGACCGTGCATCCACAATATCCCGGCGAATGTTACCCTGCAAGTGATCCAACGTTTCGGGCTTAAAGACGTAGACTATAGATTTTACGTACCGCTATAGAAAATAGTCAAGCAACGTTAAATCGTACAATCTTGAAGGCCAATTCATGGGTCCAAAACGTGAAACCATGCGGTTACTAATCGATTGTCTTAATAAATCACTTATGGCACGAGCTGTGCATTGTAAGGCAATTTACTTCCTAACCTCAAATTTGTAAAACGTACACACTTTCGATATTCCGAACACCTTAGCAACAATAAAATGCCATGTTGTTTTTACAATCATCTATAGATATACGAGATTTGCTACGCTTATAACTCACGAATGTTTAGATTGATTTCAATAATTCGCATCAACTCGGACTGGTCTTCAGACAAACAACAAACTTCCCGAAATATATCCGACAAAAAAAAACATGTCAAGAAAATAAATTTTCCACTACATTTTGTTTGGCGTAACTTTACAACATCATCGCCTAATAAATGACGTTTATATATTTACGTTATTTTGTGCACATTTTTTGCGACAATTATTTTCCCACCGAATTTTTGTGACTCTTAGCATTAGTCATTTAAAAGCGGCAGAACTGTTTTCATATTGTTACATTTATTGCTTTTAATAAACGTTCGATTATATTAAATTTTTTTATTGCAATATACTAACACAGCACTTTAGAGTTTTAAATTGAATTAAACGATTTATTCACTTTAAATACACACAAACTAAACACAATGGTAACTTCACCTCTGCAACGCCTTGAAATATGCATTTCATTATTATTTTGTTGCCTTTACTCTGATGGCACAACTTGAATTAATTTTAAATTTGCCCAGTAAGTGGTGCTTACATAGCTGTTTTAAGCGTTTCTCGCATTTACAATATTCTACTTTAATAGCAACCCCACATTGCTGTTGTTGGTATCATTCAGTGTAGGCGCCTATTTGGCTGTGTACTTGTTTTTATTCTGTGCTAGTTTTTTTTTTTTTTATTTTCTATTGCTTATCTTATTTCGTAGAATTTCTTATAAGCATGTTGTTGTCGTCTTGTGCCCACCTCTGAGGACTCACTTATCCGTCTTTATGAATTACTTAACCATCTAGACATGTGTCAACGGGGGTATAAGGGAGCTCAGTCCCCTGAAAGCTGGCAGGGAGTAAAGTGGAAGCTTCACGTTAAATCCGTGGAAAGCAGTAAGCCCCAGAGTTCAGCTATTTCTCTCTTTAGCTGTTCTCTGTCTGATTATTAAGGTAGACCCTTCGGGAGTATCATGGTGGTTGTGGTTTCTTGGCCCTCATGAATTTGATTAAGGGGCCAGGATTATCACACCTTTACTGAGCACATTGGGTTAATGATCCGAATCAAGTGATTATGCTTGTCATGTGTTCTAGACCAGGAGTTGCACAGTCTCCAACTCTTCAGCAAGGAGTGGTGGTTTGCAACCCTGCTTCGAAACCTCCGAAATTGCAACTGGGAATAACCTGTTGATAGAATTTAGTCTTCGGCTTCCTAGGGCGAGAATGACAGTGGTTCGGCCACCACCAGGTTATGACCTACGGTCGGTATTAGTGTAAACCTTATCACTTATGTTGTCTTGTGTATATAGGATTTCTTAGAAAACTAAATAAAATGCACAGTGGGTCGTTTCGTTTATTTTTTTACCGATATTTATTTTCTTTTTAAAACTTAACAAAATTTCTTTGTAACAATGATTACTTGAATGCCGGTTTTGGATATTTTTATATTGATTATGATTAAACGTTTAATGATAAAATCTGCGGGTAAGCTGTGTAAAGTTAAATGTCTTGTGATAATGATTAGGGATCAATTGCATTTTATGAACGTCTTCATAATTATTATTGTCAACGAATTTTGAAGTTCAAAAGAAGCTGGTTATTACTCTGCCCGTTCGTTGTAATTCATATCTGAATAGTTTCCCTGCAATAGTGTAACAGTTAGTTGCATAACTTAAGGAGCAATTTTTATTAGGCTCAAGTTCGCATTTAGATTTTTTGTTTATTTTTTTTTTTTGTTTTTTCTTGTTAGAATCTAAACTAATACTGAACGTATGAAGGAAGTGCGTTGGTCCTTCTAACTGAAGCCTCATACATTTGCCATCGCCTAAAAAAGGTTAAGATTTCAACTTTTTCACACTATCCTTAGGGTACGGATGTCTTTGTTAAATGAGCCTGAGGTTTGTTGCTGTAATTGTCTCCTTTTGTATGTTGACAAGTTACTTCTAGTTATTTTTCTTGCACAGTTATTTTAAAAACAAACGTTTAAACGCACACACACACACACACACGCTTAAGCATAAACAATCTGGTGTCACACAGTGTCTGGTACCATGTCGTGTGTCTTTTTAGTTTTTTGGTTGTTTCTGCGATTTGAGTAGTAGTAGAGTCACCAACTAAAATTAAAAATAATAACAAAAAAAGAAGAAAAAAACAACTTTTTTAAAGAAAACTGAAAAAAAGTTTTATTTTGTGTTTTGATTACAACTTCACTTAAACAAAGACAACAACTATGCGGTGGTTTAATGCTTACAAACTCATACAAACTACAATGACTGTTTCCGTTGATTTTAAGACAAAACAGACTGACAACGAGCAGGAAAAACAAGACAAGGACTTATAAATTTTAAAGCAACACAATTTTACTTACAACCAACAGGCAACAAAAAAGTCAAAGGATGTTTGTTGGTGTTTGTGGTTAACCGAAACTAATGAAATTTAAAATTTTAAGTATTTTTAATAATGACAGTGAGTACGAAAATAAAAGTGGCCTTAATATAACTTAAAGCAATTAAAAGTTCATATTAAATATATTTCTTTAGCAGAAGGGCTTAAAAAATATCAAGATGTTTTATTTCCATCATATTATCGTCACGCTGACCATATTCTCCTATAAAAATACTTTGATTAATTTAGTTACTGGTGCAATATTACTCTTATGAAGTTGATCATTAAAAAGTGCAAATACCTGTGTTTCTTCCGAAGATGTCATACAAGTGAGCAATCTTAAGGGTTTTTCAACAAGAAATTTGTTTTCTAAGATAAACTAAAACATAAACTTAAGATTAAGAAAAGTTCGATAATTATGAAAGAAAAATGTCCACCACGAGCACGCTGACAGATGTCGATTCTTTCATCAAAGTTTTTAATTACTTTTCGGCACAATTGCGGTCCTATTTCGTTAATCAGGTTAGATGTTTTAAGCAGTTCTCGCACATAAACAATATTATACTTTAACATCGCTCCATATTATTGTTGTTATTATCATTTAGTTTAGACACCTGCTTAGCTGTATGTTATGTTTCTGTTCTGTGTTACTTGCTTTTGTTTTCTGGTGCTTATCTTATTTCGTAGAATTTCTTATAAGCATATTGTTGTTGTCTTGTATGTATATGATTTCTTAGGGCAGTTTGTGGGTCGTTTCGTTTACTTTTTTACTGATAATTATTTCCTTTTACAACTTAACAAGACAATGATTTGTTACAAGAAAAAGCTTTTGAAAAAAATCCCCGTTTTAAAAAGTACTAAAAAAATGCAGCTTTTTTAAAATATGAAAATAAGATGCCGGATTTTTTCAAAAAGTATTATTTTTTAATGTTTTGGCTGTAAGAAAATAAATCTTTTCATATTAAATCCTTTTCAAAAAATAGTAGTAGCAAATAGTATATTATTACTCTTTGTTTGGGAGTACCCATTTTTTAGGGAAATTTTTAAGTTTTGATTAAAGTAACTTTCTGAAATCTAGGTTTTTATTTTCTCAACAACATAGCTAAAGGTAAAATGTTAAGGCAACATTCAAGTTATTAAAAACTGGTACTTTATTTCCTTTTTTATTGATTTTTACAAACGTAATAATTTGACGCTTTTGGCACAAAGAATACAGATAAATTTTTTATAGTTTACCCAAAATAAAGCAAAATTTTGAGTATTTTCAGCAAACAAGAATATGAATTGAAAGGGAGATCATTCGCTTCCAAAAGTTAAAACTTTAATTTAAAAAAAGCAATAACAAAATGCTACTAAACTTTAGTCCCACTTTTTAATATTCCGAACTTTTAAAAGTAGCAAATTTACTACTTTTTGAAAACTGGAATCAAAACGTAAAAATTATTTTAAAAAGAATATTGAATTTATCATTGACAAGCTCTTAATTACGTTTTGGTAAGACTATTTCCTTATATGTCTTTAAAGTTTCGCAAACTTATTTAGAATATAACATAAAAAAGTAGTAAATTTGCTACACTTTTCAAAATTTTTTTATGATTTTTAATAATTTTTCCAACGTTTTTTACCGCTCTTTCAAAGAAATATTTTTGATATGATCCTTTCAATATCAAAATAACCTTTTGTACTAAAAACAGGAAGATTTTGAATACCCTTTTTTTACTACTATAAAAATTAAAAAATTTACGCTCTTGTATAGTATTATTATTATTATTTTTAAAAAGTACTGAATTAAAAAGTAGTATTTTTACTACTTTCTTCAATTGGTTTTTCTTACATATTTTTTTTTTTTTTTTTTTGTAATTTATAACTTCGCTTTCCAAATTTTTTCGTAAGTATTTAAACTGTTTTTTAATTATTTAATTTCTTATTGTCTGCTTACCAACATTTGAGCATCTATAAAAAGGGAGATTTTAATTACGTTTAGGTAGCACTATTTCCTTATATGTTTTTAAAATTGCGCGAACTTAGTAAATAACTAAAAAAAGTAGTAAATATACTACACTTTTCAAAATTGTTTTATGATTTTTAATAATTTTTCCTGCAGCGTTTTCTACTCTTCTTCTAGAGGAATAATTTTCGTATGATACTTTCATTGTCACCGTAGATTTCTTGCTTTTGTAGCTTAACCTTTTGAACTTTTTTAAAAAAAGGAACATTTTTAATACTCTTTTTTTTTCCAATAGAAATATAAACATTTTACGCTCTTGTATAGTACATTTGAAAAATCTTAAAACTGTACTTATTTTTAAAAAGTACTACATTGAAACAGCAGTATTTTTACTACTATTTTCAATCAGTTTCTCTTTCATATTTTTATTAATTTATAACTTCGTTTTCCAAATTTTATTATTTATAAAAGAACCTGCTACTTTTTCATACCTATAAAAAAGAAATAACTAAAAAAAGAGTAAATTAACTACACTTTTCAAAATTGTTTTATGATTTTTAATAATCTTTCACACAGCGTTTTCTACTTCTCTTGCAGAGGAATATTTTTTGTATGATTTTAAAAAAAGGAAAATTTTTAATCCTCTTTTCTTCTAATGAAAATATAAAAATTGTACACTCTTGTGTGGTACATTTAACCAATCTTAAAACTGTGCTTATTTTTAAAAAGTACTTAATTAAAAAAAGTAGTATTTTCATTACTTTTTTCCAATTTGTTTCTCTTTTATATTGCTTTATAATTTATAACTTCGTTTTCCAAATTTTATCGTTAAATATATTAGTTGTAAAAGGGTTAGCTGCTCTTTTCATTCCTATTTAAACTGTAAACAAAATTAAGCGTACCAAATAAATAACCATTAAAAGCCATAACAAATGCTTGAGGTATAGCCGTCAGACCTTAAAATTTTATTATAATTCAAAATCATATTTTTATATTTTCTAAAATTTATTTTTTATTCAAATTTATTTTCTGTTAAGAGGAAAAATCAAATGTTTCATTATTAAAATAATGGATTTTTATACAATATCAATTGTCAAAAATAAAAGAAATCAGCGTAAAGTGACAATTTTCAACAAAAAAAAAGAAACATTTTTCCATTTTAAAAGCAACAAGTTTTATATCTAAACAACTCATAAACATTCGCTGTGATTTCTAACTGGAAAATGATTTATTTCTTATTTTTACTTTTATTTACATGTGTATGAATATTATATTTGAGTTACGGCAACATACTTATATGTTTGCAACTTGACTTATAACAAGGTTGTGCCCCAATCAACCACAACCAATAAAATAAAATGTTAAAAATAAATTCTTACCAAAAAAAAAAAAAACAAAAAAAAAGAGTGGTGTGTTATTTTAATCTGTGTGTTTGTAGAGACAAAAAAGCTACAACTACTTTCCCCCTCCCTAGCGACATTACAAAGACAAGGGTTTGATTTTGCTAAACGCTTTTCATAATTTCGAATTAAAACCTTAAGCGTTTAATATTCATAAAAATAAATAAATTTATTTAATGTCATTAAATTAATTTGTGTTCTTTTGTGTTTCCCATTTTTTTTGCTATAGACTTCAAGTAACCATGACTATAAATACAAAATAACATGCAATCTAATGATGACGTGCCATCAAAGGATTAAAGGGGGGGGGGGGGGGGGGGGAAGGGGAGGTGGAGGAAAAATAATGTTTTTTTTTTATCTTTTGTTTTTATTTCACATAAAAGTTAAATCAACAATAATTGTAACTAACATGCAGCAAAGTTTAACTAAAAAACAAAAACAAAAACATACAAATTCCACAAACCAAAACTTAAGCAGACGACAAATAAAAACTTAGACAACATACAAGAGTTTCCATTTCCGCTTACAATTACCGCTGCTAACTCAAACAAACATAAAAGTATTATTTCCATATATTTTTGGATTTTCATAAAAACTTTTGCACAGTGAATAGAAGTAGGGTGAGGGGGAGCTTAGATAATTAATGACTGGCGTTATACAATTTTTGTAATTAAAATCAATAGCTCTTACAATTAAAGACGTATGATTAATATTAATAGAAGCCTATAACGCTCATACGTATTGAAGAGAAATGTCTGTTGAGCTCCTCAGAAATTGTCAAAGCCTTATTTTTGTTGTTGTCGCCTGTACCAACCCTTTATCTCTAGAACCATAATAGATAGTGTTAAACTTTTTCCGAAATATGCTCTGCAGTATCAGCAAATACTTAATGTTAAAGGGTGTGCCGCAAGTAATGTGATATTTATAAAAATATTGTTAATTTTTTAACTGTGACTGGCAGTTACCTCACATTCACACAGCATTAATTAAACTATAAACGCTACAGCAAGAAGTAAAAGTAAATAAATAACTTAAATTATAGGGTGACCCAAAATTGACACGACTCCAACGTACGTGGCCATAATTTTCAACAGCAGTGGGCTATGTCTGCTATAATAAAGAATACAAAAACAATTTTAAATAAAACTAAAATATAAAGGGTGTACAAGGCTACTTAAGATTAATGTCAGGTCGTTTAGCTTGGAAAATGTCCACCCATGCCCTAAGGCACATACACACTTAGCTGCATACACGTTTTAGTAGCGATTTTTAGAATTTAAACACCGCATGCAAAGATATATCCGCTCTAAAAAGTAGGCGTGAACAATTAACATAACCAAATTAAGGTGTTTCCATAGAGACTGTGATTTTGACAACTATGTGAGCTTATCTTTTAATCCATGATGACAAGCACTTTCTACCTACACAGAGTGTGTGTGGCTATGTCTACCATGACGTTTACAAAACAATTTTTTTCTTTTCTTTAGACCAGAACTCAGGCAGGACCAGAATACAAGGCGTTGTCCCACAACTAGGAAATTAGGCTATGGGGAGGAGGAAAGAGTGAACAGTGTTTTTGAATACTCCATTTGAACTTTCCTACATTGAAAGTGACAGGAAAGACGACTGGTCTTTTCGTTCTGTTTTGGTGAAAAACGAATTTTCCTTGGAATGCGTAGTGCGATGTACGGGCCAATCAGCCACAAATGCATGCGCTCTCATGCTAGTAATGGGAACATGTTTGCTAATTTCATTAGAACACTGACCATGGTAGTAACGATAAAACAGTGAAATATTACTCACATTGCGTCGATGCTTTAGAAAATCAACAGAGTGGGATACCCTATTGTCCTGAATGAGCCTTTTAGCCCTCTCCTTTATAAGGTCGAGCTACTCCAAAACAGACTTTGGGGCGCCAACCCATATATGAGCGTTGTATTCGATATGTGTTTGGATTCTCCGACGGGGTAAAAATTTCTTATGTTTGGGTACGGTTTTCCGTCGACCCTCGTCAAATTTGGTTTGTGAACAAACCGGTTTTGGCTGTTTGCCATCTTCAGTGTTCCTTTCGTACTAGTACGAATGCAATATCGTTTTAGAAAGGCACTTGAAAGCTTTCTTTAGAAACTTGAAAAATATGCTTAGCCTATCGAACATCATACTGAATTTTCATGCCAAAAACATCAAGAGTTTCCGATTTCGTAGTACTTATATCAGATGCAGTATCATTTTCGACAACAGATCTCTGCATAAGTATGCAACATTGTATCTTACAGGTTTTAAAATCGTTTCTATTCACACGATCCCATTCTGAGACTGTTGCGGAAGATCGTGGTTGCGCGTTTTATTCGTGTTTCACCTTTTGGAACTCATCTCTAACTGGTTCGGTCTATTACCATATAAATACGAATGACAAATGGTGCTGCCATCTGTGAAAGAGTATACAGGGTTGAAAGTTTGACAAGGAAGGTCATTTAGAAAAATAAGAAATATGGTAGGAGAAAGAACGGTACCCCTAAATTAATCTTGAACTCGTCTGATGAAATTTCATCTATAGCAATTCTCAGGAAAGTCGATATAAAGCAACAAGTTGTGATAGAAGTAAATTATGCCACATTAAAATAAAATGAAGGGTATCCTATTAGTGATACGATTTGCACATATACCGAAATTATTTTTTGAACCGTAATAGACTATACTCGTATACGGAGACTTTTTTCAGAGTGCCATACTAAATTCACACAAATTGCGGTTTTATTTAATACAAACTATGTGATGTAAAACAAAATTTAATCATAATTTGCGCAAGTGGCATATATTATCATTGTGTTTTGACATCTAGACAGCTACAGAATTAGTTGTAATTAAGCATTCACATATATCTACTGTGTACTATTTTTAGTACTATTTGTTAAACATCTGATAGATGCAATCATTGGTTTCTTTGTTCTTAAACCAGACTATTCGCTTTGAAAATTATGCACTTATCGCGAAAATGCAAAAGCCTTGACATCATACTCTTTTTTGTGCCCAGCTAATAAATCTCTTACCTAACTTTTGCCTTTTAATATTTAAAAAAAAATAGTATTTATACTTATTTTAAAGCTTGCAAAAAATAGTTTTCAATTTGTATCAACAAAGTTTTCCAGTTCTAAGTAAACAAAAGCAAATATGTTTAAAAAAAAAGTAGCAGAAAGAGTAGGGAAAATACTACGATACTAATAAGTATTATAACAAAATCTGAAACAAAAGCAGCAGAAATGCTACTTTAGTTTGTGTTACAGAAACAGTAAAAGGTAGTTAAACCACTACTTTCTTTATATAATACACTTTAAACTGCAAAAATAGTAGTAGCAATGTTTTCAAACATTTTTTTAAATACATTTTAAAATTGCAAATGCTTTATAAAGATATATTTTTTTTGTTTAAAAACTACCTTTTTAAATTATTAACTTTTTGTTTTGTATATTGATTTTAGTAGTAGTAAAAAATACTACTTTTTTATGAACTTATTTATAAGTCAATTAAAAGTTTTTATTGTTTTTCACAAAAATTTTAAATTTCTAACATTAAAAAAAAAAAAAACTCCTTTTCTATTAATTAAATTTTCGAAATTTTTATTAAAGTTCATACGAATTTTTGTGCCTATTTCACAAAAATTGTTTATTTTTCGAAAAACTAGAAATATGGCTATTTTTAGGCACATAATTTATTCTGTAGTGGAAACCTTGGTTAGTGGTCTAAGGTTTCCTAAATAATTAAAAGTTATTGCATTTCTGAAAAAGTAGTAAATCTACTAACTTTTTTATTTATTTAATTTTAATTTATCCACTTCCTGTACAACTAGATTGTGTCTTATATTTATAGTACAGGAACGTACAACATTATATTGGTATTCTTAAGATACGACATTACAAAATAAACTAATTAAAAGAGTGCCAAAAAAAAAACAAAAAAACAGAAAAAAATTATAAAATATTTTATGTGAAATATTTATATAAAAATTTCCTAAAATTGTTGTTGTTGCTATTCATTTGGTGACTTAGTGGAAGACTATTCCAGAGACGAGCGGCATTAAAATTAAATTGCCATTCGGATACAAGGCAGTGATGACGAGGCAAAATAATATTCTTGTGCGTTGGAGATTGGAAGAAACGTATTTTTTCAAACAAATATTTTGGCGTTCTTGTTGAAATTATTTTATGTAAAAATAAAAGGGTACGAACCTTTATTAGTCCCTGAAAAGAAATTCCAAGAAGATTGTTGGAGACATGTGATAAATGATCAAATCTTTTGAGTCCATATACATATCTTACGATATTATTGAACACAACGTCTAGCTTGTTCCTACTGACTGAGCCACATTATCCAAACAATTAAAGCGGGTATAAGATACATTTTAGCAAACAAGATTCGTATCCTTAAAGGTGTAAAATATTGTGTTTTATAAACAATTGTCCTCCCAGCATATTCACATGATCAGTCCATGTTAATTTATTATTAAATACTATACTGAAGTTTTTAGCAGATTTAACAATCACAATTTTATCATTGTTCAATACAATATCATTTGACTATGCATTTCGACTTAGATGGATTTAAGTAGAGCCCATTCGCATTTGCCCAAAGTTAAATTCTATTCAGATCATATAAGTGTATACTGCAGCTAGGGAGTTGTTTCGGCAGATCATTCACGTAGAGTGCAAATAGTAGCGGTCCCAGAATGGAACCCTGTGGCACTCCTCTAGTAAGAGGTAAGCTATCTGACCAAACATTATTCACCAACACCGATTGCATATGGTTCGATAGATATCAGGAGACAAGTTTAACTGACAGGTCAGAAAAACGAAAAAAGAATTTTGATTTTATTGCCATAATTGCATGCTTTAGAGTGGTCAAGGAGCACTAAATAGTTAATATCTCCTCTATCTAACCCTTGCCGTAAATTCTCACTAACATATGCAAGTGCCGTAATACATCCATGACTCTCTCGAAAACCTGATTGCATGGGAGACAATAAATCGTTGAAATTAACGTAATTATATATCTGTCTAAATAGAAGTTTCTCCATTACTTTTGAAAGAAAACATAGGATGGCAATCGACCTATATTCACCATTCCCTTTCCTTAACGGTACTATTTTTGCATGTTTCCAATTTGATGGAAATACACATGACATTTTAATCCCATTAAATAAATGTGTTACAAAGGGGTGAATCACTGGTAAAAATATTCTTATAAATTTCGGGTGAATACTATCCACACCTACTGCATTCGATTGAATCGAAGTACATACTAAAGCTACATCATCTTGGGATACACATGAAAAATTAAAACGTTAAGCGGTACTCGAAGAAGCTGGATGAAGAATTGAATAATTGCTTTCTATTAAAAACACTTTTATTTAATTTAATTCACACTTATTTTTTTAAATATTATTGCTAGTTGGGAAGAAAAATGTTATTAAAAAAAAGAGGAGTAAATATACTACTATATTCAAATATTATAATATTTCAAAAGTTAAGCCTTCGGGCTTCGTAAAAGTTTTTGGTTTTCTTATAGTATAATTTTATGTAAATTTGTGGCCAAAAAAAACAATTAAATTAAAAATAAAAAATTTATTTTATATTAAAATTTTTTTTTTGATTAAATACAAAATAATCTTTTAACGGTCTTTTAAATAATTTAACTATTTTATTTAAAAGACCGTTAAAAGATTATTTTATATTTAATTAAATTTAAAAAAAAGGTCGAATAAAAATAAAAGTAATTATTTTTTTTTTTGTTTTTTTATTTTATTTTATTTTAAAATTTTTGCTATTTTGTAAAAAGTAGCAAATTAAGTTCTTAATTAAAATCTAAGAAAACTATATTTTCCTTTATTTCTTTGAAAAGAGTTTAATTTCCTCTAAAAATAGTTTTTATGTGATATTTGTATGAGAAGAATGATTTGTCTATTTCATTTCCGCTTTAGAACATGTGTACGTATGTATGTGTGTAAATAACTTAATTATGATTAACAGTTACAGTCGCTGTAAAATAATGGTTAAAATCGTGGCGAGACGGAATTAATCAAGAGAGTAATTAAATAATTTAATATATTAAAGGGTATTTTTATAGAGGTATATAAGTTTTAAATGGAATAAAACATAGAAGAATTTTTTTAATTGACAAAGTTTATTTTATTCGAAAGATAATCTTGTGGCATTATAATTTAATAACGACTAATAAGTTATAACGACTAAAGCTGCCTTGGAGGTACTCTAATTTGGAGGTCCAATTTTCAATGACCTGTTTCCAATATTTATTTCTTTATATCAGCAAATAAGGCAGGAAAGTTTATTCTGCAAGTAGTCGATCATTTCTAGCTTATTGGCGTAGGCTAATGACCACTCATCGCCGCAGAAAATAGTCTAGCGACGTTAAGTTGCATAACTATGGAGATCAATTCAAGGACCAGAAAAGTGAAACTGCTATTAGCAAACTTTTTTCTTCAATAAATTAATTGAGCAGAGCAGGAGCTCTGTGACAAACTTTATCACCATATTATGATTGTCCAATTGCTGAACGCAAAAGTTAGTTATCATGGCTGTATTGCGGTCACCATTAAAACTGTAACGTTTTGACCCGTATTACTTTTAAAGAACGACCAACCACTGATTCCACCAGCCCATAAAGCACAACAAACAACAGTCAGCTTTTTTAGATGTAACGATGTCTCAACATACACTTGAGGATTATCATCACTCCAAATACGATAGTTTTGTTCATTGACGTATCCTCTCAAAGAAAAATGAAACTGATCGCGACTTATGAAAATCAGAATCAACGTTACACTTGCTTTTTTTTTTGTTTTTAAAAGAAAAGTAGCACTTCAGGCAACAATGCCTATTTAGTCAAGTAACGTGCTACATTCTTTAAGAAAGGGATAGAGAAGAGATGAAACAGGTGGTGAAAGTAGAAGGATAGTCGGAAGTTAACTGCCGACCAGTGACTATGCCATCATCGCTCAGCAGCCACACCGACAGCCAATTTTTATTTTTGTAGTGAAACCAAGGTCTTCGTTGGGAATCGAACCCACAACCTTCACAATGAAAAGCTAGTACACTACCCAGTAGTGCCTACAGGGGCACCTGCTATGGGCCTAATTTGTTAAAGCGTTTGTCTATTTGTGTTGAAATTCCAAACCAAACTAACTATAAATTTCTTGACAGCTCACAAAATGGCTGACGGTTAAAAACATAATGCCAACTTCAAGTTTTATACCTCTACAAATTACGTCCCCTCATCAGCCAACAATAATTTCTAAATTTACAATTTTTTTGTAGAGCAACAGTTTTTCATATCATTTTTACAGCGCATGAAAAATCGAGTAAAATTTTCATAAAGAGTTTTTCAACAAGAAGTATGTTTACTTAATTTATTCTAATTTTTATAGTATTACGAAGACAAAAATTAGGCAATAACGAATGATATCCGGCAAATGTCCACCATTACCACGCTGAGAGATGTTGTTTCTTTCATCAAAGTTTTTAATAACTTTTTGGCAAAATGGCGGTCCTATTTCGTTACTGGCATTAGGGATTTTTAATTATAAAGCTGAAATCGATTCAATTATCTCTGCATACTCTCTGTCCTTAATATAGCCCCACACAAAATAATCCAGTGGTGTTAAATAACACGATCTGGGTGGCCACTTAACTGCTGATTGTCGCAAAAGTTTGCGATCGGGACTATGATATGTGGCACTGTCCTGTTGAAACCACATGTCAATGACATCCACGTCATCATTAATAGGCCAAAATTGAGTTGTTAGCATCTCGCAACAGCGTGATGCATTGACCGGCCCAATCACGGCTCCAGAGGACATAGCACGTTGAGCATGCAAAGACTTTTTAATAATCGCTCTAAGATTTTCAGAAGTCCAAATAAGGAAATTTGGTTATTGCAATTCCCTGAAAATGGGCTTCGCCTGACCAAGTAATTTTTTTAGAAAAACCAGCGGGTTGTTCTTGAATGAAATGTGCAAATTTACGGCGATGTGAATGATCGGTCGGCTTCAATTCTTGCATCAGTTGAACCTTGTAAGGCTTCAAAGTCAAATCCTTACGCAAAATTAGCCATGTGGTAATTTTGGTTAACCCCAATTATTAAGAATGTCGAGGAATTGACAAGTTTGGATCTGCCAAAACACTGTGGCTGACAGCTGCGATCTTTTCAGATGAACCACCCGATCGATCACGCGTTGGCATTTTGTATCGAGCCAGTTGACTCAAACTTAACGACTAAATTTTTAATAGCGTTCTCAGAAGGACGATTATGTTGTCCGAATGTATCTTTAACCAAACTACCATTTCCGCAGTGGATTTTCATGCGATTTTTGTGCGAAATTGAATTCATTGTAACAATTCCCTATGCATCTACAACGAATACGTCAAAAGACTAAATATCAAAACTATCATGTTGTGGATGTTGCCACAATTAAAAAACAAACTTCTTATTGGAAAACCCAATACTTGAAGCATAATTTCTATTCTATTGATTTTTATCTTGTTACTCTTTTTCCTCCTTTGCAATTCTACATTTGTAACGAATTTCTGTGTAAATAAATGCTAAATCAACAGCAATTGTTTACAAAATATGCCAATTTACACTTTAAGTAAATAATTTAGCATGCAAAATAAGCATTTTCCATCAAGAAAAGTTTTCTTTTCACTAAAAAATAAAATAATAAAAATTTAAATAAAATTCCAGGAAAAATTTTATATAAATTTGAAAAAAAACTTTAATTTATTTTCTCGCCACAAATTTTTTTATTATCTCCTTTATTGTGTGATAAGCCCATTAACAAGCCAATAAATAGATTACTAAGGTCTGATGAACAAAACTCTTTAAATTAAATAAGAAAGTGGGTGATAAAATATGAGAGAGAAACAACAATTTTTACTTCACTAAAACTGAAAGCATTTTGATAATTTCACACCTAACATTATTATTATTAAGTCGTCTGCTATCGTATGGCTTTCATTATAATAAATTGCCAACCACCTAAATGTATGCCTCATGTTGACATTCATGCTAAAATGTCATATAGTTTTCCCCATTGAGATTATTATTTTCTTGTTTTTCCTTTTCATTCTCTCGCTTATTTTGTTCAGCTGTGAAAAACGTTTTAAATTTGTTGCCTTTTATTATAGAGATGAAGTGATTTTAAATGAGGCATTTGTTGTCAAACGGCTTGACACGCTTTTGCTTAGAGAAAATCAGTCAATCATATAAGTGTTTAATAATACAGCCATTATTCAAGATTTTAAGGTCTATTTTTAGGCAAAAGAAAAAAATAAAATAGTAAAGACTACTTTAGGGATTAAAAAATTATTTATTATAATTTAAAAATTATTTTACAGAATTTTTTATAAACAATAAAAGAACAAAATAAACTTTTAAAAACTTAATTGAGTTTAATCTGTATTAAAATTGATTTCTAGCATATGGCGTGTTGCTCTGTGGCGGTTATTTTTAGAAAAAAATTAAGTCTAATTTAAAAAAGATTTGAAGTCTCTCAAAAAACTCAAAATTGAAACAAAATAATACTTAACCTATTCCGAAATTCACTTTAATAATAAAATTCCTGAATAACACCGTATTTTCACTACATTTCTAAAATGTCACAGAAGCAACTGAAGATTCCATCAAAAGTAAAAATGAACAAAAACTTCGGTATCAAAAAGTCGAAACTGTTTTTCAAAAGCGTATTTTTATTAAAAATTCACATAATCAAATTTATAAATTTTACAACGAACTGCTGGGTTATTTTTAAGAGAATAATAATTTTTCTACCAGAAAACAGAACTTTACAAAATTTCAATAAAATTTCGAAAATTAGCCAAAATTGCCGGAATAGCAAAATTTTTCCAAAAAATTTTTGATTTCTAAAAACAATAAAATTAAAATTTCACAAAAAACTGTAATTTCGAAAAAATCGAAAATTTTACAGAACTTTAGATTCTTGTTGAAAAGCAAAATTTTTCCGAATTGTTTTTGATTTCTACAACAATAAATGAAGATTTTATCAAAAGATTGTAATTTCACAAAACTTCATTAAAATTTCAAAATTTCGAAAAATCGAAAATTAGCCAAAATTCTAGATTTCGTTTGAACAGCACAATTTTTGCAAATCATTATTAGTTTCCAAAACACAAATAATTGGATTTGACCAAAAACTTTAAATTTTACAAAAAATATCTCATTAAAATTTCGAAAAAAACAAAATTGACCAAGACTCTAAATTCCACTTGAATAGCAAATTTTTCCGAATTATTTTTGATTTATAAAATATTAAATTAAGATTTCATCAAAAATTTTAATTTCACAAAATTTTATTAAAATTTCGAAAAATCGAAAATTAGCCAGAATCCTAGATTCCGCTTAAATAGCACAACTTTTTCGGATTTTTTCATTTCAAAAAATAATAATTTGAGATTTGACTAAAAAAATTAAATTTCACAAAAAAATTTCATTCAAATTTCGAAACCTCGAAAAAAACGAGAATTAGCCAAGCCCTTAGATTCTGCTTAAATAGTACAATTTTTGCGTATTGGTTTCTTAAAATAGTAAATTGAATTTGACCAAAATGTTTAAATTTCACAAAAAAATTTCATTAAAATATCGAAATTTCGAAAAAAATCGAAAATTAGTTAGGATTCTAATTCTATTTGAAAAGCAAAATGTTTCCAAATTATTTTTGATCTATAAAATAATAAATTAAGATTTTATCACAAAATTTAAATTTCACAAAACTTTATTAAATTTCGAAAATTTGAAAAAATCGAAAATTAGCTAGAATTCTAGATTCCGCTTGAACAGCACAATTTTTGCGAACCATTATTGGTTTCCAAAAAACAACAAATTGGATTTGACGAAAAAATTTAAATTTCACAAAAAATATCTCATTAAAATTTCGAAAAAAATTAGCCGCAACTTTAGATTCTGCTGGGGTAGCAAAATTTTTGCGAATCATTTTTTATTTCTAAAAATCGAAAATTAGCCAGAATTCTAGATTCTGCTTGAATACCTTGAATGCTTGGATCTGACCAAAAAATTAAAATTGCACAAAAAAGTTTCACTAAAATATCGAAATTTCGAAAAAAAAATCGAAAATTAGTTAGAATTCTAATTCTATTTGAAAAGGAAAATTTTTCCGAATTATTTTTGATTTATAAAATAATAAATTAAGATTTTATCAAAAAATTTAAATTTCACAAAACTTTATTAAAATTTCGAAATTTCGAAATTTCGAAAAGTCGAAAATTAGCCAGAACTCTAGATTTAAATCATTATTGGTTTCTAAAAATAATTAATTGA
The DNA here is from genome assembly GCA_030448955.1 of Trichopoda pennipes. NCBI lineage: Eukaryota > Metazoa > Arthropoda > Insecta > Diptera > Tachinidae > Trichopoda > Trichopoda pennipes. The sequence continues at coordinate 8,517,029 of JASKUP010000056.1, read as the reverse complement.
ATATGATCAAAAACTTTAAATTAAAAAAAAAATCCATTAAAATTTCGAAATTTCGCAAAAAATTTAAATTTCACTAAAACCATCATTTCAGGAACAGCCGAACAAATCGAATTTTCTCAAAAAAGTTTTCCTTCTTTTCTTCTTGTTAAAGCTTATTTGTCTGCTTCGTTTGGTTTGCTCTAACGCGGTTGACATTAGGCAGAGCTCAACATTAAAACTGTAAAAATCTGTGTTAACATTTCACTTGTATTCGAAATTCTTAAATCGGGTTTTTAAGCAACAAGTTTATTTTTCAATTGTGGCAACACCGACAATATAACAGTTTTAACATTTAGTTTTTGGACGTATTCGTAGAAGATGCATTGGTAATTGTTACAATGAATTCAATATTGCACGGAAATTGCATTAAAATAATTAAAATCCATTATGAAAATGGTGCGTGGTTCTGTTAAAGTTACATTTCGTAAAATTCGTGATATTTTCGGATAACATAATCTTTCTTCTGACACCGCTATTAAGAATTTGGTCGTTAAGTTTGAGTCGACTGGCTCGTTACAAAATGTCCAAACGCCAACACGTGATCGACCGGGTCGTTAAACTGAAAATCTCGCAGCTGTGAGCAACAGTGTTGAAGAAGATCCAAACTTGTCAATTCCTCGACATTCTTCTTTGAGACCGCTATTAAAAATTTGGTCGTTAAATTTGAGTCGAGAGGCTCGGATATAATATGTATGTTATACGACTGGAACGTTTAACTAAAAACATTGCATTTGTGAGCCACGGTGTTGAAGCAGATTCAAATTTGTCAATTCCTCGACGTCGGGTTATCCAAAATCAGTACATGACGAATTTTGCGTAAGAATATGACTTTGAAACCTTACAAGGTTCTACTAGAGCAGGAATTGAAGCCGGTCACAGCGCCGTAGATTCGCTTCATTCATTCGGGAATAACCCGCTGGCTTTTCTAAAAATAAAATTTTATCAGACAAAGCCCATTTTTACTTGTCAGCGTCAACGAGCAAAATTACCGCATTTGGGCTTCTGAAATTCATAGAAACTTATCTTAATGTGCACGCTCTAAGCACGCAAATAAGAGGCGATAGACTTTTTAATCAAAATTAAACTTTCATTATTTATTTTGAGTTTTTAAATTTATTTTTCACTTTTTCACTCTTTTAAAAGGTCAAAAAATTCCATCAAACTACTCGTCACTATTCAGTTAAACGCATTAAAATTTGTTTTTGACAAAACGCTTAAATTAGATTTATTACGACCAGTTCCTGTTGAACAAATAGTTTACACTCAAACAAGAACTTTCAAGCCAACTCCCTACAACAAAAACAAAAAAAAGCAAAAGCAAATAAATAAAAACAGCGCAGTTATATTCAGTCATATAAACCATAGTGGAAGTAAGAAGAGTGAGGGAGACAAAAAATGTGGCAAAATATTTATAAACTCTAACTGACCTTTTGCTTATGAACTCCTGTTAAATAGTCCTTCAAAAGAGATGACACTTCCGGTTTTTGGGAAAATTAAAGAGATTTAAGGCAAACAAACTTATAACACCCACACACACACACACACACACGTTTCCACACGCATGTATTTATATCACAACTAAAAGACACTTCCGCTTTTTCAATTGAGCTAAATAAATATACAGAGAAGTGTGTGTGGCTGTGCATGCCACTTGAAAAGGCTGTTTGGCCTCTTTAATTTTCTAAGATGAACCATTTTATACTTGAGCAAATGTACAAGAAATACAAGAGAACATTTTGACACACTTGAAAGTGGGGCTGCTAATGGGAGTTCAGTAAATGAAAATAGTTAAACGCGAAATAATGGATTTCATCATTGGCAAACATTGGATTTGTCATGGTAAATTAGAAACGAAATGGAAACCCACACATAACAATTAATTTAAATGCAATTCTAGACCAAAACTATGCAACACATTTTATTTTATGGCTTTTAATGTTTATTTATTATTTTAAATTATTTTTTCTTTTTGTTTTACTTTTTAAAAATCATATTCATGTTTTGCAGTGATTTTAATTATGGAGCATTGAGCATTTGCAACATGTTTTTAAATTTAAAGATGCGCCTGCTATTACACTAAATCGTCACGGAAAATTGTTTAAACATTTTTAAAGTCCTTATTTATATTAAGGTGGTTCACTTTTGTTGTCCCAAAAAAATAATAATTAAAAAAATTTTATTAATAAAATTTGTAAAAAAAGACATTTTTCGATAAAATAGAAATCTAAAGAAAAATGTTGTCAAGAATTATAAAAAAATAATAAATAAATAAATAACTAAAAAAAAACGTTGAACATATAAATTTAAACATTTAAAGTATGTTTTTCAATTGTGGCAATACCAATAAGATAATAGTTTTGACATTTAGTTTTTTAACATGTTTGTAGTAGATGTATTGGGAATTGTTACAATGCATTCAATTTCGCACTAAGATCGCAACGCCTGTTCAACCGGGCTGTTCGAATGAAAACATCGCAGCTGTGAGGCAGGTCCAAATTTGTCAATTCCTCGACGTTTTCAACAATTGGAGTTAGCCAAAATCACAACATAGCGAATTTTGCGTAAGGATTTGATTTTGAAGCCTTACACGATTCAACTGGTGCAGGAATGTAGCCGATCGACCATTCACATCCCCATAGATTCGCTCAATTCATGCAGGAACAACGGGCCTATTTTCAATTGTCAGGGCATATCAACAAACAAATCTTAATTTCTTTTTTTTTTTGCAAAGACAACAGAGAAGAGGCAACAATGCCTATTTAGTCAAATATCGTGCTACATTCTTTAGCAAAGGGATAGAGAAGAGATGAAACAGGCGGTGAAAGCAGAAGTATAGTTACGGGAATTAATTGTCGTATAAGACAGCACAGTGACCAGTGACCAAGCCCTTTATTACTGAGCAACCCCACTGACAGCCAAGTTTTTCTTGCAGTGAAAAAAACCAAGGTCTTTGTTGGAAATCGAATCCACAACCCCTAGTCTTGTAAACTAGTACACTACCTACTAGCCTACAGGGACATCTAATCTTAATTGCAGCTGACGAACAAAATTGCTCCATACAAATAAGTGTCAAAGCCTGCAGCATATTCTTGATCACGAATAACGAGTTCTTTTAAAACTTTTGGCTTAATAGTTGGGCGTAGAAGTGACCAAAATAATAATTAAAAAAATTTTTAAATTTAAATATAATTTTGCAAGATTTTTTAGAGTGTATGTTTTTAAGTTGCTGAACTAAATGCCTAATTGATAGGCTATTATTGGGAAAATAACTAGGATTTTTAATGTACAATAAATTATACGACAGCTTATGAGGGGCTTATTGTAAATAAATATGAATCCTCAAAGTATGCAATATTTTTAAGTTCTTAAATGTGCAAAAAAATTAATTTGATATTTTCTAATATTGTGTTTATAAATGAAAAAATTTTTATAAAATGAACAATGGTTAAAAGCCTAAATATATGCAACATATTTTATTTTAATTTTTACAACTAATCCATTAATTTCTCAGCAGCTTCTTCTACATTTAACCATTTTATTTCATTTAAAACTTATTTAAGCAAATACAATGCTATTTACCGGTAAATGTCCTTTGAACTATGAACTAGGCTTCTCATAAAACTGTTAAGCTACCTTAATTAAAATAGCTGTTTATCATCATTAAAATCTATGCACACTTTAGACATTTAACATTGTGTTATTATTTTTTTCCTTGTTTAGATAACTATGCATAGCACGCTATTTACCAGTTGTTTTTATATTATGAATGTTGCTCTAACGGGTTAAGGCAATGGCATGCTATTTTGCCAACGTAAAATAATGTCATCCAAATTTAAGTTTATACTTATCAAATAAAAAAATTTCTTTTTTAAATAAAATAATGAAAACAGAGTTGTAAAACAATATAATTTTATTAATAAAAAAAAAGTTTAAAGTGAGGTAAAAATTCACCAAAATAATATTAACGGAATTTTTTAAGACCAGGTTAATAATAAAACTGTAACATAAAAATATTTTTATATATTTTGAATTCTACAATTTTCTTATTGTTTTCTCACAATACTCTTGAATAATGGCTTCTAATCTACGCACATAAAAAACAAAAATATTGCCTACTTTTAGGAGCCACAATTTGATCTGTTTTATTATTTCATTTTATTAAAGGTTTATGCTCAAAATGTCTATTAATTAAAAAGTTAAATTTATTAGTCTTTAGAGACGAAAAGCTTTTACTATTCATAAAATTAATATATTTTTAATTTCAAAGCATATAAAGTGCCGCTTATATAATTGTTGACTCATAAAATGACGATAAAATTTATCACTTGAAATTTTTTTCATTTCTACATTTTCTTTCTTTTTCCCCCGCAAAGTATAAAAGTAATTTTTGATGTTTTAAAAACCGTTGCCTGCTCTAGGGCGTTTTGAAAATTAAGTCGTTATTTGTGTTATTATAAACAAAACTTTGATTTATTAAAAATAGAAGGTTGACTAGTTGTCGCAATGCCGTCTGTACGATACACTTTGAATTTTATCTACAATGTGTAACCCATCAAAGCGCAATATTAAGCATTATAATCTTAATATCTCCAAAAACGTTGCCTACCATATAGCGTTCTTAAAATTGAAATGAAGGTGTTATTGTTGTTATTATAAACAAAACTTTGATTTGAAACCGGGTTTTCATCCTATAATCTATCGCAGCTCAAAATTAAACATTATAATCGTAATATCTTCAAAAACGTTGCCTACTTTGGGGTGTTCTTAAAATTGAAATTAAGTCGTTATTTTTGTTTTTTATAAACAAAACTTTGATTTATTAAAAATAAGAAATACATATTTCTTATCCAATCAAAAGAGACACTGATTCTGAAATAGGCAGCATTTCTCACGTTTCATCAATACCAACATTATGTGATAGTTCTAATATTCTATTTCGTTTCTATTTCGTTTCGTGCTGCATAGAGAATACGTACACTTTCCAAGACTGGCGCAATCTGTGAGGTATTTTGGTATTTTCAGTATTCTATTGGGTATTTCAGCTGCTTTTGTTACTTAGAACAAAATATTTTAGAGATTGACTGCTAGTTTCACTCGGGTAAATGGCATTCCATTTCAACTATTCGGCCAGCATATTTTTCGTTGGAGTGTTCAGAAAGCTTTTAATTCGTCACTGTTAATCTCTCATACTCATAACCAAATATTACAAGCTTGTAAGCATGAACATCCATGAAAGCTCAAATTAAGATGTGATGTTCACACCGCCAAGAGAAATTTCCTCATCTTTAATTTTCTCCAATACCCAAAAGTATTTTAACGCGAAATACAGCTTGAAGTTTGGTGTGCCAAGTTTAGTAGATTTAAATATATGACTGTATCCAATGGATTCATATATGTCGCAGAAATAGCTGCTTCTGTAGAATAGTAGGTATTGTACTAGCTTACCAGTCAGTCTGGGGGCTATGGGTTCGATACAAAGACCTTGGCTGTTTTCACTACAAAAAATAAAAATTAACTGCCGGTGAGTCTGTTGACTGATGAAGGCCTTGTAGAAATGGAAGCTGCCCCGGTATGCTAGTAGATAGTGTACTTAGCCTACCAATCTAGGAGTGGTTTTCACTACACAAAAATAAGAGCTTGAAGTCTATGTAACTATCCTTCTACTTTCACCACCTTATCTCTTCTCTATCTCTTTCCTAAAGAATGTAGCACGGTTGTGACTAAAGTGCAACTTCTCTTTAAAAAAAAGAAAAAGAAAATAGAGAAATTACACAACGAAGGCAATCTTCGTACATTTCAAAATAACAAACTGCTTCGAAACGAAATAGTAAATAATACTGAGTCGTAAGCTGTTTGTTCGCCAGGAACTAAATAAATAAATAAATATTTTTCTTTCTTTCTACGATAATTATCTTGAAAGTGTTATTTTATTAAAGTAAAATATTCTGCCTAGTTTTAGGCTGGCACCGTATATAATAAATTTCGATATTTATTGTGTCTCTCAAATTTTATACTTGTTTTCCACCGAAGGCCACCATGTAATAAGTAATCGCAGTAAGCGACTTTCCAATTTATTAGCCTGTTCCAAAAGCTTCTATTCAGGAGGAAAATAAGACAGTTTAATTCTTTGTGTTTTCCACAATATTCATCTTAAACCTCAGTCTTTTAAAAACAAAAGGTGTTGCCTAATTCGAGGGGTCAGAAGTTCATTGAAAAACTATAGCATTCCATCCACAGTTATAGCACATGGGATACTATTAGTAATCTTTGCAGCTTTCAAAATATTTTCTAATCTTCTCTGTAGGCCATAGAATGACGGAATCCTAAAGAAACCAGCATAAATTAATTTAAGAAAACCTATCATAGAATTTTGTTAGAAATTTTAAAATTTTATAAATGTAACTTGCTTTTAGTAATTTCCTCTACCACATTTGTTCTGTTCTAAAAATTTTATTTTAAAAATAAAATATTGCCTACTTTTAGGAATTTAATATCAAAAATTTGTGTTGCCTTCTTTTGGGAGCTACTTTTAGTGGGTAATTTCAACTTGTTTAAAGCTTAACTGCCATATTTATGAAAACTAACTTACGTTTCAAAACCTTTTTAAAATTAATTTTCTTTAAAAATTTTGTTTTAAAATACGAGTAGGATTCAAATACAATTTATTTTTTATAAATTAGTCAACATGTAGCAGTAAAGGTAATTATTATTTCTATAATATTAATTGCCTTAAATTTAAATCGATATGTCATGCAAATAATTGTTCAGTTATTGTAACTTTGTTTATGGTGAAGAGATAATAACTAGATAAATAAATGGTTTAATCAAAAATATAAAAAAACAAAAATAAGAATAAAAACCAATTATTTTTCGTTTCATTTTTAGACTTAACTCTACTAACTTAACTGGCTTACTTTCATAAATAACATTCCTAATTGTTTTATTTAATTTATGTACTCATTTAGAATGTTTAATCCTTCTTATCGAAGTGCTTGGGTTTTTTTTTAATTCTTTTTCACTTATAACAATTTTTCCATCAATAATTTTCATAATATTTTTACATTAACTTAATCTGATTATCGTTAAGAAAATGTTTATGGCTAAAAGTATTATTCTCTGCTGCAGCAGCAAAAATGCTTTTTAAAATAAAAGAAAAATATTTTCCACTAACGGTTGGATATTTATATAGAAAATATCAGAAGAAATTTATTTTTAATTTTATAAAGCTTTTAGAATGAACGTGGTTATACAATTATGCCAACTTAATAACATTTATGTCAGTATAAAAGTATAAAATTGAGAAAGTGTTAAAATGTTTATAATTTTCTTTAGTTTCGATTTAAAAGAAATAAGGTTTTAAATGTTTAAGTGTTAAAATAAAATAATTTTTTAACAAAATATTTTTTTTTTCATATAAAAAGGATTAAGAACACACTTTTCAGTTCAACTTTTTTTTTATAAAGAAAAGAAAAGAAAAAAAAAGAAAACTTTGTAACAGTTTTAAAAGCCTTAAATATTTTCGACAGTTTGGCATTTATGCATAGAAATTATTTAAACAAAAATATTGTTCATCTAGTCGTATGATTAATATTTATTACTGATTTACTGGAAAGAATCGGTTACAAAATTTTTTATTTAAAACAAGAGGATTTTCCGAAAATCCCGTCAATAATTTAGTAGTGAGAGAACAATGTATGCTATTGCACCATCTTTATAAATCTATAATTTTTGGTATAAGTGGTTCGTCAAACAAGTTCGAACGAACATGTCGAGTCGTGATTAACTTATTTGTTTTTACAACAACAAAAGCAAGAAGAAAATGAATAATTGAAGAAGATTTTATGAAGATTTTAAAATTTTTTTTCACACAAACCATCTCCTGAAACCATCTTTCGAATCGAATAAAAAAAAATCAACCAAATCGCTTCAGCCGTTCTCACGCCATTACATTACACACGTGGACCATTTCATTTTTATATATATAGATTAAAAACACTAGGTCAATTTTAATAAAAAAAAATTTTTTTTTTTAAAAAGAAAAAAAAAATTTATTAAAATTGACCTAGTGCTTTCCAATTAACTACTAAAAATATTAAAAAGGTCAAAAAACTATAACTATTATATATATAGATTGATCTAAAAAGTATCGGGTTTCTCAACAAGAAGTTTGTTTTTTAGTTGCGGCAACACCAACAACATAATAGTTTTGACATTTACTTTTTTAACATATTCGTAGTAGATAATATTAGCTATTGTTGCAATGAGTTCAATTCCGCGCGAAAATCCCATTAAAATAATTAAAATCCACAATGAAAATGGTGGTTCTGTTAAAGTTACATTTCGTAAAATTTGTGATATTTTCAGACAACATAATCCGCTATTGAGGCGACAAGCTCGATATAAAATGTACGACCGGGTCGTTTAACTGAAAGCATTGCACCCGCAAGCCACAATGTTGAAATAGATCCAAATTTTTCAATTCCTCGACGTTCTGAACAATTGGGGTTATGGAAAAATATCACATGGCGACTGGTAGGTAAGAATTTGATTTTGAAGCCCCTCAAGGTTCAGCTGGTGCGGAAATTGAAGCCAATTCGCAGATTGGCTCAATTCATTATGGAACAGCCGGTTTTACTGAAAAAATAATTTTTTCAGACAAAACCCATTTTCGCTTGTCAGGATACTTCAGTAAGCAAAATTAACACATTTGGGTTTCTTAAACTCCTACAGCGATTATTGAGAAGCCTATGTGCTCTGGAGGCCTTATAGGAATGTTTTTGTTTTCGAAAATGAGGCTGGATAATATTTTGTGGGGTTATGTTAAGGAAGAACAGAGTATATAAGGAGTCAATCGAATCGATTTCAGTCTTAAAACTATTAATCCGCGATGTGATTAACGAAATAGTACCGCCATTTTGACAAAAAGTAATTTTAAAAACTTTGATGAATGAAGAATCGACATCTGTCAGCTTGGTTGTGGCGGAAATCTGTTAATCGCGATAAATCCGATTTCCGGCAGGTATACGCTACGTTCACACATTAAGCGCTATAATTTTCTTAATTATTTTACAAGAGAATAAACCAAAATTATTGTGGCTTTCGCCATACTCAAAATTCACCCAGCCTAAATGTTTTGTTAAACTGAGGTTAAGGGGGTCTGTTTCACATAAAAACCACTGTTTGATGTAGTTTTAAGGCTAGATCACAATTAACTTAGAGTATTATAGGTTTTGGCAACACGACACGTGTAGCATAACTCACTGGACAGTTTAAGATTTAAGTTATCCGAGTACTAGTTTACGCACTTATGGGAAATTAGGCATTTTGAATGTGCGCCACCCTGCGAAGCCGTTATAGATATTTGAACGATGTTGTCTTTCATTAATAATGGCATCGACAACTTTTAAAAGCGACTGAGCAATTTTGAGAATATATCACACCTACTTGACCTTATTTAAACCTAAATACAGATAACACTTAATGAAAATTATTTTGCAAACTTATTATCATAACAGATGTGCTAGGCTTCTAATATTAAAATGCTTAAAACGGTGCTCTATACACTTTGTAAATATTCATAGAATAGCTGGAAATTTATTTTCTTCTGCTCTCCAGCAGCACCTGTATTTGTTGTATTGTCGTTTTTGTAGATATTCACCAGCTTAAAATGTTTGCAAAATTATAATGAATTTTAATAAGTTTTTCATGGGCGTATAGTCGTTTATAAGTAACAGTAATATGCCTTTAATGCTACCACAACGCTGAACAACTTAACCTAGTGGTTGTTATTGTTGTTATTTCTACACAAGATGAGATATCTGCCAAGCATTATGTCTTTAAATATTATCGTGCACGTGTACGTATGATTGTTATTAATTCGAAAGCTTTTTTGGAAAAACATCTGTAACTTCCAGATGAAAAGGAGAATTTAAAACATTTAAAAAGAATCAAAAAGAAAACACATGAATGTGTTTTAAAAAAATAAAATAAAATCGTCACCACTAGCAAAATGTTATACATTTTGAAAATATAAAAATCATTTCCCGAAGCATAATTTATGACTTTAATGGCTGCTGAAAACCGAAAGCTTTCCATATAAAAAAATCTAAAATTTTTTTTTACTATAATTCTACAATTCTACTCTAGTATTAACGTCTTTCTAATGCTGATTTCTTAATACGTTTAATAAACTTCAAAATGTCACCATTTTTTGTATTTTTTGTACAACAAAAAGTTTTCACACAAATATTTTCATTTTGTAAACAAACTTGTAAACAAATTTTACTCTTCTCAATTTTATTTCTGGCTCCTCTTGGTATCAACAACCTTTAAAATGATACTTAAACAAACAATTACCTCAAAATCGTTGTTATTTCGGTTGTTGTCCAAATAATATCAACAGGCATAAGGCAAACAAACAACAAATAAAAAATAAAAATGAAAACAAAAGTGAAAACGAAAATTTTCGCCAACAGCAGGTGTTTAATAATCCTGAAATCCTGTTGCCAAATACTATTACAACGTCACTAAACTAGTACACACACGTTCACTTTAATCTAAATATAAGCGGATATGTGAGTAAAGTCGCACATTCAATTTATACCAGCTTTTTTATTTGTGTGTTGATGTGTTTACACATTTCTACACATCAGGATTATACAAATTAGTTAAGGATTATTGAAAAATACATTCTGCTTTTTTTCGGTATTTCGTTATACGTTTGTTTATTTTAAAAGGCATTTAACTTATAAAAGGTGTTTTTATGGAGGTTGGCAACACTTTTTTAACTTTCACTTAATTTGATATCTGTAAATCGATTTCTTTCAATTTGGTTCGCCATTTCAAAATGAATACATCCCGCTTTTATAACCGATTTCTTTTAGCCTTGTTTGTTATGTTTGGGCCGGTGGAATCACTTTAAAAACAATGCTGGTCAATGGTGATTGCTATAACCAGTGATGGGCGAACTACGGCCCTCGAGAGGTTTCAATCCGGCCCGACGAGCGTTTTTCAAAAAAAAAAATTAATCACCTATTAAAAAATTATGCCCAAGAAATAAATTTACATTATATTTTAAAAAAGATATAAATTGACAATTTTAGCAAAAAAATGCGAAGTTTTTATATCATATTGTGCACAAACTGCGTAGTTTTCTGGGAAATATTGTACACACAAGACAACAACAACTTTCTTATACAATATTCCAAGAAGAAACGTCATAAAACAAAAACAAATAATGTAGAAAACTGAACGTATAACATAACAACAACTATTATATGTGAGATTTAGAAGATTCTTGAATATTCGAGACAACATGCGCAACAAATATAAAAGGGCCAGCGATGTATTAATCAGCAATCAGTAAAAGTGTAAATCTCGTGACGTAGAGAATCAATTGTGAAGTAAAATTATAAAGTTGCCAACGTACAGTTTTATTTGTATAATTAAAATAATAAAGTGTACTGTAAATACCCCCATAAATGTCAATCGAAAATAGAAAGAGAAAAATTGATTCGGACTATAGAGTATTTCAAGAAGAGTGGACATGGAAGTACTTCTTTATGGAATATAACCAAAAACCTATTTGTCCTATCTGCCAAAAACCGGTAGCTGTACTAAAAGATTATAAGCTCGCTCAGCACTTTAATTCAAAACATCTTGGGTCGAAGTACTTTAAAATGACAGATGAAGACAAGAAAGTTCATTCAGAGGAATTGAAAAGAAAAATATTTAGTCAGCAAATGTTTTTTAAAAATCAAAGAAGTGTCCAGCAATCCTTCACGTTAGCTGGTCACATTGTTGCCTATAAAATAGCAAAAAGTAACAAACCATTTTCTAAAGGAGAATTTATTAAGGATGTGTTAATTAGCATTGGAAAAGTATTATGCCCGGAAAAGGTAAAAGATATCGAATCTATAGGGCTGTCACGTAGAACGGTCACAAAAAGAATTGAAGCGATTTCTTCTTATTTAACCAATCAACTCCGTGGACGTCTTAAAAAGTTTAAGTACTTTTCAGTCACTATAGACGAGAGTGTTGACAGAAGTGATACAGCCCAACTTCTGATTTTTATCAGAGGAGTCGTTGAAAACTTCGCAATAACCGAAGAATTTGATTGTTTGAGATCTTTGAAAGGAAAGACGACAGGAAAAATAATTTATGATGAATTTAGAGAGGGAATGGAATCTAATCTCTTAATGCCCTAATTTCCAAATTAATTAATTTAATAACTGATGGAGCACCTAAGATGGTGGAAAAAAATACGGAAATACGGGGTTTGCAGGAGTTTATAAAAGCCAGAATCCTGAAAGCGAAACAATTTTTTTACATTGTATAATCCACCAAGATGTTCTTTGCAAGGCTGCCTTGGATATTAACCACGTACTTAATATTATTTTAAAATTAATTAATACCATTCGAGCCCATGGTTTGTTACATCGACAATTTCAAGAGTTTTTATCGGAAGTTGATGCAGAATTTTCAGATGTACTTTATTACACAAAGATCAGGTGGCTGAGTTGTGGGCATGTCTTCTCGAGAGTTTGGAGTCTTCTTGAAAAAATTAAAGTTTTTCTAAAAACCAAAACTGAAATTTGGGATGAGTGGGAAATATTGGAGGATAAGAATTGGTGCATCGAGTTTGCTTTTTTCACGGATTTACTCGAGCACTATAATAAACTGAACAAGAAGTTACAGGGAAGAAATCAATTTATAGATGAAACTTGGGGCAGTTTGAGGTCTTTTAAAACTCAGTTGTTTATATTTTCTAAATGTTTGGGAAAAAATGATTTGCCTCATTTTCCAAGACTTAATTCTTTGAGGCCTGTGAGTGAAGAGAAGTTAAAAGTCTTTTCACATTCTGTATTAAAACTCTTTAAACTTTAAAAAAAATCCAACCATGTTTAGATATTTTTTCAATGCCTTTTAATGTTAATCCTGAGAATGTTCCATCTGATCTACAATTGGAAATTATAGAATTGCAATGTAATCATAATTTAAAGCAGCTATTTTTAAATACAGATAAGCTTAATTTCTATAAATCCTTACCAAAAGATGAATTTCCAAAGCTAATTAATCATGCGCGAGAAATTATGGCAACGTTTACTTCCTCATATTTATGTGAACAGGCCTTTTCAGTAATGAAATGCAGAAAAAAATTCAATAAGAAACCGATTATCAGACGAGAGTCTATTTAATTTATTAAAAGTCGCATCATCCCAGCTGGAAGCAGATATTGAGGAAATTATGTCAATTTAGAAACAGATCCATGCTTCCCATACATCTGGAAAATCTTAAAATCAGAACAAACCATATCTTATAAAATGTTTATGTTCTGAACTTTTAATTGAACATCAACCCCAAGATTTTGCCTTGCGGTGCCTCTAAATTCATCTTGAACTCGTCTGATGAAATCCCATCTATAAAAACTCATATAGTGCGATTTCCATGAAAACTCGACATAAATCTAGAGAAATTATCACCGACACCAAAGAAGTGCATCATGCCGCACTCTATCCAACGCCTTGGAAATGTCTAAAGCCACCACCATAGTTTCTCTAAGATTTACATCTGCACGTGCTGTAGGTCTTAATCAGATGGTGGTCAAACCACTGGGAATGAAAAGCAACGACATTCGCGCCCTAGGAAGCCGAGGACTAATTCTAGCAACAGGTCATTCCTAGCTGCAATTTCAGCAGTTCCAAACCAGGATTGCGAACCACAACTCGTTGCTGAAGAGCTCGAGGCTATCCAACTCCTGGCCCAGAACACATGTCACATGTTATTAAAGGTGAGATGATCCTGGCCCCCATAATCAAATTCATGCGGGGGCCGCAAATGTGCCCTGTGTGGGAGTCTCTCCGAAATGGTGTATGGATTTGCCCTATTGTTTCAATAGGAGAGTCAGCATGTCGTACTTAAAGTGCCACCTACGGAAGCTATATTGTCGGTCGCTAAGTAAGCTGTTGGGCTCCATGTGTCGATGTGTCGCACAAGATGAAAGTTAATCATATTTTCCATCACTTTAGAAAGTGCAGAACAACTTGCAATTGGGCGGTAATTTTCAGGGTTGTTAGCCTCACCCCTTTTGGGGATTGGCGTTACATTAGCAACCTTTCAACACTTTGGAAATTTACCGTCATGACACAACATGCTGAAAAGGGTTGCTAAAGGACGCGCTATCGTCGAAGAAAACTGTTTCAAGACCAGTGCTAGTATCCCATTCCAGTACCATTTGCACATTTTTTAATTAGCTCGGTGTTATGCCTTTAAAGAGATACAATCACATTTTTAATTCACAATTTTTTCTAATTCAAAATGTCAACTCAAGCTACAAGTGAAGTAAGTACACTAATTATTTTTATATTGTCTTTAACTAAAAATTAGGTGATTTTTTACAAATGTGTATAAGAAAGTACAAAATATTCTCAGTTTTACTGAATTCAAAAGAACGCTTCAAGGTAATTGCGTGATTTGGTTTACATCTGCACCTGGCAGTTAGCCCTAACCAGATGGTGGTCAAAACACTGTGAATGGTATGTAGCGCCGTTCTCGCCCTAGAAGGCCTTCGAATCCGTGCATTCTCCGATTACTCCTAGTTGCGATTTCAAAAGCTCGAAGTAGGTCGCAGCCTTTACTCCTTGCTTAAGAGTTGGAGACCATCCAACGCCTGGTCCAGAACGAATGAAGCTTAATATAATTAAGAACACGACGGCATTCATACTTACTGGACCTGGACTATTCATTGTGTTCATTGTTAATGATGCGACCCACAAACTCAAACGAGGGCCTCGAAACACACAGCCATCACGATACTCTTGAAAGGCCTACCTCAATAATCAGCCAGAGAACAGCTAATTGTCTAAAGAGCAAATGGCGGTACTCTGGGGCTCACAGATTCCCGCGGAAATAAAGTGGATTGTACAGGTGACTCCTACTAGCCTTTAAGGGGCCTGGGCTCCCTTTTACCCCGCAAGACACCAGTCTAGATGGAATAGTAGGCTCCAAAAAGACTATCACGTGCCCCCGGGGGGATGCTTCGAGGTAAAGAGGTAAAGAATAAGTCAAGCCAATTTCTGATGCCCTGTTTTGAAGTTAAACGTATGCTAGTATGATCAATGCATCCTGCATCGCCGTTCTTCCTTTAAAGGAAGAGAGTCACATATTCAATTTACAAGCTTTGTTGCAACTTCCTTTAATTTTATCTAATACTAACTTCTTCTATCTTATATTTTTGTCCCACCTTGAGCTATTATTATTGTGCCACTCTTACATTTATTATGCAGATATGCTTTGGTCACTAATAACATCTGTGATGTTTCTCTGTTACTAATTAATAATTAATTTTTCAGTTCGCACATTTCAAGTGCATAAGTACACGTAAATTATGTTCCGTATGTGTATTCGGTTTTATAATTGCTTTGTGTTCCGATAGACCTTTAGTGGTAGGTGTAAACGCTAACAACCGTAGACATAATAACTTAAAGCAACTATAAATGGCGTTAATAAGCACAATTTCTTGAAGTTGTATTCAGTAAAGGATTTTTAACTTAAAATACCTTTGTTAAGCCTTCGTTAACTTTAAGTATTTTAAAGTACTACTTTCAAGGTACAATAAATTGAGCCGTTTATCATAAATATGACATAAGTCAATTCATACTTATAAAATAATCAATCATTAGAAAAATCTATTTCAAAAAGAAAAGTAAATGCAACAGTAATGAAACTGATGAAACTGATTTATTTTCATATAAATTACTAATAAAGGGTCCGCCATCAAACGTTTCTTTTTCAACTAGTGCTTAATTCGTGAATGGTAACACTTAGCTCATGTTTGATTTGACAGATAATTAGTTTTATCCTTCCGCTGAACGAATATGGTTGTGTACACGCTTGAACAACGCTGGGAAATATTGTGACATTACTTTGAAAATCATCGTAATGTTGCAGAATGTGTGCGAAAATTGTGTATGGATTTTGGAAGAAGAGAAGCACCGTCAGCTCCGTATGTTCGTTATCTTGTAAAAAATGTGAGAGAAACTGGCATCCTCATCGATAAACCAAAGTGTGAAAAGCCAGAAAAAGTGCGTACACCCGAGAATATTACTGCTGTGGCAGAAAGTGTGCGTGATGCACCATCAACATCAATTCACCGTCGTTCTCAACAATTGAACATTTCAGAGACATCATTGAGACGAAATTTGCATAAAGTCCTTGGTATGACACCATACAAAGTCCAATCGGTTCAGGAGTTAAAGTCAAGTGACCATCCAATGCGTTTTCGCTTCGCTAAGTGGGCCTGCCATCGACTTACAGACGATACCGATTTAGCCAAAAAAATCATCTTTTCAGCTGAAGCTGATTTTGATCTTGGTGGGTATGTAAACAGGCAAAATTGTCGCATTTGGGGCACAAAAAACCCGCACGCATACATTGAAAAGCCGACGCACCCAAAACGAGTCACTGTTTGGTGCGGATTTTGGTCCAGAGGCATAATTGGATCATTTTTCTTCGAAAATGAGCAAGGAGTGGCCGTTACAGTCAATGGCGATCGTTATTGGGTCATGTTGAGCAAATTTTGGTTCACAAAAATTGAAGAGGAGGATATTGCCAACATTTGGTTTCAACAGGACGGCGCTACGTGCCACACAGCCGAAGCTACACTCGATGTTTTGCGCTCTATTTTCGAAGATCGCATTATCAGCCGCAGAGCTGATGTCGTTTGGCCACCTTTGAGGTGCGATTTGGCACCGTTGCACTACCATTTGTGGAGTGCCGTCAAAGATAAGTGTTATGCCGACAGGCCAGAGACAATTGACGCTTAAAAGAACAATATTCGTGAAGCCATTGGTGAAATACAGTTGCACACAATCGATAATGTGCTTAAAAATTGGATCGATCGTGTAGGCTACTGCATGGCCAGCCAAGGCAGCCATTTTAATGAAATTATTTTCCATTATTAACCGGAAGGATTGTACTTTCAAATAAAAAAAAAAGAAATTTGAGAAAATATTCAGTAGTTTTGTTTATAACATTTAAAGCAAAAAAAATAGTTATTTGGCGGACTCTTTATAAACAAAACAAAGCTCGCTATCCGATTACTTAGTTTATTAATATTCAAAAGTTCTTTGTGAGTTCTTCATAAATTTTCCAAATTTCTTTTAAAATATTAATAAGAAAAATATAAAAAATGAGTTAATTTTACTGAAAATAATAAAGGCATTTTTATCGATCGAACTACCCGGATGAAATAATACTCTTTTTTATACATCATTAACTACAAAGTGACAACTGATTATAGTGGCATAGCCAGAACCTAAATAAGAAATTTGCTAAAGCATTTATTAGTTAAAGTGCTACTTTTGCATATTTTTTGTTTGTAAAAGCTTTGTTGGGCTTAAAGTGTTTATTAACAAATGTGTACTTTAAAGCTCAAGTAAGATTCTTTTTTTGCATATGGCCTATGGGTTGACCTATTTGTGTACCCAAAATAAAAATATGTAATTTTAAAATTATTTTTTCCATTCTTGGAAAAAACTTCTTAAATAAGAATTCTTTTATCTATTTCAAAGTAATGTCAAATATCACAAAGATTATTAACTTTTATTTCACTTTGTTCTTATACTATTTAAAGTATTCTCAGTTAAACTTGTTACTTAATATTATTATAAAAATAAAAATGATTTGTTTTTCTAAATCTGAATAACGAAAAGCGTAAATATTTAAAACAATACATTTTCTAATAGAATTTAAGTTTTCTGTTTTTAGTTTTTATTTTCATAAAGGATTTTTTTTAGGTTATGACATTTTAATATTTGCTTTTATTTTATTAGTGAGAAATCCCTTGAAAATTATTTTTATTTCACCTTATTTATTTAAAAACCAATTGCCCTTAATGGCCTTTATGTCACTTTAAACCAGATCATAATTTTTTTTATTTTCGCCAGCCAAGTTTTATCCCTAAAATATCCACCGTTATAAGTGCTCGTGTTGGGCACTCAAGTGCCGTGAGAGCCAGACACTACAAGTGTTGGAAGGTTGCTTATGTAATGCAGACTCCCAACCCTGAAAATTACCGTTCACTTGCAATTTTTTGTGTGTTGGAAAGTATTATAAATTTTCATCTTGTGAAGTACCTGGAGTCCAACAGCATACTTAGCGTGCGATAGTGTGGTTTCCATAGGGGGCGCTCTGCGGGTGACTTGCAACAATAGTGCGACTCCGCACATCATTTCGGAGAAAGTAAGGCTCTAGATATTTCTAAGGCGTTTGATACAGTATAGTATGATGTACTTCTGTCAAAACTTGTTTTTTGGGTCCAGATTCATACCGACTTTTCTCTCGAATTATATTTATTATACGTGTTTTTGTATATGGGATTTCATCCAACGAGTTCAAGATGAATTCAGGGGTACCGCAAGGCTCCGTTCTTGCTCCCACCCTATTTTTTTGTTGTAAATTTTTTAATGGCCGTTAACCAAGTTGGAGCCAAACCGACTTATGTAGCACGCGTCCTAACTCACTGTGAAAACTTTTTGCATCAGTTCTTTCTGTGATCTTACAGAACTTTGCTGCCAGATTTGCTGGCTGTTTACACATGGATGGATATGGACGACTAAACACATTTTCAAGTTTCTAAAGAAGCTTTTGCTCCATACTATTTATACCACCTATGTTCTTCAAAAAATGGAATACAACACTAATTTCCTAGTTCTGGCACAATGCATTGCATGAGTAGGGGTATGTCGCTGACGGCTGGTCCAGAAAACAAAATATTAGTATTCACGGTGATCACCAAAAATATCCGCAGTCATTTGTATTGTAGCATTCAAAATTTGAGGGCACACAAAATATAGGGTCCGCCAAATAACTTTTTTCTTAAATGCTATAAACAAGCCTACACGATAGGTCCAATTTTTAAGCACATTATCGGTTGTGTGCAGCTCTATTTCACCAATGGCTTCACGAAAATTGTCCTTTAAAGGGTCAATTGTCTCTCGCATGTCGGCGTAACACTTTTCTTTGACGGCACCACACAAATAATAGTCCAACGGTGTCAAATCGCAGCTCCGAGGTGGCCAAACGACATCAGCTCTGCGGCTGATAATGCGATCTTTAAAAATAGGGCACAAAAACATCGTTTGGCCAAACCAGTTGGAGCTGAATTCCAAAAGGCAGAATCGCCATCTCGCAACAATCTCGAAATGGGATCATGTGAATAGAGTCGATTTTAATGCTGCATACTTTCATATAGATCTGTGTTCGAAAATGCTGTTGCACCTGTTACTATCGGTGATGTAGGTATTACGGCATCGGAAGCTCTTAATATTCTTGCCATGAAAATTTTTGTGATGTTCGATGTACTAAACGCATTTTTCAGATTTCTAAGGAAGGTTTTAAGTGCCTTGGTATTCCAAAACGGATCTTCATACTAGTTATACCACCCTTATCCGTCCAAAAAGAGAATACAACTCTCATGTATATGCGGACGCCCGAAAATCTATTGTAGAGTTGCTCGACCGCGTACAGGAGAGGGCCAAGAGGCTCATTGGAAACAGGAGTGTATTTAACTCTTTTGAGTCTCTAAAACATCGACGCAATGTGATATAAATATCACTCTTTTATCGTTATTACCATGGTAAGTGCTCTAGAGAAGTCAGGAAATTTGTTTCCGTTACTCACACGTTTTTACGTTTAACTCGATTTTCGTTGAGAACGCATCCATTTGTGGTTGATTGGCCAGTGAATCGCACTACGCAGTACAGGAAAACTTTTAGCAGAATAGTGGGTATATAAAATAAACTCCCTCCAGAGATCTTTCCTATCACTTTCAATGTAGGAAAGTTCGAATTGAATATCCACCCTCTTTCCTCCTCCCCATAACCTGATTTCCTAGTTCTGGCGTAAAGCATTGCATGTGTAGGACTTATCCCCTGAATGCTGGTCCGAAAAAAAAATGTTAAAATGAGGTATTTATTTAAGGGTGGTACCATAGAGATTTTAAATATGTTAAAGTTATATAGAGTTTGCCTCATATAACAACAATTACTAAAATAAAATTAAAACTAAACAAAAAGTGTCCTTAAGGCCCACCTGATCTTTATATATATGGTTTTTAATTTTTCTTAAATCTTCAATAAATTAAGACATAATAAGGACAAAATTCAAATGCAGGTCCTATGCCAGAAATCATATTTAAATTAAAATGCCCAAAGACTACCTTTCGAATAAAGTCATTTTCAGGTAAATTTTAAAAAATTCATCTTTGGTTTTTTCCATTTTAAAATTTTATACCTCCACACAAACACCCTATAAAAGAATTTTTAAATTTTTTTGTTATTTTTTTTAAGGTGTTGTTTCTTGTTTTGACCCAAAAGTGTTTTATTAAATATTCCGAAATACTACATTTTACGCTTTTTGCTGTTGTGATGTTCTGATTTTTTTTTTTGCATTTCTCAAAAACATGCAAATTTAATGATTTCGTAAAAAAGTAGAAAAATTCCAAGAAATAAATTTATATTTTTATTTTTTTTTTTTTGTTAACTGTCATTTATAAGGCGTCTTTAGTGGTAAACTTTATCAACCCCAAAACGAAGCCTTATGAAATGTCTCAATGATATCTGCAATGCGCTTTTTCAAAAAACCAAAAACAAAAGTGCATAAGTTAGTTAAAGCCGAAATCCCATAAAGAAAACAAACTAAATGGAATTGAACTTTTAAATTATATAAGAAAAGTATAGTTATTCCTTCAGCTATTAAGCGCAAGTTTATAAATAATGCCATCAGTTTAATGGTAGATGTCATTTTATTAAGTTAATCCAAAACAAAAACGAAATCAGGAAACAATTCCAAAGTTTACAAAACAAATGAAGGAGGAAGTTAGCCTTTTTAGCATGAAATAAATAATAATTAATAAACATAATCAAGCAACGTTCAAAGTATAATATATTTTTGGCAAACTAAACTATTTTTTGCTTTAAAAAAAAAATAAATATAAAAGTTTTAATTACAATTAAAAATAATTAAAGAAAAGTTTTACTAATAGAGAAGAAAAAAAATATGTCAGCCTAAAAGTAGGCTTTGATTTTTTTTTGGCTAGCTGCTCTTTATAGAACAATTAAGAAAAGTTAACCTCTTTAATGTTTAAAGTGAAATTTTTGATATTTTAAGGGGTTTTTTTATTGCGAGAGGTGGCGTATGATTAATTTTAATTCTTTAACTTTTAAAGAAAAACCGCTTTAACTTTTGCTTGTTTAAAGTTATTGAAAAATAGTAAACAGTTTCTGAAATCTAAGAAATGCCAGCATAACTACAATAAAAAAGGAGACATCCTAGTTTATTTTACTAAGAAAATTATGAATAAGAAAAAACAATTTGTCTTCAATGTCTCTCTGTACGTTACTCTGTCTTTAAATTAAAATAACAATTCAAAGCATAAAAATATTTCAATTGCTTAAATATTATTTTATGCTTCTAAATCAAGCTCATTAGCTAGAGTTTTGGGTAAAACTTTTCCTTTAACTGTAACGCTCAACAACAAATGATTACACATTTCGAATATTTTTCTTTTCCCTCTAAATCTTCTTTTATTGTTGTTAACACATATTTTCGTTTATAGAAATCCTTAAAGACAACAATATAATCCTTTAACCAAACTTTACCAGCTTGCTAAAAGATTACAATTTTTTATTATTGTTTTTGTAACGTTAACTGCCAAATTATGAGTTTTTTTTTCAGCCCTCATAAACTTTTACTTGTTGATTTTTTTCCATTTGCTGTCATTGTTAAACCAACAAGGATCAAATGAGTTTTATTTTTGTTGTTGTTGTTGTTGTTGTTCTCCCTTTTGTTTGACTAAATATAAAGAAGAATAAAGTAAACTTTAAGGCCAATTTGTGGATGTGGGAATAATTGTGTAAACAATTAAAATACGCAACAGGATGCAATTGGAAAGTTTTTTCGAAAATACAATTTCAAATGAAACATTATTTTTAAGGACACAATTAACAAATTTTATGATTAGAAGAAATAATGAATAAGATTTCTTATTTTCGAATGAAAATAAGCAACAATTTAAGTGATTATAATTAACTTCCCTTTTAAGGTCCTGAGAAGAAGTACCTTATGAAATAATTAAAATACTAGCCTTACTAACCAAAAAAGGACGAAGACTAGACATTCTTGAAAACAAACAAATCTACAAGACACTAACTTTTAACAGTGACTACTAAAGCAAACCAGACACTCTAACAAACCAAAAACACCCCTAGATTAGATTAGTCTCGCATAATATGCCAGGTGGCGGGCAATCTACTCACATGCGTAGATACGAGCCTTATATCGTGATAAGATTTACATCTGCACCTGGCCGTGGGCCTTAGTCAGATGTTGGTCAAACCACTGTGAATGAAAAGCAGCGCCATTCACGCCCTAGGAAGCCGAAGAACAGGTTTTTCCTAGTTGCAATTTCATAGGTTCCAGAGCAGGGCTGCAAACCACTACTCCTTGCTAAAGAGCTGAAGACTATTCAACTCCTGGTCCAGAACACTGGATCCGGATCATTCACCCGTTGGTGTTATTAAAGGCGAGATGATCCTGGCCAACATAAATCAATTCATGCTGGGGCCGCGAAATCACAACCACCACAATACCCCCGAAGGGCCAACCCCAATAATCAGACAGAAAAACAGCTAAAGGTCTAAAGAGAAAAATTAGCGGAAAATCTGGGGCTTAATGATTACCGTGGAAATAATGTGGAGCTTCCAGTTGTACCCCTGCTGACTTCAGGGCACTGGGCTCCCTTATACTCCCAGCAGCACAGGTCTAGATAGTCAAGTATTCGATAAAGACCGATAAATGTGACCTCGGCGGAATACGAGCCTAACGAAAGAACTGCAAGTACAGTATCGAACACGGCTTGATAATGATGTTATCACATCGAAAGCACTCGCCGATCATACCAAACAAACAATAATGACGTATTACACCGAAAGAAGTGGCAACAATATTTCATTTACTAGCGAAACAAATCCAAACAACTTATAATAACAAAATTATTTTTTAAAAAAATGTCTCTGTTAAATTAAATAACATTTTATTAATATTGTTACGTTTATTCTTTTTAATTAACGTTATATTATTTTGAGTTCTTTTATTGGAAAATAATAACACAGCACTTTAGAGTTTTAAATTAAGTTAAACGATTTATTTACTTTCAATTCACACAAAATGAACACGGTGGCAACTTTATTGTCCTTACTCACTGATGACTCAACTGGCATTAATTCATGTGCCCAGCTAGTGGTTCTGATATATAGCTGTTTGAAGTAATCCTTGAACACACAAGAATATTATACTTTAACATCACCCCTCATATAGTTGTTGTTATTATTATTCAGGTTATGCGTCTGCTTGGTCGTGTGTTTTGTTTTGTCATGGTTTTGTTTTCTGCTGTTTATCTTATTTGCGAGAATTTCTTATTAACATGTGTTTGTTGGTGTCTTGTGTGTATAAGATTTCTTAGAAAACTGCAGTTTGTAAAACACACGGTGGGTTGTTTGGTTTATTATTTTTTTTTTTTCTTTTAAAATTTAATAAATCATCTTCGTAATAATGTCTTACATAAAAATAATTTTTCTTTCAATCTTGCCATGTGATTATTATCAATTTCTGGGTTTTTTCGGCAAACCTCTTATAACTCTCATAATTTATGAGTTATTTTAAGTATTTTAAAAGAGCTGCACAGCCTAGATTTAAAAGTTGTTTCACATTTTTTACAAAAAAGTCTTTTTACACTATTTATTGCTGAAAATTGTATTAAAAAACTTCTTACAATTTAAAAAAAAAATCGTTTTTATTAAAAATGTTGGTTTACGTGTTGAAAATGGCACCTTTATTACTACTGAAAATATTATCAGTTTCTTCTAACCGTCTGGTAGCTTATTGCTGCAGCGTTAATAGAACGGGTTTTCTTCCAAATGGTAACATCTTTTATGTATGACTCAGTATTCCAAATACTATTTTAGAGTTACTTAACCGCGTGCAGATGTATGATGACAGTAGGGTATCTAGCTCTGTTATTGCACTAAAGTATCGACATAATGTAGGGATGCATTTTGTTGTACACTCGTCACTACATGGGGACGTAATCTAAATAAATCATTTCCTTTCACTTTCAAAATGCAGAAGATTCAAATCGTATGTCCACAAGCACTACTTCCTCTATCCTCCTTCCCACAATGCAATTTCCTAATTCCGCCACAATGCACTACATTAGTATGGGTCATTTCCTGATGCTTAAAACAATGATGTTCAAAAACGAGTTAACTGCGCTATTTCTCATTCGTATTCATTTAGTAATAGAGTGAACTGGTTGGATGTGTGTTCCAAAAGGTGAAACATAAATAATATGCTCAATCACGACCTTGCAACAATCTCGGAATGGGGTCATGTGAATAGGATTGACCTTTTTTTTAAGAGAAGCAGCACTTCAGACAACAATGCCTATTTAGTCAAGTACCGTGCTACATTCTTTAGAAAAGGGATAGAGAAGAGATGCGACGGGTGGTGAAAGTAGAAGGATAGTAACGGAAATTAACTGTCGTATAAGACAGCTGAGTGACCAGTAACTGTGCCTTCATCACTGAGCAGCCCCACCGACAGTCAATTTTTATTTGTAGTGAAAAAAAACCAAGGTCTTTGTTGGGAATCGAACCCACAACCCCAGTCATATAAGCAGGGTCAGCTTAATACCTGTAAGATGCAAATGCAGCATTGCGCATGGATATTTGTTCGAAAAGAATGCTGTAACTGTTATTATGTGCGATATAACTATTAAGGAATTGGAAGCTCGTGATGTTCTTGGCATGAAAATTCAATGTGATATTCGATGGACTATTCGATGGACTATATTTCTAAAAAAAGCTTTCAAGTGCCTCGGTTTTCTAAGACCGATTCTTCACTCCATCCGATCTTCGTACTATTTTTACCACCTACATCCGTTTAAAGATGAAATACAACTCTCATGTCAGGGCCGGCGTCCCAAAGTCTGTTTTGACCGCATACAGGAGAGGGCCAAGTAGCTCATTGGGGATAGTGGGGTATCTAATTCTATTAATTCTCTAGAGCATCTATGCAATGTGGGTTGCATTTCACCGTTTTATCGTCACTGCAATGAAATTAGGGAACTTGTTCCCTTAAATTCAATTTCATTTTCGCTGGGAGCGCATAGATTTGGGGTTGATTGCCCAGTGAAGCGTACTCAGCATTGGAAGGAAAATTCGAACAGTCCGTATGTGGAATAAACTCCCTGCAGAGGTCTTTCCTGTCACTTTCATTGTAGGAAAGTTCAAATCGAGTGGACTGATGAGCAGGTCAGCTTTCTTTTTCTCGAATTCATTTTATTAGGAGCCCAGTGTTTTGCTTATTAGTGAATTAACAAACGTTTTGAATTTGTTTATGAAGACACTGTATATAAAGCTACAAATTGCCCTTCGACTTGAGTTCTTAAGTCAAATATTTAATATTTTTTAGTAATTAATTTTAAGCACTAGGTCTTATTTAATAAAAAATTTTTTAAAAAACTTTATTTTTTATTATATTTTGATATTTCGCCACACCGTTGGTTGGCATCATTAGGAAAAACAAAAATAATGAACAAACATATTGAAAAAATTTTTGGTTTGTTCATTATTTTTGTTTTTCCTGATGATGCCAACCAACGGTGTGGCGAAATATCAAAATATAATAAAAAATAAAGTTTTTTAAAAAATTTTTTATTAAATAAGACCTAGTGCTTAAAATTAATTACTAAAAAATATTAAAGAAAGGTCAAAAAAATATAACTATTATATCAAATATTTAATTTTAATTTACCTCTTTATACAAGGTCGTTCGCATAAAACAGTTTCATTACCTGACTTTTTGGAGCAAGAAAACGCATAAAAAGTCTTCGTGATAGACCTTAAAACACTTGATGTTTTCACTACCATTTTTACTGAAAAAATATACTTTAAAAGCTTTAAAATTTTAATTAAAAACCGTTGAAGGATGTTAATTTTGAAAAAAGGCCCTGTAGGCGTATGATTAATATTAATTACTGTATAAAATTTTTAAAAATCGTAATAACATTTTAAATGTAAAAGTTGTAAGAAAAGTTGTAAAATTTCTAAAAAGGCCAAATTTAAAAGCTTAAAGTAATAATTTTTAAAATATTTACAAAAGCTTGCCTGAACAACAAAGTTGTTTTCTATTCAATCTATTAATCTTTTTCCTATCTGTTGTTTTATTTCAGAATGCAAACCTTCCGAATTCAGATGTAGCTCTGGCGACTGTATAGATGGCAGTAAGCGTTGTAACCGTGTGCCTGATTGTCCCGATGGCGATGATGAAGATGAAAGATGTCGTAAGTATTTTTCTTTATGACCACAGGAATTTAATAACAACTTTTCGTTTCGCTTTAAGCTTTAGTACAGTTTCTTTTCTGACATAAAATTTAAAAGCTTTTAATTGTATTTAACAATAGTTTAAGTATTTATTTAAAAAATATTTTTAGAATTTAGTTAACTGTTAAAAAATGATGTATTTTTTTTATTTAATTTTTTTCTAATATTTCTAATATGCTACTAACAATTAACAAAAACAACAACTACTACAACAAAAACATGCATGGCATTTAACACAAAAAAAATGTATAAAAATCAAAACTAACGCTGTCTACTAATGGGGCATCATTGCTAACTTCGCCTTCATCTTAAATAAAAAACAAAAATCTTATTAACGTGGCCTTCCAAAGCGGCCGAGTGTAGTGATATTGAATATCAATGTAGAGATGGTTTAAATTGTATCAGTGAATCAAAAATCTGTGATGGTAAAACGGACTGTTTAGATGGCGACGATGAAGAACACTGTGATAGCAGTAAGTATTTGTATTTTATTATTTTCCAACATGTGGTTTTACATTCTCATCATTTGTATTATAAAATCAAAAATTGTATAAAAATCATTTTAAAAATTAAATGTGTATTTTCTTTCTTGTTCTTCTTTTTTTCCAATTACCTATCTTTCTTCCATTTTCAATTTGGTATTTTATTATTAAAATTCATTTAAAATAGTTGTACCCAAATTAAAATTTTTTTGTTCTAAAGGAAAATTTACTTGTCGGGATTTATCTTGCATTTCTATTGTCCATCGTTGTGATGGTCATGTTGATTGTCCACATGATCGTTCCGATGAGGAAGGATGTCGTATGTTTGTGTTTATACTCCTTAAATTGTCTTAAAATTTGAATAGCTTTTTTATATTCATAAACAAATTTTCTTTTTATTGTATAAAAAACCTAAAAAAAAATCTAGCCTGCTTGCATGACAAATGGCAGTGTGATGACGGTACTTGTATCACAAAAACTTTTCGCTGTAATGGCAATATAGATTGTCCAGAAGATATATCAGATGAAAGGCATTGTGATGGTGAGCATTATGCAAAAAGAAAAATTTCAGAATGAAGTGTTAAACCCTTAAAATTCAGACATTTTCTTTTAAGCATCCCAGCGTATGATTAATATTATTTATGGACTTTTCTCATTAAAATTGACATAACTCTTGTAATTTAAAAGTTTTTTCAATAATTTAAAAAACTTTTTTACAACAACTATTCGGGGATTTTATGGTTTTAAAAACACTAAAGAGAATTATTTTCAAAACAAAATAAAAATTAATTTTTCTTTCCATAATTTGTTATCGTTTTATTACACAAAATTCTTGTGCTCTATTTTCTTAAATTTTATTAATTTTTTCTTCAATTTTTTATATCTTCTGCTTTTAATTTGATTACATTTACTTCTTAATGTAACTCTCATTTGACAGTTTAGCTAGAATTTTAAACTACACCATTTTTCACTTCTCTATTTTTTACTGCATCAAACCAGCGCCGACAGTCCAAAAAAAACTAGTTTCGCATTAAATATTAATGTTTTTATTTTTTTATTGCATTATTGCAAATTATTTAAACATTTTCATGGCATTTATTGTTATTTCACATTTAAGATTTATTATGCCAACAGTGATGCCCCTGTTACACCTGTTTCTGGCATTTATTTAATCAAAATTGTTGTTGAATTACAAATTTATAGTAAAAACGGTATTTGAAATGGAATGTGAGTAAAATAAATTAGCAAAAAAATTCATTCATTAAGAAGTTGCAAAAAAAAAACAACAACAGAGTAAATGTAGTTAATTTTATAAAATTAAACTAAATATGGAATAAAACACTTTGCATATTGATGTGTTGTAATGCTACAAACTTACAACTTATTTCATAACAACAGCAAGCAGTTTATTTAATTTTTTTTTTATTACACTTAAAAATTCGTGTAACAATTTTCAAAGCATAAACATGATGTTCCATTCCATTTTGTTCCAGATAAAAAAATGTTTCATTCCATTTCGTTCCAAATACTATATTATTTAATTTTTGTTTATTTCTCCACTTAATCTTCAATGAGTTCCAATTTAAATATTATGGACAATAAACAGTAAATTAATATTATGTTGCATTCCATCTTGTTTCACCCCAAAATAATCATTAAAAAAGCTTTAATTTAAAGTTAAGAAAACTATGAAGCAAATATTTCACAAACTACAAAATTCTTAATCTTAATAAAATGTTCTATTCCATTTGTTTCATACAAAAACAAATCTACAATTTACAATTTGTGACACTTAAATATTTAGTAATAGATCACTAAGAACTGCAGTTTATTACGTTTAAGTCCATTAATCCGAATATAAAAAAATATTTTAAAAGGAATAGTTCCAGGTAGAGCCGATGCATTTTATTTTGTACTAAAAAATGGAATAAATCTTTTCGACTTTTATAAAAACACAGCAATTTTAATTGCTCATTAAAAATCCCCATTTCATTTCGTTTCCGCATTTTTTAGTCCATTGTCCGTAGAAGTTTAAAATATCTGAAAATCATTTCATTCCAATTTGTCTCAGAAATTATAAATGCTTCTTTCTGAATTCTTTAAAATTTGTGTGCTTCATTTGTCTGGAATTAAACCCTTTATTCCATCTAAGGACATTTCGACTAAAACCAGATCGACAATTTTGTTTAATCAAACGTGTAAAAGTGCACTCAGATCAAGAGAGGAAGCATTCAGTATTTGGCATAGAAATAAAAACACAGATACTGATACGCTAGGCAAAAGGAAGAGATCTTCGTGTTCCAATGCACTAGGTCCCCAGAAAAATCTGTATGAGGTGCGCCTTTGTGCTAAAGAGTTAAGGATACTTCTAGTTCTTCAATTCCAACTTTTTTCTAAAATGACCAAATATTCACTAATTCCGTTAATTAAACTAATCTTTTGGTTAGAATAATCAACTAATTCTCACTTGCCGGAAAGCAGTCAACCATCGCTCGAGCTCGGAGGTGTATCCGTTACTACGCCGAAGATATACTTTCGAGCTCAGTTAAAAATGTTTTCGTAAATCTCAACATCAACCAGTCTCCTGAGATGGGATTTCAATACTGGCCTTGAAACAGTACTCTTTAACGCTAACACGTCCGTTAACAGCACTTTTCAGCACGCTGTATCATGGCGGTGAATTTTCCAAGTATTGAAAGGTTGCTAATGTAACGCTAATCTCAAATTAGAGTGAGGCTAACAACCTTGAAAATTACTGCCCAATTGCAACTGGTTCTCCATTTTCTAAAGTGATCTAAAGTATGATAAATTTTCATCTTGTAAGTTACCTGGAGTCCAACAGATTACTTACCAGCCGACAGTATGGTTTCCATAGGGGCACTCTACAGGTGATTTACTTTTCTTTCGGAACAATGATGCAATTCCATACATAAATGCGGAGAAAGTAACGTGGCGGCTTTAGATATTTTCAAGGCGTTTGATAGCATGTGGCATGATGCACTTCTGCCAAATTTCGTTGCTTTTGGTGTCGGTTACAATTTCTTCAGATTTATATCGAGTTTTCTCAGGAGGTTGTTATAGAGGGGATTTCATCAAATGACTTCAAGATTAATTCAGGGGTAGCGCAAGGCTCCGTTCTATCTCCTATCCTATTTCTTATCTTTCTAAGTGACCTTCATTGTCAAACATTCGCAGATGACAGCACCATTTATCATTCGCATTCATTCAGTAATAGACCAAACCAGTTTGAGATGGGTCGCGTACAAGAGAGGGCCAAGAAACTCATTGCCGACAGTAGGGTATCCAACTCTATTGATTCTCTAGAGCACCGATGCAATATGGGATAAATTTCACTGTTTTATCGTTACTACAATGGTAAGTGCTCTAACGAAATTAGGGAATTTATTCCCGTTTTTACATTTAACTCGATTTTCCTTAAGAGCAGATCCATTTGTGGTTGATTGGCCAATGAATCGCTTTACGGATTACAGGGAAAATTCGTTTTTAGCAGAACAGACCGTTTGCAAAATAAACTCCCTCCAGAAGCCTTTCTGTCACTTTCAATTGAGGAAATTTCAAATTGAACGTCCACAAACACTACTTCCTCTTTCCTCCTTCCCAGAACCTAATTTAATAGTTCTGGCACAATGCATTGCATGAGTTGGAGTCATCTACTGAGTGCTGCACCGAAAAGAAAAATATTGTACTTCACAAAACAAATTATTAACGAATTATTAAAAATAAAAAGTTAAGAGAAAAAAAAAATACCGAAAGCAACGAAAATAGTACACGTTTCACTCCACATTGTTTCGAATCAGATATTGTGCTAAAGTTACTTGCCTTCCAGTAGAAATGAATAGAATGCAATTTATTTGGAGCGGCTTGAAAATGAAAATGAACATAAAATTAAAATACACTTACGTCAGTGGGCGTGGCATGCAAATATTTCATTCCACTTTGTTCTCAGTTTCAAAAAATTCTTGTTTCAAGCCAAAATTAATGTGTCAATACTTTTACCTGTTTTAATGAAAAATGAAGAAATTTTATACAAATAATACAATATGTTCCATTCCATTTCGTTTCGCTTATAAAAATTTATAAATTTCCTTACAGCAATATAATATTTTTGATTTGCTTTTAATTTTTATTATTGCCCTTATCAGCTGTATTTCATTTTGTTTCAATTTAATACATTCCTATCACGATCTTTTTTAATTTATGAATATTGAATTTTTTTATTATGTGAATTGAAAATGTCTTTGTTTAGCTGGACATTTATTTGATTGCAAAATAATAATTTGTGTTAATTTTATGCCACGTGTCAATCACACGCCCTGCATTAATCAAAACACAAACAACTTGTGAAATCAGCGCAAGATTTCAATATTTTATGTCTCTTGTCAAAAAGAAATTCAAATTCTTGACGAATTGGGAATATTAATTGCAATTTTTTTTTTGTGTTGAAATTATGTCAATATTTTGACGTTTTCTGTAAGATGTGGACGTGGAATGAATCAGATATTTTATTTGCTACTTTTGATAAATAAAAAATAAATGTTGAATTAAAATATTTCTTTCGGTGTAAATCGTCATTGCTGTGTGTTTGTTCGATATGATCGACGACTGTCTTCAATATGATGACATCATTATCAAGCCATGTTCAAGACTGTAGTGGTGATTCAGTGTTCGTGCTTAAGTAATTCTTTTATTAGGGTCACATCTACTCATGTGGGTTGTTTGGCCGCCACCTGGCATTTTATGCGGAGCTAATTTAATATTTCCATCCCACCATCCCGGTGGGTATGCCCGTCTGAAAAAGACTACCCAAACATAACCACTGACTCACTAGTACAGTCAAGAACCCGACTTAATAATGATGTCATCACATCATAAGCGCTCGCCAATCATAGGGACGGTTTACACCAAAAGAATTGACAACCGAATTGACAATTTCATTTACTGCCGGAACAAATCCGAACAACTTCTTTTTGTTTTTAAAAAAGAGAGGTAACACTTCAGGCAAGAATGTCTATTTAGTCAAGTACCGTGCTACATTCTTTAGGAAAGGGAGAGAGCAGAGATGAAACAGGTGGTGAAAGTAGAAGGATGGTTACGGGAATTAACCAGTGTCCATGCCTTCATCACTGAGCAGCTCCACCGACAGTCAATTTTTATTTTTGTAGTGAAAAACCAGCCAAGGTCTTTGTTGGGACTGACAAGCTAGTATACTACCTACTAGTCTACAGGGGCCTCAAATTCAATACCAATTAAAATATTGTTAATAAGTTTTTTAACAAAATATCGTTTCAAAATTTTTATTTATATTAAATCATTTTGGATAAATTATATTGAAAAGCCATTTTTCACTAATATGTATTTGTTGTATTTGTAATTCCCCAATTCCATTATGTTTCTTAGTAAATATTATGCTAGAACAATTACTATTTGATTCCAATATTCAAAAAGCTTTGTTCCATTCCAAATTGTTTCTTTTACTATACAAAAATCTATATGAAAATCTTAATTAATTTTAACAATTATTTTAATATATTTTTGGTGTAACTTTAAATTTGAATATTGCGTTTTATCCAAAATGTTACCTTCTGCTTGTTGCTAGTTTTCAGTAACACTATTTGTTTTTTTTCTTAATCCTTTAAAACCATTGATCAGTTGCATTATGGTCTTGCGTAAATATCTTGCTAGAACAGTACTTTACACTCCGATATTTATTTAGTATAGTACCATTTCTTAAAATAAAAGTTTTGTGCCATTCCAAATTGTTTCCTTCAGTATATATATGCATATATCTCTGGCAAATGTTACACCATGACCCCGCTGACAGATGTCGATTCTTTCATTAAAGTTTTTAATCACTTTTTGGCAAAATGGCGGTCCTATTTCATTAATCACATGAAGGCTTTTGAGTTTTAAGGCTGAAATCGATTCGATTGGCTCCGTATAGACTTTATCCTTAACATAGAACCACAAAAAATAATCCAGTAGTGTTAAATCACACAATCTGGCTGGCCACTTAACTGCTGATTGCCGTGAAATTATGCAATCGGGAAATTTGTTTTGCCATAAGTTGATCATTTCATTGACTGTGTGACATGTGGCACCGTACTGTTGAAACCACGTCGTCAATAATAGGGCAAAATTAAGCATCTCGCGATAGCGAAGTTTATTCACCGTTATCTTCTTTTCAGCCTAATCTTTGACAAAAACCACATAGCGCACCATACAGTGACAAGTTGTGCATGCAAAGGCTTCTCAATAATCACTCTAGGATTTTTGCCAACAAGCATTTGGGCTCCAGAAATTTTGCTTGTTGGCATAACCCACGATTGCTCCTTAAACCATTTGACCGAATCTACGGCGACGTGAATGCTAGCTCGGCTCAATTCGGCACCAGTTAAACCATGTAAGACTTCAAAGTCAAATTCTTACGCAAAATTTTGGATAACCCCAAATGTTTTTCCGTTTGGACCAGTACTCAGGAAATGACTCCTACTCATGCAAAGCACTATACCAGAACTAGGAAATTATGGGGAGGAGGAAAGGGGGAGTAGTGTTGTGATATTCGATTTGAACTTTCCTACATTGAAAGTAACAGGAAAGATCTCTGGAAGGAATTTATTCCACATACGGACTGTTTTGCTTACAAAAAAGGTATTTTCCCTGTAATGTGTAATGCGATTCACTGGCCAAAATCAATTACAAATGGATGCGCTCTCAACGAAAATCGAGTGACAAGTGAAAATGGGTTTCGTCTGCAAAAATTATTTTTTCAGTAAAACCGGTTGTTCCATAATGAATTGAGCCAATCTGCGGGGATGTGAATGGTTGTTCGGCTTCAATTCCTGCACCAACTGAACCTTGTAAGGCTTGAAAAACAAATCCTTATGCAAAATTCGCCATGTTGTGCTTTTGGATAACTCCAAATTGACAAATTTGGAACTGCTTCAATACTGTGGCTCACGGTTGCGATGTTTTCAGTTGAAAAATCCTGTCGAACAGGCGTTAGTTAGTGTTTGCAAATTCTTAATAGCGATCGCAGAACGACGATTATGTTATCCGAAAATGTTACGTAGTCTACGGAACGTAACTTTAACCGAACCACTATCTTCATAGTGGATTTAAATTATTTTAATGCGATTTTCGCACGAAATAGAATTCATTTTAACAATTGCCAATGCATTTTCGACGAATACGTCAAAAAAAACTAAATGTCAAAACTATTATTTTATTGGGGTTTCCACAACAACAAACTTCTAGATAAAAAACCCGATATAAATATATAAATTCTTTTTTAAGTTTAACAATTATTTTAAATTATTACAGTTTTAATTCAATTACTTTGGATTAAGTTTAACTTGGAACATTTTGCTCCATTCCAAGTTCGAATTATTTATTTGTTGTTGCAAACTTTTTGTTTTTTTTTTAATTATCTTTTGAAATCAACTATAAATTTATTTATATTTCATTAGAAAAGGATTATTTATTTTTATTATCCTTTTTTAATCAAGAATTTTAATTTTTATATTTTTAACCTCTACTATATCTTTGAGGAAAATACACATGCCCACTTAAACATTTCTAGTCATTCCATTTATCTTCATTTTGTTACATATTAAATTAAAAATAAAATATTTTTTTTAACAACAAGAAACAGTTTCATTCCTTTACGTTCCATCTCGAAACACGTAAAATAACTGATTAAAAAATAACATTTAGCTAACTAATTTAGCTAACTTGTTAAACATCATGTTCTATTCCAATGTGTTCCATATGAAAACACAAATAACTTAAAATGGAAAATTTTAGTTGTCTTTTTAATTTTCTATATTTTATATAATTTTTTTTATCAAAAAAACAAATGCCACTTAAGTATGTGGCAGAACGTCGGGTAAAAAATAAATTTTTTTTAAAGTAAAATTTATTTAGTTTTTATATAAAGACCGTGTGCTTAAAAATATTACTTATAACATATTGAAAAGATCAATTTAACTATAATTTTTATTTTTAATTTTCTTTATTTTAATTTTTAAGAAATTGTTTCCTTCCATTTTTTTCATAAATCAAATATTTGCATGACTCATAAGTATTAATTTGTATTGTTTTAAATAAAAAAATATGTAATTATTTAATTATTTATAATGTCACACTTCAGTTGTGTAGATTTTTATTGAAATTTGATAAAATTGTATATTTTTTTTTTTTGTCTAAATTAAATATTTTTCTGTACAATTTTTTGCATGCGAACTTAACCCACATTAACCTTAAACAAAATCCACATTAACCCTTGATTCATTGCCAAACTATGCCTGCTCGGTAGGCGGTGATGATGATGGTAGTGATTATTGTAAATATTATGAATTTCGTTGCAATAGTGGTCAATGTATACCCCATCGTGAGGTATGCGATAACATCTATGATTGTGATGATTATTCCGATGAGAACAATTGCGGTAAGTTTTGAGTGTTCTGTTTGAAAACATCTCTTTACATGGTGCTGGCTTATCTGTTTTAGCATAAAAAATTTGGATTTTAGAAATTTCTTTATGTGTTATCTAACGTCTTTTCTCTATTGGTCCTCTCTACCAACTACCTGTCTTTTATGTGTGTTTAGTTACAACAACAAACAAAAATAATTTTTTTATGTTTGAAATTCAATAAATTTTTCAATGATTTTTTATTTTTATTTTATTTTTTCCCTTAAACAAAATATTTCCTTTTACAAAAAACAATGCTGTGTGGTTATGGTTGCCTATAAATATATTAAAAAAAAACCTAACAAATTAACTACACTGTAAAAAATGTTGTGTACCAAATTTTTCTACACAAATTGGCTGATAATTGATCGTCTATCCTTGTTGTTCAAAAAAAAAACAAAAACATCACAAACAATCGGCTGTTGAATGTTACAAAATTTTGCATGTCACTCGTATTCTCCACAACTTTGAAAATAACAAAATAACAAAAACACAAAAAAAAACAAAAATTGGATTTGCATGCGGTTTGATTTCGTTTTGCTAAAAAAAAAGACTCACAAGATTTAAATAAAAATATCTTCGATGATGATGAAATTATAAGAGT
This sequence comes from Trichopoda pennipes, assembly GCA_030448955.1. NCBI lineage: Eukaryota > Metazoa > Arthropoda > Insecta > Diptera > Tachinidae > Trichopoda > Trichopoda pennipes. The sequence continues at coordinate 8,480,972 of JASKUP010000056.1, read as the reverse complement.
ATATAAGCCACATCACAAACGACCCACTACAATGGCACCACCACCCGCCGTCACTCGGTATCGACCCTTCAGCCCCTCTAGTCATAGAACAGAATCTGGTAGTGGCAGTTTTAATGAGCTGGATATGAGCACTTATTATTACTATCATCCTAATATTTATAGTAATGCCAATCAGCATAATACCTGTTCTGAACGCCAATTTCGTTGCGGCAATAATGTGTGTATTCCCTTGCATTTACGATGTGATGGCTTCTATCACTGTAATGATATGAGCGATGAGCTAAATTGTGATAAATATAAAACTCAGGGTTCAAATGAAATGACCACTACTACCGGATTAGCACCCGGCCATATAATTAAAACATCTACTTTACCCCCCACTACAACATCTACCTTGGCCAGTACAACGAGCACAATTATCACAACGACAAGGACAAGCACAACATCAAGAACCACACCGACTCCTAGTATGTTTTTTACACCAAAAAAATGGCTTTAATCATTATCTCTAGTACAACAGATAAATCTGAATTGTCCTGACTCTATCTCTATCTTTCACACATAAACAGATACACGCACACACACACACACACATTCATCTCTCGAAGAAATTTTTAATTTATTTATATTTTTACTAAACATATTTTTTTTACTAAAACTCAAAAACAAAACTTAAATAAAAAAAAACTCACAAAAATTTAAAATTTTATTGCAAAGTTAAGACTATTTGGAAAATTACACAATTGGCTTAAATACAACATATTTTTTACAGTGTAAATATAACAAAAATTTCTAAAAATTTAAACTACAAACAATAAACAAATATCTAACTAAGCACTATTCTAAAAACAAAAACCCTTTACTGTATAAAAAAAAAATAAATATGACAAAAAGTACCTCCAAAAAAGTACTAAAAAGCTTTTAGTAAAGTAACCAAAAAAAATACCACAAAAAAGGAGCTTAAATCACTAAAATTATATATTAAAAAAAAGTTACTGTTACAAGCCTACAGAAAAAGTACTAAAACAATTTAAAATTAGTACTTTTTATATAAAATAGAGTTTTCAAAAAACACTTTAAAAGTTCCAAAAAGAGTACTAAGCTAAGATTATTATGAAAAAAAGTACAGTATAGTAATTTCAATAAAATCTCTCTTAAAAAACAATGGTAAAGAAAAAATTATACTAAAATACTAGAAACAAAGTACCTAAAAAGTACTTCAATAAGCATATTTATTTTTTAACAAAACCTTTAAAAAATTTTTTGTATATGCAGACGTTATAATAAAATACATAAATTTTGTTTTAAAATAGGTACCCTAAATACTACTACTTTTATTACTACTTTTTCTACTACTATTTCTACTGCTTTTTTTGCAAATAACTATAAACAATTGAAATCGAATTGTTGAATAAAAACTAAGCTAAAGTTATTGGCAAAATTGCTTAAATCATAAAAGAATGCTGTACAATCTACTACTTTTTTTAAGGGCATTAAATTTTTTTTCATGTTGCAACTATTTTAAAGAAATTTTCAATTTAATATAAAATTTAAGTACATTTATATATATATATATATAAAATAACCCTATAATTAGGTACAATATTAAATGTTAGTATAATATTAAAAAAGTAGTAAGAATTTTACTCCTTTTTTAAAAAACCTCAAAACTCTACTCTTTGTTAAAAAATTGGAATGAGACAAAAATGAATTTAAGCATTTGAGCTGAAATTTACACGATTCGAAAGATAATTTTTTGGTATTATAATTTAAATATCACTTCTGGCATATGACCGCCACGGCTATTTCAGACTTATTAGACTAATTTGGGCGTTCCAATTTCCAAAGACTTTTGCCATCAACTGCCACTGTAAATAATGCTCAATAATTTTTTGAGAAGCTTTGAAACGTTTGTCAAAAACAAAAATTAGGTGGAAGGAATATTTTGAAAAATAATATAATGTAAAGGGTGTTTCAACAAGAAGTTTTGTTTTCTCACACAAAATAAAACAAAAAAATTAGATTAAGATGATTAAAACTTTTTTTGTATTACGATAAGAAAAGTTCGGCAATTATAAATGAAAAATTTTTTAATAGTTTAAAATTTTTAATAATTTTTAAAAAACTTTTATTTTTTATTATTTTTTCGATATTTCGCCACACGAAATTTTTTTTTAAAAATTTTAAAAATTTTTAAAAATTTTTTATTAAATAGTGACCTAGTGCTTTATAATTAACTTCTAAAAAATATTAAAAAGGTCAAAAAACTATAACTATTATATATAAATTAAAAATGATATCTGATAAATGTCAATTCTTTTATTAAAGTTTTTAATCACTTTTTTGCAAAATGGCGGTCCTATTGCCGTTAATCACATCACGGATTTTGAGTTTGAAGGCTGAAATCGATTCGATTGGCTCCGTTTTTTTGCTCTGTTCTTAACATAGCCCCACAAAAGATAATTCAGTCGTGTTAAATCATACGATCTGACTGACCTCTTAACTGCTGATTGTCGTGAAGTTATGCGATCGAGAAATTTGGTTTGCAATAAATTGATCGTTTCATTAGCTATGTGACTTGTGGCACTGTCCTTTTGAAACCTCATGTCAGTCATATCTAAGTCGCCAATAATAAGCCAAAATTGAGTCGTTAGAATCTTGCGATAGCGTGCTACATGACAGTTACCGCATTTTCAGCCTCATCTTGCATTAAAAACGGCGCAATCACGCTTGCAGACCACATAGCGCAACATACAGTGACACGTTGTGCATGAAAAGGCTTCTTATAATTGCTCAAGGCTTTTCAGTAGCCCAAATGCGGCAATTTTGCTTGTTGACATGTCCCGACAAGTGAAAATGGGCTGCGTCTGAAAAAATAATTTTTTTCGACAAATGTAGATTTGCATCAACATTGTGCCTGACGATTGCGACGTTTTCAGTTGAACAACCCGGTCGAACACGCGTTTGTGCTCGCACAGTCGTATTGAGTCTGTCGACTTAAATTTAACGAACATGTTCTTAATAGCGGCCTCAGAAGGACGATTATGTTCTCCGAAAACATTACGAATCTTACGAAACAGCATCGAAGTGGATTTTAATTATTTTAATACGCTATTGGTGCGAATTTGAATTCATTGCAACAATTGCTAATACATCGAAAAACTAACAACATAATAGTTTCTATTATGTTGTTGGTGTTGCCATTATTGAAAAGCAAACATCTTGTCGAAAAACCCGATAATATAAAATATTTTGTGTTTGTAAATTAAATTATTCTTTCTATAATTTATTGCATTTTATGAAAATTTTGTACATTACACTGTAAAAATATTTGTGTTAGTCGATTGTAAATATTTTTCAGTTCGTAACTTTGGATATATATATATATATATATATATATATATATATATATATATATATATATATATATATATATATATTATTAAAGCAGAACATCTTTACCTCATTTATTTATTTTATTATTTTTTTTTTCAAACTTCATCAATTTAATTAAGGCATTTTTTATACATTTTCTCTTTTTATTTCTCTTAAACATCCCACATTGTCACTACACACGACTCCAATCAAACAAAATAAAAATACAAAAATCATTCAAACATGCGCTCATTAAAAATTTTATAAATTAAATTCAAAAATAATTTGCATAATTTCTAATTTCGAAATAAAAATTAAAGCCAAAAAAACTTGCTTGAGCATGGAATTTTTGTGTGAAAGTGGCGATTGTATACCACTGGAAAGTGTGTGCGATGGCATTGGTGACTGTAAACGTATAGATGATGAAAGTTATGGTCTGTGTCATTGCAGCAGCGATAAGGTAGGTTCAAACATTAATATGTAACCTTTTTTAAAGGCCCGTAAAACAATCTACAAATTACACATACACACACACATAAACACCAAATAAAAATATTTAGCATTTAATCAATCAATCAATCAAACAATCACTACTCTTTAGTTCAAATGTATACGCGGCGGTGGCTGTATACCAAAAACGCAAGTTTGTGATGGTAAACCTCAATGTCGAGATGGCAGTGACGAAATTAGTTGTCGTAAGTATTTTAGGAAAATTTCATAAATTACATTTTTTGTAAAAAAAAATTCTATAAACTTTAAGTGCATGTCTGTAGTTTAATCAAGCATGTCGTCTTAAGCATGTTGCAACACAAAACAACACTAAAATTTTAATTAATTAACCTTAATTTTTTTTAATACAATTAAAAACTAATTTTAGTTTTGTATTATTATTTATTTAATTTTTACTATTTATTTGTATTTATTATTTAGTAAAACTTTTCTTTCAGCGTATTTTTATAAATATAACTTTTTTTAAGTTTCAGTAAAACTTTTCTTTCAGTGTATTTTTGTTTAACTTTTTTAAGTTTCAGTAAATTTTTCTTTCAGTGTATTTTTGTTTAACTTTTTTTAAGTTTCAGTAAAACTTTTCTTTCAGTGTATTTTTGTTTAACTTTTTTTAAGTTTCAATAAAACTTTTCTTTCAGTGTATTTTTGTTTAACTTTTCTTAAGCTTCAGTTTTCTTTAACTTAAGTAAATATTATTTTTTTAAGTTTAAGTTTACTTTTGGATTTGTAGAATTTTTAAGTTTTACTTTTTTAGTTTCGTGTAAAAATTATTTTGGGTAAAGTCTTTTGAAAAAAAAAAAAAATAACAAACAAAATTCAAAATTATCACAAATCTACTGTCAAGTCACTTGATTACTTAAGATATAAACATCGGTCGAATAAGTGTTTTTAAACACCGCTTTAGTTTAACTTTAAAAAGTTTTGAGATCTCTTTTATTTATCAAGGCATTTTCCATTATTTTATTATCTCATCTCTCTCTCTCTCTTTCTCTAGCTCTCATTGAATCTACATCTCATTCAAACATCTTCACATAGAAAAAAACCTAAATCCGACGAGAATAGCAATAAAATACCCAAATGGTACTTTTTTTTAAAACGAAACGATCATTTTTCCCCCGCTATTTCTTGCTAAAATAATTTATTTAAATATTATGTGCTGAATAGTAAGAATATCAGAATATCATTACAAAAATTTCATATGGCCAACTGTAGTAATGTTTTGTAGTAAATATTGTATTATTAATTATCCACACTAAATTGGTACTATTCTAACGACAAAATATTTATCATACTTTTTATGAAAGTCAACGTCTACAGTATAGTCACATTGTTGTCAATCGTTCCTTAACGTCCACCAGAAGTAGTACTGAAGCCAGTAACAGGAATTGTATTTTATGTAAAAAGCAAATTTTCATTTTTAAAAATTGCCACAACTGGTACTCTCAAATTTTCATAAATATTTTAAAATCTATTTTTTTAAATCAATTTAAGAAAAATACAACGTAAAAGGGTTTTGTTTCCCATTCCCCAGAACCGACTCTTCTGTTTATTCTCATATCCATTCAAATGAAAATATACCTCGTCACTCATTATGATTTTTTCATGAAAATCGGCGTTGTCATGGACAAGCTGTAACATCCTATTGGCATATGTACGGCGGCGTAAATGGTCTTGTGGAAAAAACTCTTGTGTCAACAGAATCTTATATAGAAACAAATGGAAATCCTTGTGTAAAACTGTCGCCAATATTGTTCTTTAAAGACCAAACTCCTGAACACGGCCTCGAATTGAGGTTGATGGATTGTTTTGAACACTTTCCTGAGCAGCAGTAATGTTTGCAGCCTCTTTCTTCGAATTCATTCACTACACGATAAATAGTGCATTTTGTTGACACGTTGTTCCTCCCAAAAATTTCAGTTATTGATGATTGATTTTGATAAAATGTTGTAACGGTTAAAACACGTTGGTTTATCGAATATTTTTTCCATAATAAATTTGCTACGTGTCTACTTCACAACTGCCGCATATGAACTGTCAAGTATAGCTTCCCGGCGGACACCCTGTAAATGAAATAAGATATCTGCCAAATGTCCACTCCAACCACGCTGACATATATTGAGTCTTTCATCAAAGTTTTTAATCACTTTTTAACAAAATGTCGATCCTATATCGTTAATCACATCATGGATTTTGAGTTTTCAGTCTGAAATCGATTCGATTGATTTCGTATAGGATCTATCCTTAACATAACACCCACAAAAAATAATTCAGTGGTGTTAAACCACACGATCTGGCTGACCTGGCTGGCCATTTAACAGCTCATTTTTTTTTTGTCGTTCGGACCCCTACTCATGCAATGCATTGTACCAGAACTAGGAAATTAAGTTACGGGCAGGAGGAAAGACGGAGTAGTGTTTATGGAAAATCCATTTGAATTGTCCTACATTGAAAGTGACAGAAAAGACCTCTGGAGGGAGCCTATTCCAGAATACCAACTGTTCTGCTAAAAAATGAATTTTTCACTAGCCAATCGTCCACAAAAGGGCACGCTCTCAATGAAAACAAGTTCCCTAATTTCGTTAGAACACTTTTACTATTGTAGTAGCGATAAAACAATTAGTGCTTTAAGGAATCAACAGAGTTGGATACCCCAATGAGCCTCTTAGTCCTCTCCTGTATGCGGTCGAGCAACTCCAAAATTAACAATGGGGCGCCGGTCCATACATGGGAGTTTTGAAGATCGGATTGAGTGAAGTGTCTTTTACACCGTTTTAGAAAACCAAGGCACTTTGAAGCTTCTTTAGAAACCTGAAAAATGTGTTTAATCCATCGAACATCACACTGATTTGGTATGCCAGGAACATCAAGAGCTTCCGATTCCATAATACCTACATCATCCATTGTCGTGAAATTATGCTATCGGGAAATTTGATTTGATTGATCGTTGCATTGGCTGTGTGACATGTGGCACCGTCCTGTTCAAGCCACCTGTCAGTAATCTTCACGTCGTCAATAACAGGCCAAAATTGAAATGTTAGCATCTCGCGATAGTGTGATCCATTAACCGTCACCGTATTTCCAGCCCAATTACGCCTGCAGACCACTTAACGCACCATACAGTGCCCCGTGGAACATGCAAAGGCTTCTCAATAATCGTTCTAGGATTTTCAGAAGCCCAATTTTGGCGGCAATTTTGCTTGTTGACATGCCCCGACAAGTGAAAATGGGCTTCGTCTAAAAAAAATTATTTATTTAGAAAAACCAGCGGATTTCCCCCAAAGGAATTGAGCGAATCAACGGCGATATAAATGGTCTGTCGCCTTCAATTCTTGCACCAGTTAAAACTTGTCGGTCTTCAAAGTCAAATCTTTATGCAAAATTCGCCATGTGTTTGCTTTGGATAAACCCAATTGTTGAGAACGTCGAAGAATTGACAAATTTGGCTCTGCTTTAGCACTGTGACTGTGTTAATTGAACGACCCGGTCGAACACGTGTTGGTGTTCGCACATTTGGTATCCAACCTGTCGACTCAAATTTAACGACCAGATTCTTAATAGCGGTCTCCGAATACGTTAAAAAACCAAATGTCAAAACTATCACGTTGTTGGTGTTGCCACAATTGAAAAAAAAACTTGTTGTTAAAAAAACTCGTAATAAAAAAAAGGTCGCAATGTTCACGAAAAGTGTGCCATAGATGATCAAATGTACGTACATATTCTTTTCACTTTGTAACTCAAAGGGAAAAAATGGTTGTTGAGAAATACCAGAAATGATAATGATAATTATAAAAATAAAAATCAAATTGAAAAAATGAGATTCCTTATGATATCTTACAAAAAATTAATAAAAATGGTACTCTTTTATTCTTAAAAATTATTTGTAACATTTTATGGTACTTTTTAGCAAAGTATTTTTAATATTTTTTTTTATTAAATTAGGAATAACCAAAAAAAAAAGAACTTAGAACGTTGTAAGGCTATAAAAAATTTTTTGTACAAAAACTTTTTTGAAATAAAAAAAGTACGAAATCTTAAATAGAGAGTACGAAAATAAAAAAAAGCGAAAAAAATACCTTTTTTTTTAAATCATATAATTTTTATTTGAATTCTTTTAAAATATGAAAATAAATTTTTTGAAAAATATTTTTTATTTGAAATGTTGTTTTTGCATGTTCTGCGTTTTTTATTTTAATTGCATTTTAATGTCTTAGAAAATTTCCCTGTTTCTTGTTAATTTTTCTTTTCTTTCATTTCGTTTTATTTTTATTTTCATTTTGAAATTTAGCTTTTTATTACTATTAATTTCATTTATTTTTAACAACTATTCTTCTTTATTTTTTTGTTTTTATGCCAACAACAACAAACTGTTTTTACTTTCATGTATCACAAAAATATTCAAAATTCTGCCTTAAAAAACAACAATCATTTTTACAACAACATCTTGTAAATTATCTGCATCTCATCTAAATTTTAAAACGAAATTTCCAAATTGTCGAATGGTCGTATTGTGTTGTGTTGCGTTGCGTTGCATTGCGTTTGAACAAACATTTAATAGATTTTAATGCAAATTTTAATAAAACGCGTAATTTGGCTGAATGTTTAAGTTTTCAATTTCAATGCGCCGATGGCATCTGCATAGCGGGCTATAAATTATGCAATGGCATCACCGATTGTCTAGATGGTTCTGATGAAATCAATTGTCCCCTCAATTATGATGAAGCTAATTATGGTAAAAAAAAAATTAAATAAAAATTCTTAAAAAAACGGCCCCCATAAACAGAAACTAACTTCAATATTCTTTTCTTTAGTTTAGTTTTAGCACTTCAAATTTAACCCACACAAATATCCTTTTGAATAACGAAACAAATTTTGTTTTGCTTTTGTAGAGAAATCTTATTCGTTTTAAAATAATTATTGTTTTCATTTGCTTTTTTTCTATTTTTTTTTACATACATTCATTCAAACATCCTCCATCACATACCACATACACATACAACAATGATATGAACTCATAACAACATCCTTAATGTCAACAACATTTGCTTAATGAAAAACTTTGTTCAACTTAAAGAAGATTTCGTACCTGAAGAACCGTTAAGTGAATGTGATATTTATGAATTTGAATGCGATTATTCGCGTTGTATACCGATTGAGAAAAAATGCGATGGTTATCCGGATTGTGATGACGAAACCGATGAAATCGAATGTCCTCCATTTACAGGTAAAAACACAAAAATCCAAAGCCTTGTTGAGCCTTAACATTCGTTTGTAACCCCGCCCGCGCCCTTTAAAACAAATCACAATTCAATGTTAAAACCCTGTCTTTGGACTTAAGCACTCTTCGAAACAAGTGTTTATATGTTTGTTTGTTTGTTTCTTCTTCAATTTGTTCACAGATAATTGTAGTGATAATGAATTTGAATGTGATGAAAGTTTTTGTATTTTACGTGATCAACAATGTGATGGCGTACCGAATTGTAATGATGGCACCGATGAGAAAAATTGCACTATATGTCGCGACGGAGCATATCTGTAAGAAATAAACCAACTGCCCCAGTCTTAAAAAATTCTATGAAATAAGCTTAAAAAGTCTGTTTTAAAAAAATACCACCACAGTAAATATTCAAAAAGGGTGCTGAAATAGAAAACCCAGCAGGGCATATTAAAATATTTCTCTTAAAAACTGACTTATGTTTTATTACATACATGCCGAGTCACTTGTACTGGTACAGTGTAGATAAGTACAAAAAGTACTTTTCAAAAAATAACTTACTTTAGCTCACTTAACAAATAAATAAAAAAAAAGTACCAACACAGTTCTTTACGTACCAAATTACATAAATTGAAAATGCAAATATGCATGTTATACAAGAACTACTGTAAAAACATTGTATTTACAAATTTTCATAAAACACCAATTTTTCATAAAAGTACTTTTGATTATAATTTTCCAAAAAAAAGTACCAGAAAAAAAGATTTATTTTTCTGTTACAATTTCTACCAAAAAAGAAAGAAAAAAACTCCTTTTTGTTAAAACGTACCAAAAAACAGAACGGCTAAATAATAATACACTGTACCGGTACAAATGACTATTTACACACGCTACAACGCCAAAATGGTACAAAACAGTTAGTAATCTTTTAATTTAAATAGTGGAAATACACATGTTATACAAGAAGTACTAAAACAGGTTATAAAAGTACTTTTTATTAAAATTCCAAAAATAAAGAACCAGAAGAAGGGATTTATTTTTAATATGTGCGTATGTTTTATTTATCTATTTCAAATTTCTAAAAAAAGAAAGAAAAAAAAGAAAGAAAAGTACCAAAAAAAAACTGAATAATACAGAGAATAATAATACACGGTACAAGTGATTATTATTTATACACGCTACAAAACCAAAATGGTACAAAACACTTAGTAAAATTTAAAGTGGTTAGAAAGAAATTTTTAAAAACATTAAATAGTTTTTAGAATCAAAAAAACTATAAAAAGGGATTAAAAACCCCAAAGAACTAGTTGTAATCAAAAAGTACTTTTTATTCAAACAAAAAATACTTAAAAAATAGTACCGAAAATGAAGTTAAAATATAACTAAGCAAGAACAAAAAATACTTTTCCAAAAATAGCTTACTTAAGATCACAACTAATTTTTAACTAAGTACCAAATTTTTGTAGTGTAAATATACATATAAAAGAAGTAATAAAAAAGGGTTATATTTTAAATTTTATAAAACACCAATTTTTCATAAAAGTACGTTTTATTAAAATTTCCCAAAAAAAAGTACCTGAAAAATGAATTGACTTTTCTATTACAAGTTCTAAACAAAAGAAAGAAAAAGTCCTTTTTTGTTAAAATACGCCAAAAAAGAGAAAGCCTTTTTACATAAATTCAACTGCTAAATAATAATATAGTGTACCGGTACTAGGGACTATTTATACATGCTAAAGTGGTACAAATCAGTTAGTAATCTTTAAAGTGATTAGAAAGAATTTTTTAAAAATTTTAATTAATTTTTCGTATTACGGACAACTATGTTTTATAGTATTAAAGAATCTAAGAAACAAGTTGTAATCAAAAAGTACTTTTTATTAAAACAAAAAATACTTAAAAAGTAGTACATTTTGTAAATACTACCGAAAATGAACTTAAAATGTAAGTAAGACCATAAAGTACTTTACCAAAAATAGCCTACTTTAGCTCACTGGACAATCAATTTTTAACAAAGTACCAAAACACAAAAGTACTAAAAACAAGAAGTACTCACTCAAAAATAAACGTCAATCTTCGCTTTTACAAATTTTATAAAATAGCATTTTTTCATAAAAGTACTTTTTATTAAAATTTCCAGAAAGAAGTACCCGAAAAAGAGTTTTATTTTTCTATTACAAAAAATAAATTCGAAGAAAAAACTCCTGTTTTGTTAAAATGTATCAAAAACTAGAAAACCTTTTTACATAAATCCAATTAATAAATTTTTCTAGCGGTACTAAACAAACTTAAAATAGCGATCTTTTTTTGAATTGGAAAAGGCTATCATTTTAAAAGGAACCCAAAAAAATACAAAAAAAACATTCAGTTTTCCAAAAAGAAATGATTAAAAGATTTAACAAAAATAAATACTAACATCTCTTTAATTTCTTCAGAAAAAGGTACTAAAAAGAGAGTTTTATGTATTTAAAAACTTTAAGGCTGCATATACTTTTAGAAGCACACAAAACTTTAAAAAAATGCCTGCCCAGCCAGTTATTTAATTAAGATAAATCCAACCAAAAAATGTACACACACAAGATTTCTTTAGCACCTAATTTATTTGAAAATTAGTGTCCTTATTAAAAATAGTACTTTTTTATAGAGTATTTAAAAAGTACTTTACAGAAAAAAATGTTTTTAATGCAAACTTAAACTATTACTTCCTTTAGATATTTTTTTAAGAATTAAAAAATGCTTTTGTAAAGTACTTTTTTGTATCTAAAAAGTACTTTAGAGAAAAAAAATTTTTTTTAAGGCAAAAAAAAATTAGACCGGGCCTTAAAATATTTTTTTTTAAGAATTAAGAAATGCTTTTATAAAAGTACTTTTTTATAAAGTATCCAAAAAGTACCTTACGGAAAAATTTTCTTTTAATGCAAATTTAAATTAGTACTGACTTAATGTATTTTTTACTGAAATGAAGACATACTTTTACAAAAGTACTTTTTTATAAAGTACCCAAAAAGTACTTTACACAAAAAAATTTCTTTTAATGCAAATTTAGAAGTAGAATGTTTTTTCTAAAAAAGTTGAAAAAATTTATTATATAACTGTCACTTAAATATAATCAGGATTACAATTTAGGTCTAAGAAAACTCAACCATTGCGAAGTAATGAACTTTTTAAGCAAATTTCATAATATTTTTTATCACTTAATTAAAGTCGTTCCTTCTTCCTCTTGTTATAATGTGTTATCAAATCTAAAACGTCTTTCATTAAATATCAACTATATGTTCCAACAACTGAATTTCAACACCATTTAATCATCCAACTAAAACACTTACATCTTAAACTAAACACTGCCTCATAAAATTATTATCCATACACTGGGGAATCTATTGAATTAAATAAGTTGCAAAACGGGTGAATGTATTTTAGACAATTTGCATTGTAATGGTAACACAGATTGTGCTGATGGCAGTGATGAGCACAATTGTGGTAAGTTTTTCTTTGTTGTATTTTATTTTATTTTATTTAAAAATAACTTTAAAACAATAGTGTAGGAAAATGGTTTTAATTACTTTTACTTGATTAGTTATTAAAATAGAAAGTTAAGCATGTAAGAACTTTATAGCCGTAGACTTTGCTTTTTAGATTTTGAAGTAAAAAAATAATTTTACTAATTGAAATATTTATTTAATATTTTATTTAAAATTTTCCATTATTATTTTGTTTTTTAAAATAACTTTGTGTTTTTAATGTTTTTGTTTAATTGTTTATCCTTATTAAAAAAACACACTCTCATACATACATATAAAAATGTTTAGCTGAATGTCCGGTTATTCAAATGAAATGCAATGACACTTGTGTTAGTTGGATTTTAAATTGTGATGGCAAAATTGATTGTTACGATGGCTCCGATGAACAAGATTGTGATGGTAAAAAATATTTTAAATGTCATTAATATTAGTAACAAACAATTATATTTTTTTGGCTCTGGCAACACACTTACTGATGTGTTTAATTTTTGGAATAAATGTACTCAAATGAAATTCTAAATTAATTTCCTAAAACTCTTATCCAGTCCCCATAATCCTTTTTATGATCTTAAGGTATGAAAACACCAAAATAAATTATTATTCTCCACGTTTATGATTTTCGCTACGTTTTCAATAAAAGCTTTTAATAGTTACAAAATTAGTACTATAACTTTCCATTTAATTATCTAAAGTTTAATTTCAAGAATTAAAAAAAATCTAAAAAAAAATAATGAAATTTAGTATTTTATTTTTAGATTAATTTTTTTTTTTGAAGTTCAAAGTGGATATTTGAAAGCTAAAAACTTTCAGAAATTTCCTAGCCAACAAAAAACTAAGCCCAGGTCAAAGGCTTCCAAAGCTTCCAAAGCCAAAAGGCTTCATTATTAGTAAAAGGTTTTTCAACAAGAACTTTGTTTTCTTAACAAAAAACAAGAAACAAAAAATTTAGATTAAGATGATTTAAATTTTTATTGTGTTACGAAAAGTTCGGCAATTATGAATGAAGAATGCTATCTGGCAAATATCCACAACCACCACGCTGCCAGATGTCGATTTTTTCATCAAAATTTTTAATCACTTTTTGACAAAATGGCGATACTATTTCATAAATAACGTCAAGGATTTAGAGATGTAAGGCTGAAATCAATTCGATTGGCTCCGTACAGACCCTGTCCTTAACATAAATCACACGATCTGGCTGGCCACTTAACTGCTGATTTTCATAAAATTATGCGTTAGGGAAATTTGGTTTACAATAAATCACGCCTTTAGACCACATAGCGCACCACACAGTGACACGTTGAGCATGCAAAGACTTTGCAATAATCGCTCTAGGATTTTCAGAAGCACAAATGCGGCAGTTTTGCGTGTTGGCATAACCTCACGATTGCTCCTGAATCATTTGACCGAATCTACGGCGACGTGAATGCTAGCTCGGCTTCAATTCCTGCACCACTTAAGCCCTGTAAGGCTTCAAAGTCAAATTCTTACGCAAAATTTTGGATAACCTCCAATTTTTTTCCGTTCGGACCAGTACTCAGGAGATGACTCCTACTCATGCAAATAAAAAATTAGTTTATGGGGAGGAAGAAAAGAGAGCAGTGTTGTGACATTCGATTTAAACTTTCCTACATTGAAAGTAACAGGAAAGATCTCTGGAAGGAATTTATTCCACATGCGGACTGTTTTGCTTACAAAAAAGGTATTTTCCCTTGTAATGCGATTCACTGGCCAAAATCAATTACAAATGGATGCGCTCTCAACGAAAATCGAGTTAAACCCAAAAACGGGAACAAGTTCCCTGATTTTGCTAGAGCACTTACCATTGTAGTAACGATAAAATAGTGAAACACATCCCACATTGCGTCGATGCTGTAGAGAAACAATAGCGTTTGATACCCTACTGCATCCAATAGGCCTCTTGGGCCTTTCCTGTACGCAGTAACGATAAAACTGTGAAATACACCCCACATTGCGTCGCTGGTACAGAAAATCAATAGAGTTGGATACCCTACTGTTCCTCATGAGTCTCTTGACCCTCTCTGTGCGTGGTCGAGCAACTCCAAAATATACTTTGGGGCGCTTGCCCTTACATGAGAGTTGTATTCCATTTTAGGACGGGTATAGGTGTAACAAATACTACATAGATCGAATGGAGTGAAGTATCTCTTTAGGAGATCTTCACTCCAGTATCTCTTTAGGAGATACTTCACTCCACTCGGCACTGGAAAGCTTCTTTAGAAATCTGAAAAATGTGTTTAGTCCATCGAACATCACATTAAATTTTCATGCCAAGAACATTAAGAGCATCCGTAATACCTATATCATCCACGACTTCCAAGCAAATATTGCATCTTGCGGGCATTAAAATTGACTATTCGCAAGACCCACTCGGAGACTGCCGCGGTAAAGTGGTTGAGCGCCTTTTGGACCCCAGCCCTATCTGGTTCGGTCTATTATTAAATGAATACGAATGACAAATTATGCTGTCATCTGCAAAAGAGTATTGAGAGATTGATAAGAAAAGTCATTTAGAAAATTAAGAAATAGGGTATGTAGGAGAAAGATCGAAATGCCGTTGAGAAAGTCGAGGAATTTAGATCTGCTTTAACAGCGCGGCTCATGAATTCAATACTGTGGCATCCGTTTGAACACGCGTTGGTGTTCGTACATTTTATATCGAGCCTATCGACTTAAATTGAACGATCAATTTCTTAATAGCGGTCTCAGAAGAACGATTATGTTGTCCGGAATTACCACGAATTTTACGAAATATAACTTTAACAGAACCAACATTTTCATAGTGGATTTTGATTATTTGAATGCGAGATTCGTGCAAAATTGAATTCACTGCAACAATTGGCAATGCGTCTACTACTAAATGTCAAAATGAGCATGTTGTTGGTGTTGCCATAATCGAAAAACAAACTTCCTGTTGAAAAACCATATACTAACTCAAGCATTAAAGGCTTGCTAAGCTTTTTATAATCTTAAGGCTATTTTTGGGTCTTAAAGCTTATATTCATCCAGAAATGAACTTTATCTGTAAAGCTTTTATTTCATGTTTTAATATTTATTTAAGCCTAAACGGTCAATATTTTTTCTTTTTTCTTTCTTATTTTTAATATTCTAACAAATTGTGAAGCTTGGGTAAACCAAAAGCTTTATTACTTTAAAAAGACACATCTGAATTTTGTTTTAATTCGTAAAATTATTTTGAAAACTCATATTAAAAATCCATTATAAAGAAATGTTTAATAATTTATGGAGGAAATTTGAAATTTTTATTTTCATTCCCATCTTATCTCTCCTTCAGCTCCATTTTCCATTTATTTTCCATTTTATTTAAGTCTTTCTATATTTTCATTTAACCATTTTCTTTTGTTTGTTTGTTTCTTTCCAACAATTTCATACATCCACATAATTCTGTTTCATTTTCATATAAAAACTAAAAACATTCTGTGATTAAAAAATACCAAAACAAAAAAAAAAGAGCGTAACAAAGATCATGTTAAGATAAGATTTGAAAATGACACCTGTCTAACGGATCAATGGAAATGTGATAATTTTGAATGTATTGATAAAAAATTATTGTGTGACGGTCACAGTGATTGTAAGGATCGTTCTGATGAATCACCCAAACATTGTGCACCCACTGGTAATAGAAAAACCTTTTTGTAAATTAAGTTATTTTTTATAAGTATTTTTTGTTCTAAGTATTTTTTTTTTAATTTTTTAGATTTAAGTTAAAAATCGTTTTTAATTGAAACCATAAAAGCCCTTTAAATGTGTTAAAATGTATATAAATTTGTATTTAAAACCATTGAAACATAAAAGCTTTTCATATGACAGTAGTTAAAGAAGAAGAAAAAACTTCATTGCCAACATGTTTCTAACAAAATGTTTTTTCTCTCTCTCTCTTTCATTCTCTCTTTCTATTCCCTGCTTTTTTGGTTTTTTTTTTATATTCCATTTATGTTACATCTGACAAACAAAACTCATGCTTGCCTTTTACGCTTGCTTGTCAAAATCATGCTTTATACCCCAAATGCACACACCCGCCTGGTATGAATGAAAATGGTGAAAACACTAGTCACTACGGTTTTAACACCCGATGAATGTAATGACAGTCAATTCTTCTGTGATGATGATTGCCATCCCATATCGATACGTTGTAATGGCCAAAATGACTGTGCTGATGGTAGTGATGAGGAAGGTTGTGCCCGTCCCACACGTCGTCCTCCCACCTATCCCTGTCCTCAGCATACCTGCCCTAATGGTCAATGTTATAGTGAGAGTGAACGTTGTGATGGTATTGCCCAATGTGATGATGGTTCAGATGAAGCTGAATGTAAGTTATACTAAAATGAAAGCTCTCTACTAACCAACCTACCATATTTTCATTAACTACACTACACTTAGCTTAAAAGCACTTGCAGCTTTATTTAATAGCACCATCTTTTTAAACTTAAGTTATAAATTAGTGAACTTGTAATTTCAAAAAAAGTGAAAACTTTAGCTTACAAAATGCTTTCTCTTACACCTAACCTCATTTTTAGTTTTTAAGTTATAAGAAAAAATATTTAGAAAAATCAAATAGCAGCACTTTATTAAAAGTCTTAAAAAATTTGTTTGTATTAATTGGTTAAATAAAAGCTGTAACAAAAACTTTTAATAATCAAACTAAAAAGCTTTTCATACCATTTGCATATATTTTCAATTTTCACCGGAAAGCTCTTAGAATAAACTTTTTGCGTTCTTTAATATTTAACTTTCGTTGAGAAGGTGCAAATTAAAAAACTAAATCTCTTTTAGAAATATTAAATTTTAATTAACTTTTTTATTAGCTTTAAAGATTATTCTATTAACTTTTCAACTAAAACGTCCTTCAAAATCAAAATCAAACAAAAAAGCTTTTCATGTTATTTGTTTGCATTTTTATAAAAGCTATTTAGAAAAATCAAATAGCAACACTTTACTAAAAGCCTAAAAAATTTTTGTTATATTAATTGGTAATTTAAAAGCTGTTACAAAAACTTTTTATAATCCAACCGTGAAAACCGTTTAAAAACATTTTCAGTTTTCAACAGAAAACACTCAGAATTAACTTTTTCTTTCTTTAATATTTAAATTCAAAATTTATAGATTTTTTAGAATAGTTTAATAAGAAAAACTGTAGTAAAGCTTTAAAAATTGTTATATTAATTTTTAAACTATAAAGGTTATACAAATATTTTAAACAATCAAACAAAAAAGCTTTTCATGCTTCACCGCTCATTTTGCTTTCTTTAACATTTAACTTTCATTAAAAAGGTTAAATTTTAAGAATTGAAGCTTCTTAAGAAAAATTAAAACTTTAGAAAAAATTAATAATTACACAATAAAGCTTTTCATGCTTTTTCAGCAGAAAAACGCTCAGAAAAAACGTTTTGCTTTCTTTAAAATTTAATTTCATTGAGAGAGTTAAATCAGTTAAAGCAAACAAAAATTAGGGAGAGCTTTTCCATAAATGATCAAAAACTTCAAACAAAAAAAAATTATTTTTTTTGTCGATTTTATTATATTATTTTTATATTAAAAGCTTTCAGAATTGTTATATTAATTTCTAAACTAAAAAACTTTTAGTATTCAAACAGAGAAGTTGTTCATACTGTTTACATAAATTTTTAGCTTTCAGCAAAAAAAACTCTCAGAAGAAACTTTATGCTGTCTTTAACATTTAACTTCGTTGAGAGAATTTAAATTAAAAAATTAAAGCTTTTAAAAAAATTAAATAAAAAAACTTTTTAAAAAAATAAATAAAAAAATTTTTTTAAAGCTTTATAAATTATGATGTCAATTTTTAAACTAAAATGTGCTACAAAAATTTTTTATAATAAAACAAAAAAGCTTTTCATGCTGTTTTGGATAAATTTTAAATTTCCAGCAGAAAAATGCTCAGAATAAACTTTTTGCTTTCTTTAAAATATAATTTCATTGAGAGTTAAATTAGTTAAAGCAAATAAAAATGAAGGAGAGCTTTTACATAAACTTTCAATAATTTCAAAACAGAAAAGAAATTTTTTTCCGTTTTTATTTAATTATATTTTTTGTAATTTTTTTTAAGTAAAAATCATTTCATAACAGCTTTTAATGTTTATAAAAATAATTTGTTGGGTTCAAAATAGAAAAAGCTTTTAAGTTCAAACATTAAAATTTTCACTTTTTTTGCCTACAAAATTTTGCGGTTTTTCTATTGTTTACATTTATAAGCACTTAACGCAGGCACTATGTATAACAAAGCTTTTCATGAAATATAAACTGGTGATATTAAATTCGTACTGTTTCCATTTTCTTTCCTATCACTTAACTACTGCTTTAAAACACCTATAACTTAATTAATGTTATCCAAAAATAAAAACTTAACACAAAAAAATATACGAAAATATCTCAAGGCTTGACCTGCAAGGATGATGAATTTTTCTGTTTCGATCGGAAATTTTGCATCAATGAGACACAGCACTGTGATGGCTTCTATGACTGCAAAGATTTTTCAGACGAACAAAATTGTATTGGTTAATATCATAATTGATTCTTTTTACTCTTAGTTCTTAGCAATTTAAAAGTTGAATTGATTTAAGTAGATTAATTAAATTTACAAGTTAAAAGCTTTTTTAAGTGTTTTATTTTTGCTATTTTAGAAATGAAAATTATTTATTAGTAATTATGATTTATAGTAAATTTTAACTTAAGGCATGTTTATGTGTAGACTTTGATTTAGTCTTAAAGCACTTATTTTGTTTGAAAACTTTAAGCTTTCTTAGAAAGCTTTTGATTAAAGCTTTTGTTTTGTTTTAAATATACTTAATTTTTATATTTGTCAATTTTCTATATAAAGGCTGTGCCTCTGATCAATTCCGTTGCCGTAATGGAGATTGTGTACCCGGCTATGCCCACTGTAATGGTCGTCATGAATGTCTGGATTATTCAGATGAAGATGACTGTTCTGATCCTATACCAGCTTATCCCAGCCGTTGCTCATCAAGTCAATTTCGTTGTGACAGTGGTCAGTGTGTTAGTGCATTGGCCAGATGTAATGGTTACACTGATTGCTTGGACTCTTCCGATGAAAAACATTGCAGTGAGTATTTAAAATTTAACGACAAATATTTAGAAAGATTTCTTAGAGATTTTTTTTAGTACAAAAAATACGTTTTTTGCCTTTACTTTTTATACCATTAAACACACATCCGTATTGTCTTTCATAAATCTTTTTTTCCTACGATAATCGTTCATCATCTTTAATTTAAAAAAAATATATACTTGGGAAATCACACAAACAAAAAAGGATTTCATTTAAAGCAATCCTATAAATTTAAAGGACCACAAATTACCACCACTAGCACAACACCGGCCTCTTTATTAGCAGGCACTTCAAAAGCCTGCGGACCCAATATGTATCGCTGTGAAAATGGTCCCTGTATACAGCTGTCGTTGCGTTGTAATGGAAATTTCGATTGTCCTTTAGACATAAGTGATGAATTAGATTGTCCCGAAATGGATAATGGAATTGATAGTAAGTGAAAGAAGGAAAGTGTGTTTCATAAAAGAAAGTTGCCGCCCAACACAAGCACCTCAGGTTGAAGTTAACAAAAAAGCACAAGTATTAAAAGTAAACGGGTTTCCCTTAACCTCCCTCACTTCAAATGGAAAAGGAAGCACTTGATTTAAAAACTAAAAACTATTTTGCAAACTCACAATTTTATTACCACTGAAATTTAAATAAATTTTTTTTATATAAAATACGATATGTGATTTCACCTTGTGGAACCATTCCGCTACCGCATTCATTTTCGTTTCGATAATGAGAATTTATTCAATCCCATATTTAATCGGTTTTGTAACACTAAGTAGTATTAACTAATACAGGAAGAACTCTACAAAATGCAATTCAAAGTTCTAGCGAAGAAAACCCGCCCTTAGAAGAGCGCTCATGTATTCCGTACCAAAGCAGTTGGGATGCAATGGACTCCTTCAATGCGCTTTAAAATATGTGGTTTTTCCCTGACTAAAATCTAGTAACACTCTTTTCCTATTAATAACAAAAATAATTTCAGGTTTATTTCTTAAAATTTAGTACTAAACGTTTCGTTTTTAGTACTAAAAACCTTATAAGGTGCAACAAATAGAACTTCAAAAATATAAAACTGTTTAAATTAAAAAAAAGCTTCGTAAAACTACAAAGTTCTTAAAAATGTTAAGCTTTTCTTAATGTTTTTAAGATCTATTTAATATTCTTAACTCAGTATATATTACTAATATCTTTAGTACTTCATTTTATATTTTTTTTTACGCGAATAACGTTTCTTTTTACCTAAAATCGTTTTGGACAACTGATAGTTATTTAGTAAAAAAATTTTCATTTAGTACTTATCATAGTTGTACTTTTAGTACAACATAGTTAACATTTTTTACACTTCTGCTATTTAGTATATATTTTGAATAAAAAGTTTACTTCAATAATTACAGCTTTTAGGTATTTAGTACAATATTGGTACTAAATCGATTTTGCACTAAAAAGATTTTGGTACTTAAATTTATTTTAATAATGGCTAACATTTAGCGGAAAACAATTGAGCAAAGTGCCATATATTAAAAAATAGTTTTTAGTACAAAGTTTTTGTAACTTTTAGTAGCTCGGAGTGCTGAAAAACTTTTCATTTTTTTTAGTTTTAAGTTCTCTGTGACAACTATTATATTACGTAGTTTATTTTTAAAATTTTGTATGCCTAATGCCGCATAATTTTTGTTAGTACCATTTCTCCCATTATATTCAAATTTTGTACTTAATTTAAATTATTGTACTTAATTTAGCAGTTCTTAAAAATTATTACTTAGTGATTTTTAATAAAAGAAATAAGTTGCAATGCACTATATAAAATACTAAATTTATTGCCTTTAGAATGTTTTAAGTCCACATAAAATTTCCCGTTCTTTTAGTACTTTTTTATATCTAATTTTATTTTTGATTTTAATTTATTGAAGTACTAAAAATGCATTTTAAAATACTGAGTTAAGACTGAAAAACTATTTTAATACACAGTTTTTTTTAAAATTATATCTTTATTAATAACTATTAAATTTTTAGTACTAAAAACTTTTAGGCTTTAGTTTTAATTTAGAAATATCAACTTTAAAAATTTAACTTTTCCTAATTATGTTGTTATCCTATTTATGTTCTTTTAAATCTTTTAGAACATTTTACGAATTTTAAATAGGTACTAAAATTTATAACAGTACTAAAAAATTTTTTTTTGTAAATTCTTTAAATCTCTTTTAACACTAAAAAAAATCGATAACTGAAGTATTTTAGTAATTGTAAAAAAAAATTTCCTGTAAGAGTACTAAAACTTTTTCCATAAGAAAAATTTAAGCAAAACTAAAAAAAAATTTTTTTTAATTTAATTTATAATTATTAATAAAAAAAAAATGTTTTCATTGTTTTAAGGTTCTGTACCCACCACCGTCTCTCCTCAGTTGAATTTGAAGACTTATCCTGACAATCAAATTATTAAAGAAAGTAAGTACACACAAATTGCATATCCACAATAGTAGGAAAAACTCGTTCACTTTTATTTTCAAAATTTAAGATAATTAAGCAAATATTA
The DNA here is from genome assembly GCA_030448955.1 of Trichopoda pennipes. Taxonomy (NCBI): domain Eukaryota; kingdom Metazoa; phylum Arthropoda; class Insecta; order Diptera; family Tachinidae; genus Trichopoda; species Trichopoda pennipes. The sequence goes on along the minus strand of JASKUP010000056.1, from coordinate 8,458,710 downwards.
AAATAAATCGGCTATGACGATTTAAAGTTAAATCTTCACTAACTAAAACAAAAGCTTTTCAAACTTGCTAAAACTGTTTTTTTAGTTTTACAAATATTCTTTTCCATTTAACTTTTAAAATTTTCCTTAAAACTTTAGATAACGATTGAAAGATTTCTTCAGCTGCCTTTTCAATTATTTTTTTAAAAATTAATTTTTCTTAGTTTTTGAATAAAATCTTAATATATATTTTAATTCTATCGCGTATATCTACAGTGTCCTTAGGACCACACTAATACGAGCACACATAACTTAACATTTGAAAACTCTAACTCTAGTTGAAGAAATTTTGTCCGCTTTTAAAAATACCTGTCTTTTATTTTAAAAAAATTTTTCTTTCTATATAAAAGATCAATTTTTAAAAAGTTTTTCAATCAAAAAAAAAAAAAATAAAAGTGAATAATTATCACAATATTTAAACGCAAACTCAATTTAATTTATGTGACTGAAATTTAAATAAAGTTTTTACAGTTTTAAATTCTTAACATATTTAAGATGACTAAAAATTAAGGGTTTTTCAACAAGATGTTTGTTTTCCGAAACAAAATAAAGCAAGAAATTTGGATTAAAATGATTTAAATTTGTATTATATTGCAAAGAGAAAAGTTGGGCAATTATGAATAGAAAATGATATGATAATGTCCACCACGTCCACGCTGGCAGCTGTCGATCATCAAAGTTTTTAATCACTTTTTGGCAAAATGGTGTTTCTATTTCATTAATCACATCACGGATTTGGAGTTTTAAGGCTGAAATTGATTCGATTGGCTCCTTATAAACCCTGCCCTACAAAAATAATCCAGCGGTGCTAAATCTCACGATCTGGTTGGCTGATTATCGTGAAATTATGCGTTCGGAAAATTTGGTTTGCAATAAATTTGATCGTTTTATGGGCTGTATGACATATGGCACCGTCCTCTTGAAACCACATGTTAGTGATATCCACTTCGTCAATAGTAGGGTAAAATTGAGTTATTAGCATCTCCTGATAGCATGATCCATTGACTGTTACTGCATTTTCAGCCATATCTTTGAAAAAATACGGTTCAGTCACGCCTCCAGACCACAATCACGCCTCTAACACAATAACACGTTGAGCATGCAAAGGCTTCTCATTAATCGCTCTACGATTTTCTGTAACATAAATGCGGCAATTTTGCTTGTTGACATACCCAGATAGGTGAAAATGGGCTTCGTCTGAAAAACCAGCCTGTTGTTTCCGTATGGATTGAGCGAATCTACGGTGATATGAATAGTCGTTTGGCTTTAATTCCTGCACCAGTTGAACCTTACAAGGCTTCAAAGTCAAATCCTTACACGTGTTGATAACGTCGAGGAATTGACAAATTTGGATCTGCTTCAACACTGTGGCTCACGGCTGCGATGTTTATAGTTGCATGACCCAGTCGAACACGCGTTGATGTTCGCACATTTTGTATCGAGCCTGTCGACTCAAATTTAATGATAAATTCTTAACAGCGGTTTCAGAACGACGATTTTGTTGTCCGAAAATATCACGAATTTTACGAAATGTAACTTTAACAGAACCACCATTTTCATAGCGATTTTCATGCGAAATTGAATTCATTGTAACAATTACCAATACATCTACTACGAACAAGTTAAAAAACTAAACGTCCAAACTATCATGTTTGAAACAAAAAAAAAACTTCTTGTTGAAAACCCCAATATTTAAATGTCTTACTGCTTTTGAATTAGTGAAGATTTTATTTATTTATGTTATTTTCTCTATATTAATTAAAATTTATTTTATTTTATATATAAAATCGAACTTTAAATTTCCTAATTTAAAACGTAAAATTTGCTTCCCCACATTTTATTTTTCTAAACCCAAAAAAAAAAAAAAATAAAAACAAAACTAATGCTTAACCCATTAAAAACCGCGCCTTAAAAACAATCCCAACAAATAACTTGATAATAAAAACAGGATATATTAGGGAGGGTAAGTGTTCAAAACTTAAAGTCTTGTATACATCAGTATGAACAAGGAAAATTAAACTATACACACACAATCGAGAATCGAGGTGGTGAAATTTCCATAAAATTTCCAGAAATTTCACAACTTTGATTTTAGATTAACAGCACCCAGAATGCTCTAAAAATGTATATAAAATAAAATATTTAATCAAACAAAAAAAATTTTTGAAATTGGCACAAATTTCGATGAAAAAATATCTAAAAAAAACACAAATATTTTTAAAAATTAAAATTTTGAAATTTTGTTTGTAAATATCAAATGCAGATATCGCAATAACCTTTAACCTTATAAAATATTTAAAGCAAAGAGAGTAAAGAGAAGCTGAAAAGGAGCAAAAGCTTTTTGTGCAAACCTTAAACCCCCTCATTGATCACAAGAGAGCTTAATACAGTCCTATCAATAAGTAGTTGAGTAGGTGCCCCTGTAGGCTAGTAGGTAGTGTACTTGTCAGTATGGGGGTTGTGGGTTCGATTCCCAACGAAGACCTTGATATTTTTTCACTACAAAAATAAAAATTGACTGTCGGTGGGGCTGCTCAGCAATGAAGGCATGGTCACTGGTCGCTATGCTGTCTTGTATACGGCAGTTAATTTCCGACTATCCTTCTGCTTTCACCGCTTGTTTCATCTCTTCTCTACCCTTTTCCTAAAGAATGTAGCACGGTACTTAACTAAATAGACATTGTTGCCTGAAGTGCTACTTCTCTTTTAGAAAAAAAGGAGTAGTTGAGTCTGTAAATATAAGAAGCGACTTTTTATTTCAAAATTTATTCCATCTTTAAAACGCAATTTTGGTGTTTATAAAGGGCGTTTTTATAGAGGTATAGAACTTTGAAATGGCGTTATAATTTAAATATGACATCCGGCTGGCTGAAACGTAATTTTTTTTGGAGGTCCAACTTTCGATGAGTTTTTGCAACATTTGTGGCCATATATTGTGGTGCAAGTTCAATCGTTTTGTGCTTATCAGCGTATTTAGCGCCCTTACATATTCCCACATAAAAAACTTCTAATGGCGTTAAATCGCACTATCCTGGAAGCCAATTCATAGCTCCGAAATGTGAAACTACGCCTTTAAGAAGGGCTTCCTTCAATTAATCAACTAAGGCACAAGCTGTGTGGCCCGATCTTTATAACTAAGCCATACTGTCGCCTATTACTTGTCACCTCGGGTCTTAAGTTCTTATAACGTGGCACCAGATGGTGGATCATACCACTGTGGATGAAATATAGCGTCATTCTCGCCCTAGGAAGCCTTCAGATAGGTATATCCTCCAGTCACTCCTAGGTGCAAATTCAAGAGCTCAGAGCAGGCCGCATCCCTACTCCTTGCTGAAGAGTTAGAGATTTTCGAACTCCTGGTCTAGAACGCATGCAGCTTAATAAAATTGGGGCTTTACTGATTCCCGTGAGAGCAGGCCGCAGCCCTTACTTCTTGCTGAAGAGTTGGACATTTTCGAACTCCTGGTCCAGAACGCATGCAGCTTAATAAAATTGGGGCTTTACTGATTCCCGTGAGAATATAGTGGAATTGTCCAAATGGCTACTGCTTGCCTTAGGCTTCCTTTTACCCCCGTTGACACATGTAATGACGGTGAGATTACGGCAAAACATATCAACGTGCCCCCAGGGAGGTAATCAATTAAAGTCGTAAGATGGTTTACTAAAAACGATGCCACTTTTATGGGCACTAATACCGCTGATGTAATTGTTATTGGTAATGGGTTTTCTCTAACCTAATGCTCCCGCATGCCACCCCATAAATTGTGGTTAATCACATGGAAATTCAAAATACTCCTGAACAATAGAAGAAATCCGATGGCCATATGGCTACTCGTAAAGAAATTATAATGATTCTGGATAATGATGGTAATAATGGTTTGGCCAATCACCATTAACCAGCATCGTTTTTAAAGTACTGACCAATGGCTCCACTATGCCATAAAGCACACTAAACAGACAGTTTTTCTGGATGTATTTGTATCAACATACCCTTAAGGATTCAAATACCGTTCAAACCAAATTAAGCTCCATCGCTAAACAAAATCTGCTTATGAAAATCGGGATCAACGGAAACTTTACTTTGATGTGGTGTTTTCAAATCTTGCACAGTTTGGATTTTGCAAGCATGCAATCCAAAATAATTCGAGTCTTCCTCTATTCGACCCTCTACAGTACCAATGACTTCTCCTGTACGCACTGTACGTCATCTATGTGTATGCGTATACTCAGTGTAAACATAGTGCGAAAAATTTTCATAACTTAAAAAGAATTATTTGCCCGGGACGATTATGTTGACCATAAAGTGGACGTATCATACATGTTTCGAAGAGAGGCATGATTTTCAAAATAAATTTGCCCAGTTTAGAAGCCTTGTTCAGGCGTCAGAGTCTATTGATTTTTAAATGCCAACTTAAAGTTCTATATTTCAATACAAAATACCATTTATAAATAAGAAAATCCCCTGTAATTCCCTTGAAAAATTCCTGATGTGAATAATTGCCCTAAATTCATACCGAAACCCTTAGATCTAGGCGGTAAAAATTCCGCAAATTTCTTTCTGCTTCTTGTGTTACAACTTACGTCGTCTCCTTGGTTAATGTCGTCTCCTTGAAGCATGTGTTGTTAAATTTACTTGCCGAATTTTATTTTGTCTAATTATCGCAATCTATTCCTATACAATTTTTTTCACATGTTTCTTAGTCTAGTTCTGGTATTCTATGGCTCCATTGGTACACGATATTTTATATATAATTCAAACTACTCGATATTTCTTTCAGTTAATATACGCGCCGTTAGCTGGAGAAAATGCGACTCTGCTGAGTCTCCAACTTCTGCATGCATATATGCTAAATATGCGCTTAACTCAACGTAGCCACCTAGACTTTGAGAAGCTGTGGCTATGGCAACCAGCCCGTCTTAAGTAACTCATTCCCTACTGTTTCTTTTTTATTAGTTTGTAGCATGCATACATAGCCACTTATAAAGGTACAGTCGTGATTGTACAGAGTTGATTGTTGCGATCATTAATTAAATTGCTTACGAAGCGTTATATGTCACTCTAAACACTTTAATTAACGATTGCCTAGGCACAAGAACAATCAACTGACACTACACTGTGCCGCCATAAGAGACCATGTATGCATGTTACAATCTTCCTTCCTTCCTTCCTCCCTTCTAAAGACTTGATTGATATCTATATGTTGCTGCATCCTGAACTTTTCATCAGTTTTTTCAATATAACATTAACACATGAATAACAACAACTTAGCGAAAGTTTTCCTAATCTAGTTAAGACGGCGGTAGTTGGGAACTACTGATTTTCAATAATAAATACTCTTTACGATAAGGTTGCCGTTAGGAGTTGAACTAATTTTTTTTGTATCTTCATATATAATATGAATTATTAACAATTTTTCAATTCTTAAATCTAAATGTACGTAATCATTAGACCCGACCAGTGTCAGACATAATTCTAGGGACAGCAATAAAATAATATCTTAATAAATTCTCACAATCAAAAATAAATAAAAAAAATAAAAACTATTTTCAAAAGATTCCAGTTCCATTTGGGGGGTTATTGACCAATGCCCCTGTGTCTCTCCTTTTTAATCGGATATGACCTCTATAATTCAAAATATTCCGCGCAAGGGGATTCGGGTGGCACTAGAGCTTAGTTAAATATTTGCCTGCATATTGAGCAATTTCAGCTGTCACGAGTGGAATATCCAAATCACGATGTATAATTAAATTTCGCATGTACCATGGAGCTAATTTAATTAATCGTAGTATTTTGTTCTATCGGCGTTGAATTTTTTCCACATTTGAAGCTGAAGCAGGGCCCCATAGTTGAATTCCATAGCACCATATTGGTTTCAGAATCGACTTATACAATAGAAGTCCAGACTAAGAGTTGAGTTCCTGCCAATTAGCTTTGTGTCGATGTGGTGTTTCCATGTAAGCCTACGATCAAGGATTATGCCAAGATATCTAGTGTGCAAGTGGTGAGGAATAATCTGCCCGTTCATACGAATAGGAGAGCAAGTTTCTCTTTTTTAAGTAAAAGTTAAGTGGACACACTTTTGCTCATTTACTTTTATTCTCCATAAATTCAACCGTTTTACGATTCATAATTTACGGTTTTATAGATTTATAGTTTTGTAAGAGACACGTGCCCCTGTAGTCTAGTAGGTAGTGTACTACTAGTATGGGGGTTGTGGGTTCGATTCCCAACAAAGACCTTGGTTTTTTTCACTACAAAAATAAAAGTTGACTGTCAGTGGGGCTACTCAGCGATGAAGGCATAGTCACTGGTCGCTGTTGCTGTCTTTATACGGCAGTTAATTTTCGACTATCCTTCTACTTTCACCACCTGTTTCATCTCTTCTCTATCCCTTTCCTAAAGAAGGTAGCACGGTACTTGACTAAATAGGCATTGTTGCCTGAAGTGCTACTTTTCCTTAAAAAAAAAAATTCAACCACAATTCCAGATGCGTAATATGTTCCTGAACAACCTGAGATGCCATACGGGGGTCTTCGTGAGAACTTAGGCAGGCCGTATCATCGGCAAATGTTGAAGGCATATCACAAGTATAAAGCAGATGTAAAACTGGACCCAGTATACTCCCCTGCGGCACACCGGCAGCTATTGAAGCGGGTTCACTGATGAAGTCTCCTTCGGCTAGTGTAAACCTTCTCTCCACAATGTAACTTTCCAGAAACTTCACCATATTGATTGGGAGATATGTAATCAACTTATGTAATAGGCCCTTTGTCAAATGCTTGCGAAACATCTAGAAAGAGGGCAGAACAATATTTCCTTTCCTCAAATGCCTTTCTCATTACTTGAACCAATTTATGAGTCTGCTCAATGGTGCCATGCTGACTCCTGAAACCAAATTGATGGTCTGGAATGCACCCTCTAACACTTAAAATTGGTGACAGCTTAGTCATAAACAACTTTTCGAAAAGTTTTGATGAGGTTGATAATAAGCTCATGGGCCTATATGATTCGGCCCTGGTAAGATCCTTGCTCGGCTTCCGAATCATTCTAACTTTGGCTATTTTCCAGACGCTTGCATAATACTCTAATTTTAAAATGGCATTAAATATAAATAGCAAAATTCGAATACAAATACTGGGCAACTCCATTAACATTCTGTTGCTGATACCATCTATGCCTCGAGCTTTCTTCGGATTGAGTCTGTCAATTTGTTCTTAAACGTCACGCAACTTGAATTTTATGGGTGAAGGGGGTAAATCCACTACATTTGGCATTTACGCCTCCCCAGTAAACGCATTCGGGGTGAAAAGGAATTTTAGATGCTCAACAAATATATCACCCTTTTCAGAATCACTTCTTGCCCAGTCTCCAGTTGAAGTACGTAGAGGTGGTTAAAATTCAACAGGTCTTTTGAGGTTTTTAGCAGCTCGCCACAAAGAGTAATTAGAGGTTGGTAAAACATCGAGTCCCTCCAGATATTTTTTAAAAGATGCGGTTTTTTCATAATTTAGCAAATCTTTTAGTCGTTTTGTGCATTCCTTAAGACGAAGTTTATGTTGAGGTGATCTGTGCTGTTGCCAATACCTTTTGGCTCTTCTTTTTTCCGCTGCGAGATGTTCAATATCCACAGAATATATTCTTCTAAGACCAGTTTGAGTGAAGGTAGTAGTTGCATGTTCAGCGGCTTCCTTAATTATCTCATTCGTTGTGACAACGCTAGATTCAATATCTTCAGGTGTTCGTAATATAACGTTTTCAGTGCAATGGCTACTGAGATACATTCTGAATTTCAACCAATTTATACGACTGATCTTATTCGCGTTTGGGTAATATAAATCAGTTATTTGAGGGTTACAAATTGTAACAGTAGTTGGAGAATGATCTGACGATAGATCTAATGAGGTTTCAATATTGATCAAATCCAAGGAGAAATTTTTCATGACCCCAAAGTCTATAACATCAGGAATTTTATATCTGTCAGTAGGCCAATATGTTGGCTTTCCACTTGAAATAACATCCAGCGACATTTTTGTAGCTGAATTGAACAGTGCACGACCCCTAGGTGTAATAAGACGGGAGCCCCAGTACGTATGTTTGGCATTATAATCGCCAGCTGCTAAAAATCTATCTCCGAGCAATTTGTAGAAATCCTCATATTGCGCCTCGGTAATTGAGAATCTGGGAGGTAAATAAATTGATAAAACAAGGAGTTGAACTCATGACTCATTGAACTCATTGCTGCCAAACTTAAGTTAGTTAACTTTTACTTTTAATATGTTCACGTACGCCACCAAACTTTTTAGTTATGTAACTTATTAAGGTAATCAAAAATAAAATAATATTGCCCTGCCATACTATACTGTATGTATGTCGCTGGGATTGAACCTAATAAATATAAAAGTTCAGTTAGGCATGTAAGATTGTCTACGTCCTATTTAACAAGCTCCTCTAAGAGAATATTCTTCAATATCTGCCGGTTTAAGTTAAGGAAAAGGATCTACAGAAAGTCTTACCAAGATTTGGGTTTACACATATGCTCACTCTACAGGAGGTGGCATACTTTCTTCAGTCACTACTAGTCCAAAGGGATGAATACGTTTAGGCCATTATCTTATTTCAACAAACAACTTTCTCGCCAATATAAAAGTTGTTATCCTTGAACTAGATATAAGCAGGACATTGATGTAGGCTGGTTAACTTCTTCACAGCCTTTACAAATCGTATTAACGGATAGCTAATGCAGGCCAAATCGGCTTTTAACTTTCCTATAAGTATACCTGTCAGTCTTCTGAGTATTGGCCAAATTTGTGTTGCTCAAATTTCAAAATCTCTTATTTAAAATACAAAAACAAAAAACAACAATAAACACAGGAATGAACAACTTTTAAACCTTAAACTTAACTTAAAATAAATATGAATGTTTCCTGCCAATCAACACTTAACAACACCCAGAGAATAAATCAATAAACCACTAACGATATAATATTATCCTGTAAATACATATTCCCTCTATATATTCACAAAATAAAATAACACCCAGGAATGCTTGCAATCTATAATAGATGTTAATTTGTTAACAATTATTAATAATTTAAAATGATTTAATTAGGTCGTGAAGTTATATTCCGTTGCCGTGACGAAGGAATGTTGCGCGCCAAGGTTCGATGGACCAGACCTGGTGGACGTGCTTTGCCTGTGGGTGCTCGTGATAAGGATGGTCGCTTGGAAATACCTAATATTCGTGTTGAAGATTCGGGCACTTATATCTGTGAAGCCGTAGGTTATCCGCGTCATATAGCTGGACAACAAGTCTCTGTTCAACTGACCGTTGAAAAATGTAAGTATGGTAACCCAAAGCCTTAGCAAGCTTAAGCTCTTTTCTGTTAACGAGTCTTATAATTCTTCTATACAAAATAATACTTATTTCAAATTTTGCATGCCCAGCTTGGGGATCAAATAAATATGTTATACCTTCGAATAGAATCAAATACGGCACTGTGCCTCATATAGATTTGGAATTTTTTGGCTTAGGTAATACTTTTAAATTCCAAACATTATTTAGCTTAAATTTAAACATCATAAACCCCTTAAACATTAAAAGTAATAATTTGAAAATTTTCCTAATTCCCAAATCAAATGCTTAACCTGATTAATTAATGGATAACTGAACAATCAAATGGTAAATAGAGTAGTTTATCCTTTAGGTATTAGCTTAAATCCATTATTATTCCTAATGCTTCAAAGAAAGAGAACAAAATGCTAATAGCCAACCCTTCAACACTTTCATTTAGTCAATCCTCGCGATGAACGTTTACCCTCAGCCTGCTCCAATACACAAGCAACATGTTTGAATGGTGAATGTATTGATAAGTCGCAAATTTGCGATGGTATACCACATTGTTCGGATGGCTCGGATGAGCATAGTTGTTCGCATGGCCGTAAGTGTCAGCCTAATCAGTTTATGTGCCGTAACTCCAAGTGTGTGGATCGTGTTTGGCGTTGTGATGGTGAAGATGATTGTGGTGATAATTCTGATGAGGAGAGCTGTGATCCGGAACCTTCTGGCGCTCCCTGCCGTTACGACGAATTCCAGTGCCGTAGCGGTCATTGTATACCCAAATCCTTCCAGTGTGATGATACCAATGACTGCCGTGACGGCTCTGACGAAATCGGTTGCAGTAAGTTTCCTTCCTTACTTTTACCAATTTTTTACAGTGTTTCTAGAAACTTTCAAAATTATTCCTTTTTCTTTACAGTGGTTCCCGATAAAATCCGTGATCCTCCACCAACTGCTAACTTAAAGCAGGGTGATTCTTTAAATTTGACTTGTGTCGGTGTGGGTACCCCCACACCAGTTATTGTCTGGCGTTTAAATTGGGGCCATGTTCCCGAAAAGTGTGTTAGCAAGAGTTTCAGCGGCACTGGCTCCCTGTACTGTCCGGATATGCAGACCAGTGATAGTGGTGCTTATTCTTGTGAAATTATCAATACCAAGGGCAGTAAATTTGCCACCGATACTTTGGTTACCGTTGAAAATCCTTTACGTCCTGGCGTCTGTCCGGCTGGCTTCTTTAATATGTTGGCCCGTCGCTCTGAGGAATGTATCAACTGTTTCTGCTTTGGTGTTACCAAGTCCTGTAAATCGGCCGATCTTTATAACTATGCCATACAGCCTCCCATTACTTCTCATCATGTTGTCGATGTGGAACTCAGCCCCTATAGCAACATTGTCGTAAACGAAGCTCATACCTCAGGTATTATGAACTTAAGACATGGCGTTCAATTCCGTGCAACAGACTTGCTATATGGCAGCCGCAGTGCTCCCTATTTAGCCCTACCATCCGATTATATGGGTAATCAATTGAAGTCGTATGGTGGTTTTATAAAATATGATGTCAGTTTTATGGGCACTGGTCGTCCCACCAATACTCCTGATGTTATTGTTACCGGTAATGGATTTACTCTCACCTACCGCTCACGTATGCAACCCCAACCTAATATGATTAATCACATGGAAATTCAGTTTGCTCCTGGTCAATGGAAGAAGCCCGATGGTCGTATGGCTACTCGGGAAGAAATCATGATGATTCTGGCTAATGTTGATAACGTTTTGATTCGTTTAAGCTATATCGAGGCCACTGAAAGACAGGTGGAGTTAACTAATATCTTAATGAATTCGGCGGGCGATGTTGATCAAGGTTTAGGTCAAACTTCTTTAGTTGAACAGTGTGCCTGTCCTATAGGCTATGTGGGTGACTCCTGCGAAAGTTGTGCTCCTGGCTATGTAAGACATCTTGGCGGTCCCTGGCTAGGTCGATGTGTACCCTTCACTCCCGAACCCTGCGCAGTTGGGACTTATGGCGATCCACGCCGCGGAATACCTTGCCGTGAGTGCCCGTGCCCTCAAACTGGCTCTAATAACTTTGCTTCTGGCTGTTCTTTGGGTCCCGACAATGAAGTTACATGCAACTGCAATGAAGGCTATGCCGGCAGACGTTGCGAGTTGTGTGCTACAGGCTACTCAGGACATCCTTTAACTCCCGGTGGCCGCTGTTACCCTATACCCGAAAGCACCTGTAATGCTGAAGGTACTTACTCAGTCAATATAGATGGCTCTTGTAGCTGTAAACCCTTGGTTACTGGCTCTCGTTGTGATACCTGCAAACCGGATTCCTTCCACTTGAACTCCTTCACATATACCGGCTGTATTGAGTGCTTCTGCAGCGGCCTACCTACCAGCTGCGGCAGCAGTTCCTGGTATCGGGACCAAATATCCTCAGCTTTCGGCCGCTCCAGCGCTCCTCATGGTTTTGAATTAATCTCTAACTACAACACTGACAAACCTACTAATGTACGTTTTGTGCACACCGGCAACTATTTAACGTTCAGCGAACCTCGAACATCAGAAACTTTGTACTGGCAATTGCCGCCTCAATTTTTGGGTAACAAAATATCTGCCTACGGCGGTAAATTGAATTATACATTAAGCTACACTGCCATGCCGGGCGGTTTAATGTCACGCAGCACATCACCCGATGTAGTCATAAAGTCTGGTGAAGATTTAACCATTATTCACTATCGTAGAAGTGGCGTTAATCCCAGCTCTTCCAACTCCTACTCAGTGCCAATTATTGAAAGTGCTTGGTATCGTTCGGATGGCCAACCCGTCAATAGGCAGCATTTGTTAATGGCTCTTTCCAAGATTGATGCTATCTATATAAAGGCCACCTATACTACCAGTACTAAGGATGGTACTTTGACCCAAGTATCCATGGATATTGCCACACCCACTAATCTGGGCACTACACGAGCTGTAGAAGTTGAAGAATGCCGCTGTCCTGAGGGATATATTGGTTTGTCTTGTGAACGGTGTGCGCCTGGTTATAAACGCAACCCCGAAGCCGGTCTTTATTTGGGTGTCTGTGAGCCATGTGAATGTAATGGCCACTCGGCTCAATGTGACAGTGAAACAGGCGTTTGTCTTAATTGTGGTGATAACACCGAAGGTGAACTCTGTGAACGTTGCGCTTATGGCTTTACTGGCGATGCTACAAATGGTACTCCTTACGATTGCCAGCATAATAGTGGTGATCCTCTTACTGAAACTAGACCACCTTCATCTAATAATGTTACCTGTAGTCATTGTAATTCCGAGGGCACTGAATCATGTGATAATGGCTATTGCGATTGCAAAGCTAATGTTCAAGGCTCTTATTGCGACCAGTGCAGACCCGGTACCTATGGTCTTTCTGCCAACAATCCGAATGGCTGCAGTGAATGCTATTGCTCACAAAAATCCTCCACTTGTAGATCAGCCTCTTTGTATCGCCAATTTATACCAGTTGATTATATTAGCAATCCACCGCTCTTCACCGATGAAGAGGGCATCATTGCTGATACTGAAAATTTGAATTTCGACATTGAAAGAAACGAATATACTTATAGCTTTACTTCGTACACTCCCAAATTCTGGAGCTTAAGAGGTTCAGTTTTGGGCAATCAGTTGTATTCTTATGGTGGTGTTTTATCCTATCAGTTGAATGTTCAGTCTTATGGACACTATGAGCCAGGCAATGATGTCATCCTTATTGGTAATGGCCAGAAATTATTATGGTCTCGCCCTAGCTCCGAACAAGACAATACTGAATATAAAATACGTTTGCATGAAGATGAAAATTGGCAGTCAATGCAACGTGGTGTCATGCAAAGAGCATCTCGCCTGGACTTCATGAATGTATTGTCTAACTTAGAACATATTTTGATAAGAGCTACCCCGAAAATTCCTACTACACGTACTACTATCGGTGATGTTATTTTGGAAAGTGCCGTCGAGACACCGTTCCCTGATGCCCAATCCGCCACAGAAATCGAGCTTTGCACCTGTCCTGGTGGTTACTCTGGTACCTCTTGTGAAAGCTGTTCTCCCATGCATTATCGCGACAACAATGGTAATTGCTTGCCATGTCCCTGCCAAGATGAATCTTCAAACTCATGCAGTTTAGATGAACGCGGCTACGTGAAGTGTCAGTGTAAATCTGGTTATACCGGCGATCGTTGTCAAAATCCTGGTAAGTCAGTTAAAGGAAGTATTGGCGCTAACGCAAAAAAAAGACATTCCCCAAACCATGAAAGCTTATTATGGCATGTTTCATTTTTGATTTAGTGTAAATTCTTGCTTGAAGAGTCTTACGCAAAACAGAAATAATAAAATTTAAATAAGACTTAGGAAGGGTCGGAGTGGTTCGAAAGAGGTTTTGATAATCTTAGTCGAGGTCGGAAATGTTAAGGAAAAGCTTTTTCTCAATTATTCAAATTATTGCGGAATTAAAAATTTTAAGAAATTGTCGATTCTAGAACTAAATTACTGGCCGAATATATACAATAAAGTTTTTATAGGGTGTTTTTATAGAGGTATAGAAATTGAAACAAAATTTTACTATAAATGGTACAAGTATTTATAATTTCTTATTAAGAACAAAAATTAAATAAAAACTGTTTAAAGCTTTTTGTTGTATTTGCGGAAGCCCATTCCAGAGATGCGATGCATTAATGAAAACTGTCATTAAGATAGAAGAGGACAATGCAAAAGATATATCCTTTTTTTTCCCTAACTGATCTGGCGAACCTGAGTTTATCATTGAGATATTGTGGCATTACTGAACAAATGATTTCAGAAAGACTTAAAATAAAGTTTCGAAGAAAATTGGGAAGCCTGATCATATCTTCTCGATCCGTAAACATATCTAATGATACTGTTGTATAAGTCCTTTAGCTTTCTTTTACTAGTAAAGTCACATCCCGCAAAATATTTACAACTGAAGATTAGCCCAGGAACAAGATAAGATATTTATTAAAATGTGTATAGTGATGTGAAGACCAAAGACACCCATCAAAAAATTTTATTCAGATTCTCATTCAGTCTAGAAATATTTTCAGCAATGGAGATGACTGAACTGCTTAAATACGGCTGCACATTGTCTGCGTGCACATGGATTTTGCAGTGCAAAAGCTGGTTAGGCAAATCGTTAGATAGACAAAAGGAGTGGTCCAAGGATTGATCCTTGAGGAACTCCTGTTTATAACTCTAATACCGAATATTGAAGAGTGTTTGACAGCACAAACTGTAAATGACTACAAAGGTATGAAGGTAGCGGTCGTGTGAAAGGTAAAGAGAAGTTAAAAAAAGTATCGAAGTTTCATGCAAAGAGTGCTATGATCAAATATTTCAAGGCCTTGGAGCGATCAAGAAGTGTCGGAAAATGTATTTTTCCTTCATTAAGTTTACGTAGTATGTGCTCCGTTACATCAAAGCGTTACTTTCAATATGACATGACATTTGATTGTGAAGAATTTTTTCAAAGGCCTTAGAGAAAGAGCTCAAGATAACAATTATCCTGAAGTCTAAATAATTTTAGGACCCAAAACTAAAACTGAATTTAATGCCGACTTTCATAAGCGAATTTTGTTTAGCGATGAAGCTCACTTTTATTTGAACGGATTTGTAGTGATGATAAACTCAAGTGTATCTTGAGACGCCGATACATTCAGAAAAACTCACTGGTGTGATCTATGAGCTGATAGAATCATTGGTTGGTACTTTTTTAAAAACGACGGTCCAAGATGACCGCTATAGAGCCATGATTACTGAGTTTTTCCTTCCTCAATTGAACAACCATGATATGGAGCAGCTGTGGTTTCAACAAGATTTATTGAAGGATACGTTTGGTAATCGTACAGTTTCAGATTTCAGACCCTTATATCGGCCTCCAAGATAGTGCAACTTACCGCTGCTAAGCCATTTTCTGTGGGGATATATGAAGTCAGTAGTTTACGCCAAACTATTGACCACTTGGAGGAAGATTTGCTTTCAAAAAAAAAAAAAATAGGAAAATTTCAGCCAATTTAAAAAAAAAACTATCATCACCGTTACAAAGTTCTACACCTCTATAAAAACATGCTATATTTTTAAGACACCAGGCAAGATCAATTATTTTCAGTTAAAGGGAAAATTTACTGTGGAGCTAAAGCAAACCAACCAGATACCGCAAACATAAGAACCATTAAACCCTTTTCAAGGTTATAAGAATGGTAATGGAAATGCTAATCTTAATAGCAAATGAAGATTCCAGAGCTATCCGTAACAGACTGAAGATTGTTTAATGAAGAGATGCATTTCAGTCGCATTGATATGATCTCTACAGCAAGCGACGAGCAGCATCACCGGAACGGAATTTCCATCGAATAAGGAGCAAAATCTTTCATGTGCTTTTTTAAAATTCCATTTGCAGCCTCCCAAAAACGTATACCAGAGATTGACGGGATTTGTCTTTTAAGATAGCTGAATTGATTTCTTAAAAAAGCTGTGGTAACAGGGGAAGTATGCGCCCTCTTATACAGCACAAATTTACACCAGAAATCTTCTTCACCATCATTTACAATCGAATCATTCTTTCGCAACATGATCTGAAAAGAATTTCTTATTCCACAGCAGCCTGCAAACGTTATTAGGAAGTAATAATAAAGAATAGATTATTTTGGGACCAGAACTCACGAGGATGACCCCTATAAATGTGCCAAAACTAGGAAATTGGGTTATGGAGAGAAGGAAAGAGGAGTAGTGTTTGTGGACATTCGATTGGAGCTTTCTGGAAGGAGTTTATTCCACCTACGGACTGTTCTGCTAAAAAATGTATTTTCCCTTTAATGTATAGTGCGATTCACTGGCCAATCAACCGCAAATGGATATGCTCGCAACGAAATTCGAATTAAACGCAAAAACGGGAACAAGTTCTCTAATTTTACTACAGCACTTATCATTATATTGCGTCGCTGTCCTAGAAAATCAATAGAGTTGTATACCCTACAGTCCAAAATGAGCCTATTGGCCCTTACCTATGTCTGGTCGAGTAACTCCAAAATAGACTTTAGGGCGCCGGCTTATACATGAAAATTGTATTCCATTTTAGGACGGATATAGGTGGTATATATAGTACGAAAATCGGATGGAGTAAGGTATTTCTTACACCATTTTATAAAACCAAGGCACTTGAAAGCTTCTTTAGAAATGTAATTGGTCCATCGAACATCATGCCAAGAACTTCAAGAGCTTTCGATTTCGTCATAGTTATACTACCTATAGTAATAGATGCAGCACCATTTCCGAACACAGATCTAGGCGTAAGCATGCAACATTGCATCTTATGGGCATTAAAATCGATTCTATTCACACGACTACATTCCTAGATTGTTGCAAGATAATGATTGAGAGTATTATTCCGCCTTTTGAAACTAAGCTTCAACTGGTTCAGTCTATTACTAAATGAATACGAATGACAAATGCTGGTGTCATCTGCGAACAAGACATAGTTTTTGACAAAGTTGATCATTTAGAAAAATACGAAATATGATAGATAGGTGGGAGAAAAAACGGAGCCTTGCGGTACCCCTGAATTAATTTTGAACTCGTCTGATGAAATTCCATCTATAACAACTCGTATTGTGTGATTTTGTCTTTTATTTTATTATTTATGGAAGCTAAATTATAATAGCGAAATATTAAGTTGTCAGTGTTGGCAATTTCAAATTAATCTGCATAAAAAAGTACTGTAACAACACGTTCTTGCGTTATGCTTGGATAGAGCTCGCGGCGCCCAGGGTGCGTTACAAAAAAAAAGTTTGCTTCACTAATAACATAAGAGACACTTTTATTTTACTAATAATTTTTTATTATAATCCACTCTTAAACTAAGTTAAAATTATACTACAGCACTACTGAGCACGCCAACGACGATCCACCGTTTCGTGGCCCTCAAGAGTTCTCTCCGGTGGCTAGCCTACTGCTTTTCACACTGGAGCGTATAAGATTTTGGTCCAGTCTCGGCAGAACAGTTTACCTGTCCACCAATTTTTGATTTGTTGCGGTTGTCACGAATAATATTCTGAGACAACTTTTCCTCGTCTAAATTGGTGTTAGCCTCTTTTACGCTCTTGTTCATCCTGTTCAGCTAGGGCGAATAAAATTCTGGCCTGGCTGAACAAAGCTCTGGCCTCCGTTACCTGGACGAATAAGATTCTGGCCAGGTGAAGCAGCGACAGAACTTGCTTGGCCGGAAACCTTAGCTATTCTCAATTAATTCAAAGTCGAATAAAATTCTGGCTTTGATTAAGTGAGCTGAACCTATTTGCAAGATTATTTTAATTAAGTTGAATAAAATTCTAATTAACTTAAAGAAGTCTTGCCCGGTTGCTTGTTCGTAGCTAACTCTCCTCAAATACTAAATTATACCGTTTTCATATGTCTCAGCCAGGCACACCTATCACACCCATACCACTAACGAACAGCTGCTTGCGACTGTTTAGGGTTGTGTTTAATGGTATGTTTTTCTTACGGATGTATCTTCATGTTAATAGGTGGCGCTTCTTAACGGCTATTATAATTTCAAATATTTCATTCCCAAATAATAAATGTAATTATAAAATATAATTATGAATTATATAAAATGAAAAGTGTATAATAATAATGTTCTCTTTTTAAAAAAAATTATGAAATTCATTAAACAATAAATATTCAAAAAAGTGAAAAATTTAAAAATTTATGAAATTCTGTAAAAAAATTTAAAAAATTTGAAAAATATATACAGTTTAATTGCTTGTGATTTAATTGCTATGTGATGCAAAAACAAGCCTGCCGACTTTTGGTCGTCACAGTATTAATCAGCAATAAAATATTTTCATATGTCGCGAACCCGTGAATCGTTCAGCTGCTATTTATGCAATAGTCTTTATGAAATATTTTTGAATCAAAGTTACATCACTATTCTTATTCTATTCTGAGACATTTCAAGAAACTTTGCCAAGGAAACCAGGAGTAAAATATAAATTTCAAGCCTACATACGGATTTTTATTTATACCAAAAATCTTCTTTGACATTCTTCCTCAACACAACCTAAAAAGAATGGCTTCTGCAGCAACCTGTAAACGTTGTTAAGGAATAATAATGCAATACGTGACGAATAAATTATCGAAGCTAAATAATAATAATAGCTATTTATGAAGTTGTCTGCCATACGGAAGACAGTGTTGCCAATTTGAAATTATTCTGCCTAAAAAAATGTGTTAATCAAACACAAAATATTTTTACATGTCGCGCACCAGTGAATCGTTCAGCTAATATATTTATACAGTAGGATAGCTCAAATCTTTTTACGTCAAAGCTATATCGCTATTCTTAATCAATGAGTTACTTTTTAAAGAGACTTTGCCAAGGAAACTTGGGGTTAAAAAATGTCTGGATTTTTTCAAAATCAACAATTATTAGTTGCTGGCAAAATCAACGTTTAAGACTAAAATTTTGAATTATTATGAAGATTATTTTTATTAAAATTATTTTTAGTTGAAAAGTTTAGTTTTAAAAACCTTTCGAACCACTAATAAAAGCTTTAATAAAAGCTCTTCCGTTAACAAAAAAAAAAAAAAAAAAAAAAACAAAAAAACAACAAAAAAAAAACAAAATCTTTTAAAACAAATTTCTCTATCTTTTTTTTCCCCCCCACAAAAATCTATAATCATGTCAAATACACACACGCATTGCCTTGAACATAACAATAACTAAATAACAAAAAAGTAGTGGCCCCTGTTAGTGTATCGCCACCCGAAATGATATGCGATATAGCCCGAGGATTCTGTTGTAGTGGTTTTCAATTTAATATTGAACCAAATCAAAGTATCTCCTACAATGAAACCTTACTACTGTATCGTGGCCGTCAGTACGTAGGAAATGTAACCAAATTACATTATGGCTGTAATATACGAGGTTCGATTTTCTTTTTGTTTTTCTTGTAAAACCTTCAAATGGCAAACAAACTATTTATTTAAACCTTAAATTCGTTTCAAATCTTAGTTTAGTTCAACCAAAAATGTTTAACCTGTGGGTTTGAATATTAAATTTTTCTAATACAAAACAAAATTTATAATAATTTTAATTCTACTACTACTACTACTACTACTACTACAAAACTATGTTGTGTTTGTAAATTGGTAGTGAACTCATGTTAAAAATTTCCAAGTAGTTTCTTTGTTTTAGCTTTTTTTTATCTCAAAACAATATTGTCTATGATATTTGAAAAATTTTTTTAAATAAAAAAATCCTCTTGTTTTTAATGTCTGTTCTTTTAAAGCAAACAAAACACCCAATTTTTTTTTTGTAAAATAATTTTAGTTTAATACCAACAACAACAAAAATCAACTCTGTGTTTTAGCAAATTTATTTAAAAAAAAAAACAACAACAAAAAAGAAACTTGTGTATAAAAATTTTTCTACAGCAACTGGGTTTTAAAACAAATTAATTACAAATAGTTTAACCAACAACAAATCTGTGTTTTATGTTTTTCTCTGAATTTAAGCTAATTTTTATATAATTAGTAAATACACTTGAAAGAAAACAACACTTTTCATTTCTCTTTTTTTGTTTGTAAAAATTCAAAAACAAATTCTAGCTTAAAATTACTAACGTTTTTTTTTTTCTGTGTATAAAATTGAAAGTTAAAAAAAAGTACGAAAACTTCATTGGTAGTTTTTGTTTGTAGTTTTAGTATTTCTTGACACAAAAACAACAAAAAAAAAGAAATTATTTTAAATCCCCCCCAACAAATTCATTGTCACTAACCTTAGTTTTTGTATAAAACTATTTGTTAATTTAATTATTAATAAATTTTTATTATTAAAATTATTTCTATTTTTAAAATTCCTTCATTAATTAGAAGGCTATGAAACAGAAATACCTACACAACGTCCTACACCCGATTCGGATATTAGAACTCAAATAACTGTTTCGATTGCACCACCCGAGATCACTATAATACCCGTTGGTGGTTCTATAACGCTATCCTGCAGTGGTCATTTTGCTTGGAATGGGGTAAATATATAATATATGCTATGTTTAAGCGTTTTTTTTTTCAGTTCAGTAGTGCCAACTGTTGTATTTCTTTAACTTAAAACATAAAATTTTAAATTATATTTTTTTAGCTGCAATACTAAACAACTTTGCTTTCGCCGTTTCGCTACTGATAGTTGTCGCAATACCAAACACTTTCAGGAAAAGCTGGCTGATCACTACTCACTGTGGACTCCTTTGAATCCTTATGATATACTTTCGCTTCGTGCTCGCCTTCTTACTCATTGCAGAGCGTGCCTTAGGCATAACATCCCCGTGTTACCCTCCCAGAACATCTAACAGCCATTGACAATTGTTTTCAAAATTTGTAACCTTTCGATTGAAATTTATTTACCTCCCTACTCATACTGTCTACGGATTCCCTCGAATCTTTATGATATACTTACGTTTGACAACTTTTTAATGCTGGCCGAGCAGAGCATACATTATACATGACATTTATATTAATTACGATTGACGATTTGTTCACCTCCCTACTCATTTTAATGTCTGACACTAATAAATATTTACTTGGTTTTTCTGACTGCTCCTTCCATCGACCTACGTTTGCCTTTTTATCACTAAATAATCGCCAGTGTAAGCTTACATTTCCATATGATAACTTTAAGTTGGCAACACTTTTAACTGGCGCTTATTTTATCAGCCGTCAAGTGGATTATGTATGCCGATGACTGTTCCTTTCTTCGAACTACTTTTGTCTTCTTATCACTCAGTAATCTAGTGTAAGCTTCGGTTTCTATATGACATCTAAAAGATGTTTCTTTATAGAGATATACAACTTTAAGTTGGCAACACTTTTTTTAACTGGCGCCCATTTTATCAGCTGTCAAGTGATTTATATCAGTTATAGCTAGTTGCTGGCCACTACTGTCTGCGGACTCCTTCAAATCCTTATGATATACTCATTGCAGAGCGTACCTTAGACATGATATCCCCCTGATACCCTCTTACAGCATCTATCAGCCATTCACAATTAAATGAATTATATTGGTTCCTAACGATTGACGACTTGTTGACCTCCCTACTCATTTTAATGTCTGATTCTAATAAATATTTACTTTGGCTTTCTGCCTTTTATCCTTCGAGCTGCTTTTGCCTTCTTATCACTGAGTAATCGTTAGTGTTAGCTTAGGTTTCCATATGATATCTAAAAGGTGTTTTTCTATAGAGAGATATACAACTTTAAGTTGGCAACACTTTTTTAACTGGCGCTTATTTTGTCAGCTGTTAAATGTTTTATATCAAGTAAAGCTGGCTGGCCACTACTCTCTGCGGCCTTTTTACTCATTGCAAAATGTACCTTAGACACATTTATGGTCTTTATGGTACGTAACAGCTGTCTAGATCTGTGCAACTGGGGGTATAAAGGGAGCCCAGTCCCCTGAAGACAGGCAGGGAGTCAACTGGAAACTCCACTTTATTTCCACGGGGATCAGTGAGCATGCAGAGTTAATTATTTGGTCTTTAGACATTTAATAGTTCTCTGACTGATCATTGAGGTTGGCCCCTATATGTGAGTAACGTGGTGGTTGTGATTTCGCGGCCCCATAACAGTATAATGGTTATTATGGTGGCCAGGATCATCTAACTGATAATGACACGCAAAGTGAATGATCCAGTCCAGTAAGCATGCTTGACATGTGTTCTGGACAGGAGTTAGAAACTCTTTAGCAAGGTGTGATGGTTTGCAGACCTGTCCTGGAATCATTAAAGTTGCAACTAGGACGAGCATGACGTTCAAAATTATGTATAGTGGTTTGTCCACCATCTGATTAAGGCTACATAGCTAGGCCCGGATGTAAAACAAATCACACTCTGTACCTTAGATATGACATCCCCGTGATACCAACATCAGCCATTGCAATTTTTTTTAATTATATTGGTTCCCAAGGTTTGAAGTTCGTTGGCATCCCATCTCATTTTAATGTCTGACTGCTCCTTCCATCGATCTGCTTTTGCCTTCTTATCAATGAGTAATCGCTAGTGTAAGCTTAGTTTTCCATATGATATCCAAAAGTTGTTGTTCTATAGAGAGATATACAACTTCAAGTTGGCAACACTTTTTTAACTTGCCTTTATTTTATCAGCCGTCTAGTGGTTAATGTATGCTTGGTTTAGCATTTTAACACAAATAGATTGACGTCTGAACAAGGTTTCTAAATTGTGCGAGTTGGGCCCAAAAAAAGGTTGCCACTGATTCCGATTTTTATTGCCATTCAATCTCACTTTTGTTGGATACACCAGTAAACAAAACACCACTACAATCAGAAAAGCTAACTTTTTGGTGTGCCTTATGGGTCGGTATCTCATTGTACCGCAATTAACTAAAAAATGATGCTAGTCAGAACGCTACAGGTAGTGGTGAATGCTAAGGAACCACAATTACTGACCTTTTCAGTCATCAATTACTCAACCACAATGTGCAGGAACTGTAGTTTCAACAAGTCGTTGCAACATGTCACACTGCTCGTCACACAATTAATTAGTTGAAGAAAACGTTTAGTAACCGGATACTGTTAGGTTTCGGCCTTCAGGATCGTGCAATCTAACACCACTATACAATTTTCTATGAGGAAGTGTGAACAACGTTTCTAAATTTGTACGAAAACAAGATTGCCATTCATTCCGATTTTTCAAAATGAATTTTGTTTAGCGATGCACATTACTTTTGTTTGAATGGAATGAATCAATGGACAAAATTGCCTGGTGCCTTATTTGACGGCAATTCTTTAAAAACGATGCTAGTTAGAACCCTAAAGTTAATGGTGAATGGCAAAGAGCCATGACTTTTTCATTCATCAATTGCACAACCATAATGTGCAGGAACTGTATTTCAGCAAGATGTCGCAACATGTCACTCGTAACACAATTGATTAATTGAAGAAAACTTTTAGTAACCGCATCGTCCGATTAAACGCCATCAGACAATTTCTTGTGTAGAAGTGTGAAGTCACTAGTCTACGACGAGAAACCCGAAACAATTGGCCGCTCGAAGAGCAACATTCGCCACGTTATTGCCAATATACGGCGATAAAAATTCATCGATTATTGCATCTCCAGATTAGACTGCATCCGAAGTAATCATAGCGGTGTTATGCCAGAAGTCATATATACATTATAATGCGCGAAGATTATTTATCGAATAAAATAATTGTCATGTCAATTTGAAAAATTCATCTTTGTTATATTCCATTTCATAGTTCTATACCTCCATAAAAAACACCCCGTTTACATAAAATATTGGTCGTCTACTACATTGCCGTATTACCTCCACCTTCATTTTAATTGGATTAAATTTGGATTTGACATATTTCGTCTCCGTCGAAATAGATGAGAAATTTTTCAGCACCGCACCTTGTCTTCCTTATCACCATCGTTAATTCATTCTATAATCTTGCTTTTGAACACTTGCTAGACAACATCGTAGTTTCAGATTTGCAAAAATTTATAGAATATCACGTGCTGGCGTTACTGTATATGTGAGAACACCTTTCAATTCCGTACATGCATTCGAAAATAGTATCATTATTTCACCGTTTACCTTCTGTTTCAATCGTTCACTTGCAGAATACCTCCTCCTTGTGATGCGAAGTGAGTTTTTCGTTTTAGGAAATGGAAATAAAATTAAATGAAATACTATCTCCTTTTGTGAAAACCTTCTCCTTTTGTGCATAAAGTAGATAACAGGTATTTTACTTATCACTCTTTACCTTCTGTTTGGATCCTTCATCTTTCTGTTTTAAGAACTGGCACTTTGCGGTTTATTAAATTAGAAGTCCATTCCACTGAAGCTCACCGCTACTTTTTGCATGGAGTTATATCAAAGTTAAAGAGCTTTCCTTTCTTCAGCCAAGGTCATGACTGTTCTCACTGCTCCGTTTAGATTTAGATAGCACCATAACGTGCACGTTGGTTACACTACATATCTATTCCTTTTTTATGGAGATTCCGGAAGATTTGAAGTACTGTTGCTTCCATAACTTTTACAATAACTAAGATATCTCGGCAACACAACAATTAAATTTCAAGAGTTTGATTTGCGAATTCAGCTCACGATTGCTCAATATTTACACTCATTAGTTTTAAGTTGACATTTGAATGCCGCAGAGCAATATCGGTGAAGAAAGCTGCTAATGATGGTGGAAGGCGCTGGGATGTAAACCTAGACCATCAAATTATTTACATGTTCAGTAAGTTGTAGCATCGCGTAAAATATTTGTATTAATGAAAGCTGAGCCCTAAATTGCGAATATATATTTGGCCACAATACAATAAGCATCAAATAGAATTAAAAACAAATAGCTACGCCGAAAGCAAAGTTGGTTACTCAATATTAATAGTATAAAGTTATACTTTAAATATAATAAATATTTGTAAAATTATATTATAATTTTTTCTCTTGTGCATCGCAGAGCCCTGTCATTGTTAGCTGGTACAAACTTAATGATAAAATGCCATATGGCTGGGAGGAAACTAACGGTGTATTGCGCCTCTATGACTTACAAATACATGACTCTGGTATATATATTTGCCAGGCTAGAAGTAATGATACAAGACGTCCATTTGAAGATAAAATTTCTATCACTGTTACTGGTAAGTTGTAGGGAATTGATGAGAGATGAGAGATGATAAAGTAAAACTTTATCTAAATGATTAATTTTTTAATTAAATGCTGCCATTTCAATAAAGGATATGCTAAAGAAATGTTGGCTAATTATGGTAGGATTTTATATTCTATATAGAAAATTGAATTTAATTTTTGTTATGTTTTCCATGTAACATTTTGCAATTGTTCTCTCTTATTTGTTGTAAAATATTGTATTTCTTTTCTCTTTCTATTATCCATTTGTGTCTGTCTACAGAAAACTCTCGCCGTTCTCCTGCCAAGATCGACAATTTACCGCCTTATCTCACCTTCGAAGAGTACGTGCCCAACGAAGTAAACTGCGAAGTAAGCGGCAATCCTCCTCCTACTGTTGTTTGGACTCGTGTTGATGGTCAAATGTCAAGTGAAGCGCGCGTTGATGGCAGTCGTTTAGTTTTCGAAATGCCACGCAAATCCGACGAAGGTAACTACAGATGTCAGGCTAACAATGGTGTTGGCTACGAAGAGAAATATACACAAATCCGTGTACGTCCATCGGCTCCAGTACCCACTCCCCCACCTCGGGAGTTAGTATACATTGAACCGCCATCATTTTCGGGCAGTAGTGGTGAATATGTTCGCTTGACTTGTCAGCCAACAACACCTTTGATTTTGAAATATGAATGGACCAAGGATGGCTATCCTTTATATCGTCAACAGAATTTAATTATTAATAGCAACATGTTGGAGATTCGTGAAACTTCACCACGTGATTCAGGTGTTTACACCTGCATTGGTATTGATCCGAGAGGACAGCGTAATTATACTTCGGATGCTCAAGTGCATATAGAAGAGATAAGACCACCCTATGTAACTGGAAGCGGCAGTACAGGTCCTCAATCAAACAGGTATGTTATTTAGTTTCTCTTCCTTTAATAAAATTTTAATTTGTTTCTAAATCTTTATTTCTTTGCAGCATTGCTCCTACCGTACAACGTTTACCAGAAGAAAATCGTGTTATCCAAGGCCATGACTTTACAATAACTTGTGATGCCACTGGTACTCCCTATCCCACCATAAGATGGACCAAGGTTCATGAATCCTTAGGCGATAATGTCCATCAAACTGGCAATGTTTTGCGCATAATGAATGCGCGACCCGATAACCGTGGTATATATTTGTGTATTGCCGAAAATGAAGGTGGTAACGATCAAAGCAGCACTTTCGTTGACATTGAACGTAAGTACTTGTAGTTCGGAATAGCTAACAAAGGTCCTTCTACAAAATTTTGGCAAATGTTAAACGTTCTTTCTTTGTATCTTCTACTTATTTCTTCCTTAATAAATTTCTATTTTATTATAAAACATATTTCCTTTTTGTATGCGATATTAAATTATTAAAAAAAATATATAAAGTTTACAAAAAAGGAGTCGGTAATAAGAACGTTCCCAACAATTTACTAGTTTTACTACTAATAAGTACAATCATCATTATATCATTGATTGCAGCTCGTGAACATCCCATTGTTGATATTGATCCAAAAGAACCACAAGTTATTACCGTTGGCGGCCAAGGTATATTGTATTGCTCAGCCACTGGTATACCTCAGCCTCGTGTACAATGGTTACGTGTCAATGGCCAACCATTATCACCGAGACATCAAATTCAACAAAACGAGCCGGGATATATCATGTAGGTTTTCGTTTGGGAATCCAAGAAAATGTCTTTAATTTTCTCTGCTTTTTTTACGATTTCTATATCCTTTAAGTATCAATGACGTAATGTTGACGGATGCTGGAGACTATAAGTGTGTAGCTGCAAATGAAGTTGGCAATGCTACTGCCGTCGCTACGATACGTGTCATTGAAGCTCCCATGATCCAATTAGAACCTAGTCAGGAAGTTCTTACCGTTACTGAAGGAGATGAAGTCAAGGTAACCTGCACAGCTAGTGGCTTCCCTAACCCTAGTGTACGTTGGGTAGAAGATAAC
This sequence comes from Trichopoda pennipes, assembly GCA_030448955.1. NCBI lineage: Eukaryota > Metazoa > Arthropoda > Insecta > Diptera > Tachinidae > Trichopoda > Trichopoda pennipes. The sequence continues at coordinate 8,431,640 of JASKUP010000056.1, read as the reverse complement.
TCAGTAGCCACCTTTAACTATGTTCCTGAATCTGAACACTACAACCAGGCCTTCTTGGAGTTCTATCGTGTGTCCATGCAAAATGGCAAAGCATATAAGTGTGTAGCTACTAATGAAGCTGGCACGGATGAGCGTTACATTGTTTTGGATGTGAAGCCAAGACGCGGTGATGCACCTGAGGATAGTGATGTTGACAGATCACCTTATCCTTATGACAGACAACCAAATCGTCCTACTTATCCCCAACAACCGCCATCGTATCCTTATCCCCAATCCTCGTATCCTCCACAAACACATCCCGAGAATGTTTATCAAACGAAGCCAGGTGATAATGTTACCTTAGACTGTGATTTAAGTAAGTTTTTCTTAGCTTTGTAGGTTAAGCTTTTTATTCTACAACTGTTTTCTGTATTCTGTGATGTTAGATGCTGCTTATGAAACTTCATGGGTACGTGAAGACGGCCGTCCGTTACCTTCCAACTCTTACTTTGAACGCAACAGCCTTATCATCCATCACATGCAAGAAAACAATGCCGGCAAGTACAGATGTAACGCCTATGATAGTCGTGGTGATATTATAACTTATCATTTGGCCGAGTTAGTGTACATACCGATACCTCATATTACCTTAAATCCTAGAATGCCTATTCACGTAAATACCGATGATAACATCGATATTTCCTGTGATGTTGAGGGTGCCCAACCCATTTCAGTGTCTTGGCATACTGATAACAATAGGCCTTTGCCTCCGTAAGTTAAAGAACGAGTTTCAATAAAATATTTGCCAATGATTTATTTTTTATCTTTGGTTTATTAGATCTGTTAGCATTGAGGGCAATTACTTGCGCTTTATATCTATCACTCCTGCTGCTGCCGGCCGTTACTATTGCTCTGCATCGAATATTTACGGCAATACTACTGAAATGGCTGAGGTTATTGTTAATCGTGGACGCACTTACGAAACTCGTCCTCAGGCCAAGAACTATGAGATAAAAGAAGGCGAAGGTGTTCGCATATCGTGTGACATTGAAAATCAAAATATTCCTATTCGTGGTGAAGTCTACGTAAGTTTTTCAACAAACAGGATTAATATCAATATTTTTTCGCATCATGGATTTTCTTTTATTAAAAAATATTCTCGAAGGGTTTCACATTGTCCATTTTTCTTAGCAATAGATTTTATTCCTCTTCTTTCCGATGTTTCCTGATAAATTTTGCTGTAAGCGCTTGTCGACTTTTCAGAAGAGAGCTCTAATGGAAGAATATTGTATGACTTTATTTATGACAGAATTGCCGTTCCAATAACCGCCATGGCACGGATCCAAGATATCAATTTTTTAGTGATTCTAAGACGCATAGCAAAACAAGAGTTTGAGCGATAGCTTGTGAATGGGTTACGTCATTCGAAATGCCCTACCAGGTCTGTCAGATCAAACTTTCACAAGGTTTATGGCGAATGTATATCTCCAGTAGCTTTCGCTGTATGACCCACAGCGTCCTGGCACTAATACCCCAATACTAGTCCTTTCCATATCAGTCAATTTATGGCAGCAAAATTAATTTGTCTCGTGTTAATATTTGTCGAGGATATCTCACCTGCTTGTCGAAGTGCATTGGGAATAATAGACATTAGTTATCTCGGCTTTCTGTGATGTAAAACTGGTGCCACTGGGGCCTTATAGCTTTAGTTGGGATCTACATCACAATGAGACGCTTTCACACTGCCTGCTTAGGAAGTACTAAAGATGATGTTTGAGTTAGCCCTTTCCATATCATTCAATTTATGCCAGCAAAATTGATTTGTCTCGTGTCGTATTTGTCGAAGATACCCCACCCGCTTGTTGAACTGCATTGGGAGTAAAAGGCATTGGTTGTCTGAGCTTGCTGTGATGTGACACTCGTGCCGGTTCCAAGGAGTAACGTCATAGCTTTAGTTGGAATCTACATCACAATGAAGCGGTTGCATACTGTTTGTGTTAAGGCTGTATCTTTACTATGGAGCAAAAGCACATTCCTATTCAGCGACCCCCTTTACCTTATATAATAAAAGGGATATAACAGTCTCAAAACGAAACTGGCCACCACTGATGCTACACATAAACCCATCCTAATTGAAAATCTAAATAGAAGTTTTTTTTTGTTTCACCCAAAATTCAGGAATATTTTTTCTTTTTATTTCTTTTTACAGTACACCTGGACCCGAGAAGACGGCAGCCGCTTGCCCGCCAATTCTCATATACGAAACAATGAATTGTACATTTTTAACGTGCACAAACAGGACGAGGGTCGCTATATTTGTGAAGCCATAGCCAATGGTGCCAGATCCAAACCATCTTATGCCGAATTGTATGTCAAGCGTGAGTATCAAGAAAAAATGGCCAGGTTATCTAGCAATAGACACAATAGGCGCTATAAAAATAAATAAAAAAGAAATTAAAAAGAAATATATATTTAAAAAAAATCGAATTTTGTTTTTCAAACCGAAATAGCAAGAACAAATTTTCAAAAAAAATTTCAGCAAGAAATAGACAATTCTAAAGAAAATTGGCGTGAACTTGAAAACAAATTAATTATTAATTAAACCACCACTGATTTTACTTATTTATGTATTAAAAAGTTATCTAAATATTTATACACTTAAATACAATAATTGTAATTAGTTTAACACCATCTAAACCTCAACAACAAAAGCTCTCTATTGTAAATTAACATACTTTGTTGTATAGTTTTATTTAAAATACATAATTTTTTGTATAATTCCACAACTCAAAAGGAAAACGGTGGAGGGTTTGAATTTGAAATATCAATTTTTTCCAAAAAAAAAATTAATAATAAAAATGCATGCCAAATAAAAAAATATTTATCTTTTTAATTTTAAGCAAATTTCTTTTATCTGTTCTAAAATATTTTTTTTTGTGTTCAATGTGAAAAGAAAAGAAATCATGTTGTAAAATTTCTTTAACTCTAAAACAAAATGGCTGCCATTGAATATTTTTGTTTTCTTTAACATTTAAGTGTAAATTTAAATTCTTAATGACGAAAAAATCATTAAACATATTTTGACATTAATAAATACATTTGATTTATTAACAATTTTTATATAAACAAAAACAAAAGAATAACGTTTTATTTTTTATGAAAAAAAAAAACAAAAAAACAAAATCCAAAACAATGGTGACGGTTGTTAGAAGTAAAAATATATCGTTATTACAAAGTCTTGGTTGTGGATTTTTCTTTATTTGTAATTACTCGTATATTGTTTGTTGTAAAAAATATATTTAGTTATATGTAATATGTAATTTGCTTTTTGTCCATTTTCTTGTTATTTGTTCTTTTTTTTTTTGCTTTAATATACAAAACAGGTTAGTTGGTAGTCCCAGCCTTGCTTCATTTGCTTTGAATATTTATTTTGCTTTTATTTCTCTCTGTCCCTCTCTCTGTCTCTCTCTCCCTCTCTAATTCTCTCTGTTGACATATTTTCTTTAATGTTGTTGCAAGGGTGTCCCAAAATATCAAAATAAATCTGTGACTAAACCTTCCTTGTGAAAAAGGTTAGTTAATCTATATATTTCTGGTCCTGTGTAAGTAAAAGTGTGTCGTCGTGTTGTATCGGTTGCCTCTTTAATATAACACGACGACACACTTTTACTTTTACACAGGACCAGAAATATATAGATTCATCAACCTTTTTCATAAAGAAGTTTTACTCTAACCCTGAGGCATAATATCAGGACATCGGCAGAAACAACTGACAAATTTAGTTCCAGCGGAGTAAACGGATTTAGCTGTACCTCTACCCATACCAATTTAGGACAAACTGGATGAACACTAAAAACAAGATTTACAGAACTCGTACGCTCATACAAACGAAGAAGAGAAGACTCCAACTTTACATTACACCTGTATGAAATTGCTATATCCTAGCAAAAAAGGACGAAGACTAGACATTCCTTAAAACATGGAAATCTACAAAACAAAAACTTTTAACACTGACATCATAAATAAACAGGTAAACCCAACCCCAAACACAATTTTCACACCGCTAAAACTACTCATACACTCTAACAAACGAAAAACTTCTTCAAATGGACACACTTAATAATAAAAGACGGAAGGCTTAGCTCCGCATAAAATGTGAGATGGCGGATAATCTACCTACATAAGTAGGTACGACTCTAATGAAAGAACTACCTAAGCCCTGACTGACCAGAACAGTCTAGTCTAGAATACGGCTTGATAATGATATTATCACATCCAAAGCGCTCCTCGGTCATACCGAACAAACAGCCAGCAATGACGATTTTCACCGATAGATATGAAAACATTATTTCATTTACTGGCGGAACAAATCCGCTAGTAAAGTGGATGCCAACTTAAAAAAAAAGCAAACGGGATAATTAGGGCCCCTGTAGGCTAGTAGGTAGTGTACTAGTGTCAGCCCCCCAGGGGCATATAAATATGGTCTTTATAGAATTCCACTATCTAGACACAGTGCAACTGGGGAAAAAAGGAGCCCAGTCCCCTGAAGACAGGCAGGGAGTCAACTGGAAGCTCCACTTATTTCCACGGGGATCAGTGAGCCGCAGAATTCATTATTTGTCTCTTTAGACATTTAATAGTTCTCTGACTGATCATTGAGGTTTGCCCCTATATGGGAGTAACGTGGTGGTTGTGGTTTCGCGGCCCCATAACAGTATAATGGTTATTATGGTGGCCAGGATCATCTCACTGATAATGACACGCAAAGTGAATGATCCAGTCCAGTGAGCATGCTAGACATATGTTCCGGACAGGAGTTGAAAGTCTCCAACTCTTTAGCAAGGTGTGATGGTTTGCAGCCCTGCCCCGGAATCATTAAAGTTGCAACTAGGTGGTTCTGTTGCTTAGAATTATGTCTTCGGCTTGCTAGGACGCTGTATGACGTTCCAAATTATACAATAGTGGTTTGTCTACCATCTGATTAAGGCTACATAGCCAGGTGCGGATGTAAAACGAATCACACTCTGTACTAGTGTCAGTAACCCCCGGGGGCACATATATATGTTTTTGGAGATAGCAACAAAAAGGGAGCCCAGTTCCCTGAAGTCAGCAGGGGTACAACTGGAAACTCCACTTTATTTCCACGGGAATCAGTAAGCCGCAGAGTTCGTTATCTGTCTCTTTAGACATTTTACTGTTCTCTGACTGATTATTGAGGTGTGATCCTATATGGGAGTATCGTGGTGGTTGTGGTTTCGCGGCCCCATAACAGTCTATGGTTATATGGTGGCCGGGTTCATTTTACCTTTAATAACACCTACCTGGTGAAATGTTCCCAGATCCAGTGAGCATGCTAAACATGTGTTCTGGACAGGGGTTGGAAAGACTCCAACAAGGAGTGATGATTTGCAGCCCTGCTCTGGAATCATCGAAGTTGCAACTAGAAAGTTCTGTTGCATAGAATTATAGCTTCGGCTTCCTAGGACGAGCATGACGTTCCAAATTATGCAGTGGTGTGATTCACCATCTGATTAAGGCTTCATGGCCAGGCGCAGCTGTAAATCTAATCACACGTTGTTCTAGTGTCAGTATGGGTGTTGTGGGTTCGATTCCCAACGAAGACAAAGTATGTAGCACGGTGACTAAATAGGCATTGCTGCCTTAAGTGCTACTTCTCTTAAAAAAAAACGGGATAATTAGACTATACACCGAAATCCATTCAAAGACGGGCTGTAGAAGGACACTTAAAATCTCATAAAAGTACAAGCACGCCCTTTGTTTCACGTAAAAATAGACTTGCTGAGATTTTAACTCGCACAGGAACACATTAATTGCACCATCACACAATGGAAAAATGTATACTTTTACGATGAGTCGAAGTTTAATTTGAAAGATTAGTTAGAAGGCCCAAAGGACATAGAGAATTATTCTGGAAACCAAACAAAAATACGTGTGACTAAAAATTATCACTAAGCATTACTCCAAGACCTTTAAGGGAGTTTGTAGAAGGCAGCTTAAAAACTTATAAGAGTACAAATGTAAGCTTTGTTTCACGTAAAAATATACTCGCCAAGATTTATGTACTATAAATTATCACTGAACATTACTCCAAGAACTCCAATCAAAGGCAGACTGTAGAATGTGGCTTAAAATTTTATAAAACCACAAACATAAACTTTGTTTCACGTACAAATAGAGTCACCAAGATTTAATTCGCCAAGGAACACATTAATTGTATCAACACAGAATGGAATACCGCAAATTCTACGGTGACGCCCAAAGGACATATAGAATTATTGTGGAAAACATTAAACAAAGAGAAAAACTGTATCGTCTGTTAAGAATCGTGTAGGAAGGGGATATTGCATTAGTTCTGAAGGCTGCTTAATTCTCTCCAGTGAGAGAATATTAAATGCTAGCTAACTATAAAGGACTTTGATATGTGCGTATATTGTCTGATGGGGTTCGATTTATTTGGGTATGATTTTACGCCAACCCGCGTAAAATTTGTTTTGTGAACGTACCGGTTTCGGCTATATGCCATCTTCAGTGTTCTTTTCTCTCTCTACTCGATTTATTTGGGTATGCTTATACGTTGACTCGCTTCAAATTTGGTTTGTGAACATACCGGTTCCGGCTGTATGCCATCTTCAGTGTTCTTTTCTCTCTCTACTCGATTTATTTGGGTATGATTATACGTTAACTCGCTTCAAATTTGGTTTGTGAACATACCGGTTCCGGCTATATGCCATCTTCAGTTTTCTTTTCTCTCTATAGTGTAAATAGATAAAATCATATCCAAATAAGCGTTTTTCTTTGCTTTACATTATTATTTTTTATTGGATTCTAGAGGGTTTATATGGAATAGCAGATTGGAGTTTTCAAGACTACTAACCATTGCAGATGACAATCTTGAATAATATCATCACCATCAAGTTCAAGGGTAATTAAGAATATGGGTTTATTATTTTCAATTAAAAAGAGCATAATTAAATTTTAGGACACCATTGCCATAATTATAGTCCCTCTTAGCTTGTTCTTGCTTTCAGTTTTAATTTGCGTATTATTATTTGCTTTGCTATTGTTCTCTTCATAGTACCCTTTTATTTCTTGCTCCAATGTGAAAGTCATCTTTAAGAGTATAATAAACTACGGATTATCGATAGCGATAATAACGCTTACACCCAATTTACATTGTACGATTTTTGTCGCTGCAATTCTTATTTTGCTGTTGTAAATAATGTGTACTTTTTTTGTTCCTCTCTTCTCCTATTCTCTTTACACCCCTTATTTACAACAACAAACTAAGAATTGCAGCGACAAAAATCATCCAATGCAAATTGGGACTTACTTTATTTTTTTTTTATTTTATTTAATTTGCTTTAGGATTTATTTTTCGTTTTTTTAATTTAATTTGTCCCTTATCTTTCATCATTAATAAAAAATAGCATTTATCATTTATCAAATCTTCTCTTATCTCTAATTAAAATTGGAGACATCTATCACCCATAATTCCTTAGTGATAAATTAAAACTTTCATAAATTTCTTCTTCTTACCATCAATCGAAAGGGCATATTTAACGTATTTAGAAGATTTAGAATTTATTTAAAATATTTTTTTAGTGATCAAAACAAAATAGTTAAAAGAAGTTTAATTTTATTTAGGAAAAGTTGAAGAGCCAGCAAAATTATTCAAAAATGGTCATGAAATTTTTTTAAGCGCTTAAATTTTATGGACTCTTCTATAAAATGTCAGTTATCCATGTTACTGGGAACCCTTATTTTAACAGCTAACAATTTCCCCTGAGAATTTTTCTTGTAGAGATTCCCACCAGAGATGGGTATATTACAATTTTATTTTTCCGCACGGTCACCAACAAATTTTTGTTAATTCTTTTTATTAATTTTGTATAAAATTTTGAGTTGTGTCTAATTTAATTTGTGTTTTTTTAACCTTATTTCTCACATTGTAAGTAAATAATCCATCACTTTTCTTGTAAATTACTACCATACACTGAGCAAAATACAAAAAAAAAAAAAAATACAAAATTTGTTTTATATACTAAAGAAAATTAACATTTAATTTTCTGTTTCAGCACATTTAATAAATAACTTTGTTGTTTCTTTGTATTTTAACAATAAGTTAAATCAGTTAATTATTTTATGAAAACATTTTAAAAACATTTTATATATAATATCAATGCATTTTTATATATATTTTATAAATATATACATATATTTTTTTAACTAAAATAATTTTTCTGCTTTTCTTCTTTTTTATATACTTTTTCTCCTGTTCTCTTAAAAAAATGGTTCTGTCATTTTAAATATTATTTTATTTAAACAATTTTTATTTAAAAAATAAAAAAACACAAACAAATTTTACATAATATACTTCCTACATCATTTTAACCACTAAATCATACTTGTCGATATCAACAACAAAAAAAACAAAAAAAAACAATATAAACTTTTAATTAAAATTTAAAGGAGGTCACAGCATTAATGATATACCTTGCATGGTTCTCTATATCTGTACAGGTGTGTTAAAATTACAAATTACTTTTTTTATTATTTTACATTTTATTGCAAACAATTTTTGTTTTTTTTTTAATTTATTGTGACAACAACAATACTTAGTTAATTTTTTTTTCTCTTAAATTATGTAATTTATTATATTTTTAGCCATTTACACGCGTAGAAATTAGTAGTTGTAATTTATAAATACATTTTTAGCACCAGGACATATTAGTAGTTTCAAACAAAAAGAAAAAAAAACTAAAGCTTTAAGCTTTAAAAAAGAAATTTAAACAAAAAAAAATACATTTAAACTTTTGTGTTTGTTTTATTGTCCAACCACCCTTTTTTTAAATGTTTTAAATTTATTCTGTGTTGTTTTAGTTTCATTCTCATAAACAAAAACGATTCATTTCAACAAAATAACTAATTTAAACGCAATTTAGTCCGAAACTAATCAGTATTAGCAATTTTATTTAAAAAAATATATAAAAAAGTTATAAAAATTTGGCATTTATTGATACCACTATCTCCAACCCTGCACTTATTTGTTTACAAAAACAAATAAAAAATTACCTTAGAGTTAACTGTAGAGTTTTATTTATTTACTTTTCTCTTTACAACTCTCGCTCTCTCTGTCTCTCTCTCAAACTGTTCTTGAGCAAAACCAATTTGCTTTGTTTAAAAAATGTAAACACTTTAACAAGCCCATGCTGCCAATGTTGTTGTTGTTATGTGTATGCATTAGTGCAAGCAAGTTTTACATGTATAAAAAATTAAAAGTAAACTTTAAATAACAACGTATTTTAAATAATAAAAAAATATATTAAATTAATAATTAAATGATAAAAGGATTTAAATTTGAAAATAAAACGAATTCAAATACCGTAATTAGCTCGTTGAAAACCAACCAAATGGACAAATTTGAGGTTATGAAGAAAATTAGCTCAAAAAACACACACTTTTTTTACAACTTCAGTTTTATGGATCTCAATAAATAATAGAAATATGGGAATTTGTAATCGAATATCATGTCGGGCAAATCGTCTTTTCACAAAATTGTAATTTTGCATAAATTGCATTTTGCATCGCTTATCTTGTCAATGGCACACGGAATTTTATCTCTCAGAGCATCAGTTTTTTGTAGATTCTTTACGCTAGCCCAGTTTTTCAAATGGCCCCAGAGTAAATAATCCAGTGACGTTAAATCACAAGAATGAGACAGCGAATTGATATCGCCAAATTGAGAAATTATGCGGCCGGGAAGTTTCTCATGCAACAACTGAATTGTTTGGGTGTCTATGAAGGCTGGGACGCCGTGTCTTTTTGAAACCAAAGATCCGCGATGTCAACATTAGCCAATTGTGCCCACAAAAAATTTATTTACGGGCCAATGACGTCGTCTGATCACAAACCGTATCGAATAGCATAAGCATAAGCTGGTAACTCTAATAAAAAGCCGCCATATTACTAATCATTGGATTTTATTATAAGAAGGCAAACAAGGCGGTTGTAAATACCTAATACCAATTGTAAGTTAACCAGTTAAATATTTAACATCATTTGCTAATACGATATTAAATATTAATATAACTATATACGCTCCTCCTCCGGAGGCACAACTGTGTGATTCGATTTACATCCGCGCCTGGCCATGAAGCCTTAATCAGATGGTGGACCAAGCCACCGCATAATTTGGAACGTCATGCTCGTCCTAGGAAGCCGCAGCCATAATTCTATGCACCAGAACTTTTTAGTTGCAACTTCGATGATTCCAGAGCAGGGCTGCAAATCATCACTCCTTGCTTAAGAGTTGGAGACTTTCCAACTCCTGTCCAGAACACATGTCTAGCATGCTCATTTGACTTGATCATTCATCTAGCGTGTCATTAACGGCGAAATCATCCTGGCCACCATAT